>JAQSUU010000563.1:0-2542500 GCA_038087645.1 Saccharum hybrid cultivar R570 | reverse complement strand
CTAATCAAATTATAATTAAGAAAACATGTTTAACTGGCATTAATCAAATTAATAATTATTTACAAAAGATTGGTATTTACTTACATTACTTTTAATTATACAAAGTATTGCATCCATATTAATCAATTTAATATTTAATTAAGAATAGCTAATAAGCCGTAATCACGTCATTACGAATTCAGCACAACTTGATCGCACTAAAAACAAAGCTAGGATAGTGAAACTACCGAGACTTTTATATTATATTAAAGAAAAAAATCTATATGCTTGATTTATTTTAATTGAGCAAAATCATGTAGATGTTATTAATTCAAATTTAGACAACAAATATTTAAACTTAAAAACCGAGTTGAAGCTAATCATATTTTATCTTATAAATATTATGACATCATTTATTATGCAAGTTAAATGTTATCTTTGCAAAAGACAAGAAGCACATGAAAGCATCTAAACGAGTTTTATATGACCTTATTTAGCCTAAACAAATTATGATGAAACATATTTAATCCGACGTTAATCAACTTTAACAATTACTTACAAAAGATCAATATTATTCTGTTTTGCTTTTATTTATAAATCTAGTTGCACAGTTATTAATCAAGTTAGATCTAAATTATGAAATTCTAGAGATTTTGATAAAGAAAACATTAATACTAATACGTAGTTCATGTTGTTATAAATCTATTGCAATTTGAACGGACTAATTCAGAATTAAAACAAATAAGTTATGAATTAAACGAGATTTTCTTTAGTAAAACAATAGATTAAATCTAACATCAAATCTTAAAGGTAGAAAACCTAACCAACAGTAGCACTAACAGTACAAAAAGTTTGTAAAACTCTTCTACACGTTACTACGTTCACACAGACTTAAAAATCACGAAATTTGGATTTAAAACATGAAAGTTATGAATTTTCTAAGATTTCCTATAGATAAATAATTACTTAAATATAAACTTGAAAATTAATTTTCCCAAACTTACTGTACAACTATACTAATATGTAGAGCTCACAATTACGAACCTAACGCAACTTGAACGGATCAAATCGGAGTTAAAACGAAGATTTTATAACTAAAACAATGCTAGTGGCAAAACTGTAAATTGCTGAAAACGTATTTTTGATTTAACCGGATGAAAATACGCTTTCCAAATGTGAAAACGCAATTCCCGAAATACGCAAAGGACCGCGGGTTGTTTACTAGAAAACGCAGGGGCTCTTTAGAAAATTTTACCGCGAAGGGGTATCTTCTAATCTCGTGCGTCCATCTAAGAACGGACGGCCGACGTTGATCCAACTCAAAGGAAGAAAAAAAATAGTCGGCCGGCTACCGTGTCTCCGGCCGGTGGCCACCATGGCCGCCGCCTTGAACCTCGCCGGAGCTTCTCGAGAACGAGTTTCCGGCCATCCCCGACCAAAGGAAAAACACCAGAAGGAAGCGGGGAACATCACGAACTCACCTAGGGTCCTAGGACAGTCAATCCCAGCACCAAAACGGCGGGCGGCTTGATGGAGCGGACGACCGACCTTCAACTCACGGTGACGGTGCGAAAAACGATTATTAGCCCAATTGAAAACACATCTAGGTACACAAGAGCATACTAAAGCTGTTAGGATAGCTTACAGTGGCTAAAAGGCGTCGTACACGCCGAATTGAAGACCACCGCGGCTCCTAGGGTTGCGGCAACGACGAGAGCTCGAACGGGGATCAAATAGCCCATGATTGATCTAAAAACGGAAAAAGGCGGCTCGGCTCTAGCTTATATAGAGCAAGGACTCCTCAATTTGGTTAGAAATCGCGAGTTATTCGGTTAGATACGGTGGATTCGGTGGCGGTTGAACGATGGAGTCGTGACCGGCTCGGTCACGCGAGCTAGAAGATGGCGCTGACACCCGGGACCCGCTTGACAGAGAAAGGAGGGAGAGGAGGATTCGGCTGTGGCGCTGGGCCGGCTGGACCGCGCGAACTGGGCCGGCCCACACAGTAACGGGCGCGATGGGAGGCAGGCCGCCCGCACAGAGAAGTAGGCCGCAAATCATCCGGGCCTCCGGCCTATCAGGTAATAATCTTCTTCTTCTTCTTCTTTTTTATTTACTTGTTTCAAAAATATTTCAAATACATTCTAATTCCAAAATAAAATAAATCAAATCCACACCACACAATGAAAATAAATGCAACAGCATGAATGCAACATCAAACTTATTTTAGTATTATTTTAAAGTGGCCATTATTTATTATCTAAATTATTCAAAATTTGTTATCTCTAAAATTTGGGTGTTACAAATTCTACCCCCCTTAAGATGAATCTCGTCCTCGAGATTCGGAAGATGGTGATAAAAGAGATGGTGACATTCTGTCTTCATTTGATCCTCATTTTTCCATGTTACATCTTTCAATGAGAATCATGAGATAATTCCAAAAATCTTCGCTAGCTAATCTGCGTAAGCATGATCATCTCTCCTATTGAGTTCCTCCAATGTTGTGTTGTTCCTCTGCTATAACTTCTGTAAACTCTTGGTCCACTTTGCTATCCTCAGTGTAACCATCTTCTAATTGGTCATTCGCGTCTTCCTCAGGTGCCGCTTGAACACCTACATACTCAATTCTTTCTCCTGACCGTGTGGTTAGAAGCACTGAACGTTGGGCAGAATTAACCACTCCTTTGCAAGCAAGTAACCAACCTTTTCCGAGGATAACATCTATTTCTATTAACTCCAGAACAATAAGATTTGCCTCAAACTTCACCCCCTTTATGTCAAGACTAACTTTTGGGCATATGCAGTTTGCCTTCTTTTCTCCTTCTGGAGAGTTAACTACGACTGGTTTCCTCATTGGAAGCATGGTTATCTTATGATCTTCTACATATTTGCGAGAGATGAATGAATGTGTAGCCCTAGGGTCAAACAAAACCATAGCAGTATTTGAGCCTGCACCAATATAGCCGAGAACAACCTCTTTAGCTTCGTAAATGGTAACCACATCCACATTGTTCAACCTTCCTTGGATATATTTTCGATTCAGCTTATTTCTTTGCACCTCCTGATTATGGACACTTTGTTCTGGCTCTTGATGTTGTTGATTCTGGCTGCAATTACTCTTAGTAAGCTCCTCCAGACAACCGTTCTCATAGTGCTTGATCTCACCACAACCATGACCTTCCTCACTGGTATTAATAATCGGAGGTGACAGACATGGTTCTTGAGAGTTAAAGTAATGCACGTCATTATTGGGTTGCGGAAATTGGTACTGATCCAGATTTGTACTACCAAGTAGATGCATAGAGTGTGACTGATATTCTGGTTGTGCAGCAAAACCGAGACAAGTGTTCCTACCTGCAGATTGATGTTGCATTTTCCTTCTCTTCCTATCATGCTCCTTGCGCATATCATCAAGCACAATAGCACGGTCCACCAAAGCTTGAAAATTTGGATAGGTGTGGCCCTTTAGTTGTAACCTGAGATCATAATAAATTCCCTTAAGAAAAAGACGTTGCTTATCTGCATCTTCTCTCACCTCATTAGGAGCATAACGAGACAACTGAGTGAACCGATCACGATATTCACACACTGACATAGATCCTTGCTTTAGAGCCCGAAATTCATCCTGCTTAAGTTCTATCAACCCTTTGGGAATGTGGTGAGCTTTGAATTTATCTCTGAACTCCTGCCAGGTTATCTGAGAAGCATTATCAGTACGTCCATCCTGGAAAGATTCCCACCAATCTAGAGCAGCACCATACAGTTGTCCAGAAGCATAGAGCACCTTTTGATGGTCATCACACTGAGCTATGTCAAGATGTCGCTCCACAGCCCTAAGCCAATCATCTGCCTCTAGTGGATCACTCGCATGAGAGAATGTCGGCGGGTGTCCCATCATAAATTCACCACGCTTACTAATAGGCGGTGCTTGATGCTGGTTATTCACCACATGTTGAACTAGAGTCTGCAACAATTGATTCTGTGTCATCAAAGCTTGCTCTATAGTTGGAGAATTTGTTGCTGGCGGAGGATTAGATGAATTGGTAGAGTTCCTTTGGTCACCATGTGAAGAACTTCTCCGGGTATTAACCATCTGTTTGTAACATGAATACTTTTCTATTTAGTCATTCTTAACATTCCTAAGTGCAACTTCATGAGATGACAAGATAAGACTTGATAGCATGAGAGGTAAGAGAAACCCAACCACATAGACACCCGAACTCTTCATCTTGACTACCCCCCTTAAGAAAATATCAACTAGGGGAACGAAAGAGTAGCCTGAACCTTCTTCTCAATGGATATACTATCATGATGACCCTCCGATATCCAATAAAAACTCGTGTGTATAAACAAAAACAAGTATTCTGAAATTCCTTGCGAGCAGAAAAACAGCAGCACAGTAAAACATCCATATCCCCAGTTCTGTTAATCCAATTAAGTTGCACCTTATACCGTTGGAAAGCTTATCAAATTCTCTACAACTGACTTATAGAACACTTTTCCAGATTCTGCAACCAACTTGGTCGAAAACAGCACATAACAGATTCTGTTCCAGGTTTCAGACAGCACAGTTGCATCGTCTTATGATTTTTGTATCTCCCAAACCATAATAGCTATGAGGGTGATTCTTGCGGTCAGAGAAACATGTTGAAGTCTACTATTGTCCAGAATATTTCCATAATTTTTGATCATCCAAGAACAGAGGTATAAGCTGAAGAAGACAGACTGCTCCGAAAAGACAGGATAAGGAAGAAACAACAAAACCAACCCGACTATTTATACACTAATCTTTATATCTTAAGCCTATATCTAAATGAAATTGTGGGATCCACAAATTCATTGCAATCATTACAAAGATCCAAAACAAGCATAAGCATAATGACAATCCAACAAGGCAATATAGGAGCACAACTCAACATTGACTCAACTTGCCATGCTATCGTTTTCTTCATATTAAAGGCAATGATCCTAATACTTCTCTTCCGATGTCGCAAGAAGATGGTAAGATGAGGTTCTAAAAGCATACCAAATCAAGAAGTGAAGATGAGAACAAAGACTTTTAAAATAAGCAACAAGGCGGGGATAATATCAAGGGCAAGGATACAGTATGGAAGAAAATACCAAGGTTTTATAGAACAAGGATTGTTATAGCAATTTCAAAACCTTAACACGACCAATTTCTAACTAGGCTTGCGTCCTACAGTCAGCATTGCTCTGATACCACTCTGTCACACCCAGTTTTAAGAACAAAACCAGATATACACTATATGTGAAATAAAGGAGTCAAATCTCACATATAGCCGCAGATAAGTGTAATACCAAGAGACAAATGCTTAATATACATAACTCAATAGTATAAAATATACCTTAGAGAGAAACACAGCGAAAAGACAACTCTAAACACCGGGTGTAGACTTCACTCCAGGAACAAACTAACTGGTTGACCACAAGCCTAAACTCCTCCTGAGGTGTGGGAAATAGCAAGAGTGAGTCCATGTCGAACTCCGCAAGCATAGCAACAAGGTAGTATAGATCCCATAAACTCATGATCAATATAACATAATCAATATAGAACATAATCGATAAGTAAATGAGCATCTTAACAAAACAAGAATCATCATCTTTAATGTAAATGTCTCCAAGGCCGCTCGTGTCCTTGAGCAAGGCTAGTATACTAGTTTAATAAACTCTGCACAGAGGTGTACACTTTCACTATGAGTCGTGATTTACCCTTTCGCCCGAGGTGATCAGCCTCTTGACCCACTTCCAAGGAAGGTCGACAGGGTTCACTATGAAGCCTTTCAAAGGTTCGTCTAACAAGTTAGGGCCGCTAAGGATTCTCAATTGGAAAGCATAATCCTCCCTCCAAGGGGCGACTTACAAAAGACTGCACCCACCTTTGTAAGGTCCTAGATGGCTAGAGGGGGGGTGAATAGCCTATTAAAAAAATCTACAAGTACCACTAAGCAAACTTGTTAGAATAACAAACGGCGTAAAGCGAGTTTTGCTTAGCCAAAGGTTGTGATGCAAGCCTCCTATCCACAAGTCTAGTAGATTAAAATCTCTAGTTCACACAAGAGCTATGTCACTAAGGTTACACTAGAGAACAAGCTAACACAACTAGCAAAGCTACTACTAGAGCTACACAAGATAAACTAGTGAAAGTAAATGCAAGGGAGAGGATTGTGATTATTATACCGACGGTGAAGTGAAGATGTTGCCAATCACCAAGATGATATACAATCAATCAATATTGACAACAACACGATATGAAGACCAATCACCGGGAGACAAGAGACACAATATTTGTTCACCCGGTGTTCACTTGTGCACCGACAAGCTACGTCACCGGTTGTGTCGACCAACACCTAGATGGTTCCCCGGTGTGACCCTCAAGTCACTTGCCCCTCAAGGCACGCCCCGCAAGGCACCGCAAGACACCACTCTCAAGTGAGGTAACTCAATGACACGCGCAATGTAATAGAGTTGCTTTTGGCACTCCGCCGAGGAAAGCACAAGAACCTCTTACAAACAACCGGAGGTGGCCAAGAACAATCACCTTCTCTTGCCAACGCCTCCAACAATCTCCAAGC
This sequence comes from Saccharum hybrid cultivar R570, assembly GCA_038087645.1. Taxonomy (NCBI): domain Eukaryota; kingdom Viridiplantae; phylum Streptophyta; class Magnoliopsida; order Poales; family Poaceae; genus Saccharum; species Saccharum hybrid cultivar. Next base: position 2,535,928 of record JAQSUU010000563.1, on the reverse strand, counting down.
CGGCTAGGAGCGGTACTCTCCAAGAGTAACAAGAAATCCACCGGCTCAACCACCCACAAGTGTCACTAGATGCCCTCAAGCTATGCAATGCACTTTGGGATCACTCAATCTCACTTTTGATTTGCAATCAAGCAAGGGAGATGAGTGGGAGGAGTTGTTCTAGCTCAAAGGATGCACAAGTATGTTAGAAATGCCAAGAGACCTCCCCAAGGGCCGGCCAACGAGTATTTATAAGCATCCCATCCAAATAGAGCCGTTACAACTCCACTCACGATTTTCGCGGGACCACCGGACGCGCCGGTGGTAACAGACCGGACGCGCTCAACCGCGTCCGGTGCCCCAGCGAATTCAAATTCGTCCGTTAGATCCTCCAACAGTCACTGCGCGCCAACGGTCAAACGAGCCACCGGACGCGCTGTTGCGAACCACCGGACGCGCCGGTGCGCACAGCACCCGCGCCCGCGAAGACAACACCGGACGCGCTCCTCGCAACCACCGGACGCCACAGTGCCCGCGTCCGGTGCGAGTCCAGTAAGCTCCCTGGACCACCGGACGCGTCCGATGGTGAGTGACCGGACGCGGACCGCGTCCGACGACTTCGAGACTCGCTGTTCGCCAGACCGGACGCGCCGGTCCCGTGGGTCACCGGACGCGCCGGTGTCAAACTCTAGCTCGTGCGCCTGACGCCCGCGCTGCACTGACCGGACGCGCCGGTCGAAACAGACCGCGTCCGGTGCAGCGTCCGGTGCTGCGTCCGGTGCCTCTGTGACCGCGTTCGCCTCCGTTTCTTTTCCGACTTCCGGCGCAATGGAAAATAGGCATTTCATTTCCCCGAAATCGCCTGAATCCCGCGCTCGCACGCTCGGCGGGAGAGAGAAAGGAACCAAACCCCTCTCTACCCGCAAACCACAGCGCGACCAACGCCACCTTTGCAAATGTGCCAACACCATCAAGTGTACATCTCCATGTGCTTGTGTGTTAGCTTTTTCTCAATCATTTTCAAAGGTTTTCCAGTTAGCTCACTAGGCCCTACATGCAATGCACTTCATGAATTCACCTAGTGGCACCCATGCGTCGAATAACCGATAAGATTTCCCCTCTTAATAGTTCGGCTATCGATCCTAAACCACTCACACCCTCTATGGTGTCTTGAGTGTAAAACAAAATGGCCCTATGGTTATACCTTTGCCTTGAGCCCATTTTGTTTCTCCAAATGATATGATCCACTTCATATCATCACATGACCGTCTCGATCCATCGACCTTGATTTCACTTGCTCTTCACCGTTGCATCGGTCCATCGGCGCCAAGTCTTGCTCAAGCTTCACCATCGCATGGTCCTTCGCTTCGAAGCCTCGACTAGCCCTTCACCTTCACAACCGGTCCATCGAGCCAAGCCTCATCTTGGTCTTCACCATCTTGGTCACATGAGTCAATGTCAAGTCTCATATTCAACGACCACCTTTATCTAAATCATCCACTTAGATACAAAGGTTAGTCCTAGGTTTCATCAATTAGCCAAAACCAAACTAGGGACTTTCAATCTCCCCCTTTTTGGTAATTGATGACAACCCTCACAAAGATGATTTTGATAATAAAAGTTTTGAACTTGTCATACTTGTCCAATCATTTTGCTCATAAGTAAAGTTTGGACAATTATCACAAGCTCGGTTTTGGTAGCATTAGCTCCCCCTACATATGTGCATAGAGTTTGGATTGAAAGCTTTGCACATATGCATAGATAGAAGTGTTGGGAGAGTAATTCTACCAAAATGATGCTAAGGTGTAAGGAATGGACCTTTGAAGCGTGATACCAATCGGAGTTGCCTTTTACACCATCCTTAGCATCATGAAGTAACTAGACAACCATCAAAACTCAAGAACCCCGTGAGATCAACATTATATGAAAAGGTTCTTGGACCTCTTGTAAAAACTTTAGGCAAGTCTAGATACCACATGTAAAAACTATTCCTATGCATGCTAGTAGATCATTTCATCATCCAAGTTCTATACTAGCATTGCACCACACAAGCATGTATATTGAATCTAAATACATGTGCAATGAGCAAGTCATATGAAAATGCACAAGCAAATGCAACAACTTTGTTTATGAGCTTGCTCCCCCTACTTGTGTGCATCAAAAATTTATTTTATTTACCCCTTTATTACCCCTTTATCATGTTGAATCATCTTTTTCTCTCCCCCTTTGTCAACAACTTACCCAAAAATGGGATCAAATTGTGGAGAGAAAAAAAATGTTCGATGGAGTAGGTTAAAATTCATCAAATTTGGTTCAACCTAGAACACTTGCCAAAGATATTTAATTCGATTTGAACCAAAGACAAGCTTCTTCACACCTCATAATAAGGGTTATCTTGGCTATGTTGAATTAAACACTTATAGCAAATCTTCTAGATTCAACACTAGGATTGCAAGCTCACAAACATGTCATATGCCACCACTAGATCAAAACAAACATAGAGGCAATAGTGGTAACATATATCCATCAAATTCATTTGATTTATCATGAATGCTCATGCATACCACTTATTATGTCTACATGCTCTAGCAAGTCCTTAGCATAGAATGAATGACATGTCAATCAACTTTTACCTTGCACTGTCGAAGGAGAGGCATGTCAATAAGTGAGTGGGGTGCATTCAACTCATGTTTGAGAAATCAAGAATGTTCAATTCATTCCTTAGCTTGCAAAACCTCTTTTCATCAAGTGGCTTAGTGAGAATATCGGCAAGTTGATCATCGGTGCCAACACTCTCAACGGCAATATCTCCCTTTTGTTGATGATCTCTAATGAAATGATGCCTTATGTCAATGTGCTTTGTTCTTCCATGTTGAACCGGATTTTGTATCATCTTGATTGCACTCTCATTATCACATAGCAATGGCACATTCTTGAAGTTGAGACCATAATCCTTCAAAGTTGATTTCATCCATAGCAATTGTGCACAACAACTCCCCGCACTCACATATTCGGCTTCGGCGGTAGAGATTGCCACACTATTTTGTTTCTTTGAGGACCATGACACAAGTGATCTTCCAAGTAATTGACATGTGCCACTTGTGCTCTTTCTATTGATCTTGCAACCCCCATAGTCGGAGTCCGAATATCCAATCAATTCAAACTTTGACCCCTTGGGATACCATAGTCCAACATCTCTTGTTTGCTTCAAGTACCTCAATATTCTCTTTGCGGCCGTGAGATGACTCTCTCTAGGTGAGGCTTGATATCTAGCACACATGCAAACACTAAACATGACATCCGGCCTTGATGCGGTGACATAGAGTAGACTTCCAATCAAAGACCGATATTCCTTTTGATTCACCATATTGCCATCAAGATCACTATCCAAACTTCCATTTGTACCCATTGGAGTTGAAATTGGCTTTGCATCTTGCATTCCAAACTTCTTCAACATATCCCTTATGTATTTCCCTTGACTCACAAATGTTCCATTCTTCAATTGCTTTACTTGGAGACCAAGGAAGTAGCTAAGTTCACCAATCATAGACATTTCAAACTCTTTGGCCATCATAGCACCAAATTCTTCACAATAATCTTGATTGGTTGATCCAAAGATGATGTCATCGACATATATTTGCACTATGAATAGATCATTTCCAATCTTCTTGGTGAATAGAGTTGTATCAACCTTCCCCATCTTGAATCCCTTAGAGAGAAGGAAATCCCTTAGCCTCTCATACCATGCTCTAGGTGCTTGCTTTAAGCCATATAAAGCCTTCTTCAACTTGTACACATGGTTGGGTTTCTTGTCATCTTCAAATCCGGGCGGTTGCTCAACGAAGACTAACTCATTGATGATCCCATTGAGAAATGCACTTTTGACATCCATTTGATATAGTTTGATATTGTGTGCACAAGCATAAGCCAATAGAATCCTTATTGCCTCCAATCTTGCCACGGGAGCATATGTTTCATCATAGTCAAGACCTTCTACTTGAGTGTAACCTTGAGCAACTAGCCTTGCTTTGTTTCTCACTACAATGCCATCTTGATCTTGCTTGTTTTTGAACACCCACTTGGTTCCAATCACATTGTAGTCATTTGGCCTTTCTACCAACTCCCAAACATCATTTCTTGTGAAATTATTAATCTCTTCTTGCATAGCCATGATCCAATCGGCATCCCTCAAAGCTTCTTCTATCTTCTTTGGTTCTATGGTTGACACAAATGATGCATGCTCACAAAACATAGCCAATCTTGATCTTGTTTGCACACCACTTCTAATATCACCAATAACACTATCAATGGGGTGATCTCTTGCAATATGTTGTGGTTGGAGTACTTGCACTTGATTGCTTGAGCTTGGTTGATCACTTGATGTATCTTGATGAGAAGAACTAGCATCTTGATTTTGCACTTGAGAGTCACTAACTTGCTTGAATGGTGAATTGAGCACTTGATCTTTATCATCATCTTGAATATCAATTACTTGCTTTGCTCTAATGTCCCCAATGTCCATGTTCTTCATTGCTTCCACTAATAGAGTTCCACCAATATCATCTAGATTTTCTTCTTCATCTTGTGACCCATTAGTTTCATCAAATTGCACATCATGGACTTCTTCTAGAATGCCACTTGAATTGTTCCAAACTCTATAGGCTTTGCTTGTAGTTGAATAACCAAGTAGGAACCCCTCATCACATCTCTTGTCAAACTTCCCCAATCTAGTGCCTTTCTTCAAGATATAGCATTTGCAACCAAATACCCTAAAGTAAGAAATATTGGGCTTTCTTCCATGAAGTAGCTCATATGGGGTCTTCTCTAGCAATGGATGACAATATAGTCTATTGATGTAGTAGCAAGCGGTATTGATTGCTTCATCCCAAAAAGATTGACTCACATTGTACTCATGAAGCATTGATCTAGCCATATCAAGCAATGTTCTATTCTTCCTTTCAACTAGACCATTTGATTGTGGAGTGTATTTGGCCGAGAATTGATGTCCAATACCATAATGATCACAAAGTTCTTCAATTCTTGTATTCTTGAACTCACTTCCATTGTCACTTCTCACTTTCTTGATTCTAATCTCAAACTCATTGTGAACTCTAATGAGAAATATTTTGAAGGTGTCAAACACTTCACTTTTATCACTAAGAAAGAATACCCATGTGAATCTTGTGAAGTCATCCACTATGACAAATCCATACTTGTTGCCGCCTATGCTTGTATATGTTGTTGGTCCAAATAGATCCATGTGCATCAACTCAAATGCTTTGCATGTGCTCATTGTACTCTTCTTTGGATGTGAGCTTCCAACTTGCTTCCCGGCTTGACATGCACTACAAAGCTTATTCTTCTCAAATTCAACATCTTTCAAACCATTGACAAGATTGTGAGTTGTAAGCTTCTTCAATTGTTTCATGCCAACATGACCAAGCCTTCTATGCCAAAGCCAACCCATGCTTGATTTGGAGACTAAGCAAGTTGTCAAAGAAGTTTCTCTAGCATTGAAGTCAACTAGGTAGAGATTCTCATATCTAAAGCCCTTGAATGCCACATTTGAACCATCCACACTAATAACTTCCACATCATCAACCCCAAAGATGCATTTATAGCCTAGATCACATATTTGTGCCACGGATAGAAGATTGAAATCCAAACTTTCAACTAATAACACATTGGAGATACTCATGTCATTTGATATTGCAATCTTGCCCAAACCAATAACCTTGCCTTTCTTGTTATTGCCAAATGTGATAGAATCAACACCACTATCATTGTCATTGATTGAGTCAAACATTCTTGATGTACCGGTCATGTGTTGAGTGCACCCACTATCAACAATCCAATGCCTTCCTCCGGCTTTGTAATTGACCTATGAGCAAATCAATGAAGTTTAGGTACCCATTTTTGCTTGGGTCCTTGTAGGTTAGTAACTAAGCTCTTTGGTACCCAAATAGCCTTCTTCTTTGGGTCCATAATTGGTGTACCAACAAACTTAGCTTGCACACCCTTCACACCCTTGGTAAGCACATAGCAAGAATCAAAAGGTATAGCATTAACAAGGTTCTTGCTTTGGTTTTTTTTATTGCAATTATGCTCTAGGTGCCCAACTTGCTTGCATCTATTGTAAAACCGACCATTGCTCTTCACAAAGCTAGGCTTTGGAGTTGCAAAGGCCGACTTGCCTTTCTTGGGGGTGTAGCCCAATCCCTCTTTGTTAAGAGAGAACCTTTGGCTACCCAAGCACTTAAGCAAGCGGGCCTCACCACCATAGGCCTTGCCTAGGGCGTGAGTGAGCTCATCCACCTCTCTCTTGAGAGTCTCATTCTCAACCATTAGTGAGGCATCACAAGTGAAACCATCACTAGTAGTGGAGGTAGAGTTAGTGGTGGTGGATGAAGAGCTACAAGAGGGGTTAGCATTTGACATGATGATAGGTTCATTGAATGATTCATCAATTATATCACATGTAACACCTATATCACATGATACAACAACCTCCTTCTTAGCTTGTTGCTCAAGTAGCAATGAGTGAGCCTTTTCAAGCTTGGAATGAGCCTTATCAAGATCCTCATGGTCTTCCACTAGACTCTCATGAGTGGTCTTAAGCTCACTAAGGACTTTCTCAAGTATTGCTACTTTCATTGAAAGCTTCTTACACTCTTTGTGCTTGGCAATAGCTATATCTCTAGTTTGTTGCATCAAGTCATATAGTTGTTCTTTAGTTGGTTCATCATCATCATTTTCATTATCATTATCATTATCACTATCATGAGCATATTCCATTTCACTTTCATCATCACTCTCATCATATAATACCTTAGCTTCTTTAGCCATGAAGCATGAAGAGGATGAATCAAATAATGATGGCTTCTTGTTGGTAGCAATGGAAGCAAAAGCCTTGTTGGATGATTCTTCTTCTTCTTCTTCATTATCTTCACTTTCCCAAGTGATCACATAGGCACCATTTTTGCCTTTCTTGAATGTCATCTTGGCCTCTTTCTTCTTCTTCTCAAACTTGCCCCTTTTGTTGTTCTTCTTCTTGTCATAGGGACATTCGGCTTGAAGATGTTCGGTGCTATCACAATTGAAGCATCTCCTTTGTTGCTCATTGCTCTTGAAATTGTCATTTCTCTTTTTGAAGCCTCTTCTTTTGATAAACATTTTGCCAATATTTTTGACAACTAGAGCAAGTGCCTCATCATCAACTTCCAATTCTTCATCTTCTTCATCGTCATCTTCTTCTTGAATTGAAGCTTTGCCCTTTGAGGAGGTGGCCTTGAATGCCACGGTCTTCTTCTTCTTTTCTTCCTCCTTCTCATCAACATCTTGATCATACTTGTTAAAGGTCAATACCTCTCCAAGCAAATCATTGGGCTTTATTGTTTCAAGCCCATCTCTTTGTAGCATCATGATCAACATCTTGAATCTTTTAGGTAAGCTCAACAAGAACTTGTGGCAAAAATCTTGGTCTTGTGTCTTGTGCCCTAAGCTCTTGAGATCATTCACAATGACTTGCAATCTATGAAACATCTCTAAGATTGTTTCTTCTTCTTTCATCTTGAAGTTCTCAAACTCACTCTTGAGCCCATATAGCTTGGCACTCTTCACAACCTTAGTGCCCTCATATGTTTCACTTAACCTTGTCCACACTTCATTTGCCAATTCCAAATCCTTGATGCCCTCAAATACTTTTGTGTCAATATTATTGTAAAGTGTATTGAGAGCCATTCTATTGCATGTTCTATTTGCTCTATCTTCATCGGTGAGATGATCGGGATCAATGATAGCAAAATCATTCTCGGTGACTTCCAATACTTTCTCATGAATAGAACCAAGGTACATTGTCATCTTTCTCTTCCAATGAGCAAAAGAACTAACACCATCAAAGAACGGTGGCTTGCCCCCAACATGATTGAACACAATTTGAGCCATTTTTCACACCGAAGGATGTTAAGCCTTGAATAAAACGGTGACCACGGCTCCGATACCACTTGTAAGGTCCTAGATGGCTAGAGGGGGGGTGAATAGCCTATTAAAAAAATCTACAAGTACCACTAAGCAAACTTGTTAGAATAACAAACGGCGTAAAGCGAGTTTTGCTTAGCCAAAGGTTGTGATGCAAGCCTCCTATCCACAAGTCTAGTAGATTAAAATCTCTAGTTCACACAAGAGCTATGTCACTAAGGTTACACTAGAGAACAAGCTAACACAACTAGCAAAGCTACTACTAGAGCTACACAAGATAAACTAGTGAAAGTAAATGCAAGGGAGAGGATTGTGATTATTATACCGACGGTGAAGTGAAGATGTTGCCAATCACCAAGATGATATACAATCAATCAATATTGACAACAACACGATATGAAGACCAATCACCGGGAGACAAGAGACACAATATTTGTTCACTCGGTGTTCACTTGTGCACCGACAAGCTACGTCACCGGTTGTGTCGACCAACACCTAGATGGTTCCCCGGTGTGACCCTCAAGTCACTTGCCCCTCAAGGCACGCCCCGCAAGGCACCGCAAGACACCACTCTCAAGTGAGGTAACTCAATGACACGCGCAATGTAATAGAGTTGCTTTTGGCACTCCGCCGAGGAAAGCACAAGAACCTCTTACAAACAACCGGAGGTGGCCAAGAACAATCACCTTCTCTTGCCAACGCCTCCAACAATCTCCAAGCCGGCTAGGAGCGGTACTCTCCAAGAGTAACAAGAAATCCACCGGCTCAACCACCCACAAGTGTCACTAGATGCCCTCAAGCTATGCAATGCACTTTGGGATCACTCAATCTCACTTTTGATTTGCAATCAAGCAAGGGAGATGAGTGGGAGGAGTTGTTCTAGCTCAAAGGATGCACAAGTATGTTAGAAATGCCAAGAGACCTCCCCAAGGGCCGGCCAACGAGTATTTATAAGCATCCCATCCAAATAGAGCCGTTACAACTCCACTCACGATTTTCGCGGGACCACCGGACGCGCCGGTGGTAACAGACCGGACGCGCTCAACCGCGTCCGGTGCCCCAGCGAATTCAAATTCGTCCGTTAGATCCTCCAACGGTCACTGCGCGCCAACGGTCAAACGAGCCACCGGACGCGCTGTTGCGAACCACCGGACGCGCCGGTGCGCACAGCACCCGCGCCCGCGAAGACAACACCGGACGCGCTCCTCGCAACCACCGGACGCCACAGTGCCCGCGTCCGGTGCGAGTCCAGTAAGCTCCCTGGACCACCGGACGCGTCCGATGGTGAGTGACCGGACGCGGACCGCGTCCGACGACTTCGAGACTCGCTGTTCGCCAGACCGGACGCGCCGGTCCCGTGGGTCACCGGACGCGCCGGTGTCAAACCCTAGCCCGCGCGCCTGACGCCCGCGCTGCACTGACCGGACGCGCCGGTCGAAACAGACCGCGTCCGGTGCAGCGTCCGGTGCTGCGTCCGGTGCCTCTGTGACCGCGTTCGCCTCCGTTTCTTTTCCGACTTCCGGCGCAATGGAAAATAGGCATTTCATTTCCCCGAAATCGCCTGAATCCCGCGCTCGCACGCTCGGCGGGAGAGAGAAAGGAACCAAACCCCTCTCTACCCGCAAACCACAGCGCGACCAACGCCACCTTTGCAAATGTGCCAACACCATCAAGTGTACATCTCCATGTGCTTGTGTGTTAGCTTTTTCTCAATCATTTTCAAAGGTTTTCCAGTTAGCTCACTAGGCCCTACATGCAATGCACTTCATGAATTCACCTAGTGGCACCCATGCGTCGAATAACCGATAAGATTTCCCCTCTTAATAGTTCGGCTATCGATCCTAAACCACTCACACCCTCTATGGTGTCTTGAGTGTAAAACAAAATGGCCCTATGGTTATACCTTTGCCTTGAGCCCATTTTGTTTCTCCAAATGATATGATCCACTTCATATCATCACATGACCGTCTCGATCCATCGACCTTGATTTCACTTGCTCTTCACCGTTGCATCGGTCCATCGGCGCCAAGTCTTGCTCAAGCTTCACCATCGTATGGTCCTTCGCTTCGAAGCCTCGACTAGCCCTTCACCTTCACAACCGGTCCATCGAGCCAAGCCTCATCTTGGTCTTCACCATCTTGGTCACATGAGTCAATGTCAAGTCTCATATTCAACGACCACCTTTATCTAAATCATCCACTTAGATACAAAGGTTAGTCCTAGGTTTCATCAATTAGCCAAAACCAAACTAGGGACTTTCAACCTTGCAGGCCAAGACCATACTAGACATGACCCCTCTTGCGCCTTTCGGTAACCACTAACAAGCTAGAAAAGGTCCTCATACTGAGCTAAAGCCAGAGCCATATAGCCCTCACAGTTGTACTGTAAATCCCGGAGGTTCACGTACAGACAAGATCTTATGTTGTTTAAAAGTCATTTCTCAACCATCATAGTACTTATATTAATTAAGTCACAAGATCATGGTCACAGAAAGAAAACCCAAGCTATACTTGCCTTAAATCAAGATCCTTTCTCTGATCCAAATCTTCAATTAATAACTTCTTGATTCTCCACGTAAATCTCACCGACTAGGCTTGATCAATAAATCACCACACAAGCATCGAGCAATCATACATGAAGCAAACAATGAATAATAATTAGAACAGTACACCAAACAATTAAAGAAATTCTAAAACTAACCTACGCATTGCTATGAACACATAAACGCGAAAAACACGCTAATCAGAACTAGATGCAAAAGAAACCGCTACCGAAATATATCTACTCATAGGAGAAAATGTGAAACTAGTTTCATGTGTTTTAACTATATAAAAGTACCTATAATATAATTAAGAGAAATATCTACATTGAATTAAGTAAAATTATATGAGAAACAGGTTTGAACTAATCAAATTATAATTAAGAAAACATGTTTAACTGGCATTAATCAAATTAATAATTATTTACAAAAGATTGGTATTTACTTACATTACTTTTAATTATACAAAGTATTGCATCCATATTAATCAATTTAATATTTAATTAAGAATAGCTAATAAGCCGTAATCACGTCATTACGAATTCAGCACAACTTGATCGCACTAAAAACAAAGCTAGGATAGTGAAACTACCGAGACTTTTATATTATATTAAAGAAAAAAATCTATATGCTTGATTTATTTTAATTGAGCAAAATCATGTAGATGTTATTAATTCAAATTTAGACAACAAATATTTAAACTTAAAAACCGAGTTGAAGCTAATCATATTTTATCTTATAAATATTATGACATCATTTATTATGCAAGTTAAATGTTATCTTTGCAAAAGACAAGAAGCACATGAAAGCATCTAAACGAGTTTTATATGACCTTATTTAGCCTAAACAAATTATGATGAAACATATTTAATCCGACGTTAATCAACTTTAACAATTACTTACAAAAGATCAATATTATTCTGTTTTGCTTTTATTTATAAATCTAGTTGCACAGTTATTAATCAAGTTAGATCTAAATTATGAAATTCTAGAGATTTTGATAAAGAAAACATTAATACTAATACGTAGTTCATGTTGTTATAAATCTATTGCAATTTGAACGGACTAATTCAGAATTAAAACAAATAAGTTATGAATTAAACGAGATTTTCTTTAGTAAAACAATAGATTAAATCTAACATCAAATCTTAAAGGTAGAAAACCTAACCAACAGTAGCACTAACAGCACAAAAAGTTTGTAAAACTCTTCTACACGTTACTACGTTCACACAGACTTAAAAATCACGAAATTTGGATTTAAAACATGAAAGTTATGAATTTTCTAAGATTTCCTATAGATAAATAATTACTTAAATATAAACTTGAAAATTAATTTTCCCAAACTTACTGTACAACTATACTAATATGTAGAGCTCACAATTACGAACCTAACGCAACTTGAACGGATCAAATCGGAGTTAAAACGAAGATTTTATAACTAAAACAATGCTAGTGGCAAAACTGTAAATTGCTGAAAACGTATTTTTGATTTAACCGGATGAAAATACGCTTTCCAAATGTGAAAACGCAATTCCCGAAATACGCAAAGGACCGCGGGTTGTTTACTAGAAAACGCAGGGGCTCTTTAGAAAATTTTACCGCGAAGGGGTATCTTCTAATCTCGTGCGTCCATCTAAGAACGGACGGCCGACGTTGATCCAACTCAAAGGAAGAAAAAAAATAGTCGGCCGGCTACCGTGTCTCCGGCCGGTGGCCACCATGGCCGCCGCCTTGAACCTCGCCGGAGCTTCTCGAGAACGAGTTTCCGGCCATCCCCGACCAAAGGAAAAACACCAGAAGGAAGCGGGGAACATCACGAACTCACCTAGGGTCCTAGGACAGTCAATCCCAGCACCAAAACGGCGGGCGGCTTGATGGAGCGGACGACCGACCTTCAACTCACGGTGACGGTGCGAAAAACGATTATTAGCCCAATTGAAAACACATCTAGGTACACAAGAGCATACTAAAGCTGTTAGGATAGCTTACAGTGGCTAAAAGGCGTCGTACACGCCGAATTGAAGACCACCGCGGCTCCTAGGGTTGCGGCAACGACGAGAGCTCGAACGGGGATCAAATAGCCCACGATTGATCTAAAAACGGAAAAAGGCGGCTCGGCTCTAGCTTATATAGAGCAAGGACTCCTCAATTTGGTTAGAAATCGCGAGTTATTCGGTTAGATACGGTGGATTCGGTGGCGGTTGAACGATGGAGTCGTGACCGGCTCGGTCACGCGAGCTAGAAGATGGCGCTGACACCCGGGACCCGCTTGACAGAGAAAGGAGGGAGAGGAGGATTCGGCTGTGGCGCTGGGCCGGCTGGACCGCGCGAACTGGGCCGGCCCACACAGTAACGGGCGCGATGGGAGGCAGGCCGCCCGCACAGAGAAGTAGGCCGCAAATCATCCGGGCCTCCGGCCTATCAGGTAATAATCTTCTTCTTCTTCTTCTTTTTTATTTACTTGTTTCAAAAATATTTCAAATACATTCTAATTCCAAAATAAAATAAATCAAATCCACACCACACAATGAAAATAAATGCAACAGCATGAATGCAACATCAAACTTATTTTAGTATTATTTTAAAGTGGCCATTATTTATTATCTAAATTATTCAAAATTTGTTATCTCTAAAATTTGGGTGTTACAAGGATGCTAGCTCAGTTGGGTAGTAGTTCCGGAGGCACCCCTCAGGTCCCAAGTTCGAACCCCTATAGGGGCGGATTTCAGGCTGAAGGTAAAAAAAAATTCCCTTGCTCGTCCCAGGCCAAAGCACAAGTTAAGAGACGGCTTGGGTCTGGGCTTCCTATGTGCGCACAGGTTAAGAGACGACTCTCTCACGGAGCTTGGCTCCCTGTGTATGGATGGGGCGGGGGTTCGAGGATTTTCTCGATCTGCGTGAGAAGATCTTAAAGCCGGAATACCCGGAGGCTGTCTTAGCCCCCGCGGATCGAGTTTTTTTTTCGAAGAATCACAGCATGATTCTTCTATCCTCCATGTTAAGCAACTGCCAACCATGTCTTGCCTCCTTGCATTTAAAACAGAGATGACCTGTGTCTTCATCAAACCTTGAGCATATTGGGCACGGAGTATTAAGATCCAGACCCCTTCTTGCAATGTTAAGCTTCACCTACAGACCACTATTATGAGCCAAGCGCCACACAAATAACTTTATTCGGAACATCCAGCATCCGTACCACTATTATGAGCCAAGCGCCACACAAATAACTTTATTCGGAACATCCAGCATCCGTATTCCGCCCCCCCCCCCCAACCAATAAAATCCACCTCCCTCATAACCTGTGGTGGAAACAATGCTATTGTTTTGGTGCCCAAGGCATATGCAGATTTAACATAAAACATTCCTTTTGAATTAGGGTGCCATGCCGGAAAATCTTCCCTCGAACAGAAAGTGGTAAGGATAGAATGATGTTTGCATCCTCTAAATAAAATGTGTCCTGCACAAGTTGTTCATCTCAATCCTCAATAACTGGATCGATCAGTTCAGACAGTTCTGAAGGATAGATGTGTCCCTTGGGGTAATAACCTTTCTTGTACCTCCTCAAGGGATCCATAGATCCCTTCAAATATTAATAGAACTTTCATCGCCAACTCCATAGATCCCTTGGGGTAATAACCTTGGTTGTATCTCCTTAAGGAATCCAAAGATCCCTCCAAATATTAATAGAATTTTCATCGCCAACTCTACTGATTATACCATTCCTCAAAAGATTCATTCCTTTAAGGATACTCCGCCATGCATACGATACAAATTTTAGCCCTGTGCTAGTAACAAAAAGGGGAAGCCTGAAATAGAGATGATTATTAATTGCAAGAATAATAATGAAAACAGTTAAAGCAAAATTATAAAATAGAAAAGGGAAAAAAGTGTCATAGCAATATACTCCCTTCGTCCCAAATTATAAGTCATTCCAACTTTCTTAAAGAGTTAAAGTATCTCTAATTTGACCAAAATTATAGGAAGAAATTACATAGATTTATGACATCAAATAAGTATATATGAAAATATAATTAATAAAGAATCTAATGATACTTATTTGGTATCACAAATGTTATTATTTTATTATATAAATTTAGTTAAACTTGAGATGATTTGACTCTAAAAAAATTAAAATAACTTATAATTTAGGATGGAGGGAATACGAACAAAGAAAAAAGAAAAAGGAAACGGAGAAAGAATGAACCAGTTTCATGGCCGCTCTCCCTAATAAACCAGCGTAGTCATGCGCCTGCACCTGCAGAAAACGAAGACAGAGAAATGGCCCCAGTTGTGCGCGCGGAAAAACTAAACTAGCTGTTTGCTGTTTTTCTTCTCTTGTTCACCTCGCGTGCGCGACAACTAAGCGACCACCGCCGCCCTGCGCCCGCCCAGCTGCCCAGGTCTTCGTCGAGCCCTTTGCCGGCGACGACACCCACCGCACCAGGTATGCCCGCCCCTTCTCTTCCCTTTCTGCTGTGCAAAACTGAGCACCCGAACCCTAATTTGAGCTATCTGGCTATCTGTATTAGGATGTAGCTAGTGTCGGGGCCTCGGGGCTAATTTATTGGATTCAACTAAACCGGTCTCATCAGTTTTAATGGTGAAGATTCGATCCTGCTATCTCTCTAATTTAATTTGTCGTAAATGGGCTGGGGCATTCTAACTTTCATCGTTCAGTTTTGGATCCTTCTTAGGGCTTGTTTGGATCGGCTAAGGCTAATTATTAGTCAGGGCTAAAAATTATAACTATCAGCCCATGAATGTTTGGATCCCAGGCTAAAAGGTGCATATTATCCCTAGCAAAAAAAAAGCCCTTATTAGCTGGTTGTGCTTGGCTAATGCTAATGAACTAACAACTAGCCAAGGGCTTGGCTAAAAATTAGCCCACCCATTAGCCCTCATGTTTGGATGGAGTTAGCCCATGGGATCCAAACAAGCCCTTAAGACATGCGAGTTCAGCTGAACAGTGTGCTTTCAGTGAAAGCAGAAGACAAACCTCTGTTCTATCTAAAAAAAGGAAAAAAAGAGATCTAGCTCTTCTGAATGTGCTGGGTATTGCAACCATTCTAGCTTCTTGCATATATGATTTACGGCGTAATGGAGTACAAATGGCCGTTTTCTGTTCCAGACATTTTGTGGATTAGCACAACACAAGTCCATGCCTGTCTGGCTGTTTCAAAGCTTCACCTAGCTGCATGTCTTCTCTGGACGAAGACTATAAGTTAGTGATGGAGGGGTAGTATGATTGTCAATGTGCATTCTTCTGGCATCCAGGTCAAACGATAGCTATTGTTTTTTTTAATCGAGATTGATTCATTAGTGACACCGGAAGAGCATTGATCATGAATTCACCTTTTTTCATGGATGCCTTTGAGAAAAGATAAGTCAATGCACTTCAAAATTAAACTGGATGCAAATGTTCTAAACCAGAAATCAAAATGGCATGGGCTTGTTTAACGTGTCAAGATTTATAATATTTGTTGACCTTAAACTTTCGTTTTACACCGCTGATGTGTTTATGCTCATTTCATTTTGCAGTCAAATGAATAGTTGATTTCCTTTCAAGGTATTCCTGAACAATTATATTACAGTCATGAAGTCGGTACCCAAGCAAGAGGCACAACCAAAACCACGGCTCATTGTGCGCCTTGGTGTATTCCTTGCATCTCACCACATTCTCTTCAGGTTCATCATCCTTTCTCCATCTTGTTGCAGTCTAAATCCTTCCTTTCATCCTTTCTCATTCCCCTAACTCACTATTTACCATTTTCCTGTCAGTGTTCTATGCTGCTCTGCTGGCATTATCACACTACTACTCCTTCCTTCACTTGCAAAAAACACATACCTCTCGGAGAATGCTCTTATACCCGGTATTTTACCCTCTTCTCTATTTTTGTTTACTGTTACTCTATTGATGCATACATGCTGTTGTTCTTGGAGGGTGTGCCCATCTGGGCCTCTGGGGGCCTTACACCCAGATCTTCAGATAATCAGATTACATACTGTATATATTTTATAATAAAGTGAATTGTAGTGTTCTCAGCATGCTTTGTTCAATAAGTTGTCTGATGAAGCAACATATCAATATTACTAAATATCCTGGATCTTTGGGTGTTCAGCGTAACTTTGGGCCTCATTGGATTTTATCATGTGCCAAGGAATACCTTCTGAAGTTAAATGGTTGAATATGATATATCATAGTGGGTTTTGATGTTTGTTATCAAATAGTAAAGACAGATTATTCATATCCAGTGTGGCTGCAAGAATATGCATTGTATGTAGGCTAGTATAGCAGGCTAGCATGGTGTTGTAACCACACAAAAATGGAATATATGTTGATAATAATAATGATAATGATATTTTTCATTTCTAACTCTCTTTTGCAACTTCTGTACATAAATGATCTTCTCTAAAACTAGAGGCCTTCTATGTAGGCTCTGCCAATCCATTATTTTCTACTGAAGACGCTATTGAAGCAAACAGATTTATGAAAGGAATTGAAGCTGTGGCTGGAGACTCAAGAGGTGAAATGTATGTTACTTCCTTTGGCCTTTAATATTTGTATGTATTGATCTTTGTGCGTATAAGGTATAAGTCATGTAGTTCAACTGGTCTGTTATGTTCAATATTTGTGACTGCTGTTGAGAGATTTGCTATGGTAAAGTACATGATTACTATGCACTGTAGTTATACTAGTATAGTAAGCATACATATCGAATCCATGTAACTCAAAATCGGATTTCAATGTTTTGATAGTAAAGGATCTTTTTTTCAGTTTTGCATAAGAAACGTGATTATAAACTTTTTGTGTTAAGTTCATTAAGCTGAAGTCACATTTTTAATGACATGTAAATAGGACAATATGCATAGGGAATAACTAGTTTAATCCTAGGATCGCAAAAGGGAAATTTTACCAATTTTCATCTAACTTACATTTCTATGTGCAATATTACAGTATGGCAAATTTCATAGCACAACAAATAGAAGCTCTAGGTGCAGAAGTGTGTTACCATAAGTTTATCCCTCATAGCAAGAATTTTCATCCTCTGAAGTTCTTCACCTCCATGACAAATGATATGGCAATTCAACCTAATGGCACCGACACCAATTTTGGGATAAACACTATCGGCATTGTACGAGCTCCTCGGGGCGATGGAAAAGAAGCAATAGTGCTGGTTAGTCCTTATAATTCTCAAAGTGTTCAGTCAAATGAATTATTATCGATGGCTCTTGGTTTCTCTGTCTTCTCCCTCTTAAGTCGAGCTGCATGGCTGTCCAAAGATGTTGTGTGGCTATCTGCAGACTCACAGTTTGGAGAGTATGCTGCAGTCTCTGCATGGTTAAACCAGTATCATAATCCTGTGTTTTTGAGTCAGTCAGTAATATTGCATACCAAGATGTATGGCGCAAACCATATAAATGATGGTAATTCAGAAAAAACAGAAGTCACGGCTTTCAAACGTGCTGGAACAATGGCTGCTGCTCTCATATTTAAAGTTGGGGAAACCAGAAGATATGATGACAGAGATAGTGTTATGATGTATGCAGAGGCATCTAATGGACAAATGCCAAACTTGGACCTTCTGAATGTGGTGCATTATTTGGCTGTTCATAGACAAGGTTTTCGTGTGAACATGGCTGCATTTAGTTCTTTGTTGAGCTCTGCATGGCTTAGGGTTATTGCTGAATTTTTACATACTCTTGGGAGTGTATTAAGAAAAATAAATCCTGACTCTAAGCTTGATATTGCAGTCCCTGACTATGTGGAGGGGACTGCAAACCTAGCTAACTCTATATACAGCCAGGTAACTGAAATTAATATTTCCCATTTCACCGTAATGGCACTTTCCTTTATGACTCTACAGTCCCTCTTATTGAGGTTTGTTCGATACAGGCTCTTGGAGTGCCCACAGGGTCCCATGGCGCTTTCCGTGATTATCAAGTTGACGCGGTTTCTTTAGAATTTTCACCAACATTTCATGTCAGAAATGAGAATGCTAAATCTTTGTTTCTTCTAAGGGGTGGAAGGTATGTTTCTTATTGTGTTTCAATTATGCTGTTTAAGGTTGCATTCTTGTTAGAGCATGGGAGCGCCTTTTGTTTGACTTTTGATTAATAATGGAGTGGAAGACTTTGCTTTTTCATGCATTGAGGCATGGAGCTGTTTGTATCATTAACTTCACAACAATGACAGCATTGAAAGCAATGAAGATTGCATGGAATATTGGATTAGATTGATTGAGAGACCTATGTACATATATATAGGGGTGAGGAGATCTCGTGGTTTATAGAAACAGGACTAACCGAGATCTCCTCATATCTCTCTAATCAAGTATGGGCCGGCCGGCTATACCAGACGCGGACTCAAAAGGGGTGGCCGGCTATACCAGGCACAGACCCCTACCATATACACGCATAGCACAAATATACATTCTAACAAGCATAACTGGCAAAATTTATTTAACTGTTTTTAATGTACATATAACAATTGCTGAAGTTCTATAATCTCCCAGTAACAGATAGATGATCAGTAATAGTTTTGTATCTGCTGTGACCTTGCAAATTCATTCACAAAATTATTTCATCAGCTATATGATTACATATTAGAACTAGTGAACTACATAACAGTTAACAGGCAAAAAATTACTTGAGTTGGGTCTTATTTGCACCTCTGACCATTTCATAGCTATGATTTTCTAAGAATTTTAGCATTTGCGGATTTATCAATGGCAGTAAATAGATGTTATGTGTATAAAAAATATTAAATATTACTGGTACGAATGAGATTATTAACATGGAACTGGTAAAACTTGAAAAAAATCACCATAATTAGTTGGGTTTGTGTGTGGGGGGGGCATGACTATAACAACCCAGTAGAAGATATGTGCATGGATAGAGGTCACTAAACACAGGAACAGGATCTCATATGTTGCCACTGGGTGATAATCTTAGGGTGTTTAACAGCTTTCCTTTCATTTTCCTGCGAAAGATTCCTCAGTAGAATGTGTTTGACATGTTTGGGAATGCTTTTGATTCAGGTTAATCGAAGGAGTGGTGCGTTCTGTGAACAATCTGCTTGAGAAGTTCCATCAGTCCTTTTTCCTGTACTTCCTTACTGCTCCAAGCAAGTTCATTTCAGTTGGCATGTATATGATTCCGTTTGCATTGCTGTTGGCACCTCTCCCAATAGTGGCTGCTGCCCTTGCTGATGGCAGTAAAAGCATGGAAAAACCAGTAGATAAGTTGATGGAACACAGTAAAGCAGATGACATTGCCGATATCCCGCAAAGCAAGGGTGGATCATGTAAATGGCTTCAAGCTGCAAAAGTATTGCTTGTTATCCAACTATGGGCAGTACTTGTTTCACTACTTCCATATTACATTACTCAGATACCTGATGCCACACCTATGCAAAGCACACTCATCTGGGTTGTTCTCTCCATTGTCATACTGATCGCCCTATCTGCCTTGTTTGGCTCACCATACTCAGCTGGTGTTGAATGGAAACTTCTGAAAGCTACCATGATCACTTCCATCTCCATCAGGTTGGGGCTCATGTCAATCATAAATTTCGCCACCGCTCAGCTTGGTGCTCTGATAGTGATCCCAATGTGTTTGTTTTCTCGGCCTCTGAAGGCATCAGGGATGAATTTTCTTCCTCGGGCAGTATTATTGGCTTCAAACATAGTGTTTGCTGTGTTGGGTTTTCCTCCAGCTGCAGTGCTGATTATGAAAGGAATGTCCAAGGGGTCGTGTTCGTGGACAACAGATTTTGGAGATTTCTGGATATGGATGGAGTTCCTGTGGGAATGGAGCAGCGCGACATATCTGTACCTGTATCTTGTCCATCTTCCCTGCTGGCTTTTGTGCATCCTTGTGTTGCTGCACCCATGCCCCCAATTAGAATCTAAGATGAAGCAGGACTAGCTGTTTGGTCTCCGGAGTCTTTTCTTTTCAGTTGGTAAATTTTAGTGTAGACTTGTGTAGAAATTTCTCAGTTTCACTATTTTTGGACTGCTTATCATTTACTTGGCTGTCCATTATTCGGAACTTATTCACCCAGTTGGAGAAGTAACATGTAAAAAGGATTTGACGATGGATCCTACCTTCTGTAATGGCTGCGACAGTTTTGAAGGCCTGTTTTTTTTTCATAAGTCAAATAGGATTTTGTTCACCTCTTGTGGACCCAGATGTTTTATTGGTCATCAGTCAAATTTGTTTTCTAGGTTTTGTTGACAGCGACCGAGAAGGAAACCAAAGTCGGAGGTAAGGAAAACTTCAGAAATCATAAATGAAGTGCAAGAGCACTAGGAGGGCTGGAGGGGTATCTCCTTCCATATAGGGAAAAGCGTGAGCAGCGTCAGGTTGAAAACAAGGCAGCCGAACATGAGATTTCAGTTGCACGCGTATCAAACTTTAGTGTTCAACGAAAACAAACATGTCCCGATGTAAGGGCTAGGCAAACACGGGGGAAGACTACCATGACAACCAGGAAAAGCACATAATCCCCGAAGTATCATCATATCATCTTACTACACAAAATGCATGCCAAATGGGCCAATATATCTAGAGTTGCAACAAATATCGAAATAGAGTTCTGAACGAATCCTGAAAATTTAACCAGCAGAAGACCCTAGAGCTAGAATTTTAGATCAGGCCTTGACGCTGCAGGTCAGTGTAGGTCTTCTTGTTGTAGATGTTGCCTTCCTGATCTTCGTACTCTTCTTCTAGGTCTGGCCGCCACTTGTTCACTCCTTGTCGTGCTTGAATTTTCTCCCAGAGCGCTTTCGCCTCCTGATAGCAGAAATGAAAAATGTTAAAATACATACAATAAAACAGCCAATGTACAACATTGTCAGATAAATAATACATGGAGGGCATGCATGCATTTGTATTATGTTTCATACAAGAAAACTGAATAATATAGGACAAGGAAAACCAATATGATATGGGCAAGTAAAAACCAAAAGACCTAACTATTCATTACTTGGAGAATAAACAATGTAGTAAGCTATATATCAATAAGTACACCAAGTAAAGAAAATAGTATCAACAAGACAAGAGATGACATACATAAATGGATGTGATTTCATTGAAATTCTTAGTATTAGGAATGCCAAGGCATCGCATCCCATGCTGATGACGCCATTCCTTGAAATGATGCTCATAAGCCCTTCGTCCCCAATAGCTATGGTTTCCACATATCTCACACTTGAATTCCTGTACAAACCATAACAGTTAAAAATATGTCAATGGTACGGTACCAAATTTAATGGAAATTACTCAGCATAATATAAGGCAAAGGATGCCTTGATGTTCCAGTTCAAAGCACTTTCAAAAAGAGGGGAAATGCACTAACTGAACATGTGATCACATAAATACATTAGTAAGATGGATCACATTAAATTAGCATACAGTACAGTTTATGCAGAAATAGAATTTTTAAAGCTCTAGACTGGGTAAGGAGAAAACAAGAATCTGATTAGGTGGAAAGTACTTAGAAATTAAAGCCAAAGGTTACTGTCAAATATTAACACTGCAGAAAACATAATAGAAAACTTCATATTCATCCTATACTACATCATTGCCACCTTGCAGAAGTGTTAGTCATCGAACAGAATGGCTAGCAAAATATCAACACATAATTTAATTTTTGGTATCATAAATGTTAAGTGGTGACTGATCAGTTCACAAAGGACTGACATCTTAATTAAATGAGTGTCAAATAGTCAATCTGTGCCATGAATGAAAGCATTGGTGCTGCGCACCATGTCACCGACTACGGCTAGACGGAACAAGCTACTAGGAAATATACTCCAACTCACAAATATGACAAAACTTTGTACCTGCCCAAGGCCATGTAGCTTGTACAGCCAATAGGGGATAGGCTTGCTGTAACACCCCGGGTGTTATAGTGCTAATTAATCTGCCATGTCATCATAATGCATCGCAAAGCATCCCTGTTAGGTTAACATTGTTATGCATCAACTAAAACGAGTTTACTTCATTAGGTTGAATGTGTTTCTCTGTGGTGTGCTCCGAAATCGAAAACCCTAATTTCGAATACCACCGCAAATGCTTAGTACATGCCCTGCGTAATTTGAAGTGCGCGACTGTGTTGCACACTAGTGTCAAGTGTAGGGTATGAGCTTAAGTACAACATCTAAAATGAAGCTCCAAAATTGAGTTTGAATTGGAGTCCCAAAACTTGTCGCGAGTTTTCCGATTCGAATTCAAATTCAAATTTGGGGAAAATGTAAAAGAATTTCAAAAGTAAATTGGTCAACCAAGAGTGACATTTGGTCAACCATGTCATGTTGGTCCAAATGATGCCCTTGGGTGAGGTTTTGATCATTAAGTAATCACAAATCAAGGTAGAAACAAATTCCAATTTGAAATCCCTCCGAAAACCCTAAATTTCAAAACCCTGTTTTACCCCTTTTGAAATAATTCAAAATCTAATCAAAATTTGGGAAAAAGTTCAAAACCAAGTTTGTATAACTTTTCAAGGGCTACAACTTTGGTGTTTTGAGTTTTCAAAGTTTAAGTGAAAAATATGGAGTAATTTTGAAAATAAACAAATTTCAGTTTTAATTCATTTTTGTCCCCAAACTAAGATTTCAAAATGGAGACTGAATTTGAAAAAGTTTTGAACAGCAAAGTTGTAGGTCTGGTCAAGATGAACAACTTTGATGTTTGGAGATTTTGAAGTTTCAATACAAAATCAAAAGTAATTTCTAAATTACCAAATCTGCAAAATGTGTCCCTTTTTGAATTTAAACTCAAATTTCAAAATCCAAGCAGAATTTGAAAAAGTGTTCAATACCAAACTTGTAGAGCTTGAAATTCTGAAGATTTCATACATTGGAAGATTTTCAAGTTGTTATACAAATTTGAAAGTAATTTGAGAAAAACAGTTTGAATTTCAAAAATTGGGGGGGGGACAGCTACAGTGACCGGCGAATCACACACCGGCAGCGCGCGGCATGGGCGCCGGCCGATCGCCGCCGTGGCCTTCCACGGCCTTCGCGCGCGGTCGGGGACGCCAGCGCGACGCCGCGAGCAGTGCGGTGCTGTAGCCGCGACCGCTGCCTACATATATCACCGCGTCCCGTGTTTTGTTTTTCCTTCTCCCTGTTTTTCGCCACCGCCGCCGCGAAGCTCCGCCGCTCGCCGCTGCCGCCACCAAGCCGCCTCCGGCCACGCCAACCGCACCACTAGCTCCGCCTCGGCCTCGCGCATCTTGTGGGCCACTTGCGTTCACCGTTTTCGCACCCGAGCTCTCGCACCGCCTGTTCCCGTGCCCAACTCCGGCGAACCACCGCCACCAACACCTTCCCGTGGCCAGGCCACTCCAGCCGCTCCCCGTCGCCACCGAGGGCTTCACTGCAACCGCGGTGAGCCACTGATACTTCCCGACCATTCAATTTGACCTTTACCGCTTTGTGTCGTCGGCTAGCCGGTCACCGTGGTTGCCGAGCCGCCACCGTCGTCGGTGATGGGTCACCGGAGCTCGAACCGTAGCGCTACCGAGCAAAATGGAGTCGTGGGGAGGTGTAGTTAGTGTTGGTGAAGTCGGTTTGTCGTTTGGGTCATCAGTCGTCGGCCGGCCACCGCGGGCAAGCGCGCGAGCACGCGGGAGCGAGCCGTCGAGCGGGAGGTGAGGGATGACAAGTGGGACCGTGCTGTCAGCGAGAGAGAGGGAGGCAGACGCGGGCGCGGGCGAGCGAGTGGGCTGGGCCGCGGCTGGGCCAGTCGCGAGCGCGCGCGCGGACGCGTGAGCGGGCCGTCTGGTTGGGCCGGACCGCGGGAAAAATAAGAATCGGCCCGATTTCGTTTTTGTTTTTCTTTTTCAAATAAATGAATAGTGTTGTTATTTGTTTATTTGTTTAAAAATTATGTAGAGTTCCAAAATTCATGAAAATTTTTGTATAAGCTTCTCAATGTATAAACTATCTAGGAAAAATATTAAATCATGAATTTGAATATTCTATGCAGTAGAATTAATTAGTTCCAATAAAGATTAAATGCAACTTCCAGTAATTTTAATAATTAATTTATTTATCCAAAATTTATGAAATTAATTATGGCACTGTTATAAATCATTGTTAACCCATAGAAAAAGTTTGAGCTTGTTTAGATAAAGTTTAATCAACTTCTAATTATGCCCTAATTATTTAAATAGAAAATAAATGTTAATTTGAGAACTTTAAGTGTTGTGTGCCTTTTGATTGAGTGATGTCCTTAGGTCACTACCCTTTTGTGATCTCTGGCACTTTAATTTCATGACTGAGCTCGTTAGTAGCTTGTTAGGTTAAGAGCTGGTATCGCGGGAACTCGTCGCTGCTAGTTAGTAGGTTTTCTGTTTACGATTGTACCGTGAAGGGAAGTTGTACTCGAATCGTAACCGTGGCATGTTATCATCGAGCATCATGTTTATCATTGAGCATCATGTTAAAGCATGTTATGTATTCGTGTAGTCACCGCTTTCGAAGAAGCCGAAGTCGTCGAGCAGGCCTCCGGAGAAGAGCGATCGTCGGCAGATCCCGGACCCGACGGAGGAGTTCACGAGTCTGAGTCAGTCGTCGTGTCAGAGCAAGGCAAGCCCCGGTGCATTTAAACCCTACCTTGTTATTTTACAAATGTTTTAATATTTATATTATGGTTTATTGCATTAAGTAATTAGGAGTTGAGTGATAACCTAATTGCTGCATTACCATCCTTGATTATTACGATATTAACCTTGATACCTGTTTTACGGAAAATGCGTAGTATGCTTCGCTATGCTTAGAAGTTAAGCTTTTAAATGAAATGTTTACATAGCTATGATGGCATACTTAATGAATAATGAAGTATGAGAATGAACTTGAAAGATCGGGCGGGTGGTTTGGCCACTGCTGACATGCATTGGGAAAGGAGTCTCAATGTAGTATTTCTGCCTTGTCAGTTAAGGACCGTTCGTTGTAGGCCTGTTGTGTTCGAGAATTTGCAACTAGCTTCATGCCTTGGGTAAGCCCAACATGTTAGTGATTCCATTACGAGAACGTCTAACCTCGCACTGGGAGTGGAGAGATGGCGGGAGTAACGTGTACCCTCGGGGCTAGAATCGGGCCGGGTTCGAGGAGTACTGTACTCTCGGGTGGCGATGGACACGTTCTGGTTTTGGGAGATCTAAATGAGGGTTGATATATGTAGATTCGGTTCTACATATGTCGTGATGTTAGGGATCCCCAGCTGGGTATAATCGGTTCGAATTGTCGTTGCTCCTCGGTTATGGAGACTTGATCGCCTGACTTGCATCGTAGTTAAGAACTGGAATGAAAGAAGGAATAAGAAAGGTTTTGATGATAATTACTCTGATCTAGATTAGGATCACCTAGATTTGGTTAATGAACCATCAATGGTAAAAGTAAAATGTTGAAGATAAGGACTTACCTTAGTAAGCTTTTCTGCAAAAGAAAATCTTGATTCTGATTTACCCGTACCTTGATTCCCTAAAAGCTAGCATGCCCTTGGAGTCTTTGTCTTAGTCGGGTAAGTCTTGTTGAGTACTTTTGTACTCAGGGTTTGTTGAACCCCTTGTTGCAGGTGCGGTTCATGAACAAGTCTGCTTCGAGCCTTGTTGCATGACCGTCGTGGTTGAAGAAAGTGACGACGAGTAGACTGTGTGGCTTTTGGGCAAGGCATCTCGCTTGTGTGATGTAATAAAGTTACTACCGATACTTCCTTACTAATGGTTTGTAATAATGTACATAAGGTTTGAAGTTTGAAAACTGGTTTGTAAACCTATGTTATTGTAAGACTTCCGCTACTTTACTCTGTTGAATATTTTGAATAAACTGTTGTAATATTGCAATACTCCTGTGATTGGATCCTGTTCGGAGGAAAGCAGGCCTTTTAAGTTATGGTGAACATAAGTACGACTGTCAGAGGTCATTATGGCAATGACGTGTACTTGTGGGCCATCATAATTAGGAGGTTCTGTGACAGCTGGTACCAGAGCATAATCACTCGAGTTATTGTAGTATTATTTTGCAAAAACTTCAAAACTTTTTGGGTCAAATAAACTTAATATTGATATTTTGGGTCTAAATTGCTTTTGCTTATCTTAATCTATTCTATAGTTTCCTTAGCTCATATTTGAAAGCTTCGTAGGGAAGTATCTTGTATAGTGCCCTATGTTATAAAGTTTGCATGTGTTACTTAATCTTTCTGTTAGATCGTAAGTACGATGCATGCATCATGTTTAATTAACCTGCTTAAGTTACCTTCCCTTTTAAAGTGGTTTGGGTTAAGTAAGGTTCAATTCTATTCATGCTAACCTTCAGATCCCTCTATCTGTTCTCATCGTCCTAATTCTATCTTGCTTTAGGATGGCACGTGTGAAGACAACTCCTCGCAAGAAAACGGGTCCGCAAGGAGTGCCGCGTCATCAATTGGCCACCAGAGTTGATGGAGCAAGCAGTAGCCGTAATCCGAACCCGGATTCGGAATCAGAGGTTGCAAGGCTTACGTCAGAAGTGGAGCGACTGAAGCGCAACATGCGTTTTTGGAAGCAGTTCCAGAACGAGTCTCTGGAAAAGGAGACAGAAGCCAGAGCTCGTGTTCGTGAGTTGGAGCTTTATGTGACACACCTGGAGCAGTACAATACTGTTCTGCATGAGGAAGTCCATAGGCTAAATGATCTGATGAATCCTGATCATCAGCCCCAGGCAGTGGAAGATGATGTTGGTGCCGTGATTGTTCCTGAGGTAGAGGACAATAATGAAGATGAACCCATGATGGAAAGTGGGGATGATGCAAGTCATATCACTGGTGCGAGTGTTCCAGAGGTTGATGATGGAGTGATCGTGATCAGTGATGATGATGAGGAGTGAAGTGTTGACATGGATGGTTATGTAATATAGTAGTCTTTCCTGCTTTCTAAGAACCTTAGTGGGTAGTTTCTTGCTTGCGAGCAAGTTTGTAATAAAATAATGTAAGATAAGTTTGTATGTGTATACAAGTACTGTACTAACTGCTTTTTAATTCAATAAAGCGATGTAAATAAATATGGTTTGTGTACAACAGATGGACGGTACTGGAACTTCTCAGCAAGGGGACAATGCTCCGAATCCCCCACCTTTTCCACCTACCTTGGCAGAGGCTATTGCCGCTTTGGTTAATGCCACCACACTGTTGGCTCAGAATCAGAATCAGAATGGAAATCAGGGTCGTCGAGGCCGTAACAATGGAGGGGAAACCACCTATGTGGATTTCACCGATACCCGTCCACCAGTGTTCTCAAAGGCAGATGAGCCGCTAGAGGCGGATGACTGGCTCCGTACCATGGAGCAGAAGTTTGAACTGTTACAGTGTACAGAGCACTAGAAGCCCGTGTTTGCAGCGCAACAGCTTAGAGGTGCCGCAGGGGCGTGGTGGGTGAATCTGGTCGCCGCACGGTCTGCTGGCCACCGTGTCACTTGGCAGGAGTTTCGTGAAGCCTTCAGAGCACATTATATTCCAGATGGTGTCATGGCCATGAAACTAGAGGAGTTTCTCTCGCTGAAGCAAGGGAACCAGACAGTTCTGCAGTACGTGGGTAAATTCAATCATCTGTCCCAGTATGCAGCAGAATATGTGAACACTGATGCGAAGAAGAAAAGCTGTTTCATGAGAGGATTGAGTACCAGAATCCAGGAAGCATTAGTCACCTGTTATAATGCTACATACCATGAGATAGTCAACGTGGCTATTGCGGCAGAAGAAAAGTCCCGACTGCACAAAGAGTCGAAGAAAAAGAAGCCAGTGTTTTCCAACCCGTCTGGCGGCATTAAGAAGCGCCAGAAGTTTATTTACCACCCTCAGAACCATTTCCGCCCAACTTATCGTCCACCGCAATACCAAGCCCAGCCGCAGACGTTTTATCGTCCTGCCGCAACCCCGCAGTTTACACAACAGCCGAATGCCCCTGGTATTCGAAACCAGACTCCAGCCACCCATAACTTTCCCTGTTACAATTGTGGAAAGCCAGGCCACTTTTCAAAGGACTGCCCGTATCCAAGGCAGTACAATCCCAACTATCCCAAAGCTCCCGTGCCACAACAGCAACAATCTCAGAGCAAGAACAATAATCTGAATGTTCAGAAGGGTAAGGGTGAGAAGAAGAAGACCGGACGTGTGTTCTACACTCAAGCTACTGCAATCCCAGAGGGAGAACCTGTTATGATGGGTATGTTCCCTGTTGCTAATCATCCAGCAGTACTGTTATTTGATTCAGGTGCATCGCATACATTCATAAATCGCACCTTTGTTGTTAAGCATGACATTCCAATTTTGGGAACACAAGAAGATTTCTTTATCCAGTCACCTGGGGGACGACTGTGTACTAAGGAGATGGTACGTGACGTACCTATAGAGTTAGGTGGGCATATATTCCCTACCTCAATGATAATATTACAGAAACAGGATGTAGATGTAATCCTGGGTATGAATTGGATGTACCAAAGAGGAGCCCTTATAGATGCACTGCACCGAACTATAAGGTTGAACCTGCCAGATAACAAATCTCATCTTCTTATCCAACTTCCTATCCCAAGAGAACCGTTGAAAGGATATGTGCAACTTCAGTACAAGAGGTTTGTGATATACCAGTAGTCTGTGAATTTCCAGATGTGTTTCCAGATGATCTACCAGGTCTGCCACCAGACAGAGATGTAGAGTTTGTGATTGAGTTAAAACCGGGTACTGCCCCAATATCCCGGAGAGCTTACAGAATGCCACCCAATGAATTGGCAGAACTCAAGGATCAATTGCAAGAGTTACGTGACAAAGGTTTTATCAGACCCAGTTCCTCACCATGGGGATGTCCAGCTCTGTTTGTTAAGAAGAAAGATCAGACTTTAAGAATGTGTGTTGACTACCGACCGCTGAATGAAGTAACCATTAAGAATAAATATCCGTTGCCACGCATTGATCTACTCTTTGATCAGCTTGCGGGGGCAAAGGTATTTTCAAAGATCGATCTTCGATCAGGGTACCATCAAATCAAGATTCGACCTGAAGATATCCCAAAGACTGCATTCACCACCAGATATGGGCTGTATGAATACCTAGTTATGTCTTTTGGTCTTACCAATGCACCGGCACATTTCATGTATCTGATGAACTCAGTTTTCATGCCGGAACTTGACAAGTTTGTGGTTGTGTTTATTGATGATATTCTGGTATATTCCAAAAGCAAAGAAGAGCATGTTGAGCATCTCAGAGTTGTTCTGAATCGTCTGAGAGATCACCAACTGTATGCCAAGTTCAGTAAATGTGAGTTTTGGTTAAGAGAAGTGCAATTCTTAGGCCATGTGTTGTCAGCCGAAGGAGTAGCAGTAGATCCTGGCAAGGTGAAAGATATTCTGAATTGGAAACCACCAATCTCAGTTCATGAAGTCCGAAGTTTTCTAGGAATGGCGGGTTATTACCGTCGATTCATACCTGACTTTTCAAAGGTAGCCAAGCCAATCACAGAGTTGTTAAAGAATCAAACTAAGTTCATATGGTCTCCAGAATGTGAGAAAGCTTTTAGAATTTTAAAGAAGTCATTGACAATTGCTCCAGTTTTGGCACAACCAGATATAGAAAAGCCATTTGATGTATATTGTGATGCCTCGGGTATTGGCCTTGGTTGCGTATTGATGCAAGAAGGCAGAGTCATTGTTTATGCCTCGAGACAGTTGAAGCGCCATGAAGAGCATTATCCGACACATGATCTTGAACTAGCAGCTGTGGTTCATGCATTGAAAATATGGCGTCATTACTTGCTAGGCAATACTTGCCACATGTATACAGATCACAAGAGCTTAAAGTATATCTTTACTCAGGCAGAATTGAATATGAGGCAAAGAAGGTGGCTTGAATTGATAAAGGATTATGATTTGGAAGTACACTATCACCCTGGAAAAGCAAATGTGGTTGCTGATGCCCTCAGTAGAAAGAATCATTGCAATTGTATGACTGTGAAGCCAATGGATTACAGTTTGTGTTACGAATTGGAAAAGTTGAATATTGAAATGATTCAACAAGGTCAGTTGACTAATGTCACCGTAGAATCAACACTCAAAGATCAGATTGTGTCTGCTCAAAGAACAAATTCCGGAATAGCTCATATCAAAGAAAAGGTTAGAACTGGTCAACAGACAGATTTCAGCATTGATGATGCAGGTGTGCTGTGGTTTAAGAACCGGCTAGTGGTCCCAAAGGTCCCAGAGTTACGTCAGCTCATTCTTGATGAAGCACATAGTACAAGGCTTTCTATTCATCCAGGGAGTAATAAGATGTATCAAGATTTGAAACAGAAATTCTGGTGGACCAAAATGAAAATTGAGATCGCCAAGTATGTTGCCAGATGTGACACTTGTTGTAAAGTGAAGGCAGTACACTTGAAGTCAGCAGGAATGTTACAACCCTTGCCCATTCCATCTGGAAATGGGAAGATATCAGTATGGATTTCATTACTGGGTTACCCAAGACCTCAAGAGGCTTTGATTCAATTTGGGTCATTGTGGACCGACTGACAAAGTCATCTCATTTTATTCCAGTTAAGGTGGACTATTCTGCTATAACTTATGCAAGAATATATATTGCACGAATCCTGAGTCTTCATGGGGTACCAAAGACCATTGTATCGGATAGAGGTACGCAGTTTGTTAACAAATTTTGGCGACACCTTCATGAGTCCCTGGGTACAAAACTTTTGCACAGTACCACTTATCATCCACAAACAGGAGGACAGACTGAAAGAGTAAATCAAATTTTGGAAGATATGTTAAGATCCTGTGCTCTCACTTATCAAGATCAGTGGGATGAATGTTTACCTTTAGCAGAATTCTCTTACAATAATAGTTATCAAGAGAGTATCAAAATGGCACCGTTTGAAGCATTGTATGGCCGCAGGTGCAGGACTCCAGTGAATTGGTCAGAACCGGGAGAAAGATGGTTTTTCGGTGTTGATCTTGTGAGACAAACAGAAGAAAAAGTTCGACGGATCCAGAATAATTTGAAAGTTGCTCAGTCCAGACAAAAGAGTTATGCTGATAAAAGGCGTAGACCTTTGATATTCCAAGTGGGAGATTATGTTTATTTAAAAGTATCACCCATGAAAGGAGTTAGTAGATTTGGAGTCAAAGGCAAACTCGCACCACGTTATATCGGTCCTTTTCAAATCATTCAACAATGTGGAAAGGTAGCATATAAGTTAAAGTTGCCTGAACAACTGTCCGCCGTGCACAATGTATTTCATGTATCACAAATGAAAAAGTGTCTACAAGTACATGATCAAGTGGTTGATGTTGAGGGGGTTGAACTTGAACCAGATTTGACATATTCTGAACATCCTGTCCGAGTTCTGGATCAAAAAGATCGTGTTACCAGAAGTAGAACAACTAAATGGTACAGAATACAGTGGAATCAACATTCAGAAGAGGAAGCTACCTGGGAATCTGAGGAGTACCTGTTGGAGAATTTCCCAGAGTTCTTTGCTTCTATCTAGGGTGCAATTTCTTCTTTAAATTGTAACCTATCCTTTTAAAATCTTTGTAATGCAGAAAACCCCTACCTGTGTTGTAGATAAGTCCTGGGCGTGTTTGCTTGACACGTTTCCTTTTCCATTACTTAACTCAAGGCTTTAAATCTCGGGACGAGATTTCTTTAAGGGGGAAGGGCTGTAACACCCCGGGTGTTATAGTGCTAATTAATCTGCCATGTCATCATAATGCATCGCAAAGCATCCCTGTTAGGTTAACATTGTTATGCATCAACTAAAACGAGTTTACTTCATTAGGTTGAATGTGTTTCTCTGTGGTGTGCTCCGAAATCGAAAACCCTAATTTCGAATACCACCGCAAATGCTTAGTACATGCCCTGCGTAATTTGAAGTGCGCGACTGTGTTGCACACTAGTGTCAAGTGTAGGGTATGAGCTTAAGTACAACATCTAAAATGAAGCTCCAAAATTGAGTTTGAATTGGAGTCCCAAAACTTGTCGCGAGTTTTCCGATTCGAATTCAAATTCAAATTTGGGGAAAATGTAAAAGAATTTCAAAAGTAAATTGGTCAACCAAGAGTGACATTTGGTCAACCATGTCATGTTGGTCCAAATGATGCCCTTGGGTGAGGTTTTGATCATTAAGTAATCACAAATCAAGGTAGAAACAAATTCCAATTTGAAATCCCTCTGAAAACCCTAAATTTCAAAACCCTGTTTTACCCCTTTTGAAATAATTCAAAATCTAATCAAAATTTGGGAAAAAGTTCAAAACCAAGTTTGTAGAACTTTTCAAGGGCTACAACTTTGGTGTTTTGAGTTTTCAAAGTTTAAGTGAAAAATGTGGAGTAATTTTGAAAATAAACAAATTTCAGTTTTAATTCATTTTTGTCCCCAAACTAAGATTTCAAAATGGAGACTGAATTTGAAAAAGTTTTGAACAGAAAAGTTGTAGGTCTGGTCAAGATGAACAACTTTGATGTTTGGAGATTTTGAAGTTTCAATACAAAATCAAAAGTAATTTCTAAATTACCAAATCTGCAAAATGTGTCCCTTTTTGAATTTAAACTCAAATTTCAAAATCCAAGCAGAATTTGAAAAAGTGTTCAATACCAAACTTGTAGAGCTTGAAATTCTGAAGATTTCATACATTGGAAGATTTTCAAGTTGTTATACAAATTTGAAAGTAATTTGAGAAAAACAGTTTGAATTTCAAAAATTGGGGGGAGACAGCTACAGTGACCGGCGAATCACACACCGGCAGCGCGCGGCATGGGCGCCGGCCGATCGCCGCCGTGGCCTTCCACGGCCTTCGCGCGCGGTTGGGGACGCCAGCGCGACGCCGCGAGCAGTGCGGTGCTGTAGCCGCGACCGCTGCCTACATATATCACCGCGTCCCGTGTTTTGTTTTTCCTTCTCCCTGTTTTTCGCCACCGCCGCCGCGAAGCTCCGCCGCTCGCCGCTGCCGCCACCAAGCCGCCTCCGGCCACGCCAACCGCACCACTAGCTCCGCCTCGGCCTCGCGCATCTTGTGGGCCACTTGCGTTCACCGTTTTCGCACCCGAGCTCTCGCACCGCCTGTTCCCGTGCCCAACTCCGGCGAACCACCGCCACCAACACCTTCCCGTGGCCAGGCCACTCCAGCCGCTCCCCGTCGCCACCGAGGGCTTCACTGCAACCGCGGTGAGCCACTGATACTTCCCGACCATTCAATTTGACCTTTACCGCTTTGTGTCGTCGGCTAGCCGGTCACCGTGGTTGCCGAGCCGCCACCGTCGTCGGTGATGGGTCACCGGAGCTCGAACCGTAGCGCTACCGAGCAAAATGGAGTCGTGGGGAGGTGTAGTTAGCGTTGGTGAAGTCGGTTTGTCGTTTGGGTCATCAGTCGTCGGCCGGCCACCGCGGGCAAGCGCGCGAGCACGCGGGAGCGAGCCGTCGAGCGGGAGGTGAGGGATGACAAGTGGGACCGTGCTGTCAGCGAGAGAGAGGGAGGCAGACGCGGGCGCGGGCGAGCGAGTGGGCTGGGCCGCGGCTGGGCCAGTCGCGAGCGCGCGCGCGGACGCGTGAGCGGGCCGTCTGGTTGGGCCGGACCGCGGGAAAAATAAGAATCGGCCCGATTTCGTTTTTGTTTTTCTTTTTCAAATAAATGAATAGTGTTGTTATTTGTTTATTTGTTTAAAAATTATGTAGAGTTCCAAAATTCATGAAAATTTTTGTATAAGCTTCTCAATGTATAAACTATCTAGGAAAAATATTAAATCATGAATTTGAATATTCTATGCAGTAGAATTAATTAGTTCCAATAAAGATTAAATGCAACTTCCAGTAATTTTAATAATTAATTTATTTATCCAAAATTTATGAAATTAATTATGGCACTGTTATAAATCATTGTTAACCCATAGAAAAAGTTTGAGCTTGTTTAGATAAAGTTTAATCAACTTCTAATTATGCCCTAATTATTTAAATAGAAAATAAATGTTAATTTGAGAACTTTAAGTGTTGTGTGCCTTTTGATTGAGTGATGTCCTTAGGTCACTACCCTTTTGTGATCTCTGGCACTTTAATTTCATGACTGAGCTCGTTAGTAGCTTGTTAGGTTAAGAGCTGGTATCGCGGGAACTCGTCGCTGCTAGTTAGTAGGTTTTCTGTTTACGATTGTACTGTGAAGGAAAGTTGTACTCGAATCGTAACCGTGGCATGTTATCATCGAGCATCATGTTTATCATTGAGCATCATGTTAAAGCATGTTATGTATTCGTGTAGTCACCGCTTTCGAAGAAGCCGAAGTCGTCGAGCAGGCCTCCGGAGAAGAGCGATCGTCGGCAGATCCCGGACCCGACGGAGGAGTTCACGAGTCTGAGTCAGTCGTCGTGTCAGAGCAAGGCAAGCCCCGGTGCATTTAAACCCTACCTTGTTATTTTACAAATGTTTTAATATTTATATTATGGTTTATTGCATTAAGTAATTAGGAGTTGAGTGATAACCTAATTGCTGCATTACCATCCTTGATTATTACGATATTAACCTTGATACCTGTTTTACGGAAAATGCGTAGTATGCTTCGCTATGCTTAGAAGTTAAGCTTTTAAATGAAATGTTTACATAGCTATGATGGCATACTTAATGAATAATGAAGTATGAGAATGAACTTGAAAGATCGGGCGGGTGGTTTGGCCACTGCTGACATGCATTGGGAAAGGAGTCTCAATGTAGTGTTTCCGCCTTGTCAGTTAAGGACCGTTCGTTGTAGGCCTGTTGTGTTCGAGAATTTGCAACTAGCTTCATGCCTTGGGTAAGCCCAACATGTTAGTGATTCCATTACGAGAACGTCTAACCTCGCACTGGGAGTGGAGAGATGGCGGGAGTAACGTGTACCCTCGGGGCTAGAATCGGGCCGGGTTCGAGGAGTACTGTACTCTCGGGTGGCGATGGACACGTTCTGGTTTTGGGAGATCTAAATGAGGGTTGATATATGTAGATTCGGTTCTACATATGTCGTGATGTTAGGGATCCCCAGCTGGGTATAATCGGTTCGAATCGTCGTTGCTCCTCGGTTATGGAGACTTGATCGCCTGACTTGCATCGTAGTTAAGAACTGGAATGAAAGAAGGAATAAGAAAGGTTTTGATGATAATTACTCTGATCTAGATTAGGATCACCTAGATTTGGTTAATGAACCATCAATGGTAAAAGTAAAATGTTGAAGATAAGGACTTACCTTAGTAAGCTTTTCTGCAAAAGAAAATCTTGATTCTGATTTACCCGTACCTTGATTCCCTAAAAGCTAGCATGCCCTTGGAGTCTTTGTCTTAGTCGGGTAAGTCTTGTTGAGTACTTTTGTACTCAGGGTTTGTTGAACCCCTTGTTGCAGGTGCGGTTCATGAACAAGTCTGCTTCGAGCCTTGTTGCATGACCGTCGTGGTTGAAGAAAGCGACGACGAGTAGACTGTGTGGCCTTTGGGCAAGGCATCTCGCTTGTGTGATGTAATAAAGTTACTACCGATACTTCCTTACTAATGGTTTGTAATAATGTACATAAGGTTTGAAGTTTGAAAACTGGTTTGTAAACCTATGTTATTGTAAGACTTCCGCTACTTTACTCTGTTGAATATTTTGAATAAACTGTTGTAATATTGCAATACTCCTGTGATTGGATCCTGTTCGGAGGAAAGCAGGCCTTTTAAGTTATGGTGAACATAAGTACGACTGTCAGAGGTCATTATGGCAATGACGTGTACTTGTGGGCCATCATAATTAGGAGGTTCTGTGACACTTGCCATCCC
Source organism: Saccharum hybrid cultivar R570 (assembly GCA_038087645.1). Lineage (NCBI taxonomy): Eukaryota > Viridiplantae > Streptophyta > Magnoliopsida > Poales > Poaceae > Saccharum > Saccharum hybrid cultivar. The sequence goes on along the minus strand of JAQSUU010000563.1, from coordinate 2,499,634 downwards.
AACCCATTGGCAACTTGAGAGGATTGTAGATTTGTTGTTCTTCATCATCACTCTCAGTGTCAGCTTGTACCTCCTCCTACAGAAAAGTACATATACATATATATAAACCAGTAGTTCAAAAACTTAGTACTTCTATTTCCATGAAAGAAAAGGAAAGGAAATAATATGTTCAGCCAAGTCATAAGATCATACAGAAATTTGAAGCAAACAAGCCAAGAACTGCCTTCTAAGTTTCTACATGAAAATATTCGCTTACTTTACAACAAGTTACAACCAGTACCCACTTAGATTTCACATTGTTGGACTCGTCGTGATATGCGTTAATCAGTAATTAGAGCTAAATGTGGTAAACACTAATCAGCAAATCACTATGGAATACACATAGTAAATAACTTGGAAACTTATAGCATGTTTGGTTCTTGTCCCATAAAAGCCATGCCAAAATTTGGCATACCCTAAAGTTTTGTCAGGCATATGCTAGGGGCCAAAATTTGGTAGGCCAAAGTGATTTTGGCATTAACCAGCTAAAGTACACATAGCAGCTGCGGCACCAGACAGGCAGCCGATTCACTCATCCCAGTTTCCTTTGGCCGGCCAAAAAAGAATATGAGTGAGGTGGCAACAATGTATTGGTTGCATGCACTTCAATAGCTTTGTGTTAAAAATCTTTATTTAAATGAGATTATTTCTTAAACATTGCACCATAATATTTCTTGTGATTTATCTAAAAAACAAGACCCATGTTGACTATATTATTTATGATACTAAAAGAATTAATGATTTGGCTCCCCATGCCATACTTACAGTCACAGCTGTAAGAGACTTTGGCATGCTAAAGAATTTTGGCTTGGCCACCATCCAAACATATCTAATACGTATAAGCCAATTTTGGTCATGCCCATGTTTGGCTATGGCCTGTATCCAAACATTCCCTTGTTCGCTATGCACTGTATGTCTGTACCAAATTTTCAAAGCAAAAGGTCATAACATGATCCAGAGAATGGATTTCAGAATACAAAAACAAGGGGGGTTACAACCAAGACACTTGCAGAACTGTTTTAGGGGAAAGGAAAATGGTACTCCATGAATATAGTTTTGGTATATCTCAGTAGGCAACAATACTGATTAAAAAATAAAAAAGCAGCCAAAAGCATGTTTAGCTGAGTAGTTTTTTTTCTAAAGCATATTGCACATGCATATGTCAGTTTATATTTTAAAACTGCTCCCATTGGTGTTTTCAAGACGATAGCACAACCAAGAATAGCAGAAGCTACAACAATGAAAATAGAAGAACATATTGGAATAGTGCAAGACACATATAAGTTTTTTTTATCAAAGCAGGGTGAGTAACTAAGTACCTCCTCCCGTTCTGCTTCCATCTCTTCATACGTCAGTGTAAGCTTCTTCTCTGCATTTTCCTTTGTCCTTACAAAGACCTACATAAGCAATATAAAGTGTCAAAAACATGTCAGGTTAACTTCAGCATATAGACAAATAAATTTAGCGAACGCTTGTAGCCCTTCCAAGAAGGAAGATTAGCAGTCACAAGAAGTGAATCATTCTGCAATCGAATTGTAACGCAGTCCTTGTAGCTTGTACAGTTTGTGCTTGGGTTTGCAAACAAAAATATACATATCTACCATATTAAAACTTGCATGTGATTATATTGGTGAACAATACATATACTGTATTAACTTATTAGGAAAAAGACGAGATGATGCACTAATCATCTGTTAAATTTTCATAAAGCCTTCTGAAGCATGTTTTGAGTTGTGGCAATACAAATGGAGCTTTTCAACGCAAATACAAGGTGGTAGAGAATGGAAACATACATGATCATAACACAATGAAGAGGGCACCCACATATCACAATCACATGAATAGACATTGAACTATTTCAGGACGAGTCTACAGTCATACATTTGTACTACTCTAGTACTATGCATGCCTAAAGTTGCAATTTCAGGAACAAGTGTAATGCCAGCATGCTGCACACACAAAACGATAAAATGACCCAGAATTCTAGAGAAAACCAACTCATTCTAGACAAACAAGATGATGGTCTAGCCAAAGAAATCCATATTCCATTTGAATAGAGTAGCCTAAGATGGAAATAAAGAAGATTCCTCAAACTAAGCAGGTTTTATCATCATAGGATTATAGCTTATATAAGGACGTAAGTGGTCACAAAAGGATTGAGTGTACCAGGCATCCAAAATTACACGCAAAAACACAGGGAGCAGCAAAGAGCTGACCTCATCTAGCAGCTCACAAAGGCGCCTCATTTTTACTTCCATCAATGCGATTTCCTTCTTCATATCATCGTTAACATTGTTGCCATTAGAAGTTGTGTTTGAGCCATCTTTAGTACATGGAACTTTGGCAAAATGCTTCCTATCCAGTTGTTCCAACGGTGTATGCTGTAAAATATAATCAACAGTAAGTTCAAAACAAATGATAAAAAAGGTAACCAAAATAGATGAATCTACAGTATCACTAGTGTCTTTAAAATCACCTTCAGCAAGAAAAGCCGCTCCGCACGCTGTTGAACAGTACCACCACTCTTCAAACCACGAGCAGCTAAAGCCTAAAAAGATGTAATGAATCAACAGAACTCATCAGACAAAGGGACCAATGAATAGCAACAATAACAGACAAGAAAATAATGCTTGGTAACAACATAATGTTTTAAGATCAAACCTGTTTTAACTTTTCTGGGCCAAGCTCAACAAGTTCTTCAACTGTGCTGTAGTAATCAAGATCTATTTCAGATTCTTTTTCTGTGCCTTTATTTCCCCATCCAGGTATTTCTCCATTGGCCCATCGTTCCTCAAATTCACTCTCCAGCTGTACAAATGTATGTCAATAGAATGTTAGTTATTAGTACTTAATCATACTCAATGTTATCGAACAAACTATTGACAAACCCACAATTAACAGCTCTTAAATGAATATAAAGGATTGACATCAGAGTTTAAAAATGCTATGAAAGTAGAGGATAATCCGAAGTGAAACACTACATAATCACATAAGCCTGTGGAACACAAAGGGGCATTAATATAGAAAAAAGGTAAAATAAGACTGACCTTTAGAAAAATCTTCTCAACGTCTTGCAATGGCTCTGTGCGATACAGAAATGATGTCAGATATTCCAAAATGTGTTCCAAGTATTCTCTGTATTGTCTATCAATTAAAGAAATTGAAAATATAAACAATATAACAATAGACATATAAGGGCACCACCATATGAAATGAATGCTAGACAGGTGAAACAGCTACGCAACTATCATACACATGTACTTGGATATGCATTTGCCCTATACCACGACTTAGTTCTTTCCCCCTGCTAGAAAGGTTAAACAAAACAGCTGAGTAACTATCCTGCATATAGACCATGTTGAGCCCTACTAACCTACAGTTTTAGGTAATTTCCCTGCAGTGTCCCTCACCACATATTACCACTATCAGAAAAAAGGGAATTCAACCAGAGGTGCATATGGGCTATGGAATAACCATACTAGTCAAGCCCATGCCAGGGTCAGGCCTGTTCGCTTCTACTTTTTAGGACTGCAGCAACACAACTGAATAGCATTGTTGCTATTACTGTGCAGCAGCAGTTCATCCTGTTGTCCAATATATTTCCGACCTTAGTGAAAATGCATGACATACCTAGTAGCTTTATGACTATGTGAGATCTTGTCCGTCTGGGAGAAACAGCCAACATAAGCTGAGTATTCCATCGGCGTTCCAAACTTGGAATTTATGAACTCATTATAAAGCTCATGCAAGTCTAGGTAACGGCCAAAAGTTTCCTATCAAAATGCAGAAACAGGTCATTAGCAATCCTAATTAAAACTATTGTGAGAATAGTAGAATATTAACAGCAAAAATGTTGTGATATGCAACATGATCTAGCAGGAAAAGAACCACACAGCGGTACAAATCAAAAAAGGAATAGATCATTGAATGATTGTCAAGTTATTGATCATTCTCCATCACAGTTTCAATCATTGCCTAAATCTAAATCTTACCATCAACACCACCAAGATCCCACAAGAGGAATCAAACAATCCTGCAGAAATCAAAGTACACATATCACAACAGAGAGACCCTCAGCTTCAAGACTACTGCAGCGAAAGGAAAAGGAAGGGCACTGCTTAGGCTAAAACAAGACGAGAACATAGCACAAACATATTTCCACTTGTTTCAAACAATATAAAAAGATGTATTCAGGTAAACTGCAATAATTTTAGAATAGCAGAGGATAGCATCACAGACATATAAAGTACAAATCATAGGGGGGGAGATGCATCAAGTAACAAGTTACTAACATTAAACACAGTATGGCTCATAATTAAAAAACACACAAATTATAAAGCAGAGTTACAAGCAACAAAAAAGGTGACAATACCTCGCCAGTGAATTCAATAATTGGTTCCTCCTTTAAAAGCTCTTCATAGTCATCAGTTGTACTGACAAAACGGGTAGATAGGTTCCGCCGGTGATATTCACGGATCTTTAAGCAAGCAACAAAACATACTTCAGTCAAAATTCACAAAAAAAAGAATAAACTAAGAAAGACTAGAATTTTTCAGATAATGAATATATGCTTGCTAGCACAACATCTTTAAAGACAAATTAGGTTTGGACAACCAAGGGCCAATGGAATAAAAACAAAAGGATGCATGTACAGTACCAACATGGTGCAAATCTAGCAATGGGAAACAGACCAATGTGCGAAAAAAGACTACCCCACTCCACCCACCCCCCCCCACCCCCCAACAAAGGCACACCCACAACCTGGAAAAAGAATCGTTTCTAAATTACAAAACAGATGCATAAAATCTTGGTTGTTGTCTATTCATTCAACAAAAACAACATAGCCTTTTGTCCCAAGCAAGTTGGGGTAGGCTATTGTTGTCAATTCATTCTGTTTTCAATTTGTCGACTTTTTGGATATTGACACAAATTATTTGGTTAAAAAAACATCACCATTGAAAAACAATAGCATGTCCATCTATTGATACGTAATATGCACCAACCTGTTTCTGATTGTCATATGGGGGTTGATGAGTTTTCAGAGATTCACAATAAGATGCTAAAAAGATTAGACTCATGGAATGGTACAAAAATAACCTTGGGAAGGAGATTAACATCGAATAAGACTTGGTTAAGAAGCATGCCTATGCATACAATGGGATTTTACTTATTAGCAGTTCATAATAAGATGAGCTATCAGGTTACGATTCTTCTGGCAAGGTGCATAAGATAAATTCAACAGTATATGTATATCATATGGCTAAGTTGGAAATGGTACCATGGTAATCAGACACAAGGACCAAAGTGGTCTTGGGATAATTGAGACCAAGATTATGAATGAATATTTGCTTGTAAAATGGATTTGGAAAATTTTGCAAGGCTCAAATGATACTTGGAACAGAATTCTTCAATCCAAAACATGCCCGATGATAACTTTTAATTCCAAACATAAAGGCAATTCTCAGCTATGGCAGGACCAACATAAGTTCTACGCATTTGTTCAAATGTGGAGCTATTTACAAGGCACACAATGGCAGGAAGAATGTTTTCCTGGAATGATACATGGATTGGCTCTGTACCTTTAAAAACGAGAACCATGGGCAATATAAGACTTGTGAAGAACCAAATGCTACAGTGGCTGAATATTGGACTGAAGAATATTGGGATATAAATTTCAGTGGGTCTCTATCCTCATCTGACTACAATTCATGGTGGATTTGGTGACTGCAGTTCACTACCGAATCTCTGTAGAGACTTTTAACTGATGGAGGGGTCAGTGACAGTATGACAAAAGAACTTTGGAAATGAAAACTGCTCATGAAAATTAGTTTCTTCCTCTGGCAGTTCTCTTATGGTAAATTACAGGCCGCAACAGTTTTGAAAAGAAGGGCCCAGAAAGGTCGTATGCATTGCTCTCTGTGATGAATCTGAGAACATAGACTATATTTTTCTTCAGATGCCCTATTGCTAGATTCGCATGGTGCAGTCTTACAGAGGCTTTCGGTTGGGACTCTCATCCCATTTCTGGATCTGACTTCATGGGAAGATATGCTAACCAGCTTTTACGTCGGCGTCTATACCTTTCTTTTTCTTTGCAAGCTTGGCATGGTCAACTTGGAAAACATGCAATAAGATGACAGTTGAGAGGAAGATTCCTAGCCACCCCTCTGAGGTGCCGTTTTATGCTATATCTTTTCTGCAGAAGTGGGTGGAGCTACTCAGCCAAAGGACCAAATTAGAGTGGAGAAGATCATGGAGATCATTTGGAACTAGATGGACAACCTCAGGCCGTCGGCTATTCCTGTCCTGGACATTAAGGAGCTTTAGTTGTGTTGTAATAGGATAGTTCTTTCCCGTTTGCTTTTGTTTGTATTTGCAAGCTGGTATCTCTAGCTGGAGCATTTGTACAATACATTATTGCGATCTTAAAAGCAGAGGAGACTCCTTTCAAAAGAAATACATAATATGCAGCATCATGTGCTTTGGTGCCTGAGTAGTGAGTACTGGAATCTATTTTTTGTCACAATCAGGCAAGCAACTAGGCTAGGATATATATACCTCTTTGAGCCTTTCATAGTACTTGCTAAACAGTCCACTTTGCGTGGGCGCAGTAAGATGAGTGTTGATCTCATCCTTCCTAGCATTGTCCTTGTCTTCATAGATTTCCACCTAAATAAGTCATGAGCAACATTAGCGAAATGAGATCATCACTGGAAAGCAAATCTCAATTTCTCAAGGGCAGTTCCTCACTCAAACCAAAAGAGAAAAGAGGGAGGGGGCAGAACAGTACAGAAATAACCCTCGCCCAAACCTCAAGTGAAACAGCACTTGTCAGCTTGTGCCAACTAAAGAAGAAGAATAATTCACTAGAGAGCCGGATATCTAATTCCTCATACGCTCAGAAGCCGACCTTAAGGGGCCGTTTGGATCCTTTCATTTGGAGGAATTGAAATCTACTTAATAAATTAGGCTATTTGGCTTAGAATTTGACATTCCACCACTTTTCAAAGTTCACGTATAAGCCTATCTCAAATTCATAGAGGGTGGGAGCTGGAAATTGATTATATAGATTATCATTCTATATTTCTACTTTGCAACTTATAACACGCTCTTCAACTCACTCCCCTACGGGAGAAATGCAACGCATAAGTATCTCTCCCGCATAGCTGACAATAATATACAAATATAATCCATATACAACCATATTAGCTTAATTAATATATATATATGTATAAATTATGATTATTAAAATGAATTGAATTCCAAGGATTCAAACGGGGCCTAACATTAAACAGAAATGGTAAATATCGATCATATCCAAATCTCGCCTAGCTAACCGCTAATCACTGACATTGATGCACTCGTAAACCCTCTCAGAGAGAGAAGGGGGACGTACGAGCTTGTCGGAGGTAGAGACGACGAGGTCGAGCATGTGGCGGACGCGGTGGGACTGAAAGAGGCGGTCGCGCGGGTTGGCGGGCTCCTGCTGCAGTTCGCGTACCGCGAGCCGCTCCAGCCTCTCCAGGTCCTCATGCGCCGCCCGCGTCGCCTCCAGCACCGTCGACGCCATGGCCCGCCTACTAGGCTACACCCACCTCCGGTGCTTTGCATAAGAGGCCGGGTGTCGCGAAGCGCCGCGGAGAGGAGGGAGGGGGGTTGCGCCGGGTAGCTAGGGTTTTGGGGATTTCGATTTCGCGGTTCCAGGAGGACGACGAGACGACGCGGCGCGGCGCCGGGGGGAGGCACGTGTGCTCTGGCCTAGCTGGGGGCCTGGTTGAGGGGCGGCGCGCACGGCGGTGACCGGCACGTAGGGATTTTTTTCCCTGTTCCTGCGTTTCGTGTGAATTTGAGATGATTCCTACGAAATTTTTTATGATCCTGTAAAATTCCTACATTCTAAATTAGCCCTTAAGGACTCGGTTAGTGTAAGCGTGCATTCACATTCCTCGTTTAGGTCAAGAGAGCTCGTTTCTCTTGGCCATGGTGAAAGCCTAAAAGGCCCAACTCATGGTTTAAACCAGTATAAACTATTATGGGTGATTTATCATACTAGAACAATGAAGAATCAATCCGTGGAGAGTACTTATCCTTGCGTAGATTAAGGGAAGCGATAATCTTGTGCAGTTACTCCAACAAGGATTGGTAAAGAGTACCGACTCTTCAATATCTCAGGAAAACATCGTCGTGTTTCTAATCCTTCTCCTTTACATTTGAGCAATTTACTTTCACGTCTTTGCATTCTCAGTATTACTATGCTAGTATAGGGTTAGAACTTGGTTGCAAAACTTTGTTCTTATGATAGAAACACGGTTAGCCACAAGGGGTGAAAATGGACTAAGTGATAAGTTTTAATTTCGCGAGAATTTTAGATTAGCCCAATTCAAACCCCCTCTTGGACATCTCAGTTCTTTCAGGTAGCATTTGGATTTTGTTTGGCTAAGTTTTGGATTTTTTTCTCACTGCCTCGTTTGCTGCACATGAGTTGTACAAAACTTCTAGGGCTTTGTGTGGAACTCCGCGCCACAAAACCTCCATGTAAATACGCGAAACTTCCGCGGTCCGGGGTTTTCCTTTACAGTGCCTTGATTCTCATCTACCTTGCTTCCCGCGCTTCTTTGAATTTTTGTTGATCTACTTTAGGGATCATCTTGTCACTTGTTGACTTATGTGTCTTAGCAGCATAGAGAAAAAGCATTTTGGGTTGATTTTAGAACATTATTGGACAACTTTGAAATGAATTTTATTTTGAATTTACCTTGTGGTCATTTTGGTCCTTCAAAAACATTGAAGTTATGCATCACATTTCACATTTGAGTTGTTGAGTTCTTCTCTTATTCTTTCTATATATCTGCTCTATTCTTCTTCTCTTCTTCCTCATTCTTCTCCATATTTATTCTTTCCTTTTTCCCTCTCCTTGGCTTCTAGCTCATACAACACCACGATTTACCCCTCTTCCACTTCCAAAATCAGCATCCGCTCCCATCACGCTGCATTAAATCAACAAATTGTACTTGAAAACAACGAGATTAGTAGGAAATGAAATGAAATCGAAGCAATTTCACTCCAACCCTAAGCTTATGTGCACGTGATGAGGAGCATGCCCATCCTCCCATATCACCTACTAGCCGACAAGTCAACGTCGAGCTTGACTACTGATCCATGGAGACATCACCTACCTATCCACCTGTGAAGTTCGACTGATGATTTTTGTGACTGATAAGTCGACTTATGCTGATTTGTTGGGAGAAAAAAATATTGTACCATGACTGATAAGTTCAAGCGAACAGGGTGTCGAGAGCGAAACAAGGCAAGGGTATAGGATCTAAAATATGGGAGAGTATGAGAGGCTATTGTCTAACTATTGAGCTTTTTGCCATGTACAGATGTTATATAGATGAAGGCGAAGGGTCTAGACTTGTTTTAGATGTAAGTGAGACAAGGGGTATAATTAAGTGTTGTAATGATATATTTTAAAAATCTATAGATCGATGTAACACACCGAGATAAGTTTGAGGACTAACTATGGACTATGTTCTATCACTAAATGCTTTGGGCTATTTTTTTTTAATATTTGCAACCCTATATCATTGATGCTTTGAGTTGTATTGAGTTTTTGCACTTTTAAGGGCTTGTTTGGATCCTAGGGCAAGTTACTGGTTATGGCTAAAATTAGTCTCAATTAGGCAGAGTTGGCTAACAACTAGTTAAAAATTTAGCTAAAACTAATAGTCCTCCTGTCTAAATACACTAAGGCTATTTTTACCTGATTTTTAGCTAGCAAGGAATTAGTTCTTATATTAAACATGCCTAAATCAGCTAGCAGCTGTATTCATGTAGATTTTGGCCGGATACACTATGCAAGCTGCAGCTGCAACTGCAGCTAGCACAAGGGATCATATGCTGCATTTTTTTCTACTTTCATCTATTACAATTTTGCCCGTTCAAATTTGGAAGGTTTGACATGACTTTAATGTGAGCCTATGAGGCATGTCCATCATTTAACGGGAAGAACTATTTGACTGATGGTTTTTGCGACTGATAAGCTGACTATGATAATTTGGTTGTGAGAGAAAAATATTGTACCATAACTGATAAGACGTACTGATAGTTCAAACGAACATGAGCTAATCTCGGACCTTTATGTGTGTTGAAAATGCTGACCGCCCCATTTTCCCTTTCTTATGCAGAGAGAAATATCTACGTACTCTGTTGTGGACTTGTGGTATTTCAAGGTCCACGTTTTTTCTGGCTCACTGAGTTGACGAAAAGAACAAGCAACTGATCACGACTTTACCACGCGCCACGTACTACCAAACTGGTTCAAAAGTACCCGCGCACAGTGGCATGCGGCACCCGAAGCTCAACGTGTCCCTCTAGTCCTCTACAGATATCGTCCTTCCACTTCTAGTCTTGTATACTACAGTACACCTCTCTGTTGCACGCTCACGAGCTATGTCTGTTTTTCAGCGCTACTTCCTTTCATGGGGCGGAGCTATGTTGTTGGTCGTGGGTGCCTGGGTACCCACAAAAATTGAAAAAATCTATGTTAGGAACAGATTTTTACTATGATTTCAGATTAAATCTTCATATCTACGAGAGCCGGGCACCCCCTCTGATTGGCTCTAGCTTCGCCCCTGTATCCTTCCACGATATTTTTTAGCGAAGAAATAATATTTTTCTCTCTTAACAAATCAGCATCACACAACAGTTAAATTTCAGCGAAACAAACAGTGGTGTGAACTCTCCAACAGGTACATTCTAGTATCATCTACTCCTTCCGTCTAAATAATATAATTATGTGAGTAGTGCTGGCTCAAGTTTAATTAAATTTATAGTAAATGACATTAATATTTATATCTCTAAATAAATCTATAATAAAAATACATTTTGTAATTAATTTAGTGATACTTATTTTATACTAGCAAATATGCACGTGCGACACGCACGTGTTTATAAAAACTATTTCAAATGCAATGAAAAGGTTAATTGAATTGTCGATGTACAATAAAGCTAGATGATAAATGCTTGATTGATTTGATCGTGTCGAACAAGGTTCAATTGTTTGTTTGTTAGGATGCTACATAACACCCATAGTATTCTATCTGTTATTTATTATTTTGTTTCTTATAAAAAAATGAGAAAGAAAAAGAGAAAACCAAAGTAACGTACAGAGCCATGAAGGGGAACCGGAAAAGGACACATGAGCTGGAACGTCTTTCACTTGAAAAGGTTTCCATCTCACGGACGGGATTTTTTTTAAAAAAACGTTTCCATCTCGCAGAGAAACACGGACGCGGGATTTTTTTTCCCGAAAACTGATGCCGAAACTGAGCCGCTTTAGTTAAGCTGGATGAAAATTTAGGGTGGCAAGAAATTTTGTTTGTTTAGTATTAGGTAGGTATAGATATAGATATAGACTAATAGGTATAGAAAAATCATATTTATATGGTATTTCGGTTTAGGAACGAATATCAGACTCAGCGTCAGTGGGCCCACGTAGCGTCATCGAACGTTAGACCCGCATAATAACTATATAGGCATATGTTGTTTTATAACTTTTTTTTGCAAATTATAGATGAGAATGTCGCTGCCCCTTTTTTTTGGCAATTTTTTATTTAAATGCTCATTTGCTTTTGTAACCCGTCGGACTCTCTACATAGTTTAGACTGCAAACCACTATTGTTCCGCACCACGGGAGACAAAGCACAGCAACGCACACCGTGTTGAGCAAGGAGTCTGACGGCGCTGGGAGTGGACGTGAGTTTAAGTCTTACATGAGATTAAGTTCCGGACGGTTACATCTTATAAGATGTAAGATCACGTATGACGGAGGGTTTATATAGCACGAAATCTAGATCCAACGTTATTACGCAGGGAGATCCTCTAAAAAAACTCGCTCTTTTATAGTAGGATAGGATTATAACTATTAATAGTTTTATATAATTTTCAAATTATTTGATTTTGAAAAATAAGAATTGTGGATGAATGGAGTACCGGTGTACCACTCTGCCACGCTTCAGCATCCCAGAAACAAAACAGGAAGCCGGACAAAGCTACGGAAGGAGAAAGCTTCTACAGACCCAGCACCATGGCGGGATCCGCGTTCCTCAACGCTCTCGTCCTCCGCGCGCCATCCCCATCCCCGTCGCTCTCGTGCTCGTCCAAGCGCCGCAGCGCCGGCGCCTTCGCGTTCCCGAACCCACCGCGCTTACCATCCCTGCGTTCTGTGCGCCGCGTCGTCCTTGCGCGGGCGGCGGCGGCGCCGCCGGTCGGTGATCCCGAGCCCGAGGACGACGAGTGGGGGCCGGAGCCTGAGGGCGGGTCCGCTGCCACAGGGACCGCGGTAGCGGAGGCTCCGGAGTCGCCGGAGGCGAGAGAGGTCGCGGAGCTCAAGGCGCAGCTGAAGGACGCGCTGTACGGCACGGAGCGGGGCCTGCGGGCGTCCAGCGAGTCGCGGGCCAAGGTGCTGGAGCTCATCACGCAGCTGGAGACGCGCAACCCCACGCCGGCGGCGACCGAGGCGCTTACGCTCCTCCACGGCAAGTGGATCCTCGCGTAAGAAACCCTCCCCCTTTTGATCCCGGTCTCTTTCTTCCCCCTTTCAACAACCTGGAGACTGTTGCCTCTCGTGGTCGGTGAAATTCGTCTTTTTGTGTCCTGAACTTATAGGACAAGAAGGCACTAATTTTACTGGAAATTTCACCATAACTGGGGAATTTGTTGTCCACGTCCTTTGTGGCTTCACTTCTGAGTTTGGTACAGTGATTGATAGAAAACTCGCACAATTTGGTATTTTGTGTTGTCAGCAAAGTTTCAACAAATTTGTGTTTGCTTTAAATTGGTGAAATTGATCTCATGCATTTGAATGCTTATTACATGTGGGTGCTAAAATCTGCTACTTTGCGAATTGCTTGATCGATACTGAAACCTGCATAGTTTGAGTGGGATAATTATTGTTCAAGTTTCTTTTGGATTTTACCTCTCAGGTTGGTATTGTCGGATGAAAAATTGTTCAGAATCTTCTACGAACTGATTCTTTCCTTTCTCCCGAATAATTTCAGCATGACATGGTCTACTGAGAAATTGTTCCAATCTTTGATTTTTAGAAAACACTTTAGATTAAAAAATCGCTTTATCCTACTCTAGCTAAACTAAGAGCGTCGGATTCCTTTCAAGGTTCACAATAGAACCCACATATGCTACAAAATTGTGTGGCCCAACAATAAATTTCACTTCTGTGGTTGCTTATTCACCTGGTAAGTATTTTGAGCTTGCAGAGCACACATACCTAATTGACTTTCAAGTATGCAGAATGTGGTTTCAGTTTTGTTCTGCAGATGCACAAACCTACATGACAAACAATGTCAGTTGGGTGTTGCTATCACTTTGTTGAGAATGTACCAATTATGATTTTTGGACTGGAAGAAAAAAAAAAGGAATTCTATCGATTTTTATTTTTCCACTTCACTGCTTTGATCACTGCACATGCAATCAACATCGTGACTAACAGAATTCTGGCTTCTGAAACTGACCAACTAGAATATCGCACAAGTCCATTGAAGTGAAACTCCTGTTAACTTACACTGCTGCTCTGCTGCAGCCTTAAGAATTTTAGGAGTCTGATTGATTATGTGATTTCAGGTACACATCATTTTCCCAACTGTTCCCACTGTTGAGGTTTGGAAATCTGCCTGAGCTCGTGAAGGTGGAGGAAATATCACAGACCATTGATTCCGAGAACTTCACAGTGCAAAACTGTATCAAGTTTTCAGGACCTTTGGCTACAACCTCAGTTGCCACCAATGCAAAATTTGAAATTAGAAGCCCCAAGCGCGTACAGGTGAAATTCTGTAGTCTAAGTAATTATTTTTCATCTTCTATGACTGAAAGCAGTTTACCATGACTATTTCAGACACTCACATGCATTGATGTTCTTAAATCTTAATTCCACGATGATTTACAAATTGCTCCCTCTGTTTAATAATGTTTTGTCCTGTTGGCATACCTAGACGGCATAATATATAAATATTTAATTTAATGAAGTTGAATTGAATTTGGTGCCTTTTGGATATACAACAAAGATTCACCCAATTTTGTAAAGATTTACTTCTTGTGATTTCAAATATGAGTCTCTGTATGTTTCTCCTGAATTAAGTATCTTTTGCCTTTGACTATCAATATCGAGGATTCTATATGAACTAACAACATAAGATCAGCCTTACTAGTTCATTTTGAACTATATTTTCATATGTATAATCCTTTCCATCAAAGACTTTATATTTATAAAGATATTGTTAGTCAAAGTGTCATATTAAAGATTGTGCTGATGTCCGAATGGACTTTATTTTTGGTCGGAGGAAGTGCATGGCTTTTGTGTCTCCTAGGTATGAATACTGTGACGTAGTAGCGCGGCCAAAATGTTCATTGAAGTCAAGTAAACAAATAAATTGAATACTTGAATCTCAGAGTCAAATTGAATACTTGAATCTCATAGAGTGTTAGGCTTTTTCGTGCAAGATTGAATACTTGAATCTCATAGAGTTAAATGTTTCCTTGCTATAGTTCAGCTATATTGCATGAAGGAACTAGAGCCAGAGCTGGCTAGACCTCCACTAAATGGGACCTCGGTTGATCTTGTGGTTGTACGAGGTTGTTGCTTTCAACCCTACCAGGCAGGTCTGTTCCCAAGCAGAGATCTAAGGCGGTCTAAGATCCTATGCCTGGGAGTGCTCACAACACCAAATAACTCTGCCTTGGAAGCAAACAAATAGGGCAATGCATGCCTTCATAAACCCACTTGCCATACTTGAGCATAGAGCTTCTGAGTGAACTCTGCTATAAATGGTTCTGACTGAGCACATGATTCTGAATCCTTGCAGATCAAATTTGATGAAGGCATTGTTGGTACACCACAGTTGACCGACTCCATTGTGCTACCAGAGAAGTTTGAATTGTTTGGACAGAACATCGACCTGAGTCCACTGAAAGGCATATTTACTTCTATCGAAAATGCAGCATCCTCGGTAGCAAAGACCATATCTGATCAGCCCCCGCTGAAAATACCGATCAGGACAAACAACGCCGAATCATGGTTGCTTACGACCTACCTTGATGAAGAGCTCAGGATCTCCAGAGGTGATGGCAGCAGCATCTTTGTGCTGTTCAAGGAGGGAAGTACTCTTCTAAACTGAGATCCAAAATCTCGAGTATATGATCGTTGAAGATGGACCTTGAAGTAGTTATACTGCTTATGCTTTTCTTTTCTTTTCTTTTTTTGGGTGCCGTGTTGTCTTGTGAATACAATTCGTGTCATTAGAGTATATCATGACTAGGACTGGTTTAATCCCCAAGTTATATAAACTCTGTATATATCACCCAAGACGCACCATGCAAGCTATCCAATATCATCCAATTCTATTCTCCTACATGGTATCGGTCTAAATTCAAAACTTGAGTTTCCGCTTCTACACGTGCCCTCAGGAAGATTCCCATGAGGGTCTCTAGTTGGGGGTTTCTCTCTTGCCAGCCCCTATCTAGCGATCGTGTGGCTGATCGTATTGATCGTTGATTGGGGTTTTCATTCCTGCTATTTGATTAATTGGTGTTTCTTTTGAATTTTCTGATTTAAGATCGGTTTGCTTGGTTCACCGCATGTTTGTCATTTTTGTGTGCTTCTATTCTACTCCAACCTTTATGTTCGACTGCAATCGGCATCCTCGCCACCTGATGATTACCTATACCACGGGTACCTCCATCACCCCAAGAGTACGGCTGCGACTATAACCGAGTCTGAGTACGGGGAATTGGGCGTAGTTGGCTTTCTAGTGAACCAAGGCTAAGTGATGGGAACAGGTCCCGTTCACCCATTATTAGTGAAGATAACTATCAATTTGGATGGAGAGTGATACACAGATCCAACTTCATATCACAAAAGTCGAACCCTAAAACATTAGCATCATGTTTCCTTTGGTTATTAATTGTGTCACAATCCATGCAATACATACGCCAACGAATCAAAAGGTCTGTCGTAGCACCTTAGCAGATTCTAGACATGGACTTCCATTAGAAAGGTTGTCTCTTCTGGAAGGAGAAGTCGCCAAACGGTACATGACACAGTGCTGTTTGGTTCAGATAAGTAAACGCAAACGTAAAGGGATCAGATAAACAGCGGTAACGTAAACATGGTAAGCACTTCCTTGATTTGTTTGGTTACATCTCCGGTAACGTAAACAGAAAAGAAGCAGTGGATGCATCTTTCGTGCTTGCCTGTTGCATGCATTTGTCGTTTTGTGCTTCCTTTATTCACCTCACGACCGCAAGAGCAAACAACAAGCGGGCCGCAGTGTCCATATTAGCGAACGATGATTTCCTTTATTCACTTCACCTCAGATATTGGATAACGTCGCGATGGCAGCGGTATCGCTTTTGTGAAGGGTCGTATCGGATAACGGCGTGATCCGATTACACCGTGCCTAAACACAAACAGCATGCAACGGGATCAGTTACCCTCGGCAAACAGATCAAGTTACCAACGTCCGAACCAAACAGCACCTAAGTTAATAATGTAAAACTTTTTATATTCCAAACAGAACCTAAAGTTTCCAAGCAAGCTACTGTAGTATATCATGGTACATTAGAGGGTGCTTTCATAATCACAATTCACAAATCACAACAACGAGTATATAAATACATACATATTGGCATGCCAAATGGTCACGCCACGGTCACCCACCTTAGGTCAGTGCCACGTCGCTCTTTCCGTCGTGGACGAACCTCTTCCAGTACCAGTGTTTCCCCCAAATGGTGCCCATGGACTCGAGCGGGATGCCCTTGGTCTCCGGCAGGAACAGCGCGATGAAGACGGTCATGACGGCGACCCAGGCGGCGTAGTAGGCGAAGGTGGCGTACTTGAAGCGGCAGAGCATGGCGAGGAACGACTGCGTCTGCACGAAGGTGAGGCAGAGGACGATGGAGACGTTCATGGCCTGCCCCGCCGACCGGATGTCCACCGGGAATATTTCGCTCGGGATTACCCACCCCAGCGGCCCCCATGACCACCCGAACCCGGCGGTGTGCAGGCAGGTGAACACCAGCACCGCCACGCCGTATGGGTGCGCCATTGCCGCCTCGCCGCCCTTGCCGATTTTCGCCCCCATGATCCAAGCAATCGCAACCTTCGTCGTCGTTCGAGAACAAACCAAGAGTTAGTTATTAGAGAATAGAGACGAAAACACAGGAAGCAACACACATTGATCCTCCAGTCATGCATCCACGTGAAACATCACATACCTGGCAGATGACCATCTGTATGCCGCCGACCATGAAGAGCACCTTCCGCCCGTACCGGTCGATGACGAGGGTGGAGAGCACGAGAGCGCCCAGGTTGACCGCGCCGAGTATGACGGCGCCCATCAGCGCGGCGTTGCTGCCGAAGCCGACGGTCCGGAACACGAGCGGCGCGAAGAAGGCGAGCACGATGACGCCCGTGAGCTGGAAGAACATGGGCACGGCGACGGCGAGGACGAGGTGCGGGCGGTACTCGCGCCTGGTGGCCATCCGGCGGAACGCGCCGTCCTCGCTCTGGCGCGCGGCCTCCACGGCCTTGGCGATGTCCCTGAGCTCGGCGTCCACGTCGGCGTCCGCGCCCCGCACCCGGAGCAGCGCCGCGCGGGCCTGGTCGTTGCGGCCGCGCATGACGAGGCTGCTCGGGGTGTCGGTGAGGAAGAGCGCGCCGACGAAGATGACGACGGCCGGCGCGCCCGCCAGGCCCAGCGAGACGCGCCACCCCCAGGAGGCGTGCGCCGTGGCGTAGTTGACGAGGTTGGCGATGAGCACCCCGAGCGCCAGGAAGAACTGGTAGCCCGCCGTGAGGGAGCCGCGCCACCGCGACGGCGCCATCTCGGCCAGGAACAGAGGCGCGGCCTGCAGTATGGTTTGGCCAATTTAAAATTTTGTTAAACACAGGCTCTGATGGGCCTTTGAATACTCTTTCGGTATCGCTCCACAGTTGGGCTGTTTCGTGTCCTCTTGATTATGAGGCCTCTTCAGATTACGGGCCGGAGAGCTCAAATAAACCGCGCCTACATATGGGCCTGCGCGGCAACTGCTACCGAGCCCAAAAGAAAAAAGAAGTTTTTTTTTGCCATTTTTGCCCCTTCGATTATGACTAAGGCTGGATAACGAGCCGAGCCGGCTCGGCTCGGCTCGTTCTGGCTCGTTAGGATAACGAGTCAGGCTCGTTATGAGCTCGAGCTGGCTTGTTAGGCTCGCGAGTCAGGTATAAAAAATACACAAAATATAATATTTGCATTTATCTAAAGCTTAAAAATATTAATAATATAAAAATAATATATTCAATAACCTTAAATCGAATAAAATATTCATATGAGCTAACATATCATCCATTTGTGAAGTGCAAGACATGAAGTAATACAAAACTAATATAAGTTATGATGATTTTTTCCCTAAAACTACGGCTCGTTTGGCTCGTGAGCGGCTCACGAGCCAGCTCGAGTTGGCTCGTTATAGCTAACGAGCTAAAATCCTGGCTCGGCTCGGCTCGTTAATAACGAGCCGAGCCGAGCTGAGCCGAGCCAGCCACGAGCCGAGCGAGCTAACGAGCTTCGAGTTTTTCGTCCAGCCTTAATTATGACTCATTGACTTTGCTCAAAAAAAAATGATTATGACTCATTGACATATTGACATGCCCGACCATCTGAGCCAGCCAATGACACGAGTCCTTACAAGCTGACTTTTGTACTGGCAACGTGCCAACATCCCATTGTCTGGCGTTGGCGATCTCGTGGTCGAGCACCAAGCCACCAAGGCGGAGACCCGGCTGCAGGTCGCGTGCCACGGTGGGGATTGAAAACGGCGTACGGACCCAATAGTCCAAGCAAGCTACAGTAGATTACCTACCAGGGATAGAAAAGGCTTCTCAACGAACTGTCGTTCAGAATCTCGCGGCTGTCACACTCACAGCTGATCAGCCACACCTTCCATGGCACCAACCGTCTCTATCCGATCCCACTGCGACAGCATCTCCGACCATACTGCCTAAAACACACTCCCTACTTTTCTATTTAGGAAGCCACTTATCTTGATACTACTCATATTTTACTTCCAACTCCAGCAATACTACATAAACCATACTACTCAAATTCGTTTTAGTAGTCAATGACGCGTGGAGCACTTTTGTCATCTCTTTCATCCAGTTTTTGCACGGTGGAAAATAAGGGGCTAACAGAAGTAGAGAGTGGAGGGGGAAAAATAGGAGACCAACAAATATGGAGGGTCTGGTAGAGGGCGTGTTAGAGTTGGTTTTTTGACCTTCACTATCTAAATCTGAAGTAGAGTAAGTAGGAGGTCCTGTTAGAGATGCTGTTAGACAATCAACTAGTGGCGGCTGCAAATTTTGGCCGGCACTCGCTTCGCTATCGTGGACTTGGTGTTTAACACCAATTCTGAAATATATTTAAGCAACAATGCTCAAAAAATATCTCGGTGATCTTTAATTCTATGACCTGTTTATTTAGTACGAAATCTGTCCATGACCTCACTGTCCGGGAACTAGTAGTTTAGCACGTAGTACTCCGTAATAGCTATGTATAAGTGGAAAAAGTCCAATGACTCTCCAGTGAAAACCGGCCAAGTCCAGTTCCGTGTCATCAGCCGGAGACTTTGGACGGTTCGCTCTCTGGCGCACGTGTGCGTGACGCATTGCCGGATGGTGCGGGAGGCGGACTACTGAAACTGACCTGGTTGGTGAAGCCGACGCCGAAGCCGAGCAGCATGCGGCCGACGATGAGCATGGCGATGTTCACGGCGCCACCGGTGACGGCGCCGCCGGCGAAGAAGAGGACGCCGCCCATGAGCATGACGGCCTGCCGGTCAGGGTTTTTTTTACCGACCGGTTTCCGGTAACCGCCGGCCTCCGGTAGCGGTAAACCGGCCCGGTTTACCGGTAACCGGTCGGTAACCGGCCGAATTCAAAATCAAATTCAAACTCTGCTTCGGTTCGGTTCGGGTCCGGTTTACCGGCCGGTTTGGAGCGGTAACCGGCCGGTTTGACCGGTTTACCGCTCGGTTTGAGTTTGGAATTTTCTTTTTTCTTTTTTTTCAAACTTCTATACGTATAAATAAATACTAAACGAACTCGAATTTGAAAAATTTTTACACCATTGGCTTCTATAAATCATGAACTATTTTTAGGAATTTTTTCAGCATTTTTTGTTTTTTTTCAAATTTTAAATTTGAATTTGGGGGCCTTAACGGGCCGGGACCGGGATTTTTTTTCTTTTTTTTCAAACTTCTATACGTATAAATAAATACTAAACGAACTCCAATTTGAAAAATTTTTACACCATTGGCTTCTATAAATCATGAACTATTTTTAGGAATTTTTTCAGCATTTTTTTTCAAATTTTAAATTTGAATTTGGGGAATACCTAACCGGACCGGACCGGAACCGGACCGGCCCGGTTAGGGCGGTTACCGCGGTTTACCGCGGTAAACCGACCGGTTTTTTTAACCCTGCTGCCGGCCCATGGCCCTGTTGACGCGGCTGGCCACGAGCGACGCGAACAGCCCGGCCACGTACAGCGACGACGTGAAGGCCGTCAGCGTCTGGCTGTCGTAGAGGCAGTACTCGTTGCCCTTGGCCGACGCCGCCATCCGCTCCAGGACGCGCGGGAAGAAGCGCCGCAGGAACGGCTCCATCTCGGAGACGCCGCCTTGCATTGATGATCAAATCAACAGGGTCAGCTATAGTAGTCGTCACCGTGTTTCTGCTCAGGAACAGACGAACAGGCTAGGCGTCCTGAGACGTTCAGGGTTCAGAGCAAGCTACCAACTACAGAATTTGTTGTTTTCAGGGCCCGTTTAGATGACAATTTTTTTGATAAAATTCCTGTAGTACTTTTCGTTGATATTTGGTAAATTTTGTTAAATCATGGACTAACTAGACTCAAAAGATTCGTCTCGACGTTTACAGACAAACTGTGCAATTAATTATTTTTTTACCTACATTTAATGTTTCATGCATGTGTCCAAAGATTCGATGTGACGGCTACTGTGCAAAAAATTTTAGCTCTTTTTGGCCATCTAAACGAGGCCTGAATGTAGGATTTTCTGCTGAGTTAACTCAACAGCTGTCGAGGAACTAAGGCCATGTTTAGATCCCTTCAAAATGCAAAAAGTTTTTAAGATTCCCCGTCACATCGCATATGTCAGTATATGTATGGAGCATTAAATATAGATAAAAAAACTAATTGCACAGTTTGTCTGTAAATGTCGAGATAAATCTTTTGAGCCTAGTTAATCTATGATTGGACAAAGTTTATCAAATACAAACGAAAAGTGCTACAGTATTTTTTCATAAAAATTTTGCCAACTAAACGTGCCTAATACGAGCAGGCAAGCAAAGTTGGAGCATGCATCGTGCATGAGATGAGATGGATGGAGCTAAAGCGCTGAGCACAAGAAGCGGCAGTAGCACGCACGCACCTGAGATGCCGATGTCGTAGCCGAAGATGAGGCCGCCGGAGGCAGCCACAAGGCAGGTCATGAACACCGAGAGCGTCAGGCCTCCGCCGTAGTCCGCGGCAGGGCCATCGCTCGGAACAATGACACCTCCGGCCATCTCTCACCTATTCTCGACTTCTCGTCCCCTGCCGAGAGAACCCTGTCCAATCCCTCTTTTCGCTTCGGAGATGGAAGAGGCCGGCATATAGGGCTTCACCTCGGCTTTAAACTGCTATCATATACTAGAGCACAAGCTAAAGAAGTCCAACTAGTAGTATCAAAATGGCGAGACCACGTTTCTTGGTGCGAGCAATATGTTGACACTGACTGGCGTTAACTCAAATCATGCCATGTGCAAGTCAGGCAGTCAGCACTGAAGATAGTATATATTATCTATCCCTATCTCTTCTACTGCTGCTTGTATACTATAATACCTCTGTCCGGGAAGGAATAAAACTATGGTATGCATGCTAATTAAAATGTTTCATGTTTAACCAAGTTTTTAGTAAATAGTATTTACATTTATAACTCTAAATCAATTTATTATAAAAATACATTTCGTAATTAATCTAATGATATTTATTTGATATTATAAATATTTATACTTTTTTATCTATAATTAGTCAAACTTGGTACACTAAAACATGATACTGTTCTAGAATTTCATTCTTTTGGAGACGGAGGGAGTATATACTAGCTGCATAATGATTTTTTTCCCCTCTTGTGGAAGGAGATCATTATTAGTCCGCAGCAGGGGCCATCGCTCAGGATAATGGCACCTCCGGCCATCTCTCGCTCTTTTCGTCCCCAGCAGAGAGAACACGTCCAATCCCTCTTCGCTTCAGAGATGCAGAGACATGTAGGACTTTACCCTGTCATTAAACTGTCATGTATATCACAAACAAAAGAAGACCTGCTAGTTAAATGTAAAAAATGGCTACAGGACATTTCCACTGGCAGCTACTCTCTCTGTTCCTAATTATAAGACATTTTGGTTTTTCTACGTACATGGGTTTTGCTTTGTATCTAACCAAAGTATACATCTAACACTACTACTGTAATCTTAACCGAGGCGGGCAAAAGAGCTTAACGGAGGTGGGCAATCCAACCGCCTCCGTCAAAAGGTCACAGTTAATTCGGCCTCAACCGCCTCCGTTAATTGATTAACTGAGGCGGAAGCCTCAAGACAACCCCCTCAGTTAATGCTATTAACGGAGGCCGTTGAGTTAAGTAGCCCGCCTCGGTTAATAATTTCACGAAATAAAAAAAGCCCACCGAGCCCAGTAGCCCACTGAGCCCGGTACCACACGCCATCGTTGCCCGTGGTAGGATCCACGCCACTGCAGCGGCCGGTGGCCGGATCCGCTCGGTGGTGGCCGGATCCGCGCCCCCACTGCTGCTGGTGATTGGATCTGTGCCCCCGCCGCCTCCGGTGGTCAGATCCGCCGCCGGTGGACGGTTGGAGGCCGGATCTGGTGACCGACGCACAAGGGACAAAGAAGGGGCGCCGTGCTCGGAGGAGAGGGAGGGGCCGCCGTGTCGTGCTCGGAGGAGAGACGTGGCCGCCGAGATCCACCGCCCTAGATCCGCCGGGGGGCGTGGCCACTGTAGATCCGCCACCAGGGGGTCGCCACATGTGCCGCGGTCACGGGTGCGGGCCGCCCCATACGCCGCCGCTGCCAGTGCGGGCCTCCCCGCGCGCCGCCGCTATGTGTGGTGGCCGCCCGTGGGCCGCCGCCGCCGCCGGAGTGGGCTGGCCCGTGTGCCTCCTCCTCCCCATCATGGCGTGGAGGGATGGACCGGAGAGGGTGCTCGCGTGGAAGACCGACGAGAGAGAGACGAGAGACGGACGAGAGAGAGAGAGGGACGGACGAGAGAGACGAGGGACGGATGAGAGAGAGAGTTATTTCGGACGAGAGGCTGCTCCTGGAAGACCGCGCCGCTTTGATTCCTTTCCCGTGGATGTGCAGACCACACTGCTCAGATTCAAAAACCACCGGTGTCGTCTCCTGTTCTGCGAAACCGTTGCACGCGTGTCTCGCCACGAGTGGCTGCCAACCCCGCTTCCGGATCGCTGACGTGGAGTAGCACACGGATCACCCTAGCACGCAGCACATTTATGCTTTCTCACTGCGACCGACACACGGGCCCCACTCCCGTTCCTTTGCGCCTGCGCCTCGAGGTCTGTACGCGACGCTGAATAACCGAGGCGGGTGCCTTCTAGTAGTTCGACTCGGTTAATGATTTGTTAACTGAGACAGTTGTTTGGAAGGGATCACCTCGGTTAATGTATTAACCAAGGCGGTCACGTTAGGGTAAACGCCTCGATTAATAGGCATTAACCGAGGCGGTTCTTTTACATTGCCCGCTTCGGTTAAGCATTAACCGAGGTGGTTGCTGGACCGACTGCCCTGCCACGAATAACTGAGGCGGGCAACCGGCCAACTGCCTCGGAGCCCATTTTCGAAATGCCTTATTAAAGTTTTTGTGTAGTAGTGTAAATACATAGTTAAAGCTATATATCTAGAAAAGCCAAAACATCTTAGAATTAGTTGGTGGCTAATATTTTACAACTAACATTAGCTAGATATTATTTGTGTCCAATAGGTAAAATCTTGGTGCATTTATGGTTTTCTTACTCTCTTTTAGAGGCTATTGGAAGGGCATGCGTATAGAGGTGGATGGTAGGACAAAACTATCTCAGTTTGGTGAATCTAGTGAGACAAACCATCTCCAGCAGTCCCCTTTCCTAACCTCTAATTAGAAAAATTGTTATATGGGGATCTCTTGTCGGGCCCCTACTCTAGGGTCCTTTGTGCATCATATATCAGTCCCTAGATCAGTAGCTGATACGCACACTTTAACAAGATTAATATCAAAAACCATACTTTTATTGCTAATGGGGAGAACATGGTACATGGTTCGGGTTCACATGGCTTGAGCCACTGGCCTTATATCTTATATCAGAGTGCTAAGACAGCGGTCATATATCAACGTGGCTCCATTTCTACAGGCAACTTGGAGTGCAGACGTAACCCTAGCCTTAATCCTCAAGTGTACTTCTATCTCCTAATCGTCGTGGTCCTAGCGTATCTCTCTCTCGTACAACTCTGTCTTCGTGTATACTCTGGGTATCTTATTTCGACATAGCTCCGGTAGTTCCGTCCTGGTGTGTCCTCTTGTGGCTTCTCGCCTAAAAACGTATAATGGAGGGGGTTGAGTACATAAAGTACTCAGCAAGCCCTAAACTTTGGGGGGAGGTAGGTGGAAAGGGGAAGGCTATATGGTAGAGGTGGGTTATGGTGGTGGAGGTAAAAGTGGTAGGGTGGAGTAATTATAATTATAGGTTGGACCCTGGCAGAGTGTTACCATTCTCACCAGTTTCCGGGGTTCATTCCAATTCACCAATTTAGTAAAGTGCGTCTTACCAGATTATCATAGTTTTAGAAGTCTAATCATAGTATCTCATCCTAGCATCTGCCTGTTTCAAGGACGTGGCTATTCGAACCACTACAACATGACACCCCTTTTGCAACGTAAATATGTGTTGCTAAAAGTCCATATATGCGTTGGTAGGGTCTATACCAACGCATCTAATATGTGTTGCCTAAAGTGGCGTTGCAAGGATCTATTGCAACACTTATTTATGTGTTGGTAAGATGTATTAATAACCGTTGCAAAGTTACAACGCATAATGGTGGGTTATAGCCAAGGTTTTAAATCTCCGGCTATGCGTCTTAGCTGTTGCCCTCCATAACAGCTAAGGAAAGCTATAGCCGGAGATAGCTCAGCTAAGCCATTTAGTTGTTTTGCAAAAAAGAGAAAACAAAAAAGGAAAAAAAACACAGATCAAGCAATAGATCCAATGGAATGTCTCTTATCTGCAGCAAACACAGAACAAGCAATAATCTGTACTGAAGACTATGGGGAAGAACAAGCGGTAGTAGCTTCCTGGCTCATGGGGAAGAAGAGCTCGAAACTTCCTCTGCCACTGGCCGTGGCTCGAAGCTGCCGCCGGCCACCTCCACACGAAGCCGGCGTCGCTAGAGTCCCTCAAAGCTGCAGCTGCCGCCGCGGGCCACCTCCGCTCGCCAACGTTGCCGCTGGAAGCAGCAACCACCGCTGTGGCGGCTGGAAGCAGCCGCCGCCGCCGCTCTTTCTTGCACACAGCAGAGTGGGAGAGTCAGAGAGATGAGAGACTACTTGGGCCAGTGAGAGAGAACTAAAAGTCTAGGGTTACGTGGTGGACCGGTTGAGGCCATTTGGGCCTGCTGTTTCTTGGGCCGAAAGTGTCTTAGCTGCAGCTAAATGCAACTCATTTAGCGGCTATCTCCGGCTAAATGTGGCTATTAGCGCCTTAGCTTGCTTAGCGCTAAAAGCTCATTCTCCTAGCTTTTGCCATCTCTAGCAGCTATCTCCGGCTATAGCGGCAGCTATAGCCGGAGATTTAAAACTTTGGTTATAGCAATGCTTATATGTGTTTGTACAAATCATGGACGAACGACTTCAATGGCTTGTTGCAACATATAGATTTAATTTGTTGCAACACTTATATGTGTTGCAAGGAATAAACCATGCAGTCACTAATATCATAATGAATTAATTTATAAAGCAATATAGAGATCATGGCTGTACAATTTAATGAGAAATGCAAGACCATCCAACACATATGTACAATTTAATGAGAAATGCAAGACCATCCAACCCATAGGAAATAGGCATAGTGGCCATATAGTATAAAGAATTTGTTGTATTATTACAAAGAGTACTATCTACATAATACATGACACAATTTTTGTTCATAAGTACATGTTCCTGTGGGAGTAAAATATTAAAATAAAGGAGTCCCTCTTAGAATGCTAGCAGCCCTCCTTTCTCATTTCTTTAGTTTAGTCTAGCATTCCACTGATGTGATCATCCATTCATCTTCTTGACCTACTGTAAGGTCCAAATGGCTAGAGGGGGGTGAATAGCCTATTAAAAAATCTACAAGCTCACTAATCAACAATTGTTAGTATAAAAGATGGCGACACAAATTCTAGCACTATCTCAACTATACTAAGCAAGCCACCTATATAATTCTAGTGAACAAGACTATGATCTCTAATTCACACCAACAAAGCTAAGTCAATAAGCTACTTACTCCTATGTGATACAAACTACTCTAAGCACACTAGACAAGATATAGTGCAAGAATGTAAAAGGGAGTGAATTGATTCTTATACCGATGGTGTAGAGATGAGATGTATCCAAAGAATCAATCATACATAATCACAAAGAGAATCATCGGCAAAAGATGACACAAGATTTTTTACCAAGGTTCACTTGCTTCCCGGCAAGCTACTCCTCGTTGTGGCGATGCACCCACTTGATGGATCACGAGCCAATTGACTATCAAGATTCAAACCCTCAGTGGGTGCCGCACATCCACTCATAAGATGGGGATCCTCTAAGCCACGAGCTCCACTAGAGTAGCCAATTCGTGAATTCCCGTGGGGAAGGCTCAAGAACCCCTCACAATCATTTGGTGAGGCTTGAAACAATCTCCAATCACGAGCTCAACACCACCGCTGCTCTAAGCCGTCTAGGATGTCAGGAAACGCCCAAGAGTAACAAGAAATCCGCAGCCAACTCAAGGATCAAGTGCCACTAGATGCAAAATCACTAAGCAATGCACTTGAATCTCACTCAATCTCACTAGAGTATGCAACCAAGCAAGGAGATGAGTGGAGGGGAAGTTCTCTAGCTCAAAGAATGTCTCAAGTGTTCAAAGAGTCAAGAGAGAGATCCCAAACCCGGCCAAGCAACTATTTATAAGCATCCCCAAAGAATAGAGCCATTAGGCTCTAGATGCCGCTCTACGCGCGTTGACCGGACGCGCTGGTCTGATCGACCGGATGCAGCCAGTGTCTGGTCGCACTTGCGTGACTACGCCGATGCTCACCACATGTCCCTTTTTGAATCTCACTCGTTAGATTTCCAATGGTCACGAAACGTTACGCTCTCAGGTAAGTGTGACCGGACGCGCTCCACGCCACGACCGGACACACCAATCGCACATCGCTCGCGCCCGCGAGCCAGCGACCGGACGCGCCGCAAGACGAACCGGACGTCACAGTGCCAGCGTCCAGTCGTTTCCAGTAAGCTCCCGCTCGTGACCGGACGCGTCCGATCGCATGTGACCGGACGCGCCACCGCGTCCGATCAGCTCTGAGACACACGCTGTTCTCTGGGTACGTGACCGGACGCTTCGGTTCTGCGAGGGACCAGACGCGCCGGTTGCAAACCCTAGCGCCCCGCGCCGCGCACAGCTGCTGCCACTAACCGGACGCGTCCGGTCAAGCCGAGACCGCGTCCGGTCACCCTAGTGACCTCCATTCGCCTCCGTTTCTATCCACGATGACTTAGAGAAAATCTCCGCCACCGGCATAGTGGAAAATATGCATTTCACTTCCACAAAAAGCGCCGAATCCCGCCTCACAAGCTTGGCGGGAGGGAGAGAGGACCCCAAACCCATCTCTACCCCTCAAACTCCACCTCCTTCGCAAATGTGCTAACACCACCAAGTGTTCACCATCTTGTGCTTGTGTGTTAGCATTTTCTCAAATATTTTTCAAGGAGTTAGCATCTCACTAGATCCTAAATGCATATGCTCAAGAATATGGACCTAGTAGCACTTGATTCATGAGATGACCGTGATTGCCCCTCTAGATAGTCGGCTATCAATCCTAAACCCGGTCAATCACTTCTCTACTCATCTTTATACCGGCAAAATAGAATCCTATGATTATACCTTTGTCTTGATCATCTCATTCCTAGTCCATCACCTATGTGCATGTTCACCATCATCTTTATTTTCATGCACTTGTGATCTTCTGGCCATCAACATCATGCTCCTTGCTCCTTCATCATATGTGTTGCTACGCCTAACTCAATTCACTTGACACAATGGCATTAGCAACTTAGTGTCATTAATTACCAAAACCAAACTTGAGCTTTCACCTACAGATGAAAGTTAGATTACTTTAATACGATACTTTGAAGTAAAATCAAACTCGGATAATACAAAGTTTTAAGAGAGGTGTCTTATACAATAGCATCATATGATGAACAGATGTATATTATATCTTGCATAAATGTCAATCATTAAAGTCCATACAGTATTATAACAGTTCCAGAAAAAAATATTGCTCGATAGCCAAAAATGAAATATTAGTAAACTGGTAGTAAAAAGTACTATTGATACCACTCTTAACTCCAAAGGTTATCTATATCTACCAAAAGCAATGAAAATTTAAGATAGGAGCTGAAATATGGTGACTACAACAGCACAAAAAAATCAAGAGTACACCGTACATGCAAACTTCTGCACAGACGAAGAAACTCTATGTTATTTAAATAAATATCTCAAATGTCAAATGAGTAAAATAATGGACAAATTGAATAACGGATACATAAGGATGCCATGGTTTTAGATGGTCAGAAACTGTTGATTCTATAACATTCAGACATTTGGTAGATTCTGCCAAAAAACATTACTAGTGGATCAGCTCAAATATAAAAATGAGATATGTGTAAACAAAAATAAATCATGTCTTAAATCTACTAGTACAGTTTATAGTTCACATCCTTGATCCTTGTTGACAAACCGTTGATGCAGATTTAGCAGCAGCAGGTCTGCAACACAATTCTTTAGCAATACTAGGTTGTAAATAACAGAGTCAATCAAAAAGTCTCAACTAATTTCAATGATAAAGCAAATCATATATGGTTAATATGATACAATCTATTGTGAAATACTTTTACCAGCTAATACTTTAGCTAGTATAAAATAAAAAAAGGATACCAAATATAAAATCAAATTTCATTGTCATAGAAAAATTCAAATAAGCAAACAGGTTTAGAACGGAAGCCCATTGCACTCAAAGATTAGTGAAGAATAAATTTAGTGCCTAGTGCCTAGAATTTTATTCAACACATGCTGAGGAAGCTAGTGTGCTACCAGATGGAACAGATTCTTGCAGAGTTTCTCCAAAAAAAATGTTTAAAACAACACACCATTCCAATACGCAAGATTATGATTGTTGATCTTCAGGATTGATGCAATATCTAGAAGCTAAATTAAATTAGGTGCAGGTCTGTTAGTATATATTCATATAGATGCAATCAGAAATTGCAAAAATGCTGGCACGTGTATATACAGGAGGGAGGCTGATCTTGCTAGACATTAATTTCTTAGAACACTAATTGTTCAATTACCTTATACCTCAATATCAAAGCACAAAGGTTTAGGAGATATATGCCTTTGTCTGCACAAGCTAAAAGAAATGAACATAGCTATATATCAAAGCAATAACAATAATCACATGGAAATAAAGCAATTCATGAACCATCAATCTAGAGAAGAATGTATTTCAGGTAAGGCAAAATTATTGAATAAAAACAAAATTGAAGATTTGCTCAATTTGTTTCCATCTGGTACGTATACAGGTCTGACTTACCAAAATGTCACCTGATCTCTCCATGTAGAGGCAGTGGTGCTGCTAATCAGCGACTCCATCGTGACCTGCAGAACCCTTTTTTGTGACTTACCACATCTGAGAATTTTTTAAGGTATTGGGAGCGACTTTTTTCCCTTTTATATTCAGTAATACTACAGCCCTTAAGAAATATTTAGGTACTTATGCCTTCATCTCAAGTCATACTGCGACATTGATTTGGGTTATGTTCATTTCAGAAAATATGAATCAAATACAAAGACAGGAAATACAAATGTACTGAGACAAGGCAAACACACAGACGGGAGAGCACAGAGACTGGAGAAGCATCCGATCCATGTATTCAACTAATCAAGGAAACAGAGGAATAATATGAATGCATAATATATGAACTCACGAGAACAAGAGATGGGGATCTGAAAGGAGGGGAAATAACTAACCACTCGAGCTGCACGAAGGACCACCACACATAAGGAGTAGCCGCCACCGTCGCCGATTTGGATTTTATAGGCATCAGCACTGCGCATCTGTGACCCCTCGCTGCCGCCATCGGTTATCGGTATTCTGCCGCCGGCAGCACGGTGCTTATCAGAGCCGCCACCGCTGCCGCTTCCGTGCCATTGCACATCCGAGGGCCACCAGTAGCCATCGGCACCGTGCCCCATACCTGATCCAATTAACCAAAACAAATGGATAGATTAGTGTGAGAACTTAGCACCCCACGGAGGCCAAGTAGAGAACAAATACTATGGGATGGGATAGTCTAGGAAGGGAAGGGTCACCATACTAACACATTTACCATATACTATCATATACTAATTCTTTTCATGTATGTAATTGTCGTACCATATTTCTATGTAGAAAGCTTGTGTTCTTGTTAGGAGAGGGCACCGCTGTGAGGATGGCTACTGTGGCTACACCAAAAAAGATGACTCCAAAGAAAAAGCTATATATTAGATGATTTTTTTAGTTGTAATGAGATGTAAACTCATGCTTTATTTTATATGACTTGAATCTCGTTTGGAACAAAATTATGGTTTTGTGAGATGAACTTGTTTATGCTAAATTCATGGATTTATGAGATGTACTCGTTTGTGCTAATTCATGGTGTTATCTATTACATGTTATCGCATATGACTCATTTTTGTTAATTTTTATTATATATGAACCTGTGCATTTTAATATATGCCAGCCAGCCAAGGTGGCGGCAGCGACCAGCCAGCCAGTCGGCGGCAGCAAGCGGCCAACCCAGGCAGACCAGCGCTGGAGGCTTTCAAATCACCGTCTAAATGACTGAAGGGTAAAAAGGTCACTTTGGAGAACAAATACATGTATTTAGATGAGAAAAGAGACTTAATACACATAATGTCATGGAAATCAAGAAGCCAACATTTTAAGGGTTATTTTTATGAAGACGATGTTTGGAGTCCTATATTTGTGAAGCGCGTTGTTTGGTGTCCTAAATATGCAATTTTCTCGATCGGTGTTGGTGGATGTTGGAACTGATGCCTAAAAGATCAAGACGTGAGAGGAAGAAGAGGGATTTCCAGGAGATTTAACTTTTTACCATTATAACGAATGACCACTCCTCAGATCTCACTTTAACGGTTGTCAATATGTTTTCGCTAGCATAGAGAGAAAACGGCTACAAAAATACCACTTTTGCTCACGTGGCACGCTAGATCCTCACGCCAACATGGGTACAAGTCAGCGGGGTGTGTGAAATGTCCCTCCTGCCCCTTCCCTCTCCTTCTCCACCTCTTCCTCTCTGCCCATGCAGCTCGCATTTCGTCGAACACCCTCAGGACAAGCACTGCCACACCAGCCCGAGCAGCCGGTGCACGCCCTTGAGGTCACTGGCACTAGCCAGGTGCTCCATCAGACCGGAGAAGGTCTGCAGGTCCGGGAGCACGCGCGTGCATCATCTCCTCGAGCTGACGTCGAGCAGGGGCGTCCCATCTCATAATCCCGGATGATATCACATCATCCCTTCATATAATCTCAGACGATACCACATCCTCCCAACATAAAAATACCGATGATACCAAATCATCAAAATAATCAATAGTCATGGGCTCGAACGTGGCCAAAAATCAAGGGGCTTAACGTGGAAGACCACATAGCAACCACGCCAACCGAACCACGGATGCTCCGCATCTGTGTCTTCTCCTGATATTCCGCTGCCAACACTTGCCTTCTAGTAGAAATCATACTTCTATCTAACGGGGTATGAGACCAAGTCTACCCATATAGACATGTGGTTGTATGTAACATCGCACTAGGCGAGAGGGACTACGAACCGGTCCATACATGACCCAAACGAGTATCTCCCAACAGGAACCCTCATTAGGCGAACCTGCCAAGGTAACTTGTACAACACAATTTACCCTTCACTCGCCCCCTGTCGGGGTTTAGTCAAGTTTTACCAATTTTTAGTTCCATAGTTACTATCATTAGGTTCATAGAGCTCATATTATATCAAGGTAACCATTACCTTACTATTAATCACTTTATCATAGTCAAGCTTATATCATATCAATTTAATTATCATCAATGTTCAAATTATCGTAACCGAGCTCATGACCCATTATAATTCCATTAATTCATGAAAGAGGTTTTAGGTATTATAAGTTAAGTTTGTTATTTGGTGGAGAGGGGGTATGGTGGGTTTATGGTGGAGGCTAGCGAAGTGTGATGGTGGTGTAGAGGGGTGGATAAGGGATGGTGGTTAAGGTGGAGGGATCGGGTAGTTGGGTGTTAGGACTTGTCTCCATTCGCTGACGATTACATCTTCGTCGGTTCTTGTGTTTCCTGTTTCTATCTTCTAGACTTCATCGGGTTCTCCATGTCTTCTATCCTATGCGGTCTAGCGTTGACAACCAAGAAACCGCAAACAAGAAAATAACAAGCAAGGCATGTAAAACAAGCATGAGCAACCAACGATCCTAGACGGTTGGTCCTATTGGGCGATAGATTGTTAACTAGGTTATCGCTATTACGTCAGTCTAAAGTAAGGTTTGGATAGATGTAGTCCATCCATAGGGTAGGGCTCTACGGGTTGGGTTAAGGTAGGTGGTGGGGTCTGATAGAAAATCAGACCACATTATTAGGGGTTTACTTTTATGTGAACTTGAAAAGAGAAAACCTGACTAAGTCATCATAGATGACCTGATTGGTCTCTACAAGTCCACGGGGTTAGTGGCACATACGCACATGCATATGTATGTTCCTCGGGTTAGTCGGGTTAGAGAGAGTGAGAGATAAAGTTAGCCATACGTAGGCGTATACCCAGGTATCGGGCATATCCTTGTATGTGTATATATAGGTGGTTACTATTTTTGGTGATTGGGTATGGATACATATATTCGGTTAGGTATCATGGTACATGAGCACATACGCAAATATACGGGTTTCACTACTACTACTACTACTACTACTACGGCGATGGCTACTACTATGGTTAGCGCTTAATATATGAAAAAGAAAAGCAAACAAACTAGAATTTAGGTAGGCACCAAATAATGGGATAAATGGCAGGAATAGGTAGAGCTTGAATTTAGAAGATTTTTTGGTGGTGGAATCATGTGATTTGGAGTTGGGATGGTGGAGATATGAACTTTCAAAGATTAAATGGGAATAATATATTTGGAACATAGGCTTGGGAATTATTTCTGCAAATTAGGTAAACGAGAATGGGGTAAAACTATTTGGGTAGGGTCTGGGGTGTACCAAGTTTATTTAGGAATTTTCTGGGAATTTTTCTATGTAGGGAAAATGGATTTCTAACGCTCTGTGTACACTTGCGGGGTGCACGCAGCGTTTTCTCCCTAGCTATGTGGATGACGCGCGTGGCCAGCGCGGCGGGGTCAGCCTAGCATGTGGGGTCTGTGTGTTAGTGTTGTGCCTCGCCGACATGTGGGCCATCCCTTGCCTTCCCCATCCAGACGACGGGCGACGACGTGGAATACCTGGCCCACTTGACAGTGGGGCAAGGGGGACGAAGGGTCACGGTGGCAACGCGGCAGTGTTGGTGCGGTGGTGGGAACAAGGCAACAGCGAGGAGCTCGCCGAAGTTGCTTACGCCGACGGCGTCCTTGCCTAGAGCTCCCATTGGAATGACGGACGACGTTCCCGAGGCTTCGATGTGGCTTCTGAGTAGGTGAGGGTGGTGGCGGTGGCGCAGGGTGGCTGTGTGAAGGGTCGAGATGGCGGACTAGAGGGAGGGTGAATAGTCCTTTCTAAAAATTAAACATGTCGGCTTACCGAAACAAATGTGGAATTAAACTTATCGGTCTAGCCAAGACTTCACCCCTCTAACTAAGTTCTCAAGCACCTTAGAAAAGATCCTAATTAGGCAACAAAGGTGTCAGGCTAGCTAGTGCTCTCCTAACCAATTCTAGCTTGCAAGGTCACACAAACCTATACAACTAGTACTATAAAAACCGGGGGAGCTCCTACACAATTCTAGTAAGCAAAAGCACAAAGCTCCTAAGCTCACTAGCAATGCTCAATAACAAGGCTACACAAGCCAAATTAGAGAGCGTAAACTACTTAGCTACACAAACTAAGTAATGTGACTAACAATGTTACACAAACCAAATTAGCCACGCAAAGGGGATACTTCTAGCTACACAAGCAAGAAGGCAACTAGCAAGCTACACAAGCAAACTAGTTACAAGAGCAACTACACAAGCACAAGTATATGAAAGTAAATACAAGCTTGTGTAAAGTAAATGCAAACCACCGAGAAGAGTAGACAAGTTGACACGGCGGTTTTTCACCGAGGTTCACTTGGTTGCCACCAAGCTAGTCCCCATTGTGTCGACCAACACTTCATGGTTCGGCGACTAATCGGTCACATACCGAGCCTCTCAAAAGGCACCGCAAGAACTCACCATCAAGTGTGGTAGCTCAATGACACGCTCTACTAGAGTTGGTCTTCGTGATCCCTGCGGGGTGTCGGAGCCACGCACAATCTCCATGCGTGCTTCAACGGAGTCACAAGCCACCAAACCATCTAGGAGGTGGCAACCTCCAAGAGTAACAAGCACCACCGGCTTGCAACACGATCACCTAGTGCCACTCGATGTAATCTCTCAATGCAATCACACTAGGATCGCTCACTCACTCGATCGGATGAACACTATCAATCACAAGTGAGTTAGAGGGCTCCCAAGCACACCAACATAAGCCACCAAGGCCTAAGGGTGCTTAGCTAACGCCCAAGGCTGGCCACCACTTCTATTTATAGCCCCATAAACAAATATAGCCGTTAGCAATTTACTGGGTGAATATCGCGAGCAACAGACGCGCTGACGCTAAGCAACGGACGTGGCACCCTAGCATCTGTCGCTCGGATGGCCGCCACATGTCCTACGCATTTGAATTCCAATGGTCGATTCCCTGATCAATAGACGCGTCTGTCACTTTGAAGAACATGCATCTAGCGATGCGACAGACGCGGTCCAGTAAGCTCCTGAAGCCGGTTTTCAGCACCAGACGCGTCCGACGCTAATCCACCAGACGCGCGCCGCGTCTGTCGTTGCTGAGCTCCTTGTCCACGCGGCAATGTCACCACGACAAACGCTGACGCACTGCATCTGTCGCAGCAGCACCGGTGCGTCCATCGCGCGCTTCGCCTGCGCGTGCCTCAGCGCAACACCGTCGGACGCTGACGTCACGCATCAGACACTCAGCCACCGCCGCGTCTGACGCATGCCCCACTGCAGACCAACGCCTAGGGTAAGCCAACAGACGCAGGGCCAGCGCCTGTCGCTTGCAAAACAGCGATGACCACCTCTACGACTTCGCCACTTCTTCCCGCTTCCGGCGTAAAGGAAAATAGTCATTTTATTTCCTCAAAAACACCTCTCAACCACTCAAACATGGCCTTCGTAAATGTGCCAACACCACCAAGTGAACATCACAATGTGCATGTGTGTTAGCATTTTCACAAACATTTTCTTTGAAGGAATTAGGCACTCAACTTGCCACGCCACTCGATCCTAACACGTATGCAAAGTTAGATCGCTCAAGTGGCACTAGATGACTGATATGCAAACAAGTTTGCCCCTCTTGATAGTACGGCCATCTATCCTAAACCCGGTCATCAATTTCTCTACACACCTATGACCGGTGAAATGGAAATGCCCTAGGTTATACCTTTGCCTTACGCATTCCATTCCATCTCCTCCAAAGTTGATGCAACACATGCACCAACCAATCACCAAATGATATGATCCACTTCATATCATCACGTGACCATATTGGTTCATTGATCTTGACCTCACTTGCTCTTCACGTTGTCTTGGTCCTTCAGCGCCAAGCCATCACACAACTTGCCCTTCACCCTTACAATCAGTTCGTCGAGTCAAGCCTCATCTTGATCTTCTCCACCTTGATCACATAACTCTATGTCATGTCTCATATGCAATGAGCTCCTCCATGACACCATCACTTGAGGACTAATCTCCTGTGTATCTCACATTAAACATAATTAGTCCACCTAAGGTTGTCACTCAATTACCAAAACTAAACAAGGACCTTTCACTGTGGCGGCTCGCCAGAGCGGCGACGGCGGTGCGGTGACGCGATGAATGGTCTTAGGGGCGTTTAAGTGGGCGAGAGAGAGTGGCGTGGGCTTGCGGTGAATGCGCGAGTGCGTGGAGGGGGTTGCCAGGCCTAGCCATGACTTGCCATCGGCAGCGGCGGCAATGGCGGCTCGGTGGAGCGTTTTGCATGGGGCTAGAGCAGCATAGCAGGTTGGAGTAGGCCGGGGGAGGTGGAGAAGGTAGAGGAGTAAAACAGAAAGCTTGACATTCATCCAATTCAGCCTACGGCGCCCTGGAGGAGGTGAACATGGAGCTCGCTCCAATGGCGGCCACGACGTCTCGATTGGGGGATATTGAGCTGCCGCTCAAGAAGGGAGGGGAGGGGAGGAACCAAGAGGGAGATGGGATGTTCTAGACCTACGCGGAGCTTGCTATGTTGGTGGTTGAAGCTAGGGAACTCGGGTTAGGCCTATTTATAGGCGCCAAGGTCGGTTCGCTGGCGGCGAGATCTTTTCCACGGCGAGAAATATCTCGCCTGTGTGGGCACGTGGTTGGTTGGTCTGGCAGTGAGCTGGCTGCTCGGTGTGGCTCGTGCTCCTCCTCATATGGCCGAAGTGAAGTAGGGGCCAAGGTTGCATCGTGGCGATGTACGCGCATGTCGATGGGTTTTGCGGAGGGGTGAAAGGTCTTGATGGCTAGAGGGGGGGTGAATAGCCTTTTAAAATTTTCTACAAAGACAAGCTAAACAAGTTTATCAATACAACAAATAGCGAGATGCGAGTTTTGCTTAGCCTACGGGGTCTTTGCAAGCCACCTATCCAATTCACAATTCTAGTATATTGGCACTCAACCGCACAAGTTAAACCGAGAAGGTAACTACAACTACAACTAGCAAGCTACACAAAAGAGCTACTCTAGCAAAGCAAACTAGCTAGCAAAGATAACTAAGAAAGTAATGCGGAGTTGAGTTAGGAGGGTTTCACCGAGGGGCGAAGTATTGAGCCAACCAATATGATCAACAATGAATATCAAAACAACCGAACACCGGGATCAATCAATCACAATATGAAAGTGATGACACGAAGATTTATCCCGAGGTTCATGTGCTTGCCGGCACGCTAGTCCCCGTTGTGTCCCTCTTTACCACGTGGTTCGGTGGCTAATCGGTCTCACACCGAGCCTCTCAAAAGGCGCCACAAGAACCTACCAAATGGCAAAAGGTTGCAAATGACACGAGCAATCCACTAATGTTGCCTTTGGCGCTCCGCCGAGGTAGGCACAAACCCCTTACAAACACCGGAGGTGGCCAAGAACAATCACCAACTCTTGCCAACGCCTCCAAGCTGCTCCAAGCCGTCTAGGTGGCGGCAACCACCAAGAGAAATAAGAATCCCGCAGCAAATCAACCACCAAGTGCCAACTAGATGCTATCTCACAATGCAAATGCACTTGGATCACTCAATCTCACTTCGAATATGCAAAGAAGCAAGAGAGATGAGTGGGAGGGGAGTTGCTTAGCTCAAAGTGCTCACAAGTATGTCAAAAGTCCAAGAGAGGGAGCCTTGAGCCGGCCAACTAGTATATATAGACGTACCCCTTCGAATATAGCCGTTAGAAACTGAAATCAGCAGCAGTCGCGCTGACCGGACGCGCTGGTCCAACTGACCGGACGCGCCGGTGCCGCAACGGCTAATTTTCGAAACACTGACCGGACGCGCCGGTCGTAACGACCGGACGCGCTGGTCACGACCGGACGCGCCGGTCCCGTGACTCACCGGACGCGCCGGTCAACACCGAGTCGCGCAAAACGAACCAATGACCGGACGCGCTGGTGAACCGACCGGACGCCACAGTGCCCGCGTCCGGTGGGAGTCCAGTAAGCTCCCTGGACGACCGGACGCGTCCGGTCGCCTGTGACCGGACGCGCCTCGCGTCCGATCAAGCAACCGAATCACGCGCAGTCACTGGACACTGACCGGACGCGCCGGTCGCACAGTGACCGCGTCCGGTGCAGCGTCCGGTGCAGCGTCCGGTCACCACTGTGACCTCCGTTCGCTTCCGTTTGATTTCCGTTTGATTTCTGACTTCCGGCGTAGTGGAAAATAGGCATTTCATTTCCCCGAAATCGCCTGAATCCCGCGCTCGCACGCTCGGCGGGAGGGAGAGAGGACCCCAAACCCTCTCTACCGCTCAAACTCCAACGCCGTCGCAAAAGTGCTAACACCACCAAGTGATCATGTCATGTGCGAGTGTGTTAGCATTTTCACAATCATTTTCCGAGGCGTTATTAGTTCTATCCAAATGCATATGATCATGAAATGCACATCTAGAGGCACTTAGGAGTTCAATAGCCGCGTCATTCCCCTCTTTATAGTACGGCTATCTATCCTATAATGTAACCACACCCACTAGGTGTCTTGGTTACTAAAACACAACCCTTAAGCATATACCTTTGCCTTGATCACGTAGGGTTGCATCCAAATCCAAGTGTGGCCATCATGATCACCATGTCCATCTTGCCACCAACCTTGGAATGTACTAATCCTCATATGCTACATACAACTTAGGCATAGGATTAGTACTTAGGTATTGTCACTAATTACC
The DNA here is from genome assembly GCA_038087645.1 of Saccharum hybrid cultivar R570. Lineage (NCBI taxonomy): Eukaryota > Viridiplantae > Streptophyta > Magnoliopsida > Poales > Poaceae > Saccharum > Saccharum hybrid cultivar. Next base: position 2,460,420 of record JAQSUU010000563.1, on the reverse strand, counting down.
AACACCAAACATAGGACTTTCAATCTCCCCCTTGTTGGTAATTGGTGACAATCCTTTCACAAAGATATTATGATAAAATTTTGATTGAACCCATGTCACATTGTCCAATTATATTACCATGTGTAAGAAGTATGGACAAGTAATCATGAATTCAAATTGATAGCAATGGCTCCCCCTACATGTATGCTATATGTTTGGATTTAGGAAGCATACATGTTAGATAGGAAAAATTAGGAGCATTGACTATCAATAGGTGCTAAGTGTTTTAGTTTATAGACCTTTGAAGCGTGATACCATCGGAGTAGCGATAAACACCATCTTAGCACCTTGTGTAGTTAGAACCACTTGAAAAGCACAAACATAACTAGAAACCTCGTGAGATCAACATTATAAGCAAGGTTCTAGTACCACTTTGAAAAACATGAAGCAAGAAAAAATCTAACTACTTCCTATTCATGCTAGTACTTCAATACACCATTCAAATTATACTAGCAAGTCACCACACAAGCAATGTATCGGAGAAAAAGAAATGCATAACTATGCATCATACATATGAAATGCACAAGGAAATGCAACATTCATGTTTAAGAGCTTGCTCCCCCTACTTGTGTGCTCAAAATTTTAGTTGATCCCCTTCTTTTATCAATTTCTCCTCTTTTAGAATCTATCTTTGTGAACAACATTTTTCTCCCCCTTTGTGCTTCTCCCCCTTTGAGTTCTATCTTTGTCAACGACATTTTCTCCCCCTTTGGCACCAATGACCACAAGGGACCAATTTTAGATAGATTATCATGTTGAATTATGGGGTGAGGATCAAGTTTGTGATTCAACCTAGATTGCTTGCATAAATAAAATGCTTCGGTTTGATCTAAGGGCAAGCTTCTTCACACCTCACTAGAAGGGTTATCATGCACCATGTTGAAGCAAATATTTAGACAAGTGATCTAGATTAAACACTTAGGATCACAAGCTACTTAAACAAGTTATATGCTACCACTAGATCATACAAGACATGGAAACAATAGTGGCACCATATAGACTTCAAATTCATTTGATTTTCATGAATGAGCCTAGAACATAAGAAATCATGACTAGATGCACTACACATGTCCTTAGTATAGAATGTATGACATGTCAACCAATTCTACCTTGGGGCTCGAAGGAGAGGCATGTCATATATGGGGTGCATCAACTCATGTTGGAGAAGTCAATTATGTTCAACTCATTCTTTAGCTTGTGAAATCTCTTCTCATCAAGTGGCTTGGTGAATAGATCGGCTAGTTGATCTTCGGTGCCCACACTCTCAATAGCAATGTCACCCTTTTGTTGATGATCTCGAATGAAATGATGACGAACATCAATATGCTTTGTTCTTTGATGTTGAATCGGATTGTTGGTTAGCTTCACGGCACTTTCATTGTCACATAGCAATGGCACATTCTTGAAATTGATTCCAAAATCCTTCAATGTTGCCTTCATCCATAAGATTTGTGCACAACAACTACCCGCGGCGATGTATTCGGCTTCGGCGGTAGATAGTGCAATACTATTTTGCTTCTTGGATGACCATGAGACAAGTGATCTTCCCAACAATTGACAAGTCCCGGAAGTGCTCTTTCTCTCCACTTTGTCACCGGCATAGTCGGAATCCGAATATCCAACTAGCTCAAAGCTTGCACCCTTGGGATACCACAATCCAACATCTTGTGTATGCTTTAAGTACCTCAATATTCTCTTTGTTGCCTTCAAATGACTTTCTCTTGGTGAGGCTTGAAATCTTGCACACATGCATACACTAAACATCACATCGGGTCTTGATGCCGTCACATATAGTAGGCTACCAATCATTGATCTATAAAGCTTTTGATCCATCATGTTGCCACTCTTGTCACTATCCAAACTTCCACTAGTGCCCATTGGGGTTGTAATGCCCTTTGCATCTTCCATGCCAAACTTCTTGAGCATATCTTTGATGTACTTGGTTTGGCTCACAAATGTTCCTTCCTTCATTTGTTTGATTTGAAGTCCAAGAAAGAAACTAAGTTCACCAATCATTGACATCTCAAATTCCTTTGCCATCATTTTCCCAAACTCATCACAATAATCTTGATTGGTTGAACCGAAGATGATATCATCAACATATATTTGCAATACAAACAAGTCTTTCCCAATCTTCTTGGTGAAAAGAGTAGTATCCACTTTGCCCATGACAAATCCTTTGGATAGCAAGAAGTCCCTCAATCTTTCATACCATGCTCTTGGTGCTTGCTTCAATCCATACAAAGCTTTCCTTAACTTGTAGACATGATTGGGTTTCTTGTCATCTTCAAAACCAGGAGGTTGCTCCACATACACCTCTTCTTGAATATACCCATTTAGAAATGCACTCTTCACATCCATTTGATATAGCTTGATATTATGAGCACAAGCATAGGCAAGTAAGATCCTAATTGCTTCCAATCTTGCAACCGGGGCATAAGTTTCACCAAAGTCAAGACCCTCTATTTGTGTGTAACCTTGAGCCACTAGTCTTGCTTTGTTCCTTACTACTATTCCATCTTGATCTTGCTTGTTGCGAAAGACCCATCTTGTTCCAATGACATTGTGATCCTTAGGCCTCTCAACTAGTTCTCATACTTCATTTCTCTTGAAGTTGTTGAGCTCTTCATGCATTGCATTTACCCAATCCGGATCTCTCAATGCTTTATCAATGTCCTTGGGTTCTTCCATTGACACAAAAGAAGAGTGAGCACAAAATGATGCCAATCTTGATCTAGTTTGAACTCCCCTTTGTATGTCACCAATGATGGAATCTAATGGATGGTCTCTAGCAATGTTGGTTGGTTGAAGCACTTGCACTTGATTGCTTGGATGTTGATGTTGATCATGAGTTGGAGATGATGAACTAGCCACTTGTTGATCTTGTTGCACTTGAGATGATGTACTAGCTTGATTTTGCATTAGAGAACCACTAGCTTGTGTAATTGGACTTTGGAGTACTTGATCTTTGTTGTCATCCACATCAATCACTTGCTTTGGCCTAATATCACCAATATCCATTTCTTTCATAGCATTGGTCAATTGAGTTCCTCTAACATCATCCAAGTTATTTTCCTCATCTTGAGAGCCATTTGTTTCATCAAACTCAACATCATGAACTTCCTCAAGTAAACCACTAGCCAAATTCCAAACTCTATAAGCTTTGCTAGTAGTGGAGTAACCAATAAGAATCCTTCATCACATTTCTTCTCAAACTTGCTCAATCTAGTGCCCTTCTTCAAGATGTAGCATTTGCAACCAAATACCCGAAAGTATGCAATATTGGGCTTTCTTCCATTTAAGATCTCATATGGTGTTTTCTCTAGAAACTTGTGGCAATAGAGGCGGTTGCTATAGAAGCAAGCCGTGTTGATTGCTTCGGCCCAAAATGAATGACTCACATTATACTCATTCAACATTGATCTAGCCATATCAATTAAGGTTCTATTCTTCCTCTCAACTAGGCCATTTGATTGAGGTGTATACTTGGCTGAGAATTGATGCTTGATTCCAAGCTCTTCACATAGCTCATCAACTCTTGTATTTCTAAACTCACTTCCATTGTCACTTCTTACTTTCTTGATTGTGGTCTCAAACTCATTTTGTACTCTCTTGATGAACTTCTTGAATATGTCAAATACATCACTCTTGTCCCCAAGAAAGAATACCCATGTATATCTAGTGAAATCATCCACAATCACAAAGTCATACTTGTTGCCACCAATGCTTGTGTATGTAGTTGGCCCAAATAAATCCATGTGCAACAACTCGAATGCCTTGGAAGTACTCATGATGCTTTTCAATGGATGAGTGTTGCCTACTTGCTTTCCGGCTTGACATGCACTACATAGCTTATCTTTCTCAAATGTGACATCCTTCAAGCCTCTAACTAAGTCATGCTTCACTAACTTGTTCAATTGCTTCATGCCAACATGACCAAGTCTTCTATGCCATAACCAACCCATACTTGATTTGGTGAGCAAGCATGTTGAGAGTTGAGTGTCACTAGCATTGAAATCAACCAAGTATAGATTCTCATATCTAAAGCCCTTGAAGATCAAATTGGAGCCATCAACACTAATTATCTCCACATCATCAACACCAAATATGCACTTGAAACCGAGATCACACAATTGAGCAACCGAGAGAAGATTGAAGTTCAACTTTTCAACTAAGAGCACATTGGAAATGCTATGATCATTTGAGATTGCAATCTTTCCAAGAGCCTTCACATCACCCTTGCTATTGTCACCAAATGTGATGCTATCAATGCCACTATCATTTGATTTGAGAGAGTTGAACATTCTTGAATCACCGGTCATATGTTGAGAGCACCCACTATCAAGCACCCAATGCCTTCCTCCGGCCTTGTAATTTACCTACAAAATAAATTAATGTTTCTTAGGTACCCATACTTGTTTGGGTCCTTGGAGGTTAGTAACTAAGCTCTTTGGTACCCAAATGGCCTTCTTCTTTGGACCCACAATTGGTGTACCAACAAACCTAGCATGCACACCTTTCTCACCCTTGGTAAGTACATAACAAGAATCAAAAGGAATGTAATCTATTTTAGCATGAAACTTATTGTTGTTCTTGTTCATTTTATTACAATTAATCTCTAGATGCCCAACTTGCTTGCATCTATTGCAAAAACGACCATTGCTCTTCACAAAGCGATACTTTGGAGTAGCAAAGGCCGCCTTGCCCTTTTTGGGAGTATAGCCCAATCCCTCTTTGTTAAGAGAGAACCTTTGACTACCCAAACATTTTAGCAAGCGGGCATCCCCACCATAGGCATTGCCTAATGCGCGGGTGAGATCATCCACCTCTCTCTTGAGAGTCTCATTCTCAACCACAAGTGATGAATCACTAGTAGTAGAGATAGAGTTGGTTGTGGTGGATGATGATGAGCTACATGAAGCATTAGTAGGACCAACAAATAAAGAATCATCAATAATATCACATGTTAGTCCAATATCACAAGTAACAATCACTTGCTCCTCCTTAGCTTCCTTCATGAGCTTCTCCAACTTGAGGTCCTTTTCCTTGATGAGCTCAAGTAGAGTGGAGTGGGCTTCCTTAAGCCTAGTGTGAGCAACTTCAAGGTCCTCGTGGTCTTCCTTTAGACACTCACGAGAGGCCTCTAGCTCATCAAAGGATTTCCTAAGAGCTTTGAGCTCTTGTTCAATTCCTTTGCACTCCTTACTCTTTTTGAGAGCAACAAGCTCCTCCATCAAGGCATCATTTTCATTGCTCTTGGCAATGAGCTCTTGTTCCAAGATTTTGTATTTCTTGGTTGTCCTCTTGTAGCCCTTGCTCATTTGATCTATTATGCCCAATAGATCATCCTTGGAGTAGTCCTCGTCCTCCTCATCATCACTCCTACAACCATCACTAGCACAAGAATCATCATCACTATCATCATATTTTACCTTGGTAGGCTTGGCCATAAGGCATGTCGATGTAGTGTCGAAGATGGATGACTTGTTGGAGAGGGCGATGCTTGCAATGGCTCGCCGAGTGGTCCTCTCATCATCACTAGAGCTTTCATCATCATCACTATCGGAGTTGTCACTATCCCAAGTGACCACATAACCACCACCCTTCTTCTTCTTGTTGATAGTGAAGCTCTTCTTCTCTTTCTTCTCCTTCTTGTCCTTCTTGTTCTTCTTCAACTTCAACTCTCCATCATGATATCTTTTATCTTCATAGGGGCACTTTGCCACTATATGATCGGGGCTATTGCAATTGTAGCAAAGCACCTCCTTTGCCTTCATGAAGTCCCTTCTCTTCCTTGCACCATATCCTTTCTTCTTCATGAACCTCCCCATCTTGTGCACTAGGAGAGCCATGGTCTCATCATCGAATGGATCATCATCATCACTCTCCACCTTGCTCTTGCCCTTAGAAGATGAAGCCTTGAATGCAATGGGCTTCTCTTGCTTGACCTTGGTCTCCTTCTTCTCTTCTACCTCATCTTCATCATCATTGTATTGGGCATCGGTCATTATATCTCCAAGCACATCGGTTGGTTTGACCTTGTCCAATCCCTCTCTAAAGATCATTCTTCTCAAGGTGGCAAACTTCTTGGGTAAGCACATCAAGAACTTGTGTGAGAAGTCCTTGTCCTCAACCTTCTCTCCAAGCCCCTTGAGATCATTGACAATGACTTGGAGCCTATAGAACATCTCCGGGATGGATTCATCATCCTTCATCTTGAAAGTGGAGAACTTGTCCTTGAGCATATATAGCTTGGCACTTTTTACCGTTGAAGTGCCTTCATATGTTTCTTCAAGCCTTATCCAAAGCTCATTTGCCTTTTCAAGATCTTTGATTTGCTCAAATACTTTGTCATCAATGGCACGATAGATTGTGTCAAGTGCCGCCGTGTTGCATTGTTTGTTGATGCGGTCATTTGGAGTGAGATTTTCTTCATCAAGAATGATGTATCCTTCATTGGTCACATCCCAAACCTTCTCATGTATATTGCCTAGATATTGCTTCATCTTCCTTTTCCAATGATCAAAGGAAGAGACGCCATCAAAGAATGGAGGCTTGCCATTAACATGATCGAACATAACTTGAGCCATCTTGCACCGAGGTTGTTAAGCCTTGCAAACGGTGACCACGGCTCCGATACCACTTGAAAGGTCTTGATGGCTAGAGGGGGGGTGAATAGCCTTTTAAAATTTTCTACAAAGACAAGCTAAACAAGTTTATCAATACAACAAATAGCGAGATGCGAGTTTTGCTTAGCCTACGGGGTCTTTGCAAGCCACCTATCCAATTCACAATTCTAGTATATTGGCACTCAACCGCACAAGTTAAACCGAGAAGGTAACTACAACTACAACTAGCAAGCTACACAAAAGAGCTACTCTAGTAAAGCAAACTAGCTAGCAAAGATAACTAAGAAAGTAATGCGGAGTTGAGTTAGGAGGGTTTCACCGAGGGGCGAAGTATTGAGCCAACCAATATGATCAACAATGAATATCAAAACAACCGAACACCGTGATCAATCAATCACAATATGAAAGTGATGACACGAAGATTTATCCCGAGGTTCACGTGCTTGCCGGCACGCTAGTCCCCGTTGTGTCCCTCTTTACCACGTGGTTCGGTGGCTAATCGGTCTCACACCGAGCCTCTCAAAAGGCGCCACAAGAACCTACCAAATGGCAAAAGGTTGCAAATGACACGAGCAATCCACTAATGTTGCCTTTGGCGCTCCGCCGAGGTAGGCACAAACCCCTTACAAACACCGGAGGTGGCCAAGAACAATCACCAACTCTTGCCAACGCCTCCAAGCTGCTCCAAGCCGTCTAGGTGGCGGCAACCACCAAGAGAAATAAGAATCCCGCAGCAAATCAACCACCAAGTGCCAACTAGATGCTATCTCACAATGCAAATGCACTTGGATCACTCAATCTCACTTCGAATATGCAAAGAAGCAAGAGAGATGAGTGGGAGGGGAGTTGCTTAGCTCAAAGTGCTCACAAGTATGTCAAAAGTCCAAGAGAGGGAGCCTTGAGCCGGCCAACTAGTATATATAGACGTACCCCTTCGAATATAGCCGTTAGAAACTGAAATCAGCAGCAGTCGCGCTGACCGGACGCGCTGGTCCAACTGACCGGACGCGCCGGTGCCGCAACGGCTAATTTTTGAAACACTGACCGGACGCGCCGGTCGTAACGACCGGACGCGCTGGTCACGACCGGACGCGCCGGTCCCGTGACTCACCGGACGCGCCGGTCAACACCGAGTCGCGCAAAACGAACCAACGACCGGACGCGCTGGTGAACCGACCGGACGCCACAGTGCCCGCGTCCGGTGGGAGTCCAGTAAGCTCCCTGGACGACCGGACGCGTCCGGTCGCCTGTGACCGGACGCGCCTCGCGTCCGATCAAGCAACCGAATCACGCGCAGTCACTGGACACTGACCGGACGCGCCGGTCGCACAGTGACCGCGTCCGGTGCAGCGTCCGGTGCAGCGTCCGGTGCAGCGTCCGGTCACCACTGTGACCTCCGTTCGCTTCCGTTTGATTTCCGTTTGATTTCTGACTTCCGGCGTAGTGGAAAATAGGCATTTCATTTCCCCGAAATCGCCTGAATCCCGCGCTCGCACGCTCGGCGGGAGGGAGAGAGGACCCCAAACCCTCTCTACCGCTCAAACTCCAACGCCGTCGCAAAAGTGCTAACACCACCAAGTGATCATGTCATGTGCGAGTGTGTTAGCATTTTCACAATCATTTTCCGAGGCGTTATTAGTTCTATCCAAATGCATATGATCATGAAATGCACATCTAGAGGCACTTAGGAGTTCAATAGCCGCGTCATTCCCCTCTTTATAGTACGGCTATCTATCCTATAATGTAACCACACCCACTAGGTGTCTTGGTTACTAAAACACAACCCTTAAGCATATACCTTTGCCTTGATCACGTAGGGTTGCATCCAAATCCAAGTGTGGCCATCATGATCACCATGTCCATCTTGCCACCAACCTTGGAATGTACTAATCCTCATATGCTACATACAACTTAGGCATAGGATTAGTACTTAGGTATTGTCACTAATTACCAACACCAAACATAGGACTTTCAAGGGGATAGGGATGGCACAGAAGGGGACAAGGGAGAGAGGCAGTTCGCAGGTGGGGCTCATGCTTAGCTGTTTCGGTGGGGCGGTGGTGGGATTGTGAGCTTGAGGCAGCGGAGGTAGACGACGGGGTGACGCGGTATTCGCGTTATCATCGCAGGGAGAAAGACGAAGGTGACAGGTGGGGCCATTGCGTCAGTGGGCGAGAGGGAAGGGAAGCAAGAGTGGGTGCAGTGCTGGCTGGGCTGGGTTGCACAGGGAAGAGGGATGGCACGACATTGGCTCGGCTGTTGGCTAGGCCGGGCGACCGGGGTTGGCCCAGCGGGGAAGGAGAGAAGGCCGCAACGCGGGCCAGGAGGAGTGAGGAGGGATTGAGCCTGGGTTGCTTTTCCATTTCCTAAATTCCTTTTCTATTTTCCCAGAAATTCAAACTAGGGTTTTTGAATGGAATTTGAATTGGATTCAAGGCAAATTTAGAATGTGGTGGACTTGGTAAACCAAGGGGAAGGTCAAGGAGAATATTTGGTGGAGAACTCAAGGGTAAAATATCAAGGAGGATTATTTGATGCCGAAATAAATTCTAGGGCACACACATGCAATCATTCAAACATTTCAAGCTATTCAATCAATGAAGCAAGCACTTCATCACTCAAGCGTTCTACCCTAGATGCATATGGTGAAGTTTGATGCATGGTTTTGGAAAACATTTTCTTTTGAAAATGGTTTTGCAGCAAATAAACTAAGCAGGTTTTAATTTGCTGTAAAGTTTTTAAAAGGTTCAAATTTTTAGTGGTTTTTATCATGATGCAAAAATACGAGTGTTACAGATCTACCCCACTTAGAAGAATCTCATCCTTGAGATTCAAGTAAGCTAGAAAGAGAAATCTAGAGAGAGAGAACCTAGAGGGAGAGAAAACCTAGAGAGGGATAGAAAGAATCTAGAGAGGGAGAGGGTTTCTTTTGCCTTACTGTGTTGTCCTCCGGAGAGTTCCTCAATCCGCTAATGTACCACCTTGTCGTTACGGTGGTGGTACTCTATCGGAAAGAGTATAACTCTATCGCCTTGCCACACTACTACACTCGCACCTTTTACAGCCACGTCGTAACCCACATCGCAGTCCAATTTTGGCCTCGGCAGTAAGCTGTCGACAGTGATGGTCATAGCCTTCACTGTCGCCATCTGGGACCGACTGCGGTGTACACTAACAACACCGATTATCTTATGATCTGTCCATGATTAGGTCCTTACTTCAGTCGCATTGGAGCATAACTCGACTGTGGATGTACACTAACACCGCCGCATTGGCAAATGATTCAACTTTGTTGAGGCTATCAAAACCGTCGTGTGGGCACATCAACCACATGTGTAGTGGCCACCAGCACCATCGCCTTGTACTTTGACCCGACTATCAGCGGTGCGGGTTCGTTGTTAGTTCGACGACCGAGACGCCTGTATAGAGGTTAGCACCATGGTCGCTTCAACGTATGATCTGCCAGTACAAAGGTTATGGTCACCGTCGCCTTGCACCATGATCCGCCTTTGATGATCGTTTAGTCAGTGTCAGGTTACTAAACAATTCGACGGTGATATACTTTTATCCTTGCCGCATAATACGTATAGCGATGGTGTTGGACGTTTGCACCACCAATGGCGGTGGTGATAACAAAACAATAAACGACCCTTAATAGCTTACTGAACACAAAGCATACAGATATAATCATTGCATCCATAAATCATGTTCTTACAATAACAATGGACGCTTACCGTAATATCTTTCTCAACTGATGTCCTAACACAAGTGGTACATAGATTGCAAACTAAAGGTACTGATCTCTACAGGCTTACATAGTGAAATGACGTAGCTGTGCTCCTCCTATGTGGCACTCCTGCTTGCTAGGCAAAAATGAATATAATTAGTGCATCCTTTGAATTGGTAGGCAATGCACCATAGAACCCCTCTTCTTCCTCCTAGCCAATGTAGCAAAATTATTTAAAAGCACTCAGACTCCACCTGCACAGAGCAGTATAATTAATAATATTCAACACACTATCCTTTAGTTACAAAGCCCAAATTGACCTATATATAGAATCAAAACAACTATCTACCTGAACAAAGGCATAACGTAATTACAACAAAATACAGCATATGCACCTTTATTGCTCTGGTAATGACTCCATAAACAAGGGAACATAAGGAAGATAGTGAGGTCCGTCGCTCATACTCATACATAATAGTTTCCAGGTACTTCTAGGATAGTCGATGGCCCGGGCAGGGAGGACATGAACTTTACTACGGTTCATGTCATATGCAAGCAGTGATTTGTCCTCCCCAACAAGGAAACTTAAATTCCATTCTGGATGAACTGCAATCACTTTGTAGGCCACATCACAAACCTCGGTACCAATTTTAATATTCTCCTTTCCAAATAGTTCCAGCGTGGTCACCTTATGCTTCAATGTCCATTTACTAGTATCATAGTCTTCAAGGATCCAAATTGAAAGCTCATACCTGTTCAAAGTATCAATAGTACATAAACACAACTGACCTTGAGCTTCATGGATGGAAATTAAATCACCAGTTGGCCTACAAATTTTCCTGCATGTCTTTTCCTCTATATCAACATCAACTATCTGGGTGAACTCCAGCATGTGCATAAAACCATTAACAAACACACATTTCTCATATGTGGATACTACAATACCCTCGCACCATTCAGATTCTTTAAAGATCCATGCTCTAGTTTTAGATGAGTAGATGTTGACACCTAAGGAGTCATCATCGTTGATCCCATATTCAAACACATGGAAATGCGAGGAGACTATCGGATCGAACCCCAAGCGAGTGTTGGTGTTTCTTAACGCAATCACCAAGTAAGGAGGTTTTAAGTCCATTCTAGGTAACGACGCTAGAAACGCCAGTTGGTAATCCTTGACACCATTACTAAGATTGAGTTAATCTTAGCAACGATTTTGATGCATATGGTGAATTTTGATGCATGGCTTTGGAAAACATTTTCTTTTGAAAATGGTTTTGTAGTAAATAAACTAAGCAGATTTTAATTTGTTGTAAAGTTTTTAAAAAGGTTTAAATTTTTAGTGGTTTTTATCATGATGCACAAACACGGGTGTTACATCTCTGTAGCTCCAACATTTCCCCAAACCCAACTCTAATAAGAAAAAAATTTACTTAGACCCTAAAACCATAGCCTCCCACCCCTCAAATAAAGGGGAGACCTCTCCTCCCTCAATCTACTATTTTTCTCATTGGGATTAGATTTTTCTCGTTTTCCTGGAGAGAAGACTTTCAAAATCCCAAAACACGTTTTGTATCTCTCCCAATAACTATTTTTTGGGTTGAAGTTTTCTCCTACTGCTGCAGATGTATGTCATCTAACATACTCAAATATATTTAAATCCACCCCATATAAATTTTAACATCTAACTATTAGATGTATGGACCTAAATATCTTAGCTAATTTTTAACAGCTAGCTATTAGATGGATGGAAACACCCTCTTAGTGCATGTGCATGTGAGCAATATATTAACGTTGACAGGCAGTTCGCTCTGGAGTTTTTTTTTATATTGGAGATATTATATTATTATATAAGCAAACGTTGGGCTAAGAAAAAAAGACTACGCTCTCCAATCCGTCGTCTGGGCAACCAATCAGTGCATGATGGTTGTTAAGCTAACAAGCCCATGCGCGTAACATAGATCATCATCACTGTCAAAGACTGTCGATCGATCCGAACTGTTTTCGTCGTGCCATAGGTCATAGGTGCAAACATCCAGTGGCAATAACCCTGTTTCCACATGCTGTCTAAGGTGAATACCTCAACATCTTCTCTAAAAACGATTCATGCACCAAACCGAGGCCAACCAGTGTGGCCACGTCGCGGGCCGTTCCCGGCCGTCAGATCAGCCGAGCGGACAACCCAGATCGAGTGTTTCTCGATCATTTTGCAAAAAAAAAACCCTCGAACTTTAGCGAAATCAACCCACAGTCCGACCTCCTCTCTCAATTTTCATTGCAAAAAAACCTTCAAACTTTTCAAAAAAACAACCCGCAATCCAGCCATTTCTATGGGCCGACCTTCTGCCGCACTGGGCCGGCCTGCCTTCCACGTGGGCCGCGCTATCCGCCGCGTGGCCTGAAATGGGCCAAAAACGGTCCATGAGTCTCTTTTCCTTTTTTACAGTTTAATCTTTTGTTTTAAATTAGAGATCTTTCAAAATTCGTATAAAATCACAGAAAAATCATAAAATAGCAAACCAGTTTTACTGAGTTTCTTATTACTAAGTCTATGCACTAAATTTAAAACATCATATGATTTAGTGTATTTTATTTGGTATAGTTGTAGATCTATGATTTTATGTCATTGATTAATTTGTTGTTCATATTGCACGTGAACTAAAAATATCTCCTACACCTTAACTCTAAATCCCCTAATTCTTCCACCAAAAAACTTCTAAAATCAAAACCTATAAATTCATATCCTTTTCCATAATCTTTGTTTCCTGATTCTTTTATTTAACACTAACCCGTAGTACAAATACTCGAATATAAATAATCGTGCATATGCATATACATAGCATAATACTTCACTATATATGGTACATGATATTTTGTACATTCGCATATACGAGTATATCATGTCACACATACAAATACTTGAAACGAATATAAAAAACAACATAATATACTTGCAATATACGCCGTACATACAAATATATAGACACGCATAGATATACATAGCGACAATTACACCGACGCATAGCTAACGTCCATACTCATCCAATCACCCTAACCCTAAAACCATCTACGCTGCAAGCAATCCACACACTGGCCACATAAAATCTTCTATAAAACACCTCGAACTTTATCAAATTGAACCCGCAGTCCTAGCCGGCTCCCTTCCCACTGCGCCTGCTTTTCACACAAAATGGGCCTTGGTACACACAAAACAAAGCATACGCCGAATACAATATCTATACTATAAAAGAGCGAAGGAATTGAAAATAGCCTCTCACCCTGATGTTTCCTACCCGCTTTAATTCTTATCGCTTGGATCTACTTTAAAATAAGATCCAACACATCTAAATCATCCGTCTTAATCTGACGAACGGGCCCAGCCGGAAAACTCTTTGATGTTTACGCGTGTTTATACTGTTTCTGCCGCCGTTGGTGGTGTTTTGTCACCCATCGACGTACCCGCCCCCCGCCCCACCCAATGTTTGGTGGAAAAAACTAATATTTCTATGGCCCAAGCGTCCAAGCCCATCTACGTATCATGTATGTACGTATACTGAGCTGAAAGCCAAACCGTCCGTAGTCTGATCGTTCCAGAAGCGAGGGCTGAGCCGCCTAGGGCAATCCACGCCAATCGCGATTCGCGATTCACGATCCTGCCGCAGACCACAGTGCCACCGTCGCCGCCACACTCGCCCCGCCGGCCGCCGCCCGGCCTTAAAGGCACCTGCAGGCTGCAGGCTGCAGGCTGCAGTCCGCACCTCCATCCGGCTTCCAGGTCCGGCCGTCCAAGGCTCCAGGCTCTCCGTCTTCGATTCAGTCTGCAACACGTGAACATCCAGGCCAGGCAGCACGCAGCACGGCAGCAGGTAGCCAGGTATGTTCTTGTTCTATTCTAATTTTCTATGTCCATCAGTTTAGAGGTAATGCCTAATTTTCTAATTAAACTATTTTTTTATATTGAAGGGTAATCATCATGAAACTTAAAAGGACGACAATTGACTCTTTTTACAAGGTAGACACTACTGCTGATCAAGAGCAAGAGGACCCTGAGTCTCTGCAATGAAACTTGTTAAAACCAGGCTACGGAATAAGATGGAAGATGGGTTCCTAAGAGATTGCTTAATAGTTTACATTGAAAAGAAGATTGCAATGGAGTTCACAACCAAAGAACTTATTGATGACTTCGATGCGATTTAGACGCGCAGAACAAAATTTAAATGAAACATGTTAGTTCCTTTAACCATTTATGCTTATCGTTATATTTTTCATCGCAAAATTGTCACAATGCATAATTCATTATTTAATAGAGATTGTGGTGTTTTTTCAATATATGATTGAACTCTAAAACCTCTCCTAAAACCTTCGGTAACACAACTGAGACTACAACGGGTTTTCCACCCATAAGGATAGGGGTTCTCCACCCATACGAGGATGAATTGACAGAACTATGAAAATAAGATAAGATAGAGGCAACACAAACTGTTTAAAAATGTGTCGAGTCAAAGTGCAGCGATATATGCAGCTGAGGCATCCTAATGAAATAAACGATTTCAATCTTATTCTACTCGACCAGATCAAACCGATTAAGCACTTGCCATCTACATTTATTGTATATCGACAATTCAATTAACATCTCCATTGTATTTAAATAGTATTTAGAAACACGTGCGTATCGCACGTGCATATTTGCTAGTTAATAGTTAAAAAATTCACTTCACAGCAAATAATTATTTGCAATGCAAAATATCACGGGTCCTACTGGCCACAAGCGGCAACGCCGCGATCTTTTCTAGTTGCCAACTATTAGCATGACTGGAAGCAAACACTCAAACACTTGTGCCGGTGTCACGTCCAGACCGAGCCCATGGACTCGACCGGGCCTTGCATCCGGCGGGAAGAGCGAACATACCGATCCAACAGCACCGCACGACGGTCGACGGCATATCAGACAAATGTACGGTTCATTCACAAATGTACGGTCGACGGCATATTATCAGACAAACATACCGATCCAGTAGCTATGCTGAGGCTGGTAAGTATTTTATCCGAGGATATTCGGCTACTCCGTAGTTATGACATGTACGGTTCGTTCACAAATCACCTACATATCAGACAATCGTCTTAATCTAAAAAAAATCAGACAATCATGATGCTTATTGCAGTAGCAATGCTTCACAGCTTAAGATACATGAGTGAACGGCAGTCATGTACACTAGGATGGACAGATGACCAGGGAAAGGCCGCAGGATTATTGATTCAACACGGTGGAGGTAATTGTGTGTTCCAGAATTCGTCATCGTGCTTGCAAAGATGATACTTCCAGGCGTGAGCTGCAAGACGAGATTCAGTTCAAATTTCAGGACCAGAAAGACACCTATCCTCCCATGAATAACCCATCAAAGGATTCATTATCAATTTGCAGATGCAATGCTTAGTTTCAGGCCAAAATATGACATACTGATGGTATGAAAAAAATTTGGTAGTTTCTGCTGATCAAACTGTTGATAGTAAAAAGACTGGAATCGATGCAAACCCAAAATCATGAACTAGACTTGGTGAGAATAGGTAAATTACTAACAAGAAATGTGTTACGGACTCACCAAGGTACCAAGTTATATTATGGTTTTCAAACCATAGTTATGGTCATCCAACAGCTCTAGTTGAATTTAGTCTTGTCTTAACCAGTCCAAATTACTCGAAAAATGCAAGTTCCAGGTTAAGATTGCCATTCTTCAGAAGTTAATAAATGATAAATGAAACAGTATTGGGTGTATTCAGTGTCGCATTACTAGTGTAGTACCGCTCAATAAGTAAAATCTGCCAAGGACGAAACAAGTTATCACCTTTTTTCAAACGCAAACAAGTTATCACCTTCTAGCCAAAAGCATAAGGGTCGTCAGCATATGGATTCAAGGCACCCTCGGAGAATAATTCACCAAGGTTTGCAGGATGTGCACGGGATCCTGTAGGAACCTGCAGGATGCAGCACATCAACATCATAACTGTCAGTGTTTGCAAAAATACACAATGTATAGGAAATAATCATGTCTTGATTAGTTGCCCTTAAAAACTTTCTAATTCAACTCCGTTACATGATGAAACACAACATGTTACTTTGGTTCGATTCAGATGCATTTACTCCATCAGCAATCATAGGCAAAGTAGGAAAACAAGTAGAATTTAGCAGTCATTTAATGATAAATAAAAAAAAAAGTATGGAAGGAAGCTCATCAAAATACAGTCCTTTGGAAGTATCATGCTTACCACATCTTGAGAAATTGTTAGCTATGTCGTATGATGTCAACTATGAATGTGCTAATGTCACAAACTTTAATAGAAATAGCAATTATAGGAAATTACAAACAACATATGGACCATATATTAGAAAAAACTAAAGTTCAAAAAGGATTTCTAAATTTGATTAGAACTCAACAATTGTACATAAAGCATTGATCTAACAGAACATAATAAGGTTCACTGAAAATGTCATGTGGGGCCAGGAGGGCGCCAGGCATGCAGTAGGGGCGCAGTCACCATGGTCAGATCAAGACCGCATGCCTTAGTGGAGAGGCTTCAGTCAAGCCTAGCATTTAGGAGGTTTCCAATATTAGGCGCATGCAGCAAGAGTAGTCAAGCCTAGCATTTAGGAGGGTTTTAATCTCAGCTGCACATGCAACAGAGGCATCTCTAGGCTGCTAGTGCCAGTGAGCCTATTTATCCTTTGTAACGCACTCAGTTTGCAAGCAAGCAAGAACAATATTCCTATCTCCCAGTTCCCCTTCTTCAACAACAGGGCGTTGAGGGGTAAAACCTCGCCCCGAATCCAATTCCCCCAAATGCTCTAGTCTCCCTCTCCTGGCAATGGGTTATCCCCTCTATCCTCCAAATGAATTAAGGTTTACGACATCTAGTATCAGCTTGCTTTGGTTTCGATCCATTCCCATGGCTTCTGCTGCCGACGACGCCTTACGCGCCCTTGTCGAGGGGAATCGTCACATGTCTGAGCAGCTCCGTCGTATGTCCACAACGCTGGATCACCTAAGGGCGTTGCTCGAGGTGAAGGTGAAGGAGGATCGTGAACGCCTGGCGGTAGAATGCCTACAGGCAGCAGCACGAGGACTCTTGGCACGCCGGTGGGTGCAGTCTCTCCGTAGGGAGATGTGCCTAGCTGTTATCTCTAGGGCCATCACGTGGCCATCATCGGAGGAGCAGGCAGTGGTGCGCCTGCAAGCAGCAGGGCGAGGTTTCCTTGTCCGGCGGGTGGTGCGGAAGATGCGCATGCTGCTCAGTTCGTCGCTGCAGTGCGCGTTCAACCACTCGGGCTCGCCCATACGTCCTGTGGCTCCAATTGAACTGGAAGCCCAAGTATGGGGCCTTCCGGTGTAGCGAACGGCCAGCACCACCCAGCAACAAGCATCGACAGTGGTGGCCGTCTCATTTGTTCTAGCACACGCCTTGGTGCTAGACAGATCCAGCGTACGAGTGGGCGGGTACATCCACCACTCTTCATCCCACGTGAAGCCAGCGGTTGGGCTCTTTCCATGGGATCCAGGAGGATATAGTTGCAGTCCAAATTTATTCCATATTTTAGTTCCCAATTTATTTCATATTTTAGTTTTAAATAACAAAGGTAAGCCGAGATGTAAAAGGCTACCCTAGGTCGTGTTAACTAGGTTTGCGGCAGCTCGTGGGCGAGCTGCTCCGAAAGGGGGGAGAGATGTCATGTGGGGCAAGGAGGGCGCCAGGCATGCAGTAGGGGCGCGGACCGGTCACCATGGTCAGATCAAGACTGCATGCCTTAGTGGAGAGGCTTCAGTCAGGCCTAGCATTTAGGAGGTTTCCAATATCAGGCGCATGCAGCAAGAGTAGTCAAGCCTAGCATTTTGGAGGGTTTTAATCTCAGCCGCGCATGCAACAGAGGCATCTCTAGGTTGCTAGTGCCGGTGAGCCTATTTATCCTTTGTAACGCACTCAGTTTGCAAGCAAGCAAGAACAATATTCCTATCTCCCAGTTCCCCTTCTTCAACAACAGGACGCTGAGGGTAAAACCTCGCCCCAAATCCAATTCCCCCAAATGCTCTAGTCTCCCTCCACGCCGATTTTGCCCGGCCTTCCTCCTAGCAATGGTTATCCCCTCTATCCTCCAAATGAATTAAGGTTTACGACAGAAAAATATTTTTTGTGGATTCTTTTATGTATGAATGTGAATGGAAAATAAGAAAATAATCACCCTGCAGAACCATCATACCTTTTTTATTTTTGTAACATCGTTGTCAGCAGTATTATGCGAAGACTTCTGAGTGTTCGGTTCCTAAAAAATATGATAGAAAACATGGATGAAACAGATAGCTAGTAAAGTGCATAGAAAATGTAAAGAATGCAGTAAAAGTTCATACACCAAACATGACAGTGCTCCTAGTTTTCCTGCGCTTTGTGATTCTTCCATTTGCTGTCTCAACTTCATATTCATGGTGTGTTACCTATTTTAACTAAAGAAGTGAGAAACCCCACAGGATAATATGAAATTCACAAATTATTGCATTCAGGAAAACAATAATCTGACCTATGCTAGCTCAAGCTACAAAAAATAAAGAAATTGTTGAAGTAATCACCTTTCTATGTTTAGGAATGTCCTGAGACACTTTGTCTACCTTTCTCAACATGTTCGAAATTGGTGATTCTAAAATCCCAGGTAAGTTTACATCCTGAAACATAGCAAAAAAAGGACTTGATTCCAACTTTCTCAAATAAGTGTATTTGCACAGCCTACCACTGAAAATAATGGCATCTTACCTTCCGTTTGGTCTCCGGACTTGCCAACTGGACCTCATGTTCTTTTCTTCCATATGGATCTCTCCTCTTAATCGACGAAACAGAGTATTCCTGAAAAATCTATGCACTTTGTAAGGACTGAGTAACATGTACGAGGCATCATGACGAGCTAAATTAGAAAGGAGAATCAACTGATGTCTCACTTAAACAGGGAAAAAACAAGATAGGAATTTGGACCAGCCTTGTGCTTCCAACATGTTGAAACTTCATATGCATTTTTCTAACAATTTTCAAAAAGCACTTCACCAAAATCTAGATGGAAAACTACCTTGTGATTTAGCATATTTCCTTAACTATCAGACTATTTCCTTCGTAATTAAGATAGATGAACCAAAATGTTTTCTATTTCATTGATTCTTCTAAGAAATTAGTATACCATTTAGAGAGAATTATGATCAGGATGACAAATATGAAACACAGCTACTAGTACTCTAGAAAATAGGATATACATGCATTGAATGAAGATTTTGTTCAGATATTTGCAAGCAACAAAAGTATAAGTAGGATCACAATCAAATGAAAATCATGTTGGAATTGATTTTTCACATTATTGGGCCTACCCTAAGGGTGGCTATATATTGTACCATACATGGGCCTCTAATGGGCCTATACTCCAACACCCCCCCCCCCGCAGTGGAGGACTGGCTGAGGAGCAGCCCGTAGCCGAGGGTGCCACGGAGGTACCGGAGAAGCCGCTTCATAGCAGCAAGGTGGGGCTCCCGCGGAGCATGCATGTAGAGGCAGAGCTGCTGGACGGCATAAGTGATGTCCGGCCATGTGAAGGTGAGGTACTGGAGCGCGCCAGCAAGACTCCGGTAGGCGGTGGAGTCCGCTGGCCCAAGCATCGGACCCCCAGCCTCTGACAGCTTGCCCTGGGTGTCAACCGGGGTAGAGCAGGACTGGCAGTCGGTCATCCCTGCTTGCTCCAGAATGTCACAAGTGCACTGCCGCTGGTGGAGGAACAGGCCTGAAGGTCGGGGCTCAACAGTGACACCGAGTAAGTGGTGGAGCACCCCAAGATCCTTCATAGCAAATTCCTTCTGAAGAGAGGCAATGATGCGGTGGAGCAGAGACTCGCTGGAGGCGGTGAGAACAATGTCATCCACGTAGAGGAGCAGGTAAGCAGTCTCACCCCCATAGTGGTATATGAACAGGGAGGTGTCAGACTTGGCCTCCGTGAACCCAAGAGTCTGCAGGAAGGTAGCAAACCGAGAGTACCAAGCCCGGGGTGCCTGCTTGAGCCCGTAGAGAGATTTGTTGAGCCGGCAGACGAAGTCAGGACGAGAAGAATCCACGAAACCAGCCGGCTGACTGCAGTAGACCGTCTCAGTCAGAGTGCCATGGAGGAAGGCATTCTTGACATCCAGCTGATGCGCAGGCCAGGAGCGCTCGAGAGCCAGTGAGAGGACGGTGCGGACTGTAGCTGGCTTCACCACGGGACTGAAGGTCTCAGCATAGTCAATGTCGGGCCGCTGAGTGAAGCCGCGGAGGACCCAGCGAGCCTTGTAGCACTCCAAGGAACCATCAGCACGCCTCTTGTGCGTCCAGATCCACTTGCCGGTGACAATGTTGGAGCCCGGCGGACGGAGCACTAGGTCCCACGTCTGGTTGGCGAGGAGGGCCGCGTACTCCTCGTCCATCGCGCGGCGCCAGTGAGGATCCGCCAAGGCCGCGCAGACGGAAGAGGGCACCGGAGAGATCCCCGTCTCGCAGGCGGCGGCGGTGAGGGCCTGCGGGCGAGACGTCTGCCTCGTCACCATCAGGTGAGTGTGACGAGGGTCCCAGTGAAGAAGAGGCGGGTGGTACACCCGCGGGTCGGCGCGAGAGCGCGGCGAGGCCGGCGGAGCATGCACCGGCGACGACGGCGCTGGTGGCGAAAGCGGCGGAGCCGGCTCACGCCGGCGCGCGTAGACGATGCCGAAGCGTCCGGGAGGAGGTGAGGGCGGGCCCGGCTCCCGCCGGCGCTGGTAGACGAGTCCGAAGCGCCCGGGAGGAGGTGGGGTCGGTGCGCTCGGTCCCGCGATCGGAACGGCAGCATCGGGCACAACGGGAGGCAGCGAAGCCACAGGGAGCGATGGTGGAAGCTCCGGGGCTGCCTTGGCCATGTCAGGTGCCGGAGGAAGGTCCTGGTGCGAGTCCGACAGGGGCGAAGTGGGACCACCAGGAGAGCGCGCCGGAGCAGTACCTGCAGGCTAGAGGGAGAAGGGTGGCAGAATCACCGGGTCAGTGGGAAAAAGGAAGCCTCCGCAGGGTCAGCGGGAGGTGTGGGTGTAGAGGTGGTGGAGTAAGGGAATGTCGACTCATCAAACATGACATGGCGAGAGATGAGGACACGGCGAGAGGTAAGGTCAAAGCATCGATAACCCTTGTGATCCGGAGAGTACCGAGAAAGACACAAAGGGTCGACCGGGGAGCCAGCTTATGGTGAGCGGTGGCGGCGGTGTTAGGGTAACACGCACACCCGAAGACGCGAAGGTGGTCGTACCAAGGAGGGGTACCGAATAGAGCGTGGTGAGGCGTGGGAGCTGGGCAGACAGTAGAAGGAAGTCGGTTAAGGAGATAGGTGGAGGTGTGCAGACACTCAGCCCAGAAGCGAGCGGGTAGAGATGCCTGGAGTAGAAGGTTGCGCATGATGTCATTGGTTGTGCGGATCATGCGCTCTGCCTTGCCGTTTTGAGAGGAGGTATACGGACAAGACATGCGCAGGTGGACACCGTGAGAAAGGAAGAAGGTACGTGAGGTTGAGTTATCGAACTCACGGCCATTGTCGCACTGGACAGCCTTGATGGTGAGGCCGAACTGAGTGGATACCCAAGCAAAGAGGTGGCTGAGAGTGGGGAACGCCTCGGACTTGGCACGCAGAGGAAAAGTCCAGGAATAATGGGAGAAATCATCGACCACCACCAAGAAGTAGTACTTATAGCCAGACATGCTGAGAACAGAAGTCCACAAGTCGCAATGAATAAGATCAAACACACGAGTAGCATGTGAGGAAGAGGACTGAAAGGGAAGGCGAACGTGACGGCCCAGCTGGCACGCATGACACAAGTGATCATCGTGAGCCCGAGAGCACCGAATGTCGGAACTACGACTGAGTTGCATCAGGGCATCCCGGCCAGGATGGCCGAGGCGACGGTGCCAAGTGGTGGAGGAAGGAGTGGCGGCGAAAGCGGTTGAGGAAGGCGAAGAAGGTGAAACAGACGCCGAGGAAAGCGAAGAAGGTGAAACAGACGTCGAAAACCGAAGGGTGTAGAGAGGCCCAGTGTTGTTACATCGGAGCAGAGGAACCCGGGAGGCCAAATCCCGCACAGTGAGGCCAGAGGGGTCAAACTCAACCGAACAAGAGTTGTCAGTTATGAAACGGCGAATAGAGAGAAGGTTGTGAACCATACCAGGAGCCACAAGAACATCAGGGATATGAAAGGAGCCGTGGAAACTGGCAGTGCCCACGGAGGAGACAGGAATGCAGGTGCCATTGGCGACCATGATGGAAGAGGGACAGGAAAGGTGGGGAGGACGGAGAGAAGAAAGTAGACTCGCATCGGGCGTGGTGTGGAAAGTGACGCCCGAGTCGGCGATCCAATCAGGACTAACTGATGGAGAAACTACGGGCGGATGGCTGGTGGTGGTGCTGAAGGAGGAGGCCAAGGTAGTCGGGTCCCAACCGACAAGCCCGGGCGAGGCACCGGGAGGTGGAGTCCACAGGGATGTGGGGTGAAACCCCGGGGGAGCATCAGTGAGCATGGCCGCCGACGAGCGAAGCTCACCCCGCGTCGGCGAGGGCAGCAGGCCAGGCCCGGCTGCGGCGGCCTCGACAGCCGCACCCGACGCTAGGAGGGCAGCAGTGGCAGCTTTGCCGCCCGCGCCAGCGGCCCTGGCCCCCCGCGGCCATGGTGGCGACGGCGCCCGGAAGGCGCTGGGGCCGAGGTGGGTGAAGGCAGTGGCGCCTGGGCCCCCCGCGGCCACGGCTCGGCCTTGACCGGCGCCAGCTGTCGGCGGCGCAGTAGGACAGCAGCCTAGCTGCGGCGGCGCCGGGAAGAGGTAAGGAGGAGGCTGCGCAGCTCGACGATGGGGCACGGCACCTGGCGGAACCGCGGTGGCTGCTGCTGCTGGCGTCCATCGGGGTCGCGGTGTCCTCACGCAGGCGGAGCTGGAGGTTGAGCGAGGCAGTGGCGCCAGGGCCCGGCGGCGCAGTAGGACAGCAGCCTGGCTACGGCGGCACCGGGAAGAGGTAGGGAGGAGGTTGCGCGGCTCGACGATGGGGCACAGCGTCTGGCGGAACCGCGGCTGCTGCTCCACCTCCGCCATGGCTGCTGCTGCGGCTGCGGGCGTCCATCGGGGTCGCGGCGTCCTCACGCAGGCCGAGCTGGGTCGGGCTGGCGTCCATCGGGGTGAAGGCGCCACCTCCGCCAGCCGGCTGGCGGCGCACATGAGCGGGGCCGACGGCGGGATCCGGCTGCTGGTCGTCAGAACTGGGGGAGGAGCGGGCGGGATCAAGGCGGTGGTGCTCGGGCGCCCCTCCGGTCTCGCGAATCAGGGACGAGGAGGAGGGAGACGAGGAGGGATGGGGAGGGGAAAGGGGAGGCCGGCCGGGCATGGCAGCCGGCGGCGGCCCGCCGGGCGGCGGCGATGCGCCTGACGGCGGCGGCGCCCAGGTGGCAGGGGAGGAGAAGCGGGCGGGATCAAGGCGGTGGCGCTCGTGCGCCCCTCCGGTCGCGCGGATCAGGGACGGGGAGGAGGGAGACGAGGAGGGATGGGGAGGGGAAAGGGGAGGCCGGCCGGGCATGGCAGCCGGCGGCGGCCCGCCGGGCGGCGGCGGCGCCCAGGTGGCAGGGGAGGGGAGGAGGAAAGAACCCTAGCTTGATACCATGTTGGAATTGATTTTTCACATTATTGGGCCTACCCTAAGGGTGGCTATATATTGTACCATACATGGGCCTCTAATGGGCCTATACTCCAACAAATCACAATGTGCCAAAGCAACCCAGTGCAGAACAGGAGGGCTTGAAACCTACACTTTGTCCATAGTCCATGTATATAAAATAAATCAAAGCATATAATGAATTCAAAGAAGACAAACTGACAAAAGTGCACAGCAAACCATGCTGCAGTATGTCCATGTAAGATTTAAATTCAGAAATGAAACTAATGGTTATATTTAATTTCTGTTTGAATTAATGATTGCACGGCCAAATTGAAAATTAAAATAACATATTCTTTCACTAGTAGTGCTACTGGACCATATGTGCATTCCAAACATGATACTACTTTAACAATTATGGGTGCTTTACACTTGCTTTTCCAAACAACATGAACTAAAAAGCATCGAAGGGTGTAAAACAGCTATTGCAATCCAATCAGAATAAGGCCCAATTAATTGCGTATGAAATAACAGGCCTCAAAGGTGTAGAGCCATAGTAGTGTAATACCATTAAGTTATTTCGTCAATTTGATTCTCTCGGTAGGGGCAGAACACTATGTTAGAAATGCGGAACCTAGAAAAAAATATTTTCTGATTAATGTAGAACCTACAAAAAGCTATTTGCACAAGGTATCCATTCCGTGAGACAATTGACCTTACTTAGTGAGAACATATTGACTACATAATTATGTTCAAGGCTTAGCATGCTATGCAATCAATACGCTAAAACAAACATTGAATGCATGTGACATGTACATCACTTAGTTATGAACGTATCCAAACTTGGTGAGTAGACAGAACCTTCTTAGAGTTCACTTCTTGATCAACTTGTTGACTTTCTCCCATTACTTTCCACTGTAATTGTAACAATGCTCTTTGCTTCTCCTCCTGCACCATAGAATGCTTTAAGTATTTACTAAAGTGTCTATCTTCAAAAGTCAAAACGACGAAAATACCAATCAGGCAATCACCACCTTGGACTTCTGAAGCTCCAGTTCCTCCTGCATCCTCTGGCATTCTTCCTCATGATGCATCCTTAGTGATTTTATTTGAAGTTCATGCTCTTTTCTGAGCAATGACAGCCTCTGCATATTTATACAGATTTCATCAGTCTGGAAAACTTCCATGATCAAAGCTTGTTGCAGAATTTGTTACTGACCTCCCTCAATTCATTCTCAGCCTGAGACTGAATGCGCTGCAGTTCTTCTTTGTGATGAGCCTGGAGAATTGACTCTTTAAGCTCATTATCCTGCTGAATTCTCGCCACCTGAATATCAGCAAATCAACCTTCATGGTCATTTCAGGGGGGGAATACACACTTTTAATCAAACTAGCTACTGTGTAGCATTTAATTATATCCTATTTTTGACACCATGTAAAAAAAAAGTTAAATAAGACTTCTTAAAAAAAATATTAGCATTTCACTAGTTATGCAATGTAGATCCATAAGTTATGGCAATAACAGTTTGAAAGCCTAAAATTTTACAGGAACATAATTTTAAAATGGTTTATTGGATATCATGCTGTGGAATATCATATCTAAGCTGCTGCGAAAGTGCGAAACCAAACGGAAACCAAAGTGCTATTGGAGCCTCAAATTTTGTCAGCAGTATGCTATGAGCTGTGTGCCAGATGAATATAATGTAAATCACAAAAACCATCTTCAGTGCTTACCCTAAAGCACCTAGAAATAATCTTTAAACTAATTGACCTTAGGATATTTTGGTATGGTTTTCTTTTTCTCAACATGGCAAGGCCATTTAGGAACTGCAATTTGAAGAAAGGAACACCGAGGACGTCTAGTAACATTTTGATGTACTAAACCTTTTCAGCAGAGAACCCTTAAAAGAAAGTCTCCATGCAAGTCTGTATAAAAGTCCAAGCTATCAGCACCCTAACGCATTGGCTTACTTTGTCCAACTATTTCAGCACCAACATTTTGCATCATTCCATGTCATAACACATGCGCTAAGTCTTAAGGAAGAGTAAAATTAATTGCTTAAAATGAAGAAAACCAAACTCGTTCAACTTACCATTGTGCCATGTTCCTCCTTAAGGCAAATCAAATACCTCTCAGAATCATGCTTGTTCTGTGACATCTTTTCGTTGCATTTGTTTTCAATTTCCCTTATTAGCTTTTCTGCCTGAATTTCCAAACATTCATAAAAATTATGGCATAAGAATAACTTGAGCATTCTAGATATCTAGCACAAATAATTTCTGAAATAGAAGCTAACTTACCTTTTCTTTTTCGGCATTAGTAATTTCTATCTTTTCAAGTTCATATTTCTTACGGATTTCATTGATCGCCTGTAAATTTCATTTGCAAAACTGTAATTTATTTGCGATCCAGAAGCCAAAGTACTCCACAACTAATAGAAATGTAATACCTGGTCATTTTTGAGAGATAGCTCTTCCAAATGCTTGGATAGCTCTATCTTTTCACCTTCAAGCATGAGATCATACTGTTTTTTTGCCTCAATAAGTTGGCACTCTGTTGCAGAAAGTGATGCTTCGACCTGGGCATTGGATTCAAAAGGCTGTGTTAAGTACTTATGTTATCTATAAACCATCACATTATGATATTTAAAAGATCTAAAAAAAACACAAACCTGTAATTTCTGGTCCTCCAAAGTCTTCTCTCTTTCTACAGAACAACGATAGAGTTGCTCCTTCTCATCCAGAACACTGCGAAGCTGGTTGATCTGATTCTCAAGTGTATTAACCTGCTGGTCACGCTTAGTTATCTCTCCTTGCAGAGATTCAGCATTATTAGATTTCTCTTCCATAATGGATTGCACTTGGCCTAGAAGCTCCTGATTATCTGATTCTAGCTTCAAAATCTTTTGAAGCAACTCTTGCTGCATATACAATATCATGAGTAAGGAAGCTTACACATCATCAATATTTTTTCAATAGCAAATGAATTTGTAACTGGGCCAGATAGTTGAAAAACCTTGTGATTTTCAGCAAGGGTAGAATCTTCTAGCAACTTTTGAATTCTCCCTTGTAGTTCAGAAGCTATTTTTTCTAACTGATTAATGTTGGAGGCAGAAACTTCAGCTTCAGACTCTAATCTTCTGATCTTATCTTCAGCCACTTGGCATTCCTCAACATGTTGAACCATAACAATTTCTTGAGTTCTCTGCAACTCTCTGAGTCTGGACTTCAGTTCTTCAATTTCAGTTTTCAGAGCATTGTTTTCTGACGTCAAATCTACATACTGGCTTTGGAGATGTTCAAATTTATCCTTAGAAGATCTTGTCATTAGCATTTTCTCCTTTTGGGCCATTTCATTGAACCTTTCAAATGAAGAAATCAGCCTAGACACATGACTTGACACAGAGGCATGCTCTTTATCTAGCTCATTTACTTTAACCATGAAGCTGCTAAGCAATTCCTTAAGATCCTTATTGTCCTGGCATAGTTTTTCAGTTTCCAGAATGTATCCCTTATTCATAAGCTCCAAGCTGTTCTTTTCACTTTCACTGCTTGCTAGGTTTCCTTTCAGGCTGATACAAACATCTTCTTTTAGTTTCAGCTCTTGCTCCATGCATTGCAAGCGGGAGTCAAGACATATCAAGCGGGATTTATTTTCCTCAACTGAACCCTCCAACTGCTTGATGAGGGAATCTGCATATATAAGTTCAGTTATATTATTCAGGTTAATACTGTTGCATGTTAGGCACACCTCAAAGTGGAAACCACTGGATGAAATATCGTATTCCCTTTCCTCAAACTCCCACCACAGTTTGGGAATGAAACAAGTGGGATATTAAAATGAATAGAAAAAGGCTCCAAAGAAGTCAGCAATTTTATGGACTTATTCATCACATTTCTACTTTTCTACTACTTGCCCATTCCCAGCTACTTTGTTCCTGTATCCTATTGATGCAGTTTAATTATATGACCAATACCAATTCTGACACATCATTTGTTACAGAAAATTTAACTTATACCTTTTTCCTTTATCGTAGTATCATTTGAATACAGTCGTTCCTTGTAACTTTGATCCATCTCTTCTTTCTCTTGTTTGATCTGCAACATCTCCTGTCGCCCTAAAATTAACAGGACAATAGACTTTATTGTCACATTATTTCAGAAACACTTAGAACAATGCAGATTATTGTTTACTCAGATATTAATGTATCATATCAGTGTACGCAGAGGTACAGAACATATGCACAGTTTATAGTATAAGGTTACTAAGTCGTTGATTCTAAACAGATCTCCATTAACTTGTGCTGGTTGTGGATTGTTCAGAGATCGACCAACCTGAAATTATCTTTTGTTCCGCATCCTCCAGTTTTGTTGATAAATCACGCAACAGGCAGTTGAATTCATCCAGATCTTTCGAATTCTTCCCAAGCATCTCCTCAAAAAACTTCTTATCTTCCTCAGCTGTAAGTGTATTGTTTCACCAGTGACCAGTCAGATTTGAACAACAGTTGGGCAAAGTAAATGTCACCATAACTTACCTTGTTCTGTCTGACTAGCGAGCTGCTGCAGTGTTTCAGTCAGTTGATCACACAAGGTCTTTGTTGAGGAGAGTTTCGAATCTAATCCCTGCCAGAGCTTCGAATCTTCAGTCTGCTTCACCTTAAGCTTTGCATTTTCATTCACAGCTTGTTGAAGTTTTCCCTCTAAAAGGTTTATCTGTTCTGTTGCTCTTCTCAATTTGACATGCTGAATTCATATAAAATGATATGCATCAGTAATAAGAAATCCTGACGAAGACCAAAATAATAGTTGGTGTAGAAAAACAATGATACATGCCTATAAACTCGCTTCACATTTGAGCCAATTTAACCTATTGCACCAGAACATTTGCAACATGAAAGGTAA
This sequence comes from Saccharum hybrid cultivar R570, assembly GCA_038087645.1. Taxonomy (NCBI): domain Eukaryota; kingdom Viridiplantae; phylum Streptophyta; class Magnoliopsida; order Poales; family Poaceae; genus Saccharum; species Saccharum hybrid cultivar. The sequence goes on along the minus strand of JAQSUU010000563.1, from coordinate 2,431,430 downwards.
CTGAGCAATGCCATATTGCCATATACTGTGTCACTCTGAATTTAATAGCACTATCCGCACCATAGTCACATAAAACGGGTTCACCACCTTCGACCCTCGACCCGGGTTCGTCGACCCCGACCCGGGTTCACGGGTTCATTTTCGACCCGAAGTGTAAAAATCTCTCGCGAGTAGCGTACCACGTACCGCGACCCCGTACCTCGACCCCATCGACCCAGAAACTTTGTGACTATGATCCGCACCAAACAGATGTTTCTTATTAAAACACATAATAGATTCCTAAGAGGCAATGTCTCTTGTCTAGTTAAGTTCAGGATCAGCACAAAAGAAGAACATACAGAACAAAACAGTGACAAATGAGAAGGTGGACTTCCCAGATTTTGCAAGTGAGCAATGTTCAGAGCTCTTTCACAGGAAAAATATGAATTCAAAGAGTACATGCATCCAGAAAATAATTAGAGTGATCCTTTTTCTTACACAAATGAGAGTGACTCCGGTGATACTGAAAAGGCACAATATCCAATTCCAACATACCAAAGGTCAAATTACTCAACACTAAATATATATGTAACTTTCAGGGAAATAAACAAGGGAAACACTGCAAAGAGAAAGTAAAATCACGAGCTGCAGACTAACTATAGAGAGTGCAGGCTTCGACTTTGAACAACCGGGGTAGATTTCAGGAATGATTCAATTTATGCAATCGAATCATACGAGCTATATATTGAGCCAGTACAGTTCCACCATAAGGCAAAAACGTTGCAGAATGTTGAGAAATCATACCGCCATTTCTAGATCAGTCTTCACTGAAGCCTGCTCCTTGACCAGTTTCTCTGCAACCAAACAAAAATTCTAAGAGAAATTAGTAATGACACATAGATTAATGTAGCTTGTCAAACCAAAGTGGAGGCAAAAACGAAATCAGAACCTGCTGTGATCTTAAGATTGGCGAAGCTCCCATACGAAGTACCCCCAGTATCCGGGGAGGGCCTGGGGTTTGCGGCCTTCATGGCCGTCGAGGCGGATCCAGCGAGGGATCGGAACCCCTCGAGGCTCCTAAGACCCGATAGCTTCTGCATCCTGTCAACGGTCCCAATACGAGGGCATGGGTGAAAAGTTAGTAGGCATCAAATAGCCAAATAGCTTAGGGTTTGGGTGCTCGGTTTCGCACAATCGCACGGCAGGAAGGGAAGAGAAGGGGTGGGAATACCTGATGGGTGCTCGTCGCCGGAGAAGAGACCGACGAAGGCCTCGGCACCTGGCGTAGGGCGGCGGCGGTAGCCCACACCCAGTCTTCGCAGAGAGAGAGAGCGAGAGAGAGAGAGCACCGAGCACGCGGGTGATGGTGGATCGTGAATGAGGAATTGGGGATGCGGGGGAAGAAAGCGAGCAAGCGCGCGCGCACGCGGCGGGGTGAAGTTAAACGAATGCGGCGCGCGGCGGACGGCGGCAGTACAGTCGGTTGTTCGGCCCAGGTGGAGTGCCAGCACGCGGGCCTTCTCGTGGGCCGTTCTTTTTCATTTTCTTTTTGCAATTTCTCTTTTCCTTATTTCTTTCTTTCTCTTTTTATTTGTCTTTTCTTTCTTTATTCTTTCCGTGGGCGTTACGTTGCCAATGGTCAGCGAAACATTTTGGTTTCAAATGTGCACTTTGGAATCACCCCGTTCGTTTCAACTTATCAGCCCGGTTTATTAGCCATGGTACAATGTTTTTCTCTCATAACAAAACAGCATGAGTCGATTTATCAGTCGTAAAAACCGTCAGCCGAACAACTTCAATAATATTTATTACTACCTCCGTCCTGAAACGAATGCAACTATGGATTGCATGCCACAAAAAGTGGTTCACGTTTGACAAGTTTTTAATGAATAATATTCATATTTATGTCTTTAAATTAATTTATTATGTAAATATATGTCGTAATTAATTTGATAATATTTATTTAGTATCATAAACATAGATGTTTTTATCTTTAATTGATCAAACTTAATGTACTAAAACGTGACACTGTGCTAGAATTGCATTCTTTTGGGGACGGAGATAGTAGTACACTAGATAAACAAAATGGTATAATAAACCTACCTAGGATAATAAACCTTAATTATGTGGTGTGACTGGATTGGGATAGGGATAGAGATATCCCACCCTCTAGAGGCTAATATTATATCATGACCATCCATTCTTTATACCTTATTTAGTTTTAGCCGTTCATCTATTTTCCTACCCCTATCCCCACCCCCTATATCCCTATATCTAAACGTAAGAATAAAGGCTTACCCACCAACCAAGACACACGTCTCGCTATAACTGTAAAGTTACATTTTATTTAGAACTGATTGCTAGTTGTAACCTATTTCTTATTAAATTTGACGTGGTAGACGATTGTTGTGTTCTTTCCAAACTCCTATAGTTCAATGTTTTGTGCGGATACTGAATAAAGAATTATGAACTTTCCAATCAAAACCATGAATATCTTCACGGCACTGCCAGCAACAGTGCCTGATGGCATAATCAGATCACGTGATGTATTAAGTGTTTTTTATCTTCAATTCTGAGTTGAGATTTCAGATCATAGTGATGTATTAAGTCTTGTATTTTGTGTTCAATAAAGGCCTCTAAAGATTCTATTTAATCATGAACCACTCTTTTTCTTGCTCTGTGTGCAGTTCAGCTTTGGAGCGTAGCGTCCATCGGAGTCGCTTGCTGCAATTATTGGACATGATCACATGAAATACATTCCTAGGAACTTTTCTTTGTTATGAACTTCAGTTTGGACAGTTAGAACTCATAAGGGCGTGAGATCGTGTAGGGATGGGCAGGCTCCATTTGGAGAGGTGAAAGCCCAAGTTTGGTTTTGGTAATTAATGACACCAAGTTGCTAATGTCATGTGTTAAGTGTTTTGAGTTAGGCATAAGCAACACATGTGATGAAGGTGTACGTGGCAAGGAGTGGTGGCCACAAGATCACAAAGAGATGGTGCATGGACATGAAATGACGATCATGGTGGAGATGCACATAATATGATGGACATGATGATCAAGTGGAAGAGAAGGATCTAAGAGCGCAAGGCAAAAGTATAACCATAGGGTTTTCCTTTTGCCGGTCTAAGATGAGTAGAGAAGTGATTGACCGGGTTTAGGATACATAGCCGACTATCAAGAGGGGAAATCACGGTTAGCTCGGGAATCAAGTGCCACTAGATCAATGTCTTGAGCATATGCATTAGGATCTAGTTGAGAGCTAACATAACGCCTTGAAAATGGTTGTGAAATGCTAACACACATGCACATGGTGGTTTACACTTGGTGGTGTTAGCACATTTACGAAGGCGGTGGAGTTTAAGCGGTAGAGAGGGGTTTGGGTTCCTCTCTCCCTCCCGCCGAGCTTGCGAGGCGGGATTCGGCGCTTTTTGGAGAAGTGAAACGCCTTTTTTCTATTGCGCCGGAAGTCGGATAAGAAACGGAGGCGAACGGGGTCACTGAGGTGACCGGACGCTGCACCGGACGCTGCACCGGACGCGGTCTCGGTCTGACCGGACGCGTCCGGTCAGTTCATCGCGGTGCAGGCGCTAGGGTTTGTGACCGGACGCGGGTCTGGCCTGACCAGCGCGTCCGGTCAGTTCAACTGGGCGTAAAAGATAAGCGCGCGACCGGCGCGTCCGGTGCCTCACGGGACCGGAGCGTCCGGTCAAGTGTCCAGAGAAGCAGAGCGCAGCGGAACTGTCGATCGGACGCGTGGCGCGTCCGGTCATGTACGACCGGACGCGTCCGGTCGCAGCGGGAGCTTACTGGAACGCGACCGGACGCTGGCACTGTCGCGTCTGGTCATTCGCAGGAGCGCGTCCGGTCAGGGCAATGGCTAGTTCTGACGCGCACTGTTCACGTTTGTCGTGTAGTGACCGGACGCGTCCGGTCACCCTGACCGGAGCGTCCGGTCAGCGCGATTTTCGCTGCGTCGTCCGTAACGGCTAGCTGTGTACCCCTTCGCTATAAATAGATGGTGGCCGGGGTTTGAGGGTAACTCTTGCACATTTTAAGACATAGAGACATCCTTTGAGCTAGAGAACAACTCCTCCACTCATCTCTTTGCATAGTTGCACATCTTGAGTGAGATTGAGTGAGATTCAAGTGCATTGCTTGAGAGTTGCATTCTAGAGGCACTTGATCTTCGAGTTGCTGCGGATTTCTTGTTACTCTTCCGTGTTTCCCGACACGGTAGACGGCTTGGAGCAGCGGAGGTGATTGAGCTCACAATTGGAGATTGTTGGAGCCTTCACCAAGTGTTGTAAGGGGTTCTTGATCCTTCCCCGCGGGAGTTCGCAAATTGGATACTCTAGTGGAGCTCGTGGCTTGGAGGATCCCCATCTTGTGTGCGGTTGTGCGGCGCCCGCCGAGGGCTCGACTCTTGATAGTCGATTAGCTCGCGAACCGACAAGTGGGTGCATCGCCACAACGAGGAGTAGCTTGCCGGGAAGCAAGTGAACCTCGGTAAAAATCTTGTGTCATCTCTTTGCCGAGGATTTCTCTTGTGGATTGATTATTGTGATTGATTCTTCGAGTGCATTACTTCTCTACATCGTTGGTATAAGAATCAAGTCACTTGCTCTTTACTTTTTTGTACTAGTTCTAGTGTAGTTTGCTTAGTGTAGCTTTTATCACATAGGAGTAAGTAGCTTAGTGACTTAGCCTTGTTGGTGTGTATTAGAGATCATAGCCTTGCTTTACTAGATTTGTATAGGTGGCTTGCATAGTGTAGTTGAGCTAGTGCTAGAATAAGCTTAGCCATCTTTTATACTAACATGGTTGTTTAGTGAAGCTTGTAGAATTTTAAATAGGCCATTCACCCCCCCTCTAGCCATTTGGACCTTACAAGTGGTATCAAAGCCGAGGCACCGTTTATTTGAGGCTTAACAACCTACGGTGAAAAAGAAATGGCTCAATTAAGCTTGCACATCAACAACACCAAGAAGGCACCTCACTTTGATGGCATAAATTATGCATATTGGAAGGTTAAGATGACCGCACACCTCAAGTCAATCAATAGAGAAGTGTGGAAGGTCACCGAAACAAAGTTTGAGGTTGCCAACCCAGAAGCACCAACACCGGTTGAAGAGAAGAAGCTTCAATGCAATGACATTGCTATTAGTGCTCTTCATGAAGCATTAGATGACAAGACATTTGAGCAAGTGAAGAACATAGAAGTTGCACATGATGCTTGGGCCAAGCTTGAAGAAACATTTGAGGGAACCGAAGGCACAAAGACCGCTAAGGCATATATCTTGCAAGAAAAGTTTTCTAGCTTCAAGATGCAAGATGATGAGAGTGTACCGGAGATGTTTCATAGATTGCAAGTCATTGTAAATGAGCTCAAGGCACTTGGTGAGGAGGTCAAGGATAATCAATTCTCTATGAAGTTCTTGAGAAGCTTGCCCAAGAGGTTTGATACATTGATCACCGTGCTAGTGAGGACTACATTGAAGGATTCAACTCCTCAACAAATATTTCAAGAGGTGATGATCGATGACTCATATAGAGAAGATGATGAGAAGGATGAGTTGGTAAAGAAGAAGAAGAAGGAAAATGAGAAGAAAGATGATGAAAAGAAGAAGAGTGTGGCATTCAAAGCCACCACATCCAAGGGCAAGTCCAAGATTGAATCATCAAGTGATGAAGACTCAAGCTCTTGTGATAGTGATGACATTGATGAGAAGATGGCTCTCTTTGTCAAGCAATTTGGCAAATTCATGAAGAAGAAGGGCTATCGTGCAAGGAGGAGGAAGAACTCATCTAAGAAGAATGAACATACCATGAGATGCTTTAAATGCCATAGCAAAGATCATCTCATTGCAAAGTGTCCTTATGATAGTGATGATGAAGATGCTATCAAGAAGGAGAGGAAGAAGCAAAAGAAGAAGCAAGAAAAGAAGGAGAGCTCTCATAAAAAGAAGAATGACTCTCATGTTGCTACATGGGATAGTGATGATTCCTCAAGTGATGATGAGGATGACAACAAGAGCAAAAAGAAGGGGCATGCTAGCATTGCCATCCAAGAAAAGGTCTCCCTCTTCGATACTCCATCGTGCTTCATGGCTAAGGCCGCTAAGGTATCATCCAATGATGAGAGTGATCATGATAATGCTAATGATAGTGATAGTGATGAAGAAGAATTCACTAAAAATGAACTAATCACTATGCTAGAAGATTGCACTCAACATTTTAAAGAATCTAGAAAGGAGTGCAAGGGCTTGCTTAAGGAAAAGAAAAACCTTATGCAAGAACTTGATGAGCTTAGGGCATCTTATGAGAGTCTAAAGGTAGACCATAAGAAGCTTCAAAAGTCTCACACTAAGCTTGAAGAAGCTCATTCCTCTCTAGTTGAAAAATGTTAAAACATGCAAACTAATGTTGAGAAAGCTAAAACTTGCAACATAGGCATATCATGTGATATAATTGATGAATCTTGTCATAAGCCTATTGTTGTTACTCCCACTAACCCTTCATGTAGCGCACCTACATCATCCTCATCTAGTAGTGATGGTTTCACTTGTGACTCCACACTTATAGTTGAGAATGAAAATCTCAAGAAGGAGGTAAAAGAGCTCAATCACACCTTAGCCAAGGCTTATGGTGGTGAGGACCGCTTGCTTATGTGCTTGGGTAACCAAAGAGCTTCTCTCTACAAAGAGGGATTGGGCTATAACCCCAAGAAAGGCAAGGCCGCTTTTGCTCCTCACAAGACTCGTTTTGTGAAGAACAATGGTAGTTATTGCAAAAGTTGCAAGCAAGTTGGTCACATAGAGCAACATTGCATGAACAAGAAATCCAATGCTAATGTATCCTCAATTAAGTTTGATTCTTTCTATATACTTACCAAGGGTACAAATGGTGTTCATGCTAAGTTCATTGGTACACCTTGGATGGGCTCAAAGAAGAAAGCCATTTGGGTACCAAAGAGCTTGGTCACTAACCTTGGAGGACCCAAACAAGTTTGGGTACCTAAAAAGAATTGATCTTATTTTGTAGGTCAATTACAAAGCCGGAGGAAGACATTGGGTGCTTGATAGTGGGTGCACTCAACATATGACCGGGGATTCTTGTATGTTCAAATCAATTGATACAAGTCAAAATGGTGGTTTTGATGCCATCACTTTCGGCAACAACAAGAAAGGCAAGGTCAAGGGGCTTGGTAAAATTGCTATTTCAAATGACATGAGCATATCTAATGTGTTGCTAGTTGAGAGCTTGGATTTCAATCTCTTGTCGGTGGCACAACTTTGTGATCTTGGCTTCAAGTGAATATTTGGTAGTGATGATGTTGAAGTCATAAGTGTGGATGGATCAAATTTGATATTCAAAGGATTTAGACATGGTAGCTTATACTTGGTTGACTTCAATGATAGTGAGACACAATTGACATCATGCTTGCTTAGCAAATCTAGTATGGGATGGTTGTGGCATAGAAGGCTTGGTCATGTTGGAATGAAACAATTGAACAAACTTTTGAGGCATGACTTAGTTAGAGGCTTGAAGGATGTGACTTTTGAAAAGGATAAACCATGTAGTGCTTGTCAAGCCGGCAAACAAGTTGGAAATACACATCCTAGTAAGAGTGAAATGAGCACATCAAAGGCATTTGAGCTATTGCACATGGACTTGTTTGGGCCAACAACATATACTAGTATTGGTGGAAACAAGTATGGCTTTGTGATTGTTGATGACTACACTAGATACACTTGGGTGTTCTTTCTTTATGACAAGAGTGATGTACATGATCTATTCAAATCTTTTGTCAAGAGAGTACAAAATGAGTTTGAAATCGCCATCAAGAAGATTAGAAGTGACAATGGTAGTGAGTTCAAGAACACAAGAATTGAAGCTTTGTGTGATGATCTTGGTATTGGACATCAATTCTCTCCAACATACACTCCTCAATCCAATGGTGTAGTTGAAAGAAAGAATAGAACTTTGATTGACATGGCTAGATCAATGCTTAGTGAATACAATGTGAGTCATTCATTTTGGAGTGAAGCTATCAACACGGCTTGCTATTGTAGCAACCGTCTCTATTGCCATGGAAAGCTTGGGAAGACACCATATGAGCTATTGAATGGAAGAAAGCCCAACATTGCGTACTTTAGAGTGTTTGGTTGCAAATGCTATATTCTCAAGAAAGGTACTAGATTGAGCAAGTTTGAAAAGAAATGTGATGAAGGGTTCTTACTTGGTTATTCTACCACAAGCAAAGCATATAGAGTTTGGAATCTCACAAATGGCACCTTGGAAGAAGTTCATGATGTTGAGTTTGATGAAACCCAAGGGTCTCAAAATGAAGCTCAAAACCTTGATGATGTGAGAGGAGATCAATTGACAAATGCAATGAGGAACATGGACATTGGTGACATAAGGCCGAGGCAAGTTGATGATGATGATGATACTCATGTGATCAACCAAAATGTGCAAATTGATACAAATCAAGCAAGCTCTAGTGGTACTCATGATGAGGCTCAAGATCAAGGTCAAACAAGTGGAAGCAATCAACTCCCAATACTCCAACCTACTAGCATTGCAAGAGATCATCCATTGAACCAAATCATTGGTGGAATTCAAAGTGGTGTTCAAACTAGATCAAGGCTAGCATCCTTTTGTGAGCACTACTCATTTGTGTCACTTGAAGAACCTAAGAAAATAGAAGATGCATTGAAGGATTCCGATTGGGTAAATGCCATGCATGAAGAGCTAAACAACTTCACTAGAAATCAAGTTTGGGAACTTGTTGAAAGGCCAAAGAACTACAATGTGATTGGTACTAAGTGGGTCTTTAGAAACAAGCAAGATCAAGATGGCATGGTTGTAAGGAACAAAGCAAGATTAGTAGCACAAGGATACACTCAAGTTGAGGGTCTTGACTTTGGAGAAACATATGCACCGGTTGCAAGATTGGAGGCTATTAGAATCTTATTAGCATATGCTTGTGCACACAACATCAAGCTCTATCAAATGGATGTCAAGAGTGCATTTCTCAATGGCTACATCAATGAAGAAGTTTATGTTGAGCAACCTCCCAGTTTTGAAGATGACAAGAAGCCCAACCATGTTTACAAGCTCAAGAAGGCATTGTATGGTTTGAAGCAAGCACCTAGAGCATGGTATGAGAGATTGAGGGACTTTCTTCTCTCTAAAGGGTTCAAAATGGGAAAGGTTGACACCACTCTCTTCACCAAGAATATTAGAAATGACTTGTTCGTGTTGCAAATCTATGTGGATGATATTATTTTTGGATCAACTAATCAAGACTTTTGTGAAGAGTTTGGAAATATGATGGCAAAAGAGTTTGAGATGTCTATGATTGGAGAGCTTAGTTACTTCCTTGGACTTCAAATTAAGCAAATGAAGAATGGCACTTTTGTAAGTCAAGGCAAGTACATCAAGGACATGATCAAGAAGTTTGGATTGCAAGATGCTAAGCCAATGAGTACACCAATGGGCACAAATGATCAATTGGGTGTTGATGCTAGTGGCAACATGGTAGATCAAAAGCAATACCGGTCTATGATTGGAAGTTTGCTCTATGTTACCGTTTCTAGGCCGGATGTGATGTTTAGTGTGTGCAAATGTGCAAGATATCAAGCTTCACCTAGAGAAAGTCACTTGAAAGCAACCAAGAGGATATTGAGATATCTTAAGGGCACTCATGATGTTGGATTATGGTTTCCAAAGGGGTCTAATTTTGAGTTGATTGGATATTCGGACTCCGACTATGGTGGTTGCAAGATTGATAGAATGAGCACAAGTGGTACTTATCAATTGCTAGGAAGGTCTCTTGTTTCATGGTCATCAAAGAAACAAAATAGTGTTGCACTATCTACCGCCGAGGCCGAATACATTAGTGTCGGTAGTTGTTGTGCACAATTGCTTTGGATGAAGGCCACTTTGAATGATTTTGGAATCAAATTCAAGAATGTGCCTTTGTTTTGTGACAATGAAAGTGCTATCAAGATGACACAAAATCCGGTTCAACATTCAAGAACCAAGCATATTGACATAAGACATCACTTCATAAGAGACCATCAACAAAAGGGTGATATTAGCATTGAGAGCATTGGCACCGAAGATCAACTAGCCGACATATTCACAAAGCCACTTGATGAGAAGAGATTTTACAAGTTGAAGAATGAATTGAACATACTTGACTTCTCCAACTTGAAATGAGTGCACCCCCACATTCTTATATGACATGCCTCTCCTCCGACATAGCAAGGTAAAGTTGTTTGGCATATCATCCATACTTTGCTAAGGATATGTTTAGAACATATAGACATATTTGCATGACAAAGAGGCTCATTCATGAAAATCAAATGAGTTTAATGTATATATGGTACCACTATTGCTTCTATGTTTTGATTGATCTAGTGGTAGCATATGACATGTTTGTGGGCTTGCAAACCTAGTGTTGAATCTAGAAAATGAGCTCATGATGTGTAATTCAACATGGTCAAGATAACCCTTATACTTTATGAGGTGTGAAGAAGCTTGTCCTTGGATCAAACCGAATTACATATTCTAGGCAAGTGATCTAGATTGAACCATAATTTGGACTCCCTCATATTGATTGACTTAACTCTCACTAAAATTGGCACCTTTTTGGTGATTGTTGACAAAGGGGGAGAGAAAAGTCACAAAGAGAGAAAAGTCACAAAGATAGAAAAGTCACAAAGATAAAAAGTTAAATTACTAAGGGGGAGAGAAAGTTACAAAGGGGGAGAGAAAGTATAAGACTTTGGAAAGGGATCAATTAAAATTGAGCACACAAGTAGGGGGAGCAAGCTCATGAATTATTTGTTGCATTTGTATGTGCATTAACATGATGAATTGTTGCATTGCAAAGCTTAAATTCATATTCATGTTTGTATGGTGATTGCTAGAATTAGAACTTGAATGATGTTTTGATAAGAGTAGCTTTACAAGTAGTATCTAGACACCTTTGCTTATAATATTGATCTCACGGGGTACTTTAGTGTTTGTGATCTTTACAAGTGATGTATTACAAGTGGTGTCTAGCTACATCGATGCTAAGGATGGTATATAAAGGCAACTCCGATTGGTATCACGCTTCAAAGGTCCATTCTATATACCTTAGCATCAATTTGATAGTAGTAACTCTCCCAAAATTCAAGTCCATACATATGTGCACAATTGAACCAAACTCATGGAAGCACATATGTAGGGGGAGCTAATACTATTGAAATTGAAAATTGATTTTATTTCATATCTTTGTGATGGTTGTCATCAATTACCAAAAATGGGGAGATTGAAAGCCCAAGTTTGGTTTTGGTAATTAATGACACCAAGTTGCTAATGTCATGTGTTAAGTGTTTTGAGTTAGGCATAAGCAACACATGTGATGAAGGTGTACGTGGCAAGGAGTGGTGGCCACAAGATCACAAAGAGATGGTGCATAGACATGAAATGACGATCATGGTGGAGATGCACATAATATGATGGACATGATGATCAAGTGGAGGAGAAGGATCTAAGAGCGCAAGGCAAAAGTATAACCATAGGGTTTTTCTTTTGCCGGTCTAAGATGAGTAGAGAAGTGATTGACCGGGTTTAGGATACATAGCCGACTATCAAGAGGGGAAATCACGGTTAGCTCGGGAATCAAGTGCCACTAGATCAATGTCTTGAGCATATGCATTAGGATCTAGTTGAGAGCTAACATAACGCCTTGAAAATGGTTGTGAAATGCTAACACACATGCACATGGTGGTTTACACTTGGTGGTGTTAGCACATTTACGAAGGCAGTGGAGTTTAAGCGGTAGAGAGGGGTTTGGGTTCCTCTCTCCCTCCCGCCGAGCTTGCGAGGCGGGATTCGGCGCTTTTTAGAGAAGTGAAACGCCTTTTTTCTATTGCGCCGGAAGTCGGATAAGAAACGGAGGCGAACGGGGTCACTGAGGTGACCGGACGCTGCACCGGACGCTGCACCGGACGCGGTCTCGGTCTGACCGGACGCGTCCGGTCAGTTCATCGCGGTGCAGGCGCTAGGGTTTGTGACCGGACGCGGGTCTGGCCTGACCAGCGCGTCCGGTCAGTTCAACTGGGCGTAAAAGATAAGCGCGCGACCGGCGCGTCCGGTGCCTCACGGGACCGGAGCGTCCGGTCAAGTGTCCAGAGAAGTAGAGCGCAGCGGAAGTGTCGATCGGACGCGTGGCGCGTCCGGTCATGTACGACCGGACGCGTCCGGTCGCAGCGGGAGCTTACTGGAACGCGACCGGACGCTGGCACTGTCGCGTCTGGTCATTCGCAGGAGCGCGTCCGGTCAGGGCAACGGCTAGTTCTGACGCGCACTGTTCACGTTTGTCGTGTAGTGACCGGACGCGTCCGTTCACCCTGACCGGAGCGTCCGGTCAGCGCGATTTTCGCTGCGTCGTCCGTAACGGCTAGCTGCGTACCCCTTCGCTATAAATAGATGGTGGCTGGGGTTTGAGGGTAACTCTTGCACATTTTAAGACATAGAGACATCCTTTGAGCTAGAGAACAACTCCTCCACTCATCTCTTTGCATAGTTGCACATCTTGAGTGAGATTGAGTGAGATTCAAGTGCATTGCTTGAGAGTTGCATTCTAGAGGCACTTGATCTTCGAGTTGCTGCAGATTTCTTGTTACTCTTCCGTGTTTCCCGACACGGTAGACGGCTTGGAGCAGCGGAGGTGATTGAGCTCACAATTGGAGATTGTTGGAGCCTTCACCAAGTGTTGTAAGGGGTTCTTGATCCTTCCCCGCGGGAGTTCGCAAATTGGATACTCTAGTGGAGCTCGTGGCTTGGAGGATCCCCATCTTGTGTGCGGTTGTGCGGCGCCCGCCGAGGGCTCGACTCTTGATAGTCGATTAGCTCGCGAACCGACAAGTGGGTGCATCGCCACAACGAGGAGTAGCTTGCCGGGAAGCAAGTGAACCTCGGTAAAAATCTTGTGTCATCTCTTTGCCGAGGATTTCTCTTGTGGATTGATTATTGTGATTGATTCTTCGAGTGCATTACTTCTCTACATCGTTGGTATAAGAATCAAGTCACTTGCTCTTTACTTTCTTGTACTAGTTCTAGTGTAGTTTGCTTAGTGTAGCTTTTATCACATAGGAGTAAGTAGCTTAGTGACTTAGCCTTGTTGGTGTGTATTAGAGATCATAGCCTTACTTTACTAGATTTGTATAGGTGGCTTGCATAGTGTAGTTGAGCTAGTGCTAGAATAAGCTTAGCCATCTTTTATACTAACGTGGTTGTTTAGTGAAGCTTGTAGAATTTTAAATAGGCTATTCACCCCCCTCTAGCCATTTGGACCTTACAAGAGGGGAAAAAGGAACATAATCTGATTATTGCTGCAATGATGTATGTAGGCATGCTGAAATATTTTTTAAAATTTTGTTCTAGAAGTATAGGATTGATATGTTGTGTTTATCACCTTTCTCCGGTTAATCTTAGCCTTTTGACTTTTGACATTGTTATTTCCCTCTTTTTAAAAAAAATCATCTTCCCTATATTGTTAGCACGGGCATGTGAGGATTTAGGTGGCTTCAAAAGATATAATGGTTGTGATGTTATTTATTTGCAATATTGCTCTTTAAGAAACATATTATTTTTGTTTTTGACCATAGCGTTAGCACAGGCAAGAAAAAAAAACTCCGTTTGGTTTTTTTCATGTGCATCTCTGAAATGCCGCCGTGGCGTTAACACAGGCACTATACTAGTCAATCATGGTACATCATTTTTCTCTCACAACAAAACAACATCAGTCAGATCAGCCGCAAAAATCATCAGCCGAACAACTTCAATAACATTTATACTACCTCTGTTCTGAAAAGAATGTGGTTGCGTGCCACGAGAAGTGGTTCACGTTTTGACCAAGTTTTTATTGAATAAATATTCACATTTATGGCTTTAAATTAATTTATTATGCAAATATATATCGTAATTAATCTGATGGTATTTATTTCGTATCATAAACATGTATATTTTTTTATCTATAATTAGTCAAACTTAATGTACTAAAATGTGACACTGTTTTAGAATTATATTCTTTTGGGGACGGAGGTAGTAGTACATTAGATAAACAAATGGTATAATAAAACCTACCTTGGATAATAAACCTTAAGAATAAATACTTATCAACCAACTAAAACACATGTCTCGCTGTAACTATAAAGGTAGTTTTAGGTCCCATTTGGTAGGGATTCTCAACCAGTTCCTAAAGCTGTTTTTGAGCTCTGATTGCCAAATGCTAGAAAACGAGCAGCTCCCACAAAGGATCCCCGCATTTTTCGCTCTCACATGCTAGTGGCTTCCGTCAGAGCCAAAAAATCGAGCTTCCACCGGCTCCTGTGCCAGACCCAGCTAACACAATATCTCTTTGCCCCTAAAGTTCACAGGAATTACAACATCTGTCATCGTCTTCCCACCCAACCTTATCAGCCTGTCCACGTTGAGCCGCACGCAGAGCAGCTCCATTGCTCCTTTCCTCCATGGATGCACAACAGCATGATAGGCAAGATGGTGAGGGGGTTCCGGAGACCGGTAGATCCGGCGACACTCAAGATGGATCCATGGGCGTGGTGGTCTCGGAAAGAGTGACGGTAGGAGGTTACTCCGCCCTCCTCGGTTGGCCGGGCATCGCCCCAAGCAGTGGCTCATGGCCGGGCGCATGCCCTGGTTGCCCGGCACCAGGCGGTGGCGCGTGGCTGGGCGGCGGTGCATGGCCGGGAGCGCCCCCGTTCGGCGACGCATGGCCGGGCGCGGGCGCAGGAGGCGTCGCGTGGCCGAGGGCGGCCGTAGGAGGCGGGCGCGCCCGCAGGCAGCGGTGCAAACTCGAGTGTCGGTGAACAAGCCACCCTATGGCCTTCGTGTGCAGATGCGTCAACCGGTGTTCATGGCAGTGGCAGCTAGGATTGGCCGGATTTTTATGCACAAGCTGCCGCAACTTTTAGGACGGTTGGAGGACAAATGAAGATCCTGGGGCTGTTCGTGAGGAGATTGGCGGCTCATCAGCTGGTCAGGGTCGTGGTGCCTCTGGTTGGCGACGAGGTGGGAGGAGTAGTCGCGCACAGAGGCCGCCAGTTCCCGTTGCCCTTGCATCTGACACCGTTGATCTCTCTGATTCAAGGTATACACCTACATCTCGTATTCCTTTTGTACAGATCAATTTTGAGCTTTTCTGATGAAAATATTTGCATAGTCCTAATACATAGCTTGCCACCATCTTATGAACATTAATTTGCACACAACAACGAGGCCGTTTGGGATGATGAGAATACTAGTATATTGTGTGACATTTTTGCCGATGAAGTTATGAAAGGGAGCCGTGCGAACACTCATTTGAGTAAGACCGGGTATAAGAATGTAATACAAAGGTTCAAAGATCGGATAGGACTTGAGTACAGTAGAAGGCAATTCAAGAATAAATGGGATAAATTGAAAGGCAAATATAGTATTTGGAAGAAGCTTACCAACAAGCAGACAGGCATTGGATGGGATGCAGGGAGAAAGAATATTGATATGCTAGAGAGTTGGTGGAAGCTGCAATCAAAAGTAAATGTCTTTGTGAGTTCAATTTTTTTGTAAAATTTGATGATCTCTGACTGTGCACCCAATAATTATTTTGTTTTTGCAATTTAGAAAATCAAGGGATGCATGCGGTTCAGGCACAGAGGCCTCCAGAATGAAGATAAGTTAGAAATTATGTTTGAAGATCTTCGTAACACAGATGATGATGCATGGTGTGCCTCTAGTGGTGTACCACCTTGCCACGCGAGCCCGTCATGTGACAATTCGCCCCTCGATGTTGATGAAGAAGATGAAGACAACGTCGATGGGGACAGTGAACCGGAGGCGGTGACACCAACTACTGTGACTGGAAAGAGAAGCGGAGGGACAGCCACCAACAAAGGAAAGAAACCTAAGACAACTACAGGTCTTTGGTTCCAAGAACAGATGGGTAAAATTGTTGAGATGAATGAGATGACAACTGTTTCTTGTGAGTCCATTGCAAAGAGGGAGCCACACCCTGGATGTTCCATAGAAGATGTCATGGCCTTAGTTGTGTAGTGTGGTGCTATGCCAAGATCAAATGAGCATTTCATTGCTTTACTAAGAGGGCCGAGAGAGAGATGTTCATGACTATGCATACTCCTGAGGATAGGTTTGATTGGTTGAGGAGGAAATATGAGTGGATGACTAGAAATGATGTCCTCAAGTAGAGCTTACCATTCCATTTATGTTGCAGGACCATGTATCCTTCTATTTAGACTAAATTGTGATTTATGTTGCATGCCTATGTATCCTTTTATTTAGACCAAGTTGCAATGTTTTATTTGTTTGGTATAATTGTAATGACTTGGACGTATATTCATGAGTGTCCTTTTTATTGGTGTGTACAGATCTGATTCTTCTGGTTCTGACACGGATGGTAGTGGTTCCGATGATAATGAGAGGGTTTCAAAAACTATGTTATTGTTGCGTTCCAATCAAAATAATCTATTTGCTACCGGCTTTGTTGCTGTACTACATGACTTATCTTGACAAAAATGAAGCTAGAACTCCCGCACAGTCTGTATTTGCATGGACTATGGAGATACTGATGACTCCAAGAGAAAGCGAAAAAATGTTCAGAATGACTACAACATTGTTCCATCAGCGGCATGACTTGTTAGTGAGTACATATGGTCTCCAATCATCTCTTCACATGAATTCCATAGAATCACTTGCTATGTTTTTGGTAGTTTGTGGGCATGGTATGTCCAACATGCTCTACGTGGTATATTCAAGCATGCTGGAGAGACAATTAGTCGAAAATTTGAGGATGTGTTGGTTTGTTTGGTGTCCATATGTGAGGACTACATCAGGCCGATCGATCCTAATTTCTCAACCACTCACTCTAGGATCAGTAATGATCGAAGGATGATGCCACATTTTAAAGATTGCATTGGAGCACTAGATGGTACTCACATCTCAGCAACACCTCCTCCGAGTGACTTTATTAGATACCTTGGTCGAAGTGGTAAACCGACACAAAATGTTCTTGCTATTGTTGATTTTGACATGCGGTTCACATATACATCTATTGGGCAGCCAGGATCGATGCATGACACTAATGTGCTCTTTCATGCACTTAAGAATGATTAGGATAAATTTCCACATCCTCCAAAAGGTATGCATGGATGGATCCTAGTTTTTTTCATAACTGTTTTCAAATTATTTTACATGCAGCTCATATATCTTCAAATTTGCATATCTGTACCCAGGGAAATATTATCATCTTGATGCTAGATACCCAAATAGACCTGAATACTTAGCACCTTATAAAGGGTCAAAGGTATCATGTGCCAGAATGGAGGAAGGGTCTTGCTCCAAGTGGTGAGCAAGAGTTGTTTAACCATTTACATTCAAGTATTCGGAAATGTGGTGGAACGCTCATTTGATGTGTGGAAAATGAAGTGGAGAATCCTTCTTAAAATGCCGAGTTATCCAATAGAGAAGCAAAAGATGATTGTTGCTACAACCATGTGTTTACATAACTTCATTCGTGAGAACAGTGTGGACGACAAACTTTTTAGTAAATGTGACCGTAATTCGGATTATGTGCCCACTATACCTTCACGTTATAGCAAGTATGTTCCTACTAGAAATACTGGTGATACGTCAACTTCAGAATCCAGTGACAAGAACATGGATAAATTTTGAGATGACCTTGCAAGGGCTATCTACCTATCTAGATCATCATGAGCATGTGTGTTTGGTTGTACCAAGAATTGTGGTGTTTGTGAACTTTTGTTAACATGCCCGTAATAGGTGGGCCATGACTTTGCAATATAAGCAAACCACTAATTATTGATTGTCAATAATTTGTATTTTTTTAATTTCAAAAACAATGAGATATAGATACATCTGCAAGCATATAACAAACATGATGAGCTATTCAGCCCCGCATCTTCGATATTTTCCCTATCTTAGCCATTCATAGCAGACACGAGGAGTTGTTCAGCCAAACGGTTTTCCAAAACAGCTCTAGCTCCACCAGAGAATCTGCTCCAGCACAAGAGCCAGAGCCAGAGCTATTTTGGAGGAGCTGGAGCCCTACCAAACAAGGCCTTATTCAGAATTGATTGCTAACCGTCTTCTATTTCTTACTAAATTTGACGTGATAGATGTTTGTTGCGTCCTTTCCTAACTCCATTCTCTTGCCGAACTTAAGAGTTGGATGCATGATTTGTCATAAAGGCGTACTCCCTCTGTTTTCCAAAAAAAAGTCATCTAGGATTTTGTGCTGATCAATTTTTTTAAAATGACTAATTAGTAGAAAATATTAGTAATGTTTGTATCTTCAAATAAGTTTGTTACAAAGTATATTCAATGGTTAGTTTAATAATACATATTATACATCATAATATTAACAATCTATTATATATATGGTCAAATTTAAAAATATTTAACTCTTTAAAAAATGAAAAATGGGAATGTCGAAACTAAGAGTAACTTCAAAAGTCATTTTATATCCTTCCCTAGTTTTAGCAAAAAAAAATCAAACAACTACTGTAATTAGATCTTTAAATATAAACATCCTCTATTTTAGATTTTTTGCTAGACAAAGATGGAGCTGGTTGATTTTCTAGAATGCATACAAGATATAGAGAAGCTGTTGGATGACGGAAAGATATCAAGAGCGATTTTTGTTCAAATGGCTCTCCTAGTGATGACTTAGACCTCGTGTTGAATTTGATGACTAAATTTTAGACCACTTTAACTCTTAATATTCTAACAATAGATCTAAAGTGCTGTCTAAAGTTTAGCCAACCTTAAAAAACTTTAGACCACTCAAGTGACTAAAATGGTCTAAAATTTTAGTCTTTAATTTTGGCTAACTAAAATTTGGACCATAAAATCTAAAATATACGTTTAAAATGTGAATTTTTGAAAAGACTTTCCAAGATGCTAGTTAGCCGCATTTGGTAACAGCCACACATGAAACCTCTTGTTATGATGTACTTTTTTGGATCATTTTAAAATGTCATTCTGGTATTTGTGCTGGTATTTTTTTTAAAAAAATTGTTAGACTTATAAAAAATATTAGAATTATTTATATTTCTAAATAACTTTATTATAAATAGATTTCAAGATCTATCTATACTCCAATACTAATACTTTTTATATATATTTGATTAAAGTTAAGTATATTTAATTTCTTGGAAGGTGAGAACTACATTTAGGACATATTTGAATACACATGCTAGTTATGTTGAGCTAAAAATTAGTCTAAATTAGCTCTGGTTGGATAGCTAATTGGCTAATAATTAGTTGAAGACTTGTCTAAAAAAATTAATCAATCTATTAGTCCTTCTATTTAGATGTATTAAAACTAATAATTTAAATTAATTTTTAGCTATCCAGTAATTGACCCTTATATCCAATCAGACTTACGAAGGGACGGAGACGGAGGGAGGAGTAGTACCGTGACGATGAATTCGAAGACCACAGTCCACAGCAGCCACAAAACCGCTGCGGTAGAAAGAGAGTAAAGAAATACAAATAGGCCCGGGTCCCACACCACAGGTCCAGTGAAATGCTTGCCCACGAACAGAAACAGGCAAACAGCAAGAACCACCAAGGCGAGGCCGATCTAAATCAAGCGAGTCCTCCCGTTTCATCGCCTGCGAAAAAGGCGAGAAATCCCAACGGAAGGAGCAGCGGCGCCAGTGCTAGCAGCAGCAGCAGCAGCGATTCCTTCCTCAATCCTCGTACCTTTCGCCGCGCTCCCCCGCTCGGATCGAAACCCCTAGGGTTTCGCATCGGCCTCCCGCCACTTCCTATCCCTTCCCCCTCCTTCCGCCGCGCGCGCGCGCGGCGAGCCACCAAACCCTAGGACGGCAAATCCGGTGCGATCGCCCACGGTGGAGGCCTCGTCGGCTGCCGAGAGGAGCCGCTCAGGGCTCGGGTCAGGGTTCCGGTACCTCGCCGGCGCCGCCTCTGGGTGGTGGGACCGGTGGATGGTCATGGGAGCCAGCGGCTCCAAGCTTGAGAAGGCCCTCGGTGACCAGTTCCCGGAAGGCGAGCGCTACTTCGGCCTCGAGAACTTCGGCAACACCTGCTACTGCAACAG
Organism: Saccharum hybrid cultivar R570; assembly: GCA_038087645.1. Lineage (NCBI taxonomy): Eukaryota > Viridiplantae > Streptophyta > Magnoliopsida > Poales > Poaceae > Saccharum > Saccharum hybrid cultivar. The sequence goes on along the minus strand of JAQSUU010000563.1, from coordinate 2,411,287 downwards.
TGTCCTTCAGGTATGGATACATGCCAACAGCTAGTAGATTTGATGCTTCGTTATGCTAGGCTTGATACTGGTAAGCGCGGTAGTGTGGTGAAACGGCCTGGCTGGTGCCGTTATTTATTTGTTTAAGTGGTAGGTGTGTATATGCTAGATATTATGCTGTTCTAGCACTTGCTCGCCAGATTCGAGATATGCTGTTGTAGTGTGATGTGTCTGCTGATATGATTAAAATCCTTTGACAAAATCAATCGAAACTGTTTGTATAGTAGTTGCTCAATGCATTCTGTATTGTGCTACTGTAATATATGTGCTGATATGAAAAGTCCTTTGGTAATGTGAGTCCAAACTGTTCTGAGTTGCCTGACATGTGAATTTTTGGTTATGCTAGCCCTGGACCATCATTATTAGCTTCATATTCTAATGAAGTATATAAGAAGTTACGAACGCATAGGTATCCATCATTTTGAACACTTGCCATTGTAGCATGCTTACAGACTACAACCAGTAGCACAATATATGTAGTTGGGATGTAAGTGCAATCCTCTTGCGTCTCAGGACCACCCATTTATATGATAGCTCTAGAATCCATAGTTTTGAAAATTTTAATCTGGTTGTGGCATGTAACTGAAATCAATGTTATCAAGGCGTCGCTTTGTCGTTGCTTAGGCGCCAAGGCACTCCACGCGGGACGCCACAGCAGACGACTCGCCTTAGATTCATGTGGCGTCCACCTTACGACTGTGGTGTCCAGAAATCGTCGCTTTGGCATCCGATTCATGCCAAATCGTGCGTGGCGGGCGCCATACGAGGAGGCCTCTGTTCTGGGCGGCGGGAAAACGCGGGAGAATTGGCAGGAAAAAAATGAAAGAGGGAAGCGCGAGGGAGAAAAGGGCGCGCAGAGGGAGTGGGCGTGCGGGAGTAACAGAGCAGGCGCGGGGGAGACCAAACAGTGAGCGGGAGGGCGGGAGAGGAACAGGAAGCCGCAGCTCGCTCGCCCGCGCCGCTGCATTCCACCCGCTGCCGTGGGAAGTTGCTGCCTACCCCCCCGCAGCTGAGCCATGCGGCCGTGTCCTCTTCCCCCTCAAGAACAGCTTCCCCCTCTGGTCAAGTTTCGCAAGGAGCAGCCGCCTGCGAGCCGCGGCCACCTCCCAATCGGCGCTGGCCTACAGGAGAGAGGGAAGCAAGAGACGGAGAGAGGGATTTGGGAGAGAGTTGCGGCGGCCTACAGGAGAGGGGGATTAGAGAGAGATGAAGACGTGAGGGGCACATGGGCTGCCTGGTGGGCTGGGCCAGACCACTTCTTACTCCTCCTTTCTTTTTTTTGTTTTCCCTTTTCTTTTTTTCTTCACCATTTACTGCTCTGAGCTGTTGTTTTAAATTTTCCTTAAGTTGTTAAGGCGTCGCCTTGCCTTACGCCTTACTCGCCTAAGCGTAAGGCGGTAGTCAGTTGCCACGCCTCGCCTTACCGCCTTGATAACCATGACTAAAATATTTAACAAGAGGTGTTTATGTCCAATGTTTTAAAAAACGCAATTAAACTTCGTTTAATCTCGATTAAACGCTAAACGGAGGCCCAACGTCTCGTTTAGGGCCTAGGCGCCCAATTAAACTTTGGGCGTGCCTAGATGCTGCGTCTACGCGCTAGGCGGCGTGTAGGCGGCGCGGACGCGTGAAAAATCGGCGCTAGGCGTCGCTGGCCGGGTGGGCGGCGGCCGTGCGCGCGTGGAGAACGCGAGCGGGAGAGGGCACGCTCGCGCGGGAAAAAAGCGCAGGCTGTGGGCGGGATGCACGCGGAAACAAAGCGGGCGGGAGGGATCAGATAGGTATGGAAATTACTCCTCCTTTCCCTTCCTCACGCACGCGAGGCCGTGACCCGCCGCCGCTCTTGCCGCTGGTAGCGAGCGGAGCCCCTGCTCGAGAAATCGCACAGCTTGGAGGGGGATCGAGGCAGAACATCCAGGTGTTATTACTTAGTACTTACTACTAATCTTGCTCCCAGCAAGAGGTATGATCACTGTTATTACTTCTAGTTGTGTTATTAGTACTGATTTTGCTCTCAGCATCACAAAAATAAAAAAATAAAAAAAATGTTTAATCAAGTTTAATCTACGTTTAAACTTCCTAAACTCTAAACCTTAGGCTAGCGCACGCCTAGCGTCTAGCGTTTTTTAAAACATTGTTTATGTCTCCCGTGTTTTTTGACAAATTTAGAATCTTCACGGAAAGACTGACTGCTTGGCAATTAGGGGTGTCTAGATAACGCTTGCATGTATCTGTTTCTTAGTTGAAAAACTGTCACTCTGGGAATTAATTGCTTCTGACTTACCGTGATTCACTTGCCTTGATTGTATAATGTACCTTTGGTCTAGATCTCCTTGTGCATGAACCCAAACCATTTGCACCAGGTTGTCATGCTAGAAGAGTGACTTGAATACCTATGTTGGAATACGTCGGCTACTCAAGTCATTTAATCAAAACTTTGTTTTGAAAACCTGTCTACATTTTCTTATAGCATATTAGGTAGCCAGTAATTCACAGGGTTTCCTTTTCTTAGTGGCCAAATTGCCTATATACCACTCACAGAACTGTTTTGCAAACATACCACTTCCCATATCTGGATTACTACTTTAGCATTAGACCACCTCCCTTTTCACCCATCCCTCTTGCATCGTCTTCTCTCTGGTCATTCTTGCCCTCCTGAACCCACCCCTGCAGGCCTTGATACCCTGGGGAATACCATGCCCTTCCGCTGGTACCACCCCAGCTTCTTCCCCACACCTTCTGCCACTCCTCGCTACTGCCGCACCACAACAACTCATCAATTCAAGTATCTCCAAGGAGTCATGAGTAAAGCACATCGTGAAGGCCATGCTTTGGCTGCTGGTTCAAGCTTCCACCCTTCCACTGTATGGGGTGGTGGCTTCGTTGGGGATGGCCAGATTTGGCAGTGGCGGCTGCAGGAGGCGTGGATCTGGTTGGGAGGCATTGGTGTTGGGATGAGGTGTGACACTGTCTTGGGGCGAGAAGGATAAATGCTCCATGCAGGAGAAGTGTTGGGAAAGACGAGGAGAGATGAAGGCAGTGTTGATTGGATTTTGGATCTATTCTGTCATGTCGATCTTCATCCTATATATAGGAATGTGGTACGATGGAGCAAAAGGTGAAAGTAAGTAGTGGTAAAATAGAATCCAGTAGGAAGGAGTATTATGTTGTATGAGAGCAAAGCAAAAGGTGAAAGTAAGTAGTGGTAAAATAGAATCCAGTAGGAAGGAGTATTATGTTGTATGAGAGCAATTTTTCTTTCTTAATACAAGTATTAGGTGCTGAGGTAGGCAGCTATCTGCAGTTTACTGTCTTTGTCCACTTCAGAATATTTGCATTCTTTGCTTCGGTTCCTGAACATACACAAATTTGTCTTTGGTGAAAGTTTTTTTTTGTGTTGATAATTTGCATGCAAGTAATATGAGATATCTTTGAGTTAGTGGGTTTCCTGTTGTCTTTTAATTGGATAAATTTTAGCAAATTGCTAGTTGTCTGGAGCTAGCAGTGAAATCAATGAACCAATCAGGTTTTGAGTTTCATTCTTCTGTAGTTAACTGTACATTGCAACAACTAGCTAGGCTTGTGATAACTAACAAATTATTGCCATGGAGTTAGCGCCATTGGATAAGATGTTTTATTTCCGAGTTACCAGCATTCATTATTTGTTCACTACATGAAGAAAGCCCATAACAACCAATCCTGTTGTTTCCCCATTTGCTGTGTGCACTTTCTCAAATTCTCCCGCTGCGCCAGCACCATTGTGTTGTGTGTTCAGCAATGTGTATTGCAGTTTGCAGTTGCTGTCTTTAGATGATCCAAGACCAGGTAGATCAGCGTAACATAACTTTGTCTAATGGTCAATACTTTCTACTTCTCATATGCTAGCTCAGTGCAAAATATTGTATTTAGTATGGTATAATTTCTGTCAAATGCATTTTTTACATAACTCTGACACTGATACTTTTGTTTCAGGCACTTTATTTTTGCATTCCATTCAGGGAGCAGTTACTGGAATATTATGCAAATAACAAAACTCCAGGTGACGCTGAGGAAAATCTTTTGACTTGTTTGGCCGACCTTTTTATGCAGGTAACATGTAGATAGGATTATACCAAATGATATAAATGACTCTAGAATGTTATTACTTTGTAAAATGAGCATAGCATCGTAATTTCTTGGTAAAATTTGACTTTTTTGGGTATCACTTACACTAGAGGTTGAAACGATGATTCCATAGGTTGACAGCTGTAGTGCTATATCTGGGTTTCATGTGGTACAAGTGTACAAAGAATGTATATTTTGTCTTGCTCTGGGGTGACGATGCTTATGTAGGGTTTACCCGCTTGGCATTGTAAATGAAATAAATCTCATTTTCTATATATATTTATATGAGCTTATTAATTCTTGTTATTGGCAGATACCTTTTTGGCTTTAGCATATTAAGAGTTTCAAAATCTCCAATTATTTTGCCCTTTCCTGATAGGATATATGCTGCATTCCTGCTTACTAACTTTTGTTAGCTGCATTGAAGTTCTAACATGTGCAGTATCCTAGCTGTATATATATAGCTTTCTTGGATAACACTGTCAATAGAGGTCCATTCATGGATATGTAGTTCTTTGCTTGGCACTCCATGTTCCTTCTGCAGTTATGCTGTTTAATATATTTAGGTGTTGGGCAATTTGTTTTGCTTCCTACTTAAATTGAGATAATAGTATAATACTCATATAGACTGAAAATCCAGATTCTGCTAAATCATCTTTTTTAGTTGTTCATCTTAAGAGTTGAAACCCCCTGTTAGTGTTGATTTTGCTATAGGCCTATCACTACATATTATATGCATCTGTTGAATTTCGTGAAACATACCCACTCATGGATGCATCATGCATGCACATGTGGCATGCTTGGATAGCATCACCACTGGGCATTTGAATAATGAATCTCATGCTAAGTCGTTGTGAGCTCTGTGCCAGTGACTATAAAATATTTATTGTACTGCCTCTTGCTTTGCAATTGGTTGTTGGGCAACTTTCTTAAGGTAATGGGTGCTGTTCTCCTGTTAATTACCTGACATATAATCAATGTTATCAAATCATCTAATTGATCCTAGGTTCCTAGTCTCCATGGCACCGATCAGCCCGACTAATCGCGACTAATCATAGTGCATAACTGATTGCTATGTCACCGATCAGCCGACTAATCACAATTAGTTGGATGACTTGTTAACATTGCATATAATATGATACTGATGTCATTTAAATTTGTACGGTAAAGATCTTTGACTTGACATCTTTGTTGTCAATGCGTTGTTTCACTTCATCCTTGTGTATCAGTGTTACTGCATAGTGTTTTGTATGTCACGTGAAACTTCTGCGATCTGCATGATATTGCAATTTGCCACCATAAAGAATGAAGAGGTGAATTAAGAGGTGCTCATTATGTATCATGTAGATAAGCCAAGCAAAGAAAAAGACCGGTGTTATTGCTCCAAAACGTTTTGTTCAGAGAGTGAAGAAACAGAATGAGTTGTTTCGCAGCTACATGCACCAGGTAATTCGCACCATGTTATAGTAATGTATTTCATCTGATCTGCTGTAGTATGGTAGTCTCACTGTGTTGGATTGACACAGTAACAAACTATATAGCAATATTTACTTCAGCTTTAAGCAATGGATATGAGTTATTGTAGTGTAGTGCTGTATGTGGTCTCAGGTGCGATGCGCCCACATTTGTCTGCTATTGTAGAAATGTTTTAATTATTATGGTAGCTTCAAAAGCAGTCATTTCAGGAATGAATTAGTTTTTATGGTAGCTCCAAAACAGCCACTTCTCTTGACTAAAATATGTCTCCATGGTTCTTTGCAGGATGCACATGAGTTCTTAAATTTCCTTTTGAATGAACTTGTTGATATTCTGGAAAAAGAGTCAAGTGCTGCTAAGGACTCGCCCCAATCGTCATCTCCTGAAAAAGCTCCAAATGGCCCAGTTCAACCTTTAGCCAATGGAGTTAAAAAAGAACTGCCAGTTACTCTGGTCCATAAAAATTTCCAGGTGACCGAACTAATTGAAAAGTCCTTGCGTTTTATCTTCTAAATTCAAGTTACCATCATCTTTACATGCATACAAACTTTGCAGGGCATATTGACCAACGAAACAAGATGCTTAAGATGCGAAACAGTAACTGCAAGGGATGAAACATTTCTTGATCTTAGTGTTGACATTGAACAAAATAGTTCTATCACAAGCTGCCTGAAAAATTTCTGTTCTACAGAGACTTTAAATGCAGAGGATAAATTCTTCTGCGACAAGTGCTGCAGGTAACCATACCATGTTCCCCTTGGGTTGTATTTATTTGTCATCATCAGCAGCATTCTTTGCTTTAGAATTATGTCAATTTTACTGGTCATTGGCATCCTACTTGGTGGGGGCACTTTGTTTTGGTAGATCTCCGTGACAGCATAAAGCCCAGACCCCTGAGTAATCTTGGTTCCTTCATACCGTTGTTGGACCCAATCTATGCTGTATAGATTTTGAAAAATATCATGCTGCCCCTACCTTATGGAAGGGGCCATCATCTTCACTTCAGTTCTTTGTTACTGCTGAACTCCATTATTTGGTCACATTCCAGTTTGCAAGAAGCACAGAAGAGAATGAAGATCAAGAAGGCTCCCCACATATTGGTGATCCATCTAAAGCGTTTCAAGTACATTGAGCAGCTTGGCCGGTATAAGAAGCTTTCATACCGGGTTGTATTCCCCATGGAACTGAAGCTCAGTAATACATCTGATGATGTAGACACTGAGTACTCCCTCTTTGCTGTCGTGGTCCATGTCGGAAGTGGCCCCAACCATGGGCATTATGTAAGCCTTGTCAAAAGCCACAACCACTGGTTGTTCTTCGACGACGAAAACGTCGAGATGGTTGAAGAGCAGACCCTACAAACATTCTTCGGTTCCTCACATGAATACTCAGGCAACACAGACCATGGGTATATCTTGTTTTACGAGGGGCTTGGTGGGAAGAGTTAGATCAGTTTATTCACCTTCCCTGTTCCTTTTCTCCTTTTTCTCTTTGGAGCTTGCAAGTTCACTCTTGTACCTACACAGCTACTATTTCATTACCTCCATGGAATCGAAGAGGTTGTATGTGGTGAGGACGCCAGATTTTGGGTGGTTTCAGTGTACAGGGGATAATGGAATCTAGCTCCCAACGATGAAATAAGGTGTAATTTTTAAGTTCGCCTGACCAGTTTCTTCTCAGGGCTAACATCTTTTGTTAAAGAGTGGGACTACTATTGGGCACACTGTACATCAATTCTACTAGTTCATAATTTTTGATTTACCAGTTCTGATCCATGTACGTGCTGGAATCGTGTGGCATGTAGCATGTTTGATTTTCTTTTCTCAGTTTATCGTGCAGTGGATTCATGTAACTATTTTTTCTGCGTCAAGCCTCCAATGATCCTCCCTTCAGAGGAGATTTGCTGCTCCTGTGTGAAAGTCTGTTTAATAGCTTGGATTTGTCGTGAGTGTAGTGTTCTAAAATATACATCTCGATTCGACATTCGAGTGAGGTGTGAGCGTGTGGTGACCAGTGATGCCAGGTACTAGTAGTGTTTTGATTCTGTGGTTCTCTTCTCAATACTGCTGGACTGGCGAATCCATGCGGGCGCAGTGCTGGCAAGCTGAGCGCTCATCACGTGTCTGAGCGCTCACTGTCAATCGCTGGGATGGGGGCGCGGTCAGCTAGCCAGTGCCGTCTGGCTGGCCTCTCCGTTGCGCCAATGGGGCATGCATGCATCTCAAGGCTCAGGTGAGGCCAGCTCGTCCTCGGCTCGTCATCACACCGCTAACACGGGGTTAATCATAGCTGATACAGTGCTACGGCGACGATGACGTTTCCTTGCTCAATCTCTAATAATTAAGGTTAAGAGACTCGTTCATTGGAAGGATCTTTCTTTCCCCTTCAATCATCGCGCTTCTCTTTCTTGCACCTTTCCATCTAACGAGGCTTTACCACAATCAAGCTGATCTGTTCAAGTAATGATCATGATATGAAGATCATGTCGTGTCACGATGTTCTAACAACCGCCAAGATGCTTCTAGAAATAGTTGATTGACTACACCTTTCCAAGGATGTACGACAAAAAAATCTCGCGAACAATTTAAACGTTGTCAAGACGAGTAGGACTGCAAAGCATGCACTCTTTTTTGTGACAAGCCATGGCTGCCGTCCAACCTCTGCGTCTAAGGAGCCTGGTCGGATACAGGGCCCTAGTCAATCCTATGCCTGTTTGATAGAGCTCTGGACGGCTCCAGCTTGGTGCACTGTAATGACCATCTGTTTTTTTTCACTCCTCTCAAAATAAACTAGAAGCCAGTGAAGCCACCCGGGCTGCTAGTTTTCACAGCTGCAGTTTGGCGGTGCATGTCGCGAATTTTTTTTATTTTTAGCCCAAATTTGAAACAAATTTTAAATTTAACCCATGTTTTAAAATTTTTTTAAATCTAACCCGTTTGGCCCCGCCACCATGCATGGCGGGGCAAATGCACTGAACCCCGCCATGCATGGTGGCGGGGTACAGATCCGACGTGGCAGGGGTGGCAGACCACCTCGCCAGCGTGGCAGGGGTGTACCCCGCCATGATGCATGGCGGGGTAGCCCTAACCCGCCATGATGCATGGCGGGGTACACCCCCGGCCATATAAAAGCCCGGGCACTTCTTGTTTTTGGTCATTCACCCATTCCATTTCCCGCAGCGCTCTAGAACCGAGCTCCCTCACCCATTCCATTTCTCCGGCGTCCCTCCGTCGTCCCCGTCAGGTATCGTCCCATCGTCGCTCCTTGTTCCGGCCACCCCTTCTCTGCGTGTATCGTTTTGTGTTGAAATCGTTTCGTTTTATTAGATGGAGGACTCGTATCGTGAGTCGATTTGGAGGAAAAAGGGTCGTCCTAGAGAGATGTACCCCGACGTGTCTTGTAAGGATGCGCCCGTTCCTCCCGAGGCATCCCGATACTGCGGCTCGTTGCTTCTACACATGTTATAGTTGTAGCGTAAGTAATTGTTCCCTTTGTTGTTCTTATTGGTTGCTGATGTTGTATTCGCGATGAGATAATTGAAACTTTTGTATAGCCCTACTTCCGGTGCTTTTTTTTCCAATGGATCGATGGCCCGGACAAGTTTGATCCAAGGATTCTCCTTTTCTACCCCGGCATTGATCATTGCAAGCGTGAGGTGTTTACTCGCTGGGTTCCGCCCCCTCCAAACCCTCCTCCTATGATGGACGAAGAGAAGGCCGTAGCATCGGCACGGCGGCTCGAGGATCCTCCAAAGTGCCTTTGCGGAGAGCAAGCCGTGATAAACCCACGCAATGAACAAGAGTTCATTTGTCCTCTACGACATGAGGTAAGGTTTGAGTGTACCTTGGAATGTCACGTTCTATATGTGTGTTTTACTGTTTTGATTTTGTAGGATCATGATATTCCAAAGTGCCGTTTCAAGGAATGGATCTATGGTCCAAAGAGCCATTGGCCGGAGCCGGAGAAGAATGTGGAGGTGCCAGACTGGAAGAAGAAGAGGAGGTCTATTGCGCCTCCTGTGATGTGCAAATGTGGTGTTGAAGCTAGCTACGGCCTTGTCCCTTCAGGCCTTGGTATTGGGCACTTCTGTGGCCACATGATCGATTATGACGAGGTTTGCTAGGACTGTTGACAGTTGGCGGTAATGGTTTATTTTGTTAACTCTGGTACGCTAACTTTGTATTCATCTATTTGTTGCAACAGAGCACTCAGAAATGCAAGTGGGAATCATATTATGATGTGTATAATTTCAAGAATGAGTATAAGACAATGGTAGCAGTTCGCAATAGCAGAGGATATCCTGCAAGCTACGTCACAGATTTCGTTAAGAGCCACAAGAAGAAAATGCTACGACGGGCCCAAGAGCTACGTGTTCGTAACCCGGAGAGTATTGCGTGGAAGAAGTGGTACGAGCAAAAGAAGAAGGATGTAGAGGAGTACCAGGCACGGAAGGCTGAAGAGGATGCAAGGAAGGCTGCAGAGGAGGCTGCGAGAGCAGAGATGCAAGGCTTGAACGATACTATTGACTCATTATGTGCGAGTGAGTCATTGCGTTTTTGGAAAGTCAAACTTCTTTGTTTTACTGTCAATAAAGTCATTGCAAAGATCCTGTTAATTGTTTGCATTTTGTACTTGCAGAGATTGGATGCACCGGCGGCTGGGAAGCAGATATGGCTCGTGCTAGGTACACGGAGAATAGGACAGTAAAGCGGCACGCAGGAGTGGGTGCCACCGCAAGTCGTCCGATTGTGGTTGATGAGGAGGCCGAGCCGGAGGAAGACGACGACACCGGGAGGATAGGCGAGCTCATTCGTCTAGCCGAAGAATTGGGCTACCCTCAGGACGAGGATGCGTACGACATGGGAAGGATAGCCGAGCTACTTCGTCTTGCAGAGGAGTTAGAACCGATGCCCGAGGAGGATGTTGCAGCGTACCAGAGCCATAAGACACCGTTGTTCGACTCATGGGGGCCAACTGACATGACCCAAGAAGAGGCCGAGTTGTACTCTCAGGCCGCGGACGAGGCGGAGGCGGCTTACTACCGGCGTCAGGCTTCTGAAACCAAGTCAGTCGAGGCCACCAAGGGTAAGGAGGTGGTAGTGGAGGATTCAGAGTCCGAAGACGAGTTGCTTATGCAGTGGTGCACGCAATTTGATTGACGTACAAGTGTCTTTGTAATAATTTAAATTGTCACGTCTTCACGTTGTCGTTGTTAGTGGTTGTCGTTTGTAGTGGCGTACAAACTTTGTGTCGTGTACTTTGTCAGTGTTGTACTTTGAAACATGTCATTGTAATATTTTCGTTATCACATCGTCATTCGTTTCATTTGTTGGTCCACTCACTAAGATTGTTATGTGGTTTATCGCGGCAGTGTATAAATACAGTTTCTTAGTGCAGTTCCTACGCGGTCGAAGTTTTAGGGCAACCCCGCCATGGGTGGGGGCGGGTTAGGGGTACCCCGCCATGGTTCATGGCGGGGTACCCCTAACCCGCCCCCACCCATGGCGGGGTTGCCCTGAAACTCCGACCGCGCAGGAACTGCATTTCGTTTTGCGTCAACTGATCGTCACAAATGCAGGAAGTCATGTTGAGTGATTTACAACAAGTTTACGGCAACTGATCGTCACAAATAATTGGGTCAACTGATCGTCACAAATAATTGCGTTTACGACAAAGTTTAAACGAGTGTTACCAACTACATTAGTCGAACCGAAATAAGCAAGTAGAGTACTGCTGCTACACCTACACATAATTTAATTGTTCTAGCACTACATAACTATGATAATATGTGTCCGGCGTCTGCTAAATATGGGTATTCTACTAATCGCCTGGGGTGTAGGGGTCTCGCGGTCTCCGTCGCCTCCTTGGATTTGTAGGGACCACGTTGCTTCTCCAGCCAACGTCTGTGCGGTCCCCCTCTGCCAAAGCAAAAGCCATTGGTACTATCTGGTTCTCTGGGTCTACAGCAGCAGCCATCATCAATGTGCCCCAGTATTTGCCGGTGAGGAACGTGCCATCAACAAGAACAACTGGCCTACAATACTGAAATGCATGTTTGCACTGATCAAAATACCAGAACACACGGTACAGAATATGCCTCAACGGGTTCTGAAGATAGAACCCTCCTGTATATATGAACGATCTCATGCCAGGGTTGAAGTGTTCCATCGCACGCAAAATGCGTGGAACCCTGTTATAGGCTTCCTCCCAGCTACCCCAACGAATTGCCAGGGCAATTTGCTTTGCCCGCCAAGCCTTTCCATACGTGACCTCATACCCAACAAATGTGACTATGGTCTCTTGCAAGAAAGGCACTGATACGTCGTTGTCCTTATCTACAAGACCCAATATACGGCGGGCTAGATACCGAGCCGTTAACTGGGGATGGTACCTTTTACCCTCATTAGTCTGGCATCTGTGCGGCTGTTCCACCGAAGTTACCTTCCACTTACCATCACTCCGCCTCTTTCGTGCATTTAACTTCCACGAGCACGGGAATCCAGCCTTACATAATATGTGGAATTTTACCTCCTTGTCGGAATGTCGAACCGTGTAAGGCCTATGATGATACACAGCATAGTCCTGAAGGAACAACTTCATCTCCGACATCGTATTAAAAAGCATTCCCTTCCTCAGTATTAAATTTTTATGGTTGTACAATGATTCCTTACACATCTGCAAACCCGTGTCACAAACTGCCATATGCGACATACTTACATTGATATAATTTGGCACACCGGTAAAAGGCAAGCCAGCCTCCCTCAGCTGTGTAAGCTCTGCCGATGTATAAGAGGGTGGTGCAACGTATTGTTGTGGCTCCCTAACCCTGCTCCATCCTTCATATTGCACTCCATCATCTGGATAACCGGTGGCTAAGGTGCCCTGACTCTGCATGCCATGAAGTACCTCAAGCGGTACTCCTGAGGGCATCCCACGAACTGGTGTACACATGGCAGGTGCACCTCCAGAGGGCATGGCTTCAACCGATGCTCGCATGGCATGGGGACCTCCTTCCTCATTTCCTGAATCGTCCGAATCAGTGCTAACATCATCACCAATCATTTCCTCCGCTGCCGCCTCCTCCTCCTCCTGTTCAAACTCGTCTACATCAAAATCATTGCTTATATGACCAACTGGAGGAGAATGAACCCGCTCCTGCGTCAAATTACCATCCAAGTCCATACTCTCCATAGTTTGTTGCATCTGCACACCACAATCTCCTAGAGTATCACTGTCCAAGGACGGCTCCTCATTCTCAACATTCTCCAGCACCAACTCAGCCATGCCGACATTCGAACCTTGGATGACCCTATTGTATCGGGACCACTCTGCTTGGTTGCACAAGTCCATCATCACATAGTGTGCCCTATTCTTTCCAACATCGAACCTACCCTTTAGTGTGAAAGCCTCGCCAAACTTCAAACTCAAACGGTCACATAGATCGCGGAAACTAGGGGTGCCATCAAACCATTCCAATTCTTCATACATATCCTCAAACTGGCAATCCTCTCTCCTAACACTTCCTCCGTAAAAAACTCTTACACCGTAATCCATCTACAAAACGATTTGACATCTCATTATTAAATGACCATTATGGTACCACTAATTACTACATAACTAACTAAATAACTAATATTACCTAATAAGCCAACTGTGTCGTCAATAACAAATCATCGTTACCAAACTAAATAACTTAATAACTAATATTACCTAATAACTAAATAACTAATAGGTACGTAACTAAATAACTAACAGTACCTAATAAAATCCGAATACCTAATAATCGTTAACTAATTAACGAATAACTAAACAACTAATAATCGTAAAAACTAATAATTCAATATCTAAACAACTAATAAAAACTAATAAATAACTAAACAACTAATAATTCAATCACTAAACATCTAATAACTAAACAACTAATAATCGTAATAATTCAATAACTAAATAATACAATGACAAATAAATAAATAACTAAAGAAATAATAAAAACTTATTAATATTTACTACAAATAAATAATTGAAACGACAAAGTAAACAAAATTACCGTAAAATTTATCGGGGTGGCGGCGCGGGAAGGAATGCCGGAGACGCGGCCGAGGGCGCGGTCGCCGGGGGCGCGGGAGACGACGCGGTGGCGCGGACGGCGGTTGCGGGCGGCGGCGTCGCGGCGGGCCGCGGCGTCGCGGCGGGGGGCGGCGAGGCGCGGCCGGGGCGCCCGGAGGGCGGTGGGGCGCGGCCGGGGCAGCCGGGGGGGGGGGGGGTGTGGCGCGGCCGGGGCGCGGCGGAGCTCCTCCGGCGGCGCGGGGACGGCGCGGGGACGACGAGGGGCGGCGGGGCGCGGCCGGGGGAGCCCGGGGACGGTGGGGCGCGGCCGGGGGAGCCCGGGGACGGTGGGGCGCGGCCAAGGCGCGGGGAAACTTCTCCGGCGGCACGGGGACGGCGCGGGGACGGCGGAGGCGGCGGAGGCGGCGGACGAGCAAGAAACAGAGCGGCGGGGGCGAGGCCGGGGCACGGCTTATATTTAAGCCGCGCCCCGCCGTGACCGGTGGCGGGGTACACCCCGCCATGATCGGTGGCGGGTTAGGCGTACCCCGCCACCCATCATGGCGGGGTACGCCCCGGGTGACGGCCACGTCACCATGCCACGTCGGTGGCGTACCCCGCCACCATGCATGGCGGGGTTCAGTGCATTTGCCCCGCCATGCATGGTGGCGGGGCCAAACGGGTTATATTTAAAAAAAATTTGAAACATGGGTTAAATTTAAAATTTGTTTCAAATTTGGGCTAAAAATAAAAAAAAATTCCATGTCGCAAAGCACTTTAGCACAGGTGGAAATATGCAGCTGCATGGCTATCTGAACTAGCAGCGCCCACTATTCTTAGCTTTATCGGCTCTGGCTCCTCCACACACTGTAGTAAGAAACGGAGCCATGCTAAGCAGCGCCTAATCATAATCATAGTAGAGCTCCAAATCCCCAGGGCGGAGCCACGGAGCGAGTTACTCCACAACTCCGGCAAAACATGAAACAGTAATACAACCATACAAGACGAAAGAACGAAACTAACAATGGTTAACTGAGAAACACAAGGGAATGTACAGTTACATACATCACATACCTCCAAAGAAAAAGGCTCAAAATACGCAAAACCTTTGTTGTCTGATCAATAATAGTGACTTTTTCAAGCCAACCACACTATATCGATCACGCACGTTCTAGAACATGAGATTTACACAACTATAATCACCACCAGGAAAAGCTGCCTGGTTTCCATCCCATCAGACTATATATAGATGAGCAGTTGAGTGGACAATCTACATATGAATTCCATCTTCAGAAAACCCTAACCGATTAAGTTTGGCTGCACAGAATTTTCCACTTCCCAGCCTGTTGTCCTGCAGTTCAAGTTTCATCAAATATTAGATGCCATTTCAGCTACTTTAGGCCTTTGATAAATTTACATAAGCATATACCAGTTTTTCCCTTCCAAAAATATACCAGTATTAACGAATCCCCCCAACCAAAATAGGAGACCCCACACTGATCATGTCCCTGGTTTATTTAAATTGCTATAGCCTTCTGCACCGAGTAGAAAGCATCATCTTTTAGACACTTTGTTGAGGTTAAGTAATATATTCATCATGCGTGCTATCATGATAAGCTACAAATTGCGATGCTAGTGCAACAACAATGCAACTTAGTGAGAACAAATGAGTTACCATGCATCCGAACTCACAATGACTGTGATAATTGACTCCAGTTCATCAACTGGTGCGACTGTGGATGCCTATCCAAATAACTCCTACTAGAAACGTCAGCTTCATCAGCAGCAAAAGTTTCTGAATGGCCTGATGCTGCAGGAGGTGACCAAACTGGGACCACAGCGCCCTCTCTGCCGGTCCAGCTACTTGAAGCCTCCGACACTGATGGAGCAAGTGCTTCTCGCCTATGATTCTGAGGTTGCTGAAAGATGTTGTGCTGGTGAGTGCCATTAATTCTAGGCGCAGGGCCTTCGGTATTTTGGATCATGTCTTCCCTCTCAACTCGGGGATGGAAATGTGCATGAAATGGAACCTGTGCCCTAGTGTCCTCACTGTTCCCTAGATCGGCGGAAACCTCTGTTTCAGCTCGGTTCAATGAAGAGGTCATGGTAGGCACCATCTGATCCTCACGCCTCCGAGCAGTCATCGGCACATTGGCTGTTGCCTGGGCTGGCTGCCGATCGATTTCCATCTGTAATTCTTGAGGAAATGGAACCTCTGAGGAATCGCCGAGGCCTTCCTCCATTCCATTGTTCATGGTGGCCCTTGATGCTGCCTCCAGCTGCCACATTTCTGATAGGGCTTCTTGCAGTCTGGCTTTGGCCGCGTCTAGCTCAACTATGGGGAGAGGATAGTTGGATCCCAGCTCAATTCCTGCAGCTTGCAGCACAGAAACAGGTGCATCCCATGGATGATGTATCCATTCTGTCGGTAGCCTTGCGAGCTCAGGAATCCACCGTCGGACATACTCCCCATGCGGGTCGAACTTGTAGCCTTCAAACTGGCATCGAAGAATTGATTGCCATGACAATGCATCAGTATTCAGTATTATTTATCATTACTAAGTGGCCTGATTTATTCAGAAATTAAAAGCTGCACGCACCTGGGGGTTGTCGATGAGGTCAAGCTCTCGACTATCAGGAAGAGAGCCAGTGATGTACTGCCAGCCCAGTGCATCACTTTCAAGATCAGCATCCAGTAATGTGTCCCAGAAGTACTTCATACCCCATCGCCATGGAAGTTGAAGGACCTTGACAAAGAAGCTTGAAACCACCACACGTATCCGGTCATGCAACCATCCTGTCGCCCACAGTTCCCTCATGCCAGCATCAACGAGCGGGTACCCAGTCCTTCCCTGCCTCCAAATCTTAAAGTAGCTCTCATTGACCACCCAGGGGAAAAACCTGAGGTGCGCCAAGAGCGGCCTCTCATGGCTGCTTGGGTGATTGAAGCTCAGGTACCGAGAGTACTCCCGCAGGCCAATGGAACGGAGAAACAAGGTGCAGCTCTCCTCAGCAGCGTGGTTGCCCTCGTTACTCCACACAAGCTGCTTCATACGAACTAGGTGGAAAACCTTGCGCACACTAAGCTCACCGAAATGCAGGTGAGGTGAGAGTAGGGATGTGCTCGCACTATCAGCCTTCTTGCGGTTCACTGAGTAGTCAGCCAATGGACCATTGAGGAAGGCCGTCAGTGCCTTGTCTGCGTTCTGCCACCCTGGAGTCCATGCTCGGGCCAGAAGAGCGTTGCTTCCCCTCTCTGAATCATCCTCAAAGATCAGATCTTCCGATGGACACATCGATAAGTCACCTGTTCAAAATTTCAGCCAATCAACTCAAGAGCTAATTCAACATGAACTTGTAGCACAAGCACAACGCTTATGATACTATGGTTAACTGATCAACCAGCTGGAGAGCTAAATGACTACTAGTAATTGGACAAGGATAAGTCATTGTACATTGTTTGCAGAATACAAACACAGATAACTCAGCATTTTAATTGTGTGTAATATTCTTTAGTTGCGTGTACTCTTGTTGCAAAATATACAATGCATGATGCATCAGAAGTCAAAAACAATATGTGGTCAATAAGCTATCTGTACAAGTAGAAGCTAGAAAATTTAAACTCATAGTTCTCCAAGCACCTGAATTGATCTTCTTTGGGGGCAGAAGTGGTGCAGGGGGGTCATACGGCATGCTGAGGCACCTGTTCCAGAACGCGGCGAACATGGTGAATGGTTGCCCTTCATCATCGACAACTTCCCATGGCTCATACAGCAGATCCGCATTGAAAGATTGCACAACAATGCCCTCAGCCGTCAGCATTTCCTTCAACCGGTGATCCCTGACTAGTGAGATCGGGTCTGAAAAGATGGTGACACAGTGATTGAGCAAGATCTAATATGAGATAGTCTCAAAGGCCTAAAGGATGTTCTCTTAGTACCAGGACAAGCAAACAATGGAGTGAAAACTAAAGTACTACAGTGCTACTATATGTGGAATTTGACATACCCCATTGGGATGGTTAGGGAACTAGGGAAGCAAAGAACTTCTGTGAATTAAGAAGGAGATGGCGAAATGCTGGGATTTTACTCAGTTGACAGGTGGAGGTTTGTCAAGACTCAAGACTTGAGACCAGGGTTCTTGCTCAACTGGGAAGCAGTTGACATGTGGAGTTACGAATAGTACTTGATATAGCACTACCTCAATAATATAAAGATGTGCTCGACATGGAACAAATCAGATGAATAGTGAAACAAAAAGAAAATAAAATTGCAATTGATTTGTTTTATCTTGTGAAGCCAATTTCAAGAATTAATCTTGAAGCATGAACAACACACCAAGGAGGGGAATCCTGGATACAACCGCTGAGTAATAACAATATAAAAAAGAACTAACAACATAAAAGAACTATTTTTCTTAGAAAAAGCTGAGCTCAGACAGACATATGCCACTACTGGGTGGAACGTGGAACAAACCGTATAGATGATTGAAGTAGACGTGCGTGGCGCCGGTGTCGCGGACCAGCTGGAGCAGCGCGACGACGGCGTCGGCCGACCTCCGCGTGACGAGCTTTCCTGCCCCTAGGCGGCGGAGCGAGGCGTCCAGGTGCTTCAGGCTCTGGCTGATCCACCACCGGGACACACGCCCGGGGTAGTAAGGGCCCTCTTCCTCTGGCGACCAGACGTACGCCGGCACTACCTCCCCACCGGCACGCGCCGCCGCCGCAAGCGCCGGGTTGTCCTCCACCCTGAGGTCCCTCCGGAACCACACCACGCTCCTCATCGCCGGGTCCCCGCCGCACATGGACGAGGACGAGGCCGACATGGTGGCCGACCAATCCAAGAAGTTCCCTTCCAAGAAACCCCCGGTGTTCTTGGAACAAGAGGAGAGGACGTCAGGAAGCCATGAAGCCAGGAATGAGTGGTGAGCTGAGACCCACTGCTTTCTTCCTTCCAAAGATTCCCAAGAACAGTGGTGGAGTGGGCGTACGAGCTGTAGAGTAATGTTTCCCCACTTTTCTTCTCTGTATATGTATTTCTGATGCGCAATTTGACTACGTTTTTTGTTTGGTGTTGGTGGCTTGGTGCTCTTGCTGGTGGTGCTTCACTGCTTCTGGTTTTTGTTGGGACAGTTCTGGTCCAATGGAGAAAGAAGCTGTGGATATCCGGATTGGTTGGCTAGATTTGATCTAACCTTTTCTCCTTGTCCATTTATCTTCCTTGTCCAGAATTAAATGTAACCAGATATGTTGCCATATAATATTCCCTACTTTGTATTACAATAGTATTATCTGACAGAAAAAAGGGGTGAAATCGCTTGAGCTGTCTGGGCAAGAGCCAAATCTAATTATGAACTAGAATCAACAATTATTTAGAGCATAAAAGAATTCCTAGGAACTAGTAATTCGGATTTCGTAGAATTCATGAAAGAAATATCTCAAAGGTACCATACAACCAGCCTGTTCGCTTGAGCTTTCAGCCGCTTATTTTCAGCCAGCCAACAGTGTTTTTCTCTCACAATAAATCAGCCAACGGTACTTTCAGCCGCTTATTTCCAGCCAAGCGAACAGGCTGAACATGTTGGACAAAAACAAATATGGTGATTTTCCTAAATAAATGTGCCATACAACAACAAGCCGAACAGTCAAACTTTTTTTTTGGCGACGACCGAACAGTCAAACGTTGTGCACAACAAAAAGTTCATTGGTTAGCCCAAATATCGCCTCCACCTCCTGGCTCATTGCCGTACGAATTTAATGGTTTGTCACTCAAATTTTTTTAAAAAAATACAAACTTCGTTTAATTCTGGAGGGCATAACCAAATGCTAAGGCTGACTCGTTAAGTAGTGTAATAAAGCAAACAAATGGGCATGGGACAATTGGGATAGGTCAATCAAGGGAGCAAACTAAATCAACCCTGAAATTACTTGTAACTGCACATATAGCGTAACTTTCTTTTCTTAGGAAGTATCATTATTTTCTAAAGAATAGATTTGATCTATGGTTATCTGAGGCTTCTTAAAATCATCTATAAAGTCCATCTAATTGTTCAAAAGAATCAAAACGGTCTGTTATTAGTAGAATTCTTTATTGGCTTTCCTTGAAATACTAGGTTTGCTTTTGTTGGGACCACTTCTCTTTAAGCAACATAACAGGTAGCAAAAGTTTGTAACTACAGTAACAATAAAAAAAGTGAGGATTAAATATAACAAAGCAAAAGGCATCCCATATAGTCTGGAGCGGCATATTTGATCATTTAGCAAAAATGATTTGTGCCTTTTCTGTCCATCGTGTTGAAAGTAACACAGCCCTATTCCCCCTCTCCAAACAAGTATCCTAACATTTGCCGTTTTCCTTTGGTGCGAATGTTCGAGTGTTCAACGTCTTATCCAATGCTTGCCAAAAAAAAAAAAAGGCCCGTCTTATCTAATGCAAAGGCAAACTTTATCCAGAAAAAGTCTTCTTGGTTGGTTCAAACTTTTTTTTTTTGCAAATTTTAGGGACCACGTCATCTAACAATAGATTAATCAAACTTTCAAGTTATAATTATAAGGAAATAAGTTTATCTATTTAGAGAGACTCCAAGAGTCTCTTTAATTATTATATCCTTTCTTATTGTTAGGAATAAAAATTTTAGGGGAAAAATGCCCTCCAAGGGTTTTCTTTATTATTTTAGATTCTAAATTTTGTCAACATCTATTTCAGATTTCTCGCTAGCCAAAGCCAAAGATAAAGAGCGGGATTGGCTCTTCTGAGTGCATACAAGATATATAGAAGTTGTTGGATGGTGAAAAGATATAGAAAACAATTTTTTATTGAAATGACTCTCTAAATGATGATTAAAAACAAGAGTGAGTTTAAGAAAGTCTCTTGGAAGAGTTTTTTTATATATACTTACTCTCTAAATTATCATTTCGAGAGTTATTTGAATGAAAATCTTTCCACCTTTAATAATTTTTTATATCTTATGTGCATTTTAGAGAGCTAATACCACTTTTTTTTATCTTTGCACTAGCAAAATAATTCGAAATAAAGGATGACAATATTTACATATCTAATTAAACAAGCTGTTGAAAGACATCTTTTTAACAAAATCTATATTCCTATCAATAAAAAATGGCACAGAGAGGCACTTGGAGTTGCTTTTACAGTTTATTTGTACCACTCGATCACAACAGGCTAGTTTGATAAAAACTCTAGCTCCTAGAATTCTTGGAGTTGATCGTATCTTAGCTCTATTGGAGCTAGTGCAACATTCACATTTGGTCGAGCATTTCCGTTCCTACGTTGGATAAAATACATGATTATCCTCTTTGTCCTGAAATACAAGATATCAAAGGATATATATTTATCTTAAATTATAAGGTATTTTAGATTTTTTTACGAGACCCAGTTGCAGACGCAGACGCTCATGTACACGAGTGCACACTCACCCCTATGAATGTACTCACGCACACCCTACCCCTTTGAGCATCTCTGAAAAACTGAGTTGGACCAACAAATATCAAAATTGACGAAGTCCACAGGCACCTCGTTGTCGATGGGCACGATGCCTGCCACTGAAAGAATAGCATCGTTAAAATTTTGGAATAAATTCAGGAAAATACGAGCACCCGTGTCAAGTCGGAGACTTGAACTCGAGTGGGCAGGTTCCACCAAAGGAACTCAACCAGCCGAGCAACACTCAGTTCGCATGGTATTCTAGATTGCTTAACCCCATCCATCCGTGCTTGCCTTTTAAATGCCATCCATACGTGTCTTTTAACACCAAGTTATGCAAAATGACTTCGATAATTGGTAGCCAAAATCAATGACATACATGCATGTCTCGTTTTACTATGTATTACTAGAAAAATAAGCAAGTTGACAAACAACGAAACTAACTAATTAGTGAGGGGCACGTTAGATTTGTCAGACTTCTTTATTTGGTCCTAAAAATATAATTGATTGGATACCGTAGACGGAGGGAGCATGTGTACTCAGTTCTACAAAATTCAAATGCTTTAAGGATGTCAAAGTTGGAACTATGCTAAACAGATCTCAAAAGATTGATAGTTCGCAAAAAAAAAAAAGAGAGAGAGATTGAAACAACAAAAACCTTGGTTGTCTTTTTTTTTTCCCCTTAAAACAAACGGCTCAAAGTTAGCTTGCAACATAGTCCTACCGGATAAGTTCTATGCAAAGCACAGCAGCTCCTTCTTGGGCGCATGATGTGCAGCGTTATATTGGGCCCCTTTTCTTTTTCTGAGAGCGCTGTGCACTTGTGCTTGACCGACTGATCTAGGGACGAAGGCTTGGGGGAACTTTGACACATGGATGTATCCAAATCCTAGTGACGAATATATTCCGTGTGGTCTGTAGACGATAAGAGAACCTATCTTACCACATGATCAGCCGCGCTGTCACCTCACGTCCGGAAAAGCACGATCGAGAGCACACTGCTGCTCTGAAACAGGGAGAGCACAGGCCGGGGCCGGGCAACGCCCCTGCCAGACAGGAGGCAGCCATCCCCCAAATTCATCGCAGAAAGAATCACGAGCGGCGGGGTTTAGATGGATGATGGATCGGTGGGGGCCGGGCCCGGGGAGCGGCCGCGGATGATGCCCATTCCATTCCATTCCATTCGGGAGTCGCTGTCGCCGCCCCGCCATACCCTTGTGCTTTTGCGTGTGGGTGGGCGCATAAAGTCGCTCGCGCCGACGGCGACGCCATCGGCCGCGCCCGCGCGCGATTTCCACGATGGGGACAGATGGTACGGCCGCCCGGCTCCTTGGCCCGTTCGTGTAAGCAATAGCTAGCTGCCCGCTCCGGGCCGGATTTTTCTTTTTCTTTTTTTTTGCGCTGCCACGGCCAGTCGGCCACGCCCCTCCCCTCAGGCCCTGCCTTTCTGGCTGGCTTTGATGCGGTCGGCGTCGCCGGAGACGCCACTGGCGCGCGAGGAGATGGGGACGTGGTCCTCATCTACACTACACCAGCTGACGTGCCCCGTATCACGTATCCATATCCACCCCTGCCGTGCCGCACCATATTCCCGCGCTGGACCTTCATCGGGGGGCCATTGGCACCAACTGACGGAAACCATGGAATCCAGTTCCAGGCCCGCCCCAACTTATCCAATTGTCAGGCAGATGATGCATGCATTTTCCATACGCCCGCGCGAAGACGATCTACCAAGACGAACAAGATCACGTATATATAATGGAAATGCTTACGGCAAGGCGTCAGTCCATCCATCCGGACCTCGGCTTCCCGGGTCTGCGGACGCTCATGTTAGTCGGCCGCAACGGCCCAACACTCGTATCTGCTCATCCACACGCCCCTAATCGAATCCGCTACGTCCGCAGCGCTGCGACCGCAGTCCACCACAACTGCGCCGCGACTGCCCTCCGTGGCTCCACCGCGACCGTGTCGCTTTGGCATTCTCCATGGTGTATGGGCGCCTGCTAGCTGGCCATCCCACTCGCCCACTGTGTCATCACCGCCGTTGCGTAGCCCCCTCCTCTCCCTCTGTGCACCGTCACCTAGCTCTGACCATGCCGCGATCGGGATCCACCACGATCTTGCCACCTCGGCGTTCTTCATTACGTTCAGGTGTCCGTCGCGCCGCCCCCACCTTGCCCTCTGTGTGCCGCCACCTAACTCCGCACCACCGGTGCACTCCACACGCCGACGAGCCTCCGTTCTCCCAAGCAGCGAGAAGATGTTACGCTAAAAGCGCATGTTGCAAACAGATGTTTCAAGTGTTTCAGGTGTTGTCAGATATATGTTGCAAGTGCTTCATATGGATGTTGTAAATGAGATCTGATGGTGCATATGTTGCAATGGCTATCATGTATGTTTCAAGTGTATGTTCTAAATGTTTCATTTGTTTCATAAGTATGTTGCAAGTGTTTTATCTGGGTGTTGCATTTGTTGCAATGGCTATACACTTATGTTGCAAGTGTATATTCCAAATGTTTGATCGATTTTAGACGTATGTTGTAATTGTTTCATCTGGATGTTGCAAGTGTAGATCTAAATGTTGCATATGTTCCAATGGCTATGTGGCAAGTGTATGTTCCAAATGTTTCATATGTTTCAGACGTGTGTTGCAATTGTTTCATCTGGGTGTTGCAAAAGTAGATCTGAATGTTGCATACGTTCTAATGGTTATGTTGCAAGTGTATGTTCCAAATGTTTCATATGTTTTCAGACGTATGTTGCAATTGTTTTATCTGGGTGTTGCAAAAGTAGATCTGAATGCAGGCGTGGAAGAAACCCAAGCTCTCGATGGTCGTGCTGCTGCCCGAGTAGTGTGGCGGTTGCTAGTCTGCCATGACGGACGAGGGCGAAGGGGGCCTCCCGCGATGACGGCGTGGTCACCAGTAGGTGGAGACTGGACTCTCGCGGTGCCGTGAGAGGCGTGGTAGACGCCTCGGTGAGGCCTGCGGACACGAAGAAGGGTGGCTGCTGCGGCTCCCTAGCGTATATGCTGATGGCGAAGATGGAGGCCGCAGAAGTGGCGGGGACGGGATGCCTCGGGTGACACGGGCGCGACGAGGATGTTACCTTTCGGGCACAGCAAGGGCCGAATGGTAACGGGCGTGGGCACATGAACTGCATCCCGACGCGGGCGTCCGTTCGGACATCCGGGTGCTAGTTGCTTTGTATATATAACACCAGAAACAGGAAAACACAATTTTCTAGAGCTTTAGTCGAAACCTAAGAGCCTTATTCTTTTTATATACACCGTTCATCCTAAATTATAAGTCACTTTAACTTTCTTAGAGAGTCAAAGTATCTTAAGTTGGACCAAATTTAGGATGGACAAAGTATAAGAGAAAATTGCAAACATTTATGATATCAACTAAATATTATTAGATTCTTTATTAATTATATTTTCATAGTATACTATTTGATATCATAAATCTCTATAATTTTCTCTTTAATTTTGATCAAATTTGAGATGCTTTGACTCTCCAAAAATGATGGAATGACTTATAATTTGGAATTGAGGGAGTATATAAAACCACAACACAGTTACCAGTTTGTCATAGTACTCTAACAACCTTAGATGTACATTATCATAGAAGAGGCCCGGTTAAAAGAGTTCTTACACCAACTCTATGTACCATGCAATGCATTAGGAATTTAGGACTCATACATGCTATTTGACACATGACATATTCATCAAGGTCTAGTTGACTACACAATATTGAATTGAGAACAATGACTGTTTGAACCACACTTAGAAATTTCCACATTAGTATTGTGCTTCTGCTTTTGCTTGATTACATCAAACATCTTACCCTACCTTATAAGCTCATACCACCAGAGCAACTAGATTACTCAAGTTGCAACTATACATATGTAGCCTTTACCTTTCAATTTTGATCTTGAAACTTCTACATGCAATTCGAACCATACTCCAAAATCCACAAGCTACAACTCAAGTTAATTCACGGCCTTGCTGATTTACCCTTCAATGCAAACCAGCATACTGAGCTTGCGCAACGTGTCATTATCCCAGGGAACAAAGCCCCCCCTCCAAACCTCATGTTCCTATATCGTCATAACTAGTCCCGTCATCACCTCTCGCCCCATAGGACTATCGTCTTCAGTCTCTCAATCATAAAACACATTATATTTGCCCTCCAAGAAAACTGTTTGTCACCTTCGTGGGTTGTCACCATGTACCTTGCAAATTTGTCCAGTCCCGATTCATCTGTCACAGATAGACCACGAAAGATTGCTTTACAACTCGTCCACCATCAAGGAAATGAATCAGTTGAGAAAGCTGGAGATGACCTTTGGGACAAACACCACATTGAAATTGAAACTGATCATGGCCAAGGTAATTCTCTGGACCAAGAAGTTCATCAGGATGCTGAACGAACCTCTGATAAATCAAATAAATCAAGTGAGACAGAGAGTGCTAAATCTGATCTTGCTCTGGAAGATATTGCAGAGTCTGAGATCCAGTGGGAAGAAATTGCTATTGGTGAACGGATTGGCCTTGGTAAAATTGATTTATTATTTGATTATCTATGAAAATGATTTCCTAATCATATTAGTATTTCATTGACCGTGGGAAATGATTTGTTTGATCCTTTTTCTTTAAAAAACATATTTCATGTTTTTTAAATTCAATTCAACCTGCTATGTTCCAGGATCGTTAATTTGGAGAAGTTATAGAGGAGAATGGCATGGAAACAGTCAGTTTTTCAGTCAACAAATTCCTTGCTTATCTTTTGAGTCAGCAACTTCTAAATGTGCTACTGAAAAAATTATTGAAGTAAAGCCAACCCTTTTGGTATACTGATCTAAGCATGTGAAGAAATGTTAATTTAGATAATATCACAACATTATCTGTGCCAACACTGAAATACAACACCTCTTTACTTGCCAATCTTACAGGCATCTAGCAATGAGAAAAACCAGTTAATAAAAGGCAATGAGCCAATGAAATACTTCATAGTCTTGGTGGATTTTCTCCATTTATACCATGAAACGGTTAATCTTGTAATGAAAAGGCAAATATTTTATTTGTTGACTTGAACTGCACCTACATTTTCTGTCTGCTGCTTTATGTTTTCCCTACAACTTTAGGTGACTTCATATATCTTAGTGACAGGCCTTAGCATCATTTGGACTAACAGGTTTTAGAACATTTTTGGCGTTAGCAGTTCTTATTTTTGAAAAAAAAACAATGATCCATCTATTGTTGCAGCGAATGAACAGTGTTTTCCTCTCACAACAAATCAGCATAAGTATGCCCTGTTCGTTTCACTAAAATTTGTTGCTGTATTTCTTTTCTTTTGCTTTGTTCACTGCTACCAAGTTGTTTATAGAATCACAAATTTATTTGTCTATAGGAAGTTTCAGTCAAGAAGTTCTTGCAACAGGATATTTCGAGTGATGCTCTGGAAGAGTTTAGAACTGAGGTATACTCCTTTTCTGAAAAAAAAAAGAACCGAGGTATACTCCTCTCTCTATGCCAAGGCATCCACTGACATAAATGGACTGAAATAAAGAAATTTGGCTTTGTTAATTGTGCAACACTTGAAAATTACTGTAAATTTTGTTAGAAAAGTAAGTGCTGCAATTTTTTCTTGAACACACAGGAGAACTTTGGCTTGTAGCTGATAGATAAGCGGTATGAAATACACAATAGGTGGTTTGAAATACACAATCTTTTCTGATGCTTCATTTTGACAACTGTTTCTTAATTAACATGCAAATTCCAGATGTTTATATATCATCAATGTTTTAGTGATTATGCCAGCAGCCCCAACAATCATTTCGTAATTTGAAAACTTTACTCCCTTTTTTAACCCCAAAGCTTCTGTTCTGACGTCAGCCCAAGATGGAGATTGGAGAAAATCGTCCAGGCCACCCATTACCCACCTTATCCACTGAAGAAACTCCCGTCCTACAGGTAGATCAGCGAACCAAACATGAGTCATCCGCCCAGTCTCACATCCAGAGCCATCAGAGCAGCATCTGAACGACCATGGCCTCGCCGCTGCTCAAGCCACACTCTCACGTCGCCGCCGCCGCCGCCCTGCACTCCGTGAGGAGATCAGCCGACCGCCATGGCCGCTGCCCCGCGACAGTACACGTATCGTTCTCTTCCAAATCCCATGTTCGGACTGTGTTTCCGGTTGCTTCAAGCTTCACTTTTATGCATGCATGCTGTTTCTCTGCAGCTCGGCAGGTTCCATGACCACGGGTGCAGCAGGTCCGGCCGGTCTAAGGTACAGTACATGACCTCTTATCGTCCTGAAACGAAAAATATGAAGCACGCCAGTTCATGTTCACGTGTAAATTCGAGGCAAGCCAGTAACTAGCGTTGCATAAAAAATGGCGTGCTTCGTGCTGACAGATTGTAAGGATGCGAAAGCATATGAATAAACAGAGTACTGTGTCACTGTCACTGCTACTGCCTATGCTTCTATGCAGTCCCTTTCTGAAATCTGAAGAAACCGACTACCCGAGTGCAATACTACTATGTTGTGTTACATTAGCGTTGCTACCATAGTACCCATGACAATGAGAGCACATGAATCCAGTTGCATTGATGGATGGTTCAGTAATGTTCAGATCGATGGACCTTGCTGTGTTGCGTGCGTTGCAGAGATCCGGTTCAGCGAAGGTGAGCGCCTTCGCGTCGCTGGACGTGGTGCCGCTGATGGTGACGATGGTGGAGCACGTGGACATGTCGCGGGACTACGTCGTGACCAAGTCCATCTGGCATCTCAGCGACGCGGCCCTCAAGAGCGTTTGTGAGTCCTCAGCTCTCACCGTCGTCTCGATCAGCACATGAGCTCCTCCGCCCTGCTTTGATCTGAAACCACTCACTGACCGTTGATCCATCGATCGCCGCGCAGATACCTTCTACGCCATGTTCACGGTGTGGGGCGTCTGCTTCTTTGCGTCCATGAAGGCAAGCACGCATTACTAACATACACCATGCATGTGATTTCCTGGAGTGTTCATGACACACTTGTTTGTGGGTTAAATCAAAACAGGATCCCTTCTACGACAGCGACACGTACAGGAGCGCGGGTGGAGATGGAACCGTGCACTGGTACTACGATAGGGTAAGCACGCACGCATGAAGAATCAATGCAGTTAGCCTAGCCACAGATAACTTTACTGATATCGATCGTCTGCAATGTTCATTCATTGGCAGCAAGAGGACCTGGAGGCGTCTGCGAGGGAGGAGCTGCTGCGGGAGGAGCTGCTCGAGGAGATTGAGCAGAGGGTTGGGGGCCTCAGAGAGCTGGAGGAAGTAGTCACAAAGTGATTATGCGGATGAATGGGATGGGTATGGGCTACTAATCAGTTCTCGATCTGAACTTCATGAGCAAATAAGTTCAGACTTCTTTACTGTCCTGCTCAAACCTGTTCTGTATGACTGTATATGCCCCAAACGTACGCCTGGATGAACTGCAGTGCAATAGTTTTTTTTAAAAAAAAATTAGTCTGGCAGGAGAGCTGCTGATTATACTAATAAAGAAGGGGCTCAGACTGGGCAACACATTTTAGTTCAGACAACAAAGTGTTGGGGTACGATATCATCTGGATCCATCTCTGTGTATGTATATATAGGGCTTGTTTAGTTGGTGAAAAAGTTTGGGTTCGGCTACTGTAGCATTTTTCGTTTTATTTGGCAATTTGTGTCCAATCATGGACTAATTAGGCTCAAAAGATTTGTCTCGTGATTTACAACTAAACTGTGTAATTAGTTTTTTCTTTCACCTATATTTAGTACTCCATGCATATGCCGTAAGATTTGACGTGACAGATACACTGTAGCACTTTTTGGGTTAAACATGCTCATAGCACTTTTTGGCAAACTAGAACTGCAGTTGTACAGCATCGATATCACCGCTCGGCACAGAGAGTTCAAGGCGTACATTTACACATGCACCGTCTGGAGCGGTGCGCCGAAAAATGCAGCGGCGCCGCGGCGGGGACCGGGCCACGCCGGGGGGCCTGCCGGCCTGGAAGAAAAAGGCGTATGGCCTCGCCGCGCGCTGCAGCAGCCAGAGCCATGGAAGCTGATGAGTCACGTATTGCTCCGATCCCTGAGAACCTGACCCTGATCCCTGGTTCCCTGGAGCCAAGGACCGGCTGCACTGCTGACGGGTGGCCAGCGGTCAGACGACCGGACCCCTACCGGTTACGGAGTACGGAGTACAGTACTGTGCTACGACCGAGGGCAGCGGCGGCGTCTGATGTACGGCTTCGCAATCAGAGCCATGAAAATTTGAGCTAGCGATGGGCGATGATTGCACTCCAGCTAGTGTTAAGCATCGTTGTACTACTGTAGTCTGCAGTGTCGTGGAGCGCGTTGACAAAGCCGTGCACGTTGGCCACCTTGGCGGGAAAGTAAAGTTGCCCCTAGGGGCACATGCCTCGCATGGTGCAGGCCCGTATGTGGGGCAGTGCAAGTGGAGCGATGTCGCAAGGCCCCCTAAATATTAGGGCCCCAAATTTTACTTGAGTGCATATACTCCCTCTGTCCCTGAAAGCTTCAATTCCTAGAATCCGTGCCGGTCAAACTTTTTAAAATTTGACTAACTTTATAGAAAAGATGAACAACATTTATGACATAAAATAAGCATTTTATGAAAATATATTCTATGATAAATCAAATGATACTAGTTTGGTATCATAAATCTTAGCATTTTTTCATAGAAATTCGGTCAAAGTTTAAAAAATTTGACTTAAGATAACTCTAGAAATTGAAGTTTTCAGGGACAGAGGGAGTACATACTTAATTCTATTAATACAATTAGATATTTTAACTCTTAGTATATACCCATATAATGTTTTATGTCGTAAGAACAAAAGGACTAAGAAGACTTATGAGAAGAAGGAAAGAATACTAGCATATATAATGTAATTCTTAGTAAGGTTGGAAAAGCATATGCTATAGTTATACGTCTATCCTAAAATATAAAGTCCTGATTTAAGTTGGTGCGGTCTTTAAGGTCACAAATTAATTACTAATTTCTCTCATAGTATATCATATATGACAAAAATTTTGACATTAGAATGTACTCCTAAATATAAATCTAATTTAACCACTTTTGTTGTACAACTTTTCATACAATTAGGCTGATTATTGACCAACCATAACAAAGTTCAAATCTCAAATAGTGTGCAGCTTATATTTTTGAGATAAGAAATAACTTTAAAACATTTTTTTGTATTGCCACATCTTACATGTAGGGCCCTTTTTAAGTTTTGCACTAGGGCCTCAAATTCTTAAGTACGGCCCTGGCATGGTGCACCACACGTTTCGCATTGTGATGTCTGCATACATCTTAATGCGAAACGTGTGGTGCACAGTAAGAGACATGTGCTCTTAAGGGCATAAAAGAAAAAAGGAAAGGTGTTGGTGGCAAACAGCACGGGCTCCTGCTGCACCAGCCCGACCCTGAGGTGTAGCGACTTGAGGTTCAGTCGTCGGATGTCCTTGCCACTGATCATCACCTTCCCGACGAATGGGTCGTAGAAGCGCTCGTGAGGGCGATGAAGATGCTTGATACGACCATGCCAGCGTCGGCGATCTCGCCGAGCTTTTCCACCTCTTCACCGACCTCTCCGGCTACATCTCTGACCCCTGCAGGACCGATCACACGTAACCGCGCTAAGAAGATACAACAAAAGGTGCACGCGCTACTTTATGAATTTCAATTAAACACTAATGAGAACTTTATGCTACCTAAATCTTGTGTGTTAACATTGCTTAGGTACACAAGAGAGAACAAGCAGAATACATCAGAGGCGAACCAGAATGAAGAACCAAGCTCGAGTCAGTCCAGCATGACAGGAATGTCAAGAAGGAACAGTCATATCTTTTGACTTCCAAAAGCTATGAAGGTCATTCAGGACTTGTCGGAAAGCTCTTGAAGTCTATTTTCCAATGCTTCTAACCCCAACCAGTTTGAAGTTTTCCTCAAGGCGTCCGATCAGTTTTAGTGTTGACTGGTCAGAGGGTCCACAGTCTGCCTGAAGTCCAAATCTTCGTATTAAACTGTACCATTCTACAAAGTTTCATAAAGCAAGGTGCACATGGTGTGAAAGCTTATCCAGTTAGCTTTCAAACGCATCCAGCCGCACGTCATTTGAAGTTTCCTAGAAGGAGTTATTGTCAAAACACTAAAGACTGTGCAGAGTCAAACAGCCACGCAGAATCAGCACTGGAGCCATTTCGAGGAGGTCCTTTCACACTAGCGACGAGTTTATTTTTGCTTCGTGTTTTCACCTATCCTGGAGGGTTGTTCCATCTATAAATACTCCCCTATGCCTCAGATGTAAAAGGAACTTTTGATAATTTGAGATAATCCCAGATATATTGCAGCCGAGCTGCCGAGTGCTTACTCCACCCTTGTTCTTCCTTGTTCTTCCTGGACTTGTGAGGAGATCCACTGATTCGTGCTCTACGGGTTCCAGTACGGCTGCCCCGTCTTGTGTGGATTAGCTCCGGTTGTGGTTCTGCGGTCGTTCGGAGATCGAGTCGAAGTCTTCGCGGTTTCGGTGTCTCTCTCCCCGTCGCTTGGTCGCATCCAACCTTGGCAGGTATAAAGCTAGTTATCCGCTGTTCTATAGCAAGTTATCTTTGTGTTCATCAACCTACTGTCGTGAAGATCGGGCCAACCTTGTACCGATATCCGATCGGTACTTATCATGTGGTAATCAGAGCTATCGTTGTCACGGTAGGTTTTGTTATCATCCACTTATATATCCATCCTTTGTTTACATTTGCTACTGTTTTCATCCATCATATATATTTGTGATTTGTTCATGTCCTATAGTCCACTAAAAAGCCACAAAAAAATCATATAGCCATTTCGTGGCACTGTTTCTTTGTGTTCATTTCGTTCATCTTGTTGCTAGTCACCATCATCGTTGTCCTTCCGCCGTACTCTCATTTTATTTTTTATCCACACCCCTCATATGTTATCTTGTGTTTGCTGAAGAAAAAAAAATCTAAAAAAAGGGTGTGAAAGAAAGAGTAAAAGAAAAAAAAGAAGAAAAAAAAGAAGAAAAAAAAGAAGAAGCAAAGAGAAGTGGAAAGGGGTTGTGCTACGGTTTCTGAAAACCTAAGTTTTATATCTGTAAATTCAGTTTGTGGTGCACTGGATAGCAACATACATATCTTGTTTTGAACGATCTGTATCACCTTGTTATAGTATCATAGCCCTCCTTGTTAGCCACCTATAGCTCCACCAAAACCTAAACCGGGACAATCGATTCGTAATCCTTACGACCTCTCAACCACCTCCGTTGAGGCTGCCACACCAGCACCATTACAGTCCTTGAGATCTGGAAAGAACTTGGGTAAGTAAGAGGTGAGATTGTGTGTGTCCATAAATTTTCTATTCCACTTTCTCTTGCTGTCCCTAACATGGCAGGATCAGATTTAAGTGTCCATGGTGGGAACCGTGGATAGGGAGCCCCCTGTCTCTCGGGCTGAACTACGTCATGTGGCTGATTCACTTGTGAAGGCAATGGAGAGGATGCTTGATGCGCGTCTGAAAGCCCAAGTTTGGTTTTGGTAATTAATGACATCAAGTTGCTAATTCCATGTGTTAAGTGTTTTGAGTTAGGCATAAGCAACACATGTGATGAAGGTGTACGTGGCAAGGAGTGGTGGCCACAAGATCACAAAGAGATGGTGCATGGACATGAAATGATGAGCAAGATCATGGTGGAGATGCACATGAAATGATGGACATGATGATCAAGTGAAGGAGAAGGATCTAAGAGCGCAAGGCAAAGGTATAACCATAGGGTTTTCCTTTTGCCGGTCTAAGATGAGTAGAGAAGTGATTGACCGGGTTTAGGATACATAGCCGACTATCAAGAGGGGCAATCACGGTTACCTCGGAAATCAAGTGCCACTAGATCAATGTCTTGAGCATATGCATTTAGGATCTAGTAAAGAGCTAACATAACGCCTTGGAAAATATTTGTGAAAATGCTAACACACATGCACATGGTGGTGTACACTTGGTGGTGTTAGCACATTTGCGAAGGCGGTGAAGTTTAAGCGGTAGAGAGGGGTTTGGGTTCCTCTCTCCCTCCCGCCGAGCTTGCGAGGCGGGATTCGGCGCTTTTTGGAGAAGTGAAATGCCTATTTTCCTTTGCGCCGAAAGTTGGAAAAGAAACGGAGGCGAACGGAGGTCACTGCGTGCACCGGACGCTGCACCGAACGCGGTCACTGTGCGACCGGCGCGTCCGGTCAGGCGAACTGCGGTTCACGAGGACGATCGGACGCGGTGCGCGTCCGGTCACAGGTGACCGGACGCGTCCGGTCGTCCAGGGAGCTTACTGGACTCCCACCGGACGCGGGCACTGTGGCGTCCGGTCCTTTCTTCAGCGCGTCCGGTCGGTGTTTCGCAGTGCGCGGCTCGGTGTTGACCGGCGCGTCCGGTGGGTCACGGGACCGGCGCGTCCGGTCGTGACCAGCGCGTCCGGTCACTCGGTCGAGCGCGTCCGGTCAACGGTAACGGCTAGTTCGAACGAGCACTATTCACGTCTGTCGCGTAGTGACCGGACGCGTCCGGTCACCCTGACCGGAGCGTCCGGTCAGCGCGATTTCTGCTGCGTCGTTTCTAACGGCTAGCTGCGTACCCCTTCATTATAAATAGATGGTGGCCGGGGTTTGAGGGCAACCCTTGCACATTTTGAGACCTAGAGACATCCTTTGAGCTAGAGAACAACCCCTCCACTCATCTCTTTGATTGATTGCACATCTTGAGTGAGATTGAGTGAGATTCAAGTGCATTGCTTGAGAGTTGCATTCTAGAGGCACTTGATCTTCGAGTTGCTGCGGATTTCTTGTTACTCTTCCGTGTTTCCCGACACGGTAGACGGCTTGGAGCAGCGGAGGTGATTGAGCTCGCAATTGGAGATTGTTGGAGCCTTCACCAAGTGTTGTAAGGGGTTCGTGATCCTTCCCCGCGGGAGTTCGCAAATTGGATACTCTAGTGGAGCTCGTGGCTTGGAGGATCCCCATCTTGTGTGCGGTTGTGCGGCGCCCGCCGAGGGCTCAACTCTTGATAGTTGATTAGCTCGCGAACCGACAAGTGGGTGCATCGCCACAATGAGGAGTAGCTTGCCGGGAAGCAAGTGAACCTCGGGATAAATTCTTGTGTCATTCTCTTCCCGAGGATTTCTCTTGTGTGATTGATTGATTGGTACTTCTCATCTCTACACGGCGGTATAATCACTTGAAGCTCTTCTCTCGTATTACTTCTTGTTACTAGCTTGTTGTTGTTGTTGTGTTTAGTGAATAGCCTTGTACTAGACTTGTGTAGGTGGCTTGCTTAATTAGTTAGAGCTAGTGCTTTGTGCTTCACCACCTTTCGTACTAA
Organism: Saccharum hybrid cultivar R570; assembly: GCA_038087645.1. NCBI lineage: Eukaryota > Viridiplantae > Streptophyta > Magnoliopsida > Poales > Poaceae > Saccharum > Saccharum hybrid cultivar. Next base: position 2,376,747 of record JAQSUU010000563.1, on the reverse strand, counting down.
CTTGTGGTTAAGTAATTCTTGTAGAAGTTTTAATTAGGCTATTCACCCCCCCTCTAGCCTTTTTGGACCTTACAAGTGGTATCGGAGCCGAGGCACCGTTTATTTGAGGCTTAACAACCTACGGTGAAGAAGAAATGGCTCAATTAAGTTTGCACATCAACAACACCAAGAAGGCACCTCACTTTGATGGCACAAATTATGCATATTGGAAGGTTAAGATGACCGCACACCTCAAGTCAATCAATAGAGAAGTGTGGAAGGTCACCGAAACAAAATTTGAGGTTGCTAATCCGGAAGCACCTACACCGGTGGAAGAAAAGAAGCTCCAATGCAATGATATTGTCATTAGTGCCCTTCATGAGGCATTAGATGACAAGACATTTGAGCAAGTGAAGAACATAGAAGTTGCACATGATGCTTGGGCCAAGTTAGAAGAAACATTTGAGGGCACCGAAGGCACAAAGACCGCCAAGGCATATATTTTGCAAGAAAAGTTTTCTAGCTTCAAGATGCAAGAAGATGAGAGTGTTCCGGAAATGTTTCATAGATTGCAAGTCATTGTGAATGAGCTCAAGGCACTTGGTGAGGAGGTCAAGGACAACCAATTCTCTATGAAGTTCTTGAGAAGCTTGCCCAAGAGATTTGATACATTGATCACCGTGCTAGTGAGGACTACATTGAAGGATTCAACTCCTCAACAAATATTTCAAGAAGTGATGACCGATGATTCATATAGAGAAGATGATGAGAAGGATGAGTTGGTCAAGAAGAAGAAGGAGAATGAGAAGAAAGACGAGCAAAAGAAGAAGCAAGAAAAGAAAGAGAGCTCTCATAAGAAAAAGAATGATTCTCATGTTGCTACATGGGATAGTGATGATTCCTCAAGTGATGATGAGGATGACTACAAGAGCAAGAAGAAGGGACATGCTAGCATTGCTATCCAAGAGAAGGTCTCCCTCTTCGACACTCCATCGTGCTTCATGGCTAAGGCCGCTAAGGTATCATCCGATGATGAGAGTGATAATGATAATGCTAGTGATAGTGATAGTGATGAAGAAGAATTCACTAAAGATGAACTAATCACTATGCTAGAAGATTGCACTCAACATTATAAAGAATCTAGAAAGGAATACAAGGGCTTGCTTAAGGAAAAGAAAAACCTTATGCAAGAACTTGATGAGCTTAGAGCATCTTATGAGAGTCTAAAGGTAGACCATAAGAAGCTTCAAAAGTCTCACACTAAGCTTGAAGAATCTCATTCCTCTCTAGTTGAAAAATGTGAAAACATGCCAACTAATGTTGAGAAAGCTAAAACTTGCAACATAGGCATATCTTGTGATATAATTGATGAATCTTGTCATAAGCCTATTGTTGTTACTTCCACTAACCCTTCATGTAGCTCATCTACATCATCCTCATCTAGTAGTGACGGTTTCACTTGTGATTCCACACTAATAGTTGAGAATGAAAATCTCAAGAAGGAGGTAAAAGAGCTCAATCACACCTTAGCTAAGGCTTATGGTGGTGAGGACCGCTTGCTTATGTGCTTGGGTAGCCAAAGGGCTTCTCTCTATAAAGAGGGTTTGGGCTATAACCCCAAGAAAGGCAAGGCCGCTTTTGCTCCTCACAAGACTCGTTTTGTGAAGAACAATGGTAGCTATTGCAAAAGTTGCAAGCAAGTTGGTCACATAGAGCGAAATTGCATGAACAAGAAATCCAAAGCTAATGTATCCTCAATTAAGTTTGATTCTTTCTATATACTTACCAAGGGTACAAATGGTATTCATGCTAAGTTCATTGGTGCACCATGGATGGGCTCAAAGAAGAAAGCCATTTGGGTACCAAAGAGCTTGGTCACTAACCTTGGAGGACCCAAACAAGTTTGGGTACCTAAAAAGAATTGATCTTATCTTGTAGGTCAATTACAAAGCCGGAGGAAGGCATTGGGTGCTTGATAGTGGGTGCACTCAACATATGACCGGGGATTCTTGTATGTTCAAATCAATTGATACAAGTCAAAATGGTGGTTTTGATGCTATCACTTTCGGCAATAACAAGAAAGGCAAGGTCAAGGGGCTTGGTAAAATTGCTATCTCAAATGACATGAGCATATCTAATGTGTTGCTAGTTGAGAGCTTGGATTTCAATCTTTTGTCTGTGGCACAACTTTGTGATCTTGGCTTCAAGTGCATATTTGGTAGTGATGATGTTGAAGTCATAAGTGTTGATGGATCAAATTTGATATTCAAAGGATTTAGACATGGTAGCTTGTACTTGGTTGACTTCAATGATAGTGAGACTCAATTGACATCATGCTTGCTTAGCAAATCTAGTATGGGATGGTTATGGCATAGAAGGCTTGGTCATGTTGGAATGAAACAATTGAACAAACTTTTGAGGCATGACTTAGTTAGAGGCTTGAAGGATGTCACCTTTGAGAAGGATAAACCTTGTAGTGCTTGTCAAGCCGGCAAACAAGTTGGAAATAAACATCCTAGTAAGAGTGAAATGAGCACATCAAAGGCATTTGAGCTATTGCACATGGACTTGTTTGGGCCAACAACATACACTAGTATTGGTGGTAACAAGTATGGTTTTGTGATTGTTGATGACTACACTAGATACACTTGGGTGTTCTTTCTCTATGATAAGAGTGATGTTCATGATCTATTCAAGTCATTTGTCAAGAGAGTGCAAAATGAATTTGAGACTACCATCAAGAAGATTAGAAGTGACAATGGTAGTGAGTTCAAGAACACAAGAGTTGAAGCTTTATGTGATGATCTTGGTATTGGACATCAATTCTCTCCAACATACACTCCTCAATCCAATGGTGTAGTTGAAAGGAAGAATAGAACTTTGATTGACATGGCTAGATCAATGCTTAGTGAATACAATGTGAGTCATTCATTTTGGAGTGAAGCTATCAACACGGCTTGCTATTGTAGCAACCGTCTCTATTGCCATGGGAAGCTTGGAAAGACACCATATGAGCTATTGAATGGAAGAAAGCCCAACATTGCATACTTTAGAGTGTTTGGTTGCAAATGCTATATTCTCAAGAAAGGCACTAGATTGAGCAAGTTTAAAAAGAAATGTGATGAAGGGTTCTTACTTGGTTATTCTACCACAAGCAAAGCATATAGAGTTTGGAATCTCACAAATGGCACCTTGGAAGAAGTTCATGATGTTGAGTTTGATGAAACCCAAGGATCTCAAAATGAAGCTCGAAACCTTGATGATGTGAGAGGAGATCAATTGTCAAATGCAATGAAGAACATGGACATTGGTGACATAAGGCCGAGGCAAGTTGATGATGATGATGATATTCAAGTGATCAACCAAAGTGTGCAAATTGATACAAATCAAGCAAGCTCTAGTGGTTCTCATGATGAAGTGCAAGATCAAGGTCAAGTAAGTGGAAGCAATCAACTCCCAATACTCCAACCTACTAGTATTGCAAGGGATCATCCATTGGATCAAATCATTGGTGGAATTCAAAGTGGTGTTCAAACTAAATCAAGGCTAGCATCCTTTTGTGAGCATTATTCGTTTGTGTCACTTGAAGAACCTAAGAAAATAGAAGATGCATTGAAGGATTCCGATTGGGTGAATGCCATGCATGAAGAGCTAAACAACTTCACTAGAAATCAAGTTTGGGAACTTGTTGAAAGGCCAAAGAACTACAATGTGATTGGTACTAAGTGGGTCTTTAGAAACAAGCAAGATCAAGATGGCATGGTTGTGAGGAACAAAGCAAGATTAGTAGCACAAGGTTACACACAAGTTGAAGGTCTTGACTTTGGAGAAACATATGCACCGGTTGCAAGATTGGAGGCAATTAGAATCTTATTAGCATATGCTTGTGCACACAACATCAAGCTCTATCAAATGGATGTCAAAAGTGCATTTCTCAATGGCTACATCAATGAAGAAGTTTATGTTGAGCAACCTCCCGGTTTTGAAAATGACAAGAAGCCCAACCATGTCTACAAGCTCAAGAAGGCATTGTATGGTTTGAAGCAAGCACCTAGAGCATGGTATGAGAGATTGAGGGACTTTCTTCTCTCTAAAGGGTTCAAGATGGGAAAGGTTGACACCACTCTCTTCACCAAGAAAATTGGAAATGACTTGTTTGTGTTGCAAATCTATGTTGATGATATCATTTTTGGATCAACAAATCAAGACTTTTGTGAAGAGTTTGGAAATATGATGGCTAATGAGTTTGAGATGTCAATGATTGGAAAGCTTAGTTACTTTCTTGGACTTCAAATCAAGCAAATGAAGAATGGCACTTTTGTAAGTCAAGGGAAGTACATCAAGGACATGATCAAGAAGTTTGGATTGCAAGATGCTAAGCCAATGAGTACACCAATGGGCACAAATGATCAATTGAGTATTGATGCAAGTGGCAACATGGTAGATCAAAAGCAATACCGGTCTATGATTGGAAGTTTGCTCTATGTCACCGCTTCAAGGCCGGATGTGATGTTTAGTGTGTGCAAGTGTGCAAGATATCAAGCTTCACCTAGAGAAAGTCACTTGAAAGCAACCAAGAGGATATTGAGATATCTTAAGGGCACTCATGATGTTGGATTATGGTATCCCAAGGGATCTAATTTTGAGTTGATTGGATATTCGGACTCCAACTATGGTGGTTGCAAGATTGATAGAATGAGCACAAGTGGCACTTGTCAATTGCTTGGAAGGTCTCTTGTTTCATGGTCATCAAAGAAACAAAATAGTGTTGCACTATCTACCGCCAAGGCCGAATACATTAGTGCCGGTAGTTGTTGTGCACAATTGCTTTGGATGAAGGCCACTTTGAATGATTTTGGAATCAAGTTCAAGAATGTACCATTGTTTTGTGACAATGAAAGTGCTATCAAGATGACTCAAAATCCGGTTCAACATTCAAGAACCAAGCACATTGATATAAGGCATCACTTCATAAGAGACCATCAACAAAAGGGGTGATATTAGCATTGAGAGCATTGGCACCGAAGATCAACTAGCCGATATCTTTACAAAGCCACTTGATGAGAAGAGATTTTACAAGTTGAAGAATGAATTGAACATACTTGACTTCTCCAACTTGGAATGAGTGCACCCCCACATTCTTATATGACATGCCTCTCCTCCGACATAGCAAGGTAAAGTTGTTTGGCATATCATTCATACTTTGCTAAGGACATGTTTAGAACATATAGACATATTTGCATTTCAAATAGGATCATTCATGAAAATTAAATGAGTTTATTGTATATATGGTACCACTATTGCTTCTATGTTTGATTGATCTAGTGGTAGCATATGACATGTTTGTGGGCTTGCAAACCTAGTGTTGAATCTAGAAAATGAGCTCATGATGTGTAATTCAACATGGTCAAGATAACCCTTATACTTTATGAGGTGTGAAGAAGCTTGTCCTTGGATCAAACCGAATTACATATTCTAGGCAAGTGATCTAGATTGAACCATAATTTGGACTCCCTCATATTGATTGACTTATCTCCCACTAAAATTGGCACCTTTTTGGTGATTGTTGACAAAGGGGGAGAGAAAAGTCACAAAGATAGAAAAGTCACAAAGGGGGAGAAAGTTAAGAAGAGAAAAGTCACAAAGATAAAAAGTTAAACAAAGGGGGAGAGAAAGTATAAGACTTTGGAAAGGGATCAATTAAAATTTGAGCACACAAGTAGGGGGAGCAAGCTCATGAATTGTTTGTTGCATTTGTATGTGCATTAACATGATGAATTGTTGCATTGCAAAATTTAAATTCATACTCATGTTTGTATGGTGTTTGCTAGAATTAGAACTTGAATGATGATTTGGTAAGAGTAGCTTTTTAAGTGGTATCCAGACACCTATGCTTATAATGTTGATCTCACGGGGTACTTTAGTGTTTGTGATCTTTACAAGTGAGGAATTACAAGTGGTGTCTAGCTACATCGATGCTAAGGATGGTATATAAAGGCAACTCCGATTGGTATCACGCTTCAAAGGTCCATTCTATATACCTTAGCATCAATTTGATAGTAGTAACTCTCCCAAAATTCATGTCCATACATATGTGCACAATTGAACCAAACTCATAGAAGCACATATGTAGGGGGAGCTAATACTATCGAAATTGAAAATCGATTTCATTTCATATCTTTGTGATGGTTGTCATCAATTACCAAAAAGGGGGAGATTGAAAGCCCAAGTTTGGTTTTGGTAATTAATGACATCAAGTTGCTAATGCCATGTGTTAAGTGTTTTGAGTTAGGCATAAGCAACACATGTGATGAAGGTGTACGTGGCAAGGAGTGGTGGCCACAAGATCACAAAGAGATGGTGCATGGACATGAAATGATGAGCAAGATCATGGTGGAGATGCACATGAAATGATGGACATGATGATCAAGTGAAGGAGAAGGATCTAAGAGCGCAAGGCAAAGGTATAACCATAGGGTTTTCCTTTTGCCGGTCTAAGATGAGTAGAGAAGTGATTGACCGGGTTTAGGATACATAGCCGACTATCAAGAGGGGCAATCACGGTTACCTCGGAAATCAAGTGCCACTAGATCAATGTCTTGAGCATATGCATTTAGGATCTAGTAAAGAGCTAACATAACGCCTTGGAAAATATTTGTGAAAATGCTAACACACATGCACATGGTGGTGTACACTTGGTGGTGTTAGCACATTTGCGAAGGCGGTGAAGTTTAAGCGGTAGAGAGGGGTTTGGGTTCCTCTCTCCCTCCCGCCGAGCTTGCGAGGCGGGATTCGGCGCTTTTTGGAGAAGTGAAATGCCTATTTTCCTTTGCGCCGAAAGTTGGAAAAGAAACGGAGGCGAACGGAGGTCACTGCGTGCACCGGACGCTGCACCGGACGCTGCACCGGACGCGGTCACTGTGCGACCGGCGCGTCCGGTCAGGCGAACTGCGGTTCACGAGGACGATCGGACGCGGTGCGCGTCCGGTCACAGGTGACCGGACGCGTCCGGTCGTCCAGGGAGCTTACTGGACTCCCACCGGACGCGGGCACTGTGGCGTCCGGTCCTTTCTTCAGCGCGTCCGGTCGGTGTTTCGCAGTGCGCGGCTCGGTGTTGACCTGCGCGTCCGGTGGGTCACGGGACCGGCGCGTCCGGTCGTGACCAGCGCGTCCGGTCGCTCGGTCGAGCGCGTCCGGTCAACGGTAACGGCTAGTTCGAACGAGCACTATTCACGTCTGTCGCGTAGTGACCGGACGCGTCCGGTCACCCTGACCGGAGCGTCCGGTCAGCGCGATTTCTGCTGCGTCGTTTCTAACGGATAGCTGCGTACCCCTTCGTTATAAATAGATGGTGGCCGGGGTTTGAGGGCAACTCTTGCACATTTTGAGACCTAGAGACATCCTTTGAGCTAGAGAACAACCCCTCCACTCATCTCTTTGATTGATTGCACATCTTGAGTGAGATTGAGTGAGATTTAAGTGCATTGCTTGAGAGTTGCATTCTAGAGGCACTTGATCTTCGAGTTGCTGCGGATTTCTTGTTACTCTTCCGTGTTTCCCGACACGGTAGACGGCTTGGAGCAGCGGAGGTGATTGAGCTCGCAATTGGAGATTGTTGGAGCCTTCACCAAGTGTTGTAAGGGGTTCGTGATCCTTCCCCGCGGGAGTTCGCAAATTGGATACTCTAGTGGAGCTCGTGGCTTGGAGGATCCCCATCTTGTGTGCGGTTGTGCGGCGCCCGCCGAGGGCTCAACTCTTGATAGTTGATTAGCTCGCGAACCGACAAGTGGGTGCATCGCCACAACGAGGAGTAGCTTGCCGGGAAGCAAGTGAACCTCGGGATAAATTCTTGTGTCATTCTCTTTCCGAGGATTTCTCTTGTGTGATTGATTGATTGGTACTTCTCATCTCTACACGGCGGTATAATCACTTGAAGCTCTTCTCTCGTATTACTTCTTGTTACTAGCTTGTTGTTGTTGTTGTGTTTAGTGAATAGCCTTGTACTAGACTTGTGTAGGTGGCTTGCTTAATTAGTTAGAGCTAGTGCTTTGTGCTTCGCCACCTTTCGTACTAACTTGTGGTTAAGTAATTCTTGTAGAAGTTTTAATTAGGCTATTCACCCCCCCCTCTAGCCTTTTTGGACCTTACAGCGTCTTCCCATGGCGGGAGGCTGAGGGCCACCTCGCCCTCATGAAGACCATCATCGAGAGAAATCTGGAGATGAGAATTCTGGTTTCGGCTATGGATTCAATCATTTCGGGAATGGTCGTGGAGGACATGGTGGTGGTCGCCGTGTTGATTTTGATGATCAGCGTGGTGGCCGTCGTGTACATGGGCATCGTGCACACAGGCGTCATGTACGATTTGAAGATGAAGAGTTTGACGACCATGATGAAGAGGAAGGACCTTATGGTGATGAAAATCCCTTCGGTCATGGCGGGGAATTTGAGCGGCGTCGGTATCATCGTCGGCATGCTGATTTTGAAGATAGGGGATATCGCCGTGGTCATCGGCAGCATGAAGAACCGGACAATATTGCTCGTGTCAAGTTAAGTATTCCAAAATTCACCGGCAAGGAGAATGCAGATGAGTTCCTTGAATGGGCTGAGCAGTGTGATCAAATTTTTAGAATTCATAATCTTTCAGATCAGCGCCGTGTGAACCTTGCTTCAGTTGAATTCTCTGGTTATGCTCTCACTTGGTGGAATCAAATTCAGGAGAATCAGCTTGAGTTGGGATTTGGGTATATTAACACCTGGGAAGAGATGAAGCAAGTAATGAAGAGACGATTTGTACCTTCGAGCTATCAGCGAGATCTCAGAAACCGATTGCAAAAGTTGAAGCAAGGGAAGAGATCGGTTGATGAATATTTCAAGGAAATGGAGTTGCTGTTAGTGCGGACTGGAACCAGAGAAGATCCAGAGTCTAAGATGGCAAGATTTCTAGAAGGTCTCAATGAAGAAATCTCTGGTTTTGTGGAGATGTTTCCATATCGTAACTTGCAAGACCTCGTTGATCAAGCTATGCGTACAGAGAAGAAAATTCAGCAGGAGTCACGAGGGAAATCTTTTAGTAATCATACCATTGCTGCTCCATGGCGCAAACAGCAGTCCAATGCCTCTTATGGTGAGGGACGATCTCAAGGAGCTGCAGCTAGGTCTTCTCCATCAATTGCTAATTCAAAGATGGCGGTTTTCACAGCATCATCACCAGCAAATCAGCAGCGGTCTGCTGCAAATTCAGCAGCCCCAACCATTGCTTCTGGTGCCACTTCTTCCACTCGAAGTAGAGAGATTGAATGCCATAAGTGTCATGGCCGTGGGCACGTTGCTGCCCAATGTCCAAGTAGAAGGACCATGTTGTTGAATGAGAAAGGAGAATGGGAATCTGAAAGTGATCCCGAAGATGATGGACCGATATTCGATGAGGAAGTTCAAGAGGAAGAGAATGAGATTCAGCCTGATGAAAGAGAACACAACTGTTTTATTTCTCTTCGCGTGCTGAGTGTCACTGCTGAAAAGGAAGAGAATGGGCAGCGACATAATCTTTTTTATACCAGAGGCATGATCAAGGATAAGTTATGTCGAATTATTGTTGATAATGGAAGTTGCAATAACATTGCTAGCCAAGAATTAGTGGACAGATTGGGATTGAAGCCGCGGTGTCACCCTAAGCCATACAAGATGCAGTGGCTTAATGATTGTGGAACGTTGCGTGTAAGTCATATCGTGACTGTGCCTTTCTCTGTTGGTAAATATAATGATCATGTGGAGTGTGACGTGGTGCTTATGCAAGCGTGCCAACTGTTGCTAGGTAGACCATGGTTATATGATCGTGATGTTCAGATTTTTGGAAGAACCAACAAGCTGTCTTTTGTGTACAAAGGAGAGCGAATTTCTTTGCTTCCTTTGACACCGGAGGAAATTTTAAAAGATGATCTCAAAACGAAACAGCGAGAGAGCGAGAACCACTTAAGAGTGATCCACAAAAATAGTGAGAGAGAGTTTCCACAGCCAAATAAAACCCCACAGCTGCAAAGAACCCAGAAACCGGGGAAAGAAGGGTTAGTCATGATGGCTAGGAAAGGGGATCTAAAGGAGTTGAGTGAACCTAATGCCATGTTCTTTGTACTCTTGTACAAGGACACTCTTTTTGCTACTAACACCTTACCCTCTACCCTGCCAAGTGTTGTTTTTGATGTGTTACAGGATTTTAAGGATGTGTTTCCAGACGAGGTGCCACCAGGGCTGTCACCCAAGAGAGGGATCGAGCATCAAATCGATTTGGTTCCTGGTGCTTCCCTCCCAAATCGTGCTGCCTACCGCACCAACCCGGAGGAAACCAAAGAAATCCAGCGACAAGAAAGGGTATGTGCAAGAAAGCCTTTCACCTTGTGCTGTTCCAGTCCTTTTAGTTCCTAAGAAAGATGGATCTTGGCGAATGTGTGTGGACTGCCGAGCAATTAACAACATCACTGTGAGGTATAGGCATCCCATTCTAAGATTAGATGATATGCTTGATGAACTTAGTGGTGCTATAATTTTCACTAAAATTGATTTAAGGAGTGGTTATCACCAAATTCGTATGAAAGAAGGAGATGAATGGAAAACAACCTTCAAGACAAAATTTGGGTTGTATAAATGGTTGGTGATGCCCTTCGGTTTGACAAATGCACCTAGCACATTTATGAGATTGATGAACCATGAGCTTAGAGCCTTTATTGGAAAATTTGTTGTTGTTTATTTTGATGACATCTTAATTTACAGCAAGTCTCTTGACGATCATGTAAAACATATCCAATGCGTGCTTGCTGTCCTACGTGAGAAAAAACTGTATGCTAACCTTGAGAAGTGCACCTTTTGCACCGACAAGGTAGTTTTTCTTGGATTTATTGTTTCAGGACAAGGTGTGGAGGTAGATGAAGAAAAGATCAAGGCCGTACGAGAATAGACGCCTCCACAGAACGTGAGTCAAGTGAGGAGCTTCCTTGGGCTTGCTGGTTTCTACCGGCGATTTGTGAAAGATTTTAGCACTATTGCTGCCCCTATGAACGAGCTTACTAAGTGTCTTTCAAGTGGGAAGACGCACATCAAAAGGCATTTAATGAGTTAAAGCAGAAGCTAACAACAGCTCCAGTCCTTGCACTTCCAAATTTCGGTAAGACATTTAAGATTGAATGTGATGCAAGCGGAGTTGGGATTGGAGGTGTGCTCATGCAAGAACGAAGGCCAATTGCGTACTTCAGTGAAAAGCTAAGTGGTCCAACTCTTAATTATTTAGTTTATGATAAAGAACTATATGCTCTTGTTCGGAGTTTGGAAACTTGGCAACACTATCTTTTCCCTAAAGAATTTGTGATACACTCTGACCATGAATCTTTGAAACATCTTAAAGGTCAACTAAAACTGAACCGAAGACATGCAAAATGGTGTGAATTCATTGAATCTTTTCCTTATGTGGTTAAATACAAGAAAGGAAAGGAAAATGTTGTAGCTAATGCTTTGTCCCGACGTTATGCTTTGCTTACACAACTTGATGATAAAATTCTTGGATTATAAAGTATAAAGGAATTATACGCTACTGATTCATACTTTGCTGAACCATATACAAAGTGTTGTGATGGCAAAGGATGGGAAAAATATCATGTGCATGATGGATTCTTATTTCGAGCTAACAAACTATGCATTCCAGATTGCTCTGTTCGAATTTTACTTGTGCAGGAAGCTCATGCAGGTGGGCTTATGGGCTATTTTGGAGCCAAAAAGACAGAGCAAGTGTTGGCCAACCACTTCTTTTGGCCGAAGATGAGAAGAGACGTAGAGAGACATGTTCTTCGCTGCGAGTCATGCCACAAAGCTAAGTCTCGTTTGAACCCTCATGGACTTTACACTTCTCTTCCTATTCCTAGTGCTCCCTGGGAAGACATATCTATGGATTTTGTTCTTGGGTTACCACGCACTAAGCGGGGAAAGGATTCGATTTTTGTTGTGGTTGATCGATTTAGCAAAATGGCGCATTTTATTCCATGCCACAAGAGTGACGATGCTTCGCATATTGCTGATTTATTTTTTAAAGAAGTTGTGCGCTTGCATGGAGTGCCACGTACTATTGTTTCTGATCGAGATACAAAATTTTTGAGCTATTTTTAGAAAACTTTATGGGGAAAACTTGGGACACGATTGTTGTTTTCCACGACATGTCATCTGCAAACGGATGGACAAACTGAAGTTGTGAATCGAACACTATCAACGTTACTGCGAGCTGTTCTCAAAAAGAATTTAAAACTTTGGGAAGAAAGTTTGCCACATGTTGAGTTTGCATACAATAGGGCAGTGCATTCGACTACTAAATTTTGCCCATTTGAAATCGTATATGGGTTCATACCCATTGCTCCCATAGATCTTTTGCCTTTACCTGTGCAGGAACGGATGAGCTTCAATGCAAGCAAGCGAGCTGAATTTGTCAAGAGTCTTCATGACCGAGCTCGAACCAACATTGAGAAGATGACCAAGATATATGAGAAGCGTGCCAACAAGGGTCGAAAAAAGATGTTATTTGAAGCAGGAGACCTCGTTTGAGTGCATCTACGCAAGGATAGATTTCCTGAATAACGCAAGAGCAAGTTGCAGCCCCGAGCTGATGGTCCCTTCAAAGTGCTTCGCAAGATCAATGACAATGCTTATGAAATTGATCTGCCAAGTACTTATGGTGTGAGTACAAGTTTCAATGTGTCCGACCTCTCTCCATTCTTTGGGTTGGAAGAGTCGAGGACGACTCTTTTTGAAGGGGGGAGGATGATACGACCATGCCAGCGTCGGCGATCTCGCCGAGCTTTTCCACCTCTTCACCGACCCCTCCGGCTACATCTCTGACCCCTGCAGGACCGATCACACGTAACCGCGCTAAGAAGATACAACAAGAGGTGCACGCGCTACTTTATGAATTTCAATTAAACACTAATGAGAACTTTATGCTACCTAAATCTTGTGTGTTAACATTGCTTAGGTACACAAGAGAGAACAAACAGAATACATCAGGGGCGAACCAGAATGAAGAACCAAGCTCGAGTCAGTCCATCGTGACATGAATGTCAAGAAGGAACAATCATATCTTTTGACTTCCAAAAGCTATGAAGGTCATTCAGGACTTGTCGGAAAGCTCTTGAAGTCTATTTTCCAATGCTTCTAACCCCAACCAGTTTGAAGTTTTCCTCAAGGCGTCCGACCAGTTTTAGTGTTAACTGGTCAGAGGGTCCACAGTCTGCCTGAAGTCCAAATCTTCGTATTAAACTGTACCATTCTACAAAGTTTCATAAAAGCAAGGTGCACATGGTGTGAAAGCTTATCCAGTTAGCTTTCAAACGCATCCAGCCGCACGTCATTTGAAGTTTCCTAGAAGGAGTTATTGTCAAAACACTGAAGACTGTGCAGAGTCAAACAGCCACGCAGAATCAGCACTGGAGCCATTTCGAGGAGGTCCTTTCACACTAGCGACGAGTTTATTTTTGCTTCATGTTTTCACCTATCCTGGAGGGTTGTTCCATCTATAAATACTCCCCTATGCCTCAGATGTAAAAGGAACTTTTGATAATTTGAGATAATCCCAGATATATTGCAGCCGAGCTGCCGAGTGCTTACTCCACCCTTGTTCTTCCTTGTTCTTCCTGGACTTGTGAGAAGATCCACTGATTCGTGCTCTACGGGTTCCAGTACGGCTGCCCCGTCTTGTGTGGATTAGCTCCGGTTGTGGTTCTGCGGTCGTTCGGAGATCGAGTCGAAGTCTTCGTGGTTTCGGTGTCTCTCTCCCCGTCACTTGGCCGCATCCAACCTTGGCAGGTATAAAGCTAGTTATCCGCTGTTCTACAGCAAGTTATCTTTGTGTTCATCAACCTACTGTCGTGAAGATCGGGCCAACCTTGTACCGATATCCGATCAGTACTTATCAATGCTCCTCCTCGACGGCCCGACCCACTCGCTCCGACCAGCGCCGCAGGTTGTGCATCTATGAGACACAACTCGCTACAGAAGAGGGACAAGATCTTGTCCTGCACGTTGAAGGTCGCCATCGTGGAGAGGAAACGTGGCGGCGGCAAAACGAGATGCCACGCAGGCGGATGCAGGCGGCAAAACGAGATGCCACGCAGGCGGATGCAGGAGGGGAAACGAAAGACTCGTGAATAGGGTCGCGTGGGGGTAGGTGGTAATGGGTGTCTTTTTTCTAATTGGGTGAACTTTATCCTCTCATAGTCAGTGGCGGATTTACAGGAGGGCTGGGGGGCTCCAGCCCCCCTAATGGCTTGATTTATCACTAAAATACTGTAGCAAAAAATATCAAATCACCATTAAATCTTCATGCAAATCATCATCTCCATTGTTTTAGCCCCTTGATTCCCATCCTGCATCCGCTACTGCTCATAGTTGAGTTCTATCTAATTAAAAAAACAACTAGTCGAGACTTTGGCTAGACTTTAGCCCACCCATTAGTCCTCCTATTTGGATCATCAAGGAAAGTTTAGTAACTAGTTGTTAGCCCAAGGGATCCAAATAGACTCTAAGACGAAAACACAATTGTTGTGTGAAAGTCTTTTAGCTTATACTGTACTTCCTCCGTTTCATAAAAAGTGTCGTTCTCACTTTCCGAGAAGACAAACTTCTTAAACTTTGACTCTAGCTTATACTGTACTTCCTCCGTTCCATAAAAAGTGTCGTTCTCACTTTCCGAGAAGACAAACTTCTTAAACTTTGACTCTATATATATATATATTATTAATATTTATGATACATAATTAGTATCATTCGATAGATTGTTGATTTATTTAGAGATACAAATATTGCTAATATTTTCTGTAAACCTAGTAAAGTTTGTTAGAAAGTTTGACCGGCACATGTCTCGTAGCGACTTTTTTTATGGGATGAAGTAGCACTCCATTCCAAAATGTGATAGCGCGTTTTTATTACACCACAATTAAATATGCTTGCATCATGTATTTATTTGGTATTATTATAGATGTTTCATATATTTTTCAATAAATATGGTTAAAGTTAGAGAATTTTACTTAGGGCAAAACTAAGAACGTGTTTGGTTTCTTCTTGGCACTGTGTTGCCTTGCCGAATGAACTGCGAGCAAGTCTGCGGGTTTGATTCTCTTGCATACATGTCTTGAATCTTGTGCGAGCGAGATTCGGCTTCTCGTAGAAGAAAAAAAAAGCGTGTTTGGTTCCGTGTTGGCCTTGCTAGGCCTGGACGGCACAAGCAACGAGAACCTTGCCAGTCCAGGAGAGCCGGTTTGGCAAGGTATGATCCAAACACATTTCCTAGACTAGTTCCTTGTTGAGCGAGGTAAAACAGTAGCCAGCAAAGTTACCAAATATGCCCAAAAGGTATGCCTGGTTTCTTTACCTGTCTTGCCTTGTCTTGATCACTTTGCCTCACCCAACCTTACCAAGCCAAGCAAGTCAATTTTTTTTGAGGGAATTAGAGGGGCCAAAGCCCCTACAGAAATTTATTAAATTAAAAAAAGAGGAAGGCAATTTGGCTCGCCTATGCTAGTAAGGAAAATTTTACAAGCACAAGCCCTAAGGCACTTAGCTGCAGAAGATTGGAGCAGTTGCTTATCGACTAATCTTCCAGCAACAAGGCAAAGTTCACCCGGTCGTGCACGTGTCGCAGTTGAAGAAACATGTGTCCTGTCATATTCAGTCCAACCTTATCTGGATTTATCGTTAGTCTCAGTCTGCACCGACCCCTCCCAGGCTTTGTTACCAAAAGCCGTTTTGGATAATATATACGCTTCGCTCTATGTTTTTCAGCTCTCCTCCATGTTTTTTAGTCAAACGGTTTCAGCTTCACGTACTCTGTTCGAGGAAAAATGGTGAAGTTACGAGAACACCTAAAGAGGCGCTCCACAAACTCCTGTTTTTTATAGAGCTGCTCTATAGTGGAGTTTGTGGAGCAATTCCAAACACCCCCGTAGGATGACGGAAAAAAGGGCTCCACGGTCACCCAGTTGCTAGTATGTTGGTAAGGATTGTTAGATGATAGGGCTACTTGGGAGGAGCAGGATCGGAAGATATGAAGCGGAAGTATCTAAGAGCTCTAGCTTTGGGTCAAGCTGGATGTTAAGAAGGGGCAGTGTTAGGAGAACAGTGTGTAGCGCGCGTATCTGTTGGGCCTCAGCTTCGTTGAGTGTGGCCCTTGGCCGGGTGTGGTCGCGAGCCCGTGTCCGTGCTGTTATAAGCCGAAGAGAGGGAGAGGGTAGGGTAACCGGTAACAAACTCCGAAACCGTTTCTTCCGAACTATCATCGTCTTCGTGGAGTTCAGCTGCGTTCCTTCGGTCCTTCCCAAATCGATAATAATACTGTGTGGGCGTCTGTCCTGTTCGAACAGACCCGCACACGGGGACGACTCGACCGAGTGCCCGCACCCACTCGCTCGCTCCGCTCGCCCGCTCCCCCCCTCTCCTCTCCTTCCACTCTTTGCCTCGCCACGTGCCGTTCTCTAGGCCAGGTCGTGCTGCCCCTCCCTCCCTCCTCCGCGACCTCCATGTGACCCCCACCGGAGATGAGGACAACGGCGGCAGCTCCGATGAGGTAGGTCGGTTCTTCTCTAGATCTGAGCCGTCCTCCTCCTCCTGCTGCTCCTCTAGATCTTAGCGCTCCTCCTTCTCCTCCTCTAGATCTGAGCCGTCCTCCTCCTCTTCCTCCTCTGGATCTGAGGGATGCGGCAGTGGCTAGAGTTCCGACGAGCTCTGGGGTCCTCTTTCCTCCTTCCTCCGGTGAGCTCGAAGGTGATGGATCATGGGCTGTTTTGTACGCTTTTTTACTGTTTCTCTCGTGTTGCAATGGGTGTTTTGGGATGTTGCAACAGATGATTTTCGAATATTACAATAAGATTTTTTGGGTCATTGCAACAGATGTTTTTGCGATGTTGCAATTCTACTATTGAGGTGTTGCAGTACATAATTTTCGATGTTGCAGCACATAATTTTCGATGTTGTAGTATATATTTTTTTTCGATATTATAATACATGTTTTTCGATGTTGCAGTACATGTTTTTCAATGTTGCAGTACATGTTTTTTTGATGTTGCAGTATATTTTTTCGTTGTTGCAGTACATATTTTTTGATATTGCAGTATTTACAATCCGATATTGTACTATATAGTTTTTTCATATGTTTTGCAATGTCGTTGCAGTTGAAGTGTTTCGTGCTCTTTTTGAGACAGGGGCGCGGTGGGGGAACGGGGTGCGTTGGGGATTGGAGGACAGGGGCGCGGTGGGGAGCAGAGGACACGAGCGGGTTCCGTTCTATACGCTAGGGGCGGGCGGGGTACCGTGCGCGGGGGTGGGCGGAGTTCCGTAAGGGGCCGGCGTCCGGACATACTCGCGTGCCGAACGTCTGGCGCTAGAATCACCGTTCCCAAATTCTTGCCCCTGAATTCCCTTCCTGAGTAGCGAGGGCATAACAATACTTTCCAAAAAAGGAGAGAAATATACTGTACAAAAAGATCGATATCGATGGATTAGCAATATAATCAAGGTGCGTTGCGGCAAGAAGGACTTTTTTTTCCTTCAGGAGAAATATCTAGTACTACTCAGCACTGCATCGATTCGCTAATGGCCATGTTCACAACGGCCTTGGCCCACGCCAGCAGCTCCCGCTTCATCCTCCTCTCGTCGTCGCTCCACAGCACCGGCACATCGACGGACGACGCCGCCGCTGCCGCCGCCGCGGCGGACGAAGCAGCGTCATCGGCGCCGTTCTCAGACCACGACGACCGCCTCGCCGCGGTGCCGACGACGACGTCGAGGTCGGGGACGGACACCGCCGGCGCGGATCTGGCGTCCAAGGCCATGGCGCGCGCGCGGCGGCTGCTCAGCCGCGCACACCGTACCACCAAGTAAGCGCTGGCCTCCGTGCGTGGTGTAATGGACCGGAGAGCTCTGGTAACTGGGACAGTGGCTCTGCTGTGCTGTGCACTACTACTGCAGCTAGGCTGTCTTTGGTTGGTGCAGCTGGGACACTTGAGAGTTTCCATATATACCAGTGCTGCTGAGTGCTGCCGCACAACTGCACAAGCGGGCGGGCATGTGATGCACGAGTAGCACGTGGCCGGATCAATAAACATTATTGCGAGATCGAGTGACCCACATCAAGAGCGTGTGGGAGTAATCAATTGTACGTGTAAGCGCAGCGTTGAGTCATTGACAGTGACTGCATGCAGCGCGTCCCTGTCCCTGCACAAGTATGAGCACGTCCGGCCGGCGTCTCGTCTGGTGGTGAACACGCAACGCTTTCATCGCAGGTGGCGCGGTTGGTCGTGTCACCTTTTCCCGGAGCGCGCGTGTCGCGCGCGCTGAAAACGAACGGCCGGAGCCCGGAGCAGTTGGCTGTCGAGGCGATAGTCAAGATATAATAGTACTAGCAGGCGCCCGCATTGGACATTAGGTAACTACTAGGTGTTGGGTAGCATGATGATGAGTGCACGGCGGCGCCACGGTGGAGCTGGTGGTTGGTTCCGCCTTCCGCGCGATCACACTCGGCGAGACGGCGACCCCAATGAGGGCGCACGCGCGTAGCATGCATCATCGTCGGCATTAGCCGCAGGGGCGAATCCAGGCATGAAATCCACCGGGGTCATCACATTTATACAGTGGGGTCAGCGTTGTTGATGAACTATGATAAACAGTAATTCTTTACTAGTTTTGCCGAAGTCATCGGGGTCGGGCGACCCCGGTAACATAGGCTAGATTCACCCCTGGTCAGCCGCCGCGCCCTCGCGTGTGCGGCCGGAGGATCGATCGATGCTTCTATTCTAGTATTCTACTCGTATGCGCCAAGAGGCACACGATGATCAGGGATGGGGCAGAGGACGTGATGTCGCTCAACGTTTGTGGCCATCGATCGAGCGACGCGTACGTCCAGATGGGAGATGGCTGAGCGTGGCGTCACATATAGATATATAGACGGCCCGCCCCTGACCCCGACCCTGCCCGCCCCCGCGCCGCCGCCGGCGGCGGCTCCGGCTGCCTCCCCGGCGCCGGCGGCCGCCGCCCCCACCTCCCCCGCCTCCCTCCCTCCCTCCACCTCCCCTGCACCCCCCTCCCCCTTCCCCTCCCCAACCCCAGCCCCCTCCCTGTCCCCCTCCCCGCCGCCGCCGGCGGCGACGCCGGCCGCCAAGCAGGTGCCGGCGCCCACCACTGCTCCTGCCTCGACCGGATCCGCCACGCCACCACCTGGATCCGTCGGCTCCTCTCCTCCCCGTGGGCACGCGCGCGCTGCGGCGGCGCCGCCCGCATTGACCACCGTGGTGACGCCGGCTCCCCATCCGCCGGCCTTCTCCTCCTCCCACGCCTCCCCTCTGCGTCTGGGGGCGCGCGCGCGGGCGGCGTGGCCGCCGACGCCACCAAGCTCCTGCCCCCCGTCAGGGATGGGCCTCATCGGCGGCAGCGTCACCGCAGCGGCCGAGCCCGGGGAGGCGCCTCCCACCTCCATTTCCCCTCCCCTCGCCGGGGATGGGGCCAATGCCACTGGGGGCTCCGCGATGCCTGCTGCCGCGTGCTCGTCGATGGCAGTGGCCCAGGGGCCCTACCCGCCGCGGCGTGGCGGTCACGGCTCGGCCCCCCGGACGGGGGCTGAGCTGTTAGTGCCGCTGGTCCTCATCGAGGATATTACAGAGTGTGACGACGAGGAAGCCGATGTCGATGAGGACGACGGCGATGATGCCAGTGGAGCTGCGCGGGCGTCCACTCCCTCTGCGGCTAGGGCAGGCGCCGGCCTCGACGCCTTCCTCGTCCACCCGTCTGCCCCCGCTCCGAGCCCGTTGTCCACCTTGTCCCCCAACGCCGCCCCTTTCCGCCCGCGGGGTAGCACGGCGGGACGGCCCAAGGCCCGTCGTTGGGCTGACGAGGACCTCATCGACGCCTCTGACGCGGACTCGACGCCAACCTCAACGGCGCCCTATCTGGATGCTGTTCGTCGGGGGCCGCAGCCGTCGAGGTCTTCGACGCGTTCGGCGACGCCCCTGCCGCGCACCCGGCCTCCGCCTTCGGGCTGTGGCGATGCGACGCCGGGCCTTCGGGGCGCTGTCCGAGGGGGGAGGAAGCGCCGTCGGCCACGGCCACAGTTGGTGCACGGCATGCCGCCGCATCCCGGCACGCTAGCGCCTCGGCCGCAATCAACGGCGCCCCTGACGCCGACGGGTGGCGGGAGATCCTCCACCGGCAGGAGAAGCGTCCAGTGACCGCCTCGGTTGTGCAACTTGGCCCAGCTCACGGGGGTCAGCTAGCAAGTCGTCGACCACCGAGGCGCATCCCGGTCGATCTGCATGGCAAGTGCTTCAACTGTCTATCATCTGCGCGCCGAGTGGCCACCTGCAGACTGCCCCAGCGATGTCTGCGGTGCAGGGGCTTTCGTCACATCGCGCGTGACTGCAAGCAGCCAAGGCGTGTGGGCGATCGTGCTTCGGGCGGTCGTGCAGTGGTCCATTCCGATGGGCCGCTGGACCTTGCTGGTTCGCACGGTCTTGGTGGAGCCACGACAAGCACCACCGTCCCCCCCACAGGTGGTCGACGACGGCGAGGGCGGGGACGACGCAAGCGTCAAAGGCGTCGCGAGAGGTCGGCAGGGTCCGTTGTTGAGTCGCCCAGCGGGACGGGCATCGCACAGCCGGATGGCGTCGCGGCGGCAACGTGTGTCGCCACCGATGGCAACGGTTGTTCGGCCGATGCCGCCCAAGTGCCGCCGGACCCCACCGTGGGGGCGCCTGCGCTGTGCCTCCCGGAGCACGACCCGCTTGCGGAGGCGATGTGCGCGGGTGACGGTCCTCCCGCTTGGGTCGTCTCCTTCGACCCGATGCTGGAGGAGCTCCTAGCCGCCGCGTTCGTTGTGAGCTGCTCTGTTGAGGCCGCCCCCCGGGTTCGCTGAGCCGCCTCCGGTGGTGGCCGTCCTCTTGCCTCAGCCATCGGCGCAGGAGCTAGCGCAGCTCTCACCTCCTCGGGTGGGTCATCCCGATGTCGAGTTTGGCGACATGGCTGTCCCCCCGGGGTTCGCGGAGTCGCCTCCGGTGGCGGCTGCCCCCTCGCCTCAGCCGTCGGTGCAGGACTTGGTGCTGCTCACACCTCCTCGGATGGGTCAGCCTGACGTCGAGATTGGCGACGAGACGCCCACGCCGCACGAGGCCGCTCGGCGCCTCGCACAGTTTGTGGATGAGGTGCGAGTCGTGCGGGAGCCGCCCCTGATTGCCTCTCCACCGCGACAGAGGGCGAGAGCCAGGAGGCCCCTGCCTGTCAGGTGCAGGAGCACACGGATTGCCGCCCAACCGTTGGCACACATACCGGCCTCCCGGCGAGGCGAGGCGAGGTACTCCTCGAGCAACGGTTGGGGATTGCGCCGCCGGCTGCTACGGTTTCACCTGCGCCCAAGGGGATACTCGACGCCTTGCATTCTAGGACCTTGCCGTCGAACCAGGTGGAGGCCCTTGACGCGCTGTTTCCAGTGTTCAATGGGCGCGCGTGCGAGCTCTTCGTGGAAGGCCCGTAGGGTGTGGCGGTGTTCGCACGTTGGTTGTTCTATTTATGTAATATCGAATCAGCAAACAGTCTGCTAGGCTGGTCCGGATATTTGACCACCTAGCGCGCTAGATGCGCGTCGTATGTACTGAAAACTCTCTTCTTCTTAATTGCAATGATACGCAAATCTTTTGCGTATTCAAAAAAAAATATATATAGATATAGCTAGCTAGTGTGAAACTGAAATTGCTTCCGCTAGGCTGTCCAGGCGATCGAGACGACTGCGACTGCCTAAGCATCACATGGTACATTGTCAAGCACTGAAAATATATATCCTGCCTCTCACGGAGAAATTGTCAGTTGCATATGTTCAGACCACACACGGATCATAGAGAGTTGTTTTTTTCCTGTTATTTTTTTCATGCGTCTCTTTATTAATTTCTCTGTGAGAAGAAACTTATTTGCTCTATTTGCCAAGGTAACGTACAAGCCCAGATGGCGAGCCGCAGTCGATCACAAGCCAGCAGAAGCATCACAGCATGGCGAGGAAACACGCGAGCAATTTCACTGTGGATTCACTCCAGTACTCCACCAAGAAGAAATGACTCATGCAAAGCAAAAGGCAAAAAGAAGCAAAGGTGTACCGTCCAGTCAGCCCTATGGATTGCGCATTGCTTCATCCCAAGTGCTAGGGCAAGCATCGTGATTAGGATAAGCCTGGGTGACAAAGGGGATATTTTTCGTGAAGCTCTAACATAGGTTCGTTAGTTAGGGATTGAGTTTTGGCAGCCGATACCACCAGATAAATCTTCGTTCGTATGAGTTTGTCCTCTTTTAATTTTGTTTTTACCTTACAAATTTAAGTTTCATTATGCTTATTTGTGTGGCATTTACCTTTCCTAGATTAGCAAAGACTAATTGATAGATTTACCTTCCATGTAGCACACTACAATATTGTAAAGGCACATCATGCTAGTTAGTTTATGTCGTTTCTAATGTAGATTTAATAAGTTTGAGCCTAGGTTAAGTTTTTAAATGACCCAATCCACCCCCTCTTGGGCTCACTTGCCACTACAATGTCACTGTCTCCTCTATCCACTATTGTCTCCTGTGCTCTTCTGCCCAGTGACCCTACGACGAGCTCCAGTGCAATGTCGTGTTCCTCGTCGGTCGTTTCTTTGATCCTAAGCATGGCTAGAGCGGGCTACCCTCACCATTCCTATCCTCGATAGTGTGGCACTGCCATGGCTAGCCGCCTCTGATGCTTTTTCATTGAATCTGAGCCTAAGATGAGTTTAATAACACGCCTTAATTAGAGAAACTCTTGATCCCTCTCTTTTGATCCCGACCGCGCCGAATTGGACTTTACCCTCCAATCGCGAAGGGACCGAAGCGATGCTGGCCCAACACATGGTAGAGGCCAAGTGCAGGGAGATGAGCACATGTTGGCGGTCATGGAGCGGCTATATCATGCCATGGACGAGTGCTATGTCATGGTTTACCTGCGCTTGTTGTGGGTCTGAGACGGTGAACACTTGTGCGCATCATGTTTGCCTAAGAACACAACAAGTGGATGGACCCGACACAACACCATTAAAAGATAGGGTCATAGTGTGGGTGGAGAGAGAGAGAGAAAGGCGGAGAGAGAATTGAGTGACAGAGAGACATCGTGTGGAAAGGGGGAAGAGAGTCCTGACATATGGGCCTATTGCCACATGACATGCACTAAATGAAAACCACCATTAAAACCGCTGGATTGACAGATATAAAAGGTATTGATAGTTTGATGGTTGAAAGTTTCTTATTTTGTTAGGATTTCATGGCCAAAATCAAACTCCGAGGATGGCTCTATTGTCAAAATAGAATTTTTCATCACAAAAGACAAAAAAATACAGTCCTATGTAAGAAGTATGTACAACCCTAGACGGTCAATAGTCAATCACAAACAAAATGGAAACACTCCAACTCGAGCGTCTGAAGCTCCTGAAAATTTCAGACGGACTCTAGCTAGGCTCATGTGCCCCACGGACAACCACTCATTCCCTAATTAATCCTTATCCATGGACAACCACGCTCTTCCTCTTCTTCAAACTCCTCTCATCCTCACTAGGCGAACAACACAACAAGCTCAGCCATCCCCATCCTCCTCTCACATTCACCAGGTATGAAGTCACTGCGGTTCCTATCGCCTGATGGGATTGCTTCGGCTGTGTGAGCGGCGGTGGCGGCAGCTATCTGAATGTCGCACCTACTACTATGGTTTCGCTCGCCCACACCAACCACGCATCATCGTCGCGGGATGCGTCCAGCGCGATACCCTCGGTGGGGCAGCTGGACAATTTAGAGGTGTTCTCGGGCATCAAGCTGAGCTACATCAATCGCTTGCTCGTGGCCGAGGACATCGACGATAGGTTCGAGCACTACCTGGCATTGCTCGCTGCGCTGCTGAGGACCTCCCCTCTCTCTCTTTCTCTCTCATTTGGACAGACTGCACCCGAGCGCCAGCTACCACAGTTCCCTACCAGGTAGACCATGGCCGCCGGCGATGCTGTGTTTCAAGTGTTTTAGGTGTATGTTTGAAGTGTTTCATCTAGATGTTGTGTATGTTGCAATGGTTATATACACATGTTATAAGCATATGTTTCAAGTGTTTCTGATATTTCAGACGTATGTTTCAAGTGTTTCATCTGGATGTTGCAGAAGTATATCCAAATATTGCATAACATGCATGTTGCAAGTGTTTCATACGTATGTTCCAAGTGTTTTATCTAGATGTTGCAAAAGTAGATCTAGATATTGCATATGTTTGCATTGGCTTTAGTGTTTTCATGTGTTTTTATAAGTGTTTCAGACATATGTTGCAAGTGTTTCAGCTGATTCGGACGTATACTGCAAGTGTTTCATCTGGATGTTGTAAAAGTAGATTTGGTATTGCACATGTTGCAATAGGACCCACTTGCTGTAGTCGCCTGCTGCAGCTGTTGGGGCGCCGCCAAACGGACGCAAACTGTCCCCACGTGTGGTCGGGCGGTGGGGGCGACATCAGCGTAGGTGTGTAGACGCGGGCATCTAGACATGGGCACACGTCCGGACGCTAGCAATCCCCGTTCCAAAAGCATCACACCATGGCAAAGACGACCAATCTTCGTCGTGAATCCGTGATACATTCACATCACCAAGAAGAAACAACTCGTGGAAAACAAAAGGCAAAAACAAACATGGTGTGCTTTTTTTTTCAGCAGCCCGGCTAGCCCCAGCCGGCTTTTGTCCCCGGTGCTAGAGCTCTTCAGCTTTAGCAATGCATGGACTCACTGACGACCATGGACGCCACAGCCTTGGCCCACGCGACGAGTTCCTGCTTCACCCTCCTGTCGTCGCTACAGAGCACCACCACCGGCACCGGCACACCCACGGACGTGGCGCCGGCCGTCGTCGCAGGTGAAGCGCCGCCTCCGTTCCAAGACGACCGCCGCCGCCGCCTCACGGTGCCAGCGCCGAGGGCAACTGGGACTGCTGCCTCTTTCGCCACCGCCTACAGAGCTTTCGCATCCAAAGCCATGGCTGAGCTGATGCTGAGCACTGAGCAGCCGCGCGAACCAATGCAAGCTGCGCAGTGCGCGTGCCTTTACTTGTGGGGCTCCTCTGTGCAGTAGCGCCTCTCAGGTTTGTGCAACGAGGGCACTTTGACTCGTCCAATTAACCCAGACAAGGGCGACATGCTTCTCGGGCAGGAGCCCTGTCCACGTCACCCAAATTTTTTCCAGCCGTTTGATCTTGCATCGTGTGGCCTAGATGTCTTGAAGCGGATTTTGGCAGAAACGGCTTCTCGCGCCTTCTCGTGCTTCTCAGCTGCTTATTGTCGACTTTTTCGGCTTCTGATGCAAATCCAGCGAAGCAAATATATAATCGGCCTTCCGCTTCTACTTCCAGATTCTTCTCCTCCCTCTCTCCCGTCGCTCTCTCCCTCTCCATCTCCGTCCCAACGCTGGCGGCCGCGGTGGCTGCGGGCGGCCTGCACCTCCTCCACGCCCCTCCCCTCCCTAGCGCCCCTCCTCCTCCTCCACACCCCTCCCCCCTCGCGCCCCCTCCCCCAGACAAGGGCGACATGCTTCTCGGGCAGGAGCCCTGTCCACGTCACCCAAATTTTTTCCAGCCGTTTGATCTTTCATCGTGTGGCCTAGATGTCTTGAAGCGGATTTTGCCAGAAACGGCTTCTCGCGCCTTCTCGTGCTTCTCAGCTGCTTATTGTCGACTTTTTCGGCTTCTGATGCAAATCCAGCGAAGCAAATATATAATCGGCCTTCCGCTTCTACTTCCAGATTCTTCTCCTCCCTCTCTCCCGTCGCTCTCTCCCTCTCCATCTCCGTCCCAACGCTGGCGGCCGCGGTGGCTGCGGGCGGCCTGCACCTCCTCCACGCCCCTCCCCTCCCTAGCGCCCCTCCTCCTCCTCCACACCCCTCCCCCCTCGCGCCCCCTCCCCCTCGCTTTCCCCCGGTGTTGCCTCCTTCCGGTGCTCAAGGAAACCCTAGCTGCCTCTTTGTTACCGGCGGCGCCGGCGGCCGCGGTGCCTCAGCTCGGCGGCTTCATCTGCAGGTACCTCACCCTCTTCTCCTCCTTCGTCTCATGGCTGCTCCTCTAGAATCCTCTCTCCCTCGCGGACGCGTAGGCTGTCGCAGGCAGCGACTCTCCTCCGGTCCTGTGCTCTTAAATCCCGGCGGCCGCACGTCGGCTGTCACGCTGTGACGTGGTGCGCAGCCTGCAGCGGGTGCCTGCGTTTGGCTGTTGGCCTGCGTCCGCTGGTTGGCTGTTGGCCCACGTCCGCCGGTGCGCCATGCACGGCTGCTCAGTCCCCTGCTGCCTGCGGTCGGCTGGCCACGGACCCGTCCTTGCTATGGAATTCTCTTTTTTTTTTCATGAACCAGAGAATCTGAAATGTGTCAATTTTTTTGGTTTGGATCAATCAATATATCTCAAATGCGTGTGCTCGTGGACGGAGAATGAAATTGGCTGTGGGTACAAGATACGAAGGGCTTGTTTAGTTGGTGAAAATATTTGGGTTCGGCTACTGTAGCACTTTTCGTTTTATTTGGCAATTTGTGTCCAATCATGGACTAATTAGACTCAAAAGATTTGTCTCGTGATTTACAACTAAATTGTGTAATTAGTTTTTTCTTTCGTCTACGTTTAGTACTCTATGCATGTACCGTAAGATTCGATGTGACAGGTACTGTAGCACTTTTTGGGTTCACTTTTGACGAACTAAACAGGCTCAAAATTGAAACCGGCGATGGGTCCAGCATATGTGTGGATGTGGAACAAGATGATGCCGTATCAGGTGGTACTCTTGTTTCTGAACCTTTCCTTTCTTTATCAGCTTTATTTTTTTTACACTAACACAATTTTTTCCGGATTCATTTGGCGGCTGCTAAAAAAATTACTACAATTTAGATATGGTCACTCTAATCATTCATTGCCCATTGCAATTTAATATTCCCAGTTTGCGCACTGTCGATGATTTGTACAGTTGTTTGCTATTAGTGTCGCGGCACAATCCTTATCTGGTTAGTATGAATATTGCAGTACAGAGTATAATGTTGTCGTCAAAACTGCTGCCTGAGATGGAGGTTGAGGAAACTCTTAACAGAGAGCGCCTATTTTTTACTCAGCAAGAGAGAGTGGCTATTGTCTGCCATAACTAATTAAAGGTGAACAATTTAGTATGGAGTATTAAAACCTGTACCATGTGTTGCTAGCTTGATTTGTTGCCTATTTATTAATTAGAATGACCTGGCATCATTCCTTTCAGGTTACAATAGACACCATTGGAAGTGTATCATATCTACTGACAAAGTAATTGCTGAGTGCCGTGAGAGCTATGGGCTACAAACCTGTCAGGGAACAAATTTTGGTCCTACATTATTGGACAATGCACAGGCTGCAAAGGTACAGGAGCAGGAAGGTCTACCTAGATATGATGTTCGATCAAAGATAATGAATGTTAATTTGCGTCTAGAAGATAAACATCTTGCATATCCAAAGGGGCGTCAAATGACAGAAGTTGTATGTATTGATTTCTTTCAGCCGGCCTGTAGGTAAAAACTGGATCATTTTGCAATACTTTCTCAGTAATAGTGTATGCTGTGAGACTTAGATACCTTTCTTATATCTTGGTCATGGTTCACCATGTGTCTTGTTTTGCCAAATTTAACTACCTCAATCAAGCAACGAAAGCAGCGAGCACGTTGCAATATGACAATATGAGGGACTAGAGGTGTCTCCACATCCTGGAGAGTGAGAAAAACTTGGGGCTGCAGATCATTTCAGCCAGGTGGACACTCCACGTTCAGCCATCGAAAATTCTTCAGAGTATGCCCACTGAAAATTAGTATTTTGAACAAACGCTGTCACATATGTTCAGTTCACGTGTGATCGTAAGTTTTCTACTACTATTTTTCATCGAACCTATGGGCAGTCCTATATAATAGAAACCACAACTACAGCAAGTTCTTATTTGTGCCATTTGTTTTCCATATCATAATGTCTATAATTGGCATTCATGTTCATATACTTGCAGATTCCATAGGCCTGTCCACTTACCTAAAAACAACAATTACATACTCTGAATGGTTGCTTTCCATACACAATACAAGAACGTTTACCATGGTCCTTTTCCATAAACAATTCAAGATCCTTATGTTTAGACAATTACACTGCCCCTCCTGACTTTTGTTGGGTTAGTGTATCGTTCTTTGTTTCGGAGTTTCAGGATCAGATATGATGCCTCATATCATGTTCTTGGAGTTGAAGGATCAGATATCAAGATATGATGCCTCATATCATGTTTTTGCAATAATATGCTGTGCACAATTATTAGATTCTGCAACTGTTAGGACCACACGATCACTACTAATTGGGTTGAGGGATTTAGTACACCAGATCAGTTAGTGTCGGCCAGCGAATTCCTTTATCATGCTGTCATATTAGGTGGGGTCTTCTCATATATCTAAAGAATGAATTATCCATGCGCTAGAATGCTACACAAATAAATGATCCTCCTTCATGTTGGTTGGTTCCTGTATCGGTTTTTCTTTTGGAGGTCGGCTATCAGATATAGCACCTCATATCATGTTCAGCCAATAATATGTTGTGCAAATATAGATTTTTTGTGACCCTCATGGACCATCTTTTCAGGATATGCTAAATATAAATCATGTGACTTTAGGTAGTTGCCTGTAATTTTGGCTTACAACATGACGAGTTTGGTCTTTAAGCAGGAGCAAAATTGACTAGGTTGTTTTTGCTTTCGGTACCGGACAAGCTTCAGCTAATGCCGTGACGTGCAGGTCTACGTATGGGACATGGATGAGACACTGGATGGCTCATATGCTGGGACTTTTCACGGCCTCGAGGATTGTGAGAAAACTACTAGAATAGGGAAGCGATGGGAGAACCTTAGTTGAACTTTGTGATCAGCACTTCTTTTATGAGGAGGTCAGTTAGCACATAAACTCAGTACTGTCGTTCATGCTTCTATTTAATACTCAATGAACAAATGGCATGCCATTTTTATCTTCCAGAACTAAATTTGTTATGTTCATCTACTTGAAAATTTCTTTTGCCTGTCTCCTTACCTAAGACCAGTAGTTAGACACTTCGACAACTCAAGAATATTATAAGGCTTTTGTTTTATACATACTTCTCTCGGTATGCACTTCTCATTTCTCTGTGAACCGTTACAGCCACGTTTGGGTGATACATGTTCATATAGTTGCAGATTTATATGCCTGTCCGCTTACCCAAAATAAGCAATTAGACACTTTGAATGATTATTACTCTTTTTCCATACACAGTTCACGAATATTACAAGGCTTTGCTTTTAGGTATACTTTAATATGTATTCACTTCTCATTTTCTCTGTGAACTGCGTCTTCCTCTGTAAAGCAACTTTCAATTTGCATCAGCACCTACGCTTTAGCTGCAATTCCTATTCATTATGTACCATCGTAATAGAAATTCAGAAAAAATGGAAACCTACTGTTATCCCCACCTCTATGCAGATATTTGACCCAATTCCTCAGCTCAACAACTCGGACAACAATGAACATGGCTGGGAGTCTGATCGTAGCTGGAAATACTACTGATCATCCCTACATCCACGTTGAAGTGATCTACGAACCACTCCACGATGCTTTTGTATAAGTGCTACAAGCCCTACTGAAGGCTCCAATCAACTTGCTATTAACCTTGTATAGTACATATACTGACCAACCTGTTATGCTTTTGTATAGCTACTCTACTCTGCCATCTAGCAAACCAAGTCCCTGTTTATTTCCATACTAAGACACACGTGCAAGTGCTGCAGCAATAACTCCATGTATAATACCTGTATAATTATCCTCCGACGGGCTCCTATATTATTCCGTATTATGCAATGGTATGTAATTTCCAAGTTACAATTCTATTTCCTCAAATTCGAGCCTCATGTGCGTGCGATGGCGCGCGCTCCTACACTAGTATATAACAGTGCCGCACGAGCGGGCAACGTGATGCACGGGTGGTATGTACACAGGAGTATCAACTAACACGACCAGACTGCACATTCATATATATAGCTGCGTGGCGGCGTACACGTAGGAGCACAGAGCACGTGACCACTGACCAGACTAAGGGGGTGTTTAGATCCCTTCAAAATTCCAAATTTTTACGTTCTCTCTCCATCACATCAATCTTTAGACGTATGTATGGAGCACTTAATGTAGGTAAAAGAAATAACTAATTACACAATTTGGTTGTAAATCACGAGACGAATGTTTTGAACCTAATTAGTCCATTATTGGACACTAATTATCAAATACAAACGAAAGTGCTATAGTATCAAAATTCTAAATATTTTTGTATCTAAACACCCCCTAATTATTGAAGTGCTTGCACAGGCGGAAGTTCCTGGATCGTCGGTTTTTCTGGAGAAGATCGCTGGGCGACATGGCACACGTCGAAGTGCTGAAGCAGTGATCTTATTCAGCTCGATGCGAACAAGGCCTCGGACTGGGATAGATAGCAATAGCATCATCATCCGATCCGCGTCAGATGCCGCGGCCAGGAAAACGTTATTGAATCCATCGACGCGTCCCGATCGATGGGCATCATCGCGTGCGAACGAACTGAGGAGGGCGTTGACACTATTCGAGTCGAGAGATCCAATGTCCACACGTTGCAACTGAGATATATATAATCTTACTGAGGCAACTACACACTCCGTTCAAAGTCCAAATTATAAGTTTTTAAGCTAGCCTTGTGTTGACACTAAGTTGGGTCACACACCAACAAGGGTTAGCACGCCTGAGGTGGCAAACAAGCGAGAAAATAACGAATCGATGAAACCAACCGAGGGTCGGTTAGGCCGATTTTGAGCCCGGCCTTCGCGTGGTAGGCTCTCGAACACCTTTCGGGAAGACCCGTCGGGGAGGAGCATGTGAAGATTGTCCTAGGATCGGCAAGGTCACCTAAAACACCGCTAAATCTCGTTAGGGGACGTGACGAACAATAAGGTAGAGAGAAAGTAGGGCAAAAGGGGTACATGTGTTGTGTTTTTAACGATTGGAAGTTGGATTACTCAATGGCCGTGATCCTCTCGCTTATATAGAGAGGGTGGTCTTATCTCAGTAAGAAACAAGTACAAAATGCATTTTTCAAGTTTTCATGTCAAAAATAGATCCAAAATCAATTTGAAAACCAACTTAGTTTGGACAGCAGGAAAACCGGCCTGCTCGGGGCCTGGCATAAGGACCGGCCAGCGCAAACAGGCCAACTGGGAACCAGCTTGGCCGGTTCTGGGCAGTGAAACCAGTCAGGCTGGTTTGGCAAACCGACCTGGCTGGTTTGGCAGGGGCAGGCACTGTCTCCTCCTTTTTTGCTTTGCGCTTTGAATTTTGTTGCACCAAATATTTTCCAATACCTTCTTGACGTAATGAACTTGATGGTGCAGCCAAATCCCGCCGTTGGCACATTTTCACATGTTAACATATGCCCTCCTATTTTAAGGTGAATTTTATATGAACATGAAAACATAAAAAAATACTAAATAGCCATGATGTCCAACTCATCGGCTATTCAGCATCTGAGAACGATGTATATATCGACCATATTTATAGGTCCTCGATGTTGTGGTTGTGTGTTTGTCGTCATGCATGTAGTGGCTGGTTGCAATAGCCGGATAACCGGCCATATTTGTCTGTTTGCAAACTCTCTTCTATCTTAATACAATGATACATAACACCCTTGCATTAGAGAAAAGACAAGGCAACGAAACGCTTAAAAGCCCTTACACAAAGGTTTATGAAGCATCGATAACGGAAGATGAGATATGAACCAAAACGTCAGAGCATATTGATACGTCTACTGAGGAATAATAGGTGAACGTAAACGATGGCTTAATTAACATGGTTGCAGAGAAATCGAAGTAAACGATGCTTAGTGTATTTCGTCTACCCTCCGTTTTAAAATAAGTGTACATCTCATTTATTGCGGAATCATATATATACACAAAATAGTAATATTCATGAGGTGTAATAAGCACTATTATATAGATCGTGGAATGTGTTTTTATAATAAACTTATTTAGAGATAAATATTGATACCATTTTTATATAGTTAATTAAATTTTAAAGAGTTTGACTCTTGAGAAACATAATGAACGTTTATTTTGAGCCGAAGGAAGTATATAGGTTATACAGTGTGCTACTAGGGACTAGAAACGAGAGACTATATACAAACAATAGATCGCCTGTATGGCTGTATAGCAATTTGCAACGAACACAGATAAATATTAATTCACCCTTTTGGCCTCCAGGCTTTTTCGTATTCAAACATTTTCTTTGAGAATTACACAGTACAATGTACCCACAATACGTACGCATACTCACTCCTATGAACACACATACGCAAACCATATCCCTATGAACACCTCCAAAAGACTGAGCTGGCAGGTCTCGAAATTCACGAAGTCACCGCTGACACCTCGCTGTCGACGGGAACGTCGCCTACCACTGAAAGCATAGCACCGTTAAATCCTAAAATAAATCCAGAAAAATACGAGCACCCGTGCCAAGTCGAGGACTTAAATCCAGGTGAACATGACTTGAACTTGAATGGACATGTTCCCCCACACAGAACCTAACAAACTGATCTCTGGTCAGTTCGCTTATATTCAAACATTTGCCTGCTACGAAAAGTAACTTCGTCCGCTACTGGCACCTTCCACCTAGAGATGGCAACGGGTATCCGAAACCCGAGTACCCGACGGGTATTACCCGATAAAGAGGCGGGTATGAGATGAATTTTCTACCCGTGAGTACGTTATTGGGCAAAATCCTATACCCATCGGGTATGGCGGGTACGGGTGCGGGTGTATACTACCCGTACCCGCATACCCGCGGGTAAGACATACCCGTAAAAATAACTAGCCAACCTCAGTTATTTTAGCGCATATAAGTCATGAATTTGGCCCATTGAGACATCCACTATATTTCTAGTAGATTGCCTTTGTTGTAATGATGCTAATAATGTTTGTTAGCATGTTTGTAAGTTGTTGGAAGCTTAGAATGATTTATTTTTGCATGTGACTATTTGATATTTTTAGGTAATTTTCGGGTATGCTATCGGGTATGGGTTACCCGTCGGGTGAGAATTATCCGGCGGGTACGAGTATGGAACTATTTTTTTATCCACATGCGGGTACGGGTAACCCGACGGGTAAAATTTTGCGGGTGCGGTACGGGTACGGATGGGCACTACTCGTCGGGTACGTACCCGTTGCCATCTTGACTCCCACCATATGCTCTATGATTTACGGATTTGCCTCAAGATTCACACGCTACAAATTAAAGTACAAATGACGATATAGTATAGTACTCCGTAGTGTAAGTGCCTTTTGGATCCATGTTCAGTCCGAATCACCTCTGATCATTTCGCTTATATTCAAACATTCGCCTGCTACGAAAAGTAACTTCGTCCGCTACTGGCACCTCCCACCATACGCTCTATGATTTACGGATTTGCCTCGAGATTCACACGCTACAAATTAAAGTACAAATGACGATATAGTATAGTACTCCGTAGTGTAAGTGCCTTTTGGATCCATGTTCAGTCCGAACCACGAAACACACTGGACGGTGGCGGTGTGCGAGGTGAGGGGGGCCGCTGATGGAAGGGAAACCCTGCTGAGATTATCAAGAACTCTTGCCGCCACCCGAGAGGAGCACGTCGGCGACCAGCTTGTCGAGGTTGGCGTATGAGCGCCCTCCGGACCGCGTCGCGCGGAGACCAGTCTCCTGCCACTCCACCGCACGGCGGTGCATCTCCTTTCCCTTCTCCCTACCCATCACCTCTCGGATCTTCTCCTCCACCACCTCCCGCCGGACGTCGTGGCCGATCTCCATGCCCACGCCCCACTCCACGCACTTGTACCGGCAGTTGGTCTGCTGCTCCGCGAAGAAGGGCCAGCACAGCATGGGCACCCCGGCGCACAGGCTCTCCATGGTCGAGTTCCACCCGGAGTGCGTCAGGAACACGCCCACCGCCTCGTGCCTCAGCACCACCTCCTGCGGGCACCAGCTCGTCAGGTGGCCGCGGCCCTTGATGGCTTCCAGGAACTCCGGCGGCAGCACGGCGGCGTCGCCGTTGACGAGGTCCGGCCGGATGATCCACAGGAAGTCGTGGCCGCTGTTGGCCAGGCCCCACGCGAATTCCACCAGCTCCTCGTTGGTCATCACCGTGATGCTGCCGTAGTTCACGTACACCACCGACCTGGCCGCCCTGCCGTGGAGCCAGTCGAAGCAGGAGACGTCCTCCTTCCAGAGGTTGGAGCCAAACGCATCGGCCGGGTCTCCCTGGGGTACTATCTCCTCGGCGAGGAAGGCGAGCGGGCCAATGGTGTGGATGGACGCGGACGACGGGATCATGGCGCGCATGGCGTCGAGCGCCTCCTGCTCGAGCTCGTCGAAGGTGTTGAGGATAACGGCGTCCGCGCCAGCCATCTGCTCTGTCACCTTCAGAGCGAAATGGAACATGAACTCGTCAGGATCCGTCGAGCGCATGAAGCTTGGGAAGTCCTTGAGCCGGAAGTGCTTGCCCATCCCCGGCGCCCAGTCCGCCGGCGTGTCCAAGAACCCGTTCGTCAGCTGCTCGGCATCTGCATCGATCATGGCTAGAAAACGTGAGCAGCTGCCTGCTGCAGTACCCTTCTCCATGAGGTCGGGGGGTGCATGTAAGCTAACCTTTGAGCGGGAATATGCCCTTCTCCATGAGGTCGCGGTAATAGCGGTAGCCCATGTAGCCGCAGACGCTGGCCGTCCAGAAGAGCGCGCACGGCACGCCGATCTCTCTGGCTGCTTCTAGGGTGAAGCTCATGACGTCGTCGCCGACGACGCAAGTGACCGGCGGTGCGTCCGGGGAGGAGTTGAGCTCGGCGAGGAGGCTCCTGAAATGCGGGAGGCAGTTCTCCATGGTGGCGCGGCAGAGCGACGGCACGTCCTGGGTGGCGTCGGCGTCGGACGGGGGCAGGCCCTCAGGGATGGCGGCGAAGCGGAAGTCCGGGAGGCCGTCGAGCGCGGCGGCGCCGCGGGAGCGGAGCAAGCGGCGGTGGTTGAACTCCGTGTTGACGAAGGTGATGTGGAAGCCCCGGCTGTGGAGGATCTTGGCCAGCTTCAGCATCGGTGTGACGTGGCCCTGGGCTGGGAACGGCACGCACACGGCGTGCGGCCGGCGATCGGCGTCAGCAGCGATGGAGCCCATGTCGATCTGCGCGCCTGCTGTGCAGTGATGTGCAACAGCGCAACTGCTAGCTTCAACTTGTTGTGACGATTGTGTATACTTGTGAGATGAGGCACGAGTGATGTATAATGGAAGCTGGTATTTATAGAGCTAGCAACTGCCTGCAGGTGCAGGGCTTTCTCTCTGATGGGAAGCTCCAGGTATTCTGGCTTTCTCTCTGATCGGAAGCTCCAGATATTCTCTCTGTTGAAATCGTGCATTCGATCAAAATGGAGTTAGGGCCTGTTTAGTTGTAAATTTTTTTACAAAATGACACTGCAGCAAATTTCGTTGTTATTTGGTAATTAGTGTCCAATCATGATTTAATTAGGTTTAAAAGATTCGTCTCGTCCATTTTCATCTAAACTGTGTAATTAGTTTTATTTTTATTTATATTTAATGCTTCATGCATGTGTTTAAAGATTCGATGTGACGAGAAATCTAAAAAATTTTGCAAAATTTTTTGGAAACTAAACAGGGCCGCCTTAGGATATAACCAAAACTCAGGTTCAATAAGCTTGGCTTAATGTCATTTAGAGCTTTGTAGACAAATGATACAACAATTTGTCCCCTCTTACGGTTAGAATATTCCTTCTTTTATTAAGTGGGCCATACACGTCACTATTTTATGCTCATCCTTATCCTCTTTCTTCTTAGCTTCTCTTCCTGGTGGATGAACAACGAGCAAGCTCACCATTGGCTGGAGCCTGGAGGCCACCCCTAGCGATGAAAACAAATGCAAATGAACGGAAAAAACCTATTTCTACCTCTGTTTCTATATATTTTTTAAAACGAGATCGAATTCAGAAAATACGGGTTTAGAAACGAAATCAGGATATGCGGATGCACGGAAACGAATAAATACAGATGGAGAGCCGGAAAATTAAGTTAAAATAATATGATTAAATATTCATGAATATACATGAACAAAGTCACAAATTAATATACACATACGAAGTTATTAGTCTAGTATTCACTAGCATGCCATGTGTTAACCTGCATAATTGGTGATTAATATGTTTATGAATATATTAATTTCTACACATCTCATATATTTAAAACAGGATGAAATATGGAATAAATACGAGTCAATTTCAGATGAAAACTGGATCTCGCGGAAACGGACAGAAAAACCCTATCTCGTTTCCGTAAATACGGAAACAGGATCCCGCAAATACGGAAACGAACGGACAAAATTGAAAAAGGAACGGATCAAAACGGAAATTTTTCTGTCCGTTTTCAACGCTACCACCGCTCACTTGCCCAAGAAGGCAAGAACCGACGAGCACATCGCCGGCTCGCTCTCAGGTACCGAGCTCGCTGGCAGCCATGGTCACGAGCTCGTATGCCCTGGCCCCTTCTCCTTGCTATGCCTGTCTTGACTCGCACACGGTCGCCGCGGTGTCGATCGGCGGCCGGAGCAGCAGCCAGCAGCCGCCAGAGGCACAGCGAGTCGCGCAGATGGAGGTAGCCGGCGCGCAGAACCTACAAGCGGCGGCCTGCCGGCGGCGCGAACCCGACCCTGTGGGCGGCCGACGGCGGCTGGCGGGCAAGCGACGAGCATGTCACGGACAACGACGGCCAGCCTACGGCCTGCGCGCGGCTGTCATTCATTCTCGAGGACGGGTCATGGGAAGTGGCGGTGGGCCCCGCAAAACTCGGGAACAGCGCTAGCGCTCGGCGCCAAATCTCGGGACAAGCGGCTTTGGCCCTGTGGGCAGCCCCAACGCCAGAAGGTATACTCACTCCACGTTGGTAAAAGAAGTCATTTTGGAAAAGGTTTGGATTAAACATTAAGAATATAAATCATGAATAACTTTTAAGTTATTGAGTTTAAAAATGTGAAAACAATATGAATAGATTTGTCTTAAAATATACTTTCATAAAATTATACATATATCACTTTTGAATAAATATTTTTATAAAAAATGAAGTCAAAGTTATGCTTTGGAGACCGTGTCATTGTCTAAAACGACTTCTTTTACCAACATGGAGGGAGTATGTTGTTTCTATACATATTAATTTTTATAGCCACTACCTATAGAAATTATAGTCCCAATGAATAGTTTCTATAGAACAATTTTCTATCCAATCACATACAATCTCTATCAATCACATCCATTAATCTCTTCATGTTTTGGTTCTCGTGTAGACATGGTTTCTAACTTAGATCCGGTTTCTATAATTTATGCTCTCTTTAATAATTATCTTGCCACATCAGCAAAACGCATAGGTGGCGGTATAATTAATGTCCATAAAAACTATGATGGTTTTTATATTGGGAGTGCCCTTATTTTCTCCCTCATCCACCTAAACATTTGTAAATATGGCTCGACTATAAGACAAGTTTAGGTATATTGGGAGTGCCCTTATTTTCTCCCTCATCCACCTAAACATTTGTAAATATGGCTTGACTATAAGACAAGTTTAGGTGTATTACTGTACCTGCTTTTGGAGAGGTTGTTTCATGTTTTTATTTTGAAGACCAGTAGTATTAGAAACTGGGACATGAAACATTGCATTGAAAGTGGCATTTGTTGTGATAATGACTGGCTGGTAGAGCGTGACAGCTCGACTAATGGCGCGCTGCAATCAGCAGGGCAATGCTGGCACTGACACTAACTCTGGACTCGGGAGGCATCAAGTTGGCGTGGAGCTTCGCACGTATCGTTGACATCAGAAAAGAAACTCATCCGTAAAAGTTCTCCTTCGTCCCATAAGGCCATAACAAGAGTTCAAAATTTGTTCTAGAATAAATACACTTCTAGATATAAGATAAACTAATTTTACTTGTCTTTCTCTACTTTTTCTTTTCTCAAGGTGTAATGATTACATCTTTATAGGGGTATATATGTAATTTTTTTACCAACCTTGATCTCTTCACCTAAACTCTAGAAGTGCATTTATTTTGGGATGGAGGGAGTAGTACTTTGCATCTGGATCTGGCTGCTTTCATTGAGCAGTGGAGACTTGTTTCGTTCTCCCTCCGTCCCTAAATAACTGTCGTTTTCGTTTCCCGAAAAAAAACTTTGACTATATATATAATATTAATATTAATATTAATATTTATGATATAAAATTAATATCATTAGATAGATCGTTCAATCTAATTTCATAAATAATTTATTTGAAGATGCGAATGTTACACGTATTTCTATAATTTCCGTCAAACTTATGGCACGAAAATAAAAAAAATGAAAATTATTTAGGGACAGAGAGAATATCTTCTCATCGTTAGAATATTCTACGTTATATTCAGACCTGGCTATACTGCAAATACAATGTACCCTGCGATCATTTTCAAAGTAATACTCCCTCGTCCCCAAAAACACACATTACGATTCTCGATAAATCAAACACTTTTAGATTTAATTAGCTATATAAAAATAGTTTTATCTTCAAATAAATTTATTATAAAAATATGTTTCATAGTAAGAATACTTATTACGTATCATGAGGGAGTGTTTTGTTCCTGGCTATCCCTCAGGATGGCTCCACGAATGACTTGTTTGGTTGGCTGAATAGGCATCCTAACCAGGCCCCAACAAGCCATCGACGGGCTGCTAGCCTGGCTAGTGGGAAATGGAGGATGCGGTCGTTTTCGCATGGCCTGGCCCCATGTAGAGCTCGAACCCGCTCGGCTCACCTCTCGTTGAGATGTCCACACGGTCATCGCCACCCACAACCCCGGCCATCGCCTCGGCGTTCGCGTGTCGGGCATCTGGGCACCTCCTCTGTATCCACGCATAGACCATCCGCTCCCCCCGACTAGCTCCTCGGCGTCCGTGTGACTCCGTGCAGTTCCTCGTGTCCCCACGCTAGCCACCCTCTTTCCCGACTAGCTCGTCGGCCTCCATGCACCGGACGTCCGTGCAGCGCCTCGACGGAAATGGACGGTCAGATGCTATCCCCTACCTCCGGGTGTCAACTTGCCACGGGGCGTACGACGAGCTCATGTGGACGAGGAATCCGGTCGTGGAGTACCTTCTTGTGCTCGTTGCTTCTTCCCACAACGCTTCGTGCTCCGACTTGGCAGAAGTGCCTGCCGAGGCGCCGACAATGGTGCAGATGAGCATGTGCCCACCACGTGTTTGATAAAATGTCTCAAAGAAGGTAAACTTACCTTCTCCAGGAAGAGGTGATTTTATACCAAGCAACCAAACATACCATTTGCTAGCAAGCCTTAGGCAATACAGGCAACCAAACAACTGGAGATTGGTTTGGTGAAAGCAGAACTAGGTTGCCCTGGCTTAGATGACTAGCCAGGCCAGAAGCAGGCCAGAAAACCAAATACACCCTTGTTACGCATACTGCAACGATCGACTCGTGGCCATGGCGGGACCAGCACTCGCAGCTCGCGACCTCCTCCCGCTCTGGCACTGGGCATGGATGATGCTCACGGCTAGGGTGGCGGCTGGCTAGGGGCAAGGGCGGGGCCGGCACAATGACAACTAGGCTGGGGCAGTGGCGGCCACTGAGGAGGTCGCGATGGGAAGACGAACGAGAAAGAAGAAAAAGAACGTGAAAGAAGAAAACGAACCAGTATTTTGTGTAATGGGTGGTAGTGGTGGATAATTTTTCCCAACTCAACCAAACTCAGTTTGGTGGAGCACCCCTTGAGGAGCTTCACCAAAATAGTGAATATGATAATCGCAAAATAGTGAATCTGCCCCAGATCCACCGTTTTGGTGAATCTGAATTTGGTGGATCTAGAGCGTTCTTTCATGGAGTGGAGCTAGTTTTGGTGGATCTGGAGTTGTCCCAAACAAGTCTATAGTAGTCGCAAAAATCCTGTAGTTTTTATTTAGACCCTGTTTGATACCCCTATATGATTATAATAATCATGTTATAGTCCAAACAAGATTTATTATTTTTTGGGATTATTATAATTAGATCTTTTGATTACCATAATCCATAACCTAGGGAAGACCTGGTTTTTAGGGATTATAGGTGTTGAAAGTCTAACTTGTCCCTTATATCGACGATACAATTGCCAAACTAAAGGATAATATAGAAATTTCTCATCGAGGGACCAAACACTTATTATTATAATCCATAAATCCAGCTATGATCTCAACAGGCCCTAATAGAACCATTGGCTCTCTCACACTAGTTATTTAATAACTATACTAGCCGTTCATATTACTGAACACAAAACAAGCAAACACAAATTTTCTACACAAAACAAGCAAACACAAATTTTGTACCAAACAAGATTATCATAATCGATCTAGCTCGAGAAGGCAGACACCTTTGTTGGAAGAGGTAGGAAGCAAACAAAATTCTTCCCGCGTGCTTGACCAGCGTAAAAATCTTATCTACAGTTGGAAAATACAACTATACGATCCAGTTAGTGCTATGGTGTATACGTAGACAAAGAGGCGGCAGATTCCTGGTTGTTTCTGTTTCAGGCAATAAAAAAGATGAGGCTTTGGTCAGCATTGTCGATCGAGTTGTCGACGGTCGATACGTCTCTGCTCTCTCGTTCAAATCAATATATCATCCAAGTCACGTCGAAGTTGCAGCCTGCAGTGGAAGGCATGCATCACGGCTGAGGCAAGACGTAGACTGCGGACGAATAATCAATCACGATCTCGTTCGTTCATTCTCACTTCTCACTCATCAGAAGCCAAACATTTTCGATTTTAACATATAAGAAAATATTAATGTTTATAACATATAATTAATATTATTAGATAATCACCAAATATATTTTTATAATAAACTTATTTGAGGATATAGTGTTGCTAATTTTTCTTTATAAACCTAGTCCAACTTAATAAAATTTGATCCATATGAATCTCATGGTGACACTCTTTTTAGGACCGGATCTAGGGAGTATATACCATTTCCTAACCACCGGGAGAAAATTTGTCTCCTAGTTTGTCTCGATATATACTACTACACAAGTTGCAGAAGCGTGAGCAACACTCGCCTCTCCATACTCCGTCTCCATCCAGCGCCAGCCGCCAGGAAAAGCCATATTCTAGTGCACCACGAGATCGGCGCGCGCTGCAGTTTGCCAGTTTCTTTATTCAAAATGTCCTGCTCGATGCGATCCACGCGGGCGCACATGTGCTAGCGGCGGCTTAATTAGCCAGATCTAGCTAGACTTGAATATGATATGTGGACGGTCCAACGGCAGTGCATCTGAGCATCAGAGAACCACGCACGACAAGCCGCGCGCAGAGGGTATTGTACTGAGCATCAGATGCTCCAGGCCAGGAGGATCGGTCCTAGGATTACTTCAATCTGGAATGGAGTCGTTGCTGATGCGATATTGCCTGGTTCATGAAAGTTACCCCTCCAGTTTTGACTTGGCTACCCAGATCAGATCAGACAATTTACTTAGATGTATGGAAATAACGTTTCGTTGAACAATTGGCAAATGGAGATGTCGAGAGTCAAATATCGGGCGCTCGGCAAAGAATCCTTTACCGAGAGCCAACGCTCGGCAAAGATTGGCTCTCGGCAAAGCCAACTTTGCCGAGAGCTCAACTCTCGGTACAAACAGACCCTCAGCAAAGCCTCAGCTCCGCAAACGGTCCACTTACACCGTCATCTTTGCCGAGAGCCAGCTGTTAGGCTCTCGGCAAAGGTTTTTTTTCGGATTTTTGCTCCCAATTTTTTTTGTGCAGCCTTGCTACACTACTAGAAGCCAAGATTTGAAATTTGATGTATTTTCCATCCCTCTTGCTATATTTCGTGTATTTTTTTCATTTTCTTGATTTTTTCCATAAGGCGCACATTTGAACTGCAGGTGCATGAAATAATAAATCTCAGCGATTCAATAAATGATATTCATTCTTCCGAGGGTATTTCGACGCCGTATCCAGGGACAGACACGAAAACTCCACCATCTCGTGCACGCGACATGGCGACCAAGTTGCGTGAGATTTGATTTAAAAATATATAAAATGCGAATTGAGTCGAAAAATCATGAAAATGGACGGGAGGCCTTGACATCGCATGCAAAGGCTATAAAATTTTTTTGGAAATGTTTGAAGCAAGT
The DNA here is from genome assembly GCA_038087645.1 of Saccharum hybrid cultivar R570. Taxonomy (NCBI): domain Eukaryota; kingdom Viridiplantae; phylum Streptophyta; class Magnoliopsida; order Poales; family Poaceae; genus Saccharum; species Saccharum hybrid cultivar. The sequence goes on along the minus strand of JAQSUU010000563.1, from coordinate 2,334,438 downwards.
TGTGCCGCAAGATGGTTGAAACCCTGAGATCTCCGCATATGATATCTTGTTATCACATGTGGAGATCTCAGGGTTTCAACCATGTTGTGCTACAACTTGCTCCAAACATTCTCAAATTTTTTCCATAGACTCTATATATCCTGTCAAGGCCTTCCGTCTATTTTCATGATTTTCTGACTCCGTTCGCATTTTATATAATTTTAAATCAAATCTTACACAACTTGGTCGCCATGTCTCGTGCACGAGATGGTCGAGTTTCCGCGTTTGTCCCTGGATACGGTGTGGAAATACCCTCGCAAGCATGAATATCATTTTTTGAATCGCTGAGATTCATTATTTCATGCACCTGCAGTTCAAACGTGCGTCTTGCAGAAAAAATAAAGAAAATAAAGAAAATGCACGAAATATAGCAAAAGGAATGGAAAATACACCAAATTTCAAACATGACCTCGTAGTACTGAATCAAGGCTACAGGAAACATTAGGAGCAAAAATCCAAAAAAAATATTTTGCCGAGAGCCTGGGCTGCGGCTCTCGGCAAAGAAAATAAAAAAAAGAAAAACTCTTTGCCGAGAGCCTCCTGATTTAGCTCAAAACAACCACCCACGCCCCTCACCCCTCACACGCACGCCTCACACCTGCCCGCCCGGACGCGCCTTCGCCCGCGCCGCCGCCCGGCCGTGCCCCCGCCCCCGCCCCCGCGCCGCCGCCCGGCCGCGCCCCCGCCCTCGCGCCGGCGCCGCCGCCCGGCCGCGTCCTCGCCCCGGCCCGACCGCGCCCCCGCACGGCCGCGCCCCCGCCCCCGCGGCGCCGCCGGCTGCCGCTGCCGTCCACGGAGGGGAAGCCAGGGAGGGCCCGACGGGAGGAGCGACCCGGCGTGTTCAAGTACTTCCTCCCTCTCTCTCCCTCCCTCCCTCCCTCCCTCCCGGCCGGAGATTATGCATAATGCGTGGTTAAACCTTCTGTTGGCACAACTGTGAATGAGATTAAGAAATTAGTGCCTAGTGAACAAAATGCAAGGAACTGTCAGCATTCCCCATAGAGATAGACAATTAGATTCCTCTCTAATTAAACTGCCAATAGGAACTATATCACATGGAAATCGACAATTCCAACACAGTTCCTTTTAGATCAATTTTGCCTGAATGTTGGAGAACATCCACCTATAAAGATATTGAAGAATATCTAACTGACTAACTATTCATGTAGTCATATGAAAATGAAAATCAAGTAACAGTTGAGCAGGATAAATTAGTGCCTTACTGTATGGCTTGAACTGGTTTTGTAGGATGTGTTTGGTGAGCAATGCTATTTACGGCTCCCATTTGCTTAATTGGCTGCAGTTTATGCACTGTGCTATATCTTGTATGTCCTTCCTACTTAGGAGTATTTACTAAAGCAAAATAAAACCATATGTTAAATGAATAGCTAGTACTTATAGCTTATATGCTATCTAGTCAAGTGCTTGGTTCAAGACTTTGCTGGCATTTACGACTGGTTTTGTGAAGTAGTATATGGTTTATCAACGGTTGTAGCATGACGACTGGTTTTGTAGCATTTTGTTAACTTAATTTGTGGAAGAGAATTTTTTATCCTTTCATCAATACCCACATGGCTTACCTTGTATCTAAGGGTGACGCTTCTTGGCCCGAAGCAATATATATACTACTCCATCCCAAATTATTTGACTGATGCTTGTCAAGGTGTTTTAAACTTGTGCATATGACTACTGCAAGTGCACTAGCTTAGCTAGTTGGTCCCTGGAACTCTATTTTTTCATGCAATCAAATAAAAGACGACTTTGCTAAGAAATTATGTCATTTTTATTGAGATGAACCATACAGAAAAAATAAAACCTCTCCTAATTACATTTTTCTCTTTTGATGAAGTGAGGCCAGCTTATGTATCAATAAGGAGATCACATATTACATTTTTAAAAAGAAATTATGTTTAGCTTAGAATTTGGCATTTCATATTTATCTTCCATATATATGTGATGCCAATATTGCCAGGCATACCAATCCAAGCCACAGCATATATATAGTACACTGGAAATTGAATCAAGTATAATGAAATATATATATGCTATCCCATAAGGTATAATGAAATATATTCTGTGACCCAAAATTTGAAACCTACATTGACATGTATGAAATATATTCTGTGACCCAAAATTTGAAACCTACATATATTGACATGTTTTTTTTACAGAGATAATAAATTGCTTATACATTGAAATAACCAAAATATGCTCCAACCCCAAGCACCCTCACTTGTAACGACAACTACTCCATTCACAAAAAAAACTTGACATCCTAACATACAAATTTTGTAAAAAAAATGATGATTTAACTTTTGGAGAAAGTGAGGCCCACATGAGCCAGAGCATGCGTCATAATTAAGCTCGGTAATAACAAAACCATGTGCAACCATCCATTGGTTTGGGGTGTTTAATTTGGATCCCCTCACTAAAAATTTGTCCTGGTTTAGATGCCAAATTGGGGGGGGGGGGGTAAACTTGAACTGATCATAGACTAATACTCCCGCCATCCTCAAATATAAGTATTGAAGTGTTGAAAATTTATTCCAAACTATAAGGTATTCCGGATGAATTATCTACCATGTCCCAAAACATCAATTATATGTGTACCGATCATTAGTGTCTCCCACCAGGATCAAAATATGTTAGGCCCTTTTTAGATACCATGGTCTAAAGTTTTAGCCACTGAACTTTAGAGACCACTTTAGCTATTGAGGCACCACAAAAGGTCTAACGTGTTTTCTAAAGTTTAAACCACCTCACAAAAACTTTAAACCACAGAAGTGAGCTAAAGTGGTCTAAAGTTTTAGTCCTCAACTTCAACCACGAAAATTTAGATCAGAGAATCCCAAACAGGCCGTTAAGCACATAATCTCGCTACACTCAAGAGAGGGTTACATACATCATCTGTTTAACCTCATAAGTTTTCCTAAAATTCCTGTGATACCTTGTATGTCAGGATGGAGGGAGAGTAAGAGCTAATTGGGGCTACTAATTGGTGGTTAGAACCCATTCAAAAAAGAATTTTATGATTAACCTATTTTCCCATGATGGACTAATTTTTTGTCCGATGATCTAAACGTGCCATATGCATCACTTAATTGCCATGATTCCCAAATGGCTTGAAAAAGGTAACTAATCATTAGGGGCAACCAATATCAGTTCATATCTCCAATCTCGGGTACCATGTATAGTACGAAAAATAAACACAAAAACTTATATAGTACAAAGCATAATTAACAAATAACCACTAGATGCTTTGCGGTTGGAGGCTTGTAGCACAAAAGCTGATACAATTCACCTAATGAATATGGCTTCTCTCCTGTCAGCTGTTGGTGTTGGCTCTAGTGATGGCTCATGCATGTAAGCTCTGTATGTGTGCATGCATGCATGGTCCAGCATCCGCCTACGATTTGAAATCTGGAACACTAGTCCATGATTTGTATCACTTTATTACGTACGTACGTACATGATTGAAACAAACAAACTCAACACACTAGAGCGAAGCAATAATCATAGATCTACAGACACGTACAGTTCATCTTCATCACACCATGCGTTTGTTAGCAGGATTTTAATTTATTCCTACTTTGGGGAACATCACAAATTTAGTTTGTTCTACATATAATAAGGACCAAGGACGAGCAGACCACGAAGTTATATTACTACGTCCGCTCCGATCATCATCTCAAAGGCCGGCGAGCTGCTGGACGTTGACAGGCGAGACAACGTCTGCGCCGCCGTGGAACGCCAACCTCGCAATGATGATGTTGACGGCCGCCGTGGGGTGGTAGGCGTCCCAGAACACGTAGCGCTCCCTGTCGTCGCACGGCGGCATGAACGGCAAGCAAGTGACCTGCCCCCTGTGATCCGTCTACGCCCTATTTGCGAGGTCCCGCCAGCCTCCCGGCGCGATCGATACCACGTCACCAACGCCCAGTGATCCGCCCCGTTGGACAAAGGTACATGTTCTAACTACTCGTTCATATGATATGTTCAAAATTAAAATATAAACTAATAATTTTTCTGAATCACTTGTGCAGACATTGGAAGTTTGTGGAGGGTCGTGGCTGCAAACCCAACGGCATCCTGGGTCTCCTGTGCCGCGAGCACTACCCCGACATAGTACAGTATGCTGGGAAGACAGAGCCGGCCTACACCTTTGACCACTACACCGTCGTCCCAGACCCGGACTACCCCAACAAGGCGGCGAGGATCAGAGCGGAGCTGTGGGGTAAGTCTTCGTCATACAACATCACATTCATCGTACTTTTCTTGAATTACTTAGAGTTTGTATTGCATCTGTATGCAAGACTTCCATAGGTGCGAGCAGGGGAAGGAGGCACAAGCGGAGGTGGTGAGTACAAGGGCCTGTAAGAAGCTCGTCACTGACATCATCTACGAGGCGAGACTTCAGGCCATCGTCAACTACAACGCCACGGTCGAAGGACGGAGGGTGTCGAAGGTCGAGGCGAGAGGCATGACGCTGAGCCGGGCGCAATACATTCAGGTAAGTGATTCCTTTTGAGAGTAAGCTATGCTCATTTTATCTGATGCTTATATGTGAAATACTTGATAATGTGCAGATGGTCCCCCAATGGTGCCAGTCGTTTCCTGAGTGCTGAGAGATGATCGTGGACCGGTGGCTATCCTAAGAGTGGACCGCCCAGCACGCCGAGGCCTGGGAGACGCGTCTGCAGATGCCAGGTGTACCACACCACCAGGGCAACCGCAATCTCGCCGAGTACGCACAAGCTTGGGTACGTGAAACACTTTATGTATTGTAACGCTCAAATGTTGTCTGATTACTAATCATCTTGTTGTCTTCCCCGCAGACGGCGTCACACGGTGGCCAGCCTTGCAGCACGTTCACGGCATACGCCATGTCCCACAAGGGCAAGGCCACCGCACCGGAGACCTCCTACAACCCCGATGACCCCCCGAGGCGTACTCCAACTCCAGCGTCCACACCCGCCTCACTGACTACACAGAGGCGGCAAGGGCGGTCCATGGGGCCGACTTTGATCCGGTCAGCGAGGACCTGGACGGAAGCATCGTGATGAGGGTCGAAGGAGGCAAGAAGCACAAGCGGTATTGGCTTGGCGATGGCGTCATCGACTCGTCCTCCACTCCCACTCTGGCCCAGCTCCGAGCACAGACCACGAGCGGGAGCGTCCCCATACGCCCACGCCCGTCGCCTTCGCAGTCGCGGGTCGCCGAGCTCGAGGTTATTTCTGTTTTACTCGTCGTACATTGATGTTTAAATATTTGCATTGTTCTAACATTCCCTTTGTATTATCGCAGACCCACCTGGAAAGAGAAAGAGAGGAGTGCCAGCAGATGGAAGCCTAGATGCGGTCCCAGATGGAGGCCCGGTTGGAGGCCCAAGCTAAGCAGATGGCAGACATCATCGCGTTCATGGCCTCCCAGGGCATGCAGGTGCCCGCGGTGCTCATGGCTCCTCCACCGCCATCTCAGAACGCGGATGCTACTCCTGTGAGTATCGATTCCTTAGTGTTTTGTTTCTACATTTGCTTGTCTGACATAGACGTCTAATTTTTGCAGCCTCTGTCGGCGGGTTCGAACAACCCGCAAGCACCTGGATGGAACATGCCCGGGGGTCAAGGCGGCACTACTTCTCCGAGGTGGCCAGGGCAAGGTTGGCCATGAGTGTGTTTAGAGTGTCGGCTCTAGTAGATTGTGAACTTTAGATTGAAAACTTATCATGTTTCAATGATAACTTGTGATGGTTAACTTTCGTTTGCTTCAAATATTATGATCAATGTGATATTTGCGTGGTGTATGTGAACGTGACATATATGTGATGAATGTGATTTGTATATGTGATGAATGTGATTTGTATATGTGATGAAATGGAAAAGTAAAATAAAAAAATTCAAGCTTTGCCGAGGGTTGCTCTCGGCAAAGCTGGGAAACAAGGTTGGCAGAATAGCCGTTCCTCAGCTTTGCCGAGCGCAATGACCGTTGCACTCGACAAAGGATAGGGTTTGCCGAGAGCTTGGCCAGACTGGCTCTCGGCAAAGAGGGGTTTTTAAAAAAAGGAAAAATGTTTGCCGAGAGCCACGCCAGCAAGGCTCTCGGCAAAGAGTTTTTTTTTTAAAAAGGAAAACTCTTTGCCGAGAGTGAGCCAGATGGGCTCTCGGCAAAGAATAGGGTTTGCCGAGAGCTTGGACAGACTGGCTCTCGGCAAAGAGGGTTTTTTTTAAAAAAAGGAAAAATGTTTGCCGAGGGCACGCCAGCAAGGCTCTCGGCAAAGAGTTTTTTTTAAAAAAAAGAAAAACTCTTTGCCGAGAGCGAGCCAGATGGGCTCTCGGCAAAGAAGGCATCAATGGCAATGGCCCGTTAGCGGTGCCTTTTCGTTACCGAGAGCCGCGCGGGCTCTCGGCAAAGAAGGTTTTGCCGATCGGATTTTTGCCGAGGTCGCTTTGCCGAGAGCTGCGCTCGGCAAAGGCTTTGCCAAGGGTCTGAATAGCTTTGCCGAGAGCCTGGGGTCCTCGGCAAAGCAGTCATCTCCAGTAGTGCATGGCCACCCGTCACTTAGCCTGATGACGACAAATATACAAGTCGTAGGACGTCGTAGCTAGCAGAAACAAGGAAATCTCTAGAAAAAAGATAGGCTGATGTAGATCATATGTAAACAATTGTGTTACGGTTCGTTTAATTTAAACCCCCTCTGCCGTCCATATTAGATTAAATCAGGCTGATTTCTGCTCCGATCGAAGTGCATAGATAAAGCATACTAAGAAACAACAGGGTTTTACACGATTACATCTTGGTCTCTCCAAAGAAATCTACGTTACATATTCTATTTGAGGCACGAAGCTAGGGTGAAATACGTGTGTTTAAGCACTAAATCATGTCATCTTGAGCATCATTCTCCAAAGAAACCCTTCCATATATGATACGAGGAGATTTCAACATAATGCGAAGCTCAGAAGATAAGAGTTCTGAGGACTTCGACCCTAAATGGCCAAATCTTTTTAATGTTGTTATTGAATCTCTAGATCTTAAGGAGATCACAATGGCAGGCCGTCAATACACATGGGTGGGGCCAGGGGATAATCCAACTTTTGAAAAGTTAGATAGAGTTCTCGTTAGCACGGAATGGGAAATCATGTTCCCATTGACAACAGTAGAACCTAGGGATAGGAATATCTCAGACCACACACCCCTAGTGCTTAACACAGGTGCTTCAACCCACCAGACTCACAATCGTCCTTTCAAATTTGAGAGGGGATGGTTGATATGAGATGGATTTTATGATATGGTTGCAAATATTTGGCAATCTCCATGCTCTAGGTCAACCCCTCTTGAACGTTGGCAATTCAAGATCCGCAGACTCCGACAATATCTAAGGGGCTAGGCCAAACACACGAAAGGGCCATATCGAAAAGAAAAAAAAGACTTTGTCAGCTCTTTTAGACAATCTTGATAAGAAAGCTGAGATCTCTCCCTTATCTGATCAAGAGATTAATCTAAAGCATTATCTAAAAGAATGTTTAGTTAACCTTCTGAGAAAAGAGGAACTAAAATGGTATGAGAGAGCCAAAGTTAAAACCCTCTTGGAAGGGGATGCTAATACTCGGTTCTTTCATCTAGTCGCCAATGGGAAACATCGCAAGCAACATATCTATAAACTTGAAAATGATCAAGGTGTTGTGATCGGTGATGATCATCTCAAAAGTCACATTATGACTTATTATAAAGAACTCTAGCTAGCCGGATAATTTTATATCTCCCTTAGGGAAGACCAAAACCTGGATATCCCACAAGTATCACGGGAGGAAAACAACATCCTCATTAGCCCGTTAACTGAATCTGAAGTGAGGGAGGCAGTCTTCCAAATGGAGCATAATAAAGCTCCAGGGCTTGATGGTTTTCCTGTAGAATTTTATCAGGTGTTCTGGGGAGTCATCAAGGATGATCTTCTACCCTTATTTGCTGAACTGCATAGGGAGGCTCTTGATCTCTACGGTCTGAATTTTGGTATTATTACCTTAATCCCAAAAGTAAATAATGCCATAAAAATTCAGCAATACATGCCAATTTGTGTTCTTAATGTGAGTTTTAAAATATTCACTAAAGTGGGCACAAATAGGCTTAATATGGTAGCTAAAACAGTGGTGAGGCCAACGCAAACTGCCTTTATGCTAGGAAGGAACATAATGGAATGGATCGTTATCTTACACGAAACCATCCATGAACTTCACACCAAAAAGAGAGACGGTGTCATTTTCAAAATTGATTTTGAGAAGGCATACGACAAAGTGAAGTGGTCTTTCTTACAACAAACGCTACGAATGAAAGGTTTCTCCCTCAAATGGTGTTGATGGGTTGAAACTATGGTCACCGGAGGAAGTGTGGGAATCAAAGTCAATGATGACGTTGGACCCTATTTCTAGACCAAACGTGGACTCAGACAAGGAGATCCAATGTCACCAATCTTATTCAACATTGTTGCTGATATGCTAGCTCTTCTGATTAACAGAGCAAAAGCCGATGGTCAGATAAGAGGTGTTGTCCCCCACCTTATAGATGTTGGTTTGTCCATACTACAATATGCAGATGACACAATTATCTTTATTGATCATGACCCAGAACAAGCACATAATCTAAAACTGTTGCTTTGCGCTTTTGAATAGCTATCTGGGCTGAAGATCAACTTCCACAAGAGTGAAGTCTTCTGCTATGGTGCTGCTAAAGAGATGGAATCCTTTTATACTAGTCTCTTTGAATGCAATGCAGGGGAATACCCCTTCAGATATCTAGGGATCCCAATGCACCATAGACAACTCCTGAACTCTGAACGGAGAAAGGTGGAAGATCGTTTCAAACAGAAACTCTCTTGTTGGAAAGCAAAATACCTATCATATGGGGTTAGACTAGTTCTACTTAATTCAGTCTTAAGCAGCCTACCTATGTTTATGATGTCCTTCTTTGAGATCCCTAAGGGGGTCATTAAAAACCTAGATCATTATAGATCAAGGTTCTTCTGGCAAGGCTCCTCAGATAAACATAGATATCGCCTTGCCAGATGGGACATACTTTGTCGTCCCAAGGACCAAGGAGGATTAGGTATCCTAAATTTACAATTGCAAAATAAATGCCTTCTAGCCAAATGGCTGGTTAATCTTCTAAACACAGAACGCATATGGCAATCTCTTTTACGAAATAAATACCTAACCTCCAAGAGCCTAACTCAGGTGGCAGTCAAACCCAATGACTCTCATTTTTGGAGAGGCCTCATGCATATCAAAGATGAGGTGCTGGCTAATGGTTCATTCGATATTAAAGATGGAACCAACACTAGGTTTTGGGATGACACATGCGTAGGAGATAAGCCTCTGAAAGTTAAATATCCATCTTTATATAATATAGTGCAGGAACCTCATGCAACAGTCTCAAAAGTGATGACTACTAGCCCACTAAACATCTCTTTTAGAAGGGCTCTGGTGGATAATAAACTTACAGAATGGCTTAGTTTAGTAGCACAGATCTCAAATGTCGCATTGGTGGAAGGTTCATATTACTTCAGATGGAGTTTAACCAAATCTGGTTTGTTCTCTGTCCGCTCAATGTATCTCTATCTTATAGATACACAAACACCTTTTCGTCATAGGAAGATCTGGAAGATAAAAATTCCTCTAAAAATTAAAATCTTTCTTTGGTTCTTGCAAAGGGGTGTTGTCTTAACCAAAGACAACCTCGCTAAGAAAAATTGGAAGGGGAGTCAAAAGTACATCTGCTGTAATGGGAATGAAACTATCCAACATTTGTTCCTAGATTGTCCCCTTACCAAAATGATTTGGTGGATTATCTTTTTGCTACTAGTTTGACCCAACCTAGATCAATCAGCCACATGTTTGGTAGTTGGCTGACTAATCAAAATAAAAGGATTAGAGATTTGATTTGGGTGGGGGTGGCTGCCGTGTTTTGGGCTATCTGGAGATGCCGTAATGATGTTGTTTTTAATCAAATGAAATCTAACTCTATTATGCAGGTAATTTTTAGAGGAGCGTACTGGTTACGCTCTTGGGCCCAGCTGCAGCGTGATGAGACAGCCAAGGACGCACTCTCAACGATGAGCAAGAAATTGGAAATTATTGCTTTTGAGATATCCAATAAAGGATGGAAACATTTATATTGTTTGAACTAGTGTCCTGGTCGATCTATAAGCCTATGGCTTTCTCTTTTTTTCCTCCAAAACTTTGTAATAATGGGCTATGTACATCCTTGGATGTAGAGGCCGGATATTTGTTTTGTAACACCCCTGGTGTTAGTTAGCCTCATAATGCATTCATAATGCATGATCATGGCATGGCATTACCATAAGCATCATCATTTCATGTGCATCCTTGCTTGAAACATGGCATTGTAACATTGCAACATTTGTGGTTTCTATGTGTTTCCTTTGTGTGTTGTTAGGGTTTTTGTATAGATGACACATGTGATGCTCTAACATGATCTCTAGTAGCTTAATTTTGCTTAGGACACCTAATGGATCAATGTTCATGTTGACCATCTCATCCAATTAAGCCTCTAACTCATAGTTGACCTAGTTTGACCCACAAACCTCTTTTGCTTCCTAGTTTCAAAAGTGTTACCAAATGCTGTTTAAAGGTTGGGCAACCTTTAACAAAGTTGTAGCAAACTTGATAAGGAACAAAAGTTGTAATATGGACATCTCATGAAAATGCCTAGAACCTGCTCAAACAGGACCCACAAGTCAGTAAGTGGACTGCCCAACACTTAGTAAAAATTTTCTAAGTCAGGGTGCATTTCAGTTTCTTTGTACACCACTTTAGGACTCTATAGTTACTAATCTAGGCCGAATTAGCTCAAGTTCTTATTGACATATTTATAGTACTCACATAGCTCTATGATTTTGTCAATAGCACCCTCACCTAATTCTCACTGGTTTAGGAAATATAGAGCGGGGAGAAATAGGGTTCAGTCGGGGTTTCACTGAAATTTAGTTTCAGTTTCCTTGTGACCTACTTTGGGACGCTGTATCTCACCAACCAAGCCGAGTTAGCTCATGATCCTATTGACCAACTTGGAGATCTCACTTAGAACTACAGTTTTGTAATTAACACTTTGGTCCAGTTCAAACTCGTTTGCGAGATCTTGAGCCCTGAAATTAGCCTGTCAGTCACACCGAGCAGTCGCTGGTTCAGACAAGCCGGTGCTATCGTGGCGAGTGGTTCAGAAACCGGCCACCGCGTGGCGTCCATGCCCGCCCTTTTCCTCCATGTCGCGCGCACGAGTTCACAGTGAAGAACCGATCGACCCCTCACTCCACTCCCTTCATCCTCTCGCTCTCATCCTCCTTCTCTCGCTTGCCCACGCCGAGGGCGGAGTCGCCATTGCTGTCGCGGCCGGACCGCACCGCAGCCGCTGCCTCGCAGTTCGATTCCGCGTGCACATCACCTCACCGTGAGCCGTGCTCCACCCTCGTCCAATTTCGGAGCCAGCTGACCTAGGTAGGGCCGCCTTGCGGCGAATTTTTCCTCGCCGGAGTTCAGCGCCACGGCCAACGGTCGGGGTCACCGCGGCTAGGGTAACTCCGGTCACCTCCCTCCTTGTTCTTGTGGGTTCTGAGATCGCCTTTAGCTGCGGATGGTGTAGCTTTAGGTGTTTTGGTCGCTACCGCCATGGTCTTGCCGGAACGCCACCGCGAACTCACGGTGGCCTCGCCGCCGGGGCACCCCACTTGCGGTCGCGCGTCACCAGAGACCTTGCCAAAACCTCGGTCGCTCCGAGGGCTTCGCCTCGCCTTGGTAGAACTTGAGCGCACTTCGTCGGGCCTCACCGGAGTCGGGAACGGCCGGAATGCCTTCGTGCTGGGCCGCCGTGCTGCCATTGCCGCCGGCGAACTCACTCCGGTGACTCAAACCTCAGCCTGTACCACCAATCGATGCGGTTTGACTAGAGGAGTGCGGAGGTGGCCTCGGTTTCGCCAGCCGGCTTACCGGCGGCGAGCTTTGCCGGCGTTCCCCTCCTCCTCTGTCTCGGTCTCGCTGCCGAGTGGGCCCAGGCGTCAGCGCCATCGGGCTGGTTCCAGTAGAGCAGGCCAAGCCATGGGCGGGAGCGAGTTGTGGGCCGAGCGTCTCCTCCGGGCCGGCCCAGTTAGGTTTAGGAAATGGTTTTTGTTTTTATTTATTTCACAGACTTGATGCTAGATTCAAAAATTCATATTTCTTGATTGGTAGCTCCAAATGATATGGTTCAAAATGTGTTGTGCTCTATGTGAGGTCTAGTTTATTATAAAAATATAATTTGTGCCATGTTTGCGATGAATTAAATAGTTATTAATTATATCTTCTATTCATGAAGAAAAAGGAGAAAATGATATCTTTTTCTGTAGAGCTCCAAATGACATGAAATTTTTATAGTGAACTGCTCATACCATGAATAACTTATGGTTAAATTTTCATGTAATTTGGATGAGGTTTGGTAGAGTTATATAATTATCTTGTTTGCTTGATTGGATCTTGTGTGAATTTTCATAATTTTTCTATAGGTCCAGTGAGGGTGAAACTTGGTGAATGTTGTTCTTATGTTAGAAAGATGCTAGGAAAAAAATATGAAATCTGTTGTTTGATACTTTTCGATAGGGTTTTCTATTTATGCTAGAAATAGACCTGCCATCTATTATTTTTGATATCTCCATATTTGCTTGTCAAAGTGAAGTGAAATTTTTATGGTAGCCTATGTGATGCATTAGGTGGCTACTGTAATTTTTGTAGATTTTTATACATAGTTTTACTATATGTTTCTTTAATCACCTAATTAACTAAATAAATTATAAAAGAATATTAAATAATTTATTTAGAAGTTGGCATTATACTTTCTGATGTTTCTTTGGTATGCACAACAAGTTGGTAAACTTGGTTTGGTCCAATTGTGCTTTTGAATCATCAGTAATTATTTAATTTAGTGATTCTGCCATTTCTGGACAGAATTGCTAGTTAAAAGAATTAACCTATGTTAATGATGTTTTCATGCTTGGTGATATATACAGCAAAGTTGTTGAGAACTTTATTAACTAGTTGCTGGTAAATTTTGGTAGCATTTAGACTTATAGTTTAGAAATGGCAGCTGTTCCAAGTTGGGTTCAGTTTTAGAAGTACTCTTTATCTTTTAGAACAGATTCTGTAGGTATGCTATTTTAACTTGGTAAATGGTGAAATCATGCTTAGATGTTTATAAATGAAATGTAGGCAATTTCATAAGCTTTCCAGAATGTCCTCTTTCGGGTCATTTGGATTGGTAGAACTCCAGTTGTGAGTTTTCTTAGCTACTGTTGATAATATGTTGTAAATACTAATGTCTGGAATCTTGTTACGTGCGTGTTTAATCTTAACTTTGTGATACTTAGTGGTTTCTTAGGAATGTTTAAACATGTCAATACCGGAGAGGAAATTTGCACCTAAGTTTGAAGTGATTTGAATAGAGCACCACATAACTTGGTTTTGTGCTTACAACGTTGCAATGTCATTGCATTCATCTTCACATCATTCATGCACGTCCATAAATCATCATGTCATTTTTGGATGCATACATGAAATTCATTGGATGCATATACATGCAATAGGTGTGCCAAGAATCGTGTTACGAGCGAAGTCCCGTTGGGCGTGGGACCCGAAGTTGAAGTCCGTTCGAGAGCCGGAGGTCCAGTCCGACGAAGCCGGAGAAGACGTGGGAATCGTTCTTGAAGCCAAACCTCGATCTCTCTTCTTTTGGTTAAGGCAAGCCCCGGAGCATTATAAGTCTCCTACTTTCAAAGCAATTATCTATCTATACATGTTATATGTATTGTTGCATTACGTGATAGGAGTTGGTTGGAAACCCTTGCTGCATTGATAACACTCCTTGTCCAGCAATTCGAACCTTGAATCCTATGTAGACAGGATCGTATCTATACTTAGCCCTGCTAAATTAGACCGGTAGAAGTCAGGTGATTTCCTATCACCTGCGAGATATAGGGCTTTATCAGGTCACGGTTGGCTATACTTGCTATCGTGGAAGTGAACCATGTGTTAATAAAATGAAATGAGACCGGGCGGGATGACGATAGTGAAGCAACAAGGCATGGAGGTCTTAGGTGTGGATCTATCCCCGTCTGTGTCGATTAAGGACCGAGACCTGGAGCCTTCTATGTCATTTTGAACGCATGCCTGACATTTAGCTGGCCGGCCTGAGGTTGCCGACCGCGAAGCCTAGTAGCTCAACTCAGGCTGCGAAGCCGAAAAGTGAAAGTCACCTCGGAAGGGAGCCAGAGGGTCCAAGGGCAGGTGAGTTAAAAGTCCTGAGCATCCTAGCCACTGGTATCCCCGAGAGCGCGGCGCTGTTCGGGCCCACCCTGAGTTGTACCAAAGGTTATCTACGGCCGCCTTTAGCGGGGTTTGCCGGGTGAGTGTCAGGAATACCCCCTCAGCTGAGTTGGAATCGATTCGAGTCGCCGTCTCTCCCGGATAGTGAGAAACTTGACTGGTTATCTCCAGCGTAGATACACTAATTATAATGATGGTTCGGAATTGATGATAATGATGATGATAGCCTTATTATACCTGCTATGGTTAATATTGTTTGATCTTAATAAAGTGAGTGCTCTAGTACAGGTGCTAATCTAGTTCTCAGGTTAATGATGATCAACTTGATACTTAAAGCATATATTGGTTACTTATCTGTATTAAGCTTTTCTGCAAATGAGTCAAGCTAGCCCACTTTATAAAGCCTTGCATAATCCTTGGTGTCACCTTTGTTTCTGGTTTTTGAAGGGTAAGTCTAGCTGAGTACCTTCTCGTACTCAGGGTTTATTCCCACCTATTGCAGGTAGCAGATTCGTACTTGTTGCTGCAAGTATCGTCTTCGCCATGTGGGCGTGAAGACTAGACCATATGGGCATGGTCTCTGTAGTATCTCTTCTGGTATGCTTTTGCAGGATGTGACTATGCACTGGCAGTATTTGACTTAAAATGGTTTCAGAAATTATGTTGCTTCCGCTAATCTTTACTTTGGTTTTGTAATAAAAATAATTGTACTCCGATGTATGAGATTACTTTTGAACTGTGTAACAAGTGTTGTGTTATGTTGAATCATTACGATCTGGTTGCTCTCGGTTTGGTTTGAAATCCCTCGCGATTTCGTGGACTACTGGAGTTATATGGGCTCAAGTGTGAGAATTTGATCACTTCGGTGATTGTTTTTATACTTGTGCTCTTATAATTTGGACGGTTCCGTTACATGTTTTATCCATTATCTAAAAAATCTTGAGCATCATTAGGAATTAAACATGTTTCTACCCTTGATATAGGGTTAAACCATATTTTTCACCCTTAGTCTTGATCCAACCGGGAATCGACTTAGACCGTCCAAGCTAGGGTTAACCGCCACATTAGCCGACTTTAGTCAATTGATGTGAGGGCAACTTGACCTAGATATGATCTAACCGCACCCAATCGACCATCACACCGCGAGCGCCATTCAGGCGCATCTCACGCTCACAGGAACCTTTTTTCCATGCGGCTACCACAAGACTCACCTGTTAGCTTAACCCCCTTAGTCTCTCCCTACTCACAGAACCTCTCTTCCACTCCCTTCTCGCCCTACCCAAGCAAGAAAACAAGACTACAAGAGAGACGTACTACCCACAATCCTCACCGGAGGATCACCGAAGTTGAATGCCAACGAGCTTCCTACCTCCTCATCCTCCACTTCTTCCTCACCTTGGAGTGGAACAATAAGAACCTCAAGATATCTTTCCTCTTGTCCTCTCTACTTCAATCACCTCAAAGGATACATAAATGAAAACTTCACCAATGCCATCCTACATTAAGCTATGACTCTTTGCTCAATCTCATGTGTTGCCTATGATCTCCCTAGAACTCGATTCATCTCCAGTTCAACCAAGGGTTATTAGCTCCATGAAAACCACATAGAAGTTTCACTATAGATGATCTAGAGCTCAGAAAAATTAGTTCATTCAAATAAGATGTGTTCCCACCTCATTAGGAAGATATAGGAACAAATCTTATATCCTCGGTCAAGCTGTAGTTGTGCAACATTTGACCTAGGACTAAGGCTGGTCATCAAATAGAGCCTCTGTTTGAGTCAAAAACTCTCAAAGATCTGACCATGATCCTCCAATCTCTCTCGCTCAACCCATCTTGCATGGTCGGTCGTTTGACCACAATCACCACCTTTTCTATCCAAGCTCACTAAAAAACACTACTTAGTTGTACCCCCATCCACACAATAACAATGTTTAGTCATGCTTAACCAAGTCACTGAACACATCATTATCAATCATTCTTTTTTTGCGATGAAAGAAGAATTATATTAGATAATAGCTGGGTATATCAACACGTTACAAGCACTCTGGATTACACAAATATCCAGAAACTGATTTTCATCTAAATTGTACCCATGTTGTGAATAGCTCCAGATCTCAAAACCAAACCTATACGACGCTTTACAGTATGGATGGCCACATAGGCAAACACTCGGCAAAAGGCCTGAGAACAGATGCCCAATGAACGACGGCCAATATTTATGTAGGCGGAGTTGAGAACCTTCTTCTTTTTGGTGTTTTCCTTCTTCTTCCTGCTATCGAAAAATGAGGAAGACTGATCTGAAACTTATTCTCCCTGATCCTTCATCGTGGCCAGATCTAACCACAAAAACAGAGAAGAGACCAGAGAAAATTATTCCATGGCGTCAACACCATTTCCGCCTTGATGTCGCCGTCCAGAAATAAAAGTCTCCATGTCGTCATACTGGTGAGGATGCTAACGTTGTAGTTGTCGTCCTCATCTTTAACAGAGCCACCATAGAGAAAACGATTTCACCCTGCCCTCTTGCCGTCACCGGAGAGGCGGAGGAGGAGATAAATCTCCATAACCAAGAAACTTGGCATTGAGAAACCATAACCCAAAGCTCTCGATCTACTAGAAAAACTTATTAAAAATGATAGATCCCCAACTCCCTCTGGCCTCCTGCGATATGCGGGAGGGGGAGGGAGGGGGACCAACGGTGGTGGAGGCGGGGAGCAACGGCTCTCTGAGTCGTGAGACGCGAGGGTGGACTCTGGAGGATGAAATGGTGGATCGATCGACATCATTATCAATCATTCAAGGCATGTTCATTAACTATGCATCATTTCAAAAGCACTCGTGTAGTAGAGACCGAAGCACCAGAGCAAACAGAAGCTAGTCCTAAGTTGGAGCCCGTATCCAATGAGGCATTGCTCAAGCACCATGGTAAACACCTGTATAGCTTATCTCCTATTTTGGATGAAGATTTTCTTGAGTTACTATAGTAATGCTTGTGCATGAGGAATATATTACTCTATGTAGTTCAATGAATATTTAGAACCCAACTTTTTATTCGATCCCTCCTTTTGTGAATACTTATATTCACCTTGAAGTATGCATGCGTAGGAGTTTAATGAATATTTAGAACCCAACTTTTTACTTGATTCCTGGTTGTGAATACTTAGGCCAGTCTCAATGGGAGTTTCACTAGAGTTTCATTTGCATTTAATAGTCTGCCACGTATGCACTTTTAATGACATGGCAATGTTTTAATGAAGAGAGAGAAGAATTGGGTTTCATGGGAATGAAACTCTCTTGGCACAGTTACCAACTCTCTATGAGTAATAGAATTAAATGTATATGAAACTATGGAATGAAACTTTCCATTGAGAGTGGGTGTTTCATCCAAGTTTCATTTCATTCTATATGACATGGTGGTTTTGGAAACAAACGAAATGAAACTCTCCACTGAGACTGGCCCGACATTCACCTTGAAGTATTCATGAGCAGGAGTCTCATTTATATATACTTAGACATTGTTAGCCTGGTGGAAGTTGAGATATGGCAATTGTATCATCACTCGCAAGCTTCTAGGATGGTTGTTAAACTATACCACTTGCAAGTTGAGAAGAGGCGATAAAGCATGAGCAACATGTGACATGAGGCGATAAAGCCAGGACAAAGAAAGGATTGAGTTGGACTTATACCGTGAATTTATAGTTGTTAAAATTGTTATTATACAAAGTTCAAACTGTAAATATTTTCACAAGCTTTCTAACGAGTTCAAAGTCCGTCAAAACCAAAGCATGGAAAAAATACAACCAAAATACCAAAGCATCAACTATATATGGGCATGCAGCCCGCAGCCCGGTGGCCCAGCACGAAGCCTGGTTTTTTTGGCCCGGCCCAAGCACGGCATGGCCCCGTGTTACATGGGCCCAGGCCAGCACGGCCCGACACATAGGATCGTACCTGGGCCACTCCCCATGCACGACCTGGTAAATAGCACCAGCCCGGTACCAGGTCCGCTGATAGACTAAAAAGGCCAAAATCCCTACAGCCCAACATGACTCCCAACCCTAACTCAAATGGAATCGAGTCCCCATCCCCACACCCGCACCGCATCGTCGTTCTCTCGTGAAGTCACGAGTCGCGACTCGCTCCTCAACCATGCGGCCGTGTAGATGCCGCGCCACGGCCACCGGCTGCCCGTATTCTCTTCCCTAGCTCCCAGTCTTCTCCTCGGCTCCATGCCCTCCGACACACCTTGTCTGGCCGCATGGGGTGCCAGTCGCCGGCCGGTCCCCATCCTCGAGCTCGAGCATGGCGGCCTCACCAGCGTCGACCGCCAGACGCCAGCCACTGCGGCGGACTAGATGCCACCGGGCGTGGGGATTTGGCCTCGAGCACTGCCGCAGACGCGCCGCCACCTCCGCGCGGACGCCAGACACGAGCGTGCCCGCTGTCACAGACACCGGCCCTGCTCCGCCCCATCCCCCTGCGGCTCCCTATCCCAGCCTCCCCTTCCATCTTTCAGTGGGCCTCAGGCTGGCCCGGCCTGCCTGGCAAGCCATGCTTATTGGGCCAGCCCGGCCCGAAAATCGGCCTAGCAGGCCGTGGGCTGATGGCCAGGCACGAAGGCCTGTTAGGCACGGCCCGAGAGGCACGGCGTGTCGTGCCTAGCACGGGCCCGTGCCATGCCGGGCCGGCCCGTTGCCCATCTATAGCATCAACCCATGCATAGATTATTGATCTTCACTATAATCCGCTAGGTATTTCTATAGATGTAACACAATGTTTTTGAAGAATCTTGTATATCACTTCACATTCTTTCTAACAAGTACAAGATCATCAAAATCAGAGTCTAAGCTAGGAGAAATGGCCAAAATATGAAGCATTTACACATTCATAGATTAATGATGCTCACCTGATCCTATCAGGATTTCTACTGATTTGGGGCAATGTTTTTGTAGAATCTTCGTAAGCACTTCATAATATTTTCGAACAGGTACTTCACAAGATGTGCATAGATTGAGTACAAGATAATAAAAAGTGGATTTTGAAGCTAGGAGTTATAGCTAAAATACCGGTGAGACAGCATGATGAAATAGTATGTGCCACTGTATGATCCGATGCTTATTGTTTTTGGGTTAGCGTATTATTCGGTGCTTATAAAAATTTGTGACCGTTAGAGCAATGGGTCTGGTTTTCTTGGGGCCATATATACTCCTTCAAGTGGCCTTTTCAAGTGTGTTGGGGATCATAGAAACTAGAGGGACTTGATACACTCGAAAATACAGTCCAACCATGTATTAGAGCTTAGTGATTATATCAAAATTTATTG
Organism: Saccharum hybrid cultivar R570; assembly: GCA_038087645.1. Classification (NCBI taxonomy): domain Eukaryota; kingdom Viridiplantae; phylum Streptophyta; class Magnoliopsida; order Poales; family Poaceae; genus Saccharum; species Saccharum hybrid cultivar. Next base: position 2,314,716 of record JAQSUU010000563.1, on the reverse strand, counting down.
TTCCATTTCTTCACTGCTTCTTTTCTCTATAATTTCTATGTACGCCTTGTTGTAAGAGTTCGTCGACATCACTGCAGATTACTTCAATATCCAATAAGACACTTCAAGAATGATCAGGAAAATAAAGACAAGAGGGGATATGCATACTTGAAACATGTCTGTGTTCAATTACCAACCGAAAACTGCCTCCTGGTTCAGAGGTTCTGGACGAAGCGAGCGAGGATAATGCTCGAAGAGATGCCCGGACATCCTACACTCGGTGTACACCATGGGCTTGGTGAGGAACCAATCAACTCATAAATCGCCTGAGTAGAATTAACACGATGGCGTTTGGTTAGAGCAAGCCAAATAATAAAGCTAAGTGTTTGGTTATAGGTCAAATTGTAATAGAGCTAAGCCATATAATAGTTATCTCTTTTTTTTATTGAGTAAATTGCACCCACCATACAACAACTTAGAATGTGGGTGCAAATTGGTCCAATAACTTATGAATACTCAATTTAGTGCAACAACTTGGTAAGTGTGTGCATATTAGTCCAACGACTTATAAGATGCCCTGTTGTGCAACAACTTGTCAAATTGGTGCATTTATAGTCCAAATGTTACAACGATGACGTCCCTAAGAGTGAGAATGGGAAGAGGCGAAGTAACATGACATCTTGAGCGACTCCTTTGATAGTGAATGTGCACATTTGAACTCATTTGAAAAAGACGTATTTGGTTGTAACAACGACTCATTTGAAATCAAGTCAGCTCTCATCAACATGGCGCAACAACTTGTCAAATTGGTGCATTTATAATCCAAACGTTACAACGACAACGTATTTGGTTGTAACGACTCATTTGAACTCAAGCCACCTCTCATCAACATGGTGCAAGCTAGCCAATTCTGTGAAAAGGCACATAAAAATGCAAGTGCTCATCTTCAGCACTTTCTGAAGATTTGTAGTACATTCACTGTCAAAGAAGTTGCTCAAGAGGCGTGTCATAGAAGGAGGAGCCTCCATTATTGCCTTCAAGCACGCCTGAGACCTGAGTTGAGCCCATCAGCATCCTCGCCATACACATTGTCTCCCTGCAGGCCGTCAGGATCATCAACATCTGAGGCAGATGCTGCGCCCGACTCCTTGGTGGCAGTGTGCGAAGCGGTGTCGATGTCCATCTTGTGGACCAGATCGAAGAGGTTGTGTATGGGCGCCTCCAGCTAAATCTCAGGCCCAAAGAATGCCTCGGGCTGGTAGGTGGTGGGCTGGGTCTCGAGGTGGTTCCGGGGACTCTCACCAACCCCGAGCGTGGAGGCTGGCCTGAGGGTTGGCGAGTAGAGCGCGCCATCGTTGTCATCCGGCGAGAAGCACAGCCCCGCACCGCCGGTCCTCAGGGCGAAGTTGAACTCCTGTACCATTGGGGTCCTCCCTGATGGGCTCCAGGGTGCTCAGAGACACTAGGACATCCACTCCCCTGCACAGGTCGACCAAAGGGTACGGTCAGGGCTCACCGGTTGGCCGCGCAGCTGGAGGTCCGGTTCCCAGGTCCCACCCCAACACACTGGGGAGCGTGAGCGGCGGCGCTCCCAGTCCTGAGAGGCATGAGGGATGTAGTCCCTCCCACGTCCGGTCGTCACAGGCGAGCGACTCAGGTCGCGCCCAGGGTCCATGGCTTCATGGTTGCCGAGTAGCGCCTGGCGATGGGAAGGCGGAGAGCGCGTGCGAAAATACGAGCATTACTTACGAGATGGTGGACGGCGGGGTTGCGCCGAGCTGATGACGCATAACAGTGAGCAGTGTGCTGCCTCTGCCGGGCACTTGCTTCATGTCAGTGTCAATGATCGGCCCGTCGCGCGCATGCAGTGTACAGTCTGCGTACAGAAACCAGCAGCTCAACTCCAGATTCGATCTTTCCGCAGACGCACTGTCAATTCAACCCAGCGTGACAATTTGAGCGAAACAAAACGCAGGACACATCCAAAATACTCCGTGCGACAAAATATCTGAAGTTCTCTCTTGCATCCTTTCCAAAAAGAACATGTACAAGTCGAAATGGTCAGCCGAACATGTACAAAGCCGCCGCCGCCATGCTTCGTCGCGTGAATCGGTTTGCTTGGCAAAGAAAGGACCCAGCAGCACGAGGGAAAAAAACAAAGAGATGTGCATCCTCAGGGCTCTATGCATGAAGCAAGTTCCGATCCGCCTTAATCAGCACTTCAGGTCTTCAGCAGTCAGCACTGCATCATCGTTTCCCTGATGGCCATGGACGCCACGGCCTTGGCCCACGCGACCAGCTCCCGCTTCATCCTCCCCTCGTCGGTCCACAGCGCCGGCACGTCCACGACGGACACCTCCGCTGCGCCGGCCGTCGCGGACGAAACGCCGCCACCGTTCCCGGTTCTCGGCATCCCTGAGCAGACTTCGAGGGCGGGGACGGACACTACCGTCGGAAGGGACCTCGCAACAGGGGGGTCGCCGGACCGGGTCCGCAAGAGTCGATCGTCGGAGCACGTTCTTGCAAGTTGCAACAGGGGGGTCGCCGGACCGGGGACAGAAGGCTCGATACTGCCCGCGGCGCTGCAGCCAACACTGCTTCTCCGTTGGTGCTTCTGGTGGTGCAGCTAGACTGGATGCTTGGCACGCTCTATATATACACTCTGTACTACACGAGCTCACGAGTGGACACATGTGACGCACGAGTAACACGTGCGTGCCAACATGATCCCGATATGTGAACACGTATATGCAAAAGCGCGGCCAAATTAGACATGCGATGCGAATGATCGTGAACGCGACGGAGAGCGCGCGTTGACATCGGCATCATCGTGTGCGCCGTGCGCGTGCAAGCGGCGCTTCTCCCTGAGTCCCTGTCGCCTTCATCCAGCGGGGAGAATAATGCTGCTCACTGCTCGCGCTGAAATCAAACGGATTAGTTGAAAGGCAGGCTAATAAAATACCACCTGTGGCGTACTGGCGTTAGGTGCAAGGAGCTCGATCGGCCGGCCGGGGCAGCTGCTCGACACCTCAGGCCTCGTGCGATCACATTTCTGCGATGCGAACGAGGCGGGCCGCGGGCGGCGCGCAGGCTCCCATCTTCCGCGTGAGCTGCCGCGGCCCATGGCCGTGCGACCGATGGGCGATGCTCCTAAGCGTGCTCAGCGTTGGGACGAGAGATAAAAGATGGCAAGGGTACCTACGATGCGAAATGAGATGGATTTTTATCTCATTAGATAGAGTATGGAATGGTTCGTGGGTATAGCTATATATGGTTTAACACTACCCTAATCCATAATCCCATGGATACGTATATATACACGATATATATCAACTATAATACAAGTCATCATGTCCTAACCTAATATACTCCAAAACGTGGCCCAACTAGCACACTTAGAGCAGCTATAACGTTGGTGTTATATATTGACTCTTTTTTTTTTGGTTTTTAACCTTTTTTTAAAAAAAATATTTACATTTACATCCTTGAGAGACCTATTTCCGAATTTGGGCCTTAGGGGTTGCCGAAGTAACACAATAGACCATGGCGTCAAGACTTGAGGCTTGCTGGCGTGGCGGGACCCTAATTTACCATGACTTGGACATCCTAGAATTTTATTCGGAGCCAAATAAAATTCTAGGATATCCAAGTCGTGGTAAAATTAGGGTAAAATTCAAAACTCGGCGCCACATATTTTGGTATCAAGCCTCGACGCCTTGCATGGTGGTGTCGAGCTCTAGCCATGTCAGCGCCACGTTGTCCCGCCACACTACCCAGTCATCGATTGAGGCTAAGTGTCATGGCCTATGGCATCGAGACGTGTTACGTTGGCGCCATGACTCTTGACGTCGATGACCTTAGGGTACATATTCATGATAAGGTCGTCCTGGTTGTAAATGTGAATATTTTTTGAGGAAAGGTTAAAAAACAAAAAAAAAGTCACTTGGTGTTTTAGAGGTGGTAGCAAGAGAGAGGAAAGGCCAAGAAAGGGTGCAATACGCTGGAGTGGGTAGTACTAGCTAGCAAATGCTAGCACTAGTTGCCCAACTTTTCTTTTGCTAGGAAGGACGGCTTGTCCAGTTTACACGCTCGAGCGTTATTTGCCAACTAGCCGTCTACCACCTAGATGATGTGTTCAGGTTTAGAAAATTTGATATTCATATACTTGATCTTAGTGTCATATAAGAAATGTCATATAAGAAGGAGCGGCATATATCGTTTTTCGGTTACGATTGTTACATGTTATTATTTGCTCATATAGACCATCCTCCTTATAAATATAAAGAGATCATGGCCTAATGAGGTGCACAACACAAACCAAACAAAAAACCAATTTACTCTCAACCTCTCTTTTACTTTAATCTCTTTCTAACATTCATGTTGTTGTTCATCGCTTGATCCGCCACCAAGGATGATCCTAAAGGCTTACTGACTGACCTAGGGTAACCATCGACGCCCTTATCCCGACAACATCCCTCCCGGGTGGGAGGTTTGATGGCTCCTTTGTTAGTTTGCCCAGAAATTATAGCCATTGTTCTTCATCATGTAAGTGTGATTGATTATCCTTTACTGGTTTGCTTGTGAATATGTTGTTCTTCACCCTGTAAGAATGATATTTACTACTCTAGGAGGTTTGTGGGTAAAACTCGGAAAAAACGGCTAGGCCGATTCACAAAACCTGCTAATAGAATCACATCAGATCGATCCATTTACGATCCGAGCATTTTAGCTCCTTGTAATATGTGACCGACCTTTACGTCAACCATAGTAATAGATTTCACACATATGGATAACTCGTCAATTCTGTGCCTATGGTTTTAACCTGGAGCAAATAATGCTCCCTGCATTTTAAATTATAAATCGCTTTGACAATTTCTTTTTGTGTATATATCAAATTTGCTATGTATCCAAACAATTGAATTCAATTTGTATAAAAAAAAAAGTCAAAACGACCTATGTGATTTGGAACGGACGGAGTAGGTCCGCATGGCCCGGGGTGTTTGGCTGTTGCAAACGTAGGTATTGTGTGCACTCGTCTCCAGGTCCAAACAATTCAATAATGTCAACAAGAGGATTAAGAACGAACTCATAAGTTTTATCCCAAAATGGTCGTAGGTAATAGCAAAGATGATTAAGAACTCATTCACAAAAAGAAAGAGGATTAAGAACTCTTGCCACCCGAGAGGAGTACGTCGGTCACCAGCTTGGCCCACGAGTGCTCGCGGGGTTGCGTCGCGCGCACGGCGGTGTCCCGCCACTCCACCGCCCATTGCCTTCCGTAGTCCCGTATCTTCTCCTCCACGGCCTCCCGCCGCACGTCATGGCCGATCTCCACGCCCACGCCCCACTCTGTGCACTTGTACCAGCAGTTGGTCTGCTGCTCCGCGAAGAAAGGCCAGCACAGCATTGGCACCCTGGCGCAGAGGCTCTCCAGCGTCGAGTTCCATCCAGAGTGCGTCAGGAACACGCCCACCGCCTCGTAACGCAGCACCGCGTCCTGCGGGCACCAGCTCGCCAGCAGGCCGCGCCCTTTGATCGCCTCCAGGAACTCCGGAGGCAGCATGGCGGCGTCGCCGCTGACGAGGTCCGGCCGGATGATCCACAGGAAGTCGTGGCCGCTGTTGGCCAGACCCCACGCGAACTCCACCAGCTCCGCGTTGGTCATCGCCGTGACACTGCCGTAGTTCACGACGGACCTGTGCTTCCTGCCGTCAAGCCAGCGGAAGCAGGAGACGTCCTCCTTGCAAAGGTTAGACCGTTAGAGCCCAGCGTGTCGAGTTGGTCACTGAGGTGTGCCCGTGCGAGAGCAAGATTTCAACTACCTTTCAACAAGAAGATGCCCTTGTCGATGAGGGTGCCGTAGTAGCGGTAGCCCATGTACCCGCAGGCGCTGGCAGTCCAGAGCAGAGCGCATGGTACGCCGATCTCCCTGGCGGCTTCCAAGGTAAAGCCCACGATGTCGTCGCCGACGACGCAGCTGGCCGGCGGCACGTCAGGGGAGGCGTTGAGAGACCTTGGAGCATGGCCCTGAAATGCGGGAGACAGGTCTCCTCCGTGGAGCGGTAGAGGGAGGGCACGTCTTGGGTGGCATCAGTGTCGGACGGCGGCAGGCCACCATCCGGATGGTGGCAAAACGGAAGCTTGGGAGCCCGTCGAGTGCGCCCGCGCCGCGCGAGCGGAGCAGGCGACGGTGGTTGTACTCGGTGTTAACGAAGGTAACGTGGAAGCCCCAGCAGTGGAGGATCTTTCCTAGCTTCAGCATGGGCGTGACGTGGCCCTGCACCGGGAACGGCACGAGCACGGCGTGCGGCTTGCCGGGCGTCGGCAGCGACGGAGCCCATGTCGATGTGCGCTTGTGCAAGTATGTAAACTGCACTGGCTCGCTGCTCGCGTTGGGTTGACGGTCGAACAGGGACATTTTAGCAGCATAAAAGAGGAGTCGCATCGCGCGAGTACGAGAGTGGATGGAGGGATCATCAGGGACCCATCATCGTTGGATGTATCTCGAGTATCATGTATTTTCTACCTGAACACGTACGCTCTCTCCCTCTCCAACATGGTGATCACGCGCAGCTTGCTGTGCTGTGGAAAATAACACAGGCTTCTCTACTGTGTTTGGACATCATACTCTATGGTCAAATAATTGTTGACATGAGGAAGTACGAGTATTTCACCCATGCCTACATGAATATGTGGGCCATAGGGGGGCAGATAGATGAGGTCATCTAAAAAAATGAAACAATAAGGTCACCTTAAAATAAAAGGAATTGCTAAAATTCAGATGTCTAAATTTTAGTTTCCTTTCAAGGTATGGTTATTGCATGTTTTATACTAAAATTGTAGATTTCGTTTATTTCAATTTCTGAAGGCGCAATCTGTAATTTTTGGTATAGAGAATAAAAATATGTTAGACAAAACTACAAACCTGACAAAATCTGATTTGTGTTGGCACAGAGACAATTAACAATTATTCTATAGGTAGACAAAGATAAAAATTTAATATGTTATGACACAAAGACTAATATCATAAAAGCGACAATTTACTTGTACTAGTTGGTGATACAAGAGTATTGTCTGAAATTATCTTAAAATTCAGAATATACAGAATTAGGAGAACTGCGAAATAAAAGCAACATCTACGAATAACTCGCTCCGTGGAGTACGACGTTACGCCCTAGCTACTCCGTAGTACTATCAAAAGCGTTGACGTTTTTCCCTCAAAAAAAAAACGTTGACGTTTTAGTTTGGACACCGAAATAAGAGGAAGAAAAAGATGTGTATGTACTTTCTCTATTTGAAAGAAGTGTCGCTACGAAGTTTATATTGGGTAAATTTTTTAATTTTAATTAGGTTTGTAGAAAATATTAATTATTATAAAAATATATTCAATGATTTATTTAATGATATTATGCACCATTAATATTAATATTTTCTTATATATATCTGGTGAATATTGAGTCGTTTGATTTCTCGGAAGTGGGGACGACACTTTTTATGAGACGGGGAGTAGAAAAATAAGGAGAGAGAGATATAGATACAGATGTATATGCTACCTCCGTCTGGAAAAGAATACAACTCTAAATCCATTCTCAATTAAAGTGTCTAAAGTTTAAACAAATATATAGGTAAAAATATTAATATTTATAATATCAAATATATATTATAAAAATATGTTTCATGACGAATCTAGTGCTATTTCGTACGATAAATATTAGTATTTCTTGATGTAAATTTGGTTGGACTTGAAATACTAACACAGAGCACTATTCTAAAATTGCAATCTTATCAGGACATAAGAAGTATTAGGAAATGTATATGTTTAAAAAAATAAAAATGTATTAGGAAGCGAGAATATCAATTTTTAAAAATAAATTTGAATCCTATAAATTTAACTATTTAGGACAGAGAAGTATATGAAGTGATGCTACAACAATATCACCACATCTCATAATTCAAGCCGATCCGGAAGACAGTGCCACAAAGGGAGCAGAGCGTGGCCGGGGAGCAACCAAACAGCGCGGTCGATGTATCTCGATCTGGATCAACGTGGCACAGCATTTATCACGGCGGTAATGCTACAAATAAGAAGTTGGATGCCAGCGACTCTCTCCGGACCGACACGTGACATGATGTATACCATAGCTTTGATTTTTTTATTTCTTACTTATTTTCATGTCTCTTTTTCTCATCCGGACGCTGCGCCTCACTCCTCTCATAGCTGCAGCGTTCTCCCACCGTGCCCTGACCATGCGTCGCTCGCTCCTTACTACCGCGCCCCACCTGCGTCGCTCGCTCCTCGCTCCTCGCTCCTCTCCCCCGCCCGTCACATACCCCACCCGCGCCTTGCTCCTCGCTTCGACTGTGCGCCGCGCCGCCCACTCCCTCTCATAGCGCGCGCCACCCGTCAGGCTGAGCCAAGGCTGGTGCTGGATGGTAGTGGTGCTCAAGCGCCGTCGCTGGTGCCGGTGCTGATGGTGCTCAAGCGCCGCCACTCGCCGTCAGATGCCACCTCGATGACCGGAATCGATCGGCCCTAGTCTTCCCTTCCTCTATATTGCAAACGTATGTTTTAAGTGTTTCGGATGTTTCAGAGGTATATTACAATTGTTACATATGGATGTTGTAAAAGTAGATCGGGATGTTGCACATGTTGCATATTTTTGCAAGCGTTTTCAGTGTTACGTTGCAAGGGTTTTGAAAAATGTTTCCGGACGTATGTTGCAACTAGTGTTTTATCAGTATGTTTCATATATTTACACACATGTTGTAAGTGTTTTATTTGGATGTTGCATATGTTTCACACACATGTTGCAAGTGTTTTATCTAGATGTTGCATATGTTTCACATATATGTTGCGACAGTATGTTTTATTATGTCCGACGTATGTTGCATCCCAGTGTTTCGCGAAGGCACAGTGAGTGATGGGCGCACGGCCCAGGCGCCGGGGGATGGTGCGCGACAAAGCTGAGGATCAGTGGACGGGGGCGCAGCGAGCTGGGTGCTGACTCCCGAGTCCCGTCCACACGGAGAGAGAGGAGGGAGGTCCGAGGGAAAGAGTGGGGCGCAGCAATAGGGGCTGGGTGTGCGTGCGAGGCGGGGGCTGGGCAGACGAGGACAGGCTGCGCGACCGTCCATCCAAACGTGAGGAGAGACAGGCGCATGTCGCCAGTAGTCCCATGGACGCCGGCCCCAGATGAGCGTGTGAAAAGTAGACACGAACGGGGACGCAGAGCCAGGGGTGCGCCGGGAAAAGGAATGGTCCGGTCCACGGTACCATCCCATAGATCAATAGCCGATCGGATATCCGGGCGTCGGCACAGTTCCGTTATCATGGCCCAGGCGCCCAGCTGCACAAGCTGGAAAAGCTACGCATTTGCTTTTTCTCCATGAATTTCTGTAAGGTCCACTAGCTGCTGCTACCGTACCAAATGCATTAAGGCCTTGCTTCGGAAAAAAAAATAGGTTCTACAGTAACATCGAGCGTTTGACACATGTATGAAGTACTAAATATAGATAAAAAAACTAATTGCACACTTTGGTGAGAAATCGTGAAACGAATCTTTTAAGCCTAATTAGTCCATGAATAGTCTTAAGAGCATCTCTAACAGTTTGCCATCCGGCTTTCCCATCCTTAATTTTTTGGCAAAATAAGAAAAAACTCTCTTTAATAGTTTAGCATCTTCCTTTCCCATCTTTCCCAACCTCACAAAAATTTATCCCGAGCGCGCATATATGCACACAGCCTAGGAGCGCGCATCCGGAGTTTTCCGGCTCATCTAGTAAAAAGAAAGAAAGACAGGGTTACAGGTGAGAAAAGCGTAAGAGAGAAAGATCTAATGGAAGGGCTTAAATGCGTATAGAAACAAATTCAGGGTTCCTGATGCAAAACATGAGACTGGATCGTAGAAAAAAGTGCCGAGAAAAAAAAACTTTTTAGATAGAAATATAGGAAACTCTCGGAGATTACTTCTTTTTTCCTTCCCATACTAATTTAGGAGTTGGTCAACACCATATTTTGAGGAACAAAATACTATAAAGAACTCATGGAGATGCTCTTAGGTGCTACAGTACCACATGTGCTAATGACGGCTTAATTAAGCTTAATAAATTCGTCTCGCAGTTTTCAGGTGAGCTATGTAATTAATTTTTTTATTAGTATCCGAAAACCCCTTCCGACATCTCATGAAACATCCGATGTGACACCTAAAAATTTTTCTTTTCCCAACTAAACAAGCCTAATACTGGAAGAAAACAGCACGACTCCCCTGTTAGCTAGAGAGAAAATGCAATGATTACGATTACGATAGTACGGTCTCCATAAGTTAGGGTTGTTTAGTTCCCATCACATCGAATATTTGACACATGTTTGGAGTGCTAAATGTAGACGAAAAAAAACTAATTACATAGTTTAGTTGAAAACCACGAGACGAATCTTTTAAGCCTAATTAGTCCATGATTAGCTTTAAGTGCTACAGTAACACATATGTGCTAATGACGGCTTAATTAGGCAAAATAAATTCGTCTCGCGGTTTCCAGGCGAGTTATGTAATTAGTTTTTTTATTAGTATCCAAAAACCCATTCCGACATCCTATGAAAAATCTGATGTGACACCCAAAAACTTTTCACCTACCAACTAAACACCCCCCGGTATTTAGTTCCTCTCAAAAAAATTTCACCCCGTCACATCGGATGTTTAGACACATGCATGGAGTATTAAATATAGACAAAAAAAACTACGGGAGAAAGGAACTTCGCCGACAGCCCCACATTTTGCCGACAGCCAGGCCCAGGGCTGTCGGCGAAGGAAGTCTTTGCCGACAGCCTAACCCCGCTGTCGGCAAAGAATTCTTTGCCGACAGCCCATAGGCTCCCTGCTGTGGTGAACAAACACAAGAAATCCAGTCGGCAAAGAACTGGCTGGGAAAACGGTGGACAGACGCCGTTAACTTTGCCGACAGCACGTCTTTATGCTGTCGGCAAAGATATCTCTTTGCCGACAGCCTAGCCATGCTGTCGGCAAAGAGTTTGCATTTTTTTGAATTTTGACTTCAAACTTTTTATATGGCCTAATTATATTGTTTACAAGCATATGTTCTAATTTGGGCCCTTTTTATAACATTTTGCTATATTTTGTTAATTTATTTTGTTTACTTGAATTTTCTCGCATAATCCAAAATTGAACTGCAGGTGCATGAAATAATAAAACGTAGCCATTCGAAAAATGATATTCATGTTGGAGAGTGTGTTTTGAGGCGGTGTCCATAAACTCACCCAAAAGTTCGAAGTCCATGTCCACGTAACACGACCATCCAGGAGTGGTAGAAGTGTTTTTTAATTATATAAAATCCAAACAAAGTCGGAAAATCACGAAACTTGTCGGGGTGTCTTGTTATCGCATGTGGAGGCTACGATAAAAATTTGAGAAAGTTTGGAGCAAGCTGCGACGTCGGATGCTCAAAACCTAGACATCTCCACATGTGATCACTTTGAGAAAGTTTGGAGCAATCTGAAAAAGTCATCAACATAAAAGTTGTAGAACTCATCAAGATATATAACTTTTATTTTGGTCATTTGTTCATCCGACAAAGTGGTACTATACATTGTTCATAAATTTACATATCTCTCTTATAGTTTCATAACCTATAAGAGAGGTATGTAAAATTTATGAACAATGTTACTATTATTTTGTTGAATTAAAAAATGATCAAAATAAAAGTTATAGATATTTATCAGTTCTACAACTTTTATGTTCATGAGTTTTTCAGCTGAAATCATTTACTGCTTTAAAATGTTGTTTGAAGTTGCCATTTTTGAAATTCAAATTTTGAATTGATAAAACAAAGTCACATGAAAAAGATGTCTCAAATAATAGTTGTAATAACACAATAAATTAATAGAGCAAGATTTTAGAAAATTTTAGCAGAAAAAACCATCAAATTTGAAGTTAGTACGAGGAAGAAAAACTAGTTACAAGTTTTAGCTAGAGATTAAAAAAAGAAATCAGAGTTTTTCAATAATTTAAAAAATAAATTTCAAATAATATTTTGAAGTAGTAAATAATTTCAGATGAAAAAGTTATAGACAACAAAGTTCTATAAATTTTTGAGATCCACAACTTTTATTTTGGTCATTTCTCCATCCGAGATCGTTTGAAAAAATTTATATTTTAGTACTTAATTTTTACTATTCAGTGCATATTTGTAGGGGCCTTAAAAAAAGAGACGTTGCTACAAATCCTTTCTATAGTAGTGACAGTGTTATAAATTCGTGGTTATCTGCCTTTCCAATTACAAATGTATGACACATTTTGTTTTTTAAGAAAATAAAAAAAATCAGTTTTAGAAATTTAGAGAGAAATTTAAATTAGCGTCATGAGAAATTAGCTGCCTATATAGCAAATTTCGAGTGGCTATACTCCCGCCAGATCTAAAGAAAAGTTTTCAAGTCCCCCGCGCTCTCCTGGAGCCCGAAAGTGCCCACGCCCCGCGCGGTTAGCCTGCCCTCTCCGAAAAAAAACTGCCCCCCACTCCTCAACCCTAGCTAATCGCTCTCCCTCCGTCGCCGCCGCCCCAATCCCAACATCGACTTCTTATCTATCACGCCGCCGCCGCCCTAACCGCAGTCCCCAACATTGACTTCTCTCTCCTCCCACCACCATCACGCCTAAGGTCCATGCGTTGGAGCATTCGACCCTTCTCCAGTTCTCCCCGAGCTTGGTACCGCGACTTCCCAAGAGCAACTCCTGTCATCCCCCGACTATCGCGCAAGAAGCCCTAGGGAAGTCGCAGCTGGAAGCGACGAAGGTGGCGGGCCTGTCCAGCACGGTGGTGGCTGGCTAGATCCACGGTGCTTGGACTGACCTCTTTGTTCCTCGATGAGACTGAAATCTTTTCCTGTCCGCATCAATCCAGTTAGGTGACGTACGGTGGTCTTGCTGTTTTGCAGGGTACAACAACAGTGGAAGCTGTGGCACTTGGATTGTTTAGGTACTTGCTCTCATTAATCAACGGCATGTGTGGGGCAGTGAGAATGTTTTGGTATTATTCTTAACTTCTCCCTTATACTTCCTCCAGCCTGCACTTGCGAATTTTGTAATGTGAGTTGTGACTAGCTTGTGTGGTAATTAGAGCTTGTTCAATTATTTTCACTTTTCAGATGCGCTGGAGTTGATGGCCCGGACGCTGAAGCTGAATGAGGAGGAGGCTGACGAGGTCGTCAGATGCACTGGAGGCGGCGGCCGGATGCAGAAGGTGCGGGCTCGAGGTAACTGTACAGTATAGATAAGATCAATTATTTTGGGCCTTTACATTCTGAATATTGTGATACAATGTATCAAAGAATTGTAGTTAATTTGCTTACACTTCCAAAGAGTCATACTTCATAATTTAGCTGAGTCAATTAGGTGTTATGCCTAGTGGATTGCTGAAATAAGCATTGCCATGAATAGAAATGTTGTAGTTCACATTGTGTAGTTCCTTAAAATGTGTTTGTTTGGCCTTATATAAAGCTATAGGAAAATAGATACAAAATTCACAAGGAATGCCCCTGCTAATTTATATAGGTCAGGGGGCTCTTTTGGGATAGCAATGCTTGCAACGCTAGGAACATGTTATGTTTTATTCTTATTTGGTAATTTGGTTTTACATGTTGTACTGTTTTTGGATCAGGCGGTAGTGGGACATCTATCCCAAATTTCCCCTTTCACCTAGGGTTCTTTGATTCTCAGTAACTCGAGTTAAAGTCTTGATCTTTTCTGTGTTTTTCGATTGGAATAGTATTTGCATGATGCAGCGAACCTATGGTTTAAATCCCAGCTCTAGTGATCTTGATTTGATATGGCTTTAAGAAATTTTGGGTGAGCTTGCGGCAATTTTGGTGCCTGCAGTCCTTCTGTTCATTTCAATCTTCATCAGCTTGGTCCATATCGACACTTCTCCATTGTGTGCTTTCAGCTGCTGCTGCTAGCCTGCTACACCTTGTGTTATTCTATTCATCTGTACAGCTGACAAGCAGCAGCAGCTCGACTGTATCAATTCTCAGAGATTCAGTTCCGCTTCAGCAGCTTGCAAATAAACCTTGGACAGCATGCCGTTTTTTAATGAATAAATTTTTGATTTGCTGCTGTAACTTTCACTTTCGTGTCTTCTGCTTGCTTCAGTGAACAAAACAGGTCATCTCGGCAGCAGCAGAAAATCAACTGCTTTATTTCTTTAGAGTTTCAGTTCTGTAAGAGCAGCTTAGCTATTTTTGTTCTGTAGTTCACTTTTTCAGCAGCAGTTCTGCTGTCGGTTTATTTCTGCAATTTGGTGCAGGCTGTCCAGCTCGATTGTTTTTCTTTGTTTGGTTAGAAGTTTTCTTCTCTTGTTTTCAGATTTTCAACTGTGAAATTTTTCAGCAATAACAGCATCAAGTGTCTACTCTCCCCTGGCTGGTCATCGACAGCAGCTCTGCAATTCAGAGTTTTTGCTTTCTCGTCTACCACAGCAGCAGTAATTGATTAATGGAGAATCTCAGGTAGTGCATAGGTATTAATTCCTCAAGCCCGTACATCATCTCACCAATAATTCCTGTGGAATGTCTAGTGTTGCAATAGTCTTTGAACTTTTCATGCAATCATTAGCTTTAGTCTAGTGAGCTTGATAATTATTTTTATATGTTTAACATGATCTCTTATTAGCAGGCCTATTTATGAATTATTAAAGGATGAGTGGATGTCTTCCAGAGACCAAAGTGCGTATTAGACCGGCACGCTTTGCTGCAAGGCAATAAGTCAACAAAATCAGAGTGTCTAGATTACCAGGTGATGCCTGATACTTTGTAACAATTTAATATTTAGTGTAACCTGGATCAGCTTCCGTGTTAAAGTCTGAGCATCTCTTTGCTTTTTTAATGTCTTTGGTTAAATGAGATAAAGTGGTGCTTGTAATTATACATGTAATCACATGTCTGAATTTATGAACCATGCATTTATCTTGACAACTCAAAGACATGCTATAAAATGTGTTGCACTTAGCAGTTTGCATTTATAATTAGCCCTTGTTACTTTCTTCTCTTGCATGTAGAGAGTTCAGAGCAATCTGTAGTAAGACTAGATAGGTTCTGTGTTCTTTTCATTTGCATAATCTATCCCTTCAGCTATTAATTTTTTAATTACTGACGCATATACCATTTGGACTGTTTCCATTGAGCAGGAAGAGGCACCTAGAGCGCTCGGACTTGCAGGATCAAATGAATCAATAATTCTGCAATAACACAGAACCTATGCTGAGATGTGCTACGAGTCATCATGAGTATAATTGTTTAGTTTTAGTTTTATGTTTTAGTTTTATAATCGTTATTAACTTAGTTCTGACCTTTGGCTTCATTATTGTACACGCTATTGAACGTGGATGATCAAAGTTATTAATATCATTGCCCTTTTGTGCCATTGGATTTTGTAATTTTGTGAATTTCTGTCCGCAAATGTTTATTATTCAGAAAAATGGATGCCATATAAAATGGCACCGAATAGATTTTGTTGCAATAAACCTAATGTTGATGCAATATGTTTATTATTCAGAAAAATCTATATTGTTGTGAATAAATGTGGTTCTGTGGTATATATATGCGATAAATGTGGTTTAAATGCAAGAAAACAGCAAAAACAAAAGAAAAAAAATATATATTGCCCAGCTTTGCCGACAGCATAGGCCAATGCTGTCGGCAAAGCTGGGCATTTTCCCAGCGAGAATGCCAGCTTTGCCGACAACCTTTCTTTGCCGACAGCATCTGCCATAGGCTTTGCCGACAGCCCCGGCAGGTACTGTCGGCAAAGCCTTTTCCGACAGCCCAGGAGTACTGTCGGCAAAGCCTTTGCCGACAGTAACAGAGGCTGTCGGTGAAGTCTTTGCCGACAGCCTACAGGTGGCTGTCGGCGAAGGAGACGGCAGCCGTCTTGACGGCGCAGTTTCCTTCGCCGACTGAACACGTGGCTGTCGGCGAAGCAACGCCGACAGACCAAACATGCCTGTCGGGAAAGAGACCTTTGCCGACAACAACTTCGCCGACAGGGCTTTGCCGACAGGATAAGAGAAACCCTGTCGGCAAAGCATTTGCCGACAGGATTAAGGCCTTCGCCGACAGCTTCAAGCTGTCGGCAAAGAGGGCGTTCCCAGTAGTGCCACCGCCTCGTAACACAGCACCGCGTTCTGCGGGCACCAGCTCGCCAGCAGGCCGCGCCCTTTGATCGCCTCCAGGAACTCCGGAGGCAGCACGGCGGCGTCGCCGCTGACGAGGTCCGGCCGGATGATCCACAGGAAGTCGTGGCCGCTGTTGGCCAGACCCCACGCGAACTCCACCAGCTCCGCGTTGGTCATCGCCGTGACACTGCCGTAGTTCACGACGGACCTGTGCTTCCTGCCGTCAAGCCAGCGGAAGCAGGAGACGTCCTCCTTGCAAAGGTTAGACCGTTAGAGCCCAGCGTGTCGAGTTGGTCACTGAGGTGTGCCCGTGCGAGAGCAAGATTTCAACTACCTTTCAACAAGAAGATGCCCTTGTCGATGAGGGTGCCATAGTAGCGGTAGCCCATGTACCCGCAGGCGCTGGCAGTCCAGAGCAGAGCGCATGGTACGCCGATCTCCCTGGCGGCTTCCAAGGTAAAGCCCACGATGTCGTCGCCGACGACGCAGCTGGCCGGCGGCACGTCAGGGGAGGCGTTGAGAGACCTTGGAGCATGGCCCTGAAATGCGGGAGACAGGTCTCCTCCGTGGAGCGGTAGAGGGAGGGCACGTCTTGGGTGGCATCAGTGTCGGACGGCGGCCGGCCACCATCAAAACAGAAGCTTGGGAGCCCGTCGAGTGCGCCCGCGCCGCGCGAGCGGAGCAGGCGACGGTGGTTGTACTCGGTGTTAACGAAGGTAACGTGGAAGCCCCAGTAGTGGAGGATCTTTCCTAGCTTCAGCATCGGCGTGACGTGTCCCTGCGCAGGGAACGGCACGAGCACGGCGTGCGGCTTGCCGGCTTCGGCGGCGAAGGAGCCCATGTCGATGTGCGCTTGTGCAAGTATGTAAACTGCACTGGCTCGCTGCTCGCGTTGGGCTGACGGTCGAACAGGGACATTTTAGCAGCATAAAAGAGGAGTCGCTTTTTTTCGAGATCGGTATATAGCCCGTTTTTTATTAAGAAGAGTGAATTACAAGTCAGTTATGAGAGAACCCTCATAACACAGATTACACACCATTAAGATAGTAACGAATAACCTAGAATAAACATAAGAACAATAAAAGATACATAAGAGAGAGCGACTGCCCTCCATAAGAGAGTCGCGACTGCCCTCCATAAGAGAGTCGCATCGCACGAGGGTGGATGGAGGGACCATCAGGGACCAATCATCGTTGGATGTATCTCGAGTATCATGTATTTCCTACCTGAACACGTACGCTCTCTCCCTCTCCAACATGGTGATCACGCGCAGCTTGCTGTGCTGTGGAAAATAACACAGGCTTCTCTACTGTGTTTGGACATCATACTCTATGGTCAAATAATTGTTGACATGAGGAAGTACGAGTATTTCACCCATGCCTACATAAATATGTGGGCCATAGGGGGCAGATAGATGAGGTCACCTAAAAAATGAAACAATAAGGTCACCTTAAAATAAAAGGAATTGTTAAAATTCAGATGTCTAAATTTTAGCTTCCTTTCAAGCTATGGTTATTGCATGTTTTATACTAAAATTGTAGATTTTGTTTATTTCAATTTCTGAAGGCGCAATCTGTAATTTTCGGTACAGAAAATAAAAACATGTTACACAAAATCACATATCTGACAAAATCTGATTTGTGTTGGCACAGGACAATTAACAATTAACAATTATTCTATAGGTAGACAAAGACAAAAATTTAATATATTACGACACAAAGACAAATATCACAAAAGTAACAATTTACCTGTACTAGTTGGTGATACAAGAGTATTGTTTGAAATTATCTTAAAATTCAGAATATACAGAATATAGGAGAAGTGCAAAATAAAAGCAACATCTACGAGTAACTCGCTCCGTGGAGTACGACTAGGGATGAAAACGGAACAGAAATATTTCGAACTGACCGTTTTCGTTTTCTATATTATGAACCGTTTTTTAACATGAAAAATTGTCAGTTTCAATTGGTTTCACAACCATTTTCAACCATTTTTTATACTCTTTAATTGCTAAATGTAGAAATATTCCGAACCGACCGTTTTCGTTTTTCCATATCGTAAGTCCGTTTTCGACCGTTTCCGACCGTTTTCATCCTTAAGTACGACCTATAGTTACGCCCTAGCTGCTCCGTAGTGCTATCAAAAGCGTTGACATTTTTCCCTCAAAAAAAACGTTGACGTTTTAGTTTGGACACCGAAATAAGAGGAAGAAAAGGATGTGTATGTACTTTCTCTATTTGAAAGAGTGTCGCTACGAAGTTTATATTGGGTAAATTTTTTAAATTTAATTAGGTTTGTAGAAAATATTAATTATTATAAAAATATATTCAATGATTTACCTAATGATATTATGCACCATTAATATTAACATTTTCTTATATATATCTGGTGTATATTGAGTCATTTGATTTCTCGGAAGTGGGGACGACACTTTTTATGAGACGGGGAGTAGAAAATAAGGGGAGATAGAGATATTGATACAAACGTATATGCTACCTCCGTCCGGACAAGAATACAACTCTAAATCCATTCTCGATTAAAGTGTCTAAAGTTTAACCAAATATATAGGTAAAAATATTAATATTTATAATATCAAATATGTATTATAAAAATATGTTTCATGACGAATCTAGTGCTATTTCGTACGATAAATATTAGTATTTCTTGATGTAAATTTGGTTGAACTTGAAATACTAACACAAAGCACTATTCTAAAATTACATTCTTATCAGGACATAAGAAGTATTAGGAAATGTATATGTTTAAAAAAATAAAAATGTATTAGGAAGCGATAATATCAATTTTTTTATAATAAATTTGAATCCTATAAATTTAATTATTTAGGACAGAGAAGTATATGAAGTGATGCTACAACAATATCACCGCATCTCATAATTCAAGCCGATCCGGGAGACGGTGCCACAAAGGGAGCAGAGCGTGGCCGGGGAGCAAGAGCAACCAAACAGCGCGGTCCATGTATCTCGATCTGGATCAACGTGGCACAGCATTTATCACGGTGGTAATGCTACGAATAGGATGTCTGATGTCAGCGACTCTCTTCGGACGAACATGTGGCATGACGTACATCATAACTTTGACTTTTTTATTCCTCTTTCATTTTCATGTCTCTTTTTCTCATTCATGCCCCTAACCGTGCCCCTAACCATGCGTCGCTCGCTCGCTCGCTCCTCACTACCGCGCCATCACGCGCCACATCTGTGTCGCTCGCTCCTCGCTCCTCTCCTCCGCCCGTCACGTGCCCCACCCGCACCTTGCGCCTCGCTTTGGCTGTGTGCCGCGCCGCCCACTCCCTCTCATAGCGCGCGCCACCCGCCAGGCTGGGCCATGGCTGGTCCTGGATGGTGATGGTGCTCGAGCGCCGTCGCTGGTACTGATGGTGCTCAAACGCCGCCGCTCGCCGCCAGATCCCACCCCGATGACTGGAATCGATCGGCCCAGTCTTCCCCTCCCCTATATTGCAAACGTATGTTTTAAGTGTTTCAGATGTTTCAGAGGTATGTTGCAATTGTTACATATGGATGTTGTAAAAGTAGATCGGGATATTGCACATATTGCATATTTTTGCAAGTGTTTTCAGTGTTATATTGCAAGGGTTTTGAAAAATGTTTTCAGACGTATGTTACAACTAGTGTTTTATCAGTATGTTGCATATATTTACACACATGTTGCAAGTGTTTTATTTGGATGTTGCATATGTTTCACACACATGTTGCAAGTGTTTTATCTAGATGTTGTATATGTTTCACACATATGTTGCGATAGTATGTTTCAAATGTTTCATTATGTCCGACATATGTTGCATCGAAGTGTTTCACGGAGGCACGGTGAGTGATGGACGCATGGCCCAGACGCTGAGGGATGGCGCGCGGCAAAGCTAGGGACCAACGGACGGGGGCGCAGCGAGCTGGGTGCCAGCTCCCGAGTCCCGTCCACACGGAGAGAGAGGAGGGGAGGTCTGAGGGAAGGAGTGGGGCGCATCGATGGAGGTTGGGTGCACGTGCGAGGCGGGGGCGAGGCAGACGAGGACGGGCTGCACGGCCGTCCATCTAGACGCGATCGCAAGGAGGGACAGGTGCATGTCGCCAGCAGTACCCATGAGCGCCGGCCCCAGATGGGCGCGTGAAAAATAGACACGAGCGGGGACGCAGAGCGAGGGGTGCGCCGGGGAAAGGAATGGTCCGGTCCACGGTACATCCGATAGATCAATAGCCGATCGGATATCCGGGCGTCGGCACAGTACCGTTGTCACGGCCCAGGCGCCCAGCTGCCCAAGCAGGAAAAGCTACGCATTTGCTTTTTCTCCATGAATGTCTGTAAGGTTCACTGGCTGGTGCTACCGTACCAAATGCATTAATACTGGAAGAGAACAACACGACTCCCCTGTTAGCTAGAGAGAAAATGCAATGGTTACGATTACGATAGTACGGTCTCCATAAGTCAATTCATATAAATTCGTAAGAGTGTTATCTATTGGTAATTACTCTCCATGTCCCAAAATAGAAGACATTATCGTTTTCCAAAAAGTTTTTATTTTTAACTTTGACCAATTATATATAAAAGAATATTAGTATTTATAATGTATAATTAGTATCGTGAGATAGATCATTGAATATACTTTCATAATAAACTTATTTGGAGATATAAATGTTGTACGTATTTTCTATAAATCTAGTTAAAGTTTACAAAGTTTGATCTGCACGTATCCAATGACGTCTTCCTTCCTAGGACAGAGGGAGTACTCTATTGGAGATACGAGGTAAGGTGGTATAGAAAAATCCGAGCCTTTAAATTTTGAAACATATAATATATTATAATTAATGAAGGAAAAAAACAATTAATTGATTACCATTTTTTTTGACGCAAAAAACTGTGGGGGAGATCCCCACAGTGTTAAAGGATTTTCATTAAGTTAAAAAAGGGCAGAAGTTTATACATACAGTAATTAACTAAAAGCATCAAGCCAAACACAAAAGGATGACCGCAGGTCATCTTTGAGCCTAACAGATTGAAGCAAACACTGACTCTTAAAATTAGATAACCAGAGTCCTGGACTTGGATCTCGTCTTTGGAAGACCTTATCATTGCGCAGCTTCCAGAGCTCCCAAGCTGCTATAAGCGCTGCTTCAGCGAAGAAGGGGATGACATGTGATGAGCGTGCTTGGGTTAATCTATCGAACAGCTGCAGAGATTCATCCCAGGTGATGCCAATCGTTGACCAGCACTCTTGTGCAAAAGGACAGTCAAAGAAAAGGTGCTCTATGGTCTCCAATTCTCCCAAGTTGCACATGACACAGACCGGGCTGCCTTGTACATTTAGGTGTCTCCTCTGCAGCATAGATTTTGTATTTAGCCGATCCACCAGAATGAGCCATGCAAAGAATTTAATTCTTGGGGTGCATCTTGACTTCCAGATCATCTTGTAGACTGGGTGCGCCTCAATGGCACTGAAGATATGGGAGTAGAACCGTCGAGAAGTGTAATTATTACCCCACCTTGGTACCCATTTGTCGGTAGCATCTTGGTCATAATCTATCTCTTGCAAATGTTCCTGTAGAGTTTCAAGTTCACCAAGGGCTTCCTCAGAGAGAGGCAGCATAAAAAGAGTGTCTAGATCCTCAGCTTGCATGACTTCAAGAACTGAAATGCCATCATACTTTGCAAAGGAGGCTAGCCTTGGGTATTTATGCGCTAAAATTCCATCTAGCCAGAGGTCATCCCAAAAGCATAGCGAGGCCCCACTGCCCAATTCACATTTAGCAATTCCTCTAAAAAGAACGTTGAGGCGAAGCACATCCTTCCACCAGAAGGATCCCATCTCTCTGGCGACATTGCGAAAGCGCATATATAGTCTAGTGGTTACGTAAGCCTCAGCAGCATCTCAGGTCCTGGGTTTGACTCCCAGTGAGAGCGAATTTTTTAGGATTTAACAGTGTTGTGCTTTTATTGGTATGCCTGTCGACAGCAATGCATCTGTGGTGACTACATCAATCTCGAGGGTTCGTTGGTCCAGTCTAGGGAGATGCGCATAGGGGTAAGGTTCACATGCGTACGTTCATAGGGGTGAGTGTGCGTGTGTCATGAGGGTCTGCGTTGTACTTTGATTGCCAATTATTTCGAAATAACAAGAAGCCAAGATGAAAGGGGCAGTTTGGCTGCGAAGTCTTGCGCTCAATCCTAAAGTGTAGGCCTAGATGAGGAAGAAACTCTACATCATCAAGGACAATGAAAAGTTGTGGGCGAGTCAGGTTTGTAAAGTATATGCTGCTCACTCCATTTTAAATTATAAGTCGTTTTGGCGAGACAGGTTTGTAAAATATATGCTACTCACTTCATTTTAAATTGTAAGTCGCTTTGATTTTTCTAGGTATATAAATATACAACAGTATGTTTAGATATATAGTAAAACCCGTGAATCTAGAAAAGACGCATATAATTCGGGCATCGCTGCGTGGGCTGATGAACTGAAAAAGCGTATGCGAACCACAGGCTTGTAAACAGTAGTGAACAGTGTATAAAATAATAACAGAGGAGCCGTTCGTCTATGCTGATAAGCCGGCTGAAAAACACTGTTGGCTGATTTGTTGTGAGAGAAAAATATTGTTCCGATAAAAAAAACTAAAAAAGACGGATTATAAGCCAAATGAACATGGCGAATAGTACTGCGTACTGAACAGTCGCGGGAGGTCCTCCATTTTATTTGCACATGACAGAGTACCGTATTGACTTTGATTTTATTTTTTTAATGAGATATTGACAGTGTCTATTTCGATTCATAAAGAAGAAAGCAACTAGCAGGTGGCACTAGTACAGAAAGAAAAAAAATAAAACACAACACAAACAAGAAGAGGAACATGTAGCCAAACGGGCAACGAAACAATATGCACGCTGCGCTCTACACGCCTCCTGCTCCTCACAAATGTGCGCACAGAAAAACTCCACGAATCCACACCACATGGTGGACCAAATTATAGAGAACCATATAGAAATCTTTGACATCTCACAGACGGCCTTCACAAAACATCGACGAACAAGGCCAATTGCCGCTTCCAAACTATACAACAGGGATGCACCAATCTTCTCATTGCTAATAACTCTGCCAACATATATATCCATTACTCCAAAACGACTCCGCCTCAGTGTAACTGCAACGCCACTACACAAATCATCTCTAAAATGTAAAAGGAGGTTGGTAAGGCATCCTTGAAAAATGAGAACGGAGGTAGACATTGTCTTTTTTTTTTCTGTTTGGTTTTATGTGAGCATGGCACATGTAGCTAATGTGAGGTGATGGTTCACACACATCTTGACAAGCCGTTGCTCAATTCTTTGTTCAGCTGCTTGTAGCAAAAAAAATTATATCCCCACCGTCGTCAGTGTTTGATGCTTGCAGATATCGTGACACGATTCCCTGGCTCTCTCAAGTCACATCTGGTGTCGCGGCACACGGTGACGAGATAAATACAGGAAAAATATAGGCTAATCAGTGAGATGCCGGTTGTTCTATAAATAGAAGTAGCAGAGCTCCTATTCGTCACCCTCATCTTAGCCACAAGCTAGGTGTATAGTACACCAGCAACGTGCCGTTTACACTTGCACAAGGCGCAGATCGACATGGGCTCCGCTGCTGCCGACGCCGGCAAGCCGCACGCCGTGCTGGTGCCGTTCCCGGCGCAGGGCCACGTCACGCCGATGCTGAAGCTGGGAAAGATCCTCCACTGCTGGGGCTTCCACGTCACCTTCGTCAACAGCGAGTACAACCACCGCCGCCTGCTCAGGTCCCGCGGCGCTGGCGCGCTCGACGGCCTCCCGGGCTTCCGTTTCGCCACCATCCCGGACGGCCTGCCGCCGTCCGACGCGGACGCCACCCAGGACGTGCCCTCCCTCTGCCGCTCCACGGAGGAGACCTGTCTCCCGCACTTCAGGGCCCTGCTCCAAGGCCTCAACACCTCCCCCGACGTGCCGCCGGTCACCTGCGTCGTCGGCGACGACATCATGAACTTCACCTTGGAAGCCGCCAGGGAGATCGGCGTACCGTGCGCTCTGTTCTGGACTGCCAGCGCCTGCGGATACATGGGCTACCGCTACTACCGCACCCTCATCGACAAGGGCATCTTCCCCTTGAAAGGTGGTTGAAATCTCTCTCGCACGCGACTCAGTGTACGGCAATTGCTCACGTGTTCTTTTTTATTGAGCGTGCAGAGGAGCAGCTGACGAACGGCTTCTTGGACACGCCGGTGGAGTGCGCGCCGCCCGGGATGACCAAGCACATGCGGCTCAAGGACTTCCCAAGCTTCATCCGCTCCACGGACCCCGACGAGTTCATGGTCCACTACGCCATCAGGGTGACGGGTCAGATAGCCGGCGCGGACGCCGTCGTCCTCAACACCTTCGACGAGCTCGAGCAGGAGGCACTCGACGCCATGCGCGCCGCGATCCCGCCTGCCGCGTCCATCAACACCATCGGCCCGCTCGCCCTCCTCGCCGAGCAGATCGTGCCCAAGGGCGGCCAGCTCGACTCGCTGGGCTCCAACCTCTGGAAGGAGGACGTCTCCTGCTTCCGCTGGCTCGACGGCAGGAAGCCCAGGTCCGTGGTGTTCGTGAACTACGGCAGCGTCACGGTGATGACCAACGCGGAGCTGGTGGAGTTCGCGTGGGGTCTGGCCAACAGCGGCCACGACTTCCTGTGGATCATCCGGCCGGACCTCGTCAGCAGCGACGCCGCCGTGCTGCCTCCGGAGTTCCTGGAGGCGATCAAAGGGCGCGGCCTGCTGGCGAGCTGGTGCCCACAGGACGCGGTGCTGCGTCACGAGGCGGTGGGCGTGTTCCTGACGCACTCTGGATGGAACTCGACGCTGGAGAGCCTCTGCGCCGGGGTGCCAATGCTGTGCTGGCCTTTCTTCGCGGATCAGCAGACCAACTGCCGGTACAAGTGCACGGAGTGGGGCGTGGGCATGGAGATCGGCCACGACGTGCGGCGGCAGGTGGTGGAGGAGAAGATACGGGAGGCCATGGGCGGGGAGAAAGGAAAGGAGATGCGGCGCCGCGCGGTGGAGTGGCGCGAGACCGCCGTGCGCGCGACGCAGCCTGGCGGGCACTCGTACGCCAACCTGGAGAAGCTGGTGACCGACGTACTCGTCTCAGGTGGCAATGGCAAGAGTTCTTAATTAATCCTCTTTGCTATTACCACTGCTCCATGTGCGTGCATACACATGCCACGACGGCACGACCATTTGTTTTGGGATAAAGCTCAGCTATAGCATGCAAGGTTTTCATTATCGGAAATTAAAATTTATCGGACGTCATGGATAAAGAGGATAAATAAGATATATCGGAAATATCGGACCAAATTTAAAAAAAAATTAAATTTTTTTTCAAAAAATTTGTAGAATTTGACTTGAAATTATTGCTAAGATATTAAACATCACTTGTTCACAACTCAAAACAAGAATAAATCATTATAAGTGTCAGATCGTCGCGTGGCTGATTTTGGATTGTCTGTGTAGAAATAGGAAAGAAGGGAAAAATTTGGCTGATATCAAATTTTATCGGACCCCGGAGATAGAAAGGAAATTTCGGAAATATCGGCGACTTTCGGCCGATAAAAAAAACTCTGATAGCATGCATCGTCTGAGGTTCTGAACCATGAAATGCACTTATGAGTGCGTACTCATCAAATAATGGTTGTACGTGTTGTTGTACTCTCTAATATGTGATATGTATTATGCGTCCTCTTGTTGGCATTATTATTGTACTATTTTGGGTCTGGTGTCGAATGGGCACAACCCTGTTCGCCAGCTGAAAAGTACTATTCGTTGATTTATTGTGAAAGAAAAACACTGTAGAAATGACTGATAAGCCGTGCTGATAAGTTCAAGCGAACAGGGCGAATAACTATGTATGGAACAACAACCGAACAAGGTGGGTGGACAGGACCTAGGCCAAACGGACCTTATTCGCTCCAGTCTAGAACCATAGGCACAAAATAAACGAGTTGATCGATGTATGTGAAACCTATCACTGTTCGTTGTATTCTAGGCGATCTATTACTACGATGGTTTTATATGACGTTCTAGTGTATTTTATTATACGTCTACCTTGCTAATTTGCTATCTTTTTCTGAAACCGTCAAACTTTATGCATTTTGACTAACACTTAGTCATACTACATGCAGTGTATTAAATTAACTATGCAATCATATGTCACAGTCATAATGCCTTTTCAAAATCACCCATCGTACACTATGGTTTGTATTGGCTTGAGCTCTATCTCTTATGTATGGTTTTCTCATGTGACGGAGATCCGAACTCATTGTAATTGTAGTATATAATCTTGTTGGTGGTGTGATGCATTAATAATATCAAATGTAAAATATTTGACATAAAGCTCTATTTAATTTAATAGTAAAATATATCAACAAAAAATAAGAAATAGGTCACTGCTAGGTTGAAGCAACTAATCCCACAATGAGGATTGTACTATCACTTCTGGATAGAGGATTAACCTAGCAGTGAGCATCATCCTACCACTGCGATTCTTGGAACCGACAGTGATAAGGAAGTTCTTCATTGCCGATTACTCTCTGTCGGGTCCAATTAGTGAGACCAGTATAAATTCATTTTAACGTGAACAAGTAAATGTGTGTCAGTAGGTAATAGCTTTCATACGTACATGATGATAGTAAGGTTTGCTTTTATTATATTATAAGAGTATATAGATATACTTCCTCCGTATCGGATTTAGAAGTCGTTTAGGACAGCGACACAGTCTCCAAAACACACTTTGACCTCTTGTTTTTATAAAAAAATATTTATGAAAAAGTGATATATGTATACTTTTATGAAAGTATTTTTCAAGACAAATCTATTCATATAATTTTTACATTTGCAAACTCAACAACTTAAAAGTTATTGATAATTTATATTCCCCATGTTGGACATAAATCTTGTCCAAAACGACTTCTAAATCCGATACGGAGGGAGTATAGGCCAAACCAAAGCATACACAAGGATGATATGATAGGTCAGACCCACGTTGAAGTCCACTTCTCTTTTATTTTTGAATGGGTAGATGTCCACCTCTCTGTGCTATGGAAATCAAATCAACGTGTTCATGCCATGGTTATATCCATCGAGAAAAGCTATTGAATTGCTACCGACAGTTTTTTTCTCTCTTTTCCTAAACCACTAGCTGATCTTCTTGATTTTGTTTGCATTCACAATGTGGATTAACTATTAAATCATCTCTTAAAGATACATTAATCACTAGGGAAACCCTTTTGGCTTCTAAAAAAGATGGTGATTAGGCCAGTCTCAATGCAACGTTTGACACTGTTTTCAATACTAATAGTCTTGGAAACTAGAACATGAAACCCCCTCTTTCAATATGATAGTTTCATTTCGTTGTTTCATAGACTTGTTGTAGCATCTAATTCTTGTGTTTTGCTGTGATCAAATATGCTAGATGACTTTGTAGCCATTTATTGTGTTCAGATCAAACTTTATCCCCGTATAGCTGCAGGGATCAACCATGTATGAAAAACACACTCGCATAGTCTATCTCAGGCCAAGTGTGGAAGGATGGTTAAATGAAGTACCACCAGTCATGGCGACATGCATACTGTCAACATGGCTGAAAAGCTATATTTGCTGTTCCATTGGGTGCTTCAAATTTACAGAACTCCCATGCAAAGACGAGGCCAATGGTGTGCGTTTTTACAGCAAAGTAAGGCGGAGTCAGTACGGCATTGGCACTGGGCATTGGTGTGGGGTGATGGTTTTTTTATTTTATTTTATTTGAGTTCATGGGGTGATGGGTTGGAAAGGAGCAGGAGTAGTATCTATCTGTCACTGTAGCCCGGCATTAATCAGATGCTGACTCGCGTGGCCACAAGTGAGTCCGACAGGCGCACGCAAGGCCGACTTTATTTGTTTTCTTCTCACAGAATGCTAATAATATATCTAACTGTTGGTTGTATGTTATTATCATATCATATATATATTGCATAATTATGGATATGTTAGGATACATAGGACTAATTATTGTAAGCTAACTAATTTTTAGCCCTAGCTCATCCAAACATAGAGCTAATATAATAGATGATCTAATTTATTAGCCAAGCCTACAACTAGTTGTTGGTTAACTAGCTAAGCTAAATTGAGTAAATTTTTAGCCCTAGCTGATCTAGACATGCCTATATATGACTTTTAGACCTTGTGCCAACTTGTTGATGGACTTATACTTTCGAGAAGAGAAACTAGTTCAAATTCAACATGGCAAACAAATTTTACAGTGAAAACGGGTTGTCTCATCTGCAGCAAGAAAGAGAAACAAACAAACAAAGTGAAAACGGATTGTCTCATCTTAAGCAAGAAAGAGAAACAAATAAACAAATTGGTCGCGTCTATAACATTATCACCTTTTTAGGTCCTGTTTGGATCAATTAGTTGCTAAGGCCTTCCATAGGTGTGCTTGGAGTGATGCCCAAAGAGGAGAGATAAAATTTAGGCACCACTCTACACACGGCAACCAGTGATACCGTCTTAATGCGATGCTTTAAAGTTTAGGAGCGGTGCATGAACATGGGTCGATGCCCAAATATTAAACAACACTATATTGTAGCATGGACCAACACACAGGAGAGAATCAAGTTCGAGAGAAGAGAGAGAAGCAATATTTTATTGTACATGGACCCCCCCAAACGTAGATAACTTCGGTGCAATATTTTTTAGCACACTGCATCTCTTTGGGCGTGCTCAATCCTGCGCGTGGGGCCCATATATTTTGTGGCATCACTCCCACGCCGCAGAAGGTCTAATAGTTAGCTAGCTAATAGTTCATAACTAGTATTAGTTGCTATTAGCTAGCTTGACCTAATTAGTGAGATAATTGTTAGGTTGGATATTAGCTAACAATACCGCTTGGACCCAAATAATCTAAATATTTGCGACAGCATGCGACTAAATAATATTATATATCGTCGTCGTCATTTGCCTTGGCTCGATAAGACCACACGTAGATGATAGACAGATCAATCACGTCAAGTTTTGCACGAGCGTTCATTCTAGCAGTTTCATGTCTCTTTCAATACATGATTCAAAATGTTAGTGAGCTCTATTATATTTTTTTGTATTCCTATATTTAGAATACCGCGTCTCACAGAGGCCGTATATATACCACACATAGACACACGCTGTCACCAGCCAGTAGGAGGGATAATATAGCGCTATATAGACACAAGTTGCACGAGCGAGAGCAACGTTGAGCGCTCCGCCGTCCCCATGGCATCTGGGGAAAAAAACTAAATCATACAGTATATATACTGCTGCAGCGCGAGATCGGTGCTGCAGCCAAATGGGCGAGCTAGACCCACGCGGACGCAGGCAATTGCGCTAGCTAAATGCCGAGCGAAAATATGTGGAACTTGTTACTTGCGGATTGGCCTCTACCAAGTCTGCGTCGAGCAATGGGCAAGTCCAGGCGGCCATGCCTCGAGGCCCTCATTTTGTGGTCATGTGGACGATACGTCGATACGTAAGATCAACCACGATCGCCAGGACAGCTGCCCATTATTAAAATGCAAAAACAGGCATGACTAGTGCCGGGCGCCCACCAGCTTGTCCTTGCACCGTGAATCCAACAAAACCAACTCCAACCACGGTTGCCAGGTTCTTGCATAATCTGCGCCCCCATGCATAGCAGTTGCGGATCAGATGCGATCTGCAGCTCCGTTTAATGATTCAGGAAAACCAGACATGGACGTCAGGCCCGAATGCATCGGCGCATCACCATCCACCAGTAAATCGATGCAAGGCCCACACGACAAATGCCATCCCCCAAAGTCTGACACCACCAAACAGTTTATGCATCTTGGTCTGAAGATAGAAACGGCATGAATGACAGAGGACCACGCTATGTCGCTATTGTGTATATTATCACGTCCTTGTGTGTCGCGACCATACAGTACGTGACTTCAGAGCCAGGGAATCGTGTCACGATATCTGCATGCATCAATCGCCGACAACGGTGGACACGTATATAAATTTTTTTGCTACAAGCAGCAAAACAAAGAATTGAGCAACCGGCTCTGTCAAGATCTGTGTGAACCAACAACTCACATTAACTACAACTGCCATGCCCCTCCCGAGAAATTTACCTCCTTTCTCATTTCAAGGATGCCTTACCTCCGTTTTCATTTCAGGGAATGATTTATGGAGGTCGTGCCACAAGAACACAGAACCATTTGATTTGATTGTTACCTAAGTTCATTCAGAGAGTACGAATGGCCGAGGCATTGCTCCGTACCAAAGTCATACACTTCAGATGGCAAGGACACTCGTTGTGTACTGAGTTGGTATGAAATAGCTGTATACTGATCGGTCGGGAAAAGGAACAAGAGAATTTGGTCAGAGCAAAAGAAGGATGTTAGGTAAAGTGAGGGCAAGGCAACTGAGTGGTCAAATAGAAATTTGACTTGGAAATGGGTACATTTATGAGCATCTAAGGGGCCCAAGGTAGGCCAAAGACCCTAGCACCTTATATCAACGGTTGCAGGTCATTTCTGCATTTGACCTGGCAAGAATGGAAATGTGCGTACGGGTAAGACACTTACTAGCAGTGTACTGAGCTTCAATTCTGAGCCTGTTTAGTTCACAAAAAGTAAACCCAAAAAGTGCTACAGTACCTGTCACATCAAATCTTGCGGCACATGCATGGAGTACTAAATATAGATGAAAGAAAAAACTAATTACGCAGTTTAGTTGTAAATCACGAGACAAATCTTTTGAGCCTAATTAGTCCATGATTGGACACAAATTGTCAAATAAAACGAAAAGTGCTACAGTAGCCGAACCCAAACTTTTTCACCAACTAAACAACCCCTCTGAAGATGCTTGGAACATGAAATTTGCCTATCAGATTATCACAGCACAAGAATCGTGTTTGCTCGATCTCTCACGTCGGAAAGACTCTTCATTGCTTATCACACGAGGGATGTTCCATGTTCCATATGCATGGCCTGATATTTTTCCGCCTGCAATAGGATGGTAAACATGACAGCGCTCCAAAAAATAAAAACAGATCAGATGAAGAAACGAACCTAAAATATCTTTCCTACCTTCCTTTGTAGCTTCCTCACATCTTCTCCAGTAACTGCCTGAGAGACTAGGCTCCAATTTCTTTGAGAAGCTCTCATATTTCTCTTCAGCCTCGCCTATGCACTTGGCCTACAACAGCCATGGCAAGTATTACCATTATAAACATTACTGTTCAACATATGACTAATCAGTATATCCAGTAAACCTATCACAAGACTGTACAAGAGAAATATGCCTTAGGGGCATTTGCTCCCATGCAGTGCACCCATCTCCAAGCACATCCAAGGGCCATGGGAGTGGGAGCGCATGCCCCTAAGGGGAAAAAAATGCGTCCGTGACCTATCTCTGTAAGGCAAATAGTGGCAATAAGGAATATATTTTTCTAATGTACAATGGCTATCAGCTGCTGGTTCTCAGTTGACATCCAGTGAATTTGAAACTCAACCTCCAAGACATGTTACTTGAGACAAGACAGCAAGTCCAAAATAATTTCATGGAAGTTTCAATCATGGGTGATCGGTGTTTATAGAAACAGCGTGAAGCTTTACATCTTCAAGGGCAAGGCCCCAAGTGTTTCTTCTTGGAAGGAACAATTCAGAAGTGAGCTAATCCTGCATTTACCCAGAATATAAGGAGAGCTCCATCCTCTGATTAACATGGTTCAGTTTTATATAGTTTCTCTTTTAGTGTACCCTTTTTTTTCTTTCCTTTACACAACCTTGTATTTTGTATAAAAAAAAGATCTTGCTGTGGGGAACTCCCCAATGAAAAATAAAAACAAACAGGACACATCAAACCAAGCTGACAACAAAAAAATTGGGGACCAAAACTGTAGTATACTGAATGTTATAGCTGTTAGATGTATAGATGCATATAGCTGCACTCTTTGTTTTCCCTTCACTTGGAGGGTTTATTTGCATATGTACACACACATGTATATCTTTCATCTTTGGTCTGGAATGGAAATTGGTTGGCCATATTCTTCTAACATGGTATCGAGCTAGGGTTCCAGGATTCCTTCCACCTACTGATCCGTCCAACCCCGCCGCCGCCGAGTCCGCCGCCGCCGCATCGGCCTCTCGCCCCGCGCCCGCCGAGTCCGCCGCCGCCGCATCGGCCTCCCGCCCCGCGCCCGCGCATCCGCCGGGGCATCACGGCCGCCCGCGCGCCCGCGCTCGCCGTCGGCGCAGCTCGCCTGGATCCGCGCGGCCCGCGCTCGCGCAGCCGCCCCGTCTTCCGAGCTCGAGGCCCCGCGTGCGCCACCTTCCGCTCCCTCGCGCGGCTCCTTGCTCGGCCTTCCGCTCCCTCGCGCGGTGAGAGGGAGCGCTCGGTGACTCCTCTGTTTCCCTTCCTCTGCTTCCCTTCTTCAAAAAAAAAGGTGAGAGCAGTAACAGAGTTGCTGGTTCCTTCTTCATGGCGTCCCCCAGTCGCACTCGTCCTGGTGCTATTCCTGTCCCCAAGTGTCCGGTCATCTTCAACGGCACAAATTGGGGCGATTTTGTTTTCCATATGGAGGTCCACATGGACGGCCAGCTGCTGTGGGGGTACCTTACGGGGGATCGGGTGTGTCCTGCATGTCCTGCTCTTCCGATGCAGCCCACATCTCCTCCTGATGCTGATGATGCCACCAAGCATGCTCTTCTGGATGTTTTTGAGGCTCAGATGGAGACCTATCAATCTGATCTTGGTCTCTATGAGACTTGGCTGCGTGAGGAAAAATCTGCCAAGGCCATCTTACTTGCGAGCATGGAGATTGATCTCGCCCGGTCTCTCAGAGGCCTTGCCAACTCCCACCTCATGTGGGATCACCTCTGTCGTAGTTATGAGATCCGCAATGAGGCTATGTACCTTGATGTTGTTGAGGAGGCTCAGTCACTTCGCCAGCTCGACTCTACAGTTGAGGACTTTCACCACAAGATGACTGATGTCTGGCATCGCCTGGACAACTTGGGTGCCGAGTTTTGTGGTGGTGGTACTTGTTAATGCTGCGACCGCCACCGGGCCCAGCGGGACACACTTCGCCTTCACGAGTTTCTCTCTCGGCTGCGTCCAGAGTTCGAGACTATTCGGGCACAGCTACTGACTCGTCGTCCGCGCCCCTCACTCACAGAGGCGATGCCTGAGCTACGAGCTGAGGAGACTCGACTTCGGACTGGGGGTGTGAGCCGTGCTCAGCCACAGCCCTCTGTCCTAGCGGTCTCTCCGCCTCCGTCCCAGTCTCCGGTGGTGGCGGGGGTTCCTTCTGGTGTGCAATGTGGCTACTGCAAGCTCTATGGTCACGAGGAGAAGGACTGTCGCAAGAAGCAGCGCAACCGCTACGGCCGTCGTGATAGGCGCTCCTCTCAAGGCTCTGGTGCCTCTTCTACTCCGCAGGGTACTCGCTCTGTGTCCGCAGCGGAGCAGGAGGTTCTCGCCATGTTCCGTCGTCTCACTACCGCAGCTCAGGCCTCTCCTCATGGGACTACAGCTCAGGCATCTAGTTCCACACCACCTCCTCCTCCTTCGTCAGGTATATCACCCCCGTGGTTCCTTGATTCGGGTGCCTCTTTTCACATGACACCAAATACCACACACCTATCTTCTCTATCCTCGCCTGATTTGCCTGTTGTTGTTCGCACTGCTGATGGCACCTCCCTTCCTGTTGCTGGGAGAGGTGTTCTTTCCACTTCTTCTTTTGTGGTTCCTTCTGTTTCGCATGTTCCACAACTCACCATGCAACTTTTATCTGCGGGTCAAATCACTGATCATGGTTGTCGCATAATCCTTGAATCTGATTCTTGTTGTGTTCAGGACCTTCGTACGGGCCTTTTGGTGGGAACTGGGCCTAGGCGTCGGGGCTCACAACGCCTATGGGAGCTTGATTGGTTGCGTCTTCCTTCACCTGTTTTGACTCCCCCATCGCCTGGTTCTTCAGCATCTGCATCAGCTGCTTCATCCACCGCCTCTTTTGTGGAGTGGCATCGTCGTCTTGGCCACCTTTCTGGTTCTCGATTGTCCAGTCTTGTTGGTAGTGGTGTCTTAGGTCCTGTTTCTGGTGACACTACTCTACATTGTACGGGTTGCAAACTTGGCAAACAGTTGCAACTCCCCTATCCCTCTAGTGAGTCTAAATCCCAGAAACCGTTTGATCTTGTTCACTCTGATGTATGGGGCCCTGCCCCCGTAGTTTCAAAAGGAGGGCAATCATATTATGTTTTGTTCATTGATGACTATTCGAGATTTACTTGGATTTATCTGATGTCCTCTCGAGGCCAATTTCTGTCTATTTATCAACAATTTGCTACCATGGTCCGTACCCAATATAATTCTCCCATTCGTGTTTTTCGTGCGGACTCTGCTGGTGAGTACATTTCCACTGCCCATCGCTCCTACCTTGCTGAGCAGGGTACCCTTGCCCAATTTTCATGTCCTGGTGCTCATGCTCAAAATGGTGTTGCGGAGCGCAAACATCGCCACATTCTTGAGACTGCTCGTGCTCTCTTGATCTCCTCTGCCCTTGCTCCTCATTTCTGGGCTGAGGCGGTCTCCACGGCTGTTTTCCTCATAAACCGCCAACCCTCCACCTCTCTTAAGGGTAGCACTCCCTATGAGCGTCTTTTTGGTAGCCCTCCTTCCTATAGTCATCTCCGTTGTTTTGGGTGTGTTTGTTATGTTCTACTTCCACCTCGAGAGCGCACCAAACTCACTGCTCAGTCTGTTGAGTGTGTTTTTCTTGGGTACAGTACCGAACACAAGGGCTATTGCTGCTATGACCCTGTTGCTCGGCGGATGAGGATTTCTCGGGATGTCACCTTTGATGAGTCCCGACCCTACTATCCTCGTTCTCCCTATGGTCTTTCGGACCCTGCCGAGTCTCGTTTCTCACTTTACCAGAGTGGTATCTTCCACTGTCATCTCCATCTTCACCACCTCCTACTCCTTCGCCTTCGCCACTTCCTTCAACCTCCTCCACTATACCACCGCCTTCCCTTTCGCCTTCCCCATCACCGCCTCACTCTCAACCACCGGTCTCCCCTTCCCCACCGTTCCGCCCTGCTCCACCACAGATCACTCACTACTACACTCGTCGTCCACGCCCTGCTCCACCACTTGACTCTTCCCTGTCCGTCCTTGGACCTCTTCCTCAGCCTCCTCGCTATGACCTTCGTGACCGCAGCTCCCTTCATCCCCCGGATCGCTTTGGCTTCACTGCTACCGTCTTAGCCGAGCCTGCGACCTATCGGGAAGCTGCTTCTCACCCGGAGTGGCAGCATGCTATGGCTGAGGAGATTGCTGCTCTTGAGCGTACCAGCACCTGGGATCTTGTTCCCACACCACCTCATGTCACTCCTATCACTTGCAAGTGGGTCTACAAGGTCAAGACTCGCTCGAATGGCTCTCTTGAGCGCTACAAGGCTCGTCTTGTGGCTCGTGGCTTTGAACAGGAGTATGGTATTGACTACGAGGAGACGTTTGCT
This sequence comes from Saccharum hybrid cultivar R570, assembly GCA_038087645.1. NCBI lineage: Eukaryota > Viridiplantae > Streptophyta > Magnoliopsida > Poales > Poaceae > Saccharum > Saccharum hybrid cultivar. Next base: position 2,278,988 of record JAQSUU010000563.1, on the reverse strand, counting down.
CCTGTTGCTCACATGACCACTGTTCGGACACTTCTTGCTGTTGCCTCCGTTCGCCAGTGGTCCATCTCACAGTTGGATGTCAAAAATGCCTTCCTTAATGGTGAGCTTCGTGAGGAAGTCTATATGCAGCCACCTCCGGGGTACTCCGTTGCTGATGGGATGGTTTGTCGCCTGCGTCGTTCCCTATATGGTCTTAAGCAAGCTCCTCGTGCTTGGTTTGAGCGTTTCTCCTCTGTTCTTATTGATGCTGGCTTCCAACCTAGTGATCATGATCCTGCTCTTTTTGTTCACACTTCTTCCCGTGGTCGCACCCTTCTTCTTCTCTATGTTGATGACATGATCATCACGGGTGACAACTCTCAGTTTATTGCCTTTGTGAAGCAGCGTCTCAGTGAGACATTCCTCATGTCGGATTTGGGTCCTCTTCGTTACTTCCTTGGTCTTGAGGTCACCTCCACGTCTGATGGTATTTTTCTCTCTCAGGAGAAGTACACTCAGGATCTCCTCTCCCGTGCTGCTCTCACAGATCACCGCACTGTTGATACTCCTATGGAGCTCAATGTTCACCTCCGACCCACTGATGGTGCTCCACTTGTTGATCCTACTCGCTATCGCCAGATTGTTGGAAGCCTTGTTTACCTTGGGATCACCCGTCCTGATATCACTCACTTTGTTCATATCTTGAGTCAGTTTGTCTCAGCTCCTACCCAGCTCCACTATTCTCACCTCCTTCGTGTTCTGCGGTACCTTCGTGGAACCATCACCCGCCGTCTTTTCTTTCCTCGCTCTAGTTCTCTCCACCTTCAGGCGTACTCTGATGCGACATGGGCGAGTGATCCCACTGATCGCTACTCCCTCTCGGCTTATTGCGTTTTCCTTGGCTCCTCCTTGATTGCCTGGAAAACCAAGAAGCAAACTGCAGTCTCTCGCTCGAGTGCTGAAGCTGAGCTGCGTGCTATGGCGACTGTGACTGCCGAGGTGACATGGCTTCGATGGCTCCTTGAGGATTTTGGTGTGCCTGCCACTGCACCCACTTCTCTCTCTACTGACAGCACTGGTGCGATCAGTATTGCTCGTGATCCGGTCAAGCATGAGCTCACAAAACACATTGGGGTTGATGCTTCCTACATGAGATTGCAGGTGCATGATCAGGTTGTGTCTCTTCACCATGTGCCTTCAGAGGTTCAACTAGCTGATTTCTTCACCAAGGCACAGACACGGGCCCAGCATAGATTCTTGCTCTCCAAACTCAGTGTTGTAGATCCACCATGAGTTTGAGGGGGGATGTTAGATGTATAGATGCATATAGCTGCACTCTTTGTTTTCCCTTCACTTGGAGGGTTTATTTGCATATGTACACACACATGTATATCTTTCATCTTTGGTCTGGAATGGAAATTGGTTGGCCATATTCTTCTAACAATAGCAACATTTGAAATTTAAAGAGAGAGGTTTTTTAAAACACTAACTTCTACTTTACTATGCTCATTGCAATATCAGGAATTTTTCATTTGTGCTCATCCTAATTCATAGCGCAGATTAATTTACTTCGAACTTAAAATTCTTTATAGAGGTAGGCTACTCTACTCCACAATCCATTCAAAACCTGTTGTGCTATTTTAGTGGTTTCATGATTGGATCTAACTTCCAATTTGGCTCAGACAATGCTCCCCCTTTTTATTTTGGTTATTGAGGGTATAAACAGGTACTCGATAATAGTATCTTAAATTTTGAATCAAGATGATTGATACACAAACAAAATATCAAAACGGCACGCAATATGCTTATGCCTACATAACTCACAATTTTGCAAGCAGGAAATAAATTGAATATCTGATAGCATTTGAAATAAAGGAATGAAGGAGTGACATTATCAGGAGAGATATGTGCCATTAGTTAAACATATAGACTGTCTTTTACCCACCAGCATATTCGGTGCCTCTAATGGTCCATATATTGCAGCAAACATGCGAAGGATATTGAAAGTATTGTTCATAACATCATCCTACAAAACAAATTGAACTTCTTCAACAGTTAGACCTACACTGTACAGCTAAGATTAGAGAGACAACATCAGTATTCAGTAGCCCAACTTACCTCATAATCATACCTGCAAGATATTCAAAAACAAGTCACGGTTGAAACAGCTATTTCAATTGATGACATGGCTTGTAAAACAAAAAAAAGTCTGAAAGTTATTCATAGTTTCTGTTCAGAACATGGTGCATCTAGGCCTATATTGGCCCCTGAGGACTCTATATATACATTTTTTTTCTCGAGCAATGCAGGGGAGCTGCATGTCATTTCATTAACAAGGAAAGAAAGGTACAGGACTGTATATACATTGATATAACAAGGCTACTAATCTGATGATTTTCCCACAAATCATAGTAAGGTACACTGTAACAGTACATAAGTTGTTGGGTTCCTATTTCCGCAGATTCTTTAATAGTTAGGTTACATGATAACTAAACCACAATGTCATTCGAAATAAAATGATTGTTTCAATTTACATACAACACCGACATCTCATATTTACAAAAGTTCCAACAGAAGCACTAGTTCCATCTGAAACCCAAGCACTACCTTGCCTCAGATTTTACAAGTTTGCCAAATCATCAATGACAGATTTTTTAAAAGTAGGCAGCTCTCACCATTTCGATATACTGTTATGCATGTGAGAGTAAGATTCAGAGCATACTCACAGGTCATCAGATATCTCAACCAAAAATTCTGAAACTGACAAGAAGTCCATATGCAATTCATTGACCTAATAAATAAACAACAAAGAAAATGATGCCATGTTTTAACAACAGGAGTCAGAATAGAATTTAGTAGGTTATTAACAAAGAGGCATGCATACATGCTGACCAGTAAGTTGAAACATCAACAGGTTAAGAACTCGATAGTCAAATGATTTGAGATGGATTGCCTTCATAACATCTTCAATCGAGATCTACAAAAAAACACTAAGCATTATATTTGAGGTTGCCAAGAGGAAATATTGTTTATGTTCAGTTTCAATAGATTTGAACTATAAAATTCAGTAAGTTAATTATTAATGGATTTAATTTTAATTCAAGTACTAATATAGTTTGTTACTTGCCATCCATCGCTTTCTCTTTGAAGTATCAAGAGCGTACAGCTTTTCAAAAGAAAAATGATCAGGTCTGATCAAATTTGATAGATGATCTACCGAAACCATCGCTATTATCAGGATACTTATTTGTTTTAAATTACAGAAAAGAAAAGTCTCTGCATACCTCCTCATTTCTTAGTAATGCTTGGCAGAGCTTCCTCTCTAGAGACCAATACTGAATGCCTGATTTGAGTTCAGTTCGCAATCTATAAACAATAGAAAATAAAGTAACTTAGCTCAAATATTAGTGAATCTACGTATTACATAATAACTACATAGAGGAGAAGCTTCCAACCGATCTGTCATTAATCCTTGACACTGAAGAAGGTCTTCAAGGGGTTCAATCATTTGAGACAAGGATGTTTCATTGACAGCTTCTTCTTTCTTTCCCAACACCTGTATGGTAGATAAGGTGGCTAATGTATACACTATAATACAAGGCCTATGTAGATCAGATTTAGCAAAACTTGCATTCTATATCTATATATCTTATTTCACTATTATGCAGGTCTTACTTTTGAAGTGTTGTCATCTGGGACTTGATGTAAACAGTCTTCATTTGAAGCATCTAACTGCAACAAGAAATGTTTAGTTTGTCCAATGAAGAACATAAACCATAAGAAGAAAGTTTGAAGCACGTTTCAGGAGAAAAACCTGATATATATAGCTCTCGGTGAAAGAAAGAACAGGTAGATACTTGAAAATGGCTTGTGGCTTGTTAACATCCAAACCATGAAACATAAAGTACGATCTACACTGTTTTCTCAGGAAGGAAAAAAAATATGACTTTAGGAAACATAATTATCTGGAAGTGCCCAAGATAGACTCATGGCCAAAAAAAAAAAAGACATGTTTGAACAGGGAAAATCGAAATTTAGAACAACATGTGATCCAGTTTCTCTATAAGACTAATAAAGAAACAGCAAAATACATTCGAAGTTAATTTGCTACTTTTGACATGGACTTAATGCCTCTAAGCAGGTTCGACTGTTGTGTAGCACATCCATTGCAGAATCTCAAACAAAAGGCAGTATGATAGTGGTTTTTTTAGCGGAAAAAGTAAGGGAATCCCCTAATGTGGTAAAAATTTAATGATGTAATAAAAGCAAAAGCAAACATGCTCCTCTTGAGAAAATAAAAGAAGAACTAAAGGAGGGCCCAGAAGACCTGGGTCACTCCAGGATTAAGTCATGACAGTGTTTCCATTAAGGATTTTATGGGTACCAACTACAAAGAGTACGTACAAAATCTTCAAGTGTAGACTTAGCTCTTGTCATCGCATCAAAACCAACCATTGGCACAGCCTGAATGGTTGATTTCTCGGCATGCATCTTAAACTTCTTAATTGGCTGGAGTAAACCTCCAGAAGATATATCTTGATTAGCTGCGGTTGAAAGGATCCTATGTCTTATCAGAGTTCCACACCCAATCAACAAGAAAATTTCCAGATAAACTCATAAGGTCAAGGTAAGATCATCATTACTTCACAACTATCACTACCACTACCTTCCAGATGGGTGAGATGCCGCACTTCTTCCAAAGTATCAGGAGTAGCCTGATAAAGAAAGGTCTCCACTATGATTTCTTCATAGAAAACACATGGATAAAAGTGAACAAGAAGTTGAACGGTGTCACTAACATTACCTTTGCTAATAGCTCAGAGACCAAAAGGAACTTATTCTCCACGGTAAGAGAATCAAACGGTTGCACCTGCACAAAAATTTTCTGATCATAATTTTGAAAGAAGTTCTAGTCTTCTGGATGCACCTAGTGTCCCATTTCAAAAGGCACGGGAATACTTGATGTGTCAGCAGGTGACACCGAATTCAGAGGAGCAACAAAAACAATAAAGCAAACTAGTGTGATGAATCTGATCATCAAAGCAAGGTAATGAAGTAACTGCGTAGCATTATTTTAGTTAAATAGTAATTAAAAAATGATAGCTAACAATAAGCCACAGCAAAATTCAATAGATTATGAAAAGCACCTACACTGCTGTCCGCTCATGACCAATGTGGCAAATCAATGCATATGTAGCTTGTCATTGCCAACAAAACGTCAGACCGGGCGAGCGCTGTGAACACACGACATCAATCAACGGCAGGTCAATACAACATTCAACATGTCATCAAATCGATCGGAAGTGACACTGCAGCGAGCAATGTGTGCGCAAATACATTCCTCGCACACAAAAAAAAGTGTGCGCAAATACACAACCGAAACCGTCCTCATCGACAAACCCATCAAAATGCAAAAACGAACAGCACATACGCTCTCCGTTGCCTAACCGAAAGCCTCCGCGAGGGACGAAGGCAGGGAGGGGCGGCGGAGGGAGCCAGGGCCCCTATGATATCGTAGACACACTCCATACCATATCAAATCAAAGGAAAATTGAAGTGTAGCCGCCTAGTTATTCATCTATTTTGCCCTTTCGCCCCTGCGCGAGGCCATCGGCTTCGGCGCACTCGTAAGGATCACGCTCGTACACATCCGAGTCGATTGAATTCGTAGAGACATAGGAAGAGGGGCGACCCCAAAAACCGTACCATGAAGAGGAGGAATCGGGCGAGGAAGCGGTCGGCAGCAGCGCCGGCGCCGCCGCCGCCGCCGGAGTCGGTGTGGGAGAGGCCGCGTGAACTCATGAGGGAGAGCACCCTCTGCACCTTCTCGAGCTCCAGCAGCGCCTCCATTGCTGCTCCTCCCCCGCCCTCCCCGGCTCGCCGCGGCTCCGCTTCTCGCAGTCTCGTGCTCGGTTTGGTTTGGTTCGGTTTGGTTCGGTCTCGCGAGACTAGCAAACTTCATTCGGCGAGAAATTGGAGAAGGGAAATAAACGGGAAATGAGGCTGAGTTTGATTGTGGGCCTCCAGTTGGGAAATGCAGAGTTGGCCGTTGGGCTCCAATTTCCAAAATCCTAAGGCCGTGAACTCTCCTCATTTTCTCGAGTTGGTCTTGGGCTAAACGGGCCGTCAGGAAAGAGCGAAAAGCCAGCAATCGTTTTTCATATTTTCGGCTATTTTTAGGGTTTTCTTGTTTTCGGCTTAACGAGCACTGTACGAACAACTTGCCGTTATCAATCTGAAATCCACCTGCGAACAGAAGTTCAAATTGTACGTAGCTCTTACAAACATGCAAGTAGCTCCCAATTATAATGAGCAACAACATTGTACTCCCTCAGTTTCGAATTATAAGTCGCTTTGATTTTTTTTATTTATCTATTTTTGTTATGTATCTAAATTTATTATTATATCTAAATGTATAAAAAATGGATGTAAAAAAAAGTTAAAACAACTTATAATTTGAAACGGATGAAGTAAGTATCAGTCTGGGGACACACGTGCAGAATTGGAGTGTGTAGTGTTTCTAGAGACACGTTGGCAGCACATTAGAACGCTGAATTCCATTTACACGCTCTAACGTCTAATGACTAATCCAAACTCACGCAATGTGTGTGAGAGGCACCTATTTCAGACGTCCAACGGCCGACGCCCGGTTCGGGAAACGCAGTCCAGCGCCCGAAGGAGTACAAGCCTCATTGCCCCGCCCCCGTGCATGATTCCAACTTCCGAGCCCAACCTGCCTAATTCCTACTACCACTGAGCTACTCCATCCGCACAGGGCAACTGCAAGGATCGCTGGATCGGTGCCGTGCCCTCTCCTTTTCTGCTGGGCAACGCGTTCTTGCATTCTTGCCTTCTTGGGAAGGACGACCACTCATCATGAGCATCGCCGCATGCGCGTGCCAAACTGGGGATCCCAGCATGGGATTCAGAGTCGCAGATCCGGACTTGCCGGCCCAGAAAGCAACAGCTGACAGGAGCAACGGTGACGACCTGACCGCTAGACTCGCAGCCTGCACATGCGGGAAGTGGATTTTTTGCTCTGCAATGTTCTCGTCCTCGCCTGACATTTGTTGCTTTCTCAGAGAAGGAAATTTGTGTGTGGTGCTCACTGCTGGCCTTCCCGTCAATGTGTGGCATATACTACCAGTTCCAGGACGGCATCGATTGGATTGGAGGTTGGAGACTGGGACGAAGTGCGATAGGAGGGCAGCTGCAGCGAGACAAGATGTTTTACCAACTTAATAGAGTCCGTTAGATTGGCAATTAAATATGCCGTGTCTAAGGGCTTGTTTGTATTAGCTAGAGTTACTCCCTCCGTCCCAGAATTATTGATGTTCTACGACTCAACAGAATGCTTGACGTTATAGCTCATACTCTAGCCCAATTAGACATCAATCATATGTTATCCTGTCTCTTTCCGTTCACCGGTAGCCTAGATGCTAATAGAAAAATGATAAAAAGAAGTCCAGCGTTGGATGGTGGAGCTCTCCAGGAGCGCTCCGGCCAGGCACAGAGGCTGCGTTTAGTTCACGAAAAGAAATTTTGTGGGTGTCACATCGGAGGTGTCGGAAGGATGTCGGGAAAGATTTTCGGATACTAATAAAAAAATAAATTATAGAACCCGTCAGGACACTGCGAGACGAAACAATGATACTAATTAATCCGTCATTAGCACATGTGTGGTTACTATAGCACTTAAGGCTTTTCATGGACTAATTAGGCTTAAAAGATTTGTCTCGCGATTTCCCTGAGAACTGTGCAATTAGTTTTTCTTTTCGTCTATATTTAGTGCTCAATGCATGTGTCCAAACATTCGATGTGATGGGTGGAGGCAAAAATTTTTGGGAACTAAACCAGGTCCGAATAGAGCGAGGAGAGCAATTAATGCACACGTCATTTCAAATTTCCAGTAGCTATCATAATTGATTCGTAGGGATATAAGAGTCTTTTATCTTCTACCTCGGTTACTGGTTTCAATCCTAGGACTTCAAGAATTCTGGGACAGAGGGAGTAATTTTTAGCCAGCTAAAGATAGAGCTAGTTTTAGCTCAAAATAGCTAGGGTTTCTCTGCAAGTTGGCTAGTCACTGTTTTGAGGCTTGGCTAAAAATTAGCCCATTAATTAGGTTCCTGTTTGGGTGGGCTAGAGCTAATTTAGGCTATTTTTTAGCTGGCTAGTGATTAGTCATGGGATACAAATAAAGTTTAAGATTAGGTAGCCACAATTTTAGTAGTATACGTAGTATGGGATACTTGACACAGCTCTTTCTCTGACTTCTTAGCTACCTGACATCTTGATCCATAAAGCATAGACTCTGTTTTCTTATCTAATCTTATATCGTTTTTTTGCCACAAGACTTAAGTGTGTGTTTGGTAGAGATTTAGGTTAAACTTTTCGAATTTAGTTTCTTCCTAGAAATGTTTCTTCCGGTGAATCATAATCGCTTTCTCAAATCGTTTGGATAGCTACCTGGATTCTCATTCATTGGCGGAAATCATTGTTTTACATGAAAAAATCACAAAAATAGATGAGTTTTACCAAAAAAATGTATTTTTATGGGTGAAGAACAGTTCAAAAGCAATCAAATTTAATTGGTTTCACTTAAAGAAAATCAATAGAAAATATTTCTAGATTAGAGGGAAGGTAGGAATAAGCTACCCTAGATGTGATTTTGATCTCTACAAAAAGGGAGAATCACTATAAATGTTTTTACCTAAAATCAATATTGTCTTTAACTGCTTGATGAGGTTTCTAGTGATTATAAAGAGAAGCATAGTTGTTTCTCACGTCCAAACGGCCTACCTACCTTAGTCAAAGATTTGTCGCAAACATATTAGGGCTGTGACCCATGCCCTAAAGAGGAACTAAGGATTCTTAGTCTTAAAAAAGAGTATAGTCGATTGCACATAAGGAACTAAGAAAAAACACTAAACATGAGAAAAAAGTTCAAAAAATACTCCTAGCTCCAAAGAGAATAATAGAAAGCAAAAGAAGCAACAACGCATAGGGGGTGGGTGAGTTTTGTTATGAGTGAAAGCCATTGTTTGGTTCATCCTGCCATCATGGTACCTCTAGTTGGTTTTCCTAGAGGAACTAAGGATTGCAGTGAGTTTTACTAAAGTTGGCTTTGTAATAGTCTTCTTGTGTGGCGCTTCTAGATCCGGCACATAGTTAAACATATTAAACATGTCCGACGTGTTGCTGACATAGCCTTACTTAACTATGTTTACTCACCACAAGCCATGTGATGATGAGTTAACAACAATGGAATCATTCACTTCATTAATGAGACAGAAACAACGCTTAGCTTTGTCTAAAAATCACATATGTATCCTTTTAGTTTCTTAAGTCAACACGACATCATTAAAGCATAACTGTTTTACTACCACTATGAAACGCCCATTGCTGTGTGCTTGAGTCGACCGTTATGGATTTTTTTGCTTCTCATGGCTAGAATTTTACAGGAAGACTTCCCTCTACCTAAGCTTAGGCGTCTAAGTTTGGCGAACCTTGTGCTTTTCCTTTTCTTTTGTATCTTGGACGTACTGTTGGGTGTACTTTTGGACAACTATGTATCAATCGATACAGAGGCTGGAATATCAATTCATGTTCCTGTTTCTAAAAAACTGAAACGCCCATTGCATGAAGCAGTGAGAATAGTTGCACTAGCTCTTAAATAGGTAACAATTTTGGATCCCAAGTTGATTAAGTTCCTCCATTGTAAGGGCGTCTCTAAGAATTGAACTAGCAAACTAACTCATATTTTGCTACATCAATTTAAAGATAGTAGTACATAATACAAAGCTTTTCAATAATCTAATTATATAAGCATCTTACCATAGGTTCACATCATTTCTTTTTCCTCACCCGTTTGGCCGTATCTCACCGTGCATGGTCCCAATAATAGTCTCGTAGTTCGTTTGAGCCTAATTGGTGAATGAAAAATAGCTTTTTCCCCCCTCTTCTTCACATAAGCAAAATGTTAAGGTGCATTCCTATGAGTTAGTTGAAATACTGTTGGAGCTACCCTAAGAATATTGAGTAGTAGATTGTACTGTTGGAGCTGTCCTAAGAGTACTGAGTGTTAGGTTGTGAACTTGTGATAAGCCACTTGTGTTTGTGCATATGCACGTGTCAAAAAACACACTTTACTCCTCGTCGACATGGGAGACAAATGTAAAATCAAGCCCAAAATAAATGCGGAAATGCCGGTGCTTGAGAATGAAAAATGCAGGAAAATGACACAGGATGCCAAAATCGACCCGGCACTTAAGATTTTCCGCTATAATTGCAGATCATTACGTCATGTCGGTTCAATTCGCCCTGTTCGCTTGAACTTATCAGCCCGGCTTATTAGCTATTTGTACAATATTTTTCTCTCGTAACAAAACAACATAACTGACTTATCAGCTGCAAAAAACCATCAGTCGAACAGCCGGCAATTTGCTCGGATACTTCATTCTTTTGCAATAAGGAGGCCATCAACACGTTGGTGCCTCCTACGAGTATCTCAGCACCCAGTCGCATAGCTCAGCTCATCAGCAGTGTTGACAGCTGCGCCTGTAATCCTTTTCCCTTGCACACCTAAAAAGGCGTAATGACTTAGCCTGCTCATTAACTCCTGCTCACGCCCCGAGTTTGATGTTGTGGATGTCGGTTGTCCGTGTCCGGTGTCCCCCTTCCAGCCTCTAACTCCTCACTACTGTTTCAACGCGAATCGATTCTGAGCTGAGCTCCCCTTTGTCTGAACTCTAAAGTAAACGAGTACGTAAGGAATTCTTATGGTCTACCGCATTTAATTTTTGTGATTCTGAATTATTTTGTTTTTGTGAAACTCTGTCATCATTTGATTGACTGATTCACTCATTCACCGGACTTTCAACCGAAAAAGAGAGAGAGAAAGGATACGTGTATGAACGATGCGCTGAAAAAACTTGGACCTGCCTACCCCGTCCAACAATCAACGATCAGCAGCCGGGTCGGGCTGCCGTCGACCGCTCATCACCGGTTCACCGCGACGCGATCCACGCCCCCCGCTCCTGAAACGGGCCGCCCTCTCACGTGGCCGCAGCTTCCACGGAATTTTTCCGCAGTCCCGCACCCCACCAAATCCAGAGTCCCCGGCGCACGCACGCAGGTAGGAGGACACCGAGCAACCGCACCCCCGCAGAGCCCTCCACGCGCCGGTCGGCCGCCGGCAGACAACCCACCCGCCCACGCACACGACGGGGGGCCGTGGATTTTTTTTTATTTTTAATCCTTTTTATTTAATATTTTAATAATAATTGTTTTAATTTTTTTTACGGATTTAACTCTTTTGGTCGCGGCAGCGCTGACGCGACTAAATAACGTTGTCGCGCCACAAGTAATGGCGCGGCAACATCCGCCATGTTAGACGGCGTTTCCGACAAGGAAAACGTTGTCACGCCACTCTCACAAGTTTGACAGTATTATTCTGTCGCGCCACCGGATCTTTGAAAAATTATAACTCTTTGATACGACGTTAGATGAAGATGAAATTTATATGAAAATTGTAGCTCTCGATGAGATCTACGGCTTTGTAGTTTCGAGTTTTTTCATTTGAGGATATTAAGATGCTCAAAAAAATAATATAAACTTTCAGCACCATAATAAACGTGTACCGGTGCTTGTCGTATGAGAAAAATAATATCGTTTCTGTACGTTGTCAAACGAAGATACATTTTACATGAAAGTTCTAGCTCTCAATGAGATCTACAACTTTGTAGTTTTGAGTTTTAACATTTGGAGTTGTTGATACATTTTACATGAAAGTTCTAGCTCTCAATGAGATCTACAAATTTATAGTTTTGAGTTTTAACATTTGGACTCGTTAAGATGCTTAAAAAAATAATGTAAAATTTTAGGAACATAATAACCGTGTACTAGTACTTGTCGCATTAGAAAAATAATATTGTTTCTATATGTTGTCAAATGAAGATAATTTTTACATAAAAGTTGTAGCTCTCAATGAGATCTACAACTTTATAGTTTTGAATTTTAACATTTGGAGTTGTTAAGATACTCAAAAAAATAAATATAAAATTTCATTAGCATAATAATCGCATACTAGCGTTTGTCGCATTAGAAAAATAATATCGTTTTTGTATCGTGTCAAATGAAGGTACTTTTTATATCAAAATTGGAGTTCCCTATGAGATCTACATTTTTTTATTTAAAAAGTAGTTTTATGTGACATCAAATAAGAAATATACGATTTTTCTAAAAAGATCAGTTTTGATACACGATTAATATGCTGCTAAAACTTTATATTTGTTATTAGAGTATGTTAATGACCTCAAATATGAAAAATCAAAACTATAACTTGTAGATCTCATTAAGGGCTACAACTTTAATATAAAATGTGTCTTCATTTGACACCATACAAAAAAATATTATTTTTTAAAATGCGGCAAGCGCTGGTACACGATTATTATGGTATTGAAATTTTATATTATTTTTTGAGCATTTTAACTTCCTCAAGCGAAAATCTCAAGACTAGAAAGTTGTAGATCTCGTCGAGATCTACAATTTTTCATATAAAAATCATCTTCATCCGACGTCGTATCGAAGAGTTATGAATTTTTTCAAAAATTTAGTCTTGTCACGCCACTCCCGACGGCGCGACGAGACAATACTGTCACGCCACCGGGAGTGGTGCGATAAACTTTTCCACGTCGGAAACGCCACATGCGTTGGCGTGACAACGTTGTTTGGTCACGCCAGCGGGATTGGCGCGACTAAAAGAGTCACATCTAAAAATATTTTTTTGAAGTGGTTATTATTAAAATATTAATTAAAAATGGTTAAAAAATAAAAATTCTCCGGGGCCCGTCCGCGGTCCGCGCCGGAACACACAACAAACGGCCACTCACAGTCGCATCGCAGTGTCCGATCAAAGAAAACCAGCCAAAACCCCGCGCCAACCGAGCCAAAAACCACCGCCGTTGACCCCATCTCGCACGCCCTGTCCGCACTCCGCACCAGGGCCCAGTTTAGTTCCCGAACAATTTTGCAAAATTTTTCATATTCCCCGTCACGTCGAATCTTTGACGCATGTATGAAGCATTAAATATAAATAAAAAATAAAACTAATTACACAGTTTAGACGAAATCCATGAGACGAATCTTTTAAGCCTAATTAGACTATGATTGGACACTAATTGCCAAATAACAACGAAAACGCTACAGTGCCCATTTTACCAAATTTTTTTTTTTTCATCTAAACAGGCTCGAGGCTCCAAGCGCAGGCCCCTCCTCCCGCGCTCCTCCCACCCACGAGTCCACGACCCGCCATTTGCGGCCCTCGCCTGCCGCGACGACGCGCACAGTGCTACATGTAAACAAATCCAAGCCGGCAGGCTCCGTTTATTTTTGTTAGGACTATCCGTTTCCATTCCCACGGCCTGCCTCACTTCGCTGTTCGCTTTCGTTCCCTGCTTCCACAGTCCACGGTCACCCCCGTCGTCCTCGGCGGTGGTGGCCTGGTATTAATTGCGCCATGTTGTGCCAGGCCTTCTTCTAGTCCGTTCCCCTCTGACACGGATTTCTTTTCCCGGCCTCGGAGTCCGCGCCGCCCGCCGCGTGCCCGAGATGCTGTCCGCCAGGCCGAGGTGAGAATTCAAGCAGTGGCACTGGCATCCCCTCTCCCGCCCGGCCGCCCACGCGCGCGCGCGCCTCCCTTCCTTCCCTGCCTATAGATCCTTCTTTCCCGGCTCTGCTCGGGGGTTGGGGATCTCTCCGTTGCCTTTGTGCGTTCTTTTATTGTTTGACTATTTAGCCCGGTGATACGGTTTCATGAGCTGGGATTCGCCTCGCAGATCCGGCTCCTTCGAGGCCGGGCTCAGGGGTGCCACCGCCACCGCCACCGCCTCGTCGTCCGTTTCCAGAGACCGCAAGCCGTCGTCCCCTCGCCTCCAGCGCAGCCGCTCATCCGCCGGCGGCGGCGGCGGCTCCAAGGCGTCCCCGTCACCGGAGGTACGTACTGCCCTGCCCTGCCTTTTATTTTGTTGCCATCTCTCACGTTACGTTACGTTACGCACGAAGCCGACGGCGGCTTTGGAAGGGAGTGATCACCGATCAGGGGGCGCCGGCCGGTATATATTAAGCACATTAAAACTTGTTGTTTCTAACGACGGCGGCGGTTCTTGGTGGTCTCCTGTTCAGCAGAGGCGACGCGGCGTTGGCGCGATGCAGCAGCGGGTGGCGCAGCTGGAGGAGGAGCTCCGGAGGGAGCGGGAGGAGAAGGCGCGGGCCGTGAGGGAGCTCGATGACCTGAGGCGGGACGGCGAGGACGGCGCCAGGGCCGTCGCGGAGAAGGTGCAGCTTCTGGAGCGGGAGGTGGGCAAGTCCAAGGAGTCGGAGCGCAAGATGCTGGAGTCTCTGATATACCAGACCAAGCAGCTGGAGCAGACCAAGATCTCGCTCGAGGAGGCCAAGCTGGAGATCGCCACGCTGCAGCAGGCGAACAGGAGCCTCGAGGCCGCGGCCGCCCGGCGCGGCGGCGTGGAGCAGAGGACGAGCGTCAAGGACCTCATGTTCGGCGGCGCGGACGAGGAGATCAGGGTCCTGCGCGGCGAGCTCCGGACGGCGATGCAGGGCGAGGAGCGGAGCCGCAAGGCGCTGGACGACCTCTCCGTCGCGCTCTCCGACGTCACCATGGAGGCCAAGCAGGTCAAGGTCTGGCTCGCCGAGGCGCAGGCCGAGCTGGAGGCCGCCAACGCCGAGGCCGAGCGGCTGCGCGCGGCGCTGGCCGCCGCCGAGGCCGAGCTGCGCGCCGTGTCCGCCGAGCGCGACCGGTTTAGGCTCGAGGCCGACGAGTGCGTGGCGGCGTGGGGCGACAAGGAGCGCGTGTTCCTCGACTGCGTGCGCGCGTCCGAGGAGGACGTGAACCGGGCGCGCCAGGAGAACACCAAGCTGGTCGAGTCGCAGCGCGTCATCCGCGACGAGAACGCGCGCCTGCGGGACATCCTCAAGCAGGCCGTCGCCGAGGCCAACGTCGTCAAGGACTCGCTCGAGCTCGCCAGGGCCGAGAACGCGCGCCTCAACGACGCCGTCGCCGACAAGGAGAGCGCGCTGCAGAGCCTCCGCCAGGAGTACGAGAGCATCAAGGTCAGCGAGGCCGCGGCGCAGGGAAGCCTCAAGGAGCTCAACAGCCTCCTAGCCGCCACCACGACGGCGTGCAGCACGCCCGCGTCCGCCAAGACCGCCCCCGCGCCGGACTACAGCTTCGACCAGCGCCTGCCATCAAATGGTATTGGTAGCAAGAACGGAACGCCGCAGTCGGCGTCGCAGCGGTGGATGGCAGACAAGCCACGGACGCCGAGCCGCCGGAGGTACTCGATCGGCGAGCCGGGCAAGCTGAAGACGGGCCTCTCGCAGTCGGCGCGGATGGGGAACCTGAACCCCAAGGACCGGGTGTTCGCGTCGCTGAGCAACATTGCCGACCTCAAGTCCGCAGCAGACGCGGCGATGGAGGACTTCGACGACGAGTTCGATCACGTCGACGAGAGCCACTACGTTGACATGGAGGATTCCATGAAGCACAAGAAGAAGAGGCCGATATTCCGCAAGTTCGGTGATTTGTTCAGGAGGAAAAGCTTCTACAAGCCAAATTTAGCGCCAGTACACACACTCTAGTTTTTTTTTTTTTGATATACTGCTTGTAGTTCTGTACTTCTGTTATGTTCGTCTGAATACACGAGAAATGAAAAGTTGTTGAATCAGATGTGCTTCTTTCTTATGTTGAAATTTCAATTTTTACCAGAACCTGGCGTTTTCATGCTGAAAATTCAACAGTTTATAGTCATACGGCTGACACAATGAGTAAAAGGGGTCGAATCTGATCATCTGAAGGTGACATAATGAGATTGGAAGAAGGTGCAACTTTGGATACGTTTCGGAGTAACCTTTTTGACATTTAAACTTCTAGAACTATAACGGAAAGTCAACTGTTGCTAAGGCGGCCATTTGTCAGTGCAAGATAATTAGGACGGCATGTTCTCTATCATGCAGTGAAGGCGTTTGCTCTGAACCTTCATCGTAACCATAAATCCTCCGCCTAGGCATCTGCTCTGAACCTTCACATAACACAGCTTGGAAATGAAATGAACTTGCACAGCGTTTTTCTCGTTTGCCTAGCACGCAATGCCAAGAAAGGAGCACATAGGCAGGGACGCAGGGTAGGCTCTGCCGATACGCATTCTTAGTCCTACCTAGTGAGCTGTTGTTGCTTTCATTCGCATTCCAGTGCCAAGAAAGAAACAAATATATCGACGTGGTAAAGTCATACTCCTTTCAACATTGAACTAGATGAGATCCCTTAATATGTTTTTTTAATCTAGTATTATGATTATATGAAGTCGCATGCTTTGATGCCTCGCCAACAATCCTTTCAGTGCAGAAAGCAACCTTTTAAGTTCAGCCGATGGCCATAGCTCCGAAAGAATTTGTCTTCTTATCCATCACCTCACGACCAGTGAAAAATGCCACGTAAATGCTGTTTGCACATAGATGTAAAAGGCGTCCAAAACAGAATGGACGGGGCTAACCTGTTCCTAGCACTGTGGATTGTTTGGTTGTTTAGAACCATGGTTTTAAATAGCGAGCTAAGGCTAAAGTGTTTAGCGTTTTATAAACCGTAATTAGCGGACTTTAGCGGCAAAATAGCGATAAAATTGTGCATGAACGCAAATAGCGGCACAATTTTTTTCAAGCTATTTCGGGCTATAGCGGTAAAAATAGCGAGCTATTTAAAACCATGTTTAGAACCCATCTGGCTATCAATATCACCATTGACAAGGCAGGAGAACAAAGAGAGCAGGCTTTTCAGTCTTTCTCCATGCTTCATTAGATCAGGCAAGCAAATCTAGTATCAAGGCTTTCTTAGAATTTTCATCTAAAAAGGCATCTTTGATCATTTCCACGATTGCAAAAGGCGCCGGTGCTCACTTCTGCTTGAATAATGATCGAGCAAATCACGGCGCATGGCTCCTGATGACGTAAAACGAGTGAGTTAAGCTTCGTGCCTCCGCAGTGCTGCAGCACGAAGTAAAGATGAGCTCCTTTCGGCGTCTGCTTCTACTCATCAATGGCCCTTGCCGGTTTTCTTTCGACTGCTGCCTCCTGCCTGTATGTAAACAAAGTTGCACGGCTGACCATTCTTCCGCAAACAAAAAGGATCAATCAGCGACTGGGATTTGTGACGTGGCTCTTGGTGTCACCGACCCTTCGACAGAAGCTGAGAAAAGCCTTGAAAAAGCTTAGAAAAATAAACAAAGCCTGCACTGCATCAGACGTGATCCTCGGCCCATTCCTAAAGAGTCTTGTACTTTCAGTTAGCAGTCCATGTCTCTGGACGCCTGGTGAGTGTTACTGCTACAAGAAAAGCCCTCCTAGTCAATGGCATCATGAATCATGAGTGATGGAAAAAACAAAATCTGCGGATATCATATGATGCTGCCTGGCATCGTACTGAATCAATCACCTTTACTTTGTTTCTTGAAAATCGCTGGTAGACATGGTGTTGCCAAGCAATCGAAAGGCATTAATTAAACTCTCCTAGAGTTAAATGTTGTTGATAGTTGACGCACCCTGAGGGCGTCGATTTTATTTTAGTTTAGTTAACTGAGCACGCCTTTGTCGACCTCTCGGGGACGGGGAATTTGGTCTGTCAGCAGGGCGTGAGCGTGACCAACCGAACACACACACAAATTAATCCAATCTGAACTAAACAGGCTGCTGATCAACGTAGTCGGAACGATTTTTTTCACATCTTTTTCGTGTGTAGTACTATTACGGAAGCTGCCTGAAGGCCGCTGAGTTCAGCCAGGTTAGTCAGACTCAGACTTGACTTGACCATTCTGATATCTAAACCAACATCTTGACAGCACCGGGCCATGCCAAATGCCATCATTAACAGCACAGCAGTCTTCAGCGTCAGGATGCGCCTGTGATGCTTGGGTATGGATTAATCAATTTTGCATATTAGAAATGTAAAAAAAATGAAACATAATAGAAACGAATTGGTGCCGATACAGTCAGGATTACAACCCACACTGGCAGAGCTAGGTGTGGTGTGATTCATGGTCGAATCAACAAACGGGTCAAGCTCACACAGGTCAGACATTATAATCATAAGGATTTAAAAGTTAAATCGCGCAACGAGCTTGATGATTTTTGGATTGGCCAGGAGAGGAACCCGTCAATTAGCGAAGCACGATTATGGTGGGGTTGGTCAGTAACGAGTCTGGTACGCGTAAACAATCGGATGGAAGACCGGCCTGTCAGTCAAGGCTGCACGGGTAAAATGGGTTGGTCGTGGCGCGTGCCAAAAGGACACCACTTTCGGGTCTTTTTAAACGAAATGCAGCCTTCTTTTTATTTTTATGGGCGACGAATGCAGCCTTCTCGCCTGCTACCCGCGATGCTACTCAGCTGTTTGCCGGCCTCTACTGAAGCATGCAAGCAGAAGTGTACAAAACTGTCCTGGCCTCTACTGAAGCATGCAAGCAGAAATGTGTACAAAAGTGTCCTGCCCTCTACGGAAGCATGCAAGCAGAAATGTTCATGACTGCTGCCGCCGAAAGATAAAGCGGCACATCGATAGCACAGCAGACAACATGCAGACACACAAGAACCTCAGCGCAATGCCATGCAACCGTTGCTGACACAATATAACGAAGTTCACAACTTAACATATCAATTCGAGGTTCAGATAACCCAGGGCAATCACAATATAACGAAGTTCACTACTTAACATATCAATTCGAGGTTCAGATAACCCATCAGGTTGATGGGCGAAACCAACACTTAGACAAATAGAGTACTAATCGACAACAATTATAGATTCTAAAGACAGTACGATTGCAGCACTTCCTACCACTACGAATGAACAACATTAGAGTTCAAACACCCACAAATGTTAAGCTCCACAAAAGCAAGCATCGAACAGATGCACACCATACTACCAGAGCCACTAAGCCCTCTCGCCACGGATCCTCCTTGCCAGCTGAATGTCCTTGGGCATGATGGTCACGCGCTTGGCGTGGATGGCGCACAGGTTTGTGTCCTCGAACAGACCCACCAGGTATGCTTCCGCGGCCTCCTGCAGCGCAAGGACCGCGTGGCTCTGGAAACGCAGATCAGTCTGCGCAAAATACAACAGGGTGAGAAATAAGCTTCTATGTTTACTTCAGAATTGCGAGATTACATGACTGAGCACAAGAGACAGTATGAAAACAAATCTCACCTTGAAATCCTGGGCAATTTCCCTGACAAGCCTCTGGAATGGAAGCTTCCTTATGAGCAGCTCAGTGCTCTTCTGATACTTGCGAATTTCACTGCAAAGTCAGGGATAATGATTAGGAATTTTGTCAATATGGCACACTTATTTGAAGTGTGAACAGTAAACAATCAAAGAATTATTTATCGCGCACCGAAGAGCAACAGTTCCAGGGCGGTAACGGTGAGGCTTCTTTACTCCTCCAGTTGTGGGCGCAGACTTACGGGCAGCCTGTCAAATAACAAAACTAAGTTAATGAATGTTTTACAAATAAAACTAAGATGACCTACTGTCCAATTCATACATTTTTATGACCAGCGTATATAGTTTATATAGTTTAAAAAGACTAATGGTTGTATGTACAGCATAACTACAAACAGTTGCAAATAAAATGGTAGCAACAAACCTTGGTGGCAAGTTGCTTCCTAGGAGCCTTTCCTCCAGTGGACTTGCGAGCAGTCTGCTTAGTACGAGCCATGAGTACAAACTATGGTTTACCTGAAAACAGCAAAAAAAAAAAAAAAGTAAAAGGTTAGCGAAAATCCTTAGAATACTCCTGACAAATCAATTTCATAACTAATTCACCATGCAGAGGTTCAAAACCACATCGACTAAGAGTTCTACTGAATGATGAAGCCATAGAATAATCTTATTGGAAAACATAAATTCTAAATGATAAACCTCAACCTGATTCTAATCCTAAAGAACAACATTGGGGAGATGATCCAGTATGAACAGTATCATTACAACTATGAATAAGGAACAGACAATCTGAATAGATTGATAACGTAGCCAGATCAATATCCCATCCTATCACAAATATAACAATTCAATGATACAAAATATCATGATCCTGTCTTTCAACAAATTGATTCATCCATAAAATGATAATGTGAACCACCCCAGACGTGAAATATCCATACTAAATTTCATATATTTGTGTCACATGAACAGTTGCTATGCAGGTTTGGGCACTTTCTTTTTAATAAAGAAAAAACAATTAACATCAACATTGCTGCTTTCGTGCAGCAATACAGAAACACATATAAATTACACCAAGTGCATTAGGTTAAGCATACCGAACATCAGTAGAATTATTGTTGCGCAATAGTTAAAGACAACATTCAAGAGACCCACAAAGAACATTCTCACAATCCGATGCCTAACTATAAAAGAACGAGGTTTCTTGAATCCAATGATCAGGCATGATATAACAGTATCAGCTAAATCACATCTATAACTATCGGCTCTTACGATATGGGTTAGCCGCATCTCAGTGAAGTTATTCTAATGAAGACATCTACAAATTACAAATCACATAGAATGCACGCGAATTATTCGCTATAGCTCATGAAATCGAATAGTCGCGGTAAATGATTGATGCCTAAGCCGCGGACCATGTATACTGGGGAAATCATGCGATTGGCAACCGCATATTACGACAGTACTTGCAAAATGCAAAAAATCGGCAGCAAATAAGCGCAGCGACCACATGTAGACGAGATTAAGCATGAGCGAACCGAAAATCCCACCAAACAACCAAACCTAACCCCTAATCATGGAACCCTAATCGCGACAGATATTCGAATTCGCGGCGGCGAGCGCCGCTGGGACAAATTAGCAAGAACCACGAGCGAATCATCAACTACAGGAATCATGGTTTTAAATAGCGAGCTAAGGTTAAAGTGTTTAGCGTTTTATAAATCGTAATTAGCGGACTTTAGCGGCAAAATAGCGATAAAATTGTGCATGAACGCAAATAGCGGCACAATTTTTTTCAAGCTATTTCGGACTATAGCGGCAACAATAGCGAGCTATTTAAAACCAGGAATCGAATCGAAGATTCGAAATACGGTATCGAAAAAGCATGATTACCTCGAGCGCCTGCCAAATCCCAAATCAGCGGAGAGAGCGGTTTGCGACACGCGAGGCTTTTTCCCCAACCTCAGATTAGAACTGGCGATTAAAGGCGGTGGTTGGGTAGGGGATTATATATGGGGCGTCAATACTGGTGATTCAAACGGACGGTGCGGATCGGGCGCTTTTGTGCTTGGCTACGCACGATCCGACGGTCGATGATGCTCGTTTAGCTGTGACACGGATCAGGGAGGGTAAAGCTCGCGCTCCTATTGGCTGGGACCTGGAGGACGGCGATCTTGGATTAGTGTTGATTAGTGGGGTCGCTAATAAGAGGACGCCGTGTACGGCCGAGATTTTTTTTAAATTTTTTGTATGTACAGGAAGGCTGATGTTCGTCTGTCAGCTGACCTGTGGGGTCACATTTTTTCGTCGTTTATTTTTTGGTGCAAACGTCACATTTTTTCCTTTTTTGTTTTTTGAGTTTTTTTTAGGGATTTTTTTTGTTTTTTTAGTGGAAGGTCACATTTTTTTCGTGTGATTGACGAACCATTGCGGGTGTGGTCGGGGGGGGGGGGGGCAGAGTGCAGCAAGGAGTAAGCATATGCACAAGGAAAAAGTCCATTTAAGGTTCTCAACTTTTGCGAAAGTCTACTTTAGGTCTCTGGACTCTAAAACCGGGCAAAACACATCCCTCAACTTTTAAAACTATTTATATTACATCCCTGAGCGGTTTTGGATGGCGGTTTACTACAGTGACAGTGGTTGCTACCTTGACAGTGGTTTTGTTTTTTTCCTTTTTATTTATTTTGGCTAAATCTTTGAAAAATTATAGTAAATCACAAAAAATCATAAAATGAAAAATCTAATTTTGCTGGACTCTACGTGAGTAGATCTACACAGTAAATGTATAATATGGTATGCTTTAGTACAAAGTTTTTGCTTTATTTATTTCGGCTGAATCTTTGAAAAATCATAGTAAATCACAGAAAAATCATAAAATGAAAATTCCAATTTTGTTGGACTCTACATGAGTAGGTCTACATAGTGAACATATAATATGGTATGTTTTAGTCGAACAAAATAATTATAGAAGCTGCAACTATGAATTATTTCAATTAATTACAGAAAACCATAGATCTAAAGCTACAGATTTAGATTTTTGTTGAAAAATTTGTCTGCTTTTTGACCTTGGGTGCCAAATCTATTGTTCAAATCTCTTTCCCCTCTCAACCATATCTTCTTCTCCTTCTTCCCATAGCCACCATTGTGGATGCCCAACCCTAGCGACGTCAAGACCCTCCTTGAGCACCACCTCCCATTACGCCCCACAAACAACCATCGTGAGCATAGCGACACTAGGTCCTGGTTCCTCGGGCCCACAATCTTGTTCCTTGCTCGCCATGCCCTTGGAGAAGACGTGGAACAACGAGTGACCGAGGCATCGACAAGGCTCTCAAAGTAGTCATCATCATCATAGACTCACTGTTCCTCGGGGGTGGTAGTCAGTATTGTGCCCCCATAGGATGTTACCTGGCCAAAACAGAAGATTTCGCTCTAGTCGAAGTTAACCATAAGACCTGATAATTGTTCAAAAGCACAAAGAAGAAGCTTCATGTTCTTTCCCTGTTCAAAATCATGGTCCATAATGATATCGTGCCATCTGCATGTTGTAAAATGGACATCCATGCTCCACCAGTTGTGACACTAACCATCTCACTTAACCATCTTCTTTTCCCCTAGCTAGGATGATTCCCAACATATCCAATACAATGTTAAACAAGATAGGGGATATTGGTCATGCACAATTATAAGTATTGGACTATAGATCGTCTTGCTTAGCGGGGTCTTCAACATTACCACAAATGTTTATTGTGTGATCAAGAAGAGGAAATCATCAATGACCTATTGGTCTCTTGTATCTTTAGACAAAAACTTAGGCTACAGAAACTTGCTCCCCAGCCGGCTGAGCTTTCCTTTGAAGTTTGGTGGTGCCGATCTGTGGCAGAACCGCCCGGTTTAGCCCGCTTTCGGAGGTACTTGTCTACCACTAGACACTAAGTACCCCGAAAGGAAGCTAAATCGAACAGTTCCGTCGAGCACACCCAACGGGAGAACTTGAAACAATCCACGTTTTACATTCAGGATCCAATAATGAGTACAATCTTACAATACTTAGTCCATTTCATACAACAAAGTATCTCAGAAATTCTTTATTACATAACCAAAGTTCAGAGTGCGATAATTAAACAGCGGAAAAAAATAAACATCTAGCGGAGCGATATAAGGATCCGTCTGTGCCCACCAGAAGAATCATCCACACAAAAGCTAGCTTTTCAAGGTGCACCTGCAACAAGGGTAAATAAACCCTGAGTACACAACGTACTCGCAAGACTTACCCGACTGGGAATATATATATTTCCTGACTCTCAAGGAATATGATAGGCTTTATGGCTTGTGGGTTTCTTGTTTGCGGAAAGCAATACTAAGAGTGTGTCCTTATTTCATTAGATTCTTAGCGGTCATATTTAATTACTTGTTCAACATTCTATGTAAGCACCTGTTCTAATTCCAAGCAACAGTTGAGCAATCAGAACTATTTTATCATCTTTCTTATGCCAATTCTTACTACGGTGCCAGAGTGCAGTCAAGCCATACCGTCACGCAGAAATGGCGATTCACGAATCAATATGCCCAGCTGGGTGCCCCGAAAACACACGCCTCACTTGCACCCCAGGTACAAGCAAGACCAACCAATTCCACTCCTGTCAAGGGGTCCAGGTCCTCGTCCAAACTGGGACTCCAAGCCCCCAACATTGCAGGCCCGGCCTCAGTGCAGTGCTTAGACCTCCACCTAAAATCCACCCCTAACAGTCGGTCCGGAAAGAGCCGGAACCCATGACAAGAGAGCAACAAGTCTTCCTGCTCCCATAAGCAAGTATGTGCTCAGGACAATATATCTGTGACTTGACCGGGAGTCTAGTGCAACGATCGGTCCTTAATCGACACGGACAGGAAAACAATGTAACCAAGCTAAGCCCGTGGCCGCGGGACATAACCTGTTACACCCACCAGAACCCAACCACATCCCTGCCCGGTCACCATTTCCTTTCTATCATTTTACCATGAGTGTAAATTTTCACCTACGTGTGAGTAACAGCAGGTTACACACGCTACCGATAAACCTAAGCATAACAGCTACACGATCCTGTACTAGTATGACTCATAGGTAGATATATATATATGCATGTGGGTTCCATAAAATTCCTGTAACGTAAATGCACAACAACTATATATATCGTGATTTGTAAAATAAGGGTTATGCACCGGGGCTTGCCTTGGGCAGGTGGTGCAGCAGCAAAGTCAGTGGTCAGTGGCTCTGGGACTCCCTCCTGCACGAGAACCTCCTCCTCGTACTCCTCCACGATCTCCTCGTAGTCCTGTTCCTCCGTGGCCACGTAGTCAACTATCTCGTGATCTACATGCATAAATTGATGACATGACTTAATGCAAAGACAACAACAGCTCTTAAAAAAATACACAACTACTAAGCTAATTAACTAACTCTAATGGTTAACATGCTAAGCTATCCATTACTTCTACTAAGCAAGAACTAGCTAGCCTAATATTTTCTACTAACTAAAATACATTTCATGATAAATAGATAAATTTAGTTGAGCTCTAAAGACGAAGAAAATGACATGGACAGACAATTCTTGATTTTCAATGAATTTAGGAAGAAGAATCAACGGAATTAGAGTTCGTATGGTGGAGATATTGGTTGCGCAAAGTAGCTGTTAATAATCTCTAAAAAAACAAAGGAACTTAATTAGCTCATGGCTTTCTCCCGTGACTTGCTCATGAATGAGGTCTTTAATCAAAGGAATAATGAAGACGGATGGCGCTGCTAGGGAGAAACAGAGGAAGTACAAGAGAGACTCACGGGATACTTACCGCAGTCCACTGATGCTTCGATAGACGCAACTTACATGGACAAGAACAGAGAAACTTGATTAGGGAGAAAGAGGTGAACAACAAGTCTGGCGAGCTCGCGATCGCGAGACGTCTCCTTTTAAGGACGAGAGACGCAGGGATGCTCGCGCTGGAAAAGAGACCGACGTGCGCGACCAGCGTGAATCAGACTCGCAGCCTACAGACTTTTGCTCTAGCGAGCAGCAACTTCCATGTGAACAGTAAGTCTACGTGCTACAGTGTTTCTGTGCTGCTACAGTACATTTTTCGATGCTACAATGATCTCTGCGCTGCTGCAGTGCATCCTGCGATGCTACAGTGACTTCTGCGCTGTCACAGTGCATTCCTGGCGCTACAGTACCCCCTGCAGTGACATTGCGTGCTCTCAGGTTTCCTTTCGCAGAGGCAGCGCGCCGTGTGGGATGGGCAACATTGATTTTTGCAAAGCACGGTGGCTAATTAAGTATTAACTAACACGTAAGTTGTGTGTGGTGTCCGCTGCTGCCGCGGTCGGTTGTCGCCGTGTGCGTGCTGCGCGGGTATGCCTTGCGAGTGTGCTGCGAGCGCGATCAGAGAATTTTAGAAAGAAAATGAATTGCTAGCGCTGAAGTTGGATTAGGATGACAACAGTTAGTTGAACTGTGCTAAGGAATATTTGGACAAGGAATTAAATTAGAGCTGAAATTGAGAATTAGTGCAACAAAATTTAATTTCTCATTTTGCCATAAACAATAATACATAAACATGATGCTCATGACATGGTTTAGTGATTTGTTAACGCGGTAACACCGAGGGTGTTACAGCTCTACCCCCTAAAAGAAAATCTCGACCCGAGATTTCACGTGCCTAGTGTGAGAAAAGAGATAGAAATAAATTTTTAATCTCGATAATTACATTGATGAGCTAGGAAGGAGATGAGGATAATTCTTCAAAATATAACTCTCAAGTTCCCAAGTAGCTTCGTCTTCCGAGTGATTCTGCCATTGGACCTTGTAAAATTTCACCACATTGTTTCTAGTCACTCTTTCTTTTTCATCCAAAATTTTGACGGGATGCTCCACGTAAGAAAGATCAGGTTGGAGAGGGAGCCCTTCAACCTCCACAACTTCTTCAGGGACCCTCAAACATTTCTTCAGTTGAGACACATGAAACACATTGTGGACTGCAGATAAAACATCCGGGAGTTGGATGCGATAAGCAACTGGGCCACACCGTTTCAAAATCTTATAAGGTCCAACATAGCGAGGAGCTAGTTTTCCACAGACACCAAATCTATGCACACCTTTCATGGGAGACACTTTAAGATACACATAATCACCAACTTCAAATTGCAAAGGTCTTCTTCTCTTGTCTGCATAAGTTTTCTGTCGGGTCTGGGCTGCTTTCAAATGACTCCGAATAATTCCGACTTTCTCTCTAGCTTCTAAGATAAATTTAGGCCCGAAATAACCACGGTCTCCTACTTCAACCCAGTTGAGTGGGGTCCTGCATTTCTTGCCATACAAAGCCTCAAAAGGCGCCATTTGGATGCTTTCTTGATAGCTATTATTGTAAGAAAACTCAGCCAATTTCAAACATTCATCCCACTTCTCAGGAAAAGAAATGACACAAGCTCTCAACATATCCTCCAGCACCTGATTGACTCTTTCTGTCTGGCCGTCAGTCTACGGGTGATAAGCTGAACTTCTAAGAAGGTCGGTTCCCAGACACTCCTGAAGTTGAGCCCAAAAGCGGGACATAAAAACTGACCCACGATCAGAGACAATAGTAAGAGGAACTCCATGAAGAGTTACAATGCGGTCAAAGTACAGCTTAGCATACTACGTGGCTGTATATCTTGTACCCATAGGAAGAAAATGGGCAGACTTTGTAAGACGATCCACAATGACCCAGATAGAATCATGCCCTTTTACTGTGCGGGGCAATCCTGTAATAAAATCCATGGAAATATCCTCCCATTTCCAAACCGGGATAGGCAATGGCTGCAGAAAACCAGGCGTACGCATATGGTCCGCCTTCACCCTTCCACAAATGTCACACTCAGCTATTGCTTAGTGATGTCTTGCTTTATATTTGACCACCAATACAAGTGGCGCAAATCATGGTACATCTTGTTACTCTCCGGGTGAATGGACAGCTTGGAACTATGAGCTTCCTCCAAAATCTTTCTTCTGAGCTCACCACTTTTAGGAACCACCAGCCGGTTCTTGAACTTCACCACACCTTGTTCATCAATGCTAAAATGAGGACCACGGCCTTCAGCCATTAGCTTCTTGATCTGAGGAATTTCCAAGGCATCCTGCCTTTGCTCAATAATAATTTGCTCCAATAAATCTGAGACTAGAGCAATATGTGCTAAAACTACAGAGTGAGAGAGAGGCAAAGACCCTTCATCGTCCTGATGCGGCTTCCGACTCAATGCATCAGCCACCACATTGGCTTTTCCCGGATGATAATGAACTTCTAGGTTGTAATCCTTGATTAACTCAAGCCATCTCCTTTGTCTCATATTTAACTCGGGTTGAGTAAAAATATACTTGAGGCTCTTGTGATCCGTATAAATATGCACCTTGTTTCCCAATAGATAATGCCTCCAAATCTTTAGAGCGTGCACCACTGCAGCTAGCTCTAAATCATGGGTGGGATAATTCACTTCATGCTTCTTCAGTTGACGGGAAGCATAAGCTATCACCCATCCCTCTTGCATAAGCACACAACCAAGACCTGTCTTGGATGCATCACAATACACATCAAATGGCCTGTCAATATCCGGTTGGGCAAGAATAGGGGCAGAGGTAAGCAATTTCTTCAAAGCTTGGAAGGCTTCCTCACAGGCTGGACTCCACACAAACTTGGAGTCTTTCTGAAGCAACTTGGTCATAGGCTGAGCTATCTTGGAGAAATCAGGAATGAAGCGTCGATAATAACCGGCAAGACCAAGGAACTGACGGATCTGATGTACTGATTTTGGAGAATTCCAACTAAGCACATCATGCACCTTGCTAGGATCTACAGATACACCTTCTGGGGTCAGCACATGTCCCAAAAACTGCACTCTATCCAACTAAAACTCACACTTGCTGAATTTGGCATACAACTTGTGCTCACGTAATCGGGCCAGGACTGTGCGAAGATGTTGTGCATGCTCTTCTTCATTCTTAGAATATATCAAAATATCATCAATGAACACCACTACAAACTTGTCTAACTCTGGCATAAAGACTGAGTTCATGAGGTACATGAAGAATGCAGGAGCATTGGTGAGACCAAAAGACATGACTAGGTACTCATAAAGCCCATACCTAGTAGAGAAAGCCGTCTTTGGTATATCTTGGGGCCGGATTTTTATTTGGTGATACCCAGAACGAAGATCAATTTTTGAAAACACTCTAGCACCAGCCAACTGATCAAACAAAGCATCAATGCGAGGCAAAGGGTACTTATTCTTGATGGTTACCGCATTGAGAGGGCGATAATCCACACACATCCGCAGAGTGTTGTCCTTCTTCTTCACAAAAATAGCTGGACAACCCCATGGAGAAGAACTAGGACGGATAAACCCCTTTTTCAGCAATTCCTCTAATTGCTTCTTCATTTCTGCTAATTCTGGTGGAGCCATGCGGTAAGGACGCCGTGAAATAGGAGCAGTGCCAGGCTCTAACTCTATGATAAACTCCACATCTCTATCTGGTGGTAACCCAGGCAAATCTTCAGGGAAGACATCAGGAAACTCACAGACCACAGGAATAGAGGCAAGATCAGGAGAAGCTTCAACATTAGCGGCGACTGGTGAAGCAGAATTTGGAGAGATATGGAGAGACATCCTATCCTCAGAAGAAGGAAGTCGTAACTCAACAACTCTCCCCTTAAGGTCCAAGACTACCCCATAAACCTTCAGCCAGTTCATGCCTAGTATTGCATCAATGCCCTGCCCAGGCAGCACCATGAACTGGAGACGGTAAGTGTGAGTGGCTAGTACTAAGCCAATTGTGTCTGTCCGAGTATTAATGCACATCTGGGCACCTGGAGTGCGGATCTTATAGGCAAAAGGAATAGCCCTAAGAGGTATATTGTGCCTTTCAGTAAATCCCAAGCTCATGAATGAATGTGATGCACCAGAATCAAACAACACGAATGCTAGGTGGGAGTTAATGGTAAACATACCAGCCATCATAGGCTCATTCTGCAGGAGCTCCTCAGCCTCGGTGTAGTTAACCTATCTCGAGCGATTCACTGGCATCTTCTTCTTAATGATAGTCCTCTTGATCAAGCGAGAGTTAACCGACGGTTGAGCAGACTGAGCAGGCTGGTTCTCAGGGCACTTGTAAGGTCCTAGATGGCTAGAAGGGGGGTGAATAGCCTATTAAAAATTCTACAAGTACCACTAAGCAAACTTGTTAGAATAACAAACGGCGTAAAGCGAGTTTTGCTTAGCCAAAGGTTGTAATGCAAGCCTCCTATCCACAAGTCTAGTAGATTATGATCTCTAGTTCACACAAGAGCTATGTCACTAAAGAAACACTAGTGAACAAGCTAATAACACTACTAGCAAAGCTACTACTAGAGCTACACAAGATAATCTAGTGAAAGTAAATGCAAGAGAGAGGATTGTGATTATTATACCGATGGTGAAGTGAAGATGTTGCCAATCACCAAGATGATATACAAACAATCAATATTGACAACAACCCAAGATGAAGACCAATCACCGGGAGACAAGAGACACAATATTTGTTCACCCGGTGTTCACTTGTGTACCGACAAGCTACGTCACCGGTTGTGTCGACCAACACCTAGATGGTTCCCCGGTGTGACCCCCAAGTCACTTGCCCCTCAAGGCACGCCCCGCAAGGCACCGCAAGACACCACTCTCAAGTGAGGTAACTCAATGACACGCGGATTCCACTAGAGTTGCTTTTGGCGTCCCGCCGAGGAAAGCACAAGAACCTCTTACAAACAACCGGAGGTGGCCAAGAACAATCACCTCCTCTTGCCAACGCCTCCAACAATCTCCAAGCCGGCTAGGAGCGGTACTCTCCAAGAGTAACAAGAAATCCACCGGCTAAACCACCCACAAGTGCCACTAGATGCCCTCAAGCTATGCAATGCACTTTGGGATCACTCAATCTCACTTTTGATTTGCAATCAAGCAAGGGAGATGAGTGGGAGGAGTTGCTTTAGCTCAAAGGATGCACAAGAGTGTTAGAAAAGCCAAGAGACCTCCCCAAGGGCCGGCCAACAAGTATTTATAAGCATCCCAAATAAATAGAGCCGTTACAACTCCACTGACCGTTTTTTTGCGGGACGACCGGACGCGCCGGTCGTAACTGACCGGACGCGCTCAACCACGTCCGGTCGCCCTGCGACGACCACGTGTCCTCCGAATTCAAACGTGACCATTAGATCCTCCAACGGTCACTGCGCGCCAACGGTCAAACGGGCGATCGGACGCGCTGCTGCAAACGACTGGACGCACCGGTGCGCACAGTACCCGCGCGCGCGAAGACATGACCGGACGCGCTCCTCGCAACGACCGGACGCGACAGTGACCGCGTCCGGTCGGAGTCCAGTAAGCTCCCTTGACGACCGGACGCGTCCGATCGTGTGTGACCGGACGCGCACCGCGTCCGATCGTCCTCGTGAACCGCTGTTCGCCAGACCGGACGCGCCGGTCCCGCGAGTCACCGGACGCGCCGGTGGCAAACCCTAGCTCGCGCACCTGACTCCAGCGCAGTACTGACCGGACGCGCCGGTCGCACAGTGACCGCGTCCGGTGCAGCGTCCGGTGCAGCGTCCGGTCACCTCTGTGACTGTGTTCGCCTCCGTTTCTTTTCCGACTTCCGGCGTAGTGGAAAATAGGCATTTCATTTCCCCGAAATCGCCTGCCCCTCTCTACCCGCAAACGACAGCGCGACCAACGCCACCTTTGCAAATGTGCCAACACCATCAAGTGTACATCTCCATGTGCTTGTGTGTTAGCTTTTTCTCAATCATTTTCAAAGGTTTTCCAGTTAGCTCACTAGGCCCTACATGCAATGCACTTCATGAATTCACCTAGTGGCACCCGTGTGTCGAATAACCGATAAGACTTCCCCTCTTAATAGTTCGGCTATCGATCCTAAACCACTCACACCCTCTATGGTGTCTTGAGTGTAAAACAAAATGGCCCTATGGTTATACCTTTGCCTTGAGCCCATTTTGTTTCTCCAAATGATATGATCCACTTCATATCATCACATGACCGTCTCGATCCATCGACCTTGACTTCACTTGCTCTTCACCGTTGCATCGGTCCATCGGCGCCAAGTCTTGCTCAAGCTTCACCATCGCATGGTCCTTCGCTTCGAAGCCTCGACTAGCCCTTCACCTTCACAACCGGTCCATCGAGCCAAGCCTCATCTTAGTCTTCACCATCTTGGTCACACGAGTCAATGTCATGTCTCATATTCAACGACCACCTTTATCTAAATCATCCACTTAGATACAAAGGTTAGTCCTAGGTTTCATCAATTATCCAAAACCAAACTAGGGACTTTCAATCTCCCCCTTTTTGGTAATTGATGACAACCCTCACAAAGATGATTTTGATAATAAAAGTTTTGAACTTGTCATACTTGTCCAATCATTTTGCTCATAAGTAAAGTTTGGACAATTATCACAAGCTCGGTTTTGGTAGCATTAGCTCCCCCTACATATGTGCATAGAGTTTGGATTGAAAGCTTTGCACATATGCATGGATAGAAGTGTTGGGAGAGTAATTCTACCAAAATGATGCTAAGGTGTAAGAAATGGACCTTTGAAGCGTGATACCAATCGGAGTTGCCTTTTACACCATCCTTAGCATCATGAAGTAACTAGACATCCAACAAAAACTCAAGAACCCCGTGAGATCAACATTATATGTAAAGGTTCTTGGACCACTTGTAAAGCTTTTAGGTAAGTCTAGATACCACATGTAAAACTATTCTTATGCATGCTAGTAGATCATTTCATCATCCAAGTTTTATACTAGCATTGCACCACACAAGCATGTATATTGAATTTAAATACATGTGCAATGAGCAAGTCATATGAAAATGCACAAACAAATGCAACAACTTTGTTTATGAGCTTGCTCCCCCTACTTGTGTGCATCAAAAATTTTATTTACCCCTTTTACCCCTTTATCATGTTGAATCATCTTTTTCTCTCCCCCTTTGTCAACAACTTACCCAAAAATGGGATCAAATTGTGGAGAGAAGAAAAAATGTTTAATGGAGTAGGTTAAAAATTACCAAAATTGGTTCAACCTAGAACACTTGCCAAAGATATTTAATTCGATTTGAACCAAAGACAAGCTTCTTCACACCTCATAATAAGGGTTATCTTGCCTATGTTGAATTAAACACTTATAGCAAATCTTATAGATTCAACACTAGGTTTGCAAGCTCACAGACATGTCATATGCCACCACTAGATCAAAACAATCAAAGAGGCAATAGTGGTAACATATATCCATCAAATTCATTTGATTTATCATGAATGCTCATGCATACCACTTATTATGTCTACATGCTCTAGCAAGTCCTTAGCATAGGATGAATGACATGTCAATCAACTTTACCTTGCAATGTCGAAGGAGAGGCATGTCAATAAGTGGGTGGGGTGCATTCAACTCATGTTTGAGAAATCAAGAATATTCAATTCATTCCTTAGCTTGCAAAACCTCTTTTCATCAAGTGGCTTAGTGAGAATATCGGCAAGTTGATCATCGGTGCCAACACTCTCAACGGCAATATCTCCCTTTTGTTGATGATCTCTAAAGAAATGATGCCTTATGTCAATATGCTTTGTTCTTCCATGTTGAACCGGGTTTTGTATCATCTTGATTGCACTCTCATTATCACATAGCAATGGCACATTCTTGAAGTTGAGGCCATAATCCTTCAAAGTTGATTTCATCCATAGCAATTGTGCACAACAACTCCCCGCACTCACATATTCGGCTTCGGTGGTAGAGATTGCCACACTATTTTGTTTCTTTGAGGACCATGACACAAGTGATCTTCCAAGTAATTGACATGTGCCACTTGTGCTCTTTCTATTGATCTTGCAACCCCCATAGTCGGAGTCCGAATATCCAATCAATTCCAACTTTGACCCCTTGGAATACCATAGTCCAACATCTCTTGTTTGCTTCAAGTACCTCAATATTCTCTTTGCGGCCGTGAGATGACTCTCTCTAGGTGAGGCTTGATATCTAGCACACATACAAATACTAAACATGACATCCGGCCTTGATGCGGTGACATAGAGTAGACTTCCAATCAAAGACCGATATTCCTTTTGATTCACCATATTGCCATCAAGATCACTATCCAAATTGCTATTTGTACCCATTGGAGTTGAAATTGGCTTTGCATCTTGCATTCCAAACTTCTTCAACATGTCTCTTATTGTCGGTACCAATACTATAGGGGTACCCACATTCAACGATAATAAAAGTTAAAACGACTAAGTCACGACAAAGCACAACCCACTACGCGCGGCAGGTCCGTCTCGTACGAGGCCGGCTCGACGGAATGCCTCGACCGCGTCCTGTCTCCGACTCGTACGAGGCCCCCTCGACGGAAGGCCTCGACCGCGCCCCGACCCGCACGAGGCTCGATCGCCCCCCGGAGCGCTCCGACTCGCGTGAGCCCGGGTCGAGGCGCTCGACCCCCTCTGTCTCACCTACTACGGGACGAAAAGTCTTAGCATTTAATGCAACTACCAACTACCACCTACCGGCATGGCCGCGGCCTGGGTCGACGTGGGAACAATACCAGCGTCAGTCCTCACTGTTTTACCGCCCATCCCGTGATGGGAGGTGAAAAACGTCACTGTGCCCGCCATACCTAACACTATGCATCACTAGCGACCCTCGAGGGAGAATACGACAAAGCCCGTACGCCGTAATTCCTGGGATTCGGACTTATCCATTCGGCCCCGACCCGACCTCGACCCGGCCTCGACCCTCGACACAGCGCAACAGGGAAGGAAGGACGGTATGGCACGGCGCTCCGGGTCATTTCAGCACCTCGTCTCCTACAACATCACGTGCCCAGGGATGGCCTCCCATTTCTACGGCACGTCGCTACAGTCACCTCGACAGGGATCGACAAAACATCATTTCAAGACTCCCCGTCGCCTTGACCTCCTCTCGTCCTATAAAAAGGGGGAGGCCGGGGCTTCACAAGGGGCAAGCAAGAGGCAGAGACGACAACAGACGAACAACTAGCCATATATAAAACTGAGATCAACATCTCAAGCAATCATCCGGTACTCTTTCTTTTTCTCCTTTGAGACTTGGGCTCGACACCCTCTCTCGCAAGCTTGTAACCCCTACGCAAGCACCTCGGTGCAAGGAAATACAGACCTCACTCATCCCCGCTGGACGTAGGGCCTTCTTTTGCCCGAACCAGGATAAACCCCCGTGTGTTCTCCTTGCATCACCATCCAGGAAAGGGACACGCAGCATTTTACTTGTCGGTTTAGGACCCCCTCGGGTCCGAACACCGACAGTTGGCGCGCCAGGTAGGGGATCGCTGCGTGCTAACGTCGCTTTCCCGCCTTTTTTCCTGGATGGCTGACCCCGAACGCCCTATCCCGTTGGCCACGGTGATCTGGTTCGGGAGTTTGGAGTTCATGTCGCTCGGCTATGGCTACGATATGGTCCTACTCCCGCCTAGGCACCCTACCGACGAGGATTACGAGCTCTCCCAGCCTGGGGGAGCAACCCGCCGGTATCGTCGCTCCAGGCAGGCGCGAGCCGCTCGGCGGCGGCGAGCCCGGCGCAACCATCGTCTCCACCTCGCGGAGGGTGATGGAATTCCCCGTTCCGGCACTTCCCAGCCAGGCGCCGGCCCAGATCTCCTCGTGGAAGGTCTGGGAAGGATAAGCTTGGCCGAGGACAACATGCCGACGGAGAACC
The DNA here is from genome assembly GCA_038087645.1 of Saccharum hybrid cultivar R570. Classification (NCBI taxonomy): domain Eukaryota; kingdom Viridiplantae; phylum Streptophyta; class Magnoliopsida; order Poales; family Poaceae; genus Saccharum; species Saccharum hybrid cultivar. The sequence goes on along the minus strand of JAQSUU010000563.1, from coordinate 2,243,928 downwards.
CCGCCGCTCCTCCGCCCGGTGCGACACCATTGCCCCGTGCATCCTTTCCGGCGTGGGCAGCAACATCGCCTTCGCCGTTTCCATTTGGGCTAGTTTCGGCTGCCCAGGCGTATGCTTCTTCCGTGAGCACTTGCTTGAGTGCTTATGAGGAACTCCCCGGGCACCATCTACGCTCCACTCTGGACCTCGTCGCGTCCACACCGGCTTCTGATTACCTGGACTCTACTGAGACGCCAGAAACAGAATCCCATGTGACCGCTTCCCCACGCCGCAACCTCGGTAGCGGCTCGCAACGGCCATGCATTCCCCCGTCGTACTATTACTTCGGCGCCCCTGACTCCGACTCGGCTGACGACACCTACGATCCGACTCGCGAGTGCTTCAACGTCGACGTTGAAAGCGCGTCGGATTCGGAGGAAGAGGAGCTAGCCGAAGGAGGGCACACGCCACTTCATGTCGAGCACCCCGCCGACCGGGACGAAGCTCAACTCCTTGCGGATCAAGGAATGCAGCTCGAGCAAATCCGCGAGTTGCAGGAAAAGCTTGACGAGGAACGGCAAAACCTCTATCTACTCCAGCAAACCCTCGAACGTGAGCGTGCGGAGCGCGCGCCTGGCGGAAGAGCTCGCGAGAGAGCTCGCGACGTCAACCGTCGCATCGACGAGGACCGGGTCATCGACCCCCCGGTTTTCGCTCGAGCCAGCCAGAACGTCGTCGCCGCCGCCATGCTCCTCCGGAACATGCCCGAGCCGTCGAACCCCGATGCCCGCCGGGCTCGAGATGAGATCCGAGAACTCCTCGAGACCGCTGCCTTGCAGCAGGCCGAAAGCTCTGCCTCGAGGCGACGCGAGCCCGCCTCGGAGCGGCTCGCAGAGCCCTCTCGGCAAGAGAGAGAAGCCTCGGTTCATCCCGAACCTGCCCGACGGATCCGGATGGCTCCCGCCCCCGAACCCGTCACTCACGACCATGGACCTCGAGACACCCGTGGCAACGTCGTCGAGCGCCGCACGCGCAAGCACGGCGACGGTGTGGCTCGAGGTTACCATGTGCACAGGGGTGGGCGCTATGACAGCTCGGAAGATCGTAGCCCCTCGCCCGAGCCTCCGGGCCCTCGGGTCTTCAGCAAGGCTATCCGTGAAACGATACTTCCGGCACGGTTTCGCCCTCCCACGACTCTTGCCAAGTACAACGGCGAGACCAAACCCGAACTTTGGCTCGCCGATTTCCGCTTGGCGTGTCAACTAGGCGGGGCCACCAACGACCGGGTCATCATCCGACAGCTCCCCCTATTCCTCTCCGACACCGCTCGAGCCTGGCTCGAGGATCTCCCGCCTCAACAGATCCACGACTGGGATGACCTCGTGAGGGTGTTCGAGGGAAACTTCAAGGGAACTTACATGCGCCCCGGCAACTCGTGGGATCTCCGGAGTTGCAAGCAGAAACCTAGTGAATCCCTCCGGGATTACATCCGGCGCTTCTCCAGGCAACGCACCGAGCTCCCCAACGTCACCGACTCCGACGTGATCATGGCTTTCCTCTCGGGCACCACTTGCAAAGAGTTGGTCCGAGATTTAGGCCGTCACACCCCCCTCACTGCCAACGGGCTGATGGACATCGTCACCAACTTTGCCGCCGGCGAGGAGGCAGTTGCTGCCATCTTTGGCGGCGAGCAGGACAAAGGGAAGCAGAAGACCGATGATCCCGCGAGCTCCACCCGGGGCTCCAAGAGGAACAACCGCAAGAAGAAAAAAGGCCAGCAGGGCAAGCTCGAGGCCCCGGCCGACGAGCTCGTCGCCGCTACCGAACGCAAGAAGCCTCGAGGCCCCCCTGGCGGGGGCATCTTCGACAAAATGCTTAAAGAGCCATGCCCTTACCACAAGGGACCCATTAACCATAATCTCGAGGATTGTCATATGCTCCGCAGGTACTTCGAGGGCGCAGGCAGCAAGAACACCGACAAGAAGGAAGACCCAAAGGGCGATGACAAGGATGAGGGGTTCCCCGAGATCCACGACTGCTTCATGATCTACGGAGGACCCTCGACCCGCCTCTCAGCGCGCCAGCGCAAGCGAGAGCGGCGAGAGGTTTTCTCCGTACAAACGGCGGTCCCTCGTTTCCTCGACTGGTCTGCGGTGGCCATCACTTTCGACCGTGATGATCATCCTGACTACGTCCCCAGTCCAGGGGTCTACCCTCTTGTCGTTGATCCCGTCATCGCCAACACACGCCTCACCAAAGTACTCATGGACGGCGGAAGCAGCCTCAACATCATCTACTCCCAGACCCTCGACCTCCTGGGGGTCGAGAGAGCGCGCCTTCAGCCTAGCGTCGGGGGCTTCCACGGAGTCGTGCCAGGAAAGCGGGCGGAACCCCTCGGACGGGTCGATCTGCCCGTTTGCTTTGGCACGCCGGCCAACTTCAGGAAGGAGACTCTCACCTTCGAGGTGGTCGGATTCCGTGGGACATACCACGCCATCCTCGGGCGCCCGTGTTACGCCAAGTTCATGGCTGTGCCGAACTACACCTATCTCAAGCTCAAGATGCCAGGCCCAAACGGCGTCATCACTGTGGGGCCCTCGTACGAACACGCCTACGAGTGCGACGTCGAGTGCGTCGAGCACGGCGAGGCTGTTTTGGAGACGGTGGCTCTGGTTGCGGACCTCGACGGTCTTGCCAACGAGATTCCCGACCCAAAGCGCCACGCCGGCAGCTTCGAGCCCGCGGAAGACGTCAAGCTCGTACCCCTCGACCCCGCTGATCCTAACGGGAAGGCGCTGAACGTCAGCGCCACCCTCGACCCGAAATAGGAAGCCGTGCTCGTCGACTTTCTCCGCGCAAACGCCGACATTTTCGCGTGGAGTCCCTCGGATATGCCGGGCATACCCAGGGAAGTCGCCGAGCACGCCTTGGAGATCCGGGCCGGATCCAAACCGGTGAAGCAACGCCTGCGCCGCTTCGACGAGGAGAAGCGCAGGGTCATCGGCGAGGAGATCCACAAGTTATTGGAGGCCGGGTTCATCAAGGAAGTTCACCATCCCGAGTGGCTAGCTAATCCTGTATTAGTTAAGAAAAAGAGTGGGAAATGGAGGATGTGTGTAGACTATACTAGTTTGAATAAAGCATGTCCGAAAGTTCCCTTTCCTTTGCCACGCATTGATCAAATCGTTGATTCAACTGCGGGATGTGAAACTCTTTCGTTCTTAGATGCCTACTCCGGTTACCATCAGATAAAGATGAAGGAGTCCGACCAGCTCGCGACTTCATTCATTACCCCGTTCGGCATGTATTGCTACGTTACGATGCCCTTCGGTCTCCGGAACGCAGGGGCGACGTACCAGCGATGCATGCAACATGTTTTCGGCGAACACATCGGACCAATCGTCGAGGCATACGTCGATGACATCGTAGTCAAGACCAAACGAGCCGACGATCTGGTCAGCGACCTCGACGTAGCATTTAAATGCCTCCGGGCCAAGAACATCAAGCTTAACCCAGAAAAATGTGTTTTTGGCGTCCCCCGAGGTATGCTTTTAGGGTTCATCGTGTCTAAGCGTGGCATCGAGGCCAATCCACAAAAAATCTCTGCCATAACCAAGATGGGCCCCATCCGAGATCTGAAGGGCGTGCAGAGAGTCACGGGCTGCTTGGCGGCGCTCAGCCGTTTCATTTCGCGCCTCGGCAAAAAAGCACTCCCTCTGTACCGCCTCCTGAAGAAATCGGAACACTTTTCCTGGACCCTCGAGGCCGAGGAAGCCCTCACAAAACTCAAGGTTACGCTCTCTAACTCGCCAATTCTCGTCCCTCCGACCCCAGGAGAACCGCTCCTACTTTACGTCGCTGCCACGTCACAAGTAGTCAGCGTGGTCCTGGTCGTCGAACGGGCCGAGGAGGCTCATACCTTGCTCGTCCAGAGGCCGGTCTACTTCATTAGCGAGGTGCTCTCGGAAACCAAGGTCCGTTACCCTCAAATCCAGAAACTGCTATATGCTGTCATCTTGACACGGCGCAAGCTCCGACACTACTTCGAGGGCCACCCGGTTACCGTGGTTTCTTCTTTCCCCCTGGGAGAGATAGCCTAGAACCGGGAAGCCTCGGGTAGGATTGCCAAGTGGGCGGTCGAGCTCATGGGCGAGACCCTATCTTACGCGCCACGCAGAGCCATAAAGTCACAAGTATTGGCAGATTTCCTGGCTGAATGGACCGACACCCAGCTCCCTCCCACACAGCTCCAGGCCGAGCTCTGGACCATGTACTTCGATGGGTCATTAATGAAAACGGGAGCGGGCGCGGGCTTGCTCTTCATCTCACCCCTCGGGGTTCACATGCGCTATGTCATCCGGCTTCATTTCCCTGCGTCCAACAACGTCGCCGAATACGAGGCACTCGTCACGGGGCTGAGAATCGCCATCGAGCTCGGGGTCCGACACCTTGATGTTCGAGGCGACTCCCAGCTCGTGATCGATCAGGTCATGAAGAGCTCGAGCTGCCGCGACCCCAAGATGGAAGCTTACTGCCAAGAAGTACGGCGCCTCGAGGACAAGTTTCACGGCCTCGAGCTCAACCACATCGCACGCAGGTACAATGAGGCCGCCGACGAACTCGCGAAAATCGCGTCCAGTCGAACTACGGTTCCACCAGACATTTTCGCGAAAGATCTCCAGCGGCCATCCGTCGACCTTGGGTCAGACGGAGGGGTCGACGGGACGACACTCGACCCCCCGCCTGAGGCAGAGGCCCCCTCGACCGGGGCCGAAGCCATGCAGGTGGAAAGATCGACCCCACCATCTGACCTCGAGCCTGATTGGCGCGCGCCATACCTCGACTACCTTATCCAAGGGGACCTCCCCTCGAGTAAGACCGAGGCTCGACGGATCGCTCGCCGGGCCAAAACCTTTGTGATCATCGGCGACGGTAGGGAGCTGTACCGACGCAGCCCTACAGGCATTCTCCAACGTTGCATCACAAACAAGGAAGGCAGGGACCTGCTCAGCGACCTACACTCGGGGGCTTGCGGTCACCACGCTGCGCCTCGAACCCTCGTCGGGAACGCCTTTCGACAAGGATTCTATTGGCCGACCGCGGTCTCCGATGCTGTCAAGCTAGTACGCTCCTGTAAAGGTTGTCAGTACTATGCGAGACAAACTCATCTTCCGGCTCATGCTCTACAAACCATTCCCATCACGTGGCCGTTTGCCGTTTGGGGCCTTGACCTTGTCGGACCTCTAAAGAGGACAACAGGCGGCCTCACCCACTTGCTCGTCGCCATCGACAAATTCTCCAAATGGATCGAGGCTCGCCCCATCACCAGTATCAGGTCCGAACAAGCAGTGCTTTTCTTCACCGACATCATTCATCGCTTTGGGGTCCCCAACTGCATCATCACTGACAACGGCACCCAGTTCACTGGTAAGAAGTTTCTGGATTTCTGTGACCACCATCACATTCGCGTGCTCTGGTCGGCCGTAGCTCATCCAAAAACAAACGGCCAAGTAGAACGTGCCAATGGCATGCTCCTACAGGGCCTGAAACCCAGAATCTTTGACAAGCTAAGCAAACATGGCAAAAGATGGGCTGCCGAGCTACCCTCGGTCTTGTGGAGCCTAAGGACAACGCCGAGTCGAGCCACGGGGTTCACTCCGTTCTTCTTAGTCTACGGGTCCGAGGCTATGCTCCTAACCGATATCGAATACGGGTCCCCAAGACTAAAAGCTTACAACGAAAGAAATAATGACGCCGCAAGAAAGGACGCCCTCGACCAGCTCGAGGAAGCCCGAGATGTGGCTCTGTTGCATTCTGCCAGGTACCAGCAGGGTCTCCGACGCTACCATGACAGACACGTCCGCAGGCGAGACCTCAACGTCGGCGACTTGGTGCTACGGCGGAACCAGAACACCAAGGGGCGCCACAAGCTCACGCCACCATGGGAAGGACCGTACATCATCGCAGAAGTGCTAAAGCCGGGCACCTACAAGCTATCCAACGAGAAAGGCGAAATCTTCACCAACGCTTGGAACATTGAACAGCTACGTCGCTTTTTTCCTTAGAAAGCCTCGAGGCCTTGTATTTCCTTTTTCGTCAATAAAGAATACAGCAATGTTCAATACTTTCGTTTCACAATGAGGAAGGATCGACTCTGCACTCCCAGAATCAACCCTCCCTCGGGGGCTACAAGGGGGGAACCCCCCAGTCCCTGTAAAAACTTGTACTCTTTTTTAAATTTAAGAACCGCTTCTTTGATCGACTCCGCTGCAAAAGCACCCTAAGGTTCGAAAGAGCTCTCGAGTCAGGAGCATCACCTACGCCTCCGAGGCTACGGTACCTCCACTCACCCCTCACGCCTTCTAGGGGCGCGACCGCACGCTAAGAAGGTCTTATGACGGTTCATAACTTTAAAAAAGAATACGCCCACTGTCGCTTAGATCAGGTTCTTACACGATTTACGAGACCGCAAGAGCACCCTGAAGCTCGAGGGCAGTCGAGCCGTGGGATCACTTACGCCTCCGAGGCTACGGTACCTCCACTCGCTCCCTTATGCCAAAGGGTGCAACCACGTGCTAAGTAGATTTTGCAAGAACACGATTCAAGCGATAGAGGGAACAAAGGCTCGAGTAAAACTTAAATAACCACGCACTGGTTTATGTTTCGAGCTCTTAAGGGCCTCCGAGGCCACCACGACCAAAATCCAAAATGCTAACCTATTACATGGGCCCTTGCGCCCAGATCTGGCTCACAGGCCTTCGTCGTCAGCAGGCGGAACCACCTCGGGTTCAAAGAGCGAGGCCAGACGGCTCCCAGGCCCCTCCGCGGCTTCGATCAGCTCCAGGCAGGCGTCTTCATTCTCCGCGTCCGTCTGCCCCGGGTCTGTGATGAAGCCGTCGGCAACAAGCTCCATGTCGAATACAAACCCCGAGCGGACGACGGCCAGCGCCCTCTTCACGCCATGGTGGAGGTTGTCCCGTATCTTCTCCCAGGCAAAGTGACCTAGCGCCGCCATCCGACGGATGAAGCAGTTCCCTGGAGCGTCTTCTCCGGTGTCGGCGTCGGGCTCGACCCCCAGACCATCGCACACCGTGGTGATCGCGCCCTCGAGCAACTGAGTCCTCCGGGTCTCGGCTTCGAGGAGGCTCTGCAGGGAGTTGGCGGTCGAGTGGGCCTCCCGGTTCTCGTTCTCCAGCTCTGGAATACGACAAGCCAAAATTAGCACCCGATACGAGGCCTCGAGGACATAACTACAGCAAATCATACTTACCCTCGATATGGGTCTTCAAACCCGTAACCTCGTCGCGGAGCCCCCCGCACGTCCGCTCGAGCCCCAGGAGGGCGCTGTCCTTCTCACGAACGGCCGCCTTCAGGGCCTCGATCCCTTGGAGGGCGGTTTGGAGCGCCGCATCCTTCTCCTGGACGGCCCCATTCAGCACCGAGACCTCGCCCTTCAGCGCGCCAAGCTGGGCTGTCACCTGCCCGATTTGGACGTTGAGGGCGTCCCGCTGACGGCCAACCTGGGAGACGTCCTCCTCGAGCTCCTTGACCCGCGCCGACAGGGGCTCGAGGTCTCGGCGGGCCTGGGCGGCCTCTTCCCGGGCCTTGTCCGCCTCGGTGCGCATCGAGGCTTCAGCCGCCCAGGCCTGGACCGCATCCTCCTTCACCGTCGAGTAGGCGGTGCGCAGCTCCGCCATCTCAGCGGTCCGATCGGCGAGCCTCTTCTGGGTCTCCTCGACCAGGGCCCGTTGCCGGGACAGCGACGCCCACACGCCACTCTCACCTCGGATGAAGAGTGACTTGCGGCGGGAGGTCTCCTTCAGTTCCTAACCCAAAGAAAACCGAAAAAGATAATGAAACCGAAGAAAAAAGACACTAAGAGCCACGAAATAAGCTGACAGATTAGTCGTACCTCGGTGGCATCCCGCATGCCCCGCGAAACGGCGTCGGACGCCACGCTGAGCAGCCGAGCGAGATGTTGGCGGACACCCTCAAGGTACTGCCAGCGGTGGACCTCATCTCTGTCGTTCAGAGTGAGGATGGGCTCGCCGTCGAGGTTCGCGGCATCCTTGAACTGAAGGGGCGGCCCTCCCCACCTCGGGAACTCCTCCTCGGCCCGCGCTATCGCCAGCGCGGCGAAGTCTGGCCACGACGACGACGACGCAGCCGGAGCACCTCCCGGCCCGGTCGATGGGCCGGCCTCGTTGCCCTCGCTCGCCGCTCCGACAGGGGTCGAGGCTTCAGCCCGGCTCGTGGTCTCGCCCTCCTCAGCCCCCACTATCTCTTTTCCCTTGTCCAGGGGGGCGTCGAGGGTAACGACCACGGGCGCCCGCCCCTCGGCGGTGACCGGCCCCTCGGCAACCAGCACCTCCGGAGCTGGCGCCTCCGCCGTCGACGCCTCTGGGGCCGGTACCTCGCCCGACGGCGGCTCGGAAACCGGCGCTCCGACCGACGGTGCCCCCGCGACCGGCACCTCAACCTCCGGCGCCGCTGCCTCCGGGGCTCCGCCAGAGGGCTCGACAGCCCCGCCCTCCGTCGTGCCCACCGGCTGCACCGGTGGGTCTTGCTGTGGCTGCGGCTCCCTCGCCGGCGCCACCTCCTGCTCCGACGCCGGTACGGCTCCCTCCGCGGTCGCATCGGCGGCCACCCCCTCCGCGGCCACTCCCACGGTGCCCTCAGCCGAGGGCAGCGCCTTAGGCTCCGCCTCGACCGGGCCGGGCGCCACCACCCTTGCCGGCTCTGACCCCGCCGCCGCAGGTTCGGGGCCGGCAACCGTCGAAGCAGCCGCGGCCTCCTGCTGCCGACGGCGCTCCTTCGCAGCCTCGACCTCGCGGACCCAGGCCGCGTCCTGTTCCGCCGACCGGTTGAGGACGGCGGCGCTGGCTCGAAGGGACTTCACGGGGGTGGGCCCCATGGTCTCCGCCTTCCGTTTCAGCCTGAAAAATAAAGGATAAGTCGACCGATGAAATCAAAAAACAAGACAAGTCCCCTTCTGCTCAAAAAACTTACCCGGAGATCGGCACCAGGGGCCTCGACCCCCCACGGTCCGAGCCGCTCGAGGTGGCAGACGGTGGCCTCGCGGCAGCCCCACCCGCGGACCGAGCGCTCCTTGGGGCTCTCACCGGCGCGCCGCTACGCGCTTTCTATGCCTCCGAGGCCAACTGGCCTCGGGTCTTCACGCCCGACGGAGGCGCCGCCGACGACGATGTCGGCGCCCCCGCCCCCGTCCCCGCCTGGGCTTGCGGGGCTTGGGCTGGGGCAGGCGCCCCTGTCGACCCCTCTGGCTGGATCCGGGGCGAGGCGGCCCCTCCTGTCGAGGGGCCCGCCTCCTTCTTTTCCTCCTCTTTCTTCTTCTTCTTCTCCTCTTCCTCGTCGTCCTCCTCGACCTCCTCGATCACGATGACCGAGGAGGATGACCCCGCGATGGGCTCCAGCAGAGGGCGGATGTCGGGGAGGCTCCCCAGCCCGGTCGCAGCCTCATACCGCGACAAGGCGTCATCGTCCTCGCCGCTGCTGCCGTCGTCCTCCCCCGACATGGTCTCGGAGGGCGACGGCTCCAAAGGGAGCCCGTCGAGGGCCTGTTGGCGCCGGAGTTTCTTCCGCGCCTCCGCCTCCTTGGCCTTGCGGGCCGCCCGCTTCTTGGTCGACTCCTTGACCGCCTTCTGCTTCGAGGCATGCTGCCGTCGAGCATCCCGGGCAGGCTGGTCCTCCGGAACCGGTGGTCGCGTCTCCCGCAACGCCGACAGGTCCTGCACATAGGCGTCGACCGGGTTAAGGGGGACCGAGAAGCGAACAGAACCAAAAAACAAGCGTACCAAGAGACTTACCACGGGCTCGAACCCCTCGGTGGGCCTCATGGGGAGCCGGTCGGCCTCCTCCGCCTTGAAGGTCCCCACCATCCGGCGGGCTCGACGAAGCCCCTCCTCGACAGTAAGGGCCTCGTGCGACATCCGGCTCCCCTCCAGAGACGCCTCCGGGGTCATCTGGTCGAGGCGCAGGCGACGTCGGCTCAACGGCATCACCCGGCGGCGATGGAACGCCGTCGCTACCCCCACCGCTGTCAGGCCTCGAGCACGAAGCTGCTGCAGCGCCGCCAGCAACGGGTCCAGACGCGGCTTCTCGACGTCCGGCACGCCGTACACCCAGCAGTCCTCCCGGGCGGTCAGCACGCGGCCGGTGTACCGCGGCAGCTGATTGTCGTCGTTGCGGAGGTAGAACCAGCCCGCGTGCCACCCGCTGTTCGAGGAGATGAGACGAGCCGGGATGTACTGCTCCGCCCGGCTCGACCTCAACTGCAGGACGCAGCTCTCTACCCGCGCTGCGTAGAAGACGCCCTTCCCTCCCGCGTTCCACGCGAAGAGCTCGGCCTTGAAAAGGTGGAGCCACAGGTTCCACTGCGGCTCCACCCCGAGGTATCCCTCGCAAACCGCCGCGAAGATGGCGGCCTGCGCGATGGCGTTGGGGGCGAGATGATGGAGCTCCACCCGGTAGTAGTGGAGAAGCGCCCGCATGAAGACCGACGACGGGACGCCGAACCCCCGCTCGTGGAAACTTACGAAGCTCACCACGTAGCCTTCCGGGGGGGCCGGCTCCCGGTGGGTCGACGGCGGCGCGATCCACTCCGGCCGCGACCGGCTCGTCCTCGGCCGCAGCAACCCATCTTCAACCAGCTCCTCCAGCTTCTTCTCCGTCACGGAAGAGGAGGCCCAGTCTTCGGCAGCGAGGAATTGGCTCTTTCCAGCCATCAGCGCCGACGGGAAAGGAAAGTGTGGAGGAGAAGGCGGCGGCGGCAGCAATGCGGACGCAAGGCGCAAGGGGGCTAGGGTTTTCTGAGGCTAGGGGATGGCAGGAGCGCAAGGAACCGGAAGGGAGCACGGACCCCTGGGTCTCACCTTTATAGGCCAGGAGGAAGTCCAACGGCCGCGCGAAAAGGTAGGAACAGTTTCTCGTAATAAATGCGCTCACCTAACCGTCCCCCACACCTTACAGGAGCAAGGCACGTGGCCGTCCCCCACGCTGTAACCGAACGCCACGTCGCCCACTACCGCGCCGATCTCGCCCTAAAAAGGCGCGCCTGGCTAACGGGCGGGGCGAGATCCACGGACGGATATTCCTAGATTCCTATAACGGGCACCGAGCCCATTTTAAGTCTCGAAGGAACGAAAGCTGGCCCTCGACCGGGTTCGACAGCTGCCCTCGAGCAACAGAGCAAGGGACGACCAGGGATGCGCCCGTACATGGCCAGGGCTCGAGCCACGCTCTCGAGGCATCCCAAGACGTATTCGAGGCCGAAGGACGAGGTCGAAGCAGGAATCCCCTCGGGGGAGGCATCGAGCCCTCGGATCCCGTCGCAGGGAACCGACATCCGCACGACCACTCCTTGGCATCATTGAAGAGTGCCTCCGGGCCACAAGCCGACTCCTAACGACTGGAGCACGGACTCTCACTCGAATCTCCCCGCTAGCAGCTCGCCGGAGATCGCCGGACTCGCCCAAACGGGGTAGTACGACGTTCTCCACCCCTCCTCCTCCTTTCCGAAGGAAGAGCGCGAGGGACGGACAACGAAAGACGGCAGGGACTCTGATCGACCTCGTGTGCACGAGGCTCGGGGGCTCGGCCGCATCAACTACTTCCTAATAAAACACAAACAAGACCTCGGAGGAGATTTTCTCAAAACTCCACCGAGGCCTCGGGGGCTACACCCGGCGGGTGCGCTCGCGCGCCCCCACCGGAGAAGTCCTGAGAACGCTCAGACGCCCCTACTAGATAAGCGAACGGCGCTATGACTCCAGTTCATAGAAAAGCAAGCGGCGCTATGACTCCAGTTCATCGGTAAAAAACCTCTAGGAGAGTGAACATACACTCACCTAAAGGCTCGGGGGCTACTGTCGGTACCAATACTATAGGGGTACCCACATTCAACGATAATAAAAGTTAAAACGACTAAGTCACGACAAAGCACAACCCACTACGCGCGGCAGGTCCGTCTCGTACGAGGCCGGCTCGACGGAATGCCTCGACCGCGTCCTGTCTCCGACTCGTACGAGGCCCCCTCGACGGAAGGCCTCGACCGCGCCCCGACCCGCACGAGGCTCGATCGCCCCCCGGAGCGCTCCGACTCGCGTGAGCCCGGGTCGAGGCGCTCGACCCCCTCTGTCTCACCTACTACGGGACGAAAAGTCTTAGCATTTAATGCAACTACCAACTACCACCTACCGGCATGGCCGCGGCCTGGGTCGACGTGGGAACAATACCAGCGTCAGTCCTCACTGTTTTACCGCCCATCCCGTGATGGGAGGTGAAAAACGTCACTGTGCCCGCCATACCTAACACTATGCATCACTAGCGACCCTCGAGGGAGAATACGACAAAGCCCGTACGCCGTAATTCCTGGGATTCGGACTTATCCATTCGGCCCCGACCCGACCTCGACCCGGCCTCGACCCTCGACACAGCGCAACAGGGAAGGAAGGACGGTATGGCACGGCGCTCCGGGTCATTTCAGCACCTCGTCTCCTACAACATCACGTGCCCAGGGATGGCCTCCCATTTCTACGGCACGTCGCTACAGTCACCTCGACAGGGATCGACAAAACATCATTTCAAGACTCCCCGTCGCCTTGACCTCCTCTCGTCCTATAAAAAGGGGGAGGCCGGGGCTTCACAAGGGGCAAGCAAGAGGCAGAGACGACAACAGACGAACAACTAGCCATATATAAAACTGAGATCAACATCTCAAGCAATCATCCGGTACTCTTTCTTTTTCTCCTTTGAGACTTGGGCTCGACACCCTCTCTCGCAAGCTTGTAACCCCTACGCAAGCACCTCGGTGCAAGGAAATACAGACCTCACTCATCCCCGCTGGACGTAGGGCCTTCTTTTGCCCGAACCAGGATAAACCCCCGTGTGTTCTCCTTGCATCACCATCCAGGAAAGGGACACGCAGCATTTTACTTGTCGGTTTAGGACCCCCTCGGGTCCGAACACCGACAGTTGGCGCGCCAGGTAGGGGATCGCTGCGTGCTAACGTCGCTTTCCCGCCTTTTTTCCTGGATGGCTGACCCCGAACGCCCTATCCCGTTGGCCACGGTGATCTGGTTCGGGAGTTTGGAGTTCATGTCGCTCGGCTATGGCTACGATATGGTCCTACTCCCGCCTAGGCACCCTACCGACGAGGATTACGAGCTCTCCCAGCCTGGGGGAGCAACCCGCCGGTATCGTCGCTCCAGGCAGGCGCGAGCCGCTCGGCGGCGGCGAGCCCGGCGCAACCATCGTCTCCAGGAGGGTGATGGAATTCCCCGTTCCGGCACTTCCCAGCCAGGCGCCGGCCCAGATCTCCTCGTGGAAGGTCTGGGAAGGATAAGCTTGGCCGAGGACAACATGCCGACGGAGAACCCCGCCGCTCCTCCGCCCGGTGCGACACCATTGCCCCGTGCATCCTTTCCGGCGTGGGCAGCAACATCGCCTTCGCCGTTTCCATTTGGGCTAGTTTCGGCTGCCCAGGCATATGCTTCTTCCGTGAGCACTTGCTTGAGTGCTTATGAGGAACTCCCCGGGCACCATCTACGCTCCACTCTGGACCTCGTCGCGTCCACACCGGCTTCTGATTACCTGGACTCTACTGAGACGCCAGAAACAGAATCCCATGTGACCGCTTCCCCACGCCGCAACCTCGGTAGCGGCTCGCAACGGCCATGCATTCCCCCGTCGTACTATTACTTCGGCGCCCCTGACTCCGACTCGGCTGACGACACCTACGATCCGACTCGCGAGTGCTTCAACGTCGACGTTGAAAGCGCGTCGGATTCGGAGGAAGAGGAGCTAGCCGAAGGAGGGCACACGCCACTTCATGTCGAGCACCCCGCCGACCGGGACGAAGCTCAACTCCTTGCGGATCAAGGAATGCAGCTCGAGCAAATCCGCGAGTTGCAGGAAAAGCTTGACGAGGAACGGCAAAACCTCTATCTACTCCAGCAAACCCTCGAACGTGAGCGTGCGGAGCGCGCGCCTGGCGGAAGAGCTCGCGAGAGAGCTCGCGACGTCAACCGTCGCATCGACGAGGACCGGGTCGTCGACCCCCCGGTTTTCGCTCGAGCCAGCCAGAACGTCGTCGCCGCCGCCATGCTCCTCCGGAACATGCCCGAGCCGTCGAACCCCGATGCCCGCCGGGCTCGAGATGAGATCCGAGAACTCCTCGAGACCGCTGCCTTGCAGCAGGCCGAAAGCTCTGCCTCGAGGCGACGCGAGCCCGCCTCGGAGCGGCTCGCAGAGCCCTCTCGGCAAGAGAGAGAAGCCTCGGTTCATCCCGAACCTGCCCGACGGATCCGGATGGCTCCCGCCCCCGAACCCGTCACTCACGACCATGGACCTCGAGACACCCGTGGCAACGTCGTCGAGCGCCGCACGCGCAAGCACGGCGACGGTGTGGCTCGAGGTTACCATGTGCACAGGGGTGGGCGCTATGACAGCTCGGAAGATCGTAGCCCCTCGCCCGAGCCTCCGGGCCCTCGGGTCTTCAGCAAGGCTATCCGTGAAACGATACTTCCGGCACGGTTTCGCCCTCCCACGACTCTTGCCAAGTACAACGGCGAGACCAAACCCGAACTTTGGCTCGCCGATTTCCGCTTAGCGTGTCAACTAGGCGGGGCCACCAACGACCGGGTCATCATCCGACAGCTCCCCCTATTCCTCTCCGACACCGCTCGAGCCTGGCTCGAGGATCTCCCGCCTCAACAGATCCACGACTGGGATGACCTCGTGAGGGTGTTCGAGGGAAACTTCAAGGGAACTTACATGCGCCCCGGCAACTCGTGGGATCTCCGGAGTTGCAAGCAGAAACCTGGTGAATCCCTCCGGGATTACATCCGGCGCTTCTCCAGGCAACGCACCGAGCTCCCCAACGTCACCGACTCCGACGTGATCATGGCTTTCCTCTCGGGCACCACTTGCAAAGAGTTGGTCCGAGATTTAGGCCGTCACACCCCCCTCACTGCCAACGGGCTGATGGACATCGTCACCAACTTTGCCGCCGGCGAGGAGGCAGTTGCTGCCATCTTTGGCGGCGAGCAGGACAAAGGGAAGCAGAAGACCGATGATCCCGCGAGCTCCACCCGGGGCTCCAAGAGGAACAACCGCAAGAAGAAAAAAGGCCAGCAGGGCAAGCTCGAGGCCCCGGCCGACGAGCTCGTCGCCGCTACCGAACGCAAGAAGCCTCGAGGCCCCCCTGGCGGGGGCATCTTCGACAAAATGCTTAAAGAGCCATGCCCTTACCACAAGGGACCCATTAACCATAATCTCGAGGATTGTCATATGCTCCGCAGGTACTTCGAGGGCGCAGGCAGCAAGAACACCGACAAGAAGGAAGACCCAAAGGGCGATGACAAGGATGAGGGGTTCCCCGAGATCCACGACTGCTTCATGATCTACGGAGGACCCTCGACCCGCCTCTCAGCGCGCCAGCGCAAGCGAGAGCGGCGAGAGGTTTTCTCCGTACAAACGGCGGTCCCTCGTTTCCTCGACTGGTCTGCGGTGGCCATCACTTTCGACCGTGATGATCATCCTGACTACGTCCCCAGTCCAGGGGTCTACCCTCTTGTCGTTGATCCCGTCATCGCCAACACACGCCTCACCAAAGTACTCATGGACGGCGGAAGCAGCCTCAACATCATCTACTCCCAGACCCTCGACCTCCTGGGGGTCGAGAGAGCGCGCCTTCAGCCTAGCGTCGGGGGCTTCCACGGAGTCGTGCCAGGAAAGCGGGCGGAACCCCTCGGACGGGTCGATCTGCCCGTTTGCTTTGGCACGCCGGCCAACTTCAGGAAGGAGACTCTCACCTTCGAGGTGGTCGGATTCCGTGGGACATACCACGCCATCCTCGGGCGCCCGTGTTACGCCAAGTTCATGGCTGTGCCGAACTACACCTATCTCAAGCTCAAGATGCCAGGCCCAAACGGCGTCATCACTGTGGGGCCCTCGTACGAACACGCCTACGAGTGCGACGTCGAGTGCGTCGAGCACGGTGAGGCTGTTTTGGAGACGGTGGCTCTGGTTGCGGACCTCGACGGTCTTGCCAACGAGATTCCCGACCCAAAGCGCCACGCCGGCAGCTTCGAGCCCGCGGAAGACGTCAAGCTCGTACCCCTCGACCCCGCTGATCCTAACGGGAAGGCGCTGAACGTCAGCGCCACCCTCGACCCGAAATAGGAAGCCGTGCTCGTCGACTTTCTCCGCGCAAACGCCGACATTTTCGCGTGGAGTCCCTCGGATATGCCGGGCATACCCAGGGAAGTCGCCGAGCACGCCTTGGAGATCCGGGCCGGATCCAAACCGGTGAAGCAACGCCTGCGCCGCTTCGACGAGGAGAAGCGCAGGGTCATCGGCGAGGAGATCCACAAGTTATTGGAGGCCGGGTTCATCAAGGAAGTTCACCATCCCGAGTGGCTAGCTAATCCTGTATTAGTTAAGAAAAAGAGTGGGAAATGGAGGATGTGTGTAGACTATACTAGTTTGAATAAAGCATGTCCGAAAGTTCCCTTTCCTTTGCCACGCATTGATCAAATCGTTGATTCAACTGCGGGATGTGAAACTCTTTCGTTCTTAGATGCCTACTCCGGTTACCATCAGATAAAGATGAAGGAGTCCGACCAGCTCGCGACTTCATTCATTACCCCGTTCGGCATGTATTGCTACGTTACGATGCCCTTCGGTCTCCGGAACGCAGGGGCGACGTACCAGCGATGCATGCAACATGTTTTCGGCGAACACATCGGACCAATCGTCGAGGCATACGTCGATGACATCGTAGTCAAGACCAAACGAGCCGACGATCTGGTCAGCGACCTCGACGTAGCATTTAAATGCCTCCGGGCCAAGAACATCAAGCTTAACCCAGAAAAATGTGTTTTTGGCGTCCCCCGAGGTATGCTTTTAGGGTTCATCGTGTCTAAGCGTGGCATCGAGGCCAATCCACAAAAAATCTCTGCCATAACCAAGATGGGCCCCATCCGAGATCTGAAGGGCGTGCAGAGAGTCACGGGCTGCTTGGCGGCGCTCAGCCGTTTCATTTCGCGCCTCGGCAAAAAAGCACTCCCTCTGTACCGCCTCCTGAAGAAATCGGAACACTTTTCCTGGACCCTCGAGGCCGAGGAAGCCCTCACAAAACTCAAGGTTACGCTCTCTAACTCGCCAATTCTCGTCCCTCCGACCCCAGGAGAACCGCTCCTACTTTACGTCGCTGCCACGTCACAAGTAGTCAGCGTGGTCCTGGTCGTCGAACGGGCCGAGGAGGCTCATACCTTGCTCGTCCAGAGGCCGGTCTACTTCATTAGCGAGGTGCTCTCGGAAACCAAGGTCCGTTACCCTCAAATCCAGAAACTGCTATATGCTGTCATCTTGACACGGCGCAAGCTCCGACACTACTTCGAGGGCCACCCGGTTACCGTGGTTTCTTCTTTCCCCCTGGGAGAGATAGCCCAGAACCGGGAAGCCTCGGGTAGGATTGCCAAGTGGGCGGTCGAGCTCATGGGCGAGACCCTATCTTACGCGCCACGCAGAGCCATAAAGTCACAAGTATTGGCAGATTTCCTGGCTGAATGGACCGACACCCAGCTCCCTCCCACACAGCTCCAGGCCGAGCTCTGGACCATGTACTTCGATGGGTCATTAATGAAAACGGGAGCGGGCGCGGGCTTGCTCTTCATCTCACCCCTCGGGGTTCACATGCGCTATGTCATCCGGCTTCATTTCCCTGCGTCCAACAACGTCGCCGAATACAAGGCACTCGTCACGGGGCTGAGAATCGCCATCGAGCTCGGGGTCCGACACCTTGATGTTCGAGGCGACTCCCAGCTCGTGATCGATCAGGTCATGAAGAGCTCGAGCTGCCGCGACCCCAAGATGGAAGCTTACTGCCAAGAAGTACGGCGCCTCGAGGACAAGTTTCACGGCCTCGAGCTCAACCACATCGCACGCAGGTACAATGAGGCCGCCGACGAACTCGTGAAAATCGCGTCCAGTCGAACTACGGTTCCACCAGACATTTTCGCGAAAGATCTCCAGCGGCCATCCGTCGACCTTGGGTCAGACGGAGGGGTCGACGGGACGACACTCGACCCCCCGCCTGAGGCAGAGGCCCCCTCGACCGGGGCCGAAGCCATGCAGGTGGAAAGATCGACCCCACCATCTGACCTCGAGCCTGATTGGCGCGCGCCATACCTCGACTACCTTATCCAAGGGGACCTCCCCTCGAGTAAGACCGAGGCTCGACGGATCGCTCGCCGGGCCAAAACCTTTGTGATCATCGGCGACGGTAGGGAGCTGTACCGACGCAGCCCTACAGGCATTCTCCAACGTTGCATCACAAACAAGGAAGGCAGGGACCTGCTCAGCGACCTACACTCGGGGGCTTGCGGTCACCACGCTGCGCCTCGAACCCTCGTCGGGAACGCCTTTCGACAAGGATTCTATTGGCCGACCGCGGTCTCCGATGCTGTCAAGCTAGTACGCTCCTGTAAAGGTTGTCAGTACTATGCGAGACAAACTCATCTTCCGGCTCATGCTCTACAAACCATTCCCATCACGTGGCCGTTTGCCGTTTGGGGCCTTGACCTTGTCGGACCTCTAAAGAGGACAACAGGCGGCCTCACCCACTTGCTCGTCGCCATCGACAAATTCTCCAAATGGATCGAGGCTCGCCCCATCACCAGTATCAGGTCCGAACAAGCAGTGCTTTTCTTCACCGACATCATTCATCGCTTTGGGGTCCCCAACTGCATCATCACTGACAACGGCACCCAGTTCACTGGTAAGAAGTTTCTGGATTTCTGTGACCACCATCACATTCGCGTGCTCTGGTCGGCCGTAGCTCATCCAAAAACAAACGGCCAAGTAGAACGTGCCAATGGCATGCTCCTACAGGGCCTGAAACCCAGAATCTTTGACAAGCTAAGCAAACATGGCAAAAGATGGGCTGCCGAGCTACCCTCGGTCTTGTGGAGCCTAAGGACAACGCCGAGTCGAGCCACGGGGTTCACTCCGTTCTTCTTAGTCTACGGGTCCGAGGCTATGCTCCTAACCGATATCGAATACGGGTCCCCAAGACTAAAAGCTTACAACGAAAGAAATAATGACGCCGCAAGAAAGGACGCCCTCGACCAGCTCGAGGAAGCCCGAGATGTGGCTCTGTTGCATTCTGCCAGGTACCAGCAGGGTCTCCGACGCTACCATGACAGACACGTCCGCAGGCGAGACCTCAACGTCGGCGACTTGGTGCTACGGCGGAACCAGAACACCAAGGGGCGCCACAAGCTCACGCCACCATGGGAAGGACCGTACATCATCGCAGAAGTGCTAAAGCCGGGCACCTACAAGCTATCCAACGAGAAAGGCGAAATCTTCACCAACGCTTGGAACATTGAACAGCTACGTCGCTTTTTTCCTTAGAAAGCCTCGAGGCCTTGTATTTCCTTTTTCGTCAATAAAGAATACAGCAATGTTCAATACTTTCGTTTCACAATGAGGAAGGATCGACTCTGCACTCCCAGAATCGACCCTCCCTCGGGGGCTACAAGGGGGGAACCCCCCAGTCCCTGTAAAAACTTGTACTCTTTTTTAAATTTAAGAACCGCTTCTTTGATCGACTCCGCTGCAAAAGCACCCTAAGGTTCGAAAGAGCTCTCGAGTCAGGAGCATCACCTACGCCTCCGAGGCTACGGTACCTCCACTCACCCCTCACGCCTTCTAGGGGCGCGACCGCACGCTAAGAAGGTCTTATGACGGTTCATAACTTTAAAAAAGAATACGCCCACTGTCGCTTAGATCAGGTTCTTACACGATTTACGAGACCGCAAGAGCACCCTGAAGCTCGAGGGCAGTCGAGCCGTGGGATCACTTACGCCTCCGAGGCTACGGTACCTCCACTCGCTCCCTTATGCCAAAGGGTGCAACCACGTGCTAAGTAGATTTTGCAAGAACACGATTCAAGCGATAGAGGGAACAAAGGCTCGAGTAAAACTTAAATAACCACGCACTGGTTTATGTTTCGAGCTCTTAAGGGCCTCCGAGGCCACCACGACCAAAATCCAAAATGCTAACCTATTACATGGGCCCTTGCGCCCAGATCTGGCTCACAGGCCTTCGTCGTCAGCAGGCGGAACCACCTCGGGTTCAAAGAGCGAGGCCAGATGGCTCCCAGGCCCCTCCGCGGCTTCGATCAGCTCCAGGCAGGCGTCTTCATTCTCCGCGTCCGTCTGCCCCGGGTCTGTGATGAAGCCGTCGGCAACAAGCTCCATGTCGAATACAAACCCCGAGCGGACGACGGCCAGCGCCCTCTTCACGCCATGGTGGAGGTTGTCCCGTATCTTCTCCCGGGCAAAGTGACCTAGCGCCGCCATCCGACGGATGAAGCAGTTCCCTAGAGCGTCTTCTCCGGTGTCGGCGTCGGGCTCGACCCCCAGACCATCGCACACCGTGGTGATCGCGCCCTCGAGCAACTGAGTCCTCCGGGTCTCGGCTTCGAGGAGGCTCTGCAGGGAGTTGGCGGTCGAGTGGGCCTCCCGGTTCTCGTTCTCCAGCTCTGGAATACGACAAGCCAAAATTAGCACCCGATACGAGGCCTCGAGGACATAACTACAGCAAATCATACTTACCCTCGATATGGGTCTTCAAACCCGTAACCTCGTCGCGGAGCCCCCCGCACGTCCGCTCGAGCCCCAGGAGGGCGCTGTCCTTCTCACGAACGGCCGCCTTCAGGGCCTCGATCCCTTGGAGGGCGGTTTGGAGCGCCGCGTCCTTCTCCTGGACGGCCCCATTCAGCACCGAGACCTCGCCCTTCAGCGCGCCAAGCTGGGCTGTCACCTGCCCGATTTGGACGTTGAGGGCGTCCCGCTGACGGCCAACCTGGGAGACGTCCTCCTCGAGCTCCTTGACCCGCGCCGACAGGGGCTCGAGGTCTCGGCGGGCCTGGGCGGCCTCTTCCCGGGCCTTGTCCGCCTCGGTGCGCATCGAGGCTTCAGCCGCCCAGGCCTGGACCGCATTCTCCTTCACCGTCGAGTAGGCGGTGCGCAGCTCCGCCATCTCAGCGGTCCGATCGGCGAGCCTCTTCTGGGTCTCCTCGACCAGGGCCCGTTGCCGGGACAGCGACGCCCACACGCCACTCTCACCTCGGATGAAGAGTGACTTGCGGCGGGAGGTCTCCTTCAGTTCCTAACCCAAAGAAAACCGAAAAAGATAATGAAACCGAAGAAAAAAGACACTAAGAGCCACGAAATAAGCTGACAGATTAGTCGTACCTCGGTGGCATCCCGCATGCCCCGCGAAACGGCGTCGGACGCCACGCTGAGCAGCCGAGCGAGATGTTGGCGGACACCCTCAAGGTACTGCCAGCGGTGGACCTCATCTCTGTCGTTCAGAGTGAGGATGGGCTCGCCGTCGAGGTTCGCGGCATCCTTGAACTGAAGGGGCGGCCCTCCCCACCTCGGGAACTCCTCCTCGGCCCGCGCTATCGCCAGCGCGGCGAAGTCTGGCCACGACGACGACGACGCAGCCGGAGCACCTCCCGGCCCGGTCGATGGGCCGGCCTCGTTGCCCTCGCTCGCCGCTCCGACAGGGGTCGAGGCTTCAGCCCGGCTCGTGGTCTCGCCCTCCTCAGCCCCCACTATCTCTTTTCCCTTGTCCAGGGGGGCGTCGAGGGTAACGACCACGGGCGCCCACCCCTCGGCGGTGACCGGCCCCTCGGCAACCAGCACCTCCAGAGCTGGCGCCTCCGCCGTCGACGCCTCTGGGGCCGGTACCTCGCCCGACGGCAGCTCGGAAACCGGCGCTCCGACCGACGGTGCCCCCGCGACCGGCACCTCAACCTCCGGCGCCGCTGCCTCCGGGGCTCCGCCAGAGGGCTCGACAGCCCCGCCCTCCGTCGTGCCCACCGGCTGCACCGGTGGGTCTTGCTGTGGCTGCGGCTCCCTCGCCGGCGCCACCTCCTGCTCCGACGCCGGTACGGCTCCCTCCGCGGTCGCATCGGCGGCCACCCCCTCCGCGGCCACTCCCACGGTGCCCTCAGCCGAGGGCAGCGCCTTAGGCTCCGCCTCGACCGGGCCGGGCGCCACCACCCTTGCCGGCTCTGACCCCGCCGCCGCAGGTTCGGGGCCGGCAACCGTCGAAGCAGCCGCGGCCTCCTGCTGCCGACGGCGCTCCTTCGCAGCCTCGACCTCGCGGACCCAGGCCGCGTCCTGTTCCGCCGACCGGTTGAGGACGGCGGCGCTGGCTCGAAGGGACTTCACGGGGGTGGGCCCCATGGTCTCCGCCTTCCGTTTCAGCCTGAAAAATAAAGGATAAGTCGACCGACGAAATCAAAAAACAAGACAAGTCCCCTTCTGCTCAAAAAACTTACCCGGAGATCGGCACCAGGGGCCTCGACCCCCCACGGTCCGAGCCGCTCGAGGTGGCAGACGGTGGCCTCGCGGCAGCCCCACCCGCGGACCGAGCGCTCCTTGGGGCTCTCACCGGCGCGCCGCTACGCGCTTTCTGTGCCTCCGAGGCCAACTGGCCTCGGGTCTTCACGCCCGACGGAGGCGCCGCCGACGACGATGTCGGCGCCCCCGCCCCCGTCCCCGCCTGGGCTTGCGGGGCTTGGGCTGGGGCAGGCGCCCCTGTCGACCCCTCTGGCTGGATCCGGGGCGAGGCGGCCCCTCCTGTCGAGGGGCCCGCCTCCTTCTTTTCCTCCTCTTTCTTCTTCTTCTTCTCCTCTTCCTCGTCGTCCTCCTCGACCTCCTCGATCACGATGACCGAGGAGGATGACCCCGCGATGGGCTCCAGCAGAGGGCGGATGTCGGGGAGGCTCCCCAGCCCGGTCGCAGCCTCATACCGCGACAAGGCGTCATCGTCCTCGCCGCTGCTGCCGTCGTCCTCCCCCGACATGGTCTCGGAGGGCGACGGCTCCAAAGGGAGCCCGTCGAGGGCCTGTTGGCGCCGGAGTTTCTTCCGCGCCTCCGCCTCCTTGGCCTTGCGGGCCGCCCGCTTCTTGGTCGACTCCTTGACCGCCTTCTGCTTCGAGGCATGCTGCCGTCGAGCATCCCGGGCAGGCTGGTCCTCCAGAACCGGTGGTCGCGTCTCCCGCAACGCCGACAGGTCCTGCACATAGGCGTCGACCGGGTTAAGGGGGACCGAGAAGCGAACAGAACCAAAAAACAAGCGTACCAAGAGACTTACCACGGGCTCGAACCCCTCGGTGGGCCTCATGGGGAGCCGGTCGGCCTCCTCCGCCTTGAAGGTCCCCACCATCCGGCGGGCTCGACGAAGCCCCTCCTCGACAGTAAGGGCCTCGTGCGACATCCGGCTCCCCTCCAGAGACGCCTCCGGGGTCATCTGGTCGAGGCGCAGGCGACGTCGGCTCAACGGCATCACCCGGCGGCGATGGAACGCCGTCGCTACCCCCACCGCTGTCAGGCCTCGAGCACGAAGCTGCTGCAGCGCCGCCAGCAACGGGTCCAGACGCGGCTTCTCGACGTCCGGCACGCCGTACACCCAGCAGTCCTCCCGGGCGGTCAGCACGCGGCCGGTGTACCGCGGCAGCTGATTGTCGTCGTTGCGGAGGTAGAACCAGCCCGCGTGCCACCCGCTGTTCGAGGAGATGAGGCGAGCCGGGATGTACTGCTCCGCCCGGCTCGACCTCAACTGCAGGACGCAGCTCCCTACCCGCGCTGCGTAGAAGACGCCCTTCCCTCCCGCGTTCCACGCGAAGAGCTCGGCCTTGAAAAGGTGGAGCCACAGGTTCCACTGCGGCTCCACCCCGAGGTATCCCTCGCAAACCGCCGCGAAGATGGCGGCCTGCGCGATGGCGTTGGGGGCGAGATGATGGAGCTCCACCCGGTAGTAGTGGAGAAGCGCCCGCATGAAGACCGACGACGGGACGCCGAACCCCCGCTCGTGGAAACTTACGAAGCTCACCACGTAGCCTTCCGGGGGGGCCGGCTCCCGGTGGGTCGACGGCGGCGCGATCCACTCCGGCCGCGACCGGCTCGTCCTCGGCCGCAGCAACCCATCTTCAACCAGCTCCTCCAGCTTCTTCTCCGTCACGGAAGAGGAGGCCCAGTCTTCGGCAGCGAGGAATTGGCTCTTTCCAGCCATCAGCGCCGACGGGAAAGGAAAGTGTGGAGGAGAAGGCGGCGGCGGCAGCAATGCGGACGCAAGGCGCAAGGGGGCTAGGGTTTTCTGAGGCTAGGGGATGGCAGGAGCGCAAGGAACCGGAAGGGAGCACGGACCCCTGGGTCTCACCTTTATAGGCCAGGAGGAAGTCCAACGGCCGCGCGAAAAGGTAGGAACAGTTTCCCGTAATAAATGCGCTCACCTAACCGTCCCCCACACCTTACAGGAGCAAGGCACGTGGCCGTCCCCCACGCTGTAACCGAACGCCACGTCGCCCACTACCGCGCCGATCTCGCCCTAAAAAGGCGCGCCTGGCTAACGGGCGGGGCGAGATCCACGGACGGATATTCCTAGATTCCTATAACGGGCACCGAGCCCATTTTAAGTCTCGAAGGAACGAAAGCTGGCCCTCGACCGGGTTCGACAGCTGCCCTCGAGCAACAGAGCAAGGGACGACCAGGGATGCGCCCGTACATGGCCAGGGCTCGAGCCACGCTCTCGAGGCATCCCAAGACGTATTCGAGGCCGAAGGACGAGGTCGAAGCAGGAATCCCCTCGGGGGAGGCATCGAGCCCTCGGATCCCGTCGCAGGGAACCGACATCCGCACGACCACTCCTTGGCATCATTGAAGAGTGCCTCCGGGCCACAAGCCGACTCCTAACGACTGGAGCACGGACTCTCACTCGAATCTCCCCGCTAGCAGCTCGCCGGAGATCGCCGGACTCGCCCAAACGGGGTAGTACGACGTTCTCCACCCCTCCTCCTCCTTTCCGAAGGAAGAGCGCGAGGGACGGACAACGAAAGACGGCAGGGACTCTGATCGACCTCGTGCGCACGAGGCTCGGGGGCTCGGCCGCATCAACTACTTCCTAATAAAACACAAACAAGACCTCGGAGGAGATTTTCTCAAAACTCCACCGAGGCCTCGGGGGCTACACCCGGCGGGTGCGCTCGCGCGCCCCCACCGGAGAAGTCCTGAGAACGCTCAGACGCCCCTACTAGACAAGCGAATGGCGCTATGACTCCAGTTCATAGAAAAGCAAGCGGCGCTATGACTCCAGTTCATCGGTAAAAAACCTCTAGGAGAGTGAACATACACTCACCTAAAGGCTCGGGGGCTACTGTCGGTACCAATACTATAGGGGTACCCACATTCAACGATAATAAAAGTTAAAACGACTAAGTCACGACAAAGCACAACCCACTACGCGCGGCAGGTCCGTCTCGTACGAGGCCGGCTCGACGGAATGCCTCGACCGCGTCCTGTCTCCGACTCGTACGAGGCCCCCTCGACGGAAGGCCTCGACCGCGCCCCGACCCGCACGAGGCTCGATCGCCCCCCGGAGCGCTCCGACTCGCGTGAGCCCGGGTCGAGGCGCTCGACCCCCTCTGTCTCACCTACTACGGGACGAAAAGTCTTAGCATTTAATGCAACTACCAACTACCACCTACCGGCATGGCCGCGGCCTGGGTCGACGTGGGAACAATACCAGCGTCAGTCCTCACTGTTTTACCGCCCATCCCGTGATGGGAGGTGAAAAACGTCATTGTGCCCGCCATACCTAACACTATGCATCACTAGCGACCCTCGAGGGAGAATACGACAAAGCCCGTACGCCGTAATTCCTGGGATTCGGACTTATCCATTCGGCCCCGACCCGACCTCGACCCGGCCTCGACCCTCGACACAGCGCAACAGGGAAGGAAGGACGGTATGGCACGGCGCTCCGGGTCATTTCAGCACCTCGTCTCCTACAACATCACGTGCCCAGGGATGGCCTCCCATTTCTACGGCACGTCGCTACAGTCACCTCGACAGGGATCGACAAAACATCATTTCAAGACTCCCCGTCGCCTTGACCTCCTCTCGTCCTATAAAAAGGGGGAGGCCGGGGCTTCACAAGGGGCAAGCAAGAGGCAGAGACGACAACAGACGAACAACTAGCCATATATAAAACTGAGATCAACATCTCAAGCAATCATCCGGTACTCTTTCTTTTTCTCCTTTGAGACTTGGGCTCGACACCCTCTCTCGCAAGCTTGTAACCCCTACGCAAGCACCTCGGTGCAAGGAAATACAGACCTCACTCATCCCCGCTGGACGTAGGGCCTTCTTTTGCCCGAACCAGGATAAACCCCCGTGTGTTCTCCTTGCATCACCATCCAGGAAAGGGACACGCAGCATTTTACTTGTCGGTTTAGGACCCCCTCGGGTCCGAACACCGACACTTATGTATTTCCCTTGACTCACAAATGTCCCATTCTTCAATTGCTTGACTTGGAGACCAAGGAAGTAGCTAAGTTCACCAATCATAGACATTTCAAACTCTTTGGCCATCATAGCACCAAATTCTTCACAATAGGCTTGATTGGTTGATCCAAAGATGATGTCATCAACATATATTTGCACTATAAATAGATCATTCCCAATCTTCTTGGTGAATAGAGTTGTATCAACCTTGCCCATCTTGAATCCCTTAGAGAGAAGGAAATCCCTTAGCCTCTCATACCATGCTCTAGGTGCTTGCTTTAAGCCATATAAAGCCTTCTTCAACTTGTACACATGGTTGTGTTTCTTGTCATCTTCAAATCCGGGCGGTTGCTCAACGAAGACTAACTCATTGATGATCCCATTGAGAAATGCACTTTTGACATCCATTTGATATAGTTTGATGTTGTGTGCACAAGCATAAGCCAATAGAATCCTTATTGCCTCCAATCTTGCCACGGGAGCATATGTTTCATCATAGTCAAGACCTTCTACTTGAGTGTAACCTTGAGCAACTAGTCTTGCTTTGTTTCTCACTACAATGCCATCTTGATCTTGCTTGTTTTTGAACACCCACTTAGTTCCAATCACATTGTAGTCATTTGGCCTTTCTACCAACTCCCAAACATCATTTCTTGTGAAATTGTTAAGCTCTTCTTGCATAGCCATGATCCAATCGGCATCCCTCAAAGCTTCTTCTATCTTCTTTGGTTCTATGGTTGACACAAATGATGCATGCTCACAAAATATAGCCAATCTTGATCTTGTTTGCACACCACTTCTAATATCACCAATAACACTATCAATGGGGTGATCCCTTGCAATATGTTGTGGTTGGAGTACTTGCACTTGATTGCTTGAGCTTGGTTGATCACTTGATGTATCTTGATGAGAAGAACTAGCACCATGATCTTGCACTTGAGAGTCACTAACTAGCTTGAATGGTGAATTGAGCACTTGATCTTTATCATCATCTTGAATATCAATTACTTGCTTTGCTCTAATGTCTCCAATGTCCATATTCTTCATTGCTTCCACTAATAGAGTTCCACCAATATCATCTAGATTTTCTTCTTCATCTTGTGACCCATTGGTTTCATCAAATTGCACATCATGGACTTCTTCTAGAATGCCACTTGAGTTGTTCCAAACTCTATAAGCTTTGCTTGTAGTTGAATAACCAAGTAGGAACCCCTCATCACATCTCTTGTCAAACTTCCCCAATCTAATGCCTTTCTTCAAGATATAGCATTTGCAACCAAACACCCTAAAGTAAGAAATATTGGGCTTTCTTCCATGAAGTAGCTCATATGGGGTTTTTTCTAGCAATGGATGACAATATAGTCTATTGATGTAGTAGCAAGCGGTATTGATTGCTTCATCCCAAAATGATTGACTCACATTGTACTCATGAAGCATTGATCTAGCCATATCAAGCAATGTTCTATTCTTCCTCTCAACTAGGCCATTTGATTGTGGAGTGTACTTGGCCGAGAATTGATGTCCAATACCATAATGATCACAAAGTTCTTCAATTCTTGTATTCTTGAACTCACTTCCATTGTCACTTCTCACTTTCTTGATTCTAATCTCAAACTCATTGTGAACTCTAGTGAGAAATGTTTTGAAGGTGTCAAACACTTCACTTTTGTCACTAAGAAAGAATACCCATGTGAATCTTGTGAAGTCATCCACTATGACAAAGCCATACTTGTTGCCGCCTATGCTTGTATATGTTGTT
This sequence comes from Saccharum hybrid cultivar R570, assembly GCA_038087645.1. Lineage (NCBI taxonomy): Eukaryota > Viridiplantae > Streptophyta > Magnoliopsida > Poales > Poaceae > Saccharum > Saccharum hybrid cultivar. Next base: position 2,215,800 of record JAQSUU010000563.1, on the reverse strand, counting down.
GGTCCAAATAGATCCATGTGCATCAACTCAAATGCTTTGCATGTGCTCATTGTACTCTTCTTTGGATGTGAGCTTCCAACTTGCTTCCCGGCTTGACATGCACTACAAAGCTTATTCTTCTCAAATTCAACATCTTTCAAACCATTGACAAGATTGTGAGTTGTAAGCTTCTTCAATTGTTTCATGCCAACATGACCAAGCCTTCTATGCCAAAGCCAACCCATGCTTGATTTGGAGACTAAGCAAGTTGTCAAAGAAGTTTCTCTAGCATTGAAGTCAACTAGGTAGAGATTCTCATATCTAAAGCCCTTGAATGCCACATTTGAACCATCCACACTAATAACTTCCACATCATCAACCCCAAAGATGCATTTGTAGCCTAGATCACATATTTGTGCCACGGATAGAAGATTGAAATCCAAGCTTTCAACTAGTAACACATTGGAGATACTCATGTCATTTGATATTGCAATCTTGCCCAAGCCAATAACCTTGCCTTTCTTGTTATTGCCAAATGTGATAGAATCAACACCACTATCATTGTCATTGATTGAGTCAAACATTCTTGATGTACCGGTCATGTGTTGAGTGCACCCACTATCAATAATCCAATGCCTTCCTCCGGCTTTGTAATTGACCTACAAGCAAATCAATGAAGTTTAGGTACCCATTTTTGCTTGGGTCCTTGTAGGTTAGTAACTAAGCTCTTTGGTACCCAAATAGCCTTCTTCTTTGGGCCCACAATTGGTGTACCAACAAACTTAGCTTGCACACCCTTCACACCCTTAGTAAGCACATAGCAAGAATCAAAAGGTATAGCATTAACAAGGTTCTTGCTTTGGTTCTTTTTATTGCAATTATGCTCTAGGTGCCCAACTTGCTTGCATCTATTGCAAAACCGACCATTGCCCTTCACAAAGCTAGGCTTTGGAGTTGCAAAGGCCGACTTGCCTTTCTTGGGGGTGTAGCCCAATCCCTCTTTGTTAAGAGAGAACCTTTGGCTACCCAAGCACTTAAGCAAGCGGGCCTCACCACCATAGGCCTTGCCTAGGGCGTGAGTGAGCTCATCCACCTCTCTCTTGAGAGTCTCATTCTCAACCATTAGTGAGGCATCACAAGTGAAACCATCACTAGTAGTGGAGGTAGAGTTAGTGGTGGTGGATGAAGAGCTACAAGAAGGGTTAGCATTTGACATGATGATAGGTTCATTAATGGATTCATCAATTATATCACATGTAACACCTATATCACATGATACAACAACCTCCTTCTTAGCTTGTTGCTCAAGTAGCAATGAGTGAGCTTTTTCAAGCTTGGAATGAGCCTTATCAAGATCCTCATGGTCTTCCACTAGACTCTCATGAGTGGTCTTAAGCTCACTAAGGACTTTCTCAAGTATTGCTACTTTCATTGAAAGCTTCTTACACTCTTTGTCCTTGGCAATGGCTATGTCTCTAGTTTGTTGCATCAAGTCATATAGTTGTTCTTTAGTTGGTTCATCATCATCATTTTCATTATCATTATCATTATCACTATCATGAGCATATTCCATTTCACTTTCATCATCACTCTCATCATATAATACCTTAGCTTCTTTAGCCATGAAGCATGAAGAGGATGAATCAAATAGTGACGGCTTCTTGTTGATAGCAATGGAAGCAAAAGCCTTGTTGGATGATTCTTCTTCTTCTTCATTATCTTCACTTTCCCAAGTGATCACATAGGCACCATTTTTGCCTTTCTTGAATGTCATCTTGGCCTCTCTCTTCTTCTCAAATTTGTCCTTCTTGTTCTTCTTCTTATCATAAGGACATTCCGCTTGAAGGTGCTCGGTGCTATCACAATTGAAGCACTTTCTTTGTTGCTCATTTCTTTTGAAATTGTTATTTCTCTTCTTAAAGCCTCTTCTCTTGATGAATATGTGACCCATCTTCTTGACTACAAGAGCAAGTGCCTCATCATCAATTTCAAATTCCCCATCTTCATTGTTGTCTTCTTCTTCTTCAATGATGATGGCTTTGCCCTTGGAGGAGGTGGCATTAAATGCTACGGTCTTCTTTTTCTTCTCATCTTCCACCTTCTCTTTGTCATCAACATCTTGATCATATTTGTCATAGGTCAATACTTCACCAAGCAAATCATTAGGCTTCATTGCTTCAAGCCCATCTCTTTGCAACATCATGATCAACATCTTGAATCTTCTAGGTAAGCTCAATAAGAATTTGTGACAAAAATCTTGATCTTGAGTCTTGTGCCCTAAGCTCTTGAGATCATTGACTATCACTTGCAATCTATGAAACATTTCAATGATTGTTTCATCATCCTTTTTCTTGAAGTTCTCAAACTCACTCTTGAGCCCATATAGCTTGGCACTCTTCACAACCTTAGTGCCCTCATATGTTTCACTCAACCTTGTCCATACTTCATTTGCCAAATCTAAATCCTTGATGCCCTCAAATACTTTTATGTCAATACCATTGTAAAGTGTATTGAGAGCCATTCTATTGCATGTTCTATTTGCTCTATCTTCATCGGTGAGATGATCGGGATCAATGATAGCAAAGTCATTCTCGGTGACTTGCAAAACTCTCTCATGAATAGAACCAAGGTACATTGTCATTTTTCTCTTCCAATGAGCAAAAGAACTAACACCATCAAAGAACGGTGGCTTGCCCCCAACATGATTGAACACAATTTGAGCCATTTTTCACACCGAAGGATGTTAAGCCTTGATTAAAACGGTGACCATGGCTCCGATACCACTTGTAAGGTCCTAGATGGCTAGAGGGGGGGTGAATAGCCTATTAAAAATTCTACAAGTACCACTAAGCAAACTTGTTAGAATAACAAACGGCGTAAAGCGAGTTTTGCTTAGCCAAAGGTTGTAATGCAAGCCTCCTATCCACAAGTCTAGTAGATTATGATCTCTAGTTCACACAAGAGCTATGTCACTAAAGAAACACTAGTGAACAAGCTAATAACACTACTAGCAAAGCTACTACTAGAGCTACACAAGATAATCTAGTGAAAGTAAATGCAAGAGAGAGGATTGTGATTATTATACCGACGGTGAAGTGAAGATGTTGCCAATCACCAAGATGATATACAAACAATCAATATTGACAACAACCCAAGATGAAGACCAATCACCGGAAGACAAGAGACACAATATTTGTTCACCCGGTGTTCACTTGTGCACCGACAAGCTACGTCACCGGTTGTGTCGACCAACACCTAGATGGTTCCCCGGTGTGACCCTCAAGTCACTTGCCCCTCAAGGCACGCCCCGCAAGGCACCGCAAGACACCACTCTCAAGTGAGGTAACTCAATGACACGCGGATTCCACTAGAGTTGCTTTTGGCGTCCCGCCGAGGAAAGCACAAGAACCTCTTACAAACAACCGGAGGTGGCCAAGAACAATCACCTCCTCTTGCCAACGCCTCCAACAATCTCCAAGCCGGCTAGGAGCGGTACTCTCCAAGAGTAACAAGAAATCCACTGGCTAAACCACCCACAAGTGCCACTAGATGCCCTCAAGCTATGCAATGCACTTTGGGATCACTCAATCTCACTTTTGATTTGCAATCAAGCAAGGGAGATGAGTGGGAGGAGTTGCTTTAGCTCAAAGGATGCACAAGAGTGTTAGAAAAGCCAAGAGACCTCCCCAAGGGCCGGCCAACAAGTATTTATAAGCATCCCAAATAAATAGAGCCGTTACAACTCCACTGACCGTTTTTTTTTGCGGGACGACCGGACGCGCCGGTCGTAACTGACCGGACGCGCTCAACCGCGTCCGGTCGCCCTGCGACGACCACGTGTCCTCCGAATTCAAACGCGACCGTTAGATCCTCCAACGGTCACTGCGCGCCAACGGTCAAACGGGCGACCGGACGCGCTGCTGCAAACGACCGGACGCGCCGGTGCGCACAGTACCCGCGCGCGCGAAGACATGACCGGACGCGCTCCTCGCAACGACTGGACGCGACAGTGACCGCGTCCGATCGGAGTCCAGTAAGCTCCCTTGACGACCGGACGCGTCTGATCGTGTGTGACCGGACGCGCACCGCGTCCGATCGTCCTCGTGAACCGCTGTTCGCCAGACCGGACGCGCCGGTCCCGCGAGTCACCGGACGCGCCGGTGGCAAACCCTAGCTCTCGCACCTGACTCCAGCGTAGTACTGACCGGACGCGCCGGTCGCACAGTGACCGCGTCCGGTGCAGCGTCCGGTGCAGTGTCCGGTCACCTCTGTGACCGCGTTCGCCTCCGTTTCTTTTCCGACTTCCGGCATAGTGGAAAATAGGCATTTCATTTCCCCGAAATCGCCTGCCCCTCTCTACCCGCAAACGACAGCGCGACCAACGCCACCTTTGCAAATGTGCCAACACCATCAAGTGTACATCTCCATGTGCTTGTGTGTTAGCTTTTTCTCAATCATTTTCAAAGGTTTTCCAGTTAGCTCACTAGGCCCTACATGCAATGCACTTCATGAATTCACCTAGTGGCACCCGTGTGTCGAATAACCGATAAGACTTCCCCTCTTAATAGTTCGGCTATCGATCCTAAACCACTCACACCCTCTATGGTGTCTTGAGTGTAAAACAAAATGGCCCTATGGTTATACCTTTGCCTTGAGCCCATTTTGTTTCTCCAAATGATATGATCCACTTCATATCATCACATGACCGTCTCGATCCATCGACCTTGACTTCACTTGCTCTTCACCGTTGCATCGGTCCATCGGCGCCAAGTCTTGCTCAAGCTTCACCATCGCATGGTCCTTCGCTTCGAAGCCTCGACTAGCCCTTCACCTTCACAACCGGTCCATTGAGCCAAGCCTCATCTTAGTCTTCACCATCTTGGTCACATGAGTCAATGTCATGTCTCATATTCAACGACCACCTTTATCTAAATCATCCACTTAGATACAAAGGTTAGTCCTAGGTTTCATCAATTAGCCAAAACCAAACTAGGGACTTTCAGCACTCCCGAGCAAAGTGGCCCTCCTTGCCACACTTGAAACAAGCATTAGACTTGATCATCTGCCCCTGACGTGGCAGAAACTGTTGTCCTTGAGGCTGCTGCACCTGCTGAGTAGGTGCACGGTACTGAGTCGGCGGTGTCTGGTGAGTCTGCTGAGGCTGCCGAGATGGCTGTCCACCAGGAGGGTGGTAGGACATCCTCTTGACAACCTGCACCTTCTACGGCTGTGGGTGACTAGAAGAACCAGAAATCCCCCGCTTGCGCTTCCACTCAGCCTGAGTGTCACGCTGCAGTCCTTCCATAGCAATGGCAGCATTCATCAATGTACCAAAAGTCTGATAGTTCCCATTATATAACTCCTTTTGCAAAATACAAGAGAGGCCGCGGTAGAAATGGTCCCTCTTCTTCTCATCAGAGTCCACATGATAACCCGCATACTGTGCAAGATGATTGAATTTGTTGGCATACTCCATCACAGACATGCCCTGCTTCAGATCCAAGAAGTCAGATAGCTTCCTGTTCAGCACCCCAGCAGGAATAAAGTACTCTCGGAAGGCAGTGGTGAACTCCTGCCAAGTCACGGGATTTTCCACCGGCTGCATGGCGTTGAAAGTATCCCACCATGCACTAGCAGATCCCAAAAGCTGTTGTGCGGCAAAGCGCACCTTCTGCTCGTCGGTCACCAGGAGCAGTAGAAACTTCTGCTCCAGCACACGAAGCCAATGCTCTGCGTCAAGAGGCTCCACAGTCGGCGTGAACGTGGGTGGGTTGGTCTTCAAGAAGTCCTGATAAGAACAGGGCCTCTCGAGACCGCGGGCACCACCCCCGTTCCCGCCGTTACCACCGTGGCCTCCACGGGCGAAGCCACCAAGAGCCTGTGCCATCATCTCCAAGGCACGGGCTGTCTCCTGACGTGCAGCCAACATCTCCGCCATCATCTCTGCATGGGTCATTAGAGGCGGCGGTGGTAGTGGTGGAGAAGGAGGACCCAAGAGTGGGGCCTCACGGCTCTCCCTGTTGGCATTGTCGTGACCAGATTCTCCATGACCTTCACCAAGGCCACGACCCACTCCGGCACTGTTGCTCGCACGACCGGACCCAGTGCCCACGCGACGGGACCTCAGATCCATCTGTGACCAGATAGGAACCAACCATTAGAGAACCTCCAGATTAGGAACAAGAGACTTAGAGAAATGACAAGGCTTTTACTAAGGATTGAAGCATTTCTTTTTATTTATTACCCTATCATCTTAACTATCCAAAATTATACGTGAAGGGGGTTTTAGCTTAACCGATTCTCTTTTATGATGCATGCATCGGCCTATGCGCTCACTCATGCCGGAATATAGCGGCAAATCGTATGAAATTTTTGGTACATTGCACACTCACTCCCCGTATGCTAGTCGATTCTTACGTATTCGTAAGTTAGTGTACCTGCAGAAAATTGGTTAGCCAAAACAGTGCCACTATCCTAGATAGACCATATTGTTAGGGCTAGTACTTATTTATGTAATTTTACCGCATCTATTTTTTGCAAAGCTTTTGTTGGTCAAATTTTTAATTTTTTAAAAAGAATGATTAAACTTGTAAACTCATTATTAGCTCTGATACCAACTGTGGCAGAACCGCCCGGTTTAGCCCGCTTTCGGAGGTACTTGTCTACCACTAGACACTAAGTACCCCGAAAGGAAGCTAAATCGAACAGTTCCGTCGAGCACACCCAACGGGAGAACTCAAAACAATCCACGTTTTACATCTAGGATCTAATAATGAGTACAAGCTTACAATACTTAGTCCATTTCATACAACAAAGTATCTCAGAAATTCTTTATTACATAACCAAAGTTCAGAGTGCGATAATTAAACAACGGAAAAAATAAACATCTAGCGGAGCGATATAAGGATCCGTCTGTGCCCACCAGAAGAATCCTCCACATAAAAGCTAGCTTTTCAAGGTGCACCTGCAACAAGGGTAAATAAACCCTGAGTACACAACGTACTCGCAAGACTTACCCGACTGGGAATATATATATTTCCCGACTCTCAAGGAATATGATAGGCTTTATGGCTTGTGGGTTTCTTGTTTGCGGAAAGCAATACTAAGAGTGTGTCCTTATTTCATTAGATTCTTAGCAGTCATATTTAATTACTTGTTCAACATTCTATGTAAGCACATGTTCTAATTCCAAGCAACAGTTGAGCAATCAGAACTATTTTATCATCTTTCTTATGCTAATTCTTACTACGGTGCCAGAGTGCAGTCAAGCCATACCGTCACGCAGAAACGGCGATTCGCGAATCAATATGCCCAGCTGGGTGCCCCGAAAACACACGCCTCACTTGCACCCCAGGTACAAGCAAGACCAACCCATTCCACTCCTGTCAAAGGATCCAGGTCCTCGTCCAAACTGGGACTCCAAGCCCCCAACACTGCAGGCCCGGCCTCAGTGCGGTGCTTAGACCTCCACCTAAAACCCACCCCTAACAGTCGGTCCGAAAAGAGCCAGAACCCATGACAAGAGAGCAACAAGTCTTCCCGCTCCCATAAGCAAGTATGTGCTCAGGACAATATATCTGTGACTTGACCGAGAGTCCAGTGCAACGATCGGTCCTTAATCGACACGGACAGGAAAACAATGTAACCAAGCTAAGCCCTGTGGCTGCGGGACATAACCTGTTACACCCACCAGAACCCAACCACATCCCTGCCCGGTCACCATTTCCTTTCTATCATTTTACCATGAGTGTAAATTTTCACCTACGTGTGAGTAACAGCAGGTTACCCACGCTACCGATAAACCTAAGCATAGCAGCTACATGATCCTGTACTAGTATGACTCATAGGTAGATATATATATATGCATGTGGGTTCCATAAAATTCCTGTAACGTAAATGCACAACAACTATATATATTGTGATTTGTAAAATAAGGGTTATGCACCGGGACTTGCCTTGGGCAGGTGGTGCAGCAGCAAAGTCAGTGGTCAGTGGCTCTGGGACTCCCTCCTGCACGAGAACCTCCTCCTCGTACTCCTCCACGATCTCCTCGTAGTCCTGTTCCTCCGCGGCCACGTAGTCAACTATCTCGTGATCTACATGCATAAATTGATGACATGACTTAATGCAAAGACAACAACAGCTCTTAAAAAAATACACAACTACTAAGCTAATTAACTAACTCTAATGGTTAACATGCTAAGCTATCCATTACTTCTACTAAGCAAGAACTAGCTAGCCTAATATTTTCTACTAACTAAAATACATTTCATGATAAATAGATAAATTTAGTTGAGCTCTAGAGACGAAGAAAATGACATGGACAGACAATTCTTGATTTTCAATGAATTTAGGAAGAAGAATCAACGGAATTGGAGTTCGTATGGTGGAGATATTGGTTGCGCAAAGTAGCTGTTAATAATCTCTAAAAAAACAAAGGAACTTAATTAGCTCATGGCTTTCTCCCGTGACTTGCTCATGAATGAGGTCTTTAATCAAAGGAATAATGAAGACGGATGGCGCTGCTAGGGAGAAACAGAGGAAGTACAAGAGGGACTCACGGGATACTTACCGCAGTCCACTGATGCCTCGATAGACGCAGCTTACATGGACAAGAACAGAGAAATTTGATTAGGGAGAAAGAGGTGGACAACAAGTCTGGCGAGCTCGCGATCGCGAGACGTCTCCTTTTAAGGACGAGAGACGCAGGGATGCTCGCGCTGGAAAAGAGACCGACGTGCGCGACCAGCGTGAATCAGACTCACAGCCTACAGACTTTTGCTCTGGCGAGCAACAACTTCCACATGAACAGTAAGTCTATGTGCTACAGTGTTTCTGCGCTGCTACATTACATTCTGCGATGCTACAGTGAACACTGCGCTGCTGCATTGCATCCTGCGATGCTATAGTGACTTCTGCGCTGTCACAGTGCATTCCTGTCGCTACAGTACCCCCTGCAGTGACATTGCATGCTCTCAGGTTTCCTTTCGCAGAGGCAGCGCGCCGTGTGGGATGGGCAACATTGATTTTTGCAAAGCACGGTGGCTAATTAAGTATTAACTAACACGTAAGTTGTGTGTGGTGTCCGCTGCTGCCGCGGTCGGTTGTCGCCATGTGCGTGCTGCGCGGGTATGCCTTGCGAGTGTGCTGCGAGCGCGATCAGGAAATTTTAGAAAAAAAATGAATTGCTAGCGCTGGAGTTGGATTAGGATGACAACAGTTAGTTGAACTGTGCTGAGGAATATTTGGACAAGGAATTAAATTAGAGCTCAAATTGAGAATTAGTGCAACAAAATTTAATTTCTCATTTTGCCATAAACAATAATACATAAACATGATGCTCATGACATGGTTTAGTGATTTGTTAACGCGGTAACTGTTGACGGTCCTTAAGTATCAATTATAACTATCAAATAAATAGAGAAAAGGATCCAAATGAAACCAACACCTAGACTTAGGGTTTTATCTGACAGAATTCCACGAGTTTTGCTGTTTATCTATTTCTGCAGGGGGTTATCAGAAAATACGGAAGAAAGGCCCACATGTCGGATTAATGACGGGATATTAACCGAACACGTAATTATCTTACATCTAGAAGAGTCCAGAAGCCACGAGAACGAACGGGAGGCGTAACAGAGCCGGGGACAGGGCGCCCGCCCTAGTCCCTAGGGCGCCCGCCCTGCTGGCTCAGCCAATCAGGCCCCGCCTCGAGGATTATGCTCCACCGACCTAGAGGATCAAGGAAAACCGCACGATCAATGTCGGTTTGATCCAACGGCCCAGATTCATCCGAAAGGGCTATATAAGCAAGGCCCCTGACCCTGGAGGAGAAGCGCCCTCGTCTCATACTTCAAACCCTAATTCAGGAGGAGAGCCTCTGATCAAGCCCTAGAGCCACCACATCAACTAGATCTCTAGTTAGCATAGCTACATAGGATTAGAACTAGAAGGAGTCAATCTTCGATTGGTTCCCGGATCTGTCAAGAGGATTCTTGGTAATTCCTCTCTTGTTCTTCAATTTTTCATCATTGTTCTTCAATATTATGAATATGACTTTGTTCTATTTCAATATATTGGTTATGACTTTGCTCTACTTGATTATATTTGCAATTATATTGTTCTTAGTTTATCATAGTTATATGCTTGGCTTAGTTAGATTGGAATTATATACATGCCTAGGATCGTATAGCGTTTATCCATGTGTACAGTGGGTGAATGATAACTATTGTGTAGACGTGGTGTCTATACCGTATTTATCTGCGATTGCACCCTATATGCCGGATTGTGGGGTAGTTCGCGATAGTGACAGCTTCGTTGATTCTTATATAGTCCCCCTCTCGTGTATAGGGCAGGCAGAGCAACACTATTACAGGGGAGTGATTGCTATGTTCTTCATCTTCCTTGCTAATATTCACTATGCATGGATATAGTCTTTTCTCACCATGATTGCCAAAGTATAATTGCACTAACTATGATATGCTAGACTTTATAGTTAATAATAACTTAGGGAATATCTTTGTAGTTCATCCTAATTCCATGCTAATGACTTGCTAGAATATCTGTTGAGGTGCTTATCATTATTATATGTGGCTAGCTGATCAGATTAATTATCTTTGTCACCATTATCACTTTACCTTTACTTAATGTGACATTTATACCTGAATAAAGAGATTGATAAATACTCTCGGTTATACATGCAATGATGTGTACTCAGTTCCATATTCTCATTCCATTATCAACCATGATACTTAGAAATCCCTTCCCAGTGGTAAAAATATAAATAACGATACCTGGAATACTTCCCGGTTAAAATGCTACATCGGTATTAATCTGTGCGCTTGCAGATCCCTTTTATTATTTATCTTGATGAGCAAATGCATATTTCAATACCGCGTCTCTCATGTCATGCTGGGGATGACAACTTGGCTTAAGTGGCATGAGGGATAGGTTTGGCATTTTTGGCGCCGTTATCAGAATTAGAAAACCAAGTCTACTTTTGGTAGTGACGTTAAGAATGCCCAACAGTAACACCGAGGGTGTTACACGATCCAATGAGATTATCGATAGTCAGGATAGGTAGGGTCTTAATTCTATAATTATTTTTAGGGCCTAGTCTCTTTGGACCCATTGGAATTAGTGTGTCTTTGATTCTCCTTCGCCTAATGTGTACAATATCCTACTTATGGTCTTCAAAGAAGCAAAGTTACGGGGTATAGCGAATGTCAGGGGCATCACCTTGTTGATCAAATGGATACTTGGTGTTGCCCAATTGTTTTGCTCGTTGGTCGTTCATCCCTTGTTTGTGTGTGTGTGAGCTTTGTTGTGGCTGTGTGTTGAGGTGTCTTTGTAACATCCCAGATGTTAAAAAGCAATTAAAACTTGATTAAGTACTGATCATGCATACATCAAGGCATAAGATGCATTTCATGTTGCATAATCAATGTTTCATATATCAGGTCTCTGTTGCATAGTGATGTTTTATGTGTTGCTTGGTAGTGTTTCATATGTTGCAATAGAATGTTTCATGTTTTATATACGTGTTTTACATGTTTCAATTTCAAAAACTAGGCATAATTGGGTGATGGCCCAATTATGAAAGCTGTAGATCTTCAAAAGTTATACATTTTCTCTTTTTACAGATTTTCAAGTTTTATTCAAAAATTTAAAGTAATTTTGAATTTTCTGAAATCCTAAAAGTGCTCCCATTTGAATTTGATTTCAAATTTCAAAAACTATTCAAAATCTGAGTTTGGTCCAAAAAGAAAAGTTGGAGATCTCGAAAAGTTGAACAACTTTCGTTTTTGAGATTTTAAAGTTGCTATGCAAATTTAGGAGTAATTTAAAGAAAACAGAAAAAGAATAAATGAGGTGGTTTTAGCTGCTACAGTATTTTCGGTGAGCAGCCTGCCTGCTTCGTCACCGCCGACGCCCTTCTCGGCGTTTCCAACGCTTGGACGCGTGGTCGACCGCGTGTTCGAGTCCACGAAGCTGCTGGAAAGTCCTCAACGTCTCACCCTAGTCTATTTGAGCCATAGCCGGTTGCCAACTTCTTCTTTTCTTCCTTCCGCCGCCATCACCGTGCATCTCTGCTCCGCCGTGCCACGCTGCTTCCGCTGAGCACCGGTCGCCGCAATTGGCCGCGCTAAAAGCTCCGCAACGCCTTGGCGTACTTGTTGAGCCAGGCCGCACAGCCTCGTTTCAGTTGAGCCGTCCGCACGCCGCCGTCTTCTTCCCCGCGCACGGACATAGCTGCGCCGTGCGCCACCTCGCCGTGGCCAGGCCACTCGGGTGGCATCTTCTTTCAATTGATTCTTGTTTTGAGCCCTCCTGTGTTCCCTGTTGCTTATGCGCTTGACCGTTTATCCAATCGTGCCCAGGTTTGGCCGAAACGCCGTCGTCTTCCTCAGTTCACGCCGCCGCCATCACCGCCGCCGCGGTCGAGGTTGCTCCGATCAGCTTTAGCTTCAACCAGCTCGTGTTCTAGAGTCGCGGTGAGCTTCCAAAGCTTCCTGTGTCGTTTGTTTGATCGCTACCGCGCCCTAGCCGCCGGTCCGTGTGCTCGCCGGTGAGCCCTGCTCTGTTTCGCCGCTGCGCACGTGGCTGTGCTTGCTAGGAGTCGTAATCGATTCATTTGTCTTGCCGTTCGTGTTCGTCGGAGTGTGTTGAAGCTGCCTATGCATTCGCCGTCACGGGAGAAGCCTCCGTTCGCCGTCTCCGCCTCGCCGGAGATGTGCCGCACCACCATGGCCGCCGCCGTTCATGCTGCCGACCTTCACCCGTTCAACTGGCTAGCCTAGGAGATGCGTGTGATCGTAGGGAAGCTGTAGGTACCACCCGCGCCGCCAGGGACCTCGCCACCGGCGAGATATCGTCGGTCATCGGCCGGAGTTGCCGTGATCAGCTCAGGCTGACCAACGGGGTCGCCCTGTCAGCGACAGCAGTGAAAGAAAAATGATTCTCTTTTTCCAGAAATGTTAAAATAGTGCTGAAACTTGTGAATTTCATAACTAATTATTGGTACATGATAAAATCATGAAATTTTTGGTTCTGTCTCTTCATGATGTGATCTATGTGGGAAAAATATGAAACCATAAAAATCAATAGTTTTTAGATGCTTAAAAATTAGCTCTTTTCATTAATAAATGCTTATTCCATGAATTTTAGTGAGTCAAATAAGTATCCAAAAATCTTGAAATTTTGTGAGTATGCTTTGCATGATAAGATATACCTTCACAAAAATATTGGTACTGTTTTGATAACTTTTAATTATATATACTTTGTTTCATGTCTTTTATTTATTATTTAATAAATGCTTATATGATTAGAATAAATCATAATTTAGGGTTGGTGTGATTTTGAGATTGAGTGATGACCTTGGGTCATTAACATGTAAAGACCCTTGGAACTTTAATTAATTATTTGAGTTCATTATTAACTTGTTAATTAAAGAATTATTGATATGTGATTAATGTAATTAGCATATGTCATTAGTAGTTAATAACTTACTTATGTTAATACTTAGTGGTCTTGTGGTAGAATTACTTGTTATTAGATGCATCCTCTTGGGTAAAAAGTAAAGTTAAGTAGTTTTCTTAACAACATCTTAATGTGATTAATGTTGTTTAATAATTCTGTTGGATTGCAACTGTACCGCGAAGGAAAGTTATACTCAAGTAGATAACTAATGTTTATCCTTTCTAAGTGTCCCTTTTATGCTATGCCTTGTTCATTATTATGCATCATGGCATGCATTCCATCATGTTAAGCATCGCATTATTTATATACGTGTAGTGCCTACGAGAGTGAGAAGATTCGTGGTGAACAAGTGATGACGAGGTTGGTGTTGATCAATCTTTGGAAAGGTGTCATCTACCTGTGATATTGGTGTCAAACTTGACTTCTACGAGAACTAACCACCGCTGCAACGAAGGCAAGCCTCGGTGCATTTAAACCCTACCTTGATATTTACAAATCTTTATTATTTAAATTATGGTTTATTACATTAAGTAATTAGGAGTTGAGTGATAACCCAATTGATGCATTATCATCCTTGATTATTGTGATATCACCTTGATACCGTTTTACTGAAAATGCGTAGTATGCTTCGCTATGCTTATGAGTTAAGCTTTTTAAATGAATTGTTTGTGTAGCCATGACGGCATACTTAATGAATATGGAAAGATGAGAATGAACTTGAAAGATCGGGCGGGTGGTTTGGCCACTGCTAACATGCATTGGGAAAGGAGTCTCAATGTAGTGTTTCCGCCTTGTCAGTTAAGGACCGTCCGTTGTATGGTCCGCTTGTGTTTTGAGACTTTGCAACTAGCCTCATGCCTTGGGTAAGCCTAAAATGTTAGTGATTCCATTACGAGAACGTCTAACCTCGTACTGAGAGTGGAGAGATGGCGGGAGTAGCGTGTACCCTCGGGGCTAGAATCGGGCCGGGTTTGAGGAGTACTGTACTCTCAGGTGGCGATGGACACGTTCTGGTTTTGGGAGATCTAAATGAGGGTTGATATATGCAAGATTCGGTTCTACATATGTCGTGAGATTAGGGATCCCCAGCTGGGTATAATCGGTTTGAATCGTCGTTTGCTCCTCGGTTATGGAGACTCGATCACCTGTCCTGTATCGTAGATAAGAACTGGAATTGAAAGAAAGAATGAGAAATGTTTTGATAATAATTACTTTGATCTAGATTAGGATCACTTAGAATTGGTTAATGAACCACTAATGGTAAAAGTAAAATATTGAAGGTAAGGACTTACTTTAGTAAGCTTTTCTGCAAAAGAAATTTTGATTCTCGAATACCCATACCTTGATTCCTTAAAGCCAGCATATCCTTGGAGTATTTTCTTTTCGTCGGGTAAGTCTTGCAGAGTACAATTGAGTACTCAGGGTTTGTTAACCCCTGTTGCAGGTGCTAACTGGTGCTGCTAATTAGGTCATGTCGGTGGGCTCGACATGATCTGATTGTCCTCTACTAACTTAGGTGCTTTACCTAAGTTGTCTCCTGTAGTTCTACTCGACTTCCGCAATACAAGTTAAGTTTGTAAAAAGTTAACTTAATCATGATTTATAAATTTATTATTGTTATTCTTCCGCACTCTGATGTAAAGTTTTGTACAAATGTTGTAATGTTGTAGTTACTCCTTTGTTGATCCTGGTATGAGTTGTTAAACGTAGTTGAATCGGGGTCCTGCGAGGGCACCCGACAGATCTTCTTATGTTATCTGGTGTATATGCATAGCCGTCAGAGGTCTTAGGGACAATGACAGGTGCATGTGGCCATATAATTTAGGAGGTTCTGCTACAGTCTTGATCTTTGTTATTTTGGGATTTCTCATACTTTTTTCTTAATATAAAAGATATGCAGCTCTCATGTGTGTTTGAGAAATAAAGATAGGGGATAGTGGGTGTGGGGGTATTAACCCCTATAGCCCCACGATTAGACTTGGGTTGGTTCAGATCAGTGGGCCCGGCCCATGACAAGGATGACGCGCGGCTCGATCGATCTGCTCGGTGTCTCGTGCAAGGAAGGAAAGCAAACTTGGAGATCAAGCAAGATCCTGATCGGTTAGAATAGGAATCCTTATCCGGCCAGCTGTGGCAATTGTAACCGACTAGGATTAGTTTCTAGATTTATAACCCTGCCCCCCAGACTATATAAGGCGGGCAGGGGACCCCCTCAAAACACATCTCATTACATCTCTTCAGAGCAATACAGTCTGACGCAGGACGTAGGTATTACACCCTCACGGCGGCCGAACCTGGATAAAACTTCGTGTCTGTCTTGCGTCACCATCTAGTTCGTAGCTTGCGTACCTGTCTGCCGACAATCTACTACCTTGGGCATACCCATCGGTAGACTGCCGACCATATCTCGTCAACAGTGAGTTATCTTGCTTAAGACCCTTTCTATTCTTAAAATAAGATCTCAGTTGATCATTAACCTTAATCCCTACGTTACCACCTTTGACAAAAAGATATAACCAAGCACACTGTTGGGTGGAAAGCCTTCATCTTTAACTCCTGGTGTAAGAAATCTCATTTTACCTTGTTGTACGCCTTTTCAAAGTTGTCTAGTTTCCTTTCCTCCGCTAAGAATATATTTCTGATTTTTCAATGACAGTGCTAGAAGGTTGAATATTAGTTGAGCGTGAGGTATCCTGTGATGATTGATGTAGTTTTTCATCAGGTGCAGTGCAACTGCCCATACCATACTTGACGGCTCTGGTCTGGTGATGTATTTGTGTTTGCCTCAACTCTCCGTATGGCATGGATAGGTTTGTTTTTGCATGCCATCTGGTACAACAGTACAACACCCCATCTGGCAATAATAATCTGCTTGTGGTGCTTGCTGGAAGGCTGGCAATGTTGGAGCTGTGTATTCACATTGGTAGCTATATACAATATATATTACAATTGAATTTTGAGATTAAGTTCAATGTTTCTTTGATCACTCTGCGATTAAGCTTGGGACTAATCTTTATGCCTTTGCTTACGTTGTCAGATGCTTTTGCTGACATTCAGTACATCTTGGTTGTATAATTGTGTCTGTCCATTGGGCTTGTTGAAGTGGCATACAACCAAAAGGAAGCTGTCAGGGAAGACAATGTCAGGCAGATCCATGGATAGCTGTATTATTCTTGAGAACTGATGCCATAGAAAACAATGAGAAGGCTTATTAAAAACAATAAAGTAATCAGCTCATAAAGGACACTTACTTTACCACCGAGTATATGATGAGCAAAAGTGATCATTTTCATCTGTGTGCAGAGTTGCATCAAAGTGCCATGTATTCACAAAATACATAAATGTGGAGTACATGCATGCCTAGCTTGTTTCATTTTGATGCCCAAATTAAATTAAAATTGGGCTTTCTTCCAACGGATCTCTCATTGACACGACAGAAAAGGGAGGAGAATCTGATCATTTTTTTTCCTCTCCCCATTCGGCCACTCCCCTAGCTGTCTCCTCTCTTTCCAATCTTTGCAGACAGCATAGACAGACAGGCGAGGTGTTAAAGCATCTTTTGAGACTACATATATGAGATGAAAAAAATTCTTTCTCTTTACAATCCTGTGCAAAACCAAGAAAGAGAGAGGGAGGAGTGAGAAAAAGTAATGTTTTTTTATTTTTTATGGATAGTCCATAAACTTATGAGAATCTTTTGCTATGGACCATTCTATGAACTGATCTCACAATGTTTCAGCTACCTGATAGCAAATATTTTAATTCTATGGACTATCTTATTGCCATGCACGGAGCCAGTGGTGGGGCTAGGGGGCTCCAGCCCCCCTACCGCTGCTGGCCTAGTGGAGCCACTGGTGCTCCCCTTTTAATTTTAGACATAGATGTTTAAGGTAGGATGGGTTGAGGCATTTATTTTTTATGATGTATTTTGTGAATTTCATAGTTAATCGATGTTTTTAATATAAGACTACTTCAAACTATTATATTTTTTCTATTATGAGAGGTTATAATAGAGCTAAGTCCTTATAGCACTTTTGTTCAATTCTCTTGAACTTTTTTCTGGCTTCGTTCCTGTGCAAATATTGTGGTTGCTTTATCGTAAACGAACCACATGCGCCAGTGGCGCCGCGCGTACACAGGGGTCCACCCTGGCATGTGCCCGGCCGGCACCATGCCGTTGCCTGAAATCGTGAAATTATTGACGGCAGCATGCAGGGCATGCTTGAAGGTAAGGCCCACCGTCCACGGATCAAGTCAGCAGCCACACTTCGTGAGTCATCGAGACCGATCAGTCGGTGCTGAATACGATGCAGTGCCAACTGATTGGCTTGATTTCAGGTGAAAAGAAAAACCATCAAGGTTCAGACATTCACGGGGTGTTTAGATCTAAAATATTTAGAATTTTGATACTATAGCACTTTCGTTTGTATTTAGCAATTAGTGTCTAATTATGGACTAATTAGACTCAAAAGATTCGTCTCATGATTTACAACCAAACTGTATAATTAGTTATTTCTTTTACCTACATTAAGTGCTCTATACATGCGTCTAAAGATTGATGTGATGGAGAGAGTGTAAAAATTTGGAATTTTGAAGGGAACTAAACACCCCCTCAGTCAGCCAGCATTGCAGTTCCAACTTCTCATTTCAAGGCTGCCGCCTGCCTTCACCTGCCAAGTGTCAACAAGCAAAGCAACGTGATGGCCAGCTGACAAGCGGGGCCACAACCCCGACGACCCTCATTCCAGAGAGACCCTTGTGGTTAGAGAGCTCATCATTGATCCATTAGTGTATTATTACCAACACCAGCGTACTCCTACGTTTGATCAGACACTCTCTCTCACCAAAGCAAAATTCCAAACGTGAAAGCCTCTCAAAGTCTCAATAATGGAAGCAAGGGACGTGCGAGGCAATCATGCAAGCAGACAATGGCAGCTGCATCGGCGCTGTCCAGCACAAACGGCCGCCCGCTCAGCCTCAGCTCGGTGCTCGCGCAAAAGCTGCCACCTTTATAAGCCCCACGCCTCTGCACGTCCTCTCCCACGCACTCACTCTCGCCGTCGTTTCTCACGGGCTCTCACCGCGGCAGCACAAGGCAGGCAAGAAGCGAGCCAAGACACCCCAGCTGAGCTCTCTCACCGCAATGGCCGCTTCTCACCTCGCCGTGCTCTCCGTGCTCGCGCTCCTCGCCGTGGCCGCCACGGCGCAGGCGCCCAGCGGCGCTCCCGCGGCGGCGCCCAAGGCTCCCGCGACCCCTCCTCCGGCGATCCCGCCCCCGACACCGGCACCGGTCGCCCCGCCCAAGGCGGCCCCGGCCCCGGCACCGGCACCCAAGGTCGCGCCCACCCCGGCCCCCACGCCGTCCGCGTCCGCGCCGGCGCCCGAGGCTCCCACCGCCTCCCCTCCGGCGCCCGGCCCAGACGCGTCCTCCCCTTCGCCCTCCGCCGAGCCCCCGGCGACCCCGGCTGGCGCTGCCGCCGGCCTCCGCCCCGCCTTCGCCTTCGCCGCCGTCGCCGTCGCCGCGGCCGTCTACGCCTTCTAGATTATCCAGTGCTCCTGATCCCTCCTCTGCTTCTTGACCATGTTTGCTCCCGCTTTTGTTTTCTCATTCCTTTTTCTTCTCCGTCCTCACACTGGTCTTCCTTCCTTCTTCGTATGAACTGCTGTAATTATGATCATTGATTTAATTTATCCATTTCTCCATTCTTATTCTATGCTACGTATTTGCGTAAGCTCTTAGCTTTGGTTCGTAGCTAGCATAATTATACTCTGTTTGACATGGATTATTCTAGCCTAGCTTCCCAATTTTCCTTAGAAGACCTTGGCTCGACTAGGCTCATAGAAATCTAGCTCTGAAAACATGTGTTAACTATATGATCGTGAACAATATGCCCCAAGGATGCGTTCTCTTTGCAATGAATTGATCAGGTGCTATCGACAATAGGGTGCGAAAACCCTCTGTTTCCTAAATGTGTATTCATGCTATCGCTAGATGGAATGAGTCCGACTAACCCACTGAAACGTCCTAATGGCCGGAGGGGGGTGAATAACTTATTAAAAATTTCTACAATAACACTTAGCAAATATGTTAGACAATTAAATGGCGAAACGAGTGTTGCACTAGCCTACTAAAAGAGTAAGTCACCTACCACAATTTTAGTAACTATGATCACTAAGCACACAATTTGCTAAATCACTACACCAAGTTAGTGAGCTCTCAAAAACTAACTAAAGAGCCTTACTAACCACTAGACTCGACGAAAGCTGGCTCTCAAAACTAATTACACTAAAGAGCTTAGCTTACACACTAGGAATGTAATACAAGAGAGGATGACAATGATTATACCAACGTGTCGAGGTATGAGCCATTCACAAGATGGAGCCAATTAATTAGTCACAAGAGAACCCAATGAAATCCTTGGACAAGGTGACACAGGATTTTTTTTTACCGAGATTCACTTTTTTGCCGGCAAGCTAGTCCTCGTTATGGCGATTCACTCACTTAGAGGTTCACGCGCTAATTAGCATCACACGCTAAACCCTCAATAGGATGTCGTACAACCAACACAAGATGAGGATTGCACAAGCCACGAGCAATCCACTAGAGTACCTTTTGGCTCTCCATCGGGGGAAAGGTCAAGAACCCCTCACAATCACCACGATCGGAGCCGGAGACAATCACCAACCTCCGCTCGATGATCCTCGCTGCTTCAAGCCGTCTAGGTGGCAGCAACCACCAAGAGTAACAAGTGAATCCCGTAACAAAACACGATCACCAAGTGCCTCTAGATGCAAACACTCAAGCAATGCACTTGGATTCTCTCCCAATCTCACAAAGAAGATGAATCAATGATGGAAATGAGTGAGAGGGCTTTGGCTAAGCTCACAAGGTTGCTATGTCAATGCAAATAGCCAAGAGAGTGAGCTAGAGTCGGCCATGGGGCTTAAATAGAAGCCCCCACGAAAAAAAGTTGTTGGGCACCACGGGCAGCACACTGCGCAATGACCGGACGCGCCGGTCAAGATGATCGGACGCACGCCACCCAGCGTCCGGTCGCGTGATGCGTGCCACGTGGTCCCTCGGTTCAACGTTATCCGCATGATCTCAATGGTCGAAATTTCCCGCGCCAACGATCAAGTAACAACCGGACCCAGTCGACCTCACTAGAGGCTGCGCCACTGCGTCCGCTCGCGCGTTCCTCGGCGGCCAACACGCCACGACCGGACGCGCTGCTGCCTGCCTCTCCCCCGCGTTCGATCAGATCCAGAGGCACTCAACCGCGACCTAACGCATCCGGTCAACGGTGACCTGACGCGGTCAGCGTCCGGTCTCACACTTTCTCCTCTCCGCGCGCCAGAAAGTCACCACGTCATCGTACGTCAGCACGACTGGACTCGCCCACCTATGCGTCCTGTCGCAACCTATGCGTCCTGTCGCAACAGTGCGCCAGCGTCCGGTCACTCGGCAAACAAAGACCGAGAGCGCCTCCTCGTTTTATAAATGACCGGACTCTACACCACCGTGTCAGGTCACTACGTGACCTGCGTCTGGTCACTGTTTTACAGTGAAAACCACCTCCTTCACTTCACCAACTTCTCCACCCTTACTCAAATGTGTCAACTACCAATTGTATCACCTTGTGCACGTATGTTAGCATATTTTTACAAACATTTTCAAGGGTGTTAGCACTCCACTAGATCCTAAATACATATGCAATGAGTTAGAGCATCTAGTGGCACTTTGACAACCGCATTTCGATACGAGTTTCACCCCTCTTAATAGTACGACTATCAATCCTAAATGTGATCACACTCGCTAAGTGTCTCGATCACCAAACCAAAAAAAATCCTACCACTTATACCTTTGTCTTGAGCTTTTTGTTTTTCTCTTTCTTCCTTTTCAAGCCGAGCACTTGATCACCATGGTCATCACCACCATGATCTTCATCCATTTGCTCCACCACTTGGAATATCTACCAGCCTATCTCACATACACTTACAGCACATAGGTTAGTAGCTAGAGTTTCATCAATTCACCAAAACCAAACTAGAGCTTTCACCCGCGACCTCGTTCCTCACTCCCTTCAACTCATTCTGTTACGTACTGATGATGCCATTTGTTTTGAAGAACACGAACGCCACCTACCAACAGTGTAAGAAGAAATGCTTCCATGACCCGATATGATGCAACATCGGGTGTACGTTGACAATATCGTCGTCAAATCCAAGAAGGCAGGATGTTAGTTTGTTGCCGACCTAGAGGAGACCTTCACAACCCTTCAAAGTCAACCCTAAAAAATATGTTTTTGGGTCACGTCAGGAAAGCAACTCGGATCCATCGTCTTTGAGCATGACATTGAGGCCAACCATAAGAAAATTTCAGCAGTCATGAAGATGGGGTTGATAAACAACTTGAAGGAAGCCCAGAAACACACGAGATGCATGGCGGCGCTCAGCCATTTCATCTCCCGACTAGGAGAGCGGCGGCCCACATACAAGTTGCCCAAGAAGTCGGAGCAGGCCCACGATCGGCTGAAAATACGTTCCTAACCACTCCAACGATGATGGTGTCACTGAAAGGACCACAATGCCTACAGGGGGCGGTGAATAGGCATGACATGGCCAGGTGAAAGGTGAACGAACTAGGGTTATGAAATTCAGTTTATACACAAATACAAAAATGTTTTTACCACGCATGTAGGGATTGGATATAATATGCTCCATTACGTATACCCAATATAGATCGGTTCACCACAACAAATAATACAAGATATGCAATCACAAGATCACAAGCACATTCGGCCATATCACAAAGTTGTTCCTATGTCCCCGTTGTTGAGGCGACCACAAAGGTCTTTAGAGTCTCTTTCACCCCCCTCTTTCCCTAGCGACACCAAAGATCAAGCCGAGAAATACCACTAGAACTAAGAGGGTAATACAAACTTCCAGGAGCACCTCACAAGCAAGAGATGAGTGCTTCAATGGGCAACACCTAGCCGGCTAGGGTTCAAGAACCTAAGAGTAACAAATTCAAAACCAAATCATGGGCGGGTGTCACAGGTGCTCAAGAGATGGATCTTACTCTCGGTGATAATAAGTTATCACAAAAAAGTGGTACTCCCTCGGTCCCAGGCAGAATGCAATTTTAGTACAGTGTCATGTTTTAGTATCTTAATTTGACCAATTGTATATTAAAAAGTATCAATATTTATGATATCAAATAATATCATTAGATTAGTTACGAATATATTTTTCTAATAAATTGATTTGGAGTTATAAATGTGAATACCATTCAGTAAATGGTTGGTGAAACGTAAACCATTTTAACTGGCACGCAACATAGAGTTGCATTTTTTTAAGAGGTAGTAGACATCAATTATATATATATATATATATATATATATATATATATATGCGGGAATATTTTTTGCGGGCCGGGAGCTGTGGGATTGATCGCTGGTTTTAGAACCGGTGGTCGTTTGCTAATTAGTGGGGTTACTAGGTGGCTCAACCTTTTTGCTGATGCCCCTAAGATGACCTAGCCCAAATCCCACGTCGTCGGATCACAAAATTCACACGCATCTACTCGAGTCTGATCCATCGCCCCTTGCTGTAAGGTACAGTACACTGCACAGTAGTTATCCCGGCTCTTTGTGCATATCAGCATATCGCAGCCTGTCCTACACTCTTGAGTCTTGACGTCTCGTCCCTCTCGCTCATGAGCTGGCCGGGGCCGGCCAGCCCGACCACGGTCCAAACCGCAGCGACGAGCTAACACTGAGAGCTATAGAAAACTCAGCAGGTGGTAGGGCCGTGGCATGTCCAGGCTGCTCGATCGGCCGGATCAGGCGATCGACAGAGCTGAGCCGCCGATGATGGATCGACCGAGCGAGACCGGAGAGGGAGAGGTGCAGATAGGCATGTGCACCGTACCTGCGGGTTGGGCTGGCCTGGCCGGTTGGTCTCGTGGGAACTTCGAAGCACGTGCCAGTAGGACGCGCGGCCGAGGCGTTGCACTCAGGCCAGTCTCAGTGGGAGTTTCACGTGAGTTTCATTTGCATTAAATGGATTGCCACATAGGCATTTTTGATGACATGGCAGTGTATTTAAGAAGAGAGAGAAGAAATGAGTTTCATCTAGATGAAACTCTCTTGGCACGATTACCAACTCTCTATGAGTCTTGAAATTAAATGCTTATGAAACCACAGAATGAAACTCTCCATTGAGAATAGGTGTTTCATCCAAGTTTCATTTCTTTTCAAATGACATGGCAGTCTTGGAAACAACGTAATGAAACTCTCCATTGAGACTGGCCTCACTGCTCCCATGTGGGAGTGTAGGAAAGTATAGGAGTGGCCGAGCTGGACGTCCGCGCCGAACGCGCCCCACTGGCCCCTCATGCGGGAGTGTAGAAGAGCAGGGTCTCCTTGGCTTTTCAACCTGTTTTTATTTTTTTGTAAAACTTAGGCCAGTCTCAGTGGAGAGTTTCATTTCGTTCTTTCCAAGACTGTCATGTCATATAGAATGAAATGAAACTCGGATGAAACGCCCACCCTCAATGGAAAGTTTCACTCCATAGTTTCATAGATATTTAATTCTATGACTCATAGAGAGTTGGTAACTGTGTCAAGAGAGTTTCATCCTCATGAAACTCAATTCTTCTCTCTCTTCATTAAAATGTTGACATGTCATAAAAATGCATATGTGGCAGGCTATTAAATGCAAATGAAACTCTAGTGAAACTCTCACTGAGTTAAAAGCTACAGCTGATTTAGGTTAAAAACAGCCTTTTGCTCTAGTATAAAATTAAAAGCAGCTGTCCCTATGCTTTCAGCTACTTTTGGAGATCCACCTGCTATTGGTTACGAAACAAATCGTTATTTTCTTCTGTTTCTGTTCGCACTGATGGTGGCACCTGCGGCGTGGCGAGCGGAACCAGCCCCTGCCTCCAGTTCGGCGGCGCGACCCCTGTGGCTTCCTCAGCTCTGGTCCGCGGCGCATCTCCTGCCCTCGTCGAGCAACGGGCCGAGGCCGGCGGCTGTTTCTTGCAATGAATAAGTGAACTTAGATAATTTACTTTCCCTTTCCAAAATAATCATTTTTATTCAAAATAATTATTTACATGCAATAAGTGAATAGAATAATTATTTATGAGCAATTTGCATATAAACAGTTTCTCAGGCCGCTAGAGACATTACAGATATTTTTTCACAGCCTACAGTTTCACAGCTGCTCTAATCAAATGACCTTCTGTTTTTTTCATAGCTACTTTCTCGTAGCTATTTTTCCACAGTCCACAGCTCACAGTAGCTTTTTCAAAAGCCACACTTCAAATAAATAGGGCCCTTCACCATTTCACTGTACAAGACTGGAGCCACGGAGTGGCCGAGTGGGAAAGAACAATCTTTTACCAGTTTACCATTTCAGTGTAATGGCAGAAATTCAATACAATTTGTCGGCAGAGTCCACAAGTTCGACCACCCTTTTTTGGGTTTCTAAAAAAAAAGTCAGTGACTGTACAAGCATGTGACTGAAAACAACTACTGAGGGCACCCGTAATAATCCAGCTAGCATAGTAGCTCATAATATGGCATATCACCTGAGGCCAGTCTCAGTGGACAGTTTTATGGCGTTGTTTCTAAAACTGTCATGTCATGTATAATAAAATAAAACTCGGATGAAACAACCATTCTCAATGCAAAGTTTTATATGCATTTAATTTCATGTCTCGAATAGAGTAGTTAATCATGACAAGAGAGTTTCATCTAGATGAAACTATTTTCTTCTCTCCCTTTTTAAATGCACTGCCATGTCATCAAAAGTATCTATGTGGCAACTTAGTTAATGCAAATGAAACTCGTACATAGACTGGCCTAAGAGACAACACAAGAGACATCATGTTCAGCAATTTAACTGTACCCACCCTGCCATGGGCCCCACTTGCACCTGGTCGTTTTGCTAAAAAAACAGACTAAAGAGTACTGTTTACTAATTTGTTACTCCCTCCATACCCGAAATACTTGACGTCCTGGCCTAGGAGCCCATTTTCTCAAAACCTGACGTTCTGGGCATCACAGGGTGAAGTTGGACGCGAATGCCCCTGGCGACGCCGCCCGTCTACTTCGGCTTCAGCGCTTGCACGTGGCACGCGCGCCTCCCTCGACTCGCATTCATCGCACGCGGCACGCTCGCAGCCCTCGACGCCTCCCGTAGCACACCCATACCGCCGTCGCCGTCGCCCATACTCCCTTCGCTGTGTAGCACCGTCGAGTTAGTGTTTAGGGCTAGCGCAACTCTCTTCCTCGCCTTCCTTCCTCGAGCCATGGATTCATCGATGGAAGTGGCGCCGGTCTCGTCGGAGATGGAAACGATGGACCCAGAGAACCGGGTGGCGCCGGACTCGGCGGATGTGCTCGTCTCCGACGAGGTCTTGCCGTTCTCCGCGAACGTCGTCACGGACTCCGTCGAGGAGGTGATCACGGTCTCGTTGGAGGTGCTCGCGGACTCACTGGTGGCGCCGGACTCGGCGGATGTGCTCATCTCCGACGAGGTCGTGCCGTTCTCCGCGAACGTCGTCGCGGACTCCGTCGAGGAGGTCGCGGACTCCGTCGAGGAGGTGCCAGACGACGAGGAGGTGGTGCACTGTCCTCGCTGCGGCACTTTCCATGCTGGCGGCGTATTCGGACTAGCATGCTTCCAAGCTCGCCGAGAAGCTCGCAGGTGTGGACGTTGTGGCCTTGTACACGGCGATTATGATCTCACAACATGGATACTCGATGGCATAGACAAATTTTATTGTGAGCTGTACATCCCCGACGTGGAGAAGCTGCAAATGGATGGTGACACCATAATAGTACCTGAGCATGTTCAAGAGAAATTGGACGAGATGTACTATATGAACAAGTTGATGGATGCAAAGATGAAGCAAGATGCAAACAGCGACCAGTAAGGTACTCCTCCTAATTTGCTACTACTTCTAATTTGCTACCAGCAAGATGCAAAAGAACAATACATGAATCATGCTTCGGCTAGCATGCTACAAAGACTAACATGCTTGCATCTCTTCTTCTAATTTGCTGCAGCAAGGCTAGCAATGGATTCGGCCAGCAATGAAGCTTCACAAGGGACTTGCGATGGCAGTCTATCTTCCCTCTCTAGCCTTTGTTTCCGTATGTGAGGAATTTTTATTTTGTTGCAATCTTTTATCTTCATTGCTTCCTTCAAAACAGTTTGTAGTGTCACAAAGATCCTATTTGCTTTCCATGGAGAGTACTCCAAAAATGCCTACAAAACATGTGTTCAAGAAATGAATTAGTGAGTACATTTGTTGTTCAAGATCAATTTAAACAATCGAATGGATGATCATTTACCTGTCCGACCGTTGGAATTAGATCTTTCATTGTCTTAGCATCTTTCTTGTATTGAATAGCTTGTATAGCTCGAAAAAAACTCAAATCTAGAATGTTAAAATCTGGAGAATTGGGTGGTTGACATATAAGACGAATGTCAAACTCATCTTGCTTAGCAACCTCACAAAACTGAGGATCATCCACTTTTAAATGAGAAAGAGCATTGTCTTGTTGTATGAAGATTGGCTTGTTCATATCTTCTCTTGGCCACTTGGCTCTAATTGCAGGCAATACTTTATTTATCATGAAATCTCTTATCACTTCCCTTGTGATTGATTGAATTGGTTTGATTACTTGTTCACCACGAAGACGGTTATGACTTCCTCTAATAGCTTGTTCAAAAGTGATTAGTGGAAAACAACCTATTTTGCCATCAAACACACATTCTCCATTTCTAAATCTTGGCCGAGCACAAACACATAAAAACATGATCCTAGGGATATAATTTTTGTTTTTGCAAGTACAATGTGGTTCATCTTCCTCGGGTAGCAAGTAGTATCTCTCAGATTTTTAAGAGAGGTAGAACCATTTCTCATCAATAAACACAAAGTCAAACAAATCTTTAAACTTTGATCATCAACCAAACCTTGCTCAATTATGTCAATGCACCACTTCAACCTAGTCTTCTTGTCAGCATCGGTGAGGTAAGGTTTTATGCTACTAGAGTGGTGCCTAAGCAAACCCTTTTTCAAATACCTTTGTATCCTAGATTTGCTAATACCAAGTCTACTAGACACATCTTCTATGGTCATTCTTTGTTTGAGAGGAATGTTGCGCAATTGTTCCAAATCAAGAGGGGTTACTTTACGGCCACATCTACCTTTCTTTAGACTAGCAACCATGACCGGAATGTTTTGAGCAAGTTGGTTTTTACCTAGCTTCCATATGCGCTAAACTGTTCGAATCTTTACTCCAAATTGACTGGCAACAATTGTTGTATCTTGCTTGCCTAGTTTCCCATTCTTGCTTCTAGCCAACAATGTTTGGTACACTTGCTTTCTAACTTGTTTAGGATAGTCATGCTTCGGCGGGTTCACTTGAACGGTACCCTCAACATCTTGTCCTAGCAAAAGGAAAAAAACAATTCATAATACTTTAGCCACTGCATGTTCTAGCTAAATGAAAAAACAAACTCATTCATGATACTTTAGCCACGACATGTTATAGCAAAAGAAAAAAAAACAAGCATGTTCATGATAGTAATAGCCACGGCATGTTCTAGCTAAATGAAAAAAACAAGCACATTCATGGAATACTTAGCCACGACATGTTGTAGCAAAAGAAAAAAAATAAGCATGTTCATAATACTACTAGCCATGCTTACCAGCGAGGTCTTGTACATAATCAAAATCAACAGCACCAAATTCATCTAATGGCATGTTCAAATCAATTCCTGTCCAAAAAGAAAAGAACACACTAAGAATGGAACCTAACATGCATGTGGCTGCTGTGAATATCAAAAAACAAAATTACTTGTTCATACCATTGTCGTTGCTGGACTCCAATATTGGCTCATTGAGATCAAAGCCAAGATTGCTGCTGTCATCTTCTTCCAAGCGAACGTTCAGATCAAAGCCAAATCTTGTACTATCAGCCATTTCATGCGGTACATGGGAAGAGATGAGGGGGAAACTGAAGAGGTGAAGCACGGTATAGATGGAAAGAGAAGAGGGGGAAAGACTCCGTTTAAGTAGGCATGGTGTAAGCCAAACGTCGACCTGATGAGGGCCAAAAAATTGGTGACCGTGACTGCCACCGCAAACCGTGAAAACAAACGCGAAAAAAGCGAAAACATGGCACCATTACGTTGCCGAACGCGCCCGTGTCAAACCAGCAGAAACACGAACGTGCGCGGGCAAATCGCAGCGAAACGTGCCCAGGCGCTAGCGCGAACCGCGCCTGCCCTCGCCCCGCACAACGCCATGCAAAAAATCAGCACAGCACCATGCAAAGTCGAGTGGAGCAAAAAAAAAGGCATCGGCACCAGGATTCGAACCTGCCCGCAACACCTCTCCCCTCATCCGCCTAGCCAGTCAAGCAACAAAAGTTTCTTGTCTAGGAGAGACCCGCAGCCCTATTTAATAAGGGTAAACATGAAAGAATACCCCCTAATTAATGACTCCTTAGTAAGCACAATCATGTCCTAAACGTCAACTAATTCAAGTATGGAGGAAGTATGAGAGAAAAATACTATTCCTTCGCTGAAAAAGTACGGCTGACAAGCCAAATGAACAGGGCCGCCTTGATCAGCTACACAGGCGTGGGTGGAAGTGGACCTGTGAGCTCCCTCGTACTTTGTGCGAGCTAGGCGTGAGATGAAGAGCTAGCTCTTCATTTTTCTCCTGTTCTCTCTCTTCCACCTAGGCAAAATGCTGAGCTGTAACTCTAAGAGCTAGCATAAATGGTACTGTTGTAGGTGCCCTGAGGCAATCAGGCAAACACGGGACCATGTGACACGCGTCATTTTGCATCTTTTGCTTACTGCCGAACTAGTGTGTGCTTCTCTCATTCGCCAATTTATTTATCCATTCCTCTCCTCTGGTCCTCTTCTAATTTCTTTTTGTTTTAGCCTTTTTAAATCTAAATTTTGATATGAACACATGAGAACTACATTTTTACAAGTGTTCCGGATGTCTGGTATGCGCAATGTCCAAAAAATATTCAAAAAACTTATTTTTGAAAAACTTGAGGGCTATTTCTAGATGTCCGGTATTGACCAGATGTTCGATAAGTGCCTATTGTTTCGCTCTAAACTTTATTTTTCGGATGTCAGGTTTTGACCTAATGTCCGGAAATTGAAGGATCTGCACCATAACGACTAGTTTTGGGGACTTAGTGTATATATGATACCCCCTCACCCCTCTTCTTGTGTTGCTCTTCTTCAACCTAAGAAACATCTTTTATAGGCCAAAGAATCTCTCACCTGTCCCTCTTGGTGAGGCTTGTGCGTTTTGTGAGAAATCTAGAGAGTTGGGTCGAGAGATTGGGTGTTTGAGAGCAAGAGAGAGCAATCTCATCCTTGAGCACTTGTTGAGCTTCACCAATCGTTCTTGAAGCATTTTTACTCTTGGAGATCGTGAGGCCTCCTAGATGGCTAGGCATCGCTGGTGAGCAACCTAGGTTGTGGTGTGTCACGACAAGTTTATGAGGGCCCGATCTCGCCTCCGTAGGGTAAGAGATCAAGCTTAGTGGATCAAGGAAAGTGGTTGAAAGAGACCCAACTAGAGTGGACTTTGGTGGGTCACTCATGGCTTCCGCGAAGGAGATGTATGACTCATGTGGAGGCCCAGACTTTAGAAAAACAAATCCTCGTGTGTTTACTTTGGTTTGTTTACATTTGAGTTCTTACTTGTTCTTGTGTTCTTATTGTGCAAGTTGATTTTTTGGGGATTTGCCTCGATCTACTTGTTCTTGTGTTTATGATTGTAGATCTTTACAGTAATCATCTCACCACATCTCCAACAACCCTTAGTAACAAGTCGCATTGATTGAATGGACAAAATCCCTCTCGATTTGTGTTCTTCAGTTCACCAGTATCAGACAATCGGTCTAGACCAGTCATCCGATCCTAGAACAGTTTTGGAAGCTTTATTTTTTAGGAGCACCTATTTACCCCCTCCTCCAGGTGGCATCTCGTTCCTTTCAAAGGTCACAGCCACGACTACGACATGATGCAGGTAAGGCATGTGTAGGCGAGCCTAGTAAGCTACCCACTTTAATCTACTGGGCTTTCACATGCTAGCGTTCTTAAGCCCACAATACAAAAGCAATAGTTTACATGCATCACTAAGGGTTCCTTTTTTAGGGGTAGATCTTGTGGGTTAACTGAGAGACCCATGGATCCTTAATGTCATGCCATGTTCAACTTGTGGAGTCGGGTCTCGTTTTAATGATTGGTCTCTAAAAATGCAATTAGGACTTCAGACCTAGATGACTACACCCCTTAGGGTCCATTTGATTCTAGGATGGAGCAGGACAGGATGTGACGGTCCTTGCTTGATTGGTGTTTGGTTCTAGGATGTGAGGATAGACTCATTTCCCAGAATGAAATATTCATGTTAGATTCAGGATAATCTTGTCCCTTGGAAACTCGTGGATGAGTTTATCCCTCCTCTATGACGTATATGTCGTCTCGTGCCTCGTTGTCTCCTATGGTGCCCCATCTTCTTCATCCAGAGGTGAGCTCTGAGTTGGCAACGGCGCTCGGGTGAGCTCTATGATAGCGTGGGTGAGCAAGCTCTAGGATGACATGGGTGAAGTGTGCTCCGCCTTAATGTATGGGACAGGCGATGCTGGTGAGGCTGTGGTAGGAGACGTGTCAGATGGGAGCAGCTATCCAACATAGGGGTAGGGGTAGCGCCCGACCCTCAACTGTTGGCAGCAGCATTTGGGGAGCCACCCTCGGCCCGATGGCGACCATTCTTCTGAGGTGGGAAAGGCGGCAGTCATTCTCCTTCTCTGTGTTCTCACTACTACATTTAGACCTATCACAAGCGGTTTGTAAAGCCCATGACTAGCATTTTCGGTCTCGGCGGTAAGCTGTTGGTGGTGATGGCATTCTCATCATAGGCGGTTTGCATTCGGCGGTGATAATAGCTTATCACAGTCGGTTCGTATTACCAGCCGGCAGTGATTTGAATTTTCCAAATTCCCAAAAACATACAAAAAAAATAGCAAAATTTTTTGTTTTGGAAAGTCCCCCACTAGCTCCAGCTTCATGGTACCGGGAAGCTGCTCCAGCTCTAACTCCACGCTATTATTCATGGTACGCGATGTTAGGATTCGAACCTGATACCTTTGTCCTTTGCCCCTCTAACCACTCCATCCCTAAGTCACTTGTGTCTATATAGCATATCCATTCCCCTAGTATTCATTTTTCAGAATTTAAAATGAATATTTAGAACCCTAAACATCTTCAGATGAAAAGGTCATAAACTACAAAATTGTTGTTCTAATCGAGATCTACAACTTCGATTTTGGTTTTCCACCATCCGAGGTCGTTTAACAAATTTGAATTTCAAAACGTCAAAGCTTCAGCTAGACTTTTGGGACCTCAAATGATTTCAAATGAAAAACTTATCAACTACAAAGTTGTTGTTCTCATCGAGATCTACAACTTTAGTTTTGATCGATTTTCCATCCAAAGTTGTTTGAAAATTTTGGTTTTTAAAATTTTAAAACTTCATATACAAATTTGAGACTATAAATGATTTCTAATGAAATAGTTGTCAACTACAAAGCTGTATATCTCATTGAGATCTACAACTTTAGTTTTGGTCATTTTTCTATCTAAGATCATTTGTACAATTCAAAAAATTTGAATTTCAAAATTTGAGTGTTTCAAACAGAATTCTGGGATTGTAAATGGTTTCAAATGAAAAAGTCATCAACTACAAAGTTGTCGATCTCGTCGAGTTATACAACTTTTATATAAAGTTTGTTTTTATCTGACTTTATTTGAAAAAGTTATGAATTTATATATACTGCAACGTGGTTATCACCTCCGTATCATATAACAAGCTGGCAGTGAAAATGTCTTTACCGCTGGTTCATATGGCGAGGCGGCGGTGATGAGGAGCACAATATCACCGCCGGTTGGTGGTGCAAAGCAGCTGTGATGATGGACTATGACCGCCGGTTGGGAAGACGAAGCGGCAGTGATAGTTATTAACCCGCACGTTCTTACGAACCGGCGGTGATACTCTCATCACCAACTGTTATCATCGACGGTTTTAATGATACCGGCGGCGATAAAGGTGTTGATGATAGGTCAATCTGTAGTAGTGTCTATGTTACCGACATGTGGGGTCTGTGAATGATGGTAACAGACTGGAAAAACGGAGCTCATATCTCCATGCGTCATCCATCCTACCAAACACAAAACAGACACCCCAACTGCTAAACCAAACATAGATATGAAACCATCCCATCCCAGAAAATTAGAATGGACTAGTCCTATCACTCTTTATCTCCGAACCAAACACAATGTTAATTTCGGCTATATATTTTACTCATGTCATTAACAGGCCTTATCTCGGAGTTTGTAGGAAGCCAATGATTGTATAAGCATGTGACTGATAAACATCGAATGAGATAAACATGAGATGATACTAGACGCGTCACGTTGCTTCTGTAGTTTCTTCTGGTTACCTTCCAAGCAATGTTTGCTCCTTTTAATTCACCGTCTGTTCTCATCCTTCTTGGTTCCCTCTCTAGGATTAATCCTTCACAAACTTGTTGATTATAGGATCCACAATTGAATCCACTTCTTTCTTTATCTCGTCAACCTGCTCATGGTAATAAGCGAGCACAATAGTTATTCACTTTATACTTATATATATAAAGACACCATTTTGTTGAGCTTTAGCTCATGGATTTTTTAAGGTGGGTATTTGTAGCTCTCTATGAAATATTGGTTCTAGAGCTGGAGAAAAGTTGAGTACTTGTACCTGGATGATATCCTTGTTTATAGTTTAGATCAAATATATGCTAATATTCAAACCATTTTAAGTTAAACTACAAACTATAGATCTAAACCAGACCTGGAGGCTAGGTTAGGCTATGCTAATAACTCGGCAAAAGATAACCCATGTATATGCATCCTAAGGGCCAGTTTTGCCAACCACACCAAAGTTGGCTACACGCATACACCTCATCAAGTGTGGTCAGCCGCTGTCTTTCAGCAAGCAAATTATTCAACTCAACGTATAGAAATATTTTACACGAGGGGCTATGAAATTGTGGCACAACTTTTTTTTAGAAAAATACAAAGTTATACGTATAACATTCTACAATACGTGATAGCTTTTTTTACTTTCTTTTGTTAGGAAAAACCATTTCTGTAACTTTCTTTTTTTTATATAGTTACGAAGTTATATGCATAGCTTATCTATACAACTTATCACCTCAATTTCTCATCATGACTTTTTTGGCTTTCTTTTTTTAAAAAATATTTTCATATTTTTCCTTTTTCAGAAAATTACAAAGTTATACGCATAACTTAGATGCGTAACTTATTAGGTGACAACTTATCACCACAATATCTCGTCATAACTTTTTTGAATTTTTTATGGGGCCAAAAATTCATGATTTTTTTAAAAAGTTACAGAGTTATAAGCATAACTTTATTACGTGACAATCTATCATAATAACTTTTTGTCATAACATTTGTAGATTTGTGATCACGAGATTCAACTAGATGAGAAAGAAGAGAGAAAGAAATGTAGAAAAAAAGGGAAAAGGAAAACATAACGAAAAAAAAGTAGCGCACGCTTTCCACGCCACGCCACAACCCCACCGGAGGGAATCGCGCGGCGCGGCAGTGTTTAGATGGTGTAAAAGTTGGTGTAAAGTTTATGTAGCACTTTTCGTTGTTATTTGGTAAAATTTATCTAATCATGGACTAACTAGGTTCAAAAGATTCGTCTCGATATTTATAGACAAACTGTGTAATTAGTTATTTTTTTACCTATATTTAATACTCCATCCATGTGTCTAAAGATTTGATGTGACAGAGAATTTTGTAAAATTTTTAGAATTTTGAAGTAACTAAACACTGCCATGTTCAGTTCGAAACCGGCCCATGCCCCGCCAAACTTGGAATAGTGTTGCATTCAACGTAGACACCCGGACCCACCGCTTCACATGCATGCAAGAAGTCACTATCACGATCACGAGTCGTGATTCACGACGATGCCAGGCACTAGACTACCAGATCAGCACGTACCTCCAACCAGCGAATAAAACAAAGAACATTATGAGAAGTGGTACTGTGGTAGTACAATGAACTTCAAGCAATAGCAGCAGCTGACGTGTAACTAGAGAAAAAAAAGCATGCTAACTTGCTACGGACTTGTTTAGTTGACTACACCTCTTCACCTTATATATTAGCCAAGTGTTTCGAGTACTGCCTCTCTTCAAATCATATGCCACCTTCGTTTTAACTTGTTTTTTTTTTCTCCAATTTTGACCAAGTTTTTTGAAAAATATACCAACATCTACAGCATTAAACTGCCCATTTAATAGGTTTTGATAGTTCATTTATGTGAACTTTTAGATGCTATTATATTTTCTTAAATTTGATCAAGTTAGAGAAGTTTAATTAAGAATAAAAATAAAGAGTGTGTTTGGTTTGATGGATATCTATGGATGGGAGAACGAGCCACGTTTAGTTTGCTGACGAGTTAGATCTGGATATCCCTTACAGGGGAATATTCTCCTCGATGTTGGATATCTCATTCATGTTTTCTAATCTTTGTCATTGGTAAATAGTTAAGGATTATTTGTATACTCTTGGGGGATGGTGGCGACCCGGCTCAGCTTGACGGACTATGCGCTCGCGTGGTACGGTGCTGCGGCGGCCCGAGATGTCAATGACCAGGTAAATAAGAAAGGGGAATGAGAAAAATTACTACAGCTGTTTTTTTTTCTTTGAGGATGAGAGGAGAGGTTTTAGGGGATTAAGGAAATTTTGCAAGGAAAAGAGGATCAGCTGAAGCTCGTTTTTCACGTTATAGTGAAACAGAATTGCAATTGGTCAATCTTATGAAGATGCTCTTAGTCTTAGCAGCTGCCGTAGTCAAAAGCCTAACGTGCTCTGAATCTGATGTAGTAGCAATAGCAACTAGCAATATACTGCGTAACCAAACTAACCTTCTCGATCAGGGCCTCTGCTTTATCGGCATCTTCCTCGATCACGTCCATGACCTTCTTAATCTTGGAGGCTGCTTTCTTGATATTCTCATTGCCGGGGAACTCTTCCGCAACCTCGTCGGTGACCTTCTCCGTCGCCTCTGCCACCTTGTCGATCACCTCGATTGCCACCTCTGCCGTCTTCTCTATCTTATCTACTACCGCGAAAGTTGCAATAAAAAACTATATATGCATGCTAGGAATTGTAGGAAATGATTTCACAAATCGATGAACATATATACGATCCCTGTTTTACCTTCTAATGTTCTGAACCTTCTGTACATAGGCACTGCAAATATGGCGGCACTAAACACCCACTTGGCCCTGAGAAGCGGATGGGTTTGGCGCGCGAGAAGGAAATCGATCAGATGCATTCCGAAACAAGCAATGAACAAGCAACGCACTTATATGTTCTTCACTCACAATGGAGGAATCTTGGGTATTGGGAGGTTTCCTCCTGACGGTGACGGATTTGCAGGGCTCGGACCAACCGCAGGAATTCTGAACCAAAACGGGTGACGAAGTAGCTGCATGAATTACTGTATCTGCCAAGATACAAGCTGCTACTAAAAGGTAAAGTCTGGAGAAGACTTGCTACATGGTGAATAGGAGGCATTATTCCTCTAATAGGTAAGACTACGGCAGCTGATGGCAAGATATGCGTTTACCGTGTAGTAGTTCCTCTGATAGGTAAGGCATTGTTCATGCCTGAAGAATTCATCGCTAAGCCATTAAGACTTCGTTGGTGATGAGAGGATGCCGAGACCACTGGATTCCCGAGGCGACGATGAAGAATCACAGAGGTGTGAAGTGCCAAGCCTGTGGAGGTAACAGAAGAACCGAGCGCAGCCATGGGATTTGAAGGGCTGAAGCTTGAAGCAATAAGCTTGTGTTGCTTCTTGCTTGTCTTCTATGTAGTGGATGTTGTCCCTTGCTGTGAGATCTATCTCTGTGAGCCAACTAGCACTATATATTAGAGGCTGGGACTTTTTTTCATTCGCTTAATGAAATATTTCCCTTAAAAAAATAGCAGTATATTAAAAAGGAGAACGTGGTCAGTCAGAACGTGGCAATTTTTTTTCCCAAACTACGGTTATGATGTGGCCATTTATACAGAAAAAGCCCACAAAGTAATAAAAATAGGCACGCGGAAACTGGAATGGGTAGTAGAATAAAAGTTCTCGTAATAAAAAAAACTACGAGCTCTTGTGTTCTTACATCTATCTCTGTACCAGCCGCCTCTATAAATGATTGTACTTTCATATGCGGTTGGTAACTCTAGCCGCTTCTAAATATGCATTTCTATATTCTAATAAATGAAATCTAGAGTCTATTGAGCGGTCCTCGCACACTCTGGTTCCTCTCCCA
The DNA here is from genome assembly GCA_038087645.1 of Saccharum hybrid cultivar R570. Taxonomy (NCBI): domain Eukaryota; kingdom Viridiplantae; phylum Streptophyta; class Magnoliopsida; order Poales; family Poaceae; genus Saccharum; species Saccharum hybrid cultivar. Next base: position 2,178,877 of record JAQSUU010000563.1, on the reverse strand, counting down.
AACCCTCGCCACTCCTCTCTCAAACCCCATTGGTGCCTCCTCTTCTAAACCCTCGCCGCCACCGCTTTCATCGCCCCTTGAGTTCGCAACAATGTCCGGTGCCCGCCGCGGCTTCAAGGCCAAGACGTGGGCACGCAACGAGCGCGGCCAGTTCACCCCCTTAGGCGGTCGCAATGGAGGGGGATAGATCCCGGTGCACAACGACGTCTTCTACCTCATCGACTTCGACGAGGAGGTGAAGTCGTCCATCATGCGCCTCACCTTGCAGAGCAGGGCCGTGGGGGAGGGGGAGTGCTCTGCCGGATGGGGCAAAGCCGTGGTGGCATCAGCCATTGACGGGCAGGGCAATGGTGCCGCGGGGGTGACCCCTACCGCTGGGCAAGGCAAAGGCTCGACGGAGTCGATCATCACCAAGAAGAAGGGTCTGTGCACAAGCACAAAGCGAGTAAAAGGATTGGCAGTGTCGACACCAGCAACGAAGATGACATCGTCGTCAGGGAAGAAGAAGGTTAGACCATTCCCCCCTTTGGTAGGGTTAGGGTTTTAGACTTTGAATGCTGTTCATGAGATGCACCGGGTTTTTTCCCATTTTCTTTGCAGCTTTAAGTTGCAGCCTTGAGCATGGATGCTCTACAATGATCAAGATGTCGTGTTCGTGCCATGTGTATGTCTTTAGGTATAGGTGTAGATCTACCTTGCACACAATGTACGTGGTGTGGTGAGTTTATGTTTAAGTTTAGATACAACAACTTGTACATGCAGTATTGAGGCATAGAAAATATCTTCTAATTTTTACCCTTTCTCTCGTACTGGTTCGTATGGAAACCAGTGATAGATTGTACAGGCATGTGGCTAGAAAACATCAAATGAGATAAACATGAAAATGATATGAGATACGTCATGTTTGCTTCCGTAGTTTCTTCTGGCAACCACCACCCAACCAACCAATGTTTACACCTTCAATTCACCGCCTGTTATTGTCTCCTCTTTGGTCCCTTATCTATGTTTCTTTGTCCTTCACAACCTTGTCGATTATAGGATCAACAATTGAATCAACTTGTTTCTTTATCTCGTCAACCTGATCAATATAAGCGATCGCAATAGTTATCCTCTTCATATTTATACATACATATAATAACCACATGTAGATATGTATTAATTCTAAGGGCTACTTTCGCCAGCCACACACACCTCGTCTTAGCTAAAAATGGTAATTGTCTGAACACATTGCCAAACGAAGTCGAACGACCCCACTCCTAGTCTGTGATCTGTGATTGTGCGAATAGTACCAAGTCACTTGTCTTCTAACACTACCTAGCATAAATACAATTTTCTTCTCTTATAAATAAATCGCTTTGTTATATCCATTCACCTCCTTAACCTAAGAGTAGTGTTTGGTATGAATTCTTGGAGACTCCAATAAGTTATGTTTAGATACATGATAAAAAATGCGTGCAAGTAATAATTCACGCTAGCTCTGATAGTCTGATCCCCACACGGCCCAACCCCACAACCCCACGGCCCCACCCACCGAACTGACAACGTGCTTTACCAGATCGTACGTATCTCCAGCTTCCGAACAGATCGAGCAAAAAAGTAGTAGCTGGCAGTAACTTGCAAGACTGTACCATGAGCTTTGCGTAGTAGCAACACTAGTCACTAGCAGCTGCCGTAATCAAAAGCCTAAGTACTCTTGTGGTCGTGTAGCAATAGCTTGCGTTTTTTCTTCACCGAGAAAAATAGATTGCGTAACTAAACTGACCTTCTCGATTAGGGCCTCGGCTTTCTCGGCATCTTCCTCGATCGCATCCGTGACCGTCTTAATCCTCGAGGCCGCTTCCTTGAGATTTTCGTTGCCGGGGAATGCGTCAGCGACCTCGCCGGCGACCTTCTCCGTCGCCTCCGCCACCGTGTCGATCACCTCGATCGCCACCTCTGCCGTCTTCTCTATCTTATCTGTTATTACCGCAAAAAAGTTGCAGTTGCAATCAAAATATATGCATGCTATTGCTAGAAGATGATTTCAGAAAGTGATGATCATACAATCTCTGCTGTTTATACCTTCTAATGTTCTGAACCTCCTGTAGATTGGTATTGCAACTATGACGGCACCAACCAACCACTTGGCCCTGAGAAGCGGATAGATAGATTTGCAGCGCGAGAACGAAATCAATCTGATACATTTGAAAACATTTGAACGATGAACAAGCAACGCGTATATCTGTTCTTCGCTCACCATGGAGGCATGCTGGGTATTGGCAGGTTTCCTCCTGACGGATTGGCAGGGCCAGGACCAACTGCAGGAATTCTGAAAAAGAACAGATGAAACTTTATACACAAAGCCGTTGTGCAGTAGCTGCTGCATGAAACTTACTGTATGTGCCAAGATACAAGCTACTACTAAGCTAGCACTACAAAAAGGTGAAGTCTGTGTTGATGCCAAAAATCAGATTTGGTTGTCAACAGTCTGGAGAAGACTTGATGCATAGTGAGTTAGGATCTAGGAGGAGCTGTAAGAAAGAGATGCATTTACCGTGTAGTAGTTCCTCTGATAGGGAAGGCATTGTTCATGCCTGAAGAATTCATCCTTAAGCTAGTAAGACTTGGTTGGTGATGAGACGATGCGGAGATCACTGGATTCCCGTGGTGACGATGAAAAACCACAGAGGTATGAAGTCCCAAGCCTCTGGAGGTAACAGAAGAACCGAGCGCGGCCATGGGATTTATTAAAGGGCTGAAGTTTCTTCTACGTCGAAGCTACTCTTCGGTGATATCTAGCAAGTTTGTTGCTTGGGGGCAATGAGCTTGTGTTGCTGTCCTCTACTTCGTCCGTGCCGTGAAATCTATCGCTCTGAGCCAACTATCAATATATTAAAGGAGAACGCGGCCATTTGTACAGAGCAAGAAGCTATACAGCAACCTTGACTAGTAGGTTTTTTTTTAGTAGAACCTTCAACCTTGACTGGTTGGTTGCTTTGTAAAGAAGAGACGAGAGGTTGACTTAGAAAGAGGTTGAACGTTACACAATAACAAGGCCACTAGAAATAAAAATCTAGATCGTCAGAGGAAATTTTTTTGAGACAACAATTCTAGGCGGTACTTCAAGACAAAGTCAATAGGCACGTGGAAATGTGGAATGGGTAGTAGAACAAAGGCTCTGGCAGTTAAAACTATTCAGCAAGGTTAATTACAGTTAGACTGAATTTTGAAATAACCAAATGACCATGCACAGTATTTCCCGATGTTTCATTTAGAATCTGCAATCTACAACAATAATTACATGGAAGAGTGGCTGAAGCAAGCTAATGGCAAGAAATGGAATAACGTGAATGGAAGGGCATATCTGTAGCATATCAGAGTATCAGATACGGAGAAATGGCTACAGAAAACATGCTTCTGTAACTACCAAAAAATGAAGTTATTGAAAGTTGTTGGGAGATAAAGTCTGGAGTATGTACGAAGCCTGAAACTAAGTTGTTGAAAGATGAAGAATCAGTGTATACCTACCAAAAAATGAAAATCAGCTAGAGATCTAGCCATCTCCTTTGTTTCAAAAAGTTTGCACCTCAACCATCCTTTTTTTTTTACGAGGGGAAGGGATTCTAGTAACTTGAGAGTATAATTACATCCCTGTTTACACTAGAGTAACTCTAGAGCACCCTAATGACATTCTTCGCCTCTAATTTATGACCTGAACGATTGTCTAGTTCCAATATGCCAAAACTTAGTGATGTCAACAATTACCATTGCAGCTTCACCTTCCAATCATCCACAACAAGACCCAAACTTTGGAACACCGTGGATACTTCGGGAATATCATCCACAATGATGCATTTGACACACTGACAGAGCATCAGCCGCTTCATCGTCGAGTTGGTTCAACTTAAACCATGTGTTGCATGAAAAATTGCCATCTCATGGTATTGGCATTGTCAAATAAACCAATTCGAAACGTCCATCCTCAACATTCTTCTCAGGGTTGACTGAAATCTGGAAGCAGAAGGGACTGTTGTTGCCTTGGCTCAGCAGACATTTGATCAGAATAAGCCAAATAAGATAGAAATTAGGCTTTTGTTCAGTTTTTCTCCTTTTTGCTGTCTCTTTGTTGCCAGAACCATCTATCATACCAGAAGTGCTCAAGTTACACGACTCATAGGTTTCTGACAGCATGTGGCTTTTGTGGCATTCAGATACATCATCTGCAATGATATTGGCAAATAAGGTCTCTGCAGCTCTATTCCTCACAAGCAAAGGAACTTGTCCAGATTGGTCATAGACATATATCTGCGTATGATGATAAGATAGTTTTACAAATATATACTTAACTAGAAAAATAAAAACACAAGCTGTAGAAAGTTTTACCAGAAATGGTTTGTATATCTGGCCAGGAACATGAAGATATTTTGGGTTATTAGGACAATCAAGTGCAAACGTGTTTTCCCCGTGAAGGTTTCTGTATATACATTCATTACATCACGAGAAGAGCAATATGTTTATGTATATAAGCAGATGGCAGCATGGTATTAAGATGCCTACTTGTGATATAGAGGTGAACCACATAACTTGCATCCAGGAGCAACCAAATCTCTGACAGTATCATTGTGCTCTTTGAAAGAAAGTTTGTCGATGATTGACAAGTTTGCCTTAAGGGGGGAGGTCAGAGAACTCCCTAAAACCATCTTGCCAATGCATGCATAAATGTTTATATTACATAATTTTCTCTGAGAGAGTAGTTCTGATATAGACAAGAAATCCGTTGATTCATTTTCTTTTGTTTGTTTCCAGTTCTTCGATACCACCTGTAACTGCAGCATAATACTTTTAAGAGTTTTAGTACATAGAGCGAGTATCTCAATGCTATCTGGCACGGAGAAGACAAATTGACTGTAATACTCAACTTCTTTCATACTCGACTGTGAACTTACTCCCTCCATCCCAAATTATAAGGCATTCCAAGAATCTTGGAGAGTCAAAGGATCTCAAGTTTGACCAAATTTATATGATAAGATAATAATATTTATGACACCAATTAAGTATCATTAGATTCTTCATTAATTATATTTTCATAGTATACCTATTTGATGTTATAAATTTTTATAATTTTCTCTATAATTTTGGTCAAACTTAAGATGCTTTGACTCTCCAAGATTCTTGGAATGTCTTATAATTTGGAATGGAGGGAGTATCTACTAAGAATCATCAATGCCTGAAGTTGTGGTTGTTTTTTCTTTCACTCATAATCATTGTAATTCCAAGGTGAGATGGTGCAAAATACGAAAGCCAAATACAAAGCACTTGTAACGCCAGTGTAGATGGTGAAAACTCAGTGGTTGAGCCCCTAAGGGAAAAGGCAAGTGCAAGTCCATACTCCAGTTAAACTGGATTGGATTATTCCAGTAGATTTTACCTGATGATGATTTTCAGCAAGAGCACCTTTAGTGCGTATGGTCCATTCTGCCACTCTTCTTAGCTTTGATTTTGTAGTATTCCCGACTTTGCAACTGCTTATTAGTTCATGTATTCCTATAAAAGGGCATGCTAAGTTACAACCAGAGTGCTGAAAATATTATGTTATTAAGCATATTTTCCTGCTGAGAAACTCTTAAAAGAATAGGTGTCAATATAAAGTTATAAACAGTGAACGCCTGATACCAAGTTGCCCTATAGTTCAGATAATTAACTTTGTAGGAAAAGTTTTTGCAAAGAAGGAACAACCCAGGTACCCGGATGAAGTATAAGATAACAAATTAGCACACAATATACCAGAAAAAATTCCAGCAACCTGAAGCCATCAATAATTGTCAGTAATAAGCAGAATGACGTCTCCACTCAACCAACAATAATGTCCTTGAAGCCCTTATTGTTACTGGCCAATGTATATTTTCATATGCGCTATATGGTATAGATTGGAAACCAAGCTATAATTTGCTTTCCAAATAGAACATTGTATCATAGAACCAAAAGAAACATTTGCCAGACTGCAACTTAATACCTTCAGGTTCAGGGTTCAGCAAGTCTTTAGAGTTCAACAATACTTGGACTGAAGACATCTGAGAAGCTCTTCCCTCCAGGCCATTTCTAAATTGCACTATCTTAATATCTGAAACAAAATAATTATAAGCTGGCAATAAGCAGCAGAGAGCAGCAAATGTGCCGGCACAAGCAAATACCAGATGGATTTCCTAGGGTCATACTGAAATCTAAAACAAAATGGAAACAACCCTAAGGGGCTGCCATTCTTCCAAGAATTGCGTCAAGTTACAGCGGCAGCTTTCTATAAATTATTCAGTGTAGCTTTTTCATTTTTTTTTTGTAAAAAAAGTAGCATTTTCAGTACAAGTGAAAGCGCACTGCATGAAAAATATGACTGCACAACGGACAGTGGACAGTTATGATCCTCACTTTGCAGCAGTAAGACATCGCCAGCGATTATGGTCGAATTATGCTTGGAGGACCACAGGGAGACAGAGAAGCTGGACCGTGTATCGTCGCCGACTTCAACAATGGTTTTCTGATACGTCCTTCCGGTTGCAGCATTGTGCACCTAGGAACAGAGAGAAAAGAGACCGCCCCTCAAGGACACGTCATAATACACGCACGCCCAAAATCGAAATGCTCTCCCCAGCTAGGCTAGCGCCGCCGCACAGCCGGATGTCGGATTTAGGATTGCGCATTACCTGGTGGGGAAGAATGCGGCGAACGACCGCCAGTAGCTGCACGAATCCGCCGACATGGCTGGCGGCCGCCGAGAGGTCGATCAGTGGCCCGTACCAGCTCACAACTGCCGCCATGAGATGAGACCGCCACCGCCGCTGGCAACGGCCAGTGGGTTTAGCGGTAGAACAGATGGGGCCTCTGGAACCCACCTCCCAGGCTACCACCACTGACGGCGGCGGGACGCAGGGAAGAGCGTGGGTTGGTTGACTGGTTGGAAACGCCTACGCCTGCGCGCGTGTGCCGTGCCCGTGCCGCGCGGCCGCCGGCCCGCCGCTCTGCCAGGATGGGTTACAAGGAGAGCGAGCGAGAAGAGGCAGACGTTTGGGCCGGCAGAAACACGCGGCGTTGGCCTCCGGTGCTTGCAACTGCAACACGCGGCGCATCGGCAGCTGTTTTTTTATCAAAACGTACCTGTATTCAAGTTGGAATACTTACAAAGACCCGTATACAGATACGACATAGCAGGATACAGAGGACAACTGTCCCCACCAAATCACAAACAGGGGCCAAGATAAAACAGAAATTACAAATAAGCCCAAAAACCCTGTGGTCGCCGAGGTCGCCTGCATCAGCCGCTGTGGAATGCCGCCGGGAACCGAAGCCTGCAGGCGCCATCTTTCCCAAAACCGAGAGGACTCCATCGCACAAAGGCTTTGCAAAGAGCCGAAGTAGACACTCGTCCCTAAGAACAAGATATGTCGCGCCCCAAGCCCCCTCGGCCTTGGATCGAAGCTCGCCGTTGATGACAAGCGCTGCCACGGGGAAGTCGAGGTCGATCCATCCTCCACGTTGCCGCAGACCCCACAGCCGCCTCCCCATCCTCGAAGTAAAACGCCGGCACCCACCACGCCTCACCAAACGCCAAGATTGATGACCGCCGACCACTAACTCCTACACAGGAACTCCACACAGGAAGTACCACCTCCACGGGCTCGCCGTCGTCGCCGAAGTGGAGCTTCGACGGGGCGAGAAACAGTCTGAGAGGACTTATTCCGCCACGACACCGCTGTCACTGCCTCGCTGACGCCACTAGGAACCCTAAACCTAGAAACCCTAGGACCTAAACTACCATCTACCCCACCCGCCGGCAAGAGACTGACAATCTCCGCCACCTCGCGATGTCCCGCAGGCCATCGAAGGCGGAAGAGACCGCCAACTCCGCCAGGGTCGCGGAGTTGGCATGACCATTGGCTTGATTCTGGTACCCTTGCTACCACCACTCTGCCTTGTTTTCCCACATCATTCACCCTAACGTTTCAGTGCAACAAATTTTTCAAGACGGGTTTGATTTGCATCTTAGACCCAGCTAACCCGAGCGGCGCGTGCCGAGCTCTACCACTTGTCTGTCCTGCGGGGTATATGTCAGGTACCATAATTAGAGGTACCCAAATTAGGATGGAAATCCGCCCGGCCTCCCAAATCAAACATTAATCTGCCCCGTCTATGGGAAAAATCAACTAAGGAGACCCACGAGCTAACTCTCCCCTTGTTGGGCCTCCAGCAAGCCGCGTGAGAGTACCAGCCCATCTCTCCACTTCATCTAGGCCTCACACAAGGGGTCTCAGAACATCTCTGACTTGCCCAAGACCCCAGCGCTAGGCCACGGGCACAGGCCAACCCGCAGCATCATTACTGTCTCGTTCGAGCCCCAAAGATGACGTCGTCTGTCTCCGCCTCGCCCGAGACGAGCCTCTGACGTCGCTCCCCCATTGGCGCGCTCAAGACCCCCTGTGACGTCACCCACGTTCTTGTGCCGACCAACTAGACAAGCCAGGAATGACAGGAGTCAAATCACGACGCCGTCACCCATAACAGCATAGGAAAGAGTTGCTGGTCACTATGCCACCCATACTGGCACTATATGTAACAGAATCGACCAAATTATAAGAGCACACGTACAAAAACAAGCGCCGAAACGCTCAAATCTTCGAACTTGAGCCCATATAATCTCGGTAGTCAATCGAAATCACGAAGAATTTCAAACCAACTTGCTTACAATCAAGATCGCATCATTCAACATAACACATCACACATTATATTCACAAGTAGTTCCGAAATCCACTTACACACACGGAGTCGTAAATTATTACAAACCAAGTTCATAAAGTAGCGGAAGCATAACACACGCACATTGTTCAAATACTACTGCCAGTCTTACTGATCAACATTCCGCAAAAGCATTAAGGAAAGTACATAACGGAGGATCACGCCCGAGTGATCTAGTCTTCGTCACCCGCAGGGTGGAGACAGCTCTTGCAGAAGCCTTGGTAAAGCATATCATCTGCAACAGGAAGGAATAAACCCTGAGTATTGGAATATACTCAGCTAGACTTACCTGTCAAAAACCAGAAATAAGATGGCACCAAGGATTATGCAAGGCTTTCATAATTGGGCTAGCTGACATCACATTTTGCAGAAAGGCATAAGTAATTGAAACTCTTTTAACCTGTACTAGCAATTATTTTTAGCATTTACCTGTCATCTATCTTAGCACCTGTACTAAATCATTCACTTGATTATAATCAAACAAATAATATTATTATATCCGTAGCAGGTATAATTTGCGGCAACATTGTATCATTTACTTAACCATCTGTTCAATTTAATGAGATCTATGTTACCGCTGCTCAAGTCAAGTGCTCACTAACCGGGAGCGACGACGATTTGAATCGAATTCCTATCCAGCTGGAGGGGTATTTCTAACACTCACCGAGTCACGCCTGGCGAGGGCTGCTCAGGTCACCTTTGGTACAGTTCAGGAGCCGCGGGTCCGACTAATGTCGCATCCCTAAGGGCGACACTCTGCCAGGTGATAGGGACTCTAACCCCCCTTGATCTCACATCAATGTCTCAAGCACATCCTTTCTCTCCTCCAAGATGCAACCTACCATTCGATTCCTGGCCTGAACTGTATTACTCGGCTTTGCGGTCGGAACGACTTATCCGACCAACTAAGTATTAGACTGTGTTCAACATGACTCAAGGACAAACAGCGAATCGGTCCTTAAATGACTCAGACGGTCATAGCTCCGCACCCAAGACGTGAAGTGTCTTGCGGCTGCACTATCGAACTCCCGTCCGGTCTTAATTTCATTTTAAGGCATGGTTCCATCCACGATAGCCAACATAGCCACTCGTGACCCATTCCTACATCTCGTGGATGACCGAAAATCACCCGACTTCTACCGGACTAAGCAGGGCTAAGCATTGACACGTGCCTAAACCTAATTTAGGATTTAAGTAAGATATCTAGACAAGAACAGGTATAATGCAGCAAGTGTTTTCACACAACTCCTACAACTTAATGCAGTAAACAAGTAAAAGTACTCAAGATTAATTTATAAAACAATAGAGTCAGCATGCATCGGGGCTTGCCTTTCAGAAAAGAGGATGGCCGGTGATCTGGGCACTCAGTTAGATCCTCAGTAGCGCCTCCTTCGCTGACTGCTTCTTCGGGCTCCCCTGGCTGCTCCTGGATCTCCTCCGGGATCGCTCCCTTGAACTCGAGAAGAGTCACCCCCTCCGGAACACCTATTGTATGAGTGCATAATAAATCTCATGGATGCATAATGAAGGATGCAGCATGTTCGGGATGAAATACACTACAACCAATTCTAAAGCTCTATTCAAATCACTTCAATAATAAGTGCAAATCTCTTCTCCGGTAGAGAAGTACTTACCTAATCTACACAACCTAATGTATAGTTGTTCCTCCTCTGTTAAGGCCCTAACACCTAACAATCACAAGAATAACTTTACTTAAGTTACCACATCCAAGTACAAAATATCAAAACAAGACAGTCTAAACAGCAGCTAAGTGTTTCTATCATAACTGGAGATTCCCAATTCCAAAAGACATGATACAAGGTAATCTGGAAAGCTTATAAAATGCTCTCCAAATTATTTTCAGACTTTAACACTTAATTCCTAAGTTTTCCTATTCGAAATTCTAGAGTTCCAGAAATCTGTCCTCTCCAAACAGAGAGCAGTCATTTCTGGACAGTCACTTTAAACAGCAATAACTCCTAGACTACTAAGCCAAATGCCCCCAAATTTTGCCACAAGCTATTTTATCAAGTTTACTACAACTTTGGTATTCACAAGTTTTCCAGCAAACACTTTTATTAAGGGTCAAATCCAAAAATGCTACTAGCTGTCCAGAGAGAACCTAGAAATGTGAAGATTAAATATTTATTTATGTGTCAAACTTCCTCTATGACCAAACCAAAGATACTAATAGTTCACACATGTCAAAAGAACACCAGAAAGTAAGGTATGCCAACCTAGAACATTTATTTTCACCCCTTTCTTAATTTACTTAATTGATTAAGTGGGAAAATAAACTTATATGCAAACAGCTCATAAAATTCTACAAAAATTACAAGAGACTCTCTGACCTAAAAATAGGCTACTATAAAATTTTGAACTAAAGTTATTTACAGAAAACCCCTACACAAAATTCACAAGCCAAAAAGGCTGATTTTTGCATAATTAACAATTCACATTGAAAAGTATCAAACAACAGAATTCATATTTTTATTAAACACTTTTGGGTACCAGGACACTCTCCATAAATTTATATGCACATTGCACATGTAGAAAAAATTACTAAAATTCATTCAAGTATTTCCTAAAACAACATGATATCATCATACCTTGAAAAATACTCAAGCACTAGTACCCAAATTTTTACCAGAGCTAGTCCATGCATAAAATAACCTGCCTACCAATTTTCACAATTTTTGGGATAATACAACTCCAGTTATTCATTTAACAAATTTGTATCTAATTTAAGACACATTTCAAAACCCTAATTAAACCTTCCAGAAAATAAACATCACATACATGTTGGATATTTTTCTTAAATACTACACTTCAAGCAAAGCCCAACAAAATTTAAATCATAATTTTTGGACAAGTAAAACCCAAGATATGAATTTCCTAAACATCATCTAAATCTGTGACAAAATAAAAGAAAAACAAAAACTGAAACCCTATCTCGCTACTGGGTCGGCTACCCAAAGCACGGCCCACTACCCCGCGCGCGGTGAACCTGAGCGACGCGGGCCACTAGCGCGCGCGGCCCGCGGTCCGCCAGGCAGAGAGAGAAGCGGACGGGGACGCGCTGTGGTGGCCGGAGCTCGCCGCCGGTGAGCCGGCCGGCGAAATTGAGGGGACGAGCATGGTCACGACATCGAGCTGCGTCGATTGGTGGCAAGAACCGGGCGGCAGAGCAAGGGAAGGGTGCTCGCCGTCGTACATGGCGGATCACCGGGATGGTGGTGGCGCACCTCACCGTCGGTGGGCCCGACATCCTACCCTGAACCCTCGGTGAGCATCCCCGCACTACCCCGATCCTAACGCACCCACTAGCAAGTGACGGAGGTGCCCAGAGAACCTGGCCACGGAGAGCTGCCGTGCGGAGGAACGCCGGCGAGGCACCGCGGCGGCGGGAAGCAAAAATGTGGCCCTACCATGGCTCGGCTGGCTGCATGGAGCGGACGAGGAGGTAGAGGGCTTCAAGGCGGAGCTGTGGACGGGTTTTGGTGGTTTGCGATGCGGTGGCGAGCACGCGTGAGCTCAGCAGAGCATGGGCGGCGATGGCGGCTCGGTTTTTTTCCGCCTGGGCGTGGAGAGAGCGAGAGAGAGAGGTCATGGCGCGAGTGAGGGCGGGGATCGACTTCGTGGCGTCCTTGAAGGCCCGGTGGCCTGACTGGTGGGACCGCGGCCGACGTACGGTCGCCACCACGTGGCCACGCATCAACGACGGCCTGCGGCCGGTCGGCCACGCGGCTCTGAAGAACTGAAACGATGCCACCATCAAATGACTGACAGTGTGATTTTGGCGCTAATTATCTTCTAATCCAGCTTGATTCAGCCGATGATGAGAACAGTAAAGTTATAGAGCTACATGAGGGCTACAACTTTGCCAATTGGAGCTCAGCCTAGTTCGGCATGGTTTGTAAGTTACATGGCGTTGAAGTGGGGTACTTTGAAACTGAAACTTCGAATTTCAGACTTAGAATTTTTCTAAGTGTTGACAGCCCCTCAAACTGACTTGTGGACCATTTTTGAGCATGTTCTGATCATTTTCATGAGATGACCATATTGAGACTTTTGTTCCCTAGGAAATTCTCTACAACTTTGCTTAAGGTTGCTCCTCCATGCAAGGTTTCTATGCTGGACTTTTTAATTGGTCAAACCCAAGCATTCCAAGGTCAAGTGTTGGTCAACAGCACCTTGGAGGGCATTTTGGTAATTTTGATCAACATGAACCTTGCTCCACTACTGACCCTAAGTGTAATTAAGGTGTTGTAAGATATAATTAGCCACTCTACCCCTTAGTTACACAAAAACACTAGTGTCAAATGATTGGAAACAAGCAAAACCCTAATACACCCAAAAATGTTGCATTGTCATGTTGCACATGTTGCAAGACTTTGTTGCACCCATTGATCCCAACAAAAGGTGCTAACCACATTGTCATATTTCAAAATATGTGACCCCATGTTGTACCTACAATTTGCACCACTCACATTTCATAAGCAATCACTTAGTGAAACCAAAACACATTGAGGCATGTTGCATACTCATATTGCAAGCAAAACAAGACATGGATGATATTAATGATGCTCATGCTTATGAAATGCAATGCAATTATGGAAGCTAAACACCTGAGGTGTTACACTATACGCACGATCTAGACCTGCGTGGCGTACAAAACGCCGCTCTAGGCCACTATTCCCTCGAATGGGGCAAGATCACGCCTTCGAGGTCTCGACCCTCTACACTAGTCAAACCGCAGGACAGGCACGTCGCCACAGGGATAATCACGACTCTACATGTTGTAGCTGCGTTATCCACATAGCCACGTATGTCAGGAGATGTCGCTACAGCATCAAAGGACATAGCCCACTCCTCCAACAGCGGCACGCCTCCAACTACAGGGCAAGAGTGGGGACCTTGGATCTTCCTTCCCAGAAAAGATATCACGTAGCACATGCATATAACCCGGTGTTCCCCTTGCGTCTATAAAAGGGGAGGGCAGGGACCATTTCAAGAGGACAGAAGGAAAATCCATTGGCCGTTCAACTCATCAGAAGCGAATATACACACACTCCACTCATATCTTGAGACCTGGGAGCTCCTCCCTCTCTCACCCGCTTGTAACCCCTACTACAAGCACTTCGGTGCAAGATAATACAAGACTCCCCTTCCCACTTGACGTAGGGCATTCTTCAGCCCGAACTAGTATAAATCGCTTGTGTTCTTCATGCACACCATCTGGATCCCCGACGCGCAGACACATATTACTCGTTGGTGCTAGAACCGTCGTTTCTTACACCGACAGTTGGCGCGCCAGGTGTAACACCCCGGTGTTACGCATGCATTTAGCATTTCAAATCATACGCATGATGCATTATTTGCATTTATAATCACATGTGAAGTAGAGTGTATTTTGAGTGAAACATTGCTATGAAATGTGAATGTTGCATACACTTGTTAGAATTGTTTCGCCTTAATTATGCTTGCTAGGCTACTAAAACATGGGTGGCTATAATTGTAAATCATCTAGAATTAGTTAGCACAAATTTTGGAGCAACTTTGGTATTCAAAGTTTTGTCAAATTTGCTTTTAAAAATATTATTAAAAAATGGTCAAAAACCCTTCATATTTAGCTTTTACTCTCCAATTCAAAATCTGTTGGGAATTTTGAGTTGGTCCTTTAATAAAAGTTGTAGAGAATTAAATTCTAAGCAACTTTCATTTTCGAGCCATTTTCAGAAAATGTCATTTTTTTCTCAAAATGGGATTTGAAAACTGTTATTTGAAATTTGTTTGAAATTAGAAAATTGAAAAATCAATTTTTCGCCTAGTGGGTGCCTCGCTTCTGGCCGGCTCGCGCAAGCCCGCCCGGCCTAGCTCGCACTCACGCTCGCTCTCCCGCGCGCGTCCGCGGTCTAGTGGACCGGGCGCACGCCGCTCGCCCGCCTGCTCCCGCACGCCGTGCCCAACCCACGTGCGCGCCCTGCCGCGTGGACGCGCCGCCCAGACGGCCATGGGCGACGGCTGACCGGCCGGTCGAAACCCCTGCACCAGGACGGGATCGCGTCCAGGGTCGCTCCCAACCGTGCCTTAACCCCCGCGCCCGCTCCCACTCTCCCCGCGCGCCTCTCATTTCCGAATGCCGCCACGCTCCTCGCCACCGCGCGGCCACCCGCCATTGCCGCAGCCACCGACCTCGCCTGCGCCGCCTTGCCTTCATCCGAAGCTCCGCAAGCTTCCGCGTGAGCCTCACCTCGACGTAGCCCACCTCTGGCACCGCTATTTCACCAAGGTGAGGGCCGGAAGGGCCGTAACCGCCACGGTGGTGCCGTCGTTGCTCGCCGGAGCCTGCGGCCGTGCCGACCTCCCTGCTCCGCTCCTCTCGTCCTTCGAAAGGCACCATCGCGTTCGCCTTTTCATCGCGGTCCTCGTGCACACCGCGTTCCGTCCCTTCGCGGCCGAAGACAGCCGCTGGCCGTTGGCGGCCGCCGCACTGCCGCGGCCGAGAGCGCCGGCGTGGCCATCCTCTTTCCCCCCGCCCTGGGTCTCCGTTGGACCGTTTCCGACCTTGGGCCGAGAGACCGAGCGGGCCAGCTCGCCTCTTCCCCGCGCGCGCTGCTCAGGCCAAAAATGGCCGTGGGCCAGACATTCTCGCGGGCCGGCCCAGTGACCTGAAGAAGAATTATTTTCTGTTTTTCTTTTATTATTTAGGGAGAGAAATACTTTGAAAAATGTTTGTGTACTTATTTTAGCTCCAAAAATTGTGAAACAAATTTTGGTGGACTTCTTAGAATTAGATCTATGATGTAAAAATATTGTGTGTCAAGTTTGAAATACTTTTCTGTAGAGTTTTATTTAATCATTGAAAGTGCTATTTTCTTGATAAATACTTAATAAATCATAGAAAGCTCAAAAAATATGGTTCCAATTTTGTTAATCTTTTTGTGCAATGTACTTCCTAGGAAAAATATGTGCCATGCATGTCTTGTAGAAAAATTATGATGTGTAGTTCAAGTTCTTTTAATTGATGGTTTTTGTTATTTTTGATAGAGAGCAAAAATTACATAAAACATGTATATGATAATTTTTGTATAGTGATTGGTTACTGTTTAGAATGTGGGAAAAATACTAAATATGTTGTTTGATACTTTTTCATAATACAAAGTATTTTAATGCTCATATTTATGCCCTAGCTTGTTATTTTTGTGTAGGCAGTTCTAGTAATCCTAATGCAATAAAATTTTTGTGGCATGCTAGATTAGATGATAGTAAGCCACTGTAATTTTCTCAGATTTTTCTATGCTACCAAAAGAGGTGTTGCCATTCAAACCTAGTTTCAACTTGGGTTTAATTAACCTTTTTAATGCATGATTAGTTAATAAGGTTTGCTTTGGTGTATCTTTGAAGCATCTTAGCTTGCTGTGGTGACTTGGCATGGTAGAATAGTGGTTGTAGTTGTAGTATACTAGTACATGTTCTTGGATGATGTGGACTACCTTGTAGAAGAGTTGTATTTCTACTCTATCCAATAAACTAAACATGTTCATCTACATTCCATTCATCATGATCATTACATGTCATCTCTCCAATACATTTATGCATGAGCACTTATACATTTGCATCATACAGGATCGTAGGAGGAATTCTGGTAGCAGTTTCCGAGGAGCCGGAAGAGCAGCCCGAGTTGCAAGAGCAGGAGGTGCCCGAGGCGGACGAAGAGGTCGGTGAAGATCTTCCAGAGTGTCCCGACCATTGCCCAAGCTCTTTCGAAAGAGGCAAGCCCTGGAGCATTTCTCTCCCGGTTTGCAAATATTTTATTAATGCTTTACCTTAATTGATGCATTACGTTTAGGAGTTGTTTGCAACCGTTGCTGCATTATGCCTTGTTTACCTTTGTTCTACCATATCCTTGTTACCCTGGTATTCGCAGTCGAGTCAATGCTTAGCTGGCTTAGACCGGTAGAAGTCAGGTGATTGCCTGTCACCTACGAGCTATAGGTGGTTACCTGGATCTGTTTGGATAATTATGTCATTGTGGGAGAACTAAGTGTTAATGTGAAGTTAAGACCGGACGAAAACTTACAGGGTTTCGGACTATAGTGATTTCTGTCTGTGTCGATTAAGGACCGACCGTTGTTGGGCCTCGGGTCATGTTGAACGCATGCCTTACATTTAGCTGGCTGAATAATGTACCTTTTGACCGCGAAGCTGGGAGATTATTTGGGCCGAGTGGATTGCCCGCAGCGCACTGTACCGGAGCAGGTGTGGTAGGACACGGGGTGCGATGATAAGGCCAAAGAGTAGTCGGGCGGCCCCCAGGTACATGTGGTTCCTGGCAAACTCGAGACTTTACCTGAATAGTTGACTCGGTGACTAATATCTCACTTTAGCGGGTGAGTGAGGTTTGTGTGAGGAATAAATTACCAGCTGGTTAATAATCGATTCGAATCGCCATCGTTCACTGGTTAGTGAGCACTTGACTTGAGTTACAACATCATAGTAATGTTGATAAAACACTTGGGTGGTTATGATGAATATGACATTATGGAAGTTGATAATGATTAACTTGATATAATGCCCTTGGAAAAGATTCTTAATTATGCTAAAAATGCCTTTTGCAAATGAGTCAGCTACCCCCACTATAAAGCCCTTCATAATCCTTGGTGTCACTTTATTTTTGGTTATGTCGGGTAAGTCTAGCTGAGTATATTCTCGTACTCAGGGCGTTGTTCCCATTGTTGTTGCAGATGGTCAAATGTACTATGGCTATTGCATTAACTGCCTGTACCCGGCGATGGGCGGCAACTAGGACCAAGAGCACTGGTCACTTCGTATCTCTCATCTGATGCTTTTGTCGAGGATGGCTACCTACTGGCACCGTATCTGAACTAAATGAGTGTGTGTGTCTTATGAAACCATTTGGCTTCCGCTACTTCTATTTTAAACTCGGTTTGTAATAACTATGTTTAAACTCCGATGTATCTGCGATGTGAACTTTTATATAATTTGTGATGGTGACCGCTAAACTTATTACGATCTTGGCTGGTATTTGAGTTGGTTTGAAATCCTTCGTGATTTCACGGACTACCGGGTTATACGGGCTTAAGTTTGCTAAATTGCCTGCGTTGGCGGGTGATTTTCTTACTTAATTTCGTATAATTGGTCGGTTCTGTTACAACAGGTAGGGGGCTTCTGCGCGTCACGATCCGCTTCATCAGGCCACGGATGGCTAGCCGTGGCGTGAGCCAAACCCCGGGCGCACACGTGCGCTTCAGGAGTGTCGACTTCCTCGTCACCACGAATGGAGGGCTGGCGCCGGCTCCGGCCCCCGTCAGGTCTCCACGCTCCGTCGGCATCGACACCGTCACCGTCACTAAGGCCCTCGAGAAGCCACAGCTGCATGCTCCAGAGGCCCGCACCCCTAGGAGCAACCAGCTCCTCGACTTTGACCACGAGCAGCAAGCACGCCAGCTCGCCGTCTTCCTGGGACCTCAGTCGCCCTAGGAGGATTTACGCCATAAGAAGGATCGTACATCATCGCGGAAGTGCTCTGGCCCATCGCCCACAAGTTTGAGGCCATCGATGGCCAACTCTTCACTGACGCATGGGATATCAAACAGATACGTCATTCCTACCCTAACTCTTTCCTAAGATTGTTAACGTACTTTCCCTTATCAATTGCATTATCGTATCCTCGATTTTTAGTGACAACCGACCACGGCAATGGCCCGGGGTCAGGCCTCACTCGAGGGCTGGTAAGGGTATACACATTCGGAAATGCAGAAACGCTTTTTGACCCGACCCCGTCTTGCGTTAAGCTTTAGAGGTAAGAATCACGGGAAAAGACACTGAGTAAAGCTGGTTGGAACGTAAGAGCCCTACGCCCCAGCGGCTATGGTACTTCTGCTCCCCAGTGTGATCAGAGCCTTTTGGCTGTATTTTGAGCTTTCTAAACTTAGCGTCAGGTGGAATCGGGTCGTGTCAACCTTTCATTCAGAAATGCTTTTTTGCATCCGACCCCTTCTCGCGTTAAGGGCTCAAAGCAAGAGGTCGTGGAAAATGGACGCTGAGTAAAATTGGGTAGTCTGCGAAGTACCCATGCCCCAGCGGCTATGGTGCTTTTGCTCTCTAGTGTGATCAGAGTATTTTTCGCCCGCACCTTAAACTTTGCAAACTTAGCGCTAGAACGGGTCGGACTGCATCGACTTTTCTATTGACCTTGGCAACGGCCCGGGGTTGGGCCTCACTCGGGGGCCGACGTGAATATCTTATACTCACCAACGCTTTTTGCACCCGACCCTTTCTTGCGTTAGGTTTCAGAGGTAAGAATCACGGGAAAAGACACTGACTAAAGTTGGTCGGAACGCCGACCCTGTCCTGCGGTTTGACTGGCGTAGAGGGCTGAGGCCTCGGAGACGTGAATCATGGCGTGATCTCGCTCTGTTCGAGGGAATAGTAGCCTAGAGTGGCATTTCATACGCCGCACATGCCTAGATCATGCGTATAGTGTCAGTATGGGTGGTATAGTGACCAACAGTTCTTCCCCATGCTGTTATGGCGACGACGTCGTGATTTGACCCCTGTCATTCGTGGCTTGTCTGATTGGTCGGCGCAAGAATGTGGGTGACGTCACAGGGGGGTCTCGAGCGCTCCAATGGGGGAGCGGCATCAGAGGCCTGTCTCGGGCGAGGTGGAGACAGATGACGTCATCTCTGGGGCTCGGACGATATGATGATGATGCCGCGGGTTGGCCTGTGCCCATGGCCCAGTGCTGGGGTCTCGAGCGAGTCGGAGATGTTCCGAGACCCCTTGTGTGAGGTGAGGAGAGTTAGCCCGTGAATCTCCTTAGTTGATTTTTCTCTTAGACGGGGTAGATTAATGTTTGATTTGGGAGGCCGGGTGAATTTTCATCCTAATTTGGGTACCCCTAATTATGGTACCCGACAATATACGACTTCGTGATGCAAGGGACGTGCGGCGGCTGACAAACACAAACAAACCATTCTGTACAAGGGATGCATACGAGACACTGTCTCCAACCCCGAAAGTGCAGGGCTTCCACAACACATGGATTTGGAGGTCCAAGGTGCCCAATAAAGTGAAGATCTTCGCGTGGCTGTTTTTCAAGGACAGACTCAACATAAAGGCGAGCCTCCTGCACAAAAATATCATGGAAAATGCAATCTGCCAACGCTGCAGTCACCCTAGCGAAGATAGACATCATGTATTTTTCAGCTGTCATACCAGCCGCGATGTGTGGCAGCGCATTAGGCTCTCGACGATCTCAGCTACTGATGATATCAATCTATGGGCAGTTCCTGCTATTCCGGAGGCTGATCCAGCTACTTGGCCATCGGTTCTTCTTACACTTCACGTCTATGGATGCTCGGAATGGCACTGTCTTCGGAGGAGAGACGCACCATTGTCTCTCGGGTATGCGATGACTTGACAACCTGGGAAGGGCGGTTTGTTTCGGCCTCCATGGTCCCTGGTTTGCGACAGTGGAAAATGTATTTTCGTTCATGTATCATTGATCAGCCCACATCTAGTGCTAGCGCCGGATCGTAGATATGTAATTAACTCTTGTGTTCCCTTTGAATAAAATCCAGGCTGGGAATCTCTCATCTAGACTGGAAATCTCTCATCTCCATAGTTCTTCCTATAGAAAAAAACTCCGCTGGCGGCGACGAGATCTTTTTTTTTCACCTCTAGCGGGGGAGGCTTCGAGAGGCAGGGAGAGATCTGCAGCTGGTTTGCTTGCTGTTTGGCCATAATTGGCCAGGGCAAGCTGCTCTGAACAGGTCAGACGAAGTGAGGAACCACATCACAATCACCATATCCTCGGCAACGTCACTCTTCCAGTCATCGTCCCGTCAGGCCTATCGTATCCCTCCCCCAACCCCACACCAAGTCAGCCGGGTAAACGGAGGATGAAAGCAAAAAACGAGGGAAAAAAAGAGAAAAGGTTACTCCATGCCAACAGTGACAAGCCACTGGCCGCCGCGCGGGGCAAGTTTTTCTACGCGCTAGTCCAACTTGGCCACCAACCAAAAGCCCCGAGCTGCGGCGAGCCAGCGGGCAGCCCTCCCTACTGTAGCGGGGAGCCTTCGAGAGGCAGGGAGAGATCGGCAGCTGGTTTGCTTGCTGTTTGGCCATAATTTGCCCGGCAAGCTGCTCTGAACAGGTCAGACGAAGTGAGGAACCACATCACAATCACCGTATCCTCGGCAACGTCACTCTTCCGGTCATCGTCCCGTCAGGCCTGTCGTATCCCTCCCCCGACCCCACACCAAGTCAGCCGGGTAAACGGAGGAGGATGAAAGCAAAAAACGAGGAAAAAAGAGAGAAAGGGTTACTCCATGCCAACAGTGACAAGCCACTGGCCGCCGCGCGCGGCAAGTTTTTCTACGCGCCTGTCCAACGTCCGGTTTAGTTCAAAAAAATCGAATGCATGATACATGCGTAAAGTATTAAATGTAAATAAAAAAACTAATTGCATAGTTTGATTGAAAATCGCAAGACGAATCTTTTAAGTTGAATTAGTCTGATTAGTCTTAAGTGCTATAGTACCTACATGTGCTAATGACTGATTAATTAGACTTAATAAATTCGTCTCGCAGTTTCTAGACGAGTTATGTAATTAGTTTTTTATTAGTATCAAAAACTTTTTTCAACGTCTGACATAAAAAAATTTCGCGTAATAAACACAGCCAGCGGGCAGCCCTCCCCCAGTCCACGGCTCCACTCACCGCCACAGGCCCACAGCCGTGCCGTCCCCGTCCAGTCCACGCACTCACGTTAAGGAACCGAGCCCCCGCACCCGCACGCTTCCCACGATCTTCCCAGCACTTTCCTCTCCGCCTCCCGCGCCTGGTCTCCGCCTCCACCAGCAGCGCGGCCGATGCAGATGCCGCCGTCGCGGCCGATCTGACGCCATCGATCGCCGGCCATGAGGCCTCACCGCCGGGCCCTCTTCTCGGAGCACAGCCCGGGCGCCGGGGACTGCGAGGATCCCTGGTTCAGCTGCCACACGCCACCGCCGGTTCCCAGCTCCCTTGATTTCGGCCCTGGCCCTTCCCCAGCGCAGCCTCCCGTTGGGGCGATCCCACCGTGCCCTCAAGTTTTCCCGCCGTCGCCTGCTCCCGCGCATAACGGTAGGAGGGACCAGGGAGCGGGGATGCAGGGATACGGGCCCCCACCACCCGGCGTCGGCGGTGCAGGCGACCACGACCGACGGCACTTCGTCAAGTACGTGCTCATCGCCGCCGGGGTCATCGCCTTCATCTCGCTGATCCTGCTCGGCGTCTCCGTCGCCGTGCGGCGCCGGCAGGTCCGGCGGAGGCGGCAGGCGCTCCTCGCGCCGTCTATCAACGCGGGAGGCGCGGCGAACGTCGACGACGGCGGCGGCGGGCACGACCACGAGTGGGGCGGCGGCGGAGGAGGAGGCGGAGGCGGAGTGGTGCACCACGTCTGGAACATCCGGACCGTGGGGCTCGACGAGGCGTCCATCAGCTCCATCGCCGTCACGCGGTACCGCGCCGGGGCGGGGCTCCTGGGCGCGGCGGACTGCTCCGTCTGCCTCGGCGAGTTCCAGGACGGCGAGCTCGTGCGCCTGCTGCCCAAGTGCGCGCACGCGTTCCACGTCCCCTGCATCGACACCTGGCTCCGCGCGCACGTCAACTGCCCGATCTGCCGCTCCGACGTGCTCGACCCCGCCGTCACTGCCGCCTCCGGAGGAGGAGGCAGCGAGAGCGTCGGGTCCAGCTCCAGCCCGCCAGCTGATCCAGACGCGAATGCCAACGCCGCAGCAGATCAAGCTGGTGCGGCGAGCGACGCAGCCCCGGATCACGAAGAAGAGGAGAGCGACGGCCGAGACACTTCACCCGCACAAGAGGACCAGCAAGAGCAGTCCAGCTCCGCACAGCCGCCGCCGCCGGAACTCTTGTGCCCGCTGCCGCGTAGCGCGCGGCGCGCGGCGTCCATGGACGCTGTGGCAGTGTCAACTGCGGCGGACGTCGCGGAGCTAGACCGGCTGCCGGAGGAAGCTCCTGAAGAGGAGCAGATCGGTGGGAGGCGGAAGCGCTGGACTGGCCCGACCCGCGAGAAGGCATCGGGTTCGGGTCATCGGAGCAACCTCAGCACCGACAGGCTGCTTCCCAGCGGCGTCCCGAGGTCATTCTTCTCGCGCCATTGCCGCGCTCGGAGCTCGGTGCTGCCACTGTAAGTTGTGGCGGTCACATACTCGAGCTGAATTTTGCTCGCTGAAATAATGTTGCTTCTGTTGTTGGATCGACGGCCGCGATCTGTACACCCTTACGCTTGTGATCTCAAAGAGGTTAGAAGTTGGAACTCGGATCCAGAAATTGGATGTTTGCAAATCGAGAAATGTATACTGTACAGCCCTGTTCTCTGCAGCTTCGATTCACGAATACTCGTGATGATAACCTCATTCTCTCTCGTTCTCTTTCGAGCGAAATTAAATACGGGGATTAACACAAAATCACGTACTATAATTAATTATAATTAAGTGAGACATGGACTACCTGTGTTGTTAGCTGGCATTGGCACTGCATTCTGTCGGTTCCGTCTTTGCTTTTGTCAGAGGAGCATCCGCACGCGGAAATCATTGGTTTGTCTTAAATGTTTCGGAGAAAATTGCATCTCCTCGTCTGCTTTAGGTTAGGTAGGTCTGATGGGCATCGCAGTTGGGCTTCCTCCATAGATCCATTCCGTCATTTGCCATGAAAAACGTCTTGAAAGTACTTGCATTTCCTCTCCTATAATCTAATGTACCTGCAACTGTCGCCTTCAGAAATAGGTTTATTTGTTTCCTGCATTTGGCACTGAAACCAACGTCTGAACGGCAAGATGAACAATGCGGCAGCCGGCAGGTTCCAGAAATCCAGAGCCAGATCCTGACAGTAGCTGGCTCACATCGGACATTATCGGATGGGAAACGGCTTCGTCAATTACTTATTCATCCTATTCCAAGATTAGTACTAGTATACACATCACCTACCGCCTGCATTAAGAATCTGCAGGCCAAGGCGTTTTCTTTGTGGCCAACTGTCCGTGGCCACACGCCTAAGCTTGGAGCCCGTCGATCGACTGCCGGTGCCGGATCTCATCCCTATTCAACGTCAATCCGGCTGCTCAGTGCCTCGCCCAGACACTTCGCAGTGATGCTTCCGCGCTGCGTCCTACCCTGCAACGTGCGCACCCATGATTCGGATTCGATCGTGCCAGCTCGTTTCCGGTTTCCTCAGAACAGACATAAAATACAGGCAGAATCCGGCAGCGGACACCGCGTCGGAGCAGTGAATCAGCGCCGGCGTCTAGCTCCCTCTCAGCTGTCAGCCGCTGCCTTCGCCAACACCATGGGCCTGTTTAGTTCCTCCTCCAACCTAAAAAGAGAATTCAAAAAGTGCTACAGTACCTGTCACATCAAATCTTGCGACACATGCATGGAGTAGTAAATGTAGACGAAAGAAAAAACTAATTACACAGTTTAGTTGTAAATCACGAGACAAATCTTTTGAGCATAATTAGTCCATGATTGGACACAAATTACCAAATAAAAACGAAAAGTGCTACAGTAGCCGAACCCAAACTTTTTCACCAACTAAACAACCCCCATGTCCGCTCGCGCGGTCCTGCACTCCTGCCTTACTGGCGCCCGACTCGCGGCACACGAGACTACCCACACTCATGGACCTCTGAAAGCCCAAGTTTGGTTTTGGTAATTAATGACACCAAGTTGCTAATGCCATGTGTTGAGTGTTTTGAGTTAGGCATAAGCAACACATGTGATGAAGGTGGACGTGGCAAGGAGTGGTAGCCACAAGATCACAAAGAGATGGTGCATATACATGAAATGTAGATCATGGTGGAGATGCACTTAAAGTGGTGGACATGATGATCAAGTGGAGGAGAAGGATCTATGAGCGCAAGGCAAAGGTATAACCATAGGGTTTTCCTTTTGCCGGTCTAAGTTGAGTAGAGAAGTGATTGACCGGATTTAGGATACATAGCCGACTATCAAGAGGGGCAATCACGGTTAGCTCGGGAATCAAGTGCCACTAGATCAATGTCTTGAGCATATGCATTTAGGATCTAGTAAAGAGCTAACATAACGCCTTGGAAAATGTTTGTGAAAATGCTAACACACGAGCACATGGTGGTGAACACTTGTTGGTGTTAGCACATTTGCGAAGGCGGTGGAGTTTAAGCGGTAGAGAGGGGTTTGGGTTCCTCTCTCCCTCCCGCCGAGCTTGCGAGGCGGGATTCGGCGCTTTTTGGAGAAGTGAAACGCCTATTTTCTATTGCGCCGAAAGTCGGAAAAGAAACGGAGGCGAACGGAGGTCACTGCGTGCACCGGACGCTGCACCGGACGCTGCACCGGACGCGGTCACTGTACGACCGGCGCGTCCGGTCAGGCGAACAGCGGTTCACGAGGATCACCGGACGCGGTGCGCGTCCGGTCATAGGTCACCGGACGCGTCCGGTCTTCCAGGGAGCTTACTGGAGTCGCACCGGACGCGGGCACTGTGGCGTCCGGTCCGTTCTTCAGCGCGTCCGGTGGTGGTTTTGCGGTGCGCGGCTCGCTGTTCACCGGCGCGTCCGGTGGGTCACGGGACCGGCGCGTCCGGTCCTGACCAGCGCGTCCGGTGGCTCGGTCGAGCGCGTCCGGTCAACGGTAACGGCTAGTTTGAACGGCACTTTTCTCGTCTGTCGCGTAGTGACCGGACGCGTCCGGTCACCAGGACCGGCGCGTCCGGTGATCGCGATTTCTGCTGCGTCGTTTCTAACGGCTAGTTGCGTACCCCTTCGTTATAAATAGATGGTGGCCGGGGTTTGAGGGTAACTCTTGCACATTTTGAGATATAGAGACATCCTTTGAGCTAGAGAACAACCCCTCCACTCATCTCTTTGATTGATTGCACATCTTGAGTGAGATTGAGTGAGATTCAAGTGCATTGCTTGAGAGTTGCATTCTAGAGGCACTTGATCTTCGAGTTGCTGCGGATTTCTTGTTACTCTTCCGTGTTTCCCGACACGGTAGACGGCTTGGAGCAGAGGAGGTGATTGAGCTCGCAATTGGAGATTGTTGGAGCCTTCACCAAGTGTTGTAAGGGGTTCTTGATCCTTCCCCGCGGGAGTTCGCTAATTGGATACTCTAGTGGAGCTCGTGGCTTGGAGGATCCCCATCTTGTGTGCGGTTGTGCGGCGCCCGCCGAGGGCTCAACTCTTGATAGTTGATTAGCTCGCGAATCGACAAGTGGGTGCATCGCCACAACGAGGAGTAGCTTGCCGGGAAGCAAGTGAACCTCGGGATAAATTCTTGTGTCACTCTCTTCCCGAGGATTTCTCGTGTGTGATTGATTGATTGGTACTCCTCACCTCTACACGGCGGTATAATCACTCAAAGCTCTTCTCTCGATTTACTTCTTGTATCTTCTTCTTGTTGTTGTGTTTAGTGGATAGCCTTGTACTAGAATTGTGTAGGTGGCTTGCTTAATTAGTTAGAGCTAGTGCTTTGTGCTTCGCCACCTTTCGTACTAACTTGTGGTTAAGTAGTTTGTGTAGAAGTTTTTAATTAGGCTATTCACCCCCCCCTCTAGCCTATTTGGACCTTACAAGTGGTATCGGAGCCGAGGCACCGTTTATTTGAGGCTTAACAACCTACGGTGAAGAAGAAATGGCTCAATTAAGTTTGCACATCAACAACACCAAGAAGGCACCTCACTTTGATGGGACAAATTATGCATATTGGAAGGTTAAGATGACCGCACACCTCAAGTCAATCAATAGAGAAGTGTGGAAGGTCACCGAAACAAAATTTGAGGTTGCTAATCCGGAAGCACCTACACCGGTGGAAGAGAAGAAGCTCCAATGCAATGACATTGCCATTAGTGCTCTTCATGAGGCACTAGATGACAAGACCTTTGAGCAAGTGAAGAACATTGAGATCGCTCATGATGCTTGGGCCAAGCTAGAAGAAACTTTTGAGGGCACCGAAGGCACAAAGACCGCCAAAGCATATATCTTGCAAGAAAAGTTCTCTAGTTTCAAGATGCAAGAAGATGAGAGTGTGCCGGAGATGTTTCATAGATTGCAAGTCATTGTAAATGAGCTCAAGGCACTTGGTGAGGAGGTCAAGGACAATCAATTCTCTATGAAGTTTTTGAGAAGCTTACCCAAGAGGTTTGATACATTGATCACCGTGCTAGTGAGGACTACATTGAAGGATTCAACTCCTCAACAAATATTCCAAGAAGTGATGACCGATGATTCATATAGAGAAGATGATGAGAAAGAGGAGTTGGTCAAAAAGAAGAAGAAGGAAAGTGAGAAGAAGGATGATGAGAAGAAGAAGAGTGTGGCATTCAAAGCCACCACATCCAAGGGCAAATCCAAGATTGAATCATCAAGTGAAGAAGACTCAAGCTCTTGTGATAGTGATGACATTGATGAGAAGATGGCTCTCTTTGTCAAGCAATTTGGCAAATTCATGAAGAAGAAGGGCTATCGTGCAAGGAGGAGGAAGAACACATCTAAGAAGAATGAGCATACCATGAGATGCTTTAGATGCCATAGCAAGGACCATCTCATTGCAAAGTGTCCTTATGATAGTGATGATGAAGATGCTATCAAGAAGGAGAGAAAGAAGCAAAAGAAGAAGCAAGAAAAGAAAGAGAGCTCTCATAAAAAGAAGAATGATTCTCATGTTGCTACATGGGATAGTGATGATTCCTCAAGTGATGATGAGGATGACTACAAGAGCAAGAAGAAGGGACATGCTAGCATTGCTATCCAAGAGAAGGTCTCCCTCTTCGACACTCCATCGTGCTTCATGGCTAAGGCCGCTAAGGTATCATCCGATGATGAGAGTGATCATGATAATGCTAGTGATAGTGATAGTGATAGTGATGAAGAAGAATTCACTAAAGATGAACTAATCACTATGCTAGAAGATTGCACTCAACATTATAAAGAATCTAGAAAGGAGTGCAAGGGCTTGCTTAAGGAAAAGAAAAACCTTATGCAAGAGCTTGATGAGCTTAGAGCATCTTATGAGAGTCTAAAGGTAGACCATAAGAAGCTTCAAAAGTCTCACACTAAGCTTGAAGAAGCTCATTCCTCTCTAGTTGAAAAATGTGAAAACATGCCAACTAATGTTGAGAAAGCTAAAACTTGCAACATAGGCATATCTTGTGATATAATTGATGAATCTTGTCATAAGCCTATTGTTGTTGCTCCCACTAACCCTTCATGTAGCTCATCTACATCATCCTCATCTAGTAGTGATGGTTTCACTTGTGACTCCACACTAATAGTTGAGAATGAAAATCTCAAGAAGGAGGTAAAAGAGCTCAATCACACCTTAGCTAAGGCTTATGGTGGTGAGGACCGCTTGCTTATGTGCTTGGGTAGCCAAAGAGCTTCTCTCTACAAAGAGGGATTGGGCTATAACCCCAAGAAAGGCAAGGCCGCTTTTGCTCCTCACAAGACTCGTTTTGTGAAGAACAATGGTAGCTATTGCAAAAGTTGCAAGCAAGTTGGTCACATAGAGCGACATTGCATGAACAAGAAATCCAATGCTAATGTATCCTCAATTAAGTTTGATTCTTTCTATATACTTACCAAGGGTACAAATGGTGTTCAAGCTAAGTTCATTGGTGCACCATGGATGGGCTCAAAGAAGAAAGCCATTTGGGTACCAAAGAGCTTGGTCACTAACCTTGGAGGACCCAAACAAGTTTGGGTACCTAAAAAGAATTGATCTTATCTTGTAGGTCAATTACAAAGCCGGAGGAAGGCATTGGGTGCTTGATAGTGGGTGCACTCAACACATGACCGGGGATTCATGTATGTTCAAATCAATTGATACAAGTCAAAATGGTGGTTTTGATGCTATCACCTTCGGCAACAACAAGAAAGGCAAGGTCAAGGGGCTTGGTAAAATTGCTATCTCAAATGACATGAGCATATCAAATGTATTGCTAGTTGAGAGCTTGGATTTCAATCTTTTGTCGGTGGCACAACTTTGTGATCTTGGTTTCAAGTGCATATTTGGTAGTGATGATGTTGAAGTCATAAGTGTTGATGGATCAAATTTGATATTCAAAGGGTTTAGACATGGTAGCTTATACTTGGTTGACTTCAATGATAGTGAGACACAATTGACATCATGCTTGCTTAGCAAATCTAGTATGGGTTGGTTATGGCATAGAAGGCTTGGTCATGTTGGAATGAAACAATTGAACAAACTTTTGAGGCATGACTTAGTTAGAGGCTTGAAGGATGTCACCTTTGAGAAGGATAAACCTTGTAGTGCTTGTCAAGCCGGTAAACAAGTTGGAAATGCACATCCTAGGAAGAGTGAAATGAGCACATCAAAGGCATTTGAGCTATTGCACATGGACTTGTTTGGGCCAACAACATATACTAGCATTGGTGGCAACAAGTATGGTTTTGTGATAGTGGATGACTACACTAGATACACTTGGGTGTTCTTTCTTTATGACAAGAGTGATGTTTATGATCTATTCAAGTCTTTTGTCAAGAGAGTGCAAAATGAGTTTGAGACTACCATCAAGAAGATTAGAAGTGACAATGGTAGTGAGTTCAAGAACACAAGAATTGAAGATTTATGTGATGATCTTGGTATTGGACATCAATTCTCACCAAAATACACTCCTCAATCCAATGGTGTAGTTGAAAGAAAGAATAGAACTTTGATTGACATGGCTAGATCAATGCTTAGTGAATACAATGTGAGTCATTCATTTTGGAGTGAAGCCATTAACACGGCTTGCTATTGTAGCAACCGTCTCTATTGCCATGGAAAGCTTGGAAAGACACCATATGAGCTATTGAATGGAAGAAAGCCCAACATTGCATACTTTAGAGTGTTTGGTTGCAAATGCTATATTCTCAAGAAAGGCACTAGATTGAGTAAGTTTGAAAAGAGATGTGATGAAGGGTTCTTACTTGGTTATTCTACCACAAGCAAAGCATATAGAGTTTGGAATCTCACTAATGGCACCTTGGAAGAAGTTCATGATGTTGAGTTTGATGAAACCCAAGGTTCTCAAAATGAAGATCAAAACCTTGATGATGTGAGAGGAGATCAATTGTCAAATGCAATGAAGAACATGGACATTGGTGATGTTAGGCCAAGGCAAGTTGATGATGATGATATTCATATGATCAATCAAAATGTGCAAATTGATACAAATCAAGCAAGCTCAAGTGGTTCTCTTGATGAAGTGCAAGATCAAGGTCAAGCTAGTGGAAGCAATCAACTCCCAATACTCCAACCTACTAGTATTGCAAGAGATCATCCATTGGATCAAATCATTGGTGGAATTCAAAGTGGTGTTCAAACTAGATCAAGATTAGCATCCTTTTGTGAGCACTACTCATTTGTGTCACTTGAAGAACCTAAGAAAATAGATGATGCTTTGAAGGATTCCGATTGGGTAAATGCCATGCATGAAGAACTAAACAACTTTGCTAGAAATCAAGTTTGGGAACTTGTGGAAAGACCAAAGAACTACAATGTAATTGGCACCAAGTGGGTCTTTAAAAATAAGCAAGATCAAGATGGCATGGTTGTGAGGAACAAAGCAAGATTAGTAGCACAAGGATACACTTAAGTTGAGGGTCTTGACTTTGGAGAAACATATGCACCGGTTGCAAGATTGGAGGCTATTAGAATCTTATTAGCATATGCTTGTGCACACAACATCAA
The DNA here is from genome assembly GCA_038087645.1 of Saccharum hybrid cultivar R570. NCBI lineage: Eukaryota > Viridiplantae > Streptophyta > Magnoliopsida > Poales > Poaceae > Saccharum > Saccharum hybrid cultivar. The sequence continues at coordinate 2,148,357 of JAQSUU010000563.1, read as the reverse complement.
GCTCTATCAAATGGATGTCAAGAGTGCATTTCTTAATGGTTACATCAATGAAGAAGTTTTTGTTGAGCAACCTCCCGGTTTTGAAGATGACAAGAAGCCCAACCATGTTTACAAGCTCAAGAAGGCATTGTATGGTTTGAAGCAAGCACCTAGAGCATGGTATGAGAGATTGAGGGACTTTCTTCTCTCTAAAGGGTTCAAGATGGGAAAGGTTGACACCACTCTCTTCACCAAGAAAATTGGAAATGACTTGTTTGTGTTGCAAATCTATGTGGATGACATTATCTTTGGATCAACCAATCAAGATTTTTTGAAGAGTTTGGAAATATGATGGCAAAAGAGTTTGAGATGTCTATGATTGGAGAGCTTAGTTACTTCCTTGGACTTCAAATCAAGCAAATGAAGAATGGCACTTTTGTAAGTCAAGGCAAGTACATCAAGGACATGATCAAGAAGTTTGGATTGCAAGATGCTAAGCCAATGAGTACACCAATGGGCACAAATGATCAATTGGGTATTGATGGAAGTGGCAACATGGTAGATCAAAAGCAATACCGGTCTATGATTGGAAGTTTGCTCTATGTCACCGCTTCTAGGCCGGATGTGATGTTTAGTGTGTGCAAATGTGCAAGATATCAAGCTTCACCTAGAGAAAGTCACTTGAAAGCAACCAAGAGGATATTGAGATATCTTAAGGGCACTCATGATGTTGGATTATGGTTTCCAAAGGGGTCAAGTTTTGAGTTGATTGGATATTCGGACTCCGACTATGGTGGATGCAAGATTGATAGAATGAGCACAAGTGGCACTTGTCAATTGCTTGGAAGGTCTCTTGTTTCATGGTCATCAAAGAAACAAAATAGTGTTGCACTATCTACCGCCGAGGCCGAATACATTAGTGCCGGTAGTTGTTGTGCACAATTGCTTTGGATGAAGGCCACTTTGAATGACTTTGGAATCAAATTCAAGAATGTGCCTTTGTTTTGTGATAATGAGAGTGCTATCAAGATGACACAAAATCCGGTTCAACATTCAAGAACCAAGCACATTGATATTAGGCATCACTTCATAAGAGACCATCAACAAAAGGGTGATATTAGCATTGAGAGCATTGGCACCGAAGATCAACTAGCCGACATATTCACAAAGCCACTTGATGAGAAGAGATTTTACAAGTTGAAGAATGAATTGAACATACTTGACTTCTCCAACTTGAGATGAGTGCACCCCCACATTCTTATATGACATGCCTCTCCTCCGACATAGCAAGGTAAAGCTATTTGGCATATCATCCATACTTTGCTAAGGACATGTTTAGAACATATAGACATATTTGCATGACAAATAGGCTCATTCATGAAAATCAAATGATTTTAATGTATATATGGTACCACTATTGCTCCTATGTTTGATTGATCTAGTGGTAACATATGACATGTTTGTGGGCTTGCAAACCTAGTGTTGAATCTAGAAAATGGGCTCATGATGTGTAATTCAACATGGTCAAGATAACCCTTATACTTTATGAGGTGTGAAGAAGCTTGTCCTTGGATCAAACCGAATTACATATTCTAGGCAAGTGATCTAGATTGAACCATAATTTGGACTCCCTCATATTGATTGACTTAACTCTCACTAAAATTAGCACCTTTTTGGTGATTATTGACAAAGGGGGAGAGAAAAGTCACAAAGATAGAAAAGTCACAAAGGGGGAGAAAGATATAATAAGAGGGGAGAGAAAAGTCACAAAAAGAAAAAGTTACTAAGGGGGAGCAAGCTCATGAACTATTTGTTGCATTTGTATGCGCATTAACATGATGAATTGTTGCATTGCAAAGCTTAAATTTATATTCATGTTTGTATGGTGATTGCTAGAAATAGAACTTGAATGATGTTTTGTTGAGAGTAGCTTTACTAGTGGTTTCTAGACACCATTGCTCTTAATGTTGATCTCACGGGGTACTTTAGTGTTTGTGATCTTTACAAGTGATGAATTACAAGTGGTGTCTAGCTACATCGATGCTAAGGATGGTATATAAAGGCAACTCCGATTGGTATCACGCTTCAAAGGTCCATTCTATATACCTTAGCATCATTTTGATAGTAGTAACTCTCCCAAAATTTCAAATCCATACATATGTGCAACTTTGGACCAAACTCATGGAAGCACATATGTAGGGGGAGCTAATACTATCGAAATTGAAAATTGATTTCATTTCATATCTTTGTGATGGTTGTCATCAATTACCAAAAAGGGGGAGATTGAAAGCCCAAGTTTGGTTTTGGTAATTAATGACACCAAGTTGCTAATGCCATGTGTTGAGTGTTTTGAGTTAGGCATAAGCAACACATGTGATGAAGGTGGACGTGGCAAGGAGTGGTAGCCACAAGATCACAAAGAGATGGTGCATATACATGAAATGTAGATCATGGTGGAGATGCACTTAAAGTGGTGGACATGATGATCAAGTGGAGGAGAAGGATCTATGAGCGCAAGGCAAAGGTATAACCATAGGGTTTTCCTTTTGCCGGTCTAAGTTGAGTAGAGAAGTGATTGACCGGATTTAGGATACATAGCCGACTATCAAGAGGGGCAATCACGGTTAGCTCGGGAATCAAGTGCCACTAGATCAATGTCTTGAGCATATGCATTTAGGATCTAGTAAAGAGCTAACATAACGCCTTGGAAAATGTTTGTGAAAATGCTAACACACGAGCACATGGTGGTGAACACTTGTTGGTGTTAGCACATTTGCGAAGGCGGTGGAGTTTAAGCGGTAGAGAGGGGTTTGGGTTCCTCTCTCCCTCCCGCCGAGCTTGCGAGGCGGGATTCGGCGCTTTTTGGAGAAGTGAAACGCCTATTTTCTATTGCGCCGAAAGTCGGAAAAGAAACGGAGGCGAACGGAGGTCACTGCGTGCACCGGACGCTGCACCGGACGCTGCACCGGACGCGGTCACTGTACGACCGGCGCGTCCGGTCAGGCGAACAGCGGTTCACGAGGATCACCGGACGCGGTGCGCGTCCGGTCATAGGTCACCGGACGCGTCCGGTCTTCCAGGGAGCTTACTGGAGTCGCACCGGACGCGGGCACTGTGGCGTCCGGTCCGTTCTTCAGCGCGTCCGGTGGTGGTTTTGCGGTGCGCGGCTCGCTGTTCACCGGCGCGTCCGGTGGGTCACGGGACCGGCGCGTCCGGTCCTGACCAGCGCGTCCGGTGGCTCGGTCGAGCGCGTCCGGTCAACGGTAACGGCTAGTTTGAACGGCACTTTTCTCGTCTGTCGCGTAGTGACCGGACGCGTCCGGTCACCCGGACCGGCGCGTCCGGTGATCGCGATTTCTGCTGCGTCGTTTCTAACGGCTAGTTGCGTACCCCTTCGTTATAAATAGATGGTGGCCGGGGTTTGAGGGTAACTCTTGCACATTTTGAGATATAGAGACATCCTTTGAGCTAGAGAACAACCCCTCCACTCATCTCTTTGATTGATTGCACATCTTGAGTGAGATTGAGTGAGATTCAAGTGCATTGCTTGAGAGTTGCATTCTAGAGGCACTTGATCTTCGAGTTGCTGCGGATTTCTTGTTACTCTTCCGTGTTTCCCGACACGGTAGACGGCTTGGAGCAGCGGAGGTGATTGAGCTCGCAATTGGAGATTGTTGGAGCCTTCACCAAGTGTTGTAAGGGGTTCTTGATCCTTCCCCGCGGGAGTTCGCTAATTGGATACTCTAGTGGAGCTCGTGGCTTGGAGGATCCCCATCTTGTGTGCGGTTGTGCGGCGCCCGCCGAGGGCTCAACTCTTGATAGTTGATTAGCTCGCGAACCGACAAGTGGGTGCATCGCCACAACGAGGAGTAGCTTGCCGGGAAGCAAGTGAACCTCGGGATAAATTCTTGTGTCACTCTCTTCCCGAGGATTTCTCGTGTGTGATTGATTGATTGGTACTCCTCACCTCTACACGGCGGTATAATCACTCGAAGCTCTTCTCTCGATTTACTTCTTGTATCTTCTTCTTGTTGTTGTGTTTAGTGGATAGCCTTGTACTAGAATTGTGTAGGTGGCTTGCTTAATTAGTTAGAGCTAGTGCTTTGTGCTTCGCCACCTTTCGTACTAACTTGTGGTTAAGTAGTTTGTGTAGAAGTTTTTAATTAGGCTATTCACCCCCCCCTCTAGCCTATTTGGACCTTACAACCTCTATATTCATCCTCTATACATCCTGGTCAGCAAGATTCTCTCCTCTATACTCAATTCTTTCGCACTCATCCATCCTCTATATCATCCTCTATCTACTTTACTACTTGTCACTTTATCTAAATATATCCATGTGTGATCTAGTTTTGAAGGATTTATTGAGACGAATTTAATGATGCAATCGAAATTTAATTTGAATTTTTGGTTTATGAGTTATAATATTTTTTTCCCTTTGTTTAGCTAGTGGGGCCCGCCACTATAGAGTATAGAGTATAGAGTAAGCACTGTACTATTCTAAATATAGAGTGAGAAAAAGGATAGAGTATCGTTTTAGAGTACCCAGTGCAGCAGTTTTTACTTTATATTCATACTCTAAAATTTAGAGTATCGTTTTAGAGTACACACTGCATCGGAGTATATCAGGGGAAGCTTGCGGCACCGCGAGCTTTCGCGGCTCCATTTTGTCATGGCGACACCGCGAGCTTTCGCGCCTCCATTTTAATAATAAAAACCCTAAACCTTTAGGAAGATAAGTACTGTACGCTTCTTATAAAGAAAAGGTACTGCACGCTGAACTCAGCCGCGTACCTCAGGTATCTGACTATTTATTCCCTGCAATCATGCTCCCGAAAATGGATTTAGAGTCTGCACAGAACGCTCTTTTGAAATTAAAACTTATTACAGGGGTATCCAGACGGCCACGGCCCACGGCATGTTCTTGGTCCGGATTACAGCCAAGGCGGTGTTTCGGCCATCAGTGGTCCGCATCGTCAGGGACGGCGCCTTGGCAGTTGGCCCGGGGCGTCGCTGTGTTCCTACCTGCCCGGTGCATGTGAACTGTGGAACATAACAAAGTCTCGTTGCCAGACGCTAATCGTTGTGGTCACCAACTCACCACTCACCACCAAGAGTCCGGGACGTCGCGGGGGCTCCAGTATAGCCTCCAGGCCACGATCGGCTCCGTCGTCGTCTTTTGAAGGCAGACTGATGATGCAAGTGGTATCTAATCGTGTTCTTTGAGTCAGTTGATTAATTGCGATCAAACGTTATTCTAGTTTATTTTTTCTCTCACTCAGATTCTAAGAAATACCATTTTAGTTTACCCCCTCCGTCTATAAAAAATGCAATTATCACTTTTTAAGCAGTCAAACAATTTAAGTTTTGACTAAATTCTTCTACAACTAAAAAGTACCGAAGCTAGACTCTACCGGCGGGACGACGTGGGTCGCTCCGCCTCGCTTTGCCCGGCGTCGTACGCGCCCCCTGACACCACGTAACCCCCAGCGGTTCCGCAAGCGAACCAGCGATCAGGCGGTGATCGCATGTCTCGAACCCTGCGCACACGGTCCACGCACGACGGGGTGTGATAGCTTGCTCCCTCTTTCCTCGGCGCGTGCACGACACCCGCACGGTGGACCCAAACGTCTAAATCAGACTGCCGCTCTCTCGCTTCCCCAGGCGCACGCGCGCACGCTCCCCCGCGCGTGGACCAACGCTCCCTCCCCTCGCGAGATGCCACCTCCAATCACACTCCCTCCCCTCGCGAGATGCCGCCTCCAATCAGCTCCTTCCCCTCGCCACGACCAGTCACCGCTCCCTCCTCACTTTCCCTCGTGACTTGAGCGCCCCGCGGTTGCCCACGCCACCGCCTCCACTTCCTCCCAGACGCTCTTCGCTTGTTGCACAGGCGCCGCGTCGATCTCGCCGCGACACCCCGCGCTGCTGCCCACACCACCACCTCCTCTCACTCCCTGCCACGCGCAGCCACCGCAAGGCCGTGGCGAGAAGGAGAAGGCCCGCCGTCGGCGGATGCACGGACCATCTCTGGCTCTGCCTTCGGTCTGTGACCTCAACATCCGCCCCTGCGTCAAGGTTTGTACCACCTTGACGACGATCTTTTCTCTTCTTTCCGATCTCGACAACGATCCCTTCTCCGCAGCTCTGGTTTTTCCTTGCCGCCCTATCCCAAGCCATCCGCCGGGTACCTGTGGCCGCGGGTAGCAGCCAACCTCGCCACAGGCCAGCGGCCTCCCCTTCCTCTCCCGATAGAAGATGCTGCCGCCGACGGCCTGTTCGTCGGAGGAGAGTATGTGCGCCGCCCATCCCTAGCGCCTGGCCTCCCCGACGCCTGACCCCGTGTGCCGCGCAGATGGCCTCCACGAGCACCGCGCTCACCTCGTCCTCTCTCTCTCCTTCTTCCCATTTCGTCACCACCTCCACGAGTATGCCGCCTCCCTCGACCACGGCGGAGTGCGCCGCGGCGCAGTGAATGTGAACTCTGCTCTGAATAAAGTGTGCAGGCTTCAAGTCAGAGAGAGACATAGAGCTCCTCACTGCACGGGGGCTCAGGTCCTGCTCCTTGATCTGTTCGCATCACTCATCGGACATCATTCCTGCCGTCAAGTTGCAGTTCCTCCCCTCCACTCTCTCCTGCTCCTCTCTCCTTTTCTCCCGGCCATATTCCTCCTTTGTACTCCTTCAATCCTTCCTCCTCTGCTCCGGGGAAGCAAATAGCCTACCTGTTACTCCTCTACTCCTCTGTATAAATTTTAGAGGCATATATTATTAAATCCTTCTCTGAATAGTGTTGTCTGCGCTGTAGGTACTTGGTATGTAGTTGTGGATAGAATATGCCTCTGAAATCTTCAATTGGATTCATTGATTCAGTGTGGCGAGGGACATGTGTGTTTGACCCTAGAGATTACTCTTTCTGCAACCCATGTGCAAGTGCAATTCGATATTCTTCTTTAGTAGTTTGCAGGGTTCTATATATTGAATATATACGCACATTTTCTTATTGTTAGACTATGACAAACATACAGTTTGATATATTCCCAATGACTCGCTATTCAGTCCATTCTTTTGTCCATATCTTGTAGCTCCTAATGCCTGTATTCTTTACAAACTAGAACTTTATTCGGAAGATGTGGCACCTACTGTATAATAATGCTTACAGAAGGTATGCAACGTTGAGCTTTTTCGTCGCTTGACTTGTTTATGCAGACTGATAAGTCCTTGGTAATATTCAGTTAATGTATTCTTAAATTTTTAATTTGTACCTGTCACTCTTCAAAAATACAGAGAAGCATCAAGCTTTTCAGGTGCATATTGTTTTTTGCAAGCTATTTCTGTAAGCGTTGGATGAGAGGGTCTATTGTAATTGAATGGATCCCAAGAAAAGTGACGAATGTTGCTCAGTATTAGGAGTCCTTCCATCTGTTGCAAATAAAGGTAACAAATTATTAATTTGTTTACTTGTGTATATTTAATATTACATTTACTGTATTTAGCACCGAGCTATAATAGCTACTTTTAGTTGGTCAAATTGCATCAGAATTACTAAGGGTGGATGAAGACCCGAAGGAGCGCAAGAGGGAAAGAGAAAGAGCAAGGTTTACATCAATGTCTGAAGAGAGAAGGAATGAATTGAATAAGAAGCGTCGTGAATTATACCAACGCAAGAAGGGTGATGCTACTTTAAGTGATATTGTTCTATATAACAATGACTATGGTTTCTCATCTTAATTTTTTTTTGCAGTGGGTAAAAACATGGTTGGTTCATGTACAGAAGTCGTGGACCCTAGACTACATAGAAATCAAAGGGATAGAGCTCGTCGTGCATCAATGCCTTGCGATAAAAGAGAAGAAATAAACAGAAAGCGGCGTGAATATTATCAAAGAAAAAAGGAACAACCTATGCTCGCTGAACCAAATAATGGTGGCACTACATACATTTTGCTCAATATAAACATACAATGTATTTCTTACGATTCATATATACTTTTGAATTTTTTTTGTAGGTGGTAAGCCATCAAGAAACAAAGAAAATGAGGATTCTACTAACTATGGTAAATAACTCATTGCGAACGATTCATGTCCGCATTAGTGTTAGTAATAAAGATAACTTTGTTAAACCAATTACCAGGTGCTATTTTGTTTTTGTCATGTGTGATTACAGTTAACATAAATCTTTAGAGGGGTTTTTAAACACTCTGTATGTTTATAGTAAACATAAGGCGTATACTATAGAACATTTAATTGATGCATTCTACAAAATATATTTAATTGTATATTTTATTTTTTTTCTTGCTTTGAATCATAAAATTGATTAAAATAGGTACAAGGATCAACATAAACATTAATTCATGAATATACTCAAATTTAAAGGCCAGTAATAAAAGAATGTTTTAATTGGTGTTTGCATTCCAAACCTTAGGTGAAATCTCTCCAGCCGACGTTGCATATGTGCTCAGAGAAAAAAAATGCACTTATAGCCGACAGTGGTACAAAAATATGCCACTCGAGAAGAAAAAAGCTAGGAAGAAACGTGAAGGGTTGTATAATGCGACGGTCGAACGAAAGGAGGCAAAGAGAGCTTCCTACAGAAGACGGAAGGAATTTCGTGCCAACACTTTACACCCCGATTCCATTGCTATGGAAAACCCTATGTATATTCCTTCACCATAATCAAGGTAATGTATGTATGCAACTATGTATTTTTTTAGAAATCTTTCATACTTCATGACCAAAAGCATGCCGGACATATGTTGTCATCACCGTGGCTTCAGGTTCCTGTTTTCTCCAGTAACGGTTTTGGGGATTCAGATTTTAGGTTCTATATAGCTTTCCTTTTTAGAAAATGAAAACCTTGATTGGATTGCTTCTTCCTTGGTTAACTTGCTTATCCGTCAGTCAGTTTGAGAGAATTTCGATGGCCTTTTATAACATATAATAACACTCGATGAAAAGTTGCACTTTTGTAATGCTTGCTTTGCATGCACGATTTTTTTCCTCTCTTCCGGTTAATGGCTTTAGTGCTATCTTTTCCATAATTCACTTTGGTGCAATGAGGACTACCTATCAATCTTTATGTCACATCAGGACTTGCCACGGGATCAATGTACATTAAAGGGGATCAAATTTCATTATCTGAATGCAGGTCAGCAGTTAAGTGCATCATTGCAACGGCTTCATTGTTTCAAATTTCATTATCTGAATGTACAAGGTTTCAAATTTCATTATCTGAATGTAGGACAAAGAAGATAAGAACAACGCTCAATGTTTCAAATCATGTTACTTTGTCTGCTATTATATGATTCTCTAAATTACTTAGTTGGAAAATCATTTGTAACATACATCCATCGAAGTGAGAACCTTAGGGCCATTTCTTAAATTTTCTAGAATTTTTGATACAAGAAAGAGGAAGAGCTTATCCTAGAGAGTGCAAGATTGCTCTAACCACTGATCACAATAAGTATGTCAGTTTTACTTTCATCATATAGTGCTAATAAATGACTGCAATTTCCAAAACAAGACCTCAACCAAAACAAGACAAAGGATCAGTAATAGTAGTTCCTCGTTGATGACATATTGGCATGAACACCTGCAGGGTCATGGTGTCCCTGGAGGGTGCTGGAAACATGCATGATATCGTCCTTGATGCCTTCATGCTTCTGGTTCGACACTGCAGAGGGAGCTTTTATCTATTTTTGTTGATCCATAACTGCATGGTTATGAACATTTAGGAGCAACATCCCCAATTTTATTTGTTATACGTTAAGTGAAGAGGAAATTTGGATCTTTGATAAATGGATGCACCTTCGTATTCGCAATAGATCCGTTCAAGGCAATGCCCAATAGCACCCCAAAGTTTGCTAACAAACTATTGGATATGGGTTCAATTCAACATTTACTACATGTTATGGGATTTTACATATGTTTTAGCCGTGTAGCTTACACCATGAGATTCTATATATACCCGTAGCAACGCACGGACACTCACCTAGTTAAATAAAAAATAATAACATGCATGATACAAAATAAGTATCGATTAGTTATAGAATATATTTTCTTAATGAATTTATTTTGGAGACACAATGCTAGAATGGGACATCAAGACACGTAGATGAAGACTGCCATAAAAAAACACATGTCAAAGACACATCAACTCACATCCACCACTACTGTACATTGATGAGCTAGCCCTCGGACAACTTTCCATATAGCTAGTGGATTGCCACACACATCGCCTAACGATAAAATTGTCAAGACAAAACACCAAAGTCACCACTTGCACCATCGTTCCCGACATTGTGTCCCACACCGAGGTAGCCTCTGCCAAGTAGAACTAGTCACCGCAATCCACTGCAAGCCGTGTAATTGTCACGTTATCAGATCCGCTTGTGCCGCCTCATGACGCTGTCCTCTACACCAAACTATAGACACTCCCATGCAAGGCTAGCTGCCATAGTCAGCCACAAGCCGTCACTCCAATACGTGAGCAACGGCCTCTAGGCGACGTCATGCTAACTTCGTCCATCGAGATCTAGTAACTCACAACATCCCTGTCGCTTTATCGAAAATAACCAAAATGCACATAAGGACTCCATCTATCATAAAGAAGACCTCTTGTATTGGGACAGCCGTCGCAACATGAGACCGCGTCTGCTGCCTAGCAGTGCACCTCTGCCCGCCACCTCTTTCTATGTTGGTCTTCTGCCAACTTCGCGGTCACCACTGACACACAATTCTACTATCGCTCCTCAACTGCAAGACATAGGCCATACCCTTAAATTGCTACGTCAACGCCTTCTTTCTGACCGTCTACCACCACCACGGACCTCTGCTCCTCGAGTCCTCAACATATTCCTCCAGTTTATACTTCGCCGTTATCATCGCACGAAGATTGCCGCTTCACCGGCCTCGGGCGAACCCCACACAGTCGTCGTCGCTGCTCGTGCAGCCAATGTCCCTGACCGATGCACCAAACGATAGTTCGAGTGTGCTGTAAGCCGGTTACCTACGTGTGTCACATAACTTCACAAAATATAGCTGGCTACTACGGCGCCTTCAATGCTGCTGTCAGTTTGTTGTTGTAGCACATTTTAGATTTTGCGGACGTTGGATCTGTAACAGACATTTCCATAAATTTGGAAAAAAAAAGAAGACACGTAAGCAGAGAAAAGAGTATATGCATGGATCGTGTCATGAGTGGGCGAGTCCTAGATGCGTGGTGTGTGGCACGAAGAATTCACAAGATGACAAGATCCCCTAGTTTCGTTGGCGATGACAACCCCTAGCTTCGTTGCCGATGACAAGATCCCCTAGCTGCAGTGGTTTTGGGCAGAGACGTGTACCACCTGTTTTGGTTTGGGGATTCACTTGGCCTTATTTAGTTCTAAAATATTTCAGAAAAAACAATATATTCTTCGTCACATCAAATCTTTAGACACATGTATAAAGTATTAAATATAGATAAAAAATAAAACTAATTACACAGTTTAGACGAAATGGATAAGACAAATCTTTTAAGCCTAATTAAGCAATGATTGGACACTAATTACTAAATAACAACGAAAAATGCTACAGTTGCATTTCACAAAATATTTTATGAACTAAACAAGCCCTTGGGCTGTCAGTGGTCTGGCATGAACTCGTACTGGCTTATCCAAGCTCTACGAGGAATGTACGTATTGATGACGGATGGCTGCAGTCAAACCAAATGGATGTTATCGGCGGCGTTTCTGTCCGGCACACACAACTCTTTTCGCGATGCGTCCGGCACCTGCACCTCGCCACTGGACCGGTGACGGTTCATAGCCTCGCTCTCCTTTCGACATTCTCTTTATAATTGGAGGTGTTTAGTTTCTCTCCCTAAAAATTTTCACCTTGTTACATCAGATATTTAGACACATGCACAGAGTATTAAATGTAGACGAAAAAATAACTAATTACATAAATTGTGATAAATTTGCAAGATGAATTTTTTAAGCCTAATTAATTTATGATTCGACAATGTTGTGCTACAGTAAATCTATGCTAGTGACGGATTAATTAGGCTTAATAAATTTATCTTACGGTTTCCAAACGAGTTATGTAATTAGTTTTTTTATTAGTAATCACCCTTCGATATTCTATGAAATATTTAACGTGACACCTCAAAATTTTTCGTAAACACCCCGCATAGTAGTAGAAGGCATGCAGTGCAGCGTGCAGGAGAAGGCACGCCCGGGCGCTGCCGCAAAGATACACCGTCGTCCTGGTCCTGGCGACGCCAACCGTAGCCAGGAGCCGCGCTAGGCGACGCAAACGCCTTTGGACATGTGGCGACGGCCACCTTATCCTACATGGTTTCTTTACCGTTTCTTTATGCCAGTAGTCACTACCCAGTACACGAACCTTCCCCGTTGTTTGTGCAAAGCAATTTATATGGTCGCTTTTGCCTTTGCCCCCACATGAATTTCTCAAAGTCAGATTGACACGTGCACAACCACAACCAAAAGGAGAGCAAAAAAGAGAGACTGGGAGGGAACTGCATGATTTGCAGTCCCATTACTGAGAGAACAGTACCTCGTAAAGAATGATGGTAAACAGTTTTTCAGGATGAAATGATGATTAACGAGCGCAGATCATCTAGCTTAAAGCTGACGCTCGCAGCGTAATGCTTCTCCCACTCACGTCGATTCGTGACAGCAAAAAGAGAGGCTACCGTCTCCAAATCAAAAGGAGGATGGACACGAGGTGTAGCTAAAGAACGGCCGGGAAACCAGAGAGAGAACCCCCGCCGCGGTTCTCTGAATTCTCTTCTCTTGTCGTCAGTTATCACTCCCACAAAATCTACTTACGGACCAAACAAATCAAGCTTTTGCAAAAGTAAAATGTAAAAGCTAAAAAAAAGTTTAGAAAATCAAGCCACTGTAACGAAATATTCCTAATAATAAACACAGCTCGTCGAACTTTACAGGGCAGCATTCCGGCCGCCGCGGTGGCGCCGCCGCCAAGAGTGGCCTCGATCACGGCCGGCCCGCCGGCAGCGGCGAGGCCGCGCCCTTCCTGCTGCACTCGCCGTCGTCCCTTCCCCTCCTCGTGGACCCGTCCCACCCCCTCCGCACCGAGCCGCCGTCGCCGCCGCCTCGCGCCCAAGAGACCGTCCTGGCTAGGAACGACTGCCACCGCCGCCCGCCGTTGCCGTTGCCGTTGCCGAAGCCTCCTGCTCCCGCCACGCACCGTCCGCCTCGGGAGCTCCCCTCGGAGCTCAGCTCCGAGAGGTCGAGCAGGCTGGTGGCGTGGCGCAGGCGGCGGGACCGGAGCACCTGCTCCCGCACGTGCTCCGGCAGCCGCAGCGTGAACCTCTCGTGGTCGCCCTCCTCCGCGGCGGCGGCGGCCGCCGCGAAGAGCGAGTGCCCCGTCGAGTGCGACCGCGGCATCCTGGCGGCGCGCCGCGCGCTGCGCAGCATCTCCAGCTCCATGGCCTCCTCCTTCCTGTCGTCCTCGTCGCTGTCCTCCTCCTCTGATTCCTCGTCCAACACCAGTATCGCCACGGCCTCCGGCGGCGGCGAAGGCGAAGGCTGCTGGCGCGGCGATAGCGCCACCGCCGGCGGCGACGGCGACGGCGAAGGCGACGGGGGCGCCACCGCCGGCAGCGGCAACGGCACAGGCACAGGCATGGGAACCGGCTTCTCGAGGTTTGCGCGGCAGAGCGGGCACGTGGCCCGGGACTGCAGCCAGGGGTCGATGCACTCCGGGTGGAACGCGTGGGAGCAGTGCGGCAGCAGGCGGAGGTCGTCGTCGTCCTCGAACGACGTGAGGCACACCGCGCACTCCAGCACGCCCTTGCCGATCTTGTGCTCCACGACCTCCCTGTAGGACACGATGGGGAACGTGGCGACAACCGCGGGGTCCAGCCCGCGCTTCCCCCTCCTGGACGGGCCCCCGCCTCCGGCCCCGGCTGCCCCGGCTGCCGCCGCCGCCGCCGCCCCGGGGTCGGCGAGGCGGCACTGGTTGACGTACGCGCAGATGAAGAGCAAGAAGAAGAACACGCTGATGGCCACCGTGATGAAGGTCGACATGGTGCGCCCGAACGGCGTTGGCTGCGACGGCGCAGGAGGCGTCCGCTGAGGCACCGGCGGCGGCGAGGACGAGGACGGCGACGAAGAAGACTGCGCGTCGACGACGGCCATGCCGGCGCGGAGGAGGCAGAGCACGAGGAGGAGCTCCCGCGTCCCCATCGCTCCTCGCGAAGCACGCACGCAGAGGCACAGAATTGGGGAAAACGGCACCACTAGTGCCGCCGGTCTGTCTGCTCTCTGCTCTCTGCTGTGGAGCGATTCTGCTTTGACGACACGAGAAAGTGAGAAACCGATTGGTGTTGCTAGACGCTAGTGGTTCTGCGGATGCCTACTAGTACATCCCACGTCAGAGTTGAGCGAATTGCCTGCCCCCTACAGCCCTGCTCGGTTGCCCCTCTCTTTCTTGCCGGTCTCTTTGCTTTGCTCTCTCCAAACTCGCCTTCCCCTTCCCAAATTCCCTGCATCTGGAATTTTGGATGGATCTTTTTGACCACTACTACTTTCTAAAAATTCTAAGACAATTTCAAATGACGCATGTACCCATAGATTATTCCAATTATAAAGTTTCTCCTCAAATCAAGGCTTCCTTTTTAACAAACTTTGCCAAATCTAAACATAGTCATTATATAGAATGCATTGTATTTCAATACAAATTTTAAAAGTCACAATGCACTCTATTTCAGGACGGGGAAGTAGGTCACTCTGATGTGTGCGACTGTGGCCTTATTTAGTTCATGAAATTTTTTGAAAAAAATACTATAGTATTTTTGTTTTTATTTGACAATTAGTGTCCAATTATAGACTAATTAGGCTCAAAACATTCGTCTCGTGATTTCCAACTAAACTGTGTAATTAGTTTTTTTGTCTACATTTGATACTCTATGCATGTATCGTAAGATTTAATGTGATGGCTACTGTAGCATTTTTTTGAGAAACTTTTTGAAACTAAACCATGGCCTTGTTTAAATACCACCCAAATTCCAAGTTTTTTCACTCTGTCCATCACATCAATTTTTGGACGCGTGTATGGAGCATTAAATGTTGGTAAAAAAAACTAATTACACAGTTTTGTAGTAAATCACAAGACAAATCTTTTAAGTCTAATTAGTCTATGATTAAACACTAATTATCAAATACAAAAAGAAAGTGCTAAAGTAAATTTTTCCATCTATGGCATTGTTTAGTTCGCGAAATATTTTGGGAAATGTAACTGTAACGCTACTGTAGCACTTTCGTTATTATTTGGCAATTATTGTCCGATCATGACCTAACTAGGCTTAAAAGATTCGTCTCGTCCATTTCGTCTAAACTGTGTAATTAGTTTTATTTTTTATCTATATTTAATGCTTCATACATGTGTCAAAGATTCGACGTGACGGGAATCTAAAATATTTTAGAAAATATTTTGGGAACTAAACAACAAGGGCTAAGGCTGCGTTTAGTTGGCAAATTTTTTGGCGAAATGGAACTGTAGCAGTTTCGTTGTTATTTGGCAATTAGTGTCCAATCATGGTCTAATTAGGCTTAAAAGATTTATCTCGTCCATTTCGTCTAAACTGTGTAATTAGTTTTATTTTTTATCTATATTTAATGTTTCATGCATGCGTCTAAAGATTCGATTTGACGGGGAATCTGAAAAATTTGGCAAAATTTTTGGTATCTAAACGGTACCTAAACAAGGCCCAGGCCTGTACCGAAGTAGCGGCGGATGTCAGGCAGGCGGGTGTCAGGCAGGCGGGGCCTGTACCGAAGTAGCGGCGGATGTCAGGCAGGCGTTGTTGAATGTTTGACAGCGTGAATATTCTGAGGTTTCGGGGGTTATCAAGGCTTCGTTTAGATTAGAGAATCGGGGAGAAAAACATTGTATCAGAATTCCTGTAGCATTTCGTTTGTATTTGGTAAAAATTATCTAAATTTTGATTAACTAGGCTTAAAATGTTCGTCTCGCAAAGTACAACAAAACTGTGCAATTAGTTTTTGATTTCATCAACATTTAGTATTCCATGCATTTGCCGACATTTTGATGTGATGGAGAATCTTCTTTTTGCATAGTGGAATTTGGGGGGAGAATTGGGGAACTGAACAAGGCCCAAAGCAGCTGTGGAAGGTGGTGATAGGCACTGCATGAAAGGACCCGAAATACTTGAAAAAACTCCTGTGGATTGCAACCGGTCTCTTTCTGCGCACAATCATGAAACCACTCGCCCCATCACCATCCTCGTGGCGAGAATGTGGAGCGTAGGACAAACAGTATGGAACAGCATCGTCTCCGCCAGCGTGCAGCCGCTGTACTGTACCTGTCGGTCTTGATGAGAAACTAAACAAAAGCTGCATGTAAGGTAGTTAGGCCAGGAACACGAAGATCACAAGAACATACCGATGAGCATACATTAGTTCTCAATCAATGTGCTTCATCATGCCACGGACCTGACAATATATAATTAAATATGCATCTTGCCAGAATAACGTGCAGATTGCTTGGGTATGTCCATCATTTATTCCTTCACATTACACAAACAACAAGAAGTCGAAAGAAACTCATAATCACTCAACCACAGTTGCCCTGCTAGTCAGTATACAACTCTTTTGCAGCATCAGTTCCTAAACCTATCTGCCGTGTCGGTAAGACCGGCACCCAGAAGGGCGTCCAACAGCCTGTTGCAGGCAGAGATGTCGAATTCGGGGGCTTTGGAACGCTGCCACTGGTCAACGACCTCCCCGGCATCCTTCAGCTGCCCGCACATCAGGTAGGAGGAGAGCACGCAGATGTAGTTCCGGCTCGTCATGCGCTGCGAAGTCATTACCATGGATTTCCAAATGTCCTTGATCCTCTCTTGGTTGCCAAGGCCGGTGTGTAAGATGACGAGGAAGTCATAGGTTATCCACTCCCTCTGGCTGATCTTGGCCTCGGCCTCCACCAGCGAATTTCCATAGCCCACAAGCTGGCTTGCATCAACGTATACAGAGGCGAGGTTTCGGTACAGTGTCCACCCTTCTTTGGAGTTTGGATCTTTGGACATCTCATCAAGAATTCCTTTGAAGCCCTCGAGATCCATGGACGCAGCCGCTGCGCTGACCCGGAGATTGTAAGTGAAGAGATCTGGAGAAACGTTTTGCCTTTTTAGTTCTTCTGCAATGATCTCCACTTTATCAAGCTCCCCAACAGAAATATACAAGGTCATCATTTCATTGTAAACAAGGGCATCCATAGACAGGTTTGCATCTTTCATTCTCTCAAACAGCCTTTCAGCTTTATCTGTCATCTTTGATCGGCCATAAGAATGGAGAAGAGCTGTGTAGGCTTCTAGCGATTTGGCTCCAGGAGGAAGCTTCTCAAAGAAATCTTCAGCAGCACTAGCACCAAAAACTTTGGTAATCAAGTCAATGCACATTCCATAGTCACTCTCAGATAAATCAGACCCATGATGTGTCTTCATCCAGTCTGCTACCTGTAAAATGTGTAGTTAATAGCTGATGCTGCAATTTGCAATTGTTTTCTAGAAGGGGAAAGGTATCAACCACCATCAACAAAATGTAACCCTTGTTAGGGTATTCAGCATAAACAAGCAAATAAAATAAGGGGATAGGAACATGTGCTATAAGTCTATATGTTTCACCAATGCAAAAGTCTGGTAGACGGCTTCTTTCAGGGTTAGCAATAGTTCTCATACAAGATTATCCAATCTCAATGACACAAGCCCATTTGGCAAAAGAATGCAAAGATAAGATGGCTCATCATGTTGTAAATATAGAAACATAATAGCTATAGTATCAGTCAGCAATAAAATGGCACAAAAAGGAATACTTGAGATAAATTCAATTGACGAAATGTTAATTACTAACTACAAGATCATAGCTGCAACCTTTGGCATCATGCAAGTCTTAAAACTAGATGAGCATCTTCATAGGCACCCAATAACAGCCAATAAGCAACAAAGCTACAGCACATGAATACAGTTCAGTTGCTACATACTTAGAATAAAGCTTCCTAGAGTAAGATTGCCCGACCTGTTTATGGAGCCATCTGCAGCGGCATTGGAAGCCAGTAAACAGGCAACCAAACCACCTTAATTATTCAGCTAGATAAACCTACACTGCGTGCACATATTAAATTCTTTTTATACAGGTTTTACTCAGAGGAACTCATATCATAGCCTGCCACGCTTTGGAGACAACAGCGATGCAAATTTTTCGCCTAACATGGGTGGAGCATTATTAATAGAATAGCTCAATAATTTAGAACTTTTTCATTTATGCTTTTCTTGTTTTTGGCCTTGTGCTAGTTTGCTACATTAAGTACAAATAATTTTGGACTCATGCCTTTTTATTGAGGAGGTTCAAGCCAGAACTTTCTATTAACCATTTCCGCAACGAAAAAAGAACAGACCAGATCAAAGTTCATTACGCAGCACAGACAAGGCACTCATGATAGGCAAAGCAATCAAAAGCGGCATGGTTCTGCAGGTGACCGAACCTCGAGTGCGTGCTTGTAGCGACGGACGCGGCTGAGGTCGCGCGCGATGCGGCGGAGCTCCGCCGCGGGTGCGACCCGTCCTTCACTGGACCAGGCCCGGCCCTGGGGGCGGGCAAGTGGGGCGGCCGCCCCGGGCCCCCCGAGACGTCAGGGCCCCCTGCATGTATAGGTGTAGGAGTAGCTGTCAGGCCCCCTGTATGTATAAGATGTAGGAGTAGTATGCTTTTTTTTTTTGGAAACATGTCGGAGTAGTATAGTTGGGGGTTGGCTGAAGTACCATAGTGCGGGCGGCTTCTCAGTGCCCTGCTGTGGCCATAAGCCCAGAGGCAATGTGTGCATCAATTTTTTTTTGTTTTATTTTGCCGTACAGCAATGTGTGCATCAATGTTTTGTGCTAGTTTTCACTTACTAAATGTATTTTAAAAATTCCAGCACACACACGGGAGAAATATAGATGAATCAGTAACTATTGCGCATAGGAGCAAACAAATACTACTAGTCGCGATGACAAGGCCTTACGATAGATAATATTTGATGAGGATGATAACCAGTATGTGACAAGATAATTTTCTAAAAGTGTATGATGTGCCCGGGGAGCTTGCGCCCGTGGCTGGTGGAGCCCGCCTTCCCCTCCGGCAACGGCGGCCTCGTCCATGTCTGGCAGTGGCGGCCTCACCCGTGCTCGAAGGACGAAGAAGTTGCGCATGCAATGAAACGAACAAAGGCTTTCGGTGGGGGTTTCATCCGTTTTCCAACATTTTGGAAACAACGCTCACTCGTTTCGTCCCTATGAAACATTTCTCTTCTCTCTTCTCATCGATACATGCAAAAGTTCTATTTCTACTGATGTGACATCCTATCTAATGTATTTAAAATTTGCATTGAAACTGGCTTAAGGGGGCCTCAATTTTTAGTCTTGCCCTGGGCCCCCAAATTCTCAGGGACGGCACTGCACTGGACCACTTCTCGAGCGCCGCCATCGCGCTTCGCTTCGCCAGGCCCAGCCGGAAGATGCGGCTGCGCAGGTCGTCCCCATCGTCCTCGCCCGTGGCCGCGACCGCGCGGTCGTCCACGGCGGCCGCAGGAGCCGCAGTCGTCGCGGCTTCAGATGAGAAGGGCCCGTGCCCCGCGAGGACGGAGCGGAGGTGGAAGCCGGAGCCGGATCCCTTGGCGCGGGCGCGGGCGCCGGCTCGGGTAAGCACCGCCGCCATCTCGTTGCCCTGTGTGGCTGTGCCCCCGTTCGAGCAAAACCGTGCCAGCTGCGAGATGCGCAGTGTTGCTGTCTTGCAGGGCCGAGCCGTTGTATGGGCTGAGCCGTGCTTTACAAACTTTGTCAGTGTGGGCCGCAAAATTGGGCTGGACTCCAACCACAGTTTCGGCACTTTCAGTCACCTGGCGCAGAACCAAAATCTCTGAACTCTACACCTTCCGAAGGTTAATCCTATATGTAAAATTACGATAATTTTAATTAAAATTATAAAAAATGAAAATAATACTTACAACATCAGATTAGCATTATTAGATACGTTGGGAAATATATTACATAGTTTACATTTTTTTATAATATATATTAATATTCTTCTCTATAAATTTGGTCAAACTTTGCGTAGTTTGACTTAAAACAAACTTTTTTAAATAACAAAACTTGGATCCATTTTATGTTAGGATAAATTGAGTGTGTAAACAAGTGATTCCACGCTGGAAGTGAACCAAAATAAGTTAGTTTCCATCTTTGGGGCCCATAATTACTCTAGATAACCATGTTCCAAATATTGTTTGGTAAAACTCCTATTTGAATTGGCCTAGGAGCCACTCTAGTGCGGTCAAACTTAAAAATTTGACTTAAGGCAACTATAGAAGTTTATTTACTTAGGTATCAGGGAGTATGTGCAGGGAGGTGTAAAAATGAGAGAGAAGAAAAAGAAAATAAAGTGCAATACATTGGACAACAGGCGATTGCTTAGAACCTTTTTGCATCCGTTGTGCAAGGATAAACAAATAATATTTGCCACCAATCATTCTCGCTTCATCCACCATCTATGTTAAGTTAGAGAGAATTAATATAATATACATTTTATTACATGCAGAGTCCACCTTAGTATGCACTAACTGATTTATATATTAGAGCTTATTTAACTAGTAGAACACCTTGTTGGGAGATGGCTAACCATGTATTATATGGAGTCCAAGATGTCCCACACTCTACGACGTGCTCATGGTCTTGTACTCTTGTGTATAGTGCATATCAAGTGTCATGTTTGTTTACCAAATAGACTAAGTTGCCAATGATTAAAGTAATTTGGACCTTGAGTGCCACACGCACATCTAACAAGTCTAGAGATTAGATGTGCATTTTGAGAGTACGAGGACATGTTAACAAGTTTAAGGGTCTTTGGTGTATTTTAATCTATAGTTAATCGCTAAACTAGAGAAATATCATAATTAAAATGAAGTAAGAAAGGAAAACATGCATCATACTGCAATTTCTATCCTCTCGTAAATCTTCTTTTTCTTTGAAATATGCTTTCATATGTGAAAAAAGAACTATTACATACAAACCAGCGGATGCTAGTTTTTTCTACCAAATCCTCTTTATCATTGGTTAGAAAAAAAGGATTGAGTTTTTCAATTTGGTGGAGATGCTGAGTGCAGAGAAATTTTTTTTTTTGCAATGAAAGAAGAGTTATATTAGATAATAGATGGGTATATCAACACATTACAAGCACCCTGGACTACACAAATATCTAGAAACTGATTTTCATCTAAATTGTACCCCATGTTGTGAATAGCTCCAGATCTCAAAACCAAACCTGGACTACACAAATATCCAGAAACTGATTTTCATCTAAATTGTACCCACGTTGTGAATAGCTCCAGATCTCAAAACCAAACCTGTACGACACTTTGCAGTATAGATGACCGCACAGACAAACACTCGGCAAAAGGCCTGAGAACAGACGCCCAACGAACGACGGTCAACATTCATGTAGGCGGAGTTGAGAAATTTCTTCTTTCTGATGTCTTCCTTCTTCTTTTTCCTGCCATCGAAGAATGAGAAAGACCGCCTCTTAAAACTTATTCTCCCTAGTTCTTCATCGTGGCCAGATCTAACCACGATAAAACAGAGAAGAGACCAATGAAAATTATTCCATGGCGACACACTATCTCCACCTTGATGTCGCCGTCCGGAAATAAAAATCTCCATGTCATACTGGTGAGGATGTTGACGTCGTAGTTGTCGCCTTCATCTTCAACAGAGCTGCCATGGGGAAAACGATTTCACCCTGTCCTCTCGCCGTCGCCGGAGAGAAGGAGATAAATCCCCAAAACCAAAAAACTGGGCATGGAGAAACCATAACCCTAAAGACTCGATCTACTGGAACAACTTATGAAAAACGATGGATCCCTACTCCCTCTGGTCTCCGGTGATATGCCGGAGGGGGAGGAGGGGGACCAGCGGTGGCAGCGCTGTACTTGTGGGCTCCTTTTGGTGCTTATTTTCTTTTTAGTGCAAAGAAGTATTATGAGTTCTTCGTGTCACAGCCTGAGTCACTCGTCAACCCTGATTCTAGATACTATGATCAACATGAAGATTGGACCTTAGTTGCTAGCTGATGACGTTTATAAATCTTCTCAACTTTTTTCTTCTTTAACGCCTTACTTTTTAGCCGCATAATTACGAGTAATTCACACACTAATAACAGGAAAATCTGATGGGCCCTCTTGATTATGAAGCCACTTGACTAGCTGGCGGCGTTTGCCATGGTTTTTGTTAGCAGCGGCATTGTTTTCTTTCCCGTTCTCGCCTTCTCGGTTAAAAGGAAGACACGACGCGCAACGCAACGCTAGGCACACAGATCACGCTCACTCATCACTAGTTGCAGGTGCAGCAGCCAAACGTTCTCAACACTGAACGCACCCATTCCTGTATGCTTGTGCAAATACATGGGGCATCCTAACAATGATTTTGGTTCATTTCCAAGACCAATGAAACAAGATGGCAGGTTCATGCAAGCTATGAGGGAGTTTAAGTAGGAAAAAGTTCCCAGAGATGAGAAATTGCGAAGAAGAACTCGAACTCTTATTAAACTTTCTGATTGTTTAGAACATGCTGTAAATTCGTGGATTTTGTCATTACTGCAGCATGTTTAATTTGAGCCCATGATCTCAGTATCAGTTGAGGAATGTTCCCATATTTCCCTCTCAATCCTGTCAAGGTAAGTGAGCGTAGTTTGGAGACCCTTCTCATCTGCGAGTACAAGCATACACAGATTTATCAGAAAGCAAAATAATAAGAAAAATCATCTGGGCTTATAAACAAAGTCTAATCATTCACCGACGTCTTAATGCTGAGACTGCTTATCTGAATTTGTGGTATTTGGACTGAGCATTATCTGAAATCCATAGAAGGCAGCACTACTAGCTGATCTCACCAAGTTTAGGAACAGTGTGGCCGCAGGGATGACGTAGAACAAGTGGATCCGCAAATGCTTGTACAAGCTCTTCGCTGTGAACCTTCACTAAGTCCTCGTCACCTGCACACGGTTATTCCTGTGTTAGAAAGAGAGGATGCTTGGAACATATGAATATTACACCAAACGATTGAGACATTCCTACAGAAACCAGTCAAAAAGTTCAGTCCGGCGTTCACGATCAGTTTTCGTTTCCCCATATCTCGATTTAACAACGCTAGAGACCACAAAAATGTACGAAGACAGATAAGCAGTCTTGCTGTCAAACGCCCTCGCGACCGCCACCGGCGCCCTGATCTTGGCCCCGGCTATAACTATCACGCACTTCACCTGGATGTGTTTAGTCGGGGAAAATCGGATGAAAAGTTACTGTAGCACATTTCGTTGTTATTTGGTAAAATTTATCCAACCATGATATAACTAGACTCAAAAGATTCGTCTCGACATTTACAGACAAACTATGTAATTAGTTATTTTTTTACCTACATTTAATGTTTCATGCATGCGTTCAAAGATTCGATGTGATTGGTGGAAGAGGAAATATTTTGGGTTTGCATGGGAAGTAAACAGGGCCTTAGCACTTCACCTGCTGCTGGAGCCCTGCAAGCGCGGCAGACAGGCCGGCGCCCTGGGAGAAGCCCAGCAGCCCGTCGAACGGCCCATCTCTGGCCATCAGCTCCTCGAGGTAGGCGAAGCACCCGTCCAGGTTCCTGCAGCTGAGGAAATCCTCGCCGACGAACTGGCACCACTCGTAGTAGGGCGGGTCGAAGTCGAGGACGCCGGCCACGGGGGACGCGCCCTCGGCCGAGAACGGCCCGTCCGCGAACACGAGGTCCAGGCGCGCGGTCACCTCGGGCGCCCACCTGCCGCCGCATGATCTCCCCGCTGGTGCGGAACCCATGCAGGCACAGGACCCGCGGCCGCGGCCGCGACGCCTCCCGGCGGTCCCCACCCGACGAGACGCGAGCCGCGCGGCCGCGTCCGTCAGACTGGAGCGGCGGCGGCCCTCGTGGTGGCCGCCAGGTCGGCCCGAATGCAGGCGCGTCGGCGGACTCGGAGGCCCTGGCGCCGCGCTGCACGCGGCGGTGACTGTCGCCCAAGGACAGGACGACGTGGCGAAGGCGGGTAGGTGCCGGGGCAGCGTTGACTGTGGAGCAAGAACGGATGGAGCCTTGGATGAGCCGAGCTGCCGCAGCTGGCATCTCCATGGAGTTGGGATTGAAGCTGCCGCTTCCATTGGAAGAGGGAGCTCTCACTCTCAGTGTTCTACCTTCTACATGATTGATGAGCACGGCATTAATCAGCCATAATTGGGGTGGAGGTGGATAAACTGGCAGGCACGGCGACGATGCTAGTTCATTCGTTGTTGAGGACGGTTCCATCCAACACCAAACCAGAGTAAATGATTCCAAGATGTGGACCGTCCAAACCCAACATAAAGAGATACTACTCCTCCGTCTAGAAACTACGTGCAACATTTATATCTCAAAAAAGTATATTATGAAAATATATTTAATGATCTACCTAATGGTACTAATTATATACTCCCTCTAGGTTGGTAAAGGAAGTCGTTTTGGACAAGGTTTGGATCAAACATTAGAAATATAAATCATGAATAATTTTTAAAGTGTTGAGTTTGAAAATGTAAAAACCATATGAATAGATTTGTCTTGAAAAATACTTTCATAAAAATATACATATATCATTTTTTAATAAATATTTTTATAGAAATAAGAAGTCAAAGTAATGCTTTGGAGACTGTGTCGCTGTCCAAAACGACTTCTTTTACCAACATGGAGGGAGTACCATAGATGTTAATATTTTGTTAAATATATTTGGTCAAAGTTAAAAGTTGTTGACTTTTTAAAAGCGAGAATGATTCTTTTTTTTAGACGGAGGGAGTACTCGTCAACTCGTATAAACACTACACAAAGAAATAGTAACTATGTTTGATAATCAATAAAGTGCGCCGAATGACTTCCCTAAAAAAAGAAATAGTAATATTATGAATAGACTTTTGTCCAATTATAAGTCTTCTCTGTGTCATCCGTCTATCGAATCTTTTTACTTTCAACGAATCTCATACTTTTTTCTTCATCATAGTCATAGTACCTCAGCCGTCAAGCTCTCGCTGGCCCTTTACTTTCATTTAGTACCCCAAAATCTTTTCCTTGTTATCTTCATCCTGTCAAGCCATTCTGAATCACAATAGGTCTTGAATCAACATTAGACATATATTGAATTCCACTTCCTCAGTATCATAACTCTTGCTTGATTGTCATTCTTGATGTGATTTGGAAAACCCTTCACATGAGACAAATCCATATGCAATCACTTACATCTCAATTTTCATTTAATAAGTATACTTGTCATTTGATCAATTTTGTAAGAACAATTCTATCAAACCACAATATAGATAAGCTTCACATCAGAGACCAATAAATATTCATCAAACTCCATCTCCTTTGTCATTTCCACAATATGCTTGTCGATTCTTCATTTCAGCAAATTAATCTTAGACTCAATTCAAATTTGCATATCATTTGCCTTATTTGAGTCTAACTCAATAAATAACCTGGACTAAACATTGCACACGATCTCATCAATTATTTTAGTCTCTTAGTCATGTTTTTATTCAATCCACCAAAATCGACTTTGGGCCTATATGCATTTTTTTATTTGTCATGGTGAAGAAGAAAAACATGTTCCATCAGAGGAGATAATGATAGTAGCAACATGATTTATAGTACTCTCTCCATCTGGAAATAAAAAGGGTTTGAGGTTTGCTCTAACTCCTAAGTCAAACTATTGTAACCTTAACCAAATTTATAGAAAAGAAAAATAAACATTTGCCATACCAAATTAGCATCATTAGATACATTATGAAAAATACTAATTTCAAAATCATTAGTCCTCAAGAATAATTTTTAGACTCTAAATATTTTCAAATGAAAATGTAGTCAACTATAAAGTTGTAGATCTTTTTTAGTACTACAACTTTAGTTTATGTCATTTCTCCATTCGATATCATTTCAGAAAATAAAAAATAATTTCAAATCATTTGTACGAGCGGCTGGTAAGAAAACCACTAGTGTAAGCACATCTATATTGGAGGACTTTCTTAAGGTTAAGGCCAGTACAAATCCTCTATTTTACATTGGCGGTAGGCTTACGATAACCACCGGTTTAAATAGAGAATTTCTACTTGCGTCAATCTTAAGAAAATCGCCAGTAGAGTTGTATCTCCACTAATGATTCATAGTCATAGATAGGCCCACAGTTCTATTTCAACTGATGCCTATTATTTATGTACTAGTATCAACAAAAACCATTTATGTACTAGTGGATGTGATAGATATTAATAATATTCTTTATAAACTTAGTCAAAATTAAGATAATTTGACTTAGGATAAATGTCAATCCTTATTTATACTCCATGATGGAAGGAGCAACATATACAACATAAACATCACCTCCTTTTAGTTGGGGCCTCTCCTTTTAAAAACAATGCACAGAGAGATGAAAAGGTTGTTATTTTTGTTCAGGAAAAAAAAAGAAATAGGAGCTTATTATTAAACTTAGGAGGGTATAAAGGCGAGTGCGCAAGCTGAGCATTATTATGTAATATAAGCTTGCATTGTAGCACTAGCACACCATCATTAGAGGTGCACTACTTCAGTACGTGGTGTGGTGCAATGCAAAAGAAGGGTTGCACAAAATTCATTTCCTATTTGGGGCCCTGAAAAGAAAAATGTTGTCTATATAGGAAGTAGGAGGAATTTGTCATATGAATATATATGTGAGACCTGGCCCTTGGGTCTTTTCCTATCGAACTTGGGACACTCCAATAAAGGGAAATTGCAACCGCCACTTATATGCATGCATGGTGCATCGATAGTTGATTAGTTGTACCATATTGTCAACATGGTAGGTTCTAAAACTTTTTTGCTTTTCCAACGTGGTGGAAATAAACAAAAAAAAGCTGGAAACTGAAGTTTGTGTGCGGTTGGAAAAAAAAAAGTTTCCATTCATGGGTGACTTCTTGTTTTTTTTTTTTAATATATGGGTGACTTCTTGTTGGGAGCAGCGACCCAGCAGCGACAAAAGTCGATGTACATAGAAGCACGCATACGATCGATATGATGTGTGTGGAAATGCAGTGCCAGTCATGAATGTTCCAGTGGACGGCGACTTGACATAGATGTTTTCTCATATTATATCATCGATCGTCTTCGGTCGCGGACCACATACAGTCCCAACCGTGCAGCTATAGCTAGCTTTGACGTCAAGGCGACGTGTGTCATTGCTTATAGATCGATGTGAACAGAACAGCGTATATGTATATATGTAATGTAACCTTTCCATGATCATTCGTAATCGGACGCTGATTTACTACTAGGGATCGAGCAGTGTAACCATGAAGCTTTTGTCTGTAGAGTTTCTCCCTTGTAAGTATGCATATATATCTACGTGCTGTTAGCTTTACGTTTTTCCACACTTGCTTGACGCCTTCGGAGACCTCCAAACGTGCATGTTACATCTTGTCGATCAGCTCGTCTCCATCTCCGTCATCCATCGGCGTCGTCGTCGTCGGCGTCGGTCCAAAAGTAATGGGGCGCCTCCGTTGTGGGTCGTTGGCCGAACCCTCTTCGCTCCATTTCCACTCGCCTTTTCCACCTCGACGGGGCCTACTTACCTTCACGCCTCCACTTCCATGGAGCCTATAAAACGAGAGCGCACCCCCGGCGACCATTGCTAACCACCAGTCCACTCACCATCACTAGCTACTCTTCTTTTGCTCGCTTGCCACTTGCTCTCTATATATACATACATACCACCAGCACCAGAAGTTGCTCTCTGTGCGGTGTGCCGGCCGGTCGTCTGACCATCTTCCAGCTGGTGAGGTGAGTAGGCAGCTAGCAATGGCGGCGCAGCAGCAGGGAAGAGGCAGTGGAGCTGTGGTCCTTGCGGCGGCGGTGCTCCTCTGCGTGCTCCTCCATGCCCACGTCGCGGAGTCGGCCGTGTTCACCGTCGGCGACCGTGGCGGGTGGAGCTTCAACACCAACACCTGGACCAACGGCAAGCGCTTCAAGGCTGGGGACGTCCTAGGTACGACGACGACTGTGACCTCTCACCTAGCAGCCTCTTCTTCCTTCCTTTCTCACCGATCGATATATCCAAAGGGCGATATATACTATGCAGCAGAGAGATTAATTCTTGGCCGATCGATCGAACCGAACGGACGTAAGCTTTTTAAATGCTCATAAACATATGCCGGTGCAGTGTTCAAGTACGACTCGACGGCGCACAACGTGGTGGCGGTGAACGCCGCCGGCTACAAAGGCTGCTCCGCGCCCGGGGGCGCCAAGGTGTACAAGTCCGGCAACGACCGCGTCACGCTCGCCCGCGGCACCAACTACTTCATCTGCAGCATCCCCGGCCACTGCCAGGCCGGCATGAAGATCGCCGTCACCGCCGCCTGAGTCCTGACCAATCGTCGTCGTCGCCGCCGCCGCCGCCGCGTGATATATACATCTATCTATCGACTACCTAATTGTCAGTTCGAGTGACTCATATGGACTTTTCTTATTACCATCGTCAGTCTCATAGATACTCCTACAGAGTCGTGCATGCTTCATGGATCGTCGCTACAGCATGCATGCGCCGCGTGTATGATTGATGTGAATTCCTATATGAATAAACCGCACCGTCATGATTCTGTTTCATGGTGTAATCTGTCACGGACGGAGTAACAATGTGTGTGCTGAGTGTTTTTGTTGTTTATACGGTCCGCAAAAAGTTTACGAAAAACCTGCCTTGCATCGTCTATAACTCAATATGCAGCACCTATGTAAACGGGACATTAATATTGGACATGGGCGGGGACCAAGAAATTTAGAAAGTTAGGCCTTGTTTGGATAAAAAAAAACTTTTCATGAAAAACTACAGTAACGAATCTTGCGGCACTTGCATGGAGTATTAAATATTGATAAAAAAACTAATTGCACAGTTTGGTTGGAAATCACGAGATAAACGTTTTGAGCCTAATTAGTCTGTGATTTGACACTAAAGTGCTACAATAACAAATGTGCTAATGACGGATTAATTAGGCTTAATAAATTCATCTTGCGGTTTTCAGACAAGCTATGTAATTAGTTTTTTTTATTAGTATCTGAAAACCCCTTCCGACGGAACATCCGATGTGACATTTTTACCAAAAACTTTTCGCATCTAAACAAGGCCTTATTAACATTGTATTACAGGTAAAGCACAAAATGGCATAATGGTAACATAACAAAACGTCCAGGGCCTCCTCAAGTTCGTTCAAGTTCTTATGGCCCTGTTCGGCAGGCTGTTTTTTGGCTTATAAGCCGACTATGGCTGATTTGCTGTGAGAGAAAAACACTGTTCCACGGCTGATAAACCGTGCTGATAAGCTCAGCCGAACAGGGGGTATAATTCTCTGCGTTCTCGTTCAGTCGACACCAACTTAGCAACTTTGACCGGCGTTTTTTTCTCTTTATTTATAAAAAAACCATTTTTGATGCTTCAGATACCCTTCATATGACTTGTAGTTAAGAACACTTTGATAGTCTCATACATTTTGGAGTATATACTTGTAGAAAGAAAAAAAACCGAGGACAAAAGATGCTACAGTAAATCATCATCACATACGAGTGAACGAAAACAGATCCAAGTACCATCAGATTTAATCCAACCACGACGAAGATACAAAACCAGCTCTATTATATTTGTGAAATGAAGTATCTAAGCAGGATTAGTGACAAAGTTCTATCAAGCAGCTGCCTCAGGTTAGGTGTAGCTTCTGAATCTGAAGATAACAGGAAAGATGGGTACATAAATTTCAAATGGACCAAAATCCCACCAAAAGTCACAATGATTTTCTGGTCTCAGAAAGACAACTTCCACACGCTTAGTATGACGACGAACAGAAAAAAAAACACAAAATCATACTGGCATCACTTTTTCTTTTTCCCGCCTTTTGTGTTCTTTGAACTGCCGCCGGCTGAAGAACTGGTCGCTGCCTCCTGCTTCTTTGTCCTTCCATGATGCTTGGGAACTAGCTCTGCTATTTGGATCATCAGCTGCTTCTCTGTAATATGTTAAGGCGTGTCAGTAAGATACAACTGCACAAATATACCCCCTAAAAAAGACCAAATCTTGGGAAGTGCATAAATTAACTAATGGTGGAGGTCCCACATCTACGACTGGAAGCTGCAGAGTTTCATACTTCAATTTTACAAAATGAAAAAGAAAAAAAGAACATGCTAAAGCAAAATAAATATGGCATCAAATTTCAAGGTATGCAATTGGAATAAAGCATCATATCAGTGCAAGCCTTGTCTTTCTTGTAGTCCATAAACACCTATTCAGATCAGCATAAACCCCCTCTAGGTGTAAGATAGATGTAGCCAAGTCGCCATAAACACAGGTATTGAAAAAACATCCGACCACTCATTCACACAACTGTACTTAACAAAGGCTGGTCTACTGATTGTTCGACAGCAGTACAGCAATATTAGGAATTCATATCGAGTTCAGTATCAGGAACATGCAGCATCCAAGAAGAGTTCAGAGATGATTATTTCAGCTCATGGTGGAGCACCAGGAGTCTAGGACAATAATTAATGAGAAATGAAGCAGAATTTGGAAGAGTATTACATGCTCAGTCTCCCATGTTCATGCTCATGCCTTAACCAAAAATTGAAGTCAAGTTAGAAAAAAAATCTTTTATAAATATTTAACATAGTTCCAAAGAAGGTGTAAACAAGACAGTAAGGTAGTATACAAGACAAATTAGGTGTAAACAGTTAGCTACTGACTCCAAATAGGCTGCATAGTACTTGTTAAATAGGAAAAATATTCACTAATACAAAAGATGCTTTCATAAATAAATAGGCTTGGCCTCATAATACTGCAACAACTGCTTCTCCAGCAAACCCAAAATGTTTAGTAATTTAATCAAAGTAGATTCTTGGCTTCAATGCACCAAAGACTCTCTACCATGACAACAATGCCCTAAATTTCATTGGGTATTCACTAACAGCGATTCTAGAATGTCAAAAGAGGCTCTTCTGAACTTAAAAAGAAGTATAGTTGAACGTAACAATATTTTGCTTACATGCACAAAAGAACCAAATCACAGACAAAGAAGATTCAGTAAATTCTAGTGTCAAAAGTATGAAGACCCTGAATTACTTAATATGAATAAACACAAGAAGAACCCTAGAAGGACATGAAGATTGTAGCAATTGAAGTCTACCCAACTAAAGGGAGGCTGAAAGTTGAAGTATTCAAGGACCCAGACTCAGGGAGTTCACCCAACAAGGTGGAAAGTGATGAGGTAATTGCCCCAATCTCTAAAATTATTATTGTTAGTCCTAGTGAATAACAATTAAAATAATCCCATTATAGAAACCTGGAGTTTAGTAGACAAAAGAAAATCTGGAAAAAAAAAGTAGGCCAAAAGGAAACATAAAGCTAATCCAACGTGAAATAGTCAGCTGGACGTGATTCTGAAAGACTGAAACATAGATGTACCACCCACCAAGTATCCAGTTAGGGAATCATTTATGATTGATTCAAAGTACAAACAAGAGGCTGCTAATTGAGGGGTTGCCGCACATGCAAAACCTCATACTTTGAAAAAGAAATAGGCCCATATCGTTGACAAACATTCGAATGTGGACGAAGCTCTGTGATGTAGAATAAAAACCTCAAAGTGTTCAATACATCTAAGTTGATTTTGAGGTTAATAGAAAGGTAATACAAATTGAAGCGTCAGGGAGAAGCAGACACATAGGTTTGCCTGATTTGTGATTCAAACATGAGTAATGCAAAACCAAACAAAGTGCAGCAATAAAATTGGTTTCAAAAAGAAAATCATGCATAGATAACGCAGTAAGCAATTCTTGGCAATCATAAAGCTGCTGTTGATAGTCAACATACATAAAAGTTGAGGCATCAAACAAAGCAGCAACATAAATTTTCCTGATAGCATTCACATGAGTTTGACACAAATCAGATCAAACTAAGAACAGATGTATACATCCATAAACAACAGCATCAAGGTATGGGCATAATGATAAAAACATGTATATCTCAACACAAAATATATTACTAATCTAAGGCTTTGTTGTTGTTGTTGTATCAAACTAATATAACACTGATGGAAGATGTAATAGTCTGGGAGTTAGCTTCTTTTTCATTTCAGAATAGACTCACACCTTGGTTCCTTGTTACTTATTTTATGATTAGCCAGATCCGTGCTATTCTTCCTTCAAAAAGGAAGTAATTACACTTCCAAAATCTTAGATGGGTGCCGCTACAACATTGCACATATTAATGCAACTGCAGCTACGGGCCCTATTTCAGGCATTAGCGGCGCTAAACGGTTTAGCGGTGACTTAATTTAGCAGCACTAAATGTCCAACCGGCCAACCTGCCAAGAAATGAGGCCCAAAAAAATTGCACTGCCCCAAATATAGCCCATCTATACATGGTATATAAGCATGCTCACAACCCTAGTATTTCAAGTGCTCCCCTCTCCATTCTGGGCAACTTAGTTCTGAAACTTTTGCGGCGGCTCAGCAGTGCGGTAACAGCTGTGAACTGCGAGTGGCAGCTGCGAATGACCATGAATGACTGCAAGCGGCGACTGTGTGTCATGGCTGCCTGCGGTGGCCTCGGAGGCTGCGGCCGTGGCCCTTCACCTGTGCTTTCTTAACTCCTGTTTTGTTTTGTTTTTTGTTTTTTGTTTTTTTTTTTTTGGTAATGAAGCCAAATGATGGCTAAATCATGGTAGAAGTGCACCAAACCTTAGGGAATTGGTTGCAAGGATTCTAGGTTTGACATGTAGCTCCTCAGTTTGTGAGAGGAATTGGAGTACATTTGAGCAAGTATAACAAAGGAATAAATATGTAGAATATTTTACATGCATCTGTTATTGTTATATTTTCCTTGCACGTGAACATTTCTGCCATTTTGTTCACTTTCACTTTACCTACAGGTTCACACAAATAGACGCAACAAACAACTTCATGACAGGATGAAGGATCTTGCATTTGTCAATTCAACTCTAAACTCAAACAGAGGGAGCACAAGACAAAGGGACCATTGAAAAACCAATCACCAATGTTCTTGAGGATGAGGAAAATGAGTGGATCACTGGTATTGTGCACATTGCTGAACCAGAACAGCAGCCGGAAGGTGTACAAGTTGGAGAAAGGGCATCATCATCACAAGGAGCAACAACACAAAACAAAAGAGAGGTACCCAGCTTAGAAAGAGAAGGAAGCTGATTCCTGATGACGAAGAAATGCAATCAGCTGCTTCCTCTACAGATTCAGAAGATGAGAATCACCATTTTGACATGCATTCACCATCTGCACCATCTTCTATGACTTTTGTTCAGATCTTTAGATTACAATTATCAAGTGATTGATCATTATTTATGCTGCCCAATGTCATGTGGCCATGTGGCAGTAGACACTTATGTCTTACGCTAGCTATTCTACACTAATTTGGTTGGCTATTCGACTATTTGCTTATGTTCTAGATGGCTGGACAAGTCTTCTAAACTACTTATTGTTTAAACTTTAGCTTGATAAATTCTTATGTACTGTGTGACTATGTGAGTGGCCAGGTGTCACCTACTCACTACCTATGTGTTATGTGTATTGTCACTACTGTCTACTATGTGACTCCTTATTGCTTCCTGCTGAAAATCCCTTACTTTTTTTTGGCAATAATTTGCATTTTTTTTGGTGAAAATGCTATATGCCTTAGTGCTTCTATAACAGCCGCTATAGCGTGCTTAGCGTTTTTTCCGAAGGCGCCACTAAATGCTATAGCCCGCAATTTAAAACACTGCAACAGAGATACGCATTTCATGGGTTTGTACTTCAAATGTTAAGTTCTCTAGCTAATAAGTGGAGTAAAAATATGAACAATAACCCACTACCAGTTTGCCATCTTCCTTCCTAGATGCAATCATCAATAAGCAAAAACTATTTCATATTTACACAAAGGAAACGCTTGAATACTGCATACTTGTTCGTCCCAGCTGAATCACTAGCAATTCACACATGCTTCGGAATTGAGTATAATATGTATGCAGTCCCATTCTAAATCCAGCTCAGGTGAAAGCAAGTGTGCAGTTCGGGAACTTACTTGTTTTAATAGCAGGATTGACGGGGGAGCCGTCATCTTTCTTGAGCTGCACCCTGACCCTCCCCACCTGGAAGAAATCCCTTGGGTACGCCTTATCCAGCTACACATAGCAACAATTGGCCAGTCAGATGTGCAAACCAACGAACGATACTGTCAATCCTGAACTGGAAAAGGAAACGATCGGGGAAGGAATCAGGGCGGGTACCTCGACGGCGTGGGGGATCTTGAGGTGCGAACAGCAATCGGCGATCTCGACGCAGGTGGGGTCCGGGCAGGCCTTGGCGGCGGCGATGCGGCGGCCCTCGGCGACGGTCTTCTTGGAGTTGAGGTAGACAGGGTAGATGACGTTCCACTTCTTGATGGTGCTCCGCAGGTCGCCGCCGCCGCCGTCCATCCGCGTACCGTTCGGCGTCGCCACCGCGGCACAGATCCTGTCGGAGGTTCTTCTGATCTGGAAAAGAGAGTTCACGAAGAAGAGGAGACGGAACGCTTTGGCGTTCACGGGATGACGGGAGAGAGAAAAGGCAACTCCCCCTCACGCTGAGTGGATTTACTGGCAAACTGCCCTGTCGGCCTGATTGGATGTGCAAACCCTATAAATTCTTAGCCCTGTTCGGCAGGCTATTTTTTTTTACTTATAAGCCGACTGTGACTGATTTGCTGTGAGAGAAAAACATTGTTCCACGGCTGATAAGCTCAGCCGAACAGGTTATGTTCCAAACTAGCTGTAAAGTTACTGTGTGACATTATAGAGAGAGTACTTGGTACTGTATTTGAAAATAGATATCATCAAGTTTTAATTTGTTGATGGATATTATAATTTTGAGCGTATTTACTACTAAACACCAAGTAATACAAAAAATATTCATTTCATACAAGGGATGGGATGGGAGAGAGAAAGTGGCCACATGTCACTTCTCCATCTCTTCTCGTTCTTTCCATCCGCTCTTGAATTGGTGCCGTCCTTTGTGTGGCCAGAGCTTCTCAGCCACAGCAAGATCGTTTCGTCATCAAGTCGTTACTTGGACATAGAAGTGTTTGGCCCTTAGATCCTATATAGGACACCACAGGGTCAGTTTGGTTGGAGAGAGAGGAATGGAATAGTTCTATCTTTGGTTTTAGGGATGCAATTTGTTTCATGCTAATGTTTGTTTAGAAGGACGGGGTTTGTACTTTTGTGTTTGATTGGAGGGAGAATAGATGAGATGGTAAATTTGTTAACCACGTTTGATATGAGGCCCACATGTCATACAAAACATACCTCTTTCTTCGTTGGCTCTATGCGATCAGCCACACGCTACTGCTTCCACCCTGGCTGCACAACCTCATTTGCCGGTTTCACCCACCCCCGGCTACGCCCATCTCGACTCAACCACCGCTCCGGCTACACCGGATCCATCTGCCCCAACCATGCTGTGGCCCCCACTAGCCCACGTCTCCTTCCCAAACAACGACAGATCCGTCCACCCCCATCCACGCTGGCTCCTTCCTCGCCCCAGTTTAGTCGTGCGTGCGTGTGCAAAGAGACAACGCCCATGCACATCTGAGTGGAATAAAAGTTCTTGGAGTGAGCTAAGAGTTACATTGCCGTGATAAATATAAAACACCATACCACTGACATTAGCATTGTGGTTCTTCACTTCTTCACCACTGAGTTGCTTATGCTTTGCAACAGGCAAGAAGTTGTCATAGACCTAGAGCTTCTCCTCGGAATACAACAACGTTTCTACGCTTCCACAACTACCACCAGGGGCGGAGCTAGAGCAAATCCGAGAGGGTGCACTTGCCTTGTGGGTGTGAGGATAAATAATATCTGGGTGCAAATATGGTGAAAAATTAGCTATTTCTACTGTTTTTTTATTTTTTGTGTGGCGCCGCACTTGTGACTATAGCTCTGCCCATGACTACCACTAGCAAAGTGCAATGAACATGCTGAAATGTTTCTCAGGGGCTAGCGCTTGTTGATTAATCGCTGTGGAGAACGGATCCAACTGACACCAACCCAACCAAACTAAATTAAAGCAAACCATTCCAACTTCCAATGGAAAGTGACGCTGCGATGCCAAGTAATGATAATGGCGCAGTTGTTACGTAAACGTGAGCTAATAGCTAATCCCACCTCAAACGTCTATATTCGGAGATAGCGGCAGCTACAATAAGAGATTTCAACCTTGATGTTTTGTATTCGTCCATTTTAAATTATAGGTCACTTGCTCATTATAAATCAAATTTCTCTAACTTTGAACAATGTTTATAAAAAAATATATTAATATCTACAAGTTCAAATAAAAACATTATTAAGATATTTAATGAAGAATTTGATATAACAAATTTGATGTTGTAAAGGCGGTCAATGTATCTTTTTTTAAAAAAAATGGTCAAACTTATGAGAAAGCTATAGCTGCATGCAATTTGAAACAAAAAGGGAGTAGTTATTTACTTGCACTTCTCAATGTACAATTCCTCTAGACAAACATAAGTGGCGACCCACCATTCGTCATCTTTCACATGGCAAACAAGTACAAGTGTCTCTTTCACCTCTGTCACCTCCTATCCTACACACCACCTAAACCCGACAAGCAGCGTCTCCAATTTCATGTTGTTGATACATCCATCTCACCTCTACTCCCCTTCAATGAGCTTCATCTCTATCTCTACCTCTCTACCACATATAATGCACCGATAAAACTTTTCTAAACCCACACAGTAAATTGTCCACCACAGTTATTAACTCTCCTAAGTGCACCTAAAAAAATATACCCAAAGTCAGCCCACCTTTCAAATGAAGGGACGAGATCCACTCTAACTTCTTTTCTCTCACTCACTTAAATCCAACGAACCAGATTGCTTGGACCAAACCTCATCGCTCATCCCACCCCGTGCCCACCTCCCACGCGACTCCCTCCCTCCCCTGACGCCGCCTCTCGAGTGAATCCCTCTCCCCTGACGCCTCCTCTCCTACACGCGCGTAGCGGCCTAGATCCCTGACCCCTCCCCTTCTCATCCTCCTTTGCCACCCGCCTGCCGACCACGGCGGCTGCTCTCGCCGCCGCAGCCTGCCCGGCCACGGTTCTCAGCACGCGGGCCGGCTGCGGGCTCTTCACACTGCACCGCCTACAGGGAGGTGGAGAAGTCTCGGGCTCTTGTCGATCTGTGCCTACAGCTAACCCTAACCGTGAGCATCGAGGGATTCGAGGTCGAGGTAGAGAGCTGTGGAGGCTTGGAGGCGCAATATTTGTAGCCTTTTTCTTTTAAAGCGACCACCAGAGCTGGTAATTAAGTGTATGATTTGGAATAATTTAGGAAGAAGAGAGGATAAAGGATGAAGGTTGGCACTTGGCAAATTGCCGGCAAGAAAAAGCACCATAGAAAACTTAAGTGGAAGTGGCTTTAAGTGTTGTGACCTAATCATTTGTTTGTGAACGACATTTCCACATAGGAATTTCATGAAGCACAAATAATGCTTTGCAATAAATTAATAATGAAGGTATTATTGGTGAGGTTTTTATCATGGATTTTTTGGTACCATGGTAAGAATAATACAATATGCAATTAGATGAGTTTTTTGTTATGCTTTTTGTTAGCTGAGTTATTATATTTCTTAGCTTCATCTCACTTTCAACAGTATGCTTATTATAGAAGAGGTGAGGAAGAACAAGAACTGGCTGTGCCCTCACTGCGTTGTGTTTGTCCTTTGAGTAGTGCATAGGTTTATCAAATGGTTTTGCCTCAGCTCCTTTATAAGTTTAGTGTGCAATGGTATGATCAGAGTTTAGGTCAAAACTTTCGACCAAGAATTTTTCCCTAAATCTTTTACACCTTGTACAGGAAGGCTAGCATATACAATGGATCACCCTTGAATACTATACTACTTACTAAGTTCTCACGCTACAAATCAGGTTTCTCATCAGGAAATATAGGAATGCTCGCTATGGATGGTCAGCACCATAGATTCATTGTTTTGTACTTTTAATGAAAGTGGAGGTTGTTCGGCTGCTGAGCAACTTGAGGCAGTCTTCACTGCAAGGTTGTCATTATCAAGTTTCATTAACAGTGGCAAGGTGCTTAGTGATATCTTCACTATTAGATTCAGAATTGGAGGAAGCGTAGAGTTGTTCATATGATTATAATGTGTATATAAATTTTGGATTAATGTGTATATAAGAATTGCAAGTTCCATCAATAATGTCAAGCCTGACTTTTTGATTAATGTGTATATATACAATTCAAGTTTTTATGTGTATCCCTGAAATTACGTCATGGCATTAGCACGAGCACTATACTAGTAGACTAAGTCGATTCCCTCACCCACTCTCCTACCTCATATTCGGCGGCTCTTGTCATTAGATAGGCCACCATAGGCCCATCCTTGGTAACCTGAGAGGTGTCATCACTTCTACCCCGATCTTTCCCATCTAGGAACTCTCGACAACTAGTTCGTTGGCACTTTATGTCAGCTTGACCCCCAACACCATCTTGTTGTCAATGGCTCCATCAGCGTTATAATTGTACCCTTATCCTGGACACTATGTACTTAAATCCCCCACCCTACCAACAATGTCGTCTCAATTTCTCAAAACCTAAGACACTGAATCCCAAATCCTAACCCTCGATATTATCAAAAAGAAATCCTAACCCTAGATATAAACCAAAGACTAACCAAGGTAGAGACCAATCTCATTGTGGATCATAGCTTGGGTCAAGTGAAAATAAAAGAGTTAAATTATATTGGCAATCCCTAGTTTAAAAATAAACATGCAGGTCTCTAATCTTTAGTAATTGTATCACTTGAGATCCATATCCTCAAAGCCATTGTAGCTATCATGTCTGCCTGCCACATAGACAATTTTGTGTTAATTAGAGTGAACAAGACATGGAGTGCCATTCATAAGTATGTGTGTTTTGCAATTTACATACTAGATAACCGTGGAAGAAGTTTAAGGACCGCTTATATAAGCGTGGAACAAGGACTGCTTATATAACCGTGGAACAAGTTTAAGGACCGCTTATATAAGCGTGGAACAAGGACTGCTTATATAACCGTGGAACAAGTTTAAGGACCTCTTATATGTACTCAAAAATAAAATTAATATGATGGGGAGTACAACACCAAAATTGATTTGCCTTCCGCGTTGTTTTAAAATTAGCTAAGAACTTCTATTGCATCTTCAAATCCCACATTAGGGCGTGGGATTAAAAGTGCTGAACTTCGGAGCAGCGTTATGAACCAAATAAAGGTACATACTCCGGAGTAGATATTCTGATTCAAGTAATATTTAAGTACACAATGATTATTCTGCATTCTCATAATCATGCCTCATGAAAATCGAGGTTACATCGTATGTTTATATTCTATAAATAAATACCAGCATAGCTTTTTCGCCAACATCAGGTACTAATGGTCTAAAGTCTTTATCACAAGCACACTTCTTCATTTTCGTTGACATCTTTGGATGAATACTCAAGTACCTCCCCCTCAATCTTCTCAAGGAAACGGAGCATGACCGCTAGGCTCTTGTCATCTGCACGACATGGGACAGTCATACATTGTGGAATTAGTTGGCTGACTGGCGTTCATCTCGAGGCAAAAAGAAACTAGATGACCCGGTTGGTTCAAAGATTCATGGTTTCTCGTTTGACTGAAGAAGGGTCTCAAACACGGGATTAGACTGAAGAAGAGGAGCTTACCGAGCCTAGGAACTGTGTGGCCCTTTGGGTGACGAATAACAAATGGGTCCACGCATGATTCTATGAGCTTTTCACCGTGTACTTTCAGGAAGTCGTTGTCACCTGCATCAAGAGAATTTGAAGACGTGTTCAGACTTGAGTAGTGCTTCGTTGTCAGCTAACCACCGGTTCGCCTATAGTATAAATAAAAGATACCAAAACAAATAACGAACAGAAATGACTAGAGAATTGAACCAGGTGCATCTTGTAAACTTAGTCAAAGCATTCTAGAACAGTAGACATGATGGAGTGCCAAATGGCAACATTAATTCCCATAATGGAATCAAAGTCGGAATATATTCATTTGAGTTTTTTTTTTAATGATGAACACAGCTTTCTTGAAAGCGTTATGCAGTGCAGCACATTGCCAAAAGCATCAAACCCTGTCTCTTTCAAGAGGCAAGAGCATCCGACGAGACGTCACGGCAGTACGCCATAATGTTCCCACCAATGCAACGCCTCGACGCAACAGACAAACAAACTGGCATGACAATGGAATGATGCGCGATGCCATTGACGTAACGTACCAATGAAGTGAAGCGAGGGGCATGCCACCTTGTTGGCGTACGCCTTCTCGGCCACCGTCGGGGACTGGAACTTGGCGCCACCGATGATGATGAGGTACTTGATCTTCGGGACTCTAGTCAGGGCCAGTCCCTGCCACGAAAACACAAAGCGACAGTAAGAACAACCAGCAGCGAAGCCTAACTTGCTCTGCTTCGAGTCTGGTATGAACCATGAGCTCACCTGTTGTTGGAGCCCGGGAAGCGCCGCAGACAGAATGGAACCCTGGAATCAACATCAGTGCATCACAATCAATCGAACAGCTGGTTCATCACCACAGAATTTGAAGGAGAAGTGATCTCGAACTTTGCTGCTGGCTTACCTGGGAGAAACCCATCAAACCATCGAAGGGGCCATCTTTTATTATCAGCTCTTCGATGTAGGCCAGGCACTTGTCGAAATTCCTGTACTCCATAAAATTCTGTTTTGTATTGTACAGTACATAAGGAAGTTGGTAAGTGCGTCGCACGAGTCAGTATTGTATAAAGAAAGTTGGAAAGTGCGTCGCACGAGTCAGGTCAGCCACACGTGCAGGAAAAAAATTTAATTTGACGAAATAAGAAGGGATGATGGGATGGGATGGGAGGACCAGCCGAGATCAGGGAGGAGATGGTAATGGATGGATGGATGGACGCGCGTGCGCGGCGGGCGGCGGGGCGGACCTTGTCGAACTGGAACCACTCGTAGTAGGGCGGGTCGAAGATGCCGTCGACGTCGGACTTGCCCTCGGCGGGGAACGGCGCGTCGGCGAAGACGAGGTCGAGGCGCGCGGTGACGTCGGCGGGCCACTTGCCGAGCACCTGCTTGCGCATGATCTCGGCGCTGGTGCGGAACCCGTGCAGGCACAGGAACCGCGGCCGCCGCCCCGCGCCCTGCGGCTGGGGCCCCGCGTCGCCGCCGAGGCTGCCCATCGCGGCGGATCCGGCAGGATCGGAGGAACCGAGGCGCGCGGGCGTGGGCTCTTCGGAGGTGGTGGGCGGTGTCTCGATGGCTGGCCGCGGGCGTGGGCCGTGGCGTGGAAGCGGAGCGGGTATATATGATGGTTCCACTCCGCGGTGTGGTGGGGACGGATGGGTGACCGCTCGTTTCCTGCGTGCAGTACTGCAGTTGGGTGTGGACGGACCGGTCGCTGTTGGCAGCCTACCTACCCGCCCTTGCCTACTGGCTGTGGCTGGAGCGCCCGTGTCGTGGCGCCTGTGGGAACCGCGTGGTGGCCACGGGCCACGGCCCAGGAGCGCTCGAGGCTTGCAAAGGTACACCTACACCATGACGTTCGCTGGGCGGCCGGGCCCGCGGGGTTCGTTGGTACGTACGTCACCCGGTGACCGGGGGAAGGTAGATCGGACGGCTGGGATTCGCTGCGGTAGGTGGCTTGCTAGTTTGGGCCGTGCTTAGATGCCAAAAAGAGACAAAAAAAAATTTTGCATAGTAACTGTCGTATTGAATCTTTGATGTATGCATGGAGCATTAAATATAGGTAAAAAAAATAACTAATTGCATAGTTTGTCTGTAAATGTCGAGACGAATCTTTTGAGCCTAGTTAGTC
Organism: Saccharum hybrid cultivar R570; assembly: GCA_038087645.1. Lineage (NCBI taxonomy): Eukaryota > Viridiplantae > Streptophyta > Magnoliopsida > Poales > Poaceae > Saccharum > Saccharum hybrid cultivar. Next base: position 2,106,348 of record JAQSUU010000563.1, on the reverse strand, counting down.
TATGGTTAGACAAATTTTGCCAAATAACAACGAAAAATACTAACAAAAAATTTCCCAAAATTTTTCACAACTAAACGGGCGCACAACCGAGGAGGAACCGCAACCAGCAGCCGTGAAGCGGACAAGCGGTGCGCGCACAGTCGCACGTGCGCGCTCCAACGCCCTTGCGGGCTGCGGCGGCATTCGGGTCGCCGGTTCGCCGCCATGCAGATGCGGAGGAGCTGTCAGTCTCCGGTGGACGAGCAGCCGGTGGACGAGTACCCCTCCATGTGCGTTTCTCGGAATTGAACGGGGCACCTACTTCATCATCAGGAAGAATCCTACTACTAAAAAGACCCATACTAAGGCCCTCTTTGGTTTGGCTTCCAACCTGCTGTAGCTTTTGTAGAAGTCAAGAAGCTAACCAAAGGCCCTTACTTGGCCCAATAGATTGTACAAAAGCTAGCTTTTGGGTAGTTCATTTTTCACAGCAGGGGGAGGGCTGCTTTCATCGGCTGTGGAGGATGGAAATTACCCGCACTGCCACCGGTTACAAAAAACGCTTCGATCTTTTCCTCTTCTTCCCGTCCGCACGAGACGACTCGGCCTTCCGCAGGTGGCGACACCCGCGCAGAGCTAGGGTTTGGCGGCGGCCGGTCCTCTTCGTCGACGTCCCCATCCTCTCCGGCGCCGCCCGGTCCTCTTCGGCGCTGTCCCCATCCTCTCCGGCGCCGTCCCCATCCTCATCGCCCTACTGGTCACCCCGGCGGGAGTCCCTGTCTCTGCCCCTTCTCGGTTGCAGGTCGAGGTCGGGCCTCGACGCCAACGACTTCCGCCCCCCACTGGACAAGCAGGTTAGCTTTCTTGGATTAACGAGCTCCATTCTTTCTATCCACGTATAGTGTTCGATTGCAGTCCTGTCTTCTGAAAGAGAAGCCTTTTCCTTTTTTTTCTTGTTTCATCACAGAACACTCTGCTGCTAAGAGCGATTCCTGGGCTCAACAACATTGGCAAACCAAGTCCAAGCTCCATCGATCTACGCTTCCAGTGACCGGATCTGCACAGAAGGTAACTCAATCTCTCATAAATGGTTTGATACATGTTATTTATTCTCAGTTCAGTGTGCTGTGTATTTGATATAAATAATGGCATGATATTATGGTAATTAGAATGTCTGAAAAATTTGTTTTGTTTGATTCAAGAATGGGTGACAAGGCAGATTGGGGTGATTTCTTTTTGAAGCATTTGATTGATGTATGCAAAGGGGAGATAGAAGCTGGGAATAGGCCCCAGGGGCTTTGGACTAGCACTGGTTGGAAAAATATTGTAGCCAAGTTTGAAGCCAAAACTGGTGACAAGCGAACAAAGATACAATTGAAGAACAAATTAGATAACTTAAAAAAAGAATATGTTTGGTTCATGGAGTTGAAGAATTATGCCACTGGACTTGGATGGGATGCAGCTAAGGGAACTGTTGATTGCCCCCAGGATTGGTGGGATGAACACCTTGTTGTAAGCACTATTTCTGTTGATATTTTGTCCATAGTATGATATGGTATGTCGTGCTAAAATTTTTCATTCAATTTTAGAGGTGCAATAATCGTGAAAAAGGGCTTAAATGCAATCATGTGAGGTTCAGAAAACAAGGACCGAAGTACCTTGATGATCTTGATCTGATTTTCGGCAAGGTACATGTGACTGGGGCCACTGCAGCTTGTCCTGGTGATATATCTTCAGATGAGAGTGATGATTACGTGGCCGAGGTGCCAAAACCTCCACCTAAAGATGATGTCAAGCTGGCTGATTTGAAGCAAAAAGGGAAAAAGAAACGCAAGAGCTCCTGTACTATTGCTGAAAGCAAAGAAGAAAAGAGTCCATTTTATCGAATGTACAAAAACACATGTTTGAAGATAGAAAGTGCAGCAGATAGGATCTCTAGTGCATCTGCCACCTCAGCTTCTCCCACTAATGTTGTCCCCACTATTGGAGAGGCTATGAAGATGGTCGAAGAGTGTGGGGTGGAAGAAGGAACTCCTCTAATGCACACTGCCACCATGCTGATCATGAAGCCTGAATTTAGAGAGGTCTTTAGCCATCTGAAAACAAATTTTGGAAGGCTGGATGTCCTTGAGAGAGAGCATGAGAAGGAGATGAGGCGCTAGTGAACCAATTTTTATTTCTATTGTTGCTGTGTGAACCAATTTGTATTGTGAGCACTATTAGTTGTATGGCTACCTGAACTAATTTTAAATTGTACTCTGAGAACAATTTGCTTGTACTGAGAACAATTTGTACTAAAATTATTTGTATTGTGAGCTTATTATCCTTCTGTCAGATTAGTATCCATGTGCATGTATACATATATTTTTGTCCTTGTACTGTGAGCTTATTATCATTGTGTCAGATTACTATCCATGTGCATGCATATATATATATATATATATATATATACTTGTACTGAGCTTAATAAATGTTAATATTTTTTGCAGATGGATGAGAACCTGGAAGGTGTAGCCCAAGGACAGAAGAGATTGCTACTCCTAGCTGAGCTTTCCCAGCATGCTGCCATTATTGGTCAAATGGGTGCACAATACACTGATCGTTATTGGAACAAAGGAGAGTACAGGGAAACACCAGAAACTGGACTACAATGGGTGATGAGGTGCTTTTCTCGTCCAAGGTACTTCTATAAGATGTTTAGAATGAGCACCGATGTCTTCATGGCACTGCATGAGTTGCTAGTCTTGAACTATGGTTTGACCTCCACTAACAATGTTTCATCCATTGAGTCATTGGCGATGTTCTTGTGGATTGTCGGAGGACCACAATCATTTTCACAAGTGGAAAATCGCTTCACTCGTTCACTGTGGACAGTTCACACTAAGTTTCATGAGGTACTGAAGTGTTTGCGCAAGTTAGGTAAAGACAATATTAAGCCAAGAGATGCTACTTTTTCTTCGGAACATGAAAGAATCAAAGAAGACCGTTTCTGGCCATACTTCAAAGGCGCTATTGGAGCAATAGACGGTTCACATGTTCCAGTGGTTGTGCCAGCTGAGGATACGGTTAATCACACATGCCGTCATGGATATACATCTCAGAATTTGCTAGCTGTTTGCGACTTTGACATGAGGTTTATCTTTGCGGTTGCTGGTTGGCCCGGTTGTGCCCATGACACACGTATCCTCAATCATGCTTTGGCAAATTTTGATGATTTTCCTGTGCCTCCTAAAGGTATACACATATCACACGTATTATTTATTTGCTTCCTAATGGTTGGCCCAGCAGTACATGAGGTACTTTTATTATTTATTTGCTTACATTGATTTTACTTTGTAGGGAAATATTATCTTGTGGACTCTGGATATCCAAATCGAACAGGGTATCTGGCCCCTTTCAAAGGAAGCACATACCATATTCCAGAATTTCGTAATCGTTCTGGACCACCCCAAGGGAAATATGAGGTGTTCAATTTCAATCATTCATCCCTTCGAAATGTCATTGAGCGGGCCTTTGGAGTATTGAAGGAGAAGTGGCGTATTTTGAAGGGCATACCAAGTTTCTCAACTCGTACTCAGAAGCACATCATTCTTGCTTGTTTGGCATTGCATAATTTCATTCGTGATAGCAATTTGCATGATAAGGAGTTCGAAAGATGTGATGCTGATGATGAATACTTGGTACAAGAGGATGACACGACACTGGAAGATGAGATCGAAGATGTGGAGAATGAGGATGCCATGAATATCATTCGTAGTAGAATAGCCGATGCTTTGTTTAGTGTGAGATAGTTATGTTGAGGGATGACATGATTTGATGAGCCCTTATCTTTTGTGAAATGCTAATATTATATTTGTATGGACCAAATCACTTTGAATGCTAAAAAACTTGGAACAAATTTATTTTTCCTTACCAAAATAGTCATTTACATACAAATAAGTGAGTATAATATTTATTTACAAGCAATTTGAATATAAATAGTCCCTCAGGCCTTCAGGGGCATTACAGACATTTCTACACATCCTGCAGTTTCACAGCTACTCTAACCAAATGGCTTTCAGCTTTTCCCACAGCTCTCAGCCCACAGCAGCTTTTCCACAGCCCACAGCTCACAGCAGCTTTTTTTAAATCCACAGCTCAACCAAACAGGGCCTAAATCGTCAACCGGCTTTAACCTCGCCTCTACCGTGGATGACCACGCCCGACTTCACCTCGCCTCCCCCCACGATAGGTGGGCCCGATGCCCGTCTTCACCTCGCCTCGCAAAAGAAACCTCCCTCCGTCGACTGACTCCCTGCCACACCGCGCCGCCTCTCCCTGCGGCGCCTCACCTGCCGCCGCCGCCTGTCTTGAAGTCCACCACCACCGCCAACGAATCGGGAACTGTCACAGCATCTCTGTGCTCGTGGACGCGGCGTATCGAGCCGCTCGCCACTGCCCAACCGCTCGGCTGTGACCAGCGCCCAACAGGTACGGCAGGATCCATCTCCTCCCCCTCCTTTCACGAGCTATGATTCTAGGGCCTGGATCCGCGTCGTCCTCCGGTCTAGAAGAGCCGGATCTCCTCCCACTAATCGAGTCGATTTTATTTTGGGGAATTTTTCGAGTTCTTTCATGTGATCTGGATTTCCTATAGTTTCAGTTCGAATTGGCCGATGATTCTTTCGGGATAGCTTACCAACTCTATTGTGATCCTCTGTGCAAAATTTGGAAGCCAATCATGGAGTTTTGGTCGAGTTTCACTCGATTTTTGGGGCCGGCTTTTTCATGCTTGAGCACATAGGCTTTCTGTTCTTGGCAAGGTCATTCCTGTTTGTGCGCCTGGCTCCTATACATGAGTAGCAGAGACCCTCTGGGTGGTGGAATCGTGGGGGGCCAGCAGCTCAGGATTCCCAGCACCATCCGCTCTCCAGACCGGAGCCAATAATCATATGCTAACTAATTTTAATTTGAATAATCATGTTCGGTAACTATTCTTGTTGTTTCTGACTGCCAGTAATCATATGCACACTTAATCTCTACAGCTTAGTGCTAGCCTGTTCAGCTATGGAAACCCATTTTGTTAGTATAGCAGCTTGATCTATTTTTTTCAGAAAAAATGCCCTGAATTTTGCACAGATCGTGGCTGACCCGCTCCTAGGGTTGACGGCGAGGAGCGGCCGCATCCTAGAGTGAAGGAAGAATCAGAGCAGGGAGGCGTAGCCCACGGCGGCGGAGAACCACGCGCAGAAGCCGCGGTGGCCGAGGAGCCTTGGAGTGGCCGCGGATCAAATCAGCGTCGACCTGCAGCTGCTCCACTGCGCCGTCGCCGAGTGCCACCGCCCCCTCAAGCTTCCCGTAGTCAAGGTGAGATGTCACGACAACCAAATCTAGGCAGCAGATGTGATGCGTACATGGTTTGTTTCCGCGGCCAGAAGCTTTCATTGACGCTAGCAATTTTCTTAGCTCTGCAGCATGAGTCTGCTAAGGGAAAATCTGCAGGTACATCAGGTCCAATATTTTTTTGATCTGCACTTGTACTTATACCTTCCATATTTGGTGTAAACGCCTCAAGTAATGTTTATAGTACTATATAAATTCATGCAAGTTTTAAACCAACCTGCTACCGATTTTGACCTTACTTGATTCTACCCCTGCTCAGGTTCTGAAAAAAGCCCTATTCAGGAGCTTGATGGTTTAAATTTTATGGAGGATAGTGCTGGTGCTCTCATTAATTTTTTGGCTTCTGCACCAGCAGAGATAAAATGTGTTGAAAGCATAGTTTTTTCGTCTTTCAATCCTCCGCCGAGTTATCGGAGGTAATCCTACTGTCTTGCATTGCTACCATTGTCATATTATTCTTGAGTATCTTCAGAACCATTCTTATAAAAATGAGTCGCTAGGCCTATTAATAAGCGTGACACAAGGAGTACTTAGCACCCTGTTTCCATTATAACCAGTCAATGTGGTCTGATCCTCCCATTTTCACCATAATCGGGCTGCTATCAAGCCATATATTGAGCCCTGTTTGTCAAGCATTCCAGCTCCGAGCTTCACCTTAGATCTTGAGTTTGTATGCTAAAATCAAGAACCTTAAGACTTCTTTGTCTAGAATAGAAAAAAATAGTTCAAACAAACAACTTAGGTGTATCCACAGCAAAAGCTCTACATATTTCTGGAGCTAGAAATACTCAGCTCCAAGAAATCCATAGACTTTTTTTGTTGGAGCTGGAGCTCTGTACCATGCATTCATCGATTTATTATATGCTCTGAGTGGTGACTCCAGTGGGTAATACAGAATAAGTCAAAATTATTATGTGCTTCACCAAAGAAATTTTTTCGCATATTAAAAGTATTGAAGAGTTGGGGGGCTGATCTGCACAAAATGATTAGTGTCTACAATATAGGTGCTTTAGAAATGTCCTGAATAGACGAAACTCCTATTTCTCTTAGTTGTAAAGTTGATCTTCAAAGTTCAGACCAATGTTTGGAAGATGTAAAAACAATTTTTTTAGTGGTTGCCTTCCTTGCAAGAACTTATGGAGAAGCTAAAGATGCCATCCCCTGCTGAGTTGATGAAGATTGCTATTGCTAACTTAAATGATTCCTCTATTTCACTAGATATCCACTACCATGCACTGCAGGAGCTTTTAGTTCTCGTTGAGCACATCTCTCAACAATGCTAATGGTAAATATGTGCTTGTTTACTAAATGCTAATATAGCTGAATTCTCTAAACCTCATCCTCAGAAATCCAACCCATGTATGAGCATGTAGTTACAGATACAGATGCCCTTTTTTATAACTTTTTTCTATAAGGGAGAGTATGTGCAGATAAGTTATTTTAATCTCGGCAGCTTCAGTTCTTGCTTTATTAACAGTACGCCAATTTCGGCAGGCGGAGGTCATAACATTATCGCCTCATATAATGGAAGGCACAACAATTTTATTAGGTGAATATGGCTTTCTATTTACCTTGCTTTTAAACAAAATATCACCCAATGCACAACAATTTGATCTGGTAAAGGTAGCGCTAGGATGTTGATGACCTGACCAATCCGGGATAATTGTTTGCTTATGTTCTTTTATTAAGAAACTTTTTCATTGATACTGTTTAGAAGGTGCTTGTGATATTCATCTTAGTACTTGAGCTGCCTGTAGTCGAGTACATGGTGGGTGGGATATTACTCTTGACAGGAAGCATATTCTTTTAATTTGCTACCTTAGGAGAAAATGCCGAGCAGAATGTTACAGTTGACAGGAAGCATGTTGAGGTTGGGACCATGAGCTTTGAACTAGAAAATAATCTTGTACTTTTTTCAAGCCCTTTTCTGTCCTTAGTGTCTCATGAGGTGTTTCTTTATTGTAGGATGGTTTGATTTCAGGTGTCATTGGTCTTAGAGCCCATTTAAAGAAAGTCTGAGTGATGCCCTGAAATATCTGTCCTTTGCTGGCTGCAGTGTGCAAATAAAAAGCTGATGGAAATAAGAAGACAGGCCGAGCTTAAGTTAATTGACTATGGTCCATGTATGTTTATAGGAGTACATCTTAGATTGCCTCATATCGAGTCTGGTCGTAACTATGGAGAACATGGCAGCTGATGAAAAGGTTTCCTTGCTCTTCTAATTGTTTTTGTGTATTTTAACGTAGTTCAACATATATATTTTATTTGTCAATTGTGAACTTGAGACATGTTTACAGTGCTTTGACAGAGTCTGTTAACAAAGTTCAGCATTTTTTGGAGTAATGCTTATGTATTTTGGTGATAATTGTCCACTACTTGTCACTTTATCAATGTGTGTATAATTGAAGGACTGCATAAGGTATTAAGGTGAGGATTTCAGAAAGTCTCTGTAACTACACTTTTTCTCTAATAATTTCCGTGTATTCCTTCTTATTCTATCGATCGCAACCCTTTGCTTCCTGTGATTCTATTTGATGATGTGTGTATCTGTAGTTTAGGCAGAAACAATGGAATGATGGACCAACTATTATCCAAATGCTAGGCTTACATAAGTATATTAGGAGTATCAGTAACATATTTCTAAACATCCGAACGACATATCTACAATATCTCTGATGCCCTAACCTTCCTGAGGGAGAATGTATATTTTTTCCCTTTTTTCTCTCACGATCCATGTTAATTTCTGGTTTTGCATGCAGAAGAAAGCCACCCATATGCAGAGGATCTTTGGAAATCAGTAAAGATAAACAAGCTAACATTTCGAGGTGTGAAGTTTATGTGGCTGTTGCAAGGTAAAAGTACAGGCTAATTTGTTCCTGTTCACGACTTCTGTTTCCACCTTGTCTGCCAATAGTGTTTCCTCAATATAGAAATATGAGTCTAGGGATGGCTTGTGCGCCTGCCCAATATGACAAACAAATAAAGCTACAGGCCTACCCTTATTAAAACTGTTTTTCATTAGAGATACCAATCTAGGAATGGCCCGTTGGCCTACTAGCTACAATTGGATGCCTTCTGGTATTTACGTATAATTTCTATATGCATTATGCTTATGCGTAAACGAAATGTATCAATTCTGTAATCTTGAATAGCCATGAGACCAAGGTGGCCTGATGATTTTTTTTAATACTCACCCTTCTGCTATATGTAAGCCTGTAAGGTGACTCACGTTGTTCCACGTGCTAGAAGAATCTCCACGTTGAGTTTCCTTGGAGAATAATTAAATAAATGTGATCCTAAGTACTTTGTAATTAGTTCTATTTTGTTTTCAGTTCGATTTATGTCCAATTCTATTTTGTTTTCAGTTCAGAGTTCTCAACACATGATTGCTTGCAAGGAAATCAAAGCCAGAAAGAAGCTACCATAGCAGGGATTCTATAAGGTGTGGCCTTCCTATTTCTTGTTGGGCTATCGACTTATAGATATGGCGTTCTAGAAAACCAAACCCTCGGAGAACACCGTCAGATGCAAAGTAATTTTTCACATGACATTTGTTTCATTCACGAGAACACTACCCAGTGCTTGCTTTTATCACTGATGTTATCAATCATATTATTGTCATGGTCATTAATGTGGCTTGAAACGGATTATGCTAAGATTATGTAGATTGTAATATTTGTTCAACTACTTCCCGGCGAGAGTGTTAATAGTATTTCAAAAAGAAAAAGTGTCATGGCTTTGTTTCCGTTCAACTTATTCTTGTAAAAGTGGACACCAATATTTCAGTTGTCTGCTCAGCTATCAAATATGATAGGTGTAATGAACAAAAGTTAGTTTTTCATGGGGTCTCTTGAAAAAAAAGGGGCAACATTTCTCAAGTCAGGCATATCTCTTCTCGAATGCACTGTGAAGCTTGCATGTTGCTTGCCGTTCTGAATGAGTGTTCTTTGCGTTGGTGTTGAAAATTTTTTCACCCGTTGCAACGCACGGGCATTTACCTAGTATAAAGAAAAGTCAAGGAGCTATAGCTTTGACCACCTGTGGCTGCTCGACCGTTAAATTTGGTGAGAGCGGTTGGCAGCTCCACGATCTACTGGCCAAGTGGCGCGGATCGGGCGACCGACCCCACTCTTCGCAGATCCACGTACGTGTCGTGTCGTAGTAGCAAGTGCACGTGACTGCCATGCGAGGCATCAGGCATGGTGGGTTCTTCTCGATCGAGCTCAGTCCATGTTTAGTTGCCTGAACTTGGCAGTGCCAAATTTACCGTTTGGCACTGTATCATAGGATAGCATTTCATTTGTAATTGGTAATAATTGTTTAACTATTGACTAATTAGACTCAAAATGTTCGTCTCACAAAGTACAACCAAACTGTGCAATTAGTTTTTGATTTCGTCTACATTTAGTACTTCATGCATGTGCAAGTTTAATGTGATGGAGAATCTTTTTTTTTACCTAGTATCAAATTGAGGAGTTTAAAAGGAACTAAACACGGCCTCATCAGCTGAATTGTGCTGCTCCAAGCAAAGATTTCCGCGGGACCCCGTGTGCTGAAAAGCTGTCAAAGAACGACGACGGTGCATGCTGGTGCTGCCACACTTTGCCCAGTTGCAGCTCTCACATGATCCTGAGGCCGTCCTGACGCCCGTGCTGCCGTGGTGGTGGCGCAAGAATGAAGTCGTTGCCTGGACTACGAGCGTAGTACTCCACTATATATGGATGCTCGTGAGTCGTCGTAAAGTAAACCACGAGGTCGGTCGTCCACCACAAAGTCGTGACACGAAGTAGAATAGGAGTGCTAGCTACACATTAGAATACGGGGTGCGTTTTCTAGAAGCTCGGAACCAATTTTTCTTTTTGTTCTCTAGCCTTTTCTTAAAAATATTTTGACATTTCCACTCTTATCTAACCATATCTATTAAACCTTTAGATTCTAGGACAGACTCCCGGCGGCACTGTGCAGCACTGTTTACTGTTTATGACCCGTTATGCACAGCACCTGACCTGTTATGCACAGTACCAACCCGTTAATATGAGCAGTGCAGACCCGTTACCTGCCCCGTTATGTACTATATCAACCTGTTAATATGAACAGTGCAGATCCGCTATGAACAGTACATACCCATTATTAGATATTATAGTTTCTGAGCCCCTTAGGAACGGTGCCTGGTGAACAGTCCTACAGTTTTTTCTTTCCCCCCTTTTCCCCTTTTTTTTCTTTCTTTCCTTTCCAAATTTTTCCACGCACAATTTTTTCCTCTTTTTGCTCCGGGTGCACCAGGCCCTTGCTTTCAAAATTTTTAACCATAATTTTTTTAAAGTTTTCCTTTCCTCCAGCTGGGCCTGCAGCAACGCGCGGGCCCCTCTAGTATATAAAAGTCTTGGACGCCAGCCGGGTCCATCACAGACACGTGTACTGTTCTCACAACAGTGCCTTGAAACAGTAAACCTGCCACCACAGTACCAGGTCCTATGAACCGTACAAACCTGTTAAAGAAACAGTAAACCCCGCTAAGAAACAGTAAACCCTGTTATGGAACAGTAACACCGTTAAGCAAAAAGTACAACCCGTTACTAACACAGTATCAAACTCGCTGAAACAGTAACAACCCGCTAACAAATATGGACAGAACAGAAAAAAGGCCAGCGCGGGCTCTCCTGCTAGTATACGTAATAGCTTATGAGTAATTTTCGGTAGGCTCCGTTTGCATCCTTGGAATTGAATTCATTTAATAACTATAATTAGACACAGATTAATTAAGCTAGTATGATTGTATATGGAATATATTTGTATATTACAATAGGTCATACGAGAGAGATACTTATGTGTTGTATTTATACAGTAGGAGAACGAGTTGAAAAACGTGTTATAAGTTGCAAAGTAAAAAATATAGCATGATGATCTACAAAGTCAATTTCTATCCCCCACCCTATGAATTTGAAATAGTCTTATATGTGAACTTTGGAAAGTTATGGAATTTAAAGCCAAATAGCCTAGTCTATTAAGTAGATTCCAATTATCTAAAATAAAATGGTCCAAACGGTCCCACGATGATGATGTATTACATATTACCGGTTTTGTTACCGCATGGTGTGGTGGTGATGATTTGTGATGAATGCTTAAGCGTTGGTCTTGTTAATATAATAAGGCCAGGGCATCGCTCTTGAACTCTTAAAAAAGGATATATGTTACCTCAATACCGTTAACGATGGCATCGACAATCAATGGGGTGTTTTCCATTGCCTGCTCAACGGTCAGGCCAAGCTCAAGAAGCTGGATATTATAGTCGTTTCCTCCAAATCCACCGAACTGAAACAGCGATTCTGCTAGAAACCCTGTGCACTCTAGCATGATATATACACAAGCCGCAGCTGAATTATATTGCATTAAATCTATACAAATAAGATACTGCAGATAGCTACAACAAAAATGTATTCCCTCTATTCCAAATTATAAGACATTTTGCCTTTTCTAGACATGTACCTTTTGCTATATATGCAGTATTTAGATATACATTATATCTAGATACATGATAAAAGCAACGTATATAGAAAAGTCAAAACATATTATAATTCGAAACGGATGGCATGAATACTAATTTAATGGGAAGGCGGGGAATCCATTAAGAAGAGAGTTATGAAGTGCTCACTCTTTTTTGTCCCGCATATGGAAGCAATCAACTCCTTGAACCACTGGACTTGCATGTCTAGCGAGCCATGGTTCCACACTGGATCTTCAACGCCCATTGATTGGTAGAAGGAGAAGTTCAGCGCAGTACCACCGGTGATGGCCATATTTGCACCCTTTCGGAAATCTTTGCCTTTGGATTTCGATGGTGTAAGTAGTGGGAGTCCAAGCGATTGTGCTGTGCCAATATGTGGTGAAAGTAAAACACAAAAACAAACTTCTATCCAATCCAAAGAAATAAAAATGGGTACCCAATTAAACGGTTGGGACATTCAGTTCTGGACCTTTTTCTATCAATGAGCAAGAGATTTCTTTCTAGTCTTAATATATAATCCCTCCGTCCAAAAAATATATATAAATCTCGTTTCCCTAGTAGTCAAACAATATTAAATTTTGACCACATATGTATAAAATTATACTAGCATTTAAGATGTGAAATAAGTATAATTAGCAAATGTGTCCGTGCGTTGCAACGGGAGCTTGTTACATGCATGGTTGCTTAGACCACCTGTGGCTAGAAAATTTATTTCAACGATCGCATTATGTGTTTGAATTCACTTTGGAATCGGACTTTATACTATGTCTGGTCGTATGCTACCCTAACTTGTATGATGATAGACTCACATTGGAATCGGACTTTATACTATGTCTGGTCGTATGCTACCCTAACTTATATGGTGATAGACTATGAAAACACATCATAATCCAATTCATTTTGGAATGGGACTCAGTACTATGTTTGAACACGTCACTCTAACTCGTATAGTCACGAGAAAGATTTGGTCCGCCAGATCCCTATAGATGATTTTGAGCAATGTCAGACAAGAAATATCCTCCTCTATTAATAAAAAAAGTAAATGTATTCATACGTTGCAACTGAATCATTCAGCTTTTGTTTCAATTTGTTCCTCAAACACGTCATCGATTTATCATATTGCACCAAAGTACTCGCTTCCTCCGAAAAAGAATACACTTCTTTGTGTATTTGTGGCATTGCTGCCATGTTTAGTATGATACATTTTTTCACGTAGAAATCAAATTTATTGCATATCTAATCCCCTGACAAATTAATTTGTTAAATTTGTTGCAAATCTATTCAACTGACAAATTGATTTGTAAATTTACTTTAGATCTAATCACCTGACAAAATAGTTGGTTTGTATTTTTTTCTTTTAAATTATATTTGTGATCTATTGCCTAAGGGAATTTTGCTCTTTTTATCGATTGCTATTTTCAAACGTCTGTTTCTAGGAACTCCTTTCAGCGTAAAAGAGCTCTGGTACTTTAAACAATTTTGATTGGAGTATAGTCTGAAATTGAGAATAGGGCAGAAAAATCTTGTGTTCTTTTTTTATTTGATTTCTAGCTCCTCTTCGATTAGATTTGGAACTTAGGCCGATTCTTTCTTTTCTTCTTTTCTTTTCTTTCCTCTCTTATGATTGTCAAGGAGGAGTTTGAATTGATTTGTAAAATTTGCTGCAGATCTAATCACCTGACATGATAGTCGGTTTGTATTTTTTCTATTAAATTATACTCCCTCCAGGTTGGTAAAGAAAGTCGTTTTGAATAAGGTTTGAGTCAAACATTGAAAATATAAATCATGAATAACTTTTAAGGTGTTGAGTTTGAAAATGTAAAAACCATATGAATAGATTTGTCTTGAAAAATACTTTCATAAAAATATACATATATCACTTTTCAATAAATATTTTTATAGAAATAAGAAGTCAAAGTTATGCTTTAGAGACCGTGTCACTGTCCAAAACGACTTCTTTTACCAACCTGGAGGGAGTATTTGTGATCTATTGCCTAAGAGAATGTTGGTTTTTTTCTATTGGTAGGAGCGAAGATAAGTTTGATTGCTATTTTCAAACGTCTGTTTCTAGGAACTCCGCCTTTCAGCATAAAAGAGCTTCAGTGCATTAAATAATTTTGATTGGAGTATAGTCTGACATTGAGGATAGGGCAGAAAAAATCTTGCGTTCTTTTTTATTTGATTTCTAGCTCCTCTTCGATTGGATTTGGAACTTAGGCCAATTTTCCTTCTCTTCTTTTCTTTCCTCTCTTATGATTCTCAAGGAGGAATTTGATTCCGACGTTAGCACAACTCATTGCTAGTAGCGTGCAACGCCTAGACTCAGGATCTGGAACATATGTCTGGAGTCCGTTGCGTCATATCTAAAGTAAACTGATAAGTCTAGTAGCAGACATATTTCAACATTATTTCATATAGTATATTCAAGATTATTCTAATATATGCAATACCACATTTTCATAGTTTTATTTATTCATTTTTTGTCAGCCAACCATAAGAGTGTTTATATTCAAATATATGTAATACCACATTTTCATAGTTCTATTTTTTTTGTCTTGCTAACCATAAGAGTGTTTTCATGTAAAAAGTTTGAAGGTGTTATCAACGATAAATAAAAAAACTTCATCAAACATCACCTGAGCTTCCATGGTGTGGTGGTAAGCACTTGATACTTGAGGTGTGAAGACCACGGTTTGAATCCCCCATGTACTTCCTCCGTCTATAAAAGAATACAATTCTCACTTTTCGAGAAGTCAAACAATTTAAACTTTGATCAAAATTATATAAAAAAGTACTAACATTTAAAATTAGTATCATTAGATTAGTCATAGAATATATTTTTATAAAAAAATTATTTAGAGACATAAATATTAATACTAGTTGCTATAAACTTAGTTAAACTTGAGCTACCTTGACCAGCACGTATCCTATAATTGCATTTTTTTCTTGACAGAGGGAGTAGCATAATATTTTTGGCTTTTCCCCACCTGCGCCGGTGGCTGGTTTGGACTGCTGTAGTGGGCCGTACTCGAGCACAGGTGGCTGGTTTGGGCCGTCTGAAGTGGAGAGTTAGTGGTCCGAACAGTTATGCTAAATTAGAATGGGCCAGACAAAAAAAGCTAAAATTTTGCCTCTTTATTATTAGATATAAATATAGATTAGGTTAAACATGGAATATAGTTCTATAGTAAATGTATTTCAAAATATAAATATTTTTATATAAACTTGGTTAAACTGGAGATTCTTGATTTCTCGAGAAACGAGATTTACAAAAAAAAAATTGACATTCCTCCGTACAGCAAGCATATCGTTCGTTAGGAAGGTGGCAGGGCAAATATTTGGCCGGCACGGGCGATCTGTCACTACTGCTCGCCCCGGCGCCCCACCGGTCCGTCTGATGCTTCGCTCACTTCCTTCCTCGGCCAATACCCAATAACCGAACAATTAGGCGTAGGCGTAGGCGATATTATTGTTTCTTGCCATCCGATGGCGATTAGCTGCGGCACTAAACAAATGGCGTGATCTAATGCCTTTTTCGTTTATATGCGGAGTAATATAAACTCCCACCGCATCGTGTGCCCCCTGCTCCCCTAGGGAACAGATGATTAAGCCCGTGCACGGTGCACGTACTACGTACGAACTGTATACATATATACGTTTGTTTATTAGCTATACTTGGCTGAATGTATGTGCAGCTATGTGTTCGAGTTGAATAAAGAAAAGAAGGATCATGCGCAACAGTATGCGAGGACTTAAACAGATGTGAATAAAAAGGTTCCCGTATAGTAGACATTAAGGTGAGAAGACGAGAAGCCAGATCTCTGAGATATGCGAACGTGTTTCTTTGGCCAACGGTTTTATTGATATATGTAGAGAGAGAGAGCAAGAGATACTATATTTAATTTATATGACCTAAGGAGAATTTTCATATGTTGGTATGATATATTCTGTAAACATGTTCAAGTAATGAAGATCAAGGTTTGAAATCTTCTGTGTCCATAAAATCATGTTTGTTTCCGATTGATGTGATAGCAAGGGCTTGAGATTATTAAAGTACGAGATGCTTGCCTATGCTTGATAGTTGTTTATTCCTAGTGGTTGCTTGTTGTCTCGAATGTGTCAGTAGCTAGCGTTGAAGCTTTGTTGGTCCCGTTCGGCTGTGCTGATAAGCCGGCTGAAAAATACTGTTGGCTGATTTGTTGTGAGAGAAAAATACTGTTTCGGCTGAAAAAATAAGCTGAAAAAGACGGATTATAAGTCGGATGAACATGGCCGTTATTTGGCAGCATTCAAAAGGTGTTATGTAGGATAAGAGATTTGATATTCTTGCATCCTGCCTCCTGCGCTGCAGTTGGGTGTTTGAACTACAACAGTACCTCCTAATGGAAGCCCTGGCACCGAGTGTAAGCTGGCAAAATGGAACGAACACATGTACAACTGATGGTTTACGTCCATGGGCCCGCCCACTCTACAGTTTTGTGCTCTCCCTCCACAGGCCGTCTCTTGCTAGCCCAAGAACAGAACTTGAAGCCCATCTCTGTGACCACGTACGGCCCACCGTCTCCCAACTGCCTTGCACAACAAATGCACAGCAAACGCTCTGGCCAATCCGGGCAGATCGCCATGGAATCGCGCTGCATCGACCTGGCAGACACGGAAGATCTGCTCGATCGCGGAAGCAAAAGGCACGGAGGATCTCGGCAGTCGGCACAGCCAGCTCTGCGCGACAAGATCGCCGAGCTAACTGCACGCTGCTGCTCTCGTACACGGCCTAGAGCTAGCCTATCATTCGTTCCACCAACCAAACCTCGTGATCGCCACCGTATTCCGGTCAAGGAAGTCGGTCCCATGCGGTGCGCCGATGCCAACTGCCGGTCGCCGATGCGATCGATACCGAGTATACGAGCTGGCACTGCGTTGAGATAGCCGATAGCTAGCTCGCACGGCGCCAGCTGCTCCTACCTGTGAAGTGCGAACTGCCGGAATGATTCTCTGGAGAAAGATCGCGGAAGCACCTCACCCTCAGCTCGCCTGCCAGCAGCGCGTTTCCGTCGTCTGTTTCTCGTGTGGGGCAGGGGCAGCGCCCCCAGCAGGTAACAGCCAGTGCCCAGTAGTACGTACACGGTCCTACGTGCACGCCGATCCGGTTGTTCAGCTCTTCAGTCGTCCACACGTACACGTACGTACGCCACCGGATACGAACCTAATATTCAACTGTTCCTAGGTTCTTGTGATTATTTCTATCTACTCCCTCTGTCCCAAAATAGAAATCATTCTCGCTTTCCGAAAAGTCAGCTTTTTAAAACTTTAACCAATTATATATAAAAGGAATATTAATATTTATAATACATAATTAGTATTATTAGATAGATCGTTGAATATACTTTCATAATAAATTTATTTGGAGATATAAATGTTAAACGTATTTTCTACAAACCTAGTCAAAGTTGAGAAAGTTTGACCTGCACGCATCTCATAACGTCATTTATTCTGGAACGGAGGGAGTACCTCTCTAGCACAAACCTCGAAATGACGAGTTTACTCTCAAATGAAGTCATTCCGTTTAATTAGGTCGGATGATTAGAATTATCCATTACTTACTAGAGATAATAGGTGCAATGTATGTTTATTTAATTTTAAATTATGTAAAATAGAATAAACAAAGAAAGTGTTATACACACACACACACACACACACACACACACATGGGATCTATGTGGTAAATCTTTTTATTTTTGCAACTTTGAACATGACATAACTTAATAGTATAAATCCTATTTTTTATGCACGTAACCGTGCCCAATGTACGTGGAACTTTACGTGCGTATATGTCCAGTGTACGTGAAACTTCACGTTTGTTTGTCACCAAGATAATTCTCATATTATCATATTGAATCAAAACTTCACTAAAAATGATGCATATCTCCATTAGAGAAATGTAGGCTAGACTAGAAACTTTAAATGGCTTCAAGTCCGTGAACGCAAATGAATGTTGAATTATTACCATGCTTAATTTCTTTATTTGGGCATATATACATTACAACAAACTTGATTACGTCTTTGGTGCACACCAAAGGAAGGGGCCGCGCGCTCGCTCATACCGTGATGAGGAGATTTAGGAATATTTTATTTCTTTTCTTAGCTTAATTGACTTAAAAAATATAAACAAACAACTAATGGCTTAGATTTGTTTGAGGTATATTGTTTTCTTGTAAGTAAAGGAAGTAAGGTACCATTGCCCTAACATGATACATAAAGCTCGGTTTGCGCACGGGCATGTGTGGAAATTCCACGCGTAGGTGAGCATTCTGATCAAGTAATAGCTAAATGGGGAGCAACTAACTATATAGACGACGCTTGTTTTGAGTTCAATGTTTGCTGGTCGTGCATGATCTTTGATTTCGGAATCCGGAACAAGCCTTTTGGACGTAGAGACCATGCATGTTTGGAAAATTTCATTTCAGCCACGACTCCGCGTCGCTACAGCCCGGGGCATCCGAGCTCACCTTCAACCGCTCGACCCTGAGGCCTGAGCAGCTGGGCTAGCTAGATTTGTATTTTGGGAATGAGTCACGAACTCACGATGCAATTACACTAGTACAGAAGTGACATATATTCCCGGTTGGTAACCCCTTTCACTCCCGGTTTCCCAACCAGGAGTACGTTTTCGGGAGTAAAACTTTCGGAACCGGGAGTAAAGGGGGACTTTTACTCCCGGTTGGTAATACCAACCGGGAGTAAAGAGTCCGCTGGGCCTGTGGCCTCGCAGACACCTTTACTCTCGGTTGGTATTACCAACCGGGAGTAAAAGTCCTCTCTTTTTTTTCCTTTTTCTTTTTCATTTCAATTCATAATTCATTTTGATTTTAAAATAAGTTTTTGTATACAATTTTTGCCCTACGAATAATATATGCATACGCATGCGTATAGTAAAGTTTGGTTTCGAGCAATGTACGCAAGTAACCCGACTAAAAAGAAAGTATATACAAACAATTTGTGCACCATATATAATATAAGCTTGCATTGTATATTTTTATCATCATGTCTGACTTTCATCATCATATCTACTCTTTGGATCCGATAATAAGTTGTCATGACCCATTACATTCAAAATAAAGTTATCATGACCCTAATTTTTTGGAAGCCATTGTTCATCGGGGTTAAAGTAGAACTCGGCGCCGGGCTTTAAGACCTGTTCATTAAGAAATCCTGCTATCGTCTCTTGCATTGCTTTGAGATGGTGTGTTTGCAGGGTTTTCCCTTTCAAATTTTTAGTCTGCAATTTGAGTTAAAGAAATATTATTAGTATATATATCAATAATAATGATAAATCAAGAAAAAGTAGTAGTATTTAGATACATACTTTTTCGTACTCTAGATTAGTTCTTTTTGAGCACAACTTCAGAAACTCACAAACATAGTATCCACATAGATCGGTCCCCTGTGGCTGGCGCAGAATCCACTTTAGGAAAAAAACAGATTCAGTATCCAATCCGGTATAGGTAAATTGATACATATAGGAAGCAACACAGGGAAATTGAACTTATAGAGCAATATAGTACTTACTCGAAGTTTATTTACACGCAATGGCGCTTTGCGTTGTGTCATATGGTGTTTCTGAATGAATTCTTTCCAAACACTGTCCAATAAAATTAAAAATGTTTGGAGTATTAATTATTGCATATAGAGAGACTGATATATACATATATAGAGTTGTGCTAGAGAGACTGCAATTACCCCTGGATAATATCTATCATTTCTTGGTATTCTTTTTGCTCTTTTCTCATCGAGTCCCAGATGACTAGAGAAGATATCTCTAGATCGATTTCCATCAATATCCAGTGATTGCTACGTGCGTATGCATACGAAGGTACATAACACTCATTATTTAACTTGTTAGAGTCAACATATATATATATATATATATATATATATATATATATATATATATATATATATATATATATATATATATATATATATATATATATATATATATATATATGGTAGAGTCAACATTATGAACACTCACCTGAAGTTATAGGGGAAGAGTATAACCTTCTTGTCGCGTTGCTTCTCTAAGAACATCTTGATATTGGCCACCGTCTCCGAGTACCATGTTGGTTGGGGTTTAGGGTCTTTGAATACAACATGTGGATCAATGAAACCAATATCGGTACACCCTCTCTTTTTGCACTCTCCCATCTCAAATCTGCATACATATATATATTGAGGATAATGAACACACATTATAGATGTACTTCCGTAGTGACTTATTGTTAACTAGTAGAAAGAATCACTTACAGACAATAGCAGCTTATGATAGTTTTGTCTAAAGAGTATAGGTGACATAGTTGGTGCAATTCAGAAAACTCCAGGTACATGACATCATTGCCCCGGAACCAATGTTCGTCTCTAACCCTGATAGAAATAGCACTTTCTTTCCGGGCACACGCATCGAGGTACCAGTTGTTCAGGGCGTACATTTGCGTCCCCAAATCATTGAGTTTTTCAGGATCCCATAGACTCCTGCCATGCTCATATTTCTCCCAACTTGAGACTACCGGCGCGGTTGCAAAGACCATATCGGCAATGTCGACACCACAAGTGGTAGCATAGAAGTTACAAAGTTGTACCAAGTCGACTGGTCCATCATCTTGAGGTATTTGTAGGAGGTCTATGTTTGATCCATATTCATTACCAATAACAAGTGGGGAGTGTGATTGCAATTCTTGTTCTCCGAGTTGTGCAACACCCTTCCTTGCTTTAACCATTTTCTTATATTCCTTGCTTAGAGTGCGGTCATAATCAGATAGGGGCGAGGGCTTACGAGATTCCCGCCTCTTTTTTTGTACATCATCCACCATCCGCCTTAGTTCAGCTGGAGGTAGGTGGAAGTGCTTCTGCTCCATCGGCTTCTTCGCCCCCTTGGCCATCTTTGAGAAGAATAAATTATTCGTTTCTTTGACTGCATCATCTAGTTCCTCTGTACTCTTTTCACCAGCCAATTTTTGGGGAATTTGCCTTGTTGGGTGCACGGGGGCTTTCTTCCTCGTCTTTGTCAGCGGGGCAGATGACTTTGTCATGGCAGGACAAGGTGTCGAGGCGGTTCTCTTCTTGGTAGATGCGTTTGTCACTTGAGGAGGCGGCGGCGGTGGTGGTGGTAGAGACCGCCTTGGAGATGGTAGGGATGCACCCGTCATGGGAGGAGGCAGTGGCGGTGGAGATCGCCTTGGAGATGGTAGGGATGCACCCGTCATGGGAGGAGGCAGTGGCGGTGGAGATCGCCTTGGAGATGGTGGGTATGGTACCGTGCCTTCTCCATCGTAACCACCGCACGGAGCACTAAGATGGTCTGGGGATTGGATTATTGGCCTGTTGTATGAGTACAGAAAAGAATGAGGTATGAGTACATTGTTATTTAAGTGCTAATAGAAAACTAATGAAAATTTTTGTTTTGACGTTAAGTTTCATGCGTACCTATGGTCAGGTACTTGAGGAGGCGGCGACGGCTTATCTTAAAAATATATCAGAGGCCTTCCAACGGTTTATCTTAAAAAAATGATAGCTAGATATATTCAATAATATACCTCGCCAACATTATCTTCAACATCCATCTCTTGTCCGTCATTATGATCGAAATTGAAGTATTCATTCCTGTAATCTTCATCACCCTGCTGGTTATTATCGCCATAAGGTTGAGTGCCTTTGGCGATAAGATCCATCATCTCGTCTTCCATGTTGTCCGTCGAGTCGGACATCTTGCTTAATTAATATATCAGAAAACAAAACAAAGGTTGATGAACTCGACATAAAATCAAACTCGACATAAAACACTGGCAGGACTTCAAATTGTAAAAGAACACATCAAAATTAGTACAGGAGCTGTAGTAGCATTCCCTAATTTTATATGAACTATACAGGCAAAACAGGGGCATCATCAAGTTCTGAAACTAAAGTATATATTGACTAGGAGATCTGAAGCAACGAGAGATGCACTGGAACAGGACTGGGCGGCGGACGGATGCAGCGACGATGGGACCACCACCAAGGACATGGACGAGGACGCGGAGAGGTACGAGGCGATCAAGAACCTCAGGGAGCAGATGCTGGCCGGCCACGCATTTCTCTTCCTGTCCAAAGGTGAGGCCGATGCTGACAGCGATCGGCAGCGCCATGGTTTCACTTCTCATTTTGAAGACGGTGGCCTCTGGTGAGCCAAATTGCCTTATTTCTATATATATACAGAAATATAAACTTACAACCTGAAGATGTATATAGCTGCTTATTTCCTCATATATATAGCTGCTTATTAAAATGCCTTATTTCCTCATATATATAGCTGCTTATTAAAATCCATCCAAGCCAACAAAAGATGTGCTTGTGAGCTTGTCTGACAACCAAGTTACAATCCTAACAAACAAACCAAGCTAAAACTTGATAACAAAGCGAATAAAATCTTCTTTGCTCGCCTATGGTGTCTGGCACAGCGTTCTTACAAACATTGTTTAACTATGTGCCCCCAAGTAACACATGAGACATCCTACACAACCTAAGAATCAGTGCTTTGCGCAGACAGCCTAGAACACTTGAGGCATGTAGTGCAGTTACACAAGTCAACTCGTGACAAACAATGTCAAATTGTCTTCCCCATTTCATACAGCTACTGCCAAATAAGATGGTATTACATCTAATGTAGCAATACAGGTAACACTCAAGGTGTAGAAGCCATCTACTTGGACAGAAAACAGGTGCTAAGCTGAAATTATTTGTGTGTGCTAGGTGAAGAAGGTAAGTGCTTACTGTACAACTACTTATCAAAGCAAATGGAAGACTGGTTGATGAACATGCAATCGAACCTGTTAAGTCCCTGCCTTGCCATACAAAAACCTGATGCGAATTGGATTTATGCAGACCCCTTGGTAATTTTGAAAAAAACTGTTAACCACAAAATTTGTCTGATGGGCATATGTTACTGCTTTACTAGCTGCCAATACCATAATAGCTACGCACATAGGAGACAAAAGTTGAAGCACCAATTTTGCTTTATCAGTGTTTACACTTAGGTTATGCAAGAGATCACATTAGAGATTGGGGAAGGGAAGCATTGGCTAACTGATTCTTTGCAAACTGATGCCACTTGACTGCACCAACACATGCACTTCCTAGAAGCCACTTCATGCCGCTAGCTCTAGTAAAGAAGAAAAAGGCTCACTTACCGGTTGTACTCCGATTTCTCCTCGAGGTCTCTGGAGCAGGCTGACGATTATTAGAAAATAAATAAAAATAAAGCACACAGGTTAGTAGAAGGGAAATGGGCAGTCAAAAAAAAGAAAAAAGAAAAAGAAAAGAGATCTGAAAATGAATCTCCTCGACGTCGATGAATCAGGTACTGCTCAAATCCCAGCAGATAAATCAACACGCCTTGTCGGACAATAAGAGTTCCAGCCGAGGGAAAAAATCGGAGGGCAGGGGGCTCGGTCGTGGTCCGGGCGATAAACTCACCGGATCGAATGTCTCGGCGGCGGCGTGTCCAATGTCTCGGCGGCGTGGGTGGCGGATCCCGGCGCGGTGGAGGCCAGGCGGCGAGGGGGAGGATCCCGGCGTGGGGCGCTTCACGGTGCCGTTTCGATGGCGCGGCGGCGGGGGAGCAGCGGCCGGGCGCGCGCGGGCTGAGGGGAGCAGTGCAGTGCGGCCGCGGCAGGGGAGCAGCGGCCGGGGCAGGCAGAGCAGTGCGGCCGCGGCGGCGCGCGCAGTGGAGACCGAAGCGGTGCGGCGGCGGCGGTGCGACCGAAGCGGTGACGGAGACGACGATGGACGCGGAGAAATGATATATTAGAAACCTGGACCTTTACTCCCGGTTCCCACCAGTAACCGGGATTAAAGACCCTTTACTCCCGGTTGGTGTTTCCAACCGGGAGTAAAGGTTAGACCTTTACTCCCGGTTGGAAACACCAACCGGGAGTAAAGATGTTTTTTTTTTGGCGGGTAAGTGCAGCCCGCCATTTCCTAAACAGGATTTAGGTTTTTATATTTCTTTTTATTTATAATGGGTAAAGTACTATTATTTGTGCAGAAAATAACAAAGTACTTATATTTTTTTGAAAAAATAAATTAGAGTTTCTTTTGCTATACTGCAGACATGAAAAATATGTAACCTAAAATATTTTATTTTTTCTTTTAAATATTAAACATAATGGAAAGAATAATCTTTATTTCATTAATGCAAAAATATAGTCTTTAAGTAATATCATTAAATCTATTGTTTTTAGACAGGAATTTCTTTTTCAGATCATTTGTACGTCAAACTTTTCGTTCGTGGACTCAGTTGAACGTTTAATTATTTGGTGAAGTTGCGCGGAAATTCAATTAAACTATAAAAAGTATCAAACCAATTCCGAAAAATCTCAAAGCTGGCGGTTGCTTCACATAGGGCATTTGCAAGACTGAGAAAAAGTTTAAGACCAATACGACAGTTGGACCTCAGAATCCCTAAGAACCCAGGTGTATTCTTATCATTATTTTTATTATTACATTTTTCTCCGTGCTGCGTGAGACAAAGTATGGTGAATTACAGATCGAAAACTATGGAATTATGCAGCAAACTCCACAAATATTTTTCTCCTAGGGCACAAGAGACCTTGTCGCAAAGTTTGGCACTATTCCAGATCTTTTCTAGGATGGACTCAGTTCAACGTAGAATTACCCGGTGAAGTCGCGCGGAAATTCAATTAAACTGGAAAAAGTACCAAACCAATTCAAAAAAATCTCAAACTTGGCGGTTTTCTTCACATAGGGCATGTAAAATGTTAAGAAAAAGTTTGGGACCAATACGACACTAGAATGATTGTGCGGTCACAATTATTACATAATTAATATCTCAATACACAACATTAAACAACATTAAATTAAGCAGGCACAGTAGTGATCTTCTTCTTGACGTATGTCCCTTGGTCATGATCGTGTCGCAACCATGGAGTGTCCTCATCATTTAGCGCTATGCTTGGATCTTTGTTCACTGTGAAGGGCATAATTCTATCTTCCTTTTCATAATCTACCGACATGTCTGACTTGTCCTCAATTCCCACAATGTTTGTTTTCCCTGAAAGAACTATGTGACGCCTGGGCTGATCATTGATTGGGTCTTTGTTGTTTTTCCCCCTCTTTGGTTTTGTAGACATGTCCTGGACATAGAACACCTGACATACGTCCTTGGCAAGGACAAATGGTTCGTCTTTGTACCCAATATTATTGAGGTCCACTGTTGTCATTCCATACTCCGGGTCGACTGTTACCCCGCCTCCGGTGACCTTCACCCATTGGCACTTGAACAAAGGGATCTTCAAATTACGACCATAGTCTAGTTCCCATATCTCCTCTATGCGGCCATAATATGTTAGCTTAATTCCATTCGGGTCTGTGGCATCTATGCGGACACCACTGTTTTGGTTGGTGCTCCTTTTATCCTGGGCTATTGTGTAAAATGTGTTCCCATTTATGTCGTACCCTTTGTATGTGAGGACATGCCACGATGGTTGCATAGCCAATCTGTACAGTTGCTCTGGAAGACTCCCATCACCCTGGCATTTTTTTCGCAACCAACCACTGAAAGTTTCCATGTGCTCACTCCTAATCCAAGCTTCATTCTTGCCAGAAAACTCTGATCGTAGGAACTGCTTGTGTGTCTCAATATACGGATGGACCAATGTGCTGTTTTGCAGAACTGTGTAGTGTGCTTTATTGAAATAATCATCCCCCATACCAATATATGTTTTCTTTCCCAGTGTCCCCTTTCCACTTAGCCTCCCCTCGTGTCGTGATTCAGGAACACCAATCGGGTCAAGGTCAGGAATAAAGTCAACACAGAACTCAATGACCTCCTCTGTTCCGTAGCCCTTGGCGATGCTGCCCTCTGGACGAGCGCGGTTGTGAACATATTTCTTCAGAACTCCCATGAACCTCTCAAAGGGGAACATGTTGTGTAGGAACACAGGACCGAGAATAGCAATCTCCTTGACCAGGTGAACTAAGAGGTGTGTCATGACATTAAAGAAGGATGGAGGGAACACCAACTCAAAGCTGACAAGACACTGAACCACATCATTCTGTAGCATAGCTAGATCTAGTGGATTGATTGCCTTCTGAGAAATTGCATTGAGGAATGCGCATAGCTTCACGGTGGCCAGACGTACATTTGGAGGGAGAATTCCTCTTAGTGCCACTGGGAGCAATTGCGTCATGAGCACGTGGCAGTCATGGGACTTTAAGTTTTGGAATTTCTTGTCTGGCACATTTATTATACCCTTTATATTCGAGGAGAATCCAGATGGTACCTTAATGCTATTTAGGCATTCAAACATGCTATCCTTCTCTTCCTTGCTAAGAGTGTAGCTAGCAGGGCTTAAGTATTGGCGTCCATCATCTGTCTTGGTTGGATGCAAGCTATCTCGTTCTTTCAAACACTTAAGGTCCTGTCGTGCTTCAAGTGTGTCCTTAGGCTTCCCATACACACCCATGAATCCTAGCAGGTTCACACAAAGATTCTTTGTTAGGTGCATCACATCGATTGCGCTGCGGACCTCTAGGACTTGCCAATAGGGTAGCTCCCAAAATATCGACTTCTTCTTCCACATTGGTGCATGCCCGTCAGTGTCGTTCGGAACAGGTTCACTGCCAGGTCCCTTCCCGAAGACTACTTTCACATCCTTTACCATCTCTAGTACATCCTCACCACTCCGGTTGGCAGGCTTGGGCTGGTGGTCTGCCTTACCTTTGAAATGCTTGCCTTTCTTTCTTACAGGGTGTGTCTTAGGAAGAAATCGACGATAGTCAAGGTACACGACCTTTCGACATTTTTTCAAGAATATACCTTTACAATCCTTGAAACAGTGTGTGCAAGCATTATATCCCTTGTTTGATTGTCCTGAAATGTTACTTAGAGCCGGCCAGTCGTTGATTGTTACGAACAACAAAGCGCGCAGGTCAAAGTGTTCCTGTTTGTACTCATCCCACACACGTACACCTGGTTTTTTCCACAAAACTAGAAGTTCATCAACTAGTGGCCTCAGGTACACATCGATGTCGTTGCCAGGCTGCTTCGGGCCTTGTATGAGTACTGGCATCATAATGAACTTCCGCTTCATGCATAACCAGGGAGGAAGGTTGTAGATACATAGAGTAACAGGCCAAGTGCTATGGCCACTGCTCTGCTCCCCAAAAGGATTCATACCATCCGTACTTAAGGCAAACCTCAAGTTTCTCGCATCATCTGCAAAATCCTTGAATTCTCTATCGATTGCTCTCCACTGGGACCCATCAGCTGGGTGTCTCAACATGTTGTCTGCCTTACGGTCTTCTTTGTGCCACCGCAACAACTTTGCATGGTCCTTGTTTCTGAACAAACATTTCAGACGTGGTATTATAGGAGCATACCACATAACCTTGGCAGGGATTTTCTTCCTGGGACATTCGCCCTCAACATCACCAGGGTCCTCTCGCCTGATCTTATACCGTGATGCATGACATATTGGGCATTCATCCAACTTCTCGTTCTCCTCGCCATAGTAGAGGAAACAATCATTTGGACATGCATGTATCTTCTTGATTTCTAATCCCAAAGGACAGACAAGCTGTTTTGCTTCGTATGTAGTGGTGGGCAATTCATTGTCCTTCGGAAGCATCTTCTTTTGGATAGTCAATAGCTCGTTGAAGGCCTTGTCAGACACACCATTCTTCGCCTTCCACTGCAGCAATTCCAGTGTGGTACCCAACTTTTTCTGCCCTGCATCACAAGTCGGGTATAACAACTTCTTGTGGTCCTCTAGCATGCGCTCGAACTTTTTCTTTTCCTTTTCCTTCTTGCATTCGCTCTGTGCATCACGAATAGCCTGACCAAGATCATCAGCAGGCTCATCTCCTGCCGCTACCTCCTGTACCTCCTCTTCAGCTTCCCCCATTGCGGTATCATTTAAGACACCAGCATATTCAGCAATAACGTCGTCGTCTAATTGTTCTTCTTCACCTTCTTCCATTATAACACCGCTTTCTCCGTGCTTGGTCCAATAAATATAGTTTGGCATGAAACCCGACTTAAACAAGTGTGAATGAATATTCCTTGAGGATGCATATTCCTTCAAATTCCCACATAGGGCACATGGGCAGCACATAAAACCGTCTCGCTTGTTTGCCTCGGCCACACTTAAGAAATAATGCACTCCATCAATGAACTCTTGGGAGCGCCGATCAGTGTTGTACATCCAATTCCGACTCATCTGCAGTACACAATATAAGTATGTATTAAAATTTTAAGCATATAATTAGTTATATTAATTACATAACATGCATGCATGATAACTGATTAATTCATGGAAGCCTCAAAACAATTTAATTTTTACAATTAAACTATTGTATATTCCTCATTTACTAAATAAAAGAAATTAAATGAAAAAAATAAAATTCTTTAAATATCTAAACTATGAAATGGAGGATGAAGATGAAAGGAGAAAGAAGATGGCAACCTTTTCAACAACAAGAATTGATGGAGGAGTCGAAGAAATCGTTCTTATGATGACCAGCTGGCTCGTTTGAGCAAGAACACAACAATGGAAGCAATGACGAAGAACAGAGCTCCAAATGGCTCTGCCAAGAGAGGAAGGAACAGTGCTACGTATATATACAGAAACATTTACTCCCGGCTGGGTACACCAACCGGGAGTAAAGGTCAACTTTTACTCCCGGTTGGAGGCTCCAACCGGGAGTAAACCTTTACTCCCGGTTGGAGCCTCCAACCGGGAGTAAAAGTTGACCTTTACTCCCGGTTGGTGTACCCAGCCGGGAGTAAATGTCATCGCATGACGCAGTATCCGTTCGGCGTGGGACTTTAGTCCCGGTTGGTGGCTACAACCGGGATTAATTGTCTCTTTACTCCCGGGTCCAAAAAATACCGGGAGTAACCCCGAAAATGATGCCGAGAGAAAAGGTCTGTTCTCTACTAGTGTTAGCTCTCGTTATAGGGTGTAGATCTAGCTTGCACTCTAGGGATGTGAGTGTGTCGGGTGTGTGCATGCGTGTGGTGTGAGTTTAAGGCGTAAGTTCAGATACTGCAACTTGTATTTGAAGGGTGAGGCAATAAAAAAAACACGAAGAGGAAGAAATGAGAGAAGATGGTAGAAGACGACACAGCAGCGCAGCAGCAGTAGGTAGTTGACTGTCTCAGATGGCATTGGCATTGTAGGAAAAAGATGCTTAAAACAAGTTCTTAAATTAACCTGACAATTTAAGCCCCTTAAAATGAATTTTCCATTGTAGGTTTAGCTCCCGTAGAGACGCTTGCTGACATAATTTTCTCCCACCCCCTCTAAGCGCCTCCATAGGAGCCCGTCCATTGTAGAGGGACGAGAATCGCTTTTTCTCACAAAAATCGGACACAGGATCAGCTGCCCCCAAACACGACGGTAATACACTGACTCGTGACTTTCCGAATAGGGCAACTCTAAACTTGTCCACTCACTATAGCAGCAGCACCGTGCACGATACATGCATGCTGCTTGTTATTACGTACAAACTCTATCGGTGTATGTACACATCGACCGACCATTCGTTCATCGTCTTCCTGTACATGATTATTTATTTCTCGATGCTAATTTGTCGGTAGGAGTAGCTTAACTAGCAGCTGATGACCTCAGCCAGGAGCTTGTACCGCCGCACCCTGACCCTGCTCACCCGCGCCTTCGTCCCCGCCCTCATCGCCCCCTCGTCCTTGCCGCTGCCGCCGCTGGCATCAGTGCTAACCATCTCCTTCTTTCCCACGGCCGCCGCCGGCTGCGGCGTCTTCTTCTCCTCGGCCCTGTGCTTCTTCACCGGGTAGTGGCCGAGCTCCGCGGTCGGCAACCGTGACCTCCTCCTCGGGGAGAAGTACCCCTCGTGGCGCTGCCGCCGCTCCTCGTCCGACGCCGGCGCCGACGCGGTCGTCTTCCGCTTCTCCTCGTGCTTGTTGTTATTATTAGACGCCACCGCCGCCGCAGCAACTCGCCCGCCCTGTTGGTCGGGCGCCGGCGGCGCCCGCAGGCACCAGTTGCAGCGCCTGTACGCGGCCGCCCTCGGGTACAGGTCGCTGCAGTACCTGTGCTGCAGCCGGGTGCGGCAGCACCTGCACCGGAACAGCTCGTCCGCCAGGCCGTGGTCGCCGCACATGCAGCACACGGCGCCGGCGCTCATCATTGCGCCGCCCTCGCCATCCGCCGGCGACGACGCCATGGCGCGCAGAGATCGAGAGGTTGTTGGATGGCTCACCGGCTGGCAGTGGTGGCTGTGACGAGGGAGAAAGCGGACTGGAGCTAGCAAGGCATACTGGTGCTTTGATGGTGGCTCGATCGGTCCGGTAGCTGTCGACCGTGAGGCACGGGGGAAGGAGAAGGAGAAGAGACGGGGGTCTATTTATGCGGCCGAGAGAGAGGGACGGAGTTTTGTATGTGATGTGAACATGGTTGTCGTGGACGGGGACGGGGGAGTCAGAGAGACCATCATTCTTTGCTGTAGCATCAGCAGCCAGGGACCCACCCATACGCATCGTATCACCTCCCTTGGCATCGGTCCCGGCACGCTTGTCCTGACTCCGCCGTGGCGCCGTGCGGTCCAGACGGTACGTTTGGTCCGTCCAGCACGGCCGGCCCGGTTTTTCGACGTGGACGTCGACATGACACGATTCGGCCCCTCCATCCCTCACTGATGCCAAAGTAACGACGATCATTAGTGCCACATTAGTTCCATCATGTGAGACTGTTTTTCAGTCTGTTTTATTTAATTTAGGTTATATTTATACGTAACACCCACGGACGAGCATGCATGAACCGTGCGTCGCCGTCGAAGTGGCGGCAGGCAGGAGGCAGGCCGGCGATCAACGGCGCAGAATGTTTCCTCGCCGGACAAAATCTTTTCAGGCACCCGGCCGATTGATGAGAACCGTTTGTCTTTTGGCGCGAGCGTGGGAGAGTGTGCGCAAACACAGGCTGCGCTTAGATGCAAAAATTTTTGCAAAATGGTATTGTAGCTTTTTTCGTTGTTATTTGGCAAATATTATTCAATTATGGTCTAATTAGGCTTAAAAGATTTGTCTCGTCCATTTCGTCTAAACTATGTAATTAGTTTTATTTTTTATTTATATTTAATGCTTCGTCCAAAGATTCGATGTGACAGGAAATCTGAAAAATTTTACAAAATTTTCTGGGAACTAAACAGGGCCACAGTGAGTCACACAAAGTAACTGTTGTTGCAGATCGATCGACAGGCCTCCTGCCTTTTTTTCGGGCTGAAGATTGGTAACCTAGAGGAACACCGTACACGCACGCACCACGCAGCAACCCCGGCCGGCAAGTGCAAGCGCGTGCGGCGTGACGATGACGATGGATGTGCCGTACAAGGCATTGCCGAGAGGCACACGGCACGACTTGGACGCACGACCTCGACTTTTTTGCGCGCCGTCTTCAGGTCTTCCTTGCGCACTAAGGAGCGATGGCTTGCGATTGGCACTACTCGCTACTTTCGTAGGCTATCAGCGTCCTGTTTGACGCCATCTATCTGGTTTTTAAACTTTAAACGGTGTGAAGCGGTGTGAACTGGAGGAACGGTTGGGTTGCTTACTTGCTTAAATCGATCCCGTCGGGGGCCGGGCATGAATAGCTTACCTTCATTGTCCACCAGTGGTAGGCTGCTAGCGCTAGACCGTGCAACACATGATGTCATGGTACCGTGTCTCGAGACTCCGTCCAAAAGTCTATGGACCCGGCAAAGGTGCAACAGAACTTATCAGAGTGTTTTTCTCTCACAACATATCAGTTTCAGTCGCCTTATCAGACATAGAAACTATCAGCCAAATAGCCCGTAGAGATGTGTTGGTCATTTCATGGGGGCAAGTTAACAATGGCCGCCGTGACACTTTCTGAGCAGAGCGATTACCCCTTCCTCGTCTAGGCAAAGCGCGGCTGCGGTGCCGCGGACGAGTACGCGTATGCGCGGCGGCGACGAGCCGACGAAGCGGAAGCTACGTGGTATTTGCCTCTTCTTGGCTGTGGATCCGTCATGAAATCGCTGTTTTCGGCAGGGGCGAGCCCGTCCATATTTTTGGCACATATATATAACTCTAGTACTAGTATATATCTATATCTATACCTCTATTTCATTATATCTATACCTAATAATAAAGAGGCAAAATTTTTCACCTCTAAATTTGGTTTCGTCCGGCTCTCCCCTCACAGTAACTCCGGTTGAATTTTTCTTCTACTCTCCCCACTCCGTAACAATCTCCGCTCCGAAATCAACTGGACTTCCTCCGGTCCCCCAAATCTATAATGAAGTTGGCAAGGAACCAAACCGACTCTGAATCAAAATCAGCACATAGATCCAAATCCAAACCTACATCAGACTAATTCTAGAAAGACGAACTTATATAAAATCAAATTAATAAATTTGTTGCTTTTTCTGCCGACCTCCACAGGAATCACTAAGAATCAACGAAAATCGATTCCTTCTCTATCCATACACGAATCGATCCCAGACGAAATCAGAGAAAGAATCGAATCAACAAAATCAAAGAAAGAATTGAAAAGGACATCTTGTGATATTCGTGGCCGAACCGTCCCTCAAAATCAAGTGGATGGAGTCGTCCTCATCCGACGCCGTCGCGCTCCGTCAGCACTTCTCCTACCTCTGCCGTTCTTCTACCGCCTGTATGCGACGCCATGGGCCCATGGCTGAGGGAGGCGACCTCCGTGGTGCAGCACTGGCGACCTCCGTGGATGCGGCTCGGGTAGGTGTGCGCTAGCGGTGGCTTGGCGGCGCACAGGCGAGGAGGTCGCGGCTCAACGTGGGAAGGCCGGGGAGGATGAGCAACGGCACCGGGAGTGGAGCATGGGGCAGGCGGCGGCGAGTTCTCCATCGTACTCCCTCCGTCCCAGAAAGGAGGTCGTTTTGGCGTTCAAACTTTGTCCCGTAAAGATAGTCGCTTTAGACTGTGGCCCACACCTGCAAAGGCCGCAGGCCTATGATCTTATCTTTTGCATCCGCAGCCTCCCATCCATCCCCACGACTGCGAGCGTTCTAGCACATCCCCGCCGCCGCACCCAGTTTCCTCTTCTCTGCGCCCCTAAAAAAGTTTCCTCTTCTCTGCGTGTGCGTGCGGTGCTGAGGCGGAGGTCGCCGGCTTCGAGTTGGAGCGGGCCGGCGGCGGCGCGGACGGAGCAGAGCGGCTCCTCATCCGTGGTGGAGAGCCGGAGATTTGGCCCTACCCTCGTCTACGACGCTCGACACAGAGGCGGTTGCGAATGGTGCGGCGGCGGAGAGCCGGAGATTCGTCCCCGCCCTCGTCCGTGGCCTCCAACGCGGAGGGGTCGCATGGCACGCCGGCGGAGATCCCACCGTCATCCCCACGCTCGCCGGCGAATCCGCGCGCCGTCAACGGATCCGTCAAGGATGGGGCAGCGGCGAGCGAGCGAGGCCTCCACTCCCCTCCTCTTCTCCACCCGCGGCCCCGCATCTTCTTCTCCGCTCGTGGCCGTGCCTCTTCTTCTCCGCTCGTGGCCGTGCCTCTTCTTCTTCGCCGGCATTGAGGTTGGGCACGGTACGGAGCGAGGTTGGCGCAGCCCCCGGCGAGGATGGACGAGGCCTCAGGGTGAAGGAGCGGCCCGGCGTTGGAGAAGAAGGAGGCGCGTGGTCAGTGGTCAGTTTTTGGATCTGGATTGGGGAGAGGAGCACGAGAGAGCTCAGAATAGGGGCATATTGGTCCATTTCCTCCGGTCTTGGTAGTTGTGCTCGGACCTAAAACGTCAACTATTATGGGACGGAGGGAGTAGGAGAGTATGGCTCGGGAGAACACAAGGCACACGAAGAAGAGAAAAGAAATACTAGATAAGAAGATGTCAGGTGGTGCCCGCTGTGATTTAACGGAGAGTTCTCTGAGTTAACGGAGTCCATTCTATCCCTGTCGATCAATCTAAGCAACAGAAACCGAGCTCATCCGTGCGGTAAGTTTGCATCTGGTGTGAATAAAAAAAAGGTTTGTATCTGGTGGCTTATTTCTTTATGAAGTAATATATAACTATCCCTATTCCTCCCATAATATTAGATTAAGAAGAGTTTTTTTTGTTTGGTCCTTTTATTTTTTCTCTGTTTTCTCGACATCGTTCTGTCGGTTTTTTTTTGTGTTTTTCGCTTTAACCGCCCTCTCAATAGCTCAGTATACAATCTGTTTCCGTCCGTGTTAACCCTATAAATCTCACAAACATTAAAAACAAAAAATAAATACAATGTTATGGGTCTTTGAACAGTTAAAAAAATCCTCAATGATGCAAGTTATGATTAGAAACAAAACTTATCTATATTATGAAACCTAGATTAATCGATGATCTAGGTAATCAGACAGTTAAATAATAGAAACATTTGATACCTTTTATTCTCCTGTTGTAATGCGCAACAATATATAAAATAAAATAATGTGTCCTTTTATTTTTTTCTCCGTTTTCCTCGATATCATTCCGTCGTTTTTACTGTGTTTTTCGCTTCAACTGTCCTCTCATTACCTCAATAAATAGTCTGTTCGTGTCCGTGTTAAGCCCATGAAAACATTAAAAAAATAGTAAATACAATTTTATTGGTCTTTGAACAGTTAAGAAACAAAAATTCTCATTAATGTAAGTTATGATTAGAAATAAAACTTATCTATATTATAAAACCTAGATTAACTGATTATCCAACTCAAAAAGTTAAATAGTACGAACATTTGATAGCTTTTTTCTCCTGTCGTAACGCGCAACCATATATAATAATAAATAATGCAAATTTCATCCTCCAGATTTTAGTCCTTCATACACTCTCTGCCTATTTATGTGTCACTCCACTTTTCTTAGCATAAGAGTTCTAGCCAGGTTTATTAAAAGTAGTAGTATGTGATAAATAAAATTAGAGACCTAATTATATTAGTGTTCTGTCGGTGACACAAACTCATTAGCTATACTCATGCAATTTAGATACCACATGTCCCAACCACGGGTACTCATGCAATTTCAAAACATATTAGAACTGATGACGTAGGATAGAAATCTTGTTGCAACGCACGGACATGTTTGCTAGTTAATAATAAAGAGGTAAAATTTCAGGCTTTTTTCGTCCATCTATTTGTTTGGTCCGCCAGACTTTTTTATATATATATATATATATATATATATATATATATATATATATATATATATATATATATATATATATAGAGTATCCTCTGTAGCTAGCTATAGAATAGCTTATTTTATAGCCAGACCAAGTTACCGCACCAGACAGACCCATCCGTGCCAACCGGTGCAAGCGCGCGAGCATTTACCGGATCGGGAGTTACTGCAGGGTAGATGGGACACCCTAGCTGCATGAGCCGATTTAATGCTGGCTCTGTGATCACGGCGTGATTTTGGATCTGGCGAGCTGCCGTGATTTTGGAATGAGTGGTTACGAGAATACATGGATTACCATACCGAGAGCATACAAGTGAATTAGCGTATGTATGCACCGTGCAATAAACTATTGTATATGGACTATGGTAAATAGATAAGATATTTAGGTAGTTACCCGAATACCGTATGGAAAATATTCTTGTTACGAGAATACAACACACCTTAAAATAGTAAGGTTACGAGAATACTAAAAATAGTAAAGAATATATTCTAGTAAATAGGAATGGGTTACGAGAATACTCTACATGCTTGCTACGGGCTAACTGAAGAGTAGTATACAAGTTGAACTAATGTAATTGTTCATGTGTTACGAGAATTTGAGCACAGTGAATAAACCAATTTTGTCATAAGCTGATTAAAATAATTTGAATGTCTCAGACAAAATTAGCATTAAGAAAGATTTACCATAATTTCATGGACAAGTTACTATAATACTGCATATTTACGAAAATTCTGTTTACAACAATACTAATACTATTTACAAGAATTTGCACTAATAATATGTACGAGAATTGCTACTCGAGAGCGATTGGATGCGTGCTCCAATTTCACGAGAAAGAAACAGGACACCGTCTCACAGGATCTTGCCACCATAGAAGATAGAATCTCTGGCCGCCGCCGCCTACATCAGTCATCAGAGCGCTACTGCTTGAGCCCGACATCAGGGAGTCACCGGTGAAGGTGCGGACGGGCTCGTCAACGAAGCAGCTCCGCCGGAACAAAAGGACAGGAGTCGCACTGCCTGGCTGTTGGGTACACCGCCGAGACCTGCCGCCGATGAGGACCCACCGCCGCCACTAGGCTGTACACCATCGGTCGCTGCTGGATGTGCAGAACTGCAAGCAACTTCCCGAGGTGTACCTGGCGCACGCCATCACACTCGCCTCCCCGCCGCACGAGTCGAGAGTGCGGCGCCACCGCCGGAGCGCGTCGTGCACGCGGATCGAGGATGCGCCGCCGCCACCGGAGCGCGTTGTGTGCGTAGATCGAGGGCGGGCCGCCACTGCCGAAGCGCGTCGTTGGCACGGATCGAGGGTGCACCACCGGCTAAGCATCGCTGGCGGGGGAGAGCAGTTCGTGCAATCCTGCTCGACGGCAACCACCGCACCTCCCCTGCTCCTCGTGCTTGAGGCGGAGCCTGGTGTACCGGTTGGTCGGCTGCCGCTGCGCCAGCGCCCGCCGCGGGAACGCCTCGCTGCCGCGCACCTCCTGCCCTCGTCGCTCCCACAGCGCACTGCCCCAGCATCCCGTCGCATGGTGCCCGCAGCGCCCCGAGGTCCGTCGGCCCGGCGCCGGCGGAGGCCAGCGTCGCTGACGACGCAGCACAGTAGAGGAGGCAGGCCGCGAGGGCCACAGTCTACGATGGTGCGCGATGACTTTTTCTCAGGGGAGATGGAAATAAGCGTAATTTTTGGGTTAATTAATGGAATAGTATTTATTGTCTTTAGTGATGCCGTCTTTACTAGTGCGGTGGGTGAATGGTCGGAGCTGGGTGACGCTCGGGTTCGAGTTCTGACTCAGCTACAGAATATGTTATTTTACAGCCAGCTACATGGTATTAGTTCTATATATATCACATACACGATTCAATACGTTTTAGACACGATCCAATACGTTTTAGAATCGGACTCCATATCGCGCTATTCATGATTGAAGAGATCTATTTGGATTAGAATTCCTATCTATCCAAATCGGACTCCGTATTGCCCTACACGAAAACTATTCTAACTCGTATGAGCACGGATTATATATATAAGTCCGGCGGACCAAACAAATGGATAGACGAAAAAAAGAGCCTAAAATTTTGCCTCTTTATTATTAATTAGGTATAGGTATAGATACGTCTACTCTGCGTATTGGATCGTGAGTCCGAGTCACATACACGATTCAATACGTTTTAGACACGATCCAATACGTTTTAGAATCGGACTCCATATCGCGCTATTCATGATTGAAGAGATCTATTTGGATTAGAATTCCTATCTATCCAAATCGGACTCCGTATTGCCCTACACGAAAACTATTCTAACTCGTATGAGCACGGATTATATATATATATAAGGCCGGCGGACCAAACAAATGGATAGACGAAAAAAAGAGCCTAAAATTTTACCTCTTTATTATTAATTAGGTATAGGTATAGATACGTCTACTCTGTTCCGATCCCAATACGTTATCCGTCTTTCCTACGCATATAAATATAGAGTGTCTATATTCTAATAAAAAAAAGGATAGTACATAATAATTCTAACCACGAAGAGAAGAGTTCTGTTTTGGTCTATTTTTATTTTTATATTAAGGATATTCCTGTTTTTTTTTGCGTGGCTGAAATCCCGTCCTAGCACGCTTGGAACCTAATAATTGACGCGCGCATCTCATCTCATATCTGCACAAGCCTTGCTTTCCGGCCAGGGGGATCCACTCCACTTGTCAATTGTCAAGATAATATCTTGGGAAGAAGTGCGAGCGCAGCGAGTTTATCTCGGCGAATGGTTCGGTCGGTCCCAGTTGCCATCTTGCACAAGCCTTTTTGCATTGGGCCCCAGCAAAGGTGCCGCCACACTGCATCGATGCTGCCGGAGGTCAGGCGCGCGCGCTATGGATCTCCGCCGGAGATATGGTGCTCGTGGTCGTGGTGAACCTTGTCGACGGCCGGCGGCCCCGGTAATGCATGAGTGCAGATGCATAGAGCCATGGAGGTTCAAACACACAGGCTCTGATTGGAGCCAATCCAACATTACAGCACTGATTACTCGCTATGCATCATAGTGATAGGTCATGCTTGGGTGCCTTTAACCTGCATGAGATTAAACAGTTGTTTGCACGAAAAGGGTATGGAAAATGTTGTCGTCATTTTGTCCAAGCTTGTCAAACTTGTCAGCAAGCAAAACTTGAGTCCAAATTGCCTTGTCTTCTTCAGCCTTTATCTGCGTGTCTACTTTGCAATTTATTTCTTTATATTTCATCCTTTCCCCTTTCCCCTTTCCCCATTGCTGGTGTGACCAAAGCAATTCTTATAATGTTCCTAAGTTACACGGGCTCCCTTCAACCATTGTGTATGACAGAGACACAATTTTCGCTAGTTACCTATGGACAAAGCTCCTTTAAATTGCCTGATGTACATTAAAGATAGGTTCCGCTTATCAACCTCGGTTGGATGGTCAGACTAAGAAGGTGAATCAACATATGGAGAAGTTCATGTCTTACTTTGTTAATGCTTGCCCTTCCAAAGGGATTCACCGGTTGTCGTTACATGAGTTTTGGTACAACTCTAGCCACTATTCAGCTATTGGTTGCTCACATTTTCGAGCATATATGGTTTCCCTCCCCACATTTTGGAATTTCTGCAACTAACTCAGTTTCTGTACCTGAACTCTATGCTTGGATTCAGGACCGTCAAATTATGCCTGCTCTCATTAAGCAACATCTTGAGTGTACCAAGGTGCAGATGAAGAAACAAGCTGACAAGAATCGTTGCGAACGACACTTTCAGATTGACAGTCTGGTTTTGCATAAACTCTGTTAAAAATATAGGCAATTTCAGATTCAATTTAATCCAATAAAATAATATAATAAAAACAGTGGTAATTAAGTGCTTGTTCATAATAAACCAAAACATCATATTCATAATAAACATGACATTGACATATAGCATGTTCAAATTAAACAAGAACATCATATGAAACATGTGTACCAGCAAGCTACACATCATGTATATCATGGTAACCAGCAAGGTTTTTATCAAGATCTTGAGCGGATGATTCAAAATCATATGAAGATCATACCCTGCGGCAAAGCCGATTGCACCCGAAAGAGACATGGTGCCTCTCGGTGTAGTCGTTCCACTCGGTGCAGTGCAAAGAGGATGCCGTGAAAGCCACGCCGCCGGGAGGAAGACGAACAGGAACTTGCGCTGGCGCCAGGAACAGGGAGTGGACGAAGCGAGTAGTCGTGCCGCTACTGGACACTCCCCAAAAACGTGATTGCCGTCCTCACCCGAGCAGGTGAACCCTTGGACGGAGACGTTCCGGAGGCCTACTCTTCCATCTCGTGTGCGCGCAGGAGACGAAACGGGGAGAACTCGTGCTACGGGATTTGTGGTGTGTCCAAGAGAAGCTAACTGTAGGGAATACTATGTTTATAGGCAACAGAAGGAGGGAGGGGAAGAGCTTGCGCCAGGAGATGAAGAGGCTGGCGGCTAGGAGAGGGGGGAGGCCTTCCAGGAGAAACTTCCGTAATGAATACCAACTCAATTGCTTGTGAGTTTCAACTCCAGCCATCGTGGGAACTAAGTGGTAAAAATTTAAGCCTCGCCCGTTCGCTCGCCGCGCGACACCACGCCCACACCCACGCCCCCGGGCCGGGCCGGGCGGCGGCAGCGGCGGCACGCGCACGCGTGTGACAACCTGCTATCCTTATCTCAACTTCTCAAAGTAACCGGTCAAAGACCAACCAATTAAGTTGAGTTAACCTTCAGTTAAAATACCGTATGAGACTAAACCATTTAATGTGCATTATTCGGACCATAGAGTTTTATTTGATTTATTAAATATTTAATGTGCCAAGCCTATATCATATCTAACAATCCTCACCAAACTCTAGGGTTCGATGCAGATAGGTCTCAGAACCACAATCCTTTTATATACCAGTTTTTCGATGGAAACTGTTAAGTTGAACATCCATCTAGAATAATAGCTACACGCAGCCACAACTGATCAATGGACAAAGCCTTGAATTGACAGTTTTGTGTGAGATGAGTTTCACTAAAACTCTTAACTGATACTAGGCTGCAAAGAGCATCCCCTCTGTTTTGAAGCATATAAGTCGTACTTCTTGGCTTTTTCATGAGTATCTAGAGATTACCCGCATCTCATAGATTGTGACTAGCAATCGAACTCCTATAGGTGTGTTCCTTATAGAATGTTATGTAGGACAACATCCCTGCTTAACCAAGTCACTCAGATCACATTAAGAACTTAATCAACCTGCCTTACAGTATTGGAGAGATGGTGCATCTCAAATGAGCTAGACTTAATTCTAAGGAATCTCTCCCTCAGTCATCCACTAGCTTGTTTCACCATCCTAATTTACGGGATCTCCGATCACATAGGACAGGTTACCACTATGGAATGACTTCATGTGGGTCTCAAGCCCAACTCCCTCGATGCACCTTCTATCACATTGCGTGACAGACTCTTAGTAAACTGATCTGCCAGGTTTTTAGATGTATGGACATAGTCCAATGCAATTACTCCGAAGTTTCTCAGTTTCTTGACAGCCTTCAGACGCCTTTTCACATGCCTTGTAGACTTCATGTTGTCCGTAGAACTATTCACCTTTGTTATCACAGTTTGGTTGTCACAGTTCATAGAAATAACTGGTATAGGATTCTCCACAACCGGTAAATCCATAAAGAGTTCACGAAGCCACTCGGCCTTAGCACCAGCGGTATCAAATGCTGTCAGTTTTGCTTCCATTGTAGACTTCGTTAAGACAGTCTGCTTGCAAGACTTCTAGGAAACAACACCACCTCTAAGCAAGAACGCAATCTGCTCGTGGCGTACAGCTCATTAGCATCAGATATCCAGTTAGCATCACAATAACCTTCTAGTACCCTTAGGTACCCGGTAAAGTGAATTAGCTCATTGTACCTTTCAGATAGCACAATACTCTCTCAAGAGCACTCCAATGAATATCTCCCGAATTTGACACAAATCGGCTTTGTTTGCTCACAGCAAGAGCAAACGAGATATCAGGCCTCCTGGCACTAACCAAATACATGAGAGAACCAATTATTTAAGAATATCTCAATTGATCCCTTGAAATTCTGTGATTTTTCCTCAGTGTTAACTTGGGTCATAAAGAGTTGGAGTAGACGCACAGTCACTAAACCAAAAGCGACTTAGTACCTTTTCCATATAGTGGGACTGCACAAGAGTTACCCCACCATTTCCTTCTTGTCTTAGTAGCTTTATGTTAAGAATAACATCAGCCTCACCCTAGTCATTTATCTCAAAGTTATTAGACAAAAAATCTTTCACTTCTTTAATCACATCAATATTATTCCCAAAGATTAAGATATCGTCCACATACAAGCACAAAATGACACCATTGCCACCACCATACCGATATTATATGCATTTATCAGCTTCATTCACTGCATAGTCAGCTGATGTTAAAGTCTTATCGAACTTCTTATGCCACTGTTTAGGGGCTTGCTTTAGGCCGTATAAGGATTTTAGCAACTTACAAACCTTACCCTCATGACCTTTTGCAATAAATCCATCGGGCTGATCCATATAGATCTCTTCCTCAAGATCACTATTTAGGAAAGCCGTCTTAACATCCATCTGATGAATGAGAAGACCGTATGAGGCAGCCAAGAATAATAGCACGTGAATGGTCGTCAATCGGACAACTGGTGAGTAAGTGTCAAAATAATCTTCTCCTTCCTTTTGTGTATAGCCTTTAGCCACTAGCCTTGCCTTATACTTTTCAATAGTACCATCAGGCCTAAGCTTCTTCTTGAATACCCATTTGCACCCCATAGGTTTACATCCATAAGGACGATCAACCACTTTCCAAGTCCCATTAGACAAGATTGAATCCATCTCACTCTGAACAGCTTCCTTCCACAAGTCAGCGTCAAGAGTGGAATATGCCTCAGCAATGGTTATGGGAGTGTTATCCACGAGGTATATAATAAAGTCTTCACCAAAGGATTTTACAACCCTCTGTCTCTTACTCTTTCGAGCGACTGTATTATTATCCTCCTCAGGAATTTCTTTATGGGTCTCAACATCAGCGTGTATAACCAGTTTAGTGGACTCAAGGATAGGGATAGACCTAGGGATGGAAATAGAATCATGACCAGACATGCTAGGTGTACTATTTTTCATGGAAAACTCATCCTCAAAAAATGTCGCATCTCTAAATTCCATGATTGTATCAACAGCCATCTCAGGAACACTAGAATTTATTATTAAAAATCTATAGCCCACACTGTGAATGTCATAGTCAAGGAAGACACAATCTACAATTTTTGGTCCAAGCTTTCGCTTTTTATTTATTGGCACATTCACTTTTGCCAAACAACCCCATATTCGTAGGTAAGAGAGATTTAATCTCTTCTTCTCTCATTCCTCAAATGGTGTAATTTCTTTGTTCTTTGTGGGCACCCTATTCAGGACATGACATGTTGTCTATATAGCCTCACCCCACCATTCCTTAGATAGTCCCGCAGTTTCTAACATGGCATTTACCAAATCAGTTAGAGTACTGTTCTTTCTCCCAGCAATTCCATTGGACTGTGGTGAGTATGGTGGCGTCCTCTCATGAATTATTCCATGCACCGCACAAAACTCAGAAAAATCATTTGAGAAATACTCTCTCGCGCCGTCGGACCGTAACCGTTTGATTTTCTTCTCAAGTTGATTTTTTACCTCGGCTTTATAGATTTTAAAATAATGTAATGCTTCATCTTTACCTTTTTTATTAGATACACATAGCAAAATCTAGTACAATCATCTATAAAGGTAATAAAGTATCTCTTACCACCCTTGGTCAAAGTCCCATTCATCTCACAAACATCAGAATGAATTAATTCAAGAGGTGCCAATTCCCTCGCTACAGCAGCCTTGTGAGGCTTATGAGATTGTTTTGCTTCAACACACACATGGCACTTTGAACTTTTGATCACATCAAATTCCGGAATTAAATTTAAACCAGCTAAGCGGGACATGCAACCAAAATTAACATGACATAATCTCGAATGCCAAATATTTGTTTCAACATTACTCACCACATGGTTCGTGGACTTAAAACAAGTATCAACTAATGACAGGCAGAACAAGCCTCCGCTTTCATAGCCTTTTCCAACAAAAGGTGCTATACTTAGAAACAACACATTTATTGGACTCAAATACTAGTTTATAGCCATCACGACACAGCAAGGAACCACTAATCGAGTTCTTCTTTATTGAAGGGACATGATGCACGTTCTTGAGTTGCACAGTCTTCCCCGAAGTAAGCTTCAGATCGACCGAACCAACACCACGAACAGCCGTACGCGCCCTATTTCCCATCAACAAGGAGCCAGCCCGCCCGACCTGATAAATAGAAAATAAGAAAATGCCAGCACACACATGAATATTTGCACCGGTATCAACCCACCAATCAGGTGAATGACAAACTAAAAATACAGAAGGTAATAAATTACTATACCCAGATGATCCTGCCTTAGTCTCAACGGTGTTTGCTGATTTCTTTGTTGGAGGAGGTGGCTTCCACTTAGCATCAGGGCACTCTCTTGCATAGTGCCCAGGCTTGTCACAGGTAAAACAATTCTCTTTCTCCTTGTTTTGCTTCTTACCCTTCTTGAAAGAAGTGGGCTTTTACTTGAGTTCTTGCTGGAATTTCTTTTTTTGTGGCTTGAGATGATTCTTTTGCACCACATGTGCGCTAGAACTCCCCTCACCGACCTCTTGCCCTTGACATCCTTTACCTTTGCCTTGTCCTCAACATCAAGGGTCCCAACAAGCTCAGCAGTGCTAAACTCTTGCCTCTTGTGTTTCAAGGAAGTTGCAAAGTCAGTCCAAGATTGTGGCAGCTTAGCAATGATACAACCTGTCACAAACTTATCAGGAAGTGCACACCCAAACAGCTCAAGTTCCTTCACCAGTGCCTGTATTTCATGAGCCTATTCGACTACCGGACGCCTCTGAACCATCCGATAGTCATGGAACTGCTCCATGACGTACAGCTCAGAACCGGCATCAGAAACGCCGTAACGGGCCTCAAGTGCATCTCACATGGCCTTACCAGTCGGAAGCTGCACATATGCATCAACACGAGAGTCCCATATGATGCTCAACAGAGTTGCCTTACAAGTGGTGTTAGCATGTTGAAAAGCACGCTCCTCCTCAGAGGTCTGCGGACCAACAGCTCTCTCATGCACCACATCAAAGCAATTCATAGAGGTTAACCACAAGATGCTTTTCTGGCGCCACCTCTTGTAGTGAGTGCCCTCAAATGGCGATGGTTTGAGCAAACCCGCAAAGCCAATAGATGAAAATTGCATAAAATCACATTTTTGGATTTTTAAAAATATAGGCAATTTCAGATTCAATTTAATACAATAAAATGATATGATAAAAACAGTGGTAATTAAGTGTTTGTTCATAATAGACCAAAACATCATATTCATGGTAAACATGACATTGACATATAGCATGTTCAAATTAAACAAGAACATCTATGAAACATGTGTACCAGCAAGCTACACATCATGTATATCATGGTAACCAGCAAGGTTTTTATCAAGAACTTGAGCGAATGATTCAAAATCATATGAAGATCATACCCTGCGGCAAAGCCGGTTGCACCCGAAAGAGACATGGTGCCTGTCGGTGTAGTCA
Source organism: Saccharum hybrid cultivar R570 (assembly GCA_038087645.1). Classification (NCBI taxonomy): domain Eukaryota; kingdom Viridiplantae; phylum Streptophyta; class Magnoliopsida; order Poales; family Poaceae; genus Saccharum; species Saccharum hybrid cultivar. Next base: position 2,061,574 of record JAQSUU010000563.1, on the reverse strand, counting down.
TTCTGCTCGGTGCAGTGCAGAGAGGTTGTCGTGAAGGCCGTGCCGCCAGGAGGAAGACGAACAGGAACTTGCGCCGGCGTGAGGAACAGGGAGTGGACGAAGCGAGTAGTCGTGCCGCTACTGGACACTCCCCAAAAATGTGATTGCCGTCCTCACTTGAGCAGGTGAACCCTCGGACAGAGACATTCTAGAGGCCTACTCTTCCATCTCGTGTGTGTGCGCAGGAAACGAAACGGGGAGAACTCGTGCTACTGGATTTGTGGTGTGTCCAAGAGAAGCTAACTGTAGGGAAGACTCTCTGTTTATAGGCAACAGAAGGAGGAAGGGGAAGAGCTTGCGCCAGGAGATGAAGAGGCTGACAGCTGGGAGAGAGGGGAGGTCTTCTAGGAGAAACTTCCGTAATGAGCCTGCCTCGCCTCGCCTCGCCTCGCCACGCCCACGCCCACGCCCACGGGCAGCGGCGGCGGCGCGCACGCACACGTGGCAACCTGCTATCCTTATCTCAACTTCTCAAAGTATCTGGTCAAAGACCAACCAATTAAGTTGAGTTAACCTTCAGTTAAAATACAGTATTGGACTAAACCATTTAATATGCATTATTCGGACCATAGAGTTTTATTTATTTTATTAAATATTTAATGGGTCAAGCCTATATTATATCTAACAAACTCCACCCATATGTGTAGTCTTCGCTTGCTTCTCATGCAAGTGAAAAGCTTTTCAAAACACTTTGGGCCTTCCCAGATTCTAGCTAAAGTGGGACAAGTCAATTATAAGTTGGAGCTTCCTTTTCTTCATCTTCCATCCACTCGGTGTTCCACCACATGTCATCTGAAGCCTTGTTTGTCCTAACATGTAACAATGTGTGATTGGTTCTATCCCTGATGACATTAAGTCGGCCCTTACAGAGTTACACGTTCCTAAACGTGTCTTGTAGAAACGTCTAGCACATCTGATTTTTTTATTTTTAACACTTTTTAAAAACTATTTTAAAGTTTAGCACCGAAAGTTTTTTTATATCTAACACTTTTGGCCGCTCCCCACGCGAGGGAGCGGCATTTCAACTTTGCCGGTCCACACGGGAGGAGCGGCAATGCTGCTGAGGTGGCAGTGGCGAAAAGGCGGCACGGGGCTGCTGCTCCCCCTAGAGGAGCGGCAAGGATGCCGCTCCCCAGATCAGGGAGCGGCAAGCCTACCGCTCCTCCAGGGGGAGCGGCAAGCCCCGTGCTCGTTTTTCGCCACTGCCACCTCAGCATCATTGCCGCTCCTCAGATCAAGGAGCGGCAAATGCAGAACACATTTTATTCTCTTCTCCTCTTGAGCTGTGTCCATTTGTTGTTTCGGCGCCGCACCCCCCCTCCCCCCTCCCAGCCATCACACAAGTTATTTTCTTGTTTAGTTATAGTTCAAATGTCAAGCGGAAGTTCGTCGAGCGGAGGTAGAGGAAAGGGAGTGAGGAAGAGACCTCCGATTGTGTGGGAGGGTTCTCTGGGTCCCGATTCTTTTGAGGAACCTATAGAAATTTTTTTTGGAGAGCAAGAGTGACTTCACCCGCGAGAGACCTCTTAGATCATACGACAACCGCACGGAAGATTGGCTAAAATGTCGTCACAGTGAGGATTGCGTCGTGAAGATGTACAATGACTGTGACGGTGGATGCCGTTGTTTCTTCATATGCCCGCGAGGATTTGTATTTCCTTTTAACTCTCATTTTTTTATATTTGCATTTGGTTTGTAGAAGTACTTATTGGTAGATGCATTTTCAAGATTCAAGCTGCCCAGATAATTATGGGTTCACTCGATGGGTCGATCCTCCTATCTATCCCCATCAACAATACATCACATATCTATAGGGACGCATCTTTGATCTAGAGTATGGCCCTGGAAGTGGTAACAGGGACAAGTCGGAGGACAACAGCATCAACGATGCAGAGGAGCCACTATGCAACAATCCATACTGCCAGTGCCCATACCATAAGAAGCACGGGCCTCCTTCTCCGCCGCCACCGCCACCGCCACCGTCAATAGGGGGTTACTGTGGGGAAGACGCAACTCAGTTCAATATGTGGTACCATTATTAGGCATGCTAGGTTTAGTTTGCAACATGCCATTGTTTAGTTCGTTAATATCAGTGTTTGAGTTTGAACTATGTTTATGTTGGAGCAAGTGGTAGTGGAACTGTTGAACCTTGTAATAAGTGTGTACCATATGTCTACTGTTTCCCTCGATCGTGCAAGTGTTTTATTTCCAACATGTGACTTTTCAACATGCCCTAGTATTATAAAGAAGTACATGTGGTCGAGGTTACCAATCAAAGCATGGAGCAGCAGAGTTGTTGCTCCCCCAGCCAGGGAGCGATAGCCATAAAACACTATTAAACATCGTCGAACGGTCCAGTGAGCTTGAAAAATAGAATGTATGCACATTACAAGTTCATTAGAACACATAAAACATCGCATTACAAGCTCAAATCCATTAGTTCCAAATACATGTAGTTGCAAATTATTTCGACACACTGCTAGGACACATAAGTTCAACAGATGATTTGGATACATAAATGGCGACATAGAGTGCAACAAAGGGTCTCCAACTTCATCCTGCCATGAAAATGACCAAGTGAACCTGCAGTATATATGAAATTGGTAAGTAACACATAGATAATTTTTTTGATCGTTGAAATGTTATCCTTATATAATTGTTATGCTTACATGCACTCTATGTTCTAGGAGTGTAAGGCTCCATCGGCTGCCTCCGTCTCTTCGGATTGGTAGGCACCACGTTGGAGGTGTAGCCAACGTCCGTGTGGTCCCGATGACAGGGCTGCCATCCTTGGCCCCGCGCATGGCTCATCCCCTGCACATAGGTCGGCCCCTGCTCAGATAAAAGACAAATCGGTGTTAAATTGTGGCATTCTTACATAACATGGGCTAGGCAAATAAAAAAACTTGCTTATTTAGTTTTACTTGTTCGTCTCTTTGGGTTCCCAACGGGGCATCATAGAGCTGCAACATGTCAATCTCCTGGTGCTGGAAAGGGTCCACTAGGGTGTGCTGGTACGGGCTGGGCTAGGATGGGGCGTGCTGGTACGAGGTGTGCTGGTACGGGCTGGGCTGGTACGGGCTGTGCTGGTAGGGGCTTTGCTGGAAAGGTACGTGCTGGAAGTTGCCCTGCTGGAAAGGACCGAGGTGGATAGAGCCTTGCGGATACGGGCCTGGCTGGGAGATCAGGATCGTCGTAGGGTTGACAATACACCTAGCAAATAGCAATTCAGTTAGTCTTTAACATTGACAAGATAAACTATTATGATGCAAATCAAAGACCCCAACATACCTGAATCCACCCTCGTCATATGCTAGTGCCCACTTTTCCTTCTGTTTCATCTGGTCCTGTAACCATGCCTTGACGGCTTGGTTTATCACTTTGTCTAGTTCTCTTATTTTCTCCTTGAACTGGTACTCTGTATGCACACAACATAGAGCCTTAACTATGTCACAAACCTCTTTCTTCCTCTGACGCTGCTAGAAATTAGCTGCAAAATGACGCATGCACCATCTATGCACCAAAGACGGGAACCCTTCGATATCTTCACCGGCGACGTGGAGAATCCCTGCGTGCCGATCCAAGATCAAACATATAGTGCGCGATACCCCAAGCACTTGGGTACGTAGAAGCCGCATGAACCATGACCACGACGAATTGTTCTCTCCCTCTGCCAAAGCAAAAGCCATTGGTACTATCTGGTCCTCTGGATCAACCGTTGCAGCCATCATCAAAGTGCCCCTGTACTTTCCCGTCAAGAAAGTGCCATCAATAAGGACCACTGGCCTACAGAACTGGAAAGCATGCTCCGTATGAGCAAACGACCAGAAAACATGATGTAGCACATGACTCACCGAGTTCTGCAAAGACATCCCACCGGTGTCCACAAACCATTTCATGCCAATGTTGTAGTAATTCATTGCAGACAGTATTCGGGGAACCCGGTTGTACGCCTCCTCCCAACTATCCCATCAGATTGCCAGTGCAATTTGCTTCGCACGCCAAGCCTTGCCATACTTCACATGATACTTTACAAGCTCATATATGAACTATTGTAAATAAGACACCGAGACGTCATTATCCTTGTCAACGAGCCCCAATATATGACAGGCAAGGTAATGTGCAGTGAGTTGCGAATGATATTCTTTACCCTTGTTATCCAAGCATAAATGGGGTTGGACCAATTCACTTATCCTCCATTTGTCATCACTCGCTTTCTTCCTTGCAGTAAGCCTCCACTGGCATGGATAACCTGCTTTGCAGGTAATGTGGTACCTCAAATTCTTGTTGGAATGAGTCACCAAGTATGGCCTTTGGTGGTACACAGCATAATCCTGAAGAAAGAGCTTCATCTCCGACATTGTATTGAATATCATGCCCTTCTGAAGGATTACATGCTCATGGTTATACAGTGATTCTGCACACATCTGCAGACCTGTGTCACAAACTGCCATATGTACCATGCTGACATCCCTGTAGTTCGGACCACCACTTAAAGGTACACTGCCCTAGCTCAGTTGCATGAGTTCTGTCTCTATGTAAGGGGGCAGTGCAACATAATGATGTGCTTCGCTGATCCTACCCCACAAATCAAAATACAGCGCACCACCCTCTGGCAAATCATGGACCAGCCTGCCCTGAGTCGGCATGGCATGAAGCACCGAAAGTGAAACATCGGACGTTGTAGCATGAACCGGCGTCGCATGGGCAGCTCTATCATCGTCGTCGTCGTTGTCATCGTCGTCATCATCGTCGTGGTTGTCATGACTGAACCAGTTCTCTTCCGCCTGCTCCTGCTCTTCACGTTCGAACTCCCCCACATCGAAGTCGTTGCTTATACAACCGACTGGATGTGAATGTGAATGCAACTGCTCCTGCGTCAACTGACCATCCATATACAACTGACTGGATGTGAATGGAACTGCTTCTTCGTCACCTCCAACATCGTCATGATGATCATCCTCCAACCTGTACCCATTCTCCACAACCACCTCAGCAATGGGTGAGTTCGAGCCTGCGAGGACCCTAGTGTAGTGGGACCAATGAGCAGGGTCGCGCAAAGGCATCATGACATATTTTGCCCGAGTCTTCCCACTGTCAAATCTCCCCTTGATTGTGAAATCACCGTCAAACTTTGCGTTCAAACGCACACAAAGGTCATTGAAGCTCGGCGGTTCATCAAACCATTCCAACTCCTCTTCCATATCCTCAAATTCACCATATTCCTTCCTAACAATTCCTCCGAAATAAACTCGGACACAACAATCCATCTGAAAAGCATTCGAGCAAACTTCGTCAAATCGTCCAAACTAACTAACTATACTAAGTTTATTAACTACACTATACTAACTAAACTAACTAAAGTAACTATTTATATCACCTATACTAACTTCACTAATCTAAACTAAACAAACTAACTATTCTAACTATTTATAATACCTAAGTAACTATTTATATCTTCTATACTAACTTCACTAATCTAAACTAAACATACTAACTATTTATAATACCTATACTAACTTTACTAATCATACTAACTAAAATAACTATTTATAATATTTATACTAACTATGCTAGCTTTACTAATGATACCAACTAAATAATTAAACTAACTATTTATACTAATAATACTAAACAAACTAATCTAACTAACGATTATAATACATTAAAAATTTTAAAAACAAAATTACCTTGGCTCGGACGCGAGAAGCTGCTATCGAGGCCAAAGTGCTCGGAGGAGAAGGCTTGGCGCTGCTCGCGGGGCAATGCTCGCGGAGGGGGAGGTGCTGCGCGAGGAGGGGGTGGCCCTGCCCCGGGGGCCGCGCGCGGGAGGGTGCTGCTGCCTCCCGGCGTCCTGCGCCCGCGTGGGCGCGCGGGGGGGGGGGGGGGGGGGGGGGGGGGGGGGCGCTGCACTGCCGTTGCTGGCGTGCGCGGGCGCCCGGGGGGGTGCGGGCGTGGCGTCGGGCGTCCTCTTCTGTCTGGCACAGCGGCTTCTACACGCGAAGCATACCTCACGCGAAACAAACAACCCCCGCTGCCGCTCCTTGATCTGGGGAGTGGCACAGTTTTCAAAAACATATTGCGCGCCCCCCGCTGCCGCTCCCTGATCTGGGGAGAGGCAGCCTTGCCGCTCCTCAGGGGGGAGCGGTAGCCCCGTGCCCCCTTTTCGCCACTGCCACCTCAGCAGCATTGCCGCTTCTCCACGTGGGGAGCGGGAAAGTTGAAATGTCACTCCCTCGCGTGGAGAGCGGCCAAAAGTTTTAGATATAAAAAACTTTCGGTGCTAAAATTAAAAATAATTTTTAAAAAGTGTTAAAAATAAATAAAAAAATTCGCACATCATTGGTTATTTCCGGTTTAAGTGTTGATCAAGTGGTCCGGTGGAGATCTGGAGGTTGTGTAGCAACAGCTCCCTTTTATGCCCACTTAGGGTCAAGCGATGTCTCGAAACGGGGGAATGTCAGCAGTTTTGAGCATGAAGAGGCAAGTCAAGGCATGCGGGATGGTTAAGCGCCGGGGACTAGTTTCATGAAGAGGAGGCCCAACAATCATGTCTTGGGTTCCCAGTGGCTTAATAGTGTGCTTGCATGCATGGACAGAGCAAGACTTTCCTCAAAAAAAAATGTAATTGAGGTGTCGTAGCTGGTAAATAGTAGGGCGAGTTTAGACAGAAGGCATTGGATGCTTCAATCCTTCCTTAGTTCTTCAAACTATCCCCCCACCTTTTGCTATGCCCTTCCTTTCTCCCTTCTTCCAAATCCTAGTACACCTCTGATTGTAACATTGAATGAATGATGAATATGATTCCTAGTACCTCTGATTCTAACATTGAATAAATGATGAATGTGGTATGTTCCCACCATGAAGTCTGCTCTGTGGAGTGAGGTCCTCCTACCCCGACGTCTCGTAGGCACTTTGTTGGCTGGGCCGCCTCCGTGCTCCCTGTTGACGTCGTGTTTGCTGTGGAATATATGCCATTCATTCATTCATGTACTATACGTATCTAGGAAAAAAAAACAGAACGCAGAACAGAGCAAGTAGAAAATATCAGAACCCGATACTAAAGAACATAACCACATCAAGGGCTGCCTGCACAATTGGCTAAACTTTAAGAATCATACGGGTTCGAGCTCACACATTTTTCAAAACCGAGGTTCGAGCCCAATATCTAAAATAAAACGAAAAACAGAAGGGAAACCGAATCCAATATATCTGATCAAACTCTAATCACTTAATCAGGACCAAACAGCCATAGATCATCATTGTAACTCAGATGACTCAGCCGTATGGATAACAATCTTCCTTTTGATTCCTGTACAAGCATTTTCTAGTTGTAGACGAGTTGCACAAGCAGATTGTAGGCAGCAACAGTACTGATTTGTGCCCCAAATTTAGAATCCAAACAGAAAAATCACATACCAGGGTCCAGGGGGTACAAAAATAGTACAAGTTATATGTAACCAAGAGCATGAACATGATTGCCAACCCACAATCGAGAGGTTAAAATGGACGCACAAACAATAGTTTAATTTATTACCAAGTCAAAATTTCTTGAAAGAATACCGACATGACTCCCTGGTGTACTACAAGCCACGAGTTCCATCCAATTCTTGCGACGCACACACACACACACAACAGCTACAAGCACCATACCATCCGTTCAACAACATATCTCGCCCACTTTTTAGGACAACCTATAAGGCTATAACCTTCTCACCAGACGCTACTATGCTCACCGGACCAAAACCTTCGTTTCCCGTCAGAGGGGACACATCGGAGGGGAGCTCTCTAGCTCACTAGCTGCTGGTTGCCATACATTGGGTAAGCGCCATACGCTGCAGCGTACATGTTTGGGTGTGGCACCGGGGAGGCATAACCATATCCGCCATAGAATGGTGTGCCAAAGTACATGTTGTTCCTCCTGTTGCCGGAGTCACCCCTCGACTGGAAACAGAAAAGGAAATGGGTGTAAGGGGAGGAAGGAAGCAAATGGTTTCACAAAAGCATTATACCTTTCACCGTTGTGAGGAATTATAAATATGTCAAAAAAATATGCAATGTTAAACAGAAAAAGTATCAACTCATGCTTTGGTATATATAGATGGATGGTATTAAATACACATACACCTGTGCTGACAGAAAATAATTATTCTGTGCAAGAGATCAGAATGCCCAGGGCTACCTTATTGCTGCTTAAAATGTGCTGCAAGATGCAACCATATTTAACCTTTTGTTTCCATTAGGATTGTAGGAACATAATTGTGTACTCACATACAACTGTGGTAAGCTAGTTGCAATCAAGGTTACAATTTTTCAGACAACTGGTTTTAGTCTTAAAGGTAAAAAGAGAATTATGCAGCAGATTGATCAAGTTAGTTTGTTCGAGAGATAATAAGTGGAGAGTGGAACAACATCCAGCAAACTCCTGAGAGTTAGCTTATTCCTCCACCCAACCCAATAAATGAAACTGATGGTGGTGAGAGCAAACGCAAAGGCTAATGAACATTATGGTGAAAACAATCTTACATGTGAGAAGGTTAGTTTTGAGGCACATCCAAAGTTAGGGTACTCATTAATTTACCGAATTGTAGTTAAGTTAGCAAACCTAACTATTGCAATGCTACAATTTAACAAAAACTGATTGGGTCAGCGGAAACTGGTGTATGCGAGCCATTCAGCAGTGTTTTTCTCTCACAAAAAACCAGCCAGATCAGCCAGATTTCAGCCCAAGCGAACAGGCTGTGATACTATAACAAGCAACTACAGAGGACAGGTGGATAACCCAGTACTCCAGTAGCTAACAGAGATAGAGTTGGAGCTAGTCAGCTAGTGCCTTGGGTCTGAATCTCATTGGCCACGCAATCATTAGAGTTGTGGGCAGGCCGGATGGGGAGTTCAAACCTTGGTTCCCATATTTCAAGGTAGGGCTGGGGGTGAGTGTAATCTAGCTTCTGGCCCCTATAACAAGTGATTACACAAGAAAAAATAGTCCTCACCAAAGTGGGGCAAAAAGAAAACAGAGGAAGGCAATGTCAAGCATAACAAACCTGCTTATGCGATGGGCTGCGGCCCCATGAAAGGCGAACTGCTTGCTTTCCAATGAGTGATCCATTTAATCCTTGTAGTGCTTCTTCAGCATCAGTTCTAGAAGAATAGTGGCACGGGTTAAACATCACTTCAGCAAAGTTATGGACAAAAATAAATAGGAAATCATGTAAATGCTTCAGGTACATACCTGCTAACAAATTGAACAAAGCCACATTGCTTTCCTAAAGGAATTTTCACAGAGGCAAGATCACCATATTTGGTAAAGGCTTTTCTAAGTTCATCTTCACTGACATTGGGGTCAAGCCCACCAACATATACCTAAAGAAGGGTGACAACTACAGATTAAAAACTATCAACTTAAAGGTGACAAACACCACAGGAAAAGAGTACCACGAACCGTTCTATTAGAAGAATCTCCATCTGAATGACCAGGAGTCGAGGAGCCAGAATCTCCTGAGTACAGTAGTCATCAAGTTCAGAAAAACTAGAGATTACATGAAAGAACATGAGCAATGTCATGGTACATAACACATAACATGCTCTTGGAACATTAACTAGGTTTAGATTGACTATCCAGGGAATAACATATAGTTATTCAAGGAGTAACTGACTAACCGTAGAGGGTTTGTGCCAGTTTAGTACATGCAGTGCTAGCTCCACACTGAAAATTTTCCATGCACTAGGTTGTTTTCCTGATACTATTCATCAATTTCAACAAGCTACATATTTGGCACTCAAAAGAACAAAGTACGCATAGATAAATCGCAGAGCGGTAAATTGGAGGAAAACATGGCTCTATGGTTAAGAGGTGAACAAAATACAGGATATCTAGCCTTGCAGGCTTGTGACACAAAACCACAGGATTCATGGTCCGAATGTATCAAGATGCATCAACTATATGAAATCCACCTGAGGTAAGAAGAGGATCACACAAGTAACAACCGTATCAGCAGGCCAAGGAAGAGAATGAGCATTTAGTAGACTGGTGCTAGAGATGAGGCCACAGCCATCCAATCAGATAGTGGGATTTGCCTAAGAATCGGATATTTTTTCAGAACACTATAGCCATAGAAACCAGGGTCACATACCACAAGCCAATATACCGGAAGTTTTTTATAGTTACAACCATAAAACATGTGTTTCAGTAATTCACTTTTTAATATCATCAGAACTTTGGGAAGTACAAACTAGTTAGGACTCAGGAGGATGAAACAGATGGTTTGGCAACTTTAGTCTCCTAGGAAGTGAAAAGGAAAAAAGAAGCAAAGTGAATTTCGAGTGTGTTAGCAGTGGTTTTTTGCCAAAATGCAGTCATGAATTCAGTCATCAATAAAATAAAACCAAGATCATCGGTGTACCCAGAATGAAAGATTGGTACACACCTCCTCTGGTCAGGTACATGCTGCTGAGTCGTTCGGGCAATCTGTTTGGCCCATACTCTTGCAGACACTAACAAAAATACATGACGGCTAGCATTCAGCTTGCATATGCAGCCTTGCATAAAGGGACTAAGCATTCTAGCCAACTGGATGGATGAGGGTAAAGAGTTGTCTATACTTAAAAGAGAACCACTTAATAATGGTTAGAACCTCTTAATCAGAGAAGGTTGGTATGCAATATGTATAGAATTATTCAAAAGATTCCTATAAAATACAGTTCAACAAATGATATGGTGACACGAGAACTTGACTGGATTGGTGACCAGGAAGGTCAGAATCATTGCATTCCATAAAAAATCAAATTGAGTAATACTCCCGCAAGTCGAGTTTTTAAGGCGTGACAGGTACAAAAACGAATACCAATACGGGGCAATCAATCGTTGTGCTCGTGGATACCAGTAACTCCCTAACTGGTGTTGGTTTCAAGTGCCACATTGTACTCCACAGCGGTTAGCGTCCAGCAATTTTGCATGGATGCATGCACGGCTAAAGGATTCAGTTTCCTTTTAATTGCAACTCCATAGTGATCGCCATGCAAACAGTCCTTTTATCATGACCCCATCTCAAACAGCATGCAACCGCCTGTTCGGTTTCCGTCCTGCGAACTAACCATGCCTCGGTATCCAAGCTACGCTTAATATTATGGACTTTAGCCAAAAAAAAAAACTCAAAGACACATTAGAAACTGGACAGCAGTCACAAAGATTCCAGATTGAGGGGGTCAAAAAACAGGGTCGAGGAATGTGGTACGGTACTTGTGAGAGGTTTTTACATGCCGGGGTCGAAAATGACCCCGCATACCAAGGTCAGGGTCAACGTTCCCAGGTTGAGGGTCGATGCCTTCAACCCTAGGGTCTAGGGAGTAGCTAAACCATTCATAGCATAAAATATTTGACAATCTATGGTTGAATGAAATGATGCTACAGCATTTGAGATTGTGGAACAACAATAGAAGATGGGGATACCTGAAGATCTTCTGGGAGTCGCGGGTCCTATACGAATTGGCCTAGTAGAGCAATATACACCATTCATTTCAGACATTGCATGAGATTTGTCGTTGTCATCTCCAAACCTAACAAATCCATAGCCCCTAGAACGGCCTGTGTTTGCATCAATAATAACTTTAGCTCCTTTCACCGAGCGGTACTTGCAAGAGAAAAGCTCCAGCAGCATTTCATCAGTAACATCAGCAGCTAGATCACCAACAAATATCGAGTGATCAGAAGCTACTTCAGATCGCTTTTCACCCATGCTATATGATGCCCAGTTCAACTTAAATGCCCGGTCAGTGTTCGGCATCACATGACCAGTAAAACTCTGAAGAGCCTTTTCTGCTGATGCATGAGAAAAGAACTCAACAAATCCATACCCCTCTGACTGTCCTGTTTGCCTATTGCGGATAACTTTTATTGTAACCACCTACAAAAATGTAAGGTAGCAAAAGACAATAAGATTACTAGTTAAAAAGTTCTGGAAGCACAAACACACAAAAAACAGAAAGAAGAAATAGTAAGTCGTGCCTGATTGGCAGTTAACCTCATCTGTATCTGATAAACATACTTTCAACTATGTTTGAAGAAAGGTTCCTGGTAGCTACTACTACTAGCTAGTACAAAAAAAAAGAATAGATACAAGTCACTTTGTCCATTTATCTCTGCTCCTGAAGAGGCATTGTATCAGTACCCCATCACAGGGACCTATAATCAGGCATCTTTTCTCTTCCTGTCAACATCAGTGAGCATATCTTGTAAAAAAAAAAACACCATCAGTGAGCATACCCCGAAAAGGATAATTGGCCCAAGGCTGAAATTATTGCTTCCTTTTGCTCCTCTAAAAGTTATTCTACTGATACAGGATCCACCAAAGTGAAGAAGCTAACTTGGCCCATTCAAAATGTTTATTACTTATCAAGAATCAACTGTCTGTTCGTTTCGCTGGTTTATTGTGGCTGAAAGTACTGTTCGCTGGTTTATTGTGAGAGAAAAACATTGCTGGATGGCTGCTGATTTGGCCGAATAGCTCAAACGATAACGGTGCAAGACCGTTTCCTCTAAGTAAGTTATATGCATAAATCCTACAGGAGGTCGGCACGTTTGTCACCTCGCGTACAACAATTCCAAGGGAATAAGATGACCCCTTCTTCTATAGAAAAAAAGGCATACCCAAAAAAAACATTTTAAAGCTATTACACGGCTCTAAACCAAAACAGGAGATACTAAATGACCCAACAACAAGAGCATTCCGTCCGTACGGCATTGAATGACCTCGAACTTGGCGCCTTAAGCAATTTTGCAACGTCTAAATTCTAAAAATATGGCACCTTTATGCACCAAGCAAAAATCAAGCGTAGTTTAAGCTTATATATCAATCTGAGGCAAAAACACACAAATCAACGCAAGGAAATGGTACAAATCTAGCTGTATTCATGAGATCCAGTACGGAGGAGTCCGGATCGGGAGAGAAAGCAAACCTCGCCGCTGGGCCCGAAGCAGCTGTGGAGGTAGTTCTCGTCCATCCAGTACTGGAGGTCGCCGACCCAAATGGTCTTATTCTCCTCGCACCCGTTCCCGCCGGATCCGGCCGCGGGCGGGGTCGGCGTGCGGCGCCCGGCCGCGGCTTGGGGCGGCCCAGCAGCGAAGTGCTTGGCAAACTGCGGCGGCGGCGGCGGTGGCGCGGCCACCATGGGCGGCGGCGGCGGGTACGGGATGACGACCCACCGTGGCTGCGGCATGTGGTGGTGCGGGTGAGCATGCTGCGGGGGAACGTGGGGGTGGGCGTGCGGGTGGTGAGGCGGCACGGCCGCCTGGGAGTCGGTGGTGGTCGCCGCCATCTGCATCGCCGCCGCAGCCGCCGCCGCCGAGGAGGGTCGTGTGGGGGTTGGAGGGCTCGCGAGGGGTGGAGGGCGGAAAAGAGAGGGAGCTCGTGGTTGGGGTGAGCTGAATATATACGGGGTTAGAAACGGATCTGCGCCGTCAGATCTCGGAGTTCGTTATGGTCTTGGCCGTCTGATCGCCAGGGTGGGTGGCTGACGCGTGGGCCGGCGGCATCTGGTCTGCGATTTCGTGGTTCGTGAGGAAGAGATATCAGTTTTGCTTTTTGTGCGTGTGCTTTTGGTCTGGCTATTTATTACCACCACTGGTCCTAAATACAGTACTAAAATGGATTATTAGAGTTGTCTAAGTTATTTTTTATAAATTAACTAAATTTATAAAAAAAATATTTATATTTATGCGTCCAGCTGGCGGATGGCTATGGCCATAACATGCATTCATGCTCGTGAAGAAGAAGAAGGATGGGTAAATTAGAGAAAACACAGGTTAGAAAGGAGTAAGAGACAAATCTCCCACAACTAAAAAGACTAAAGTGTGGACATTTTTTTCGTGCGACAATCGTCCGTTCGTCCGTCTGCCTGCCCCTGCGATCCTGCAGCCTCCCCTCTCTCCCTCGCCTGTGTGAACGCTCCCTCCGGCGAAGAAAAAGGAAACTCACCGGCACCAAAGCTTCGTCCTGTAAAAAAAGGAAGTCGCATTCCCCCAATCAGCTCCCCAAGTCCTGCGAGCTCCCGATCTCCGCTCCCTGCAAGATCTCCTCCCTTGGTCCCGCGAGGTCTGCCGGTCTCCTCCCCTAACCCCGTTCTTCAGCAGCGCCTGGTCACCGCAGCCATCATCCCGTGGCCTGCCCTCCGCCTAGCTTCTTCCTTGGATGCCACCACCTTCTCGTCGCTCCACAGATTTCATTTTGTGTTTTATATTTATTTCGGATCCCAATTTTTTGATGGTATGATGCCGATCTGAAAGATGAGGGTTTTGATTGTGGAGATTTCCTGGAGAGCTTTCTAGAGGGAGGGGATGGTGATTTGTCTCCAATCATTCTGTAGCTCACGCAAATAAGGTCCATCGATCGGTGAGTTTGGTTATCCCGGACGTGGTTTCAATGGATGGCTGGATGTGGATGATATGCGTGTCACCTGCTCTGTTGTAACTGTTTTGGTGCAGGAGGTACACGAGTTCATCAGTTGTAACTGTTTTGGTGTAGGAGGTGCGCGAGTTCATCAAGAGGACTTTCAAGTTCCTGAACACGGGTACATTTGAGCACAACGATGGTATTCAGAAATCTATTAGGGTGTGCTTGGAGACAGGGCCACATGGTGCGAGGGGAAGGAACAGGAGAGGCATGGATAGTTCAGGCTGGAGAGATGATAAGCCGTTTGACAGCAGATGCTCTACATCCTGGCCTTATCACCTGCGGAAATTCCTCAGGTGCTGCCATTTTCTTTTTGTCGTATGCATCTATGACCTGCTGAGACAAGAATGAGTTAGAATGCGCATTTGACTGCTGAGACAAGAATGAGTTAGGATTTTGAAATATAGTTAGTAACAGTAAACAATATTACGAGGTTTCACCTTTGCAAGGAGAACAAGGACACACAAGAGCCACTAGGTCTAGGAGTTATAGGAAAGATGGTACGGGTTCAGGTAGTTTCTATGTTTTACTTCATCAAAGTACTTCACAAGTTTTTTATTCAGTTGCTTCCATTGATTGGTTGGTTGCCTTAATTTCCACAACCAAGATCGTTTGGATTTTCAGGGACAAAGGATAAACGTGCTATTACAACCTAACAGGTATGCCCGAGCTTTTCCCATTTGTTGGTTTTATATGGTTTGGTAGCAAAACGAAGTATTTGAATAAGCTTGATAAAAGGTTGGTCTCAGCGTGAAGCAACCCCCCGTCCTGATTTCCTGCCTTTTGATCAGGTATAGCAAACTGGCAGGTATGATAGTTGGAGACTTTAGGTAAACAGTCAAGCATATAGCTATGAACCCCTTTATGTAAAAGTATTGACTACTTAGCTGCAAATGGCTCTCCAGTTATGTGAAGGAGGGCCTTACTCTTGGTCAACTCAGAGGAAACCACTTTGCAATAACTTTGAGGTGTGTACACTCCTTGTGATAAAATGCTTGGTGGCTTGTTTTTAATACATTGTGTCAGTGGTTATAAGTTTTAAGTTACAACTTATAAGGAACTCTAGAATTTTGCCAATCATTGTGAGCTATTATCTTGGGTCCAGTTACTCAGGCCATGACCTTATTTTTTCTAATTAAAGAGTGAACAGATAATTCATGTTTCCTGATTCTTTTTTCTCTTCCTGTAATGTTATTGCAGAATTGACCAGTGTTGTAAATGCTGCAGTTAATTATAATAGTTTGTTTTCATTGTGTTTGATAGCGCTTTGATAGCCGTTCTGTACCTACTCACTTTGTTGGTGCTGCTTTGCTTATAGGAGAATGGAGACATGCTGTTAGCTTGATTCTTGGTACAAGGGTAGGTGAAATTCTTTTTCCCCTGTTAAATAACTAAATAATTTATGTTAAATGTGCGAATATTTGAAACTTAAACTTCTAGCAGTTTCATGACGTGCAGGTACATTATAAATGGAATGGTCATGTTGATGCAGCACTTAGGGGCATGCTCCGGCATGTCACAGTGGAGCGAGCTATTGTAGGTTTCCTTGATCTTTTTACAGACATAGCACATTTACTGTATAGTTTTGGGATGCTAAGATTTTATTGGTCCTAGGCTCCTGCTACTCCGTAGGTTCCTAGAGTCCACTTATATAAAAAAGTAAGATGTAGGTATTTGTGTTTCTCACATGCCAAGAGCTTTCTTGACTACACAATACACAGTCTATACTGTTTAGGTGTTTTGTGCAGTTCTATTCATAAATTTAAAGTTAAGTCATAAGTGATCTGGTTTTAGCTTCAGTTTCAAACTAGGAGGCTACAGTTTATCATATTTGTAGCTATAGCCTATATTATGAGTGGATGCTCTGTGTGAAAAATATTTCTCAATTAGTTTTTGAGTCAATGAAATTGAGCTGCTCAGTTTGCTGGGGAAAAGAAGATAATAGAGCAATAAAAATTTAAAAGTTAGATATTATAACAAAAACTCTGGGCAAGAATAGCCTAGAGGAAACAGATATATTGCATCATGTGTTGCCATGACTTCCTAGGTATAAAATATTATTCAAAAGAACTTTATCGTTGTGCAAGCAAGACATGAGTTATGCGTTGTACTTGTACATGACAAACATCTTAGAGTAGAATGAATGACAACATTGTCCTCGATTTTATAGATCTTCAGTATAGAATACTTTGATATCCACGGGCATGTACAGTGTGCCAAATAGAAAAAAAGGTGCTTTGACACACGTCAAAGCACATTATCAGAAGTTTAAAGGGTGTTAGACTGCAAAACTATGTCAAAACCAGCCTTGTTTTTAATCACTGATCAGATCTTTAGCCACAGTGGCTTGATCCCTGAGACTTATTTAGCACTGAACAGTATGTTCAGAAAAATTGTCTTATAGCTATGAACAACCTAATTTAGCTCAAGCGGAAAGTATTTTGCAGAAGCATTAGGAATTAAGGAGTTCGACCATACCACCAGATTCTCCACTATTATGATGGAAGTGAATTCAATTCATCTTTACTATTTACTGTCCTGTTAAGATAGTAAAGCCATAGTGAAAACAAAGCAGTATTATACATAATCACTTTGCTAGAGTAAACACTGAACTGCTTCTGCGCAACCATCATCAGAATCGAAAAACTAAAGCAGGGTCTACCGACGGCCAAGTAGACAGGTATAATAATATGATGCAACCATCATGGCTAAACATCCAGAGCAACGATCTGGAAATGGTTGTGCTGACAAGTTTGAAAAATATTTCAGCAATTGTATGGCTTCAAATTGTTAAGCACTTAAGCACAAACATGCTCATATAAAAGCCCTTCAATTGCACTTGGTTTTTTTCTTGCTGTCGTTGCTTTCTTGTGTGCACCTCAGATCCAGTTATTTGATTACAGCTGGAAGTCAATGAGTCTCCAATGAGGATAGATGCATCATGCATGTAAAGGCAACCATACTACTCTGCGAAGCTGATATGCTTTGTGTGACAGTGCTAATCGTAAGCCAGATTACCCAATTCAAATTGCCTATACTCACATGTCCGTGCATGAGCTTGAGCTGTTTCAATTATCAGACAGCACTACTGATCTTTGTTAATGTCAGCCTTATTTGTTTGGTATACACAAAATGATTGATATGCAATGACCCTGAGAACAGGGTTTATTTGGTAATGTTGAAATAGTTTAAGTAGAAAACTAATAGGTGGAGTCCAATGCTGAAAACAAATAAATATTGTCCAGTTAGATTTGACTATTTGAGTCCTTTTTTCCTTTCTTATTAGATGGTTGCTCACTATATGGCGTTTCTTAAATTTTCTATATAATTGGCAAACATGAGGTGAATCATACGTACGAGGGATAAAGTGCCTAACTTGCAATCAAAAGTTCTATGCCTAGAAACCAATCATGATCCATACGCAATCATTTGGTTTGGAATTTCACATCACGATTTCTCCTATATGCTTCTTTTATTGGTGATGTTGACATCACGATTTCTTCTGTTAATTTCAAGAATTTGGTTTTTTTTATTAAATGTCACTTTAATGTTGGTATTTAATTTCGCAATATTGTTATCTTATCTTGCGATCAGTGTGTTTTTAGTACAAAAGTTTAGTTATCCCGTAGCAACGCACGGGCATGAACCTATATATATATAAAGGGTTCGGTTGGTTTCGAAATGGTCCGAGGTTTCCAATGGAAAAATGTTTAGAAAATCAGGAAAGAAAACACATGGAGATGGAGAAAATTTAGGGTTGTTATTTATTTTGTTAAGTTTAGCAAGTAAATTATAGGAAACACTTGGAGATGCTCTAAGGTTGCTTTGAATAACAAAAAGAAATTATTCCCTTGCTTTTACAAAAACTCTTGTTTTGGGTCGAGGTGTCTCACCAATTTTATATCTAATTCTGGGAATATTTTTCCTCTAAAACTAGAGTATTTTCCTTAAGCGGAACGTTAATAAAATTGAATCGTATGAACATTTTTTAGCATGGTATTTACAAAATTATCTTTTTTCTTAACCAAAAGTTTATTTTTCTCGTTAAGAAGACCATTTGATACTGTGAACGATGGATACACAAAATATCAATTACCTTACGTGACTAAGTTTGCTTTCAAGTTGAGTATTATACTTCCAACCTATTAATTTTGTAGGACACTTGAGCGAGGTTTCCAATTAACCAAGGTTATTGTAGTATTTACTTGTATTAAACAATTGATATTTACTCGTAGTGACAATCTGTATTGTAGGTTCTGGTTAGAGAAAGTGAGGAGTGTTTGGATTCCATTCATATAATAACTATTGCACCTCTAAATAATAAATTTGGGTAGATAGTTGGATCCAAATCCAAGTGTTTTGATCTCGTTCTCATTTTTTTACCTCATTTTGTTTTTTCTTATGCGATCGAAACAAAAACTTATAACGATGTAATTTGTGATGAATCACTACATAGAAACTCTTAATTAGGCGGGAACATTGTATCAAATTTGCTAGCAAAACTGCATAATCACAGCTCTTATCTCTTTGTGCTTCGCTATTTTTGTACCTTTTGTATCTCTACCATTGTCTAGTTATCAGTATTGGTTTTGTTTTTCTTCTTTCATGTGCTTTTTGTTAACACTATTTTCCTATATATTTATATAACGCGCAAAAGTTTGCATAAAGCACGAGAAAGACCGCTTTGTTGGGGTTGAATTGCTTAGTTTGTTAATTAGAAGTGGATAAAGGCTTGATTTGGAAGTACATGACGTAAATGAGTTCTATGCTACTTCTTATTTATACCTTGTCGTTCTTTTAACCAATAAAACAGGGGGTACATTTACTTCAATAAAGGAAGTCCACGATTTCTGGTCTGTGCATTTGTAAAATGCATATATACCCAAGAGAAGAATATAGTATCTCTATATGACTTTATTTAGCAATACGCTCCTATGCTGTAGTATTTAGTATTGTAGTAGTAGCATTTGACCAACCAATTTGATGATTTTCTCATTATCTTCAAATCGTTATTAACCGCTAAAAAAATAAATGGTTAATAATAGCATGAGGATATATGTAATTAATCCAATATTGTGTGATGCCACATCGACTTTGGTGTGTACTCTCTCCGTCCCCCCCCCCCCCCCCCCCCCCCCAAAAAAAAATGCAATACTCACTTTTCAGAAAATCGAGCATTTTGAATTTTGACTAAAGTTATGCACAGAAAAAAAACACTTTTGATACTAAATAAGTACCATAGATTAATTATGGAATGTATCTTACTTTAATAACAAAGCTAGTTGGAGACATAAATGTTAATACTATTCAATACAAATATGGTCAGACTCAAGCTAGCTTGGCTGATTCCAATCTCATAATTGCATTCTTTTTTTTTTTGAAACTATAATTGCATTCTTTTTAGGAGGAAGGAAGTATAGATTTTTGTTCTTTCCAAGTAATCTTAAGAAAAAACTACCAAGTAAACATGGAAAAATGTATGGCCTCTTGGATCAACGTCCTGTGGTCTTGATTCAAAGCTTCTAAGTTTGCACAGGTGGTCCGGTTTCCACCTGATACATTGCCAAAATGTAATGGTTCTAGTTAAACGGTATGAAATCACCCTGTGTTATTAACTCGTTTTAAAAGTTAGAGCAAAAAAAAAAATCCCTTTCACCTACTAGACGTGGTCTTCCATTATACGAGATCAACACAGCTACACAGAAAAGAAAAATAGGGCGTGTTTGATGGTGACAGCCAGATCGCGCTTTTCCATTCGGCAACCCCGGCGATGCATGCATGGATGGAATGGAACAAGCAAACGTGCGCTTTGCTTCTGCCGTCCGTGTTGCTTGACTTTTATGCGAAGGCTTCTTCTGGCTCTCCCTGTAGTTGGCCAGCTGTTGGTGTTGGAAACTTCTCTTCTCCCCCTGGTCCACGGCCACTTTTCGCGTTCCTCCGAGCGTTTTGGACCGAACCGAACCCACAGGCGAGCGACAGGCCACGGCCAAACGTCCGCTTCGATCGGTGCGGGCCGCGGACGCGGAGCCTTGCCACGTTCGTTCGGCCGTTCCGAATCCACCAACCGCGATCACGTCGTCGGCTGCGCAACCACCTCTGACCTCGGGATCCAGTCCGCACTGGGAGCGGAGACGTTTCACGACGGGACGAACTGGGAGCGGTTTGACCCGGCCGCTGCTCGCGCGGCAGGACTCTGGAGTCAGGAGAGGGCGTCCACGTAGTACCACGTCTGCAACTCCGTACAGTGATTCTCTGCCCGTGTCCCGGTGCGGTGTAGGGGGACCTGCAGCTGCAGCCACCAGCCATGCAGGATTTGATTCCGCGCGGGAGTCAAATCTAGCTAGGCATCCTTGTGGTCCGAGGTTCGCGGCCAATGAACGTGCAAGTGCAAGTGCGAGCCTAGCCTACCGACTACGCAGATCCTCAGATTCTGCGTGTAGGCACGCACGGCGCGGGTGGATCTTGGTCCTGTTCGGCAGGCTGTTTTTTTTTGGGCTTATAAGCCGACTGTGGCTGATTTGTTGTGAGAGAAAAACACTGTTCCACGGCTGATAAACCGTGCTGATAAGCTCAGCCGAACAGGGGGCTTGTTGGTTTGTTGCTCTTTGCGAACGATAGATGCTGCCGCGGTCTCGAGCTGGCGCCCAAAGGCCACGCTTGCGATTGCGTGGTGAGATGGTGTGTGCGCCCAAGGCCGGCGACGCAGTTTTGTCTCGATGCCCTCGCCACCCTGTTGCCAGTCCGTGCCCAGCTGCCGCACTTGGCCACCTCAGCAGCACGCCAGCAGCACCCCACACGGGATTCCTGTAGCAACAGCTAGTATCTGCTGCCCTTCGATTTTTCAGAGAAATATAATATTTTTGTTCTTCCTTCCTTTCCCTCTTTCCTTTGAAAGAAGAAAATAGTTTTCCTCTCCTATAGTTCGGGCCATACGGCTATCCTGCGCTCACGGCCCAGTTAACGTTGCATAAGCCATCGGTTGAACTGCTGTGGTACTGGGCCGTGGGCCAATTGATCTTGTGGTACTATAATTCGGTGGACTGACCGAGCCGCCCCCTTTTTATTTTTTAAATTGTGCCGTCCTGTTTTTTTTGGAAGATTGACCCATCCTGGTTGGGACAAGGGCTGGGACAAGGGCTGCGCTACGCACCTTCACGACATTCAGGGTGTGTTTGATAGAGGCCACGGAGGGTGGCTCGCGCCCGTGGGCTGCAGCGGGCCGTGTTTGATGTCCTGGGCCCACCTCCCGGCCTGGCTCCCCAGGTGCTTTCTCCCCTCGGCCTGGCTCCCAGAAAACGGAATCCCCCTCGTTTTTCTAGGGCTCGGCTCTCGGCGGCCGCGACATGGCGATTTTGGCGACGGCCACGGCTGGCTCGCGCGGGCGCACGCGAGAAGGTGAAAGCTCCGCGCGCCGAAACCCGCCGCCTATATATTCCCTCCCTCCTTCCTCGTTCTCCCCTCCCGCGCTTACATTCCTTCTCCACCAAATCTCGTGAGAGATCGGCGGCGGTGTGTTGTGGCGGGAGTTCGGCGACCCGGCGCTCCTCCTCGGTCGGCTTCGTCTCCGTTCCTCGTGCCTAGATCCGGTGCTCGTGGCGCCGCAGCTGCTTCTCAGCTGGGACTCCGAGAGGCGGCGGTCTTCTTCCTCGTCTTCCTCGGTTCCGGTGGTGTGCGCGGAGCTGCTGTTGACTGGATCTGCTTCCTCTTCCTCCAGATCTGCTTCTTCTTCGTCGGCGTGTCGTCTTCTTCTTCGTTGCTCGCTTCTTCCATTCTCCGTCGACCACCCCCGAGGTGAAATCCACCCCCAATCCCAAGTTTGGTTTTGGTAATTAATGACACCAAGTTGCTAATGCCATGTGTTAAGTGTTTTGAGTTAGGCATAAGCAACACATGTAATGAAGGTGTACGTGGCAAGGAGTGGTGGCCACAAGATCACAAAGAGATGGTGCATGGACATGAAATGTTGATCATGATGGAATGCACATCAAATGATGGACTTGATGATCAAGTGGAAGAGAAGGATCTAAGAGCGCAAGGCAAAGGTATAACCATAGGGTTTTTCCTTTTGCCGGTCTAAGATGAGTAGAGAAGTGATTGACCGGGTTTAGGATACATAGCCGACTATCAAGAGGGGCAATCACGGTTAGCTCGGGAATCAAGTGCCACTAGATCAATTTCTTGAGCATATGCATTAGGATCTAGTTGAGAGCTAACATAACGCCTTGAAAAATGACTGTGAAAATGTTGAAACACATGCACATGGTGATATACACATGGTGGTGTTGGCACATTTGCGAAGGCGGTGGTGTTTAAGCGGTAGAGAGGGGTTTGGGGTTCGCTCTCCCTCCCGCCGAGCGTGCGAGCGCGGGATTCAGGCGTTTTCGAGAAAATGAAACGCCTATTTTCCATTGCGCCGGAAGTCGGAAATGAAACGGAGGCGAACGGCGGTCACTGTGGCGACCGGACGCTGCACCGGACGCGGTCTCGGTTTGACCGGACGCGTCCGGTCAGTTCAACGCGGCGTGGGCGCTAGGGTTTGTGACCGGACGCTGGTCTGGCCTGACCAGCGCGTCCGGTCAGTTCTCTTGTGCGCAGAAGGAGCGCGCGCGACCGGCGCGTCCGATCCCTCACGGAACCGGAGCGTCCGGTCAGGCGTCCAGAAGGGAAGAGTGTTGATCGGACGCGCGGCGCGTCCGGTCACGTGTGATCGGACGCGTCCGGTCTCGACGGGAGCTTACTGGAACGCGACCGGACGCTGGCACTGTCGCGTCCGGTCAAACGGTTGAGCGCGTCCGGTCACAGCAACGGTAACTTCTGACGCGCACTGTTCACGTTTGTCTGGTAGTGACCGGACGCGTCCGGTCACCCTGACCGGAGCGTCCGGTCAGCACGATTTGAACTGCGTCGTCCGGTAACGGCTAGCTGCGTACCCCTTCGTTATAAATAGAGGATGTCCGGGGTTTGAAGGTAACTCTTGCACATTTTGAGATCTAGAGACATCCTTTGAGCTAGAGAACAACCCCTCTACTCATCTCTTTGCTTGGTTGCACATCTTGAGTGAGATTGAGTGAGATTCAAGTGCATTGCTTGAGAGTTGCATTCTAGAGGCACTTGATCTTTGAGTTGCTGCGGATTTCTTGTTACTTTTCCGTGTTTCCCGACACGGTAGACGGCTTGGAGCAGCGGAGGTGATTGAGCTCACAATTGGAGATTGTTGGAGCCTTCACCAAGTGTTGTAAGGGGTTCTTGATCCTTCCCCGCGGGAGTTCGCAAATTGGATACTCTAGTGGAGCTCGTGGCTTGGAGGATCCCCATCTTGTGTGCGGTTGTGCGGCGCCCGCCGAGGGCTCGACTCTTGATAGTCGATTAGCTCACGAACCGATAAGTGGGTGCATCGCCACAACGAGGAGTAGCTTGCCGGGAAGCAAGTGAACCTCGGTAAAAAATATTGTGTCATCTCTTTGCCGAGGATTTCTCTTGTGGTTGATAATTGTGATTGATTCTTCAAGTGCATTACTTCTCAACATCGTTGGTATAAGAATCAAGTCACTTACTCTTTACTTTCTTGTACTAGTTCTTTTGTAGTTTGCTTTGCGTAGCTTTTATCACATAGAAGTAAGTAGCTTAGTGACTTAGCCTTGTTGGTGTGTATTAGAGATCATAGCCTTGCTTCACTAAAATTGTATAGGTGGCTTGCATAGTGTAGTTGAGCTAGTGCTAGATTTAGCTTAGCCATCTTTTATACTAACGTGTTTGTTTAGTGAAGCTTGTAGATTTTTTAAATAGGCTATTCACCCCCCTCTAGCCATTTGGACCTTACACATAGTCTGTTAGTTTTGGGATGAATCTACCTATTGTCCCCATTCTTTTCGCACTGTCCCTGTTGTTTTTATATGGATGCATCGTTTTGTTGCCTTCCTGGTTTTGATTAAGGTCGATGATGATGTCCTCATGTCACTGGGGGCATGTTCAATTGTTCATGCATGTAGTCGTGACACTGTGTAGATGAATGATTTACTTCCATGCTGATGCCTGCTATGGGTCTATTGAATTCATTTTTGTGTGCAATACTCATGCATGTAGATGGATGGTGCCCAGAACAGAGAGGTCTTGGTCAAGAAAGCTTCCACTTTGGTTGTTGTGGTGTCATCCTTTGTGGCCAGTAGGATTAGGACCCCAATTCCTGAGCCTGACCCACTGCTGTATTCTCTGAGGTGTGAGGCTGAGCAACACAGGCAGAGGACCCTACAAAGAATTTATAGGTCCACTGATAGGGAATGTGTGTCCATGGTAAGGATGAGCAGGGCTCCTTTTTTTGCTCTCTGTGATCTCTTTAGACAGAGGGGTCTTGTTCCTGAGAGTGCAGGGTGCAGTGTTGAGGAGCAGGTTGCTATGTTCCTCCACATAGTAGGTCACAACCAGAGGTTTAGGGTGGTCCACCAGTCATTTGCTAGGTCAATTGAAACTATCCATAGGAATTTCCACCAGGTTCTGTATGCCATTGGTGAGATCAGAAATGAGGTGATTAAGCCACCATCTTCTACCACCCATCCAAAGATACTTGGCAGCCCTAGATGGAATCCTTGGTTCAAGGTAAGTGTGATATGCACAATTAGTGTTCACATGTCTAGGATGTCAAATGGCTGATCACAATTTCACATTTTGTATAGGATATCATTGGTGCCATTGA
Source organism: Saccharum hybrid cultivar R570 (assembly GCA_038087645.1). Taxonomy (NCBI): domain Eukaryota; kingdom Viridiplantae; phylum Streptophyta; class Magnoliopsida; order Poales; family Poaceae; genus Saccharum; species Saccharum hybrid cultivar. Next base: position 2,036,395 of record JAQSUU010000563.1, on the reverse strand, counting down.
TGGCACACATGTCCTGGCTAGAGTTCCTAGGAGAATGCAGCAAGCTTTCAGGGGTAGGAAAAAAGACCCCACATAGAATGTGATGGCTGCTGTGGATTTTGACCTCAAGTTCACTTATGTGTTGGCTGGTTGGGAGGGCTCAGCACATGATGCCCATGTCCTAGCTGATGCAATTGAGAGACAGGATGGTTTCACTATCCCTAAAGGTAATTAGAGCCTCAATGCACTTCACTAATTTGTTGACCACACTCTACTCTAATTAGTAATGCCATTACCCACCCGTAGGTAAGTGCTGCCTTGTAGATGCAGGCTATGCATGCCGCAATGACACACATGTGTGCTACAGACTTGGTGGTTGTAATGCACTTAAGGTGGCCTCTGTTGGCTGCTATATTTGAACTTATATTGCACTGTTCAGTCTTTGTTGTTCTTATATTTCCTTTGTTTGCTTTATTATGGCAAGTGGTAACTTCTACTTGATGGTTATGCTATTTTTGGGATTGGTGGTACATGTTGGAACTAATTGAATGGCCTATGATGCATAACATAATTTGTTGAGGTGGCTACTTGTTTTTTTGGACTTTACTTGCTTTTTTCCTATGTTGTGGTGTCACTGTACCCATGAGACACATCCATGCCCAGCAACAGCCCCTTCTACCTTTGTGCTGATGGCAGGGCATGGATGTGACCATGGATATCATGGCAACCATGGCCTTGTTCTTGCATCTGATTTGAGTTTTCTCTGGTTTTTATTTGACAGTAGCCACCAATGATACAAATATCATGACAACCACCACATAAAGCTGAGGCCTAATTCATTTCTAAACTTGCCAATGATGTTATTACTCATTTCTAAACTGAGGCAGTAAACTTTTGTTCCTTTCAGAGTTCATGGCTTGGTACTATGTCATTTTCAATGGCAAAAACGCTGGTATCTACCAAAGCTGGCATGAGTGTGGTGTTCATGTTATAGGTAAGTCTGGTATTCTTTTCCAGAAGTACAAGACATATGATGAGGCAGTTAGAGCTTTTGAAACACATAGAGCACCACTTGCACTCCCCTCTGCTCAGTTGCCTATTGTTCATGTTGATCCTCCCATTGTTGTTCATGAAAACCACCTCTCCTGGACTAAAGTGTTGATCATCTGCATTGTTGCACTGTTGGTTGCCCTGTGGATGCATGGGGGCAAGAATGAACGTTGTGCCTGCCCCCCACTGATGCCTGTGATGACAAACCATTGGAAGAGCTGCTGCTGTCCTGTTTTCCTAGTTTGAGTACTTCAGTTGGAACTATTAAACTGTATGTTGTTCATGTTGATTTCGACCTGTTTAGCTTGAGGTTTTTGTTGTTAATTTGAACATGTAATTTGATTCAAGCAGCTATGACTCCATGATTATCTCCATTATTTTGTTTGAGGCCCATCATCTTTTATACCTATGTATATGTTCTTGCAACTGATGTTTTATCTCTACATCTGTTCTTGCAACTGATGAAAGTTCAGTTCGTTGCTGGCGGTTGCTGGCGGTTGGTGCCTGGGCTGAGAGCCAAACATGTTGTCGTCCTAGCGGTTGGTCACAGTTAGCCTTGGGCCGAGCTGGATGGCTGAAAATCAAACACGTTCTCTGCCGGACCACCTTCTTTTGGGCTGCCAGCCGAACATGGTGCCTAGCACCAGCCGGACCAGGCTGTGGCTGGCCCGGGCCTGGTCGCTGGGCCAGGCTCCCGGGATGCAGTCTATCCAACACGCCCTCAATGGTTCTTGCATGCATGCTTGTTCGTGGCCTCACGTCCTTGCCCATACGGTGGCGTTAATCCAAGCGGACAGCGGCGCACAGTGCAGTCTCGAGATCGAGTCAGCACGCCACCTGTTCGAAGCTTGTCACAGAGGAGTAACACAGCGCATGCACTGAAAGCAAGCGGCAAACCATGGAATTCAGGGCAGGGCGTGGTATTCACCTTCACCACATCACATGACACGTACCACGCGGTTACATTCAAGTGTCGGACCAACGACTCCTGCTACTATGATTCATCACTGGTCCTCACGTACGCATGGGGAAAAAAAAGAAAGACTGGAATACTTAGTACACACACATTTTTTAGATAAGACTAGTACACACACATGCCCGTCTCTATTAACGTTACGTACAGGCACTGCTGCATGGTCCATCGGCTGCTCCGTGCACGCGGCGCTCCGGCAGACCAACAGATCAACGCGGCGCCGGTGTGCATGCAATGCAATGCATGCATCTTCGCTCCTGCTCGAAGCCGGTTCATCACTTCGCACGGACAAACGCCGCGATCCTGCCGAGGAGCTCCTTGGCCTCCTCCATCTCGGGATCCAGGAGGAAGAAGACGTGACCGACCCCCTCCGACTCCAGCATCTCCACCGCCGCCGGCTGGCCGCCACCGTTCACGCACGCCACCGCCGCCGTATCGGCCAACAACTCCGCTCGTGCCACACCCTTCTTCGCCTGCGCCACGGCCTCGGCGTACGCCTTACCGCGCCACCGCAGGTGGTCTCCCTCTGCCACGCACACCATCACCTTCTCGCACGCCAGGCTCTCCAGCCCCGGGGCGCCCGGTGCCGTCGGGTTCATCCGGGGGTCGTCAACGCCGTCGACCGCGCCGGGGCACACGAACTCCCACAGGTGCTTCTTCCTCCCGCGGCCCTCCGCCTCCGCGCGCTTCGCCCGGGGCCTCCTGTGCTCCTGCTCCCCGCCGATGGGCTCCTTGCCCCAGAACCACGGGTGGATGAGCACGACGCCCCTCAGCCCCGCGCCCTGCTTGACGTCCGGGTGCATGGCCAGGTGGTGGCAGATGTTGCCGCCGGCGCTGTCGCCGACCAGGAACACGCGGCCGAGGTCGCCGTGCGTGGCCAGCCACGTGTCCGTGGCCGAGAGCACCCACTTGAGAGCCGCCAGGGAGTCCTCGTACGCGGCGGGGAGCATGTGCTCCGGCGCGAGGCGGTAGTCGACGGAGACGGCCACGGCGGGGCAGGCGGCGACGAGGTCGTTGACGAAGCGGTGGTACGCGCAGGAGCCCGCCGACCCCATCACGAAGCCGCCGCCGTGGAAGTAGACGACCACGGGGAGCTTGTTGGCCTTCTTCTTCTCACCGCCGTCGTGGCCTGAGCTGGTGGCGTCGGGCGGGAGGTACAGCCGCACGAAGGTGGAGGGCGAGAGGGGCACGTCCTTGGACTCGACGCCTGTGGCGGCGTCGTGGCCGGGCAGGTCGAACGGCATGATGAGGGGCCGCTCCAGGCGCCCGCTCCTGTACACCAGGAGGAGCGGGGAGAAGTCGTGGACGACCTCGTTGTCGCCGTTGGTTCCCGTGGCGCCCGGCATTGTGTGTGCAAGGGTGACAACTCGCCGGAGTGTCTGCTGGTTTGTTTCGTGGCTTCAGACTTTCTCCAGTGACCGCTACTTGTAAGCTGAGAAGAGAGATATGGGCGCCCTTCATGGCGACGCATGTGCTGGGTGGGCGGGCGGCTGTCCTGGGACTAGTGTGCCATGAATGTCCTCAATTCGTCGGCTCCATTTCCATGTCAGGCTGCTGTCAGCCCGCGAGCGGACGTGTATATATTCTGATTTACAGTAGTTGTCATTTGCATTTTGTTGCTGGATGTAGATATATATGCACATACATCCTAACAAACATATACACGTACACTATAGGCTCGTCCCTTACATGCAAATACACTATACCATACTCTTTGAGACTGATATTCTTTGAGAGTTAGGCCAAAAGTCTTGAGATTAACTAAGTTAACACAAGTGTCTTGCTATTGAGGACACATGAGCTCTACTACTAGAAAGTTCTAGATTCCATTTAACATGGGTTTTCACTTTGTTATTGAATTCCATGTTTACGAATATAAATACGAGTTTGTTTTAATTCAAGGTATTACAATTGTAACCTTCTAAGTTAAACTATTCTAAAGGCTGGTTTGATAGGGCTATGAGCTTTGGCTCCTCTGAAAAAGGCTTCGCTCTAGAAGTTCTGTCAAACGATTGAGCCCCAATTTTAACAAAATTCATATAGAACAATCATATCATCTCTACCACATCATATCAAAGAAACTAAACTATATATGAGACTCGTTTTCATGTAGTTGTAATGACGACGCTAATATTATTTCTTTTCTCTGATTTTACTCAAACTTGGATTGTTTGACGTAGAAGTTAGAACTTACTCCGTTCTTTGAGCTTGTATATATACCTCAAAAAATAGATGGAGGATACCGTACTCGAAACTTGGTACAGTTCCCACAGCGGTGGCATTAACTACGACCCATCTATATATAGAGAGTGTTTAGATCCATTAAAAAGTGTACTGTGCAAAAAAAAGATTCTCCGTCACATCAAACTTGCGATACATGTATGAAGTATTAAATGTGGATAAAATCAAAAACTAATTGCACAGTTTGGTTGTACTTTGCGAGACGAACGTTTTGAGCCTAATTAGTCAATGGTTGGACAATTATTACCAAATACAAACGAAATGCTACAATGTATTTTGGCACTCCAAAATTTAGATCTAAATACAGCCATAGTAGCGTCCACGAGTTGGTAAATTCTCAATGCTAATAACGGTTGCGATCCTTTCACAAGGACACAACCTCTGTGTCTGCTCGTAAATTCGTATGCATGTGATGTGATGTCACTGTCACCGGTGCTGTGAACTGTGTGATGGTACGTGTGACGTACCTCTAGTAACATGCACACATTGAGCCGTCTTTTATTTCTCTTGCCGTTCCATATATCGTACGTGCATGCATTTTTATCCTAATCCGCGTACGTAAAACACACACCGCTCGCGTGTACCGTGTGTATGTAGTAGCAGTATACGTAACGCTACGTACGTATATACCACACTAACTACACGATGTCCACCACTAACGCGTCATCCTCCTCATTCCGTACTGACAAACGCCCCGATCCTGTGCAGCAGCTCCCTGGCCTTCTCTTGCGCGGGCTCCAGCAGGTAGAACACATGCCCGACTCCTTGGGACTCGAACAGCTCCACGTCCTTTCTGGCCCGCGCCGCCGCCTCCGCGTACAGCTTCCCGCGCCACCGAAGGACGTCCCCCTCGGCCACGCACACCATCACCTTCTGGCAGGCCAGGTTCTCCAGCCCCGGCGCGCCGGGCGCCGTCGGGTTCATCCGGGGGTCGTCCACGCCGTCCACCGCGCCGGGGCAGACGAACTCCCACAGGCCCTTCTGCTGCTGCTGCTTCGACTTCGAGGCCGGGCTCCGCGGCTCCTCCCCGCCGATGGGGTCCTTGCCCCAGAACCAGGGGTGGATGAGCACGATGCCCTTCAGGCCCGCGCGCTTGACGTCCGGGTGCATGGCGAGGTGGTGGCAGATGTTGCCTCCCGCGCTGTCGCCGGCGAGGAACACGCGAGCGGGGTCGCCGTGCGCCGCGAGCCACGGGTCGGCGCCGGCCTCGGCCACCGCGGACGACGACGACAGCACCCACTTGAGCGCCGCGAGGGAGTCCTCGTACGCGGCGGGGACCGGGTGCTCCGGCGCCAGGCGGTAGTCCACGGACACGGCCACGGCCGGGCACGCGGCGGCGAGGTCGTTCAGGCAGCGGTGGTACGCCGCGGACCCGGCCGATCCGATCACGAAGCCGCCGCCGTGGAAGTAGACCACCACGGGGAGCTTCCTCTCGGCCGTAGCGGCGGCGGGCGGGAGGTACAGGCGCACGAAGGAGTGCGGCGAGAGGGCCACGTCCTTGGACACGACGCCCGTGGCGGCGTCGCGGCCGGGCGAGACGCGCGGCATCGCGAGTGGCCGCTCGAGGCGGCCGCTCTTGTACACCAGGAGTAGCGGGGCGAAGTCGTGCACGACCTCGTCGTCGTCCCCTGCAGCGGCCGTCGTGGCGCTCGACGACATAGTGCGTCCGGAGCGCGGCTCTGGCGGCGCGATCGAGAGCATGCGTCGTCTGTTCCGCCATTTGTAGACGACTCGCTGGCGTGGACTAGGAGGAAATATGCGCGAGTTGCGTGACGGCACGCGTGGCTCCGTGCAGTTGGGTGACTGAGGCTGTGAGGCGTTGGCACGCAAGTGGGTGAGTCACACGAATGCTGTCACTTTGCCAGGGCCGGTAGAGCATGCGTTTTTGTGTCGTTCTTCGCTGGTTTCCTTGTGCGCCGCGCGGGTTGGATCGGAGATGCGGCAGATGCCCTCCACGGCTCCAACATGCCCTACCGGATACCATACTACTTGCCTTGCTCCGTTGAAGGTTTTACGGGAATTTGAGGCAACAGTACATTAATTACTCAAAATTTGAGGCCTTGTACTTCTCAAAATTTAAGCTTGTCTGCCCCAATTTGAGTACTTTTCAAAATTTAAGCCTGCCTGCCCCCAATTTATGCCTTGTAGTACTACATAAAACCAGATGCCTCAATTTGAGTACTTTTCAAATTTTAAGCCTGTCTGCCCCAATTTAAGCCTTGTACTACATAAACCAGATGCCTCAATTTGAGTACTTTTGAAAATTTATTAAGCCTGTCTGTCCCGCTACTATTGCAAGCCAGAATTGAGGCCCATGGACTAGGATAGAAAAAGAATTCCTTTATGCTCTATATATAATGTTCGAGGAATTGTTTGACCCGCGTCATTGAGAAATGCTGTAAGCGATACCGGTAGCACGTCACGTCATAATCTCTCAGATGTCCTTGCGAGGTTTCAAAAAAAATCTCTCTCTCTGATCTCAATAGTCATATAATCTTGTGATAGTTGACGTTATCGTCTAGAACTGAGAAATTCAATCGAGTTGGGTGTCCTTTTAGGGACGCATTACCGCATTAGTTTCAATTTAGACCCAGTTGCCGTGCAAGGATATATATGCTACGAAAGAGAAGATAGTTATAGTATGCCAATCATTATTAGAGGCAAAAAAAGCCATGCCGTTGAATTGATGTCCTTTTATTTTCGCATCAGTATTGCTTGAACTCTTAGTGAGCTTGCTACTTTGCTAGTAACTAGTGTTGGCAGTGCCGGATCCAGAAAAAAATATTTAGGGGGAGTCTGGGTCAAAGAGAGCTAGACCAATTTAATAACTCAATTATATCCTATACAAAGCTAACATATAGCAGTTTTAAACCTTTTACTTGACAACTTAGATAAACAATTGAATGTGCATCATAAAAGGCATAAGAAGTAAAAGATACAAATTTTTATAACTAACCAACAAAAGATTGATCGATGTTCTCTCTCAAAAAGAAGATCGATCGATGACGACACATTCATGCTGCCATATTCTCCATGAATCATTAGAAGCAATCTATATATAAGAAACAAATAAATTAGTGACACAAATTTTGAGTATTTAACATCAAAGTTTTGAAGGTAGAAGAGAACGTATATCATATCATTAAATTGTTTCGAGGAACTAACATACACCGAGTTTTCATGTCTTCAAATCATTTATGATTTTGTCATTCTTGATGCTTCTAAATATTTCCTTCTCAGCGTAGCATGTCGTTAAGTCATTGAGCCATTCATCACCCATTTTGTTACGCAAATCTGTATTTACAATAGGCATAGCAAAAAATATCCTCTGAACTGAAGTTGTTGCCACCAAAAAAAATTAATATTGAGATATCATTGTGCAGTTTTTTGCACCTTTATCATATGCATCCTTAACAATCTCAACTTTATCTATGTACCAATCAACCATCTCTCTGAATGTACCCTTATTGTTGGAAGTAGAGGACTCATCATGTCCACGAAAAGCATCACCTTGCATTATGAGAAATCTTGCTACATCTAAAGAAGATGTCAAGCGAATCTCATATCTTTTCTCTTCCTCCTTGCTAATTGCATCATTTTTTCTAGTCACATTTATTCTTTGGTTCATAAAGTCATCACACTTTAGCCTAGCATCATTGTGAGTCTTGCAAGTAGTGTGATGATTAAAAGTTTCCTTAGCTTTTTTTCAATTATTATAACCTTTTATTACAAACACAGAACTACCAAAATTTACAGGCTTTCCTAGATTAAAAAAAGATAACAATATAAGCAATAAGCTACATCCTTGGACTCACTATACTCAAGCCAATCAAACTCGTCAAACCAAGTTTATTGAAATGATCTCCATTTTTAATTTTGCCATTTAGAAACAAAGGTAAGATTACGAGGCTGGGTTGTTGGACCTCTGAAAGCATATGCCCTTCTTAAAACTCGACCTGCGGGGGGTAAGCCACCACCCGGGCATTGCTGTAAAAGAGAAGACATTCTCACACAGGCCGAGAAAACCCTTGAACCCCTGCCCCACCCTGACACAGGGGCATGTGCCCTTCTTACTTGGTCTCTAATTTCATGTACATATTCTTCAATTGGTTTGCAATTTCCAGGATCACCAACTACATCAGATTGATTAAACTCCACTCTACGTATCTTTGGTTGATTTGTGCTGTCATTAGTGCCTGGAGTTGTTGATGTACCACTTGAACTACAAAAATATGTGTGCAATGTTCTTTTGGACATTTTGAACAATCTGCAATTTATCTTTAATCAAATTTTAAACAATTAATTATGTGTAAAAAATCAAATCTAAATTTCAGAAAATAAAAATATACTTTCTGGGCTACTGCCTGGTGCCTGCCTGCGCCCTATGGGTTGCGGCTGTGGCCTATGGCCTACTTGCTGCCTGGATCACGGCAATCATGTCAACACATCTTATCATTGATAACCTGTGGGTAACCACAACTGTCATCCTGCCGACAATCAATCCATCAACGGTTTCTTGAGCGATACTCTGTGAACCAGCATTGAGTGCACTAGTGGCCTCATCTAGTAGCAGCAGTTTTGGACTTCAGCATGGCACGGGCAATGGCAATACCTTTGCTTCTGACCACCAGAGAGTTGAAGTCCCCTCTCTCCCACCTGTGTTTAGCAAAGGGTTTGCATTCAAGAAGTAATTATTAGCTACCATATACAGAATAACGATAAAAAAGACAAAACCAACAGGACTATTTTGCTACAGGAAAAATTGCAAATATGTTTAAGAGAATTGTAAAACAATAAATGAAGTGCAAATGCCATTAGAATTTAGAATATAAATAGAATTAGAACCCACATGAGTGTTGTATCCATTAGGAAGAAGAGCAATGAAGCTATGGGCATTGGCTGAAGTAGTCGCAACCTCAACCTCCGCCATTGTGGCATCAGGCTTGGCATAAAGAATGTTCTCAAGAATTGTAGTTACAAAAAATGCAGGTTCTTGATTCACCAAACCAATCTGGTCCCGGAGCCACTTCAATTGCAGCGTCTTGATGTCCACATTACCCAACAAAACTTGGCCTACACCAACAATCATTACCACTTATTAAAAATTAAATAGTCTGACAAGTGACAACAACATAAGGTGAACAGTTCATTTGCTCAGCCTAATTAGGATCGTAAAACCACACAATGAGAGCAACAACTGTGCTCTTTCCAAACCCAATGCCTCCAACGACTGCTGCAGTCTTCCCAGCAGGAAAGAAGAGAGAAAAATCACGGAAAATCATGACATCCGGGCGGGAATGATAGCTGAAGGCCACTTCCTTGAACTCTATGTTGCCATGAACTTCATCGAGGCACCTCCCATCAGTCGTGTCCTGAACTATCGTTGGCCTTTGCCTTATCACCTCCAGTAGCTTGTAGCCAGCAGTTTGAAAATGACTACCGTCATTAGTGCCGCATCTTCAACCTCCGCCTAGACAAGTGTTTCAGGTCTCCAGCCCCTCCTTCCCTACCTCTGTTGCCACATATTTTCATGGGGGCTTTACAGATGCGGCCAAGTAGGGGGGCTCGAGCCCCCTCCCCCCAAGCCCCGGTGGCAGATCCGCCTCTGCTTCTACACTACACTTTCTCCTTTCTTCTGCTCTATGAGGCATGGGAAACATATTGAGCTCCTTAAACATCAATGTGCCAGCGGCGATTACTATCGTCTATGGTGTAGTCTGCGTCGGAGCACTGATCGACATCGCTCTCTGCACCTGCCGTGGGGAAGGTCGACAAGGGGCCAGGTCAGATCCGCAACCTGGAGGCTGGAGGCATGCCGGCACCGGCCGCGAGAGGCAGTGCGGTGCTAGCAGCCGGCGCCATCCATGTGGTGCAGGAAGTGGGTAGGGTGAACAAGCACTGGAACGCAGAGAGGGGGGCTATTTGGGCGCAGATCCCTCCACCGACCGTGGTCGACAACGAGGTTGGCAGCGACGGCGATGAGGTCCGCGTGTCCTTGCATTAGTACTTTTTTTGGCTGATTGGAAGGGAGGAGGATCCAATGTTGTGTTTTGAACGTAATAGCAGGAGCTCTGCTTTAGAGAAAAGAGAGTTTTATGTAAATGGAAAATAGCCCTCATGAGCAAACAAAACATAAAGGCCCCATTCTCAACAAGTGGGCTTTATCCCCTCTCTAAGCTGGCTCTATTTCTTTGCACAATATCCTCCCTTACTCTAGAGGCCACTTGCATTGGTGACTCTGAAGTGTTGTTGAATATGATCCAATGTTGTGTTGGTGTGTAATCTTTCTGGACTAATGCCCTTTTCCATAAAAGGTCCGAGAACTTCTCTATTACTAGACATATGCACGTGTGTTGCACTGGGATGTTAATTTCTTGGTTTGAACCTCAGTAATCGGACACGGACGTGTGTGCTCCGAGGATTTTGTCTTGAACGCGGAAGTGGATCCGGTTTTTGAATCGGAACTTGGTAGGACGCGGGACTGGAGGATGATTTGTATCGGTCACGGACAGGACCAAGATTTGTTATCACCAGGTAGATGATGGCGTTAGAATCTTTTTAGGTGTAGAAGAAGAGATAGAGATTATCTCTAAAAAAACGATGTCTATTTCTAACAGTAGCGTTGATGTAGCCGTGATTTTGTTCAAGCCTGTCTCCCAGAACCGAGGTCCATGGGCTAGGCTGGAGAATAAGGACCCAGGACTTTTGCTTCTAATTTTGTGCCTTGATTATGAGTCCGTTCGCTTCGCTGAAAAGCTATGGGCTATGGCTAAAAGTACCGTTCGCTGATTTGTTGTGAGAGAAAAATACCGTTCCGACTGAAAAAAAACAAGCTGAAAAATACGAATTATAAGACCCGCGAACAGGGGCACAGCTCGTGCCACGTTTCCCTCATGTGTGTCAGTTTTGGTTCGTCTGCGAAGTCGGCGATGACTCTTCTGCATGACCCAGACAGGAGTTGCCTGCTCGGTTGCACACACCTTCTGGGCGTGTTCGCTGGTCTGGTCCATCCAGACCAGCCGGCTGATCCCCTCAGCAATTTCAGCCAAGTTCAGCCAAGTTCAGCCAAGTTCAGACCGTCTACCAGGTGGCGTACAGTGACCCTCTGATGACCGTGCGTTCTCTCCACCGCACAGACAAACTGTTGGTGCGCCGTGCCGTCTAGAACGATGAAATTCAACCCACCTGCACCTGCAGGCTGCAGCTGGCTTCCTGTGAGTTTCTGGGCGGCATCGGGGCTTCTGGACGCACTTTGACGGGCCGGCATCCTTTTGATCCTTCACGTTCCGAGTCTGCATACGCATGCGGGCCTGCGGGGGCCCAGGGTGATCGGCAGGTGCGCGGCGCATCATGTACGGAGTCCACACCTGGCCAGCTGGCCTCTCCCGATCTTTTGTTTGCGAATTGCGATCGATCACACCCTGACAGTCTTACACGGCGGGTGCCCGGCCGGGTCTTGAACGGTCGAACTGTCCAAGCATGCATGGACGACGGATGTCTGTGATTGTGATGTGCACACCCTCACACCCGAGGGCTTCTACAGCGATGCCCCCGCCCTGCCCATCCTTATCTTTCCCGCAGTGACACGGTGACAGTGACATCCACCCAATTCGGGTGCTACCTGCATCAGCACAGTGCCACGTCAGCGTCGAGACGCGCGTTAAGGAATAATCGTGTGGGCCGTTGAAGAGACCGACCACCTGTGACCCGTGAACAAACCCTTCATCGCCTGATTCATGGACATGCAAGGTGTCCCAAGACCAAGAGGTCGACATCTCGATGGGCCACTTCTCCTGTTCCACTGGCCCTCACCTGCGTCCCGAAACTCCTGCCATTCCCCCCTGTCACGGGGCCATGCATGATGCATCCCTTCTTCTTCTCCTCAATTGCGACTGACGGATCGACCAGGATCACCGATCACGGCATCCCCCAGTCCCCACGCATGCATGCTTTCTGCCTTTGGCCTTGCTTAGATCCGGAGTTGGGTGTGCCGAATTGCTACAGTGCGCATTAAATGCGCACGGTAGCAATTCGTTTGTATTTGGTAAAAATTATCCAAACTTTGACTAATTAGGCTCAAAATGTTCGTCTCGCAAAGTACAACAAAACTGTGTAATTAGTTTTTAATTTCATCTACATTTAGTACTCCATGCATGTGCCGGTATTTTGATGTGATGGGAATCTTCTTTTTGCATAGTATAATTTGAGGTTGAAATTGGGGAACTGAACTAAACAAGGGCGCTGTCGAACTGACCATTCAATTTGAACCCCTCTCCTAAATCCCAACTGCTGGGTGTGTTTAGATGTGTAAAAATGTGTAAAAAAATACTGTAGCACGTTTTGGCTTTATTTGGCAAATAGTGTCCAACTGTTGACTAATTAGGTTCAAAACGTTCGTCTCGCCAAGTACAACCAAGCTGTACAATTAGTTTTTGATTTCATCTACATTTAGTACTTTATACATGTATCGCAAGTTTGATGTGACGAGGAATCTTTTTTTCGTATAGTGTTTTTTTCGTGGAACTAAACAGGGCCGCTGATGCTTGGATGGATGCCAATGGAGTTGTTTAATGCCTGGAGGCTGTTGTAGAGTGCGCAGCAAGGCAGCCTCGTCAAGTCATCCCATCATGGTCTGAAGCTCTGAGCGTCTGACTCGCATACGCGCGTCAACCAGAGCGAGTCTGGGCCTCGTTTAGATCGAAAAAAATTCAAATAGATGAATAGTACTACTTTCGTCTTATTTGATAAATATTATCCATTCCTGGATCAACTAGGTTCAAAAGATTCATCTCGTGATTTCTAACTAAACTGTGTAATTAGTTATTTTTTTACCTACATTTACTACTTCATATATAAGTCCAAAGATTGATGTGATGGAGAGAGTGAAAAAATTTCAACTTTTGAGGTGCATCTAAACGAGGCCTAGCATGGGATGGGATCGTCTCAACTCTCAACATGCGAAACTGCCAAGGGGACGGAAGAAAAAACAAAGGGGATGGATAACTGTACTCTTCACAAAGCTTTTATTTATGTCACATTCTCAACCAAACCCAACACAGTCAGCAGTGGCAGGCTGCGACCGCGAGAGCTCTTTCCCTCTTCTCTTCATCATTCATTATATTCATTTGCGTCTCAAGTTTCTGCGTGCAGGGCGAATCAGGAGGTGTTTCCGTGGAAGCTTCTCCGCAATTGGGAGATTTCTTCCTGCCTGGGAGTCGTGACAGGGAGCAGCAGCCGAAGAAAATTCCAATTGGTCGGTCTCGGTCTACTAGTGCTACGTACTCCTATCCGTTAATTTGTTGGTTACGCGAGCGAACCGTTGGTTGTTGTTGAGGCTCATTCTCTGTGCTGTCGCAGCCGACAGTTTATTTTATCCGGAGCTGACTCTGGGCATTGTTTAGATGTCACCTAAATTTTAAGTTTTTTTACTCTCTCTCCACTGCATTAATTTTTTGACGTATGCATGGAGCATTAAATGTTGTTAAAAAAATAACTAATTGCACAGTTTTGTAGTAAATCATGAGACAAATCTTTTAAATTTAATTAGTCTATAATTGACACTAATTGCTAAATACAGACGAAAGTGCTTCGATAGCTAAGTTGAAAAAACTTTCGATGTAAAGGAGGCCCTGGTGGTTACGCATCATTGGTTCTACTTCTAGAACGGGTACGGTGACTGCGGTGTCTTGACTCCACGGAGGGGAAAAAAGGCTGTGACCAGTAATAGCACATGTGAGTTTGTGACTACTCCGTACTCCTCCGTCCCAGAAAAAGTGTCGTTTTAGGTTTTTCAGACATCGTGTTTGACCGTTCGTCTTATTCAAAAATTTTGTGCAAATTATAAAATAAATAAATCATTATTGAAGTATCTCTAATGATAAAATAAGTCATAACAAAATAAATAATATTTATTAAAAAATTTTGAATAAGACGAACGGTCGAACACGATGTCTGAAAAACCTAAAACAACACTTTTTCTGGGACGAAGGGAGTACGTGAAATATGACGATCACATACTCTGACGGCACACAGGATATATGTACAGTATGTGTTTTACTTGCGCTTTTTCATACGAGGGGATGCTACCAGTGGTCTTGAGAGAATGTCTGGCCCGTTCGCTTATCTTATAAGTCATATTTTTTTAGCTAATACATAATATTTTTCTCTCATAACAAATCAGCGAACAGTATTTTCAGTCATGACTTTTCAGCTAAGCAAATAGGGTGTTGGTTGCTGGCCTTAACGCACCATGCCACATACATGACTGTCACACCTTATCGATGCTCCTGTTTATTGGTTGATGGTGCATGTTCGACGGTCGTAGGAAAGTTCGCTACGAGTGTGGCACCGCCATAATTACTGATAGCAAGGCGAGGCTAGAACCAAACAAACTCTGAGTTTAGCGTTTTGCAATAAAGCCCTGGTTTAGATTGAAGATTTTTTCAACCTGATAAATAGTACCACTTTCGTCTTATTTGACAAATATTGTCCAATCGTGGACCAACTAGGCTCAAAAGATTCATCTCATGATTTTGAACTAAACTGTGTAATTAGATATTTTTTTTACCTACATTTAGTACTCCATGCAAGCGGCTAAAAATTGATGTGATGGAGAGAGAGTGAAAAAACTTGGAATTTTGAGGTGATCTAAGCAAGGGGAAAACCTATCGAGGGGTTCCAATCGGCGTTGGGTCCCCTAGTTTATGCAGCTTGATGACCAGGCATAGCCCCTGCCCCCTGCGGTACTCCTAGCTGGTGTTTGAATCTATAGGGATTGTAAGAATCCGGATAGAATAAAAATTTCAAAATCCTAGAATCCTATCAAACACTGTACTCCCTCTGTCCCATTGAAAGTGTCGATGGAAAAGCGTGCCCCCCTCACAAACACGTTTCCCGGGCGACACTTTCAATGGGACAGAGGGAGTATTCCAGAGGATTATTATAGCACTAGGCACAGAATCCAAGAGATTATTTTTATCTAGAATTTGAATTTTAGAATCCTACTGGTATCAAACACGCCTCTGGTAGGACTCCTAGGGCTTCTTGGGTACAGATTCGAGCGGCTCCGACTCCCCTGATGTACTGTAGCGGACACTGTTTACAGAATCCATTCTTCTCTGGTCTCTTTCCTTCTCAGTGACACCACCGCACTAACCGGAGCCAAAAATTCGAGTTTCCCCGGCTCTGGCGCCCGTGTGCTACAGTATCGCTACAGTGCAGCTGCGACCCGGATCTGCCGGGAGCCCGGCCAAACGGCCCCCTAATATCTCCGTCGTGACGGAGGCATGGTGCAGCTCTGGCTCGGCAGGACTGCAGGCACAGCAGCACGGAGCCACGGACGCACCATGTTCTAGGACACAGTTGTCACGTGTCAGCCGCTTGTGGGAAGCAGCAGGACTTGCAGAGGTCGAGGAGCACTGCACTGGCCACTGGGGTAAGGGCCAGCTGCCCAGCCCAGCCGAGGACTTGCAGATAAGGATGAAAACGGTCGGAAACGGTCGAAAACGGACTTACGAAATAGAAAACGAAAACGGTTAGTTCGGTATATTTCTACATTTTAGCAATTAAAGAATATAAAAAATGGTTGAAAATGGTCGTGAAACCAATTGAAACTGATAATTTTTTATGTTTAAAAACGGAATCATAATATAGAAAACGAAAACGGTCGGTTCGGGATATTTCCGTTCCGTTTTCATCCTTACTTGCAGAGGTCGAGGAGCACTGCACGTCTGCAGCAGGCACCAGCACCTGGGCCTGTTTAGTTCTCAAAAAATTTAGAAAATGTTATCATAGCAATTTCGTTGTTATTTAACAAATATTATTTAATCATAGACTAACTAGACTTAAATTGTGTAATTAGTTTTATTTTTGGACATTGCTAAAGGTTGCACACGCGTCCCCAAACCAATCCCGCCTGCACACTTTTCTTTCTTCCTCCCGCATGCACCCGCACCGTCGTTCTTTTTCCTCACCCGCAGAGCTCCGGTAACAGCGACACGTCCTTGAACCCCTCCAGATCCGCGCGACCCGACCTCTCCCCCGCCTTCACCACCGCCCACCGCCACGCGCCCACCGCCGGCGGCGACCACCTTCTTCCATTTCCCCCTCCCCCTGCCCCCTCCCGAATGCAGCAACGGCAAACTCCGGCGAGCTCCGACGAACTCCGGCCATGGCGCCCCCGCCCCTAGACCTAGCCCGTCTGCCGCCCTCGCCGCCAGGGCTCCCTAAGCCGCCCAGCGACCATCCCCACCGCCTGTCTTCCCTTCCTCCCCCGGCCGGCCGGCAATCTATACCCGCTAGAGTTAGGGAAGACAGGGGCGCTCGCCGGAACCCTAGCTCGTCGCCGGAGTTAGAGGAGGACGTGGTGGCGGTGATGGCGAGCACGTCAGCGTGGGCGTGGCCTCCGGCGGTGCGGTCTCTGACAGCGCGGGCGTGGCCTCCGGCGGCCGGCGTTGCATGCGGCCATGCGGGCTCTCGCGCGGGCGTGCGGCTCGGGGGCGAGTGGTGGAGAGGCACTCAAAATGAGTGGTGGAGAGACGAAGCTTGATCAAGTGGATGGTGGATTGGGTGTGCAAGCGGTTTAGCTAAATCCTGCGCGTGCGTAAATTACCATTTAGGTTTTTTTATTTATATTTAATGCTTCATGTATGTGTCAAAAATTTGATGTAACAAGAAATCTGAAAAATTTTATAAAATTTAAGACCCTGATAGCGGAAGCCGAGGCTGACACACAGTCAGAGTCCAGGGAAGCGAACAAGAAAGCGTGCCAGGCCAGGACAAATCGGTCTCCATTCTCCAAGGACGCGGGGGCGGGGGCGCCGTGCCGCCCGACGCCGTTACCCGCCACCGCCGGCGCGCTGATGAGGTTGCCCCGGGCCCCGGGCTGCGGTAATGACAAAGCAACCACTCTCTATTATCAACTGATGATTGTGATTGATGAGGGCATTCTGCCATCTACTGCTGCGCTGGAGTAGTTCGATCGGGCGATGTATTTGACGGGCTGACGGTTGATCAGGTATAAACGAGACAAATACATGAGTCGAGAGCAGCTGGCCAACTGGCGGCCAAGTCAATGTAACGTAAAGATTGAAGATGTACGGATAGCAAAAAAATAGTACCGGTAGTACTGCCCTATTTTGGCAACCATACTCGAATACTAATTTACGTAATTGATTATACGCGCCAGAACTGGCGCATCAGTTGGCATAAAATGACTAGATAGGTAAACTTGAGACTACTCCCCCTAACAACAGGAATGACAAACGTTTGATGACAGCATCTGGGACGAGTTTTCGAGGCAAAAGTAGTAGCTGCCTATGCTTCGTATCACACTCCGCGTATATAAGTTATACTCCCTCTGTATCGGATTTAGAAGTCGTTTTATACAAGGTTTAGGTTAAATATTGGAAATATAAATCATCAATAACTTTTAAGTTGTTGAGTTTGCAAATGTAAAAATTATATGAATAGATCTGTCTTGAAAAATACTTTCATAAAAGTATACATATACCACCTTTTCATAAATATTTTTTTATAAAAACAAGAGGTCAAAGTTGTGTTTTGGAGACGGTGTCGCTGTCCTAAACGACTTCTAAATCCGATACAGAGGGAGTATATAGTCACCCATTGGGTCATTAGTGGTAAATAAGTCGGATATACTCGGTACTTTTAGTAATAATGGTGTTGCGGTGATTTTCAAGCTCTTTAAATTATTGTTAGTTCAGATTATTTTTAGGACATGTCTATAAAATAATATAATAATAAGTAAGAATCACGTGTGTCCTTTTAACCTAGAGGCTTCTTTTAGCGAGCTACGATTCTGGTTCTACACACCGAAATAATTATTTTCTTGCCAATACAAAAAGAAAGAGCCCCATTTCGACTGGAAAATGTGAGTACTATGTTTTAGACAGTTTATTATCCAACTCCCTCTATGAAAAGATCAAAAGTCATTTAAGAAGCTTTTCACTCCAATGGTGTAGACATTTGCTACCTGCTATTTTCCTCAAAGCATGAGGGAACAAGGCTATGCCTCAATGCCTTAACACATGCTCCTTGAAGTTCTTGGTTCCATAGCTCAGCTATCTACTCCCTCCATCCTAAAACACAAGATATTCGAACAATTTAAGGACCAACTAAAGAGTATGATAAAAGATTAGCTTATCTCTCACTAATTTGGCTGTCAACTTATTGCTTAATTTCCTAGTAACACATAACTTAAAAAGGCATGCATATATGTCACCGATTTCGGCTACCAATTACAAGAGTCATTTTGCACAAAATGTTGTTTAAAATACATGCATGTATTAGGTTTAATTGTTTAAAAGACAAACACATATAGGTTGAGCAATATAGAATACCTTATAATTTCAGATAGAATTGTATTTTCTGATAGTAGGATTCTAGCGGGATGTTTTATGCACTTGGATCTTGTTTAGATTGGATAGGGAATTTGAGAACTACTATCTAATTCTCTTGAATTTTGAGATTTTCAAGTCTATCCATTGGAATACACTATAGAATATAATATACTCCCTCTATCCCAAAATAATTACACATGTTGTTCCTTAAAAAGTCTTCTTTTAAAATAAAAAATGACTAGATATATAGAAAATAATATCAACATTTGTATCCCCAAATAAGTTCATTATGAAAAGTATATTCCACGATCAATCTAGTGATACTTATCACGTATCAGAAATATTAGTATATTTTGTTAAACTTCCAAACATTCAACTACTTGAGAATGAGATACACTTATTTTAGAGGTGAGAGTATTGGATTAGATAGGGATTTTTTTAATAAAATCATTAGAATTTGCTTCGATAATTTAATGTCAATTTTGGCAGAAAATATGTATGCGTGAATGCGTTAAAAAGAAAATACATATGCATGCACATACATATGCATGCACGTACGTGTGCTTGGAGACACCCATACAGGTACTAGTAGTCTAGTATGTACGATAGTGTGTATATCTACACTGGTGTGCATGGTTATATAAAGAAAATTTCCCACTTCCGTCAACGCTCTAGAGGCAGTGAAAATGATTAGCCCCTTGTTTAGTTACCCTAATTCTCCCCAAATTCCACTCTGCAAAAAGAAGATTCTCCGTCACATCAAAATGTCGGCAAATGCATGGAGTACTAAATGTTGATGAAATCAAAAACTAATTGCACAGTTTTGTTGTACTTTGTGAGACGAATATTTTAAGCCTAGTTAGTCAAAATTTGGATAATTTTTACTAAATACAAACGAAATGGTACAGGAATTCTGATACAGTATTTTTCTCTCCAATTCTGTGAACTAAACGAGGCCTAGGAGAATCCCAGCACGCATTATGAGAATGCCTGTCAATTCACCCATCGCTTACCGTTGTGGATAAACCCTGGCGATCGTGTCATGTAAACCTTTACCTGCCGTGCCGTGCCGTGCCGTTAACTCTGACCCCCTCTTGGTCTCGCTGAACGCCGTCAGGCGTCAGCCCGTCACTCACCCAGGGCCCACCGAAGGCACAGACGAAAAAACTAGCCAGCTAGGGCCCTGTTTAGTTGGCAAAATTTTTAGTAAAATGTAACTGTAGCAGTTTCGTTGTTATTTGGTAATTAGTGTCCAATCATAGTCTAATTAGGCTTAAAAGATTTGTCTCGTCCATTTCGTCTAAACTGTGTAATTAGTTTTATTTTTTATCTATATTTAATGCTTCATACATACGTCAAAAATTCGATGTGACGGAAAATTTAAAATATTTGGCAAAATTTTTAGCATCTAAACGGTACCCAAAGCCAAAAGGCTCTGCTTGCAGCTTGCCAGTTACAACAACAGAAAAATAATCCCATAAAAAAAGGAGAGGCAAAAGCGAAAACCCCTCCCCTTCCGGCTTCCGCCGCCCTCCCCCTCCTCCTCCCGCAAGAACTCGAGCGGGAGCGTGGCCGCGGCAGCCGGGTTGACCCGCCCGCGAGCTTATAAGCGGTTTCTCCGGGAACGTCTTATCGCGCAAGTTTTCCCGCGCCGGCCACCTCCGCCTGCTTGCTCGGTCTCAGATTCCCGCGCACGAAAGCGAGGACCGGACGGCCCGGCGGAGTACGCTTCTTTCTTTCATTCCCTGTCCTTGTCTCTCGTGCTCTTCGTCCGTTCCGGCAAAAGCGGCGCGCGAAGATAGTCTGGGAATCGCTGAGCGTTTCTTGATTCCCGCGGCGGAAAGGAGGTGCGGGTTTCGTTCCTTGGGCCGTGCATGTGAGGGAGGCGCCGCGCGCGGCCTCGGATTCGGACGGAGCGTCCGTCGCCCGTCGCCCGACGGCGGCCGACCGATGGAGTCGGTGAAGGGGTGGGTGGCGGCCAACTACGCGGAGGCCATGGCGTCGATGCAGAACTCGCTGCGCGTCGCCTACGTGGTCTTCTCCTTCTGCGCCGCCTTCTTCCTCGGTGGCATCAAAGGCACGCCCTTTCTTGTAATCAATCGCGTCTTGCCATGTTCTGATTTTGGAGCCTTGCTTTGCTTGAGGGGTTCTGCACCCGGCCGCGTGTTCTTATTTTTGTTGCCGCCGCCTCAATGGATGTGCAGCGATGGTGGTCGGACCCGTTGCCGCCGCGCTGATGATAGTGGGCAACGTCGGCGTCATACTCGTGCTCTTCCCGGCGCACGTCTGGTGGACAATCTACTCGCTCATCAAGTAAGCCGCCCAACAACTAGTCCTTGTGTTCTTGCTCTGATTATCTACTCCATTCCATTCCAATCCGTTGTTTTTTTTCTGTTCGATACTTCTTCTGAATAATAAATTTGATCTTCTTGCACTTTTATTACTTTCCAAAATTCCTTCTGTCGCCAATTGCATCTTCTCGAGACCGATAGATGGTCATACTGTTTGACTGATCGTTGTTGCCCTGCAATCTGCATTCTTAATCCAGGACTGACCGTGTCAACGCGGGCCTGAAATTAGCCGTGCTCTTCGCGCTGCCCGTGCTGTTCGGCCTCTGGCTGGGGCTCGGCATCTTCGGCAGCGCGCTGGTGGCTCTCGGGTACGGCTTCTTCACGCCGTGGATCTCCACCTTCGAGGCGTTCCGGCAGGAAAGCGAGGCCAAGAAGTTCGTGCACGGCATTGTGGTAAGACAGATCAGAGCATCTCCTGCACGACGCAGGTCAAAAGATTCTGGTCCCCGCAGCTGTTGACCATGCCTCCCAACAACACTGTCTGAGATGGTTCTGGTTTGAGCAGGACGGGACGTGGGGCACGATCAAGGGCAGCTGCACGGTGGTTAGGGACTTCGCTGACATATGCTTCCACTCCTACCCGGTCTACCTCAAGGAGCTGCGCGAGAGCTGCCAGAATCGTGAGCCCCATTCGATAAGGTATCTGTCCTCCCACTAGCCACCATTCTTTCGGTTGTTTTAGGATTAGCTCTGCGCTGTGTAATCCTTGTGACAAGGATGGGATTGTCATGACAAGGACGTTATTAGCCTTTTGCCGTAAAATACCCTGCTCTAGCAGTGTGTCATGTGTCCTGATAGTGTTACTTAAGTATATTCTCTACAAATTCCATCATTATGAATCATTTTTTTTGGCATGATCTCACACTGCAGTTGCTTGAAATTGAAAATTAACATTGTAATTGTTAGATTACCAAAATAAAATAAAATGTACTGCTGGTTGTGGATGCTATTTTTTTTCAAAAGGATGGCAAGAGATCACTGTGAATTATATTAGAGTCTTATGGGTATAACAATCTTCTTAATGTTGTTCTTGTAGGTTGCTTGATGTGCCCTCATGTATAGTTGTTGCTCTCCTGGGGCTAGTCGTTGACATACCGCTTTACACAGTGATTGCGCTGATCAAGAGCCCCTATATGCTCTTCAAAGGCTGGCAGAGGCTGCTGCATGACCTTATAAGCCGAGAAGGCCCGTTCCTTGAAACAGTTTGTGTGCCAATCGCTGGCCTGGCTATCCTTTTCTGGCCACTGGTGGTGGTTGGGAGCATTCTGTTGGCTATCGTCTCAAGCATTTTCGTGGGGCTCTACGGAGCAGTCATTGTTTTCCAGGTTGCTAGATTATTAACAATTTGTTAAACTCACAATGTTTGTGTGAATGATTTTATGATGCAAGTACTTACAATTTTTGTACCTTACTGTCGCAGGAGAAGTCCTTCCAAAGGGGAGTTTCATATGTTGTGGCCATGGTTGCGGAGTTTGATGAGTACACCAATGACTGGCTTTACCTCCGCGAAGGAACAATTCTCCCAAAGTACTGCATTTCCCCTTGATTGTTCCAATTTGACAATCCTGATGTCCTTTATCATGGCTGCTTCCTCGCTGTGCAATTGTTTAACCTTTTGTGTTTTGGAAAAAAAAACAGGCCGTCCTATAGAAAGAGAAAATCATCCAACTCCACAGAATTCTCAGTCAGAACAAATGCCTCTGTCAAAGGAACTGGTCCCAGTGAAGCACCTGCAATGTTGGTTCCGAATTTGGCTCCTGCAAGATCAGTAAGAGAGGCTATACAGGAAGTCAAAATGGTCCAGGTATGTTCCTTTGATGTCATTCCATTTCCCAGCTTGTCTACAGTGTGCATGAAAATTTTTCAGACACATCCTTGATTCGCACTTTCACCTTAGAAAAAATTGTAGTACTCACTGCAAACTTGGAAAAAACGCATGTTCCATGTCCTGTGTAACTATCCGGTAGTTGTATTTCAGTCATTTTATGACTAGTGAGTTAACATATTCAGTAGCCCTCCAGCGTATTTTGAAGAGGGAAATGCTCCAACCCTTTCAATGTTTCCCTTGTCTTCAGAGTAAAGACAGTGCTGACAGATTTCAAAGGGCACATTCCTTATTTCCTTCTGCAGTACTTTATGTGTGTTAACGACACAAAATAAAGACACACCCTTTTTTCTAGCTGTGTCCATGCTATCTTCTGTATCCAAGAAAGTTATTTTCATGAATGGAACTATAATGCTCCAAGTAGGGGATAGCAAGACAAATTTGCATTGCTGTTGTCACGCTTTCTTCGGTAGGTGAGCCAGTTCTAGTTCAGGAAATGGGATAAATGGTATGGGCATGCAAAGAGTAGGTACAGGTAGACAGTTTAATTGTTGCATTGATGGTACCATAGAGTATAGATTAGGCAAGCTAGTTCTAAGTGAAGCAATATCATGATTCACCAATGAAAGGAACCTCACAAGAGATGCAACTGCTGTGCATTTTATATGCGTGTTTGCTTTATACTGTAGCTAACTGGAAGGAACTGTAACAAGCACTTTGGCTTACTCTACATAAAGATAGACAGTCACACAGTCAATCTACAATTCCACGCCGTGCTTCGCCTGGAATTTCATCGAGTTAAAAGACGCCTGAAGTCCTAATTTGGTTCCTTGCTTTGCAGATATGGGAAAACATGATGAAGTCATGCGAACAGAGGGGCAGGGACCTTCTGAACCTGAATGTCATAACAACCGCCGACCTGACCGAGTGGTTAAGGGCAAAGGAGAGCAGCCACGAGACCATAAGTCTGGGCCTGCCTTCGTACAGCCTGCTGTGCACCGTGCTGCAATCGATCAAGGCCGGCTCCGGTGGGCTGGTGCTGGGCAACTTCGAGGTCAACCAGCACAACAGGCCCCAGGACCGGCTGCTGGACTGGTTCTTCCACCCCGTGTTGATCCTGAAAGAACAGATACAGGCGCTGAAGATGACCGAGGAGGAAGTGAGGTTCCTGGAGAAGCTGACCGTTTTCGTTGGCAACGCCGCGAGCGCTGGCGGGTGGGATAATGGCGCCGAGATGCCCCAGGATCCTGTGAGGCTGGCACAGATTCAGGCCATCAGTAGAAGGTATGCATGCTGCATCTTCTTCCTATGCGTGCTGAATGAGGACAATGGTTTCTGCTCATTTCAGTAGAACTGTTCACATTCACTTCTTCATGGCATGTGTGCTGAAGTCTGTGCCATTTTTTTCCTCCTTGTTGTTCTAAGGCCTTGTTTGGTTTCTGAATCATTCAGTTTAACTCTCATCACATCAATGTTGCGGCAGATGCATGGAGTACTAAATGTAGACTAATTGCATGCATGTCGGCACAGATTAGGAGTAATTTATGAGACGAATCTATTAAGTCTAATTAGTCCAAAATTATAAACTTTTTGTCAAATAAGACAAAAATGCTACAGTGTTTGTTAACCTTTAACACCTCTAACCAAACGGGCCCTAATGCTGCCGTTTTGTTTTTTGGCAGGCTGGTTGGAATTTTGAGGAGCCTGTCGAAGTTCCCGACCTACAGGAGGAGATACAGGCACGTCGTGAAGCTGCTCATCGCCTACTCCATCGAGAGGGAAAGCTCGTCGGCTTCAGGGCACTCGGCTTCTTACTTTGAGATAACACAGCTGGACGTGTAATTTGGGAAGCAAGCAATCACCAATTGTAATTAAGCTGTTTCTAGAATCAGGTAGCTCCAGTTCCTTTTGTTTTTCACCTCCTTCAGTAAATATATCTTTCGCACACCGTTGTCAGTGCCTTCGTGTGTTTCACTAGTGAGGTTTTTGTAGAACACTAGTCGTTGCAGGAGATAGGCGCTCCATTGTCCATTGCAGATGCTGATCAGGCGTGTTCACGTGCCAAAGCTTCAGAGTTCAGACATACTGTATTAAGTCAGCCGCTGCACTGCACAATTGTACACATTTTCTTTTGTATGTATTATATATAGCTTGTCGATCCAATGCACATGTGTTGTTCAATTATATGTCTTCCAAAGCTGGGCAGCCTTTTGTCACACGGTTCATTCTTTATACTACTCCTTATTCGAGAAAAGTGTTAATCGAGTCCCTGTCGAAAGCTGGCACGGTGGCACCTGGCATTACAGCAGCAAGCGAGAATTCGTAGTAGTCGTAGAGTCTGCTGTCTGCCGGCTGCCGGTGCTGAAACCAAATAAAAATCTTGGGCATGTGCAAGCGTACCCCGACTTGGAAGTGATCCAGCTGAGCTGCCATCCAGAACCAACAGCAGGATCAGCCAGCCTCATCCGTTCCTGGCTATAAAGTATAAACACCCGGATTTTCTCCTCCGCTCGGCTAATCCCGGCGAGATTCACGGGGGATTAAGCCCGTCTGTCCTCGGCTCGTCTGGTAGCAGAATTTTCTTGTGTGCCCCGGCCCGGCCATTTGGAGGTGTCAGGTGTGTACCAGCTGGATATCTCGGATTTGTCGTTGAAATTGGGGCCTGAAACTGTGATTATTCTGATCACACATAGTTCTCGGTAATGTCCGGCCTGCTGTCACTAATAAATTTCAGCCCGTGTTTAGTTGCCAAGTCGGGGCACCCAACTTGGCACAGTAGCTGTCACATCATACTGTAACAATTTTTGTTTTTATTTGGTAAAAATTATCCAAACTTTGACTAATTAGGCTTAAAATGTTCGTCTCGCAAAGTACAACAAAACTGTGTAATTAGTTTTTAATTTCATCTATATTTAGTACTTCATACTTGTGCCGACATTTTGATGTGATGGGGAATCTTTTTTTTGCATAGTGGAATTTGGGGGAAGAAGTTGGCAACTAAACAAGGGCTCAGTCGAGACCGCACGTCGCCCGGAAACTCCAACGAAATTCCAAGTGCATAGCGTTATCAATAGCAGGGTGACAGTAGGCGACGAGGTCTCGTGACTCTCGTCGGTCGTCACATCCATCGTCCATCGGAGCAAGGTGGCAGCAGCGCGACTCCCAAATGTTTGCCCATACCGCCGCAGAAACGTTCCGCGTGGTTGCAGTCGGCGGCCGGCCGGCGCCGTTCGGCTGGAATTACGAGCTGGTTGAAAAATACGGTTGACTGTTTTTTTTTAGAGAAAAATACTGTTTTAGTTGAAAAAATAAGCTGAACAAGACGGATTATAAGCCAGATGAACAGGACAATGGCTCCGTCCGTCGTCTGTCCACCCACCACGGGCATGGAGAACAACCACGAAGTCATAAACAGAGATGCTAACAAGAACTAGTAGTAGTATATAAAACACAGCAGGGCCCTTTCATCTTGGAAGAACATACAAGAGGGTTTTAATCAGTCCCGACCTCGAAAGTGAGGTGACAGGATCACAGGACAAGAAAGCGTTCCCCCTGTTCGGCTGAACTTATCAGCACGGTTTATCAGCCGTGGAACAGTATTTTTCTCTCACAACAAATCAGCCACAGCCGACTTATAAGCTAAAAAAACAGCCTGTCGAACAGGGCCGTTGCTGTTTTGGATCGAGTCATGGAGGCAGCAGCTCGCGTCGATCCCGCCAAATTGACGTGAGGCAGGAAACAAGGAGGAGTCAGTCTCGGTAGGTTGCATCCACGCAAACTATCGCAGGTGGTCCCATTACAATATGTGTAATATCAAATTTATTTTTACAACATCCATATGAAATACTTGCAACATACGTCCAAAACAGTTGAAACACTGACCACAGACGTCTGAAACACTTGCAAAACACCCGAAAACACTTGAAAGCCATTGCAAACCCATGCAACATCGAAATCTACTTTTACAACATATAGTATGAAACGTCTGAAACACTTGATACATATACTTGCAACATGTATGTTATGCAACATCTAGATATACTTCTACAATATCCAGATAAAACACTTGAAACATACGTATAAAACAACCAAAACACTTGAAAGATATACTTCCAACATGCATATATAGCCATTGCAATATAGGCAATGTCCAGATGAAACACTTGAAAACATACTTCTGAAACACCTAAAAACACTTAGCACGACGTCGCGCGACCACGACCTACCTGGTGGGGAACTGCGGTAGCCAGCAAGTAACGCTCGGGTGCAGTGGAGAGGGAGGATGGTGGCATGCAAATGGCTGACGTGGTGAAGAACGCCGTGGACCATGCTGCGTTGGCTCGAAGAACTCAGCGGTGAGTGGTGAATGGCGGTGGAGAGATAGGAAGGTAGGCGACAGCGCTCGGTTGCGGTGCTACACGCTGCCGCGTTCGGCCGCCGGTAGCGTGGTCACGGTAGAGCACGCCGCGGCAGTGCGGGCACGTCGGCAATTCGAGAGTGGGTTCAAGAATGAATGCGGGCGTAGTGGCGATTTGAGAGGAAAGTGACGGATATTTTTTATTTTGAGCAACGCTAGATGGCCAGATGGGTGCGTCTATGCGGATGGCGGGCTGTTCGGGCAGACGTTGAGGCCCACCAACGGACGCTCTACCTACATTATTTCCGTTATAGTTTTTCCCTTTCTATGGCTCCTCCGGTGTGTTGACATATGTTTAGTTGAATTTTTAGTTTGAGCTATGTGTTTTTTTTTTATGAAAACCAATATGCCCACTGTTTCATGCATACACATGTATACAAGGACGTTGTCGCAAGCATCAAGCACGTACACTTTGTACTTTGTAGGCCAATGCATATTGACGGTACGTGCACATGTATATTAGGACAGATTGTTTCAATCTACAACCAATTTGTTTCATTTGGCAGATTATAACAACCTGCAAAGTGCAAATATGCAAAGTAAAACAACAAAGGTCTAATAATGGTCAGATCCCGTTAATTTCGAAGTGTATATAGAGAGTACTTTGGATTATTTTTTAACAGTGGCATATGTGAGTAATTTACATACAAAATTTAGAAGTCACTTTATATTATTTTTCATAATGATAAATGTTAGGAATTTAGATCCAGATATAAAAAATTACTTTAAGTTGCTTTTCATAATGGGATATGAGTGTAATTTAATGCAATTTATGGTTACTTTAAGCTACATTTCCTAATGACAGAATGAGTACATAATTTACGCCTTGTTCGCTTGAACTTATCAACCCGGCTTATCAACCATGGTACAATGTTTTTCCTCTCACAACAAAACAACATCAGTCGGCTTATCAGCCGCAAAAACCACCAGCCGAACAATTAGATGCTGATTTGGGATTTACCTTTAAATTGATTTTCAATGGTTTAGATACAAGTTAGAGCTGCTTTAGGTTATTTTTATGATGGAAAACAATCTAGATCCAAATTTAGGAAATTAGTTTAAATTAATTTTAATAATAACATATGTGTGTAATTTAAATACAAGTTAGAGCGTTACTAAGTTAATGACAGTGGCACTAACAATAGTGGCGAACCATAGTAAATATGCACGCATGTATATGAGTATCTACGGTCCCAAATCATTTAGTGTGTTACTGGCTCAACACTATAAGTCACCTTAATATTTGTCCAACGATCTTGCAACCATGATGGTGCAATGACTATGTCAAGGGGAGAGACAACTTTGTAATAAAAAAAGAGTCGACTCATAAACCTCTAGCACTGTGGTATCCACGGGAAAAAACACACACACATGACTCTTTCAACAGCCCAGCCACATTTCTTTAGCACTCATCTCATCTGTCCTCGCCGCTCGCCCTTTCTTCTGCCATTGCGCCACAACCACAACAATCTTTCGCTTCTTCCACTTCAACCAATCCGGAGACTAGCCGCGTTCCTGGTTAGTTTTAGGATACACCCCGTTGCGACAACGAAGGTACACACTCTCCTAGACTAGATGGCCAAGCTAAGCCTCATCGTGTGTCATTGCAACGACCATCTGCTAACCTGAATCCACTGCGCTGTCGTGCCAAAGATTTGTAGCTCCTCTGTTGATTTTGGATCTACGTTGGCAGCTACCTCAATGGAGATGTGCGTTGGCAGCTACCTCAATGGTGATGAGCGACGATCATGGCAACAGACGCAACAACTTCTTGTAGGTAGGGCTGACATCTTTTAATTCACTAAAATGGCGTTTTGTTTTGGTGGTTGGACATGAACGAAGTGGGATATCCCGCTCCATCTAAATGTGTGATTGTGAGACACAAAAAGATCATCTTATAAGGGAATATTCCCTCAACACGTGGGACAATTTGGTAAAAAAAACAAGGGGCAATCTGGGGTGAGCAAGAACGAGCCAGGTGCAAGTGCAAGGGCCTCAGGGGGGAGTGCGTGAGCCTTTGGGGCATCATCCTTGAAGGTACAAGCGACAACCACTGGGTACGAGCGCACCGCCCTCAAATGTGGTGACCACGGATTAGGACCATCAGTTGCTAGCGCACCGGCTGCGCACCCCATAGCCACTGGGGCGGTCACCGTTGCTTTTCTTTTCTGATGGGAGCCAGAAGCGTGTGATAGATGATGATAAATATATCATGCTGACATATAGGTCCACCTGTTACGAATATCCTTGCTTTTATGGTGTGTTTGGTAGGGATCCGGATTCTCTTAGAAACGTTTTCAAATTTAAATTCTCTCTAGAAAGGTTTCTCTATTGAAATAGAATCACTTGGCAAGAATAGATGAAACCATTTGGCTATTGATCAAGATTCTTCTTGAATTGGACTATAATCACTGCAAAACACTTGTTTAGGTAATTCTCGTTCCTAGTTCAAAACAGAGAAACATTTATACAATGTGTGTTCAACAAAGAATCGCTTCACTAAGTAGAGTATTTGGAAAACTTTCATGCTTCATGAGTTTTTCTGTAAAAATGAATTGATTCTTATAAAATTTCTATATAATTTCGACGAAATTTCTGCGCACCTAAACATAACACAAGAGTCGGTTCTCAAATGTAAATCAGCTTTTCTTTCTCCTCAGCTTACGTCGGCTTCTCCAGTGATGTGGGGGTTGGGGGGTGGGTGGGGGGTTGAGGATGCCACGTCAGTTGGTCTGCATCGGCCAGTGGAGAAGGCCCACGCCAACGCTATCGTTGGACCTTGGAAAAATGGTTCCGGGAATCTAAATGCCCATCTGATCCTGCCACGTAGGGCAGTAATGCTTTCGCAACCACATGCAGGGAGGCAGAAAATTCTTGTTGATGTACAGCTACATGACACTGCCGAAGACCTGGACGACTGGATGAATGAAGAGCCTTAGAGCAAGTATTATAAGGCTGATTCAGCCGGCTGAATCCAGGCCACGTAGGAAAGAAGCATGATGTGGCAGAGAGAGAAACGGAGAGAGAAAATAAGCCGGCGCTAAACTCTCCGCCCGGCTAAATGACTGACACGGCCTGTTCCCAGCCAGTGGCAGGCGATAAGCCTCGGCGCTGGCTCCCCGCCACCTTCCGCTCTCTCTGTGAATAAACATTAAATATTGCTTGATGCAGTCAACCTCTCAGCCAGCTTGTTATATGTACAGGCTATATTTCTTGCTGTATGTGACATGGCATAAGCACTCAGCTGGCAGTCGGCTGGCTTATTAGCCATGCTCTTAAAAAAAACCACGACTTCGTCCACGGTGAAGACTGGTGCTACGCCCGCGCTCCCACTGCCCCGGTCAGTCAGGTCAGGTGCCACCCCACCTGAGCTGCCTGACCCACCCGCCTGCCGCGTCCCGGCGTTAAAAACGCCCGCGCCCGCGCCCAGTCATTAGTGCGCCGCGGCCGCGCGCTCCCTTCTCCCCCCTCTTCCCTCCTGCCGCTCGCTTTTCGGGATTTCATTTCGTTTCGTTTCACTCGAGAGGCCGGCACGCGTGGGAGCGGGCTGGATTTGCGCGTCCTGTACCGAGCGCCCCATGTGACAGGTCGCTCGCTTGCCCCCGCCGCTCCTCCCTCCCTCCCTCCGTCCCGCAAAGCAACCGCAACGCGGCGAGCGGGCATCAGCCAGGGTTAAAAAAACCGGCCGGTTTACCGCGGTTTACCGCGGTAACCGCCCTAACCGGGCCGGTCCGGTTCCGGTCCGGTCCGGTTAGGGTTTCCTCAAATTCAAATTTAAAATTTAAAAAAAAATGCTGAAAAAATTCCTAAAAATAGTTCATGATTTATAGAAGCCAATGGTGTAAAAATTTTTCAAATTCGAGTTCGTTTAGTATTTATTTATACGTATAGAAGTTTGAAAAAAAAGGAAAAAAATCCCGGTCCCAGCCCGTTAGACCCCCAAATTCAAATTTAAAATTTGAAAAAAAACAAAAAATGCTGAAAAAATTCCTAAAAATAGTTCATGATTTATAGAAGCCAATGGTGTAAAAATTTTTCAAATTCGAGTTCGTTTAGTATTTATTTATACGTATAGAAGTTTGAAAAAAAAAAGAAAAAAAATTCCAAACTCAAACCGAGCGGTAAACCGGCCAAACCGGCCGGTTACCGCTCCAAACCGGCCGGTTTACCGGCCGCGAACCGAACCGAAGCAGGTTTGAATTTAAATTTGAATTCGGCCGGTTACCGACCGATTACCGGTCAAACCGACCGGTTTACCGCTACCGGCGGCCGGCGGTTACCGGAAACCGGTCGGTAAAAAAAACCCTGGCGTCAGCGGGGTCCCCAGCCAGCCAAACCCTCCCCTCCCACCCCAAAAAAGCCGAGGCCGGCCGCGAGCGCGGCAGGCAGGCAGGCAGCCAGCGGGCTTGCGGGCGGAAAAGGCTAGTGCGCGCTCGTGCTCGTGCTCGTGAACCCCGACCAGACTAGACCAGCGCGCTAGCCGCTAGCGCCAGCAAGGCGAAGAGTGGCGATGCTCGCCCGCCGATCTACTACTACAGCCGCTGCTGGGATCTGGCTGTGATTAGTAAGGATGTCGTCGGCATCGCGGAGCGGGAGGCGGCGGACCGGGAGCGTGGCGCTCGGGGACCTTCTGCGGCGGGAGGCGTCGGCGGAGCGGGCCGCGTTGGGAGGCGGCGAGCGGGACCGGCCCTCGGTCGCCGCGGGGCAGGCCTGCCGGGCGAAGAAGGGCGAGGACTTCGCGCTGCTCAAGCCCGCCTGCGAGCGACGCCCCGGCGCGCCGTCCACCTCCTTCTCCGCCTTCGCTGTAAGCGCCCTCCCTCCTCGACCCGTCTTCCATGTCCCAATGAATGGTAGTAGGATGCTACTATGCCCCCCGCTTCGTTCTGAGAGGGCGCCCCCCGCCGGCGCCGGTGTCTGGTCTCGTTCGCTCTCGCAGCTGTTCGATGGGCACAACGGGAGCGCCGCCGCGGTGTACGCCAAGGAGCACCTCCTCGGCAACGTGCTCGGCTGCGTCCCGACCGATCTGAGCAGGGACGAGTGGCTCACCGCGCTCCCGAGGGCGCTCGTCGCGGGGTTCGTCAAGACCGACAAGGATTTCCAAACCAAAGGTAACGGGAATTCCTTCCATTCATGGAACTAAATTGATTGGTGTCTGCCCTCCCTAGCAAGTACTACGCCGCCGTACTGCTAGTTGAGTAGAGTACCAGCACATCTGTTGCCCAACCTGGCATCTCTATGGCCAGGCGTTTGGTGATTGTTTCATTCAAATTGACCGTGTAAATAATGGTTTGGTGGTACACCCTGCAGTAAGATGGTACAAGAGCTGAGCCCCGTTTGCCTGTTCCTTGTACATTTTTTCAGCTCATTCTTCGGGGACAACCGTGACGCTTGCCATAATTGATGGCTCCGTTGTAACTGTTGCGTCCGTTGGTGATTCACGCTGTGTCCTCGAAGCTGAGGGTTCCATCTACTATTTGTCGGCTGACCATCGCTTTGACGCTAATGAAGAGGAGTAAGACCGCTTTCTCATGGTGTACTGTTGTTCTATAGTTGGTTACACGTTTGGTTCTTCTGACTTGTTAGTTCTTTGATTTGTAGGGTTGGACGTGTAACCGAATGCGGAGGTGAAGTTGGAAGGCTAAATGTCGTTGGTGGTGCTGAGGTTGCTCTTTGCCTTTTCACTCACCCCAAAGTTTTCCATCTAATTTATGCAGTTGGTAGAGAGAGAGAGATTTCTTTATTATTGAAAAACAGCTAACGTGCTTTTATTTTTTTGTCTTTTGGTGAAATATTTAATACTCTTTTTTTTTGTTAAAGTTCCTGAGGCAGGTAACTGTTTTTTAAAGGTGTTTTTGTGTTCTGAAAAAAAGGCTTTGGCAGTTTGCTTCCTGTCAGTGACTGATTTGGTGTATAGCAAGCTATTAGACGTATAGTATTTTCATTGGGTAAGTGGGGCTTTAAGTCGTGCTAGGTGGTAGCTTAGCTGGATGGAGCTCTTGGATTGACTGAGAAATTATGGTTGTGCAACTAGCCACCAACTCTCAATTCTGCTTATTTTTATTATTTTAATCTATGTGACTGATGTATCAAACTGTATGTGAGTACCGGCTTGAACATTTTAATACCTGTAGTATGTTTTACATGTTCCATAGGTTTTCCTCTAGAGTCCTATCTTTTGGTTTGTAAATGTGATTCACACCCCCTTTTGATCCTTAATTCCTTTTTTTTATCCATCCAGATTGGTCCCCTTAGATGTTGGCCAGGTGGTCTATGCCTCTCAAGATCGATTGGTGATCAGGACGTAGGTGAATTTATCATTCCGGTTCCTTATGTGAAGCAAATTAAGGTACACTGCTGGAAAGTCACTTTACACCATTTCTGGAGAAAACTGAATTGTAAACTCTCACTGTAGTGATATCACATTCAAGTACCAGAAGTTCTGCTGGTTGGATATTCTCATTATCATTATCATCTGAATTTTCTGTCGTTATATGAACCTATCCTTGTAAATTAACTGTAATGTTTGAGGCCAAGCTGTATTCTATCCTGTACCTGTTACCTGACTATTCAGATGATACATCACTTTGTCTAGACATATATTTTCCAATATTTATAAACTGACTGCCAGATTTCGTTCTTATTTCTTTGTCTGCAAAGTTTGCTCATTGTTATACGCAACTATAGTTATGTTTTCTTTTCTTTTCTGAGAGGATTATTCTGTGATTTTCTCTGAAGTGATTCTTTGTTCATTTTAATCTGATCATATTTTGAAAAATAATGGTGTATTGCAATGCTTGTAGCTGTCTAATGCTGGAGGCCGTCTTATTATTTCAAGTGACGGTGTTTGGGATGCTTTAACTGCGGACATGGCTTTTAGATGTGCACGAGGGCTTCCTCCTGAGGCTGCAGCTGAGCAAATTGTTAAAGTACAATACTAATACCCTTCCCCACCCATCTTAACACAAGGTCTGAAATCCTCAGTTGTACTGTTCCTAACTGGTGTACTGTTTGCAGGAAGCAGTTGAATCAAAAGGATTGAGAGATGATACAACTTGCATTGTCATTGACATAATACCACCAGAGAAACCAAAATGCACTATAGAATCTCCAAAAACGCCAGGAAAAGGCCTTGTACTTCTAAAAAAATTCTTTTTAAGGAAAACGGCATCTGACTCGTTGTCTCTCACTGATACGGATAATTATCCTGAGCCAGATTTAGTGGAGGAGGTCTTTGAGGACGGATGCCCATCCCTTTCAAGGAGGTTTGTACCCTTTCCTCATCTTGATTATGGATGCATAATAGCTGGCGAATAATTATACTGTAAACTTATGCTTTCCAATAAAGAAGTATGATGTTTCCTGCTGCTAACATGATTCCACTTGACCTGGAAATATTTTTTGATAGTGCTGGATACCATACCTTGTCTACAAAAGTTTAATTCCTGATAGAGCATAATGAATGCTGTTGTCAAGTAGGAGTATATAACTCCTTCACAAAATATTAAAAAAAAACCAGGGTAATGCATTCTTGGGCTGAATTTCTAAAGGGAAGTCAATATTATTACAGTTTGTGACTGTGCTATGCTTGTTTTCATTAATTAAGTGCATGCTGTTATGTTAACACTTAATCAACCATGTAGTTCCTCGCACAGTAATCAATTACTCTAGTCACAAATAAGTGACATTTTGGACATTGACCTGGTCTCCAAAACAATACTTTTACTAGTGTCCTTTCTTACAAAAGTATTTATATTCAACATAGTGTAACTAAACCACATTTCTGAGACAATACTCATCATTTTTTCAAATATCCAAACTCAACACATAGAAAGTAATATTCAATCAAATTTTGAAAGGGTTGACTTAGGAAAACCCCAAAGCGTAACTGCTTTCAGTAGTGTTTTCATTTCACGTGTCGAAGTAGAAGTAGATGTTTGTTGGAAGGAACAGTATCTCATCAAGAACTATCGATCATGGCAATATTGTGAGAAAGCCATGACATCATGAAATGTTGAAAACAAGCTTGTTTTATCAAAATGTGGAGTTGGATTCTAGAAGCATCCAAAACTTTAATCATGATGCCATGTCTGACATTTGATTTCCGATGAATGCAGGCTTAATTCTGAATATCCTGTCCGAGATATGTTCAAACTTTTTGCATGTGCAATTTGTCAAATTGACTTGGAATCTGGTCAAGGCATATCCATACACGAGGGTTTGTCAAAGCCAGGAAAGCTGCGTCCCTGGGATGGCCCTTTCCTTTGTCACAGTTGCCAGGAAAAGAAAGAGGCGATGGAGGGGAAGCGTCACTCACGAGGTATAAACTGTCCTAGTTCTATTTCTATAAACTGCCCTAGTTCTTTTTCATACAGCTTACCAAATCCATAGTGCGTTAGCGACAAATCAAAACCTTATATTCTTACATCTGCAGATTCCTCGTCAAGAAATAGCGGGTCAAGTGAATAGTGACTGAAGCCAAGAGTCATCTTGAGGCAACCACGTAGCGGTGTGACGAGCTAATTCTTGTTGCAGCTGTCATTCTTGCAGCACTTCGTCTGTTACATGGATTACCATTGGATAGAGACAGATGTTGGAAGGTGTCATGCCTACATATATTGGAGTTATACGGTACTGGACCGCAGACCAAATTCAATCGCCTCTAGATACCACACCAGCGTCTTCGGCAGGGCTTGTGGCAGTAGCTCATGCAGGTAATGATGACACGAGATTGTTAGTGAATGTCGACAGTGGCCAATAGTCATGTAAATTATTCATCGTATAGAGGTGCAAGTGACAAATAGCCACGGTTTTGTAATTCTCGACTAGGATTAGGTATTGAGACCCTGTAATTCGTCTGGGCAGACCTCTCAAACTAAAGGTCAACAACGTAGCCTGGCCTATTGTAGAATGTATCTTGCCCTACAATCTTCATGATTCAACGCTGTAATTAAATCTAAGATCTTTGCAGACCGCCATGATTATTCTTCGGTGGGATAAGCTATTACATGTGACATCTATTATATTATATATACACTACAGTGTTAAAAAAAGCCTCACGTTTATCGAGAGGCTAGAAATTGCAAGGTAAACCAAAAAGAAAAAATGCACTGATCGATTTTATAATGATCTAACGGTTTAGATTAGCCTAAAGAATCCATAAAAAGATATGCTAACATATAACTAAATTTGAAAAAAAAGGGATTATGAAAACTTTGTAGTTTGATTACCATACAAATAGCAAAGTAAAATATCTGAACAAACAACAAAGTATGTATATCAGATACAAATAAATAGCTAAAATTGCAATAAGAATGTATTTATGGTAATTGGTGGTAAAGGATCATGCACTCTGTTCACGTGACCTCATTTACGAGTCTCGGTGTAGCAATCTGCACGCATACAAATTTAGAAAGCAATATAAAGAGTCCCCGTATCAAGCAACCTCGTATACTGCGTTTGTACCTACACAAGTTCCCGTATATTTAAGAAGCCAGCACAACTAATAATTTGGAACAGACGGAGTGTTTTACTTAATTTTAGCAATGATGCGTGGCTAGCTGGTCACTGTATCCTCGGATGGCTAGCTACTGCAAATTACCATTTAAGGTTTAAAAAGGTACTCCCTCCATCCCAAATTATAAGACGTTTGACTTTTTTGACACCAAGTTTGACCACTCGTCTTATTCAAAAATTTGTACAAAATATCAATTCTTTTATCATGGCTTGGTATATTAATAAAAGTTCATCAAGAATGACTTAAATTTGACTATGTTTGCACAAATTTTTTGAATAAGACGAATGGTCAAACTTGAGATCAAAAAAGTCAAACGTCTTATAATTTGGGATGGAGGGAGTAGCAACTGAATAAGGCCAATATCAGTGGGATTTTTATGAAGTTTCATGGACATTAAATATGCTAACGTGACACTATATTGAAGAAGAAGAGAGAGATGATGAAAGCTTCATGCGAGTAGAGATAGTTTCACGGAGATAAAACTCTTCTACACTGTTTTCAAAATAGAGATATATTAAAAACTAAGATATGAAATTCTTACTAAAACTAGTCCAAGAAGATATACGAGTACGCTACATTTAATTTCTATGGATAGATTTACGTGGCATATGGAGACAGAGAGTGAGCACATGCGGCGCCTTGCAACCATTGCTGCTGCCTGCTACTCCCGTCGTCATCCCCACTCAACACCTGCACCCAGCTGAGCTGCCTGCCGATGGAAACGCCACCTCCCGGCATGCACATAGCCATCACTTTCTTTCTTTTTAAGTTTTCCCGTCCAAAAAAGACAGGACAATTTGTGTGTCAGTATCACCTTTCATGACCTCGCGGCCTGAACACAGTAACAGTGTTACTCCCTCCGTAGTATCGGATTTAGAAGTCGTTTTGAATCAGATTTGAGTCAAACATTGGGAATATAAATCATCAATAATTTTTAAGTTGTTGAGTTTGCAAATGTAAAAATTATATGAATAGATTTGTCTTGAAAAATATTTTCATAAAAGTATACATATATTACTTTTCCATAAATATTTTTTATAAAAATAAGAGGTCAAAATTATGTTTTGAAGACCGTGTCGCTGTCCTAAACGACTTCTAAATCCTATACGGAGGGAGTATTAATTAATTATTATTAGCCCCTACAAAGCGCAGCTTCACCAAGGCATGAGAGCCTAGCCACGTCGCCCTAAATTCCCGCATGTGTCCACATCGCCTGAAAAACCTCAGCCACAAGTTTGCACGGAAAGCTCGTGGCCAGCGAGGATCCACGTCGCCCTCATCCGCAAAAATATCACGCCGCTCTCCCCTTCCTCATCGGGAAAGAAAAGAAAACCCCACGACTCCCCCACACCCCCTCTATCTCTCAGTCTCTCTCGAGACGGCGGCGGGCGGGGCGATGGCGCCTCCCACGGGCGGCGCACCGTCAGCCCCCTCCCCCTTCGTTTCCTGCGCGGGTAAGCCCGCACTGCTCCTCCTCTGTACAGGGCCACCTCGCTCTCCTTTCTCTCTCCTTCTCCCTTAGTCTCTATCTAGCGCCGCGCCCCAGCGTGCCTGCCCTCTAGCGCCGCGTCGTGGCGACGTGCCCGCCGGCCGATGGTGGCCACAGCTGCGGGCCTGCGCCCGCTATCCGCTCCCCCCAATTGTGCATCTCTCTCTCTCTCTCTCTCCCCCTCTCTCGAGCGTGGCGGCACCGGCCTAGGGTTTCGCCAATGCGTCACCAACCATACCGGATCGGGCGGCCAGCGGCGCAGCAGGCACCACGCGTGCGGTGGCCCTAGCACGGGTGGCGCACGCGGTGAATCCGTACACAGGTTATTGTCCTATCAGTATTTATCAGCTACCTCATGCCCTTCCATAATACCTATTCACATTCGGTTGGTGCCTTGCGCTGAGTTTAGCTTCTCAGTCAATCCTTCTAGATAGGACTTTTAGGTCACCCATTACGACATTTTGTATTGGATATACGTAGTTTCTTTAGGTGTTAGTCTGCAGGCTTGTTTTTGAAGATTGAAAAAAAACATAGCTGCCTTGATGTTAGTATGCGCTTCGGCTGTAGGTGTTCATTGTCCAACTGTGTTGCGTTGTTTCCTTCCAGTTGGTTCCTTTCTCCAGAAACACATTGACGCTGCATCTGCATGCTTTGCTGTGTGGGTGTAGTTCACTAAAACTATTACACGAACTAGCAAGTCGGCTCCAGCAGGAGCACACGCTACCATCGTCGCCTGTTTGAAGGACGTCGTGTGAAGAATTTAGAGCCCGTTTGGCACAGCTCCGGCTTCACTACTGGTGTGTTACTGTAGCAAGAAGCTGGTGGACTCAGTGGCGGATCTAGGATGAACACAAAGGGGGCTAAATAGTGAAAATTTAGGACTAAAGCTAGAGATTAATAGAGATTTAAGACTAATGAACACATATTTAAAGAAGAAATCAGGATTATAGGGGGGTTGGAGCCCACCCAGCCCCCCCTTTGGATCTGCCCCTGGGTGGAGTTAGGGACTGGGGCTTTACCGGCTCCGGCTCTTCCTAGTTCATTTTCTGTTTTGGGAATCAAAACGGCTCTTGCTACAATATTGCTACAGTAGTTTTGAAGGAGCCGGAGTCTTCCGGAGCCATGCCAAAAGGGCCTTAATTTGACACTTTCAGTGCTAGAAGGCCCAAACCTTACTGAGGGTGTGTTTAGATCCAAAAAAGTTTTCACGAAAAACTATAGTAACGAATCTTGCGGCACATATATGGAGCATTAAATGTAGACGAAAAAAACTAATTGCACAGTTTGGTTGAAAATTGCGAGATGAACGTTTTGAGCCTATTTAGTCTGTGATTTGACACTAAAGTGCTACAGTACAAATGTGCTAATGACAGATTAATTAAGCTTAATATATTCGTCTCGTAGTTTTCAGGCAAGCTATGTAATTAGTTTTTTTTATTAGTATCCGAAAACCATCCTTCTAACATCGCACGAAACCTATTTTTCCAAAAACTTTTTTACCAAGTAAACCCACGCTGACATTCCTTCCTTTATATAAGTACTCCGTACAGCTGGCGGGAAACTATTCTCTATTTCACCTGACTTGGGCCCTGTTTAGTTCCACGAAAAAAACACTATGCGAAAAAAAGATTCCCCGTCACATCAAACTTGTGATACATGCATGAAGTACTAAATGTAGATGAAATCAAAAACTAATTGTACAGTTTGGTTGTACTTGACGAGACGAACGTTTTGAACCTAATTAGTCAACAGTTGGACACTATTTGCCAAATAAAGCCAAAACATACTACAATGCTTTTTTTACACCATTTTTACCATCTAAACACACCCTTGGTAGTTTTTCAAGCATTGAACCCAGGTCTTGAGAACCCAGTGCAGAACTGCAGACCCCTCCAGCCGCCGAGCGGCCGCATCACCTGCACCCGTCTTTTTTATTTTTTTAGTCTTTTTTTCGAATGATTCTCTTAAATATGTCTTTGGTGGAATACTTTTAAAAAATAGACCCTCGGCTTGACGCCGTCGTCATTGGCGTCAAGGTTACACAGCATGGCGCTAGCCCTATTGACGCCAAGATCGTTGCGCCGACGCATGCGTGAAGCTG
The DNA here is from genome assembly GCA_038087645.1 of Saccharum hybrid cultivar R570. Lineage (NCBI taxonomy): Eukaryota > Viridiplantae > Streptophyta > Magnoliopsida > Poales > Poaceae > Saccharum > Saccharum hybrid cultivar. The sequence goes on along the minus strand of JAQSUU010000563.1, from coordinate 1,996,095 downwards.
ACGTGACGTATATCTTGGCGCCATTATCATTGACGCCAAGTCTGGCGCCATCAATCTTGACGCTGAGCTGTTACCATGTATTTTAGCATTTGAAATGAAACCAATATAATTGTTTCGAGATATTGGCGCCGAACTGTTACCATAGATCTCCACTGCACGTACTACGTCTGCAGTTCGACCGGCCGGTAGCAGGCAGCTCGCTCTCCACACCAGCAGAGCAGACGCATTGATGGGAGTGATCGGCCGCACACCGCACAGTGGGTCGAGTTGATCGGGGACCTCCGTCCGGACCAGACGGCGACCGGAGTAATGGCGCCACGGCATCGGTCTACCCACCCACCCGGCGGCGTGGCTGCGCGGACCCGGTCCTCGTGGACGACACGCATGTCGCCACCAACGGGCAACGGCGGGCTCGATGGATCGTCACTTGGTCAGTCAAGTCAACCAGGTGACACGGTATATGGCCGTGACGTGCGTACGGTTGGGTGGTCGTGTCGTACGCCCTGGTGTATGACTGCTCGGTCTACGGAGTACTATTGTTTGTACGAGGTGGAGTGCTACTCCCTGGTGTACGACATGGGCGGTCGTCGTTTGCTGGGTGGCAGGACCAGATCGCATGCAGGAGAGCCGTGGACCTGGGCCCTGTCTAGTTCCAAAAACTTTTATAAAATTTTTCAGATTCTCTATCACATCAAATATTTAGATATATACATGAAGTACTATCTCCGTCCCCAAAAGAATACAATTCTAGCACAGTGTGATATTTTACTACCTTAAGTTTGACCAATTATAGATAACAAATTATCTATGTTTATGATACAAAAAAATACCATCAGGTTAATTACAAGGGCCAATTGCAAGACTACCCTTGTTTCGAGATCCAATTTCACGTTTGCCTCTCTTTTTTTAACTTTGCACGTTTGCCCCTCCTTTTTGAATCCGAAGGCACCAGTTGCCCCTGTTCCGTGAGGTGGACTTAACGGTGTTAAGTATAGGCTGAAAAGACAGAAATGCCCTCGACACGAATGACCCAAGAATCAATCTGAATTTTTTTATACAGACATACTGTGCACTTATGTTGGACAAATGACAACATATATTTTGTATAAATATCAAAGTACATATTGTGCTTGCAAGCATAATCTTTGCAGATAGTATATAAGCATAATATTTGCACAATATATTTACAAATGACAATACACAAACAGAGATGCACATAATATATAAAGCATAACATTTGCATCATAATGCAAGAGTTGACAATAACCACATTAAGTTTTCATGTCTCGATCACAGCTAAGCATACCAAAATAAAGTTCACCACATGCTAAGATCATGTCCAGGTCATACATGGCCTAGCACTTACACAACTAATCATCCACTAATTATTACATATCCCAAGCAGTGGTCAATTGTACACATTGAGCAAAGCAGCAAGCCTTGAACCACCTCTTCCTCTGCCTCGGCCTCCTCTTCCTCTGCCTCTACCCCTCCCTCTCCTAGTTGGTGGTCTTCCTCCTCTAACATCAGTGGCACCATCACTTCAAAAAAAATGTAGTGAGCATGCTTCAGTAAATACTTGGCTGTGGGCATGAACATAAGTAAAGTGAAAAAGTGACATACTTGGCTGTTTCAATATGTGATGAACTTGTACCTCCACTTCTCCCAATTTGTGATCCTCCTCCAATATTACTTGCAGCATCACTTGTTTTGAGATAGGAAAAATGCATCAGGTGGTATGTTCAAATAATAAGAAATAGTAAACAAGTACACATGGGATGACTTACTTGGATGATCCAGTAGTAGGAGGGTCATTGCTCTCCACCTCAGATGCATTCTCATGAGATGCAAACATCTTTTTCTCCCTAGCAGTCAGCCCCCCTTGGCACTTCTTGGCGGTATGGCCTAGTTCACCGCATTCGGAGCACCTCTTTCTTTTCCTAGCACCAGGTTCATCTGATGCCTTAATCCTAGTTTTCCTTGGCCTTCCAGGCTTTCTTCTCAACTTAGGCTTATTAATTTTGTATCCAAGATCAACACGTGGCCAGAAATGCTTTGATGTCATCGGATTAAACACACCTGTATATGCCTTTCTCAGCTTCTCAATAGAGAAATAATCATGGACAAAGTCATCCATTTGCACCTCTCTACTAAGCTTTGCTATGAATGCTAAAGCATGTTTACATGGCTTTCCACTCACTTGCCACAACCTACAACTGCATGTCTTGAGCTCCAAATTAACTGCATACCTGAAAGCTGCTCCTGATGATGTAGGTGCAGTAACTTCAGCTGTGTTATTGCCACATCTTAAAACCTCATGGTCCTTGATAGCTTTGCTTTGATCAGTTAGAGCCTTTGTTATATCAGGGATTATGCTACCCTCCAATGACATAGCAATTTTCCTCCTCTCTTCAAATTTGGATATAATCATCTGCCTTATCATATCATGCATCTCAAGAATCTGCAAGTCTTTACATCTTCTCACCCAGTTGTTGAAAGACTCAGAGATGTTATTATTGATGTAGTCTACCTTGCATTGATCAGAAAATTTGCTTCTACTCCACAAGTATGGATGATTCTCATTCAAGTAAGCAATTGCTACAGGGCACTTTTCCATTATTCTCTCCATGTGCCAATTGAACTTCTCAATAGTGCAAGCCTTGGCAGCCGGCCACATGTTATAATTGAACAAATCATCAGAGTAATGCTTCTTGAAATTCTTCCACAAGTGCCTCATACATTCTCTATGTTCGACACCCGGATATACATCCTTCATAGCCTCACCTAGTCCTTTGCATGCATCTGTGCTGATAGCCAAACCTGTAGGTGTACCAATAGCGGCCTTCAAGTTCTGGATGAACCATGTCCAGCTCTCTGTAGATTCAGTTTCATGGACAGATTCTGGTGATGTTAGGCTAGCTAACACAAGATGCTACCACGAACCACGCCAATGGGTATACAATTTTTTTTCGTAATAAAAGCTACATTAAAAAAAGGATATAGCATCTTTGTAGCACAACTAATCGAGATCACTAAGAAAGTAACTGCATCCCATCCTAGAAGCCCCAAGGTAGCTGCAGGCAATTGCAAGTGGCCAGCATCAACTGTGCAAGCGAGCCAGCTGAGACTGATAACAAAAACTAAGAATTGAAGCGGTCAAGTTTCTTGATTAGCCCCAGCTCCTCTAACGAGTAACGACAGTGAACTAGTGAAGAGCCCGACTGCTGAGCTAATCGCTTCGGCAAAAACAAAAATGGTACAGTTAGATAGATCATTCAACTAATCGCATCAACGTCCGGAATCGAGCGATGAAGCAATGAAGTTTCCAGAGGAGCTCACGAGGTTACTGTTCACCCGATCGAGATCCAGGCACTTCACAGCGACCGTCCGGCCGGTGGGAATGAACTCCGTGCGGTAGACGACGGCGTTGGCACCGTAGCCCACTTCCTCCAGCAGCCGGTAGTCAGCGGGAGACACGGTGAACGCCGGCGCCGTAGCCCACTTCCTCCAGCAGCCGGTAGTCGACGATGGTGGGGCTGTGATGGCAGTGCAGCTCCCGCTGGACGCCCAGGCTGCGCGACGCACCGGCTCTGCCTGCTAGCCGCGCGACGCCCAGGAGCCACCTGCCGGCCACGCGACGCCCTGGCTCCGCCCGCCAGCCGCGCGACGCCCAGGAGCCGCCCGCCGGCCTCGCGACGCCCCGGCTCCGCCCGCCAGCCGCGGGACGCCCAGGAGCTGCCCGCCGGCCGCGCGACGCCCTGCCTCCGCCCACCGGCCGCCCGCCGCCCAGGAGCCGCCCGCCCAGGAGTCACTCGCCGCCGGCTCTGTTGCCCCCTGTCGTGCCCTAGCTGCCGATTCAATTTGGTTATGTGGCTGTCGAGTGAATGGGAGAAGCAGATGGGTGTGTGCCTGTCGAGTGTCGACTGAATGGGATAAGGGACACTTTCGTCTTTTTTTTTCTTTTTCCTAGACATTTTTTTATGGTCATATTAGTTGGGATGTCACGGAGGTCTAATTCAAGGGCAGACGGTTGCATGAGATTCAAAAAGGAGGGGCAAACATGCAAAATTAAAAAAAGAGGGGCAAACGTGGAATTGGATCTCGAAACAAGGGCAGTCTTGCAATTGGCCCTAATTACAAAATATATTTTCATAATAAATTAATTTAAAGACATAATTGTAAATATTATTCACTAAAAACTTAGTCAAACATGAACCACTTTTCGTGGCACGCAACCCATAGTTGTATTATTTTTAGGCCGGAGGTAGTATTAAATATAGATAAAAAATAAAATTAATTACACAGTTTAGACGACATGAACGAGACGAATCTTTTAAATCTAATTAGATCATGATTGGACACTAATTGTCAAATAACAACGAAATTTGCTACAATATCATTTTGCAAAAAAAATTGCAACTAAACATGCCCCTGGTCCAGGCACAGGCAGGGAGCCACAAAGGCAGAGCCAGTTGGGTGTGTTTAGTTGGTGAAAAGTGAGTGAAAAGTTACTGTAGCATCTTTCGTTGTTATTTGACAAAATTTGTCCTACCATGGACTAACTAGGCTCAAAAGATTCGTCTCGACATTTACAAACAAAATATACAATTAGTTATCTTTTTTACTTATATTTAATGCTCTATATATGCGTCCAAAGATTCGATGTGATGGGTGGAAGAGGAAATATTTTAGGTTTTTGTGAAGTGAACGTAGCGGCATTCTTTCCGAGTAGTACTGTAGGCCAGGAAGGAAGAGATGAGAAGGGTGAAGGGAAGCAGCAGGCAGCAGGGCAGCAGGAAGGTGGTCGTGCGTGCTGGTGCAAGTGAAGTGAGCAGTGGTGGTGTGGGTTTAACGAGGGTAGGCAGTGCTTCAATAAAATTAAAAATATAACGCCCTGTTATATTGAGCTATTCAGCTAAATCAGCAGCCATCCAACAGTATTTTTCTTTCACAATAAACTAGTAAACAGTATTTTAGCCACAGTAATACAACGAAACGAACAGGTCGTAAATCTACGCACCTGCATCCTCCCCTGTCCACTGCTCGGCCGCTCCCGCTCCTGCCTCTCCAAGACTGCTGCTGTCGGTACACACCTGCTGGCTGCTGCGGCACTTGGCTTTCTCCCTGTCCATCCAAGAGACGAACAATTATACTTATACTTGTTTCATTTCAAACGCCAACACATATACGATATGCCAGGATCTATGACGTTAGGCTAGACGCCAATGACAATGGCATTAAACTTGGCGTCAATGATAATGGCGCTAAGATATACGCCACGTCAGCTCCACGCATGCATCGGCGCAACGATCTTGACGCCAATAGGGCTGGCGCCGTGAGCGCCAATCACGACGGCGTCAAGCTGAGGGTCTATTTTTTAAAAGCATTGCGCTAAGGACATATTTAAGAGAATCTTTAAAAAAAAATAAAAATAAAATAAAAAGGCTAAAAAATAAAAAAGACGGCCCCTGCGCCTCCGCCGCTACGCCTACGCGCGACCGTGACCGCGCCCGGCGCCTCCGCCCTCTGCTGCGGTGCTGCCCCACTCGCCCTCTCGCTGCCCTCCGCAGCTCCGCCGGCGGCCGGCGCGCTCCGAGTCGCCGAAGTCCGACGGCCCCGTCCTCGGCCCTCCGCCGGGGACCGGGGTGCCCCGTCCTCTTGCTGCCCCCGCGCCTCCGCGGACAGCGGCTCCGCCGGGCGCCGGCGGTCGGCGTTCAGCGCACACCGGCCTGCCGGCGTGCTGGCCCCTGGCCCTGCTGCTGCGGTGCTGCCCCTTTCCTCAGTACAGGGACAGTGAGGAGTGAGGTATACTGCTGCCCTTGTCCTGTTCTAATATTTTCTTTTGAATATTCAGTGATCCGATTCCGATAGTTTTACTTTCATACTTTGTAGGGTATAATCAGTAGTACTATAGTAGACTAGAATGGAGAGATATTATGCTAAGAAAGATGCTTCAACTTCGAAGATTGCAACTAATCCGATTCCGGTTGTTCTAGCAGGTGGGAAGGCGGGAAGGATGTTCGCGCTGAGCCAGATCGAGCACGACCTGCCGATGCCGCCGCACCTGCTGAGCCGCCCCCTCCCCGACGCCATCAAGGCCGAGCTCGAGAGGCTCTTCTTGGACAAGGTAACGCGGATGTTGGTTCTGTTTAGCCGTGGCATTAGCATTGCTGGGAAAATTTTGCTCGAAGTGCCAGCAATACTCGGACTAAACCCCTTTCGCTCACAGCATTGGTGGGTTCCTAAATGTGTGTATCTGTTTGCGTTTCGCATATGATGCAGGTAATAGCAAACCTTGGGCTGTGCGTTTCTGTCTATGATATCCGATCCATTGAAGGTGGTTCCATCCATCCAGGAGAGGGCTGCTCGACCTATAAAGTAACGCATGCCTTTCGTAACTCTTATGTTCTTGGTATAGTAATATGCTTGCATTAAATGTTTTATTGAAGGTAAATTTGTGGAAGTATCGTGTTTCCCATATAACGTGACCTTCCAAATCATGCGACACGGGTGCTGCCATGTTGCCTGTTTTACACTCTTTAATTTGTGATCAATTGAAGCGAGATGTGAAATCTAATAGGCTGCTTGGTTTGAGGAGTCACCCAATCCTAGATGAGGTGGTGCATCGTGGGTTCATTCCTCAAATTTGGTGGGATGACCCCATTCCTCGTACTAGTACTAATTATTAGCTTGTGAGGAATGAGGTGATGATGCACCAACCTATTCCATTCCACAAACCAAACAAAAAAAGTGGGGAATGAGTAGATGATGGATCACCTCGTTCCCCAAACCAAACACACCATAAGACATAAGTTAATATTTATCTTTTGTCCAGTTTCCTTCTCATTGGTGCTCACTAAGTACTTAAAACTGTTTATAGCAGCGCTTAGCATTTGGTTGCTGTGCTAGAGCGGAAATATTAGCTTTTGTGATTTAGCCTAAAAATGTGTTGCTATGCCGGTTACTTATCCTATTGTTGTTTTTTCTTCTCTTCATGTATGAGTATGATAGCTATTTGCCATCACTTGAAAGGCAAAATCTGCATATTTTCCCAGCATTTTTCTCTTTCCAATGGCCTTGCAACCAAGGCACTTAGCAATTTAGTTCAAATCATGATGGTTCCCAGGCTGTATTTTCTAATTGATTATTTTTAGTTATGATGCTAAGATTCAGTTCTTCCATTTGTCAAAAAAACAATGCTAGTTAGTTTGTTGACATGAATTTGTAATATGGCGTGTTGCTACCTAGTAATGAGTTGGTTTCAGTATAACAAGTTACGATACATGGTTATTGTAATTTCTTTGCTGAATGGTAATGAATTTTGGGTTCCCCATCGTAGAGAAAAAAAAGTTATCATACACGAAGAACCCTTTCTAACTAGAATTACACACCTTTTTTACAGAGAGACCCTTTCTTCCAGTATTGTATTAGTATAATATATCTGATCTCTGCAAAGTTATTTATTTCAATTCTGGGGCTTCCTACACTTTGCAAATTATGCTCAAGATTTCCTTGTTCCTGTTTTGGATAGGTTTCATTTCGTTTGCTGATGTTCAAGCCTTTTAATGGGGAGGTTCTTGTTGGGAGGATTAGTGGATATGATGATAAGGGATTGCAGGGTGAGTTCATTTGGAGAACTGCTTCAGTAGAAACTTCTTGATTCCTGCCCTCATGTGAACTGTCCATGGTCCTTTCTGGTGCTGTGTTTTAGCTTTCTATAATAACTTTGCATGGCATTTATTCATATTTTCACCATTGTATGCCCTAACTTTTAAATGAAAGGTCCAAATGGTTTGGTCATGTCTAATCCGTTCATGCATGAATAAATTTTAAGCCTATTATCTTAACACTTCCAAACTAAATGTTTTTATTGGAAATATTAATTTCATTTTTACAAGCATGGTGCATTACCTGGTTGAATTGGTTGTTACAAAATTTAAATGCTCCATTCCTGTTCTCAGAATTAAATAAAACATCAAATATGTATGGTATTGTTGTAACTACATTTCTTTTAGCTAATAGACCTGCTTCTTTTGCAGTTTCACTTGATTTCTTCAGTGACATTTGCATACCTGGACACTTGATGCAGTATGGCACAGTAAGGTTGTGCACCACCTGTTTTGTTAATTTATTGTTGCAGTATATAAATCGCTAGTATTGTTTAAAGTTGATATGTCATATGTGATTCTGGAGTTATACTGTACAATGCTTCTGGTGTTATATTGTACAATTTTGTTTTGGTTTGTCTTGGAGTAGCATTTCAACCACACTTCCTTTTACATCTGAAGTATGACCTAAATTATTTTAGTTATCATGTCAGTGTACAGTGTACTCCAATCGACTATGATTGTTATGGGACTGTAAAACCATAACATAGTCCGCGAGAAACTAAAATGAAATCTGACTCGGGAAAAAATTATGGAAAAAGATTGCTCTCTCCAGCAAGTAGGTAGCACTTTCGAAGCAGTTAAAAGAACCTTAGTTTAACTTATTGCATTGATGGAACACTGATCTTTTCCTCTGTTTCTGAAGAAAGTATTTTCTGCATAAAGTTCAGTCTATTTTCTTTAGTTCTCATCTTTGTTCAATGTTCATTGAATTTCCAGGGGACCAGATGGTAGGTGGATGCTGAAGACTGAAGATGGTGATGAGCTTTATCTAGATCTAGATGACGAGGTACTTTAAATTTGTGCTTTTGATTAGTTTTTGTTTATTGCAAAACGTTGACTACTTTCTATGGTTTCTGCCCCAACCAAACTCATGATCAATCCAATCATTGTACAGATAAGGTTCTTGGTTTCTAGCACAAAATACCCGCCTATCCCGATTGATCAAAAGGAGGATGACCCACCATTTGCTCCAATGCAGATTGTTGTAAGCATCTACATCTATCCTCATTCTGTATGGTAGATTCTTGAGCATCGCTTCAAGTTGTACTTGCATAAGTATTTTGTTGTATCTTATAAGTTGTGCCAGTTATTGGTGGCTTGATAGTTGATATTTTATAATGTTGGAGTGAAGCCCATGTGGGCCTTGGATAACAAAAAAAAATTTCTAGCGACGACAAATCCCATAATATGGATTTTGTTTTTCTTTGATTCCTTTATTCTGTCAAATGTAACCTCTTTGCTTATGCCTTTCGAGAGAATTATTCTCTTGATATGCTGAATGTTGTCCTTTCATTTTTTTTTACCTCCCTGTATGCATATTGTTGTGCGTATGCAGCCTTACTCTCTTTATATTCATCATGTATGGTGATTTCTGATTAATATCATGCTTTGGCAAATGAAGTCCGTGTTGGATCTACAAATTGTAAACCATTGTTGTGCTTATATGGCATTTTTTCATTTTATATCTTACAAGCTGAGCCAGTTATTTTGTTGTGATGTGTTGTATCCAGTTTGGTGGCTTGATATGTTATAGAACCTATGTTGAAGTGAAGACCATTGGGTCTTAGTGGCTTAGCCCTTAGTCCCATTAACGTGTCTAGCGTCGTTCAGTTTGTACGAGAAATGTTAATTCCATGTTGTCAATGCATGACTGCGTGTTTACATATGGGAAGTGGAGATGTCATGTGAAGCTTGTGATAGAGGGCAAGACAAAAGCTGCGAGGTCATGTGAAGCTGGTATTTTTTGGGTGCATAATGCTTTACTTGTGTCTGTGTCTGCATGAGCATCGCAACTTGTCATTGCTTGCCACCGTGCCATGTCAATGTCAAGCACACTTAATACATGATTCCTTGCATAGTCTATGCACAAAAGTAATATTATTTGCTATGCGTTCCATGCATCATGTGTGGTGTCAAATCTAGAACGCCGAACACACAATTCCTTGCATTAATAAACTGCATAAATAGACAAATCTCATAATCTGGATCGTATTATGCTTTGAATCCCTTATTCTGTCAAACATAACATCTCTGTATGCCTCTTGAGAGAATTATATTCTCCTTATATGCTGAATTTTGTCAGTTCATGTTTTGGTGAGTAATTGTGGTTATGTCTTTGCAGGGAAGTATTAAAGGGGATGGTCTTGGTCTTCTTGCTTGGTGGGTAGCTGATGAAGAGGGGGAGGAGGCGGCAGAGCAAGAGCAATAACATCGTGTTGCTTTAGGGCTCACTTGGTGTAGTTTACAAAATCATCCTGGTAGCATGTGTAAGGTCAGATTCCTAGGAGAGATTATGTATGTATGTATCCCCTGAATTTTTCTAAATATCTGTCAGCTATATAATCAGATAGCGCAGAGATCTCTCCCTGTAAGGGCATTTCAGCAGGCCGGCACCATGGAAGTTCACTTCTAACCAGTGCTTGGTGTCACCCCCCAGCAAACAGCTGGGTAAAAGATCTGGGAGTGGTGAAAGCAACATCTGATGTATAATTTCCTATGAAGTGTAAAACTGGTGGACACTGTTGATATTTTTCCAGCAGTCATGGTTGGCGCGCTTTATTGTCTTTTGCAGCTTGGTGCCTGAAAAAAAAATGCATGTTTGCGATATTTTCAGACCTAGTTGGGTTTGACAAATGATTGGTGAACCTGGTCTCTTTTTGAGCGGTTGTCTCTTTTTGAGCGGTTCTTCTGTTGTATGTGGATTCCACCGTAGGTATTTCGTGGTATGGAAATTGGCTCCGTTGTAACTGTTGCGTCAGTTTGTTGATTCACGCTGTGTCCTTGAAGCTGAGGGATCCATCTACTATTTGCCGGCTGACTATCGCTTTGACGCTAATGAAAGGAGTAAGACTGCTTTCTCATGGTGTACTGTTGTTCTATAATTGGTTACACGTTTGGCTCTTCTGACCTGTTAGTTTTTGATTTGTAGGGTTGGACGTGTAACCGAATGCGGAGGTGAAGTTGGAAGGCTAAATGTCGTCGGTGGTGCTAAGGTTGCTCTTTGCCTTTTCACTCACTCCAAAGTTTTCCATTTAATTTATGCAGCTGGTAGCCAAACAAAAAAGAGATTTCTTTATTATTGAAAAACAGCTAACGTGCTTTTTCCCCTTGTTTTTCGGTGCAATATTTAATACTATTTTTGTTAAAGTTCCTGAGGCTGTTAACTAAAGGTGTTTTTTTGTTCCAAAAAAAGGCTTTGGCAGTTTGTTGCCTGTCAGTGACTGATTTGGTGTATAGCAAGCTATTTGACGTATAGTATTTTCATTTGGTAAGTGGGGCTTTAAGTCATGCTAGATGGTGGCTTAGCTGGATGGAGCTCTTGGATTGACTGAGAAATTATGCTTGTGCAACTAGCCACCAACTCCTAGTTCTGCTTGTTTTTATTATTTTAAAATCTATGTGACTGATGTATCAAACTGCATGTGGGTACCGGCTTGAACATTTTAATACCTGTTGTATGTTGGACATCTTCCATAGGTTTTCCTTTGGAGTCCTATCTTTTGGTTTGTAGATGTGATTCACACCCTCTTTTGATCCTTAATTCTTTTTTTTTTATCCATCCAGATTGGTCCCCTTAGATGTTGGCCAGGTGGTCTATGCCTCTCAAGATCGATTGGTGATCAGGACGTAGGTGAATTTATCATTCTGGTTCCTTATGTGAAGCAAATTAAGGTACACTGCTGGAAAGTCACTTTACACCATTTCTGGAGAAAACTGAATTGTAAACTCTCACTGTAGTGATATCACATTCAAGTACCAGAAGTTCTGCTGGTTGGATATTCTCATTATCATTATCATCTGAATTTTCTGTTGTTATATGAACCTATCCTTGTAAATTAGCTCTAATGTTTGAGGTCAAACTGTATTCTATCCTGTACCTGTTACCTTACTATTCAGATGATACAACACTTTGTCAAGAGAGATATTTTCCAGTACTTATAAACTAACTGCCAGATTTCGTTCTTATTTCCTTTGTTTGCAAAGTTTGCTCATTGTTATATGCAACTATAGTTATGTTTTCTTTTTCTGAGAGGATTATTCTGTGATTTTCTCTGAAGTGTTTCTTTGTTCATTTTAATCTGATCATATTTTGAAAAACAATGTTGTATTGCAATGCTTGTAGCTGTCTAATGCTGGAGGCCGTCTTATTATTTCAAGCGACGGTGTTTGGGATGCTTTGACTGCGGAAATAGCTTTTAGATGTGCACGAGGGCTTCCTCCTGAGGCTGCAGCTGAGCAAATTGTTAAAGTACAATACTAATACCCTTCCCCACCCATCTTAACACAAGGTCTGAAATCCTCAGTTGTACTGTTCCTTACTGGTGTACTGTTTGCAGGAAGCAGTTGAATCAAAAGGATTGAGAGATGATACAACTTGCATTGTTATTGACATAATACCACCAGAGAAACCAAAATGCACTAAAGAATCTCCAAAAACGCCAGGAAAAGGTCTTGTACTTCTAAAAAAAAATTCTTTTTAAGGAAAACAGCGTCTGACTCATTGTCTCTCGCTGATAAGGATACTTATCCTGAGCCAAATTTGGTGGAGGAAGTCTTTGAGGCGGATGCCCATCCCTTTCAAGGAGGTTTGTACGCTATCTCATCTTGATTAGGGATGCATTACAGCTGGCAAATAATTATACTATAAACTTAAGCTTTCCAATTAATAAATGTACTATCATTTCTGGAGCACTGTTTCAATACTGGTTCTAAGATACTTGTTACTACTACAATAAAGAAGTATGATGCTTGCTGCTACTAACGTGATGCCACTTGAGCCGGAAGTATTTTACCTTCATGCAGAAGTTGTATGTGCTGAAATACAAAATACATTAGATTCTTTGATAGGTGCCAGATACCATACGTTGTCTACAAAAGTTTAATTCCTGATAGAGCAGAATGAATGCTGTTGTCAAGTAGGAGTATATAACACCTTCACAAAATATTGAAAAAAACTGGGGTATTGCATTCTTGGGCTAAATTTCTAAAGGGAAGTCAATAGTATTACAGTTTGTGACTATGTGCTATGCTTGTCCTTCATTAAGTGCATGCTATTATGTTAACAGACCATGTAGTTCCTCACACAGTAATCAATTACTCTAGTCACAAATAAGTGACATTTTGGACATTGACCTGGTCTCCAAAACAATACTTTTACTAGTGTCCTTTCTTACAAAAGTATTTATATTCAACATAGTAAAAGTAATACTTTTACTAAACCACATTTCGAGACAATACTCATCATTTTTCCAAATATCCAAACTCAACACATAGAAAGTAATATTCAATCAAATCTCAAAATGGTTGACTTAGAACAACCCCAAAACGTAACTGCTTTCAGTAGTGTTTTCATTTCATGTCTCGAAATAGAAGTAGATGTTTCTTGGAAGGAACAATATCTCATCAAGAACTATTGATCATGGCAATATTGTGAGAAAGCCATGACATCATAAAATGTTGAAAACAAGCTTGTTTTATCAAAATGTGGAGTTGGATTCTAGAAGCATCCAAAACTTTAGATCATGATGCCATGTCTGACATTTGATTTCCGATGAATGCAGGCTTAATTCTGAATATCCTGTCCGAGATATGTTCAAACTTTTTGCATGTGCAATTTGTCAAATTGACTTGGAATCTGGTCAAGGCATATCCATACACGAGGGTTTGTCAAAGCCAGGAAAGCTGCGTCCCTGGGATGGCCCTTTCCTTTGTCACAGTTGCCAGGAAAAGAAAGAGGCGATGGAGGGGAAGCGTCACTCACGAGGTATAAACTGTCCTAGTTCTATTTATATAAACTGTCCTAACTGTCCTAGTTCTATTTATATAAACTGTCCTATTTCTTTTCATACAGCTTACCAAACCCATAGTGTTTTAGTGACAAATCAAACATTATGTCCTTACATCTGCAGATTCCTCATCAAGAAATAGCGGGTCAAGTGACTAGTGACTGAAGCCAAGAGTCATCTTGAGGCAACCACCTCTGTTCGTTTCGCTGGTTTATTGTGGCTGAAAATACTGTTCGCTGGTTTATTGTGAGAGAAAAACACTGTTGGATGACTGCTGGTTTATTGTGACGAGCTAATTCTTGTTGCAGTTGTCATTCTTGCAGCACTTCCTCTATTACATGGAATTACCATTGGATAGAGACAGATGTTGGAAGGTGCCATGCCTAAATATGCTGGAATTATACGGTACTGGACCATAAACCAAATTCAATCGCCTCTAGATACGACACCAGCGTCTTCGGCAGGGCTTGTAGCAGTATCTCATGCAGGTAATGATGGCAAGAGATTGTTAGTGAAGAATGTCGACAGTGGCCAATAGTCATTCTCCCCTTAATTGTTCGCTAGATTCCAGCGTGGAACAAGCATCCACGTCACTCCAATTTTTAAGGCCGTCGAATCTTGCATCGGATGGCCACCGTTGATTGGAGCGGATTTTATCCTAAGCGGCTTCTGCCGCTCCTTCACTTCCATCAGCTTTTCCTCTGGTTTCGTCGGTTTTCTGCAGCTTCTGCTCCGGAGCCAGCCCATCTAATATATACCTAGCTTCCGATTCGCATTCTTGACCCTTCTGGCACAAAAAAAAATCGGCCTCTTCTCTTCCCCGTCCTCCCGCAGCTTGGCGCCGCCGCTCGCGCCTTCGCCCCTGTCCGCGCTTCCCCTTCCTCCTCCTTTGCGTCGCCCTCCCTCGTCTGCCACTCATCTCTGTTTCTCCCTCCCCTCCCTCCCTCTCTCACTCTCCCCTTCCCTCCTGAGGCAGTGGCGGGCGCGAGGCGAAGGCGCCCCCTGCGGGCCGGCCCGCGCCGGCAGGGGTGGGACCCAGCGGCCCCCCTCCCTCTCCCTCATCCTCCGCGGGGGCTCATTCTGCTGGTCCATGTCCTACAGGGACCTAGACTGTGTGGCGACGTTCGACGAAACCCTAGCCCGTTGCTTTTGCCCAGGTCGGTCCTTATACAATCACCCTGTTCGATCTTCCATGTTTTCTCCTGCTGTGATAGTGGCAACGATTTCCTCCTCTTGCTGTGATAGTGGCAACGATTTCCTCGTGCCTCAGTCAGTACGTCGTGTTTCGCTTCTGCCGTTGCAGGTCTGGGCGTTCATGAGGCTTCTGCTCCTATGTACACCCCGGCTCCCCATCCTCGGCCTCATCGTCCTCCACGACGCTCTCCAGGAGGAAGAGGCGCTTGCAAACTTTGTTGTGGCCGCGGTTGTACTTCTCGTCGCAGTTATAGCACAGGCCGAGGCGGCGGCGCTCCTCTTGTTCGGCTTGGGAGAGGCGCTTGATCGGCCTTCCCTCCACACTGACCGGGGTCGCCGGGGGTGTCGGTGCAGCAGGGGGCGCCGACAGTGCTAGCGGTGGTGTTGGCGCCGGTAGGAGGCCGCGAGACGCGGTACGGGCAGGCGCCACCGTGTACTGCTCCCTGAGCTCCAGCTTGCGGGCTAGACTCATCGCCCCAGCGAGGGTCTGCGGGTTGTGCACCTCGACGTCGAAGTTGAGCGGAGGACCGAGGCCGCCGGTGAAGAGCTGCACCCGCTGGAGTTCGGCGAGGGGTCCAGCACGGGGGAGCAGCGCCTGGAAGCGGTCCTGGTACTCGGTGACGGTGCTGGTGCGGCGGCAGTCGGCCAACTCGAAGAGGGGGTTGGAGCGCAGCGGCGGCCCATAGCGTAGGTGAAGGAGTTCCGTGAACCGACGCCAGGATGGGGTACCTTCGTCCGTCTGGACTTGGATGTACCACATTTGCGCAGCCTCCTCCAAATTGTAGGAGGCCATCCAAACTTTCTCCTCCATGATGCGCTGCTGATGGAAGTACGACTCGCAGCGATTTATGAAGATGAGCGGGTCGGACTTGCCGTCGTACCACGGAAAATCCATCTTTTGGAAACGCGGCGGACGATCTTGGTGGTGCTCGCCGAAACCTGTGCGGCCAGCGGCGCCGGAACCACCGAGCGGCGCGCGAACAGCATCCAGGCGTTGGATGGCCTGGGCGTTGGCCTCCACGGACGTCCGGAGGGACGTGAGGGAGGTGACGAGGGTGTCCAGGGTGGCCTGGATGGCGGTGATTGCGGCGGCGGTGTCGGTAGGTTCACCCATGGCGGCAGCAGGACGTGGTGCGGGCGGCACGGGGGCTGGTGGTGGCTGGGCTGATCGAGAATGCCTGGTCGCTGATACCAGGTTGTCAAGGGCCTCAAACCCTCGGGGTAGCTGGACCGCGGCTACGGAGTTCGTAGCCTTGATCCGTGGCGTAGGGCGGAGGTTTTACCCCTCCGCTCCTAGCTTCGGTTGTAGAAGAGAGAGATTAGATGGCGAATATCTTTCTTGATTCTCCAATTGTCTGGTTACAAGAATATATATGGCCTAAGGCCCAACCGAATAGAGCAACCTGCTCCTAAGATTAGGGAATAGAAATAGGAAACTAATCCTGACTTTACTCCTAGCCACCGGCGGCTGGCTCGCCCTGGGCCATCCCTGCTGAAAGGATCAAGATGCCCAAGAGGGGGGTGAATTGGGTTTTTTTTCTAAAAATTAATTGCAAGAATTAAATCCTACAAACCGGAATTCACCCCTAGTGCCTACTTGTGTTCCTAGAGATTCTACCGGTAAAAGTTTTGCACCCTAGTTTCCAATCCTAGTCTAGCATGGCAATTCTAGGAAAGTAAATCAAGCAATGAAAGTAAATACACGAAAGTAAATGCTTGAATGTAAGGGTAAGGAACACGACGATGTTTTCCCGAGGTATCGGAGAGTCGCCACTCCCCACTAGTCCTCGTTGGAGCATCCACGCAAGGGTGTAGCTCCCCCTTGATCCGCGCAAGGATCAAGTGCTCTCTACGGGCTGATTCTTCGACACTCCGTCGCGGTGAATCGCCCAAAACCGCTCACAAGATGAGTTAGGTCATCCACAAGCTCCGCCGGATGATCACCAAACTCCCAATCACCACCAAACCGTCTAGGTGATGGCGATCACCGAGAGTAACAAGATAGAACTCTCACTTGACCACAACAAGCCTAATGAGAAGATGGATGCACACTTGCTACTCTCTATTCACTAGTGAGGCACTCTCAAGCTTTGATTCTCAAAACACAATCCTCACTAGAGCTCTTGCACTCCCTTGCACTCCAAAGGTGTTTCTCAGCTGAACAAATGAGCAAGAGACCTCTAAAAGAGGTGGTGGGGATGTATTTATACACCCCACAGACAAATCCAACCGTTACCTGCCAACTCAGCAAAATACGAGGTGACCGGACGCGCCGGTCGAAGTGACCGGACACGCCGGTCGCTCGTAACGGTCGAAAACCTGAAATAACGGCTGAGTGACCGGACGCGCTGATCAGGGGTGACCGGACGCGTCCGATCGTGCAGGGAGCTTACTGTACTCTGACCTGACGCGCGACCGCGTCCGATCAGTGATGACCGGACGCATCCGGTCGTCAGAGTACCTTACTAGAATGTGACCGGACGCGCCGATCACACCCCAGTCGCATCCGATTAGGTGATTTCCCTCAAGTGACACGTGTCAGTCTGAACACTGCGTCCGGTCCTCACAGGGACCGCGTCCGGTCAACAGAGCTGAAACACAGTCACGGTTTAGAACTAACCGGACGCGTCCGGTCATACCAGACACCACGTCCGGTCAAGGGAAAACGTCTCTAAACACTCCAAAACGCGACGCAACTTGAACCAAGTTGCTTCCAACTGAACTTTGAGCTATTCTAGAGCTACCTAGTGCTAAGTTTGACAAGTGTGCACCACATCTAAACATAAGACTCACCTAGGTCAAGCTACTCGCTCATGCCCCCCTTTATAGTACGGCCAAAGGAAAAAGCAAAGATCCTAACGACTATTCCGAATGTAAACCTTGACATCCGGAACTAACCGTCCTTAATCTTGACGTCAATCCTTTGAAAACCGAAACGATTTCCATCAAGGGGCATGAATACCATGGTGCCCAAAGCAGTTATCAACTCCATGACCTAACTTACCAAAGTTTCTGTAAAACACACGTTAGTCATGGTAATAAAGCGTTGTCATCAATTGCCGAAACCAACTCTCGGGGCCTAGATGCTTTCACCTGCGCGTTCAACGCGCTCAGCCACACGCCGCACATCACGGGCGCGCCGACATCTGGTGTAGGTCCGGCCCCACATGACATCTCTCCCCCCTGGAGAGCCAGCTCGTCCTCGAGCTGGAAAGCTGGATAACGCTCTCGGAAAGCGTCAAGGTCCTCCCAAGTAGCCGAAGCCGCTGTTTCGCCCTTCCAGTGTACGAGAACCTGCTGAACGCCACGGGCGAGACGGTATGCATGGCGCGTTCCAGCTCAGGGTCGACGGCACCATGATGTATGGTTGGCAGTGGAGGCGGTGCCGCCAGAGCAGGGTCGACGAACTTCTTGAGAAGCCCCACGTGGAAGACATCATGGAGCTTGGCGCGCGCGGGGGGGGGGGGGGGGGGTAGCTCGAGACGCACGGTGACGGGGTTGATGAGCTCGACGACGCGGTACGGCCCGAAGAAGCGAGGCTTCAACTTGCCTTTGGTGACTTAGGGTAGCGAAGCCGGAGCGCGATGGCGAAGGCGAAGGAGCACCCAGTCACCGACCTCATAAGAGACCGAGCAGTGCAGCTTGTCATAGTGCTTCTTCTGGACCGCCTGAGCCTGCTCCAAGCGGTAGCGAACATCCGCCAGGAACTCTGCCCAGCCAGCCATGTTCCGAGCGACGGCGGCAACACGAGTTTCACCCCGCTCATATGACCGGATGGTGGGAGGATCGCGGCCATACACCACCTTAAAAGGCGTGTCACCCAACGACGTTTGGTAGGCAGTGTTGTAGACATACTCCGCCCATGGGAGCCAGCGGACCCACTGGCGCGGCCGATCACTGGTGAAGCAGCGGAGGTACATGACGATGACGCGGTTGGCCGCCTCCGTCTGGCCATCAGCTTGGGGGTGGAAAGCAGTCGTCATGTGAAGCTTGGTGCCCATGAGCCGCATGAGCTCGTGCCAAAACGTGGAGGTGAACACGGGTCCCGGTCCAACACCATGGACTGAGGAACACCGTGGAGACGCACAATGTCGGCGAAGAAGGCCTGTGCCACGGACTCTGCAGTATAGGGGTGAGCCAACGAGATGAAGTGACAATACTTGCTGAAACGATCCACCACCGTTAAGATCATCGATTTCCCGCCCACACGGGGAAGGGCCTCCACAAAGTCAAGACCAATGTCGGCCCAGACCATCGTCGGCACTGGAAGAGGCAGCAACAGTCCGGCTGGGTGAAGGTGCTCGGACTTATGCCGCTAGCATGTGGCGCACGCGCGGACGAAGTCCTGAACCACTCGGCGCATGTCGGGGAAGTGGAAGTCGCGGCAGAGTTGGTGCAGAGTGCGCTGCACCCCCTCGTGTCCGTCCTCATGCATGGCAGTGAGGATCTCCTGGAGGAGCCGCAACGACCGCGAGACGTAGAGCCTGGTGTCGAACGTCACCATGCCGTCGCACAGGGCCCATGGCGCTGCCCGGGAGCCAGCAAGGATCGCATCGCGCGTGGCGACGAGCGCGGGATCTGTGGACTGAGCTTGCCAGAGGCGCTCGATGAAGTCGAACCGCAACGCCGAGACGGCCAGCACGGCCCCCTCCTCCGTGTCGCGGCGTGACAGGGCGTCGGCCACCGTGTTCGCTGCGCCGGGTTTGTACTCCACCGTGAAGTCGAAGCCGAGGAGTTTGCCCACCCAGTGGTGCTGTGGGATCATGGCGAGCCGCTGATCGAGGAGGTACTTGAGGCTGTAGTTGTCGGTGCGCACCACGAACCGACGTCGGATCGTGGCGAGCCGCTGATCGAGGAGGTACTTGAGGCTGTAGTGGTCGGTGCGCACCACGAACCGACGTCCCCAGAGATATGGGCGCCAGTGACGAATGGCGAGGACCAGGCCGATCAACTCCCGCTCATAGGCCGCGAGAGCACGGTGTCGCGGGGCCATGGGTCGGCTGAAGAAGGCCAGTGGGTGCTTGTCCTGGATGAGCACCGCACCGAACCCGTGCGTGGAGGTGTCGCACTTGATGACGAACGGCTTGTCGAAGTCAGGAAGGGCAAGGACCGTGGCGGAGGTGACAGCGTGCTTGAGCACCTGGAACGCCGCCGCTGCCTCCTCAGTCCAGTGGAACCCATCCTTCTTGGTGAGCGTCGTTAGTGGTGCAGCGATGGAGCCGTATTCGTGGACGAATTTGCAGTAGTAGCTCGCCAAGCCGAGGAAGCCCCGGACCACGCGCGCTGAACGCGGTTGCGGCCAGTCCATGACCGCCTGAACCTTGGCCGGGTCCATGGCGACGCCCGCCTCGCTGATGATGTGGCCCAGGAAGGAGATGGAGTTGACGCCGAAAGCGCACTTAGAGCACTTGACGAAGAGGCGGTGCTGACGCAGCACGAGGAGGACGGCGCGCAGGTGACGAAGATGATCCGCCCAAGTGGAGCTGTATATTAGGATGTCGTCAAAAAATACAAGGACGAACCGGCGGAGGAAGGCGCACAGTAAGTCGTTCATCAGGGCCTGGAATGTGGCGGGGGCGTTGCAAAGCCCGAACGGCATCATCAGGAACTCGTAGAGGGCATCGTGAGTGCGGAACGCCGTCTTGGCGATGTCGGCGGGGTTCATGCGGACCTGGTGGTAGCCCGAACGAAGGCCCAGCTTGGTGAAGAACTTGGCGCCGTGCAGCTCATCCAGCAGCTCGTCGACCACCGGGATCGGGAACGCGTCCTTGACCGTGATCACATTGAGGGCCCTGTAGTCGACGCAGAAACGCCACGACCCATCGGCCTTCTTGACAAGGAGGACCAGGGATGAGAACGCGGACGTGCTGCGGCGAATAAGCCCTTGCTCCATCATGGCGGCACACTGACGCTCCAATTCGTCTTTGTGCGCGGCGGGGTACCTGTAGGGACGGACGGCCACCGGCGGAGCACCCGGGAGCAGGTGGATGGCGTGGTCACGGCCGCGCTGGGGAGGAAGGCCATGGGGCTCCGTGAACACGTCGTCGAAGGAGGCCAGCAGGGCGTCCAGGAGAGGTCCCCCAGCGGTGGGCGCACTGGGAACAGGGCCGCCCGTGGTAGTCGCACCGAGGGCAGGAACCTCGGACCCGGCGACGCCGTGCCAGCATAGCAGCCTACCGTTCCGCGCGAAGGACAGTGTCCTGGCGGTGAAGTCCCAGGTGAGAGGACCCAGGCCCGTCATCCACTGAGTCCCCATGACAATGTCGTAGCCGGCCAGGGGCATGACGAACAGATCGGCGGTGAACTGCTCGCCCTCGATGGCGACCGTGGCGTGGCGAATGACGCCAAGGCACGGAATGCGTTCGCCGTTGGCCACCGTTGCTGTAAGGTGTTGACGGTTCTTAAGTATCAATTATAACCATCAAATAAATAAAGAAAAGGACCTATATGCAAGCAACACCTAGAATTAGGGTTTGATCTAACAGAATTCCACGAGTTTTGCTGTTTATCTATTTCTGCAGGGGGTTATCAGGAAATACGGAAGAAAGACCCACATGTCGGATTAATGACGGGATATTAACCGAACACGTAATTATCTTACATCTAGAAGATTCCAGAAGCCACGGGAACGAACGGGAGCCGTAACGGGGCCGGACACAGGGCGCCCGCCCTGTGCCCTAGGGCGCCCGCCCTGCCCCCGGGACCAATCAGGTCGAGTTTCGCGGATTATGCTCCACCGCCTTTGAGGATCAAGGAAAACCGTAGGATGAAGGTCGGTTTGATCCGACGGTCCAGATTCATCCAAAAGGGCTATATAAGCAAGGCCCCTGACCCCTGGTGGAGAAGACCCCAATTCATTATTCAGTTGCATATCTCTAGTTAGGGTTTAGAGAGAGAGGTTCCCTCTAGGGTTCCCACCTCTTAGGGCTTAGCATCCAATGTGAAAGTAGAATTAGTTCTACTAGATTGAGAGAGATAGAGTGGAGGTGTAGATCGGAGGAAGCCGGCCTGTCGGTGTCTACTCCGAGGTTGTACCTGCGGGAGCAAGTTCTTCTAACCCGAGGCTTGTTCTCAGGATTCTTCAGTATTTCGACTTCTAAATTCTAGTAAGTTCTTTGTTTTATTGTTCTTTGGTTTATGAGTTTACTTTGATCTCTTCGCGTAGAGTTTAGAGTAATCATCTCTAGCGTAAACGTGGTGTTTAAGCTAGGATACTCATAGATATCCCCTCGTCTAGCCGGACCGTGGTAGTAGCGAGGAACGTGACAATTTCGAGTTACCTTTGTATTCCATATCCCGTTAGCAGGATCGATAGGGTTTATAGGTGCGGGTTGAACATCCTTTGTGGTGTCTAGATTCCGTAAACCTCCCCAATAGAACAGTAGATCATCCTTACCAAGGTTAGAAGAAGAGTGCGGTTGTAGTCTTCTCTATACATCACTCACATCGAATCATAGTGGTTGTAGCCTAAAGGTTAGTAGTAATAGATTTGGTTAGTCAGATGCACTCTTTCTCCTAAAGGTAAAAATATAAATACGATACCCAGGATAACATCTCGGGTGAAGTGCTCACCGATATCCGTGCGCTTGCGGATCCTATTTCCTAATTGCGTTACCAAATATCAACAAGCATTTCTGGCGCCGTTGCCGGAGAGAAAGACGGTTTGCTGAGATAACCTTGAGTCTTACTACTAGCTTGTATTCATACTTTTTATTTTCTTATCTTTTTCATTCTTTCTTTTTATTTTTACCAAAAATGGAAAACCAAGGTTCTATATCTATCTTTGATGCCGCAACACCTTCAGCAACTGACCTTTTACCATGGGAGTCATCACAGCCTATCCAAACATCCCAGTATAAGTTAAGTTCAAGGTTGATTGCGATGATTCAAAATTTATCTTTTTCGGGAAAGGAAGATGAAAACCCTTACCTTCATATTAGAGATTTTGAGCAGACATGCGATTGTCTTCGCATTGATGGCATCTCTGATAAGACTTTACGTTGGAAGCTTTTTCCTTTTTCTTTAAGAGGAGAAGCTAGACGATGGTATAGTCAGAAGGTAAGTCAACAGCAAGGTGAATGGGGAGTTTTAAGAGCCAACTTTTGTCTAGATTTTTATTCCCTTGACCGTACTGGTGACCTTAGACTCGAAGTCCTATCTTTTAAACAAAAAGATAATGAAACTTTGGGGAAATCCTGGAAACGTTTTTCTGATCTTTTAGAATCTGGTCCAAAACTTTTGCTTGAAGACACTGTTCTTTTATTTCACTTTTTTCAAGGTCTTCAGAAAGATAATAAACAATTGCTGCATATTATGGCTAGAGGTTCTTTCTTTCGTATCCCTACTGATGAAGCTAAGGGGATCTTGAATAGAATCCTAGAAGCTGAGATGGATAATGCCCTCCATGATAAAACCTACGAAGCCGAAGTAGACACTCTGCCAAATTTTTCATCTACTTTAGCTATCCCAGGTTCTGAGCCACAAAAGGAAGAAATTCTACCATCTGATTTCATGCTAGACATAGAATCCGATCTCTTTGCCGATTTTGGAAACATTTCAAACTACCATTCTATAGACCGACCCTAAAATGGCCAATTTAGCATTTGTTTACCAAGTGAACGTCAATTGAGAGAGCTTATCTCGGTTATGAGTAGCGAATGGTTAGAGGAGTCAGAGCTTTCCTCTGAAGTAATCTGAGTGGACACACCCTCTATAACTATACGCTGTGCTTATAATTCTGATCAATTTAACGCTCTCTATAATCCTGTTGTGGGGATCAATATTATGTCCGAAGCTTTTGTACTTAATTTATTTGGGAAACTTGTTTTAACCCCCACAACAATGGTCATAAAGGAATCTTCGGGACGATTAGTCCCCAGTCTTGGAATTATTAATGTCCTACCCTTTATGGTAGAAGGCTCCATGGTTCATTTGAACTTTTATATCTTTGATATATGGGGTTTCGACCTACTGATTGGACAACCTTTTAGAAGACTCCTTTATGAAGGTCAAACTGGAAAGCTCCACATTTCCTTGGGAAAGGATTTTAAACTTCCAATTACAATAACTCACTCCTTGAATAATAAGACCGAGCCATATCTTTTGCCTGATTCTATGGAGGAGGTAAAGGCTGCATCTCTAGAACTTTTAAATGAATCAGACTTAGAAGAGGAAGCCCCTTTCTTCATAGAAGAGGAAGCTGAACCTTCTGAACCTGAACCTTTAGATGAGTTTGCAGAAACACCCAGACCTCCTATAGAGCTTAAAACTTTACCACCCGGTCTTACCTATGCTTTCCTAAACAATAATCCAGAGTTTCCTGTGATCGTTAGTAATAAACTCACTCAGGAGCAAACTCTGCGATTAATGACCATTCTTGAAAAACACCACTCTGTTTTCGGCTACTCACTTCAAGATCTCACAGGAATCAGTCCTATGATTTGTACCCATCGTATTCCGATAGATCCTTCTGTTACACCCTCTCGAGAGCCTCAACGTAGACTTAATAACGCGATGAGAGAGGTAGTTAAAAAAGAAGTTATAAAGTTGCTGCATGCAGGGATTATATATCCTGTGCCACATAGTGAGTGGGTAAGCCCTGTTCAAGTTGTGCCTAAAAAGGGAGGCATGACTGTTGTTACTAATAATAAGAATGAGCTAATTCCGTAACGCACCGTCACTGGGTGGCGGATGTGCATAGACTATAGAAAACTTAATAAAGCCACGAAAAAGGATCATTTTCCTTTGCCTTTTATAGATGAGATGCTTGAGCGGTTAGCAAAACACTCTTTTTTCTGTTTTCTAGATGGATATTCAGGGTATCACCAGATCCCTATCCATCCTGATGATCAAAGCAAAACCACTTTTACATGCCCATATGGAACTTATGCTTATCGTAGAATGTCTTTTGGGCTATGTAATGCACCAGCTTCTTTTCAAAGATGCATGATGTCTATATTTTCTGATATGATTGAAGAGATTATGAAAGTTTTCATGGATAATTTCTCAGTTTATGGAAAAACTTTTGATAGTTGTCTTGAGAACTTAGATAAGGTTTTGCAAAGATGTGAAGAAAAGCACTTAATCCTTAATTGGGAAAAATGTCATTTTATGGTTAGAGAAGGAATAGTGTTAGGACACCTAGTGTC
The DNA here is from genome assembly GCA_038087645.1 of Saccharum hybrid cultivar R570. Classification (NCBI taxonomy): domain Eukaryota; kingdom Viridiplantae; phylum Streptophyta; class Magnoliopsida; order Poales; family Poaceae; genus Saccharum; species Saccharum hybrid cultivar. Next base: position 1,971,078 of record JAQSUU010000563.1, on the reverse strand, counting down.
TGAAAGAGGTATTGAGGTAGATAGAGCTAAAATTGAAGTAATTGAACAACTACCTCCACCTGTGAATATAAAAGGAATTCGAAGTTTTCTTGGCCATGCTGGTTTTTATCGCAGATTTATAAAAGACTTTTCATTTATTGCGAGACCACTTACTCTTTTGCTAGCCAAGGATGCTCCTTTCGAATTTGATGATGCATGTCTAAATTCTTTCAATTTATTAAAGCAAGCACTCATCTCTGCACCAATCATTCAACCCCCTGATTGGTCGTTGCCTTTTGAAATTATGTGTGATGCTAGTGATTATGCTGTGGGGGTAGTTTTGGGGCAAACAAAAGACAAAAAGCATCATGCAATTGCTTATGCAAGTAAAACTTTGACAGGGGCTCAACTTAATTATGCAACCACTGAAAAAGAGCTTCTGGCTGTTGTTTTTGCCATTGATAAATTTAGATCTTATTTAGTTGGAGCTAAGATAATTGTTTACACTGATCATGCTGCATTAAAATATTTGCTCACTAAAAAAGATGCTAAACCTCGCCTAATTAGATGGATCTTGTTACTCCAAGAATTTGACTTAGAAATAAAAGATAAAAAGGGAGTAGAAAATTCTGTTGCTGATCACTTGTCTAGAATGTACTTTAAGAATTCACAGGAACCCCCCATTAATGACTTACTCCGGGACGACATGCTTTACGGGATTAACAGATCTGACCCCTGGTATGCAGATATTGTTAATTTATTGTTTCAGGTTATGTACCACCCGGAGCAAACAAGAAGAAGCTTATTCAGGAAAGTTGTTCACATATATGGGATGAGCCATATCTCTTCCGAGTATGCGCTGATGGCCTACTTAGAAGATGTGTGACCACTGAGGAAGGATTGAAGATCATCGACAGATGTCACTCATCACCATACGGAGGTCACTATGGAGCATTCCGTACACATTCAAAGATCTGGCAATGTGGATTCTACTGGCCTACGATGTACGATGACATAAGGCAATATATCAGAAGATGTGGGCCATGTTAAAGGCACGGAAACATAAATACAAGAGATGCTATGCCACTCACCAACAACCTTCAGATTGAGCTCTTTGATATTTGGGGAATAGACTACATGGGTCCATTTCCCCCATCAAAGAAGTGTGAGTTCATCTTGGTGGCGGTTGATTACGTCTCCAAGTGGGTAGAGGCACTACCTTGCAAACATGCCGACAATATCAGTTCGAAGAGGATGTTTGAGGAAATCATATTTTCAAGATTTGGAGTCCCCAGGATAGTGATAAGTGATGGAGGATCACACTTCATTGACAAGCGCTTTGAGCACTATCTATCAAGACATAGAATCCGTCACAACGTCGCTACTCCCTATCATCCTCAGACAAGTGGCCAAGCAGAGACTTCTAACAAGCAAATCAAGAATATTCTTCAGAAGACGGTGAACGAGATGGAAACAGCATGGAAGGACAAGTTACCCGATGCACTCTGGGCTTACCGGACAGCATACAAGACCCCAATTGGAATGTCTCCATACCAATTGGTATACGGAAAGACCTGTCACCTACCTGTTGAACTTGAGTTCAAGGCACACTGGGCCATAAAAAGATGGAATATGGACCTAGATATCGCCGGAAAACATAGAAGAATGCAATTATCGGAGTTAGAAGAATGACGGGAGAAAGCATATCACAATTCAAAGATCTACAAAGAAAGAGTCAAGAGATGGCATGACAAGAGGATCAAGAAGAAGGAGTTCTCACCCGGAGATAAGGTATTACTTTTTAATTCCAGGGTGAAGCTTTTCGGGCATAGAAAGCTCCAGAGCAAATGGGAAGGACCATTCAAGGTAATTCATTCATCATCCCACGGAGCTATCACACTTCAAAATGATGAAGGTACGTTATTCAAGGTAAATGGTCAACGTCTTAAATTATTTTTAGAGCCCAATAAAGAATTAGAAGAAATAGACGTGATCAATTTTTACCTTCCAATTAAAAATTAAAGCCGGGATGACCTTGCCGACGCCAACAAGAGGATCGATGAGTTAGAGCATAGTCTTAGGAGGCGTGAGCGTCGCTGAGCTATCTAGATTAGATCTTGGGGCTATATATGTCTTAGTTATTATTAGATTCGATTAGGTTCGCTTATAATCAGTTTAGATCTATTATATTCGGTTATTATTATTATTCGGTTGTAATAAATGCCTCAAGATTAATAAAGATTATTATTAGTATGTCTTGTGTGTCTCTACTTTACTTTTGTGCAAGAAAGCAGAAAACAAGTATGGGGGAGATTCCCTGACATGTCACACACACTTCGATCGCACCACTCCATGAACCAGGTACACACTCTGCACACTTCTATTACACACTTACACACTCACCTTAGTTTGTGCAGAATTTTATCTCTCTAAACATGATAAATTAAAAGGATAAAAATGCTTATAATCATGATCAATCTCACTCTGTGATATTTCCTGGGAACCTGCAATTATTAAAATTATTTCAAAACCCTGTGTTGCTAAAAGTCATTGTGGAATAAGAGATGGTAAGGGTATGAGTACCTTATTCTTAGTATCTTTATTGCTTGGAGAATTTGTTTTAAAAATCTCAAAATTATAGCTACCATCCTCAAGTTTTATATGCCTGCTAAACATGAAAATATTAATTAAAGCTATCTGCTTTGTATTGAGTTTGTTCAAAACAAGTTAGACCCTTATTGAGAGATTTATCATACTCCTAAGATCAAGACATTTTTATTCAGAAAGATTCACTCTTCCGAAGTATTATTGCGTTAGAGGCATGGGCTATGCAAAATTATGAATATATTGAGGAAATAAAAAGGAGCAAGTGCTCGATAACCTCGTGAAAAAAAATGGACAAGTGTCCGGCAGTAGAATTAGGGGTACCTCGGTATCCACCCAAATGAAAAAAATGAGATATGATAAAAATATGATGAAAAGAAAATGATAGCCCATGGTCCCTCTAATAAGCAATATGCCAGTAAGAGTGACAAGTTTTTAATTTTCAAAATCTTTGATCTAAGAGTATGGCATTCTTCTCCTCGGATCCGGTTTTGACCATACAATAAATGCAAGGTATGCATGCTTAAAGAATTATTTTTTGCAAAATCAAAACAGCCTCAGAGAGAAATATAAAAGATAATGAGTGACTCTGAGAGCACCTATGAGGATAAAGGTATGCTAAGTTTTTCTTTTCAAAAATATGTAAAAACTCCAAGTGATAGGGATTAAGAAGAAGAAAGGCTCTTTACTCTGACCATATATTTCCCTGACTATAAGTGCACAGTGGATTTTTACAACACCCTGCATGTATGAAAGAATGTTTCAAACCCAGATGAATTATTAACCAACCTTTTCTCGAGGACGAGTAAAAGCCTAAGTATGGGGGTGTTTGTTGACGGTTCTTAAGTATCAATTATAACCATCAAATAAATAAAGAAAAGGACCTATATGCAAGCAACACCTAGAATTAGGGTTTGATCTAACAGAATTCCACGAGTTTTGCTGTTTATCTATTTCTGCAGGGGGTTATCAGGAAATACGGAAGAAAGACCCACATGTCGGATTAATGACGGGATATTAACTGAACACGTAATTATCTTACATCTAGAAGATTCCAGAAGCCACGGGAACGAACGGGAGCCGTAACGGGGCCGGACACAGGGCGTCCGCCCTGTGCCCTAGGGCGCCCGCCCTGCCCCCGGGACCAATCAGGTCGAGTTTCGCGGATTATGCTCCACCGCCTTTGAGGATCAAGGATAACCGTAGGATGAAGGTCGGTTTGATCCGACGGTCCAGATTCATCCAAAAGGGCTATATAAGCAAGGCCCCTGACCCCTGGTGGAGAAGACCCCAATTCATTATTCAGTTGCATATCTCTAGTTAGGGTTTAGAGAGAGAGGTTCCCTCTAGGGTTCCCACCTCTTAGGGCTTAGCATCCAATGTGAAAGTAGAATTAGTTCTACTAGATTGAGAGAGATAGAGTGGAGGTGTAGATCGGAGGAAGCCGGCCTGTCGGTGTCTACTCCGAGGTTGTACCTGCGGGAGCAAGTTCTTCTAACCCGAGGCTTGTTCTCAGGATTCTTCAGTATTTCGACTTCTAAATTCTAGTAAGTTCTTTGTTTTATTGTTCTTTGGTTTATGAGTTTACTTTGATCTCTTCGCGTAGAGTTTAGAGTAATCATCTCTAGCGTAAACGTGGTGTTTAAGCTAGGATACTCATAGATATCCCCTCGTCTAGCCGGACCGTGGTAGTAGCGAGGAACGTGACAATTCCGAGTTACCTTTGTATTCCATATCCCGTTAGCAGGATCGATAGGGTTTATAGGTGCGGGTTGAACATCCTTTGTGGTGTCTAGATTCCGTAAACCTCCCCAATAGAACAGTAGATCATCCTTACCAAGGTTAGAAGAAGAGTGCGGTTGTAGTCTTCTCTATACATCACTCACATCGAATCATAGTGGTTGTAGCCTAAAGGTTAGTAGTAATAGATTTGGTTAGTCAGATGCACTCTTTCTCCTAAAGGTAAAAATATAAATACGATACCCAGGATAACATCTCGGGTGAAGTGCTCACCGATATCCGTGCGCTTGCGGATCCTATTTCCTAATTGCGTTACCAAATATCAACATAAGGCGGGGACGGCGCTGGAGTGGAAGGCCAGTCTGCTGCGCTGCTCCCTCCGAGATGAAGTTGTGGGTGGAGCCTGTGTCGAACAGCACGACGAGGGAGACACCCGCCAGCGACACGCGAAACTGGAGAGTGTCGCTGACACGGACGCCCACAATGGCGTGCAGGGAGTAGTTCGGTGACTCCTCGGCAGCTGGCTCCCCATCCTCGGCCTCATCGTCCTCCACGACGCTCTCTAGGAGGAAGAGGCGCTTGCAAACTTTGTTGTGGCCGCGGTTGTACTTCTCGTCGCAGTTATAGCATAGGCCGAGGCGGCGGCGCTCCTCCTGTTCGGCTTGGGAGAGGCGCTTGATCGGCCTGCCCTCCACACTGACCGGGGTCGCCGGGGGTGTCGGTGCAGCAGGGGGCGCCGACAGTGCTAGCGGTGGTGTTGGCACCGGTAGGAGGCCGCGAGACGCGGTACGGGCAGGCGCCACCGTGTACTGCTCCCTGAGCTCCAGCTTGCGGGCCAGACTCATCGCCCCGGCGAGGGTCTGCGGGTTGTGCACCTCGACGTCGAAGCTGAGCGGAGGACCGAGGCCGCCGTTGAAGAGCTGCACCCGCTAGAGTTCGGCGAGGGGTCCAGCACGGGGGAGCAGCGCCTGGAAGCGGTCCTGGTACTCGGTGACGGTGCTGGTGCGGCGGCAGTCGGCCAACTCGAAGAGGGGGTTGGAGCGCAGCGGCCGGCCCATAGCGTAGGTGAAGGAGTTCCGTGAACCGATGCCAGGATGGGGTACCTTCGTCTGTCTGGACTTGGATGTACCACATTTGCGCAGCCTCCTCCAAATTGTAGGAGGCCATCCAAACTTTCTCCTCCATGATGCGCTGCTGATGGAAGTACGACTCGCAGCGATTTATGAAGATGAGCGGGTCGGACTTGCCGTCGTACCACGGAAAATCCATCTTTTGGAAACACGGCGGACGATCTTGGTGGTGCTCGCCGAAACCCGTGCGGCCAGCGGCGCCGGAACCACCGGGCGGCACGCGAACAGCATCCAGGTGTTGGATGGCCTGGGCGTTGGCCTCCACAGACGTCCGGAGGGACGCGAGGGAGGTGACGAGGGTGTCCAGGGTGGCCAGGATGGCGGTGATTGCGGCGGCGGTGTCGGCAGGTTCACCCATGGCGGCAGCAGGACGTGGTGCGGGTGGCGCGGGGGCTGGGCTGATCGGGAACGCCTGGTCGCTGATACCAGGTTGTCAAGGGCCTCAAACCCTCGGGGTAGCTGGACCGCGGCTACGGAGTTCATAGCCTTGATCCGTGGCGTAGGGCGAGGTTTTACCCCTCTGCTCCTAGCTTCGGTTGTAGAAGAGAGAGATTAGATGGCGAATATCTTTCTTGATTCTCCAATTGTCTGGTTACAAGAATATATATGGCCTAAGGCCCAACCGAATAGAGCAACCTGCTCCTAAGATTAGGGAATAGAAATAGGAAACTAATCCTGACTTTGGATGTACATATATAGATCTTTGCTTTATGCTAAGAGCTAGGAATGTAAACTATCCTAATTCCTCTAGAATCCCATATGTACGGTTCTGTTTATGACACCTCTTAATTTATCTAGATCCTATATATATATATATATATATATATATATATATATATATATATATATATATATATATATATATATATATATATATATATATATATGCATAGCTCTTTTCGATTCATGCATTCATGCTGGACGTCAGGGGTCCAAATTATCCTTGTTTAAAGAATATTAATATGTTTTTTTTGGTAGATCATATGTACCCGTAGATCTCAAAGGAGTTCTACTGATCTCCAAGGATTACTCTCTGTACTACGTTTCGTACAGGATCTTACCTTTGCCTTACTAAGGTAAGCTGCCTATGCTCTAGCCTCTGTTTCTTGATTTTTTTTTTCACCTTCAATTCTTCTAATTTACTGTATTCATGCTTTTCGGTCAAGCCAGCTCCTGCTACCTCTGTGTTCAGTGTGCTTGATCTCAAAGGAGTTTTACTGATTTCGAAGGATTACTCTCTGTGCTACACTTCATAGTGTCCCGGTCATTACACAGGATTCTGTATTTGCAGTGCTCCTCAGGTGAACTGCCTATGCAGCCTTTCCTTTTCTTTTGTTTCTCTGCATGCCTGCTGCTTATATCAGATAAAGCTTTAATTTTGTAGCCTCTATTTGCTACTTTCACTTATTCAGATTTAGATATATGCTTATGGGGTAGTCTTATGTTTGTGCAATTTTTTTTCCTTTTAAGCTATTTAGCACGCATTCCTAATTTATATGATAGTTATGCCTATGACTACATCTGAATGTAATTATTATGGCTATGGCTATTTCCTTTCCTTTTGTTCTTTGCAATATTCCCATGAAACATATATTGCAAAAAAAACTTGCTTAGTTTTTTTCCTATTATTCATTGCTTTACAAATATTTCCATTTTTCATATAGGACTCCAAATGATGTCAGATTTTATGTTACACGATGATTTCTGGTGTCTCTGTTCCTTCTTTACCTCCCTCTTGATTGGTTCATGTGCTGTTAACAACTTCATGCTATGTGAACAGATTCGTCCAGCTAGCAGACCACTGACTCATTCGCTACCTCTCTCACCGCGAACCGAAGTGCTGACGACAACCGTGTGAAGGCATAAAAAACTAGACCCTCAAACCTAATGTAGTAACCTACCAGCATATGTAATTTTGACCTACACAAATGTACCATACACATCCGTACATGTATATCTCCATCATCAATCATCATGGTCTTATTATGGCCATTAGCAGCATATGTAACGTAGAGAACTTGCATGTAAACATATGTGTGTTTACTCACCTGCCCGCGGGATGGCGCGTGGATTTCACTGGTGTAAATTATTCATCGTATAGAGGTGCAAGTGACAAATAGCCACGGTTTTGTAATTCTCAACTAGAGGATTAGGTATTGAGACCCTGTGATTCGTCCGGACAGACCTCAAACTAAAGGTCAACCACGTAGCCTGGCCTATTGTAGAATGTATCTTGCCCAACAATCTTCATGGTTCAACGCAGTAATTAAGGGCCGGTTCAGTTCCAAAAAATTTAGCAAAATGACACTGTAGTGATTTTCGTTGTTATTTGACAATTAGTGTCCAAATATGGTCTAATTAGGCTTAAAAGATTCGTCTCGTCCATTTCATCTAAACTGTGTAATTAGTTTTATTTTTTATCTATATTTAATGCTTTATGCATGTGTCCAAAGATTCGATGTGACGGGAAATCTTGAAAAGTTCTACAAAATTTTTTGGAACTGAAGCCGTGTTTAGTTGCCCCGAATTGGGGGCGGCGGAATCACTGTGCAGCACTGAGCTGCACTGTAGCATTTTGTTTTTATTTGGTAAAAATTGTCCAAACATTGACTAATTAGGCTCAAAATGTTCGTCTCGCAAAGTACAATAAAACTGTGCAATTAGTTTTTGATTTTATCTACATTTAGTATTCTATGCATGTACCGGTATTTTGATGTGATGGGGAATCTTCTTTTTGCATAGTGGAATTTGGGGAAATATTTGGGATCTAAACAAGGCCCTAAGTTCTTTGCAGACCGCCATGATTCTTCGGCGGGATAGGCTATTACATGTGACACTTCCTGACTGCACCGGCACCTTTAGGCTATCCGTACTCATGGTCCTCTATATTCATCCTCTATACGTCCTAGTCAGCAAGATTCTCTCCTCTATACTCAATTCTCCTGCACCCATCCATCCTCTATCCACTCTATCTACTGTAGGACCCACTTGTCACTTTATCTAAATATATCCATGAGTGATCTAGTTTTGAAGGATTTATTGAGACGAATTTAATGGTGCAATCGAAATTTAATTTGGATTTTTGGTTTGTGAGTTATAGCATTTTTTTCCTTGGTTTAGCTAGTAGGGCCCGCCACTGCGCACTATAGAGTAAACACTGTACTACTCTAAATATAGAGTGAGAGAAATGATAGAGTATCGTTTTAGAGTATCCAGTGCAATAGTTTTTACTCTATATTCATACTCTAAAGCTTTAGAGTATCATTTAGAGTATGCCACTGCGGACAGTCTTACCTTAGGGTGTACTGCTGGTTTGATTGTGTGATCGTCCTTTTATGTTTAGCAGGCGAGAATGTAATCTAAAGCTTTAGTTTTACATGTGTAGTGTGTGTTTAGGTTCTTGTCCCGTGTTATCTTAATGTGAGACGAATCTCTTCTGCATGTTTGATAAAAAAATATTATATATATACTAAGTGTTAAAAGAAGCCTCATGGTTTAGATTACCTAAAGAATCCATAAAAAATATGCTATCATCATATAACTAATTTTGAAAAAGGGATTATGAAAACTTTGTAGTTTGATTACCATACATATAGCAAAGTAAAATATCTGAACAAATAATCTATATCAGATACAAGTAAATAGCTAAAATTGCAACAAGAATGTATTTACGGTAACTGGTGGTAAAGGATCATGCAACCTCATATACTCTCCGTGTTGCAATATGCTCGCATACAAATTTAGAAAGCAATATAAAGGAGTCCCCGTGTCATGCAACCTCATTTACTGTGTTTGTACCACACAAGAGCTAGGTTTCTAAAGAGCAGGTATAATAGCAGGCTGTAAGTTGGCTAAATGTTGAGGCTGACGAGAGAGAAGAGAAGCAGGTTGTATATCCAACTTAGGCACAATAACCTATAAACTTTGTGAGAGAGGCAGGCGGGCCATGTATGGCTGTGTTTGTTTCCTCCGGGCAAAAGTTTAGCCTTGTCATATCGAATTTTTGATACATTTTGGAGTATTGAACATAGGCTAATTACAAAACTAATTACACAGATTGAGACTAATTTATGAGACGAATCTATTAAGTCTAATTAGTCCATGATTTGACAATGGGGTGCTACAGTAAACATTTACAAATTATGGATTAATTAGGCTTAATAGATTTGTCTTGCTAATTAGTCTACTCCTGTGTAATTAGTTTTATAATTAACTCATGTTTAGTCCTCCTAGTTAGCATCCGAACGTCTGACATGACACAGCTAAACTTTAGCTCCTGACTCCGAACGTCTGATAGTGAAGAGCTAACTATTATTTGAGTGGGCTGAGAGAAGGCTGTAAAGAAACCTTACAGTCAACAGCTGGCTGTATTATTAACCTTGCTCTAATAGTCTAGCGTTTATTTACTTTAAAATTGAGTCTCCAATGTTCTTTTATGAAATGGAACACTTGATTGCATTTGGTCTCGAGGAAGTGACGCGCCTCCTCAAGAAGACTTTTGTCATCAAGTTGTGAATACCGTGGGTGGCCAACCATATGGAGCATACAGAGCCACATGGTGAGCATATACTTTCATTGTTGACATGGTTGAGCTCTCCGGTCCTTTCTACAATTTGGCGCTCCCTGACATCATTGATCCTCGCCTCTATTAAGGAAATTCACAGAGACGAACAAGAGGATGCTTGACACAAAACTTAACCAAAAGATTTCCATGGAGCATGCCCTTGAGGTGGTCTCTAGGACCTCCACTGTTCAGATGATCAAACATATTCTATCACATGGGTAACCTTTGTTGAGGATGTTGTTCTAGTAGAGGGTGTATTTGATGACGAAGAAGATGCCTCAGATACACATGTGACAATTAAGGACCCCATCTTTCTCATCATAATTGAAGAATACTAACCATTCCTACAGCTCCGGTCAAGGCATAAAAGCCATGTATAATTAAGGGTCCACTGCTAGAGGCATCATTTCACTGGACAACACATCTAGGAAGGGTGAGGACCTTACACGTCCTCCTATACACCTCCTATTCGCTAACGATCACCACAACAAGACGTTGATGTGCCCGCCTTGCATGGTGCAGTGTTTGCTGCCGTACCTCCTCAAGCCACTCATAGTTTCAAAAGTCATGCCTTCTTGGACTTACTATTTGAGGTTTCTTTGCCTCTTCGCTAGGTTTTGTCTTCAATGTTGTTGGCGTATGTTGAGAGCGTATTGTTGGTACTAGACTTGTCTCAGTTAGTCATGCTAGATGTTGTTTGTCGCTAGGTTTTGTCTTCAATGTTGTTGGCGCATGTTGAGAGCGTATTGTTGGTACTAGACTTGTCTCAGTTAGTCATGCTAGATGTTGTTTGTCCATTCTTAACTTTTTTGAGGTTGTTGTTAGTCCAATTTAAAAAAATTTCTTGATCGACATACTCCTGCTTAGTTTGTTAAAAAATTGTGTAGCTTCCCATTGCATTTGTCGGCAGCTATCAAAGAATTTGATCGACTTGATCATCAAATTTCCATAGAAGATGACATGAGGTAGGAAGGTCAGTTTGTAGGCCATGACAACAAGCATATATTGTCTTAGTATTTGCCCAACAAAAAAAACAATAATGGCTTAAAAATCATGGGATCAATTGAAAAAACATGCTATACCGCTGGATTTCATGATAATATATCATCTTAGATGAAATTGAATAGTCCATCCTAATATAACTGTAAGATTATAATAATAGAAAGACCCTACATTGTTGGATTTTATGATGGTATAACAGTTTAGATTAAATCAAAGAATCCATGCCATTGTGAGATTAATCAAAAATAGAGAAGAAGAAAAGACCCTAGATCATTGGATTTTATGATGATTTAACACCTTAGATCAATCAAAGAGTCGATGCCTAATACAATTACGGGACTAATTGGAAATATAATCACCTATGTTGTTATATTTTAATCTTTTATGATGTTTTGACGGCTTAGATTAACAAAAAAGTTCATGCGTAATATGATTAATAGAAAATAATTTTAAAAGAATAAACAAATTAATAAAAGTAATAACTTGATTTCTGTACGAGTTGAAAAGAAAAATACCTAAATATAGATTCATATAAAACATATTCGCTAAAGGCAAAAATTTTAATAAAAATTATAAAAAGTTAATGTTTTGATTTTCAAATGAACATAGAGAAAAAAGAGTCTACATAAATTATAATGACTAATATAGCTAAACTGAAAACTAAAATTTGTAGGAAAAAATAATTTTCATATGTGAAAAAGTACCTAAATAAAAAAATAATTTATTAATAAGTAAAATTATTAGTCTACCACATTCATTTTTATTGACATGGACAAATGAGAAACAACCAAACATAATAACGTGTCAATTCTAGCAATCGTTACTCAAATCTCACAACTCTAATGGCAGTTACCTAGGGGCTTATGTGTGATTGTCATATCGATTATATGATGCGTATGCGTGAGAAGCTCATAATAGAGAAATGAACATTATTTGGTTTTTCAAGAAACTAGTCACAAGCGGAAATAAATATGGTCATATTATGATTGATAATGAGATGTTAGAGTGGCATGGGTAGTACACATGAAATCAACACATCACCAGTGGTACAAAGGTGATCCAAAAATTAAATTCTAAAGAGACCAAGGAGCTAAACAATTCTTGAGACTTGGACACAGCAATTTTCTTTACTGAGAATGAGTAGAAACTGAAACCTACATTGATTTGGCAGCTGTAGAAATTGTATGACCACATGGTGATATTGGAAAAAAAGAAGAAGATAAGAGAGAGACAGAAATAGCTTTAATCTAAGAAATTCATTGACAAACATGGAGTCCGTGCGGATGGATGCAACATTGGTGCATGAAGAGAATCAATATAATCAAACAAAGAAACACAATTACTGCAAATGATATTTTCAAGTAAGAAAAACACTAATTCTATAATGAGAAAATGCTAGCTAGCTACTACCTATGCTATTTGGCTAGTTGTAAATATTATAGTGATATTCCAGGCCGTAGTGATGTGGCTTTGTGTAGTTAAGCCGTGCGAGTTCAGCAAAGGTGCTGCTCCTTACCGGATTCTTTGACTGCAGACGATCTGCAGTTCATCGTTATCTATCATCTCTTCCTCTATTTTCCCTTGACGGCCTACTGTTACGTTTGAGTATGAATCTGAGCTTCCGGGAGGCTTGACGGTATGCAGCAGTTGACAGTGGTATAAAACGACGAAGAAATCTCCGTGCCTCTTTGCTGACTCGCCAAGCTGCTTCATTCGGAAGGTCAAATTGCGCCGAACCCACTGGTTTTTGTTTTACGGTCTTGCATTGTATGGAAAGCCAAAGCCTACACGACAGTAGGATAGTGTGCCTCCATTCATGCCCAGCTGACTGGCTAGCGCCATGGACGACTTTGGCACGATCGTCGAAGCATTGACCCACCAAGTCTGTCCTACTTGTTGCGGTTGCGTCTTCAAGCTGCAAGCTATCGCGCTTCATAAGCATATGCCCGTCTCTAGCTAGCTATCAGCAATTCAGCACGCAGTAAGCCGGATCAGGCCGCGAGACACACATATAGCTAGCCCTAGCCAGCAAAGTTCGTTCCTGCCTAGCTTAGTCCTAGGCAGCCAATCCAGCGATGGATCAGAAGAAGGTGATGAGGTCTCAGTCTCACTTGTCACCGTGGCGTGGATCGGCGGCGCGACGGCGGTGGTGCCAAGCGGCCGCGCGGCCGACGACGGTTCTTGTGATCGCGGTGACCGTGTTTGCCCCGCTGCTCCTGGCCGTCGTCCTCTTCGGCTTCCGGGTGACGCCCTCGGGCGCCAACAGTACCTGGGTCTCGGCCGGAGTACGCGTCGTCCTGAAAGCCGGTACGTACGTACGTACTCCCAAGGTGTCATGCATGCATGCATGCATGGCTCGCTAGCTTATTAGTCACATTTCTAGTTATTATAGCATTGCAACCACATACATGACAAGCACTTGGTAATCACATTACTATAATCGTATCCCTGTCAGCATTAATATACATGTGCTCATGGTTACTGCTTTTCTGCACGACGCATGGCAGTGTCCGACCAAGGCACCAGTGGTCCTGGTCCATTGGCGACGGTGCCGGATCCCAGCGACCGGCTGCTGGGCGGCCTCCTCTCGCCGGACTTCGACGACAGCTCCTGCCTCAGCCGATACAGCGCCGCGCTGTACCGCCGGCCGTCACTGCACGCCGTTTCCTCCTACCTCATCTCCGCTCTGCGCCGCTACGAGTCGCTGCACCGCCTCTGCGGCCCGGGCACTCCAGCATACGCGCGCGCCGTCGAGCTCCTGCGCGCGAACGCCTCCTTCGCTACTTCGTCGTCCTCCGCCGCCTCCGGCGGATCGTGCAGCTACGCCGTGTGGACCCCGATCGAGGGCCTCGGCAACCGCATCCTCTCCATCACCTCCACCTTCCTCTACGCGCTGCTCACCGACCGCGTCCTGCTCCTCCAAAGCAGCGGCGACGACCTCCACGGCCTCTTCTGCGAGCCGTTCCCGGGCTCCACGTGGATCCTGCCGGCGGCGGACAAGGACGACTTCCCTATCCGTGGCATCGAGAAGCTCACCGACAGGTGGCACCACGACAGCCTGGGCTCCGTGCTGCGGCGCGGCGAGGATCCCGGCATGGCGCCGTGGCTGTACGTGCACCTGCGGCACGACTACACCAAGGACAACCGCGACCAGCAGTTCTTCTGCGACGACGTGCAGGCCAAGCTGGGCACCGTGCCGTGGCTCGTGTTCCGGTCGGACAACTACTTCGTGCCGGGCTTGTTCCTGATGCCACGGCACGAGGCGGAGCTGGCGCGCATGTTCCCGCGCCGCGACGTCGTGTTCCACCACCTCGGCCGCTACCTGTTCCACCCGAGCAACACGGTGTGGGGCATGGTGACCCGGTACCACGACTCGTACTTCGCCAAGGCGGACGAGCGCGTGGGCATCCAGGTGCGCAGGTTCTACTGGGCGCCCATCTCCACCGACGACCTCTTCGCCCAGATCCTCAACTGCACGCAACGCGAGGACATCCTGCCCGGTGCGGCCAAAGGCGGCAGCACCGCCGGCGGCCAGCCTGGGAAACAGAAGGCCGTGCTCGTCGTGTCCCTGCACGGCGAGTACTCCGAGAAGCTCAGGGACCTGTACCACGAGCACGGCGCGGCGGGCGGGGAGGCGGTGAGCGTGTACCAGCCCACGCACCTGGGCTCGCAGCGCTCCGGCGAGCAGCAGCACAACCAGAAGGCGCTCGCGGAGATGGTGCTGCTCAGCTTCTCGGACGCGGTGGTCACCTCCGCCGTCTCCACGTTTGGGTACGTCGGGCAGGGGCTCGCGGGGCTGAGACCTTGGGTGCTTACGAGCCCCGTCGACAAGAAGGCGCCCGCCGACACGCCGTGCCGGCGCGCCGCTACCATCGAGCCGTGCTTCCATGCGCCGCTCAACTACGATTGTCGGGCCAAAGCAAAAGGTGACGCCGGCAGGAGGGTGCGGCACATCCGACACTGCGAGGACTTCCCGCGGGGTGTGCAGTTGGTGGAATGATGAAGTTACATCGGCGGTTAGGAAGCCACCAGGCACCACCAGTTCTCGTTATATTATGATTAATTGTGAGAATAAATACAGCATTCCAGTGGCGGACCTAGGATTTTAACGCAGGGTATGCCAAACAAAAATTTTCATATACAATTCAACAAAAACTATTTGCGAATTCGGTAAACACTTTTAAAATTGCATCTAGATCATTAACAGAATAACTTTGAGTAACTTTGAATGTGTTGTTTTTTATCTGGATCATGTGGAAGACAATTGACATCATAAACCAGTGGCGGTGGCGAAGACACTGAAGGGGGTGAGGGCTGGGGAATAGCATTCACAATTCACAATTTCTTCAATTACTCTTGCTCTTGAGTTTGCTCTTATACAAGAATTTTAACCGAAGATGGGACATGATTATTTCAAGCAGCAATAGTTGCTATCTTGCTGACTTCTTGGCTATGTGTTTCTAAAAAAAAAACAAAGCAATATCTCCACAACGAACCAATCTCTAATCTAGTGATGACTGATCTAGACCTCTCAGATGCACAAATATTGATAAGGAAACGGATTTCAGAGATGAGGCAACAAACCTGCAGACGGCCTTTGACTCCGCGCGACACGCCTAGCTCGATTAGTCCATCGGCGATTCGGTAGCGGACCTTGGACGGCTGGACTGCAGACGCTGCACCCGCATAGCAATGCTGCAGAGACGGAGACGGTGCACCGCCATGGTGTGCTGGTGCAGCAGAGAGAAGACTCGTAGGATGTAGGCTCACAGCCGCCGCTGTGCGCGTGTGCGAGCCCGCAGGATCGATCGACGTCGACGATCGGAAATTCGCCAATTCAGGATCGGTGTTGATATGCAAGACACTCCCACTTGCGTGGCCTATGGTCTGTCACCTGTGGGACCGATGCGGCGCTGCCTTGATTAGTTGATTCGATGGAACTACTCGAGTCTTGAGCCGAGCGGGAGCAGAGACGTCGCGCATGCGGACGGTCGCGGTTTCCCGAAGGCCGAAGCAGCGGCGAGTAATATCGGTAATTTTATTTCTTTTTTTACATATATATACTATGTCTGTCACCTGGGCCAGGGTATGTAGGTCCGCCACTGCAGCATTCAATCTAAGAGAGGTTACAGTAAAAAACAATTAAGTCAGCTGACCCACGCAAATGGCGTGGGAAGCTACATTTTTCTACTACACCATTTGTATTTTTTTATTAAAAATACCTTTTGTCAATAGTGTTGTTTCTTTGTCTTGCGTGGGAAGCTACATTTTTCTACTATACCATTTGTATTTTTATATTAAAAATACCTTTTGTTAATAGTTTTGTTTCTTTAATTTGTCTCATTATATGGTTCTTACTCCATGCCTTTCTGTTATACTTATAGGCACAAACTTCATATAGCTATTGCCGATCAAGACCTTCGCTTAAACCTATTATCGTCTCTCTTGTCTTCCTTTTCCCCACTCCAATCACACGGTTGTGCGATTTATGTTGATGCCGCGCGCCGGCCAAATGAAGGTAGTATTTATTTTCGTTTTGGTGTGCTCTGGTACTTAAGAAAACCACGGCCTAAGTCACTTAGAATTTGTTCAATTTCTTAGCTTCTTCTAAATTAAAATTTTAGAACATTTTGCACATTCGATTGCGAATTCATAATTGCCTTTTTGATCTAAAACATAGTTTTTTGTGATAAGATCTAAAACATAGTTGGATCCATCACAATGCTACTCATGCCTGTTGGAGCAACCATTGCCTCAAGCAGCCACTGACCAAGCTTTCATCGTGCCAACATCCATCGATGTGTCTCAAGTCTTCTCAAAGAAATCATGAGCCATCACAGGTGATTTGATATTAGGTCTGCCCGTACCACTACATCGCATTGTTTTTAGACATGACATGACCACATTTGTTTCCACTTGTGATATCTTCTTGTGAAGAAAAAAAAGGACGGTACTTGTTGCATTGTCCTCAAACTTTCAAACTTTTCACACATATATGTGCACTAGGAATCAATGGAGCAATATCACATAAAACATCAAATGTTGGTACGATTTTTGTGATTTGGTCTAAATGCTAGCCGTCGAAACCTATTACTCTTCCAGGTCACTTCCAAATTTAAATCTAGATCGTTGAAATTAACATGTTCCATTTGGTTGTTTCCCTTATATAAACGTCAGTATGCAAAACTTTCAAGCTAAAACAACGGGTAAAGAGCAACTAGACAAGAAGACACGTTGGGATGGGAAGGTGTAGAGCATCGGAAGTGAAGAGGGTAATGGGAGTGGGAGTGTCCAATCTTATGTTAGGTGAAGGTAAGTCATGATTGGGAGGAAACTTGACACACACGATCCAACTTCCGATGCAAAGACCCGAACCCTATAACCGCAACACCACTTCTCTAATTAGCAATCGTGCACTGCCAGGTTGACTTCGCCACGAAAGCTAATCCTTGCCTACGAATCAAGAACAAAGGAAGCACACAATCTAGAAATATTGCCAATTAATATAGATGAAACTTATAAGTTGGGGTCTCACAGACCGATGGACAACGAAACTATTTGATAACAGATCAATCTAAGCAAAATTCAAATCCCAACTTGGATGACGACCACTGAATATATAGTCTAAGTGGTGTCCAAGGACCTCTTAACGCATCCCTAACGAACTGCGACATGATATGCAACCCAACAGCTCAAAAGACAGTTACATAACACAGTGACAGATTCTGGACGCTAACTTGTTTGACGATTTCTGTTAACTCTAAAGGGATTTTTGATGTGGGATGAGTGGCGTTGGAAAGCTTAACTCCTTAGCTTTCTATGCGTTTGTATAATGTCAAACTTGTAATTCGTATACGACCTAAGCATTCGTTTTAGTGTGATCCACTCCTAGAGTCTGATCCAAGATGGACTAAATCTTGATATGGATTGGGCCTCCATCTTACTTGGAGTTCAAGAGTTATCTTCACATGTGAAAGATCAGGTACTCCTATTCCATTAGGGGGTGAAGGTAGGGCATGGGGATTTGAAGTGCTTCGAAGGTTTCTCATGGATGTGCCAAAACAGTAGTGTCATTTTACAAATTTCAAGCTAGAAAGTTGTCCAGACGATTTATTAGAAATTTGTTATTTTTATATCTCACAAACGAAGTCGAGTTTGTACAAGATATTTTACAAGGTTGTGTATCATCATATCATCTACATATGTGATTTTTTTGGTGAATTTAGACGACCTTTTTGCCGTGGTTTACACGGGTTTTCACGAAGGGTGTGGTTTCCACCTGATACGTTGCCTTCTTGAATAGATCTTTGGGATGCGTACATGCAATCCTTCTCATAGATGTTCTATGTACTTTTATTGTTTTTAATTACCATTGCAAAAACCCAGTTAAAACATACACTATTAACCAGACAGACAGCCCATGTGAACCAACACTTACACTATTTTTGCTAAGTCCAGACTGACCATTCGACCGACCTGACGCCCGACCTAACGGACGATCCGTGGTGCCCAACAATTTTACCACATCCTTAAAAAGCCATAACTACAAGCTCCATCCAAATCGGTGACTAGAATCATCCAGAATCAAATCGGGTGGCCTCTTGGGGTGTTGGTTGTGCCCCGTCGGACGATCCGCGACCCCGGACGAACCATCCATGATCTCTCTCTGTTCAACGGGTCTATTTTGGTCAGCCATGTCAGATAGTCCACCATTGCACAATAAGCTTTCTATATGAATGAGGCAAGGAGGAAACTGATGATGCTCTCGTCAGTCACGACGAGGACAATTTGGGCCTTCTGACGATATATAAGAAGCTTGACGTGTGGTTAGGCTAAGAACATCGCACCAGCGGAGGACTTGAATTGCAACACTTCCCTTGTGTTCCATGAACGCTAGAACAGATCTCCTGATGAGGTTTGTCCTTCAGATATTCGATGTCCTTGACTTTGATGATAGTGCATCTTGTGTTATTTCTCATATCTTCATTTTGGCAATGGCGAGGGTTCTCTAACAAGACTAAACATCGGATTTTTGTTTTACTCGTAACGTTGTCCATACATTACAATCGAATGCACATCGCAGTCACCTGAACGACTTACGAGTCAGAGATTTATGCAATGATCGTGTCATATGTTTCAATATGTCTTAGAATTAGATTTTGTAACTTGTATGAGCACGGGTTGTAAGTCCACATCATGAACAAGAAAATAAGATCGCTAGAACCGATCTGCCGATGTGCACAATGTAAAATATGCTGATATGCCGGATTGTGCTAACCTGCCTGTTGCTGCTTCACCAAAGTTGGGGACGGTTGATCCATGGAGCGAACTGTAGCAGAACTATCGATCTATCTAATTAGTATAGGAGCATCAGTTACTCCATTTCTATTAGCTGCTGACCCGGGTCGCAACTTGCTAGGCAACAAACAACGAAGCTTTGCTGATAAAAAAAAGCAACAAAGCTTTGCCATGAGAGAGGTACGAGTAGAAGAAGAGAGAGGATGGACGGATCTCGCATTCTCGCTAGTGACCGGGCCCATTTGCGCGGCCTTCCCAGAGCCGAAGTCCAGGTCCACCAGCCCCAGCCGCGTCCACGCCTAGATCACCAGGCTCGCCACCAGGTCCGGCCGGGCGCGGCGCCGCGCCGCTCCTCCAGGAGTTCCACCATTGAGCGGACGTAGTCATCGTCCACACACTCCTTGGCCTCCTGCACCAGCCGTACCCCGTAGCGAGCGGCCGAGGAGGACGAAGAGGTCAGCTGGACCACCGTGGACTCAGCGCACCCGAGCACGAAGCCGTTCCGTTCCCGTCGTAGCCCCGGGGCAGCTCGGGCTCCACGCGCCGCCGCGCGCCGCACGTCCACGGAGAAGAGCAGTTTCACGCGGAGGCTCGGCGCCTCGTTCGCGTTCCTGTTGCCGTTGGTGACGGCGCTGGTGCCGCGGCTGCTGTGCTCTGGGTGCATGAAAGCGACGCGCAGGACGCGGCGCCGGCAGGGGAGGGTCGTTGTCGCCGGCGTCCGGTGCGTCGTGGCCGCCTCGCGCGGCGCGCGCCGAGGTGTGGGGGAACTGCGCGGTGCCGATCGATGCCATCGCAGAGCAGTGGTTGTTGGCTGTGCAGATGACCGTGCCGCCGTCTGATGGCTCCATCCCAAGACGGAGTGAGCGCGAACGGTGAAGGCGTGTGCGGAGGGAGGGTCGTCCTCGCCTCGGGTAATTCGGGAGAGGAATGCCGGAACGGGACGGCACAAGGCTCGGGTGACAGGGCCGCCGCCGCCGCCGCTGCCGGACGAAGGGAAGGGGTGGACTGAACTGCTTGACCCTGAGCTGCTATCTAGGTATTATGGCTCGGTTCGATGGACCGATATATGGGCTAAAACGAATCACGCCCATCTTTATGCTTCACCAAGCATTTGGTATGCAACTATGCAAGGCTGGGCAGTGGAAGTTCAGTAAAGGTGCATTGTTCACGAGCGAAGAAGATTCGTCGAGCTCTTGCCCTCATTTTCAAGGTTTCAAGGCTCTCGAGGTTTGACAATATGGACGAGACATAGAACTATATGACAAGACGAGGAAATGGTTTACGTGTTTCTTTGCCGATTCGGCAAGCTGCTAAAATTACGCTCACATAGCGTAACTTTACAGTCTAGTAGGCCTGTAGTTCCACCGGCTTTGCCACGATCGAAGCATTGACCCTGCAACCCTGCTACGCTCCCCTGTTTCACTCCAGCGTGCGGCACCACCTTGCGTCATGAAGCTGCAAACTACAGTCGTCGTCGTCGCACTTCAATAATTAAGCAAGCTGATGGCTTGGCCGCTCGCCGCGGCAGTAAGCTCGGAACTGCTGGAGCCACACGTTCCTCCTGGTGGACCAGAGGTCCAGTCGTGGCAGCATGGTGGCACGGTGGCAGCTCGGCGGCAAGATCCCGACGATGCTGGTGGCCGCGGCAAGCGTGGCGGCCGTCCTTCTCACGGCCGCCGTCCTCTTCGGGACCCGGTGGACGCCATCCAGCGACGCCCAGACATGGGTCTCGGCCGGAGTCCGCGTCGTCATGAGCGCCAGTATGTTGTCGCACAGTTCCGTGACTATAGTTGTTAACTTGTTATCCCTTCTCGTAATGATAATGATCGACAGTTTCTTTGTGCGCGGCAGTGTCTGACAAGGGCGGCGGCACCCCGTTGGCGACGGTGCCGAACCCCGGCGACCGGCATCTGGGCGGTCTCCTCTCGCCGGACTTCGACGACAGCTCCTGCCTGAGCCGGTACCGAGCCTCGCTCTACCGCCAGGCGTCACTGCACGCGCTCTCACCCCACCTCGTCTCCGCGCTCCGCCGGTACGAGTCCCTCCACCGCCTCTGCGCCCCCGGCACCCCCGCCTACGCGCGCGCCATCGAACGCCGCCTACGCGCCTCTCCCAACAACGCCTCCGCCGGCGACGGCGGCGCTGACCCCTCTGGCGCGCGGTGCAACTACCTCGTGTGGACACCGAACGCCGGCCTCGGCAACCGCATCCTCTCCATCGCCTCCGGCTTCCTCTACGCGCTGCTCACCGACCGCGTGCTGCTCCTCCACAGCGGCAGCCGCCGCGACCTGGAGGACCTCTTCTGCGAGCCTTTCCCGGGGTCCACGTGGATCCTGCCGGAGAAAGACCTCCCCGTCCACAAGGGGCTCGGCATCCGCACCAACGAGAGCCTCGGGAACACGCTGAGGCGTGGCGAGGCGCTCGGCGGGGCGCCGTGGCTGTACGTGCACCTGCTGCACAACTACTACGCCCAGGACAAGCTCTTCTTCTGCGACGACGTGCAGGCCGAGCTGGCGCGCGTGCCCTGGCTCGTGTTCCAGGCGGACAACTACTTCGCGCCGGCGTTGTTCCTGCTCCCGCGACACGAGCGGGAGCTGGCGCGCATGTTCCCACGCCGCGACGCCGTGTTCCACCACCTCGGCCGCTACCTCTTCCACCCCAGCAACGCGGTGTGGGGCATGGTGACGCGGTACCACGGCTCCTCGTACTTCGCCCAGGCGGACGAGCGCGTCGGCATCCAGGTGCGCGTCTTCAAGTGGGCGCCCATCTCCGTCGACGAGCTCTACGGGCAGATCCTCAAGTGCGCGCAGCAGGAGAACGTCCTGCCCGGCGTCAGCGTGCCCACCAGAGCCAACACCACCGCCGCCGTGGTCTCCGGCACCCAGCAGCCGGCCAAACGCAAGGCGGTGGTCGTCGTTTCCCTATACAACGAGTACTCTGAGAAGCTCAGGGATCTGTACCATGAGCACGGTGGCGCGGCAGGCGGGGAGGCGGTGAGCGTGTTCCAGCCAACGCACCTGAGCGAGCAACGCTTCGGGGACCGGCAGCAGGACCAGAAGGCGCTCGCGGAGATGGTGCTGCTCAGCTTTGCGGACGTGCTGGTCACCACCGGCGTTTCGACGTTCGGGTACGTCAGCCAGGGGATCGCCGGGCTGAGACCGTGGGTGCTGATGCCCCCTAACCATGGAAAGGCGCCCGACACACCGTGCCGGCTGGCCCCCACAATTGAGCCGTGTTTTCACTCGCCGCCGAACTACGACTGCCGGGCGAAGGCCAGTGGCGACACCGGCAGGATGGTCCGGCACATCCGGCACTGCGAGGACTTCCCACACGGCGTCCAGTTGCTGCAGTCATGAGCTACTATTATTTAGTTCGTATACATCACATATTCATATCTTTTTTTCCTCCTTATACTGTGATTAAAAAGTTCTGAATAAAGACTTATTGATGACAAATTTTGGACGACATATATAACTTCTCACGTGAGCCAACAAGTCACACAAATGTAGCTTGGGCAAGCAATTTTGTTAGGGAACAAGGGAGCATGGATGAGAGTGTTCAGTTTTCTGAGTGAGTCTTGTATATTGTCAAATTACAATGTGAGGCATACCAACTTCATCTGTGTTTTCCCTTGGAAACAACAAAGAATAAAAGCCCACGGTCAAGTAAATGAACATAAAAAGGGTTCTATCCCTATGTGAAGCCACAATGAAGTTGCAGAAATGAACATTTCCGTAATCTAAAAGCCTCTCGAATGGAACACACCCTCCGTTATCAAAATGATGAAATACCTGATGCTTGGCGCAGTTTCTCGTAGGAAACCCAGAACACAAACTGCCATGGGCCAAGCCTTGCCCATGTAGGCAAGAAACCCTTCCACAGTGCCGTTACGCCCTCATGTCTGACAGTCTTGACCAAGCAATCGTAAGAACTCCTGTACATAGCTTTACCCTCCTTCCCTTGGTTCATCATCCTTGTTTTGATTACATCCGCGGGGCAGCTCAAAGTTGTCGCAGACAGCCCTGACGCGACAGAGGCCAATGTGTGAGCATAAAGATTGTCATCGCAAATCTGCTTGCGAATGATGAGACGCTTTGCCTGATCGTAGCACGTCAATTCGCCCATGTTGACAAGAAATGCCCTCTGTGCATTTGGAACAACCCCCTTCCAAAGTCCCCGAAAGCCCTCCGCTCGTATGATTTTAGTGAAAGCATCTGCGATTCCAGTGTACCGTGGTTGAATGCCTTGGCTCAACATCCTGCTGTCTGCTTGCATCCTTACCTTCATGAGATCAGCAGGGCTTGACACCACCTGCACTGCAAAGTAGCAGGAACAAAATTACCTCTGGTGTTACATAGCAATACAATGGGCTAAGAAATACTGTACTAGTTACTTCAACATAAAAAAGAATTAATTTGGGAACATCAATGCCATGCCATATTGATTTTAGAACATCACCTTATAGTACCATTTTATACCATTGAAAAAATTGAGTATGCTGATTGTTCCAGTAGCTTAGCAAGGAACTGTGGAAAAGCTTACTCAAGCATAGATGTCTTGTGGATATGCTGATCAGCAGGCCTATCTATTCTCAATGAATCAAAAGACAGATCCCCACATATTGGACCTATTTTAGGATGTCTAATTTGATTTCCTTGTCCATTTGTAAACCTAGTAGGTCTGAACAAAAGTGTTAGTCAAGCAACCTTCTGTATTTTGTGTAATCATATTTGCCCACCAAAATGGGCGTCACCAGCCACTCCAGTATCATCCCATCCAACAGTATGTATGATTCACGTCGGTGCATAGCTTAAGTCTAGATCTAGATCCTGAGTCCCTGACACCCCTTAGTGCTATTACATGTTTTGATCTAGATCTGATAGTCCATCAGTGCCTTGTCAGCAGTGGACAAGAACATCATTCAGATAAGTGTTTTTTTGCCACGATGGCCCTATCAGCAATTGCAACTGTTAAGGAAGATCAGACGTGTTGGAAGCAAATGGTCATGCTATGGGGGTGAAGAATAGAAGCACAGATAGACAGCGAATATAATTTGAGCATATACTGAAGTTGGCGTCTCACTGTTGCTGCTGCTCAATGAAGCCATTGGCTCATCATGCCATGCAACAACTGAACCCAAAAAAAGAAAAAGAAAAAGGCTTTGTGTTGCTCTATCATCCACCACACTACTAAGCGCATATTTGGATACCATGGGCTAATTGTTAGCTAGCTAATTTTTAGCTCAAATTAACTCTAGTGCATCCAAACAGGAGGGGCAATAGATGGGCTAACTTTTTAGCCAAGTCTTCAACTAGTTGTTATCCAACTAGCTAGCCAACCATGGCTAATTTGGGCTAATTTTTAGCCCCAACTAGTTACTAGCCATGTGTATCCAAACAGTCCCTTAAATATTGAGACTAATGATGAATAGATGACAGATCAATTAAAAGGGCCTCTCTCATTTTTGGATAGGATGCTTGTCCATGTGCAATTTAATAGGTAGACCAACAAAAGAGTAGATTCATAACTTGAAATATACAGCTTGAAATTAATCAGAAGCATGTAAATCAAGTATCGTTTGGATCAACATTTTGCCAACCTAGCCCAAAATAAGTTCTAAATTTCGCACTAATTAGTAATTACACTGTGAGAGTGATGCATCACAACCTATCTGCAAATCTTCATGTTGACATACAGATTTGTTATTCATAACTCGCTTGGTATATTTTATGTCCAAGTCACATTTGTGACCACTGTATTTGCATGCAGATCAATGGGTTGCTTAATTGGGCGCTGATCTAACCAAAAAAAATGCAAAAGGTTACTTGTGCCTAAGAAAATTTTACCTGCGCGGCAACGCCGGAGAGTCCCCCAGCGATCGCCTTCTAAAAAAGGCCAACCTCCCGCCCCTCGCTAGCGAGGGTGGACCGGAGATGCTCGTACCCCACGATGCGAAGCGGGGTGTACATCAGGTGACGGAGGACGGCGGGGGAGAAGCCCCTGTAAACCCCGCCATCGCGGACGAGCTCAGCCGCGACCCGGACTACGCCGCGCCCGCCCGAGCCGCCGGGGCTGCGGTGGAGCTGGAGGCGCGTCTTGACTGCGTCTAAGGGGTAGGTGGAGGCCTCCGCCATGGCGGCCGAGACCGACGAGAGGGAGACCTTGGCAAGGGTCCCGCGGCGGCCGCCGGCGGCCTCGGCGTCGGCTGACATATCGGCCTGGGACTCGGGAAGCTAGTGGTCTGCGTGGCCTCCGTTTTCTAAAAGCCTAATCTGTGTCAATCTGGACCGAGCAAAAGTGATCCAACGGACTCCCCATGCTGGAGGACGGGAAGGCGCGGCGGCGGCCCCTGACGCACGGCGATCGGGCGATGGTCCCCGACTCCCGGTGGGTGATTTCGTAGTTCAAAATGCCGCACGGCCGCACGGGGTGACGGAGTCGCATCTTACAGCCTCGCAGGCAACCGCCCGTCCCTCCAAAACGTTTGCAACGTAGAAATTTCATATGGATCCTGAAATAGTTTTATAGGAACATTTTTTTCAATTCCTGCATAAATTTCAAAGAAATTCTAGCAGTTCGAGGAGCTGGCGATGGTGGAAGAACAAATCATATCTTATCTGAATCAGAGCTAAATAACTATACACAATATTACATGATCAAAGTGTTACTGTGCTCGTGCCGTAATTACAATATGGCTTCTTAGTAGTGTACAATATTTTCGGTGATGGTACAACAATGTACACAGTCCGACAACAGCTAAGTTGCCTATCCCTATTGTACAACTCAGTTCTTCTCGTAGAACTTCAGTTTCATCATTTCAATCCGTTAGGTGCTAGTACTCAAAATCCTGTTTGGCATCTGCATGGATGCAAAAATCACATCTGCTTTGACGTATCTTCTATATCCTTTCTGTGATGCAGAGTCGCGTCTTTACCGGATGCTGTACAGTACAGTGTGCTGATGATAGGAGTGGTGGCTGGTGTCTCCATTCATGCTGCCTGAAGGACTTGCTGTTGCTGCTGCTGCTCCTGCTGCTTCCCACTTCTTGCGGATTCATATGGGAGCGTGTTCAGCACCTTCACCCGGAACATAGCCTGTAGGTTTTGCACAAGTTGATCATAATTCAGAAGAAAAGGTTTCACAAAAATTCAGGGATGAAAGCCATAAGATGAACAGTTGGCTAAATAAGAGGAACAAACCAAATGTGAAGAAAAAAATAAAAGGCAAGGGACGGTAGTATAGCTACCTTCTTATCGGAACCAAACTCAATGACATCGGAGGGACGGAAACGAACTGGGAAGTTTGGTGGCACGCGATAACGTCTACCTTCATTGCTGGACAATCACATAAAGGTCAGTGAGTAAAATTTTGATACTGAAATTCTCAAGGAAGGGCATAGATCCATGGTTCTTTCAGGGCTTACTCGGTAATCCAGGTACCATGTTCACTCCCGAGATCAGTCAGATAGAAAGCCTTATTCTTGCATGTGATAGTAGCATGCCTTTCTGATATCTGCAATGAAGTTCAGAAAACTGAAGACTGGTACAAGCAGTTTATGGATAGAAGGCCTTGTACAATGCAACACATGAGAAGTTCGTTAAAGCCCTGTCATCATTTCGATTAACTAACCTGTGGAAAGGGCAATGATAGGGAAGAATCTGTGTCATTAGGATCTGACCGGCTTCTGCAAAAGAAAATTCATTTGTTTTGTTCCATAAATAAAGCCTTGATTGAGTGCAATTAGGGCAGAAATGAATTTGCTATTTAGACATACCCAACAGAGAGTGACCTCTGCTCGTCCCTAATTAAACGAAATGGCTGCAAGCTATTGCTGTTTCCTTCACTTGTTGGGAAGAGGTACCATCTGCAAAAAGTATATGAATCATTTTTTTGTCCAAAAATGCTGAAATAAAGTAATAAATCAAACACTTTGTTTAACCAAATGAAATGAAATTAAAGAAGAAACAAAGAACGTACTCTCCACCCATAGCTTCTTCCAGCGCGTCATCATCCTCAAACCATCGATAAAGCTGGTCATTTGCCTTCAGAAAGATGCTAGATGTCAGTAAATATTAAATGCTGGTACCAAATCAAATTCACAGTTACTATGACAACGTACCTTATCAGAAAGTCGGCACCTTAATGGTCTTCCTTGTAGCTTTGAGCTGTACACAATGAAAAGTTTCGTTTGCATGATGAGTACGGATATGGTAATTGGGAACTAACAAGGGAGCCTGGGTGGTGTTTATTTCTTTGCGTGGGACATTTAAACTAATGGGAGTATGTGCTTGAAATGGGAACACATGACAGTAATTAATAATTTTGGTATGCACCTGTTGCCACCAAGCACCCAGCTCAGCATCGCAGGCATTCCATACTTGATGAAGAATCTGCCACCAACTCTTCCAGGGTGTGGTATCCGCAACTTGGTCAAAAACTACAGGTAAATAATTTTAGTATGCAGTTCAAGTAGTTTCAGTATAGAGTTCTTCAGTAATGCTCTTAGGAGGATGGTAATGAGATAATACAGTTCCGATTTCCGAACCTTATTTCAGAAATCCAATAAAATTGATGGTGACATACTTTAATTTTAAATCTTGCTGAAAAGAGAATGAGATCTGTGCATTGAATAACAAAAAAAAATGTGTGTGTTTATCACATACCGATAAAGGTCCTAGACCAACACCCAAATACGGTCTATAGGTGGTAGCCATGATTGCTGCCATTCTTGCCAGTCCATGTATAATAGCAACACGCAGCCTTCTCTCTTTCTCATAACTGCAGGCCCAATATGCAAACGAATATTTTGCTTGTCAGCCAACTTACTATATAGTATGTACCAGAGTTTAAAATCCATGCAAGAACAGGATTGCTTTGAACTTGGAGCCAATTCAAGCATTCAAATAAAAGCCAGTGGATGTTTCAAGAAACACTATCTTTATACTACTAAACATGCTAGAAAAACTTACCGCCTCAAGGAGGAAACTATGTCCATAGGAGTTTCAGTCTTGACACTCTCTTGCCAGGCATTCTCTAGCTCTACAGCCAGCTGGTAACCATCCTACGGAAACAAATACAAGGTTGTTATAGTGTTACGTAATAGATATCAACACCAGAACATATCCATGGTAGGATAAGAAATTGCATACCTCAATAGCCATGCAGCCACCTTGACCCAGATTTGGCTGCATAGCATGCACAGAATCACCAAGCAAGGTGACACGACCTTTCCCCCAATTAATAGTAGGTGGGCGGTCGTATATATCCCGGCGAAGAACTGCTTCTTCATCAGTTGCATTTATCAAATCAACGACATTATCACACCATCCGTCAAATATCTCGAGCAATCTTTTCTTTTTGCCTGTTAACATTAAGCAGATGATAAGCTTGTGGGGGGCATATCAGAAGTATTGTTCTCATTTTGATCACAACTTACAATGAGGCAGTATCTATTTCACGAATTAAGCACAAAAACTTCTCTAAGGACTCACCATTTTCAGGGTCAGTGCCACCAGCCTCTTCATTGTGAAAAGCATACCATTGCATTTTACCAGCACCGACATCTGAAGATACGAAGTATTGTTTGTGACCAAGAAATACTCGGTACCTTCAACAGAGGAAAATGGAGGACATGGTTATGGCACGACGAAATTTCAGTCAATCTGAAAATCACACCCATCATTCCATGATCCATGTAACATACCCAACTGTATCGATATCAGGTGGCACAAAATCTGCAATTCCAGTGTAGCAAGTGTAACCTGAATAGGTGGCGTCTGAATGCCCGAATAGTGTCTTCCTCACCTATCCAGAAAAGGAAACTTCAAGCAAATCAGGTTCCGTTGGTGTTTGTTTGTAACCAAAAGGAGAATTAACTGTATTACCTTTGACCTTATTCCATCGGCACCAACCAAAAGGTCACCTTCAAATTTTCTACCGTCCTCCAATATGGCAGTAACCTACACTCAACCGACAAAAACTGCAAGTTTAGAGACAGGCAATGGCAACTCTTGCAGCCAAATTTAAGCTGACATGGCCACAAAAACATGTTTGCTCATTCACCTTACTGCCATCATCTATAAAATCGACTACATGGCTTCCATTCAATATAGCATCATCGCCGACTGCTCGAGCAAGGATTTGTTGCAGCGTCATGCGGCTAATGACCCTTGTGACTGGGAGCCCCCGCTCAGCCGCAGGAGTAAACGTATCAAACTTGATGTACCTGAATCCAACTCGGCACTGTCAAATGGCTGCCTCCAGCAAAGGAATATCTGTCTTAAAGCTAACCAGCAAACACTACATGGAAATTTGCAAACAAAAACTGTAAAATAAGCACCAAAAAAATTCGGCAGCTATATATCTTTAGATCTAGTAGTAATAAGAGACTTGCGTGTTAACGATAGTATCTAACGATCAACTGAAACAGGCGAGCGACTAGCCAACCACCAATTGGTTCGCACTAATTGCCAATACTGCAGACAATGAACCCCTGTCACACTAAATTCCACTAGCAGCAGCCAAAGGAAGTCAAAATTTTCTCCAGGTAGCGTCAAAAACAATCAAATTCATGGTGACTTGGTGCAAGAATTTTGCTCTGGCGCGGGAACGACCCCCACTGCCTCCCTTACCAGGAGCCAGAGACGCCGTCGACGATGCCGTTGACGCGGTCCCCCGTGACGCAGCCGGCGTCCATGATCTCGTCGGCCGCGGCGGCGTCGACGGCCTCGAGCGCGGCGAGCGCGTTGCTCTGCAGCTGGATCGGGCCGCGGTACCTCCCTTCCCCGCGGACGGCGCTCATGTCCCGCTCCAGCACCAGCACCTCGAACCCCTTCCGCCTGGCGGCGAGCGCGAAGACCAGGCCGCCGATGCCGCCGCCGGCCACCAGGACCCGCGCCTTGGGCTCCGGCGCCGCAGGCATTGCCGCGGTGGCGACGAGCCCCGCGCGGGCTGGAGGAAGGCCGGGCCTACTACGCCTCTGCCGCGGCGCGGACGGGGTGGGAAGCGCGAGAAGGCGGAGCGCTCGGTTGCGGCGGGAGACGGGGTGGAGCGGGATCGCCGACTGAGAGGCCCGAGAGGAGGGGAGGGAGATCGGCTTCGGCGATGCCCGCGCTGTGCTCAGCGTGGTCGGCATGGTGGTGGACTGGTGGTATGGAAGCTTTGCACTGATTGAGCAGCTGGTATGCTGTTCTACACTGCTACTGCTTTATCGCCGGTCAGTCAGTGAGGCAGTAGCTGGAGTCAAACCTCCGCTCAGCTGAGGACTCTGCTAGCTCGCGACTTGAGTGTGTTTTCGATTTGGCATTGGTTCTCGGGCTGACAGGAGAGCTGGGAACTGGAAGAGGAAGCTCGTTGTCTCTGTGAAGCTCTAGATCAGAACTTCAGAAGGGTGCTTCAATGGACGCGCCTGCCAAGATAGCGAATTTTATGGGGGGTGGCAGGGCCGGTGCCGGAGAAGAATGGAATTTGCAGCCGAGTGGAACGGAGACCGAAACTGCGGTCGGTCGCTTTCGGCCTCTAGTGCAGGAAGGAAGGAGGGGTGGTGGATTGGTGGAAGCTTTGCCTCGGTGCTGTTGGGCGGTCGGTTGGACGTGGCGGGCGTGGGTTGCCTGCCGCGCGGCGAGACCGCGCGGGGTGGGGTACCCCGGATAGAAAACGAAACGGGCGCCATTTTACCGGCCGACCAGGCCGCGCCAGCGCCATGCTCCATAGTCCCATGCTCCTACGGCAACTAGCCGGAAGCTGCAGGCAACTCGATGGTTTGGTCCCGTCGGGCGGGTCCGGTCGGCTCGCCTCTCCCGCCGTGGGCGGCACGGCGCTTCCTCCCTGGCCCTGGTTGCTGGTAGACCAGATTGTTGGCCTTGTGCGCCGCGCGCACCACGGGCGGCGATCGTGCCGAGGTCGGCAGCGTGCTGGCACAGGTGACGTGATCGGATGAGATTGCCGCGGCAGCGAATTGATTTTGCTGCGCGGCATGCTCGTGCGCATAATCTGGTCAGGATAATCGAATTTGGAGTGCCACGTTTCCAAGGCGCTGCACTGTGTAGAGTAGTAGCGTAGCGGTGCCGGTGCGCACCAGACGGCCGGCGCTAGGGCGGCAGATGCAAAGACGCGAGCACAGCGGACGCAGAAACAGAGCAAGCCATCCGAATCCGAGACACAGTACAGGGCAAGTTGCAGGGAGGAAAGGAAGGAAATGGGCGTACCAGGAGCCGGACATGCCGTCGACGAGGCCGTTGATGCGGTCGCCGGTGACGCAGCCGACGCGCATGACCTCCTCGGCGACGGACATGTCGATGGCCTCCAGCGCGGCCAGCGCGTTGCTCTGGATCTGGATGGGCCCGCGGTACTGCCCCTCCCCGCGCACCGCGCTCATGTCGCGCTCGAACACCGTCACGTCGTACCCCTTGCGCCGCGCCGCCAGCGCGAACACCAGCCCGCCGATGCCGCCGCCGGCCACCAGCACCCGGGGCTTCTTCTTCCGCCGCGCCTCGCCGGCCGCGGGCGCGGGTGCGGGAGCGACGGCCGCGTCGGGAGGCCGCATTGACGCCGCCGCGCACCTGCCCCGCGCCCGCTGCCTGGCCTTGCCGCCGCCGAAGCACTGCGAGTGCGGGTGCGGGGCCGGGAGCGCGTGCTGGTGCTGCTGCGGCTCGTCGTGGCAGAAGAGGAGCGCCGAGAAGTGCGCCATGGCGGGTGAAGTGGCGGAGAGCAGCGCCATGGGCGCGCGAGCACGGCGACCTGCGGCTGACTGAGCTGAACAGGAAGCTTGCTTTGCGAAGGAGAAGACGTTGGGCGAGCGGAATTGGATCAGTGGAGGGAGGTGTTATGCCGTGCTGCCCGTGCAACTCTGGTTTTAGAACTTCGCCATTGGGCTGAGGCTGTGAAAGGAGGAGAGCAGAGGGGAGCTGGAGGGGACTGGTGGTGCTGAGGGGAGGACGAACTGGAGCCAATCACCTGATCCCATTTGGAAGAATGGATCTTGCGGGACCAGGATTTTATCTTGCCATGTCCTCACCAACCTCTGCGGACACGTTGTGGCGGCAACTCTGTAGCTGACCGTGCAATAGTAGATAGCACAGGGCTACACGGGTTAACGCTAACTCCGTTTCAAATTACTAGATGTTTTAGAAGTATTTTATTTTTTATGCCATTGGCTTATGCAAATCTACATAATCTAATAGGAAAAAAAATTAGCATACTAGTTAATGTTGCATTGATATGCTTTGAGCATTATGCAGCCTGCAAAACAGTCTATGCAAGTAACTAAACAAGAGCATACTACACTACACAAGTCTGGATACAGACTAATGTAGCTAATGATGCATTGACATGCTTTGATCATTATGCAAGTCTGTAAAAGAGCCTCTACAAGTAACTAAATATGGGCAAACCGCACCGCACAAGCCTGGATATAGACTAATGCAAATGATCAATCAGACCCTTAGTGAGTGGTACTATTGTATTTTACTGTGTAAAATTGGTAAGCAGTGACAGGTTAAGTACTAGCTGGGGCAATCTTAGATCATGCCTTTTTTTAGGTAGGAGTTTAAGGACCTTGAGAGGGTCCATTGGAGCGAGAGCTTGATGGGATTTTTGAGGGGCTAGATTAAGGCGTGATTGGTAATGCGATTGAGAAGCGTGCAACCTTGTCTTCCTCCGCAGCGATGCCTTTGCCCAATTGCCCTCGCTGCCTCGCCAATGATCCTATTATCCGTGACTGGTCTCGAGGCTTCCTAGGCGCCTCAACTGTCTCGGTCTCGCAGACCCTTTCCCTCCCTCCACTAGCGACCAACGGCTCTTGTTGCCGCCGCCTCGACCCTGACATCCCATAAGCACTTGCTCCCCTCTAACCAGTCGAGGAGCGACGCTCCCACCACCAGCCTTGTCTACCGCCCCAGCCAATCCTCCTGCCACCCGTGGCTCTGGCAGTGTCGTTGCTACCTCACTACACCGTCAGGTCACCACTGTGTCGCAGACACCTCTCCCAAACCTGTTTTTAGGTCCACTGAGTAGAACTAGGACTCTAACCTTTACCCTTATCTTCTTCTCCAATGGGGTCGGGGATAGAAGTTAGGGCCACACGGGCAACTCGGCACAATAGAGATTGTGATTTTAGAGTCACCTATTTTTCAGATGGAGTAGAGATTTTGCTAGAATTGGTTTTTCCCCACATCGGTTTTTATAATAACAAATGGGCCTTCCACGTATGTGCCATTTGATTGTTTCTAGATTTGTTTTCTCGTACGTAAAAGAGAAAAATAGTTAATAATAGGAACACAAATTCAGACCAACCAAACTCTTTTGGTTCTCGCATTATAAGTGAGAGAAACAGCCAAATCTTACAGTAGCTTCTAGCATTTCAAGCGACATTTCTTGAAAGAGACAATTTTCCAAAGAAACTGAAACCTACCAAATTTTTCATGCAACCTTTAGGCCCGCATTAGAACGTACGTATTTCGTGTGAAAAATGAACTAATTCCTGTTAAATTTCTATACAATTTCGATAAAATTTCTGCATTCTAAAGAGAGCCTTACTGAGAGATACTTTTAACTGCCACAAACATTTATGTAGCATTGAGCTTCCACAAAAGATCGGCCATACAACTAGAGAAGCACGCGCTGAGACGTGGCAAGTTGCTACGTCATAGGCGAGCTTTGATCTTTATCTTTCGCCCCTCTGAAGCCCTGATGTTAGACTCGGTTGCTGAGAGCGACCGTTCGAAGATATTTACAATGAGAACTTGAACTTTCTTCGTCATGATCTAAAAACAGCTAAAAAGACTTGCAGCAATAGTGCAATACCATCTGAATTCTTAAGACCTTCATAAATCTGCTTGACATCGATGACAAAGCATAGGCATAATCCAAACAAAAAGGCAAGAGGAATAGGTTTGTTCAGTACACGAGAGGATGTTGCCATCAACAGCAATGAACAAGCAGCATATATTAGACAGCATGAACTTCACGCTCTGACACAGAGAAGCTCTCATTTACTTACCCTAAAATATACCGGAGAAAATTACACAAATCGAACCAGCAAAATATTAGCTTTAACCATCGTCCATGGGCGAGTATATAGTTATGTACTTCCACAATCATAAATTGAAAAAAAAAAGGATGCCATGGTTTCCAGTTATATGAGGCACTTGATTATCTAGTAAACATGTTACAAATTTTTTTGTATTCTAATTAGCATGGATGAAGATGCCATGGTTTCCAGGCATCGTGAACCACTTGATTATCTAGTGAACATCTTCCTAAATTTCTTGCATTCTAATTAGCATGGATGAGCTCGAGACTCATCTGAGATTTTATCATTTTAGAGTTCCTAAAAGAATAAAAGAATTGCTCCTAAGAAAGAGGAGCTATTTGGTCATGAAGGGTGGCGCCAGTTTTTGTCTGAAGTTTGGCTGTGTGGAATCAGGCCTTAGTGGCAGCAGGTGTTGGAGCAGCGCCTCCAGTAGTCGGCCTGGAGGATTGAAAAATAGCCCCCATTAAGTGATAATGAACAAAAATCCTACAGGTTAATGTTGACAAGGGACCAGAATCAGCAAATAGAAATACTTACAATCCAACCATGACTTTAAAAGCATCATAGATACCCCACTGGGCACCGGTGAGGGTACCAATCATCACGATACGCAACGGGAGCCCACGCGTAAATAGCCCCACTAGACCAATCTTCTTCACAGCCTGAGCAAGCATTACACAAATGGTAAGTGCAAAAAACAAGGTAAACAAAGAAAATAATATCTAATTGTCTAGAAAACATACATCGCCGACCGTTGCCCCCTTGGCATTGTTGAGAAAGGAAACAAGATTGTCAGCTGGGTGAGAAACAATTGCACAGAACACCCCAGCGATGTAGCCACCAGCAAAGCTCACTCCAAGCTGGAGATTCTTGCTGCATTCGTTTTTGGGGGCAGGGATGGCATACTTGTAGATCATCTCAACAACAGTCTCGAAAGAGGCAAATTTCATCATAGTGTCTGCATTTAGTAAAACCATAAGATGCTGGACAGTCCTTCAGGTTAAATATCAAAGCAAAATAAAAGAATAAAACTTGGTACAAAGCAAGTTCATGTGTTCCAAAATTAGTTCACACCGTACACGTGAAGGAAATCTAATATGTTATAGTCATTGATGTAGCAACACAAGCAAAATAGGTGCTTAATAATAAAAATTCCCATGTCCATTCCCCACAAGTAATTAGAGTTTAGCTCCCACTGTAATGGAGACAAGCAGACTAAATAATATCACTATGAGCATAGAGGCATCCACAACAACCAGTACCCAAGAATCATGTGTGCAGTATGGTCACGTTTTCCCTTTGGGGGGTATGCACTCGGGAAGTACTAGCTGTAAGCATTTCATTAATGAACTAATGTACACCACTTCATTGGAGTCTAGCTCCATAGCAACAGAGATAGCTCAAGCAGTGTGGTAAATTAATATACGCACACATAAAATCTTGAAAATCATAGTGAGATTTCAAGAAGAACTATGTGCATGAAAATGCATGTCTTAGCATGCAGGTACATAAGTTAAACACAAGAGATTATGTGTAAAGAAAATACGTGATATTAGATGGTTATAAGCGCCAAACATAGCTGATTCTCAAATACACAAATTTAAAACTAATTAGTGTCAAATCCTCTATCCTCTACAATATAAACCTGATATGTTTTTTAATGTGCACAAAATTGGAGTCTAGCTCTGGTTTCAAAAAAAAAATGGAGTCCAGCTCTAGAATGGCAGAGAAAACACAAGCAGTGCAGATAATTTAACTGCACACATAGATTCTTGAAACCATACACAATTTCAAGAACTATGTGCATCAAAACTAATATTATAGTGACCAATTTTATACATAATTAAAAAGAGATATAAACAATTGAGTGCCGACAAGACTTGTCATCCTAAAGAAATGATATTATTATTTACAGCTGATAGTCAATGATTTCAAATGCATGAAAATCCTTTGAGCAACTAACCAATATACACCATCTCATTGGAGTCTAGGTCCAGTTATAATGGAGATGACTCAAGCAGTGTGGAAATATCTATATATGCACACATAAAATCTTGGAAATCATTACACGATCTCAAGAAGAACTATGTGCACCAGAACTACATTCTAGTAAAACTAACATTTACACCATAATAAGAAAACGAAATGTAAACAAGTGAGATTATAAGACTTATGATGAGTAAGAAAGGGCACCATTTTCAAAGCTGATGGTCAGTGTGACTCCAAAAGCATAAAATCCATTTAGTAATTAAGAAATATACGCCATCTCATTGGAGTCTAGGTCCATGTCACAATGGAGATGACTCAAGCAGCGTGGAATATCAATATATGCACACATAAAATCTTGAAAATCATTATACGATTTCAAGAAGAACTATGTGCACCAGAACTAATATTCTAGCAAAACTAATTTTTTGTGCTAATAAAAAAAACAAAGATATCAATAAGTATGAATGATAATGAAGATTGTCATCAGTGAGAAATGAGACCAGTATCCATAGCCGTTCCATGAATTCTACAACACTAAATTTGTTGCACACTCGGTGAGTTAAATATGTACACGATTACATGAATCACGTAGCATGAGTGATGTTGCATCACCAATACTAAAGAAGATACCATACATTTATTTCATTGCATCATTAACATCACAGTTGAGATTACAAACACAAAACATGCTTATCGCTAGAGTGGCAACCCTTTTGAAAAACAAGATAAGTTTGGTCATCATCTTAGCAATACAAAATCTACTTTTTCAAAGCTTACATACCATTTATTTCAACAGTTGATTCTTAAGGGGCACAAACATAGTATATAGTAAAAAAGTAGGAAAGCGATTCAAAGTTATGTGACAGTTGACAACAAGCAGGAAGTAGGTACTTACAAGGAATTTGTCGGCCCCAGAGTGGAACAATTCCTTTATACAGTCTGGAAAATTTGACAGTGTTAAAAAAAGTGAAGACATGGATACAGAAATAAAGTAGGCAAACCTCAACTCACCCAGAATAGCCTTCAGCTTTCACAAACTTCGGAAGGCCATCTGATAAACCTCTTGCAAAGCCAGGCTGCGTCTGCACACGGACCTTAACAGCTTCCATGGGGCAGAGGGCAATATCTGCAATCACTTCAGCCGAAGCGGAACCCGCAAGGTAAATCAAAGTCTTGTACTTGGCGGCATACTCAGGGCCAGCAATGTCCGAGTAATACTTCTTGAAGAACTCATAGAAACCGAACTTGCATGCTCCCTGAGCACTGTATCCAAGTAGGGTAGGTACCCAGCCCCTGAAAAAGCCCTTGGGCCCTTGCTCTTTTAACAAAACACCAAAACCAGATGAGATGCTCTTGTACTTGGCTGGATCGATCTGAGAAATCAGACAATAGAAGTTTTCATTAGCAATCAGCTCATAAAGACAACTATTCATTGGAAATGAATATAAACAAATAGCAAGAATGTAAACATTGAGGTTTAGCTCTTTCAGCGCAGGCTACCACGACAATGAAAATGTGATAGCATATTTATAGAGCATTACACAAAATGTACGGTAGCAGCTGGTTGCCTGGTTCGAGTATGATGTACTCGCATCAAACAACCGTCTAATAACTCTAAAAATAGAGATTACATCACGAATAATCGTACCAATCGAAATGGGTAACGTCGCACAAATAACTCATCTATCCAAATCGAGCCAGCATCGAGACGCTCACCTGCATGTTGCACTTGACGAGGTCGAGGGGCGTGACGGTCATGTGCGTGAGCCCGCAGCTGGCGACGCCGCCGGCCGTGCACGCCGCGTAGAATGCCGGCGAGTACATCTCAATCCTCCGGCCGGGCTCGCTCGGCGCCCGCGCCCAAATAGCGGGCCGCGCTGCCGCCGCCGCAGACGGCGCGGCGACCGTGTGCCCGCCCACGCTAGCGGCGGCGGCGGCGGCAGCAAAGGGAGAGGCAGCGGCCGGGGCCGCGTAAAGGAAGCTAGGGAGCAGCGCATTCCGCGAGCTCTCGGAGACCGCCATGGCGCCGGGGCAGGCTCAGAGCTCGGTTCGGGCGATTTCCTTACGGCTAGGGGCACGGCTAAGCCTGGGGGCTCGGTGAGATGGATGCTCATCGCGGCAGCGCCAGCGAGCGCGGCGTTTGTACGCGCGGGCGTGAGGCCCGCCGCCACTCGCTCCAGGGAGGAAGACATCCGGTGGCTGCCCGGGTTGTTAGGGCAACCCCCCACCTCTCCGCCACCAGAGAGGGGCGGGCTTTTATAACGAGACGCGGATGAAAATGTTTTTTGATGGGCCCGAGTTGGCTAGCCCAATATTGAGCCGAAACGTAACTCATCCAGCCCAGTTAAAATGCCAGGCCTAGAGGACAAATGGTGCCCATCACACGAAGGATGAGCATGAAGTATATTTCATAATAAACTTATTTGGAAATACAAATATTGATACCATTTTTTATATTTTTAATTAAATTTGAAAAAAATGATTTTTCGATGAGCGAGATGTGTATTTATTTTGGAACGGATGAAGTAGGTCCTTTTTAAAAGGTGACAAACTTCGAGAAACAATCATTGTCTCTGCTTCGGTTTGCTTTTCCTCTAGCTCTTGCTTTGTGCGTATTGTTCAATCTGCTTATGCAAAAGGTTCAATGTGCAAGTAACTTGTGGCATACCTTAAAAACAATCCAAAGGTCACTATTATTTTATGAATTTGATTTGATCCACATTGCTCACAACTTAATAAATTGTGTCTTTGCTTATTTCTGCGAAACTTATATAGATTTTTACTTTGAATAGTTGACAGTCCACTGCATTTTGAACTATGGAATTTACAATAAACATCTATTTGCCACGGTATTTTAAAAAAACAAAGTCAAGCGGATAAACCACCATGGAAAACCTGATTAGTACCCCCCTAATATCTATAATGGACAGTTATATCGACTTCACTAATTAGTGAATGTTCAATTGATTTAAAAGACAAACCTCCATGATTTTTTAGAAAAATTGTTTCTACAACTTTCTAATTTTAGAAATTTATAAAGTCACACACTTATATTCACAACTCATGTATATAATATTTTGTAGAACAAAATGTATCAGCAAAACTTTTTATCAATGACAAAAATGATATGCATGTTGCAGAAAGGACGTCTCGGGTGACTCCTGCCCTAGCGCCGCCGCCGCACCCCGCCGTCCACCACCTCTGGTCCCCCTTCCTTCCTCTCCGGCATCTCTCCGGGGGCTGAAGGGAGTGAGATTCATTATTTTTAATAAGTTTTTCCTAGTAGATCGAGTCATCAGGGTTAGTATTTCTCCATGCTAAATTTCTTGGTATTAGAGTTTTATCTCCTCCTCTCCGGCGACGGTGAAGGAGAAGGGTGGAATCGTCTTCTCCATGGCGGTTCCGTTGAAGATGAGGGCAACAACTTCGGCGTCAGCATCTTCATCGACATGACGACATGGAGACTTTTATTTTCGGACGGCGGCATCAAGGCGGAGATGATGTCGCCGCCATGGAATAATTTTCTCCGGTCTCTTTTCCGTTTTGTTGTGGTTAGATTTAGCCACGATGAAGGACTAGGGAGAATAATTTTCAGATCAGTCTTTCTCACTCTTCGGTGACAGAAACAAGAAGAAGGAAGACACCAAAAAGAAAAGTTCATCAATTCCGCCTACAGGAATGTTGGCCGTCGTTCGTTGGGCATTTGTTCTCAGGCCATTTGCCGAGTGTTTGCCTGTGCGGTCATCCATACTGCAAAGCATCAAACAGGTTAGGTTTTAAGTTATGCTATTCACAGCGTGGGTACTATTTTGTAATCCAGAGTATTTGTAACGTGTTAATGTACCCAGCTATCATATAATATAATTCTTCTTTCATTGCAAAAAAAACTTTTTTATCAATGACTTTTTAATGTAATTTTCTAAGTAATTCTATAGATAACTTACCATAACAAATTTTTGACAAGACCTTTGTAACCTATTTTTATTATGAACATAAGTTTTCTAGCTATATTTTTTATGTAACAGATTTCTATAAATAGTGTACATTATACTCACAACTTTTGTTGTTTAATGTTTTAAAAATACACAACTTGTCCCGATCAAATAATAGTTATTCATAGTATATAGAAGACGATGGGTAGTTTAATATAAAAAGGTTAAAAAAGAAAGGAAAAGGAAAAAAGAGTGAGAAACAAGACAAACCTATTGGATCTGATACCACGACTGTAGAATTGTTGTAGAAAAATTGAGCTCCAAAGGTTATGCGAAAAGTTGTCACAATAAGTTGTTTACAAAATCTCAAAAAAAAATATTGAAAAATTATGATTAGAAGTTGTGGAGATAAGTTATGCTATATAAACTATATTACACAAAAGTTATGAATATAACTTTATGTTATTTAAAAAAAATACAAGAACAGTGTATTAAAAGAGAAAATTCGTATGGTTACTTTCGTTGGCTGGTTTAAGTTCAGTGAACGATTGCTAATTTAGGCTTCGCTTGGCATAATTCAACTTCACTGATGAATTAGTTTTTTTTTTTGCTTTAGCTCTATGAGCAACTTTATCGATAAAGCTAAAGCTGTTTGGGTGAATCATTTAACAAAGCAGCTCTGTATGTAGATTTCCTTAAACACATGCTCTTACAAAATCACATACAAGACCTGCGTGAGAGCATAATTTAAGGAGCCATTGGTGAAGCTATTTACAATAGACCAGTTTGGCAAAAAAAAAATCAGCTTTAAACGGCTCACGAAGTTGGGCCAACATGCCCATATAATTAGACAACTAGGGCCTTGTTTAGATGCGAAAAGTTTTTGATGAAAATGTCACATCGGATGTTTCGTGCGACGTCGGAAGGAGTTTTCGGATACTAATAAAAAAAACTAATTATATAGCTTGCCTGGAAACCGCGAGACGAATTTATTAAGTTTAATTAATCCGTCATTAGCACATTTGTTATTGTATCACTTTAGTGTCAAATCACGGACTACTTAGGCTCAAAACGTTCGTCTCGCAATTTACACGCAAACTGTGTAATTAGTTTTTTATTTCGTCTATAT
Organism: Saccharum hybrid cultivar R570; assembly: GCA_038087645.1. Lineage (NCBI taxonomy): Eukaryota > Viridiplantae > Streptophyta > Magnoliopsida > Poales > Poaceae > Saccharum > Saccharum hybrid cultivar. The sequence continues at coordinate 1,929,680 of JAQSUU010000563.1, read as the reverse complement.
TTAATACTCCATACATGTGCCGCAAGATTCGATGTGATAGTTTTGGATGAAAAGTTTTTGATCTAAACAAGGCCTAGATTCAAATTCCCTTCCATGCATTAAGGAAGCCAACGACATTGAAAATTGTGTCGTCTCTGTTCTGCCAGCTCTTGTAGTAGAGATCAAGGCAAACTCATAGAGGCTTTTTGTTGCTTTGACGACCTCACATGATTTGAACCCACCTCTAAGCGATGTTACTCCCTCTGTTTTTTTTAAGATGTCTTAATACAGAGTTTAAATACATGCTTATTACGAGTGCAACATTAACTTTACAAGTGAATCAAATAGTCTATCTCAATGCATAGTTTCATGACACGGTTTTATTAGGTAGCCACATTACTTAACTGTTATATGGTGTTATGATCAAATATGGCATATAAAATATATAGCCTTGTAATTGCATAAAATCTTTGCTTATCCCATCGCGAAAGATCCTCAAGAGTGTGGGAGAGTAAAACAAATCAGTCCCAGAAAAGGTTTTATTGTATTGGTAAATGTGATAGATGATTTTATCCTAATAAAACTCTATTTCTCTGTTTTCTTATAAATACCATACCAACTAAGTAGACTAGAAGAACATCCCGCGCGTTGCTGCGGGAATACGGATTTGGAATGAAATTTAACTATTTATACAATTCTTAGGAAGAGATTAACTATATAAATTCATGTTAGTGGATAACGTGGCACGTTGATGTGGATAACTAAATATATGTTAGTGGATGATGTGTCTCGCTAACGTGGATATCATAATTGCTTGCGCTAGTGAACTTTAATTGCAAGTGATAGTGGACTTATGAGGTGGACATCTCGCATGTCAAGAAAAATTGCTTGTGGGGTTTTGCTTTATAAGAGTATAGAATAGGATGTGTTGTAGCTTTAAATAAGAACAAAACCCCTGTGAAACATCCACTGTCTAAGGCATATATGCATATCAAGATTTCAACTTTAAAACCTTTGATGACAATTTAGCTTGAGTTAGTAATAGCATCTCTAAGAATTTTGAAAACCCGCTCCTAACCTATTTTTTTTGGCAAGATTAAAAAAAGTTACTGTCCAATAACTCTCTATCTCAGCTCCTAATTTTCTACACTTGGAAAAATCGCTCGAATCAGGCCTAAATATATGTGCGTGTATCGATCAGTCAATCCGGAGGTAAAATTAAATGTAAATGTACAAAAGAGAGAAAATATAAAAGTTTAAAGTGATCTTGAAATGGTTCCTACTAATACAAAATTATCTTTTATAGTTTAGTAGCGTGACATAAAAAACAATTAAAGTAATCACACAAATATACTTCTAAGTTTTTTAGCCACTTAAAAAGTTCATTGATTTACCAATTATATATTATTTTGAATTACCGTAGATGCTCTGATACGTTTGCAGGAGGACGTGGAAATGGCGGAGCACCTCAAGTCTCCAACTCCAACCGCCCGACGAGGCACGCGTGATGCACCCATTCCTCCGCAGCACGAAGCTGGTGTAGTCCGTGAGCTCAGCCTGGTTATAAAGGCTAGCAGCCTAGCTCCTTCGCTTCTCGTCTCCTCTCCTTCACTGCGTGCGCTCAGACAGAAAACCCCCGTCCCTTCCCCTCCCTCCCCTCCCCCAATTCCCAAAAAGGAAAACCCCAAGGTGTTGTGCCTGGCCGGCGGCGATCACCGGACATGAAGCGCAAAAACCCAAAATTCTGGGGCAGCTTCAGCGGAGGAGTAGGCCAGGGGTGGAAGGCGAAGAGGGCGAGGCCTGACGGCGGCTCGCGCGGCGGGGGAGCGCCCGTGGTCAGGTGGTCGCACGCGGAGGCCATGAAGAAGAAGCCCTCCGGTGGAGGCGACGCTGTCGTCGCTGGTGGTGGAGGGGGGTCAAGGGGGATCCTGGGTCCGGGAAAGGCGGGGCTTTGTAGCCTAAGCTGCGGGAGCGGAGGAGGGTTTTGGACGAACTGGTCGGAGGCGGCTGCGCCGGTGGCGAAGGAGGCGGGTACGTCCGCCGCCGGCGGGGGAGAGAGAGCGCAGGTGTGGGACTGGCCTGAGCCAGAAGCGAAAAGGGCGAGGCCTCGCGGCGACGACGGGGAAGGAGACGCGGGAGGCGAGGAAGAGGAGGAGGAGGTGGCGTACGAGTGGAGGTGGACGGAGGCGGTGAGCCCGGAGATCCTGGCGCTGGTGCTCCGCGGGCGGGTCGCCGCGGACGATGTGGCGCGGGGCGCGGCGCAGGTTTGCAGGGCGTGGACGCAGGCCGTGGCGTCGCCGGACATGTGGGGGGACGTGGACATCGAGGCCTGGTGCCGCCGCGTCAACTGCTGCGCCAGGGCCGACGCCGCCGTGCGCCGACTCGTCGCCCGTGCGCAGGGCACGCTTCGGAGGCTCTCTGCCTACCGCGTCGGGGACGCCGCGCTCACCTACGTCGCAGCCTCGTAAGTCACGCTGCCCGTTCTGATCCTTGGTGTGCTGTGTGCTTGAGATGTTCGTTCTCGGCTTCAGAAAGCTTACTAGAAGTCTAGAATGCTGTGTTGACATGCAACCCCCTGCCACATGAACATTGAAATGATTTCACCAATCACTGTCCATTCACCTGACACGAGTGAACCACAGTGACATCACATTTAGTAGAAACATAGTGTGAAAGCTTTGAGTGAACCACACTGATCTCTTATGAAAGCTTTAAGTTTTGCCGATTCTGATGTTTACTATACTAGTGATCAGTGATGGGTAGAATTCATCACTGCCTGCGGCTATTTGGCTATTTGCTACGGTCCTGCTACCAGACATTGTCTGTTTTGAGCGTCACACTGTAAAATTTGATTCGTATAAAGATTCCTTTAATGGAGAAAATTTGGTGGTTGTAGCTCATATTTATTAATTTGGCAGCTGCTATCTTGGATATTTATGATCCACTCTGATATGTATGTTCACATCACCTTGCGTTTAGTGAAGATTTTTATGGTCACAACGTAATGTGGCCTATATTACTCTGTCCTCTGTGAAACTTATTATCTGACATTTTTCAGCTTTACCAAATCATGTTGTTGTTTCTTTAAGTGAAGCTGAGAACCAAACTAGGCATGCTGGCTGAAGCTCTGGCTTTGCATAGGCCTCTTAACATGACAATGCTTTCCAACATCTTCACTTCTTGATTGATGATACGTATTACTTGATCTATGGCTTGCTTATGGCTGTACTGCTTCACTAAGGACTTTAGAATGACTATAGGATATCTTATCATCATATACTAGTATATGAACTTGCCAGGAAACACTGCTTTTGTGATACCGTGTTTTTTTTTTTTGAATTTCGATACCGTGTTTTCTCTATTCATGTGCATTTAGTTACTTATAGCTATTAATTTTTTTTGTTCTTTGTACTCTGTTAATATGGTATCTGAATCTGACATAGTTTCAACAATATAATGTTTGGTGTTTGCTGCTGTTGAACAGGGGTAAGTTGCTCAATGTCCTCCAGATCCCAACGAGCGAGATCACTGATGAAGCTGTGGAGAAGCATGCAGAATGCCTTCCTGTACTTAAAGTGCTGGACATCAGTAACTGCCTGAATATCTCTCCCAAAGGAATCGAGGCACTAGGCCGGCACTGCAAGTTGCTCGTTCAGCTGAAGAGGAACATGCCCCCTCCAGACCTTCCTCAGGGTTTCAACACAGCAGCTAAGGCGGTTGAAGAAGAGGCACTGGCAGTCGCGAACACCATGCCGATGCTAGAACAACTTGAGCTTGCCTATGGCCTGTTCAGTGACCTTGCGCTCAACGCCATTCTTACCAAGTGTCAGCAGCTGCGGACGCTGGACATACTTGGCTGCTGGAACGTCAGGCTTGAAGGCGACATCGAGGAGAGGTGCTGCGCGCTCCAGTCATTCAGGGAGCCATGGGAGCCTGAGTACGGTACTGACTCAAGCAGTGGGGGTGACTACGAGGTCGATGATACTGATAGTGATGATTGACAGAGTTCTGTTCAAAACTTCAGGGGGGGTTGAAGCTGTGATCAATTCAGGTTTCAGTCGATGATTCTGAGGTGGTTTCAGTATTGTTTGTTTGTTGCCTGCCGGCATGTCTATCCTTCATGGCGATTGCTAATGCATACCCTACATTATAGTGATTCTCTGCTTACGCTTATGCAGACAAGTAAATAAGGTTTAGTTAAGAGTAGAAGAGTAAAATATAGGGGTACTGGAGAAAATAAAGGTGGTTGCTGACATGAGACGATTTCTGAATACTCTTGTGGTAGCTTTTGTCATCTGAAACATATATTCAAATACTTATATTTCGCCGGATTGAAACTAGAGAAATTGATGACACTGTCTACTGAATTCTGTTCTTGGCTTACTACTTGGTAGCGCATTCTTCAGACTCTGCATAACTTTCTTGTACCAATTCGCTTACTACTTGTCATCTGAAACATCTATTCACGATTACTTATATTTACCTGCGTATCTGCTGTATCTGCTATGCTTTGTTAGTTGTTACCCCATCCAGGTGTGACCGAAATGGTCATCTTCTTTCTTGAAAGAGGTGGTGTTTTCAGTCTGTTACGTGAAGAGGTTTATCATGTGCAAATTTTCTTGAAAAGAACGAATTTTAGTAGGTAGAAAATCCACGAGGTAACACAAACGTGAGAAATAAAAATTCATTTCTAGCCGCTTGTCACTTTGGGACAAAATGAAAAGGGAATAAATAAAAGAGAGAATATGACTAGCAAGTTGTCGTCTTCCCCTCGATTTCTGCGTGATTCGCCTGCCTGCCTTCCGGCTGCCTGCTGCTACTCTCGCACGCAGCGGCGACTTCCCTGCGTGCGGGCCTGCCGCCCTTCCCCGTGGCCGTGCGCAACAGATAAACCATTCTCGGTTCCACCGGAGGGAAAGGAGACGCCGGGAGAAGGGGGAGGACTGAGGAGGCGTGGCGGCCATGTCTCCGATCTGGGTATTCGGGTACGGCTCGCTGATCTGGAACCCAGGCTTCGCCTACGACGCCCGCCTCGTCGGCTTCGTCAGGGACTACCGCCGCGTTTTCTACCAGGGTAACCTCCACACCTGCTTGCGCCTGCAATCCGTCCGTCTTCACGGCCGCGCCCTCAAATTACTCTTCCTTCCTTTGGCGGCCGGTGGACGGACAGGGAGCACTGACCATAGGGGCACGCCGCAGTTCCCCGGGAGGACCGTCACGCTCGAGCATCAGCCCGGAGCGACCTGCGTACGCCCTTTCTCATGTTCATTCATCCTCCTACTCTGTTGTTGTAATTGCTAAGAACGGCCTGATTACTAGGATGCGCAAACCAAATGAATTAGTAAATTCATGGTTGATGTTGCTCCTTCACAGTTCATGCGGTTGGTTTTGCGAGCTAATCTGTCTATTTTACATCTTTTAGTGGGGAGTTGCTTACAGAATAAAGGAGGAAGATAAGGAGGTAGCTATGGAGGTATGTTTATTGCAGACCAGGCAGATATGTTTTGTTCACTAGTACTGATTGCGCACAACTGTCCCATGATTATGGTGCTCAATTGTTTGATGTTTGATGATTGGGATATTGCTGGTGTTTACTTGTCATTACGGAGATGTAGATATTGGTCGATGCACCAAAACTCGTATCTTCTTTCCTACAGTCTGATTATATTTAGATACTGTGATGATTAAGTCATGAATGGGCTTATGAAATTTCGGTATATATGAACTTTTATGTGTTTATCGTGATGATATATGTAGCAGCAAGTCTCTGCACAAACTGATACTGTGTTGCTTACAGCTTTATATTGCTTCTATTGGCATTTATCTTCAGATTTGAATTGCAGTATCTTGAAGTCAGGGAGAAGCAATATGATGAGAAGGTTTACCTTGACTTCTATACTGTAAGATATGAGGGCTGGATCTATTTCCCTCTTGATAATGTTCCACATGTAACTACCGCGGAGTATTAAGTTGTAATAACTTTCAGGATTCATCGCCCAAAGTACCAGCTGTTGAAAATGTGATGGTGTAAGTGGTCCTGTAATTTTAAATAAGCATTTCAACATACCAAAATTTTACTGACAGAACTGAATAAATACATGGATAACAGATACTTCGCCACTGCTAATAAGGAGAGCAATCAAAACTATCTTGGTCCTGCACCTCTGGAAGAAATGGCCAGGTGTGACATCCCATTAACTTTTGCATTACTAGATTGTGCAACTGAAACTATTGTTAGCTTATGGTATAACCTGTGCCCTGTTTAGTTCCCTAAGAAAACCCTTGCTGTGTTTAGGCAAATTTACCTTGCTCAAGGCCCATCTGGACCTAACAGAGAGTATGTGTTCAAACTTGAGGATGCCTTAAACAAATTAGGTAAGGTTACATTTTGTTTCATCTCTATTATAGAATTTTTATTGACAATAGTACAATATGTGGCATGGACTACAAAGTTCAAATATTTCTTGTCAGGAGTTGTAGACCAACATGTCCAAGAACTGGCGAATGCTGTGCGTGAGTATTCTGACACCGAGTTAGCTAAGTGAAAAAGGCACATTTCCCCTTGTTTGGAGGGTAAAGATGTATGAATAAAGTTAGAATTCATTCATGCCCAAACTCGATATATTCTTGTAAGCTGCTTTTTGAGTGGCTACATTATGGCTATATTCCAGTGCACCTGTGGTTTACAAAAATCTGTTGGTTTTCCCTTCCACTTTTTCTGAGCTAGAAGGAGAGCAATCCTTTGCTTTGCATACTTCTAGCAATGAGCAACAAGAGGAGACCAGAAAAAAAAGAGGAATGAACCAAAGAGACGTGGACAATTTATCACTATCAGTATTTTTTTCGAAAGGACGGCAAAAGCTTTGCCGCTATTTTTATTAGACGAAGAAAAAGAAAACAAAGTGGCGGTCTAGTTTTTTGAGTGGAAAGCGGGTCCAAAAACTACACAACTGCGGAGAGTGCACTCACTCATCCTAAACAACTTGGTACTCCAACTCACCACTAACAACTTCATGCTACTCGACGCTCTGGTGAACTTCACCGAGCCAACTTGGTCCGACGACCCAACTAGCCACTCAACTTGGTCGGAAAAACGACCCAACTAGCAACTTCCACAACTGAAGCACCACCATGTCAGGATAGCAGGAAACGGAGCAGCTGAGCGGAGCTGGAACGCCTCACGACGCCTTCAAGAAGGAAATGACGCCAAAGGCGCCGACATCGCAAGCCCACAAGGGAAGGTTTTCACCCGCAAGACCCAGCTCGGCAGGAGAAGAGGTGCGAGAAGGACGCCTCCAAGGAGGAAAACGACGTCCAAGGACGCCGCTGTCCAGGCTTTTGTCATGAACTCTCACATCCATCCACCGCCGCCCGCCATTGGCCACCGTAAAGGAGACGATCACGAAAGAAGACGCCAGTGCCGTCCACGGGCGTCCCCGCTGACACCAATGCCACCACGCATACCGTGAGCGTCCTCGCAGCAGCGTAGCCGCATGACGATGCCCCCGACCCATCACGAAGACGGGACACGAAGAACCAAAGGGGTTGCCCGCCGACCTGAGCCGCCGCTGGGAGCTGCAAGAAGGACTAAGCTCACCGCCGGAACACCAGCAGCAAGCCGAACTGGCCAGCGACAAGGGAGAGGAAGATGACGGGGAGAAGGAGGGGGCTAGGGAATGGAAGGTAGAAGCCCCAGCCACCCAGCCCGACAACAACCGCTCCCCGGCCACACCCAGCCACCCTCCCCACAACCCCGAGGACCACCAAGACCAGCAACGGAGGCGGCGGATCTGCGGCACCACCATGGCCTGGCACCACGGCACCGTGGGCGTGCCAACACCAGGCCACCGCTGGAGCAAACCCAGCCAAGCCATGGCCGGTCACACCACCACGGCGTCGTCGACGAAGCCGCACCACCACCGCCTCCGCGCGCACTGCGCTGACGGCAAGGGCCACGACGCAACCCTGTAGATCTGGACAGACGCAAGCCCGACCGCCGCACCACCGTGCCTTCCCCTGCCACCTCCGGCGCCCTGCCCAGACGCAGCCTGAGCAAGGGAGGGGACAGGAGGAGAGCACACAGGCAGCCCCGACCACGCGACCACCGCGTCCCAGCCACAGGAAGTTGTGGGCAGGCGAGCTTGGCAGCCACCAGATCCGTCCACCAGCGACCGAATCCGGTCGACTAGCCCACAAATCCGCCCACCCCAACGCAGGAACGGCCACGCCAGCCACCGTCGGAGGGGACCTCGACGTTCGCAACAGCACCACTCGAGAGGGAAAAACGCAGGAGAAGAACGGGAGAAGGGGAAGAAGGCCCCGCCGCCGCCGTCCTTGCGGTCGTGCGGACTCCCGGGGGTGCGCTCAAGCGGCGGCGAAGCTGGCGGAGTGGTGAGGGAGGGGCTACGGCGGGGGCGATGGGGTTCCGCCCGAGCCGCCCCAGGGAGCGACGCGGGGGAAGGGGAGGAGGTCCTTTTCCTAGCAATTGGTTTCTTAACACTATCAGTATTAATAAACGGATTTCATAAATCGACCAGAATCTTATCAGCAAGTTTTAGAGCCTCCACTCGAGCGATGTTCACTTCTTTTTCAACTCTGGTTAGTGAATGGTCACACATTTCTGCATTTACAGTTCAGAAATTCTGACAAATACTAATCTTTCAGTGTGCAAATTCGCTAAAATCCTAGCACGGAGTACAAGATCATGAGACCAAGATTCCAGTCCATGCGGAACCTATCTATGGCAAGGAGTCGCAGCTGGCCTTGGCGAAGGTGATCTTGCCCCGGCGCAGGTTGTAGAGGACATGCATGTTCTGCTGCTGGAAGTTCCCAAGGATGGACACCCCGCTCGTCCTGCCGATCATTAGGCACATCATCCTGCCGTCCTCCACGAACAGCCGGTCCCTGTCCAGCTCCAGCCACCGTCCGTCGAACGACATCGACACCGTCGGCACGTACACCCGGTCTATCCCCACGCCTTCCGGCAGGATGAAGCAGAGGTCCAGCCCCAGGCGGAGCGACGGCGTGGCGCGAGGCAGCCTTATCTCCTCCTCCAGGTCGTCCGCCAGCTCATCGTACAGCGACGCCTCCAGGAACGAGATCGTCGACGCGACGTCCACGATCATCCCGTACGCGTTTGCGCTGCCGCCGCTGCCATTGCCGCCACCGCCTCCTCCTCCTCCACCACCACCCGTGGGCGGCGACGTTGCCCTCCTGGTCGTGCCCGGGGTCTGGTCGCCCACGGCCAGCCCGTCGAAGTTGAGGTAGTAGTAGGACGAGTACCGCGTGCTGGACGACATGGTGACGGTCACCCGGTCCGACACGTTCCGGACGGCGTCCGCGCGCGCGCCGAGCACGAGCTTTCCCGGGGTCCTGGACATGGGCGGCGGCAGGCAGTACATGAACCGACGGACCGAGAGCTGGGACACCAGCGAGAGCGGCCCGCGGCCGAGGCCGACCAGCCCCGAGGCCTGCGCGGGAGGGCCCCCGACGCTGGAGTCGCTGCAGCCGAGGACGACGGCGTGGAACACGTCGCCGCCGACGGCCAGCTTGTCTATGGCCAGGGTGCCCTTCGTCACCGCGTTCCCGCTGTACTTGTAGGTGTACTGGCACGCTTGGTCGTCGTCCTCGTCACATCTGCACATGCATTTGGGTGTCTCAGTACGTTTGCTGCGTCTCTCGGTTTGTATACGTAGTAATTAAACTTGGTGTAGTGCATCGCTGAGTACGAGTAGGTACCTGTGGCCGTCCAGCTGTGCGCAGGTGTCGCTGCTGCATGGCACGACGGCGTAGGAGGAGGAGAGCTTGGGGTTGAAGATCGGGTCGACCTGGCGGTAGCAGCTGACGCAGGGCTGGCACTGCAACCAGACGAGGTCGCTGGCCGTGTCGATGGCCGCCGAGAATAAGTGCTGCGGCGTGCCGATCCCGAGCTTGACCAGGTACTCGCCGCCACCGGGCACCAGCGGGGCCTCGCTCGCGACCGCCTTGCGCGCACCGTCCGCGGCAGCCGCCCCTCCTCCTCCGCCGCCGCCGCCAGAGCGCGCCACGATCCCCGGGCGGTCGAGGCTGCGCTGCACGGCGCGCCGGATGAGCTCGTGGTCCGTGAGGTTGGCGGCCGCCGCGGCGTCCACGCGCGCCAGCTCGAGGTGGAGCGACCGCCCGCCCGGAGGCACCGAGCCGCCGCGCGCCGGGAGGACGGGGAGGGCGAGGAAGAGCAGGAGCACTAGCAGCTCCATGGCTGCGTTGAGGCTTGAGGGCTTGAGGCTGTGCTGCGCGTTGGCGAGCACAAACCGGGTCCTCGAACGAGCGCAGCACGTGTCCTTTGCTTGACAGTGAAATGGATTAAGTAGACGAGCGACGACGGCTACCGGTTTCCTCGGCCACACAAAGGTGGTGCGGCAAAGGCGAGCTGGTTGCTGTTAGCAATGCATCGCCCGGCCACGGCATGACATCTTTGTGTTCTCTTGTGTACCTCCGTCTCACAGATAAATGCACGTCTCGGTTTCCGAGGAGTCAAACTTTTTTAAATTTAACTAAAAATATATTAAATAATATCAATATTTGTATTTGAAAATAAATATATTATGAAAGTATATTTCATGCTCAACCTAATGATACATATTACATATGATAAATATTAGTATATTTTTGTATATATTTGGTCAAACTTAAAAATGTTTAACTCCTCGGAAAACGAGATGTACAAATATTTGTGGGACGGAGGGAGTACGTATGCGCTGCTATTTCTCAAAGAACACGAGCCCCCCTTTTTTTTGAATGCTCTGCTACTGCGATTTTTTTATTTTTAACATTTTTTAAAAATTATTTTTAATTTTAGCATTAAAAGTTTTTTTATATCTAACACTTTTAGCCGCTCCTCACGCGAGGGAGCGGCCAAAAGTGTTAGATATAAAAAAAAATTTCGGTGCTAAAATTAAAAATAATTTTCAAAAAGTGTTAAAAATAAAAAAAAATCGCTACTGCTAGAACGTTCGGCTTTTGGGTAGATGGGGATTCAGGAGCAGGAGACCACTGACGACCAGCAGGCTATTTCCCCAAATTCCCAGAGAGAAACGAGCTGAAAACACCAGGACGAAAGTGGAGAATGCACGGCCGAAATGCGCGGACCGCGGAGGCTCTCTCAACATGACCGCACTGAGCAGCATGGGCTGTGCCAGCGGTTTTGTGACGTTTGGACCGTGGGCTGCTGCACGTAGCTTCTTGGCTGCAAGGTCGTCTTGGCCCAGTTAGCTAGGCTGATTTTTAACTGGCCTCGTTTCTACATTCTACTGGTTTATGTTCTTATTAAAGGCTATATAAAAGGTCCATTTGACCTCCTCAGACCTCAATTATTATTGAAGTCCGATTTGTCTCCTCATCATCGAAAAACTAGTTTTTTTTAACATGTCGTACTTTTAAAGACATCCGAATTTGCTCTCTGGCGATTTTAAAAACAATTTTAGCCGATGTGGCATCACAGCAACCATCATATATGACATCACGTTAGCCACAAGAAAACTAAGTCGAACTACTTTGATAGTTCATGAGGTCAATTAGAGCCTATAAAAAATTATATTTTTTAAAAAAATCTAAATCTATACCTATTAATAAAGAGGCAAAATTTCAGGCTCTTTTTTTTCGTCCATCCATTCTTTTTGTCCGTCTCCCTCTAACTACTAGACAATAGAATGTTTCTTCTATCCGGACTTATATATATAACCTGTGTTCATACGAGTTAAAATAGTTCTCGTCTAAGAAGTCCGATTCCAAAACGTATTATGTTGTGTATATGACCTGCTCATAAGCCGTGCTCATATACATTAGAATAACCTGATTTGTTTTCTATTTCCAATTTGTTTCCACACTGGAGTCCGCTAATCAAGGTGGCTTCGGATTTTTTTTCTAAAACCGAATAGTTTTCTCACGGTGGTTTCCGATTTTGTTTCTATTTTTCCCCAATGACGTTGTTTTCTCACCGTGATTTCCTATATATTGTTTTATTCTGATTTTTTCCACCAGCAAATTTTATTTTTTCCTTTTCTAATTTTTTCCAATAGAACCGTTTCCATGACTTTACCGTGGCTTCTTTTTTCATGATTTTTTTCAAAGGACATATCTTTCCCTGATTGTCTATTTGTTTTGTAATTTTTATTTTTTGTACCACCAAGTTTTCTTTTCTAATTGTATTCATGGGTTCTATTTCTATATGTATTTAGCTAGCACAATCCAAATCCAATACAAGACCACTTTTCTATGAAACTTTGTCCTATTTAGCTGATTCGGTTATCTATCCCTATATATATATATATATATATATATATATATATATATATATATATATATATATATATATATATATATATATATATATATATATATATATATATATATATATATATATATATATATATATAACAATAAATTGGCAAAATTTTCTCCTCTTATTTGTCCCATTATTTTGGTCTGCCCCTACCCTAACCACCTATGCGGATAGTAAAACAAAACCGTGTCGAATATGGCAGCGGCACAATCCACGTTGAGTCCGGAGTACAACAGAACAGGTAATAAAAGTCGAACCAGTCAGTCAAAAAAAATCGAACCAGTCACAGCTCAAATTGACTCAAATCGAATAAAACAAATAAATTCGAGTCTTGAGGCCATAGCCGTGTCGCCGCAAGAACCGGAAGAAAATTACGGGCCCTTTTCAGGCACCACATGAGTATGGAGCCGAGCCGTTCACCCTCAATGCTGCGCCACGGTCGCTGGTAGCCTGGTACGGAGCAACGGACCGGCGAGAGCACAGCCTGCGAGCATGCACGACCGGCACGGAGTGCGGCACGGAGATCAGACTGCCAACACAGAGGGAGGCACGACGAGGGGGCTGCCGGCGCGGAGGCCAGCGCGACGAGCAGGCTACCGGCGCGGAGGGAGGCCTAGCGAGGACGGGTCTCTCCACCGGGGCAGCATAGGAGTGCTGCGGGCCTGCGGCGGAACGACGAGCGCGTGGGAGTACTGCTGCAAACGGAGAAGGCAAGTCCAAATCTGTCTCCCACATATATCTTCCCTAGCTACAAACTGTCCGTAAGCAGGTCGCCGTTGCACTCTCATAATTGCCAGATGTCCCGTGGCAAAAGGGAACTGTTGAAAAAAATATTTTATTCTTAGATGAGATAAAATTATTGATTTTATCACATGTTTGTTTAAATAATAAGCTATCGTCAAACCATATGTTAAATTCATAATGTATCTATTTACATGACATTCACTGTAACAAGGTACAATTATATATCTATTTTATCTATATATATCTACACTAACAAAGATGTCTGTGATCATCCTTCCCCGAACATAAGAGAGTTTTAGTTGGTTTTGCTAACAAAAGTAATATTACATGATTAATTAGAGATAAGATTAGGAGTCGTAGTTGGTTTAATGTGTCGTCCATGATCCGAGTTCGCAACTTGCAATAGAACATATATTTAGTAACGGTACAAAGTTTTATTTCAAGACGTATTGGATCGGGCCAATTACAAGATGTATTGTAACAGATGAAATAAGTGGTATGTTCCGTTGCAAGGCAAAATTTTAGGTTATTTTTTTTCGTCCATCCATTTTTTTTGTCCACCTCCCCTAACTAACTCCGTAAATATGGAAATTGTCCCTCTTCACGTCTGTCTATAGCTCTCGTATTATATATCTTGGACATATGTATGACATCTTCAAATAACCTGAATATAACTAAGAATCTTAATCCAAATCCAAATACAAGATGTTCCGATCGAATTCCTTTTGTGTTTGTTTTGGAAACTAAGACACCATATGTCGTAAAACGAACCCAACTTGCTCACGTTGCTTCAAAATCTCATGACAGTTGCAAAGAGGCATGATGATTTGCATCCCTAAAATCCAAAGAAAATACAAAAGCATAAACAAATAATTACATGTGTTCTGTCCGCATTACCAGCTCTCTCCGTGTCTCTTTTTTTTCCTTGATCTCGAGATGGACTCAATGTGCCAAACCAAATAGGACACGAGCCACCAGCAGCTGCAGGCCTCGCTTGCTTTCTACCTCCCCAAACCATAAAGTCCGTCCTCTCCCGTCCCCCCCAAATCTCCACAGGATCCAAGAATGCCATGACAGGAATTCAAACTCCTAGAAGAACATAAATAATGACTCACCAATAAATAAAAATACCCTGCGGAGCTGATCACGCCCACGGTTACTTCAATCTTGCCGCACCACACGACGTCTCGACCCAAGAAGAAGCCCGTCGGAGTCACGCCCCTATGCTAAGGAGAGATGAGCTAGGCTATATCCACCTCTCTGCCTCGGTTTCGTTCCGCCCGCAGGGACCGTCTCTGGCCGCCGAACTCCTCACCCTTGTCGGAGGCAGCTCGAGAATTGCTAGGGTCGTCTCGCGAGACCACAAGGGACTCCGCCTCCGACGAGAGAGCTCTTCTCACCGGATCCTGGCTGTGCAGCAGCGTGGCAAAGGCAAGGCATATGGAGCCGTGGTCTGTGGAGGTGTGCCGGCCTCACGCGGTTGTGTCTCCTCCGACGGCAGCGAACCACGAGAGAGCTCGAGTCCACCGGGCTGGCACTGCTGCTGGCCCCATACGGCTCCATCTCCTCAGGTGGCGGAGAGCTGGGAGAGAGCTCGAGAATCCGCCCCTGCTGGCTTCACGTGGTGCACAGCCGTGACAACTCCACCTCGACGAACTCCGAACACCCAGGGGCGCATCTGCGGGACGAGCATGAGATGAGAGAAAACGGCTACAGGGCACTGGCCAGATGCGGGACAAGCAGGAGATGAGGAGACGGGACTACAGGGCACTGGCGAAAGAGACTTTCTTTTAATATATATAATAATACAAGATTGTTCTTTATTAAAAAAATGATATTGTACTGTTCTTTAGAGATTAAATATTGATTATTGTCTAATTTTTTTAAGACATACTATCTTTCCGGTATTTTCCTACAGTCATCAAAGACTGGTTCATACAAAATTTTTAATCTTCTGTTTTCTTACCAGAAATTAAAAAAAAAGAGAAAAACATTATCGATATTTTGTTTTTTATCAGAAGGGATTGTTTTACTAAACGTTTCAACAAACAGGTTTAACTTCACTTATGGAGCTGTTCGTGGAGCCAAAGCTAAAAAAATATATTTCAGCCTGAAGCGGAGCTTTACAAATGGGATCTAATATTTAGAGCACGTCTACAGGTGGTTCCACGTATTTTTGCGAAAAAACAACAACAATGCGTCATGTGGTTTTATTCAGGATTTTAGCCTTTGCGACATAATAAAATCAGTTTTGATAATTCATTATCTTATTTTGACAAAAGAAATTTATATAATTATGAATTGTTAGAATTAGTGTTTTTGTTTCTCCCGTTGCAACGCACGGGCATATTTGCTAGTATTTAATTAAAATAGGAAATTAAAAACCTTATCTAATAGTAGAAAAAATGTTTTTGCTCAGAGAAAAGATGAAACTGGTTTTATTTATTTTTCCTAAAATCATGCTCTATCTTATGATATCTAGCTTGGAATTATTTGAATTTTCCTTTTATTGTTTATTTACTACTAGATGCTCTAGTTATTTGTTTAATTATCCTACGTTAACTTGACATGCCTCATCAGCTACATACCACCATGCCACAAAAGAAACATCTTATGTTTCCTGTTTATAAATATGTAAATGAATTCTGTTTGGTCAAATTCGAATTAGTAGCAAAAAATGACACAACTATACAAGGGAATTATGTGAAAATAAGTTAACAGAATATTATGAACTATCAACATTAAAATGTATGTGGTGACTTGCTAATCTCAAGAAGTGAGCTCACAAGGGATCGTTGTGCGTGCTTACATATTGTGAGTGTGCATGTGTGTACATGTATTCATATTAAATATTGTCGAATAGGAGGGCGTTACATGACACATGGAAACTTCTACGTGATATTGATCGTGAACATAGACTAATTATAATAAATAACAAGAGCATTTATTAACAAATAAATACAAAAAAAGACTATATAAGATTCAATAATCCCACCATAGGCCCAAGAAGAAAAGAAAATATGAAATTGATTTCATGTTCCTTCAAGCCAAAACAAACTTTTTATGAATTTTCTAAGATTTAATTAGATTTTAAGATGTTTAATTGTATATTTTTATATAAATATTTGGATACTTTTTCAAACAAAATACTTTTACAATTTTTAATAGAATCTAATTGATCCCTAAACTATTAATATAATTATATTCTATTTACTTTTATGATTGATGTGACTCAATGTAAAAGAATTGTTACACGATCCATTTGCCACCCTATGAAAGAAAAGAAGTACGCCCCTATTTATTTTCCCAAAACTAAAGAGCTATAGTAAGTAAAAAAGAAGAAGAAGGAGTGTTCTAATTCTATGTTTTATGGCCAAACTAAAGAGTAGGGTGGTTTTAGTTTCAGCACGAGCCTTGAAACTTTTGACCAAGATCAGCGTGAAAAAAAAAAGAAAAAAGTTTTCATTCTACGGATAGCGAAAGATGTGTGAACATGATGCCACAAATCGGCAAGGCCAGCGTCCGGACGTCCTTCCCTAGACCCGCGTCCAGACGCAACTCCCGTTCGATGCACCTGTCGCGCCCCGTCTAGTCCCTCGCGCGTATGCCGCGCCCACATAATACGAGAGACTGCCTACCGCGCACGCGTCACCACGTCGTGATGGCTCCTGCGCGATAGCGATGGCGTAGGCGAGCAAGCCGTTGATCTGATCAGGACAGCGCAATGAGGACCCACTCCAGGGCCGTGTACGCCAGTACGAACGTCTGCGCGTCCTTCGATGGAGCGTTGCTGCCAACATACAGCCACCGCCACCGCCATGGCTCCCGCGCTAGCTCTCTCTTTCTCGCTCGACCACCCAATATCGAGATCTACTTTTGCAACATTCAGATAAAACAATTGTAACATACGACTAAAACAGATCAAACATTTCGAACATACACTTGCAACATAGCCATTGTAACATATGCAACATCCGGATAAAAAACACTTGCAACGTATGTCTGAAAACAGATGAAACATTTTGAACAAACTCTTGCAACATACCTCTGAAACACTTGCAACATGTACAACATACCAATCTGCTTTTATAACATCCATATGAAACAATTGCAACATACCTTTGAAACATCTGAAACACTTGAAATATATATTTGCAACATAGGAGAGGGAAAAGGTCAGGACCGATCGATTCTGGTCGTCGAGGTGGGATCCGGTGACGTGCGAGCACCACCGGCACCAGTACCGGCGGTGGCGCGCGAGCACAACCACCACCGGCACCGCCCTTGACTCGGTCGGGCAGGTGGCGCGCGCTACGAGAGGGAGCGGGCGGTGTGTGGCCGGAGCAAGGAGCGAGCGGTGCAGGTAGGGCATGCGACGGGGCGGGAGCGAAGAGCGAGCGGCACGGATGGGGCGCGCGACAGGTGGGAGCAAGCGAGCAAGCAGCGCAGGGTGAGGTGCGTGGTGGGAGAAAGCAGCGAGGCAGACTAAGGCGTGCGACGTCCGGACGGGGCGGACGCCGTGGCCAAGCATTATCATTAGCCAAAACTACTTTCTAAATCGCTTATAGGAGCCGATTGGAGTAGCCAACTGGACATCGACGAGTCGGAGAGGTCGAATGGATTTTGGTTTCCCTGTTAAAGGCTATAAAGCAGTTGAGAGTCATATCAGGGGCCGAGCCTCCCAGAAGATTGATCTCAGAAAAAGCTCCGAGAGTGACATAGCCTGATAAAAGAAACCAAAGCAGACAGAGAACGCTACCTTCGCGAGGTGAGGTCTAAACGCTTCAGATGACTGTCTGAGAAGTGAGAACGCAGGGATTTCGCAACTCAATTTGAGGCCAGCAACATGGACCAAATGGGTCTCCGTCTCCGTCCTAGAAATGCAAACCAAAGCATAAAGCAAGCGCACCCATTGTTCCAGCAGTGAAAAAAAAAACGTGACGAACATGATATCTACATGTCGATATATTGATCACTGACCAGTAACCACCCGGGCGTCGTTACATGAAGACCAACCAGTCCATCCAATACAATACAATCGTCTACACGCATACACGTACGTACGGCGGCACGTCAGCCGTCCGCGCTCCGCCCCCGAGTCATCACAACTTGTTGCACTGCACGGGCGCGAACGAGAGCGTGTCCCCGGCGACGTCGTACACGAACTGGAAGTTTTGCTGCTGGAAGTTGCCGATGATGGAGAGTCCCCTCGACGGCGCCACCGTGAGGCAGAGCGCGCCTGAGGCGGAGTCGAGCACCATGTAGTTCTCGGCGGGGAGGTCGAGGTCCGCGCCGCCGTCGAAGTGTAGCACCAGCTTGGGCACCTGCACCTGGTCCACGCCCTTTGCGGGGCCCTGGAAGCACAGGTCCAGCCCGATCTCGGAGCCGTCCACCGTGGGCAGCGACATCTGCGCCACGAACGCCTTCCGCAGCGCGCGGTACCCCTGCAGCTCCAGGTACGTGATGGAGGTGCCGGAGTCGACGATGACGCCGCCCGTGCCGTCGTCCTGGATCGCGAACGCCGAGGCCGGGAGGGTGATGCGTGTAGACCCCACGGTGAGCCCCGTCAGGGACACGTAGTAGAAGGACGGCTGGCTCGGGTTCTTCACCAGCGGGGTGCTCTGCACGGGCGCCGTGGCCGCGCTCTCCGAGATGGCCGCGGCGGAGCCGCCCAGCAGCAGCGGGCTCTTGCCGTCGCCGTCGTCGAGGGAGGTGAGGCAGTAGGAGAACTTGTCGAGGCCGAGCTGGGAGACCAGCGACAGCGGCCCCCGGCCGAGCCCCACGAGCCCGCCCCCCTGCGTGAACCCGTCGCCCTCGTTCGTGTCGCCGCACCCGAACGCCACGCCGGGCAGCTTCTCCTTGCCCAGGGTGAAGGTCTCGCTCGCCAGAACGCCCTGCGTCGACGACGCGTCGCCGTAGGTGTAGGTGTAGCCACACTTGTTGGACGACGTGCAGGTGGAGGTGGGCAGGTCGCCGCAGAAGGAGCTGGAGCACGGCAGGGTCGCGTAGGTGGAGGACGACGACGGGTCGAACACCGGCGTGCTCTGCTTGAAGCACTCCACGCACGGCTTGCACTGGGTCCACACCAGGTCGCTACCGGTGTCCACGATGGCCGCGTAGGACAGCGCCGGGGTGCCGATCGCCAGGTCCATCAGGAACTCGCCGTTGCCCGCGTGGACGGGCACCTGAAGGTCCCCTCCCCCGGCGGCGGCCTTCACGGCGGCCTTGACGCCGGTGGCACGCGCGACGAGCCGCGACATGCGGTGGTGGCTCCGGCGCGCCGCCCGCTGCAGCAGCTGCAGCCTCGAGTAGTTGCCGTGCGCGTCGACGTGCGTCAGGCGCACGCGCAGGCCCGCCTTGAGCTTGAGGTGCTGCGGCGGCGTCGCGGTCACGGCCAGGGCGCCCGTTGTGGCGCCACTGGCCGCCGCGGCCACCACCACGGCCACCAGCAGAAGCAACCGTGCTACTGACTCCATCTATCTATCCTTTGGAAGGGAAGCAGCAAGAGAATGCTAGCGTGCGTGTGCTTAATACTTCTTCTATTGGGTGAGCCGAGTGTGTCATACTTATATTTGTCACCACGAATATTCAAATATGATTTGGTAGTTATTGTTAGGTTTGCTAGCTCTCCTCTCTGTGACCACTATATTAGACAAATAAATGATGGCTATCTCATCTGATCGTAAACAAGTGTACAACACAAGCTCTCAAGAGAAAACAAGAGTACAAGGACAGACAGAGAAGTGGAAGGAGATACGATGGAGAAGGTGTGGAAGCCCATCAGTGATGAAGCAGCCGTGAAGGAGACTGGTATGTGGATTTTGACCTAATTGGAGGTGCCGGCTTTATCGCACGGCGCCAAGCTTCTCCTTGGCGCTAGTTTGGTTCGTACTCGGTGACATTTTCCTTTTGCTTGTCGAGAGGATGCATGCACCTGCGTGGCCTTTTAGGTCCAAACTGTTACGAATTTGATCCGTACGTTTCGCTTTACAACGTTCGCTCCTACTCGTACAAGTTTTTGCGATTCTACATGCTCGATCTCTCTAGAAGCAAAACATTTCATGCTTAGCCTATGTTTCAAAAAAAACATTTCATGCTTAAATACGTATGTGTATACGATATGATATGTATTTTCATACCGGTCTACTAAAGCCGTGTGGCTCTTTTGTGATGAAGAAAGTAATATGGCGTTGTTTGACTCCTTTCAAAAAAGGAAGGGGGGCTAGGTAGCCAACATATATGTAGGTATATATGATGCCCAAGTTGGTGAGCAACCGGGCGGTCCAACTGGGACTTTTCGATTATTGCTTGGCCCCTGACCATGACCATGTTCTTTCTTCTATCAGGAGTGGCCTATACCCCGATTGGTTTGTTTCCCTTGCAAGTAAGTCATGATTGTGATGGCACTTGTTTGTGGGTGATTAGGCGCACTGATCATACAAATACAATTATCATGTCCCGTGTACTCCGTCCTAAATTATAAGACGTTTTCGTATTTCTACATCCATAGCTTTTGCTATGTATCTAGACATAATATATATCTAGGTGCATAGCAAATACTATGAATCTAAAAATACCAAAACGTCTTATAATTTAGAACGTACTGAGTATTATATATGTATCGACACTGGTAATGCACAATGCACGCAGTTACACCCAATCGTCCAAATCAACTTGAAAACGTCATTTTAAACTCGACGAGCCATGCCATCCGTACGAGTATGACTACCTACCTTTTTCTGAATACTGCCATAGCGGCATAAGTGCAGTAGACATATTTTCGAAACATCAAAATTGACGAGTCATGCTATGCTGCAACGACTGGAAGATTTCCTAGGTAAAATCGGCGGAGCGAGCTCTCTCGACTCTTCCTTTTCCCCATCTACAGTCTCAGGGGAGAAGCGAGGGCGATTTGCAATCTTCCATGCCCGATCTCGCCGATTCCTTCTCTCCGGCGGCTCTCTGGCACCGGATGGGAAGGGATTTGGTTTGAGATTGGGCGTGGTTGTATATTATCTAGCTACTTGTGCTTTAGTCCAGTAGATTAGGTGAATAACTAGGGATGCTTATAGGGCATCGAACTGGGTTTTGCTCCCTCCAAGATGTTGTTGCTGGTGATTGGAGTCTGGTGATGGTTCATGAGAGTGTGGAGCGCGGCTTCGGTGTTTCAGTTGAAGGATTCGGCACTGGCGACGTATTTGTGGATTATTTCTTATGCGTGGGTGTTCCAATCCTCCGTGGATTTCTTGTTGCCGGGTGTGCCCATGCTCTTAGCAGCCGCGTCGGCCTTGAAGCCAGTGGCAGCCAGAGGAGTTTTTACTCCCTCCAAGGTGGTGTCGATGGCTGCCTTGTGAGGTCAGTTTACCAACACGAAGTGAAATCGGGTTGGTCTTCAGTTCCCACTTGTTTTGGTGGTCTAGTTCCTCTTCCGGGTGCCTCGTCGTCCGGCGATTCGGGGACTCTGGCAGTTCTTGAGGCGTCAGATTCCTCATCGGCTGGCGATGTGATAGCCGATGGTCATTTTTTTAGCCGGGTCGTTCAGCGTCAACAAGGCATATCGGATGCGATGTGTTGCTCAAGACGACATCCAAAAACTATGTTCCTTCGTCAGAGAGGAGGTCGGCTTCAAGTTGCGTGCTCCGGCCGGCGGCGGCGAGGAATTCCAGGAGGAGCCTACAACGACTAGAGCATAATTCCTTTTTCTTTCAGGGATGTCTTTGTAAGTTGTGGGTTGTAATCACCAAAACATATGAATGAAATATAGTCCCGGTTTCTAAAAAAAAGAGGAAGATTTCCTAGGTGAAGAGAGACTGTAACCAAGTGGCAAATGCTTTTAGCGTCATTAGCCAGAAGATGTAAACATTCTGCGGCTAGGCTGGGACGAGCACCTGCGTGTGCTTCGAGCCTGCTTACTGCCATGGACGAGTGGACGAGCGGCTAGGCTGGGACTAGCTAATGAAGTTCTCTCTTTGCTCGCAAAAAAAAAAAAAAAAAAACTATGCTGCAACTGGTTTGTAGTATGAACCAGCAGCCGAACTTGCCACACGTACAATACGAACCAGTCGTACATGAAGCACATCCCGAAATCAACGTTCCGAGAAATTTCGCAAATGGGGGTGAACAAAGAGTGGCCAATTTTTTATGGGAGCTTCTTATCACGAAGCTGTTCTGTGGTTCGGTGAGCAATTCTGAGCTGCTATTCTTCTTTTGAGACTCGTCCATGGGTGTTGGTGAGACAGCAACATTTTACCTGCAAACAAATAGAGTACTACTTCATATTATTTCGTGGCGGCTGGTCCTACGAATCTGTTACGTAGATCAGTGCCGTCCATCTTTCTGGCCCCTTCCCCTCCTGGGCAGGTGCCCAAAACATATGATGTAAGATTCCGTGTCAAACGTGATGGCTTGTGGGCTTACGAGAATGCTATTGACAAACGTGATGGCTTGTGGGCTTCCAGAGAGCAACGTGTACAAGCGCCCCGAAAGATGTTCAACGGTCTAGATCGCACTAGGAATAAAATAGAGCTTAATCTTGACCCATCAGATTAGAGCTATAGCCTTCACAAAATTTTGTTCCAAGTCCAAATTTGGCATAAAACCAACAGGTAACAGTATATATAGTACTAACGTAAGGTAACGGGGCTAAATCGAATAGGAGAGCAAAAATGAAACCTTTAAAAAAAAAGTTAAGGCAAGAAGATTAAAGATAAGGTAATTCCTGTGCACCTTTTTCATGTTAAGCTCGATCATTCTTTTTTTTTCCCTTCTTTTTCCAAAAAAAAAAGGTTGGCGACGAAAGAGTAAGAAAGACAACCTATTCTTCTTTCAGAGCAACGCACACCTATGTGCCTCCAACACCAGACAAGACTTCCGATTGGTGTATTCCTTCTGGGAAAATGAGGAAGAAAAAACCCTAAAACCTCTTTTCAATGGGGGAAAATTGTCAGCTCTACCATGAAACCTCCCCCCACAATGCTGAACAAGCATTAACAAAAACAAAACTCTCCATTTGCTAAGCTAGACAATCATTCCCTGATCGGTTGACCGGAAGGTACCAAAACCCAGCTCCGCGCCCGCATCTTCTCAGTATGGTGACGCACAGTGACGTTGCTCCATTGATTCGGCGATCAGCCCCTGCACTCCTGAAGCTTCTGCTGCAGCCTCACGTTCTGCCTTAGCTAAAAAAAAGGGTGGGGGAAATGGTAAGATTTACAGCTGCAGTCATCATCGCTTCAGTAATACGCACTACCAAGTACCATGTCAACTATGAGATTGTTAGGGCATAATAATAAATTTTGGCCGATGGATAATAATAAATTTTGGTCATCATCCCTAAACTCTGGAACCAATATGGCATGATAATAAATTTTGGCCGATGGATTAGAGAATGTATCAAACACTTACACAATCAGCAATCTCCTCCTGCCGAAGTGGCTGAACATCTTCGTTCTCATCCCAGCCCATAGATCTCAGGAGGTTCAACTCTTCCTCCCCACCTGCCCCAATGGACTCGAACTCTTGAGCAGGACAGGGATTCTCCTCCCTTACTCCAATGTGCTGTAACACTTGAGCAGGATTGGCTTCCTCCAACAGCAAACTTGCTTCATTGTCAACAGAATTGGGCATCACAGAACCATCATTTACATAAGCAGGTATGATGGGCACAATATCAACATTGTCTTGCAGGAGCTTCTTAGAAGCTATATCTTCAGTGTCACCAAGTACTGGTGAAGAGCTGGCATCCCTGTCGTCAACTTGAATCCCCAGAGATCCTTCATCTAAAACATCACGAGATTCTGAAGGTGGAATGATTTCCTCATTGTCCGACAAGTGTCGCTGAGAACCCTCACAAGAATTTGCTTCTTCACAGGAACTGCTCCCATTTTCAATAAACTTGAAAGGTGAATCAAGACTAGAGTTCTGCTGATCATCAGTCAGGCTAGATGGAGACTCAATGGCGGTGCTTGAACCATTTACAGACTTGCTCCGCAACAACTCAAAAAATTTGTACTTGTCTTTTGCATTTGCTTTTCTGTCAGTAAATGAACCTTGCAGTGGATGCAAAGAACGGCCATTAGTGCCAACCTTAAGCTTTGGGTTGACAATAGACTTTCTCATAGGTTCCATTGAAGAAGATCGACCCAGAACAGGGCTCACAGGATTGCTGGTGCTGTCTTTGGCAGCAGTATTTACAGTACCATTCTGCTCACGACTAAGGACTTGAAGGCTGCCTGATTGAGATTGCTTTACGAGCTCAGTTTTGGCCGGAGTGCGAACAGAGCTGCTAGATGGCTGTATTGACAGTTGTGGAGCAACCTTGATTGGACCATTAGACTCTCCAGCTCTTGCACCTTTGGATTTTAATAACTTATCCAAAGAATTAGATGCCTGTACAGTGTTCTGAGCGAATTAGTTCAAACGAACATTACATTGTTCAGCAAAAGAGAACATTACTTGACAAATATGTGAAACAAACAAAGAAACACAGATATTCACCCAAACATAGCTATCTTCTGCATATGAGTGAAGATAGGAAATATATTCACATTCCAATGCCGATGATGAAATACAATAATAAACAGATGGTTTTCAGATAAGCAATAATATTGACCAACTGCTTTAGATTTTAGAATTTGATCTAATAATCCCTTTGTCAGAATCATTTAGCCAAGTGATTCAGTTGCCCAATAAATTTAATAATACGCACAGTAACTTAAAGCATCCACAACTACAGACTATTGATAGCACAAAAAAATATGGAAACAAGATCCTGCTTCAAATTAGCTCCTTTCATAAGACATGGATCCTGCTCCAAATTAGCTCGTTTCAGAAAATTTTGATGAATTATAGACTATGTGGAATAGTCATAATAAGTAGCTACAAGATGAATTATAGCCAGCTTAGACTAGGTGGAATAGTCACAATAAGTAGTTATAAGAGATCAAATGCTTGTAGAAATGGATCACAGCTTCTGACAATAGTAATATTAAGCTCAAATCACAACAGCATTGCTTTAATCAAAAGAGTACCAACTACAACTGAAAACTAAGTAACTTTGTTTCTTGTATTCATTGCAACACAACATACAGAATTTCACCACTCAAACTTTTCAGATGTTAGTTAATTGGTGCCAATGAAAATGTTGCAAGCACAACACGAAGTCCATGTCAGGAAGGACTGTGACAGAGAAGGGGACTTGTGATTAATCAATAATCAGGAACACACATGTTCCAAAGTATATTTCTGGTTTCCCTTATGACCTTTAATTGTCCGAGTCAAATTGGCAAAGCAGTCTCAACAGTTTGATGACCTAATGCAGTTTGATGACCTAATGCAACAGCTGAACAGACAAAAAAAAGCTTTCTAATTTTGATAGAAGTGATTGATGAAGCATGTTCCTTGCAAAATATAGTTCATATATGAAATGTAGCAAATTTAAATAACAGATGCCATAAAATATTCCGGATTTTATATTTTTAAAACAGGAAAAATACATAGATCCAATCCCGAGCATGTCTATTTAAACAACCAAGCAATCAGTTCTCCAGTAACTCTGTTTGCTGTGACTGATAAAAAGACAGCTCTAAGAGCTCCTAAGGTAATTGCCAACAACTATGTCATGGGTGAACTGAAGATTAAATAATACATTGGGAAATATTAGTTCAAAAATAAAACATCAGACAATCAAATGGGCCAGGGGTCAACACTATTATTTTGACTATGATTGTTAACTAATAGCGTAAACAAAATATGATCACGTGATAGTAAGCTGCATAACTTGATATTCTGCTGTAATTCACTAAATAAAAAGAAAAGTGTTAAGAGTTCAAGAATTCTTTGCACATAACTGTACTACGTAAATTGCTTTCCTCAAAAGGTCATAATAATGATCAAACAAGATGGAAGAGACTAATGAGCTTATAACATATCCATGAAGTGGCAAGCACAACAGATATTAAGCATTCATTGGGACAAAGGCAATAAACAGAGTACTCACAGATATTTTGTTTGATGATGGTGTAAGGGGTCTTAGAATGCACTGCCTCATAGTTCTTTCTTCAATCTTCTGAGCATCAATTGATAACTGAATAAAAAGAACAATCAATATGGCACAAAAAAGCCATAAACAATATTCAAAACAAGAAAAAGAAATGACATGCAAATGGGGAAACATAAACCTCATACTGATTAACAACCTGAGGTGTGGTAGAAATCTTTAACGGCGACTGCATCACTGTTTCAGCCATGCTTAACGCACTCCCAGAGTTGGACACTTCAATCTGTTTACTAGAACCAGCGGGTGATGAAGAAGAGGAAACTGAGTTAATGTTTGGATCAACTACAATAGGTACTTCTGCAAGCACTGAATTCCAGCCATCAGACACTACCAATGGTATGTTCTGAATTGGGGTGCTAATTCCAGGAGACGGAACTCGACCTATGTCTTGCTTTCCATTTTTGTCCTCAGAACCAAGGTGTGGGAATTCTCTCTCAAAGGAGATGACACCATTATCCTTTTTAGATACATTACCATTGTCTAAACTTACTCCTACTGCCCGATTTGATATGGCCACCTTTGAACGAGTACGGTTAAGCCTGTCCTTTTCAGATCTGCATGAGCTAAAGGACTCAAACCCATCATGTAAAGGATCATCTGGCTGAACCAACCTACCCTCCCGATCACGAAAATCCAGGTCCTTTTCTTGTATCCTTTCCTTGCTGTGCTTTCCAAAATTACCATAGCCTCTTGATTTCCCAGTACCATCTCGATCATTCCGCCTTGAACCACTAGAGTTTGAACCTCTCCGAGACGAGGACTGTTGGGAGCTCCGATCACGATCTCGCCCTGATGAACGATTTCTTGATGAAGTGCCCCTGCTGTGATCATCTAAAATCATCCAAGAAAGAGCTTCTTAGCACATAATGCCAAAGAGAAGTATCATGATGTGCATTAGTGTAACTGACAAGTGACAAGTAAAGAACAATTCATGCACATAAATGCAAATTGTGAACTGAGCATTAATAAATAAACTACTAAATAGTTTACATGGTAAGACAGCATTGGCGCATTGAAAACAAAGCTTGGTGAGAACAAAAGACATGTCGTAAACTACATTAAGAGTTTTTCTTATGCGCAAGGACAGGAGATTCCATAAGCAGAATTATTTTTTAATCAGCACAAATTATAAAGATATAATCCTTAAACTATGATCACCAATAAGCAGCCAAGTCACAAGCAGAAAAATAAGCGTACAGGCACATGAGGATAAAGCTCAAACAACACACAAGTTATAATTGAAAGGGCGTGCACGTATCCACCCCAGGACCCATTATTTCACCTTGTACCCAGAAACTCCGAGACCTCTGCATCCTTGCAGCAGGACAATCAATCACTCTTTGTTAAGTTGAAGCATGTCTCCAAGCAAGCAGGCTCCAAACTTTAGCCTCACTTCATGCAGACGAGGCCCAAGCCAGTGGTGCCAAGAAAGCAACATATCTGTACTTGGCTAATTGCTCGCATCGGAGCATCTCCAAGAGTATTTCCTAAACTCACTCTCTAAACTATCATTTGGAGATCTAACTAAAGAAGCTGTTGGAGACCACATTTTTTCACCAAGATCTCCATTCCTATGAACCGGACATAGAGAGGCTCTTGGAGTTGCTCTCAATTGTGTAAAGCATGAGATGGTGTGAACTGGCTTACTTCGTTATCAATTTATGTTTAATCCAGATGCTCGCCATTTGCTTAGTGTTGCATTGCAGGTGGATAATCAAGGCATCAAACTTGGAAATCCCTAACCTTCTCTATTTCTACAGCTCTACACCAAGCACCCTAGCTTCTAATCTTGCACTGCTCACCCATACACCCAGCATTTAATGATTGATTGAAAGCTGTCTAGGTCCTCCATCCTAACCTGGTCCATAACGTATTTTTGAAGTAAATGAGCAAACCCAGCAGGCATGTCTAACCCACCTATGAAACTTCTCTTAGCCCCTATGAAACCTTGATTTCGTTGAGTCAATGTAATTGCATATATAAAGGGGCACTACATAATACGAGTATACGACAGACAAGAATATATGAAGAACATCCAAATACAGAAAGCACAAGATGATCATCTTGCAGGCTACTAATGTGATTTACGACACTGATGGTTGGAGCTCAAGTGTGTTCTCACAGAGGCAGAATCATGTGTGTCAGCTGTCCGTAATTCTTCGTCACACCAAAGAAGACGTTGATGGATTGCCGCTACCCGGACCACAAAAGCATCACCAAAACAGGGCTAACAGACAAGCGAAAAAACAATGCTTGGAACCACCTCCAAGATTATAACGAAGACCCCAAACTACTCCTAACAGAAAATTTTCCTTACAAAGAAACCCAAACTTCACAAAAGTCAGTGCAGTTACATTGTCGCAAAAAACTGAGAAACATCAGTTTCACAATATACAAGGCAACGCTGATAATGATATCCAAAGCAATGACTCCCTAACAGTTTCCCTCAATAGTTACCATAGCTAGCAAAACTTTAATATAACGTGCACCACCACGAACCATCCTGATTTGCAGCATAATGAATGGAACACTTGCCAGGCAAATATTGCTGATATACCGCAATGACAGAATAAAACAGTGCATACATGGAAAGTTTGTGTTAAAGAAACTAGCATGGAATTTGGGGTAGCAAATTCTCGACATAGAATTGAACTAGTTTCTACCATGCACAAAAAAGGCACCACTTGGCATGTATAAATCTAGGCACCGATGGGATAACTGCCACTGTAATACTATACTATCCGGTGTCACTATACTATAAACCTATATCCGTTGCAACTTCTACATCCATAAATGTGAACCGCAATGAATCCCACACGAATGCTATCCATAGCAATAAACAAATAGTAGGGATTTAGATGGCAAGCTCACCTGCGCGGGGAGAAGTCGCCGGCTTATGGGCTGTGGCAGGTACTGTGGGCCGCAGCAGCCATTCCGGCTTCAACGAGGGCTCACTTCGCTCCATGCCCACGAGAAAATCAGCAGCGTCCACCAATCCAGTCCACCACCACCAGGGGCGGACTTAGCGTGGGGCATGGGGGTTCAGTTGAACCCCCGAAAAATTGGGGATATATAAACTCCTCTTGCACCTATATAGATTGATATTCCGCGCCTGAAGGATAAAAACCTAATCGAGCCATGCACGGATTAGATTGTATTAGCCGGCTACCACGTCTAGAACAAATCCGCAGGTACATGAGAACAAAGGAAATCGTTTGAACAATCCAAGCTAGGGTTACTCACCACCGAACGAAGAAACGAAGAGGAATCGATCCACGCCCTGGTGGATCTCCACCCCACGCCACTCGAGTACCAGCAGAGCGCGGGGGCGGCGAGGAAGAGGAGAGCGCCGCCGCCTCTGGACGAGAGTGAATTTCCGCGGGAGGAGCCCCCGGCCGGGCCTCGCGGGCGGAAGAAGATCCTAGATGACGGGTCGGTGGCGCCAATCTGTGGCGGCAGTAGCGCGGAGAGAGCGAGACCGAGACGAAACCCGCGGGGTGGAAATCCGCGGCAGCGGCTGCGACAGGAGGCGGGGCGGCCGGTCTCGGGAAGGCGGCGGCGGCGGCGAGCGCGGAGGATTGGGGAATTTCAGCTAGGATTTGCGGGATTCGGGACGGGTTCGGGGGAGCGCCTAGGGGACGAACGGATTTGAGAGGAGCGCTGGATTTCGGACGGGATTTTTCCTTCCCTGGGAAATTTTCTGTGCCTCCGGTGGGCAGGGCTTGTGAATTTTTCGTGGGGGGCGCGTGTGTGTGGTGGTGTACTTGTCTGTCTCGGCGTGGGGGGAGAGAAACCCTAAGCAAAACTGTGGCTTTCAGCGCCCCTCCGGTCCGGCCCTCTCTCTCCCTCCTCCTCTCGGAGTAGTCTCGTGTCGCTCTCTCTCCCTACGAGGCCTCGTTCTCTCTCTAGGAGTACGTTTTTTTTTCCGCTCTTTCTCCATCACATCAATTATTAGACACATGCAAGAAGCATAAAATGTTGATAAAATAAATAACTAATTACACAAATCTATATCTTCTATATATATATATATATGTATATATATATATATACTATATATACCTAATAATAAAGAGGCAAAATTTCCGTCAAGATTTTTTTTCCACCTCTTTTTCTTCCACTCCGGTATGCTTGTATATTTTTTTTTCCTATTTCAGTCCAGGTTCTATTCGTATTATTTTTTTCATAACGAGGAGTTCCAACCTGTTTTTATTTCCAAAATATCTATACATTAATTTCTTTTCTGCCCCTTGTATTAGTTGGGCAGTATATGTCCTCCCTCGAGTCCTGGACCGAGTCGGCTCCAAATACAATACTGAGTTTGATGCGGATACGGTGCTACATTGGGGTATGGACAGCAGGACCTAATTAAGTTTGATTGGGTAGTACTCTCATAGCAGTACGTCATGCAAACACATGGGATCTTTTTCTCCATGATTTTTTTTAGTTTATTTGGTTGCACCTTCTATATTTTTGTCTGTTTTTCCACTGAGGTTTTTCTTTTTCCATAGTATAAAATACAAACAAATAATAAATACAATATTATGTGTCTCTAAACCATAGACCATTTCTCATAGACAAAGATTTCCACTACACAATTATTGATGTAGTTTTGATTAGAAACAAAATTTGTCCTTATTAAAACCTAGATTATTAGCCAATGATCGAACTAATCAAGCTATGAACTAAAATTTTTAATAGTTTCTTGTCTAATCCAATCTAAATAAACGTGTCTTTACAATCCTCAATGAGGGCTGGCATGTCAAAAATCAAGAGAGTTCTCTCGTCATATTATTAATGGACAAACCGATCTTTGACATGTTGACAACTAACTCTTTGTTGACTTTAATCATATACTATTGGAAATACTGATTTTTGAGTGCTCAAATATCACAAAACTCAATATAATCGTAGCAATACATGAATAGAATAAAAAATAAAGTTATGATGTATCTAACTCTAAATTTTTCTATGCTTTGCAATAGGACAAAAAATTATCAAGTTTGTTTTCGAAATTTGATACATTGTCCTATTATTGCCACATTAATTTATATTATAGATGTCATATTCATAAAAAACATATTATATATTTTAGTTTTACACAAAGAGTAAAACATTAATAATACATACCATTCTTATCGACATCCACATAAATATTTGATGGTTTTCTCCCGTTGCAACGCACGGGCATATTTGCTAGTTAGTTATAAATCACGAGACGAATTTTTTTGAGCCTAGTTAGCTTATGATTGAACAATATTTATCAAATACAAATGAAAGTGCTACCGTTAGAAAAATTCTAACTTTCCACAATCTAAACAAGGCCCGAGTTCGATGACGGTTGCTGGTTTCTGGTGGTCCATTCCATTTGGGTTTATCTCTTCATCAGCTTCATATAGTGGGCGCGCTGTACATTTGTGGTAGTCGAGTTTTCTCGATAGGATATTGTTGATTCAAATGAAATTCGAGATGCTACCTTTATTAGCTTTATATTTTATAGATGGATGATGAGAGGCTATATTACTCTGAAAAAGCCCTATCATGACTACATTTTCTTAAAAAGGGATGTTAGTACAGTATCGGCATACTAATGTGTATATACTATTATATTGGAAACAAGACAATGAAATAAAATTTATCTTTTCTTAAACCGGTGATACTATGTTGCTTTGCTACATGGACATGCAAAATAGGTTTTTCTTAATATAGCCATCTGATCCTTGACATATTATTGAGCAATATATATGTGGATAACAACAGTTGTTGCATCCTAACTAATAAAAGTCGGCATGTCTAGTACAATACCAACAACGGACGTGAGAAACCGTCTTGAATTTCAAGTACCAGTAGCGACAAAAACGATGAGGACGAATAAGCGACAAAAATAACATGACTCGATGAGTGCGAAGAAGGTAAATAAGTGAAGAGGAGACATGAAGTTTCGTATTTTCAACAACTTGAAGCTTTCCAGTGAAATGTTTATGTTAAAACATAAAGTTGAATACATTATTCTTTTAGATGAAAGTTTATTAGATTGTCTTCTGTGGCATAAGCCCGACCTATAGCTAGGTTACCCGATGGGTATGCATACGGGTGATACCACAAGTCTATGCGAATAGGGCACAAGTGAGAAAATCATCTATTCTTCGTGTTAGGAATGCCCAAATTGGGTGGTTTCTTAAAACAATGGAACTAAGAGAGTTTGGCAGGGGATCGCTCTGTACTATATTGGGGTTCTTGGTTTCTACCTTGGGCTGATCATTCTCCTGATCAACCGTCCTCTTATACAGGTGCCCATGCCTCCTCTTGTATACCGAGGAGGGCATGGGGCGTACAAGTCTGGTGGATTCTAACCTAGGGCTTCTCTGCCTGTGCTTCTAGTTCCTTCGTGTCTTAGTGCCACCAGGTACTCTTTATTGTGTAGGAGGGGGCCAACAATGTAGCAACCACTCACTGACGTCGTTGTTGCAGTTTGTCACTTGACCATCATCTGTTGTCTGTTTGTGTGCTCCTCTGAGTGAGCCTTCTTGAGGCTTCCTTGGTACGCAAGGTCCTTGCCCAGAGGGGCTGGCGGGCGGGCCTGGAACCCTCTTCCCTTTGTGCTTTTATGGAGTCTCTTGTTCTAATGCGACATGCCCGTTGTGTGACCTTGTCGAGGGAGTGGTTGATAGTGCCTCGTGTATGTGGAACGGGAGAGCAGTGTAGTACTCCTGCGCTTGTTAGGCTCTGAGCGTTTGATAGATTTGAGAGCTAGCTTCTAGTCTAGACTCGGTATGTCGGTTGGTCCCGAGCTGAGGCTTAGGCGGCCGAGCGAGGTGCTCGACTCAGGTTGCCCATCGGCCGAGAACCCTGGTGTTGTGGCTAAGCTCCTAAGCGCCCCGACTGACGGCCGCCTAGTCTTGCTAGGGCTTGCCCTTCTAACATCGCGGGCCTTCTCGGGGAAGGGCGATTCACAGGCTGCCGAGTCATCCTTATTCCACCAGAGGTTACGTGCGAGCGTACCTGATGGGTATAGCCCACAAGCCTCCAAGCAATTCGGGAGTCGGTTAGGGGGTCACTTGGACTACTGCCCATTGTCCCGAGGACTTAGCATACCCCCTATATTGTACTCTTGATAGATAGCTCAACACGACTCGAGGAAGGCCGGTGTAAAAGTATATTCAGGTTTCATATGTTATATTCCAATTGAATTTGTTTTGCATTCTACCGCGCGGTGCCTCCATGCATGTGTCCGGAACCTCCACGAGGATACTAATCAGTTTTGAATCAGCTATGTTTTTTTAGAGCAAGACCTACTCACTCCCCCTCTAGGCCTTAGCTTGCTAGATCCTTTCAATGTGGGAAAAGGCCCGTAGGCTATCTACGGATGGCCCTTGTGGGGGGCTCTAACAAGGACTAGCGGAAAAGTGCAAGCACTCCGTTTCCCTCGCGCGCCTGCACTCCACACCCACCCTCGCGCCAGCACATCCCGCCGTGCCTGTGTTTCGTGCGCCCACGTAGGGCCCACGCCATCCGGACTCCGGACGTTGCCCGCGCTGCTAGACCGCACACAGACTACTCGCACCTCCTCCACTTCTCACACGCACTGCAACATGTGCAACACCCGATCTATTTTTGCAATATCCAAACGAAACACTTGCAACATACATCCAAAATAGATGAAACACTTGCAACATACATATGAAACACTTGCAAAACAGTTAAAAACACTTGAAAGCCATTGCAAGCATATGCAATATCCATCCGAAAACTTGCAACATATGTGTGAAACATATGCAACATCTAGATAAATACACTTGCAACTTATGTCTAAAAAATAGATGAAACATTTGGAACAGACATTTGCAACATACGTGTATAGCTATTACAACATATGCAACATCACGATTTACTTTTGCAACATCCAAATGAAAACACTTGCAACATATCTCTGGAACATCAAAACACTTGAAACATACGCTTTCAACATGTCATGTGTGATACTCTAGTGGGCATCAACCACCATGTTAGGCACATTGAGGAACTCGATAACCGCCTCGATGGGTAGATCAGGGCTGAGAGGTGGCAGAGCGAAGAGCACCACAGACTTGGCCGTCGTGAGCTTCTTCTGCTAGGGGCACCGGCGCGTGAGGAGCCTCGAGGCGGGCACGAAGTACGGCACGACCACGACGCCCTCACCGTCTCCAGCTGTAGGAGGAGGTGTCGAAGAGGGCGCCGGCGATGAGGGTAGCAGTGGGCGGCAGGTGTGACTCTAGCGGTGGAGCCTGGCGTCACGGAGGCGGGGGAGGGCTCGGAGCGGAGGAAGCGGAGCTTGTCGCGCTGGAGAAGGCGAGCGGTGGGGAAATCCGCAGTGGCCGTGTGAGTTGGATATGTCGCTGTCTTTTTTTAGAAATCGTGAAGGAATGAAGGTAAAGAGAAACATGTTTGTTGGCTGGTAGTGCACAGACCTAAAAAGCGCGGCGTCCGGACGAACTGACGCCCGTACCATAGCATTACTGTATACATATACTTCATCTTATCATATCCACCTTAATCTTGAGATACGCACATGAGAGTAGCTGCACCCTAAAAGTAGAGAGTAAAACGGATTTTCCATATACATAAAAATAAATAAATAAATAAAATAAGAAAACAAGAATAGAAGAAAAAGGAAAGCGGGCTTATTCCTTCCCACGAGCTGGGCTGTTTTCATCCGTAGGCCCGTTGCTTCTCTGCTGGGCCTATATAGGCTAGATCTCTCCCACCGGGAACATCCTCCCCCAAGTCCAATTCGCCTCCACCGGCCACCGCCGGTTACCTAATTATACCTCTCTGCTCTCTCCCTCTCTCGTGGCTTTTTCTCCTGGCGGCGACAGCCGGCCGAGCGGTGCCGCCCTCTTCGCCGGGCCCTTCGCCGGCGACGAGTATGCACCTAGTACGCCATTCCCTTCCCTTCCCGTTGTGCAAAACCGAGCACCCCAAACCCTAATGTAAGCTATCTGTATCTGGTTGTCCCAATTATTACATTACATTCATGTGCACAATACCCAGTAACTTCGATTTTCCTTTTGCGCAAAAAATTATCGGGTGTAGTTATGTACACCCATGTGCTATACTTTATCCACCCCAGAATCCATCTATTTGTTAGTCATTTTGATGTGGTTCAGTTAGTGCCTTGTTTAGGGGAGCAAGTTTGATCTCCGTTAAGTTTTCAAAAAAGTTTGATCTCAGTTGAGGTATATATACGACTGGACCTAAGGTGTTGGTCCAGTTGGTCTTCCAAGCCTGGGGTTTAACCTAATCAGTGCTCCCCATTCCTTGTGCTAAGACTAAAGTCTGCACCCAAATACATGATCGACTGGATGCTTGCTACTCCCTCCGTTTCAAATTATAAGGCACTTTGACTTTTTTGATACATCGATTTTACTATGTATCTAGATATATGTATCTATATACGTAGCAAAATGGATGTACCAAAAAGTCAAAGCGACTTATAATTTGGAACAGAGGGAGTATTATTTTTGAACTGCAGTATATGTAAATGTGATGGAAGAAATGTCGCCTTATCGTTGTGTACACTATCTGCATATATGCAGATATGCCCCATGGTCACACGTCCATCACAAAGTTTCTGTATTTTCTTATAGAGACACAAATAGCTGTCTCTGAATTATGTAGAGCTTAGCAAAATGCTTGGTCGGTAAGGGGTCTATTAGATTTATATGCAAACTCCCCTTAAACGGAAGTCCAAAGTTTGTGATGTCAGCATTTGGACTAAGCCATGTTCTTCACATTTACATTGGCTAGTGTTCTTAGCTTCCTCTATAGAATTACATAGAAAATACTTCTGACATTGTTTAATTCACACTCTATCTTGTTGGATGCGACTAAAATCATACATGTCAAGGATCCTAGCAAAATTCTCATAAGTGACACTTCCACTAGCTTGCTGCTTGCATGTTGTTTTTTGTGTTTATGTATGCACACAAAATTGACCTCAGTGTTGTTCTCATTGTAAAGAATACCCTCCTTATGCGGTTATGCCTCACATATTTAGAGTTGATGAGTTGAATTTTGTTAATCAATCCTGAGTTGCATTTATAAGTGAGATATTTTAACTTTGTGTGATATTGAATTGGAAATCAGAGAATTTTTCAGTGTCTAGGACAGTTTTTATGTATGCTAAAATGTTATCAGTTGCCAGAGCTGCTCTTGCTGACTTTTGCTGAATCATACATGCTTGGCTATCTGATATTGTTTGCTTTACTGAACTATTCAGTCTGTTAGTATTTGCCCACTGAATGTATTATGCTTTTGATGCTTATATAGTTATATGTAACTTGTACTGAAACTGTGGCGATCCCATAATTATTGTGATATGCATGCTTTTAATTTCTGCTCATATAAATTTAGGATTCTGATGCTTAGCCCCAATACTTCACAGGTTCCTTTCTATCCTTGTTAAGGGCCTGTGCAGTTGCTGTACTATACTAAGGTCATTCACTAATTTCAGCAGATTTTCGAGTAAGCATCTAAAGAATTGCTTTAACTAATGGGTGCATTCAATACTAAGGGAAGAAGTCAGTTTGAAAGGCCATCTCAATGGCAAACAAAGTCTTATGTGGCATCTGTGCAAAATTATGAATTGTTAGTATTTTACAAGTTTGAATATGGCAATACTCAGTAAATGGAGTTGGAGAACTTACGGTAGATAAAATCAAACCACTTGAAGTTTTCACTTGATCTTTGTCATGCTATGTAAATATTAACTTATGCTTGGTAATGTCCTAGGGTAAACAATCCGAATCATATTCGGCATCACATGATTTCAACTTTCAAAGCCTCAAAGGTATCCTTAAGCTAATCAATGGTGGAGAAACAAAACCTAAAATTTTGCAAAATAATTCGTTATCCTTCACCTTGGTGTAACACCCCTGGTGTTACGAGCGTGCTTAGCCGCGTGGTTGAGGCCAGAGGGAGGTACCTAAACAAGTTCCTCGGATTTTTAAAATTTTAAACTCGCATGAAATGAGGAAACAAAATTTTATGCGACTCACTCTGTGGTTGATAGGAATCAAATAAAAATCTAAGTAAGTGATTTAGTGCACAAACACGCTAAAAAGAAATCCGAATAGGAAATATAGAATAAGTCGTTTTAATCGTGTGGCACGAAAACAAATTCTATAACACATGTGATATGGCTCATGATTAAAAGGTATCCTTTTGGGGCAAATTATAGTATGATAAAATGAGATCTACATATTTTGTTCCTATAAGTTAGTGTGAAGCGTGGATCATGTCGTGCTAGGTTGGTTGGTAGAAATCGGCGAGGTTTAGCCCTCGTAAGAATTAAGGTGAAAGTGCTCGGGAAGGCTAGTTCTAACTAAAACCGTGAATTCTCTTAAGTTTAAATGACATTAGGCAGTGTCATGTCGGCATTGAAATTCTGAAAAATTTACTTAAAGGCAATAGCTAGGTTTCGGTACTGTTGGTTGCATCAACGGGTGTGCTGGAGCAGGGTGTGGATCATAGTGGAGTTGGGTGTCGAATTCCTCTCTTAAAAATTGCTCAAACTTTGTCAGAACGCAATAAAGAAACCCTTGTTCGGTGCTCTAATCGCGAACGGGTGGTCGGCAAGACAGGCTCGACTTGGCGTTTGCTTAACTCCCTCTCTAGTTCGTCTTTGTCTGAGGTTGTTGCTTCTTTTGGCAGCCGTATGTGCCCTCTTGAGCTCTGTTGAGTTGGTTTAGTCCTGACCGGGATAGTTTAGGCCTGGGGCATGCTTTAAAAAGTGTGCTTGTCACCTTTTGGGTCGCTTGGCCCCGTAGGTGTGGTCACCAGGCGTGCGTGGCCGGCGTTCGGGCGCGGTTCTTGGCCGGTCGCGGCCTCTCCCTGCGGGCCAGCGCATGGGCCGCTGCCGCGTGCCAAGCCGATGCCGGGGCGCGTCTCTCGCCTCGTCTTGCTCCTTGCTGGACAAGCCTCACCAAGCCGCCGGGGTGCGCTTAGGGAAAAATCGAGGCAGCGGCTGGCTTCGTTCGACCGTCGTGGCGCGCTTCTCGTCGCTCGATTTGACCGCAGTGTGGAACTCCCCCGCGTGCCTATTTCTTGTCGTGGCAAGGCTGAGGACCACGGCCACAGTAGGGATGGGATCTCCCTCTGCCGCGGTGATTCCGGCTGGCCGGCACCGACGCGACCGCGCCTCGCAGGTCCTTGCGTGCCGCCCTGCACCGTTTGCTCCGCTTGCCGCCAGCAGTGGCACTGCTCGGAGTTGACCACTTCGACTCGAGAGCATGCGCAGCACGCCAAACCTTCCCTGTGTCTCGTCCGCGAGCGCACTCAAGTTGCCGATTGATTGAACCGCTATGTTTTATCCGTGCGGCTCGCTCGTATGACCTCCCTTCGTCCGCGTTGCGCGCTGAGCCGCTGGGCATCTCCCCTCTCACTGACAGCTCGGCCGCGTAGCAATTTTTTTCTCGCCTTCGAGAGCTGTAAAGGTAGCGAGCCAGGTGCCCCCTTTCGCGGCGGATCCGACGTGGTTCTGCGGTGGTCAAGTTTTCGGTATACCGTCAGCGCCGGTCGTCCGTCCGCCAGAGCAGAGTGAGATCGGGGTAAGCCCCTTTCATTTTAGTTCGATTAACCAACTGGTTTGGCTCGCCTTGTTTTCCTCCGGTTGGTGCTCGCCTCAGGTTGGCCGGAATCCTCAATTGTGATCAGCTGACGCGGCCGTGCCATGCTTGGTGCGCCGCCCCCCCTTCACCGTGCGCGTGGCCAGGCTTGTCTGAGCCGCCTCCGGCTCAACCACCCCCTCGGCCGCATGCGTGGTAAGCCTCTTTTACTCTGCCGCCCTTTCGGTTACGCGAAAGGTGCACTAGCTCGTCGGAACGGATGCGCCATTCGTGGCGGTGAGCCGTCATCGTGAGCAGAGCGATAGGAATCACCGTGTAGTCTCCAATCACCGCCTAGGGTTCCGCTTGAGTTCCTAGATGCTCGTCGGCCCGCCGGTGCACCGATTCGGCCCCCGGGTGGCCGGCGTGGCCGTGTACCGCCGGCCGGAGCCGCGCCGCCGTGGGCGGAGGTGTCGGGGACCGGGTCTTTGTGAAGATGAGGAATTTCAGGGTGTTTATCGTGAAACGCTGCTCCTGTGTAATAGTGCTTTTCGGGCGTTGTGTAGTAACCTGCTAGTTTAGGGGTTCCTTTGCAAAATCGCGAGTGATCACGGGTTCCCCGCCTTGGGCCGGCTCCCTGGCTGCTGTTAGGCCGGCCGGATGGGTGCGTTCGTTCCGCGCGGGCTGTTTAGGTTGCTGGGCCGCTTCGTTGGCCCCGGCCTTTTCTTTTTCTAAAGTGTTTCTCAATTAGTTCTAGGGTAATTTTGTAAATTAAAAATAGAATTGGGTAGGTGTCCAAAAATTACAAAATCAATTTTGTTAGCTTCCTTAAACCAGGATCTATCTGTTAGTGTGCTTTTATCCACATAGTGTATAATATTGTTAAGAGTTCGCTAATTATTCTAGAATGTTTAATATTGCTAAGAATAAACTTGTGAGAATTTTTGTAAGAAAATGCTAAAAGTGTTGACTCTAAAAATTTCGCAGTAAACTCCCAATATCATTGTCTACTCTCTGTAATTGTTATAGCTCCAAAATAATTAGTTGTTGGGATAGCTAATGATCCCTAGTTTAAATATCTAATAAATCGACACAATGGATAAAAGCAACGTTTTGGGTCCGAATAACTAAAACAAGTGTCGGGTTATGACGCTATACTCGTCGACAGGGTTACCAGGCTAGTACGTTAGCCGTCAGAGCTAACTCGTTAGCTTGAGAGGACCGCGTTGTACTTTAAACGTTGCGATTTCCGTTGATTAATTACGTTCCTGTGCATCCACATATATCATCTAGGAACACCGATGTGGATCGTGGAGGCACCTGGAGGCAGCAGAAAAGATGGAACCTTGATGATCGTGTCATCATGATGAAATGCTAACTTGGTTATATCTTACCCAGGCAAGCTCCGGTGCATAACCCCTATTATTCCGCACTTTAATTTATGCTTGTGCATTAAGTTTAAAGGAGTTGAATGAAACCCACTTGCATATAAATATCCTGATCCCATGAGTCTTATTAGCATGTCAGGATCGTGTAGATTGCTATGCTATAGGACTCCGGTAGAAGTCGAGTGATTTCCTGTCGCTCGCGAGAGATTGGAATTATAATAGTGTTACTCTTATCATGTTACTATCACATGAAATATAAATGTATATGGATAATTAGAGACCGGACGGAACGGGTTGGATGGACTTGTACCTGGTTGGGCAACAGAGCGGGGCTCTGGTTGCATTTGTTCCGCCTGTGTCAATTAAGGACCGTTCGTTGCATTGGACCCTGGTCAAGTCACAGATTTATTGTCCCGAGCATATACTTGCTTATGGGAGCGGGAAGACTTGTTTCTCTCCTGTCGTGGGTTCCGGCTCTTTCCGGACCGGCTTTTTAGGGTGGTTATATGTATTGGGTTGAGGAGGTCTAAGCACCATACTGAGACCGGGCCTGCAGTGTTGGGGGCTTAGAGTCCGAGCTTGGACGAGGACCTGGACCCCTTGACAGGAGTGGAATGGGTTGGTCTTGCTTGTGCCCGGGATACAAGCAAGGCGTGTGTTTTCGGGGCATCCAGCTGGGCATATTGATTCGCGAATCGCCGTTTCTGCGTGACGGTACGGCTTGACTACGCTCTGGCATCGTAGTAAGAACTGGGAGTTGAAAGATGAAGAAATGGTTCTGTTTGCTCAACCCTGCTTGATTATAGACTAGGTGCTTACATAGAAGGTTGGATAAGAAATAAAATACGGCTATTAAGAATAAGAAATTAAGGACTCTTAGTACTGCTTCTTGCAAACAAGAAACCCACAAGCCAGAAAGCCTTGCATAATCCTTGGAGTCTTTTTATTTCCTCCTGACGGGTAAGTCTTGCGGAGTACAATTGAGTACTCAGAGTTTGCTCTATCCTGATGCAGGTAACAGGTGCTGATAAGCTAACACTTGTGTGTGAAAACCTCCTGGTGGGCTCAATGAGGATTCCCTTTACGATGCGGAGTAGAGTTTAATTATTCAAACTCTCACCAAAAGTTTTACAAGGAAAATGCTATTAACTTGTTATCATTTCATGCATATAAACGTTCTTCATGTTAAATGTTATCTCATGTTAATGTTAACTTGTCATCAAATGGTTTCATTTCTGCTGAACTCTGATAACATTTTATATTCCACTGTTATAACTACATAATGAATTACTCTGATGTTGTACTAAAAGTGATGTAAGCATTGACAAGGTTGTTGTAAGCTTTACTCTCTCATTTGTGATCCTGATGTAAAAATGTGGATCTTCGAGTTCTCCCTTGTGGTGTGCTCGACGGAGTCACTTAGTTTAGTGTTCTCCCTGGGGTACTTAGTGTCTAATGGAAGACAAGTACTCTTGGGAGGGCATTAGATTAGGCGGTTCTGCCACACTTGGTCACATACAAACATGCAAGCTGGCAAAACCATTTTGTTTGGATTCATGTTTGTTACACAGCCACAAGACTACGATACATCATAAAACATCCAAAAGAGTATT
Source organism: Saccharum hybrid cultivar R570 (assembly GCA_038087645.1). Classification (NCBI taxonomy): domain Eukaryota; kingdom Viridiplantae; phylum Streptophyta; class Magnoliopsida; order Poales; family Poaceae; genus Saccharum; species Saccharum hybrid cultivar. The sequence goes on along the minus strand of JAQSUU010000563.1, from coordinate 1,887,996 downwards.
GCTCCATTACATCATAAAACATCCAAAAGAGTATTGCTCCATTTGTATTATAATGTGATTTGCATAGAAGTATGGATTAATCCTACATGTTTTGTGAGAATGCAATGAGATTTCTGTCCTTAAGATCTTAGCTGAATGTAATATAATTCTTATACCATTCTTCCAAGTCTTTTTTTCCCACTGTTCTGGAGACATGGCAAGGAGACCAAGAAAGCGTAAGCTGGCAGCTCATGATGTTAGGTCTGCTTCTCATGCTGTACCTAAGAACTACAAGAAAACAAAAAGGTCAGGCAGGAAAAACGAATTATGATCAACGTTAGAGGAAAAGGACTGGAAAAATGCCACATGCTCAATATGCTTGGAACGTCCTCATGATGCTGTCCTGCTCCTTTGTTCGTCTCATAACAAGGGTTGTCGACCATACATGTGTGGTACCAATTATAAACATTCCAATTGTCTTGAGCTGTTTAAAAATGCTTATTCGAGGGAGAAATCAGCATGCGAAGTCTCATCCACAGCAGAACCAACTATCCAGAAGCCAAAGACAATGTTGCTTGCTTGCCCTATCTACCGTGGTGAAGTTAAAGGGTGGACAGTGGTCAAACCTGCGCGGCGATTTCTGAACCGCAAAAGGAGAGCTTGTATGCATGAGGATTGCTCATTTGTTGGGACGTATAAGAGACTCAAAAAACATGTGAAGTCCAAGCATCGTTCATCAAAGCCTCGTGAAGTTGACCCTGCACGCTTGGCTGAATGGGAGGAGTTTGAAAATGAAAAGGAGAGGCAAGATGCAATTAGCATTGTCAGTGCTTTGAATCCAGGATCTGTTATCATGGGGGACTACATCATTGATCCAGATAGCGACATCAGCAATCCTTACGGCGACGACTCTCTAGATGATTTTGGTGACTCCTCCACATCCTCAGATAGTGATGACGAAGGATCTTATGATAGAGATCCTATCCACAGAGACAGAGCTTATAGGAGAAATTGGGAAATACCAAGTCACAGTCTCACATACGTTGGGGATTCTAGCATTCGCCGTACTGTCTCAACTGGCTCTCAGAGGCCTATGCGACGTGGTTTTGTCCTCAGATCTTTGAGTCGGCCATGCAACAGTTAATATCAGGACATGACAGTTGGGAAATTGGATCAATTCTATGTTTTATTCACTATCTTAATGTGAGGAGGCAGATAACAGTAAAACTATTATGAAGCTGATGCTTATGCTATGGATTTGTTCTAGTTTGTTCTTCCTCAGATCTGGCAAACATAGGTTGAGTTTTTTTTGTTGGTTTTTTGGACCATGTTCCTTTCTTTGATGTGCCCTTGTGCATATTAGGATGAAGGGAGCACAGGGTGTGTGATGGATCATCTGGTTAGGTTATGGTTATGGAAGAAGTCTGGTCAAGTCGGCGTCATTTTGCTAGAGAAGAGAACAAAACCACTCTGTAAATATGAGTCTCAGTTATCTTTAAACGGTCACTATATATATATTTTTCCAATTGTCCCAGTGGGCATTTTACGTCGTTTTTGAACTGTTTGTGTTCTCTGCGCTCTGTTACTGTGTTTGCTACCACGAAGCAGATTGTCAGAAGCCAAGGTTTTGTCAGGCTTGTAAAAAGTATCTGCTCGAGTCGATATTCTTGGCGACGGGGGACCAAACAAAAATTACTATCTGAGCTCAATTTTGTACATTCGGAATGACATGGGGGTGTTTGTTTCCCACTAGTAAAGTTTAGTCCTATCACATCGGATGTTTGACACATGTATGAAGTATTAAATATAGACTAAAAAATAACTAATTGCACAGATTGCGATTAATTTACGAGATGAATTTTTAAAATTTAACAACAATTTAAAACTTCTTTTCTGCAAAACAATTTAAAACCTTGCACTAAAATTCACCATATGCAATTTCATGTGTTGATATGCTTTCTCGAATTTATTTGTGGCACCAAAAATATTTACCTTGAATCCCCAAGCCAAACCTCTTCATAGAATTTAAATCAAATCACTTCAAATCCTCTTCCTTGATTTTCTAGTAATTACAAAAGTTGTCACAAAAATACAAAATCTATTTTGGGCTACTTTCTCCTCCCTCCACTCCCTCAAATCACCCTTGGCCCAACAGATCACTTGCCCGATGGGCTGCTCAGCATGGCAGGCTGGCACCAGCATGCAGCGACCTTTCCTCTTGCACGCACCTGCAAGTGCCAGCAGCCAGGCGCTCCCTTCTCAATTCATTTAGTATCACCTCGCTTACATACCTGGGAGCAAGGGAGCCAATGGCCTATATAAAACATCTAGGCGCAGTCTCTCAGCCACGCATAGAGTTGCCAGGCCAACTGAATTTAGAAAACGGTTGCATTCTGAATATAATGTAGAAATCGGTTGGGCAAGGCCCAAACCGTTTCCGTTCTGATTTCAAATTTAGTGTTTCGAATTTTAAACTGAATTTGAATTTGTTCGAAAATATAAAATCAATCAGATCAAATATAGAAAACGATGTGGTTCGGTTTGGGATATTTTTGTTTTGTTTTCAATCTTAATCACTGGTAAATACTTCTCCTTCTCAAAAATCAAGATATGCCGATCGTCTTCCCTAGCAGCCACATTACCAGCGAGAACTCGATCATAAACAGCGCGTGCAGCCATGTCCGGTCGACGACGAAACCGAACACCGTGATCCCCTCCCGGTTGTTCTCCAAGTACGTCACTGCGAAAACGCCATGATCAGCGTGTCACCAACACTGAACACAAACACAACCAGAGCACGTGCACGTACCTAGCGCCTGCCTCTTCTGGAAGGAGACGTTGGTGGCGTGGAAAGACGTGAACCTTGAGGTGTCCACGCTGTCCTCGCTCCGCCACTCGTCGTCGTCGGACTCTTCGCCGGACGACGCGTTCGCCATCGGGAAGGGGCTCGTGGGCGCGTGCTGCTGCAGGCACGCCTTGCTGGGCGTCCTGGGGTTCTCCTGGTCACGGTCCAGGCTGTTGATGGTGGCGTCGGCGTGCCACGCCGCGGCGACGCTGGTGATCGCCTGCGTCTTGTGCGTGATCTTGGCCGCGCTGTGGAGGCAGACGAGCAGGCCCGTGACGAGGCTCACGGAGCAGAGCTGCAGCAGCAGGCGCATGGATGAGCATGTGACGATAAAAGAAAGATCATCTGAGCAGAGCATGCAGGGGCGCATCGTCGATGGTACTCACCGCGAGCTCGCCGGCGGTGGCGAAGTTGACTTGCGCGTGGGGTCTGGTGGCGGCGAGCAGCGCAGTGAACTGGCTGGCGGTGACGAGGATGAGGGAGTACAGTATGAACCTTCGGTAGCGGTGGCTGATCCGCTGCAGCTGGACGCGTATGCGCCGGTGCTGCCTCAGCACGGCGGCGACGTCGGCGCACTGGCCGAAGTCCCGCGCGAACCCCGTCATGCGAAGGATCTGCAGGTAGCAGATGGTGCGGAACAGCACGCATGCCATGAAGAACATGGCGGTGCGGTACATCCACGACGCCATCTCCAGCGCGCACGCCGCGGCCGACCACCAGAGCGGGAAGGGGGCGTTGGCGCAGTACCAGAAGACCTTGTACGCGGCATCGGCGAGGAAGCAGGGGAGCACGAAGCAGGCGAGGAGGCGGAACGACCCGGCGAGCTGGACGATGTACCCGGCGCGGACGTCCTGCGAGTCGTGGCGGAGGCGGTCGAGGTAGAGCAGCCGGCGCAGGCCGCGGCGGCGGACGAGGGAGTAGAGCGTGGCGTAGGCGAGCGCGGCGGAGAGCGTGAGCGACACCTGCACCTGCGTGTCGTAGGCGCGCCGCGGCGTGGTCGCGTGCGCGGCGGCCGGGACGGCCACGCCGAGCGCGGCGAAGACGAGCCAGGACACCGCGGGGGTGGAGGCGTCCGAGTGGTCGACGCACATCCACCGCAGGCCGGAGCGGAAGCTGCTGAGCTCGTCGCGCGCGTGCGACATGGACCGCGCGTACGAGCCCCGCCGCCGCAGCAGCGGCGTCGACGCGGACCCCGGCTCCGCCGCGGCGGCCGCCGTCGGCGACGGAGACGGCGTGTCCGCCATCGCTAGCCGCAGTTTCTTGGACCTCGCGTTCCTTCTTGCCGCTGCCTCCTTCTATCCTCGAACGGCTCTCGCGTTTAATTCGATGGTCGCCCTGGTGTTTCGGGGGAAGGTATTGCTAATGCTAATGCAGCGCATGCCTGTGATTTGGGTGATTTATGGAGGGCGAGAGATTTCGTAGGCCATGATGAATCTGGCTGGCTGTTGCTAGCTGCGATCGACGAGCTGATGAGCACCTGGAGCTGGACTGCTGGAGGCCCTAACTGGAATCTCAAAATTTTGGAAATGTTTCTAGCTGTCAATTTGGCATGCGTTGTACGCCCATGACATTTTTTCTTATTGTTTCCATGATCTAACTCCCATTAATGTCGGGCAGCAGCGCAGCACAGCTAGGAGGCTAGGAGCTTTCCTCAGCCATGCATGCATCCGCCCGTTTCATGGCTGTGCACGCAAGCTATGGAGTTCTGTTTGAACCAAGGAATTTCTTCAGATTTATGAGTATCGGGATTCCACGCCCGTGAAATCATGCAAAAAAAAAAGTTTCGAATTCAGCCCTTCTTCTTCCGTTACTAACTTCTCATCTGAGTTCATTTACTGAATCGATCATGAGACTAGCATGGTCTTGACTGTTCTCTGTTTCGATTATTTTCAGCATGGAGACATGGAGTACCAAGCTGTTCGGTGCAGTTCTTTTTTTTTTTTGGCGAATCGGTGCAGTTCTTTATTGTGCAGTAGCAAAAGCATGCAGGGGCTGCAACAATTCACGCGAAACTCACACGAGAGAGACCTGTCAGCACACGGCTGGTCCCCGAAATTTGCAATGCGTCCAAAGCCATTCCGCCTGGTGTAAACGTGACGCAGGTATGCATTTAGCAGTGAGATACTTACATCCACGTTCACCTGTCCCTACTCCCCGCATCGTCAGTTGCCAGTCAATTACAAAAACGGAATTCGGTTGTCTATTTGGAAGAGTGACAGACAGCTGGGCCACATTTGGCACGCTCCACTTCAGCAGTGAAACGGTTATTTTTGGCTTCACTCCATAGATGGAGCCGTAAACCGTTTGATAAAATAACTCCACATATAGAGCTCTTTAAAACATACTCCTACAGAACCCGGCACAGGGCCCATCAGGCAGGAGATGAAGCCGGGTGAAGCTGCTATTTTCGGCTCCACCCTCCACGTATCCTTTGTTAGAGCATATCAGAGCCCATGGTTAGAAAAACATCGAAAATCTCAAGGGCCACATAGTAACGAGAGAGCCCGCTAAGAGATCACACGGGTTGTGTGTGACATGGAGCGTTGGACTCGGGGCTCGAAAAACGTATTCTGGAGATTGCACGGGCTTTGTGATGTGAAGAGTTGGACTCAATGTGTGATGATGGAGATGGTTAGATTTAGTCCCACGTCGAAAAAATAATCCCCCTGTTCGGCTGAGCTTATCAGCACGGTTTATCAGCCGTGGAACAGTGTTTTTCTCTCACAGCAAATCAGCCACAGCCGGCTTATAAGCCAAAAAACAGCCTGCCGAACAGGGCCAATGATGGGAGCACAAAATATAAGATGTGAGTTGTCATCACCTATTAGCTAGTCTTTTGGGTTGAGGTAAGCCTAAGACTTTGATATGTTGTGGCTCCGGTGGACCTGGACTATTCGTAAGTCAAACTATTTTAAGTTTAATTTATCTAAATTTATATTATATTTATATTTATATAATTTAATTTATAAAACATCAATATTTATGACACTAATAAATTGGTATTTTAGATAGATATATCATAAAATATATTTTATAATATAATATAATTATCCTACCTATAATTATATTAACTCCAACAATTCTAGCATCCATGACACCAGATATAATTATCCTTAGATTATAAAAATATCTTAAAATATTTTTGTAATATATTTACATCCTACCTATAATTATATCATAAAATAGATTAAAATAGATTAAAATCTATCTGTTATTGGTAGCATACGTGGATATAGGTAGGTAGGATGATAGAATTACCTTTTTACAATTTGTTAGCTAAGTTGAGATAACTAGTGAGATAGTTGTTAGCTAGGGCTTAGTCACTACTACGAAAAACTTTTTTTTAGAGGCGGTTAGAATGGGTTTGTCTAGGCAGCTGCTTGGCCCACCTCAAAATATATATCTAGAAATCAATGATTTTTAGAGATAGATATTCAACCGTCTCTAAAATTTGTTTTATAGAATTTGCAAATCAGAGGAAAAAATAGCAAAAAGAAAGTATATATCAATCGAAGGAGAAGCAATCAACCAATCTTCTGAGCTGCGTCACAGGTCATGTGATTTTCGTGCACGTGCGGCCACTGGGGATTAAACTAAAGACTAGTAGCCTCGTACATTGTTTTTTTACCATTGTACCTCAGAGTCACTTATGAGTGGTTGATATCATCTTTTTAGTACTTCATTGAATATTATAATGTATATTTGAGACCTTAAACAAATTTAAATGAAAAAAATTTAAACTGAAAAGTTCTATACCTCTTGGAGTACTACAACTTTGGTGTAGACCATTTCTGCGTCTAAGGCTATTTGAAAAATTCTAGAAAAAATGATCTTTGAATTTTTTCATTTAAAAAATTTGGGCTCTAAATGATTTTAAATAAAAAAGTGGTCAACTACAAAGTTATTGATCTCTTCGAGTACTATGACTTTTATACAAAGTTTTTCTTCATCTGACTTGATTTGAAAAGGTTATGGATTTTATTGTGCTGCTTCTAGTTTTAAAGACGGACCAAATTGCCAACTGTCTCAAGAAATCTATTTTAGAGATGGGTGGAATTTCCTGCAGTCTCTACAAATAGCCTCCTCTAGAAATCTCATTTTTAGAGGCAGTTGGTCTTAAAAATAGGGGTCATTTCTATGTGTGGCCGAACATTTTAGCTTCCTCTAAAAATCAATTTCTAGTAGCGCAGATCTGTTCAAAAACTATTTTTTGAGTCCTTTTTAAAAGAGGGGTTTGTAAAAATCGTTTATGTATTAGTGAGTTAACAATTAGCTTGGTCTGTTTAGATCCACTCCAGCACTCAAGCAGCTAACTATTAACAAGGTGTGTCTAAACATGGCTTGAGCTTGTGCATTGTCACACTTAGAAAAATCTACACGAAATCATAGATCCGGTCTCCGAAGCATGTGAGGACATGTGTAGTACACTGAAGATATAAGAGTCGAGGTTCTTCGTTTAAAAGAAAACATGCACTTGAAGTAAAAGAAAGAGGACTCAAATCTAGTTACAACTCCTTAGTTACTAAACATGGAATAGACAATAAGCCTCTTTGGAACACAAAATTCTAGAAACACTAAATAGGAAAACGTAGGAATAGAATGCCCTGACATCTTGAATTCTATGGATTGAGAAGACAGGATGGAGCGTAGGAAAACACATGAATTTAATGAGGGAGAGTGACAAAGAAAATTTCGCATGAGGTTCAACCTCTTGGTAAAATTCCTCCAAAATTCCTATGAAACAAGCCATTCCATAGGAGTTAGGATTCATTAGGAACTAAATCATTTGCTCTAGAAAACGGGGAAGTAGATTTTTTTTGTGAGACCTAGCTACAGACGCTCACATACAAGAGTGTACACTCACCCCTATGGACCCACCCTACCCCTATGAGCACCTCCAAAGAACTGAGTTGGACCGGCAAATCCCGAGATTGACGAAGTCACTGCAGGCGCCTTGCTATCGACGGGCACGTCGCCTACCACTGAAAGAATAGAGTTGTTAAATCCTGAAATAAATCTAGAAAAATATGAGCACCTGTGTCAAGTCGGGGATGCTCGTGTTAAGTCGGGAGGTTCCACCACAAGGAACCCAACCAGCTGAGTTATGCTCAGTTTGCAGGGAAGTAGAATTTTTTAAAGTGAGCAAATATTTGGGCGCAAAGGCAGTACATTTTGATTTGGAATGGTTGGCGACATACAACCAACCAACTTGCCAAAAAGGGAAACAAGAAAAGAAATGCTAAGAACACGATAAGAAAAGGGGAGACGAGAGCTTGCTAAAGCTGTTGACCATGGTTAAGCTTGATGATAGCCACATGACGGCCACTACACCAGCTGGAATCCTGTCCTTGCTTTTGTATTCTTTAGGTTTCTTTGTCTCCCCTTTTGGGATTGATTTGGTGAACCTTATTTTTCTCATGGACACTTTGCTAGTGTTGCAGAGTGTTTTTTTGGGAAGGAAACTAGTGTTGCGGAGTTGAGCAAACTAGCTACACATTATCAGCAACACCCGAAATTAGTTGAGCAGATTTGAAAGAGAGTGTTAAGCTTAAGCACTTTGCCAACTGCCAACTGCCCATGCTGTTTTGTGGAAACCTGAATTCTGAAGCAGGGTTAAGCACTTTGCAGGTCGGCATTTGAGGAAACCTGAATTTTGAGCCTAATAACCGATTATCTAGTCCTGTAAAGCATCGCCTGAGCGGGCGGCACGAGTGGAACCCCACCCCGCACCGTCGCACTTTCGTCCCCTCCTCTCCTCCACCTCGCCGCCGGCGGAGTGCTCCGCCAGGAGGCCCGCGCGGGCACAAGGGAAGGTGGCGGCCGGGGTCTTTCCATTCCCCTTGCAAGTGATGTCACCGTGCGAGGACGCCGACCTTGGCAGCGCCGGTGATGGTGGCCCGGGATGCCGGATCCGGGGTGTTGGCGGCTGGATCCGGTGTCTCTAGAGCCGGATCCGTGCGGGTCAATAGGTGGTGGGCTACCCTCCATCTGGGATGGTGGCGAGAGAGGCCTTGGTGGTCGCGCCGCCGAGCTCGGTTATGGCTCGATGGGGGCCGGATCCACTGGATTCGGTACTCTCATGGCCAGATCCATGCGGAGAGGCGGCGACTACAGGTGGAAGCAGCTTCCACGGCCGAGGAGCGCCGGCCATGGCAATCGGGTGCAGCGCGGGCCTGTGCGTCTTGCGGGTGGCTTCAGGGTCGTGGTTGGTTGCGACGAGGCGACAACGTGGTTGATGCGGGGCTGGCTCGGAAGGGGTTGGGACGGTGGTGGGCTGGGCGACTGAGGTTTCTTCTGGTCTCGAGCCTCTTCTCCTTGCCATCTGCCTTCGCCGTTCCTCGGGTTGGCTTCCGTGGTGGAGCTGCCCGGAGCTGCATGCAACAGGCCGGCTTTGCCGGTTCCCGCACGGGGTGGGGGGGGGGGGGGGGGAGTGACTCTCCGACGGGCTTCTGCCGGCGTCTCTAGGGGCGGCAGTCGGGCGGGGCTGCTGCTGATCCTTCACCGCACCCTGCCTCCTTGGTAGGGTTCGTCTCGACCGCGACGGTGTGGAGATTGCTCGAGGTTGGGGCGAGAGCTTGGACGACGACGGACGCCGTTCCCTTCTTGGAGGCGCCGTTTCCTACCTCTCCTCCTGTCGTACTGGATGTTGCAGGTGAAAACCTTCCCTTGGCGGGCTACATTGTCGGCGCTTTTAGCGTCGTTTTCTCCTGGAAGGCATTGTTAGGCGTTTCAGTTCCGCGGTTGCTCCTTGCCGTCTAGCCATGGTGGTGTCCCAAGCTGTGCTGTCTGGTGTTGCCCGACAGGTCATGACGTTTCTTCTTGTTAGTTTTTTGTTGGGCCGATTCGACCAATTTGGAGCCAGCAGTGGCGTGAGTAGATGGTTGTCCAGCTGTTGTATCAAAGTTTGTATAATATGAGTGGGGCACTCTCCTCAGTTGTATTGTTTTTGGGCTCAGTCCATTAGAAAACTGGACGGGCACTTGCCTTTTTTTATTTCTTCGTCTAATAGAAATCGCGGCAAAACTTTTGCCATACTTTATAAAAAAAATCCAGTCCTTGATTCAAAAAAAAACCAGTCCTATAAACAGCTAGTTGTAGGTTGGATGATGGATCCAATAGTAAATTCTCTCTTCACCGAAAAGCTGAGCTCTGAATTCATCCGATTAAAAGAACCCAACCGCGTGTCGCTGTAATTATGATGTGTTGGCAAGCAATGGCGACTACGAAACATGATTGACGCCTGGCATTTTTAATATGCAGCCAATCACGCTTTTAACTTGACAAGCTAGCCAACCCGAATTGAGAATTGGGCATCAAAGGCGATGCAGTATACTGGAGATCCCCCAAGTTGTTGCTAGCAAGGGGACAGCATGATCCGGCTACATCCTAAAGCGAGCTACGTAGCATGTCTTTCCCATGACTTGAAAATTTGCCCAATCAGAGAACCTAAAAGGCGGTGCCCGCCCGATCGCCTTTGATCGCTTTACAATGGCGCACTGTCCTCTTCTAGTGCACCCCGCGCGATCTGCTCTGCATCAGCTTGCCAGTTGCTTGCCGCCACTGTCCCTCTCCCAGTCCCACTCGATCGCGTGCCGCAGCCGCCGCGGAGCCTGACCAGCCAGCAGGGGCGGCGGCGCGAGATCAGCCATGCAGCTTTTCTCGGGCCGGAGCAAGCAGGAGCACAAGATCGGCGGAGGCGGCAAGTGCCACGCCGTGGCGGGGACGACGCGGCACAGCAAAGGGGGTGGCAAGTGCCGCGCGCTGTGCTGCGGCGCGTCCCGGCTCAGCGTGTCCTCGTCGGCGTCGTGCTCGTCCGCCGACGCGGCGCCGGAGCCGCTTCCCCTGCCGCCGCCGCGGACGACGCAGCCGCGCGGCCTGTCCAGGCTGGCGCACGGGATGGTCCAGGCGCGGCTGCAGTCCATGATCGACGCCGCCGCCGAGGCCGGCGGTCGGCCGCCGCCGGTGGCGCGCCGCCCGGATGAGCTCGCCGCCGAGCGGCTTCGCCACGGCCCCCAGCTGGCGTGGGCCCACCGCGGCGGCGGCTGCTACGAGAAGGGCGCCCGGGAGCAGGCGGCGGCCACCAGGCGGACGACGTGTGTCGTGCTGCTCGCGGAGGACCGGAGGACGCACGACCCGCGGGAGGAGTTCCGGCGGTCCATCGCGGAGGTGATCGCGGCGAAGCGGATGGCCGAGCCCGCGGAGCTGCGGGCGCTGCTCAACTGCTACGTCTCGGTGAACGCGCGCGAGCACCGCGCCGCCATCCTCCAGGCCTTCCACGAGGTTTGCTCGGCGCTCTTCTCTTGCAAGCAGCTGGGGTGAACGAGCAAATTGGTCGAAGTGCGTGGTTTTGTGATTTGGCTGCCATGTGCCATGCATGCGTGTAATTAACCAGCCATCTATCCTAAAGCACCAAACGGGGAAGCATGCGTGACTGTATTATTGTAGAGTGTAATAAGTGTGTTCCTTTCCCCTGTGCTTTGTCCAAAGAATGTTGGTGCAATAGTGAGCACACTGCACAAATATGATCTGTATGTTTTCAGTAATTTGATGCTAAAATACAGAAATATAAGGTATTCTATTCTATTCCATGTTGTGTCGGTACTTAGATTTAGCAAAGTTTATTGAAAGTGAAGCTATAATCTGATAAGAAATTTTTAGTTGGGGTTCAATCCATGAGTAGAAGTGTTATTTGAGTATTTTATTTTAAGTTGTCTTATTTTTTTAAATACATTATATTACAAAACAGAGGAAGTAGAAAGAATAGGCTCATCATCTTTTTTCTTCTTCCTCATAAATGCAATATAGAAATACCCGCGCACACAACCGTTCATGCTGATCCTACAATCATGTCAGTCCCGTTATTGTATAGTTGAGCATGCATGTACGGTATAATTTAGTACAATTTAAAAAATGAGAATTCCAACTAAATTAGCTATACAAGTGGGACTGTCGAAGGACCCACATATGCTAGTATGCTATTTTTGGGTTTTGCATAATCCGCCAAAAAATATCCTATTTGCATGCATGCAGACTCTAGAGTTTTTAGGGATATGCAACCTCCAGTAGGTAGCACACGGACCATGCTCATGGTTTTTAATTTAGACAAAAAGAAGAATTATATTAGATTATAGCTGAGTATATCGTTACAAACACTCTGGAATACACTACTTAAATCCAGAAATTGATCTTTATCTATATTGTGCACACGCTTTGTGTAGCTCCAAATCTCAAATCCAAACATGTATGATGCTTTGTATGGATGACCGTACAGACAAACACTCGACAAAAGGCCTGAGAATAGATACCTAACGAATGACGACTAACATTCGTGTAGGCGGAGCTAAGAAACTTCTTTCTTGTGTCTTATTTCTTCTTCTTTCTGCCACCGAAGAATAAACAAGACTAATCTGAAACTTATTCTCCCTAGTCCTTTATCGTGGTCAGATCTAACCACAACAAAATGAAGAATAGACCGGAGAAAGTTATTCCATGGTGGTGACATCATTTCCGCTTTAATGTCGTTGTTTGGAAAACTAAGTCTCCATGTCGTCATGCCGAGGAAGTTACCGACGCCATAGTTGTCGCCCTAATCTTCAACAGAGCTGCCATGGAAAAAATGAATCCATCCTGCCCCTCGCCGTCACCGGGAAGGAGGTGGAGGAGATAAATCACCAATACCAAAAAACTTAGCATGGAGAGACCCTAGCCATAAAGGACTCGATCTACTAGAAAACTTATTAAAAGCGATGGAACCCCACTCCCTCCGGCCTCCGGTGAGACGCCCGAGGGGGAAGGGAGGGGGACCAGTGTTGGTGGAGGCGGGGGCGGCTGCGGCGGCGGTGGCTGCTCGCTAGGTCACGGGATAGGACTCGGCCAACGCAGGCGGACCATGCTCATGGATTGTAGTAGACCGAGAGACCATAATGTTGTTCTTGCCTTAAGGGCATATGACCCATATACATCCAATGGTGAATACACATGAGGGTATACGTCTTTAAAGGTAAATTTGTGTTCGATGAGACACTTCCTAACTAAATCTTCCACTCCCTCTTATTTATGTACGTGTCGTATTTGTTTTGTCGTAAGTGGAAACATTTGTATCTTTGATCATCAATTTCTTAAAAAAATATGTAGGTTCATGACATAAGATTTATGTTTTTGGATTTACTATAAGAAATACTTTCATAATATATAATCCATATGTTGCGAAACTATAAATATTTTTTTTGAAATGGATGATCAAATATAGTAATGTTTAACTTTGGACAAAGTTAATGTGACATGTAAGAACGAAAGGAGTACAAAATATTACTTCTCCACCCTAAAATATAAGATATATAAGCAATTTTTAGATAAAATAAAAAAACCTAACAAAAGACCACTTGTCCCTCACTAATTAGGATTGCAGGAGTAGTTCAATTGTTATCTCCTTATTTATGGTTGTCTGTTTTGGTTGAGACCAAGTTTAAGCACAGAAAATATCTCATATTTTGGTACAAAATTTGAACTTCAGATCCCTTATATTTTAGGATAGATGTGTTTATTTCTGTGAGTTACTCCATGCAGTTATGCAGGTTTAGTTTCCTTTCCAAGGACAGCTTTGGCATGGCAAAAACTCAGACACTTTATGCAAACAATCATTTCGAGTTAATTAGTTTACGAGAGGAAACGAAAAGAAGTTTTTTAATAGAATAGAAAAATAAGGAAAGAGTGCACAAGAGTTTGGCACGTATCATTTCCATGATATTTATTTGTGTTTATAGGATCTGATCGTAAAGGAATGGAGGACCATGAATAAACTAATTTGTTCGTCGTTGCGATTGACATGCTTTATTCCTTGCTTTTGTACCGGTAGGCGCTAGTCGCTGTGGTACGGGGCTACGGGCAGTTGCTGCGCGCTCAAGATTGTCGGCCTCGTGAAGCTATGCGAGGGGTGTGCGTGTGCTTTGTGGCCATCATACAGTAATTAATCCCACAGCTGCGCTGTCATTCACCCCCACCTTCGGATCAAGCTCATTAAACTCAAGTAAACACTGCTTTCCCCACACGCAAATCGAGGATAAGCAGTTGAGCGCTAGTACTAGATTGCACGCGATACTCGATTTGGACGGCCCAGGTGGATGTCGTTATCCGGCAAGATTCTCTTCTGCGTGGCCCGAATCGTCGGCCCGTCTGTGCAGATGGGCCGGGATTCCCTCCAAATTTCCAATCGGTAATACTGGCGCTTCGTTGGTGGGCTCGATGTTGCCCAACTGCCCTCATCCTATCCGCTCGGGAGTGTCTCGTGAAAAAATCCACTCGTCCAATTGCACCTATCCGGTCGTCCGCTCGCGCCTATCCGCTCCAGCGGTAATGGTCACCGCGAGAATCAGGCGGAGGCACCCGCAGCGTCCTCCACCGCCCAGGCGCCGAGCGGCGCGGTCTGCCGCCTCCCAGGCGCAGCGCTCGGCCGCTGGCCCTCCTGAGCGCAGCGCTCGGTTACCGCGCTGCGCGTGGCTGCCTTCTTCTAGTCGTGCGGCCGTCGTCTCCAGTGAACTCTACACTGACGAGCCTTCGTTCTCCTAAGCACCAAGAGAATTTTGTAATGAAAGCGCATGGTGTAGATGTATGTTTCAAGTGTTTCAGTTGTTTTGTAGGTATATTGCAATTTGTTTCATACGAATGTTATAAAAGTAGATTGTGATGTTGTAATGGTTGTATACGTTTGTTGCAAGAGTCTGTTTCAATGTTTCATATGTTTTTCGGACGTAGATTGAAAGTATGTTTATCTGGATGTTGCATATATTTTACACATATGATGCAAGCGTTTTATCTGGATGTTGCGTATGTTTGCAATGGTTTTCAGGTGTTTTTGCAACTATTCAGATGTATGCTTCAAATGGTTTATCTGTCTTCTTTTGTATGTTGCAAATGTTATACTGAATGTTTCAAAATAGATCAGGTGTTACATATGGAATGCGCATAAGAAGCGGGAGGGGACGCGAGCTGTCCCCGCGCGGGCACCTATGTGGGCGCACAAAACGCAGATGCGAGCAGGCGATGTCTGGGTAGTGCGGGCCCTGTGTGGACGTACAAATAGGGACACGGAAACAGACTGCAGCAGTCCGGACGTTAGGACCTGGCAGTGCCGAATTTCCAATCCATGTGAGTTTTTACGTACTCCATCCGTCTAAGAAAGAATGTAACTATAGGATTCGTGCCGGTCAAACTAGTTTAAATTTGACCAAGTTTATAATAAATAGTATTAATGTTTATGTCTCCAAATAAATTTATTATGAAAATATATCCTATAACGATTTCAATGATACCTATTTTATATTATGAATGTTACTATATTTTTATATAAATTTAATTAAAATTTAAATTATTTGATTTCTCGAAAAACGATAATTGCATTCGTTCGTGGACGGAGAGAGTAAGTTTTAGCTTTCTATCACGGGGTGCCTTTTGTCGATACAACCGTTTATTCAGTATTCCATACCACTACGCGGAGAGTTCTAGTCGTCGATCGGCCGCTCTAGCAGACGCCCTTGGTCTTCCCGCCGGCGAGCGGCACGCTGCGGTGCACCGGCACGACGGCCTCCCGCTTCACGACCCTGGCCGACGCCTCCTCGCCGGAGCCCCTGGCGGGAGGTCCCAGCTCGATGGTGACCCGCATCTTGGGCACGGGCCCGCCCTTGGCCGCGTCGTCGAGCGCCTCCAGCGCCATCCGCACGTGGGACAGGAACCGCTCGGCCAGCGGCCGGCCGAAGTCCTCCCGGACCACGACGCGGAGCACGGTCATGTGCTCCAGGTTCGCCGGCATCGTGTACGCCGGCACGATCCACCCGAACCGGCGCAGCTCCGACGACAGCTTGAACGCCAGCGAGGTCTCGTCCTTGCTCTTGAACGTGAACGCCACCAGCGGCACGCCCTGCTCCTTGGAGATGATGGTGAAGCGGCCCATTCGCTCCAGCCCCTCCCGCAGCGTCTGAGCGCTCTCCATGCAGTTCTCCATCACGTTGCAGTACCCCTGCAGTAACAGAGTAGCCCATTTTTGCGGGAATCGATTCATAAAACTATGGTGCAACGCATGAAAGTGGTACGTACCTCGAAGCCTAATCGAAGAAATTGGTAATACTGCGCGATGATTTGACTAGACCCTGCGCAGAGAGTTAGCAACATGTCAGAGCTCATCATGTTATAATGTTTGTGACAGGGCAGTGGCAGACTGGCAGGCATGAGCATGGGATCTCCCTGGCCGTGCCTTTGGAGAAGTTGAGCGTGAAGGTGGGCTGGTCGGCGCCGAGGTAGTTGATGTGGAAGATGAGGTCCTCGGGCAGGTCCTCCTTGTTGCGCCAGATCACCCAGCCGACGCCGGCGTAGACGAGGCCGTACTTGTGGCCGCTGACGTTGATGCTCTTCACCAGCGGTAGCCGGAAGTCCCACTCCAGCTCCGGGTACAGGAACGGCGCGATGAAGCCGCCGCTCGCCGCGTCCACGTGGATCGGGGTGTCCCACCTGTGTGTCAGCAGCCAAATCAGTCCACGGTTGCTCACACATTGCATGCCAAGTCTAGTCTAGCTGATATATATAACAGGGAGAGCCGACCCTGTTCGCTTGTTCTTGGCGGCGAGGAGGTCGTTGAGGCGCTTGACGTCCTCGAACTCGCCGGTGAGCGTGGAGCCGAGGATGGCGGCGACGCAGATGGTGTTCTCATCGACCATCCGCACGGCCTCGTCGGGGTCCATGACGTAGCAGCCTTCCCGCAGCTTCACCTCCTTGAGCTCCACCTCGAAGTAGCGCGCGAACTTCTCCCAGCACACCTGCACGTTGGCGCCCGTGACGATGTTGGGCCTGTCGCAGGGCTTCCCCGCCGCCTTCCGCCGGTTCTGCCACCGCCGCTTGAAGGCCAGCCCCGCCAGCATGATGGCCTCCGAGGACCCCACCGTGCCCACCCCGACGGCCTTCTCGCTGTCGCCCACCGGCGCGTGGAACAGCCGCGCGATGATGTTCACGCACCGGTTCTGCAGCTCGGTGGTGACCGGGTACTCGTCCATGTCGGCGTAGTTCTTGTTGATGCCCTCCAGGATGAGCTTGTCGCACTCGGGCTCCATCCACGTGGTCACGAACGACGCCAGGTTCAGCCGCGGGCTGCTGTCCAGCAGCAGCTCGTCGTGGATGATCTGGTACGCCGCGTCCTTGGAGATGGACTTCTCCCCCAGCTCATACCTTGGAAGCGGGTCCTGCACGTATCTCGAGGCGAACACGACGGCCGACGGGTCGTCGAGGTCGTGAACGTGTGTCAGAACCATGTCTCGTTCCTTGCTCCTCCTTATTTTTTTTCCTCCTTGCAAGAGGAACAGGAGACGATATTGCTCCTGTTCTCTTTGTGTAGGATCTATGAACGTTATATAGACTGCAAGAGGACGGAAAGCTTGCGCGTGTTTTGTGCGTTGCTTGTCCATGTCCTATGCTATTGCTGCCGGGCGACTCTGCTTCGCTTGCACGTCTTACCCTTGCTTGCTTGCCTGCTGCTGCTTACTTGCCGGCCTCACTTGCTTCCGGGAGCTGCTTAATTGTTCGATTACCATTGCCCCAGATCGCCGAGAGAATCTGAGAATGTACATATGCCCGGTGCTGCGGTGCATCATGCATAGGAATATATGATGACTTTCCACCTGGTTTTCTAGGAAATCATAAAAGATGACTTGATGGCCCCCTAAATGATTTTCGTATTTCTAAAACTTTATTACTTGTCCATGGTTTAACCATCTGGTGGACTACCATGATGTTACCTAAAAGCAGAGAGATGCAAAATAAAGAGAACAAGGAAATGGGAGCAATGGCATAACGATCAGAAACAACATGCATGATTTAGTAATAGAATTGCTACTGGTTGGTTTCTCTCAGCCGAACTTCGGAGTTAAGAGTTTTTTTTATATAAAAAAATCTTATTGAACAGGTAGGTGAGCTTCCCAATTTATAGGGATGGAGTTAAACCAATTTTGAAGGGGGTGCATTTGCCTTATGGTTGCACAAAGTTTTGCTATATGGGTCCTGCATGTATGACGAAAATGTGACGATAGTTGCTGTTTCTCAATTTTGGCGTGGGTGCACCCGCACCCCCTAGTCTCTATCTAGATCTGCCCCTGCAACTATATTAAGGAAAAAAAACCCACATACTACAAATAAGGCCTAAGCACGCACCCACAAATACTTAGCACCCCCTAGAAAAAAAATGCAGATCATAACTAGGAAAACTTTATTACTTGTCCATGGTTTAACCATCTGGTGGTGGACTACCATGACGTTACCTAAAAGCAAAGATATGCAAAATAAAGAGAACAAGGAAATGGGAGCAATGGCGTAACGATCAGAAACAACATGCATGATTTAGCAATAGAATTGCTCCTAGTTGGTTTCTCTCAGCCGAACTTTGGAGTTAGAGTTTTTTTTTAAAAAAAATCTTATTGAACCGGTAGGTGAGCCTCCCAATTTACAGGGACAAAGTTAGACCAAATTTGAGGGGGTGCGTTTGTCTTATGGTTGCACAAAATTTTGCTATATGGGTGCATATATGACGAAAATGTGATGATAGTTGTTGTTTCTCAATTTTGGCGTGGGTGCCCCCGCACCCCCTAGTCTCTATCTCGATGAAAGGTCCTAATGGCTAGAAAGAGGGTGAATGGCCTATAAAAATTTCTACAACAACACTAAACAAAGTGGTTAGACAAATATGAGGCGAAGCGAATGTTGCGCTAACCTACTAAAAATGCAAGCCACCTACCACAATTCTAGTCACTATAATCTCTATCCACACAATGGCTATGTCACTACACTAAGTTACTAAGCTCTCAAAGACTAACTAAAGAGCCTCACTAACCACTAGACTCGACACAAGCTTGCTCTTAAAACTAATTACACTAAATAGCGAAGCAACACTAGAAATATAAAGCACAAGAGAGGGTGGTGATGATTATACCGCCATGCCAAGGAATTGAGCCAATCACAAGATGATCACAATCAATCACAATGAATACCAAGAAATCCTCGGACAAGATGATATAAGATTTTTTACTGAGGTTCACTTGCTTGCCGGCAAGCTAGTCCTCGTTGTGGCGATTCGCTCACTTGGAGGTTCACGCACTAATTGGCATCACATGCCAAAACCCTCAATAGGGTGCCGTACAACTAACACAAGATGAGGATCACACAAGTCAAGAGCAATCCACTAGAGTATCTTTTGGCTCTTCGCCGGGAAAAGGTCAAGAACCCCTCACAATCACCATGATCGGAGCCAGAGACAATCACCAACCTCCGCTCGACGATCCTCGCTGCACCAAGTCATCTAGGTGGCGGCAACCACCAAGAGAAACAAGCGAAATCCGCAGCAAAACACAATCACCAAGTGCCTCTAGATTCAATCATTCATGCAATGCACTTGGATTCACTCCCAATCTCACAAAGATGATGAATCAATGATAGAGATGAGTGGGAGGACTTTGGCTAAGCTCACAAGGTTGCTATGTCAATGCAAATGGCTAAGAGAATGAGCTTGAGCCGGCCAATGGGCTTAAATAAAGGCTCCCACGAAATAGAACCGTTGGCCCCCTGCACCTCACAATCCTCGGGGTGACCGAATGTGCCGATTAGATGTGATCGGACACACGCCTCAGCGTACGGTCAACCGATGCCGTCCACGTGTCACTCCTGTTCAACCTCGCGCGTACGATTCCAATGGTCAAAAAGCTCCCGTGCGATCACTTAAGTGGCGACTGGACTCACCAGTGTATGACCTGACGCACCCGTGCCGCGTCAGGTCAGCACAAACCCGCGAGCCACCACACTGCGACCGGACGCGCCGATCACACCGACTCCCCAGCATCAAGTCGGTTCCAGAGATGATCCAGAGCCACCCAAACGCGGTCGGACATGTCAGATGCGCCATGACCGGACGCACTCAACATCAGGTCCTCCTTCTGTTCACTGCGCGCCATCACGTCAGCGTACGATAGCCTGACTGGAAGCAGGACCATCGCGTCAGGTCACAAGTTGACCAACGTTCGGTCACTGCCCCAATCAGAGCCCGAGTGCCCCACCTTGCTCTAAAATTGACCGGACGCAGGGACCCCGAATCCGGTCACACCGAGAGCTGTGTCCAGTCACTGTTTTCCAGTGACAATCGTCTCCTTCACTTCACCAACTTCACCACCCCTGCTCAAATGTGCCAACCACCGAGTATATCACCTTGTGCATGTGTGTTAGCATATTTTCACAAACATTTTAAAGGGTGTTAGCACTCACTAGAATCTAAATGCATATGCAATGAGTTAGAACATCTAGTGGCACTTTGATAACCGCATTTCGATACGAGTTTCACCCCTCTTGATAGTACAACTATTGATCCTAAATGTGATCACACTCGCTAAGTGTCTTGATCACCAAACCAAAAAACTCCTATCAAGTTTCACCTTTGCCTTGAGCTGTTTGTTTTTCTCTTTCTTCTTTTCCAAGTCCAAGCACTTGATCATCACCATGTCATCACCATCATCATGATCTTCATATGCTCCATCACTTGGAAAGTGCTACCTATTTCATAATCACTAGAGTAAATAGGTTAGCACGTAGGGTTTCATCAATTCACCAAAACCAAACTTGAGCCTTCACTAGATCTGCCCTGCAACTATATTAAGGAAAAAACCCATATACTACAAATAAGGCCTAAGCACACACCCACAAATACTTAGCACCCCCTAGAAAAAAAATAAAGATCATAACTAGGAAATTAGAGAAGCGACCAAATGAATCAAAATAACAAGACGAAGGTGAGCTCATGATTAGAGGGATTCCAATTATGTGGCACCAATAGAGCACCAAAGATCAACATCTTCTCTAATTCGTTGAATAAGAAGTGGGACACTAGGGCTCCTACGTACACATTCATTGCGATGTTTCCAGATGAACTATATATGCTGCCAGCATGACAACGACTGGAAACCCCTGCGGTTTGGGCTCAATAGATGGTGTCGACCCACCAACACTGACCGCACTAGGCCAACAAATCGAAGTATCTATAACATACAATTTTTTTTTGTCAAAGACACAATATATCAAAAATACATGTAATGATTTCCTCCACCTTATCATATAGAGGACATTTGTGGGATGAGGGTGACACAGGAATTGTTGCGTAAGGCGATCATCAATCCAACAATGTTATGGCAGGCCATACAAATGAAATACTTCACTCTAGGAGGCACCCAAGATTTCCAAAGTCTTTACTAAGGCTTGAACTTGGTGCTGCCCTCAAAGGAAGCCATGTAAGCTAATCTAGAAGAGAAAGTACCCAATATAGCACCAATACAAATGTGTCTATCCTCAACATCGGTAGGGGTGTTTTAGTTGGTTTATTCAATTATCACAGTTTGTATTTGCGATGCTCATGGCTAGGGCCATAACTTGCTATAAGTGGTTACAACAGGCCAACCAAATGAAACACTATACTCTAGGAGGCGCCAAGGTTTAAGTCTTTGCTAATATACTTGAACTTGGTGCCCTAAAAAAGGCCCCGTAGGTTGATCTGAAGATAAAGTACATGCAACATGCATCGGTAGTACAAATGTTTCTGTCCTCAACAAGTCAACATCTAGTGCTATTCTAGTCGGTTTATTCAATCATCAGAGTATGTGATGCTTACGTCTAGAGCAATAGTAATAACTTGTGATAAGCGGTCAGATGTCTTGACTCTCGAGTTTAGATGAGGCCAGATTTTTCTCTATCATCTAGAAAAAAGGATTTAAGCATTTGACTTAGCACAACTGCTCACATTTCAACTAGTTATTATTTCTTTCATCTCTAAACAACCTTCTTACCCATCCTACCAGGGGCTTTATTAGGATCTTTTTTTTGCGAAGGGAACGGGGACTTATATTAAATCTTGGCATAGTTCATCCCCAAATTACACATGAAAAAATCTGAAATAAAAAATACATGATGTTCTATCCAGATTTAGGACTGCTCCACTTTCCAAAACCAATTGTGTACTCCATCAGTTTCACCATAGAGTAGCTACATAAAAAATCTAGAGTTTTTAGAGTACCCCGTTAGAAGATTCACAGAACACCTGGAGTTGGCACTCAACTTCACTTTTTTTTAGTAGAATTTGTAAAGTTGTCCCTTTTTGACTAGCGAAGTTGGGAGCGAGGTTGAAAAAGGTAGAGCGGAACAGTCCTAAACATGCCGCTCTTAATATGTCCAGTTTTGGGATCCTACGATTTGTGACCGTCAGTTCCCATAGTCATTTATAGGGAACCATAAGTATGCATCGTAGGCATATATATGTCGAGGTGTAAATGGATCAGTTAGTGACATGTATCTATGAATATGGATACAACAAATACATACATACATACATACATATATATATATATATATATATATATATATATATATATATATATATATATATATATAATATGGCTACAACATACCTCGGATTTGGGTTCAACTACGAGTCGTTCAAATAGGATATGAATAGACATCGATACCATATATATCTAAATTTGAGTATGCCAATAGACATGGTACGAATACTAAATTCCTAGATTTAAATATAGTATGTTTCATATGGATACTGAAGCCATTCGACGGTCTGTCAAAAAATATACGTATCATTTATACCCCTCGTACGTATACTAGTCCCTAGTTTTGGTTTACACTTCTAAGAGCATCTTTAGAAGTTTTGTAGAACAACTCCCTATTTTGATTTTTTAGTAGAAAGGAAAAGAAGTTCTCTCCAATAGTTTGGTAGAAGAGCTCCTTAAAATTGAAAAATTGTCAAATATCCTCTTCAGCTAAGAGCTCCTTAATTTAAAATAAAAAATTATCAAATATCCTCTCCACTCATAAGTTTCCGCAGGCAAAAGGAACTCTGTATTCACTTATTTCCATCCGATGTTTTTTCTCGGCTGATCGGAATATACTGGACACATGAGTAAATTAAGAAAACAAAGGGTTCCAGGTGAGAAAAAGAAACTATTAAAAGATGTTTGATTGATTAGAAATAGTTTGGGCTTGCCAATGCAAAATTGTTTAGGAAGCTAATATAGAAAACTATTAGAACGAGAAATAAATTAAGGTTGCTACTTATATTGTCAACTCGCTAAATCTATTGGTTTAGCAAGTTAATTATAGCTCTAAGTCAACTTACATTTTTTGCTTGAGAAAAAACCCATATCAGGCCTAGATCGGTATAACTAGCCCAAATTGGTTGGGCTGGTTTTGGGCCCCGACTAAAATAGTGCTTCTGATTTAAGCAGAGGGTTCGAGCTGCTGCTGCATGGCAGCTGCTAGATGGATGCTGTGAGCTTGCGTGTGCATCCCCCGAACACCCCTGAAAGCTGCGCATCCCCTGCCACAGTTGAAGAGTTGCCATCCCTTGTGACGTGTTTGTTCCATAAATGATACAACACATGTGACAGAAAGACAAGAATGGCATCAGTAGCACTGATGGCCACCGATCATTGTGCTATGTGAAATTATGATAACCTCTCATTGGATTCGAGCATGCGATATCTGAATGTTATGATTGCTTATTGAACTAAACAGGGATGGGAAACATCATCAAGACACAGAAACACTGAGGGTGAATGCTGCCTTATTCATGTACTAGTACGAAATAGACCTTATTCATGTACTAGTACAAAACAGTCCTATATGCAGCAACACCGAAGCGGGCCATTTTTCAGTTCCTATTCCTCTACAATATTCAGTTCTGCAGGATCAACAGACGTGAACTCACCCTCTTCCGAGAACAAGCCACTAGTAGCCTTGATGACCTTCTCCATGCATGTCAACCATATATAACTCCGAAGTGTTCCAGACCATACTACCAAAAGGTCATGGTGTACAAACAAGTGTGAAATCAATTTCCAAGCCTGTTGATTGTATAATAGCCAGGCCATCAAACTTCCATCTGCCGTTTGTTACTTAGACCCGTCTGGTGCTGTCCTAAACTTATATGCCTGCTTGCAAGCCTGTTGATTGTATAATAGCCAGGCCATCAAACTTCCATCTGCCGTTTGTTACTTAGACCCGTCTGGTGCTGTCCTAAACTTATATGGCTGTTTATCTAGATACTTAATAAAGGCATATATGCTACATGTATCGAACTGAATGTGCTGAAATCCTTCTTCGTATTATGGTTCACTATACTTCAGCTATCAGACGCTGAAATAGCCATACTCTACCATGCTAGGCACCTCTCTATCTTACGGTGCTCCATTTACGTTCCAGCTGCTTCATCCTATATCTCATACCAATTCAACCTCCAAATTTATCTCTGCATGTGCGCGCGATGGCGCGTGCCCTTCACTAGTGATACAACACATGACAACTGAGAAAGACAACAAGGGCGTCAGTAGCATTGATGGCCACTGATCATTTGTGTATGCGAAATTACCGTAACCTCGTATTGGACTTCGAGTACGCAACATCTGAATGTTATGATTACAATCTTTACTGAACTGAATGGGGATAAGAAACATCATCAACACACAGAAACACCGAGGGTGAACGTTCACGTATTCATATGAACTAGTACGAAATACTCTATGCAGCAGCACCGAGGCGGGCTATTCCTCTACAATATTCAGTTCTGCAGGATCAACAGACGTGAACTCACCATCTTGTGAGAACAAGATACTACTAGTCTGGACAACCTTCCTTTGCGGGATCTGGCTGATCTTGAGCCGGTCCTCCTCGGTCAGCTCCCAGTCGAATATCTCAAGGTTCTGCTTCAGCCTCTCCTTGTTATAGCTCTTGACGATGCACGTCACTCCCTGCTCATGTATCCATCGCAACGCCACCTAATAAGAGAAGCAAGACAACATTGAATATAGTTGAAGAGAGCAGAGAGTAGACGTCAGGCAGTCACGAGTTGGTCTCAGTAGTGACATAGCGACACCTAGAGAAACCAAGGCAAAGACGACGACGAATACGTGATCAACCAAACCTCATCGGCCAGTCCAACGTCCACGACACTACCGCACGTCAGAAAACGCCAATCGAAGCGCGGTGGGTGGAGATTGGAAAAAGAAGAAAACCCAGCCGGCCAGCACTAGCTGCTAATAGCGTACCTGCGCGACGGTTTTCCCTCTGGCCTTGGCTATCTCGGCGAGCACCTCGGAGTCCAGCACGGCGTTGCCCTGCCCGTCCCAGTTCTGCCCTCCCAGCGGCGAGTAGGCCGCGACGTGGATGCCCCTGTCGGCGCAGTACGCCCTCAGCGTCCGCTGCTGCCACACCGGGTTCAGCTCCACCTGGTTCACCGCGGGTGGGATCGTGGCGACGGCCAGGACCCTGTCGAGGTGCTTGGTGGTGAAGTTGCTGACGCCGATCGCCTTGGCGAGGCCCAGCCGCTGGCACTCCTCCATGGCGCGCCACACGCCCTCGAAGTCCAGCGGCACGGCGTCCTCCTTGTTGCTCGGGAACCTGGGTGGCCCGTTGACGCACACCGGCCAGTGGATCAGGTACAGGTCCACGTACTCCATCTGCAGGTTCCTGCTCCAACGGCACGCGACAGGAATAGTTTTTTATTTGATTTGAGAAAAATTCATCTACAATTGGAACGCCGGCTACATAGTAATTGTGGAGCAGTACAGGTACAGCAATAGGGACTTACCTGAGAGTTTCCCGGATGGACGGGAGCACGAGGTCCGGGTGGTTCTGCGAGCACCACAGCTTGGACGTCACGAACAGCTCCTCCCGGGACTGCAGGAGCCCGCGCCTGAGCGCCTCGGCCACGGCCTCGCCGAGCGGCTTCTCGGTGCCGTACATGAAGGCCGTGTCGAAGTGGCGGAACCCCACCTCGATGGCCGCCAGCACGGCGTTCTTGGTGGCCTCGTTCACCACGGGGAACTGCGCCGTGCCCATGCCGACCATCGGCATCGGCCTCGCGTCGCCGGACTGCAGGGCCACCTCCGGCACCGCCGTCGCCGTCGCCGTGGATGCCATGCTGATGCGCCTGCAGGTCAGATGTGGTGCGCTGCAGCTTCTTGGTGCGGAACAAGGACAAGGGTGCGCGTGCCGGTCGCTTTATGTGTTGCAAACGTGGACGCGGACGTGGTGGCAGACAGGCGACCTGAACTCTCGTTTTGCTTCGCCTTTTATTGCAGACGGGGACTCATCACTCCATGTCTCCGTCGGACTAGTCTGGAGTTTTGACGTCACGAGTTACGCTTCCACGGGTGGTGAAAGCTTTCGTTTTCTGCACTTGGCTAGGAATTAGGCTAGGGCCGTGTTTAGTTGGGCTGATTTTAGATGTCCAAAATCTGCACGGTGCAAGATTCCGCACTATAGTATTTCGTTTGTATTTGTGAATTTTTGTCCAAACATTGACTAATTAGGCTCAAAAGATTCGTCTCGCAAAATACAACTAAACTGTGCAATTAGTTTTTGATTTCATCTACATTTAGTATTCCATACATGTGCCGGCATTTTGATGTGATGGGAAATCTTCTTTTTGCATAGTAAAATTTGGAGGAAAATTTGGCATCTAAACAAGGCCTAGATACAGCGCTGGCGCTTAGGGAGGCGCTAAACAGTTATTCTAGAATTTTTTTCCCATACCTCCTAGATTTCGGTCGCCAGAAATTTGGAGGACTTTCTGGTGACGCACCCGTGCCCGCGTGCCACTCGCCTGCGCCATCCTCCTCTTCAGCGGCCCGTGCCTGCGACTGCGTGCCGTCTCCCTACGCGCCCTCTCTCTCTCTTCAACTTTCCCTCTCTTCTTCTCCATCTCTGGGGAGGAAGGCTGACTAGATAGTGGGGACAGCGACGGGGAGGTTTAGGGCACTAGCGGCGGTGAAGGTGGCCGGACCAGTTCGGGACTGCCGTGAGCGCGAATGAAAGATAATCTTAAACATAACAACTAGATCACTCATCAAGAAAATCTTTTATGTTTTTGCTTCCTCATTTTTTCTCAAATCCATCCTTGCAGCATCCGTACTTTCCATAATTATTTTTATACTAACAAATATTGTAAAATGGGTCGTGAGTCCGCACATGCGAGACACGGGCAGCACAAAGACATTTTAAGAACTAAAAAATGATGGATAGAAACACAGAACAAATGATATTTTCGTAAAAACACGTTCAACATTATAGTGTGATCATACAAAGTTCAGGTGCTCGGGGGCAAGTGCTCCTATCGACGTTAGTTTAGTTTCATGTCATTTAGGGGGTGGACTCCTGATCGTGTTTTTGTGTGTATATTTCCTTTTCTGACTCCGAGCCACAGGAATTGACCGGTGGTAGCAGCTATTACTTCGTCCTACTCGGCTGCAGTGAGCAGCAGAGCACCAAGCGATCGCGGTGACAGAGTCCATTTGGCCCACAACGTATCACACGGGACTCTGGATTAATCATGCAAAAATAGTCATGCATCTTCTTTCATCTTTTGTTTCACTAATGTATTAAAATAAGAGTTTCTATATCTTTTTTTTTATTTTATCATACAAGTTGTAATAACTCTGAGTCTAGTTTCAAGATATATTAGGTTTCGAGAGTAATGCCATATTTGCTAGTAAGATAAAATAAACTGTGTAATCTCATCCATTTGGCCTCTTTTATGTTCGCTATTAAGGATGTGTTTAGTTTCTCAAAAATATACTATGCAAAAAGAAGATTCTCCATCACATCAAACTTGTGATACATGTATAGAGTACTAAATGTAGATGAAATCAAAAACTAATTGCACAGTTTAGTTGTACTTTGCGAGACGAACGTTTTGAACCTAATTAGTCAACAGTTAGACAATTATTATCAAATACAAACAAAATACTACAGTATCGTTACAGTGAATTTGATACTGCAAATTCGGTGAACTAAACACAACAGTGCCCCTGCAGGAGCTTATGGCTTCCGTGCTGCCTCAATCACGACGTTAGACACCTAGCATCCACCTCGCGTTCTATGGTACAGCCTTCGTCTCAGAAAATATATAAATCTTGGTCATCGAGGCTAGATTAGCACAAAGGTAAAATTACACATGTGCCCTCCATTTGTTCATGTGCTCCTACAATTTTTCACCGTACGCTGGTTCAAAGAAACATCCAGACTCTTCCACACACATTCAAAACTAATATTTTATTCTATCCGAATGACTTAGCAGCTACACAATAAATTACAGCCGCATTTAAATAATGAAGGAAAAGACTAAAAGCTCACATGATTCTATGAGGAAGTAGCCTTGTAGAGCAGTAGAGAGTCTTCCAGAAGCACTGATTCGGCCAGGCAAAAAGCTGAGGATACTATTGGAGCACGCGTTGTGAGCTTGTGGCTGACAGCCATGGCAGGGGAGTGGGGACCATGCTTGTGATTGAATAAAAATAGCCTTGTTTAGATACCTAAATTCATTTTTAAATTCCACTATATAAAAAGAAGATTCTTCATCACATCAAAATATCGGCATATATATGGAGTACTAAATTTAGATGAAATAAAAAACTAATTGCACAGTTTTGTTGTACTTTGCGAGACAAATATTTTAAGCCTAATTATTCAATATTTGGACAATTATTACCAAATAAAAATAAAATTGCTAGACATTTACTATACAAAATTTGGATCCCAAATTTGGAATCTAAACAACCCCTTGTTTAGTTCTCCTAATTCTCTCCCAAATTTCACTATGCAAAAAGAAGATTCCCCGTCACATTAAAATATCGGCAAATGCATGGAATACTAAATGTTGATGAAATCAAAAACTAATTGCACAATTTTGTTGTACTTTGCGAGACGAACATTTTAAGCCTAGTTAGTCAAAATTTAGATAATTTTTACCAAATACAAATGAAATGCTACCCGAATTCTGATACAGTGTTTTTCTCCCCAATTCTCTGAACTAAACGAGGCTCAAGGCAAAGGTTGAAAAGAGCAGGAGAATGAAAAGAGCAGGAAGAATAAAAAATGACGTTTCTTGAAGAGAGACTATGGTGACGTCTATAAATAATGGCCTGCGCTGTATAGCTTTTTTTTGAAAGTAATATAGCTTTTCTTTTTTTATTGGCCTCAAAAGATCGAACTGACGTGTAATCGTGAGCCTGGGGTTGGTGAAGCCCTTATGTATTGTACTGTACATTATTGAGGGCGGTAGACAGGTGACGTGTATGGCTGCTAGATATGCCTCCTTCCTTGACTACTTTTGTGTCGTCGGAGACCGGACGATAGGAAGTTGTTCTGGATAGGGACGCTTCTTCTCATCAGGAAACCTCCGCACTACCGGACTAGTACGGAGTTTGACGTCACGAGTTACGCTTGCACTTTGCAAACGCTTTCGTTTTCTGTTACAAAGAAATGGAACTTTGTACGTGATTTTTTTTTTTAAAAATTCCGCCTGCATGCGTAACAGGTGACGTCGAACACCTTACACCCATGATCAATCCAGTCGTTGATTAAGGCAAGGCCTTTGATTTATATAGGTAGTTGTTTTACTAGTCTTTACGAAAAGTGGGCGAGGACCAAACGCTTGTAATATTAGTCAACATTTCAACTTCAACCATTCTCCTGAAGCTGCCTGAGGAAAAGAAAAGAAAAGAAAAGAAATGATCCAACACGCAACACAAAGTGGTTGTCTGATGCCGATTACACAACCTCTTTTGATGTAGGATTTTTAAGTCGTAGGAATAAGAAGCTTTAGTTTGCCCTGTTTCATATTATCGCCATATGTGGTGACCCAACGAAAAGGAGAACATACTACTCGTCCTAATTAAGTGATTGCTATTCTTTACTATTAATACAATCATACGCACATATTCGAGAAAAAAATTACTGGACGGCGGCTAAGTAGGTGCTAAACTCAAAGGGAAATTCCAAATGTTTAAATTTAGCCACATAAGACGAGAAAATTAACTACTTATTATGTGCCCTCTAAAATTATAGGCCCCCTTCATCGTTAGCAAATCTATTTTTAATGTTCCTTTTATTTAGTTGTCTGAAAACTGCTCATTCCACCGCTATAATTGAGATAGACGACAACATCTTATCGTTCTCAGGATTCTCCCAAATCGATCGGTCGGTCTCGTAGACCTTTCCTCCATCGATCTGCAAGTGCTATCAGTGTTACGAGAGGAATGCCATGTATGTATACAAGGGTGTGTCGATGCAGGACCCACAAGGTTCCCCTGTGCGATACGACTATAAGTCTAAGAATTGTGACGACTGGAGACTTACTAATTGAAGACAATCCAGTGGGGTTCTCGCCAACCCCTGCCCCAACTGGGTTGCTCTCAGAAGAGATCGGATCGACGAAATTCTGCCCCAAGTCCTGCAAACAACCAACAACAACAAGATAAGTGTTGACGATTGTTATCTACCATAATAAAGGGTTAAAATAAATATATAAAGGGCTAATAAATGATCACCAACATAGGTTTAGGGTGTCAACTAACGAAATTCCACGAGTTTTGGTGAATCTATATTTTACAAGGGGTTATCAGAATAATTCAGGAATTGATATCTTCCACGAGAAGGAACCCACGTCAATCGGCCTAATCTCCACGTCACGAATACGCAAGAGGCTTCTAGAGAACACCAGAGGACTCCACGAGGAGGGCCACCATGAGGCGCCGCCAGGTGGGGCCGACCGGCCTCAACCCTAGGCCGACCGGCCCCTGGCCGCCGCCCCTCGGCTCCTTCCTTTGCAAGCTACTTCAACCGTCTCCGAGGACGCATCCTAACCCTACGTGAAGGTCGGTTTAATCCAAGGGCCACAGTTCCATGCTCTGGGCTATATAAATAAGGCCCCAGACCCCCTCCAAAGGGGAATTCATTCAATCAATCATCAACCAGAAATCAGAAAACCAACCAGCAACTCTCATCTCCTTAGAGCTCCATCAGATCTAGGCATAGCTAGATTAGAATTAGAAGTAGAGGAGTCAAGCAGCCTTGGGCTCCAGATCTAGTCAAGAGGAGCTTGGTAAATCTAGTTCTTCTCTCTTGTATCAACATTGTTCTTCAGATATTCATCTAGTTTATCAGTTCTTCTAGTTCTTGATCTAGTTCATGTTCTAGTTCTTCATGTTCTAATTGTTTATGTTCTAGTTCGTAATTGTTCTAGTTCATCATTGTCTAGTTCTAGTTCATTGTTGATCATTATTCTTGATACATTAGATACGATCTTGTTCTTAATCTATATTATATCCTTGATTATTATGAGATTAGTCTGCTTTGATTATATATTTGGTATAGATAGTTTATCATTATGTTTATACACATGTTTACAAAGCACTCACCTTATTGAGTCATGGGTGGGTGATCAACATTATGTAAGTGTGGTACTTATACAGTGTTTACCTGTAAATGCACTCTATACTCCGGGCCATGTGGTAGATCGCGGATGTGACATTCCTATTGAGTCCTTTGTAGTCTACTCTCCGAGTGTAGAACTTAGTAGAACGCGGTCTCATTAC
Source organism: Saccharum hybrid cultivar R570 (assembly GCA_038087645.1). Classification (NCBI taxonomy): domain Eukaryota; kingdom Viridiplantae; phylum Streptophyta; class Magnoliopsida; order Poales; family Poaceae; genus Saccharum; species Saccharum hybrid cultivar. The sequence goes on along the minus strand of JAQSUU010000563.1, from coordinate 1,856,724 downwards.
TTAGTTGTTACTCTGTTTCTTAGCTTCGTAATGGAGATGTTCCTTGTTTATGGATATGAGATAACCTAGCCAATGATTGCCTGATATAATTGCACTAATCAATATAGATTATGACTAATAGCTAACGGATTACTTAGGAGTTATTCTCTTACTTTATATTCTGATGAATGACTTGCCATAGTAGTACTGCTCTAAGGAATATCATCTGAATGGTCTGATTATCATATATTTTATCTCTTTTTATTTGATTGATTTTTGTTTGAGAGTAAAGGATAGTGATTTTGAATATTCATATCATATGTGTAGAGTAGCCTTTAATTAATATGTGCCCATCTGTTTGTTCTCCTTTGGTTAAATATAAATAATGATACCTAGGATAAACTTGGGTGAAATGCTGCAACGAGTGTATTTATCTGTGCGCTTGCGGATATATACTTTAATATCTTTATATAGTTAAGTGGCATGAGTACAATACAACCACACTCTTGGTGTCATATTGGGGATGACAACCTAACGCGAGTGATGCTAAGAAGTGTCAACAAGCATTTCTGGCACCGTTGTCGGGGAGACAACGGAATGACACACTAAGTTAGAAAACATTCATAAGAGCATAAACACACTTCCACATCTAGGAACACTCTTACACATGTGATATTCAAATTACATCACTTGATCCTTTACTCTAACAGGCTCACCCTGTCTTTTGTCTATTTTTTTGATCTTATGCAGGGTGATGTATGACTGGTTTTGAACTCCCGACAAACTACGTTGAGAACCCCGAAGCTCTAATTAGAAGAACAAGAGCAAAGCTCAAGAAGGCTCCAACCACTTCGTCTGAGATCAACTAATTGAGAAGAAGCTTAACACCAGACTTTGAAGCCATGGCCGACTGATCACTCCGTGAATTCTCCGCTCCAACCACTGCTAACATCAGGACTGGACCGACAGTAAATGTGGGAGATAACGGATTTGAGCTCAAGCCTGCTTTGATCAACATGGTGCAACCAACCCAGTTTTGTGGAAAAGCACATGAAGATGCGAGTGCTCATCTCCAACACTTTTTGGAGATTTGTGGCACCTTCACCATCAAGGGAGTCGCAAAGAGATGCCATATTGCTCCGCTTGTTCCCTTTCTCACTCCTGGGAAAAGCAAAGCAATGGTTCTACACCAACAAGGACAAAAATACCATATGGTCGATCTGTGCTACTGCTTTTCTAGCAAAATTCTTTCCAGTGGGGAAGACAAATGCTCTACGTGCGAAGATTTCAACCTTCCAGCAACAACACGATGAATCAATCCCTGAAGCCTGGGAACGCTTTCAAGATTACATATCAGAATGCCCTCACCATGGGATGGAGAATTGGCTACTCATGCAGACATTCTACCATGGGCTCACTTCTAGTACCCGTGAGAATGTGGATGCAGCTGCTGGAGGATCATTCTTATCGCTTAGCATCACTGAAGCAACCACTCTGATTGAGAAGATGACCTCTAACCAGGGATGGAACGAGGAACGCACTCAACCTCGCAAGAGAGGAGGAATGCATCAATTGAAGGAAGTAGACATGTTGTCTGCCAAGATAGACCTGCTCATGAAGAAGTTCGATGAACGCACCACTGAGAAGAACGAAGTCACGCACATCCACGATTCTCGCATGACCTGTGAAGAGTGTGGAGGCACTAGCCACTCAGGGAGCAACTGCCCTGAGATTCAAGAGGATGTGAACTACATCAACAACAACTTCAACAATCGTCCTCAACAAAATCAAGGATGGAATCAACAATCAAGACTTAATTACTCAGGTAACTACTCAGGTAACTACCAAGGTAATAATCTTAATAATAACTTTAATCAACCACCCTTGAGAGAAATGATTTCTAATCAGAATAAAGTTATTGATACTATGTCTAGAAAGATAGCTTCGAATGATAAATTGCTTGAAAATATTAATACTAGAATGGATAGCTTTACTTCTGCCATAAAGAATCAACATAGCTTTAATAAAATGATAGAATCACAAATATCTCAGCTAGCAGCTTCTGTACCAGTGACCGAAAGAGGTAAGATTCCGGGGAAGCCGGAGGATTTAGAAACTGCAAATCTTGTAGACATTTATAATGCAGGGCAATACTTCACCGCACCTCTAAAGCAATGGGGAACATGGGTAGACGACACTCTACTAGTGAAGAAAGGAGACCCAGGGAGACATGTCATCCCTATTCGCATTGGACCCCACAGCTTTGAAGAAGCTGTCTGTGACCTTGGAGCAAGCGTCAACATCATGCCCAGGGTAATCTATGAGAAAATTCATGGTGATCCTTTATTGTATACAACTATGTGTTTGCAGCTTGCAGATCAGACATTGTGTTACCTTAAGGGAATTCTTGAAGATGTCTGAATCGTAGTTGGACACTCATATGTGCTGGCAAACTTTGTGATTGTAGAAACAGGTGGAGACGAAAAAGCACCCATCATCTTGGGATGACCGTTCTTGAGTACCACCAAAGCCATTATCTACACAGATAGCGCCAAGATCTGTTTCACAGTTAATGAGAAAAAAGAAAGATTCAATTTCAAGAAGCGTACCCTCAACATTCAAGTTCACCCACAGACGCCGTACCTCTACGAGGATACAACCGCTGCCCCAACAAAGAAGAAGAACAAGAATAGGAGAAGGAGAAACAAAGCTAAGCATCAGGCAAAAGAAACAGTATGGATGGTCAACACTATTGATTCAAAACTTGACCACCTCCTTCTATCACCATACCTCACTAAGCTGGGAGATCCTGGAGTACCCACCATCAATTGTATGATCGAGGGAAGTACTTTCTACAAGACATTCTGCGACATCAGCTCTATCACCAACATAATGTCTGAGGTAACATATAAACATTTGTATAATACTAGACCGATGTATCGTACATATGTGCAGCTGCAGATGGCGGACCAATCATTCCAACGTCCGGAGGGAGTAGTGAAAGATGTTATGGTCAAAATAAGAGATCACTACATTCCTACCGACTTCATGGTTCTTGACATGGGAGAAGAAGAGGATGTCCACCTTATTTTAGTACAACCCTTCCTCAACACCACTAGCGCGATCATCTATATAAGAACTAGAGAAATCCACTTCCAATTCTCTAGAGAGAAGGTATGTTGTTACTTTAATAGTTACACTACTTATGAGCAGCCTAGAAAGAACAAGAGGAGACACCGCTCTCAACGCCAAAAGAAACAAGCCATCAAAGAGAAAGAAGCTGCCCAAGAAGAAGCTATTCCAAAGAAAGAAGAAGAGAAGCCCAAGAAGAGAGAACCACAGGAAGAGACTCCTCAGTCCAAGAAAGTATGGAAAAGAAAAGAAACATCAACATCATCATCAAGTTCTCCAACACTTGATGAGCAACCATCCAGCTCCTCAGTTAAGTTGGAAGAAACCTCTGAAGACTGAACCAGACGTAAGGTCCGGGTCGACGGACCTAAATCTCCGAACCTTTGCCGAAAGGTAAATCGGTATTTATCCGCACATTTAAATTAAGCATATCTACTTTGTTTACATTCCCTTAGCATATCATTGCATTGAAAATAAAAATACTTTTTCCATTAATAACATGCATACTATTTAGAATTAAATACATATTTAAATTCTACATTACATTTGAAAAGAAAATAAAAATAACTTTTATATTTTGAATCATCTCATTGCATCTGGAAATATATAAACTCTAAGCCCCATGTGAGTAATAGTGTGGTGTGTAGCAACCCATAATAATTACTCACTGTGGATATATATATATATATATATATATATATATATATATATATATATATATATATATATATATATATATATATATATATATATATATATATATATATATATATATATATAAAGACTTCTTTATGGACGTGCGTCCTTTAGTCTAGTCGCACGCACGCTTCCTCCGCCATCGATCCAAACACACGCACACGGAAACTCCCCATACATATCTCCACCATCCACCACGCGCTCTAGTCCCACGTGACCTCTTAGCCTTATCCTCTCATCCCCGTCTGTTCCCCCATTCATTTCTCCCCTTCCCTGCTCACCCTCGTCGCCAGACTCTAGGGTGGATCCTCCGCCGCCCACCGCCAGGACCGCCACTGCCTAGGGCCACGCCCACACCGCCGGGCCACTCCTCGATGTGCACTCCTCCTTTGCATCCGCCTCGGGCGTCGCCTCCCTCACCACCAACTGCTCCTCCTGGAAGTCGATGGAGTTCGATGGGGTGGGTCCAACCTCGTCACAGCTGACCCGCCGGACCTGGCATTGCCGGAGACGCCGCGTGGGTTCCTCCCCAGGGTGGAGCGTGCCGAGTCACGGCTCACTGCCTCCCCATGCCCGCTTCCCACCACATCCCTGGAGCCGGCCATGGTGGATTTGATGGATCCAGCCACGGCCATGGCGGATCTGGTGGATCCAGCCCTGTCCATCCCGGATCGGGCGAGGTAGGCCTTCTTCTCCTCCTCCTCCTCCGTGTTAGGGTTCTGGTGACCTGCAGTAGGGTTCCTCCGCGTCGCACATCTCCTGCTCATAGCGGAGGATTTTGATCCATGATTACAGAGACTTTGCTTAGGTTCCACTCACCATTCCCCATTGGGGATTTTTTGTTCATTTCGTAGAGGTTCGACCGGGTTCGCCAGTTCTCACCCATTGCCATGTCGACTTCCTCATCCTCATGACCAAACCCGAGGCTCTAGATCGAGATCGACACTGCCACCAAGGGCTAACTCCATTCCTACTGCTCTCTGTCGACGAGCACCCACCAGGTTTGTCCATGCGCACGCCTTCCTCCGCCTTACTGTTGTGCGAAACCGGGCTCTCTAACCCTAACCCAAGCTATTTTTCCTATTTTATCCCGTTAGATCTGCGCCTCCGCTATGCTGCTGGACCTCCCGTCCCCGCGCCTCCTTCCTGCTGTGTGACCCTGGCAGCACGGCGGTTAGGTGACCAACCTTGAGTCCGGTTTGGTGCTACAGCACCGCAGCCATGTGCCCTCTGCCTCTTGTCCTTCCAAATCTGGCATGCATAGCAGTGGTGAGCTCCCACCCTGACGGTTTTATGCATGTTTTTTGTTTGGGTGCCGTAATTTTGATGATCTAGGGTTAGAGTTACTGTTGTATTTTTGTTCGATTTGTTAATGCCACACTAGCATTGCACCATGGTAGTCACTTTTCAGGTAGTTTCTCTTGTCCAGTTAGGCAATAATACTGAATTACTTATGTAAAACAACTGATTTGCTTTTGTAAAAGTACTAAATTGCTTTATCAGTTTGTCAGATCTGCTTCTAGTAGAAGATATAATATCAGATGAATAGGAGTAGCTATGTGTAGGCAGGAAGGAGATGTCTATGTATGCAGTAAGTAGTAGTAACATGTAGTATCAGATCTGCTTTGTTATGTAGTTAGCATTAATGCAGTACTCTTTTTAAAGCATGGGGATTGTGGTAAAGGATTGTTAGGTGATTATTAGAGGATTGTGGTAGAGGATTATTAAGGTTGTGGCATAGCAGAGGCTGGTGAGGCCCAAATGGTTTGCTACTGCCTATGGGCTATACAAATGTCAATTCAGTATAGGTCCATTAATATGTGCATTGTTGTTGTACTTTGCCTCTACTTAGCTGCAATATTTCTTTTTTGCCTCCATTAATATGTGCATTGTGGCACTGCACGCACGACATTTGGTTAGTGTAATTGCAATTCCACTGTCTCCAAGCATTCTGTCTTTTTTTACTGAATAATAGCCATGTCCGCTAGGGAACAGCTAGTGGAAGAAGGGTATTATTAGTCAGTTCACTATAGCAGCATGCTAGGATAGTCATTTTTAGTTTGTAATTTCAGTTTGCTACTAACTATGTGCTTTCAGTTTGCAATTTTAGTTGCAATTCCAGCTTGTAATTTTAGTATGCAATTCCAGTTTGGCTTACCCTAACCCCGATTAATTCATATATATGGCTAGCCGGTGCCCTCGGTTAGTTCGTACTTTCTTCTATTGTTCTTTGTAATGTAAGTCTGTATAGAAGTATTTTTTCTTTTAGTACCATATAATTTTTCATGTTTCTATTAGCAATTTTCTTAATTTTGGTAAGATAGTTTTGCTCCATGCCCTTGGGACGCTACGTCGCTGCCCAAACTCTTTTGCTCAGCATTCTAGAGCCACAAAGGAACGTCTCTCTACTTTCTCTCTCTTTTTGCTCGGTTTGCAGGAGTCATGAAGTCAGCGACCAGGTGTAGGACCATATCGATTTGCTATTTGTGTGGTTGTCAGTTTTGAATTTTGTAAAATGGTTCTATGATCTGTAACTCATTGTACAGTTCTATTTGATGTTTGTTGCAGGCACCCGGATGCATTTTTTCTATCGACTGCAAGAAAATTGGTGTCAAGTTGAGGTATGCTCTGATGTTTTTTCTCCTGTGTGTATGTATGTAGTCATTTTGACTCTCTTATTTCCCTATATTACTCATTGTTGCTTTTATTTCTCAGTCCCTACATTTTTGTTTGTTGTCTTCCCACTGTTCAGGCTTTAGTAGTTTTAATTAGAGAGATTTTTTAACCTGCCTTTTTTCTGTTGTTGTATGGCTCCTTTAAGTAATCCAAACTGCTCGAGCTTTCTTGTATGGTACATACATGCATGATGCATCTTCCTTCATCCACTTTGATTAGTCCAGAGAATTTCTTGGCTTGTCCTTGCTTCTAAACCAATGTATGGTGTTCTGTCTAGGCTGCTACATCATGACATGTAGGCAATTCAAGTGTCATCAGTTAGGCAATTTTAGTGTCATTTGTAGGCAATTTAGACTAAATCAACAAGCAAATTATTCATATTAGCTAAGTATTTTTAAGTTCTAGGTTTTTAATACTTTTTTCTGTGTTTTTACTTATTGGCTATTGGCTTCTACTAGAATACATCATTAGGAAACTCATGCTTGATTATTATTTTTCATGGGTATGGTGGTGAACTGAAATTTAGATATGCTTCAACAACTGTAGGGCTTAGAAAATATGATGTTTTCATACAGAAAATAAAATGTGGCTCCTTCTAATTTGCCCCACTTCTGTTTGTGCAATATTTTTTTCCGCTGCTCCTCTAATTTGCCTCACTTCTATTTGTGCAATTCGAAGATGTGTGATGTACTGATGTGATGTTCTTTTGTGCAGACTTGCCTCATGATTATTATACTAAGTGATACCTAATGTATTGTTTTGATCCATATATATAATTTTGTTTTAGCAGATTGACTTGCTACAGTTATTGAGTGATGTTTGCCTGTCATGTCAAGTGTTCTGTTGAATTAGCAAAATAGGATCCAAAAATTGAATGTTGATTTGGCATGCTGACCTAGTTAGTATACATAGTTGTGTCAATTCTGTGGTATTTTTTCTCTAAATTATAGCCTATCAGACTACCGTTTAGTTAACTAGCTTAAATCCTGCTTAATAACAACACTAAATAATCTCATATCATGATAACATTGATATTCTTATATTAAATAAATTTATATTTTTTTTGTACAAGCTAGCACTAATAAGTTGTTTTTGTTATACATATGGAAGTAGCAAACCACTGATGCTATGTACTGTTACAATTCATTATGAACAAATAAATGACATATATGTTTCCATTTTTACTTCATCAATGAGACATGCTGGGTGATATATTAAATTGCTTAATTAATGATATTAAATTGCTACTAGATTACTAATAACTTGTCTGAATAAATATATAAAATTGCTTTTTACTAGTGAGTTACTTTTTCGTTCCTGTTACCTGGTACTACTGCTTGATTTGTGTGGTGGCTTACACTGGGAGGTTAAATTATACAGGCACAGCCATAGTTCGTAGGGTCTAGACTTTGATCACTAGAACAAGTACCAGTAACTTTGTGTTATATTGGCTGTGACTATGCATTTGTTTAGCAGATTTTAACTTGCTGCAATTGTTGAGTGATTGTCTTAACTGAATTAATTATACAAAACAACTGAATTGCTTATGCAAAAAAACTGAATTACTTATCAGTTATGTCAGATCTGCTAATGTAATAGAAACTGCAGTACTAGCTGATTTTCAGGTGATGCAAAACAACTGAATTGGTTTTTAGTAACAGAATCTTCTGTTAGTGTAGTTGAAATTTGAGGTTGGGTCATTTTATACTTAGTTTCTCACTATTATCTACATACTTATCTTGGTAACTTCTATTTTTTTTATTGCAGATGTGAGGCAATAAAGCATTAAATGAACATGTTTTGATATCAAAATAGGAGTAACCATGTGCAACAGCTAATACAAGAACAACTAGCAGTAGAAACATGTAGGAATGTCTGCTTATACAACAAGCAGCAAAAACTGCATTTTACTATTTTTTGTAAATTGATTTGCTTAAGCAAAACAACTGAATGTGCTTATGCAAAAGAACTGAATTGTTTTTTCTTTAGTTTTGTCAGATCTGCTTCTAGTAGCAGATCTGATATCATGTGATGCAAATAATCGAACTATTTTGTGCATGTTGAAAAGGGACGAGCAAAACAGGGAGAGATTTGTGTAATTTTGCTGTTTTTATGCCCTTGTGTTGTTTTGCTGGAATTGAAATGCAAAAAGGGGAAAAGGAAGAGGAGAAGGCTCTAGGGGGGCGTTGGGGCGCTACTTTCCCTAAATGGAAAGTATAATTTTTATTTCCGTTTTAGACCGTGCGTGTGTTAGCCGCTTCCTTAATTAATTTCATGACTAAAAATAACTATAGAAAATCTAGAATTACTATTTGGATCTACTTTGACTCTTAGAAAATTCCTAGAAAAAAATGTTGTAGTGGCTCTCATTGCCCATACGAGAAGCGGTAAGCATAACCCTAATTTCCACTTACCCTATTTTTCATATCTTTCGATTTGTCATGGGGTTTCATCCTGACCGTGATAAAAATACTATTTTCAGGTCTTCGAACTTACTACAGATGTCATCAAGGTACAAACAAGCCCTGATGTTGCTCCATGTCTTGACGTGATATGCCATTCTCAAATTATATTTCACGTCTCTAAACTCATCGAGAAGTGTCACCTATACGTCAAACTCTCAAAACATCATTTTTGTGTTCCAAAACGGCTTGACTTGGCTCAAATCACATCAGAGCGCTCCATATCTACGCCTTTCTGTGTTCTCATCCTGCACTGACTTGAGTACGAGATGCGCAAATGGTACGGATATCTTTCGAACGTATTCGAGTCTGGATATTTAAATACTTAAATCGCATATTTATGATGTCGATATTCATTCGTATCCTATCCGACCTAGCTGATACAATCCGAATCCAAATAAAAAAAACTAGAAAACAAATCTAATATCAACAATATCCGTCCTATCTGATCCGTTTGCTTCCCTCGACGGATGCGACATCGACTCTCTCTAAGCCAAAGAGGGAGTGTGAGAGGGACCTATTGGTCAACAACTAAGCCAAGGGAATCCATCATGGCACGCAACATTGCAACATGGAGCAAGCTGGGTCCCATTTTGATTTAGATGGCATCTCATAATAACTTTAGGGATGTAGACAAGTACACCAAGAGAGAAGCTATATGTGCTATGTAGTCTATATTTTTGGATTTTTAGAGAAAATAGTCCTCCAACAACTCTTCTATCCACCGTTCTAAAATAACAAGTATGCGATCCTCGCTCGCTGAGAATATATCATGCCATCACAGCTCGCCATCCGCTTCCCTAGTGTGCGCATGCATAGAGCCTTTTCCCACGAGTAAGTTTGTCCCGTGTGCATGGCGACAAACCACAGAGTCCCCTGCTACCTAAATATAGAATATAGTTATCTATTTTTAGAAAGACTCTTGGTGTTATCTATTTTTAGAAGGAGTTTTCTATTTCAGAGAATAGCTAAATCATTGATTTAGCCATCTAATTTTACAAACTCTCTTGGAGTTGCTCTCAGGAATGTAGATGACACGTGAGACAAGTTCAGGGACCTAAAAATACATTTTGAGAGTTTGAGGCCCGAATGATACCTCATGACAAGTATAGAGACCACACTCTAATTTTAATTCTTGATTCTAGATGGCGGTATCAAAGCAACTCCTGTATTCTTGATTGAACATGGCGGTATCAAAGCTGACTCCAGTCACCAAATTTTTTTTTGTCTCTACAACTAGATAGATGGAGATTTCTGCTACATTTCAACAATATCAAGCTCTGCAAGATCCACGCTGGAGACACCATCTGGGCTGAGGATCCCCAACACTGTGACCCTCTTGTGTTGCGATATCTGACTAATCTTACGCCGGTCTTCGTTGGTCAGTTCCCAATCGAATATTTCCATGTTCACCTTGAGTCTATCCCTTTTCAAACTCTTGACAACCATGCTAGTCCCTTGCTCGTAGATCCATCTCAGTGAAATCTAAGGGAGAATGGAAAGTTGTTATGCCGATAAGTGTTAACATCACACAAAAAGTTTATTAGACCTGACACGTTGACAGTTTTTAACTCATATTTTATCATATATCATATGGTTTTTCCATGCTGTGCAAAAGGTTCCTAACTTAGTGCTTTTACACTTGTCTGAAAGCAAGTTCACTAATTTGAGCGCATCATGCTCTTTGGCAAACTGCAAAAACCTTTCTGAAGAATACAAACAAACTGCACATACCAAAGGCCTTTAAGATATTGAATTGTTACGAGAATTTTCAACAAGTGCTAAACTTCAAGGTAGACACACCGAGAGGTATTATTGGTACCTGAGCCACTGACTTTCCTCTAGCCTTTGCAACCTCTTGCAGAACCTCAGACTGCAGTACTGGATTGGCCTTAGACATGCTTTGGCCTCCTAGAGGAGAATAGGCAGTCAAATGAATACCCTTATCTTTGCAGAACTCAGTTAACCTTTTTTGCTGCCAAATTGGATTCATTTCAACCTGCACAAGGTTATCTCACGTGTCAGTGTATGGTGCAGGTATACTTGAGGATATACCATATACAAAGTTGTTTCAGAAACGATTATTCCCTAAAACTCCTTTTTCGCTGAATAACTATTTATATGAATATTAAAACGCCTTAACTATATCCTTATGGACACTCTTTCTTCTTTGATGAAAGAAGAGAACTATCCTGCATGTTCGAGAAAAATAATTAAATATAGTAAAATATGCAGTTCTTTCTTTATGGTTATTTGAAACGTAGGAATTTCACCGGAATTGCATTTGAACTTTATATGAATCAGTTCATTTTTTTCACAAGAAAAATGCATGAGACATAAAAATGTCCACAGTTCCAAAGGGGCCCTTATACGTGGAGTATATCATGCCAATCATCAGGAAAAGAAAAGGATGACAAAAAACTGAAAGCAAAGACTTGCAACAAATTGAAGATTAATGGCTTACTGCCATTGTCATCGCGAGCTCATATGATCTGCACAGACCTGATTTACTGCCGGGGGTATTTCAGCAATGGCCAGTAGCTCTTGAAGCTTTTTGGTTGTGAAATTGCTGACACCAATCATTCTAGCAAGTAGGGATGAAAACGGACGGAATTTTTCCCGTACCGTCCCGTTCCGTTTTCTATATTTTTCCGTCCGTTTCCGTATTTGCGAGATCCCGTTTTCGTATTTGCGGAAGTAGAAAATGGTGTTTTCCGTCCGTTTCCGAGTAATCCCGTTTTAATATGGAATAGACCCGTATTTATTCCGTTTTTATCCCGTTTTCAATCTATGCTCAACATGTTCAACAATTACATGTCCTTATGTTATGTTAATATAACTACGAATCACCAAATATGCATGTTATGTTCACGTACATAGCATGTAAATGAATATTAAACTTTAAATATATTATTACATGACTTTATATATGTATACTTTGAGAATATTATATTATGTGATCTTAATTTAATTTTCCGACTCTTCATCCGTATTTGTTCGTTTCCGAATGTCCGCATATTCCGATTCCGTTTTCGAACCCGCATTTTCCGAACCCGATCCCGTTTCCGCCAAAAAATATAGAAACGGAAGTAGAAATAGGGTTTTTCCGTCCGTTTCCGTCCGTTTTCATCGCTACTAGCAAGGCCAAGCCGATGGCATTCCTCCATTGCACGCCATACACCGCTTAGGTCAACGGGCATGATGTCCTCCCTTTTAATCGGGAATTGTGGCTCTCCGGGCTTTGCAGCCACCGGCCAATGAACCAGGTACAAATCAACATAATCCATTTGAAGGTTCCTACAGGTGAAGAGATAAGAATCTCGCTTGCCACCAAAAAAAACTGATTTTAGTGTATTTGGTACTTGCAGCTACCATAAAATTGGCAGACTGAAATTGAAGAATTTAGTTTCTAAGATCTAGATCAAATTGTTGTTACTCGTCCTTTCAAGAACCGAAGTTTCAACCGCAGAGCGTTAGTAAATCCTATTCGAAAGCAATAAAAAGAAGCAGAAAAAAAAACTCAACAAACTCTTACCGCAAGCTCTCCTTGAGGGAAGGTAGCACGAGATCCGGGTGGGACTGCTAGCACCACATCTTGGTCGTCACGAACACCTCCTCCCTGGACGCCACGATCCCGCGCCGCGCCGCCTCGGCCACGGCGTCGCCGACGGCACGCTCGGAGCGGTAGAGCGAAGCGGTATCGAGGTGGCGGTACCCGAGCTCCAGAGCCGCGAGGACGGCGGCCCTGACGTCTTCCTCCACGAATGGGAACGATGCCGTGCCGAGCCCCACGGCCGGCACCGGCCGGCTGGCGGGGCCCACCAGGAACTCTGGGATCTCAGAGTTGCTGGTGCCGACCATCCTTGTTGGTGATGCCATGGCCGGCGGCCTGGCGCTGCCTGCGTCCTCTCCGCTCTCTGGTGTTCTTATCCGCTGATTCCACCGCTTTCGTGAGAAGCTGATTCCGGGTTTTCTTTCGGCTTGCGAACAAGGATAGCGGAATGAACTTGCCACAATTTCCAAATTCCAACGTAAAAGGAATATAGGAGGATCACAAAATGATTTTTTTTCAGTAGAAAAATGAACAAGCAAACAAAGGGTCTCGTGACGCGACGCGTACACTTTATCAAAGGCAAAGTATAAAAGGACGTGGGGGTCAGTTCGTAATCGTGATCCAGTCCAAGAAGCATGGGAGATACAATACAATTGTATTGTTATTGTCAGCCCAGTTCTAGATTCTGGCCTTGTTGATGGACTTTGACATGAACAACATTTGTGCCAAAGTCACGTAGCCTCACAGCTCATGGCCCACCTCATAGTAGCACAACTGCAAAAAAAAAAAAAAGCCTATTCTGCCTTTCTGAACTATCACCGTAGTATGATTTTCATCCTCAAACGTCAAAACAAGATATCTTATCCTCATATAAACTCTTAAAACCGTTCAAATTACCTCCGTACCCTAGTTTAGAGGGATTTTAAAGGTGATTTTATCTGTTTTGTTATAAAATTAGTAAATACTTGATAAGGTTTTTAAACCACACTAAATATATCTAAGCTTTTAAAAACACTGAAAGAAAATTTTAAGATAGATTTGCGAGGAGAATTCAGGAGGTAGAGATCGGAGAGGCTTTGAAGAGGATGAAGGAAGGTAAAGCAATGCGCCATGATGGTATCCCCATTGAGGTGTGGAGATACCTAGGCGCTAGAGTGATAGTATGGTTAACTAAGCTTTTTAACCTTATTTTTCGGTCTAACAAGATGGCTGAAGAATGGAGGAGAAGTATATTAGTACCTATCTTCAAGAACAAGGGAGATGTTCAAAGTTGTACTAACTACCGTGGGATTAAGTTGATGAGCCATACGATGAAGCTCTGGGAGAGGGTTATCGAGCATCGCCTAAGGAGAGTGACACATGTGACCCAAAATCAGTTTGGGTTCATGCCTGGTAGGTCGACCATGGAGGCGATTTTCTTATTACGACAATTGATGGAGAGATATAGGAAGCAGAAGGACTTGCACATGGTCTTTATTGACCTCGAGAAGACATGACAAAGTACCGAGAAATGTCATGTGGTGGGCCTTGGAAAAACACAAAGTCACAACTAAGTACGTTACCCTCATCAAGGATATGTACAGGGATGTGGTGACGTTTGTCCGAACATGTGATGGCGACACTAGTTACTTTCTAATTAAAATAGGACTGCATCAGGGGTCAGCTTTGAGCCCTTATTTATTTGATTTGGTGATGGATGAGGTCACAAGGGACATACAAGGTGATATCCCTTGGTGTATGCTCTTTGCTGATGATGTGGTGCTAGTTGACGGCAGTAGGGCAGGGGTTAATAGGAAGTTAGAACTATGGAGGCACACGTTAGAGTCGAAAGGGTTCAGACTTAGTAGAACTAACACCGAGTACATGAGGTGCGATTTCAGCGCGACTAGGCATGAGGAGGGAGACGTTAGCCTCGATGGGCAAGTGGTGGCCAAGAAGGATACTTTTCGGTATTTAGGGTCGATGCTACAAAAGGATGGAGACATTGATGAAGATGTTAGGCATAGAATTTCAGCCGGCTGATTGAAATGGCGTCAAGCTTCTGGCATCTTATATGACAAAAGGGTGCCTCGGAAGCTGAAAGGTAAGTTCTATAGGACAGCGATTCATCCAGCGATGTTATACGGTGCTGAGTGTTGGCCTACAAAAAGGCGACATGTCCAGCAATTGAGTGTAGCAGAGATGCGTATGTTACGTTGGTGTTGTGGGCACACAAGGAGGGATAGAGTCCGGAACGACGATATTCGGGATAGGGTTGGAGTGGCACCAATTGAGGAGAAATTTATTCAACATCGGTTGAAATGGTTTGGACATGTCCAACGGAGGCCTCCTGAGGCGCCGATGCGTAGTGGAGTTCTAAAGTGGGCCGATAATGTAAAGAGCGATAGAGGTTGACCTAAACTAACTTGGGACGAGACCGTTAAGAGAGATCTTAAGGAGTGGAATATCTCCAAAGATTTAGCTATGGACAGGAGCGCTTGGAGATCGGCAATCAACGTGCCTGAACTGTGACCTCTTTTTTTCTTGTGCCCTTTATGTCTTTTTATGTGTCTCCCTGTTTCTCATCTCTTTTGGGTTTCATCTCTAGCCTACCCCAACTTGCTTGGGACAAAAGGCTATGTTGTTGTTGTATTAGGATATGCTAATTCCGAATAAAATATTAAGAGCTCACAAAAATAGACTAGATGTTTCAAAAAAATAGATTTAGCTCTAGAAAAATGAAAAATATCCAAAAATCAAGAAAAATTCCAAAACATACTAATGGATGTTAAACGTGTTTTAAACATCAATTGCAATAAAAACATAATAAGAAACAAGCACAAATGCATAACATGAACGCATTCAACATATAGACCTTTCTGTGGTTTATAAAACATTATGAAGTACTTACCGAATTTTTTAACTAAAAAAGGAACAAAACCACTCCAAACCAAGACAAGGAGGTAATTTGAACGACTTCGAAGGTTCAGGGGTAAGATGTTTGGTTTTTGAGTGAGGCGGAAAAACAGACTACGACAATAGTTTAGAGAGGTATAATAGACTTTTTCCCACAATTGTACGTGTAGTTGTCCAATTTGGCAGATAAGCATGGCCTAAATCCAATTACAAAATGGTGACAGTTCGCAGATAGGTTGGTCGTCTTAGTCATGCATTTGAGAAAGAGTAAAACACATCATTAGTTTATGACCTTGGCTCAGAGTACCATATAGATCTCCGAACTTCCAAATACATATCTCGATGGCTAAACTTACTAATCATGTGAGGTACGAATCACCATAACTCTAGTTAATCCACTTGTGTGACACGTTGATCGCCCGACAGGTCCAACTGATTATGTGCCCTTAACCATATCATTTAGTTTGGTAATTTAGATGACAACAGAAGCCTAGGAATAAAATAAGTGTTATAGATGTGTTTGGTAGGTTATACTAGGTCATAGGTGTCAGGTACCACAATTAGGGGTACTCAAATTAGGATGAAAGACCACCACAAATCAAACATTAATCTGCCTCATCCGAGAAAACATCAAAAAAGGACCCATGGGCTAAATCTCCCCTTGCTGGGCCTCCAGCGAGCCACGTGAGCATAACAGTCCATCCTCTTACTTCATCCGAGGCCTCACGCGACGAGCCTCGGAACACCACCGTCTCATCCAAGCCCCAAAAGTGACATTACAAATCTCCGCCTCGCCCGAGACCAGCTTGGTAGGTCGCTCTCAGCAAACGAACTCCACGTCTCGCCCAGGCCCCGAGGCGAGGTCTCGGATGCAGGAAACTCTCCGCCTCGCCTGACCCCGGCCTCTGATGTGGCTTTCCCATTGGTGCGCTCGAGACCCCCTGTGATGTCACCCACGTTCTCGAGCCAACCAGTCGGACAGGCCAGGATGGACAGGGGTCAAATCATGATGTCGCCGCCCATAACAGCAGCTGTTGATCACTATACCTCCCATACCGTCACTGTCTACACGATCTAGGCCTTCGCGGCACTATTCTAGGTCATTGTTCCCTCTGGTGGAGAGAAATCACGCCATGATTCACGCCACAGAGGCCTCGGCTCTCTACATCGGTCAAAGAGGCAAGGACAGGCATGTCGCCACAGTGATGAACATGAGCCTCAGAGCTACGAAGCCACGTCCCAGAACGTTACTGCAGCGCCCAAGGACAGAGACCACTCCTCCAACAGTGGTGCGCACGCCCGGCCGTGTAGCCATGACGCCAAAAGTACCGACGCCATGCCTCTACAGTGCAAATCACAACCCCACCAGATAAGGCCCTCCCGAAGCCTCGGCTCTCTCTCTCTAACTAGGATTGCGCCACGTACCGACATCTTGTAACCCTACACCTCCTTGAGCCTATAAAAGGGGCATGTAGGGACCGCTCTAGAACAAGAAAAAGACACACACACACACACAACTCTTCTGGACCTTGCGAGGGCTCCGGCAGAGTTGCACACGCACTTCACCTTCATCTTGAGATCTGGGAACACCTCTCTCTCTCTCTCGCCCGCTTGTAACCCCTGCCACAAGCACTTTCAGTGTAAGATAATACAAGTCTCTCCTTCCCCACTGGACGTAGAGCATTCCTCGGCCCAAACCAGTATAGACCGCTTGTGTCCTTCTTGCACACCATCCGGATCCCCGACGCGAAAACACATATTACTCGTTGGTGTCAGAAACCTCCGTTTCTCACACCGATAGTTGGCGCACCAGGTAGGGGATGTTTGCGCGTCACAACTAACCGATCTTTTGCAGGGTCCAAGATGGCTACGCTACCCCGCCTTCGCCCGACGGTCATCTCATGCTAGCCAGAGGCAACATCAACTTCACTCCGGGCTCCCATATTTGGTTTGGAAGCCTCGAATTCGTCATCATCAGGGAAGGCCACGACCTCGACCTCATCCCACCAGTAGACAAGTCTGCCGACTTCCCTGAGCCTGCGGTCGATCTACGATAACGTTCTGATGAGCTAAAAAGCACATGGCCCAATGAGTTCAGCCTGCCCGGCCTACCACAAGCTGCTCAGCCCCACCGCGACAAGAAGGTTCGCAGCCCATCGACTAACGTTTACCATCTCAGCCCCAAGGCAGGTGAGGTACCAGAGGATCTGCCACAATAGCTTAGGAACGCCATCGCCGACATCCTGGCATCAACGGAGACGAGCTCCAACTCTGACTTCCTTGACTCCGACTGTGACGACGACGACGACGATTACCAAGGCGTCACCAGCTTCGCCAAGCTTCAACGGATGCAACGCTTTCTGCGCATCAGCGACTACCTCCTCAACGACGAGCCATGCAACGATGACTTAATGGATCGCTTCGACGGCTACGAGCTCTCATGGCTGTGAAGGGAACAGCCAGATCCCAACATAGAAATCGGTCAACTAAGCCCGCTCCCCCGAATCCAGTTATTATCGATACTATCTCTGAAGCACTTCTAAAGTCCTTTGTGAATTGCTTAACTCATTTGCAATGCCATATCATACTTCATACGTGCATCATGAACATGCATCATGCACATCGCATACCCGCATCATGCATATGCATCATACGTAAGCACGACATACATACTTCATACATGCATCATGAACATGCATCATGTACGTCGCATACCCGCATCATGCATATGCATCATACGTAAGCAGGACATACATACTTCATACGTGCGTCATGAACATGCATCATGTACGTCGCATACTCGCATCACGCATATGCATCATATGTAAACACGACATACATGCTTCATACGTGCATCATATATCATGCACGTTGCATACTCACATCACGACTATGCATCGTATAAAAGTATGTCATGCGCGCATCATACATACATCATGCATATGTCATGCCATACCATGCACAATTTCATAATCTATGCATGCTTCATACGTGCATCATACACGCATCGTGCTTACGATGTATCGCATCATCTGCACATGGTCCGAACCAGGGCTCGGAGTTCACAGGCTGGCCCTGCAAAAGGGTTTCGACAGCCACTTTGGCCCAACAGAGTGAGGGATGGTGTGTAGGGAGTGGCACAATAGAGGCCGACACCCAGGTGCCTCGAGCACCATATGGGACTCCCCGAACCATGTTTGAGCCTTGACGCACACCAATTTAAGGGTTTTTCACCGGAGAAAGGCAACGAGCCTACGGGGTTGTGTCAAAACAACCCTGGTTACCCTAAATCGGTCATCGAGGGTATGAGGTCAGTCACTAGATACCTACGTCGGACCCCTAGCAAACGGGATCCGGGGCCTCACTCGAAATGAAATACCCACTAGCAGCTCAAACGAACACCACGAAAAATGGCCCTATTCGAGAGGGATGACGTGCCGCTGTCCAACCCCTCCTTTACAAAAAGATGCAAGAGGGGAATGCATTGGGCCTCCTGACCGTGTTGGGACCACAAGTCCTGATTATTGGAGGCCTAGATTTATGTGCACGGCCTGCCGAGGCATGCCAAGGCTCAAAAGTATGGGGACGAACCACCCAGAGCCTAGAACGCGCCCGAGGGCAACAAAGTCTCGACAGACAGACGCCTCTTCTATGGACCAAAAGAGTTGACAGACCCGCCTTAGGGCATAGGGCAGAAGGGGCCGCGATGTGGCTAAAAAACTCTACCCGTGTCACGGAAATAGATCCAAAGGGGGGCTCGAGCCCAAATCCATACGGCTGGCCACCGCCAAAGGCCCCCCGAGGCCTGTTGAGACCCTCCACAATCCACCTAAGCAAAGAAAGGAAAGAGCAGTTCGAGGGATAACGCCTGAGGGCAAAAAAGTCCGACCGATGAACGTCCCATCCACGCGCTGTCCACAAAGGATGGCCGACCCTGCCTCGGGCCACGCGTGGAAGAGGTTGCATCTACACTAAAGCCCTGCACACGTCTTGGAACGGGTGCATCTCCATAAAGGACCCCGCCACGCATACCGTCGGTGATGCTCTGGCGGTCTTCCTCGCTGACCAATCAAATATCATGAGTGAACAATAATTAAACTGCTCAACAAAAGAGATGCAAAGTAAAGTTGCATTACAAGTTCACTACTAAAAACAAAATAAGCAATGCCATGCGTTGCAACTAGTGAACAAAGCTAAAAGAAAAAAGCCCTAAGGGGTAGCGTAAGGAGGGAGCTCCGCCAAGATCTGATGGGCGGGGACGAGAGCGGCCACCGCTTCCTTGGTAAGGCCATAGCATGCCATTAGGTCCTCGTGAAGGCGCAGCAGCTCCTCCACGGGAAAACCCTCGACGCCGATGCTACAACGGACGCCGCTCTCGATGGCGGCGGTAACCCGGCGGCGTGCCGCCTAGAGCCGGTCCTCCCTGGAACCTGGGGCGACCCCCAGGTAGTCTAGGAAGGCATTGACCGTAGCTCGCAGATTTCGTAGCTCCGCGGTCACCCCTGACGCATTAAGAATCCACCCACGATTAGAAAGGAGACATGCAAAGAAAGAACAAAGCAGGAGGAAAGAAACCTACTGACGTCACGGTACTCAGCGTTCTCTAGCTGACGAAGGAGGACGTTCGCCCTCCCCTCTACGTCAGCCGCCGCAGCACGGACAAGCGACTGCTCCTCCACCCGTCCCGCTGATGGCCTCGACGGATCGGCTCAGGCCCAACAAGGACCTATTGGGGAGGGTAGTGGTACCAGAGACTCCCCATGGAGATGCCGCCAGTACGCAGCTGACGGCCTCTCCCCGTGAAACCCCAGTCGTCCGCCCGGTGGCGCCGCACCGTAGGGGGACCATCCACCTCCTCAGACCTCTGCGGGGAGTTACCGCGCTCCATTGGGTTGTACCAAGCAGACAAGGAAAGAGGAATTTAGCAAAAGAGGTGGAGAGAGCGGGCGCCGAGCCAGGTATAAATAAGGCCCGAACGACCACTCGGTTGCCCAACTACACAGGACGATCAATGCGATCTCAGAGCTCGAGCCGACGTTCCCACTTCCCACTAAAGCCAAGCAACAAACCGCCTCCTCCACTTCCCCCAGTCAAACTATAGCATCCCCACTCACTCGCCGCCCAAAACCGAGGGATCACGGGCTAACCATGGGCCGCCCAAGAGAAAAATGGTTTTTGAAACTAGGTTTGGTCTAGGAGGGTTTCCCTTCAACTGCGACCCATGTCAAATAGCCACATGATGACTAGCATGACCCCTCGACTTCTGGGCCAAGACTGAAGGCCCGAGGAGGGAAGCCATAGACGTAAGCAAACTGTGTCATCATGACTAAACCAGAAGCTAGCAGGGGATTGTTGAAAGGACCAACCCCTTGAACTACCAGGAGAATATGATTCGGGGGCTAGTCTTGCCATTTCAGTATAGCAAAAGACCCAAAACACCCTGGGCCCTCGGTAAGGAGTGCACCCCCGCTGCGACCAAACCCGAGCAATGAAGCTCGAGATACCCTGAACCACGTCCGAGACCCAGTAGGTGTTGACCAGAGGGATCCCATCGAAGGGAGGTACCGAGCCCTCAGATCCAATCAAACAGATCTGAGATCCGTTGGACAAACCTCAGGTGACTCGGAACACGCCTCAAGACCACTCAATGACCCCGAATAAACGGGGCACGGGCCTCCACCTGAGCCTACCCGTTAACAACTCAATGGAAGAGCATGACATATTCCACCCCTTCTTCTCCGTGAAAGAGAAGCGTGAGGGACGCCCTTGGCCACTGTCTTACCATAAGCAGGGGCTTGGGGGCTGCCCTTGCACCACTACAATGCCTCAAATTCACACTCTGCATAAAAAACAAGACCTTGGAAGCATATCCTATCCTTCCAAGGCCTCGGGGGCTACACCCGCCGGGTGCGCTCGCGCGCACCCTCTGGGAAAAAGTAACCCAACAATCAGCCGAGTCCCCAACAACAAGAAAACTGGCACGGACCAACTCGATCCGTAACCAACATACAACCTCTGGAGGAGTATACCTACTCCTCCACAGGCTTGGGGGCTACACCCGGTGGGTGCGCTCGCGTGCACCCCCGGAAAAAAACAACCAAAAAACAAGTCAAGGCACCAACAACGACTTGACCAGAGCCCGGCAAAGAGCATAGCCGACGTACAGCCTCTGGAGGAGTATACCTACTCCTCCATAGGCTCGGAGGCTACTGTCGGGTATCACAATTAGGGTACCCAAATTACAGCAAAAGACCACCATAAATCAAACATTAATCTACCTCATCTGAGAAAACATCAAAAAAGGACCCGTGGGTGTAAGGTCCAACTAGGCTAGAGGGGGGGTGAATAGCCTAATAAAAACTTCTACACAAATTACTTAACCACAAGTTAGTACGAAAGGTGGCGAAGCACAAAGCACTAGCTCTAACTAAATAAGCAAGCCACCTACGCAATTCTAGTACAAGGCTATCCACTAAACACAACAACAACAACAAGCTAGAAACGAGATGTAATACGAGAGAAGAGCTTAGAGTGATTATACCGCCGAGTAGAGATGAGAAGTACCAATCAATCAATCACACAAGAGAAATCCTCGGGAAGAGAATGACACAAGAATTTATCCCGAGGTTCACTTGCTTCCCGGCAAGCTACTCCTCGTTGTGGCGATGCACCCACTTGTCGGTTCGCGAGCTAATCAACTATCAAGAGTTGAGCCCTCGGCGGGCGCCGCACAACCGCACACAAGATGGGGATCCTCCAAGCCACGAGCTTCACTAGAGTATCCAATTCGCGAACTCCCGCGGGGAAGGATCAAGAACCCCTTACAACACTTGGTGAAGGCTCCAACAATCTCCAATTGCGAGCTCAATCACCTCCGCTGCTCCAAGCCGTCTACCGTGTCGGGAAACACGGAAGAGTAACGAGAAATCCGCAGCAACTCGAAGATCAAGTGCCTCTAGAATGCAACTCTCAAGCAATGCACTTGAATCTCACTCAATCTCACTTAAGATGTGCAATCAATCAAGGAGATGAGTGGAGGGGTTGTTCTCTAGCTCAAAGTATGTCTCTAGGTCTCAAAATGTGCAAGAGTTACCCTCAAACCCCGTCCACCATCTATTTATAACGAAGGGGTACGCAACTAGCCGTTAGAAACGACGCAGCAGAAATCGCGCACACCGGACGCGCCGGTCCGGGTGACCGGACGCGTCCGGTCACTACGCGACAGACAAGAATAGTGCCGTTCAAACTAGCCGTTACCGTTGACCGGACGCGCTCGACCGAACGACCGGACGCGCTGGTCACGACCGGACGCGCCGGTCCCGTGACCCACCGGACGCGCCGGTCAACACCGAGCCGCGCACTGCAAAACAACCACCGGACGCGCTGAAGAACGGACCGGACGCCACAGTGCCCGCGTCCGGTGCGACTCCAGTAAGCTCCCTGGAAGACCGGACGCGTCCGGTGACCTATGACCGGACGCGCACCGCGTCCGGTGATCCTCGTGAACCGCTGTTCGCCTGACCGGACGCGCTGGTTGTACAGTGACCGCGTCCGGTGCAGCGTCCGGTGCAGCGTCCGGTGCACGCAGTGACCTCCGTTCGCCTTCGTTTCTTTTCCGACTTTCGGCGCAATAGAAAATAGGCATTTCACTTCTCCAAAAAGCGCCGAATCCCGCCTCGCAAGCTCGGCGGGAGGGAGAGAGGAACCCAAACCCCTCTCTACCACTTAAACTCCACCGCCTTCGCAAAAGTGCCAACACCAACAAGTGATCACCACCTTGTGCTCGTGTGTTAGCATTTTCACAAACATTTTCCAAGGCGTTATGTTAGCTCTTTACTAGATCCTAAATGCATATGCTCAAGACATTGATCTAGTGGCACTTGATTCCCGAGCTAACCGTGATTGCCCCTCTTGATAGTCGGCTATGTATCCTAAACCCGGTCAATCACTTCTCTACTCAACTTTGACCGGCAAAAGGAAAACCCTATGGTTATACCTTTGCCTTGCGCTCTTAGATCCTTCTCTTCCACTTGAACATCAAGTCCACCACTTTAAGTGCATCTCCACCATGATCTACATTTCATGTATATGCACCATCTCTTTGTGACCTTGTGGCTACCACTCCTTGCCACGTCCACCTTCATCACATGTGTTGCTTATGCCTAGCTTAATCACACTTGATACAATAGCATTAGCAACTTGGTGTCATTAATTACCAAAACCAAACTTGGGCTTTCAATCTCCCCCTTTTTGGTAATTGATGACAACCATCACAAAGATATGAAATGAATTCAATTTTCAATTTCGATAGTATTAGCTCCCCCTACATATGTGCTTCCATGAGTTTGGTTCAATTGTGCACATATGTATGGATTAGAATTTTGGGAGAGTTACTACTATCAAATTGATGCTAAGGTATATAGAATGGACCTTTGAAGCGTGATACCAATCGGAGTTGCCTTTATATACCATCCTTAGCATCGATGTAGCTAGACACCACTTGTAATACCTCACTTGTAAAGATCACAAACACTAAAGTACCCCGTGAGATCAACATTATAAGCAAAGGGTGTCTAGATACCACTTAAAAAGTTACTCTTAACAAATCATCATTCAAGTTCTAATTCTAGCAAACACCACACAAGTATGAATATGAATTTAAGCTTTGCAATGCAACAAATCATCATGTTAATGCGCATACAAATGCAACAAATAGTTCATGAGCTTGCTCCCCCTACTTGTGTGCTCAAATTTAATTGATTCCTTTCCAAAGTCTTATCTTATGCTTTCTCTCCCCATTAGTAACTTTTTCTCTTTGTGACTTTTCTCTCCCCTCTTATTATATCTTTCTCCCCCTTTGTGACTTTTCTATCTTTGTGACTTTTCTCTCCCCCTTTGTCAACAATCACCAAAAAGGTGCCAATTTTAGTGAGAGTTAAGTCAATCAATATGAGGGAGTCCAAATTATGGTTCAATCTAGATCACTTGCCTAGAATATGTAATTCGGTTTGAACCAAGGACAAGCTTCTTCACACCTCATAAAGTATAAGGGTTATCTTGACCATGTTGAATTACACATCATGAGCTCATTTTCTAGATTCAACACTAGGTTTGCAAGCCCACAAACATGTCATATGCTACCACTAGATCAATTAAAACATAGAAGCAATAGTGGTACCATATATACATTAAACTCATTTGATTTTCATGAATGAGCCTATTTGTCATGCAAATATGTCTAAATGTTCTAAACATATCCTTAGCAAAGTATGGATGATATGTCAAACAACTTTACCTTGCTATGTCGGAGGAGAGGCATGTCATATAATAATGTGGGGGTGCACTCATTTCAAGTTGGAGAAGTCAAGTATGTTCAATTCATTCTTCAACTTGTAAAATCTCTTCTCATCAAGTGGCTTTGTGAATATGTCGGCTAGTTGATCTTCGGTGCCAATGCTCTCAATGCTAATATCACCCTTTTGTTGATGGTCTCTTATGAAGTGATGCCTTATGTCAATGTGCTTGGTTCTTGAATGTTGAACCGGATTTTGAGTCATCTTGATAGCACTATCATTGTCACAAAATAATGGCACATTCTTGAACTTGATTCCAAAGTCATTCAAGGTGGCCTTCATCCAAAGCAATTGTGCACAACAACTACCGACACTAATGTATTCGGCCTCGGCGGTAGATAGTGCAACACTATTTTGTTTCTTTGATGACCATGAAACAAGAGACCTTCCAAGCAATTGACAAGTGCCACTTGTGCTCATTCTATCAATCTTGCATCCACCATAGTCGGAGTCCGAATATCCAATCAACTCAAAACTTGACCCCTTTGGAAACCATAATCCAACATCATGAGTGCCCTTAAGATATCTCAATATCCTCTTGGTTGCTTTCAAGTGACTTTCTCTAGGTGAAGCTTGATATCTTGCACACTTGCACACACTAAACATCACATCCGGCCTAGAAGCGGTGACATAGAGCAAACTTCCAATCATAGACCGGTATTGCTTTTGATCTACCATGTTACCACTACCATCAATACCTAATTGATCATTTGTGCCCATTGGTGTACTCATTGACTTAGCATCTTGCAATCCAAACTTCTTGATCATGTCCTTGATGTACTTGCCTTGACTTACAAAAGTGTCATTCTTCATTTGCTTGATTTGAAGTCCAAGGAAGTAACTAAGCTCTCCAATCATAGACATCTCAAACTCATTTGCCATCATATTTCCAAATTCTTCACAAAAGTTTTGATTGGTTGATCCAAAGATAATGTCATCCACATAGATTTGCAACACAAACAAGTCATTTCCAATTTTCTTGGTGAAGAGAGTGGTGTCAACCTTTCCCATCTTGAACCCTTTAGAGAGAAGAAAGTCCCTCAATCTCTCATACCATGCTCTAGGTGCTTGTTTCAAACCATACAATGCCTTCTTGAGCTTGTAAACATGGTTGGGCTTCTTGTCATCTTCAAAACCGGGAGGTTGCTCAACATAAACTTCTTCATTGATGTAACCATTAAGAAATGCACTCTTGACATCCATTTGATAGAGCTTGATGTTGTGTGCACAAGCATATGCTAATAAGATTCTAATAGCCTCCAATCTTGCAACCGGTGCATATGTTTCTCCAAAGTCAAGACCCTCAACTTGTGTGTAACCTTGTGCTACCAATCTTGCTTTGTTCCTCACAACCATGCCATCTTGATCTTGCCTATTTTTAAAGACCCACTTGGTGCCAATTACATTGTAGTTCTTTGGTCTTTCCACAAGTTCCCAAACTTGATTTCTAGCAAAGTTGTTTAGTTCTTCATGCATGGCATTTACCCAATCGGAATCCTTCAAAGCATCTTCTATTTTCTTAGGTTCTTCAAGTGACACGAAAGAGTAGTGCTCACAAAAAGATGCTAGCCTTGATCTAGTTTGAACACCACTTTGAATTCCACCAATAATTTGATCCAATGGATGATCTCTTGCAATACTAGTAGGTTGAAGTATTGGGAGTTGATTGCTTCCACTAGCTTGACCTTGATCTTGCACTTCATCATGAGAACCACTAGAGCTTGCTTGATTTGCATCAATTTGCACACTTTGGTTGATCACATGAATATCATCATCATCAACTTGCCTTGGCCTAACATCACCAATGTCCATGTTCTTCATTGCATTTGACAATTGATCTCCTCTCACATCATCAAGGTTTTGAGTTTCATTTTGAGACCCTTGGGTTTCATCAAACTCAACATCATGAACTTCTTCCAAGGTGCCATTTGTGAGATTCCAAACTCTATATGCTTTGCTTGTGGTAGAATAACCAAGTAGGAACCCTTCATCACATTTCTTGTCAAACTTGCTCAATCTAGTGCCTTTCTTGAGAATATAGCATTTGCAACCAAACACTCTAAAGTATGCAATGTTGGGCTTTCTTCCATTCAATAGCTCATATGGTGTCTTCCCAAGCTTCCCATGGCAATAGAGACGGTTGCTACAATAGCAAGCCGTGTTGATGGCTTCACTCCAAAATGAATGACTCACATTGTATTCACTAAGCATTGATCTAGCCATGTCAATTAAAGTTCTATTCTTTCTTTCAACTACACCATTGGATTGAGGAGTGTATGTTGGTGAGAATTGATGTCCAATACCAAGATCATCACATAAATCTTCAATTCTTGTGTTCTTGAACTCACTACCATTGTCACTTCTAATCTTCTTGATGGTAGTCTCAAACTCATTTTGCACTCTCTTGACAAATGACTTGAATAGATCATAAACATCACTCTTGTCATAGAGAAAGAACACCCAAGTGTATCTAGTATAGTCATCAACAATCACAAAACCATACTTGTTTCCACCAATACTCGGGTGGGGAGAAATCACGCCATGATTCACGCCACCGAGGCCTCGACTCTCTACATCGGTCAAAGCCACAAGGATAGGCATGTCGCCATAGTGATGAACATGAGCCTCACAGCTACGAAGCCACATCCCAGCACGTCGCTGCAGCGCCCAAGGATAGAGACTACTCCTCCAACAGTGGTGCACACGCCCGGCAGTGTAGCCATGATGCCAAAAGCCTCGTCTCTCTCTCTAACTAGGATTGTGCCATGTAACGACATCTTGTACCCTGCACCTCCTTGAGCCTATAAATGGGGCATGTAGGGACCACTCTAGAAAAAGAAAAAGACACGCGCACACACAACTCTTCTGGACCTTGTGAGGGCTCCGGTAGAGTTGCACATGCACTTCACCTTCATCTTGAGATCTGGGAACACCCCCCCTCTCTCGCCCGCTTGTAACCCTACCACAAGCACTTCGGTGCAAGATAATACAAGTCTCTCCTCCTCCACTGGACTAGGGCATTCCTCGGCCCGAACCAGTATAAACCGTTTGTGTCCTTCTTGCACACCATCTGGATCCCCGACGCGAAAACACATATTACTCATTGGTGTCAGGAACCACCGTTTCTTACACCGACAATAGGGATGCAAGAAAAAAGTGGTGTCGACAGGCAAAGAAAAGGAACAAAAAGAAAGTTCAGATCCAGAGTTAAGCAAAGGGAGGACGCTGAATAATTAATAAACAAATGCACCTACTTGGCATGTAGGCCCCACATGTTAGTGTTATTTCGTCAATCCCCACTTAGTATGCATGTTAACTTAAGTTATAGTGATTTCTACCTCACATAATATAATGAGTAAGCTTAGGGGCCTACATGTGTATTTTTTAAGTTTGAGAACCTATATAGCACACGAGACAACAAGGTCAAGGACCATTGGTCCATTTTAGAGGCCCATTTAGTGGAGCTCCGGCTCCTCCTTACACTGTAGAAAGGAGTCATTTTTATCTCTCCTATCAAAATGATCTAGGAGTTAGTGAAGTCACTTTTTTTGACTTCACCGGCTTCTGCTCCTCCAGACACTATAGCAAGGAGCTGGAGGCATTTGGAACTGTGCCACGCATGAGTTTCACTCACTTTGTAAAAGAAAGGTTTTTGGGTATGCAATCAACACCTCTCAAATTCATCTTTGTAGGATGAAAATGGGTCTTCCTTCGAAGAAGTAGCTTGGCTAGGTGGCAAGATATAACGCAAGATTATATTGGTGGCACAAAAGTTCACGTAGATACCTAGAATTGATTGTGGTGAAATTTACTCTCGTGTCATAATTAAGTGGCATCGTATTCACATACTTTGATCTCTATGGCAACTAACTTATGTTGAAAATTTAGTTGATACATGTTTTTTTTAAAAGGACGGCAAGAGCTTTGCCACAATTTTATTAGACGAGTAAAGAAAAAAGACACAGTACCAGAAAAAGCAACTAAAGCCTCAGCCGGGGTCAAAGGAAATACCAAAACAAGAAAGCAAACCCCTAACTTAGTTGATACATGTTGTGACCACATACTTGTATGGGTCACTAGATTTGGAATTGTACGTGAGAGTCCCGAAGGGTTCAAGTCCAATGCCTAAGGCCACATCACCCATGAGTACGTTGGTTGTTGGTGATGGCTTGAAGATGGGTTTGAACGGAGACACACTAGACACTCGCAATCTATCGGATCAGCTCCAAATTGACCGAATATGCCTCAAGCATGGAAAGGCAGCAGGGAGACCGCTGGCGCATATCTCACGATGGCACCGCCATGCATGCCCTAGGAGAGACCGTTGGGGAGAGGAGGAATGTGTTGGCAGTGAGGCTACCTTAACGCTGAAGGAGTAGCCTCCATCAACCCAATGCAACGTAGATAGGCTTCTTTTTCCCCAGGATTGATATAGTGGTGACACCTCCGAGTCTAGATGGCATCTTATCACGTATTGCAGTTCGCTAGTTGGGATCAATGGTCTCCGGCCATCAACCACCAGGAAGTGATCTGGATCTGAAAAATGATAGACATTGAGAGAGGGAAAGTGCTATATAACACGTTTCGAGATTTTATTGTTGTGAAAATAGTTATTATGGCGCACCTGATGAATCTCCAGAACACATCATCTTCAACTGCCCGATTGCAGTACAATTCTGGGATGTTCTTGGGATGCAGGCAAGCCAGAACAACCACACCAATCATCTGCACTACATCGAGAAGCTTCCAAATTGCCCCGACGACCAGTACAGCGCCTTCATCTCTTTATGGTGCTGGCAACTATGGAAAAGAAGAAACGGTGTCGTATTCAGGAACGAACACCAGAGCCTAAGAAACTTACTCCTGTCCTGCAAAGCGGAATCTGCTAAATGGAAGGCTAGAATGCCCAAGAAGAGCAAGAAAGTGACTGAATCTTGGTGCACGTTGTTTGATCTAGTGGTGAACAATAGCCCAGATGTAGGCCCTTAATTCCATCGGTTCATCTTTCCCAAACTCCTGTAATCATCTGTGTAATCATCATATAAATCAATAAAGCCAGGTGGGGATCAATCCACCCGTTGAAGTTCTCAAAAAAATAGTTATTATACAGTTTCACATATATATATTATGGTTCAAAGGTATATGACTCTAGCGAATTGGTTGAGACTAGTCGATCATCATCTTACTCATTAGCTTTTTTATTGATTGGATAATTGATTGAATTGATCTATCATCACCTCATTCTTAACAAGGTAATAATTAGTACTAGGACGGGAAATAATATCATTCCATTAGATTCAAGAAATGGACTTACGATGCATCAACATAGAATGAGTTGATTCCCCAAACCAAACCATCCAAGGATTTATTTAATGTTACAGTGAGGTTTACGATTAAGGGTTTGTTAACTCCAAATTTGGACGCCCGCCGGCCTGAACAATCAACATTGGAATCTTTTAGGATCGGTTTGATCTGATGCTGGTCCTCCTTGCTGTTTGATACCGGCAATGCCTGCGTGCTTTTCTGTTTCGGTAATTCTGTCAACCGGGCGTCCATCCGCCCGGACGCTTTCGCTAATGGACCACAACCTAGCCCAAATAATCCCCTCCTATCCGCTGGTCACCGTAGTTTCTAAAAAATCACAATGGAGCTTGGCTGCGCACCGCTCCACCCACGCAGCTCGCGGCGGCTGGCCAGGACAGCCTCTGCCCGCGCTCATCTCATGCTCGCCGCGGCCGCCTGCGCTCGTCCCTGCTAGGGCGGTGGCTGCCTAGCTCGCCGCAACCGGAGCAGAGCTCGCCCGCGTGCAGCTCACCGCATCCTGGGCTGAGCCCTGCTTGCACACATCTCGCGCTCCACCTGCCCAGCTCGCCGTGGCTGGGGCAGAACTCACCCGCGCGCAGCTCGCGATGGCCAGCCTGCCGCGGCCTTCTGCGCCGGAGTAGCAAGCTCTGCACCACCGACGAGCTCTACACCGGTGAACTCCATACTGGAGGAGCCTATATTCTTCCAAGCAACAAGAAGATGTTGCACTGAAACCACATGTTGCAAGCATATGTTTCAAGTGTTTCAGAGGTATGCTGCAAGTGTTTCACGCGAATGTTGCAAAAGTAAATCGGGATGTTGCATATGTTGCAATGGTTGTACACGTATGTTGCAAACTTCTGTTCCCAATGTTTCATCTATTTTTCCAGACGTATGTTGCAAGTGTGTTTATTTGGGTGTTGCATATGTTTCACACATATGTTGCAAGTGTTTTATCTGGATATTGCGTATATTTTTACAATGGGTTTTAAGTGTTTTTCATGTGTTTTTGCAAGTGTTTTAGATGCATGTTTCAAGTGTTTCATCTGTCTTCAGACGTATGTTGCAAGTGTTGCATCTGGATGTTTCAAAAGAAGATTGGGTGAAGTCGCAAAAAAAATAGATCAAGTGTTGCATCTCCCTCCTCGGTTTTTGCTGCCTCGTCTCGGTGTCTTCTCCTCCTCCCGGCGCCGGTTGGGCATCCGCCACCACCTCCTCTTCTTCCCGATGCTGGTGACGTTCAGGGCGGGCCCCATATGGACAAGAAACAGCACGAAAAACGGTATGCAAGCGCGGACGTCCGAGCACTAGCAAGCCCGTTTCTGTTTCCACTGATTCCATATCGGTTTACCAACATGTTATCTCCTACTCCTCCCTCTATTCTTTTTAACTGTCATTCTCGCTTCCAAAAAGTTAAATATACTCAACTTTAACAAAGTATATATAAGAAAATACTAATGTTTATAATACATAATCAGTATCATTAGATAGATCATTAAATCTATTTTTTAATAAAGTATTTGAATATACATACAAATATTACTAATATTTTTTTACAAACTTAGCATGCTTCTCGTAGCGACAGTTAAATAGGAATAGAGGAAGTACTCTTTATTAGAAAAAGAAAATCTGTTATCTCGTTTTTTTAGTCATACACCAACCTGAGTTTCCGAGAATCACGCAGGCACTGTGTGAGATCTTTCAAATTCCGAGATTCGGAAGAAGTCTACTCCCTTCCGCTGATTCCATCGCTTTCACATTGTGTGTTAAGTTGCAAAATTTTTTGCAAAACGATATTGTAGCAAATTTCATTGTTATTTGGCAATTAATATTCAATCATGGTCTAATTAAGCTTAAAAGATTTGTCTCGTCCATTTCATCTAAATTGCGTAATTAGTTTTATTTTTTATCTATATTTAATGCTTCATGCATGTGTTCAAAGATTCGATGTGACGAAAAATTTGAAAAAATTTGTAAAATTTTTTAGAACTAAACCGGGCCTTTGTAGTAGTGTTTCGTTTTATTTAATGTCACACCAGTCAGAGAATCTCGTGCGCACTCTGTGAGATCTTTTAGATTCATATTTTATCTCTTTCAACTTTTGCTTCAGCATTTCTTTTATCAAACTCAATCAATTTAAAAGGTCAACCACTCAACCAGATAGGAAAAGCAGGCACTTATTTAGGGCCTCTTTGGCACGGAATCGAGGTGCTCCAGCTGTCACATGCCATTCTACTGTGCTGTTTACTAGAGCTATATTTCTCTCTTCCATCTCTCTCATGGTAGGAGCTGGAGAAGCTAAAATTTTTTTTTGGCTTCACCGGCTCCTATTAGCTCTGTGAGAGGGAGAGAGAAGAGAGAGAAATATAGCTTCAGTGAACAGTGCAGCAAAGTGGAATGGCAGGTGGGAGCTGGAGCACCTTGAATCCGTGCTAAGGCCTCGTTTAGTTCTAGGGTGTAAAATTTTAGGGTGTCATATAGGGGTGTCGCATGGAGTGTTCAGATACTAATAAAAAAACAAATTACAGAATCCAGCAGTAAACCGCGAGACAAATATATTAAACCTAATTAATCCGTCATTAGCAGATGTGTTACTGTAGCACTTTATTGTCAAATCATGGACTAATTAGGCTTAAAAGATTCGTCTCGCAAAGTAGTCGCAATCTGTGCAATTAGTTATTTTTTTAGTCTATATTTAATATTCCATGTATGTGTCTAAACATTCAATGAGATAAGGCGTAAACTTTTGAGGGACCAACTAAACAAACCCTAAAAGGTCCTTATAGTCACGCTTTCCTTACGTATGTACCAGCTCGGAAGCTCCCTCAAATTATTCCATTTAATAAAATCTGTCTGCACCGGCACCCGCTAAACCATCCTCCAGGAGCATATACCGTAAAAAACGCCCGCAGCGGCAACTGTAAAAGCCTCCGCTATCTTAGCGGAGGAGCGTCCGTCCGCCATATGTAGCGGGATAGCGGACGCCCGCTATCCGCGTCGGCCCCACCGCCGCGATCTCGCCCTCCGCCGCGCGCTCGCCCGAGCTGCGAGCTTGGCGTCCGCCGCGCGCCGCGAGGGCTTGCCCGCACCGCGACCTCGCCGGTTGTCTACTACCGCCGGTCGCCACCGCACCGGAGCCGCCGCGTGGAGGGGATGGGAGCCAGGTCGAGTGGAGGGGAGGGGAGCCAGGGCCGCCACGCATGCCGCCCTCGTGGCCACCAACCGCGCTCGCTGCGGCCGCCACCCGCCGCCGATGAATGGAGACAGAGAGGGACCAGGGAGGAGGAGGGCCACCGCGACCGCCGTTGCCCCGCGCTCACCCGGAGGCGCTCGTGCTCGGAGTCGGAGCTTGCTGCCGCGTCCGCCCGGAGGTCACCCCGACCCCGCGTCCGGCGCCAGGCCCAGCAGACGGCGATGGAGCGCGCTGGTCCGCTGGCCGCCACTGCACCGGAGCCATGCTCGCTCACCGCGCGCTGGTCCGCCCGGCGTCTTCCCGGCCGTGGAGGAGGCGGAGAGAGGCAAGGTGGGGAGGAGAGCGGAGAGAGGCGCGGTGGGGAGGAGACCGTCAGGGTGGGAGAAAGAGAGAGAATGGGAGGGAGGGAGGCGGCGGTGGGTTTTTAATAAAAAAACTGACAGGTGGGCCCCACAGTAGATAGAGGATGATATAGAGTACGGATGGGTGACGGAGAAAGCAGTATAGAGGAGAGAATCTTGATGACCAGGCTGGAATATTCCTTTTAGAGGATGAATATAGAGAACGACGAGTGTGGACATCCTGAGGCAGCCCATTAATTGCTTTGCTGGTGACGTTTTCAGATAAAGGAAAGTTTATTTCATCAAGCAAATGAAAAATACCCCGATCTCAACATCATGAGATCATGCTTGTGACGGTAAATTATTACAAAGTTTTACTATGGGTAGACTCCGTCACCCACGTAGCATTCACGCCCATTAGCGTAACAAAACGGCTGCGATAAAGCAAAAGAAATTAATCATAAACTTAATATATTGTTACACCTCCATCCATATTTGGCAAAGATCCCCGTTCCTCGAAATTTCCAGTAGAAGACATGCATTACGCAACAGGCTGCACTCATTCTTTTGGAACAATGACCATGTCCTGATCCAATGCGTACTATTCCTCAACAATGTCCATGTCTGCTGGATCGACCGAGTTGAATTCGCCCTCCGTCGAGAACAGGACTGCAGCCGTGACGTACTTCTTCTGCGGGATTTGGCTGATCTTAAGCCGGTCTTCCTCGGTCAGCTTCCATTCAAAGATATGCAGGTTCTGCTTGAGCCTCTCCTTGTTGAAGCTTTTGACGATCCAAGTCACTCCCTGCTCATATATCCACCTCAACGACACCTAAAAGGAAATAATAAGGAGAATCAGATCTCACGTACTCCCAACCGTACAACATAAATTTTGCGCTCCCAGACAGATATAAGACTATCCGCACTCTTCATCCTCTATATTCATCCTCTAAAAGGAATATTCTATCCTGGTCATCGAGATTCTCTCGTCTATACCACTTTCTCCTGCACCCATCCATCCTCTATATCATCCTCTATCTACTGTGGGGGCTCAATTGTTACTTTATCTAAATATATCCATGCGAGATCTTGATTTGAAATATTTATTGAAACGAATTCAATGGTGTAATCGGAGTTTAATTTGATTTTGTGGTTTGTGAGTTATAACATTTTTTTGTTGTTTGAAACGGTGGAGCCCGGCGCGGGAATCTCCCACGCATGTGTGTGCATGCACTCTGTCTGGCTGCCGCTGGCGTGTGGTGGGGCCACCGGCCGGTAGCGCACCTCCGCCACCGACGCCAAACTTGGCGTCCCATGGTGCTCCTGGTATTTTACCGTAGCGGTTACTGTCCTCCGCTGCGGCCAATGTTACGCTAAACGTGTATAGGGTATGGTTTTATCGTCCCGGTGCGGATAGTCTAAGGAAGGCAAGCTAACTATCAAAAGCGAGCATCCATGGATCGTCCAGATCAACGCATGCATGCACGTCAGAAATGACGTTGCAGGAAATTAATCAAAGCTGTCTAATAGCCACGTACCTGTGCGATGGTTTTCCCTCTTCGCTGGGCTATCTCCGCAAGCACCTCGGATCCCAGCACGCCGTTGCCTTCCCCAGTGCGCGACCAGTCCTGCCCTCCCAGCGGCGAGTACGCCACGACGTGGATACCCTTGTCGGCGCAGTACTCTCTCAGCTTACGCTGCTGCCACACCGGGTTCAGCTCAACCTGGTTCACCGCGGGAGGGATCGCGGCGAAAGCCAGGATCTTGTCAAGGTGCTTGGTGGTGAAGTTGCTGACGCCGATGGCTTTTGCGAGCCCTAGCCGCTGGCACTCCTCCATCGCTCGCCAGACGCCCTCGAAGTCAAACGGGACGGCGTCCTCCTTCTTGGCCGGGAACGCTATCGGCCCGGGCTTCATGCACACCGGCCAGTGGATCAGGTACAGATCCAGGTACTCCATCTGCAGCTTCCTGCTCTCATGATCGATCCACACACGACAACGACCAAAGATATATATCACGTGCGCGCGCGAGATGATCACGAGATCGAGCTAGCTACACATGGAAATGATACGATGTTCAGATGTTGCCCAGTGGATCGAAAGGGGACTCTGCTGCTTACTCGAGGGTTTCCCGGAGGGACGGGACGACGAGGTCCGGGTGGCACTGCGTGCACCACAGCTTGGACGTCACGAACACCTCCTCCCGGGACTCGAGGAGCCCGCGCTTCACCGCCTCGGCCACGGCCTCTCCGAGCCGTACATCGAGGCGGTGTCGAGGTTGCGGAGCCCACCTCGATGTCCGCCAGCACCGCATTCTTGGTTGCCTCGTGCGTCACGGGGGTCGACGCCGCCGTGCCTATGCCGACGGCCGGCATCGGCCTCGCGTTTGCCGAACCGGGTGCCACCTCCGGCACCGCCGCTGCCGTGCTTCCTCCCGAGGCCATTCTTCTCGTCTCTGCGCGAGCTGCGTTGCTTGGTGCGTCGCGAGTGCCGCGCGAGAACTAGCCTGACATCGTTGGAACGCTGGTCGTTTTCTACTTAGGCCTTGGTTCGCCTCAAAATTCCAAGTTTTTTCACTCTCTCTCCGTCACATCAATTTTTAGCCGTTTGTATGGAGTATTAAATGTAGGTAAAAAAAACTAATTGCACAGTTTAGTTAGAAATCACGAGATGAATCTTTTGAGCCTAGTTGGTCCACGATTAGACAATATTTGCCAAATAAGACGAAAATGATACTATTCATCAGTTTGAAATTTTTTTCAATCTAAACGTGGCCTTAGTATACTCCTACTTTATAACAGAGATTGCACATGGACGCGCGCGGAGGCTAACGTCACATGCATGTGACGCGTTAAGCATGCACGCGCTCAGCACTCTCACTGTCTCACACACGAATCCACGTGTTGGCGACCTCACGCCAGCGGAGCTACTGCCAAATCTTCGGAACCAGTACTTTGTATATATACAATTGAACATCGAGAGTTTTATTGATACAAGTGAACTTGTATTTAGGGGGGGGGGGGGGGGGGGGGGGGGGTTTGGCAGCCTCCAGAGGTGCCGAAGCCATTTTGAACTGTTGCTCTTTCCAAAAGGGTCTTGTTCCTCAATTTTTTTACTAGAAAACGGTTCCTCCTATAAAATATTTGGTAGAGAGCCGGAAGCAAAACTGGAAAAGAGCCCTACCAAACATGTCCTTATACGTACCGTACGGACTATGTGGACATGCACAACATGGTTCCGACGGTTCGTAAAGTAGTATGAGATTAGTTAGCCCCTCCTTTCGTGACTTAAAGGATGTATTGTTGTTTTCTTTAGGATCGTCTAGGGTAGAAAACAGTGGGTAGTGTACTTTTGGCGTTTGGAATAATACACATAGACATGTTCTAGAATAGAGTACGAGAGAGAGGAGTGAGGAGTGGGGTGCAAACCGTGAGGGTGGAGGAGCTCGACCTTGTGACGGTGACGCAGTGGTGGTGTAGTGTCACCGGCGGTGGACTTTCCGTCGCTGGCAGCACCCTTCTTGATCGGTCTAGGGTTAGGACGGTGGGTGGCGGCAGTGGCAGTGAACCTCGTGTTGTGTGCCCTGGCCCCCACCTCCTATTTATGGCGCTGTGCGACGGGGGCCCACCAGCCGTCTATGGGCTGGGCACCCCCGATCAGGGCGCAGGTCAAGGGCCCAGTTAGCCGTTGGGCTAACTGGTGGAGATCAATTCCAACATTTTCCCCCTTGATCTCATCTTATACTTTAACTTTAAACTTTGACTTTAATTGCTTTTACTTTTATTTGTTTCATCACAAATCAGTGTATAGAGCATGTCTCATCGTCACGGTCAGTCGCCGATAGATTTAACAGCTACAATACACATCTCTGATCTGAAACAGATTCTTAAACTTTGGGGCCCTTTATTGTCCGAAAATTATAGGCTATACCATAGACCCATGTCGACTGTGTGTTCTCTGAACACACTGGGTGGTAAGCCTTTGTTAAGCGGATCCGCAAGCACTTGCTTGTCACTTTTACCTTCAATACTTTTAGTATGATTCCGGACTTTCTCCTCAACAACGTATAACTTTAGTGTCAATGTGTTTGGCAGCACACTTGACTCATTGTTATAGGAGCAAACTACTTAAATGGTTATTGCTGTTGACAACCATTATCAATTCCGGGTTTAAGTTCCTTAACCATTTTGCCTGTCCCTCAGCCTCATATCATGCTATATTATAACTTTACATCACTGATGATAATAGAATTGTTTCCTTTTGGAGCTTTTCCACAATAAAACTCCAACTGCGAGTGTTAGCTACTATGTGGGTTTCACTAAACATCTCGCCAAAAATTTAACATTTGTACCCACAACTACTTGAGAGTACTTGTTCTTTCCTTTTAGCATGAGGCCGACATTTTTAACTCCATTCCAGTGATCTATATCTGGACTGGACTTTTGCCAAAACAACCCGGATATGTAAACTGTGTCAGGGCAAGGTCTTATCTTTGTACTCATTAAGCTTCTAACAGCTGAAGCATATAGGACGTCCATCTATAACAATCTTACATTATTTTTGGAACATCAAAGTTCTCAAAACTATTACCCTGACCATGAGAACAGGCGTAGGTTTACCCGTATAGGTACTTTATTTCTTTAGAAACTTTTCTTAGCATGCCTATGCGATAGTCATAATACCCCTTTTCTTTTATCTCGGTGAATTTCAATTCTTATAACGAGATACATTTCACCGAGAATTTTCTTATTGAACCTTGAGGACAAGAACTTCTTCTCATGCAGTAGATTGACATCACTATTAACAATTAAGGTGTCATCCATACAGGATTAGGAAATAAATTTCCCATTCCATAACTTTGTATAAACGTAATTGTCCTCTCATTCTCTTTAACCCAAAATTTCTAATTGACTCTTCAACTTTAATTGCCATTGTCTAGAGATTTGCTCCAGTCCATAAGAGATTTCTACAGATGGCATCCCTTACATTCTTTTCTTTTCATGACGAAACCGCTTGGTTGTGCCACGTAATTATTTTCATACAAATTCCATTGGGAAATGTTATCTTTACTTTCATCTGATGTGACTCAGATCATGATGTGCCACTAGCACTCATTGTAATCTATTCATTCGCTTCACGCAAAACTTTTGATTCAAGTTGCGCTCCACATCTTTACATATTTCCTTTGGAGTCACATTTTGTCTTGTAGACCCATTACGGCCTACTGTTTTGGCTCCTTAGGAATTTATTCTAGATCCCAAAGTATTATTGGTATTATCGATTTCATTTCATCTTTCTTTGCTTCTTGCCACTTGGACGAGTGAACGCCTCTCATGGCTTCTTCAAATCAGGTGGGATTACCCTCCATTTGAATTTCACTAATATAGACTTTATAATCGTCAGAAGTATCTGATTTTCTTATTCTTTGAGACTTTCTGGGGCCTTAGCTACTAGCATTTCTTGACCTTTATTGCCAAAAGACAATTGATTCTATAAGGTCCTGTGTAACAAGATCCTTGTTTACATTATTCATCCTCCTTGCGGAGTCAGGTTTCTTTGTACCATGCTCCCCCAGATTGTCCCATCTTTAATTTTCTTATTTTGGGTTCAATCTGCTAAAACTCATATGGTGCATTTAGCACCGCCTTTAAAACTCTGAACACGTCCAGTATAAATACTGGCTGACTATGCTATCTTTCTGTTGGAACTTTAAAAGGTCCATGAATTTAGCTATATCTTTACTTTAGGGGTATCGTTATTATGACCGTCTTACTCCCCCGACGATCACATTCATCTTTTATAGATCACTTTAGTATGCATCGCATTGTCTGAATTATGGGGAAGTATCTTTCTTAATTGTCTTTCTTAATTGATCTCACCTTTCTCCCCCTCGAAATGT
Source organism: Saccharum hybrid cultivar R570 (assembly GCA_038087645.1). NCBI lineage: Eukaryota > Viridiplantae > Streptophyta > Magnoliopsida > Poales > Poaceae > Saccharum > Saccharum hybrid cultivar. The sequence continues at coordinate 1,817,242 of JAQSUU010000563.1, read as the reverse complement.
GGTACGAACTTTTCTACCACATTTCGAAAACTATTCAGAACTCAAAACTATTCAGAACTCTTGTGAATGAGGAAACTTTGATTACTTTCTTCATCCACATGATTACATCATGTAAATGAAATTATTTCTTAATTCATTGGGAGTACTTTTTTCTCATTTCACTTCAAGAACTCAACAGAGTCTTTTATCATTAATACTGGGAGTACTTTTCCTCATTTCACTTCAAGAGCTCAACAGAGTCTTTTATCATTAATACTTTCGCAAGTCACGCTTGCATGTCATTCTTATCTTGAGGTTCGTCTGTAACTTTCTATTCTCCTTAAACTTAAACTAGGATAGCATAAGAGCTACCCTAATCTTTCTCCCTGTGCAGGATACACTCAAAGCACATGAGTCGTCACAGCTTTCTCCCGCCATGCAGGATAAATACTATGTCAAATTTCTCTCGCCATGCGGGTACTGTCACAAACTTTTCCCGCCATGCGAGATAATTTTCTTGAAGGGACATAAAAAGTCAATGTTGGCTCATAATCAATCAACAAATTTAGAAATAAATTCAAATACTCTTTAACACACATGCTTAATCTGACGTTGGTCAAATTAAAAATGCATGTCACTTATTACATTTCAAAACATGATGATTAAGTCTAGAATTATATTACTTATTACATCTTTTATTTTAAAGAGTATATAAAATACATCTCTTAAACTAAGCTCTTATTGCTTTATTTCTTTCTTGGATCAATATTCTAGAATTCTTTTCTTTTGAAACTATTCTTTAAAGAGACCGCAGTCCCTTACACAATGGTCTTCTTTCTGCAAAAAATGCACTTTTCATCTTCTGAGTCACAAGTACCCAGCTCATTTTCTTTTTCACCCTTCAAGAATAAAGGCATGAAGTTCTTTATCTGAAAACATTAATCAATAATCAACAATAATAAGCATGAAAATAACCCTACATTGGTCTGGTTAAAGACATGCACATTAAACTTTTAAATCTTTATGTTCTATTCTATATCACCGTTGGGCAGAAATAGAATAAAACAACATTCCTCTACATTAATTCCACATCACCGTTGGGCAGAAATGGAATTAACATATGAAAACTCAATTATTTTATAACCCTCTTCAAAATTAAATTCTCCCGTTGGTTCGAATTTAATTATGAAGATCATCATCATCATTGCAGCGGAAACATGAAAATACATTACATTCTGCTCGCTCTGGAGCATCTATTGTCTCTTATCTATTCTCTGAAAATTGGTCACTTTGATGCGGAATTCATCAGAGATTTAAACTTTAAACATAAAACTCATAGAATTATAATATTGTTATCATCAACGTTGGTCAGAAAATAACAATATCATAATCTTCTTTAAATTTAGGCTCATAAATTAACTTATAATATTGTTATCATCAACGTTGGTCAGAAAATAACAATATCATAATTTATATTAACCATAAATCAACTATTCCTCCAATTTCAATCAGAGGATAAACTTTTCATCATTTACTGAATGACTATAACTGCTCTTCAAATTAAATCCTTCTGTTGAATCGGATTTAATGAGAAGACAATCATCTTTAACTTTGCAGTGGAAAACGTTAATAAATTCCATAATTCTATTTTCCAGATACTCTTAGAATTCTTTCTATTCTCTGAAGAAAAATACTTTATTCTCTTTTCAGAAGTTTCTCTTTCTGCTTATCTAGTCTCTAAACAATTTATTCCGTTGGGTCAAAAATGAGTAGAGAACAAAACTATTAAAAATACTTCTGAAAAGGAATAAACAAATTCATAAACTTTACTTTGCAATTGGGCTGAAAACCTCCACGCGCACTGTGCTGCCGCGGCCCAGCTGAGCAACCAGCCCGAGGCCCAGCCGTGAACCTCCAGCGCTCGCCCTTGGCCCACTCGACGAAAAACGGCCCAAGGCCGACCCGCGCGCCATGCGCTCCCGCGTCCCAGGCCGCAACCTGGGCCTGGGCCGGGATTTCCTTCACCCTCTTGGGCCGAATGTTGGCCCGAGCGATCTCAGCCACAGATCATGATCCGACGGCCACCCTTGCGTTTCGGAGGAACAAAACTGGAGCCGCATCGGCCTCTCACAAAACCCTAGCTCATTTTTTCATTTCCTTTCCTCTTTGCCTTCTGACGCCGTAAGCAGCAGCGGGCGACGGTGGCCGTCCGGCAGCGGCGCGGTGGATGCCCCACCGGAGCGGGCGCCGACGGCTGCCCTTCCTTCCTCTCTACTTTCTCTTCCTCCTTCCCATTTCCTCTCTCAGCACTCGGCGCGGCAGGGGCAACGAACACCCTCGGTGGCCGGAGAAGAAAAGGTGGCGCCGCTGCGGCACCGCTCGCCGGAGTGCGCGTGCGGCCGGAGCCGCGCGCGGCGCCGTCGAGCGGCACCGCGGTGGTGCCCTTAGTGGCCCGAGCCCGCGCGCCGTGACAAGCGGCGGCTCTACTTCCTCACCGCGCGCCGGCGAGGCGACAACGTGAGTTCGTCTTCTCTTCCCGCACGCCAGCGGTTCTTCCCGCGCGTCGTCGAGACAGCGGCGGTTGTACTCTACTCGCGCGACGGACGATGTCCACGGCGCGAGGAAGACAAGGTAGGTCCGGGTAGGTTGCTCCCCTTTTTCTTCTTCTGTTCTTTCCTTTCACCGCCCGATCCAACATCGGGTAGTTAGGGTTAGGGTTAGGATTCATTAGGTACTCTTGCTTGATCCGATTCAACATCGGGTCAACAGGTTCTTGTTGTCTATTCTGTTGCCCCACACCCGACCTAGGGTTAGGGTTTCGGTTCCTCTTTGCCGATTCACATGGATCGGTTGATTTCTTTTCATTTGTTTTCTTCCTATCCCAACTGGATCCACACACTAGACAAGCTCTCGATACCATTGTTGTTTTCTTTAGGATCGTCTAGGGTAGAAAACAGTGGGTAGTGTACTTTTGGCGTTTGGAATAATACACATAGACATGTTCTAGAATAGAGTACGAGAGAGAGGAGTGAGGAGTGGGGTGCAAACCGTGAGGGTGGAGGAGCTCGACCTTGTGACGGTGACGCAGTGGTGGTGTAGTGTCACCGGCGGTGGACTTCCCGTCGCTGGCAGCACCCTTCTTGATCGGTCTAGGGTTAGGACGGTGGGTGGCGGCAGTGGCAGTGAACCTCGTGTTGTGTGCCCTGGCCCCCACCTCCTATTTATGGCGCTGTGCGACGGGGGCCCACCAGCCGTCTATGGGCTGGGCACCCCCGATCAGGGCGCAGGTCAAGGGCCCAGTTAGCCGTTGGGCTAACTGGTGGAGATCAATTCCAACATGTATCTCACCTGTTGCGATTCATTTCATTCCCATTTTTCTTCAAGGATCCAAATCTAGTGCCTAACGTCACTACTACACAAAATCTTTTGGGAGGCGTTTCCATTTTGGCGTCCGAGGCGGTTGGGCCTGTTGCCCGCCTCGGTTATTCGAGGTAAGGCAGCCGGCCCAGCAACCGTCTCGGTTAATGCTTAACTAAGGCAGGCAATGTAAGCAAACCGCCTCGGTTAATACATTAACCGAGGTGGTTGTTCTAAAGCAACGGCCTCGGTTAATCTTTATTAATCGGGTGCTAAGAATTGTTCCAAACACGTTTTTAGGAACAATTGAAATGATAGAGTATCGCCAAATTCTCTTTGGAAAGATAATATATAAGAGTTGATTTGTATAGGTTACAGAAATTCATCATTACATTGCTCACAATACACATCACCAAATGTCGTGCCACCAATTCTTAGCGCACAACAAATAGATGGAGATGCCAACTACATCTCGACAACATCGACCTCGGCGATATCCACACTGGAGACACCTTCGGGGCAGAGGATTCCTGTCACTGTAGCCATTTTGTGCTGCAGCATCTAACTAATCTTCAACCGGTCTTCGTCGTTGAGCTCCCAGTGCAATATCATGGTGCCTCGACCCTCTCCCGTTTGAAGCTCTTCACCACCATGCTCGCGCCTCGCTCGTAAATCCACCTAAGGCCTTATTTGGATGTACGTGTATTCACTTCAATCCACATGTGTTAAAGTGGATTGATATGTAGCTTAGTTTAATTTTACTCCAATCCACTTTAACACACGTAGATTGAGATGAATATATGTGCATCCAAACAAGACCTAAGTATCTAGAGGAGAATACATGCGAAGTCAGTCATATGCGTGCTACTAGCAATGATCTAGAGGAGAATACATGCGAAGTCAGTCATATGCGTGCTACTAGCAATGATTCAATCCAGTCAAAACGCATGTAAAAACAGGCAAGCAGCAAATGTCCAGGTCTACCCAGCAGGGACAAAGGCCGTCCCACGACATGCCACTAGCAGGCCTTCCCCACCCGCATCTCGCACCAGGCCACGTCCCGAGTCCCGACAATCACGTCCACGAAGATAGGGCAGGCCACACAGGCTCGACTCCCCGCTCGGGTTCGACGATAGTTAGCAACTGAAGCTGACCATGTATTTATCGTGGTTCAGAATTGCTGCGCCTTAATTGACTTACGGATTAAATGAACTGCTTATTAAATATATATGTTTCTTACAAGACGAAGATAATAGAGTTGCTAACTGGAACCGTCTTCACAATTTGACATCGAATTAGATGAGGTCCTCAAATTCCCCAGGATGTCTTAGAGAAAGATTATGGATTTTTTATAAAACTGTATGAATGAGTGTTTGACTGTCACCAACGTAGGTCACATTGGCACTGTGACCTTGAAAATGGTTCACTTAACAAACAATTCTTTGGAGCATGTTGATCTATGGTAGCTTCCATTTTCGTGCATCCATTTGTTACTGGGAACCGAACCTGAAAGATACTATGGAATGAGCATTATGTGTACCTCATATGCTAATCCTGGCAATGATTTTCCATTTTTCCATAGGCTTGCATCTATACATGAGACATCAATATTGAAAACTGCTACCTTCAGCTTGACCCTACTAATTTCCTATACATAGATTTCCATATGACGTTCCTAGAGGTGTGGTCTCCTGCAGGCAAGCACTCCTCACTGAAAGTAACAGGTACATCCTCCACTTTGTTTCAGTTCCTGTTGGAATTGGCGTAGTGTTGCATCTTGCTGGGCCTTCTTGACAGTGGCAGCAGTTGAAAGGATCAACCTGATCAGATGTGATAGTCAAGTTGGTATGCCAGTGCTCTTGGCGACTCAAGGAGCAGGAGATGGATTATGGTACCACATTGGATCATGGCTGCAGGGAGGGTATCCTGTCAGTATTGGACTTCCAGTTTTACAAAGAGGCAATTGATATCATATTGTATTTTTTTAAAAGAAAACAGGGTTATAACTACGGCAAGTTGATATAATGGCTACAAGTAGACATACGAAGATAGTTGTTGGTTGTACTTTGCTGATGTTTATGAAGAAGAGCTGTACAACTCAACAAAAATAATTAAATAACATGATCTATGTTGCTTTGAACAAGACTTGTATAATGTAAAAGGTCTCAGTTTGTTCACCGACGACAAGCAGAACAAGGTTGATGTTGCTTCAAGGTGTAGCATTGTTGTTTCAACTAGGCATTTTACTTATTGTTAGAATTGTCGAAGGGAAAACCTCAACAAATGATGAATAGTGGACACATGACCATGATGTTTGCTTGAGGATGTTTTTTTATTTGTTTCCGTTACTACGCATTCTTTGAATAAAATATTTATTTGCTCTTGCTTACAGACATCCAGCAAATGCTTGCATACCATTAAAAGTGGTCAGCTATTATTTTCTTCCCGTTGCAACGCACGGGCCAATCCTAGTGAGAGATAAATTGAGACCAAATTTAAGCATTTAGAGACTGCAATCAATAGTACCTGCAATCAATAGTACCTGAGCCACTGACTTCCCTCTAGCCTTTGCAATCTCTTCCAAAAGTCTAGACTGCAGTACTGAACTTGATCTACTTTGGCCTCCTAGGGGAGAGTAACCCAGTCACATGGATACCCTTATCTCTGCAGAACTCAATTAGTTTTTTCTGCTGCCAAGATGGATTCAGTTCAACCTACAGATACAGAACATTGACAATAGGTAATAACAGGAGTCAAGGGCAACGATAGTGCCGTTGGTGGCTACATATCCAGTTGAATGTTGATCCAATCTAGACAAACCTGATTTACTGCTGGTGGGATTTTCGTAACAGCAAGGAGCTCCTGCAGCTTCTTTGTGGTGAAATTGCTAACACCTGTCATGTGGGGGCGCAGCTACTCACGGAACCAAAGGGCCCGAGACGTGCGGCGCGCGCGGGAACGCCAGCACGACGCGGTCACGGAGCGCACGGGAGCGGAGGCCGGTTTAAGAAGTGGCTAGATTAGGGGAGAGCCAATCAAGGGGCCTCCATTCTAGGAGTGATTAGCTGGAGTTGTTAGGCCATTGGCCTATAAGAGTTATGTAACGCCATTTGGAGGATCAAGCAAGAAAATTATCCCAATTCCCTCCTTCTCTCTGAACCAACGAGCCGAGGGGCAAAACCTCGCTCACCACGGAACGCGGCTACGAACTCCGTAGCCGGGGACCTGCTACTCGAGGATTTAACGCCCTTACAGCCTGGTACCACGATCCAGACGATCCGAACCCAGCCGATCCTCATCTCCACCACAGCCGCCACGCCCAACCTCCGCTCCGGCCTCGCCACGCCGCGCGCCTGCCATGGGTGACCACGCGCCAACGCTGCCACCGCTGCCACGATATAGGCGACCCTGGACTCCCTCGTCGCGTTGATCAAGACGCTCCAAACCTCCATTGAAGCCAATGCCCAGGCAATTCAACGCCTGGACGCTGCCGTGCGGCCCCCGGGGGTTCGTCGACGTCCTCCCACCCCGGCTCCGGCACACATCATCAAGATTGCCCGCCCCGCTTTCAAAAGATGGATTTCCCGCGCTACGACGCAAGTCTGATCCCTTAATTTTCATCAACCGCTGTGAATCTTATTTCCATCAACAGCGGATCATGGAGGAGGAGAAGGTTTGGATGGCGTTGTACAATCTCGAGGATGGCACCCAGCTGTGGTACTATTAGGTCCAGCAGGATGAGGGCACACCCTCCTGGCGCGTCTTCAAGGAGCTCCTCCACCTGCGCTATGGGCCTCCCCTTCGGTCCAACCCGCTGGGCGAGCTAGCGGCGTGCCACCATACCAGTACCGTGGAGGAGTACCAGGATCGGTTCCAGGCACTGCTACCGCGCGCCGGTCGTCTAGACAAGGAGCAGCGCGTCCAGCTGTTCACGGTGGCGCTTCAACCACCGCTTAGCCACGATGTGGAGATCCACAATCCCCGGTCGCTGGCGGCGGCCATGAGTCTCGCCCGGAAGATCGAGCTCCAGAACAACTACGTCGTTCCGGACGCAAGGGCTCCATCGTGTGATTGTCCTCTTATGCCGGCCCCCGCAACGCGCCTCGCACTGCCGGCGCCCCCAGTCGACAAGGCTGCGCCCGCCACGGTCACGGTGGAGGGCCGACCGGTGAAACGGCTGACCCAGGCGGAACCAGAGGAGCGCCGCCACCTCGGATTCTGCTGCAACTGCGACGAGAAGTACGGGCGAGGCCATAACCGCGTCTGCAAGCGGTTGTTCCTCCTCGACAGTGTGGAAGACGATGACGGCGACGACGACGCGGGGGCGGACGGGACGCCGGCCGCGGAGGTAGCTCCTCTCTTCTCCCTGTACGCGGTCGCGGGGGTGCTAGTCTGCGATACGATGCAGATCCAAGTGGCGCTGGGCGACACCACCCTCATCGCGCTCCTCGACACTGGCTCTACCCACAACTTCATCGCTGAAGCCGCAGCACTCCGCACGGGGTTGCCACTCCAGCACCGTCCTCGGCTCACAGCGATAGTGGCTAACGGCGAGAAGGTCACCTGCCCCGATGTCCTGCGGCAAGCGCCGATCACCATCGACAACAATGAGTTCCGCGTCGATCTCTTCGTGATGCCTCTCACCGGGTACGACAAGGTCCTGGAAACATAGTAGATGGCCACCCTCGGACCGATCGTCTGGGACTTCACCGAGCGCACTATGTCGTTCAAGCACCACGGGCGCGACGTCTGCTGGGCGGGCGTGGCGATGCCCAACGCACCCGTTCTCCGCGCCACGACGGCCAGCAACTCCCTCCTAGACGAGCTGCTGGCCTCCTTTGGGGACGTCTTTGCCGAGCCCTAGGGGCTGCCCCCCAAGCACGCCTGCTACCACGCCATCATCCTCAAGTAGGGTGCGCCACCGGTGGCAGTCCGTCCATACTGGTACCCGGCGGCTCACAAGGACGAGCTGGAGCGGCAGTGCGCTGCCATGATCGAGCAGGGCATCGTCCGAGGCAGCGAATCGGCATTCTCCTCGCCGGTACTCCTTGTCAAGAAGGCGGACAGCTCGTGGCGCTTCTGCGTCGACTACCGTGCCCTGAACGCGCTCACGGTGAAGGACACGTTCCCCATTCCAGCCGTCGACGAACTCCACAGCGCGAGGTTCTTCTCCAAGCTGGACTTGCGCTCTGGATATCACCAGGTGCAGATGCGGCCGGAGGACATCCACAAGATGGCGTTCCGCACCCATGACGGCCTCTACGAGTTCTTGGTTATGCCGTTCGGGCTGTGCAACGCCCCAGCGACATTCCAAGCCCTCATAAACGATGTACTCCGCCCGTTCCTTCGTCAATTTGTACTTGTTTTCTTTGATGACATTTTGATCTATAGCAAGACATGGGCGGATCATCTCCGGCACCTCCGCATCATTCTCTCTGAGCTTCGACAACACCAGCTCTTCGTCAAGCGCGCCAAGTGCGCATTCGGTGCCATCTCCGTCTCATACCTCGGCCACGTCATCTCGGAAGCGGGCATCGCCATGGACCCGGCCAAGGTATAGGACATCCATGACTGACCGGTGCCGTGCTCGGCGCGTGCGGTGCGCGGCTTCCTCAGCTTGGCGGGGTACTACCGCAAATTCATCCACAACTACGGCTCCGTCACCATGCCGCTGACAGCCCTCCTCAAAAAAGACGGGTTCTCCTGGAATGAGGCAGCGGCCGCGGCGTTCGACGCGCTCAAGGCCGCGGTCACCTTGGCCCCGATCCTGGCGATGCTTGACTTCACTAAGGATTTTGTCGTCGAGTGCGACGCCTCGTCGCACGGGTTCGGTGCGGTGCTCATCCAGGACGCGCACCCGATAGCATTCTTCAGCCGCCCCGTCACGCCCCGCCATCGTGCCCTTGCCGCTTACGAGCGGGAGCTCATCGGCCTCGTCCATGCCATCCGGCACTGGAGGCCGTACCTGTGGGGCCGCCACTTCATTATCAAGACGGACCACTACAGCCTCAAATACTTGTTGGATCAGCGGCTGGCGACCATCCCCCAACACCACTGGGTGGGGAAACTGTTGGGCTTCGACTTCTCCGTCGAATACAAGCCCGGGCCGGCGAACGCGGTGGCGGACGCTCTGTCTCGCCGCGACACGGACAAGGGTCCGTCTTCGCCTTCTCGGCTCCCCGCTTCGACTTCGTCATGGGTCTCTGACAAGCGCAGGTCATCGACCCGGCTCTCGTCGCCATCCGGGACGAAGTCCGCGCAGGCTCCCATGGGGCGCCGTGGAAGGTCATCGATGAGATAGTGCAGTTCGCACCGGCACCCCCCTCGTCCAGGAGATCATAACTGCTGTTCACGAGGACGGACATGAGGGGGTCCAGCGCACGCTTCACCACCTGCGGCGCGATTTTCATTTCCCTGACATGAAGCAGCTGGTGTAGGATTTCGTGCGCGCCTGCGTCACTTGTCAGCGGCTTTCATCCGGCGGGCCTGCTCCTTCCCTTGCCGGTGCTAGAGGGCGTCTGGACGGACATCGCCCTCGATTTTGTGGAAGCCCTGCCTCACGTACGGGGCAAGTCAGTCATACTGATGGTGGTGGACAGGTTCAGCAAATACTGCCACTTCATCCCCTTGGCACACCCGTACTCCGCCGAGTCCGTCGCCCAAGCGTTCTTCACCGACATCGTACGCCTTCACGGCGTCCCCCAGTCCATGGTGTCCGACCGCGATCCGGTTTTCTCCTCGACGTTTTGGCGCGAGCTCATGCGCCTGATGGGCACAAAGCTGCACATGACCACTGCTTTCCATCCCCAGTCGGATGGGCAATCGGAGGCCGCCAACCGCGTCATCATCATGTACCTACGCTGCCTCACTGGGGTTCGGCCGCGACAATGGCTGCGATGGCTTGCGTGGGCGTAGTTTGTCTTCAACACCGCCTACCACACCTCGCTGCGGGACACGCCGTTCCGCGTCGTCTATGGGCGCGATCCGCCATCCATCTGGTCGTATGAACCGGTGGACACGAGGGTGGCCGCCGTCACCAAGAGCATGGAGGAGCGTGAGGAATTCCTCGTGGACATCCGCTACCGTCTCGAGAAGGCTCAGATGATCCAGAAGCGGCACTACGACAAGAACCATCGCCACGTGGCGTACCAGGTCGGCAACTAGGCGCTCCTCCGACTCTGCCAGCGCGTGGCTGCGTCTCTGCCTCAGAAGGTCACCGGCAAGCTCAAGCCTCAGTACTTCGGGCCCTACCGCGTCACCGAGTTGATCAATGCGGTCGCTGTCCGCTTGGCTCTTCCTCCTTGTGCACGGCTCCATGATGTCTTCCACATCGGCCTCCTGAAGAAGTTCACAGGGCCGCCACCGGATGCTCCCCGACCGCTACCGCCAATTCACCATGGAGCGGCTGTTCTGGAGCCGGAACGTGCTGTTCGGTCGCGCCTAGCTCGCAGTGTGCGCCAGGTCCTTGTCCAGTGGAAAGGGGAGTCCGCAGCGTCGGCCACCTGGGAAGACATCGAGACGTTCACCGCCAAGTACCCCGCTTTCCAGCTCGAGGACGAGCTGTTCCTCGACGGGGGGAGAGATGTCATGTGGGGGCGCAGCTACTCACGGAACCGAAGGGCCCGAGACGTGCGGCGCACGTGGGAACGCCAGCACGACGTGGCCACGGAGCGCATGGGAGCGGAGGCCGGTTTAGGAAGTGGCTAGATTAGGGGAGAGCCAATCAAGGGGCCTCCATTCTAGGAGTGATTAGCTGGAGTTGTTAGGCCATTGGCCTATAAGAGTTATGTAATCGCCATTTGGAGGATCAAGCAAGAAAATTATCCCAATTCCCTCCGTCTCTCTGAACCAACGAGCTGAGGGGCAAAACCTCGCTCACCACGGAACGCGGCTACGAACTCCGTAGCCGGGGACCTGCTACTCGAGGGTTTAACGCCCTTGACAACACCAATCATTTTAGCAAGGCCTAGCCGATGGCATTCCTCCATTGCCTGCCAGACGCCGCTCAGGTCCATCGGCACGATGTCCTCCCTTTTCAATGGGAAGTAAGGCTTGCTAGGTTTTATGGCCATGGGCCAATGAACAAGGTACAAATCAACGTATTCCATTTTAAGGTTCCTGCAATATAAGCTAGTTACAAAACTAACATTTGAAGACGCAAAGTATTAGCTTGTGGTGTTGTTTTTTTTGGCATAGCGCATTTTAATTTCAAACATCATTTTTTTTTTCTCCCTTGGAATGTGTTGAAGATTGACTGATTTGCAGAAACCTCAATCCCGCAAAGATTACGACTGATCTGACGAACAATGAGTGATCCAAGGTGTGCATACGTGCTGAACAAGAACTAGTTCCATACCTAGAAGAAGGCTAAGCGCTTCTGCACGAATTGGAGTCAGTCCCTTTGTCTTTGGAGTATTATATAGGTTTATTAGTTTACGGCTGCACTTTCTCCATATATAGAAACAAAAAGGTTCAAGTTTGAACTTGATTCCTATAAAGTATATGGAACATTAACCGTGTCCTTACGAAGATGCACAGTGCTAGATTTTGACAAGGAGTCAGCAATAATGCAAAACTGAGCTCGGGAAGCTTACTGCAAGCTCTCCATGAGGGAAGGGAGAACGAGGTGCGGGTGGCACTGCGTGCACCACACTTTGGTCGTCACGAACAACTCCGCCCTGGACGCCACGACCCCGCGGCGCACCGCCTCGGCCACGGCCTTGCCGACAGCCGACTCGGAGCCGTAGAGCGCCGCAGTGTCCAGGTGGCGGTAGCCGAGCTCGAGCGCGGCGAGCACGGAGGCCCTGACGTCGTCCGCCACGAACGGGTAGGAGAACGTGCCGAGACCCACCGCCGGAACGCCAGGAGGGAAGTGTGGGATCTTCGAGGTGCCGGCGCTGGTCCACCCCACCCCCGCTGGTGCTGCCATGGCCGGCGCTCTTGGTTTGCCAGTGATTATTTGGTGGGTGGTGTGACGATCCACCGATCCCGCGGCCGCTGTGCCGATGAAATTATTCAAGTTGCTCGATCGGTCTCGAGCCGGGCAAGGGTTGACTTGAGTGAGCCGTCGTTGTCCAGATGCGCTCTCAGCATCAGCGACTTGCAGTTGGGCTGCCAGCCCGTCACCTACAAGGCTACAATCTGCCAACGACCGGACCGGCACAACGTCTGGTCGTTCACCAGTCACCAGCACCAGCGAGCTGGCGCCGGCCGGCGTCCTGTTCCGGCCGCCGTCGAGCATCAGGTCGATGTTTTGCCTCGCCCGGCAGCCGCTCGGCCGGCCCGTGATATCACCGCTGCCATAGTGGCCGCTGACCAGGTTGTACTGATTAAGGATGAAAACGGAACGGAAATATCCCGAACCGAACCGCATCGTTTTCTGTATTTTATCCGATCGAATTCGTATTTTTGTGTCCGACTTTACCGTTTTCGCTTTCGTTTTCGTATTTCAAATATAAAAGTAGAAAACGGTTTTGACATTTTCCGACCGTTTCCGACCGTTTTCTACTTTTCTACTTTTAATTCGGAATATCCCGAATTCAAAATTCAGTTTAAACCGAATTTTGTTGTCAATCATTATTGTTCAGGCAACTAGGCAAAGGCAAGTATGGAGCACTAATGCTCATTGGCCTCATTATATAGGCAGCTCACCCCCGTCGCGCCTCCCTGAGTCGTCGACGTAGGACTAATCACCTCGCACGGTGCTGTATGCTTGTATGGCTACATCTGGCTTTACGCGGTGCTGTTGTTGCATTGTATGTGACTGGGCCGACCAAAAGAGAGAGCGCTAGATAGGCCAGGCGTTGTTGCTATCTTTTCTAGTCTAGTACCGATGGCATCTCAAATTTTCCTCTTTTTTCTTTTTTTCTTTTCTTTTTTTCTCTTGTCAAAGAAACCAAATTGATAAGTCTGCTCTCTTGCACTCGAAATTTGCCATAATGACACTTGTTAATTGTTATGCATTGTGGATCAGTATTCCGTATTGAATTTTCGTATACCGACCGTGTTCGACATAATTTCGCTCGAATTGGTTCGTTTTCGAAATTCTTGATATTCCGTAAGTTCGCGTTCGTTTTCATGTCCGGCTTTACCGTTTTCGTTTTCGTTTTCGTATTCAAATATAAAAATAAAAAATGGTTGAGGAGTTTTCCGACCATTTCCGACCGTTTTCATCCTTAGTACTGATACGCGGTGCAACCGTGCGGGTGCAGTGACCTTCGATAGGTTCCACGCAAGGAAACCAACCAGCTGAACCCAACCAGCTGAACGGCACGGAGGACACCATGGTCTGGAGGTGGTCTGCAGACGGCGCGTACTCTTCAAGGTCGGCATACAGAGCACTCCACTCGGCCTCGCACCCCATCTCTGGGTGCAAGAGGATCTGGGGAGCCTGGCCACCGCTACGGGTCAAAATTTTCCTCTAGCTTGCGGTACGACGAAGATATTGGACTGCGGACCGACAAACACGGCACGGCCTCGACGTGCCCGATCACTGCTTCCTATGCGACCAGGAGCAAGAGACGATCAACCATATCGTAGCGTCATCTTCCTTCCACACGGGCTTGGTGGAACATCCTGGTGACACTTGGTGCAAACGCTTCCCAAGTGGGTAGGGACACCATCCTTGGTGGAATTGAACTCATGGCGGACACTGGACTGGTGACAAAAGGTGGGGAGCAGACTCTCTGTTCGCACTTGTAACATGGGAGTTATGGAAAGAGAGAAACAGAAGATGCTTCCGCAACACCTCCTGCACGGTACCACAGCTCCTCGCACACATCAAGCTCGTCGCAGATTAGTGGATCAACGCTGGCGCGAAAGTTAGGTTGTCTATTGCGTGAGTAGTCGCCATGTACTTAGTTCGCTTGGTGGGATGAACTCATTGTAAGCCCCGCCTAGTGCACCCGAGCGGCGCGTCGATGTAAAAACCCTACTTCTCAATCTTAATACAATGACGTGCAGACCTTTTATGTATTCAAGAAAAAAAAAAGAAACCAACGAGCTGACTTAGCAAAGTTATTTATTACATGACATGAAAAATTTTCTTTATTTTGACTTTGAGGTACAGCATGACACCCACTCAAATAAGTGATGGATCATTCTATTAGACATATATCAAAGAGGATCTCCTGAAATCCATCTTATAAACATTTTTTGGCACTCCAAGGGCTTATACATTGGTGCAATATGCCCAGCACCCTGCAAAATATTATACACACAATATTATTTCAAGATTGTGATATAAAATGTACTAGTGCATATAACTACACATAACAAATTTTCAGAGTAAACCGGATCCTGATTCAATTAGTTGTGTTTTGGAAAAGAAAACATTTTCCTATAGCACTTAACTACCTTCACAGTGGCATATGTTAGTCCGCTCGCGTAACTCCTTGTGAATCTATAGGAAGAAACAAATTAACTAGTTAGAGGAATATAAAAGTAAATGCAGTATTAATGGAACAATATTATCTGCCAGAATGTCGTTCAATTTTTGCTTAAGAGTTGCATGTCTGGTGAGATTGGTCATTTATTTGAGAAAAAATGTGGTGGTACTTTAGAACAGATTTTCGAAAGGCCCATTTACAACTTTCCATGTCATAAACTAAATAGCGATGTTGCATGTATATGTAACGGAATTTCAGAAGAAAAATATATTTGACAAGAAAACATTCAACA
Organism: Saccharum hybrid cultivar R570; assembly: GCA_038087645.1. Classification (NCBI taxonomy): domain Eukaryota; kingdom Viridiplantae; phylum Streptophyta; class Magnoliopsida; order Poales; family Poaceae; genus Saccharum; species Saccharum hybrid cultivar. Next base: position 1,802,227 of record JAQSUU010000563.1, on the reverse strand, counting down.
GGAGTATAACTTAATTGTTGAGGGTTCTGTCAGCCAAAAAACCAAATGAAGCGACGTTTTAGAATGAGAAATCGTGTGGAAGCATGCATGCTCCTTACCCAGCAACTTGTCCATCAACATACCATGGTCGCCAATCGTCTATGATGGTCAAGTCGAGGTACCTAATCCATGCTTGTGTGCCAACAACGGGTGCAGTGAGATCGTGATCTCCGCTACACAATAAGTTAATTGCTCAAACAATAATTCCAAATCCTTAGATAAGCATGTCAACAGATATAGAAAAAAAAAATCCAGTTCTTAGCTGGCCCAACAACATTGCAAACATTGTAACATCCATGTATGACTATGCAGTAATCTACAATCTGCGAAATAGAAGGCCCTGCTTTCCTGGGTCAATTACCTGTAGATCAGCGCCCTGTATCTTTTTGTGGCTAGCCTTGAATGGTACACCACTACACTATGGATATCATAGTCGTAAGGCAATTCACGGTTTGCTCGTTTCCACGCTCCAATTGTCCCCTGGAATAATGTAGAGATGCTCAATGTCAAAACCAAACTAAAAGTAAAATATGCCCTTTGTTTCCTCAAAAAAAAAGGGGTATATATATACCGTGCGTGCTAACTACTGCTAATACCTTGCGGACACCAAGGCTCTCTTGAATTGTTTCATCGTTTCCCCAAATGTAGGATAGACTATACAAAGCTTCCTGCGGCCAAAGGAAAGTGTGGGTCAGATAAGCGGACAAGGACTTAATAGTGAATGGACAAGGAGATTGAATTAGTTAAAGGGATACTCAACTCTACATTTGAATCCAAACAGAAAATCTACAGATTCTAGCATCAGCCTACTCATTCGATCTGTCTCTGCCACAGTCTTGGGGCTCCACAGGTCATCCTCTGGGCAATAAGGATCCAGGATGTGTTGGCCATTGATATCCCGTGTGCACTGCATTGTCATGATTTAGGCGGTAATTCATGGGAACCACATGTCTGGTCATGATTTGATACAGGAACACATAAGCACAATTCATGGCCCCAATTGATGCATAGGCTACTAAAATGTCTGATCCATGTGACACCCTGGTTTAGTTACTCAAAGAAAATACGGAGTATGTCTGATTAAAATATTTGAGAAGCCAGCGCCATAAGCTTAGTTAATTTTCTCTCTGACATGTAATTTTGAATATAGCTATTTGTAATACTATGTTTGCAGAAGGCATAACAATTTGTATATAATGGTAATATATCCAATGATGCCATTTCACATGATCAACATGATTTGCATATAATGAGCTCTGTGTTACATACATAGTACCAAATATATATCCAAGGAGTACTCACATTGTCGATAGCTTGGATAGCCTCTGCGCATACAGCATTGGATGGGGCACTATATTTTCCACCACAGTTCTCCCTAGCGTTCTGCAGGTAAAATTATTTGTATTTTTAATGTGTGAAACATATATGATATATAGGGTAATTTTGTTTTATCAAAATCATGCATTTTAACTGCGTGGTTACTTCTTGTTCGGAATAAGCTTAAAGTTTATCTTTAGAGAATCTAGAACCATAGTATGAAAGTGAGCTTTCATGAGATGATGGATGATTACCTCGTAAAGTTCATCTGATACAAGTCCCATGCCATGAAGAAATGGAATTCGGCCGTCTGTATCAAACTGCTCGTCAGTCAACGGGTTGCCAGCAATGTACCCCTGAGTCGAAGGTAAAAAAAAAAGGAGCGAATTGTTCATAACTTCATATGTTCTATAACCAACCCAGCCTTGAAAATTAACCTTCTTTATTCATATCTTATTGATTCTTTGAGATTCCTTATTCTTGTAGATTAGTTGATTTTTTATAATCAAAATCCAAATTAAATACATTCCCACATAGTAGAACACGCACAAAACTGGTATGTTCATTTATAAACCTTTCATGTTTATGGTCTGAATGGGCTTATTCCCGAACAAAAAAAACAGAAGGAAAGAAATAGATTCCTATTTTTTCACTAAAAATAAAAAAGGATTGTTTCAAAAGTATATAAATGGACAATCTTACTAATAATCTAGGTAACCTTGGGGGGTAAATATCTTAATTAAGGCCCTGTTTGTATTCATGGGGCTAAATTTTAGCTCACCCATTTTAGTCACCTTTTAGCCTTCATGGATCCAAACATGAGGGCTAAAAGTAGGGGCAAACTTTAGCTCACCCTTTTTCCATTAGCCCCTCCAAGGTGGGCTAAAGATGGCTAAAAGTGGTCTTATGGGGCAAAAGACGCATATTACCCTCACCCACCCCTTTTAGTCCTATGAATGGGTATTAAGGGCAAATGTGTCATGGTAGAGTACAGTGCTAATTTTTAGTCCTGGATCCAAATAACCCCATGAGCTAAACTTTAGCATCTTTATTCTAAGGGCTAATCTTTAGCCCAGGCTAAAATTTAGCCCCATGGATCCAAACAGAGCCTTAATAAGAGATGTTTCAGCAGACCTTGAGATTGGAAAGTGTCTTTTCACCGAGTTCTATGCCTGCAAGTTGTAAACATGTCTACTGTTAATAGAAGCTCCATCATGTGTACTTATAAAATGACTGCAGATGTTTAGTAGACATCAAAATATATCTCTGTCTAGCTGGGCCTAGCTGGACGACTATTCTTCGTTACCATCACTGGATGGCTAAACGTATATTAGCAATTATTGTATCCCTCACGGGTAATATTATATTAGAACAAAACTTTGAGTGGTAGATGGTAAGTCTAAATCAAATGTGTGGTCATTGTCTAAAAAAAATCAAATGTGTGTGGTAGGCGTGATAGTATGTCTAAATCAAACATTGTGGTTTTGATTCAGAGACATCATCTTTTACGAGTAATAATGGCCATAGTGTGGCTTCAATGTATTGTCCATTCACTCATTGTAGATCAAAAAATGTGCACCCAAGTTAAAGTAAAAATCCCTGATGTACAGAGGGAAGCTTACTTCTGTCAATTTCTAATGTAAGAGTAGGAATGATGAGACCACTGTATGAATCTCCAGCGATATAAAGAGGATTCGACAGGAACCGGGGATGGTCTTGGAGCCACTGCACACAACAATTCTCTTTAGAGAAAAACATACAGAAGGTTGCGTTTTCATCTGTGCAGAAAGCTCAACCTTTGTCAGAAAAATGAGTAGCTGCTTCACTGCTTTGGTGTCACCGGTCTTTAGCCCTTCCTTGGACTTGGCGTACGAGAACCCAGTCCCCACAGGCGAATCCACAAATATGATGTTGCTCACCTGCGAAACCACACAACTATATTGTTCACAAACCAAGAACCCAAGATTCAGAGGAGCTGAGGCGCATATGCTCCGTGAAATGGCATTGTTGTGGCGAACTGAAGGGACGCACCTTGGTCCATGTCTCAGGTCGGTAGAGCAGAGTGGGGAATCCATCTCTGTAGCCTTGGGCATCAAATTGTAAGGGTCCTATCTCGTAGGCAAGGCCGGAGATGCCGGAGCAGCCTGGGCCGCCGGACAGCCACAGCAGCAGCGGGTCCTCGTCGGGGTCGTTCTCCGAGCGCACGAAGTAGTAGAAGAGCTGCACGCCGTGCTGCTCCTCCACCTCCACGTACCTGCATCGCAACGCAGCCGCCAGGCGCCAGCCCGCCCCCGCGCCGGACGTGAGAAGAGAACCTGCGCGGTTTGCGGGGAGGGATCACGGCAGGCAAGCACCTACCCGGTTTCGAGGTAGAACGGGAGTGGCCCGTCGAACCCGCGCATGCGCGTGACGACGTGGCCGCTGCCGCCGGCCGCCGGGAGCTGGAGGCTGCCGAGGATGAGGACCCACTGCGACAGCGGCGGCAGCAGCAGCATCCACCTCTTCCCGCCACTGTTCCGCATGGCTGTTAGCTCCAGCTGATCGAGTGTCAGTCCAAGGCTCCAAGGTCCTTGACGCCTTGTCGGCACTCGGCGGCGGCAGCGGTGATAAATAAAACCCCGCCGGGCGCGTGGAACAGCGACGCGGGGGGGGGGGGGGGGGGGGGGGGGGGGGGGGGGGGGGTGGTTGGCGGGTGGGCAATCGGGTGGGCAATTGTAATCTCGCAGCTGGCACCATCAAGGGCAATTGCAAGACTACTCTAAAACGATAGGGGGGTTGGTGGGTGGGCAATTGTAATCTCGCAGCTGGCATCATCAAGGGCAAATGTAACACTACTCTAAAACGATACTCTAAAGATTTAGAGTATAAATATAGAGTACAAATTGTTGCACTGTGTACTTAAAATGATACTCTATCATTTCTCTCACTCGATATTTAGAGTAGTACAGTGCTTACTCTATACTCTTTAGTGGCGGGCCCCACTAGCTAAACAAAAGGGAAAAAATGCTATAACTCACAAACCAAAAATCTAAATTAAATTTCGATTGCACCATTAAATTCGTCTCAATAAATCCTTCAAAACTAGATCACACAGATATATTTAGATAAAGTGACAAGTGGGTTCCACAGTGAATAGAGTGGATAGAGGATGATATAGAGAATGGATGGGTGCGGAAGAATTAAGTATAGAGGAGAAAATCTTGCTGAGTAGGACGTATAGAGGATGAATATAGAGGTCCATGAGTGCGGGTAGTCTAATGTCGCAGCTGGCATCATCAAGGGCAATTGTAATCTCGCAGCTGGGGGGTTGATGGGTGGGCAATTGTAATCTCGCAGCTGGCATCATCAAGGGCAATTGTAAGACTACTCTAAAACGATACTCTAAAGATTTAGAGTATGAATATAGAGTAAAAACTGCTGCACAGGGTACTTAAAACGATACTCTATTCTTTCTCTCACTCTATATTTAGAGTAGTACAGTGCTTACTCTATACTCTATAGTGGCGGGCCCCACTAGCTAAACAAAGGGAAAAAATGCTATAACTCACAAACCAAAAATCTAAATTAAATTTTGATTGCACCATTAAATTCGTCTCAATAAATCCTTCAAAACTAGATCACACATGGATATATTTAGATAAAGTGACAAGTGGGTTCTACAGTGGATAGAGTGGATAGATGATGATATAGAGGATGGATGGGTGCGGAAGAATTGAGTATAGATGATAAAATCTTGCTGACTAGGACGTATAGAGGATGAATATAGAGGTCCATGAGTGCGGGTAGTCTAATGTCGCAGCTGGCATCATCAAGGGCAATTGTAATCTCGCAGCTGGCATCATCAAGGGCAATTGTAATGTCGCAGCTGGCATCATCAATTGGCTATAAGCTAGTGTGTGGACCAGTACGTGCATGCGGGTGGAGAAACTGGGCTGGAGCGTGTATCAAATGATGTTTGCACGTGGGCTGCTACGGTGCTATATAAGTATTTTAAGTCCAGAAAGCTAAGAAACTCAATGGGCTATGGAAAATTATGTAGGCCAAGGAGGGGCCGGAGCCGAGTTTCGCCCCCACTAGGCTCCGTCCTTGCGCGTGGACGATATCCCTGATATGTGGCTGAGCAGACCGAGCATTCAGACATTCACTCATTTTGTTGATGCGTGTCTCCCGAGACATCCTTGCGTGGTTGTGCCAGGCCCAACGGCTTCCTCCTTGGCTCTCGATCTGGCTTGGCCCAGAAAGCGCATTATCATCTAGCCGTTGGATCGAACTGTTGGGACACGTGGCTCGTATCCCTACTGGGCCTGCATGAGCCGTCTGTGCAGCCAGACTGCATGTAATTTTTTTTCCCGTTTATGAGTCTCTCTAAATGAATATACAGTCAACAGCCTATGGTCGTGTGCCTTTAGAGCAAGGCTAATAATATAGCCGACTCTTAACCCTTACAGTCTATCTCTCGGCCCACCTATATAGTAGTTACATCTTTATTATTAATATATTAATAATACATGGCCCACTTATCTCTCTCACAGGGTTTCTTAGTTCTTTTGCCTCTCCTTCACTCTCTCCTCCACCTCAGCATTCAGCATGCTTTATAGCCCCTTATTATACTTGCTCTTATGTAGGACTACATGCCAGTTACAGGTAAAATACACTAGTCCCTTGTATCATATACGATTTCATATTAGATGTCACGGAACCGCCCAAATTATAAGAACAAAAGTACAAAAACAATCGCCGGAGCAATTAATTTCCTGTACTTAAGCTCCTATAACTCCGGTAGTCCAATAAAATCACGAGGGATTTCAAACCAACCAACATACAAGCCAAGATCGTAGTGGTCCAACATAACAGGTCATATGTTACATCCATTTCATAAATACTTCAACATATATCGGAGTTCAGTAGAGTTATTACAACTCAAGTTCAAAAGTAGCGGAAGCAAAGTAGTTTGAAACTAATATCACCTTAATTTAAATACATGCCAGTACCAAGGTCAATTTTCCTATAAAAGCATGAGAGATAAGATAGCTCAGAAGGATCATGCCCATGATCACACTCCACCACTACAGCCGGAGTCTTTCAATTCTTGCAGTAGCTATGATACATCACAACCTGCAACAAGTGGGAATAAACCCTGAGTACGAGAAGGTACTCAGCTAGACTTACCCGTCATAAACCAAAAATAATGACACCAAGGAGTATGCAAGGCTTTCTTTCAGTGGGCTAGCTTGACTCATTTGCGAAAAGCATAAGTTATCATGAATAAACTAATTTAAGTCCTTTTGCAACATATTTATTATAACCTATTCAATCTAGGTAAGCACCTATGCTAAAGCAATCACTTGATTAACCATTAACATCAAAGGTTACCATCTCAGGTTTAGCATTTTCAACATTATCCACATAACCATCTGTGTTCCATCATCATTACTACGATGCAGTAACTCGAGTCAAATGCTCACTATCCAGGAGCGATGGCGATTCGAATCGATTATTAACCAGCTGGTAATTTATTCCTCACACAAACCTCACTCACCCGCTAAAGTGAGGTATTGGTCACCGAGTCAACCATTCAGGTAAAGTCGCGAGCTTGCCAGGAACCACATGTACCCGGGGGCCGCCCGACTGCTCTTTGGCCTTATCATCGCGCCCCCGTTTCCTGCCACTACTGCTCCGGTACAGTGCGTTGCGGGCAATCCACTCGGCCCGAATAATCTCCCGGCTTCACGGTCGAAAGGTACTTTATTCGGCCAGCTAAATGTGAGGCATGCGTTCAACATGACTCGAGGCCCAACAACGGTCGGTCCTTAATCGACACAGGCGGAAACTACAAGCACCCCAGAACCCTGTCTGGTTGCCCCATACTTATTCCGCCCGGTCTCCAATTATCCATCAACACTTGGTTATTTCCAGGATATCATCCATTCCATAGCTAAAGTATTCCAGTAACCACCTATAATTGCCGGTGACAGGAAATCACCGTTCGCTACCGGTCTAAGCAGGGCTAAGCAATATTTTCGATCCCGAACCAAAATAGGATTTCAGGCATATTTGCGGGACAAGGAAAAGGATATATATGCAGCAAGTGTTTTCAATCAACTCCTATAACTTAATGCAACAATACATATATAACATATATATACTCAATTGCTTTTATAAAATAGGAGGCTTAGAATGCTCCGGGGCTTGCCTGAGATCAAACACTGGGTTAGTGATTGACAGATGACACTCGTTTGGCGAGCATCTCCCATCCGACACTTGTTTAGCCCTTCCATCTTTGGGATAGGTCCACCAAACACCGTCTTCAGGTTTGGCTTCAACATCTCATCCTTCACGTGGTGCATCTAGCGAACCTAAATGAGATGCAAGATGCATGCGTATGAATATGATGAATGGTAACACAAGATGCATCACATAATCATTCATGTAAACACACGATTAAGACATAGACACCAAAAGCTAATTAACTAACATCACACCACCAATTAAAGAGGGCAAGCACATTAAACATAACACAAGTTTGACAAGATCATCAAGGGTATAAGCCACACTTAGCAACACATGGAGTAAACAACCATAACTAGCATCTGACAATTTCTGGACTGCAAACAACATCTATATGTTTGGATCATAACTGGAGTTATACAAATCCAATAGCCATGCAACAAGACATTCTGGAAAGCTTATGAAATTGTCCATAATTCATCTTTAATCATCTTAGCATGATTCTCAAGTTAACCAAGTCAAACATGCATAATTATAGAATCTGGTCCAGAGATTTCAGAGAACAACTATTTCTGGAACCCAACTTGAAACAGTCATTACTCACAAACTATAAGGCTAAATGACACCAAAATTTAACACCAGCTAGATTAATGAGTTATCTACAACTTTGTTATAAGCATGTTTCTCAGAAAACATCATTTTCATGGTGCAATTACCAAAGTCCCAGAAACTGTCCAGGAAAGCATCAATTGTAAGAATAAATATTAACTTACATTCCAAACACACATTTGGCCACAACCAATGTAACCATCTTAAAGTGCATGTTAAATGATCACCAAAAAGCATATTGCTCATCATTAAATAATTTCTTTTAATGCATTTCTTAATTTATTTAAATAGCAAGGTGAAATAATAAACATATATCAAAAGTCCATAATAAAATCTATAAAAATTACAATAGATCTTACATACACCTAATAGTCTACTGTACAAATTTCAAGTCATTTGGGCATGTATGTCAACCTCTATGAAAAAGACAAGTTGCTATTACAAGAATTCATGTGAGAGAAAGATACACTAATAACTCACTCAAATGGCAACCAAAATTTATGAAATTTTTACCACACATCAATCATCACATGAGTAGCATGCCACAAAAATTTCACTTCATTTGGAGCCCTAGATCTACAGTTATAAAAATAACAAATACAACTAGCATTAAAAACCTAGCTGCATAAATCTATTTTTACAGAGAAAACTTTAAACTAAAACATGCAATATTATAGATCTACTGCATAGAGAATTTCACAAGGATTCCAAAAAGTCCTCATTTGCTATTTTACGATTTTTCTACAATTTACTATGAATTTCCAAAGTTCTTGCAAAAATAATTACAAATCAGTCCCGATAGCACTATTCATCTGAGTCTATGACAGTGCAAATAGGCCCCTTCCTTTCTTCGAATTCAACCTCCGGGTCCCTGGTCGCGAATTGAACGGAGGAGGTCATCGGAGCTCATCGTACCGGCGAAAAGAGGCCATGCCGGCGTCGGGGAAGTGGCGGGGAAGCACCGGGAGGCCTGCGCGAACTCGTTGGTGGCCGCGGCTCACCCCGAGGTGGGCCGACAAGGTCTGGCCGCGGACGTCGGCGGCGGCGACGGGAACGCTCCCATGGCCGGCTGCTCCGGCGGTCGTCTTGCTTGACCAAGGGGCACCGGTCGAAGAGGAGGAAGCAGCGAGGGTTGTTGAGCACGCGGCCGCGACTGCGGTGGAGAGGAGAGGCGGGAACGCGACGGCCATGAAGCTCAGCTCGCGGCCATGGTGGCGGACACAAGCAACAGCGCAAGGGAGGGAGCTGAGAGCGAGGGAGAGAGCAGGGAATGAGTGAGGGAGACCGGGAGCGGCTCAGGCGCTCCAAATCAATGCGAGGTGCGGGCAGGACGCGTGGCGAGGAGGACGACGCGCGGCAGCAATGGCGAGTCATGCTCTGTGCATGGGCGCCACGACGGCATTTGATCGAACACGTGGTGCGCGGTAGAGTGGCAAAGGTGGAACGCGATTTGGGCCAGATCCGAGCCGATTTTGGACATGGGCCCCAAACCAAAGTTGTAGCCCATGCAACACTCTATCATTTTCGTTAAGACCACTCTGTCAATAGAGCTATGGATTAAGAGATAATTGGCCTCCAAGATGACAATGTCAACACATTGACGACCGACAATGGAACTCAAAATTGACGATCAAAACGTGGTCAAACTCAAGCCAACTTTTTGTATGCTCTTCTCCACAATGTGTGCTCCAACTTTTACATTTGGACCAACTCATATTGTTAAGCAAATTTTGGAGAACGCGGGATGTCAATGTCAATGTCACGTTAGTGACAAAGTAAGCTTTTTGCTGTTTTGGAAAATGTTTTTGGAGATCCAAATGAACTCCAAACTTGATGAGACTTGCTTCATTGTTTCCACCATGAAAAGTACTTCAACCCATATTAAGGAATCTAATTGATCTATCACATAAATTTGGGCGATAACAGGTCTCAAAGAAGTGAACTTGCTGCTGTCACTTTCAGGGACTTAGAAAATTTTCGGCACTTCCAAAACAGCAGCTGATTCAATTTTTGTGAGCTCTATTTGGCTTTGTTATTGACCAAACTAGCTCTTGACCCTTAAACAAAGTTTCTTCTCCATAACATGAACTACAACTTTCATTCAAGGTCCAACCTCAAAACTGGTATAGAACCTACATTTCTACTTTGATTAAAGTAGGATCACGATAAAGCTTAAATTATCCTTTTTGATCAATTGGAGCATTTTCTGGGCATTTGCTCAACACGAACCTTTCATGACTTTTGTTGTAGAGTCCATCTAGAGTCATTTGGGCAAGGTTGCAAGGTTTGGTTGATGACCTATATTTCCATCCACTTAATAATGCAATTCCAGCACTTAGTAAAGTCATTCCAACAAGCATATAACTTATCATTTCATGTGACTTTTTGATTCCAAACGTCATGAAACTTTGCCAGTGACTAATATAGATAGGTACTAAGGTGAGACATATGAAGATATTGTAATAACACCACCCAAGCATATATCTTAAAAATGAACTATATGTAAAGCAAGGGTACAACATCCAAGTTTAGGTTGGGGCTCGCTTCCATAGGTTGACCTTGACATCATCATCTCCACTTAATCTACCATGTTTGAGCTCAAACCCACTGCTTAACTGGTGACAAACACCTGGGGTGTTACATTAGACACCAGTGTATCCTTGTAATCCACTACAAATCAGTGTACAAACTCTTATGTAGGATTGCACAACGCAGATCTAATGCTGCATTAGCTAGTACGTTAGATTTGGTCATATTAGACAACAGAAATGATGTGGTGCGGGCGTACGTCCGTCTGGACGTCGAGCTTCCTGGGCCTCGCGTTACTAGCCCAATAGGCCTGCTCCGCTCTACCTTCATTCTTTCACGGTGGTTTCTCCAAAAAAAAGGCAATAATATTTCCCCAATCGCACACTTGTCACGGCGTTCCGCACCGCTTGCCCGCTACTCACCTTCTCTCACCGCTCGTCTTCCCCATCGGCGACCACCTTCGCTTCCTCTGCCCCGGGGCCCTCGCCCACCTCCGTGACGCCAGGCTCCGCCATTGAAGTCACGCCTGCAGCCCGCCTCTGCCCTCATCGCCGGAGCCGACGCTAGCATCCTCCTTGTCACCTCTTCCTACGGCTGGACTAGAGACGGCGAGGGTGTCACGGCCGTGTCATACTTCGCGCCTGCCTCGAGGCTCCTCGTGCCCCGGTGCCCCAGTGGAAGAAGCTTGCGGCGGCCAAGTCCGTGGTGCTCTTCGCTCCGCCACTTCCCAGCCCTGATCTGCCCATCGAGGCGGCTATCAAGTTCCTCAACGCAGCTGACATGGTGGTCGCCACCCACTAGAGTATCGTGCATGACATGTTGCAAGTGTATGTTTCAAGTGTTTTGGGTGTTCCAAAGGTATGTTGCAAGTGTCCATATGGATATTGCAAAAGTAGATCAGGACGTTGCATTTGTTGCAATGGCTACACACGTGTGTTGCAACAATCTATTCCAAATGTTTCATCTGTTTTTCAGACGTAAGTTACAAGTGTGTTTTTCTAGATATTGCATATGTTTCACACATATGTTTGTAAGTGTTTTATTTGGATGTTGCATATGCTTGCAATGGCTTTTAAGTGTTTTTCAGGTGTTTTGCAAGTGTTTCAGACGCATGTTGCAAGTGTTTCATCTGTTTAGGATGTATATCGCAAGTGTTAATTTCATCTGGATGTTACCAAAGTGGATCGAGTGTTGCACATATTGCAATGCGCGTGAGGAGCGGAGGGGGCACGAGCAGTCTCCACGTGCGGTCTGGTGGCGTGGGCGACGTCTGGACGATGTGGGCCCATGTGGGTGCGTGAAACGCATGCGCGGGCATGGATTGCAAGCGCAAGTGCGGGAAACAGAGTGTAGCTTGGGCATCTGGACGTCCGAGCGCTAGCACTTATAGGTTTGCACAAGTTGATACACAGAGAAAGATAAAATGCTCTTATCCTCTGATATGGACTGGAAGGTGATTACAATGGCTGAATTACTAGAACAGCAGCAGTAGAGAGGATCACCCTCCCTAGGAGGTCTGATCTGCTAACTCTACTTCTGCCTGCCTCTAATCCTGGACGCACTAGTGGTTATATTACCCACATGCGTGGCTTACACTAGTAGAGAATAGACTTTCGGTTCTAGGCTTTAGTGTAACACCCCAGGTGTTTATCACTAATTAAGCAGTGGGTTTGAGCTCAAACATGACAGATTAAGTGGAGATGACAATGTCAAGGTCAACCTACGGAGAAGAGCCTAATTTAAACTTGGATGTTACTCCTTGGCTTTACATATAGGCCATTCTAAAGATATATGCTTGGGTGTTGTTATCAAAGTATCTTCACATGTCTCACATTAATAACCATCTATAGTGATCCCTAGAAAAGTTTCATGAAGTTTGGAATCAAAAAGTCACATGAAATGATAAGTTCCATTCCTATTGGAATTTGCCCCATTAAGTTAATGGAACTATAGATCATCAACCAAGCTTTACAAATTTACCCAAATGACTCTAGATGAACTCTACAACAAAAGTCATGAAGGGTTCATGTTGAGCAAATGTCAAGAAATTGCCCCGATTGGCCTAGTTTCGGTTTTACCGAGTTGATACTTTGACCAAAGTGAAAGTTTGACTTCTGTACTAGTTATGAGGTTTGACCTTAAACAAAAGTTGTAGTTCATCTTGTGTGGAACAAACTTTGTTTAATGGTCAAGAGCTAGTTTGGTTTCTAGCTTGGTCAAATGGAGCTCACAAGATTGGATAAGCTGCTGTTTTGTTTGAAGCTAGAAAATATTCTAAGTCCTAGAATGGGCAGCAATGAGTTGACTTGTTTGGTGATCTTTATCTCCATAACCATGCTGAACCAGTCCATAAGCCTTTAATCAAAGTTGTAGATTGAGTTGTGTACAACAAACTTTGTTTTTGGATCATACCATGATTCAGCTTGGAAATAAGTCAAACTGTGGACCAAAGTTTGAATCAACAACTGTTTTCAAACTTAGAAAAGAATTAAGGCCGAGTTTAGTCAATTTGATTGACATGTCATGTTCTCGAGATTTTGTTAAGTAACTTGGTTTGACCCCTTAATGAAAGTTGGAGTAGACATTCTGGAGAGGAGCATGCAAAAGTTTGGCATCAAATTGACTTAGTGTCGACCATCAAGTTAATTAGTTGCTCATTGTTATCAAATCACTGACATTGGCAACTTTGGAGCCATGTATCTCCTAAACCAGAACCCTAATGAGTAAAGTGTCTTAATAAAAATCGTAGAGCATCATGTAGTCTTCGAACTTCATTTTGGGCCCAAGATCCAATTCGGCCCATATCCAGCCCAAAAACAGCCTCCAAGACGCCTGGAACTGTGCCCGCCACCTGTTCGACAGTTGTCCCATTACAGAGAGCGTGGCGGCCATGCACCAGAGCGTCTTCGCCATGGACGCCGCGCGTCCTCCTCTCTGCCATGTGTCCACGCCTCCCTCAGCGTGGTGGAGTATCAGAGTGACCAGCCCGAGCTCCTCCCTTCTCCTCACTCACCTCGCCTCCCCGCTCCCATTCCCTCGGCACACGAGCGCAGAGCGCGGCCGCGCCATTGCCGAGCCGAGCTAGAGCTCCGGCAGCCATTGTTGTTTCCATCGTCTCGGCCATCCTCGCTTCCCATGAGTACCACCAGTAGCTTCGCCCCGCGATGCCGAGCTCGTAGCATCCCTTCCCAGCCTATCCTCGCCGTGGTAGAGCGCGGCCACCGGCGCCGTGACCGCCGCGGACGCCGGTGTGTGTGGACAGGAGGCCATGAGCCGTCACCGGTCGAGCTGCAGCCGCCTTTGGGTTCGCGCGGACCCCTTGGTGCTCCCCCACTGCACCACCACGGCCGGCGAACCTTCCTGCCGCCCACAGTCCGCCTCCGTCGGAGCACCAGTCACCGGCGCCGCCCGCCTTCATGGCCAGCTAGCCGGGGGTCACCTCAAGCCGAGCTGAGCGGTCCCTTGGGTGCGCGCAGGCCAGGGTATCGCCATGGCCCGCCGCTCGCCGCCGGCGCCGCCCTGCTACCGGCCGAGCTAGAGCCGCCCCCATTCCTCTGTTCTGTCGTCGGAGGTAGAAGAAGACGGCCGCCCACCCCTGTGTCCCTCTCTGTCTCTCTGTAAATGACAAGTGGGCCCAATGGTACAGCGGGTCCCGCATGTCGGTTAAATGGTGGCAGATCTGGGTGCGCGACCGGGTGGGTGTAGCAATTAAGTTAGGGCTGGTTTCTTTTGGATTTTGAATTTTAGTTTCATATTAATCTTTGAAAATCTATATCTCAGGCTAGGAAATTCCAAAATTGGCAAATGTGGACTTTTTGGAAAACTTGAGAAAATCCCTATGCAGTGGAGTCATAAAATCTTAGGTGTTTGTAGGTGTTTTCTGATGTCTTTATTTAAGCCTTAAAAATGCTCCAAAAATGCTTATAAACTTGACCAGAGCCATATCTGGAGTTTTAGAACTCCAAAAATAGTGATTCTTATTTTGTTAATTTTTTGATGACATGTACTTGCTAGGAAAAATATTAAACACACTAGTTGTTCACTGTTTTCTTAGGGTTTTGATTGGACCTTGATAAATAAGGAAATCTATATTATTTTGCTTGTCATTTTTATGTCTTGAGTTGTGATGCTCCAAATAATGTGAAATTTTTATGGTAGGTTTGTCATGATATGGATGTACTGTGTTATAAATTTCATAGTCATTGCTTATTGTATGATCTAGTTATTGATTTAACTTGTTTAAGGCTTGATAAATAGCTTATAAATATTATATAAATGATAAAATGGAAAATGTTGTTCCATTACCTTAGTATGAGGTTGTTATATCATTTTGATCCATACTATGGCCATGTGTTCACAGAAAATATTGAGTTTTAGGTTTAACTTGCTCTCACATGATTTATTTCAATAGCTATTTGTCTTTTTCATAGAGGTTGATATACTTGTCCAAATGTATTGAAATTTTGACATTATACTTTTGGGAGCCTTTGTAGACCCCTGTAATTTTGGTAGAATTTATTGAGCATCTTTATGATGTGGTCATAATTCCACCTAATTATCTAAATAAATTAAGAAAATGTATTAAAAGAATTTATTTAGTAATTGACACTATGTTTTCTGGTGTTCCTTAGTCATGTATGAAATGTTGGTAAAGTTGGTTTTGTCCAATTATATGTTTGCAACATATGTTAATAATTATTCTTGCGATTATTAGTGTCTGGACAGTTCTGGGGGCAATGTAGATTACCCCATGATAATGATGTTTTCTGAGCACCTTGTCTATAGCAAAGTTGTATATAATTCATGTATCTAGCTTCTATTAAAATTCGGTGGCATTTGGCCATATGGTTTAGAAACTACAGCTGTTCTAAGTTGGGTTCAGATTTATGTTGCTCTCTGTCCTTTCAGGACAGATTCTGTACCTTCTGTATTTCGACCTAGGAAATGTTAGAATCATGTTTAGATGTGTATAAATGAAATGTGGACAATTTCATAAGCTTTCTAGGATGTCTTCTTGCAAGTCATTTGGGTTGGTAGAACTTTAGATATGATTGATTTACTCAGCTACTGCATGTGTGTCCAGAATTGTTGAAAATACATAATTGCTTGGTTACTTTGCTTGCGTATTGCTAAGTGTGATTCATGTCTTTGGTGATTAAGCTAGTACACCTGAGACTTTGTAAATCTTATGTCATGCTTGGTATTGCTTTCTTTGCTATTTTAGCATGTTTGTTTGTGTAAGGTTACTTAAGTAATGTGATGTGCTTACGTGTCTTTACTATAACCTTATACTTGCCTTGATTAACGTGTGATGCATCATCTATTGCATTTCCTTGTATTCATGCACTTGAATCTTGCATTTCATTTAGGTACGCTAGCTGAAAAACGTGAAGGACATGATGTGGCGTTGGAGCCAAACCCGAAGACGGTGTTTGGTGGATCCATCCCGAAGATAGAAGGACCGAACAAGTGTTAGACGGAGGGAATGCTCGCCAAGCGAGTTTCTTCTGACATACTCTAACTTGAGTCGGATCCCAGGCAAGCCCCGGAGCATTATAAGCCTCCTATCTTCAAAGCAATTAATTATATATATGTTATAAGTATTGTTACATTAAGTGGTAGGAGTTGGTTGAAAACCTTGCTGCATTATATCATTCCTTGTCCAGATATATGAATCCTTGAATCCTACATAGACTAGGATCGAGTAGATGCTTAGCCCTGCTTTAAGTGGTAGAAGTCAGGTGATTTCCTATCACCTGCGAGATGTAGGGATATTCATATATGGCACGGTTGGCTATATTGCTATCGTGGAATGGAACCATGTGTAATAAAATGAAATGAGACCGGGCGGGATGACGATAGTGAAGCAACAAGGCATGGAGGTCTTGGGTGTGGATCTATCCCCATCTAAGTCGTTTAAGGACCGATTCGCTGTACGTCCTTGAGTCATGTTGAACGCAGTCTAACACTTAGTTGGCCGGATAAGTCGTTTCGACCGCGAAGCCGAGTAATATGGTTCAGGCCGGGAATTGAATGGTAGGTTGCATCTTGGAGGAGAGAAAGGATGTGCTTGGGGACATTGGCGTGAGACCAAGGGGGGGTTAGAGTCCCTATCACCTGGCAGAGTGTCGCCCTTGGGGTTGCGACATCATTCGGACCCGCGATTCCTGAATCGTACGAAAGGTGGCCTATGCGACCCTGGCAGGGGTCTGCACGGTGAGTGTTAGAAATACCCCTCCAGCTGGATAGGAATTCGATTCGAATCGCCATCGCTCCCGGTTAGTGAGCACTTGACTTGAGCAGCGGCAACGTAGATTCCATTAAATTGAACGGATGGTTAATTGGATAACGATGGAAAGGTTGCCTCAATTTATACCTACTATGGTTAATATTGTTTGCTTCTAATAAAGTGAGTGCTCTAGTACAGGTTCTAATATAGATGACAGGTTAATGATAATTAACTTGATGCTTAAGCATTATTGATTACTTATCCATATTAAGCTTTTATGCAAAATGTTGTCAAGCTAGCCCACTTTATATCAACCTTGCATGATCCTTGGTGTCACCTTATTTCTGGTTTTTGACGGGTAAGTCTAGCTGAGTACCTTCTCGTACTCAGGGTTTTATCCCCACTTGTTGCAGGTTGTGAAGTATCATGGCTACTGCAAGAGTTGGTTGGCTCCTGCCGTAGAGGCGGAGTGTGATCACGGACATGATCCTTCTGAGTTATCTTCTCTCTAATGCTTTGGTTGGAAGTCGACCTTGGTACTGGCATGTATTTGAAATAAGATTAATGTTAGTTTTAAATTACTTTGCTTCCGCTACTTTTGAACTTAAGTTGTAATAACTATGTTGAACTCCGATGTATATTAAATTACTTGTGAAATGGTTGTAACATGTGACTTGTTATGTTGAATCACTACGATCTTGGCTTGTATGTTGGTTGGTTTGAAATCCCTCGTGATTTCATTGGACTACCGGAGTTATATGGGCTCAAGTGCGAGAATTTGATCACTTCGGTGATTGTTTTTGTACTTGTGCTCTTATAATTTGGACGGTTCCGTTACATTTAGTCCCGGTCATTTTTGGGCCTAGGACTAAAGATTGGATTAGTCCCGGTTGGAGCAACCAACCGGGACTAAAGTCCCCTGCCCAATGGCTAGAGGCGCAGCTTTTACTGGAGGGGAGCAGGTGGGGACCTTTAGTCCTGTTGGTGGCTCAAATCGGGACTAAAGGTCACCCTCCAGTCTCGGTTGGAGCTACAGCCGTGACTAAACCTTTAATCTCAGTTGGTGGCTCTAACCGGGAGTAGAATTCTACCTGTAGTCTGGGTTTATACCACAAACCGGGACTACATGTCCTAGGCTATATATACTTTTCTCCTTCCTCCCCTAGCCCGAGCCATTTCAAGCTCTCTGCCTGCTCTCTGTTCTTGCTCGTGGAAGGAGTTCATGCTTGCGGGATTGGTGAAGACTTCATTCCTCCATCCATTCTTCGGTTCTAAAGGTTACCAACTTCATCCTCCCATGTTTCATCACCAGCATGGCTCATTTCGTGGTCTAAAAATAGAAATATTTATGGTTTTTTAGATTGGGAATGATGGTGGATTTTTTTATTTATATATCATTTGAGCTCGAAATCACTTGATTGTTTGAATATGAAGATGAAGGAAGCTTATAGTTGTTCATCAAAACTAGTATGCACCTTTCATTGCCTCATTTCAGGTCTAGAAATAGAGAATTTTTTTATTTTCTAGATTGGGAATAATGGTGGATATTTTTATTTATATGCTACTTGAGCTCAAAATCACTTGATAGTTTGCATATATAGATGAAGGAATCTTATAGTAGCTCATCAAAACTAGTATGCACCTTTCATTGCCTCATTTCATGCATGGTTTAGAAATTGAGAAATAAAAAGTTTTTTTAGTATATAGCTCATTTAATATCATGGTTCACAAAATGAGAAACTTATAGTAGTTGATGAAAATGAGTATAGAGAGTCGTAGATAGCGACTGCTTTCGGGTCCTCGGCCTCGCATGGGGTCCCTAAGCGACTGAGGCCGGACCTCCCTCTCATTGCTTGCGGCAAGTGTGAGCAGAAGATTATGAGGGAGTACAGGGTGAAGAAGAAGTGTCCCAACCATGGGCGCATCTTCTACACGTGTCCAGATCATGAAGTGAGTAAATTTTTTGTCATGTTTTGTTATGGTTTGTAGCCATTTTTTTGATGATTTTGATTAAAGTTCTTGATTTATTGTTGTAATTTCAGTGGGATGGCACTGGATCATGTGATGGTTGGTACTGGGAGGAAGAGTATGTTGAGCACGTCCAAAAATCTCTTGCAAAGGAGAATGAGGCGGCTGATGAGAGTGCACCTATGTATGATGAGGCAGTGAACCAGCAAAAGAATGATCTGTCTGTTTTAGTTGAAATTGGTCACGAAATCCTTATTCTGCTGAAGTGCATTGTATGTTTAGTTTGTTTAGTGCTATTTAGGATTGTCTACATTGTATCAAGGCTTTAATTAATAAAATAATGTTCGAGAGTGAAACAGTTGTGTGGTATAGGATATTAATTAATCATGTTGATTGATAGATATTTTGGATCTTTTAATTAACTACTAACCATGCATGTTGTATAATATGGGTTATTACAAGTTTTTTATATGGTGTACATCATGTAATGCAGATGAACCGGCAATGGATGTACAACGCTGACCGCTGCTCCCAAGAGTTCATGAGGGGCGTGCATGATTTCTTAAATGTGGCCAAGGCAAACACGCGGAATGGTTTCATGTGCTGCCCATGTGTTCTATGTAAGAATGAGAAGGATTATTCTTGCTCAAGAAAAATTCAAGAACATCTGTTTATGTCGGGTTTCATGCCAAACTATATTTGTTGGACTAAGCACGGAGAAAGATGTGTTATAATGGAAGAAGATGAAAAAGAAGAAGGGGATGACGACAACATGATTATTCGTGGTTTTGCTGAATACGGTTGTAACAACCTAGGTTTTGTGCAACCAAAAATGCGAGCTTTTTAAAATTTTCCTGAAATGTGTGGAGCATGTAGTAGATAGGTCAAACCTGAGTCAAACCTAGGAGAGCTTACCAATAAATTATTGCATCCATCTAGATTTGATTGTAGGTGTGTTCCTTATTCTTGAGTTGGTTCTAGTTTTGAGTTTTGTTTGGAGTGCACAAAGCCATAGCAAGAATCTCCTCATTGAGTGCATCTGAAATCCATAGCAAGATCCTACTCAAATCCCATTGAATTCCCTTTCGAATTCTTGAGACCTAATTCATATAAAAGGAAGAATTCCTTTTTCCTTTTCCCTCTCTATCAATATACCAAAATGGAAAACCTCCCCTTTCCTTCTCTTGGGCCAAGACCCTCTTCTACCCTCCCCTCCTTCCCCATCAGCGCAGCCCACCACTCCCTTCTCTTGGCCCAACTCAGCAGCCAGCCACGGGCCCAGCTCGCCTTCCTCCACCCCTTGCCGAGCGAGTCGGCTTGCCTTGACTCTCAGCCTGGGCATATTTACATCGAAAACCAAACACCGAACCAAACCGAAACCGAACCGAATTTTTGATTTTTTGGTTTTTCGGTTCGGTTTCAGTTTTGACATCAGCAAAGTTCGGGTGTCGGCTTCGGCTTCGGTTTCACCCTGGAACCAAACCGACAAGCCGAATAACCGATGTATATGTACAGGTGCCATCCAACCTCCAGACTCCGTAGTGAGTCCAGCCCAGCAATGGCCCACCAAGAGCAGAGTTTAGGTTTTTAGGCTTCAGCCGCACCCACCCGGCACCCCACAGTCCCCGCACACACTACCGCACACCCGCACACCAGTACACTCGTAACCCTAGACCTAACCCTCGGAGGTGGCGACGACTTCGCGCGGTGCGAAGCTAAGGCGGAGCGTCGAGCGGGAGCAGGCCATCGGCGGACGGCTTCGCGAGGGCGCGGGGCCAGGCGCGGGGCGGCAGCGACGCACGGGGCGGCAGGCCGGCTGCGACGCGTGGCACGATGGCGGAGCATGGGCCGGCAAGCCGGCGACGACACGCGGGGTGGCAGGCCGATAGTGACACGTAGGGCGGTAGGCCGGCAGCGACACGCAGGGTGGCCAGCCAGCTGTGGCGCGCGGAACGACGGCGGAGCACAGGCCGGCAGGCCTGCGACGGCGCGTCGCGCGTGGGATCAACGACAGCGAACGCCCGAGCCCCGACGACATCCAATCCTCCATTGGTTGTGCGGTCTGTACTGTGTCCTTTGCTGTCATCAGTTTCTTCGGTTTAAACCAAAAAACTGAACTAAAAACCAAAATCGAAATTGTCGGTTTCTGCTTTTCCAGTCAACCGATCAGTTCTCATTTGCTGAAAACCGAAGTTCTAGAAAACCAAAAAAACTGAACCAAACCATCGGTTAAAACCGAACGCCCAAGCTGACTTGACTCCTACGCACGAAGCCCAGCAGTGCCGCAGGCCCAGCTGCCGTGACTCGTTGGCCTAGCTGGCCCAAGCAACTGGCGCCGCTAGCCCCAACCCTAGGGAGCTCTCGGTCCCCAAGCGCCGCCGCCACCACACCAATTGGGAGGCCACGCCCCCGCACCCTGGCCTCCGCGCCCCGTAGTGGGATGGCCACCACGCATCCTGTGGTACGGACTCCGAGGTTCCCTGCCATCCAAATAGTGCCTTGGCGCCCTTCCAACCCTAGCTACTTGCTATAAAACGCGCTGCAGCTGCCACTCTTCTCTTCTTCCTCCAAGCCGCTACCATTGCCTTCTCCACTTTCTGCTCTGCTCTGTGGACGTTGCCATGGTGCCATCTTCGCCTAGCCACCTCCCTTCCTCGCCTCGCACCCTCTAGTAGGAGGTGCGCCGCTCAGCTCCGTGGCCGTGTGGAGCCCCACCGCGCCGATGACCGTGCGCCACCAGTCTTCACGTGGACGCGCCTGAGCCCCGAGCCGTGCTGCCACCCCACAATGTCACCGACCACGCCGTGCCCTCATCGAGCCCGTGACACTGACCCATGAAGCCAAGGACATCACCCACCACCGCGTCGAGGTTTCACCACCATGACCTCTGTCGAGCCACACCACCTCCTCCATGTCGCGTCTAAGGCCACGGCCTCTGCTTCCTCTCCTCCACTGTGCCGCGCCACCCGATGTTCCTCGACCGCGTGGTGCTGCAAGCCGAGCGCCTCGCCCCTGCACCCGAGCCACGGCATCACCCAGGCTGTTGTCGCTACTTCGACTGAACCGACTGAGCCTCCCCGACGATGTTTGTCACGACGATGCCGACCCAGGCCGCACCGAACTCCCCCAGCTACGTCTGTGTCGCCCTGCTGGAGATCACTGACGATGCCAAGCTGAGCACTAGGAGCTGCGCCTCTACACCCACCTCACCGACCACCTCTGCATCGAGCCAAACCACGATGACGTTGAGCGCCCGGAATGCCGCCACTAACCACAACGACGACCTTTGACCAGGTGCCCCTGTCCATGTCCAAGCTGTCGCCTTCCAGGCTACTGACCTCGCCATGGCTGAGCAACTGGCCTCGCCTTCGATGACCACGAGCGGCAGTAGGACCTTGCCACGCTGGGCAAGCCGCTGGCTAGCCAGACATGCCACGACATCGCTCCGTGCTCTGTCCACACCTCTCCAGCGTCAAATCACAGCCACATCGCTACTGAACCACCACCGGATGAGCCATGGCCTTGCCCTAGCCATCCTCACAACACGGGTAAGCCCCTCCCTAGCCAAGCTCCCTCCTTTTGGGTTCGATCAACAACTTTGACCGGTTTGCCGCTGCGAGCCCAAAGTCGTAGCCTTACAGCTCTCCTCGTCTGCTGGAGGCAACAACTTCACCACTACCTTTCGGCACATAGCAGCAGCACCTCGACGCTCCCCTATTCATGGACTATGACCTCGCTACATCCTCCATAGGTGACCAGCAGGGCCATGCCGCTGACCTCCATCGCTGAGCACCTCTGCCTCGCTGTTCCAGCTTAGACACGCGACCACCATCGGTGAGCCCCTGGAGCCAAAGCTCTGCCTTCGCCCTTCCCGTCGCCATTCGTACCTGAGACCGGCCTTTGTGCCATGGTTCTACATTGTCACAAGGAAGCAACCGGCCTTATATCACCCTTCGCCAACTCCGACGCCCCACCGGCCACCTGCGGCTTCATCCTAGACAGCCATAGCCAGCTCGTGAACAGCCGTGGCCACCAGCAACAAGCGGTAGCCAACCCATGGCTAGTCGTAGGACCAACAGCGAGCCGTAGCCACCCAAGGGTGACCAGCAGCTAGCTGTAGTTGCTAGGGCACACCGCAGCGAGCCTAGCCACCTTCATCACCAAGGTTGAGCCTTTCAAAACCCCGTCGACGCCATCCTCGATGTCGACAACACCCTTGCTTTTCATTCATGTCAACTATCCATGTTCATACATGATCTATCTATCTATGTCTATGGACCATGCCTTCGAGCCAGTTAGGGAATTGTAGTTCGTTCGACCATTTCGGTCGTGGGTTCGTCCCGCCTTGACTGCGATGCCGAGCGTAACTCGTTCCCTCGTCTTTAGTTGACTCCATAGTACTAAGGTTGTTAGCCCCTATCTTTGTCCCTAGGACGCGGTCACTATGGACTCGATGGTGATATCGACGTGGTTCTTACCCGCACATTTTGAGTCCTCCATGACCAACTCTAGTGGGATGTGAATTAGGGGATGACAATCGCAGAACTATGAAGCCAACTCATTTAGGTGGAGCTTATGGTCGTGAGTTGCCTCGCTATGGCCAACAGGCTCTACCTCTTTTTACTTTTGCTGTCTTTTGCTCTTCTCCTAGCCACCTCATATGCCTGTGCCACCTAGACCCTAGCATTTCTTTGGCCCTCGCGGTGACAACCTCATCGCTAAGGACCATAGGAGTAGCCTTGTGCTGATTTTGCACCTAGGTCATGGAGCCTAACGAGTTGGTGTAGAGCGAGGGATTGTGGGGTTTGTGCCTCTGAAAGCCCAAGTTTGGTTTTGGTAATTAATGACACCAAGTTGCTAATGCCATGTGTTAAGTGTTTTGAGTTAGGCATAAGCAACACATGTGATGAAGGTGTACGTGGCAAGGAGTGGTGGCCACAAGATCACAAAGAGATGGTGCATGGACATGAAATGACGATCATGGTGGAGATGCACATGAAATGATGATCACGGTGATCAAGCATGAGGAGATGGACATGGAACAAAGTGATCAAGGCAAAGGTATAATCATAGGGTTTGCTTTTGCCGGTCTAAGATGAGTAGAGAAGTGATTGACCGGGTTTAGGATTGATAGCCGACCATCAAGAGGGGCAATCATGGTTAGCTCGTGAATCAAGTGCTACTAGGTCATCATCTTGAGCATATGCATTAGGATCTAGTAAGAGAGCTAACATAACTCCTTTGAGAAAATGACTGTGAAAATATGCTAACACACTTGCACATGGTGATATACACATGGTAGTTTTGGCACATTTGCAAAGGAGGTGGAGTTTGAGCGGTAGAGAGGAATTCGACGCTTTTGTAGAAATGAAACGCTTATTTTCATTGTGCCGGATGCAAGAAAAGGAGGCAAAGTCGCGGGAGTGTTTCAGAAACACTCGTCGGACGCTGGTTGTGGCAGCATCGGATGCTGGTCCAGCGTCCGACGTAGTGTCTGCAGAGGCGCGCCCGGACGAAGTGGTCATCGGCGTGTCCGACGCTTTGACATCGGACGCTGGCCAAACATTGTGCATTGTCCGGTGGCTACGCGACGTCAATAGCTTCTTCGAACCCTCGTGTGCACTGGACGTAGTGGCATCCATTGACCCACCGTTGGACGCGTCCGGCGAGAGAAAATCGGCTGTGGACCCTTACTTGATCGCATCGGATGTCGTGCATCGGACGCTAAGCGCAGGCGTCAGACATGTCCGGTGCTTGCCGAAACGACCATTGATCTTTGAATGAGCAGGGACTTGTGGCAGCTACAGGAGCACCGGACACTGCTGGGTGCGTCCGATGCATGAGCGTCAGAGCGTCTGATGCCCCCGTATTTTGTCCAATGGCTCTTTTTGAAGGGGTACCTCTTTATATAGGTGTTGGCCGGCTAAGGGGAGGCTCTCTTGGACATTTTGACATCCTAACATCCTCTTGAGCTGAGCAACTTCCCCTCCACTCATCTTCTTGCTTGGTGCTAATCCTAGTGAGATTGAGTGAGATTCAAGTGCATTGCATTGAGAGTTGCATCTAGTGGCACTTGATTCATCGAGTTGGCTGCGGATTTCTTGTTACTCTTGGGTGTTTCCCAACATCCTAGATGGCTTGGAGCAACGGTGGTGTTGAGCTCGTGATTGGAGATTGTTTCGAGCCTCACCAAGTGATTGTGAGGGGTTCTTGAGCCTTCCCCGTGGGAGTTCACAGATTGGATACTCTAGTGGAGCTCGTGGCTTGGAGGATCCCCATATTGTGAGTGGATGTGTGGCACCCGCTGAGGGTTTGACTCTAGATAGTCAATTAGCTCGTGATCCATCAAGTGGGTGCATCGCCACAACGAGGAGTAGCTTGCCGGGAAGCAAGTGAACCTCGGTAAAA
This sequence comes from Saccharum hybrid cultivar R570, assembly GCA_038087645.1. NCBI lineage: Eukaryota > Viridiplantae > Streptophyta > Magnoliopsida > Poales > Poaceae > Saccharum > Saccharum hybrid cultivar. The sequence goes on along the minus strand of JAQSUU010000563.1, from coordinate 1,776,900 downwards.
ATTCTTGTGTCATCTCTTGCCGAGGATTCTTTTATGATTGTGTGTGATGGATTCTTTGGATATATTTCATCACTACACCGTCGGTATAAGAATCAATTCTCTTCCTCTTTATATTCTTGCACTTTACCTTGTGTAGCTTGTTTAGTGTACTTTGTATCACCTAGGAGTAGTTAGCTTAGTGACTTAGCTTTGTTGGTGTGAATTATAGATCATAGCCTTGTTCACTAGACTTGTATAGGTGGCTTGCTTAGTTTAGTTGAGCTAGTGCTAGATTTAGCTACGCCATCTTTTATACTAACATTGTTGTTTAGTGAAGCTCGTAGAAAATTTAAATAGGCTATTCACCCTCCCCTCTAGCCATTTGGACCTTACAGCCTCCTATCTTTCAACCCTAGCCCGTTCCCATGGCAAGTTGGTCGAAAGAATGTGGAGACTATTTTTCTCTCCTCTCTCCTTCCCCCTCTATTAATCCCCATCGATCCAGTAAGATGTGGATTGATCTTCTTGTTCCAACTTCTTCGATTGATGTCTCTTGCCATGACATGTTGATCGAAGTGTCGTGGAACCAAAGTCCCTAGTTCATATGTGTTCCTTAGTGTTTGTTTGTTGCTCTTTTGATTCCTTTCCTTTAATTCCCGTTGGTTACTATGACGAGTGGATCAAAGGAAGATGAATCCCTGCCCCTTCTTTTGGCTCTTCGTGCCCGAACCCTTGTATGCTCGTACCCACTATGAACCGTAGCACGCCTTAGGTTCTCGTGGTGACAACCGCACCACTAAGGACCCTAGGGGTGTCTAGTGCCATTTAGTGCACATAGGTGGTGGTACCCTACGAGGGGATCTGGTGTTGTGTTCTCTTGTGTGCCGCCCTTTCTTTTCCATCTCCTGTTCCACCCTCTCTTTGGTTCACGTCAATTTCAATGACGTACGAATTGAGAGAGACCGGAATTGTTTTCTCCTTAGCCCTCTCTGTTCGATCCCATCCTTAGCCATGATGATTGGATCAAAGACCAGGCTATCACTTCTAGTTAGTGAAGCTAATGTTTATGTTGTGTTCTCAGAACCATGTGTGTCGACTTGATCGACCATTAGAGTGCAGTCTCTAACGAGGATGTGGCATGGATGTGCTTAGCCGACTTTCTGCCTCGCCCCTTTTTAAGCCCAAGGAAAATGGACTCGCTTCGTGAGGGCTAGCCTTGTTTTTCGTGGTGTTTGCTCAAGCTGAGCTAGAGTCTAGGCCATTTTACCTGAAGCCATACAGGTCGACACGATCGGCCCGGGAAGTACGAGCTAGGCCGTGACTTGAACTTTTGCTTAGACAAACAAACAACCGCTCCTGTTTCTTTAGGACTAGGGATCGAAGACCTTCCGCTAGGGCTAAGTCCTTTTTCCTTCAAGTGCTCCTTTGGTGTTATTCGATATTCCCCTGTTTTGTTGCCTCCTTTCATAGTCTTTTCTTGGTAAGTGGTTGATTGCTTCCTTGCTTTGTTTGTCATACGAATGAGGTAATTACATTGGGGATAACGTTGATCGGACCAGATTCTGTTGGAGGAAGGACACGCGAAGGACAACAGGGCTTTGAGAAGGACGACTACGTGAGTACGCTATGGATCTCAGAGTTGACCAAGTCAACAGGTGCCATGTCCCACCCAACCTCGTAGAATCCTATTGGGCATGCTATAATTTAGTTGCTAGTGCTTTATTTTATGCAATTGAACTGTGATAGGTTGCATGGTAGAATTGCTTGTGAGCCATTACCTTGACGCAACCTATACCCTTGCACACCCGCTGTTAGGCTAGATGCTCGCTTTCTTACTACTATTTCTGCTATGCATTATATCTGTGATGTGATGCTTGGTGGAACACTGTTTGTGAGTGGTTAAAGCACATGGTGCCGACAATGTGGTAATAATCGGGGAGATCTTGGCGTGCATCTTGGGTGTGTGGTGAGGGTCCAGTCAATCGAGCAGGACATATGACGAGTCTTGGGTTAAGTCTTGTCGGGGGATGCTACCTAGGCATTTCTCCACGAGAGGTACCTATGGCGGGTGCATGTGACAGGGAGAGATCCCGGGGTGGAGTGTCTTTGTGGGATGAAGCCCCGGGATGGAGGTGCTATTTAGTACGGGGCACCGGATGTCCCGTCGAGCGGGGCATCAGTTCACCCCTTGTGAAGACGTCCTATTTGGTCACCCTAAGGACTAGTATGCCTTAAGAACCCAGTCTTAGGAACCTTACACTCCCACTCACCCTTACCATGGAAACAGGACGGATGTTCGACTAGCTAGGGCGGTGCCACTACTACTAGGATGTTAGCGGATAGTGTAGGGAGGTACGGGCATGAGTACCCACACCCTCCTAAGACAGCGTAGTGACCTTTGGGGGCCCGGTACTACGTCTCACAGTCTCAGCATGCCAGTGGTACTTCGGTGTGGCCCCAGGGCTGAGAAGTAGGGTGGCATCGTGTCTAGTTGGAAGGCAGCCCAAAATCAGCCTAGATGATGTACAGTGTCGATGATGGTGATCTTGTGGGTAGTGTAAACCTCTACAGAGTTTCTGGTTGATCGATCGATACATATGTCGACTTGTCAGCTATGGACCTTTCATGAGTTTGGCTTCACTTGACTAGTGAGAGGAGTCATTTCTACCTTCCCCCGGGTTTGGTGTTGGTTTCCGGCTTTGGCCGTTGAGGCAAGGTACGAGCAGGGGTCGTCCTTGCCGCCTAGAGAGTGAGAGTGTGGTGAGATATGTGTGATGGGATGGGTGAACATGTGGATGAGATGGGTTAAAACTTGATGAACTATTACAAAATTATTGATGAAACTTGCATAGGAAAACTATAGCCATATATGGGCCTTTTGTTCTACCCTTGCATTCCACCTACCACAAAGCAAACGAAAAGCATAGGGTGGGAGCCAGTGGCTAGTACAAATCATACTAAAAATTATTTGGTAGGTTTTGGATGTCATCTACGACAACGACAACGGAGGATAGGAGGATTAGGTGGTCTCATTCCTACGCTCAAGTTTGGTTGAGGAGATGAAATCTACGCCCGCTGATGCTCTACGCATACTCTGATGATTGCCCGTGAAGGAGGAGCCTTCACCTAATGATGCACTACGTCGACTCTGATGAAGATTTGTGTGCATTTCTGCTAGAATAACGATGTACTTAGGTGTGTTACCAAGTGTTGTAATACCTTGTAAACTTGTAACTTTACGATGTATGACTATGATATCAGTTGTTAATCGATAATGTGATGGCTCGCTCTCGTGGACTATCACATTATAATTCGTATCTGTGGATTTTTCCCTTCGTGGAAAATCGAGATCGTTACAACGGTGCCTTTGATGATACTGCAATGGGGGAAGCTAAAGAAGAGGTAGCTACTGAAGAAGAGGTAGCAGCAGAAGATGAGCCCAATGATGATCTTGGTCAAGCCATCCGTGATGCACAGAGAGAATGCAAAAGTGATAAGGAGAAGATCAAGTTCGAGCGCGTGCTAGAGGATCACAAGAAATTGCTATACCCGACTGCCAAAGAGGGGCAAAAAAAAGTTGGGTACCACACTGAAATTGCTGCAATGGAAGGCAAAGAATGGTATATCCGACAAGGGATTTAGCGAGTTACTGACTATCGCAAAGAATATGCTTCCGAAGGCAAATGAATTGCCCACCACTACATATGCAGCAAAACAGGTCATCTGCCCTCTGGCATTAGAAATCTAGAAGATACATGCATGTCCTAATGACTGCATCCTCTACCGCGGCAAGGAGTATGAGAATTTGGATGCATGCCTGGTATGCCGTGCATCGTGGTATAAGATTAGGTGAGATGACCCAGCAAAACAGGTCATCTACCCTCTGGGATTAGAAATCTAGAAGATACATGCATGTCCTAATGACTTCATCCTCTACTACGGCAAGGAGTACGAGAATTTGGATGCATGCCTGGTATGCCGTGCATCGCGGTATAAGATCAGGCGAGATGACCCTTGTGATATTGAGGGCGACGGTGAACGTCCTAGGAAGAGAATCCCTGCCAAGGTGATGTGGTATGCTCCTATAATACCACGCTTGAAACGTTTGTTCAAAAACAAAGAGCATGCAAAGTTGTTGCGATGGCACAAAGAAGACTATCGGGTAGACGATATGTTGAGACACCCCGCTGATGGGTCCCAATGGAGAGCAATCGGCAGAGAATTCCCAAAGTTTGCAGATGACGCAAGAAACTTAAGGTTTGCTTTAAGTATGGATGGCATGAATCCTTTCGGGGAGCAAAGCAGCAGTCATAGCACTTGGCCTGTTACTCTATGTATCTACAACCTTCCTCCATGGCTATGCATGAAGCGGAAGTTTATTATGATGCTAGTGCTCATCCAAGGCCCGAAGTAACCTGGAAAGGACATTGATGTGTACCTGAGGCCATTAGTTGAGGAACTTCTACTTTTGTGGAGCAGCACAGGCGTACGTGTGTGGGATGAGTATAAACAGGAACACTTTGACCTGCGAGCATTGTTGTTCATAACAATCAATGATTGGTCTGCTCTTAGTAATCTTTCAAGACAGTCAAACAAGGGATATAATGCATGCACGCACTATTTTCATGACATGGAAGGTATATTTTTGAAAAAATGTCGAAAGGTCATGTACATGGGCCATCATCGATTTCTTCCATTGAATCACACCCTAAGAAATAGTGGCAAGCATTTTAAAGGTAAGGCAGAGCGCCAAACAAAGTTTGACAACCGTAGTGGTGAAGATGTATTTAATATGGTCAAGGATGTACAAGTAGTCTTTGGGAAGGGACCTGGCAGCCAACCTGTTCTAAATGATGCTATCGGACACGCACCCATGTGGAAGAAGAAGTCCACATTTTGGGAGCTACCCTACTGGCAAGTCCTAGAGGTCCGCAGCGCGATCGACGTGATGCACCTGACGAAGAATCTTTGTGTGAACCTACTAGGCTTCATGGGTGTGTATGGGAAGTCTAAGGACACACTGAAAGCAAGACAGGACCTACAGTGTATAAAAGAACGAGAGAACCTGCATCCAGAGAAGGTAGATGATGGACGCCAGTACTTAAGTCCCGCCAACTACACTCATAGCAAAGAAGAGAAGGAAAGCATGTTTGAATGCCTAAACAGCACAAGGTCTCATCTGGCTTCTCCTCGAATGTAAAGGGCATAATAAATGTGGTAGAGAAGAAATTCCTAAACTTAAAGTCTCATGACTGCCATGTGCTTATGATGCAATTGCTTCTGGTTGCATTGAGAGGGATTCTACCTCCAAATGTACTATTAGCCACAGTGAAACTATGTGCTTTCCTCAATGCAATTTCTCAGAAGGCGATCAATCCAACGCATCTAGCAAAGCTACAGAATGACGTGGTCCAATGTCTTGTCAGCTTTGAGTTGGTGTTCTCGCAATTTTTCTTTAATATTATGATGCACCTCCTAGTTCACTTGATCAAAGAGATCAGTATTCTCGATCCTGTGTTCCTACATAACATGTTCCCCTTTGAGAGGTTCATGGGAGTCCTGAAGAAATATATTCACAACCGTGCTCGGCCAGAAGAAAGCAGCACCAAGGGCTATGGAACAGAGGAGGTCATTGAGTTCTGCATTGATTTTATTCCTGACCTCGACCCGATTGGTGTTCTTATATCACGGTATAAGGGGAGACTAAATGGAAAGGGAACACTAGGGAAGAAAGCATATATTGGCAAGGAGGATGATTATTTCCGTAAAGCGCACTACATAGTTCTACAAAACTCCTCCTTGGTGGATCCATATATCGAGGTACACAAGGACATTATACGATCTGAATTCTCGGGGAGGACTGAAGCCTAGATTACGCATCGGCACACGGAATCTTTTAGCGGTTGGTTGCGAAAATGATGTCAGAGTGACAAGAGTCCGGATGACCAACTATACTTATTGTCTAAGGAACCATCTTGGCATATCCTGACATTCAAAGGGTACGAGATAAATGGCAATACATATTACATGATAGCTCAAGATAAAAGGAGCACCAACTAAAACCACGGTGTCCGCATAGATGCCACAGACCCAAATGAGAATAAAAAACATATTATGGTTGCATAGAGGAGATATGGAAATTAGACTATGGACCTTATTTTAAGGTCCCTTTGTTTCGGTGCTAGTAGGTGAAGGTGGCCAGAGGTGGGGTAATAGTGGACCATCAGTACGAAATGACAACAGTAGACCTCAACAATCTTGGGTATAGAGACGAACCATTCGTCTTAGCCAAGGATGTGAATCAGGTTTTCTATGTGAAAGACATGTCTACCAAACCGAAGAAAGGGAAAACCAACGACAATGACATGGACAATGAGCCAAAGCGCCACATAGTTCTTTCAGGGAAAGAAACATCATGAGAATCGAGGACAGGTCTGACATGTTAGAAGATTATGAAAAGAATTACGGAATTTTGCCCTTCACAGTGAACAATGACCTAAGCGTCCTGCTAAATGATGAGGACACTCTATGGTTACGATGCGATCATAACCAAGGGACATATGTCAAGAACAAGTTCAGTGTTGTTCCCACTTGATATGGTGATGTATTAGACCTATTATGTAATAATTGTGACTTCAGATTTTTTTGTCATGTTTTCATATTTTCTACGGTTAAAATGAATTTTCTACTTGATGGTGGATTTCCTGTGGAGAATGTGTGATGAAAAACAAAATGATCAACGTTAATAAGATGTGAAAACTAATTTCCTGTCGAAAAGCAATAATTTTAATGATTTTAATCAAGTAGTATATTTTTGCATGGTCTAAATTGTGATTATTATTTACACTATGTTAAATATTTATATGGTAAAACAAAAGAGTTTAGGTTACAGATTTTTATTGTGTATAATAATGCAAAACCAGGTCCAGGAATCTTTTTTGTAATCTTTTGGCTAATATTTTATTTACTAGGCAATTAACAACTCTTTGCATATTTATATAAAAGAAATATATAAAAAAGGAAAAACTTCTAGAAACTAGCGGGAAGCCAAACTACAGCCCACCTTTACTCTCGGGTGGATCAACCACCTGGGACTACAGATGGGCTGCATTTTCGCAGCCCGCCAAAATTCCCCTTTACTCCTGGACCGTGGCTGCACCTAGGACTTAAGGTCAGACCTTTAGTCCCAGTTCTTTCCATCACCCGGGACTAAAGGACCTTTAGTCCCGGGTCGTGGCTTCACCCAGGACTAAAGGTGCCCTCTATATACCATCTCCTCTTCTCCTCCAGTGCCTCGTTTCTTCGCCCGTGAGCCACCACGCCGCCGCTCCTTGCCTCCAGCACCGCCTCCACGCGCGCACCTCTCCTGCAGTCTCCACCGGTAGCCTGGTTCGCACCTCTCCCATCCGTGCGTGGCGCCCAGATCCGGATCCACCGTCGTCGTCCTCGCCCTCACCCAGATCTGATCTGGAACCGTCACCGTCGTCGATCCTCATCCTCGTCATCTCTGGCTCCACACGCCTGCCTCTAGCATTGCCTCGTCATGCGCGTGCTTCGTCCCTGGCTCCACACGCACGGGCGCGCCTCCTCTCGCCGGCCAGCTGGTGGCCCGCGTGCGCCGCTCACCACTCGTCCTCGCCGGAGCGCCTTGTCCTCGGCATCACCTCCATCCATCACCGCCTCGTCACATCCCGACTAACTCCACGCTTGCATGCACTCGTCGTCCTCGATCGTCTTGTGCTCGTAGTCATCCTCGGTCTCCTCGCCGTGCTCGTCCTTGCCTTCGTGCTCGTGCTCGTCGTGCTATATGTGAGCAAGTGTGTATGAGTGTGTGTGGTGATGTGTGTGTGCGCGCATATTGTTTTTTTGGCATAGAAAAAATAGATAGATTTTATTTGTAGACAAAATAGAAAAAAATGTAGTAGTTTAATTACTTAAATATAATATATATATAGAAAAAATGTTGAATGGTATAAATTTGTAGAAAAAATGTAGTAGTGTACTACAATATATAGTTGTAGAAATATATTATAATCTTCGTCACAATTGAAAAGATTGTTTTTATTAGTGCTATGATTTTTTGGTATATATATCTAAATTTTGATATATTGACATTAATGTTGATCGATATATATCCTGAGCTCCGCTCTCCAAACCCTAATAGGTCTGGGCATATTACCCGATACCCGAACCCGAAAAACCTGAACTCGCAGTACCCAAAGTCTAGTTCGGATAGTGAATGTTATTACCCGAATTTATTTTGGGTAATTTGGGTAGCAGCACCCGGTACCCGAACTACCCGTACTAGTGTCGCTTGGGTGCCTGCACGGCTGCACTCAAGACTTAGAGTCTAGAGTCCAGTCCAACAGGCAAGTAGCAAGTTTCCATGTAGCCAATTAATTCAACATTCAATGAAGAACGAACGAATTGACTCCTGATCTCCTTGCCTTGAACGCTTGAACTTTTGAATTGCACTTGCATCTGAATATTGCATTTGCACAAGACTAGTAAGTACTAAGTATCATGTATGCCAGGTCTGAGATGTGACAATGTTTGTGATAACCTGCGAGCTGTAGTTGAAAACTTGAACATATCAGCTCAGTTTATCAATTATTCTGTCCAGTTCTTAGTTCTATGCAAAATTTTGTGTTGTTTGAGTGTTTGCTGTGATTTTGTAATATTTCGGGTAAAACGGGTAATACCCGAACCCGAATCCGATATTGCGGGTACCCGAATTTACGGGTATTGTTTTTTCGAGGCTGTTATCGGGTAACAATTTTCATTACCCGAATTTCTTAATACCCGAATTACCCGACCCGAATTAAGCGGGTAACCCGAACGCCCACCCTGAAACCCTAACCCGGCCGAGTGAAAGCCCAAGTTTGGTTTTGGTAATTAATGACACCAAGTTGCTAATGCCATGTGTTAAGTGTTTTGAGTTAGGCATAAGCAACACATGTGATGAAGGTGTATGTGGCAAGGAGTGTGTCCACAAGATCACAAAGAGATGGTGCATGGACATGATGATCAAGTAGAGGAGAAGGATCGAAGAGTGCAAGGCAAAGGTATAACCATAGGGTTTTTCTTTTGCCGGTCTAAGATGAGTAGAGAAGTGATTGACCGGGTTTAGGATACATAGCCGACTATCAAGAGGGGCAATCACGGTTAGCTTGGGAATCAAGTGCCACTAGATCAATGTCTTGAGCATATGCATTAGGATCTAGTTGAGAGACTAACATAACACCTTGAAAAATGTTTGTAAAATGCTAACACACATGCACATGGTGATTTACACTTGGTGGTGTTAGCACATTTGCGAAGGCGGTGGAGTTTAAGCGGTAGAGAGGGGTTTGGGTTCCTCTCTCCCTCCCGCTGAGCTTGCGAGGCAGGATTCGGCGCTTTTTGGGGAAGTGAAACACCTATTTTCTACTGCGCCGGAAGTCGGAAAAGAAACAGAGGCGAACGGAGGCCACCAGGGCGATTGGACGCTGCACCGGACGCGGTCTCGGTTTGACCGGACACGTCCGGTCAGTTCTTCAGTTGTTTGGCACGCGGGATTTAGGGTTTGCAACCGACGCGTCCAGTCCCTCACGGAACCGGAGCATCCAGTCAGGCACCCAGAGGGGTAGAGCCGGTTGTAGAGCCGACTAGACACGCGGCGTGTCCGGTCACGTGCGATCAGACGTGTCCGGTCGCGGTGGGAGCTTACTGGACTTCGACCGGACGCCAGGTGCAGCGCGTCCGGTCAAACGCTAGAGCGCGTCCGGTCACGGCAACGGTAACTTCTGACGCGCACTGTTCACGATTGTCTTGTAGTGACCGGACGCGTCCGGTCACCCTAACCGGTGCGTCCGGTCAGTACATTTTAAACTGTGTCGTGCAGTAACGGCTAGCTGCGTACCCCTTCGCTATAAATAGATGTTGTCCGGGGTTTGAGGGTAACTCTTGCACATTTTGAGACCTAGAGACATCCTTTGAGCTAGAGAACAACCCCTCCACTCATCTCTTTGCTTGGTTGCACATCTTGAGTGAGATTGAGTGAGATTCAAGTGCATTGCTTAAGAGTTGCATTCTAGAGGCACTTGATCTTCGAGTTGCTGCGGATTTCTTGTTACTCTTCCGTGTTTCCCGACACGGTAGACGGCTTGGAGCAGCGGTGGTGATTGAGCTCACAATTGAAGATTGTTGGAGCCCTCACCAAGTGTTGTAAGGGGTTCTTGATCCTTCCCCGCGGGAGTTCACAAATTGGATACTCTAGTGGAGCTCGTGGCTTGGAGGATCCCCATCTTGTGTGCGGTTGTGCGGCGCCCGCCGAGGGCTCGACTCTTGATAGTCGATTAGCTCGTGAACCGACAAGTGGGTGCATCGCCACAACGAGGAGTAGCTTGCTAGGAAGCAAGTGAACCTCGGTAAAAATCTTGTGTCATCTCTTTGCCGAGGATTTCTCTTGTGGTTGATCATTGTGATTGATTCTTCGAGTGCATTACTTCTCTACATCGTTGGTATAAGAATCAAGTCACTTGCTCTTTACTTGTACTAGTCCTAGTGTAGTTTGCTTAGTGTAGCTTTTATCACATAGGAGTAAGTAGCTTAGTGACTTAGTCTTGTTGGTGTGTATTAGAGATCATAGCCTTGCTTCACTAGAATTGTATAGGTAGCTTGCTTAGTATAGTTGAGCTAGTGCTAGAATTAGCTTAGCCATCTTTTATACTAACGTGGTTGTTTAGTGAAGCTTGTACATTTCTAAATAGGCTATTCACCCCCCTCTAGCCATTTGGACCTTACACCGAGCTCCGCTCCAAACCCTAATGAAGGCGTAAATAATAACCCTGAATTTTATAATTATATATATTTGAATTTAATTCTTCATAATTAGTGTGACATGAATTTTTAAATATTTATATACACCAATGTAGATCATGATATATATATCCTAATATTCTAAACTCGCTCCTAACCCTAACTCGGCCGAGCTCCACTCCAAACCCTTATATATATCCTGATCGAGTTCCGCGCATGCAAACCCTAACCAGAGCTCAGCGTAAATAATAACCTTGAATTCTATAGTTATTTAAGTTTAAGCCCCTGGCTCTATCCATTAATTAGCATATGCATGACTAGTGTATGGTTTTCATTTATATATAGTTGTGGTAACTAAGATGGCCGAGCCGCAAGACGACTACGACCAGAATGAGGCCATGATGAACATTATCAATGTTGGCCCTCAATATGGCCCCAACAACCAAAATGAGGCCGACCCGGAGTTCGATGACGGCTCTCAATACTTACTGAATTTTGAAGATGAGCAAGAACCTCTTGTGCAAGAAAATGCTGGCGAGGTATATTTGTTAATAATCTTGCATCTCTTATATATATGAAATTAAACATAATTCCATTAATTTCGTATATATATGTATTACTGAATTTTTGTGTTTCTACGTACAGAATTTCCATTAATTTCGTATATATATGCACCTCTAGATCGACGATGTCGACGAAAAGTGTACGAGGCCCAACAAAACTGTTGGAGGGCCACTACATAATCACAGAAGTTGATCCTAATATCGGCGAACCGCTCCTTCCAAAAAAACAATGCAAAGAAGTTTGTAAACCACTGTGGGGTTATTGTTAGGGACAGAGTCCCAATCAGCGTCCGTGAATGGAAAAAGAGGAAGGATGCTCCTCTAATTAGTTTTGTCTCTGATTGAGAAAAGGACATTCTTTGGGATTCAGTCACTGCACATTTCACTCTACCAACAGGTGTAGACTTAAGAAATCTAGTTAAAAGTTGGGCTCTCAAGAAGATGGCCACACAATTCCAGACTTGGAAGAAGAAGTTGTACACTAAATTTGTCAAAAAGAATCTGACTCCAGATTTCAGTGAAAATAGCCCGTACAAAAAGTTAAGGGACGACTGGCCTGAATTTGTGAGGTACAAGACCTCGGAAGAGGGTGAGGAACGGGTGAGAAGGAACCAACAGAATATGCGACAGAAGCGGTACCATCATAAAACGGGATCAGGTGGCTACAGGAGTGTCATTCCAAAGTGGCAAAGAATGGAAGAAGACATGCTTGCCAAAGGGATCAATCTATTTTCAATCGATTGGCCCGAACGCTCCAAGAATTGGTTTTTCGTGCATGGGGGGTCACTGGACCCAGAGATCGGGGAGCCGGTTGTTGGTGGAACAATCGGAGAAGCAGCACAAAGACTTTTTGACATTGTAGATGCTTTTGCCAGTGGTGCCTTTGTGCCCAACCGAGAGGATGAGCACACGTACGCCCTCCAGACTCCTGAACACCCTGGACGAACGCGAGGCAAATGGTTGGTTTCATGGCAGCATGGCTTCCCTGAGGACGCCGCTACCTACAGAAGCCGCCAGCGAAGGAAGGATGAGGAGGCAGAGTGGATCCGCAGGTTAGAGGAGGAGGTGCTTCAATCGCGGGAGTGAGAGTGGGAGCGAGAACTAAGCATGGAGGCAAGAATGCAAGAGGAAATGAAACAGCAAGTGGCACCACAGTTGAGTATCCAAAGGCAGCCATCAACATCAGAGCATGCAGTCAACATTAGCCCCCCTCAGCTAAGAAGCAGTTGCGCTTCCACTGAGCTCCAAAATCAAGATGAAGCATTGCAGCACTTCCCCAAGGATAACATCATTGTGCCTTTGACGCCATGTGAGCTGCACGTTCTCTTGGGGAATACCGGTGTCACAGTCTTGGTGACGTACAGTATTATTTCTCCTGTGGTCCCCGACAAGACACCAACAATCCATGGGAATCCAATTCCACCTGGCTATTATAGTGTCTCGATGGATAGAGTTATCAAAGATTATAGGGAAGTGCCTCTTGACTTTCCTGGAGGTGATGGGAATAAGACCCTAGGACAAGCAGAGCATTCATTTGTTTTATGGCGCAAGCGCTACATCATTATTCCTGGTGCGGCGGCTAGGGTACCGTCACCTCCTCCTCAAATACCTCATGATAGGTGCGGATGAAAGTGAACGAAACAGTTTTTTAATAATCATTCTCAATTATTGGCTTCTCGCGTAATAAGCATTTTTGTGCTCACAGGTCTCCCAACCTGAGTCTAGTTCTTCCATCCCATGATGATCATCAGAGTGCACTGGACGATGATGATGCTATGGATGACAATGATGCGTTACATGGCATGGCTGCATCTCCATCTCTATCTCCTCCAAGGCGGTCTCCCCCTCCTCCGCCTCCTGCACCGCAGAGCCAGAAGAGGCCCCCGCCCCCGGTGAAGAAGAAAGCTAGCCATCGTAAAACAAAGCCCCCTCCGGAGAAGCTGCCTTACGAGCAGTCTGAAGAGGAATCAAAAGCGGCAGCACAAAAGTATTTGGATAACTGGCATCAAAGATTAGCAAAATCAAGAGCAAGGAGGGTGGAACTTCAGAAAAACTCGCCAAAGTCACACTACATAGCTCAACGAGAACTAAGGAAAAAATCAATGAGCGCGAGAAAATGCAGTGTGATGCACGTAAGCCCTCGCCATTATCGGACTATGAACACTCTCTCGATAAGTCATATAAGGAGTCAAGGAAAGCGAAGAGAGCAGGGAAAGATGTTGCACAGCTCGAGCAGCAATCTAACTAATCTATCGACCCGCTAGTTGTTGAGGGTGATTGTGCAAACGCACAAGGCGGTCCAATAGATAAGGAGGCACTGAAAGACTTCATGGCCACCACAGGTCTCATAGCTGAACAACTCATGGGGGGAGCATCGATACCAACAAGCGACTATGATATTTACCGGACCTATGTGTATGGCTAGAGTCTTGTCAACCCTAAGTACTACTCATCACTGGGTATGCAGATGTTCTTGTTAAACAAGTGGTACTTAAAAGTGACCGCCAATGAGGAAGCAGCATGGCTTGTTGCCAGAGTGAGACCAGAGCATTACGTGGGCTATGGCGTTATACATATTGAGTTCAATGAATTACACCAACTATTAAACAGGGACGCTCTCGATAAATCTCGTCAGCTGTTGGTGTCTGTAAGTGATTCTTTCTACAATTGAATTGAAGTAACTTGCATGTTAGTTCGTTGTTCATATATAGTTATCCTCACACTATATTTATTCTTTTGTACTATATATATGCAGATATGAGATGTTGAAACTAAAGAAAAAAGCAATGACTGACGTTGGTTTCATTGATCTGAATCGCGTATTCAAGGACAGGGTTACTCCATATGATAGATGGCGACCTTAAGTGGAGAAGCTTCTGTTCAGGTTCTTAGATAAGAACGCTAACAAGACACTGATACTCTTCCCATACGGCTTCAATTGAGTGTGAATGTCTTGTGCCCATTTTATTTTGCTTACTCCTTGTTGATTTTAGTTAATGAGTTATGCCTGCATATAAACATGTAGCTTTCACTGGATACTGCTGGTCATCGATATGACTAGGAGTCGTGTAAAAATCTCTGACTTAGCGACAAAACCCCGAGCAGATTACCAAGAAATCCTCGATATACTCCAGTGGTAATTTGGTCTCGCACACATTGTATACTCTCTTATGCCATTTTAGTGATATAACTCTATTTATTTATTTTGTTGAGCAGTGCTTGGAAAACGTTCGCCAAGAAACACCATTATGGTAATTGGAAAGTGCCTCTGCATATAGTCCAATACTCAATAAGTACTATCTAGGTCACCGCATCTTTATTTAGTTCAATTCATTATTACCATGCTTCATTGGTTGATGATGAATCTTTTTCTTGTAAAGTGGTGTCTGCAACAAGGATCGGGGAACAACTTATATGGATACTACGTCTACGAATTTCTCATGAAGTACTCAAGGAGAACAAGTGAAGAGATCCTCGAAGTACGTAAAAATATACATAATTTATTTATTACCATTGTGTTGACATATATAATCATATATATATATTCATACTTTTGCTTTCATTCGAATTGAAGATTGAATGGAGGAAGCGAAAGGTCCTGCGATGTGACTAGATCAAAGCAATTCAAGAGACATTGTCCAGATTTCTTTTGGAACAGGTCATAGATTCCAAGGGCACGTACTACTATGACCCTAAAGAATTCATACCTAGTAGCCAAACGATGGAGGAAGATTAGGGTTGCAAGAAATCCTAAGGACATGAGTATATTTGTGACTTTATTATATATGTACATATTTCATGCATGCATATTTGAATATATATAGTTTCATATATTTTAGTATGTTATTTATGTATAATGCTCGAACGGAACCTTATACGTACATATATATGGACGTATATTTGCAGCATAGAATTCGTATATGAAAAGCTAATCGAAACAAAAAAAAGAATTGAATTGAAAAGAAACCATAAAATGAAAAGGAATGAAATGGAAAAAAAAAGAACCTTTTAATACTGGTTGGAAACACCAACCGGGACTAAACGTGCCACCCCGGTGCAATGTCGGGGGGGGGGGGGGGGGGCAACCGGGCCTTTAGTCCCAGATTCACAGTCCGGTTGGAAAACCGGGACTAAATGGGTGTTTCGACCGGGAGTGATGGTCGGTCCTGCACTAGTGGTAGGACACTTCCTACTATTATAAGCTACCCACATGTGTGGCTTAGGACACTTCCTACTATTATTAGCTAATTGACCATGCACTAGCACTAGAGACAGCCGCACACCCACATGAGCGGCTGAGGACATAGCTAGCTGATCCAATTGACCAGGCTCTAGCCACTAGAGGCAGCCACGTGCTTCTTCATCCTATTATGCTGCCCAATGAACGAGTCCACAACATCCTCGTAACTCTCTAGAAACATGAGATCTCAATAGAATATAGAGGCGACGACATGTAACAAAATGTAAACAACTAAACCAGCGGATCCCACTAGAATGCGACCTATACGATGGTGTAGCGCTATTCGTCGGCCATCACAAAATGACCTCACCAATATGCAGGGCATTTTACATGCCTTTGGAACAGCAACGTGATTACACACCAATATTTTCTTAGTTAGAACTCTATCGAATTAACTGTGACGATGATGAATTTCAAGTGATAGAACAATTAGACCCTCTCTGGATTGCAGGAAAAAACAAAGGAAAAACGTAGGATTTATTTCTAAGATTCGGTTACTGTAGCACTTTGGTTGCAGGAATCATCTATAGGAAAAAAAACGTAGAAAACTTTCATTTGTGCTTGATTTCACAGCAAAACCATATGAAAAAAAAATCAACTCAAACGACATGTTTCTTGTTTCCTATGTTTTTCTTGTAGTCGATCCAACCACCTTTCCATAAAATTTCTGTACTTTTTACTCTTCAATTTTGCACATGCATTCCTAGCTCATTCTTATGTTTTTCCTATTCCTGTATTTTTTCAATCTTGCCTTCCAAAGGCCAATTTTTGGGAAAATATCTAGGCCTCCATCTGCATATTGGACGCCTGCGACATGAAGCATAGAGACAGCGTAAAATTACCCGGTTGGCAGGGACGCCTCTAAACAAGATCAGGCGACTTGCCCTGGTTCAATCAGTTTTGTCCTCCATCCTCACATACCACGTGAATTCCTGTAAATACTATAAGTACTTTCTTCTATAATGAAAAAGAGAGTGCGAAGATGTAGATAAGGACAAAAATGATATTTTCTCATGTTGGCTTTTGCTATGTATCTGAAAAATCCAAAATTACTGTTTGGAATGGAGTGCCTAACGAATTTTGGCGTTTGCATCTAACCTGACCAATTTCATCTTTGTTCAGTGTCCCAGAGCACAATTTTGTCTATTTTTTACTGTCATTTTAAAGTTTTGTTTGATAAACCGCTTTAGGTTTTTTTCTATAAAAGGGTAGCTTTAATTCTTAAAAAGAAAAATAAAAAAAACGTACAGTTGTGTGTGCTACATGTAGTCATGTACAACGGTTCCTCTATCTAGAAACAAAAGTGCCGTCTCCAAATTGATGCATGCTCTTTACTCGTTTGACCAATGAGCACCACCATCACAAGCTCTCCCATTAAAGATTGTTCCATCACTATTACAGCCAGTTTTTGCGTCAACTGGTGAGATCTGTTAGCGTCTCTTCCTCATGGATTACCAGTAAATTTCTACTGATGCCTGCTACATTTGTGTTCTGAACCAAAAAAAAAAAGAGGAAATAAATTTAAATGGTATAGAAGAAATATAACATAGTTTAATGGGCACCACAAAACCCTATGTTACTAGTGAACTGTGAAACAAAGCGCACAGTTTCATCTCTCTCTTGGGAGACATTACAACTCTCTTTACTCTTTAGAGCATGGTTTGTCGGTTAATAGTTTTCAGCAACAGCATTAATGGATTAAGGCATTGATAGAAAAATCCAGTGTCAAGTAACCCAGGGAATTTCGTCGAAGATGTTTAATGAGCTGAACATCTAAGTGCAGAACTGTTGCCGTGTTGGTAGACATCAGTATCCTAGAGCATCTCCACTACCATATTTAGAACCGAATAAAAGAACCGTTTAATGGTGGCATGAATCCTGGAAAAGAGCATGCTTATGAGTTCAACAAAAAAAATGCTACCCCATTGCAATTCAATAGTAATCTGTAAAACATATTTCAATCTAAAAATTTATCTTGGATGGTATATATGCTAGGATTAACTGTTATGTTTTATCTACGGCTCACAAATTATGCAGGCAAAGGCAACTTTCAGAAAGAAAGAGGTCATGGGGACAAAAGATTAACCTATCCAATTGCATGGGATTAAAAGGCTTTTGTTATTGTTGATGAACAAAAGATAGGTTACCTGCTTCTGACGTATCAAACATGCTACTCCAATTTTTTTGCCCATTGCAAATAGATGGATATCACAGCTATATTTCAAGAACATCAACATCCGAGATATCCACACTGGAGATACCTTCAGGACACAGGAGATTCTGTACTGTGACCAACTTGCGCTGTGCTATCTGACCAATCTTAAACCGATCTTCGTCACTCAATTCCCAATCGAAGATTTCAAGGTTCTCCTTAAGTCT
Organism: Saccharum hybrid cultivar R570; assembly: GCA_038087645.1. Classification (NCBI taxonomy): domain Eukaryota; kingdom Viridiplantae; phylum Streptophyta; class Magnoliopsida; order Poales; family Poaceae; genus Saccharum; species Saccharum hybrid cultivar. The sequence continues at coordinate 1,758,939 of JAQSUU010000563.1, read as the reverse complement.
CTCCCTTTTCAAGCTCTTTGCCACCATGCTTGCACCTTGCTCGTAGATCCACCTCAGTGAAATCTGGGGGCAAAGGAGGAATCAGTTCTGCTGCTAAGATCACATAATGTTACCAAAAGAATGCGACAGATTGGCAGTAATAATCATAATTCTGTTACTTTTTGTTAAATCTATAATAGACTGTTTTATTGTGCTGTTGTGTAAAAAATTTCTTTGCCCAAATACGTATCTCTCGCAGCTGAGCATATTAGGTGTCATGCCAAACCACACAAACAGTTCATTTAACCAAAACAAAGTGAACAATCCTCATAAAGTCATCAAAAGTACTACACCGGTTCAATACATATGCGAGAGCCTTCGATGATCTGATTTTCTTGAGAAAAGTGAATTTCAGTGAAAAGAGTAATATGCAATGAGAGAATACAGTTCATACCTGGGCCACTGACTTCCCTCTAGCCTTTCCAATCTCTTCCAAAATGTCAGATTGTCGTACTGGATTCATTTTAGAGATTCTTTGGCCTCCTAGGGGAGAATAAGCAGCCACATGAATGCCCTTGTCATTGCAGAACTTAATTAGTTTTTTCTGTTGCCAAGTGGGATTCAATTCAACCTGCAAAGGTTATCACATGCATGAATATCAATGATAAGATATTTGAGGTGCCATGGTACTATGGTAGGCTTGAGGGTATAACATATACAGCCGTATATAAATGCAAATTGACTCCAAGTTCAATATAGTAAAATCATTTGTTTTTTCTTTAACATGAGGTATAAAACATGTGGATTGGTAGCTATAAAAAAAATGGATACAACTGTTATGGACGCTGTTGTGATCGAGAGGATCGAGGAGGAAGAGAGGGGAGCGGCGACGAGCTACAGTACCCGCGGCGCTACAGTACTCGCGGGTACTGTTCACGAGCTAGAGAGAGACGGAGGCTAGGGCTGTGAGAGGCGCTGGGAACGCCGGCCGCGGGGCTTTGCCCACGGCCGGCAAGAGCGGCGGCGGCAGTGGTGGAGGCCATGCTCGGCGAGGCTCCAATACCAGATTGTTATGGACGTTGTTGGGATTGAGAGGAGAGAGTCGAGGGAAGCGGTGGTGGAGCTACAGTACCCGCGAGCTACAGTGCCGCGGGTACTGTTCACGCCGGCGAGAGGCAGAGGACTGGCGGCTAGGGCTTTGAGAGGCGCTAGGAACGCCGGCCGCGGGGCTTCGCCCACGGCCGACAAGAGAGAAGGTTTTTTCTTCTAATCTCTTGCTTGATTAGATTGATACATCTCCTCTCCTTATATAGAGAGGATTTCTTGACTTACAAGCAAGGCTTACTTGACCCCTAAGCAAGCGACTAATTAACCCTAACGGGCTAAGGCCCAATAGGCTCTTGACTCTTCTAACACTACACCCCACCTGGACATGCAGCTCGTCCTCGAGCTGCAACCTAACTCGACTCGACACGACACAAACCTATCACTTAAAAACAAGCCTTTTACATCTCGGCTTATTTTATTGACCTGAAATAAACTACGACTCTTTATTTTTAACTCCTGAAGACACCCTCCGTGTGATGAACCTGCACGTGTGTAGCCACCTGGATCCCATGGAGCTCACCGGAACGAGAGGGGTGCACGGGTATAGCCACCAGGAATTAGTCGCGATAGCGACCAGCGGAGACGTCCTCACGGCGGCCGGTGCCGGAGTACGACAGCGCTAATTAAGGCCCGTCTATGGGTGGCCACACACCCGCGTCCCCAAACGCCGGCGCTGTAGACACCGAGTTCGCCACCCGAGGTGGCGATGCCACGCCCGATCTCCATGACGCAGCGGACGAGATCGGGGCCCTCCATGTGGCGAAACGTAGCCTGGTGGCGAAGCAAAGAAGCACGGGGCACAGGCACCAGCTGCAACCCACGCATCTCCCGCGCCCGCCGACGCGCCAGGAGTCCGCGTGCTGCAGCCTGTAACCGTACCGCCGCCAGGACCGCCTCCCGCATCTTCTGGCGCATCTCTTGCAGCCGCTTCGGTGCTCGGAGACCGCGCGCAGCAGCCTGCAGCCGCACCACAGCCGACACTTGGTGAATAAGCATCGGCTGTGCTGCGATGTCATTTCGCTGCTTGATCTGCTGTGCGGTGTCTGCCTTCACGCAGCGAAGCACCGCTTGGAGGAACTGCGACGGGGTACAGGGCTGAATCAGCTGCAGATCGCACAGCCGCCGCACTCGTCGGCGCGCCAGGAGGCCACGTGCCGCCGCCTGTAGCCGCACCGCCGCCGACACCTGGCGCGCAAACGCCGCCTGACGGCTCTCCATGATGGCCAACATGCGTTGATGTCGGCCGTCGCCTTGGCGAGCTGATCCCACAGCGGCTCATCGAAACCTGGCATCTCCGATACCAGATTGTTATGGACTGCTAGGGTTGGGAGGATTGAGGAGAGCGGCAGCGGGGCTACAGTACCCGCGCGCTACAGTACCCGCGCGGATACTGTTCACAGCAGCGGCTAGAGGCAGAGGAACGACGGCTAGGGCTTTGAGAGGCGCTAGGAACGCCGGCCGCGGGGCTTCGCCCACGGCCGGCAAGAGAGAAGGTTTTTTCTTCTAATCTCTTGCTTGATTAGATTGATACATCTCCTCTCCTTATATAGAGAGGATTTCTTGACTTACAAGCAAGGCTTACTTGACCCCTAAGCAAGCGACTAATTAACCCTAACGGGCTAAGGCCCAATAGGCCCTTGACTCTTCTAACAACAACACTCCTTAAAAAAGAGTGAATGCTAACAGCAGGAGTCCAGAAGATTATTGCCACTAACCTGATTTACAGCTGGGGGAATTTTTGCAATGGCAAGCAGCTCCTGCAATTTCTTTGTTGTGAAATTGCTAACACCAATTATTTTAGCAAGGCCAAGCCGATGGCATTCCTCCACTGCCTGCCATACACCACTAAGGTCCATCGGCACAATGTCCTCCTTTTTCATTGGGAAATGAGGCTTGCTAGGCTTTACAGCCATGGGCCAATGAATCAGGTACAGATCAACATATTCCATTTGAAGGTTCCTACAGGAAGTGATATGTATATTGCTTACCACTAAAGTACATTAATCCATCATTGTATATGGTAATGCCAGGAACTGCAGAATTGGTTAAAGATAAACTACAACTTAATTCTAATGCTAAATCCATTTACAAGTCTGAATATAACATTATATCTCTAGTAATTTTTAATCTTTTATGCCCTGAGATCTATGGAATATTGGAGTAACAATTGAAGTTGTGCATATTAGCTTTTTGTGTAAACTGTAACATTTGATATGAGATATTTTGTTTTCAAACATGTTTTTTGCACTTCAAACTTCAAGACTTACAGAATAAGTGAATTACCGTTAACCCAAATAACTTGATTCAGACATAAATCAGTCAATTTCATATTCTAGTTGTGAACTGTTTCCAGCTTCAAATTCCACAATATTTGAACTCTGGATTTCAACTCAAAATAATAGCTGTTACCTTCGTGCCTACAACACAGCAAGCAATTAGATAGGCATTGCATACGGGTTCAGAACACCAATATCTTGCATTCTAACCGGTGAGAAATTGATTAAGTACCGAACATTTGACTGTGCTTCTTATTAGATTAAAAATAAGAGAGAAGCCAAATCAAGCTCAAGAAACATACATCAAGCTCTCCTTGAGTGACGGGAGCACAAGCTCAGGATGGCATTGCGTGCACCACACCTTGGATGTCACAAACAACTCCTCCCTGGACACCACAACCCCGCGCCGCACTGCCTCAGCCATGGCCTCGCCAACAACGCGCTCAGAGGCGTAGAGTGCCGCAGTGTCGATGTGGCGGTAGCCAAGCTCCAGCGCAGTGAGCACGGCGGTCCTGACATCCTCCGCGACAAATGGGTGTGACGCTGTGCCAAGCCCCACTGCCGGCATTGGCTGCCCGATATTGCCCACCAAGAACTCTGGAATTTTGGAGTAGCAGGTGATGCTTCTTGCTGCTGGTGATGACATGGCCTGTTGCTTGTGTGTTTGTCTGTGTTTATCTAGCGTGGCAGGGGCCGTGCAGATAGTGTATGCAGCACTGAAATTCAGGATATGCATACAGAGCCTACAACCTACCTGAAACAGCCTCATTAAAACCAAATTTATACATAAATAAAACAGAATCAAAGTGAAATACTGAAATACAACAACAAATCCATGACAGTACCCTGGTTATAGACGATGAACCAAGGTTAGCTCAAAATGTGTATGAACCGTGATACGTGGATCAAAGTAGCAAATTTGGTAATAAAATCACAATGGTTGAACAACTGAACACAGAAAATAGGAGGAAACATAGCAGTGAAGTCCTAGCCTGAAGTTTAGTTATGGCAACAACATTTTTAATGACTTTTTATGCCTTCAAATGTATTTTGTGATTTTCCTAAATCTATTATGGACTCTAATCTCTAAATCCACCCAACAAGCTACATATGAATAACCAACGGGTGGAGGTCATAGATAAGGTTAATTGTATTGGTTCAACAGCCAGTTCGTGTGCTTCAGTAAAGCATATCCTATTCTAACAGACAAGAACAACCAGAAACAGGTTCACCCATTAGAGAGCTGGGAACCGGCGCATACATTGGTACGAATTTTATACAACAGCAGGTTGCCTCAGTTGGGCATCTAGCGTGACTGCAATTATGCATCAGACTAAAAAGGTAGTACAACTTATCAAATGGGATCATGGAGAAGGAGAAACCTGCTCAGTCGTCGCTTTGACCTGGTGCCGGTTATGCCGCCGCAGCCGCTTATTGGTGCCGCTGCCGCAAACCTGCCACTGCTTCTTTTAGGTACCCTCTCACCCCGCCCGCCTTCCCTCACGCCGCCGCTCGCACGTGTCTCGCCGGCCGCCGCTGTGCCGGCTTTGCTAGGGGGCTGTTTAGTTGGCAAAAATTTTGGCGAAATACTACTGTAGCAGTTTCGTTGTTATTTGACAAATATTGTCCAATCATGGTCTAATTAGGCTTAAAAGATTTGTCTCGTCCATTTCATCTAAACTGTGTAATTAGTTTTATTTTTTATCTATATTTAATGCTTCATACATGCGTTTAAAGATTCGATGTGACGGGGAATCTGAAAATTTTGGCAAAATTCTTGGCAACTAAACGGTACCTAGGTTAGGGTGCTCTGTCTCCAGTCTCCACCCATGCGTTGGCAGTGGCAAAGCCATTCGGACTAGAGAGAGATGAAGCGGATTGCTGGCCCAGCAGCCAATAAAGGCCAACATTCTGTTACATGCACTTGAGCTTTCAGCCCGGCTTCCCTGGCCCAGGCACGGACCATACTAGGCCAGGTAATGCGTCTAGCCCATTGGGCCGAGGGTACGGTATAAAATTGAAGTTTGTTTTTTCATCAATCATGTTATCACACGCTAGTGGACCTGCACATCGGTCAATCTGAGTCCGGCTGCCTTGGCAAAAAAATAATAATAAAGAGTATTATGAACATTCTATTATTTTAGCCTATCAGACTGTCCACAACGTTAAAAAATGCCGATGTTGCAACTATCTCTCTCCTATTTCAACACCGTGTCATCCCATTGTGACCATTGCTGAGTTGAAGAAAAAAGCTAGCACCGTGGCATGTTCCTTCCCCGGTGCTTGGCAAATAAAAAAATATTTTTATCCGGTTGTTGGTCCTCACTTGCACCTGTGTTGCACGCACCTCTTCACTGTGTTGTTTAGACAAGCACCGGTGCCGACGCTGCAGGGAGACTCGAGTCCTAGCATCGCATGTACAAATTGGTTTTGCACCGCTGCCCCGGTGTCGACGCTGTGGACAGTCTCAGGATGAGTTGTTTTATCAAAACAGCTTCCACTCAACCAGTGAAGCTTCTGGAGAAACCGAAGTCAAGAAAAGATATTCTACTAGTAAAGTATAGGTGCACCAAACAGATCTTCAAATCGAAGTAGCTATTTTAGACTAGTATCTGACGGTAAGAAGGATAGCCATTTACTCTCTCCGTTTCAAATTATATAAGACGTTTTGGCTTTTTTTTCTAGATACATTTACTATGTATCTAGGTATAATGTATATCAAAGTGCGTAGCATACATAGTATTTATACATATCTAGAAAATCCAAAACCTCTTATAATTTGGAATAGAAGGAATACCAAATTGCAAGATGTTTGTCTTTTCTAGATACACTAATTTTATTATATATGTATGTCTAAATACGTAGCAAAAACTATGTATCTAGAAAAGTCAAAATGTCTTATGATTCTAAATGGAGTGAGTATCGGAACGGAGGGCATATTGATCTTTTTGTGTAATGGTTAGAGGGGAAAAAAACTTGATGCCATATAGTCAAACAAAAAAATGGGTTTCTATATAATGGCTCTCTAGGGCCGTTTGGCTGGGCTCCTACTTGCTCTAGGGAGCCAGAGTTGAGGAGCCTCCTTGTGTGTCAATGAGTGAGAGAGGGAGATAAGAGAGTAAAACAGATTTCAAGGACAGTGTTGCTACAATTCATGTGTCAGACAGAGATGGAGTTTGCGGAATCCATACTAAAGAGGCTCTTTCGGTGGAAGTGAGGATGCTTACACCAATCGTCTTGGTTTGGTAGTTAGAGTTTCAAACATAACGTGGAGTTGTTTCTCTTACCCTATGTTGGATTTGGGCCATATCGACATTACGAAACAAGCCACGGAAGGAGGATTACTTAAGCTACACTTTAAAGATCTTGAATTTATTCTTTTTCTTTAGTTTGGTGTTTTCTTTGGTGTGTCTTTAGCTGCATGCATGTTTCATTGTTGTGTGTGATGTTGCAGCTCCTATTGACACCATTTGATGCTGATTTGAGCAATTACGATATGCAAAATGTTGCATATACATATGGTTAACATTCTTCAACTTTGAGAGCCCTTTTGGTAGGTGAGCAAACCAATTCAAATGGGGAGCCCGAGCTCCCCTTCTTAGGTGGTGCTTGTTCTTCCCCTTTGGGGGTGAGAGGGAGAGAGAAGATTTGAGGGGTGAGGTTTTGATCTACCAAATTCATCCATTAGAGATTGAAATCGGCGGAGATTTGGAGCCCCCCCCCCCCCAAACACCTCTGATATCTTCATTCTCATAGTGGCTTGCTTCCACGTAAATCTTGGTATCTACACTTGATTTGGTATTTATCTTGCCATACATGTTGTTGCTCACTATTTTTGTTTGCTATTGGTGCTATTTCATTCATGGTGTATTGTTGAGTTGGCATATGAGGCATACATGGGCTCTTCGACATGTTGATGATGGGGATGATGTGTTAGTGAGCTGATCTTTATAAGTATATTCCTTATTGTGAAGTTTGGACAACACCATATTTGAGAGATTGATACTATGGGACTATTTTCTAGTATGCACATAGGTATTCGGTGAAATGCTTGTGAGTACTGTAATTAACTTGCTAATATAGGCTCACATTAACACATGTGCTATCTTTCTGTAATAACTGTGGTCCGATGCATCTTCATTAGAAGATGTCTGAAGCCAGAAGAAAAGAAATGCTCTAACGCTTCAAATATTAGGAGCTACCTGCAAAATAAGATATAGGAAGCTAGTATATATATATGAGTCCAAATATGTGTTGCTTTAGTACGCAGTTTAAGATTAAGACCTGAGTTAACTATGCTAAATTACACTAGGTTAACACATCGTGTGATTTTAATTAGGCGACTGATAGAGGTGGGTTCTTGTAAGACCATTGAGGAATAGTGTTTTCCAGAATGAACCGTCCATATGATTTTCAACTCAAGTTAGAATAGTTGTAGCCTTGTACTGTTGTAGTTGTAGACTTGTAGTGCAAAGAATTGCGATAAGCAGATCGGGGCGTAATAGACACATCCGAGTTCAGTGCCGAAAGCCATGCGCCTGGTCCGACGTACGAGCGGGGCGCACGCCCGTTGGTCTCGGCAAGAACCATGGCGCCCCGACCACGTCGCGGCCATGCCCTTCGTACGTCCTCCTTACAAAACCGTCGCCACTGCTCTGCCCCCTCATCCTCTGATCTGCTCCTCTCATCTCGGACAAGGCAAATTTAACTAGCTCTTTATAGGCAACGGCGAAGCCAGAGATCCGCCGCCGTTGAACCCCTGACGGAGAGGACGAAATGGCGCTGTCCACGGCGAATACGAACGCCGCCGAGTCCCATCTGCACTGCTCCACCTTCGCGTCGCGCTACGTGCGCACCGCGCTCCCGAGGTATATCCTGCTCCTTATTGGCGCGCCGGCCTCTTGATTGATTTGCGGCCGGACGGAGTCTCTGGTTTTCTCACCTGAATATCCGGAGCGGGACTGATCCGCCGGCCGGGTCCCCCCTGTGCCGTCGCCGTCGTCACGCACGCAGGTTCAAGATGCCGGAGCAGTCGATCCCCAAGGAGGCGGCGTTCCAGATCATCAACGACGAGCTGATGCTGGACGGGAATCCGCGGCTGAACCTGGCGTCGTTCGTGACCACGTGGATGGAGCCCGAGTGCGACAAGCTCATCCAGTCCTCCATCAACAAGAACTACGTCGACATGGATGAGTACCCGGTCACCACCGAGCTCCAGGTAACCGCATGCAAGCTCGGGTTGCCTGACTGACAAGTGACAACTGACAACATGCATAATGCGCTTTAATCTAGCTAATCTATCTGTACTTGGAATGGAACAGAACCGGTGCGTGAACATGATCGCGCACCTCTTCAACGCGCCGATCGGCGACGACGAGACGGCGGTTGGGGTGGGGACCGTCGGCTCCTCGGAGGCCATCATGCTGGCGGGGCTGGCGTTCAAGAGGAAGTGGCAGAACAAGATGAAGGCGGCGGGGAAGCCCTACGACAAGCCCAACATCGTCACCGGTGCCAACGTCCAGGTACATTGCCTGCATCGTCTGTCGGCCATGCATCAATGCATGAGCTGCTGGCCATGCCAAACTAAACCAAATGAATGATTTCTGGGCTGGCACGCCGTGCCCTTGCAGGTGTGCTGGGAGAAATTCGCCAGGTACTTCGAGGTGGAGCTCAAGGAGGTGAAGCTCAAGGAAGGGTACTACGTGATGGACCCCGAGAAGGCCGCGGAGATGGTGGACGAGAACACCATCTGCGTCGCCGCCATCCTCGGCTCCACGCTCAACGGCGAGTTCGAGGACGTCAAGATGCTCAACGACCTGCTCACGGCCAAGAACTCCGAGACAGGGTGCGCGATCTCATTCTCAGGCGCTGCGATCGATGCAACTAACTAATGCAGGCTAGCTCGACCATCGACTGATCTCGACCGGCTTGGTTATTTTCTGCCAGGTGGGACACCCCGATCCACGTGGACGCGGCGAGCGGCGGCTTCATCGCGCCCTTCATCTACCCGGAGCTGGAGTGGGACTTTCGGCTGCCGCTGGTGAAGAGCATCAACGTCAGCGGCCACAAGTACGGCCTCGTCTACGCCGGCGTCGGCTGGGTGATCTGGAGGAGCAAGGAGGACCTCCCCGACGAGCTCATCTTCCACATCAACTACCTCGGCGCCGACCAGCCCACCTTCACGCTCAACTTCTCCAAAGGTAGGTACCCGCGCGATCAGCTGCTGCAACTCCGTTGCTTCTGTTTGAATTTGATCTAGTTCATCTTCTTCCTGCTCTCTTAACGGACAGGTTCGAGCCAGATCATCGCGCAGTATTACCAGCTCATCCGCCTCGGATTCGAGGTAACCGCAGCAACTTGCATTCTGCTACTGATGACATTCGCTGGGGGCTTGTAATTGTAACTGATGACGCCGTTTCGGCATGGCTGGCAGGGCTACAAGGACGTGATGCAGAACTGCCGCGACAACGCGACGGTGCTCCGCGAGGGCATCGAGAAGATGGGCTACTTCGACGTGGTGTCCAAGGACTCGGGCGTGCCGCTGGTGGCCTTCTCCCTCAAGGACTCCTCCAAGTACACGGTGTTCGAGGTGGCCGAGAGCCTCCGGCGGTTCGGCTGGATCGTGCCGGCCTACACCATGCCCGCCGACGCCGAGCACGTGGCCGTGATGCGCGTCGTCATCCGCGAGGACTTCAGCCGCGGCCTCGCCGAGCGGCTCATCGCGGACCTGGGCAAGACCATGGCCGACATGGACGCGCACGCCGGCAGGAAGGCGCCGGAGCAGCCCAAGAAGTCGGTGCACGACATCGAGAAGGAGGTCACCACCTTCTGGCGGAGGCTGGTCGCCAATAATAAGAAGAAGAGCAGCATGGTGTGCTGATGATGGGCGGCGGCAGATGGGCGCTGCGGCCCTGCGGGAGGAATAACATTCCTGTTGCGAGATGTTCTCACATCACGAGCTCAATTCTTCTTATCTTTTTTTGGTTTACGTCTGCGTTGAGTGATTCGATTTGAGCCCCCATTTTGTCTGTTTCGATTGGTGCGCGGTTGTTCTCGCCAATTGACGAGAAAAAACTTGTTAATCCGAAGGATGTAGGCATATATATACACACATTTCAAGTTGAAGTACAGTAATGAACATGGGTTTCAGATCAGTAACCAACGATGTGGACTCTGATCACATTCTGGTTGCTCGGGAGTTCAAGACAATAAATTGGTGGCTTGCCGTCAAAGTGAGGAAAAATCCCACAATCTTGATTGTAGACTATTTCATCTAGGAGTATGTTTGGATGGCGTTGGTGCATGTCAACCTTGACGTCCACATTTGTTCGATGAAATGCCCATCGCTGCATTTGTGTTCCTAGTCGCCTCCAAACATGTCCAGCCTTTACCAGTTGCAGTGATTGCCTTTTCAAACATGCATTCATCAACTTCATTGAACGCTCGTCTGGTGTCTGAAGAGATGCCAAGAAAGTACACCGCCACCGTTCACTCTGTTTCCTCAATGAGTTCTCTTCTTTTCTATGGTGCTATCAACATCCGTGAGGCCCGTAAGGTGTTTGCGGAAATGAACCCAATCCAGTGGTGCTAGAGTTATTACTTGCAGTTAACAAACCACAATGGGCACCTCCTTGTTTGGACTGCAACACTATGCTTGCGGACTCCATTCTGCTCTAGGCCGCGTTCACTTGCATACCCAAAATATTTCCTCTTCCACCCATCACATCGAATCTTTAGACGCATGCATGAAGCATTAAATGTAGGTAAAAAAATAATTAATTGCATAGTTTGTATGTAAAGTTCGAGACGAATCTTTTGAGTCTAATTAATCCATGGTTGGACAAATTTTACCAAATAACAACGAAAATGCTACAGTAACTTTTCACCTAAATTTTCTCAACTAAACACAGCCCTATTTTGGTTTCTGGTCACTGTTCTGTTTTGGTTGGTTTGCTCTGCAGTTAATCAGCTTTGAGACGTTGAGTGATAGTGTTCACCTTCGGCTAACACCTTGGCCATCCTTTACTTGTTTGAGAGGACTTTTGTATTTGGGACCATTCTCATCAGTTTTGGGTTGTTCAATGCATAAATCTTTGATGGGGTTTGCTAGTGCTCGGACATCCGATCCGGACGCCAGTGTCCAAATGCTGCCCATACATGGAATGAGCGAGCGCCTAGCGCGTCGGGCTCGCTCACCAGCAGTGGGCCCGAGCCACCCCAAACGTCACCCGCGCTGCCCCGGACGTCCCCCACGCCACCGGGCGCTTCCCACGTGTATCACATGTGCAATAACCTGATCTACTTTTAAAACATCTAGATGCAACAGTTGCAATATACAAAACAAGGCAGATGAAACGCTTGAAACAAGCGTCTGAAACACTTGCGAAAACACCTGAAAAAACATTTGAAAACAATTGCAAACATACACAACATCTAGATGAAACACTTGCAAACATACGTATGAAACACCTGAAAACACTTGAAACATATGCTTGCAACATGCATGGATATGTAACATCAAGATCTACTTTTGCAACATCTAAATAAAACATTTGCAGTATTAGTATGGAACAGATGAAACATTTAGAACATACACTTGAAACATACGTGTATAGCCATTACAACATGTGCAACATCCTGATTTATTTTTGCAACATCTGTATAAAACACTTGAAACATTTGAAATATAGGCTTGCAACATGTCTGAAAACGCCTGAAAACACTTGAAAAACACAGCATTGCTGGCGGCCACGGCCTACCTAATGGAAAACTATGGTTGTGCAGGTCTCCCCTTCCTGCCAAAGACGCAAGGTGGATGGGGCCACAAGCGCAGGCGCAGGCCTCCCTAGACACATGCGCTGTCCTCCCCTGCCTTCCGTTTCGCGACAAGCGAGGTGGATGTGGGCGCGGCACTGGATGGTGTTGCGACGCAGACGTGTGGAGCAGCAAGGGAAGGGCCCGAGTGCTTCAAGGGAAGGACCGGACAAGAGACACCAGAGGAGGCACTTCATGCTGGGGAGGGAGCGGGGAAGAGAGAGCACCCTGCTACGGGACCTTGCGGCGGCAGGTTGGTTAGAGGTGCGGTGCGGTGAGGGGCTTGGAGCAGCTGAGGATGACACCACCGTCCGAGGGGAGAATTCTTCTTTCTTAAAAAAGATTTAGAGGTTGGTCCGCGATCTTTGATGGGTCCTCAATTGTGAACTCAATGGGGACCATTGGAAGCCTTGGTACACGTACTTCCAGGTGCTGTACATGCTATGTTTAGCGTGTTGTTTTTGCTTAATATAATACAGATGAAAGTGCTAAAGTCACAGTAACTACAAGAGTTTCTATATCAGTACCTATCAAGTTGGTGTGAGTCTTCTGTCTTCACCCGTGGACAGTAACAAGGTGTTATTTGTTCGTCGTTCTCTACGATGCCCTGTTCGGCAGGCTGTTTTTTTGGCTTATAAGCCGGCTGTGGCTGATTTGTTGTGAGAGAAAAATACTGTTCTACGGCTGATAAGCCGTGCTGATAAGCTCAGCCGAACAGGGGTAGCTACTCGACACCTGCTGGTTTTGCCAAAATGATTATGCGGGCAATTGTAGGGTTCGTATCAGAGTTCGAAAGCTGTCTGGAACTGCACCATCACACTTCATCTAGCCAATTCAGAAGCAGTACCATTTGCTCAATTCTTATGCACATTTTATTGACAATCTGATTGGTCTCTATAGAGTTCGGACTTAGGCTGGGTGCAACAAGAAACACATGCTCCCTTATAAGCTTCAAATACTTGTCTTCTTTCTCTTTTTAATTTTAATGAATACATTCCAAGCACTGATGGCCATACTCCAGAGTACATATATAAGGACAACAATTGTTAGTAGCAGGGCTGTTCGCTTGAACTACTTTAGCAGTACTTTTTAGCGAACAAACAGTGTTTTTTCCTCTCACAATAAATCAGCATAAGCCAAATTTCAGCGAAAGGACTCAGTGAGCAGGAAGAATAACAGCAAGGGGTGGAGAATTTTAGACTTTTTTTTAACATGAATGATCGATGTCTATTCTCAACAATAGGCTCGCAGGCCTGACACACTACCGATCTAGACCCATCCTGACACAATCTGAGATATCTCATTTTGAATGGAGTTGGGTGGGTTTTGTAACTTTTACAGGGCTCGAACAAAACATGCCAAGCTTTTTTTCCTTTCCAGCCCGGCCCCCGCGTTGCTCCTCAAGAGGGCGACTCAGGCAGTGCCCCCTTCACCACCGCCAGCCCCTTCCCCACGCCGCCACTGCCTGGCCGCCGCCAGAGCTCAACGCCGGAGGCCGACGGAGAGCAAGGACAGCGGCGGCTGGGCCCCTTCTCCTCCCTCCCCCTCTCTCTCCCGAAGAAGCTTCCGTGCGGACAACAGTTGGTGGCCAGTTCCCAGCATCGGTGATCGCGGATCCGGTAGCCCCTCGACTGGATCTACGCCGGGGAGGGCGGCAGGTGGGGGCAATGTTCTTGGCGGCAGCGCTAGCGACGGGATGCGGCCGACTGGGAACAGCCCACCTGTGCCCACGCGCCTGCAGGCTACCGGGGCGGCGGCCGGTAGGGGCCAACCTGCCTGTGCCCGCGTGCCTGCTGCCTTGCCAGGGCGGCAGCCGGCCGGAGCCAGCCCGCCTGCCCACGTCCACGGTTGATGGTCGTCGGGGCGTGCGCTGCGGCCTTGTTTCCACGCCCTGCGGCTTGGCACGGTCAGAGCGGTGCGCACGACGGAGTGGCCGCGCGGGGCTGCTGCTAGACGTCGCAGACTACGGTGTGGCTCGGCGACTAGGGCTCAGGGGTCAGGGTGGGCGTTCAGTTCTCAGTTCGGTTTCAGTTCGGTTCCCTCGGTTACCGATTAATTTTGGTTCCTAGAAAATAGGAACCGATCGGTTCAAAAAAAATTTAGGAACCGAGCATTCAGTTCTCGGTTATTTCGGTTCAGTTTCGGTTCTAACCGGACTAACCGAATTTTTTTAGAAGACCTCCAGACAGCAATAAATATATGTGTTCTAAGGCAAATTTATGCATTCATTTTTAATAATAATAATGTATAAGAAAACAATAGCAATATAGTAACACAAATATATAGCAGTCAAATATAAAACACTACATATAAACCAAAAATAATCTTACAAAATACAAGTGAAGTATAATTTATGTAATTCGGTTCTTTCGGTTAATTCGGTTAACCGAGAGTAGGAACCGAATTTTCTTCGGTTATTTCGGTTCCTCAATATCAGGAACCGAATTTTTCAGTTTCGGTTTCGGTTTTTTCGGTTCGGTTTTTGGTTCTCGGTTAAATTTGCCCAGGGCTGCTCAGGGGCAGCGGATGCGGTCCTCCGACAGCCGGATTCGGTCCCCTCTGTGCTGGATATGCGCGGTTGGCGAGTCTTTCAGTGGCAGCGGCCCAACAGCGGCCCTCGCCCTGAAGGATTGCGCGGTGGCGGCCCGTACATCTTCTTCAAGGCCATGCTCTACAACATGGCGGGGGCGGTATGGCGGCAGACCACCAGCGACGACGGCCTACAGCGGCGGTGGACAGCGGCGACATTGTCTCACTGCCCGGGACACTAGTTGCGGCTGCCCTAAACTCTAGGGATGACAATGATGGGCGACAACCTACGTTTGGCAATGGCAGCACTGAGGCCTATGCAGGGGGTGGGCACCTGGCGAAAGCCGAGCCCTTTCGGGCGGATGACGATGACGCCTCCGGGCGCCGCATACTTCCTTCGAAGCGTCCATCGATTAGCCCTTCCCCTTGCATTGCGCTTTCTTCCTGAGTGTAAAACCTTAACCTCCTGGTTAGGCGACGGCGGCGCTTGCAGCGTCGTTCTCCTCGTTGGAGGCGTCATTTGGAAGCTCATGCTATGCCAGTCATGGTGGTTGCCAACAAGGTGGAGGCCTAGTTGAGGATTTAGGGTCCAGTGTCCATGGCGTCAGAAGGTGGCTAGGAAGAGGACGTTGGCATAGCGAATGGAGGGCTTGACATCTGTTTGGTGGGGGGCGACGGTCCTGGAGGGACCGAGCGCTAGTTGCGCCCATGAAGATGGCGAGGAGGCCGGCGTAGGCGGTGAAAGCATCTAGGCCCCGAGAGTTGGTTTCGGCAATTGATGACAACGCTTTATTACCATGACTAACGTGTGTTTTGCAGAAACTTTGGTAAGTTAGGTCATGGAGGTAATAACTGCTTTGGGCACCATGGTATTCATGCCCCTTAATGGAAATCGTTTCGGTTTTTAAAGGAGTAACGTCAAGATTAAGGACGGTTAGTTCCGGATGTCGAGGTGTTGAGTTACATTCGGAATAGTCGTTAGGATCTTCGTTTTCTCTTTTGGCCGTACTATAAAGGGGAGCATGAGCGGGTAGCTTGACCTAGGTGAGTCTTATGTTTAGGTGTGGTGCACACTTGTCAAACTTAGCACTAGGCAGCTCTAGAATAGCTCAAAGTTCAGTTGGAAGCAACTTGGTTCAAGTTGCGTCGCGTTTCGGAGAGTTTAGAGGGTTTTCCCCTTGACCGGACGCGGTTCTCAGCTTGACCGGACGCTTCCGGCCAGTTCAAACCGCGACTGCGTTTCGGCACTGACGACCGGACGCGGCCCTTGCGAGGACCGGACGCGGTGGTCAGGGCCGACACGTGGCACTTGAGGGAAACTTTCCGATCGGACGCGACCTGGGTGTGATCGGCGCGTCCGGTCATGTTCCAGTAAGGTCATGCGACGACCGGACGCGTCCGGTCATCACAGATCGAACGCGGTCGCGCGTCCGGTCTCGTTACAGTAAGCTCCCTGCACGATCGGACGCGTCCGGTCACCCCTGACCGGCGCGTCCGGTCACTCAGCCGAGATTTCCGAATTTCGACCGTTACGGCGACCGGCGCGTCCGGTCAGTTCGACCGGCGTGTCCGGTCACCCCGTATTTTGCTGAGTTGGCAGGTAATGGTTCGTTTCGACTGTGGGGTGTATAAATACATCCCCACCACCTCTTTTAGAGGTCTCTTGCTCATTTGATCAGCTGAGAAACACCTTTGGAGTGCAAGGGAGTGCAAGAGCTCTAGTGAGGATTGTGTTTTGAGAATCAAAGCTTGAGAGTTCCTCACTAGCGATTAGAGAGTAGCAAGTGTGCATCCACCTTCTCATTAGGCTCGTTGTGGTCAAGTGAGAGTTCTAGCTTGTTACTCTTGGTGATCGCCATCACCTAGACGGTTTGGAGGTGATTGGGAGTTTGGTGATCATCTGGCGGAGCTTGTGGATGACCCAACTCATCTTGTGAGCGGTTTTGGGCGATTCACCGCGACGGAGTGTCGAAGAATCAGCCCGTAGAGAGCACTTGATCCTTGCGCGGATCAAGGGGGAGCTACACCCTTGCGCGGGTGCTCCAACGAGGACTAGTGGGGAGTGGCGACTCTCCGATACCTCGGAAAAACATTGCCGTGTTCCTTGCCCTTACTTTCAAGCATTTACATTCTCGTATTTACATTCATTGCTTGATTTACTTTCCTAGTATTGCCATGCTAGACTAGGATTGGAAACTAGGGTGCAAAACTTTTATCGGTAGAATCTCTAGGAACACAAGTAAGCACTAGGGGTGAATTCCGGCTTGTAGGATTTAATTCTTGCAATTAATTTTTAGAAAAGCCCAATTCACCCCCCCCCTCTTGGGCATCTTGATCCTTTCAATTGGTATCGGAGCCGAGTTGCTCCTAATTTAGGCTTTACCGCCTAGAGCAAGATGTCTAACGGGGAAGGACCACCTCCCACCTTTGAGGGGGATGATTTTCCATATTGGAAAATCCGTATGGAGGCGTATCTCGAAGCCATAGATGTTGGGTGTCTTAGAGCCGCAACCCAAGGGCTTCCCGCTATCAAGGATCCCGCAAACCCCATTGGTGACGAGGAGAAGTACGACCGGTGGAATGCAAAGGCCAAAAATGCACTCTATCGGGGCTTAGGCAAGGATATCTTCAATCGTGTGCGTAATGCAAAGAACGCTCATGAATTGTGGGAAAACCTTTGTGCTCTCCATGAGGGAACTAAGAGTGAGCGTGAGGAACGCTATCATGTTGCTTTAAAGAAAATTAATTCTTTTGAGATGCTTCCCAAAGAAAGTGCTAATGACATGTACACTCGATTGAATGTTCTTGTAGAGGATCTCAATGCTCTTGGGCTCACTCAAATGAGCCAATCGGATGTTGCAAGGAAGATCTTAAGTGTTCTTCCCGTTGAGAAGTATGGTCACATTGTCACCGTGCTTCATCAAAGTGATCTTTCCACCGCAACACCGACACAAGTATTGGGGAAGATCAATGCTCATGAGATGTACATGCACATCACTCCGGAAGAGGGCTCATCATCTTCCAAGAAGAAAGACTTGGCCTTCAAAGCTAGCCATGACAAGAAGAAGAAGAAAGGCCAAGCCATGATGGTACAAGAGAGCTCAAGTGAAAGTGATGTTGATGATGAATCACTTGCACTCATGGTGAGGAAGACCACCAAAATGCTAAAGAAGCTCAACAAGAGTGGCATCAAGTTCGACGACAAGAAAAAAAAATTCTTCACAAGTAGCAAGAGAAAGTCAATCTCGGAGATGGATTGCTACAATTGTGGTGAACTTGGCCACTTAGCCCATCAATGCCCTAGACCACCAAAAGACAAGTACAAGAACAAGAACAAGGGCAAGAAAAATAATTCAAGTGATGAAGAAGAAGAGAGGAAGAAAAACAAGCCATACAAGAAGAAGGATGGCAAGAAGAAGGAGTTCCACAAGAAGAAGAAGGGAGGAAAGGCATACATTGTTGGTGATTGGCTCACCGATATTGAATCATCTTGTGAGTCCTCCGAAGATGAAAGCAATGATGAGAAAGAGAAGGTTGCCGCATTTGTGATGGGGCCATCATCTTCACCAACATCTTCATCACCACCTTCACCGCCTCCTTCACCATCATCGTCCACTACTCACCTATGCCTTATGGCCAAGGGTGAACGAAAGGTACAAAACCATGATAGTGATGATGATGATGATAGTGATAGTGATGATGAATATGATGCACCTTCTTATGATGAACTTGTAAAATTGTTAAACAAATACACTAAAGTCATAAGAAGGACAAGAAATGAAAATGATGAACTTTAAAATAAAAATGAATCACTCTCATCTAAGCTTGAAAGTGCTCAAAAGGCTAGTGGTGAGCTTAAAGATCAAAATGAAGTTATGTCTTCCAATCTCAAGGAGCTCAAAACTTCTAATAAAGAGCTTAAAGATCAACATGATAAACTTGAGAAGAAGCATGATGAGCTCATCACTAGACATAACTCTCTAAAAGACAAATACACCACATTGAAAATTGACTATGATAGTCTTGTGGTTGCTAATGAACTCGCTCTTGAGACACATGATGCTACTAACAATGTTGTTAAGTGTGATATAGCTACATCATGTGATGACTTGATCATTGAAAGCATTGAGCAAGGTTCTAGTAGCAAAGGCAAGAGTGTGGTTGAGTCAAGCAACTATGATGATTATGCCAAGATCAAGAGTGAAAATGAGAAGCTTGCAAATGAGAACAAGAAGCTAAAAGGTTTGATGGCTCTTGAGAAGCAAACAACAAATGAGTCACTCATTGAAGAAAACAAAAAGCTCAAGCAAGAAAAAGAGCATCTCAAGACCGGCCTAAGCAAGTTCACAAGAGGTCAATATTTGCAAAGTGAGCTACTCATGAACACCGTAATGAAGATGGATAGAAGTGGTATTGGGTACTTGGCAAATCAAGAGAAGAAGGCAAAAGCTCAACAACAACAAAGCAAGTCAAAGCCCAAGCCAAAGAGATGTGTTGAGTGTGGACAAGAAGGTCATTTTGCTCATGAATGCAAAACTCCACCACCACAACCATTGCCCAAGCATGCTAGACCCTTTGCCTTCAATGCTCATTACATGCTAAGAAAAGATTCAAATGGAAAGATGAAAGTTATGTTCTTGGGTCCCCCAAACAAGAATAGGCCAAAGAAAATATGGGTTGCCAAGTCACTAGTTGAGAAAGTCAAGGGTCCCTCTCAAGTTTGGGTCCCTAAACAAAAAGCTTGATCTCTTGTGTGTAGGTGAACTACAAGACCGGTGGATCTCATTGGGTTATTGATAGTGGTTGCACTCAACATATGACCGGTGATCCTCGTATGTTCACCTCCATTGAAGAGAATGGGATATGTCAAGAGAAGATCACATTTGGGGATAATTCAAAGAGCAAAGTCAAGGGTATAGGCAAGATTGCAATATCAAATGATCACTCACTCTCAAATGTGCTCTATGTTGCTTCATTGAGTTTCAACTTGTTATCCGTTGGGCAACTTTATGACCTTGGCTTCCAATGCTTGTTCACACCAAATGAAGTGGTAGTTTCAAAGATAGATGACAAGCAAGTGATATTCAAAGGCTTTAGATACAACAATCTTTATCTTGTTGACTTCACCTCCGATGATGCAAACTTGATGACATGTTTGTTCACCAAGACCTCACTTGGTTGGCTTTGGCATAGGAGGCTTGCTCATGTTGGAATGAACACTCTCAACAAGCTATTGAAGAAAAAACTAGTGAGAGGATTGAAGGATGTAAAGTTTGAAAAGGACAAACCTTGTAGTGCATGTCAAGCGGGCAAACAAGTTGCAAACACTCATCCAACCAAAGCTTTCATGTCAACTTCAAGAGTGCTAGAACTTCTACACATGGATTTGTTTGGGCCTACAACCTACAAGAGTTTGGGTGGTAATCTCTATTGTCTTGTGATAGTGGATGACTACTCAAGGTACACATGGACCTTCTTCCTTCATGACAAATCCGAAGTGGCCAATTGTTTCAAGAAGTTTGCAAAGAGAGCTCAAAATGAATTTGAAGTCAAGATAAAGAAGATTAGAAGTAACAATGGCAAAGAGTTTGACAACACAAACATTGAAGCTTATTGTGATGAAATTAGAATCAAGCATGAAGTCTCTTCAACCTATACTCCTCAACAAAATGGTGTAGTTGAGAGAAAGAACCGGACTTTGATCACCCTTGCAAGAACAATGTTAGATGAGTACAATACTCCGGAAAAGTTGTGGGCCGAGGCAATCAACACTGCATGCTATGCTTCAAATCGCCTCTTCCTACAAAAGTTTCTTGGCAAGACCCCCTATGAGTTGCTTAATGGGAAGAAGCCGGACGTCTCATTCTTCCGGGTGTTTGGTTGCAAATGCTACATCTACAAGAAGCGTCAACACCTAGGGAAGTTTCAAAGACGTTGTGATATTGGTTTTCTTGTTGGTTACTCATCAAAGTCCAAAGCATATAGAGTATTTAACCATGCCACCGGTTTGGTTGAAGAAACATATGATGTGGAATTTGATGAATCTAACGGCTCCCAAGGAGCAATTGAGAATTGTGATGATGTAGGTGATGAACCCTTGAGGGAGGCCATGAAGAACATGCCCATGGGAGACATCAAGCCAAAAGATGATGATGATGATGTACAAGTTATTGATCCACCATCTTTATCACATGTGCCTCAAGATGATGACAAGAATGAGAGAGTTGAAAATGAAGACACTTATATCTCTCATGAACAAGCCGAGGCACAAGCTCAAGATGTTGATGCTCCCCGTCCTCCTCCTCAAGTGGTTGATAGAAGAAACTCACCTCTACTTCAAGCACATCCACAAGATCTCATCATAGGGAGTCCTACTAAGGGAGTAATGACTCGATCTCAAAAGCTTGCCTCTTTTGTTGAACATCACTCTTTTGTCTCTTGTGTTGAACCTAAAAATGTAGAAGAAGCTCTTCAAGATCCGGATTGGGTGAATGCTATGCATGAAGAATTGAATAACTTCACCCGCAATCAAGTATGGACACTTGAAGAGCATCCTAAAGGTGCAAGAGTCATTGGAACCAAGTGGGTGTTCCGCAACAAGCAAGATGACCAAGGCATAGTAGTGAGGAACAAGGCAAGACTAGTTGCAAAGGGGTTCTCTCAAGTTGAAGGTCTTGATTTTGGAGAGACCTTTGCACCCGTTTCAAGACTTGAAGCCATTCATATCCTCTTTGCATATGCATCACATCATGATATGAAACTATATCAAATGGATGTGAAAAGTGCATTCTTAAATGGCTTCATAAATGAACTAGTCTATGTTAATCAACCTCCCGGATTTGAAGACCCTAGATATCCTAATCATGTTTATAGGTTGTCCAAGGCGCTATATGGGCTCAAGCAAGCCCCTAGAGCGTGGTATGAGCGCCTCCGGGACTTCCTCATTGAGAAGGGCTTCACCATTGGGAAGGTCGACACCACACTATTCACCAAGAAGCTTAATGGGGAGATCTTCATTTGTCAAGTGTATGTTGATGATATCATCTTCTGATCAATAAATGAAGATTATTGCAAGGAATTTGGTGAATTGATGTCGAAGGAGTTTGAGATGTCAATGATTGGTGAGCTCACATTCTTCCTTGGTTTTCAAGTCAAGCAAATGAGAGAAGGGATTTTCATCTCTCAAGAAAAGTATACCAAGGATCTTCTCAAAAGATTCAAGATGGAAGAATGCAAACCAATCAAGACCCCAATGCCATCAAATGGACATCTCGACCTAGATGAGGGAGGTAAACCGGTTGATCAAACTCTCTACCGTTCTATGATTGGTAGCTTGTTGTACCTTACTGCATCTAGGCCCGATATCATGTTTAGTGTGTGCATGTGTGCTCGCTTTCAAGCGTGCCCTAAAGAACCTCACTTAAGTGCCGTAAAAAGAATCCTAAGATATCTTAAGCACACCCCAAGCATTGGTCTTTGGTATCCCAAAGGAGCTAGATTCCAACTAGTTGGCTATTCCGATTCGGATTATGCCGGTTGCAAAATTAATAGAAAAAGCACATCCGGAGGGTGCCATTTGCTTGGGAGATCTTTAGTATCTTGGTCATCTAAAAAGCAAAATAGTGTGGCTTTGTCCACCGCCGAGGCGGAATACATTGCCGCGGGGGCTTGTTGTGCACAAATCTTATATATGAAACAAACCCTCCTAGACTATGGAATTGTTCTTGAAAAGGTGCCACTTTTATGTGATAATGAAAGTGCCGTTAAAATTGCTAACAATCCGGTACAACACTCTCGCACCAAGCACATTGATATCCGCCATCATTTTCTAAGAGATCACGTTGCTAAAAATGATATATCACTAGAAGGTGTAAGAAGTGAAAATCAATTAGCGGATATCTTCACTAAACCTTTGGATGAGGCCACCTTTTGTAGGTTGAGAAGTGAACTCAATGTGCTTGATTCTAGCAACTTTAAAAAATGAGCTTGTGTTGTCCCTTGCATTGCATTGTATTATATGCCATGTTTAATTACCCGCAATGCATCTAGGGCTTGGCTAACACGGTTACGATAACCCTCCTTTGGAGGAGTGAAGAAGTCTAACCGTGGATCAAACTTGACAAGCAACCTAGCCTTACTTTCTTGTATTGCATTGCATATGCATGGTTGTTTGTTTGTCGTTTCTTTTCGGTTTGGCTTTGAGCAACCTCTGTGTTCGTCCATGGGTAGAGAGAGCATTTTGACGCTCCTAAGGGTTCAAAAACTCTATTGCATGGCCATACGTTGCTCCTCGGGTGCTTATTGCCTATTTTCTTAAAAATAATCTAGCCTAAGGCAATCTATTTTGAAAAACTTGAGGGTTTGAGTGAGGTCACTCATATTAGGTTCCAATTGGTGTTTATTTGTGTCTCTTTGAATTGGAATTTGATTTGGAGAAGTCGCGTCGAAATTCGGAATGAAGAAGGGCGAAAAACTGTGACCGGACGCTGGGCCGGACGCTGCACCGGACGCAGTGATGCTTCACCACCGCGTCCGGTCCCGGCGACCACCAGCGCGTCCGGTCATCCAGAAGACCAAGTCCTGATCTAGTGACCGGACGCTGCACCGGACGCGCTGCTGTTGACCACCGCGTCCGGTCCCGGTAACCACCACCGCGTCCGGTCATTCGCGATGACTTTCCCGGAAACCCTCGACCGGACTCTGTCCGCGTCCGGTCAGTTCTAACCGGACGCGTCCGGTCGCTCCAGGTGCTTACTGGAGTGTGACCGGACGCTGCACCACCGCGTCCGGTCATATCGACCACTGTTGATATTTGGTAACGCAATTAGGAAATGATCCGCAAGCGCACGGATATCGGTGAGCACTTCACCCGGGATGTTATCCAGAGTATCGTATTTATTTTTTTACCACTAGGAGAAAGCGTGCATCTGACTAACCAAATCTATTACTACTAACCTTTAGGCTACAACCACTGTGATTTGATGTGAGCGATGTATAGAGAAGACTGCAACTGCACTCTCGTTCTAACCTTGGTAAGGATGATCTACTGCTCTATTGGGGAGGCTCACGGAATCTAGACACCTCAAAGGATGTTCGACCCGCACCTATAAACCCTATCGATCCTGCTAACGGGATATGGAATACAAAGGTAGCTACAGAAATGTCACGTTCCTCGCTACTACCACGGTCCGGCTAGACAGGGGATATCTATGAGTATCCTAGCCCAAACACCTCGTTTACGCTAGAGATGATTACTCTAAACTCTACGCGAAGAGATTAAAGTAAACTCATAAACCAAAGAACAATAAAACAAAGAACTTACTAGAATTTAGAAGTCGAAATACTGAAGAATCCTAGGAGCAAGCCTCGGGTTAGGAGAACTTGATCCTGCAGGTACAACCTCGAAGTAGTCACCGACAGGCCGGGCTTCCTTCGATCTATACCTCCACTCTATCTCTCTCAATCTAGAAGAACTAAGTCTAATCTCACATTGGATGCTAAGCCCTAATGAGGTGGGAACCCTAAGGGAACCTCTCTCTCTGAATCCTCTCTGGAAAATATGAAAATAATGGACTTGGATTCTCCTCTCCAGGGGCCAGGGGTCCTGCTTATATAGTCCCTTCAAGTGAACCTGGGCCGTCGGATCAAACCGACATTAATCGCACGGTTTTCCTTGATCCTTTAGGTCGGTGGGGCATAATCCGCGAGACTCATCCTGATTGGTTGCAGACCTAGGGCGGGCGCCCCAGGGTCCAGGGCGGGCGCCCTGGTCCCGGGCCCGTTCGGCCTCCCGTTCGATCCCGTGGCTTCTAGAGTCTTCTAGATGATAGAAAATCGGTGAACACGTTAATATCTCTATGTAATTCCGACGTGTGGGCCTTTCCTTTGTATTTCCTGATAACCCCCTGCAGAAACAGATAAACAACAAAACTCGTGGAATTCTGTCAGATCAAACCCTAATTCTAGGTGTTGCTTGCATATAGGTCCTTTTCCTTATTTATTGGATAATTAAAATTGATACTTAAGAACCGTCAACAAACACCCCCATACTTAGGCTTTTACTCATCCTCGAGAAAAGGATGGTTCAGAAAAATAACTGGGGTTGAAACATTGTAAAGCATTCTTTTTATACCTGCAGGGTGTTGTGAATGTCCACTGTGCATTGTAGTCAGAGAAATATATGGTTGAAGTAGAGATCCTTTCTTCTTCTCAACCCTGTCACTTGGAGTTTTTTATATATTTTTGAATAGAAAACTTAGCATACCTTTATCCTCATAGGGGCTCTCAGATCACTCATTTATCTTTTGTATATCTCACTGAGGCTGTTTTAATTTGTAGAAATTCTCAAGCATACTTACTTTGCATATATTGCCTGGGTCAAAACGGGATCCGAGGAGAGGAATGTCATACTCTTAGATCAAAGACTTTGAAAATTAAAACTTGTCAACTCTTACTGGCATATTGCTTATTAGAGGGACCATGGGCTATCATTTTCTTTTTACCATATATATTTTTATCATCTCATTTTTTTTTCAGGTGGATACTGAGGTACCCCTAATTCTACTTCCGGACACTTGTCCATTTTTCTGCGAGGTTGTCGAGCACTTGCTCCTTTTTATTTCCTCGAAATATATTTTTGCATAGCCCATGCCTCTAATGCAATAATACTTCGGAAGAGTGAATCTTTCTGAATAAAAATGTCTTGATCTTGGGAGCATGATAAATCTCTCAACAAGGGTCTAACTCATTTTGCACAAACTCAATACAAAGCAAATTAATATTTTTAGGTTTATCAGGCATATAAAATATTGAGGATGGTAGCTATATTTTTGAAGTTTTTGAAAGAAAATCTCCAAGCGACAAAGATTTCAAGAATAAGATACTCATATTCTACCATCTCACATTCCACAATGACTTGAGTAACACATGGTTTTTAAAATGATTTTCAATAAATGCAGGTTTTCAGAAATATCACAGAGTGAGATTGATCATGATTAAAAATATTTTTGTCTTTTTAAATTATCATGTTAGGAACAATATTCTACACAGCCCAATATGTATTTGTATATATGTAAATAAAGCGTGCAGAGTATGTACCTGAATCGTGGAGTGGTGCAATCGAAGTGCATTTACCATGTCGGGGGGATTCCCCCATACTTGTTTCCTACTTTCTTGCATAAAAATAAAGTGGAGATACACGAGGCATAATAATAATAATAATCTTTATTTGTCTTGAGGCATTTATTACACTGACTAATGAAGCGAACTAGTCTAAACTGAATTGAATCTAATTGAATCTAATGATGAAGACTAAGACACACTGCCTCAAGGTCTAATCTAGATAGCTCAGTGTTGCTCTAAATCCCTGATCCTAGCAAGGGCATCAGAAAGGTCACGTTTAAGCGCGAGCACAGTAGTGTTCAGGTTGGAGACCTGCCTACTAAGGGAGCTAACTGTGGACTGAAGTTCCATAATATGTCTATTTGCTGTCCTGATGTCCTCATCCACATCTGCTATGGTCCTGCGGCGCTTCGGTGGTGTCTCAGACGAATTGAGAGCGTGCTTAGGAGCTTCCTTTGGTGGGATGAAGCGAACTTTTGCTGTCCTAACTCCTTCGAAGCGGGGCCTCTCCTTCTCCATAGTGTAGTGGACGCTGCTGATCTCGCCGCTCCGGTTGGTCTTGACGCCTACAACCCGCTCAGTGGGTTTAGGTGGCAGGATTTTTGTACCGGCTGGTACCTTGACGATGGCTTCTTGCTTGGACGACGGTCCCTTGAGAAGAAGGGGCTGCGGTGGTGCAGTAAGAACTGGTTAGGCGTAGTAGGATGAGATTGAGCTGCGCTGGTTTGATGGTGGGGCTGCTAGCTGTCGCTCTGTGTTGGCCGGGACGTAGGCGTCGGGGTCATCCTTGGGCTTGCGGTTGAGGTCGTAAGGGACGATCTCCCAGTTGCGGTGGGTCTTGTCGGCCATTGGAGAAGCAAGGAACTAGACAAGCTCTAATTGAGGAGGAGAGAAGGATTGAATGAATTGGTGTTGAAAGCTGACGTCAGGGGTCTGTTTATATAGGGGTCAAAAAGTGCCTCTAGGGTTTCCATAGATCCATCCCGCTGTCGGGCGTGCGTAACAACCCATTCGCGGAATTTTCTGGATAACCATAGATGAGGAAAGCACGTCGGAAGAGGCCGGGGCCGAGGGGACACCAGGGCAGGGTGCCCGCCCTCGTCCTCAGGGCGCCCGCCCTGGGCCTGCCTCCTCTGCGGGCCCGCTTGCTCGAGCGTGTTTCTAGAAGTATTTTTATCCCGAAAAATATATACGTGGCCCAAAAACGTCAGATTAAAAAGGTCGGGCTTTAATTCTCCATCGGAAGGTAAAAATGGATCACGTCTATTTCTTCTAATTCTTTATTGGGTTCTAAAAATAATTTAAGACGTTGACCATTTACCTTGAATAACGTACCTTCGTCGTTTTGAAGTGTAATAGCTCCGTGGGATGATGAATTGACTACCTTGTATGGTCCTTCCCATTTACTCTGGAGTTTTCCATGCCCGAAAAGCTTCACCCTGGAATTAAAAAGTAATACCTTATCTCCGGGTGAGAACTCCTTCTTCTTGATCCTCTTGTCATGCCATCTTTTGACTCTTTCTTTGTAGATCTTCGAATTGTGATATGCTTTCTCTCGCC
Source organism: Saccharum hybrid cultivar R570 (assembly GCA_038087645.1). Classification (NCBI taxonomy): domain Eukaryota; kingdom Viridiplantae; phylum Streptophyta; class Magnoliopsida; order Poales; family Poaceae; genus Saccharum; species Saccharum hybrid cultivar. Next base: position 1,731,553 of record JAQSUU010000563.1, on the reverse strand, counting down.
ATTCTTCCAATTCTGATAGTTGCATTCTTCTATGATCTCCAGCAACATCTAGGTCCATATTCCATCTTCTTATGGCCCAGTGTGCTTTGAACTCTAGTTCAACAGGCAAGTGGCAAGTCTTCCCGTACACCAATTGGTATGGGGTCATTCCAATTGGGGTCTTGTATGCTGTCCGGTATGCCCAGAGTGCATCGGGTAACTTTTCCTTCCATGATGTTCCCATCTCATTTACTGTTTTCTGAAGAATGTTCTTGATTTGCTTGTTGGAAGTCTCTGCTTGGCCACTTGTCTGAGGATGATATGGGGTAGCAACGTTGTGACGGATTCCATGTTTTGCTAGATAATGCTCAAAGCGTTTGTCGATGAAGTGTGATCCCCCATCACTTATCACCACCCTAGGGACTCCAAATCTTGGAAATATAATCTCTTCAATCATATCAGAAAATATAGACATCATGCATCTTTGAAAAGAAGCTGGTGCATTACATAGCCCAAAAGACATTCTACGATAAGCATAAGTTCCGTATGGACAGGTAAAAGTGGTTTTGCTTTGATCATCAGGATGGATCGGGATCTGGTGGTACCCTGAATATCCATCTAAGAAACAGAAGAACGAATGGTTCGCTAACCGCTCTAACATCTCATCTATAAAAGGTAAAGGAAAGTGATCCTTTTTCGTGGCTTTATTCAGTTTTCTATAGTCAATGCACATCCGCCACCCTGTGACGGTGCATTGCGGAATTAGCTCGTTCTTCTCATTTGTAACAACAATCATGCCTCCCTTTTTAGGCACAACTTGAACAGGGCTCACCCACTCACTATGCGGCACAGGATATATAATCCCTGCATGCAGCAACTTTATAACTTCCTTTTTAACTACTTCTCTCATCGCGTTGTTGAGTCTACGTTGGGGTTCCCGAGAAGGTGAAACAGAAGGATCTGTCGGAATGCGATGGGTGCAAATCATAGGACTGATTCCTGTAAGATCTTGGAGTGAGTAGCCAAAGACTGAGTGATGTTTTTCTAAAATGGTCATTAATCGCAGAGTTTGTTCCTGAGTGAGTTTATTACTAATGATCACAGGAAACTCTGGATTATTGTTTAGGAAAGCATAGATAAGACCGGGTGGTAAAGTTTTAAGCTCTATAGGAGGTCTGGGTGTTTCTGCAAACTCATCTAAAGGTTTAGGTTCAGAAGGTTCAGCTTCCTCTTCTATGAAGAAAGGGGCTTCTTCTTCTAAGTCTGATTTATTTAAAAGCTCTAGAGACGCAGCTTTTACCACTTCCATAGGATCAGGCAAAAGAGATGACTCGATCTTATTATTCAAGGAGTGAGAAATTGTCATAGGGAATTTAAAATCCTTTCCAAAAGAAATGTGTAGCTTTCCAGTTTGACCTTCATAAAGGAGTCTTCTAAATGGTTGTCCTATCAACAGGTCGAAGTCCCATGTATCAAAGATATAAAAGTTCAAATGAATCATGGAGCCTTCTACCATAAAGGGTAGGACATTCACAATTCCAAGACTGGGGACCAATCGTCCCGAAGATTCCTTCATGAACTTTGTTGTGGGGGTTAAAATTAATTTTCCAAATAATTTAAGTGCAAAAGCTTCAGACATGATATTGATCCCCACAACAGGATTATAGAGAGCATCAAATTGATCAGAATCATAAGCACAGCGTATAGTGATAGGAGGTGTATCCAAACGGATCACTTCAGAGGAAAGCTCTGACTCCTCCAACCATTCGCTACTCATGACTGAGATAAGCTCTCTCAATTGATATTCACTTGGTAAACAAATGCTATAATGGCCGCTTTGGGGTTTGTCTATAGAATGGTAGTTTGAAATGTTTCCAAAATCGGCAAAAAGATCGGATTCTATATCCAGCATGAAATCAGGTGGTGGAATTTCTTCCTTTTGTGGCTCAAAACTTGGGATAGCTGAAGTAGGTGAAGAATTCGGCAGAGTGTCTACTTCGGCTTCGTAGGTTTCATCATGGAGGGTATTATCCATCTCAGCTTCTAGGATTCTATCTAGGATCGCTCTAGCTTCATCAGTAGGGATACGAAAGAAAGAACCTCTAGACATTGTATGTAGCATTTGTTTATGATCTTTCTGAAGACCTCGAAAGAAATGAAAAAGGAGAATAGGGTCTTCAATATTGAGTTTTGGACCAGATTCTAAAAGATCAGAAAAACATTTCCAGGATTTTCCCAAAGTTTCATTTTCTTTTTGTTTAAAAGATAGAACTTCGAGTCTAAGGTCGGCGATACGATCGAGGGAATAAAAATCTAAACAGAAGTTGGCTCGTAAGACTCCCCATTCACCTCGTTGTTGACTTACCTTCTGACTATACCATCGTCTAGCTTCTCCTCTTAAGGAAAAAGGAAAAAGCTTCCAACGTAAAGTCTTATCAGAAATGCCTTCAATGCGAAGACAATCGCATGTTTGCTCAAAATCTCTAATATGAAGGTAAGGATTTTCGTCTTCCTTTTCCGAAAAGGATAGGTTCTCAATCATGGCAATTAACCTTGAACTTAACCTATACTGGGATGTTTGGATAGGCTGTGATGACTCCCATGGTAAAAGGTCAGTTTCCGAAGGTGTTGCAAATTGATAGATTGATTTAGAATCTTGGTTCTCCATAAGGTAAGAATAAAGAAAAGATAAGGAATAAAAAGATAAAGAAAGATAAAAGTATAGGTACAAGCTAGTAGTAAGATTCAAGGTTATCTCAGCAAACCGTCTTTCTCCCCGGCAACGGTGCCAGAAATGCTTGTTGATATTTGGTAACGCAATTAGGAAATGATCCGCAAGCGCACGGATATCGGTGAGCACTTCACCCGGGATGTTATCCAGAGTATCGTATTTATTTTTTTACCACTAGGAGAAAGCGTGCATCTGACTAACCAAATCTATTACTACTAACCTTTAGGCTACAACCACTGTGATTTGATGTGAGCGATGTATAGAGAAGACTGCAACTGCACTCTCGTTCTAACCTTGGTAAGGATGATCTACTGCTCTATTGGGGAGGCTCACGGAATCTAGACACCTCAAAGGATGTTCGACCCGCACCTATAAACCCTATCGATCCTGCTAACGGGATATGGAATACAAAGGTAGCTACGGAAATGTCACGTTCCTCGCTACTACCACGGTCCGTCTAGACAGGGGATATCTATGAGTATCCTAGCCCAAACACCTCGTTTACGCTAGAGATGATTACTCTAAACTCTACGCGAAGAGATTAAAGTAAACTCATAAACCAAAGAACAATAAAACAAAGAACTTACTAGAATTTAGAAGTCGAAATACTGAAGAATCCTAGGAGCAAGCCTCGGGTTAGGAGAACTTGATCCTGCAGGTACAACCTCGAAGTAGTCACCGACAGGCCGGGCTTCCTTCGATCTATACCTCCACTCTATCTCTCTCAATCTAGAAGAACTAAGTCTAATCTCACATTGGATGCTAAGCCCTAATGAGGTGGGAACCCTAAGGGAACCTCTCTCTCTGAATCCTCTCTGGAAAATATGAAAATAATGGACTTGGATTCTCCTCTCCAGGGGCCAGGGGTCCTGCTTATATAGTCCCTTCAAGTGAACCTGGGCCGTCGGATCAAACCGACATTAATCGCACGGTTTTCCTTGATCCTTTAGGTCGGTGGGGCATAATCCGCGAGACTCATCCTGATTGGTTGCAGACCTAGGGCGGGCGCCCCAGGGTCCAGGGCGGGCGCCCTGGTCCCGGGCCCGTTCGGCCTCCCGTTCGATCCCGTGGCTTCTAGAGTCTTCTAGATGATAGAAAATCGGTGAACACGTTAATATCTCTATGTAATTCCGACGTGTGGGCCTTTCCTTTGTATTTCCTGATAACCCCCTGCAGAAACAGATAAACAACAAAACTCGTGGAATTCTGTCAGATCAAACCCTAATTCTAGGTGTTGCTTGCATATAGGTCCTTTTCCTTATTTATTGGATAATTAAAATTGATACTTAAGAACCGTCAACAACCACCGCGTCCGGTCATCGGTTCCCGAGCGGATCTAACTCCTCATAAATTTCTTCGGTGCTCGGTCTGTTTCTTCAAATCTTCCACGCCCGTGCCTTAACCGCCGCCGCCTTTTCGCCGCCTCGCCGTCTTTTCGCCGAAGCCCACGCCTCCGCCGCCCCCTGCCCTCTCCGGCGAGCCGCGCCTCACCACCACAGCGCTGCTCCACCCCAGTTTCGCCCACGCAGCGCCGCCGCGCAGCCCGTAGTCGCTAGCGCCGCCGTTTTGCCCTAGCCTGCCGCGCCTGCACCACCACCGCCGCCGTCCGCTCTGCCGCCGGTGAGTCGCGCCCACGTCACCTGCGCCACCTCCGGCGGCCCTTGCCCTGCCTCGCGATCGTCTTCGCTCTCGGCCGTCGCGCTTCGCCCTAACCCTAACCCTAGGGTTCGCGCCGCGACGTCTCCTTCGTTCGTCGTCAAACTTTCTTCGTCGCGCGACATCTTCTTTGCGAGGTTGTTACGCATCTCCTTGGTACCTTTGTTAGGGTTTGCCGAAATTTTCTTTATCGTTATCCTAACTGACTTTTGTTTTGGCAAAACAAAGCTCGTCCGGCGTAATTCGGGAAGTATCGCGAACTAGGTCACCTCACCTTTTCACCGTCTACTCGTCGATCCGAGGTAGCTATCGCGTTTCGTTTTATGTCTTACCTAATACGCTTGCTATCTCTAGGGTTTCGCACCTAGTAGTTTATATATGTTTCTTATAGTAGATCCATCTATTCCGTCTTTTCAGCGAGTTTGTCGGTGTGTCGGGGTGATCACAGTCCAGTTGCTGAATCCGAGGCCAAGCCTGCAGATACGGATTGAGGCCAAGCCTCTCGAGTGTCAGTACACCATCTTTCAGAGGTTTCCTGACAGCTTGACAGCATGGTTCATTGCAAGAACGCCGGAGGTGCTGCTAGTGACGGGGATGACAGTCCTCCTCGTCTGTCTGAGGTTGCGCGTGGAAAGCGCATCAAGATCATGGCCAGAAAGAAGAAGAAGACCCTTACCGATGCAGAGATCACTCAGGCAGTTGCAGATGTAGCAGAGCAGGCAGAGAGGGGAGGCAGGAGCAGTGGTATTCGTATTGGCGAGCGTCGCTTTCATCTTGAAGGTCGACAGCTTGGTACAGAGGCTACAGAGGCCACTGAGGGCACAGAGGGCACAGGGGATGCAGATGCTATGTCAGTTGATCCACCTGCAGAGGCTCCAGAGGGGACAGAGGAGCAGCCAGCTCAGACTCCACCGCGTCACCGCTCCACACGCACACGAGCTCAGGTGACTCCTAGGCCAGAGGGCCAGCGTCGTGGAGCACGTCCACCTCCCAGGGCTAGAGGTTCACCCCCGGTCGAGCACTTTGACTTGAGGGGTGCTACAGCACGTCAGGTGCAAGGCTTGAGGTTCGTTGAGGTCAGTCGGTGGTTCCCACCTCAGAGGGACTCCAGAGCTTCAGAGGGTTTCTATACTCCTCTACAGGAGGATTTTTACAGAGCTTATGTTGATAGTGGCATTGCCTTTCGACCACAGAGGGTCTGTCGCATCGAGTCACTTGTTGAGGTTGTGGGTGAGCAGCTTCGTCCGCACCTGTCCTTTCTGCCGGGCTTGTCAGATTTTCTTGGACGGACAGGTGCATACTGCGGCACATGGGTTAGAGAGTTCTATGCTTCACTATGGATTGATCCTGCCCATGAGTTCATACACTTTGCATTCCGAGGCCACGACCACAGACTGTACAGCACTAGAGTGCGGGAGATTCTCAGACTCCCAGCTTCAGACACGAAGATTCATCAGCTCTGCTTTGGTCAGACTCCTCCACCCAGACGCCCTCACGGCGAGACAGTGCCCCCCTACAGATTTGATTCGACCCTGCTTCCGTGAGCCTTTTGGCAAAGGGTCTCGTCGCACTCCTGCCAGTTTGACACCGCTAGCCCGAGTCCTGGATGCTATTGTCAGGCGCACTCTTCTTCCCAGGCTTGGCTACAGAGAGGGATTGACTAGGATGCAGCTATGGGTTGTTCACCACCTCCTCTCACAGACACCTTTTGACATTTGGGATCTTATGCTTAGTGAGATGGAGGACACCCTGGCGGAGGGATTCAAGGGACATCGTCAGCTGCCCTATGCTCACTGGATTTGCTTCATCATCAGATCTGCCCTTGAGCTTCCTGCAGAGATCAGAGCTGAGATATCCGATACTACCACCGCTTTTCCTGAGTATGATATCCGTCAGCTATGGGCTTTAGTTACGAGAGAGCAGGCCCCAGTGCTAGGACAGCGCGAGAGACCTGAGGTACCAGAGACAACAGCTGAGCAGGATGCCACCGTTGAGGGGCTTGCTGAGGCAGAGCTTGCAGATCTTGATGCTCAGCCTGCTGATCTAGCTGAGGATGAGGCCTCTGACAGCACTGACGAGGACTATCAGCCCATCCCCAGGTATCGGTCTCCTCGGCCTCACGACCACGAGGCCGGTGGCTCTGGTTCAGCCTCCCGCTCAGATCCAGCCATGGTGGCTATCCTTGAGAGGCTGACCCAGGCACAGGAGCGACAGGAGCTACAGATACAGAGACAGACTCAGGACACAGCTGCAGCATTTGTACAGATACGGGCTCGACAGGACGAGTTCCAGAGACAGCAGCTTGAGATCTAGCACCAGCAAGTCGAGATGCAGCGTCAGCTGTATGAGATGCAGCGACAGAGTGCAGCTAGCCAGCAGCAATACTTGGACCTTCTGCGTCACCTAGTCACTGTTGGGGTTCCTCCACCTGCTTCTGTCCTGACTCCAGCTTTACAGTCCAGTGGTCCATCGAGTCAGGGACAGCCAAGTTTTCAGTTCACCTCTCCACAGCAGCAGGTCCCCCAGTCGTTCCAGTCCCCGAGCTACACGCCTATTCAGACGGGGTTTACTCCTTTAGATCAGCCTCGCCCTCACTTACTGACAGGCACACCTTTCGTTGATTTCAGTGCCACATACAGCGAGTTGACTGGTCAGCCGACGCCCTCACACACTACCTTTGCTACTTCTTCAGGGTTGTCAGCTTCAGAGGCAGCTGTTCCTCCTGTGACAGGGACGGGCACTACAGAGATAGTTTCTTCGTCAGTTGCCTCGACCGATCCCCCAGCTATTGGCACACTACAGGCTCAGGTCACAGAGACTGCCCCACTTGTTGCTACTACGTCAGTACCTGTTCCTGTTGCTCAGACCCAGACCGCTTCACAGTCGCGTGCTTCTTCACAGGGTCAGCCAGATAGCTCCGAGTCCGAGGAAGACACTCTGCACTTCGTGATTACTCCGCGCACCTCGGCACCCGACATGACTCCGTCTGTTCCCCCGTCCGATCCCTAGACTAGTTTTTGGCGTTTGATGCCAAAGGGGGAGAGAGAGTAGATTCAGGGGGAGTTTTGATAGAGGGTTTTCGCTTTTATTTGTGTGCTACATTCATGCATCATGTTTACTTTACAGTCATTGCATTCGTGTGACATGTGGTCGTGTGAGATACTTTAAGTCTAATGGTTTATCCAGTCACTGTTTTAAATCATGTCACTTGTCTGGTTATAGCTCTAAGGTTGTGCTTCCGTGCCTTACTCCGATTTCTTGTGAGCTATATCTTTTTGTGTACTAACACTTTATGTCTTATCTTATGAGTACACACTTTTGGCTTGGGGCACATAAGCAATTCCTAACCCCTTGTGCTTATTGCTTTTTGCTTATATGAACCAAGCATGCTCGAAAACCTCAACTCCTATCTTTTGAATCTTAGTGTTGTCATCAATCACCAAAAAGGGGGAGATTGAAAGCATCTAGGCCCCGAGAGTTGGTTTCGGCAATTGATGACAACACTTTATTACCATGACTAACGTGTGTTTTGCAGAAACTTTGGTAAGTTAGGTCATGGAGGTAATAACTGCTTTGGGCACCATGGTATTCATGCCCCTTAATAGAAATCGTTTCGGTTTTCAAAGGAGTAACGTCAAGATTAAGGACGGTTAGTTCCGGATGTCGAGGTGTTGAGTTACATTTGGAATAGTCGTTAGGATCTTCGTTTTCTCTTTTGGCCGTACTATAAAGGGGAGCATGAGCGGGTAGCTTGACCTAGGTGAGTCTTATGTTTAGGTGTGGTGCACACTTGTCAATCTTAGCACTAGGCAGCTCTAGAATAGCTCAAAGTTCAGTTGGAAGCAACTTGGTTCAAGTTGTGTCGCGTTTCCGAGAGTTTAGAGGGTTTTCCCCTTGACCGGACGCGGTTCTCAGCTTGACCGGACGCGTCCGGTCAGTTCAAACCGCGACTGCGTTTCGGCACTGACGACCGGACGCGGCCCTTGCGAGGACCGGACGCGGTGGTCAGGGCCGACACGTGGCACTTGAGGCAAACTTTCCGATCGGACGCGACCTGGGTGTGATCGGCGCGTCCGGTCATGTTCCAGTAAGGTCCTGCGACGACCAGACACGTCCGGTCATCACCGATCGGACGCGGTCGCGCGTCCGGTCTCGTTACAGTAAGCTCCCTGCACGATCGGACGCGTCTGGTCACCCCTGACCGGCGTGTCCGGTCACTCAGCCGAGATTTCTGAATTTCGACCGTTACGGCGACCGGCGCGTCCGGTCAGTTCGACCGGCGCGTCCGGTCACCCCATATTTTGCTGAGTTGGCAGGTAACGGTTCGTTTCGACTGTGGGGTGTATAAATACATCCCCACCACCTCTTTTAGAGGTCTCTTGCTCATTTGATCAGCTGAGAAACACCTTTGGAGTGCAAGGGAGTGCAAGAGCTCTAGTGAGGATTGTGTTTTGAGAATCAAAGCTTGAGAGTTCCTCACTAGCGATTAGAGAGTAGCAAGTGTGCATCCACCTTCTCATTAGGCTCGTTGTGGTCAAGTGAGAGTTCTAGCTTGTTACTCTTGGTGATCGCCATCACCTAGACGGCTTGGTGGTGATTGGGAGTTTGGTGATCATCCGGCGGAGCTTGTGGATGACCCAACTCATCTTGTGAGCGGTTTTGGGCGATTCACCGTGACGGAGTGTCGAAGAATCAGCCCGTAGAGAGCACTTGATCCTTGCGCGGATCAAGGGGGAGCTCCACCCTTGCGCGGGTGCTCCAACGAGGACTAGTGGGGAGTGGCGACTCTCCGATACCTCGGAAAAACATTGCCGTGTTCCTTGCCCTTACTTTCAAGCATTTACATTCTCGTATTTACATTCATTGCTTGATTTACTTTCCTAGTATTGCCATGCTAGACTAGGATTGGAAACTAGGGTGCAAAACTTTTATCGGTAGAATCTCTAGGAACACAAGTAGGCACTAGGGGTGAATTCCGGCTTGTAGGATTTAATTCTTACAATTAATTTTTAGAAAAGCCCAATTCACCCCCCCTCTTGGGCATCTTGATCCTTTCAGGCGGCACCCATGAAGTTAGCGAGGAGGGAGGTGTGGGAGGTGTCGCCAGTAGATTTGCGTTGCCGAGGTGACCTGCGTGGTTTGGTGGCGGGTGGTCCCACTTAGCGGCGGCCGTTTCGGCGTAAGGAGGTTTTCTGACTGGCAGCTGGAGGACCTATGTGGCACTTCTACCTTTGATGGGGCTACTAGGTTGCTGGAAACTACAATGTATGCGCCTGGATCTCGGTGGACAAGATCGGTTTGGTGAGCGCCAGGGGCAGCAGCTCACGTGTTGATTTGGCAGCTTGCAGCGGGCTACAGCGGCTAGCCCTGCTTGGCGGTGGCTAGTCCGGTGTGGTACATCATCCTGACAGGCGGCACAAGCAGATCCGATTGCGGGACGGCTACATGGCTTGCAGTGACCTGCGGCGGCTAGTCCTGCTTGGCAGTAGGCTTGCTCGGTGTGGTTCATTGTCGGTAACAATGGCGCGAGCGGTGACGATGGTGTTTTCACCCTGACATCCTTAGTCGTCTGGAGCTTAGCAGTGCAATGTGGTGTTAGGAGTTGGTGATGGTTCTCTTTTTTCTTCTTTTTTGACTTGAGCTTCGGCTTTCTGCAGTCCGTGCCGATGTCTCAATCCAACCGGCTAGAGCTGTTTTTCTTTTCCTTTTTGTTGAGCTTGTTTTCTGACGTTGTTGTTGGTCGCTGTTGTATTGTTGCGCCCATTTTAGACTTATCTTCTTTTTAATATAATCGGCAGCTCCACTGATTCGTTAAAAAAAACAAAAAACAAAACATGCCCTAGTGGCTAGTGCGCGTTTAAGATTGGCGATGCCGAGCCGCGATGGGTTGGGGGAAAAGGTAACGGACCTTAGTTATTGTCGTGGGCCGTCTGGGCTTGAAACGGATTCACGAAGGGAGTTGCAACCACAAGGCAGCGAGGCCCAATTCACGATCGCGGGTTGGGCCAATCGATAAGGGCAAACATGTAAATTCAGCGTTGCTAGGGCTTGAAGCCCCCTCGTCCCCTCCTGCTGCCGCTATATATAACCGCGCCCCTGACTCTCCAATACCACGACCACGCCGCCGCCGCCATCATGTTGGTTCTCCTCGGTCTACTTCGGATTTCTCTTTCTACTTTTACTTTCTCTCTTTGTACTCTTGTTTCATTCTTTGGAGCTTTTGTTCTGCGTTGGACGATGATGATTTGCTCATATATACCATCAAACTCTGAACAATCAAACGCTGTGTTGATTGCACAAAGCTTCCGTGAGTCTGATGCGATCTTCTGCCTCCAATCCTCCTCCCATCTGGTTTCAATTTTTCGTTTGTTTGTTTTCTTTATTTTTTGTTTATGTTTTCTGATGAATAAATTTGTTTCCGAGGCAATAAATTAGAGTCTCTGATTCGCTTCTTTCAATAGCGTTTTCAGCGCTGTACGTTGCCGAGAGTGATTGGGCTAAGATTCTGGCACGAGACGTCTTCTGTATGGCTTGTGCATTCTACTTGCTCTTACAGTTCTTTGATGCGCTAGGTTTTTGTCCCCCTTTCCTGTCGTCCAATACCAGTTCTTTGATCCGCTAGAATTTTTCCCTTATTTCCCTATCCTGTCGTTCAATACAGGTTGAATATTTTGGGAGTTTTTTTTTTCGAGTCTCTGATGCGCTTCCTTCAGTAGCGTCTTAGCGCTGTAGGTTGCCGAGATCAATCGGGCGAATATTCTGGCACTCATATCCATTTGTATGGCTTGTGCATTCGACTTCCCCACAGTTCAATAATGGGACTAAGGGAAAACGGTCGAAAACGGACTTACCATATAGAAAAACGAAGAAAAACGAAAACGGTAGGTTCGAAATATTTTTACATTTAACAATTAAAGAGTATAAAAATGATTGTAAATGATTGTGAAACCAATTGAAACTGACAATTTTTCGTGTTAAAAAACGGTTTATAATATAGAAAACGGTCAATTTAGAATATTTATGTTCCGTTTTCATCCCTAAATGGGACGGCTTCACTCTGAATGAATTGACGAGATCAATCAGTCAAGATCTTGGCATTCATCCATCGATTTGCAAGAATCCTGGTTAAGATCTGCGTGTAACTCACTAAATTATTTTCAAATTTGGGAATGAACAAAATCAGTTAGTACTGTGTAGAAAGGGATGCTAGCTCTTAGACAAATCTTAATAATGACATTGCTTCACTTTGAATAAATTAATGAGATCAATCGGGCAAAGATTCTGGTACTCAGCCATCCATTTGCATGAATCTTTGATTAAGATCTGTGTATAAGTTTCAATAAATTATTTCCAAATTTGGGAATGAACGAAGTCACTGAGAAGTACTGGGAAGAAAGGGATGTCAGCTCTTTAACAAATTTTGCTTATAAGTGGCTTGAAGATTGACCATCTTGTTGCTTGTATAACGGCCCTGTTCTGCCGGTCATGTTTCAGTTTGTTTCGGCTTATTCTCTTTCACAGAACACTGTTGAATCAGCCGAAACCAGCCGGCTTTTCCACGAGCCGAACCAGCCCAACGCCTTAAATTACAGGTCAAACAACACTTAAATTGACGATCCGATGATGCGCTTGTATGACGCCTTCAATTACTAGTCAAACAATTACAGGTCAAACAACACTTCAATTGACGATCCGATGATGCGCTTGTATGACGCCTTCAATTACTAGTCAAACAGAACTTAAATTGGCCATCCGATTATATGATGCCAACAATCATCAATCTTGTGAAGCATAGCATGACAGTAAAAGAATGCAGTACTGTTTGAAGATAGCACAACTTGATCAAATAAATACTAATGAATAAGCATACCTAAAATTTTGACTATTAGCTTATATGACGCATTCAACTGTTCAGACATGTTGACTGAAAAATGTCGCAGCTAAAAGTATCGTAGTACTATTTGAAGAAAGCAATGCTTGCGCAAAGACAAAGAACAACAAACAGTTCTGATGACATTGGTTTATCAAGAGAACTCTAATGACTATTGTCGGTACCAATAATATAGGGGTACCCACATTTAACGATAATAAAAACTAAAGCAGCTAAGCCACGACAAAGCACAGCCCACTTCAAAGAGCGCGCGACAGGTCCGCCTCGTACGAGGCCGGCTCGACGGAATGCCTCGACCGCATCCCGTCTCCGACTCGTACGAGGCCCCCTCGACGGGAGGCCTCGACCGCGCTCCGACTCGCACGAGGCTCGACCGCCCACCAGGAGCACTCCGACTCGCGTGAGCCCAGGTCGAGGCGCTCGATCCCCTCTTTCTCCACCTACCACGGGACAAAATTCATGGCATTTAATACAACCACCAACCCCCACCTACCGGCATGGCCGCAGCTTGGGTCGACGTGGGAACAATACCAGCGTCAGTCCTCACTGTTTCACCGCCCATCCCGTGATGGGAGGTGAAAAACGTCACTGTGCCCACCATACCTCACCCTATGCATCACTATTAACCCTCGAGGGAGGATACGACAAAGCCCGTACACCGCGATTCCAGGGATTCGGACTTATCCGCTCGGCCTCGACCCGGCCTCGACCCGGCCTCGACCCTCAACACAGTACAACAGGGAAGGAAGGACGGTATGGCGCGGCGCTCCGGGTCATTTCAACACCTCGTCCTCTACGACATCACGTGCCCAGGGATGGCCTCCCATTTCTAGGGCACGTCGCTACAGTCACCTCAACAGGGATCGACAAAACATCATTTCAAGGCTCCCCGTCGTCTCGGCCTCCTCCCGTCCTATAAAAAGGCAGGCCGGGGCTCCACGAGGGGGGCAAGAAGACAACAGACGGACAACAAGCCACATACAAGATAGAGATCAACATCCCAAGCAATCACCTTGTATTTCTCTTTTTTCTCCTTTGAGACTTGGGCTCGACGCCCTCTCTCGCGAGCTTGTAACCCCTACACGAGCACCTCGGTGCAAGGAAATACAAAATCTCCCCTCCCCCGCTGGACGTAGGGCCTTCTCTTGCCCGAACCAAGATAAACCCCTGTGTGTTCTCCTTGCATCACCATCCAGGAAAGGGACACGCAGCATTTACTCGTTGGTCTAGGACCCCCTCGGGACCGAACACCGACAACTATATTGCATTGATTTTTTTTCCATAACAGTTCCAGTCTCGCCCCGTAATGTTTGAAGATAGCACGCAATACAGTAATGAATAAGCATATCTAAATTTATGACTATCAGCTTATAAGGCGAATTCAACTGTTCAGACAGTACTGGTTGACTATCAGCTTATATGGCACATTCTAACTGTTCAGACAGTACTTAAGTTTTCACGATCCTATTATATGATGACGCATCTGTCTGTTCAAACAAATCTTGAATGCAAAATGACGCATTCAACTGTTCAGACAGTTTTGGCGATCCAATTATATGACGCCCTTGGTCTGTTCAAACGAAATCTTGACTGCGAAATGTCGCAGGTAAAAGAGGAAAATTCACTCCCGGTCCTCTAACTTGGCACCAGGTATCAGTTAGGTCCCCGTTCTTTAAAAGTGTAACTTTCGGGTCCCAAAACTTGTCGCGGGCGTCACCAGGGGTCCAAACGGGCCTCGCCCCGATCTGCTTGCGTACATGTCGACCCAACTGGTGCAGACGTGGATCCCGGGTCAAAGAACGACGCGGCCCTCTTCCCCTGCCCGTTCTCCTTCGCTCGCACGACGCGGACCAAATCCCAGTCGAGTTCGTCGCCGGTAGTAGCGGTGCCGGCCGCATCCACCGTTCGCCGCACAGCCGCGGCTTCTCCAGCGAGGGGCGCACCGCCGGCGAGAGCGACGGCCGCCGCTACGCCCTCGTCGCCGCCAGGCTCGCGTCCGCCGAGCACATCGAAGGCCGCAGCGTCCGCCGGGCTCTCCGTCGGCCCCAGAGCGATGTAGGAGGCCGGCTGCAGAGTCGACGATGATGGGGCCGAAGCTGCGACCAAAGGGGGGGCCTCCTCCCTGTTACGGTAACTTCTGGGATCACAAAGTATTCAATTTTTGGTGCTCAAATCAATGGATTTTGGGGTATAGGGTTTGACCTGTAGGGTGCGATTCGATGAAATTTGGGATTTCAACCATGGCGTAGTACTGATGTAGTGTATTTGTGCAATTGTTTCACTATAGGTAACAATGGTGAGTTCACAGTTGAAGTTCATCATGGTGGATTTTTGGTTGGTTCAGGAAATTTGAGGTCCTATGTGGATGAGAAGATAAATTGGTTCGATTACTGTGATGTTAATACTTGGTCCACGCTGTGGTTCAATGACATTGCTGAACAACTCGGGTATGAAAATAGCAGTTCCTTGAAGGTGTATTGGTTGCTGCCAGGAAAGGGAATGGAAGGCCTGAGGATTATGGTTAATGATTCAGATACAAATGCTATGTGTTCAGTGGTTGATAGGGTGAAGACATTGGTTTTGTATTTTGACAATGAAGACATTATTGGTGGATTTTCGTGGGAGGATGTGGTTGTTAACCCAGTGGCAGAGCTTCCCAAAGTCATCAGCCCTGTGAACGTGCAGCACATGGAGAAGAGACCTGAGAAATTGCCTACATTTTACAGTGGTTTGAGGAAGGAGACAACCCCAGGTGCAGACAATGATAGTGGCAGCGGAGATGATAGTGAGGATTCAAACTATTTTGTGGACAGTGACAATGAGGTGGATGAAGGAGATGATGACTTATATGAGGAATACATAGATGGTGATGTGGATAAAGCAATGCAGATTGCAAAGGCAAAGAAGGGCAAAGGAAGCAGGTTAAAGGGGGACAAAACTAAAACACCAACTGATGATCAAAGTGACCTATCCAGTGAAGGTGAAGAGCTTCAACTTCCACCTGATGAAAGAGAGGGCCAAGTGGATATAAGATTCAGTAGTTTCAGGAATGAAGACTTGAATAATCCAATGTTTAAAGTGGGCATGGTATTTAATTCAGTGGAAATGGTTAGAGCTGCAATCAATGAGTACAGCATGAAGAATAGGGTGGAAATTAAGATGCCCAGGAATGATCAGAGGAGAATCAGGGTACATTGTGCTAAAGGTTGCCCATGGACCTTATATGTTTCTTATGACAGTAGAGTGAAGACCTTTATGGTGAAGACATATGAAGGTAGACACAATTGTCAGAAGCAGTGGGTGCTGCAAAGATGTACTTCTAATTGGTTGGCTGAGAAGTACATTGAGACATTTAGAGCTAATGACAAGATGACACTGGCTAGTTTTTCGAGGACAGTTCAGAAGGATTGGAACCTGACTCCTTCAAGGTCCAAGTTAGCTAGAGCAAGAAGGATAGCAAGGAAGAAGATATATGGTGATGAGAGTAAACAGTACAAGCAAAGGAATGTGAATGCAGGAAGTGGAATCTCACAGGAATCCCCTGTCAGCATGCTATATCATGCTTAAGGCATGAAAGAATTCCTGTTGAAAGTGTTGTCCATGATTGCTACTCTCTTGAAGCATTTAATAGAGCATATGAAAGTAAAGTCATTCCATGTAGGGACATTACACTGTGGGAAAATGTTAGTGGTCCTACGGTTCTTCCACCTAAGTATGAGAAAAGAGTAGGAAGACCACCCAGGTGTAGGAGGAAGGAGCCACAAGAAATTCAAGGAAAACATGGACCATCAATTTCCAAACATGGAGTGGTCATCAAGTGCAGTTACTGTAAAGGAGAAAACCACAATGTCAGAGGTTGTGTTCTTAAGAAGGCTGGCATAAATCCAGAGGATTATGTGACCGAAGATTCAGTTCCACCAATGTCAACTGAATATGGTGCAGTTCCAGTGTTTCAGGTACTACAACTAAATATTTGATATTTGGATATGTTACTGCCATTTTTTTATGACATGCTGCCATTTTTATACCTATAGGATACTCCAGAATCTCAGTTTCAAGGCCATGAAGGTCCACAAAAGTCTCAACTACTCACAGAAGAACCTACTGCTATGGCATCAGCATATGATCACCTGACACAAACTAGTCATGCAGCATCATACTCCCAGCTGATGTCCAATATGAGCTCAACCATGTTACTGCAAATGATGGAACAGGTTATCAATTTTCTTCACATGCCTGCTGTTATAAATTTTCTTGTTTGATGAATCCACTAATGTAGGTAACCATCTTTATTTTCCAGGGATCACAGTCATCCATTCCATCCCAGCCTGTAGGGCCACTGCCAGATTCTATGTTCATCACCACCAACAGGCCATTGGGAAGGCCAGTACCTCTAACAACAGCCACCAAGGAAGGCAAGGCTGCAGCAAAGAGGAAGAGGACTGCAACTAGACAGAAAAAGGCTCCAACGACAATCAAGGACTGAAATAGTTAGTGAAGATCTGTACAGCTTTTGGTGCATCCAGTAATGTGAAGACTAGGATCTAGTAGTGTACATATAGCCACATGAAGATGTGAAGACACCACTTTTGTGTTTCACCTGATTTTGGTGCATCCAGTAATGTGAAGGATGCTTGTATAGGGTATGCTTCAGCTTCTGGGTAATTTTGGTGCATCCAGGAATATCAAGGATGCTATGGTAGCAACCAAAACTGTGTGGATGCTTTAACTTTACCAATATATTTGTAGAATGGCACCAAAACATATGTACTAGTGCCACAGTTATAACTCTGCAATGGCAAACTAAATGGTCTTATTAATTTGGCAACAGATCATTTTTTTACATTTTGCCTGTTACTCTTCTGGTACAATCACAATCATGACTGCTATCAAGTGCCTTATCAAACAAAACTGTAATGCAGAGGACCAATATGTCTGCACCCAACCAATAAAATTCTAGATCTGTTGCTGCTTCTGATAGGTGATGCATTTATATTAGATAAAGCCCTCTTTTTTAAAAAAAATAAAAAATGCATCATGCACAAGTGCCTTTCAAAGTTATCAGTTGCCTCATAGTCTAACCTGGCAACTAGTCACCGAAACTAGCTACCTGTTCAAAATATCATTTGATATGATTGGGTTAGGAAATACTACTACTGATTTCATTCATCCTCCTAACAGGTGTTGCTGCAGACTCCAAATATACATGTTTCAGATCACAGAAAAATATACATGTACATGCAAGCAAAACAGTTCTATTTCATTGCACATAAGACAGTTCTATTTTGTGTACAAACATCTCAATACATGTTTCAGATCACAGAAAAATATAGATGTAATGTTGGCTCTTCTCTGCATTTTCTTTCACTGCCTCTTCTCTGCATTTTCAGTTCTCCAGTCTGTAAGGAAGGACATGTATTTTCACTGAATTTTCAGTTCTCTGCATCTTCACTGGCTGATAAGAAAGGACATGGCCTTCCTCACGAGGTCCTCTGCCCCTGCCGAGAATGCCGTCGCGCCGCCGATGCCGGAGCCGATGACCACGTCGGCGTGTTCCTTGCACATCGCTCTGCAGACGGCCTCCTACATCGCTCTGGGGCCGACGGAGAGCCCGGCGGACGCTGCGGCCTTCGATGTGCTCGGCGGACGCGAGCCTGGCGGCGACGAGGGCGTAGCGGCGGCCGTCGCTCTCGCCGGCGGTGCGCCCCTCGCTGGAGAAGCCGCGGCTGTGCGGCGAACGGTGGATGCGGCCGGCACCGCTACTACCGGCGACGAACTCGACTGGGATTTGGTCCGCGTCGTGCGAGCGAAGAAGAACGAGCAGGGGAAGAGGGCCGCGTCGTTCTTTGACCCGGGATCCACGTCTGCACCAGTTGGGTCGCCACGTACGCAAGCAGATCGGGGCGAGGCCCCGTTTGGACCCCAAACCCGTGGTGACGCTCGCGACAAGTTTTGGGACCCGAAAGTTACACTTTTAAAGAACGGGACCTAACTGACACCTGGTGCCAAGTTAGTGGACCGGGAGTGAATTTTTCTCCAGGTAAAAATGCAGTAGTATTTGAAGAGAGCACAGGTTGAGCATGTCATAGCACAGCAAACAGTTCTGTATGGTGAAATTGATTTATCCAGAGAACTCTATAATGATTATATTCCATTGACTTTTTTTCTA
The DNA here is from genome assembly GCA_038087645.1 of Saccharum hybrid cultivar R570. Lineage (NCBI taxonomy): Eukaryota > Viridiplantae > Streptophyta > Magnoliopsida > Poales > Poaceae > Saccharum > Saccharum hybrid cultivar. Next base: position 1,713,127 of record JAQSUU010000563.1, on the reverse strand, counting down.
TAACAAATTATTTACACCCATTCAGTTCCTCAGAGTCTCGCCCCTAGTCAAAAATCAATGGCAATTTGGCAATGGGGAAGAACTAAAGCAAAAACCATTTGCTTCTGCTTAGATTTCTCCCCGCCCGACTATAATGAGTGGAAAAAATTCGCTTTCAGATCATCTCTGTCATCCTCCCATGGCTGCCTGTCGGTACTGCGAGAGACTAAATGGTGACGCTGTTGGGGACGCCGCGGCAGGTGATGCCCGGCCCGGACGTGGGCGCCATGAGCTCGTACGGCAGCACGCCGGCGCCGCACCGGTTGCGGCGGCCCGTGTCAGCGTTGCGCCGCTCCATCTCCTCCTCGGCGCGGCGCACCTCGTCCGCGAACTCGCGCGCGGCCGCCAGCGCGACCGGGTCGGCCGTCCACGCCTCGTCGGGCCGCTCCCCGAGGTACTGCTCGTCGGCGGAGTGCGTGGACAGCGTGTCGATGACGGTCATGAACGTCGTTGTCTGCGTCAGGCTGGGCAGCGCCGACAGGAAGAAGCGGTGCGGGTCGGCCACCAGATGCGCGTACTCCGGGTCGCCCTCGGCGGGCACCAGCCGCCGCATCAGCGGCGGCCGGTTCGGGATGTAGCCGCCCAGCGGGTACTGCCCGAAGTTGAGCGCCGCGTGCTGCGCCGAGGTGAGCCACAGCAGCGTGGTGAGCAGCGACGCCAGGTCGTCGGGCGTCGACAGGCGCGGCCACCACGGCGCGTCGCGCTTGTCCGCGTGCCCCGTCTGCACCGCCTCCCTGTACCACGACTGCAGCTCGGTGTCGCCCTGCACGGACTCGTCGGACGGGTAGTACATGGCCACGTAGGCGTCGCACCACCGCGTGATGGCGTCCCAGAGGAGGAGACCGTCGGTGGCGTACGGGTAGTCCTCGATGAGCAGCCGGAGACCGTGCGGCTGCGTCGGGTCCTCCACGGCCATTCCTCTGTGTTGTGACAAGGGAACACCATGTCAGCCTGCAGTTCGTTCGTATTTCCATGCATTGCACGAAGCATCGAGGTGTTGCAGCAGGTGATTGATCTGTGTACCTTCTGATGAGATCGGCAGGGAGGCCCTCCTGGTCGAGTCGCCAGAGCTCCCGGTACGCGAACGAGCTCATCTCCATGCAGTACCGCCCAGGGGTGAAGCCGGACTCGATGACGCCGTCGCCGTTGATGAGGATCTGCCGCGCCAGCGCGTTGATCTTGAGCGTGTACCGCATGTGCGGCTTGAGCAGCTTGAAGATGGGGTGCATCGCGCTCAGCTGCCGGTGCGCCGAGATGATGAACGGCTCCATGCACGCGTGCGTCCTCAGCCTGCACACGCAGGGCAACTCATGATGATTAGTGGAATCCAACACTTGAGTCGCTCTGCATCAACTGATGATGATGGAAATGCAGAGACGCCCCATGCAAGACTGACAGACAGTGTCGTACAACGCTACGTACCAGTGGTTGATGAGCTGGTGGACGCCGGCGTCGTTGGAGCAGACGTGCGCCTTGGCGAGCTGCCACAGCCAGTTGCTGGTGGCGTCGGCGGGCGGCGTGAACACGCGCTTGGCGCGCGCGCACCCGTCGGTCATCGGCGGCAGGCACAGCTCGATCGCGATGGGCTTGAGCGTGCCCGCGGCCGTCAGGAAGAAGAGCGTGCGCGTGCCGTAGGCCTTCCGCCCGTCCTGCGCGTTGATCCGGTCCAGGAACGGCAGGAAGATGTCGTGGTAGTCCAGCATGTACAGCCTGTTGTCCTGCAGCGCCTGCTCCACCGACATGCCGTCGAGCTGCCCGATGATGTGCTCCTCCGTGATGGCCGACTCCGGCGGGCCGTACACGGCCGGGTCCAGCTTGCTCATCGGCGGGAACGCCTGGGAGAGACACGAGGAACGAACGGCAATGAGCGAGCGCTAAGCACGGCCGCGTCTTGACAGCGACGGGCAGTCTCAGTGTCCGCGGCGTGTTGGGCTTGTGATTGAAAAGTATACCTGAAGACGCTCGATGTTGACGGGGTTGATGCCAGCCAGCGCCTGCCTCGCGAACTCGTCGTCCCGCAGCCACGCAAACTTGTCCTCTGCCACAAAACCAAACGACAGCATGAGTACAACATTGTCGCGCCCCGTATCTTATCGTATCGAATCTCCATCTCCATGAATCATGGACGGAGAGGAGGTCCTTACTCTTGATGATGTCGGGCGTGTCGTAGCGGAGGAGACCCTCGCTGTTCTCCTGGATCTTGCGCACGAAGGGGATCTTCTGGAACAGCTGGTCGTGCAGGGCCTGCTTCAGCCGGAGGCCCTCCTTGAAGAGGTTGTCCACGTCGTGGAATCCGGCGAAGTCGCGGATGTCCGGCGACACGGAGCTCACCAGCAGCGGCATGAAGTTGTGGAGCAGCGCCTTGAGCGCGCCCTCCGACAGCATCTCGTTCTTGCCCTCCTCGAACTCCTCGTCCCGGGACACGTAGATGGGCTCCGGGTACTCCACCCTGCTCTCCGCGCGATCGTCTGCAAGCAGCAAGCGCCGTGCGTGACGAAATGTTAGCGTCGGTCAACGTCGCCCGCGATCCGGTGGTTTCGATACGAAAGATACGCGCGACGGCGACGGCGCCCTCCGCCATGTCCGGTCGGCCACAGTTACTGTCGCGGAATTTATGGGGCCGATGGCGATGGTGTGCAACACGTGTCGATGCGCGTTTTCGAAAAAAAAAAACAAGAACTGAACAGTGAGAGGGAATTGAAAGTGGAGGGAGGCTTGCCTGTGAAGGTCTTGGGCCGGCCCGTTCGCATCCGCCGCGGGTACGGCAGCTGCTGCTCGCCGCCGAGGATGGGGCGCGCGTACTCGGCGCCCTTGTCCGGGTTGCCGAGGTCGTTGTAAACGTCATACTCCCACACCCGGTCGGTGATCCTGCGCTCGCCGGTGTCGGCGCCCTCACCCCTGAGGTTGCTGAGCTCCTGGCGGCGGAGCTCCTGCAGCCCCGGCGGCGTCTCGCCCGGTAGGTACGGCTTGTTGGTGAAGAACACGCGCGGGTTGCGGTCCACGCGGGTGGGCTGCACCCACGAGTTGCAGGTGAAGTGCGCGGGGCCGGAGGGAAAGCCCTCCACCACGATGCTCTCGATGAAGAACTCGCGCTGGTGCCGGTTGAGCACGGTGACCGCGCCGGGCTCGCCGAAGGACCCGTCGACGGTGAAGTCCGCCGTGTACACCACCCGCTCCGCCTTGACGTCCTTCTTCTCGAACCACCCCACCAGGGCCGAGCGCCTGCTCTTCTTGGGACCCCCTTTTCCTGCCACCAATTCAACGATGATTCGATCGTCAGATTAATGCCTCGCCTGGTGTAATTGCGTATAATTCCATTTTCGTTTCGACGCCGAGGAGATGGTAAAGACGGCAGCTTTTGGCACAAATCAAATCAAGACAGACAGCTCCACGTGATGGACTATTTGGAAATGATGACTCGGAGACAAAGGCCCCGGACTTCAAGGTGCACCAGCTGGAATATTCTCGCCGTGGCTTCCATGAAGGTGAAGGAGCGAGTGGAATGGAAAAGGGCGAGGAGAGAAGAAAAGGGAAAGAAATAAGGAACCAAATTGTGCTAGTAGCCTAGTGCACAATTCAAAGATGTAACGCAAGCGCCGGATGCGCCTTGGAATTCCATGCCGTCGCGCGGCGGCGGCGGCGGGGTGGTGGAGGTGGAATCACGGAAGTGTTTCTTACTTGGGTCGGTCTCCGTGCTGATGAGCTCGAGGAGGACGCTGCGGCCGACCCGGTCGGCGTAGGCGTCCAGCTGCTCGGCGACCCGGCACTTGGCGTCCTCCTTCCGCCTCCGCCGCACGGTGACCACGGCCCGCGCGGCCACGCTCTGCTGGTGCGGCTCCGGCGGGGCCGTCCCGGCCCTCTCCGGCGGCGCCGGGGCCACCACGACCCGCTCCGCCAGCGCGCCCACCGGGGCCGTCGACCTCAGCGACGGCCTCCTCTTGTGCGCACTCCCCTCCCTTCCGACCGCCGCGAAGCAGGGCCCGCCTCGCCGCTGCTCCCGGCCCGGCGATGCGGCGGCAGGGCCCGGCAAGAAAGATCTCCCAACCAGCTCCATCGCCGACGCCCTGGGCAGAAGAACTCTAGAAACGTCCTCCCCCTCGATCGATCGATCGTAGCAGTTAAGGTTTCCGAGTGATTTTTTTTCTCGCTCTGGTTCCTTGGACCGGTCTCTGTTTGTGCAGTGGCCGAGCTACTTTGCTGCCGTGGGAGCAGCACCATATATAGCCGCGCCGCCCGGGCGACGGTCACTCGGCCAGGGAGTAGTAATAGTGAGGACTCGACGGGACCCGCCCGAGCAGCAACCGACGCCACGAGTTCATCTCGGCTGGGCTGGACGGAGACGGACGCGCAGCGATGCGGATTCCTGCGCCGGCCACATGTGTTGCATGCGTCCTATGCGACTAGGAAAAATTGGAGGCGGGGCCGCGGGGCCGAGGCTTCGACGCAGGTGATGCGGACAACGATGCCCTGGCCCCGGCGTGTGTGGTTGCTGATTCGGAACAATGCCCCGTGATGCAGCGCACCGTATCAATGATGTTGAAAGAAGAATTCCAATGTACTCTAAGAGCCCACACACTACGTAGAGCTCAAGTAACCAAACTCCAGGGCATAAAGTGCCATTGGGGGGCTCTACATCGCCCATTGCCCCCCTCGCTCTGGACACCCTCACGCCGGGACAGGGTGACTGCAGGTCTGCCCTGTCCCCGGCCACTTCACAGGAGGACGACATCGTCAAGGACCAGACAGGTATGGGGGGCGCTACATCAACCACTACCCCCCTGCACTGGACACTACCACGCCGGGACAGGGTGGCAGTGTGTCTGCCCTGTCCCCGGCCACTTTACCGGACGACACGCTGGACAGTGACGCTTTGGTCCAGGACGGTTTGGGGGGTTCTACATCACCCACTACCCCCCACGCCGAGCTGGGTCACCCCAGGGCGGGTGTTGGCGGATCGGCCTTACACCCGGTTTCGCCACAGGACGAGGAGGCAACGGCTACCGCCCTGCCTTCACCAACCCCGCCTACTCAGGCTGGGAGGGGCACCCTGGATGCCCTGTTGCTGCTTGAGGCCCCCACCTTGACCGGGGTGGACACCATGAAGTCCATGGTAGACCTCCCCCCGCCGGCTTCACCGATGATGGCTGCCGGCGATACTACACCGCCGGTCGTGACACCAAGCCCTCCGAATGTTGGGGCTCTAGCGGCACCAGCTCCCATCAAAGAGCTGCGCCGTAGCACCAGGACCGCGGCATTGGCGGACGCTCACACCCTGCACAAGGCCGAATGGTTAATGGCAAAGAAAAACCTCGAATTCACAGGTAATTCTTTTACTACCTTTCCAGATTCGAAAGTTATTTCAAACCTTGGTAGGGTAGGCATCAACCTAGGTTCCTCAGTTGTAGTTGTCATTAAAAATCTAGAGGTTGATAGGTTGGTTCTTCATGCTAATCAAAAAAAGAGTGTTAAAATCTAATACCACAAACTTTGCTAGTGATGAAGAGAGGGAAGATAGACTTGAAGCAGTTCTCAGCCACGCTTGTGGAAATCTAAACGAGAACATGCTGGATATGGAGAATGATCACATCATAGATATCTCTCCTACTCGTAGGAAGAAAAAAATACAAGAATGCCAAAAATACAAACAAAGGCAAACTTCCCAAAAAGCCAAATACCCCTTCAAAAATTATTATAAAATGAAAGAAGTATTCTGGAATAGCAGAGGTCTTGCAGACTTGGCTAAACACAGATTCTTGGCTGAATTAGTTAAGGAGGAGCAAATTAATTTTATAGCTCTCTCTCTGAAACTGGACGGGATTCCTTCCCGGATCATGTCCTCAAAAATCTATGTGGTCGACATGACTTTCTGTGGCATACCATGGCGCCTCATGGTAGATCAGGGGACATCCTTCTAGGGGTGGACCTGAATGTTTTTGATATTGGATCCATTATTGAGGGAGATTTCTATGTCAAATTTACCCTCCGATGCAAAACAAATGGTTTCAAATTTGTGCTTTATTCGGTCTACGGGCCAGCACAAGTCCAAAACAAGAGTGCTTTTCTCTCAGAGCTAGCCAACACTTGCTCCAAAGAAACTCTTCCGTATATGATAGGAGGGGATTTCAACATAATGAGAGCTCCAGAGGATAAGAGTTCAGGGGAATTCGACCCTAAATGGCCAAATCTTTTTAATGCTGTCATCGAGTCTCTGGATCTAAAGGAGATTGTGATGTCAGGCCGACAATATACTTGGGCGGGAGCGGGGGATAATCCAACTTTCGAGAAGTTAGATAGAGTTCTCGTCAGTACGGAATGGGAAGATCAATTCCCATTGACAACGGTTGAACCTAGAGACAGGAATATCTCAGACCATACCCCCCTCGTGCTTAACACAGGAGCGTCGACTCACCAAACCCAAAACCGACCTTTCAAATTTGAGAGGGGTTGGCTTATACGGGATGGATTCTATGAAATGGTTGTAGATATCTGGTAATCTGAAAATTCTAGGTCGACCTCGCTTGAACGTTGGCAGTCTAAGATTCGAAGACTACGACAGCATCTACGAGGCTGGGCTAGACATACAACAGGGTCATACAGAAAAGAGAAGAAGACTCTGTTAACTCTTTTAGAAAATCTTGATAAGAAAGCAGAGTGTGCCTCCTTATCTGATCAAGAAATAAATCTTAAACATTATCTAAAGGAGCGTCTAGTGTGCCTTTTGAGAGAAGAGGAACTAAAATGGTACGAGAGAGCCAAAGTCAAAATCTTATTGGAGGGTGATGCCAACACTAGGTTCTTTCATCTAGTGGCTAATGGTAAACATCGCAAGCAACATATTTATAAACTTGAAGATGATCAAGGTATTATGGTTGGTGATGATTGCCTCAAAAGCCATATTACTAATTATTATAAAAATCTCTTTGGACCACCAGAAAATTCGGAGATCACACTATTGGAAGATCAAATCTTAGATATTCCACAAGTATCCCCAGAGGAAAACGATGTCCTCATTAGTTCTTTCACTGAATCTGAGGTGAAGGAGGTAGTTTTTCCAAATGGAGCATAATAAAGCTCCAGGCCCTGATGGATTCCCTGCGGAGTTCTATCAGGTGTTTTGGGGGGTGATAAAAAATGACCTTCTACCTCTCTTTGCTGATCTGCATAGGGAGGCTCTAGATCTACACAATTTGAATTTTGGAATAATAACCTTAATTCCAAAAACTCAAAACGCCACCAAAATTCAGCAATATAGACCAATCTGTGTCCTCAATGTGAGTTTTAAAATATTCACAAAAGTGGGCACAAATAGGCTGAATAAGGTTGCTAAAACGGTGGTAAATCCAATGCAAACAACCTTTATGCCAGGCAGGAATATCATGGAAGGAGTTGTTATATTACACGAAACTATCCATGAGTTGCATACAAAAAAGAGAGATGGGGTCATTTTCAAAATTGATTTTGAAAAGGCATATGATAAGGTTAATTGGTCTTTCATGCAACAAACCTTACATATGAAAGGCTTCTCTCCCAAATGGTGTAGATGGGTTGAAAGTATGGTCACGGGGGGAAGTGTGGGGATAAAAGTTAATGACGACGTAGGCCCATACTGATGTGAACTAGGGTTCCCGATCTTCCGAAAGGTTCTGATAACTCTCGATTTGGTGGAGTCACGACACAATTCGATCCGGCTTCCGAACAACGGCTCTGAACCCCGCAATCGCAGCACCACGACCCCTCTGGTTATCAACCGACGTTGCACGGTCGACCTCGCCAAGAAGGCTAAGTCCTTGCCTGCGAATCGAGAACACACGCAAAAACACAAAGGAATGCAACCAAATTGCAGATGAATGATTAATCTCACAAAGTTGGGGTCTCACAAACCGACGGCGGCGGTGAAACTGTCATCAACAGAATAATCTAAGCAAAACCCAACCCTAATGTACGCGGCAACTACTGATTATATAGCCTAAGGGGCGTCCAAGGACCCCTATTCGCGTCCCTGGGGAGCGCCGACACGTTACAAGGCCCAAACGGCCCAAAAGACGGCGACACAACGCCCTGACAGATTTTGGACGGTGATTTGTTTCGACGATTCCCGTTGATTCCGAATAGATTTTGATGTGGGACCACTTGGGTTGGCTTCTTTATCAAATAAGCTTTTCATCCATATATGGATCATCGAAAACGGAGTTCGGACGCGTCCTGGGTGACCAGTTCAAGGCAGACTGGTCCTGTATTCCGAGGTGGACTCAAACTTGATTTGGGCCTCCACCTTGGTGACTCGAACCAGATAAGCTTTGGGTCTTCTTCTCGATTTGGATGCCCTTGCTGATCTCCTTGGCCTCCATGTAATTCTCCAAGCATGGTCATATGTGTGGAGGCCATGTCCTCATCACATACTTCCAAACCAAACATGGACTACGACAAGGAGACCCTATGTCACCTATCTTATTTAACATCATTGTGGATATGCTAGCTCTTCTGATTAATAGAGCAAAAGCCGATAATCAAATAAGAGGAGTCCTCCCTCATCTTATCGATGATGGTCTGTCAATTCTACAATATGCAGATGACACGATTATCTTTATAGATCACGACCCGGAGCAAGCAAAGAATCTTTATAGATCACGCCCATCCGCCTGCAACAAGGTACCCCCGGCTCCGACGCCGCCGTTGCCCCTCCCTCCTGATCTGACGCCTCCGTCGTCGCCCCCCCCCTCCGTCTCCGAGGCCATCGGCGTTCCCACCCCTCTGGATCTGACCCCCACGTGCTTTATTGCAGGTGTACCCCTAGGTTTGTTCTTGTGCAAATGCGTGCTATGTTTACTTGTTTCCCGCAGAGCAGCGCTCATTCGTGATGTTGTTATTCTTATTGGGATTATGCAACGGTTTAGCTTTACTATGTTGTCTTGGTTTTGCATCACGATGCTTTACTGATCCATTCTGCTTTGCATCGCATTGTCAATGTTCTGTTACTTTTACCTCAAGGGGTGTCATTTCCCAATAGTTATATCTCCTGGTCCTCTACTGTATTCTTGCTTGGGGCTATACAGCTTTTCCAGGAACCAATCCTTAATGAGATGTTGTTTTGCAATGTATACTCTTAGCGCAATGCTGCTAATTGAATTGGCCTTAACTTTTACGATCGGTATGGTATTAATTTCATACAGCAATTGCTACTTTTTGATGATTGTTGGTCAATTCATTGCATACTGGCTCACTTCCTTGATCTGGCCGTAGTTTGATTGATAATTTTTGTTTATTCTCTATTAGTTTTGTTTCCCTCATGATATGCAAAACTACTACCACATGGTTAAGCTGAACATGATCCACTTTTGTCCACACATTATTTTACTATATCTATTAACTACATGCTTGAGAAGCAGTATCATGCAATACTTGACACTGGTTGTTATGACCGACGCCCAGTATCAAAGGCGCCGGGGCCCATTAGTGGCTAAGCCAGGTGCAGAAGCTAGCTAGGCGCAGGAGCTAGGGGCTAAAAGCCCATATTTATCTTTAATTGTTTATTTCCATAAATTAGTAGAGCAATTCGCTATATATAGGAATTGTAATTCCCCTGGACAAATTAAGCAAGAGTAATCTATTTGCTCGGCTTCCCTTGGGAGCCGGGATTGCCCTAGCCGCCGCATGTCATCTTCTCATCTCCTCTCCTGCGACCACGGCGCCCCGCCGCCGTGCCGCAGCCCTCAAACACCGTCCAGCCACCACACATACGTACAACCTCCGATCACTCTACCTCAAGCGGTCCAAGTGCTCCTTTGGGGCGCTCTCCGTCGACTACCTCGGGCACGTCATCTCCGCCGACGGCGTCACTATGGACAGCGACAAGGTGGCTGCGGTCGCCTCGTGGTCGACGCCGCTTTCACCCCGGGGCGTCCGCGGTTTCCTCGGGCTTGCGGGCTACTACCGCAAGTTCATCCGCGACTTCGGTTCCATCGCAGCGCCACTCACTCGTCTCCTGCGCAAGGAGGCGTTCGCCTGGACACCGGAGGCGGCAGAGGCCTTCGACGCCCTCAAGAGGGCCTTGTCATCTGCCCCTGTTTTGCAGATGCCGGATTTCACTCGCGAGTTCGTCGTCGACTGCGACGCCTCCGGCGCGGGTTTCGGCGCCGTCCTCCACCAGGGGTCGGGCCCCCTGGCGTTCTTCAGCAGGCCCTTCGTCGCGTGTCACGTCAAGCTGGCGGCCTACGAGCGCGAGCTGATCGGGCTGGTGCAGGCGGTCCGGCACTGGCGGCCGTACTTGTGGGGGCGCCGCTTCATCATCCGCACCGACCACTACAGCTTGAAGTTCCTGCTTGACCAGCGGCTTTCCACTGTTCCGCAACATCAGTGGGTTAGCAAGCTGCTCGGGTTCGACTTCGCAGTGGAAAACCGCCCCGGCCGACTCAACTCGGTGGCTGATGCGCTGTCCCGCCGCGATGAGGACACGGTGGCAGCGCTCACCTTGTCCGGGCCATCCTTCGCCCTCTACGACGACATCCGGGCGGCCACCCGGGAGGACTCGGTCGCACGCGACCTCCTACAGCAGCATGCAGCGGGAACGCTGGAGGCACCCTGGGCCGCCGCGGACGGTTTCCTCCTCCATGGCAAACGCGTCTATGTCCCCGACCTACAGGACTTGCGCCACCAGGTCGTGTCCCTGGCGCACACCACGGGGCATGAGGGCGTCCAGAAGACCCTCGTGCGGCTGCGTAGTGACTTCTACATCCCCGGCGACCGCAAGCTTGTGCACGACTTCGTCCGCACGTGTGCTGTGTGTCAACGCAACAAAACGCCCATGACACAGCCGGTTGGTCTCCTGCAGCCCTTGGATGTGCCTTCCCAAGTGTGGGCCGACATCTCCATGGATTTTATCGACGCCCTTCCCAAGGTCCATGGCAAGTTAGTGATTCTGACAGTGGTGGATCGCTTCTCCAAGTACGCGCACTTCATCGCCCTCAGCCACCCCTACACGGCCGCGTCGGTGGCTCGCGCCTCCTTCGAGGGGATTGTGCGGCTTCATGGCTTCCCCACCTCCATCGTCAGCGGCCGTGATCCGGTTTTCACCAGCCACTTGTGGAGGGATTTGTTTCGCCTTGCAGGTGTTAAGCTGCGGCTCAGCACGGCCTTTCACCCTCAGACGGATGGCCAATCCGAGGTCGTCAACAAGGTGATCGCCATGTACTTGCGTTGTGCGACCGGCGACCGCCCGCGCTCATGGGTTGACTGGCTACCATGGGCGGAGTACTACAACAACACGTCGTACCACACGGCGCTTCGGGCGACTCCTTTCGAGGTTGTCTACGGCCGCCCGCCGCCTCCTCTTTTGCCCCATCAGCAGGGGGCGGCTGAGACGGAGGATGCTGATGCCATGCTCTGGGACCGCGACGCATTCCTGGTCGAGGTCCGGGAGCGCCTCCTCCAGGCGCAGCAACATGCCAAGGAGCGCTACGACGAGCACCACCGGGCTGTGGACTTCGCAGTGGGCGATTGGGTGCTGCTCCGACTTCTTCACCGCCCTACCCACACGCTTGCGACGCCGGCCAAGGGCAAGCTTCGTCCTCGCTACGCCGGCCCGTTTCGCGTGCTGGAACACATTGGAACGGTGGCATATCGTCTACAGCTGCCCGTGACTGCACGCCTCCATGATGTCTTCCACGTCGGGCTGCTTAAGAAGTGGCGTGGTGATCCTCCTGCGACGACGGTGGTGGTGCCACCTGTAACACTCCGGTGTTACGCAATGCATTTTTGCATAGCAATCATATTGCACCACATTCATAACATCATGATCATGTGTGATAATTTATAATTTGAATTAAACAAAAGCTTGAAAATAACTATGTGATAAATTATATCAATATGATAATCACATTGCACCAAAAATCTTGCAACTATAATTTTTACATCACTTGTAACTCTAGTTCAAAATTTTGGAGCAACTAGATGACACAAATTTTGTCAAAACTTGTTCAAAAATAATTATGAAAAATATTCAAAATTATCCCCTATTTTAGCTTTTATTCTGCCATTCAAAATCTATCAAGAATTTTCAGTTGGCCCCTTAATCAAAGTTGTAGAGAATTTAATTTTGAGCAACTTTTATTTTTGGGCCAATTCCATAAAATGTCTTCTTCTTGTTCAAAATGTGGTTTGAAGTTTGAAATGCATTTAAATTTGAAATTGGAAAATCAAAAATCCGATTTTTCCCTTAGCAGGCCGCCGCCTCCTGTTCGGCCCACGGCCAGATCCGGCCCGCGCCGCTCCCGCGCTCGCGCGCGCGTCGCCCCGCCTCAGCCCGGCCCAGCCGGCCCCCTTCTCCCTCCTTCCCGCCCGCGCCCACGCGCGCTGGCGCCCCGGCAGGGCGTGCTCGCCGCGTGGCGGCCGCATGCCGGCAGCACCGGCCGGGTGGCGCTCGGTCGCCCCCACCAGCGCGCGCGCTCACTCCTTAACCCCCCCGCAGCGCCTCGCCCTTCCTCCCTCCGCTCAGCCTCCTTGCTCCTTCACCACGCGCGGCTGCAGCGTTCCGCCTCCGCCACCGCGCGCGCTCGCCGGACGCGCGCGTTCCGACGAACTCCGCTCACCGCAAGCCGCTCCACCTCGCCCCGAGCTTCCTCTCTCTCTGGCGCAACCCGTGCTCACCTCAACCCCCCGCGGTAAGCCCCACAGCCGCACCAATTGCTCGCCGGAGTTCCGGCCGAGCTCACCGTGGTTCTCCGCTCCGTGGAAACCTCCCCTCCGCCCCTTCTTTTCCCTCACTCGAGCAAGCACTCCGTTCGCCTCATCCTCCCGGTGCTCGGACACCGTCTTCCGTGCCGCCCCGTGGCCGGAGAGACGCTCCCGCCGGTGAGCAGCGCCGCCGAGCCGCCATGGCCGTGGGCAAGCTCGATTTCGAGCCCCTTCGGTCATGCCGTTTGTCTCAACGAGACCGCCTCGTCTTGGTGATCACGACGGTGGTGACCTCGTCGCCGGCGACCTCGCCGTCGTCGGGATCCGCGCGGTCAGCGCCCTCCCTTGGCTCGGAGCGGCTGACGCGTGGGGCCCGGTTGACCCGCGGGCCCGCCTGTCTGTCTCTCTTTGCGCGCGCGTGTGTAGGTCGCCGGGTGCACCTAGCAGTTCAGCGGCTGGAGTTTAAAAAGGATTTTCGAAATTGATTTTCAGAAAATGTATAAATGCTTTAGAAAATGTATAACTTGCTCATTTTAGCTCCAAAAATGGTGAAATAAATTTCTATGGACTCTTTGGGACCAGATCTATGATATAAAATTATTGCATGTCAAATTTGAGATACTTTTCTATAAAGTTTTTAATTAACTAGTGAAATGGCTATTTTCTTGTTAAATGCTTAATAAATCCTAGAAAAGTCAGAAAAACATGATTCCAAATTTATTAATCTTTTTGTGTCATGTACTTTCTAGGGAAATTTTATATCTTGGGTGTTCTGTATAAAAATATGTAGGTGTAGTTCAAATGCTTTCTATTACCAATATTTGTTATTTTTGTTATTTAAATAAATTTGAATAAAACATGCAAGTGATAATTTTTCTATAGTGTTTGTTTAGGGAATAGATAGTAGAAAAATTCCTAAATCTGTTGTTTGATACTTTTCATAATGTAAAGTATTTTAAATATCTATTTTAGGCCTTAGTTTGTTATTTTTGTATAGGCAGTTCTAGTTATCCAAATGCAGTAAAATTTTTGTGTCAAGTTATTCTTGATATTAGTAATCCACTGTAATTTTATAAGATTTTTCTGAGCTACTAAAATATGTGTTGCTGTTCAACCATAGGGCTAATTAGGGTTTCTATTTATTCTTAATGCAAAGCTAGTTAGAAAAATATACTTTGGTGTATCTTTGAAGCATCTTGATTGTCAAGTACTCTCGCATGGTAGAAAATAGTGGTGGTAGTTTCCGAGTACATGTTCTTGGATGACGTAGACTACCTTGTAGAAGAGTCATAAGTTCCACATACTCCGATAACGTGACATATTCATTACATCGCATGCATTCCGCATCATCATCATCTCATGTCACCTCTGCAATGCATCTATGCATGTTGCACTCATATTTCTGCATCATACAGGATCGCAGAAAGTGGTTCCGACAGTTGTTCCCGAGGACGCAGAGGAACAGCCCGAGGTGACGGAGCCGGAGCCAGCAGAAGCAGAAGAGGAGTCCGGTGAAGAGCTTCCGGAGTGCCCTGACCATCGTCCCAGCTCCTTCGAGCGAGGCAAGCCCCGGAGCATTTCTCCCCCGGTTTGCAAATAATTATTTATTAATTTTACTTAATCTGATGCATTAAGTTTAGGAGTTGTTTGCAAACGTTGCTGCATTATACCTTGTTCCACCTTGATTTACCCGATCCTTGTCACCCTGGTGTCTACGGTCAATAACTGCTTAGCTTGCTTAGACCGGTAGAAGTCGGGTGATTGCCTGTCATCCGCGAGCTATAGGGGATTACCTGGTTTATGTGAAAGAATGTCATGTGAGAATAACTAAGTGTGGAAATGAATTTGAGACCGGGCGGAAGCTTGCAGGGTTCTGGACTGTAGTGTCTTCCGTCTGTGTCGGTTAAGGACCGTCCGATGTCGGGCCTCGGGTCATGTTGAACGCATGCCTCACATTTAGCTGGCCGAATAAAGTACCTTTCGACCGCGAAGCCGGGAGATTATTCGGGCCGAGTGGATTGCCCGCAACGCACTGTACCGGAGCAGTAGTGGCAGGAAACGGGGGCGCGATGATAAGGCCAAAGAGCAGTCGGGCGGCCCCCGGGTACATGTGGTTCCTGGCAAGCTCGCGACTTTACCTGAATGGTTGACTCGGTGACCAATACCTCACTTTAGCGGGTGAGTGAGGTTTGTGTGAGGAATAAATTACCAGCTGGTCAATAATCGATTCGAATCGCCATCGTTCACTGGATAGTGAACACTTGACTTGAGTTACTTCATCGTAGTAATATTGATGAAACACTTGGCTAGTTATGTGGAAAATGACATGGTAATTATTGTTAATGATCAGTGGTAATCCTTGCTTGCTTAATTACATGGTTACTTTAGCATAAGTGCAAACATAGTTGACAGGAGAATAAAGAATTAAAATATGACATGCTTTTGTAAATGATTTGATAAGCTAAAAATGCTTTTCTTGCAAATGAGTCAGCTACCCCACCAAAAAGCCTATCATGATCCTTGGAGTCATTTTGTTTTGGTTCTGTCGGGTAAGTCTAGCTGAGTACCTTCTCGTACTCAGGGCTTTGTTCCCACTTGTTGCAGATGGACAGATGTACTATGGTTATTGTATCAACTGTCTCTACCCTGCGATGGGCGAAGCCTAGGACCATGGGCAATGGTCACTCACTACTCCTCACCTGATGCTTTTGTGGGAGATGATCGCGAGCTGGCACTGTATTTTGGAAAGATGTGTGTGTGTGTGCGCTTTGAACTAATGCTTCCGCTACTTTATTCGAAACTGGTTTGTAATAACTATGTTTAAACTCCGATGTATTTTGTGCCGCGAACTACTATGTAACTTATGAAGGTAATCGCTAAACTTATTACGATCTTGGCTGTGATGTGAAATGGTTTGAAATCCGTCGAGATTTCACGGACTACCGGGTTATACGGGCTTAAGTTTGGTAAATTATCCGTTCGTGGATGATTTTCTTACTTAATCTCGTATAATTGGGCGGTTCTGTTACAGCTGGCATCGGAGCATGGTTTAGCGTAATTACTGTTCATAAGTGTATTTAAACCAAAATTCTGTTTAAAAAGTGTGATTTTGAAACTAAAAGTGTGCCAGTGGTCATATCCTGTATGCCCAGTTAAGGACTCTAGGTGGCTATTTAAGTACTAACTTGGGGTTCTTGCACCATATTTCTTTTTCATTGCTCATACGGCGTGCTATTGTATGAGTGCCACTTAATTGAGTGGTAATGTATGGATCAGTTACCTCTACGCTTCGGTAAGTGTGAGCTGTGAGAGCATGATCGGATACACCGCCGATCTAGGGAAAGTGCTTATATGATACTTGGATAATTACATGTTTTACACATGTTCTTATGAAAGTGTCGCATGTGTGGGTGTTCCGTCCGTTGAGGCGATGCCGTCAATAGGACGATGTGTTTGGGTAGTTACTACCGTTGTACACGCATCTGGGGATTCGTGTAAAGCGTGTAGGTAGATTTACTGCTTTCATGCATTCATGGGGAACGGGCTGAAATGAATTTTCTGCAGGTACATAACAGCGTATCGTGTAGACCGAATTAGTTACGTATATGAGAGATCGTTTGTATGCCACTGAATTCACCGTTAGATGTTTTTATTTCATAAGTTTGTGAGAACGTAAGACTCGTGCATGCATCATATTGTCTGTGCATTCCATTCATGACATGCATTCCTCCCCTTATAAAAGGATTATCCCATTTTGATAAAAGTGACCTCAACTAAAATATGTTCTCACCGGGTAATTAAAACTTGTGCTACAGATGGCCCGCACGAAGCAGACTGCCCGTAAGTCCACTGGCGGAAGAGCACCCCGTCGTCAGCTAGCCCCGCGGGAGCACCGCAACACGGACACTTTTCTAAGCGAGTTTGGCATGCCCACCTTGCTTTGGAGAGTGCTCCATGATGTGGGGTACCCGGAGGGACAAGAGCCTGTTTACTCTCAGAGCGAGAGCCAGTTAGCTGAAGATGGGCTTGCTGTTGTAGAGATCACCGTCCCTGCTCTTGGTGATGCGCCAGAATGGGATGGTTGGCATTTGGAGTTCGAAGGACGCACTCCAGTCGAGGGTGCAGAGGGCGCAGCTTTTCGCATCATCCGAGACATCATGAGCAGATTTCCCAATGAGTTGGCAGCAGCTTTGGCCGGTACTTTCCCGAGAGATGATCCTCGCGATGCCATTTGGGTACAGCCGCAAGGAAGTGCCCTAGTTAGAGGCCCCAGTGAAGGACGGGCTAGCGACAACCACACCATGAGTGCCATGTATGCAGCCATCAGAGCATATCAAGGTCTGGAGAATACCTATTGGACCTTGACTGGCCTACGCGGTGATGATCGGCTTGAAGCAAGAAAACAGAAGAAGAAGCAAGCACGTGCCATAGCTAGCTTGCAGGAGCAGTTGGCTGACATGAGCTTGCAGCGGGACCGAGCTCTCGAGAGAGGCGAGAGTTCCATGCAGCAGGTACAGAGGTTGACTCAGGCCAACAGAAATGCAGACCGCCTGATGGAACAGCTAGTACAAGAAAGGAATGAAGCCTGGAACGAGAGGGACCTTCTGAGGCAGAGGGTCGAGGAGTTAGAAGAGTACAATGCCAACTTGCATGAAGAGTTCCATGCCCTCTACAACGGGATGGGCCCGTATGCTCCTCCGAACGCCGCTCAGATGGACATCGACGACGACGCTGCTGCTGAAGGTAGCGATGGCGATGCCTCCGACATCGACGATGGCCCTGAGGAGTAGGATAGTGTCCTGCGTTAGTAGCTAGGCTTGACGCGATGGCCTTCTTTTGGTTTCCATGTATCATGTTGTATCCTGTTCGACCTTGAGACTGACGATCTTTGGAGTTTGGTTGTGTATGCGATACCCGAACGCATAAAAGTCCAGTGTGTGTATGCTGGCAACGTGGTTGTATGGAACGCGATGTTGCTTTTGAAGTAATTTAATTGGTGCTGTTGTTTAATTGGAATGAAATTATTGCGCCTCTGTTTTCTTGTATGACTTGTTCTCTCCAATGAATTCAGTATGGCATGATTGTTCATTCGGACACAATTCTACAACTTGACTCAATTGATTGCTTGTTGCTGAAATATGCAGATGGCCAACACTCGTCGTGCTACGTATGAAGCCGCTGAGACTGGTGGCAATGGTGCAGGAGCTGGTGGAAGTGGTGCAAACAACGTCAACCACCAGGAACCACGTCCAGAACCACATTTGCCCCCTCCTCCGCCGCTCACTGCAGAGATGTTCTTCACACAGTTTCTTGGGAGTCAACGCAATACTGAACAGTCACAGAGAAATATGGAAGATTTTCTGCGCACCATCGCTGAAAATGTTCAAAGAGGAAATAACCAAGGTGGTGGCCATGGAGTGAACCAGTACAGCAGTTTCAAGGATTTCATGGATACTAGGCCACCTATTTTCAAGGAAGCAGCAGAGCCACTCGATGCCGAAGAATGGATCAACACTATGGAAGATAAGTTCCGTGTGTTAAGGCTGACAGAAGTTCTGAAAGCAGAGTATGCTGCACATCAGTTACAAGGACCAGCAGGAATGTGGTGGAAGCATCACCGCACCACTTTTCCTCCCAATGCCCAGATTACTTGGAGGGATTTCACTGAAGCTTTTAAGGGAGTTTATATTCCCCCAGGGTTGGTTGAGATGAAGCTTGGAGAGTTCTTAGCCTTGAATCAGGGTACCAAGACGGTGACCCAGTATCTGCATGCCTTTAATAACTTGTGCCGCTATGCTCCGGACATGGTTGACACAGATGCAAAGAAGATTGCTAGCTTCAAGAGAGGTTTAAGTCCGAAGATGATGAAGCATGTGGGTACCAATACCCGCAACAGATTCAACGACTTTATCAGTGATTGTTTGAAGCAAGAAAAGAACAATAACGCCTACACCGCGTCCAAGAATCGCAAGAGAGTGTTTGAGTCAGGACCATCCCAGTCTAGAGTTGTCACTGCAAATCGTTCATCTTATCGTCCGTCCGCTCCTGGTGCAAGGTTTAGGCCGCCGCAGCATAAAACCCAAAATTACAAGGGGCCACAGAAACCGTACAAGATGGCAGTGCCGCCAACAAAGACCAACGCAGCTGCAGAACAGAGCAACTCCAAAGGAGCTATAGGGTCTGCTGGTACAGTGAAAGGGCCCTGCTACAACTGTGGTCAGCCAGGCCACTTTTTATAGTTCTGCCCTTATCCGCCTAAAAAGAAGCAACAGACTTACAATGCTCGTGTGCACCACACCACCATTGATGAAGTTCCTGAGGGAGAGCCTGTAACTGCTGGTAAGTTTCTTGTGAACCATCACCCTGCAGTTGTTCTTTTTGATTCTGGATCCTCGCATTTTTTTATGAGTCAAGCATTTGCACGGAAGCATGAACAACTATGCACAGAATTGAGTTATGGTTATCGCATAAGTTCAGCAGGAGCTGATGTGTTAACCAATAAGATGGTTAGAGGGGCAACCCTTGAGTTAGGTAGTCGGAAGTTTTGAGTGAACCTGGTAGTTATGCCTGGACTAGTTTTGGATATAATAATAGGAATGAACTGGATGAAAGACTGGGAAGCAGTCATAGATACAAGCAGTCGGATGCTTACCCTTAAAGATCCCCAGGCAGAGGGTACTTTCCAGGTACCATTGCCTAAAAGAACAGATCTTGTGAGTGTGACCTGTGCCATGGAAGTTGCTCCTATCCATCAGATCCCAGTAGTATGTGAGTTCCCGGATGTGTTTCCAGACGAGTTGCCTGGCCTTTCTCCAGATAGAGATGTTGAGTTTGGAATCGAGTTGATTCCCGGGACAGCTCCAATTTCGAGGAGACCTTATCGGATGCCCCCGGATGAGTTAGCTGAGTTGAAGAAACAGT
This sequence comes from Saccharum hybrid cultivar R570, assembly GCA_038087645.1. Lineage (NCBI taxonomy): Eukaryota > Viridiplantae > Streptophyta > Magnoliopsida > Poales > Poaceae > Saccharum > Saccharum hybrid cultivar. The sequence continues at coordinate 1,693,498 of JAQSUU010000563.1, read as the reverse complement.
TGGAAGAGTTATTAAAGAAGGGGTTTATTCGCCCAAGTAAGTCTGAATGGGGATGTCCTGCCTTGTTCGTAAAGAAAAAGAAAGAGGGTACTCTAAGGATGTGTGTGGATTATTGACCTCTTAATGCTGTAACCATCAAGAATAAATATCCCTTGCCTCATATTGACGTTCTGTTTGATCAGTTAGCTAAGGCTAGAGTGTTCTCCAAGATAGACTTAAGGTCTGGGTATCATCAGATAAAGATTAGACCACAAGATGTTCCGAAAACCGCCTTTTCTACCAGATACGGGTTGTACGAGTATCTTGTTATGTCATTTGGACTAACAAATGCTCCTGCATATTTTATGTATCTGATGAATACGGTTTTCATGCCAGAGTTGGACAAGTTTGTAGTTGTCTTCATTGATGACATTCTAGTATACTCTGAAAATGAGAAAGATCATGAAGAGCATCTGAGAATTGTCTTGACCAGGCTGAGAGATCATAAGTTATATGCTAAGTTCAGCAAATGTGAATTTTGGTTGAAGAAAGTTCCTTTCCTCGGTCATATTCTATCTGAGAATGGAGTTTCTGTAGATCCGAGTAAAGTGCAAGAGGTTATGGATTGGAAGACTCCAACCACAGTGTCAGAAGTCAGGAGTTTCCTAGGGTTAGCTGGTTACTATCGCCGTTTTATCCCAGACTTCTCGAAGATTGCCAAGCCAATGACAAGTCTGTTACAGAAAGATTACAAGTTTGTGTGGACAGAGGAGTGTGAGACAGCTTTCCATACCTTGCGGAAACTGTTGACCACTGCTCCAGTTCTTGCACAGCCCGACATCGAGAAACCTTTTGATGTGTTCTGTGACGCATCAAAAACAGGATTAGGGTGTGTGCTAATGCAAGAAGGAAGAGTCATTGCTTATGCCTCCCGGCAGTTGAGAAAACATGAAATCAATTATCCGACACATGATCTTGAGCTTGCCGCTGTAGTGCATGCCTTAAAGATTTGGAGACACTATTTACTGGGTAATGTGTGCAACATTTTAACCGATCATAAGAGTCTCAAGTACATTTTCACCCAACCAGAATTGAACATGAGACAGCGAAGATGGTTAGAGCTAATCAAAGACTACAACTTGAATGTACAATATCACCCTGGAAAAGCTAATGTGGTAGCTGATGCTTTAAGCAGAAAGTCGCATTGTCTGAATCTGTGACCCTTACTGGAAGATGGTTTCGATCTAATGCACCCTGCCGTGCTACATAGTATTCAGGTCAGTTGTTCCTTAGAGAGTAAGGTTATAGAAGGTCAGAGAGCAGACAAAGGAATATTCCACATCAAAAAGAAGATTCAAGAAGAACCCTCGAAACACTTCAGGGTGGATGAGCAGGATGTGTTGTGGTTCGACAACCGTCTTGTTGTTCTAAAGGATAGAGAGCTTAAGAATAAAATTATGGATGAAGCTCATCTCTCTAAGTTGTCTATTCATCCTGGCAGCAGTAAAATGTATCAAGAACTAAGACCTCGTTATTGGTGGACCAAGATGAAGAAGGAGATTGCAGCATATGTAGCTAGATGTGACACATGTTGTAGAGTGAAAGCAATTCACATGAAGCCTGCCGGAATGTTACAACCTTTGTCAGTACCAAGTTGGAAGTGGGATGACATAAGTATGGATTTTATCACGGGTCTACCCACTACTCAAAAATGTCACGATTCCATTTGGGTAATTGTGGATCGTCTTACTAAGACAGCCCACTTTTTGCCTGTCAAAACGGAATATAGACCACCTCAATATGCTGAGAAGTATATTGCAGAGATTGTGAGATTGCATGGCATACCAAAGACTATAGTGTCTGATAGAGGGTCACAGTTCACTGCTCACTTTTGGAAGCATTTGCACAAAGGTTTGGGGACTAGTCTGATTCGTAGCACTGCCTATCATCCTCAAACAGATGGTCAGACTGAAAGAGTTAATGCTGTTCTAGAGGATATGTTAAGAGCTTGTGTGTTATCTTCCAGAGGTTCATGGGAGTCATGGTTACCATTAGCAGAGTTCTCATACAATAACAGCTATCAAGAGAGTATCAAGATGGCACCTTTTGAGGCTCTGTATGGCCGAAAGTGTAGAACACCGTTAAATTGGATTGAGCCAGGAGAAAGAAGGTATTATGGTATTGACTTCGTAGAGGAAGCCGAAAAGAAAGTTCATATCATCTAGCAGAATATGAGAGCAGCTCAGTCACGTCAGAAAAGTTATGCAGATAAGAGAAGGAGACCGCTTGTGTTCGAAGTTGGTGACTATGTTTATCTAAAAGTTACGCCAATGAAAAAGAAAAGGTTTGGTGTGCGCAGAAAGCTGGCCGCCAGATTTGTGGGACCTTACAAAATCCTGGAACGAAAGGGTCCTGTGGCTTACAAATTGGAGTTACCAGAGTCAATGGGTGCTATATTCCCAGTTTTTCATGTATCACATCTCAAGAAATGTTTGCGCGTTCCAGAGGAAAAGATTGAACCTCGAGGCATAAAACTTAAGTCAGATCTGGTGTATCGTGAGCAGCCAGTTCGAGTATTGGATACCAAGGAAAGGGCTACTCGAAACAATGTGGTGAAAACATATAAGATACAATGGAGTCATCACGATGAAGGGGACGCTTCTTGGAAAACGGGTGAATACTTAAAGAATGCATACGAAGATTTTTATAATAAATGGTTCGTAACCCAAATCTCGGGACGAGATTTTTATAAGGGGGGAAGGCTGTAACACTCCGGTGTTACGCAATGCATTTTTGCATAGCAATCATATTGCACCACATTCATAACATCATGATCATGTGTGATAATTTATAATTTGAATTAAACAAAAGCTTGAAAATAACTATGTGATGAATTATATCAATATGATAATCACATTGCACCAAAAATCTTGCAACTATAATTTTTACATCACTTGTAACTCTAGTTCAAAATTTTGGAGCAACTAGATGACACAAATTTTGTCAAAACTTGTTCAAAAATAATTATGAAAAATATTCAAAATTATCCCCTATTTTAGCTTTTATTCTGCTATTCAAAATCTATCAAGAATTTTCAGTTGGCCCCTTAATCAAAGTTGTAGAGAATTTAATTTTGAGCAACTTTTATTTTTGGGCCAATTCCATAAAATGTCTTCTTCTTGTTCAAAATGTGGTTTGAAGTTTGAAATGCATTTAAATTTGAAATTGGAAAATCAAAAATCTGATTTTTCCCTTAGCAGGCCGCCGCCTCCTGTTCGGCCCACGACCAGATCCGGCCCGCGCCGCTCCCGCGCTCGCGCGCGCGTCGCCCCGCCTCGGCCCGGCCCAGCCGGCCCCCTTCTCCCTCCTTCCCGCCCGCGCCCACGCGCGCTGGCGCCCCGGCAGGGCGTGCTCGCCGCGTGGCGGCCGCATGCCGGCAGCACCGGCCGGGTGGCGCTCGGTCGCCCCCACCAGCGCGCGCGCTCACTCCTTAACCCCCCCGCAACGCCTCGCCCTTCCTCCCTCCGCTCAGCCTCCTTGCTCCTTCACCACGTGCGGCTGCAGCGTTCCGCCTCCGCCACCGCGCGTGCTCGCCGGACGCGCGCGTTCCGACGAACTCCGCTCACCGCAAGCCGCTCCACCTCGCCCCGAGCTTCCTCTCTCTCTGGCGCAACCCGTGCTCACCTCAATCCCCCGCGGTAAGCCCCACAGCCGCACCAATTGCTCGCCGGAGTTCCGGCCGAGCTCACCGTGGTTCTCCGCTCCGTGGAAACCTCCCCTCCGCCCCTTCTTTTCCCTCACTCGAGCAAGCACTCCGTTCGCCTCATCCTCCCGGTGCTCGGACACCGTCTTCCGTGCCGCCCCGTGGCCAGAGAGACGCTCCCGCCGGTGAGCAGCGCCGCCGAGCCGCCATGGCCGTGGGCAAGCTCGATTTCGAGCCCCTCCGGTCATGCCGTTTGTCTCAACGAGACCGCCTCGTCTTGGTGATCACGACGGTGGTGACCTCGTCGCCGGCGACCTCGCCGTCGTCGGGATCCGCGCGGTCAGCGCCCTCCCTTGGCTCGGAGCGGCTGACGCGTGGGGCCCGGTTGACCCGCGGGCCCGCCTGTCTGTCTCTCTTTGCGCGCGCGTGTGTAGGTCGCCGGGTGCACCTAGCAGTTCAGCGGCTGGAGTTTAAAAAGGATTTTCGAAATTGATTTTCAGAAAATGTATAAATGCTTTAGAAAATGTATAACTTGCTCATTTTAGCTCCAAAAATGGTGAAATAAATTTCTATGGACTCTTTGGGACCAGATCTATGATATAAAATTATTGCATGTCAAATTTGAGATACTTTTCTGTAAAGTTTTTAATTAACTAGTGAAATGGCTATTTTCTTGTTAAATGCTTAATAAATCCTAGAAAAGTCAGAAAAACATGATTCCAAATTTATTAATCTTTTTGTGTCATGTACTTTCTAGGGAAATTTTATATCTTGGGTGTTCTGTATAAAAATATGTAGGTGTAGTTCAAATGCTTTCTATTACCAATATTTGTTATTTTTGTTATTTAAATAAATTTGAATAAAACATGCAAGTGATAATTTTTCTATAGTGTTTGTTTAGGGAATAGATAGTAGAAAAATTCCTAAATCTGTTGTTTGATACTTTTTATAATGTAAAGTATTTTAAATATCTATTTTAGGCCTTAGTTTGTTATTTTTGTATAGGCAGTTCTAGTTATCCAAATGTAGTAAAATTTTTGTGTCAAGTTATTCTTGATATTAGTAATCCACTGTAATTTTATAAGATTTTTCTGAGCTACTAAAATATGTGTTGCTGTTCAACCATAGGGCTAATTAGGGTTTCTATTTATTCTTAATGCAAAGCTAGTTAGAAAAATATACTTTGGTGTATCTTTGAAGCATCTTGATTGTCAAGTACTCTCGCATGGTAGAAAATAGTGGTGGTAGTTTCCGAGTACATGTTCTTGGATGACGTAGACTACCTTGTAGAAGAGTCATAAGTTCCACATACTCCGATAACGTGACATATTCATTACATCGCATGCATTCCGCATCATCATCATCTCATGTCACCTCTGCAATGCATCTATGCATGTTGCACTCATATTTCTGCATCATACAGGATCGCAGAAAGTGGTTCCGACAGTTGTTCCCGAGGACGCAGAGGAACAGCCCGAGGTGACGGAGCCGGAGCCAGCAGAAGCAGAAGAGGAGTCCGGTGAAGAGCTTCCGGAGTGCCCTGACCATCGTCCCAGCTCCTTCGAGCGAGGCAAGCCCCGGAGCATTTCTCCCCTGGTTTGCAAATAATTATTTATTAATTTTACTTAATCTGATGCATTAAGTTTAGGAGTTGTTTGCAAACGTTGCTGCATTATACCTTGTTCCACCTTGATTTACCCGATCCTTGTCACCCTGGTGTCTACGGTCAATAACTGCTTAGCTTGCTTAGACCGGTAGAAGTCGGGTGATTGCCTGTCATCCGCGAGCTATAGGGGATTACCTGGTTTATGTGAAAGAATGTCATGTGAGAATAACTAAGTGTGGAAATGAATTTGAGACCGGGCGGAAGCTTGCAGGGTTCTGGACTGTAGTGTCTTCCGTCTGTGTCGGTTAAGGACCGTCCGATGTCGGGCCTCGGGTCATGTTGAACGCATGCCTCACATTTAGCTGGCCGAATAAAGTACCTTTCGACCGCGAAGCCGGGAGATTATTCGGGCCGAGTGGATTGCCCGCAACGCACTGTACCGGAGCAGTAGTGGCAGGAAACGGGGGCGCGATGATAAGGCCAAAGAGCAGTCGGGCGGCCCCCGGGTACATGTGGTTCCTGGCAAGCTCGCGACTTTACCTGAATGGTTGACTCGGTGACCAATACCTCACTTTAGCGGGTGAGTGAGGTTTGTGTGAGGAATAAATTACCAGCTGGTCAATAATCGATTCGAATCGCCATCGTTCACTGGATAGTGAACACTTGACTTGAGTTACTTCATCGTAGTAATATTGATGAAACACTTGGCTAGTTATGTGGAAAATGACATGGTAATTATTGTTAATGATCAGTGGTAATCCTTGCTTGCTTAATTACATGGTTACTTTAGCATAAGTGCAAACATAGTTGACAGGAGAATAAAGAATTAAAATATGACATGCTTTTGTAAATGATTTGATAAGCTAAAAATGCTTTTCTTGCAAATGAGTCAGCTACCCCACCAAAAAGCCTATCATGATCCTTGGAGTTATTTTGTTTTGGTTCTGTCGGGTAAGTCTAGCTGAGTACCTTCTCGTACTCAGGGCTTTGTTCCCACTTATTGCAGATGAACAGATGTACTATGGTTATTGTATCAACTGTCTCTACCCTGCGATGGGCGAAGCCTAGGACCATGGGCAATGGTCACTCACTACTCCTCACCTGATGCTTTTGTGGGAGATGATCGCGAGCTGGCACTGTATTTTGGAAAGATGTGTGTGTGTGCACTTTGAACTAATGCTTCCGCTACTTTATTCGAAACTGGTTTGCAATAACTATGTTTAAACTCCGATGTATTTTGTGCCGCGAACTACTATGTAACTTATGAAGGTAATCGCTAAACTTATTACGATCTTGGCTGTGATGTGAAATTGTTTGAAATCCGTCGAGATTTCACGGACTACCGGGTTATACGGGCTTAAGTTTGGTAAATTGTCCGTTCGTGGATGATTTTCTTACTTAATCTCGTATAATTGGGCGGTTCTGTTACACCACCCGTCTCCGAGGGGCGCCTGCTACCTGCCCCGGAGAAGGTTCTGCGCGCTCAGCTGCGCCGTGGCCATTGGAAGCTGTTGGTCAAGTGGCACGGCCTTCCGGATGATGATGCCACATGGGAACCTCTCGACGACTTCAAAGCCCTCTACCCTGAAGTCCAGCTCGAGGACGAGCTGTTTGTCGACGGGGGGAGAGATGTTATGACCGGCACCCAGTATCAAAGGCGCCGGGGCCCACTAGTGGCTAAGCCAGGTGCAGAAGCTAGCTAGGCGCAGGAGCTAGGGGCTAAAAGCCCATATTTATCTTTAATTGTTTATTTCCATAAATTAGTAGAGCAATTCGCTATATATAGGAATTGTAATTCCCCTGGACAAATTAAGCAAGAGTAATCTATTTGCTCGGCTTCCCTTGGGAGCCAGGATTGCCCTAGCCGCCGCCTGTCATCTTCTCATCTCCTCTCCTGCGACCACGGCGCCCCGCCGCCGTGCCGCAACCCTCAAACACCGTCCAGCCACCACACATACGTACAACCTTCGATCACTCTACCTCAAGCGGTCCAAGTGCTCCTTTGGGGCGCTCTCCGTTGACTACCTCGGGCACGTCATCTCCGCCGACGGCGTCACTATGGACAGCGACAAGGTGGCTGCGGTCACCTCGTGGCCGACGCCGCTTTCACCCCGGGGCGTCCGCGGTTTCCTCGGGCTTGCGGGCTACTACCGCAAGTTCATCCGCGACTTCGGTTCCATCGCAGCGCCACTCACTCGTCTCCTGCGCAAGGAGGCGTTCGCCTGGACACCGGAGGCGGCAGAGGCCTTCGACGCCCTCAAGAGGGCCTTGTCATCCGCCCCTGTTTTGCAGATGCCGGATTTCACTCGCGAGTTCGTCGTCGACTGCGACGCCTCCGGCGCGGGTTTCGGCACCGTCCTCCACCAGGGGTCGGGCCCCCTGGCGTTCTTCAGCAGGCCCTTCGTCGCGTGTCACGTCAAGCTGGCGGCCTACGAGCGCGAGCTGATCGGGCTGGTGCAGGCGGTCCAGCACTGGCGGCCGTACTTGTGGGGGCGCCGCTTCATCGTCCGCACCGACCACTACAGCTTGAAGTTCCTGCTTGACCAGCGGCTTTCCACTGTTCCGCAACATCAGTGGGTTAGCAAGCTACTCGGGTTCGACTTCGCGGTGGAAAACCGCCCCGGCCGACTCAACTCGGTGGCTGATGCGCTGTCCCGCCGCGATGAGGACACGGTGGCAGCGCTCACCTTGTCCGGGCCATCCTTCGCCCTCTACGACGAGATCCGGGTGGCCACCCGGGAGGACTCGGTCGCACGCGACCTCCTACAGCAGCATGCAGCGGGAACGCTGGAGGCACCCTGGGCCGCCGCGGACGGTTTCCTCCTCCATGGCAAACGCGTCTATGTCCCCGACCTACAGGACTTGCGCCACCAGGTCGTGTCCCTGGCGCACACCACGGGGCATGAGGGCGTCCAGAAGACCCTTGTGCGGCTGCGTAGTGACTTCTACATCCCCGGCGACCGCAAGCTTGTGCACGACTTCGTCCGCACGTGTGCTGTGTGTCAACGCAACAAAACACCCACGACACAGCCGGCTGGTCTCCTGCAGCCCTTGGATGTGCCTTCCCAAGTGTGGGCCGACATCTCCATGGATTTTATCGACGCCCTTCCCAAGGTCCATGGCAAGTCAGTGATTCTGACAGTGGTGGATCGCTTCTCCAAGTACGTGCACTTCATCGCCCTCAGCCACCCCTACACGGCCGCGTCGGTGGCTCGCGCCTCCTTCGAGGGGATTGTGCGGCTTCATGGCTTCCCCACCTCCATCGTCAGCGACCGTGATCCGGTTTTCACCAGCCACTTGTGGAGGGATTTGTTTCGCCTTGCAGGTGTTAAGCTGCGGCTCAGCACGGCCTTTCACCCTCAGACGGATGGCCAATCCGAGGTCGTCAACAAGGTGATCGCCATGTACTTGCGTTGTGTGACCGGCGACCGCCCGCGCTCATGGGTTGACTGGCTACCATGGGCGGAGTACTACTACAACACGTCGTACCACACGGCGCTTCGGGCGACTCCTTTTGAGGTTGTCTACGGCCGCCCGCCGCCTCCTCTTTTGCCCCATCAGCAGGGGGCGGCTGAGACGGAGGACGCTGATGCCATGCTCCGGGACCGCGACGCATTCCTGGTCGAGGTCCGGGAGCGCCTCCTCCAGGCGCAGCAACATGCCAAGGAGCGCTACGACGAGCACCACCGGGCTGTGGACTTCGCAGTGGGCGATTGGGTGCTGCTCCGACTTCTTCACCGCCCTACCCACACGCTTGCGACGCCGGCCAAGGGCAAGCTTCGTCCTCGCTACGCCGGCCCGTTTCGCGTGCTGGAACGCATTGGAACGGTGGCATATCGTCTACAGCTGCCCGTGACTGCACGCCTCCATGATGTCTTCCACGTCGGGCTGCTCAAGAAGTGGCGTGGTGATCCTCCTGCGACGACGGTGGTGGTGCCACCCGTCTCCGAGGGGCGCCTGCTACCTGCCCCGGAGAAGGTTCTGCGCGCTCAGCTGCGCCGTGGCCATTGGAAGCTGTTGGTCAAGTGGCACGGCCTTCCGGATGATGATGCCACATGGGAACCTCTCGACGACTTCAAAGCCCTCTACCCTGAAGTCCAGCTCGAGGACGAGCTGTTTGTCGACGGGGGGAGAGATGTTATGACCGGCACCCAGTATCAAAGGCGCCGAGGCCCACTAGTGGCTAAGCCAGGTGCAGAAGCTAGCTAGGCGCAGGAGCTAGGGGCTAAAAGCCCATATTTATCTTTAATTGTTTATTTCCATAAATTAGTAGAGCAATTCGCTCTATATAGGAATTGTAATTCCCCTGGACAAATTAAGCAAGAGTAATCTATTTGCTCGGCTTCCCTTGGGAGCCGGGATTGCCCTAGCCGCCGCCTGTCATCTTCTCATCTCCTCTCCTGCGACCACGGCGCCCCGCCGCCGTGCCGCAGCCCTCAAACACCGTCCAGCCACCACACATACGTACAACCTCCGATCAACTAGAGGCAAGGCGCAGGTCCGTATCACTGGTGGTATAATACAAACATGCTATACATACGACCTTTTCAAACATAGACGACAGATTGTAGGCTATACCACTCCTTATTCTAAGAAGAGATTACCTGGTGTATATATAATTTCATTTACAAGTGTTATGTTTTGTTTCTTGCACTGCAGCGCTCTCATTTGAACTATTTCCCTTTCTGTAGTGATTTCATGGTTGTGCTAACAACTGCTGCTCAACGCTGCCCACACTAGCAGTGTCGTCCACTTCGTCGCGCTCTTCACCTGAAGCCAGGCACTACAATCTTCACTCAAAACGCGCCAAGCATTTTGCCAAGGCACGTCCCCATTTCTTACGCCTTAACTGTCATGTTTGTACCTCTTACATCTGCTGCATTTATGTTGTATGCTACATAAATCAAACCAAACATTTTCAAAATGCCAACAGATGAGCACGGATCATGCTAACTAGGATGACGCCAACTTGAGGACCTTCCTGGAACTAGTGATAGAACAGAAAAACCTATTGCACTGGAACTAGAAAGGCCTCACAACCCTCGGCTAGTCAAATGTGTATCCAACATTTGAAAATGCAACGAAGTTGCTGTATGACAAGAAACAACTGCATAACAAGTTCAACGAGATGAAGAGGGCATATTTCAATTGGCACGACCTTCAAACCCACACTAGCCTAGGCCGTGACCCCAACACGGGAGGCGTCGTAGTTGACCCCTCATTTTTTGAGGGTGGCAATGGGGTATTAACTCCCACCTAATTTCTTTGTAACCCACTGACTACCAAGTAATCGGGATGTTCCCATTCTTCTAGTTCTAACATGTTGAACCATGCCACACGTGTAGGAAAATAGCAAATTTGCTACGGAGCGGACCAAAGTTCCCAAATACCTTAACCTACTGACCACTCTTTGGGGACACCCCCCCACGAAATGGGGACCTTGCTCTCTTCTGGTGGGCATCATCGCGCGTAACCACCCAGTAGTGCCAGCCATGAAACTCTAGAAGACATGTCCAAGACCCCGTAGGTGTCCAGAATGTTGGTCAGTCCTCCAAGAGATCCAGTAGGTCAACAACCCTCCCAGTAAGAAGAGTGCTTCCATTGATGACTGCCTTAACAACCTCACCGACATCATTAAGGACCATAAGTTGCAGCAGGCCCGTGTGAAAGATCCTAATTGGCTAGAGGGGGGTGAATAACCTAATTTAAAATCTACAAAACACTGGATAAACTTGTTAGACAACTAATTGGCTATAAAGTTTTTTGCACTAGCTCTAACAAGTGTTGCAAGCCACCTATCCCAACAATTCTAGTTGCTACAATCTCTAAGTCAATCAATGGCTAAGTCACTATGAGCTCTCAAAAGCGAGCTATACTAAAGAGCTCAACTAGGTGAGAAGCTACACTAGCAAAGGTAAGACAAGCGCTCAAAACTAATTACCATAAAGAGCTTGTTACAACTAGTTTGCGGGAAAGTAAATAAGAGAGATGTGATCTTTATACTATCGCGTCGAGGAATGAACCAATCACAATAGGAGAAGACCAATCACCGGGAAAAATCCAAAGAATCAATCACAATGGAGAGACGATTTTTCTCCCGAGGTTCACGTGCTTGCCGGCACGCTAGTCCCCGTTGTGTTGACCAACACTTGGTGGTTCGGCAGCTAAGAGGTGTTGCACAAACCTCATCCACATGTTGGACATCGCAAGAACCTACCCACAAGTGAGGTAACTTAATGACACGAGCAATCCACTAGAGTTACCTTTTTGCTCTCCGCCGGGGAAGGTACAAGACCCCTCACAATCACCGGGAGACGACCATGAACAATCATCAACTCGTGCCGATGCTCCTCTTCTGCTCCAAGCTGTCTAGGTGGCGGCAACTACCAAGAGTAACAAGAAATTCGCAGCCACAACGATCCCTAAGTGCCACAAGATGCAATCACTCAAGCAAATGCACTAGGAATCACTCCTAATCTCACTTTGACGATGAATCAAGAATGGAGATGAGTGGAAGGTGTTTGCTTAGGCTCACAAGGATGTCAAGTATGTCAAAGTGCCAAGAGAGTGAGCCTAGGACCAGCCAAAACGTATTTATAGAGCTCCAAAGACAAAGAGCCGTTGCTCTGTCCTCAGGCTGACCGAACTCATGTGACCGGACGCTGCCCAGCGTCCGGTCCACAGATGGTCACCACGTGGCCTACCTTCAAACGTCACGCGTCGATCTTCAACGGTCAAGTGAATTCGCGCTTGTGCGTTAAGTATTGACCGAACTCGTGCTCAAGATGACCGGACACTCCAATGCGTGGAGTCTGGTCGAGTCTAGAGAAGGTCTAGCGCGGCTAAAAGCTGACAGAACACATCAGGTCAGAGGCGCCCTGACACGCCTGAGCGTTCGGTCACTCCCTCTCTTCTCTACGCGTGCCCGCGGCTACTGACTACCTGACGCGCCTTCTAGCCTGGCCAGTGTCCGGTCCTTATGCCGAGCAGCGCCCTCTCTGTGCCGTATGACCGGACGCAACGCTAGAGTCAGGTCCAGCGTCCGGTCAGGTATCGACGCCACCTTTTCTTTTTCTATCTCCTCAAACACTTTGCCCTTACTTCCAACTTGCTAACTATAGAGTGTAGAACTTGTGTGCACGTGTGTTAGCATATTTCAAAGCATTTTACAAGGGTCACATGTTAGCACACTAGGTTCCTAAATGTATATGCAAGAATCATGTGACCTAGTGGCACTCGATAAACCATTTAGCCAAAGAATTCCCCTCTTTATAGTATGGCTATCGATCCTAAATGTGACCATACCCTCTATGGTGTCTTGATCACTAAAACCAAAATCCCAAGTAATACCTTTGCCTTGATCTCCATTTATAGGATCCCTAGAGTGCCAGAGGAGGGGTGAATAGGCTTATAAAAATTTAGCTCAAGCAAATGTCAGATTTGACCGTGGCACCGTTGCTCTGACCCTGCGGCACTGCCGCACCTACACGAAAGATTAGCTCACAGTTTAAAATCTATCCAACGAAATTTAGATCGAGTAAATTTCTTAGCTTCATGCATGGTAGAGGTTCACAGATCAAGAGCTAGAAGTGGCTCGAACACCACACACAAGTAGATCGGTCTCAAACCCTAGAAATCACCACAAAGACAAGTGAAGCACCACAAGCACAAGTAACACAATGATTTATTCCATGGTTCAGCTCACCACCAAGGCTTGCCTAAGTTCATGTTGTTGAGGTTTGCCACTAAGGCTTGGGCTTTCCAACCCTACCTCGTTCTCAAGTCAAGAGGGTGAGTTCTTGAGGTGAGGGGTGATTTTACTCGCTGCAAGAGGTGGTTACAAACCTCCCGAGGCTACCACAAGGTTGGCAAGCTCACCGGGTGATGCTCTAGCCGACTAGGAGCAAAGCTCCAAGAGTAACAAACACAACCGCCGCCCAAAATGTGAACCAAATGCTCTTTTGAGATTGGGAATCAGTGGAGCTGCTCTCTACTCGAGTTTTGGCACCTTTTCTCTCAAGGATTGATGGGGAAATCAATGGAGTTGCTTGAGAGCTCAAGGTGTGCCAATGGAGGGAGAGAGAGAAGAGCTCTGGTCTGTTTTCATCGGTCTGAACCATTGAGGAAGAAGAGAGAGCCATTGTGGAGGATAGGAAAATGTATAAATACCCCCTTGCCTTCCAACGGTCACTTAAGTGCGGCAGTGCTGAGGTGCGGCAGTGCCTCTTTCCAGGTGTGGCACTGTCACACCCACCAAGACAGCAAAAGGTGGGAAAGGTTGAGCTGACTGTCTTGGCAGATGTGTGAGGATATTTTGAGTAAGATTTGAGCACTTGGTAACACAATTTTAACTAGATGTTGTGTCCCCCTTGATAGTACGACATTCCTATACTCAATTTCAAAACATAAAAGGAATTTAAACCTTCTTTGAGCGCATTGCCATTCATGAAAGTAATTGGGGGCTCCTCCTTTCCATATAACACACTCTTAAACGAATTCCCTACTTGTCATCTTAGTTAATCTCATTAGTTCTCTAATTAGGTGATCATCAACACAAAAACCCACAGTAGGGCTTGATTGCACCTATAATCTCTCTTTTTGGTGATCGATGACAACCCAATTAGAGCTTACAAAAGATATAAATTGAAGTACTAAGCTTTTCGAGACATGGGTGTAGGCCTCTCCCTAAATATGTGAATAGAGAATTGAATTCTCAATTTAGCATAAGAGGTCAAGATTCATATTTTAGTAAAGTGAAATGGGGCTCCTCCTACATCCATGATTCTTGTGGGGTGCTGCACATAGTGTCAAAAATATATAAACATGATGTATTATGACAGATTATGCACACAAGTGCTTGCTACTGCAGCTAAGTGTGGCACTGCCGCACCTGCTGTATCAGCAAGACAGAGAATAGCCACCACACAGATAGAACACATGTAAAAAAGATATGCAACCTAGCACAATAAGATGACATCTAATTCACGCAAATGATACATGTCCATATCCGATACAAATAGAGTCACATAATAGCATTATTATACAAATTAGAGTTTTGAGCGACTCTCAAACTCTTCACCTAGCGAAAACTAACTCACAATGGATAAGACATGTAGCTCCTGCAGCAACACAAAGCGATGAAAAGTTGTTGACCCCTCTAATTTTCTCTCCCTTTGGCAACAAGCACAAAAAAGACGAGAAAAGAAGAAAGAAGTCAATGAACTCACTCCTCCTAGATATCCTCCCAGTCAATGGCATCGCCTCCACCAGCTCTACTAGTACCAGCAGCCGTGCTGTACCAGCAGCAGCCCCTGCGCCACCGTCGTCGTTGGAGTCGGAGTCGATGCGAGCATGTCCCTAACGGTGAGTAGTGGCGGTGTAGCGAGTAGAACAGGTGGAACGCCTCAGTTCGGTCCTCCGCTGGTACCCACCAAGAGTCTCCTACCAGTCAGCTAAAGGTACACGGGGCCGCTCCTCAGACTCACTATCATCACCAACATCATCATCGGACTCAGTGTTTGAGAAGCTCGGAAGGTCGAATTGTGGAGGTGGAGGAATAGGTGGAAGAGGTGGAAGGTGCTCTCCACGCTGCTGTCTCTGCTCAAGCTGAGTCTCATAGGCACGCTCTACAGCATAGGTGCACTTCCCAAAGATCGCTTTCATCCATGATCCAATCTTCTTCTTCCACTTGCTACTCCTCTGAGTCCTAGAGCGGGAAGACTCTGGAATGTCCTCATGAGCATAGGTGATCCCCGCCCCCTGAGTAGCTGCAGCTACATGAGTCTTCTCTATCTTGTAGACAGTGTGCATCCTGTCCTTTAGAAATCAAAGTCCTATGACCCTCTCAATCATAAACATGAGGTAAGGGGCATAGCGCAGCCCCCTTCTTCCATCCTCCATAGCAAGCCTCAGCTCATACCAAATAAATTGAGGAACATTAAACTTGTCCCCACCTGGAGCAAAGCGAGCTAGCACATTCATCACATATCCATTAATGTCCAAGGCTGCTCCATCCTTGGGATTAATAGTGTTCCTGATGAGATTGTTGAGGATATAATAGTAGCTGTGCAAACCACTTCTCTTGCCATCTGCAGCTCTACTGTCTCTCCACATGTATCTGATATCTCTGATCTCATCTCTGGGCTCATCATGGATATGATAATAGTTCCGATGCTCCTCTCCAAAGCCAAGGATCCGACTGAAGGTAGTGTAGTCAACATGGTAGTGTCGACCGTCTGTCATCCAGTGGATATCATCTGTGGACTGATCATAGAAATATGTAGCATGAAACTGAGCAAGCACTCCTCATTCTAGTGATACTGGAATTCCATGATGTCTGACAACTAAAATTTATCACATATCTTGATGACTTTGTCAAACTCTGCCTCTTCCTTGTCCTGTAGCTCATTCTAGTCAACATACTACATCTTAACAATCTTGCTCTTTCTTGCACCAAGAATAGTAGTGGCATAGAAATTAGAATGAAACTCATTCCAAAACCTATAGTTGATGCTCAAATCCTTGCGCACTGCATAGGGATTGATCTCTCTTGCCTCTTCTACCAACTTTCAGCTCTTGGAATAATTAGTGACTGTATGCTGGCGGGTATCAACAGGAGGTCTCATCAACATCTCACCATCAAAGTCTCTGATGTAGCTGTTATCAAACTCAGTTAGGTGAAGAGGGGTGTCATGAATGGCATCAGTGGTGCGTACAAGCATCTCTAGCCTTTCTTCATCCTCGATGTACTGATCACGCCTCCCCTGTCTCCTGGGCCACGAGGTGCAATACCACTGCTGCCAGCTGCTGTTCACCTACCACGACCACGGCGAGGCATGTCCTTCTCCACCATCTTTCTCTTCCCATGGTCTCCGGGGTCCATCTATGCATAAAAAAGTGAACCATATAAGAAATTGTACAAATGTGACATAGAAGATCACTTGAGGAATGGTTTGTATAAGAAAAAGGATCTAAATCATGAACTTGGGAGTCAAGGTGGCTAGTGCTACACAGGCAGTGCGGCACTATCGCACCTTGAGAGTGGCGCTGCCACACTTAGTGTCTCCACAGGTTCATGATTTCTTTCCTCTTTCTTAGAAAATCCATCACTCAACCATTCTTCCTCATCATGACGCAGTCTCAAAGCATACAGTTTCACAAGAAAAACACATAGGGCCTTGCTATTGATGGAATAACAGTGGTATTTAGACTCAAGAGAAATATGTGAAGGTTGTATCCAATCAGGAGACCAATCCATAGGCAGGGAATCCTAGCAACCATCCAACTGTTGCTGGAGGGTGCGGCACTGCCGTACTGCAATGGCTTGGACATCCACGCCCAAGAATCGATCTTCTGATTTGATTCGACCATCACATCTCCCCCTAAATCCATCGTACAATTGCCAAGAACACAATTCCACCACAGAGACACCAACATTGCATAGATCGGGGTAGGTTAGGGTTTTACCTTGACTTGCTCGTAGATTGGAGAGGGAAGAAGAGAATACAGCCTAGCCAAGGACTGCAGTAGTTGATGGCGTCGCAGGAGAGAGGCACCAGCGGGCACAACATTGCCGGAGGTGGCAGCGCACCGCAAGGGGTGATGACATCAACACGAGCGCGAGAGGAGGGAGTATGTGGGCATCGGGCGGCGTCGGGGTGAGAGAGAAAGAGACGCTATAGTCCTAGGGATAAGGAGAGGTAAATGGGCCCCGTAGTGGACTTACAGTTGGGCTGAATCCGTTGTGGATTTAAAGTGCAGCACTGTCGCACCCCCAAACAGCAAAGATTTAGCTACAACTTATACAACTCTCTATATAGGATATGGACACATATCACCCATAAATCATGACCAGAAACAATTAATTAATACAAACCATGATCATGACTCATAAGTCACTTTTATAAAATCATTTTGAAGCACAATATGAAATTTTCAGATTCTTTTGCCAAGATACTAGTTGATCAAACAGAGGCATGCTAAAATTCAAACCATGTTATGAGAATTAAGTATATTTAGCTCACTACGCAAAGCACAAAACCTTGACTCGTTGAGGGGCCTTGTGAAGATATCGGCTAATTATTTTTCGGTGCTCACATGGCGAATTTCGATATCTCCTTTGGCTTCGTGGTCTCTCAAGAAGTGATGTCGGACGTCTATGTGCTTAGTTCTTGAGAGCTTACGGGGTTGTTTGCAAGCTTTATGGCACTTTCATTGTCACACAATAATAGGATTTTGGTGAAGGGACATCCGAAATCACGAAGGGTTTGCCTCATCCAAAGTAGTTGAGCACAACATGCACCGGTCACAACATACTCGGCCTCAGCGACGAAAAAGGATACACAATTTTGCTTTTTAGAATTCCAAGACACTAGGGACCATCCAAGGAATTGACACATCCCTAAAGTGCTTTTTTTGATCTACTTTGCAACCGGCGTAATCGGAATCCGAATACCCAAGTAGATCAAACTTAGAGCCCTTGGATACCACAAGCCAAGGTTAGGAGTGTGTACTAAATATCTCAAGATTCTCTTAACGGCCACTAAGTGACACTCTTTCAGGTTAGCTTGAAATCTAGCACATATGCACACACTAAGCATAATATCAGGCCTAGATACGCATAAATAAAGTAGAGAGCCGATCATAGAACGATATACCTTGTTATCGATGGCTTTCCCTTTCTCATTGAGATCAAGATGTCCATTGGTTGGTATGGGAGTGTTGATAGGCTTTGCATTCACCATGTCAAACTTCTTTAGCATATCATGGGTGTACTTCGTTTGGCTAATAAAAGTCCCTTCCTTCAATTGCTTGATTTAAAAACCGACGAAGAACTTCAATTCACCCATCATAGACATCTCAAATCTCTTGATCATGATCATACTAAACTCCTCATAAAAATCATGGTTAGTACTACCAAATATTATGTCATCGACATATATTTGGCACACAAATATATCTTTATTGACTTTGCGAGTAAAAATGGTAGGATCGGCTTTGCCTATTTCAAAGCCTTGCTTGAGCAAGAATTCCTTAAGACATTCATACCATGCTCTTGGTGCTTTCTTAAGCCCATAGAGCACCTTTTGGTGTTTGTAGACGTGGTTGGGGAACTTAGGATCTTCAAAACCCATTGGTTGATTAGCATAGACAAGCTCTTGAATGGGGCCATTGAGGAATACACTCTTGACATCCATTTGGTATAGTTTGAAGTCATGATGGATAGCAGAGGCTAGAAGCATTCGGATTGCTTCAAGTCTTGCCACCGGTGCATATGTTTCTTCAAAGTCCAAGCCCTCTACTTGAATGAAACCTTAAGCAACCAATCTAGCCTTGTTCCTTGTCACCACGCCATTCTCATCTTGCTTGTTGCGGAAGACCCACTTGGTGCCGATCATATTCTTCTTGGGTCTTTCCACCAATGTCCACACTTGGTTTCTCTCAAAGTTGTTCAATTCTTCTTGCATGGCCATCACCCAATCCGCATCCTCAAGTGCCTTTTTGTGGCAGAACCACCTGAATTAACACACTTTTAGAGGCGCTGTCTTCCACTAGACACTAAGCACCCCAAAAGTGAGCCAAGTCAAGCAGTTCTGTTGAGCACACCCAACGGGAGAACTCGAAGCATTCCACAATTTTACACCCAGGATCCAATAATGAGTACAAGCTTACAATACTTAATCCATTTCATACAACAAGAGTCTTAGAAATTCTTTATTATAGTACCAAAGTTCAGAGTGCAGTAAATTAAACTGTGGAAATAAACAACATCTAGCGGAGCGGTATAAGGATCTGTCTATGCCCACCAGAAGAATCCTCCACACAACAGCTAGCTTCTCAAGCAGCATCTGCAACAAGGGTAAATAAACCCTAAGTACACAATGTACTCGCAGGACTTATCCGACTGGGAATATAATTCCCGACTCTCAAGGATTATGATAGGCTTATGGCTTGTGGTTCTTGTTTGCGGAAAGCACTACGAAGAGTGAGTCCTTATTTCATTAGATTATTAGCAGCATGTTAAATTTATTTTTCCACCTGCTATGTAAGCACCTGTTCTATCATCAAACAATGGTGGAGCAATCAGAAGCATTTTTCCATCTTTCATATGTCAGTTCTTACTACGGTGCTAGATCGTAGTCAAGCCGTACCGTCACGTAGAAACGGTGATTCACGAATCAATGTGCCTAGCTGGGTACCCTGAAAAACACACGCCTCGCTTGCACCCTAGGCACAAGCGAGACCAACCTGTTCCACTCCTGTCACGGGTTCTAGGTCCCCATCCAAACTTGGACTCCAAACTCCCACACTTGAGGCCCGGCCTCAAAGTGGTGCTTAGACCTCCACCTATCCCCGCCTCCAATCAGTTGGTCCAGAAAGAGCCGGAGCCCATGACAAGAGAGTAACAAGCCTTCCTGCTCCCATAAGCAAGTATGTGCTCGGGATAATAAATCTGTAACTTGACCAGGGTCCATGCAACGGATGGTCCTTAATTGATACGGGCAGGGAAATAGTACAACCAAGCTATGTCCCGTGGCCGCGGGACACAACCTATTACACCCACCAATACCCATACCATATCCCTGCTCGGTCACCATTTCCTTTTCCATCATTTCATCATGAATGTAATAATAATAATAACCATCTATTGTGAGTAAAGACAGGTTACTCACGCTACCGATAAACCTAAGCAAAGCAGCTACACGATCCTGTACTAGTAAGACTCATGGGTAAATATATATATATATATATATATATATATATATATATATATATATATATATATATATATATATATATATATATATATATATATATGCATGTGGATATCATAAAACTCCTGCAACGTAAATGCACAACATATATATATATATATATAATGATTTACAAAATAAGGGTTATGCACCGGGGCTTGCCTTGGGCAAGCGCAGTGTCAGTAAGGTCAGTCAGTAGTGGCTCCTGGACCTCCTCCGGTACGAGGATCTCCTCCTCGTATTCCTCGACGATCTCCTCGTACTCCTGATCGCCGACAGTCACGGTCTCCGCCAGTTCGTTCACTATATGCATGCAATGATGATGCAATAATTCAGAAACCAGGCAACAACAACTTTTAAAATAAGAACACGCTTATCATGCTAACAAACTAGCTCTACTGATCACATAGCACTGAATATCATTTCATTAACAAGAACAATTTTGCAACTAAATTCTTAAATAATTTAATATGTTTTCCATCAGGGTATGTTAGCTACCTTAATAAATTAGCTATTCAGAAGCTACAAAAATTACAGAGAGCATCTAATATTATCATGAGCCTACTGTATAATTTTTAGGGCTAGCACTTCTACCAATGCATCACAAAAAGTCATTCTCTAAATAACCATAACAATAATAAGCATTTCAATATAATAAATTAACCCTAAAGGTATCACTGAACTGCATGAACTAAATACACTAACAGATAGATCATGAATTTAGGAACCTAACAAAATTTATTTCATGATAAATACATAAATTCAAATGAGCTCTAGAGATGAAGAAAATGGTATGGATGGGTACAACGCGATTCAAGATGAATTAGGAAGGAGGATCAATGGAATTGGAGTTCATATGCGGGAGATATGGATTTTCTAAAGTGGACTGCTAATAATTAGCGAATGACAATAATTTGTCATTTGACTTTGTGGCTATGGAGCTCTCACGTGAAGATACATGACGTGCTTGAAGGGCTACTTGGACTTCATGAAATTTTGTTGGACGTGATGACTGAGTAGACCCTAGTAAATGCTATGTGGTACATTAGCATGGGTCTGGAAATAATGGATGAGACCACAGGTCAAGGAAATAATGCAGAGGAGAATGAAGGAATTCTTGCAAGCTAGTTACTAGAGCTCAGAGCAAGTGCGATACAGACAGGGAGAAAGGATGGTGCTGCCAGGGAGAGATAGAGAAAATAATAGAGGGAATCACGGGATACTCACCACAGTCGACTTGTGCTTCGGAGAGGGGGGTTGGTTGCACAGCCGGGTTCTACAGGAGAACAGAGAAAGCTTGCTTAACTCTGAGAGGAAGAAGGTGGGCAACGAAGTGGTGGCTTGGCGAGCTTGCAACTGCGATAGAGGTTGCACAGCATGTCCTTTAAAGGCAGGAGACGCGGGATGGAGGTGGACGACCGCTTGTGCGACACACTTCAGCAGAGGCAGCGTGACGTGCGCTAATCAACCTTGCACCGTGCAGAAGGCAGACTTTCTTCGGGTGAACAGTGCTCTGCCACAGTGTTACTATGTGCTATAGTATTTTCTTCATGCTACAGTGTTCAGGCATTCATTAAATGCTCAGACATTTCAGCCAGCCTTGACTTGGGAGGCACATACTTGACGCACCTCGCTCAGACACTCGCATGACTAGCAAGGGAGAAAACAGTGGTGCAGTAATAAATTTCCCTCACGACCAAGACCAAGAGAAGTTGCCGATGTATTTCTTGCTCCATGCATGCACTGTCCTCTCTTCTCTCGGTCAAAAAAAATTGCATGCAAGCAGCTGTGCAAGCGGGTCATCGGCGTAGCATGCGGTGCATGCAGCGGGCGCAGGCGCCGAAGTGAATGCATGCATGAATGTGTAGTGTGCGTGTGTGTTGGTCTGTTGACCACTAGCTACTGGAGGTTTTCAATTCCAAGCGTACTAGTACTATTACTATGACACTAGTACAGATTAGGCGAGAGCAAGTTTTCTTTTCGTAGTCTAAGTGTTGGATGGACTCACGTGTAAGCAAGTAAGGATAGGGAGAGGTTAGGAATAATTAGTTAATCTAGTGTTCAAATAATTTTTTCCATGTGCAATATATTTCGTATATAAATCACAGCAAAAAAATGCAATTTAGACTGATGAAGTAATTAGAAACGCGTCATTATTTCTTTGCTAATAATCTACATACTAGTATACATATATCCATTGTATGTTTTTATATATATTATATATCGGAAGAATGCTTATCGAAACAAATACGTGAGTGTGTATATATAGCTCTCTCTATATATTTTTATTTGTTTACTAAATTAGTTAACTAGCAAATACAGACACGTATATACAACCACCTATAAGTATCGACTGACGACAATACACCACAAAACCCGCCTGCACCGAACAATCAACCAAGCTAGAATTAAAAGATCAGACACCCAAATCTCTCTGAATAAATTCACAAACTTTAGATTTCATTCAACATTTATATTAGCATTTTCGTTCAATAAAAATTGGTTTACACCTCTATTTGCTATAAAGTGCAATATTGAATACTTTTCATTTTAACATTTTCATTGATTGTTTTAAGTTGCAAGACCTTATTTACACAAGTGATCACATGTAATAATACATAAACATGATGCTCATGAAATTTTCAGTGACTTGTTTGACACGGTAACACCGAGGGTGTTACACTTTTCTACCTTGACTGGTTCCATAGGAGAGACAAAAGAGTAATATTGACAAAAATTTGCTAAATGTGAACGTGTCAATACCCCCTTTTGAAGACTCTCTAGAATGTTGTCGGCAGGATAATCTCTTTGAATGGTTTGCTTGAGTCTTGGGTGCTTGATGGTTTGTTGATCATCTGCTAGATCTTCAACTTCTTCTTCAAATATTGGTTGTAGGTTCTGTCCTCAAATCGGAGTCGAACTTGCTGCTGCTTCTGGTGGGGGTGCGACACTGTCGCCCTGCTAGACTACAGCAGGGGTCTGCTCCCCCTCAGCATCAGGTACGTCAGCGAAAATCTCTTCGTCAGCAGCTAGGGGACTCACCAGATAAGTGGCTTCATCTTCTTGTGGCCTTATATCGCCGATAGCCAATTGCTTGATTGCCTCACATGGTGGATCCTCCTTTCTTACAATACTTGAATCAACTTGCTTTACTTGAGAGCCATTAGATTCATCAAATGTCACGTCTACCTATATCTTAACTCTCCTGGAGGTTTTGTTGAAAACACGATAAGCATGCTCATTTGATCCATAACCAAGAAGAAAACCTTCATTAACTTTAGGTGCAAACTTAGAGGTTTTGGGTTTTTTGATAAGTATGAAACACTTGCACCCAAACACTCTAAAGTAAGACACCTTTGGTTTGTTACAGGTTAGAAGCTCATATTTTCAACTTCTTGTTTAAGTAGAGGCGGTTGATGGCATGACAAAGTAGTGTTGACGGCTTCATACCAAAACAAATCCGAAGTCTTGTACTCATCTAGCATTGTCCTTACCATATCAGTGAGTATTCGGTTCTTTCTCTCTACTACACCATTTTGTTGAGGGGTATATGGAGTTTAAAACTCATGCTTGATGCCCTTTCCATCAAGAAACTCCTCAACTTGAGTGTTCTTGAATTCGGTCCCATTGTCGCTTCTCATTTTCTTGATGGGAAAACCGAACTCCTTTTAGGCTCTTCTAACAAATGTCTTCACCTTGTCCCTAACTTGGTACCTATCAAACAAGAAAAATATCCAAGTGAAACGGGAATAGTCATCAACAATAACAAGACCATATTTGTTACCCCTGATATTTAGGTAGGCGACCAGTCCAAAGAGGTCAATATGGATGAGCTCCAACGGTTGAGTGGTGGTCATGATGCTCTTTGGTGGGTGAGGTATGCCAACTTACTTTCCGGCTTGACAAGCGCTACATATCCTACCTTTCTCAAAGTGAACATTTGTTAGTCCAAGGATGTGTTTGTCTTTTTGAAGTTTGGCCAAGTTTCTCATCCCAACATGAGTTAGCCGGCGATGCCATAGCCAACCCATGCTAGATTTTGCCACTAAACAAGTCTCAAGATTAGCTTTTCCTTTGTTGAAATCAACTAGGTAGAGCTTATTCTTTATCGACCCATAAAGACAATAGAGAAATCATCCCTTCTAAAGATTTCCACACCCTTATCCGTAAAGAGACAATTGTAGCCCATCTCACAAAGTTGAGAAACAGACAACATGTAAGACATTTGTAATTGAATGCTCAAGGGTTATAGCAACTTTACCGAGACCAAGAACATCCCCCCTAGAATTGTCTCCAAAGACAATATTTTTATTTGAGTCCAACTTCGGGAAATATGATTGGAACATACTCCTTTCTCCGGTCAGATGATTTATACATCCACTATCAAGCACCCAACTTGATCCACCGGAGGAGTATGCCTGCAAAACAAGTTTAGTTGCTAGATTTAGGTCCCCAACTAGACTTGGGGCCTTGCATGTTAGTCACAAGAAACTTAGGAACCCAAATAGAAGTATTCTTACAAACATTGGTTTCCTATTCAACATATTTGGCAACCACTTTTCCACTGTTGTTGCTTCTCAACACAAAGCATGAAGTCAAACTTTGCCGAAGTGATTGAGCTTTTGGTTGGTAGGCATACTTGTTCATAGTGCCCCATACTAATTCTTCTAGCTTCTGCTGAACCTTTTTCTGCTGGGACACCTTCTTCTTGGACTTAGTCTGATCAGGAACAAAGTTGGTGGCCTTCCCATTTTTGCGGGGAGCGGCACTGCCGCCCTTCACCGTGGCATTGTCGCTCTATGGTGCGGCACTGCCGCTGTCTGTGTAGGCCAATCTGTACCAATTTTTTCCTTCCTCTAAAACTTGACGCACTCATAGCCATTTATGATCTTTCTTCTATTTCTTTTGGCTCATGCAGTGTGCCTAAGCCCATGCTTGATTGAGGGATGTCTCCCTTGCTTGAATTGAGACACTTTTAAATCATTTGTCTTCTTGTCACTTGCTTGAGCCGTACCACTCAAGCAGCCCTTGCCAATGATCTCATTGAGCCTAGCAATCTCCTTTCTCATTGCCTCCATGTTTACAAGGTTAGTGGAATAATCATTCAAATCAATATTATAACATTTTCCACAACCTTGACTAGTGAAGGGAGTAGAGGCATCCTTTGCCTTAGAAGGATGTGAGTTGCTATCCCAAAGAACATTATATTGCAGCTCAAGCTCTTTGTGCTTTCATCTAAGTCACAATACTTTTTCTTGAGAGTAATATTTTCTTTCTTTGTGATAGCATGGTCCCCTTGCTCTTTGGCCAAGGCCTTACGCAAGGATTCCATCTCACTTCTCTCTAATGCAAGAGCTTCCTTGCTAGCAATATATAAATCCTCTTGTTGGATAAAAGTTTTCTCTCTAGATTCTAGCTCGGCTTGGACACTCTCTAAGTCCTCCATTAGTTTAGTGATGAACAATTTGGTCTTTGAATCCAAGTTTTTAGTTATTTGATCAATTTCTTCATCACTAGATTCATCATTACTAGAGCTATCACTTATATCACTACTAGAGATGTCACTAGGAGGTGGAGGTGGAGGAGCTTTGTCTTTGGATTTGGAATTTACCTTCTCACCCTTTGCCATAAGGCAAATATGAGGGGAGTAGTAGTCATCATCAGGCAAGTTTGTGAATAGCTTTGGTGGAGAAGGTGGCTTGTTGATAGCAAGTGTTGCAACTTTCTTATCTTCTTCACTTGAGCTTTCAACGGTTGAGTCCCACTCGTGTCCAATGTGTACCTCTCCCAAATTTTTCTTGCCCTTCTTGTGTTTGGTCTTGTCCTCCTTCATCTCTTTCTTGTGTTTGTGGTCCTTGATCTCATATGGGCACTTGGCAATGAAATGGTTGGTACTCCCACAATTGTAGCATGTTCTCTTCTTCTTGCTGGGAAACTTCCTCTTCACTATCTTGTACCCTTGCTTCTTCAACCCTTTGTGATACCTCTTCATAAAGAGAGCAACATCATCCACTTTCTCATATGTTCATCATAATTTTTGCTCACTTGAGGAAGATGTGGTCTCTACTATCTCTTGAACTTGTTTGGTCACTTTGGGCTTGCTAGTTGAAGTTTGCTTGTTGATCTTAGACTTGCTAGTAGAGCCTTGCTTGCTTGATTTGTTGGCCTTGAGAGCTACATCTTTGTTGATCTTGATGCCTTCTAACTTTGCTTGCAACTCTCCAAGTTTCTTTCTCTCATTTGCTTCTTCTCTTTGTGTGTCAGAGGTCAAGATTCTCTCAAGTACATCATTTGGAGTGAAGTACTTAAACTTCTTCTTGTCTCTAATTAGAGTGACCACGATCTTATTTCTTGGTGAATAAGCTTCCAACATAATCTTGATGATTTTGTGATCATCTAGCTCATCACAACCATAGCCTCTAATTTTGCCCACCATGGTCATCAACCTATCAAACATCTCTTGTGGCCCTTCTCCATCCAAGATAACAAACCGGTTGAGCTTGGACATCAATAAATCAATTCTTGTCTTTCTAACATTGTCAACCCCTTCATGTGCAAGATGTAAAGTGTCCCAAATTTGCTTGGCAACATCCATACTAATCACTCTATTGTACTCATCACCATCCAAGGCACTAAGTAGCACACTAATGGCTTGACTGTTGAGATGGATGATCCTCATTTCTTTCATGGTTGGATTCTTGGGATCAATGGGTGACTCAAATCCATTGCACACAACCTCCCAAATGCGTGGATGAAGACCTATAAGTTAGGCTCTTATCAAGTGCTTCCACTTGCCATCAAAATGAGGTAACTTGCCCGCGGGCACATTGATGAAAGACTTACAATCATGGTTTGTCATAGACATAGCGGAATAATTAAAGGATACAACAGCATATTGTTGTATCCATTGCCCTTTCCCTTTCTTTTCTTGTCCCTCTTGCTATGAACTTGGTAGGACTCATCATCGTCACCATCTTCGGAGCTGCTAGAGAGCTCACTAGAGGATGTGTGGAAGCTTTGGCTTCTTTTTGTTTCTTCTTTCTAGCTTCCCTTCTCTTTCTTGTTTCTTCTCTCTTGAGCCTTCTAGCTTCTTTTCTTGCTTTCTTTTCATCTAGCCGCTGCTGCTCCTTCTTCTTTTCTCTTGCCTCTCTTTTGAGCTTTCTAGCTTCTCTTCTCTTTTTCTTATCTTCTTTATTGAGAACTTTTTCGGCATTGGTAGCCTCAAGATGTGGGAGCGTGGAGACACTTACTGTCGACACACTTAGCTCACTGTTGTCGGTGTCATGCAGCTCAACTCGCTCCAGATCGATATCCACCGGCTTCACACCGCTAGTTCCTCCTTCGGGCTCCATACCTCACGCGGTGAAGCATATACGAGGTAAACCGGCTCTGATACCACTTGTAGGGTCCCTAGAGTGCCTAGAGGGGTGAATAGGCCTGCAAAAAT
Organism: Saccharum hybrid cultivar R570; assembly: GCA_038087645.1. NCBI lineage: Eukaryota > Viridiplantae > Streptophyta > Magnoliopsida > Poales > Poaceae > Saccharum > Saccharum hybrid cultivar. The sequence goes on along the minus strand of JAQSUU010000563.1, from coordinate 1,666,010 downwards.
TCAGCTCAAGCAAATGTTAGATTTGACCGCAGCACTGCCGCTCTGACCCTGCGACACTGCCGCACCTGCAGGAAAGATTAGCTCACAGTTCAAAATCTATCCAACAAAATTTAGATCGAGCAAATTTCTTAGTTTCCTGCAGGGTAGATGTTCACAGATCAACAGCTAGAAGTGGCTCGAACACCACACACAAGTAGATCAGGCTCAAACCCTAGAAATCACCACAAAGACAAGTGAAGCACCACAAGCACAAGTGCCACAATGATTTATCTCGTGGTTCAGCTCGCCACCAAGGCTTGTCTAAGTTCACAGTGTTGAGGTTTGCCACTAAGGCTTAGGCTTTCCAACCCTACCTCGTTCTTAAGTCAAGAGGGTGAGCTCTTGTGGTGAGGGGTGATTTTACTCGCTGCAAGAGGTGGTTACAAACCTCCCGAGGCTGCCACAAGGTTGGCAAGCTCACCGGGCGACGCTCTAGCCGGCTAAGAGCAAAGCTCCAAGAGTAACAAACACAACCGTTGGCCAAAACATGAACCAAATGCTCTTTTGAGATTGGAAATCATTGGCGCTGCTCTCTAATCAAGTTTTAACACCTTTTCTCTCAAGGATTGATGGGAAAATCAATGGAGTTGCTTAAGAGCTCATGGTGTGCCAATGGAGGGAGAGTGGTCTGTTTTTGTCGGTCTGAACCGTTGGGGAAGAAGAGAGAGCCGTTGTGGAGGACAGGGAAATGTATAAATACCCCCTTGCCTTCCAACGGTCACTTAAGTGCGGCAGTCTCCAGGTGCGACACTGCCGCACCTAAAAAGACAGCAAAAGGTGAGAAAGGTTGAGTTGACTGTCCTGGCAGAAGTGTGAGGATATTTTGAGTAAGATTTGAGCACTTGGTAACACAATTTTAACCAAATGTTGTGTTCCCCTTGATAGTACGGCATTCCTATACTCAATTTTAAAACATAAAAGGAATTTAAACCTTCTTTAAGCACATTGCCCTTCAAGAAAGTAATTGGAGCTCCTCCTTTCCATATAATATCCTCTTAAACGAATTCCTTGCTTATTATCTTCATTAAACTCATTAGTTCTCTAATTAGGTGATCATTAACACCAAAACCCACAATAGGGCTTGATTGCACCTACACCATTGGGTTTTGTTTTTCTCTTTCTTCTTTTTCAAGTTGAGCACTTGATCATCTCTTGGTCATCATCATCCACCATGATCATATTCTTAGCTCCATCACTTGGATTGTACCAACCTCATCTAATCCACACACTTAGCATAGAGGTTAGTACTAAGGTTTCATCAATTAGCCAAAACCAAACTAGGACTTTCACCGTACCAGCAAGAAGGAAGAGGAGATGGACCAAGTGAAAAGGCTTTTGAAAGAAGATGGTGTCCTAGAGTCTGATGAGCTATTTTCTCACGCCATAATTATTTGCACGAATACTGTACCGTAGGAACTATCTGACCATGGAAACAAAAGAGGGCCGCCTGAAATTTCTGCAGATTTGCTGGGCTGACAGGATTAGGACAGCGAAGTAGAAGTGATCCCAAGCAGCGTGCCTACTGTGGCAGTGTTTGATAACAAGCGAGGCCATTTCAGTGGCATCTTGTATCGTTCAGTTGATGTCGTGTAGTTTTTCCCGAACTGCTCAGTATTTGATTAAGTTGCATGGTTGTAATGTGGTCTCTTGCCTGAACATCGTCTGCTGTTTTTTTTCTGAATCCGAATTAAATGTGTTCTATTATGAACATTTCTTTGTTCAACATGCATTCCTTTTTGTCATGTGATGTGTGTAATGAAGTGTTATTTGAATGGCCTTGGAAGCCCATTTGAGTTGTAATGAAATGGTATTAGAACTGGTTGGTACTAACTTGTATGTTTTAATGGCGATACTAGTTGGCCGACGTTTGTTTGAATGGGGCTGTTAGTTAGCGCCAACTGTGGTTCATTGGCGCCAAAATTTGATTTGAAGTGAGAACTTTCAAATGGATGCAGCAGCTGCTGCTTGGTTGGCTGGTAGTGGGCTGATTCAAATCAGCTGATTGACCAACCCAGCCAGCCGATTTATAACAGCCAAACATAGCCTAATTTGGGTGGTTGTGCATGTGAGTACGCATGGATGGTGATTTGAAATATTTGTTTGGTTAGTTGACCAAGCGGTGGCATACATGCCATAGTATATAAAACGAGCAAAGCTAGCTTTTGAATGAGTGAAATCCACCATGGGTAACTAAGCTTCCTCCACATTTGGATCCGGGTCTATGAACCCTCTAAATGATCTGATCGTCTAGATCCGTCAACTTTTCAATGGGCTCATTCAACAAAGTGTAAATTCAGGTTTTATGGAATAATTTTCTCTGGTCTCTTCTTTGTTTTGTTGTGGTTAGATCTAACCATGATAAAGACCAGGGAGAATAACTTTCAGATCGGTCTTCCTCATTATTCGGTGGCAGAAAGAAGAAGAACGAAGACATAAGAAAGAAGAAGTTTCTCAACTCCGCCTACAGGAATGTTGGTCGTCATTCGTTGAGCATCTGTTCTCATACCTTTTGCCGAGTGTTTACCTGTGCAGTCATCCATGCGAATCGTCATACAAATTTGGTTTTGAGATTTGGAGCTATTCACGGCGTGGATGCAATTTAGATGAAATTCAGTATATATATATATATATATATATATATATATATATATATATATATATATATATATATATATATAATGTGTCTAGCTTTTATCTGATATAATTCTTCTCTGGTCGCAAAAAAAAAGATTGGATCGGACCTAGAGTGAACTTAGATGTGAATGTGAAAATAGTTAAATTTAAATGACCCTGATGATCAATTTAAATGTTTAAGAACCTTGCATTCCTTTTTTAATATATGTATTACTCTGTTAGCCCTCACCTCGCCGCGGTGCTGATTTTTAAATTTGTCTCTTTGATTTCCCCAAGAGGCACAATAATTTCAAGCGTAAGAGAGTAGGGATCTAAGTGGCAAAATACACTTTTAATTTCGTATATGTCTAGCGTTTCTCCTTTGATGAAAAAGGAAGAAATCCTGCCAAACTCCGTAGAAAAGAAACATGCATGTGTAGTGGTCAAAAGGTGGTATCGATCCTGCAAATCAAGTTGAGTGAAACAATCAAGGCAACCTTATATTGTTTCTCTCTTGACAGCTAGCATAGCGCGCAGTTAGCAGAAGCAGCGTAGCTTCCGTTGATTGACACGTGAATTGTGATCATATCCTGATGATAAGTGATAGCGGCTTTGCGACAAACTCCGTTGCATATGTATATCCTGATAACCGCCGCCCAAGCATGCAGAAGGAACAACCAACACTCCAACGACAAAGATATGTACGCATCCAACCAAAAAGAGGCCTCTCTCGGAGACTACTTGTAGCGCTGCCTGATTATTGCCAAGCTAGTCAAGGAGTACTCTTTCCGTCCCAAAATATTTATCGTTTTCGCTTTCTGATAAACAACTTTGATAAAATATATATTAAAAAATATTAATATTTATGATACATAATTGGTATCATTGGAAAGATCTCTAAATCTAGTTTTTTAATGAATTTATTTGGAGATATAAATATTGCACGTATTTTCTACAAATCAAGTCTAACTTGTGGCAGGGAAACCAAAAGCGACAGATATTACGAGACGGAGGGAGTACGCTACTAGCACAGTAGCTAGCACAACTTCCATGTCAGCACAACTTCTAGGCCGGTGGAATCCATCCAAGAGGCCGGCCAAAACGGCAAAAAGCCAAAAAGGGGGAGATTACCCAGCTAGGAGAGCTAAGCTGTCGCCTCCGGTGGCATCCACGTTGAGGTCCATCGAATCGTCGTCATAGGATCAATCAGGTAGCTGCAGGAGCTCTAACGTAGGAGTACAGTCTACAGTGTACACTACGAGGCCAAGACGGACGGTGCGAAAACGCGAAAAGGGCCGCGCCGCCTGAGATGGTGATGGAGACGCATATGCGTATGGGGACTTGTCCACGTAGCGAGCGGGCGAGCGTGGTGCGTGCATGCATGGGGGCCGTGCCGTACCACCAATGATCACATTTAAACCAGTCTGGGCGTCTGGCTAGGAGGAAGTAGCTGGGATGGGGGACCGAGATCTCGTCGAAATGTTGCTGTCCACGGCGATCGCGCCGCGATCTCCGATCCGGCGGTGGTACGCAATAACACACATCGGACCACTCCATCCTCTGATCTTCTTCAAAAGCATACATGGTCGGTCCTTTGTTTGTCATCCTCTACAACTCCGAACAGGATATTAGTTCTTTTTCTTCCAATCTGATTGGGTGTTTTGATGCGTACAATATCTGCTTATTACATGCTTGCACAGAGATTCATTTTTGTAATTTTATTTTATTTTCCTAGGATGCATGCATACGGCTGTCATTTGCAAGTTATTCAGATAGGGTATACTAACAAATAAAGACTGCCAATTTATCGCTACCATTGCACATCACATTTCGACCGTGCCTAATAATATATCAGAGTGAGTGGGGAAGGACGGGGAAACGCGACAAGTGTGAAGAACAGTCTGCTCAGGAAACGCTGATCGCATAGTGAAAGCACGACGGCTTGGTGGTGGGCTACCATTAGTTGGCTGGCTAGGTAAAGATGAGGCATGGCGATGGCTAGGTCAGGGTGGGGTCAAGGTAGCGACACCAACAGTAGATGTGGCCCATCATCAACCGTCAAAGTGGAAAGGATGTCCACTGCGATACTGGTGCTGACGGTGTGATGGGTGGCAAGACTAGGGGGTGAAAGTGAACAAGATAAATCTTGTACCAGCTGTTTTTGGTTTCTGTATTATGATAGCATTTTTGAGTTTAGCTAGACACAAAAATTATCATTTTCTTTTTTTGCAAGTAAAAAACTATCATTTTCAACATGTTTCACAACCATTTTTTTTTGTATCCTTTAATTTGTTTCACCCCCTAGTCAAGACAGAGCGAGGGTACAACAAACAAATGGTATAAGTTGATCCGTCGTATATAAACATTGGTGTCGCATTACACAAAATTGCTGTGGAAGTGGGGGAAACCAGTGGACAGACAGGCGCTATTGGCTACCACGTAATTGATCTCATACCTTTATTTAATTTAACCTATACTTTCCATATAGTTTTATGGTACTGTTCAAAAGAGAGCGTGACCGAGCGAGAGAGAGGGGGAGGCGTGTCCATGAAATTTATATCGCTAATAAAAAAAAAGTTGGCTAGCTAGCTCTATCGCTCGCACAAGGCCATGCTCGCGACGGGACGCGTAGGGCGATGCATGCATGCATGTGTTGTACGAGAAAAACAATACAATGGGCCCGAACGCTGAGGCCGCCCGCTGCTAGTTAGCGCGTTGACCACCCTTGTGCCCAGCCCAGCTCCCGATCGCTTCTCGGCGCGTCAAGACGACGGCGACGCAGCGGCTAGCACCGATCTCACACGGCCGTCAAAGCCGTGTACCGGACCACCGGCGGCAGTAGTACGGACCGGCCAGCCGGGGAGCTGTCAGATTCATCACACCCCACGTACGCACGTACACATAGACATAGGCCTGGTTTAGGTCCTGAAATATTTCGCGAAATGCTGCTGTAGCACTTTTCGTTGTTATTTGGTAATTAGTGTCTAATTATGGTCTAATTAGGCTTAAAAGATTCGTCTCGTGAATTTCGTCTAAACTGTGTAATTACTTTTATTTTTTATCTATATTTAATGCTCTATGCATATGTTTAAAGATTCGATGTGACGGAAAATCTACTGTTTTTTCGCGAAATATTTTAGAACTAAACAAGGTCATAGCTGTCTCTGATTACCCTCATCAGGATTGAGATAAAAAGAGGCCCTGATCGAAAGAATAGAAAGAGGCCGAGAAAGGAAGGAAAAAGATAGCCCGAGAGCACAGCTCCGCCATGCATGCATGAGTGTAAGTACATGGCAGAATCTATACAGGGATCGTCGGACCACCACCAGATGGACATCTCGCCCTTTAATTTTGGCAAAGCTTTTGGCCTCTCACTCAAAGTATAGTTGAGTAAGGAGTAGCAGTACTACCTCCATCTCAAAAAAAAAAGCAATTCTAGTATAGTGTTACGTTTTAGTACCTTAAGTTTAACCAATTATAGATAAAAAAAGTATCCACGATTATGATATCAAATAAATACCATCAGATTAATTACGAAATGTATTTTTCATAATAAATTAATTCAAAGACATAACTGTGAATATTATTCACTAAAAATTTAATCAAACATGAATCACTTTTCGTGGCACGCAATCCATTCAGGACGGAGCAGTAGTATATATAGCTTTGCTCCGCGATCTGCTGGACTACTGGTCCCGGGTCCCCCAGTGCACTGATTTGCTTCATCTTTCTAGTCCAGAAAAGTGGACGGCAGCATTATTCTTTTGTTGAGCAACCTCGACGCGCATGGCCAGCTACGTTTTAAGGTTGCGTGCGAATCGCCTGTCATGTATAAATAAAAAGAGAAAAAGTATGTATGTTGTGCTCTTTTTCTATAACTACTATAGTGTTGAGCTCGGGATTTGGCATGTTTTAGGTGTGATCTTGGGACTAATATGATTCCTACTAACTTTTTTCAAGAAATAATATATGGTGATTATTAGACAATATGAATAAAGTACTGTGTTCTAAAGCGTTTTTTCGTATATAATAGACCCAATGGAACTATATGTATTTTCATTGGCACTAGTTTTATATTACAGACTTTTGAATAAATCTTAATCATAGTTAAGTTCTAAAGTATTTCATACATTGATGAATAGTGGGAATGTTCGGAGTTCTGTTCGACTGTCTTAGTTCAAATTTTTAGAAAAGGACTGAAAGGAGGTGTTGTTGTCTTGTCTAGCTATAACTATATAGAGCTTAGTTTTTGCCTCTTTGGTGGCGCATTGCATTTCCTCTATTTTAAGGAAAAAATTGTTCCCCCCCCCCCCCCCCCCATATAAGGACAAGAGCATTATTATGGAGTGGAGTCCCACCATCTTCAAATATAAAATAAAATTGCTAGGCAAATCATACTAGGATCTCTGTGAATACTGCCATGACCTTAATTATCTGGCTAATTGTGTATATTCTCCTCACTCATTTAGGCCCTTTGGGATATGCATGGATTTTATAGGAATCATTTTCACAAGAAATACATAGAAAATAGGGGGAAAATCTCCATTCCAAGGAGGACCTTGATCCACATGATCATGTTTTATAAGCATTCCATTTGGATTATTGCTTGATTAGTTTGCAGATTTGTCATGATCTATATCATTAAAGGCTCAATAATTAAATCACCTGGCGGTCTATGTCCATATATATGTAACATCTGCATTAGCCATCGATGCATAGTTATACTACACCTAGCCGCCTATGTCCATATGTAAGCCGCTCTGCATTAGCCATCAATGAATCATAAGTTATCAGGAGTTTGGTTAGCTGCGCACTCCAATAATGGTGCTTTGGGTTTGGTGGGCATGAATACATATATCTCCGCATCCAAGTTTGTAGACGACGTACATAGCTCCACAAAAACAATACAACATTGTCGGGTGCCATGATTAGGGGTACCCAAATCAGGGCTAAAACCTTTTCATCAACCAAAACTAAGCAAGGCCGCCCACGAGCAGTTATCTGTCTCGCCCGAGGCCGGCTCGGTCAGCAACCTTCAACAGGTCGATTCCCCGCCTTGCCCGAGGCCCCGATACAGGGTCTCGGACGCGGGAGGTTCTCCGACTCGCCCGACCCCAACCTCTGATGCCGCTCTCCCATTGGCACGCTCGAGACCCCCTGTGACGTCACCCACGTCCCTGCGCCGACCAACCGGACAAGCCAGGAGAGACAGGGGTCAAATCACGACGTCGTCGTCCATAACAGCATGGGAAAAAGCTGTTGGTCGCTATGCCGCCCATACTAGCACTATACGCACGATCCGGACCTGCGTGACGTACAAGGCGCCGCTCTAGGCCGCTATTCCCTCGAACGGGGTGAAATCACGCCATAATTCACGCCTTCGAGGCCTCGACTCTCTATGCCAGTCGAACCACAGGAATAGGCGCGTCGCCACAGGGATAATCATAACTCTATGTGTCGTAGCTGCGTCGTCCACAGGGCCATGTACGTCAGGGCACGTCGCTACATCATCAAAGGACAGGGGGCCACTCCTCCAACAGTGGTACGCCACCGACTACAGAACAAGGTTGGAGACCTCAGATCTTCTTTCCCAGGAAAGACATCACGTAGCACATGTAACCTTGCATCTATAAAAGGGGAGGGCAGGGACCATTCCAGGGGGAGAAGAAGGCGAACCCATACGCAATTCGACTCATCACGAGCAAGCGCTCCACACTTACACATCTTGAGACCTGGGAGCTCCTCCCTCTCTCACCAGCTTGTAACCCCCTACTACAAGCACCTCGATGCAAGGCAATACAAGACTCTCCTCCCCACTGGACGTAGGGCATTCTTCGGCCCGAACCAGTATAAATCGCTTGTGTTCTTCTTGCACACCATCCGGATCTCATACGCGCAAACGCTCATTCACTTGTCGTGGTTAGGGCCACTGGTCCAAACACCGACAAACATGTATATGCCAGGATTGTCAATGCCTCTGCATGGTTTTTCAATCTATATCTAGCAAAACAAGGGCTCATTTGGTAGAGCTTCTGCGGCGGCTCTAGCTCTGACTCCGACCGAAGTCTCTTGCCAAATGACCATGCATCCAAGAAATGGCTCCGGTGAAGAACCCCAGAGGAGCCACAGTCATTTTTGTACTGGGCAGTCGAAGCCATCAAAACGTAGCTTCTCCTAGTTTCTCCTCACAAATTTGACATAAATCGTAACTGTAGCAGAACCTCCTAAATTATGATGGCCCACATGCACCTGTCATTGTCTCTAAGACCTCTGACGGCTATGCATGTACACCAGATAACCTAAGAAGATCTGTCGGGTGCCCTCACAGGACCCTAATTTAACTACATTTAACAACTCATACCAGGATCAACAAAGGAGTAAATACAACATTACAACATTTGTACAAAACTTACATCAAAGTGCGGAAGAAATGAATTTATAAATCGTGTTTAAGTTAACTTTTTATAAACTTAGCTTGTATTGCGGAAGTCGAGTAGAACTACAGAAGACAACTTAGGTAGAACACCTAAGTCAGGAGAGGACAATCAGATCAGTCAAGCCCATTGACATGACCTAATTAGCAGCACCAGTTAGCACCTGCAACAGGGGTTAACAAACCCTGAGTACTCAATTGTACTCTGCAAGACTTACCCGACGAAAAGAAAATACTCCAAGGATATGCTGGCTTTAAGGAATCAAGGTACGGGTATTCAAGAATCAAAATTTCTTTTGCAGAAAAGCTTACTAAAGTAAATCCTTACCTTCAATATTTTACTTTTACCATTGATGGTTCATTAACCAATTCTAAGTGATCCTAATCTAGATCAAAGTAATTCCCATCAAAATCTTTCTCATTCTTTCTTTCAATTCCAGTTCTTAACTATGATGTAAGTTAGGCGATCGAGTCTCCATAACCGAGGAGCAACGACGATTCGAACCGATTATACCCAGCTGGGGATCTCTAACCTCACGACATATGTAGAACCAAATCTTGCATATGTCAACCCTCATTTAGATCTCCCAAAACCAGAACATGTCCATCGCCACCCGAGAGTACAGTACTCCTCGAACCCGGCCTGATTCTAGCCCCGAGGGTACACGCTACTCCCGCCATCTCTCCACTCCCAGTGCGAGGTTAGACGTTCTCGAAATGGAATCACCAACATTTTGGGCTTACCCAAGGCATGAGGCTAGTTGCAACGAACGGTCCTTAGTCGACAAGGCGAAAACACTACATTGAGACTCATTTCCCAATGCATGTTAGCAGTGGCCAAACCACCCGCCCGATCTTTCAAGTTCATTCTCATCTTTCAATATTCATTAAGTATGTCGTCATGGCCATGTAAACATTTCATTTAAAAGCTTAACTCATAAGCATAGCGAAGCATACTACGCATTTTCAGTAAAACAGGTATCAAGGTTGATATCGCAATAATCAAGGATGACAATGCAGCAATTGGGTTATCACTCAACTCCTAGGTACTTAATGCAGTAAACCATAGTATAAATAATAAAGATTTGTAAATCTCAAGGTAGGGTTTAAATGCACCGGGGCTTGCCTTTGTTACAGCGGTGGTTAGTTCTCGTAGAAGTCAAGTTTGACACCGACACCACGGGTGGATCACCTTCTCCGCAGCTTGATCGACATGATCCAAAACACTCATATAAACTACACGTATATAAATGAGGCGAAACTTAATATGATGGAATGCATGCCATGATGCATGATGATGAATAAAGTATAGCATACAAGAGACATTTAGAAAGGATAAACATTAGTTATTTACTTGAGTACAACTTTACTTCGCGGTACAGTTGCAAGCTAACAAGGTTATTTAAAGGTTAACTAACCGTAACTTTGTTTTTACCTAAGAGGTTGCATCTAATAACAAGTAATTCTACCACAATACCACTAAGTATTAACATAAGTAAGTTATTAACTACTAATGACCTAAGTTATTGACACTAACTATCATTAACAAAACTTAATTAACAAGTTAATCATGAACTCAAGCAACTGAATAAGATGCCATGGATCATCACATGTTAATGACCCAAGGTTAACAATCAATCCAAAAGTCACACAAAACCCTAAATGATTAAACACTAATCATTTGATTAACTGATTAATTAATAAAGCATAAATTAAGCATAAAATTAGAGTTATCCAATTAATCGTAAATTTTTATTTTAGGAAGCTTACATCATAACTAAGTGGCAAAATAATTTTCACAATTTTTGAATAATTATATAAGCCTAGCAAAATTAGGGAAAAGTCATTTCTTAATTAATGGAGCTAATTAATTGACATACAAAAAGTAATCAAATTAGACATTTCATATTTTTCTATGAAATAGAACATCATGAACAAGCTACACAAAAATTTTCATCATTTTTGGTGCTATAATTAATTCACAACAAAATAAACAAAAACTATTACTATTCACATTTTTGAAAAAGAAAAACAAAATTCATTTCGGGCCGACTCCTCCTTCTCTCCTTTGGCTCGGCCCAACCGCGCGCTCGCATCCGCACCCGCGCTCGCCCGCGTTGCGCGCTTGCGCGGCCCAGCAGCGCGGCCCGCTCGCACTCGCTCACTGACGCGGCGGTCCCGCTTGTCATCTTCCTCCTCTCTCCTTCTCGCTCTCCCGTGGCTCGGCCATGACCGCACGACGGCCGGCCGGCGACCACGACACCGGCGACCTCATCCCGACCAACCAACCCGATTAACATGATCAACACACTCCCGCGAACACCCTCAGACATCACTCACGGCCTCTGACCCCCCGGAGGTAGTACCTCACCGGCCATGGCGGCACGGTGGTCGCGGTTCGCGGCACGCCGACGCCACAAGCCGGTAGCGTCTAAATTGAAGGCATAATAAGCAACAGCAGCTCACCGCGAGTGCAGCGAAGCAACCAGCAGACGATGAGAGGCGGTGGAGGCGGCTGGCCACGACGAGGTGGACTGCGGCGGCGCCTTGCCAGACCTGAGGAGGACGGTGGCGACTGAGGCTCTGTGGACTATGCGGTTGGCTGGGAGTTGGCTCAGGAGAAGCACAAGGTCTGGGCGATGCTTTGGGGAAGATGGAGAGGATTGCGGTGGCGAGGCGACAGTGAATTTCGCCGGCGGGGTGAAGCTTTGCAACGGTGGTGGGAAAATAAAAAAAACGACGACGACGATGAAACGCCCTTAAATAGATGGCCAGGGAACGCGACGTGGTCGCGGGAAGGCACGCGAACGTAAGCTGGCCAGCTGGGGTGCGCGAGAAGGCCGTGGAAGCAGCCCGGCGGCTCGCCGGCACCCATGCCGTCTGCTGCCCTGCTGTGATTCGCCGAGCACTGTAGCTCCCCCCCCAAAACTTTTCAAATACAAACTGTTTTCTCAAATTACTCTCAAATTCACATAGCAACTTGAAAAATTCCCAAGATATGAAATCTTCAGAATTTCAAGCTCTACAAGTTTTGTATTGAACACTTTTTCAAATTCGAACTGGATTTTGAAATTTGAGTTTAAATTCAAAAGGGGACACTTTTGGAAATTTGGTAATTTAGAAATTACTTTGAATTTTGTATTGAAACTTCAAAAACTCCAAACACCAAAGTTGTACATCTAGCCAAGACCTACAACTTTGCTATTCAAACCATTTTCAAATTCTGCCTCCATTTTGAAATTTGGGTTTGGGGATAAAAAGGGGTCAAATTTGAAATTTGCTTATTTTCAAAATTGCTCCACATTTTACACTAAAACTTTGAAAACTCAAAACATCAAAGTTGTAGCCCTTGAAAATTTCTACAAACTTGGTTTTAAACTTTTTCCCAAATTTTGCTTACATTTTGAATTATTTCAGAAGGGGTAAGAACAAGGTTTTTTTTCTTTTCCGAAAAATCAGAGTTTTGAATTCAATTGATTATTCTTTTTAACTAAAACTTGATTAATCCTTTTAACCCTAATAAAACATTATTTCATGTGATAAGCAACATAACATTATTAACATTTTAAGCATGCTAGTAAAAACAACCTATCAGATTACTATTGTAACATGTGAAACATGTATATGAAACGTACGAAACACTCTAAAACTATACTTGAAACATTTCCTTACCGTAACAAGGTATTTGAAACATATGCAACATATCAACCTTACATGGGAAACATTGCTCAAGCAACACATGTAACTCATGCAACATATGCAACATGACTAAAGTAACATGTGCAACATGAATGCATTGATGGCATGTCAATTGATGTTTATGCTTGATGATGCTTCATAAACAAGTTTTAATTATTTCCTAACATCCGGGATGTTACACTAACAAAACTGACACAGGTGCTATTTTTACCAAACATTTTCCAAAGCAGTTTCAGCGCCACCAGAGGAGTAAGGGCTGGAGCCCTTTTAGGAAAAGTTGAAGTCCTGTCAAACTAGCCTAAGGAGGGTTTAGCGTTCACAATTCATACACCGGTATATCAAGTCATGATTTTACACACATGCTCTAACAGAGAATATATTCTATAAAACATGTAAAAATGTTCCTTTAGCTTCACGATTCGACCGAAATGGAGGGTTTCCACACTGGAATTAAAGTTGAGATTCTTTTTTTTTCAAATCATAATAAAGATGATAGTTTAATTGAGTGTCATTTCAAAAATTATGGCACGGCTCGGTAGTTCTACTTCTGCAGTGTTGCAGACCGGCTGCAGAGAGCCACAAAGGCAGACATACAGTAAAGTATAAAGTAAAACAGCAGCTAGCAGCCGGCGGCGGCAGCCAGCCCAGAAGTAGCTGTACCGGTCGTCATGGTGCATACGAGTAGTGTCTATCTTTTTGCGACGGATCGCGTACTGTGTGCATAGAAAACCCATCGTGGTATCAGCTGAACTAACCCTCGTACGAGGGTCGTGCGGGCCGCCGCGAGACCGGAGTGATGACGTTCACAGCCCTGCTGACGCTAGGCAGGCACGAATGTTGACTGGGTTCACGGTAGAACTTCTCGTACTCGTGCAGTCGTCGTGTTTTGCTTTCATTGACCTGACCCGTATAAGTCCGACATGCGGGTCCGTTCTTCCTAGCTAGCGCAGGCCGGCTCAAGATCCAAGTCCAACCCGGGCATGCGCATCGCATCGCATGGCGTGGTGAAAGCGCCTGCCGACGGAAGAAAAGGCCGTCCGGCTCTCCGACGACGGCGACGACGACGACGACTAGCTAGTAGCGAACGAAACGCGCGCGGGAGAAAACGCAATCCCCTCGCTGCGCGCGGAAGTCTCGCATCGCACGCTAGTCAGGCGGGCAGGCAGGCACGCGGACGGAGCGAGAGCCTCCTCACGTCCTCGCCGCCCTCGTGACCGTCAATGACATGCGCTGCGCTTAGTTGCCTTCTTCCATGTGCTTTAGTTTAGCCTAACTCTGTTTGCTTTTGGCACTCCACCAGCACCATTAACAAAAACCTAACCGCGGAGACCGCAGCGGAGGGGGTGGACTCTCCCTCTCCGGTCATTGTTTCCAGTTTTCTTCTGAACCGGTCCAACGAAACAAGCAAGCGCAGCGCAGCAGCCGCGGCGGCCAGGCGAGCAAAGCTGAGCCTGTATAGTTGGCAAAATTTTTGGCGAAACGTAACTGTAGCAGTTTCGTTGTTATTTGGTAATTAGTGTCCAATCATGGTCTAATTAGGCTTAAAAGATTTGTCTCGTCTATTTCGTCTAAACTGTGTAATTAGTTTTATTTTTTATCTATATTTAATGCTTCGTGCATGCGTCCAAAGATTCGATGGGACGGATAATCTGAAAAATTTGGCAAAATTTTTGGCACCTAAACGGTACCCTAGGCGACGACGCGTGCTGCACTCGCAGTGCGGCACATGGTCAGGTCAGGTCAGGTCAGGGCCGCCACCGCCACCGGATCGATGGGATCAGCCCATCAGCCGGCCAGGTGCACCGAATGGGAGTGGCTGCTTGCGATCTGGCTGAGGGAATCCGCGGATGACGACGCGACGCCAGAGATCAGACTAATCATTGGGGAAAAGGCTTCCGCATGACCGCATCCGGCAAGCCCCCACTGAGAGATCCGAGAATGATTCCACGGCGATGGCGATGTGACGTGACCGCGGAGAAGGAGCACCCAGCACTGTGGCACAGGTGTGCGCCTCTCACCGGTTTCCTTTTCCCACCTCTGTGCTTCCTCTGCCTTCCCATTGCAGGCCCGCGGCGCCTACTGTTTCGGGTGTCCTGCTCCTCTGCTCCCCGTCGTCACTGCTGCCCTGCCTCTGCTGGGACGAGCAGTGCAGTGGGAGGCTGATCCGATCTGCAGGGTCAAATCGGGCACTTCGGTCGCGCGCTTTCCCTGCGGCTGCTCCCCGCTTGGCCTGCCTTTCCCAAATTAACTAAGCGACGATCATCCTACTGCTGCAGCACTAGTAGTAGTATGCTTCAGTGCTTCACCATGTGTCACATCTCCAGAGTTTGGGATTAGATGCCCTCCTAATCAAGATGCAGGCGGGGCGGGTTCTTACCGCTACCCACCAAGCCGCCCCGCAAAATAACCCGATGCGACTGTTGCGGCCCGGCCACTAATTATCTGCGGACCATTATCATTTAGCCTGCTAAGTCCATTGGACAAAAAGAAATCGCACTACAACCCGCTAGACCCGCAAGAAGTGGCCGCCGCAGCTTTTCAAGCGTCGCCCTCCTCTCGACCTCTTCCAAATTCTATCGCTACCGCCGCCGCCCCTGCCGGTGTCGTTCTCCTCGGCGGTGGAACCTGGCAGTGGCAACGACATGATCCAATCCACTCCCACCAGCCAGCGCCCTCGTCAAAACTTTCTTGGGGTCAGGGCGAATCCTAACGAGCGAGCGACCGCGGATCTCCGGTAGGCAGGCGAGGAAGAAAATCCACGCGACCGTGACGATGCCGGATTAGAGGAAGAAGCTGCCGCCGATGGTAATGCCCATCTAGAGACACGGGAAGGCCATGGAGGTATGCCGCCGGCAACGCGGTTGAGAGTTGAGACCACGAAGCCCAGCGCGTACACCTGCAGCGGGAATATCTCCGAGGTGTACACACCCGTGACAGGGCCGAGGACCGACAGGAATGTCTCCAAGCTGAGAGCGGGGGACCGACGAGCGGCACGGGCCGACGGCGTTCGACAGGCGCTCACTGTCCATGCTGACCGCGACGTGCTTTGCGGGTCATGCGGGCTCACAGGTATTAGCCACCAAGCCCACGAAACAAATATGAGCAGCACGATTGAGCAGGCGGACAGCCGCAAACCCGCTGGATTAATTAGCGGCAAGCGTTGCGGCCTAGCGGCTGTCCACAACCCGCCCCGCTTGCAAGCTGACCTCCTAATCTAGATCTGTCTATCTACTCCTACGACTCCATGCTTTTTTTAGGGTTGGTTCATTCATTCGTCTCCATTTCTGAATGACCTTGGTTTAGTTCCCAAAAATTTTTGGGTTCACCCATCACATCGAATGTTTGACATATGCATGGAGAACTAAATGTAGACGAAAAAAACTAATTACACAGTTTGGTGGGAAATCACGAGACGAATCTTTTAAGTCTAATTAGTCTATGATTAGCCTTAAATGCTACAGTAACTCACATGTGCTAATGACGGATTGATTAGGTTTAATAAATTCGTCTCGCAGTTTCTAGGTGAGCTATGTAATTAGTTTTTTTATTAGTATCTGAAAACCCCTTCCAACATCCCATAAAACGTCCGATGTAACAAAAAAAAAATTTAGACAGCAAGCTTGCCTGCTTTCATGCGTGTGGTGGTTCTCGTAGCATAGAAAAATAGCCCTGAGGGTGGCATCTTGGAACAGTGCAAGGGACTAGTTGGTGTGCACACTGCTCAGTCCTCACCTGCTCTATCTGACTATCTCTGTCAGCTATAGCCACCTCCCGGGCCTTGATTAGTTCCCCCGAGGATTTCTAAATCACTGTAGTATACTATAGCATTTTGTTTTTATTTGATAATAATTGTTAATTAGGCTTAAAATGTTTGTCTCGCAAAGTACAACAAAACTGTGCAATTAGTTTTTAATTTCATCTACATTTAGTACTCCATGATATGCCGGCATTTTGATGTGACAGAAAAAAAAAATTTACATAGTGAAATTTAACCCCAAAGTTGGAAAACTAAACAAGACCCCGGTTTTGTTGCACTTTCAGTCTCGGACCAGGCTATATCTGATCTGCAGTAGCTAGCTGTTCTGTTCTCAAGGACTGCCTACAAATAGTCGTAGTCAATCTAGTGACTGTACTACTTCATCTACTCATCGATGGAGAAAATAATAAATTCCTAATATATATACTACTAGTAGACAGTTAAACAGCTTTAACTTTAACGAATCTATATGAAATTTCTGCTCTTTTTTCTGCCTCGTCCCGCATACATATTTTTCCATGTTTGTTTCCTGTTTAGCATCATCCCTGTTTCTGTTTCTAATCGGACTCTACGTATTTCTTTTAATCTCCTTCCGTTGTTTCTCTGTTTGCCTCGCACGGTTTTTTGGACTCCGTTTCTGATTTCAACTGTTTTTTGTCTTGCTCGGTCTCCGCTCAGACTTCGTTCTGACTTTTTTGTTTTTTCTCATAAATAAACTAAAAAGTATAAAAAAAACACAATATGTCAGCGTTTTTTCTTCTTCCTTTTTCGATCTTGCACTTATTACGTTATGATGTTTTTTGTTTTTTTTTCATCAACAAGCTAAAATAAATAAATACAATATTAATAAGCGTAAAATAAATAAATTCAATATTACATGTCTTTGAACCATTGGGCTCTTTCTAAAAAACAAATATTTTCACCACTAAGATGTTGATGTAGCCTTTATTAAAACAAAACTTTTTAATTAAAATTTGTTCAACTGATGGACCAACTAACCGAATTATGAAATAAAATTTTAAGAGAGGTCTAATCAAATTATGAAATGAAATTTTGTGAGAGCATTTCCATGTGGATAGTTGAGAGACGTCTCACGTCACAACTATCCTTGACACGTCGAGGACTAACTCCTTGCTAACTTTAAGATTAGAGCTACATATTTTATGGGTTCACAATGGAAGTCACAAAGCTCGATATTTAATCCTAGTGACACATAGATAGTATGAAAATTAAAGTTTTGATATATATTTATGTCTAAATATTTTGGTGCTTTGCATGAGAGATAAAAATCTATCAAGGTTTGCAATTGAATTTGATATAGACTTAAAAGGGTATTGTCATATTATTATCAACATTAACTTATGTTATGGATATCATAGCTATCATAAAATAAATTACTAATTTAATCATTTGCATCGTCGTTTATTATGAATATTTGATAGTTTATTTCTCCCATTGCAATGCACTAGCATGTTTGCTAGCCTAATATTAAAGAGCCAAAAACTCATCCTATTTTTATCATCCATCTTCCCTTGACTATCCGCACAGTAAAGAGTTTCTTTTGTTTGCTTTTTTTACTTGACCCGTACTTATGCCTCGCACTCATGAGAGTTAGAACAACTCGCGTCTAGGAATGATGGATACAAGGTCTTATTCCAATACGTATCGGATCGCGCCTTCCGCATCTTGTATATGACACGGTAATATCGAGTCTTATTCCTATACATATTAGATTCCGTTGCAACGCATAGCCACGTTTCCTAAATATTTATGATATCAAATGAGTTTTTATGTATTTATTTATAAGAGATGTATTTCTTTTCATATTATACTGGTTCTACCAAACTTTCCGATAGCTAGAACTTGCGTCCTTTTCCAGAGATACTCTTCGATCATGGAATAGGAACCGGCCAGGACAGGGACTTAGCTAAACGACAGATCTTGTACAGGTACAGGAGTCTAGTCTCTCTACTCTGCGATGTACTATATACTAGTACTGTACTTTCATACGCTGGTCGCTTTGTACGTACTGTAGCACATTTGTGATTATTGTATGTATTCAGTTCCATCATCCATGGGTGGTAGGTAGTAGGTACATCATGTGACTATATGTGAGTGCTTCTAGAAGCCTTTTTACCATCTCAATCGATCGATAGATGAAGCAGGCAAGCAGCGCCGGTCCTAGGATTTTGAGGGCCCTCTGGCGAGCTCGTCGCGATGGCCTCTCTAAACCATGTATAAAATCTTATATTATACGGGCGCTAATTTTAGTTATAAAGGGAAAGCAACTCTAATAATATATTTTTAATTTAACATGACTAAATTAGAAGAAAAACATGACTATATGAGTACAAAGTACTAGAAGTCTGAAATACTATACAAATAATTAATTTGGATTAAAAATGAACAAGGAAAAAATACCTAGGGTCTAGACATGAACTGAAACAATTGATCGCAATTCGCAAGAAGGCAAGAACCAAGATGTCGTCGTCGTGGAGCCCTGCCTTGTCCTGGTCGCCGCCGTCGTGCGCCATTCTCGAACTCGGCGGTGCGGCTCATCGCCTTGTCCGACTCTGCGTGTGTGCGTCAAGACTCGGGCGTCGGCGCGTGAGCGCGTCGCGAACTCATGAGTCGCAATCTGCGATCGGCACTGCGGTGCGCGTGGCTCCTCGCCTCCTCTCTGCCCGAGGCGGGCCATGGTGAAAACGGGGAAACAAAGCTAGAAAGACCGTCGATTTTCTTGGGCCGGCTGGCCAGTTCTTTGCCACTCTTCTTATTAGTTCGATGATGCCTAATGGACTATAGGGCATGTAGGTTTATGTACCTGGACTTAGGCCCTCCCCCGCCTGGGCCCTCGGCCGTCGCACCTCATGCCCTGCCCCTAGGGCCGGCACTGCAGGCAAGCAGCATTTAGCAGATGGTGACATGCAACGCGACATTTAACTCAAATCGGGGCCTGGGAGATATTTCCCTAGATCCTGGCTGGCCAACTTAGCCTCCTGGGGGAAAAAAACGCTCTGCTGCACTGCACCTGCAGCTGCAGTGTGGTTGGCAACTTGGCATAATGGCATATTGGCAATTGGCATGGCTTGCAAGTCAGACATTGCTGCAACCGGCGGTGCAGCGGCGCGGCGTGGCAGGAGCCAGCGCCTCAAGGCTGCCCACATGTGTCCGGGTCCGGCAATGGCAATCAATCGGCACCGCCGCCCCGGGCTTCGTACGTACTCTACGTGTTCTGTGGCGTGTTGACATTTGACAAGGAGGCATGGCTAGGCTAGCTACTAGGAAAGGCCTCTGACGGACGGAGCTGTATCGTCGAGCCCCGCCGGTACGAGTGCCGGTGAGTGACGGCGACCGTCCGCCTGTTCCTCAACAGCGACGCCGCCGCCGGCCGCGCTGGTCGAAAGCCAGCCGTGGGATCGCTAGCGCGCGTCAGCCAACCCGGTTTGGTGGTGGTTGGTCGAGGACTGGACTCTGGAGGGCTGAAGAGTGACTACTAGCTGACTACTCAATCCATCCCAAATTATAAGACGTTTGACTTTTTTGACACCAAGTTTGACCACTCGTCTTATTCAAAAATTTATGCAAAATATCACTTCTTTTGTCGTGGCTTGGTTTATTAATAAAAGTTCTTCAAGAATGACTTAAATTTGACTATATTCGTATAAATTTTTTGAATAAGACGAGTGGTCAAACTTGGTGTCAAAAAAGTCAAACGTCTTATAATTTGGGATGGAGGGAGTACTTGATTGATTGCTGGGAAGCTGGAAACTATTCCGGTAGCATTTTCGTCGTTATTTAGTCAAATTTATCCGATCATAAATTAACTAGGCTCAAAAGATTCATCTCGACATTTACAGACAAACTGTACAATTAGTTATTTTTTTACCTACATTTAATGCTCTATGCATGCGTCCAAAGATTCTATGTGACAGGTGGAAGAGAAAATATTTTAGGTTTGCATGGGGAGTGAACGGGGCCTAAAACCGGGTCAAGCGAAATTGCCGTGCCTGCACTGGCGCTCTGGTAGCCATAACTTGGAGTAGTAGCTTCGATCGGTATCTCGAACCGTCTTTCCCTTCGCTACAGTGCAGAGGAGCGAATCGGAGGCGATTTCGGGAGTGTGCCCTCTCACCGGCGAGACCGCTGCTTCCCCCCGGCTCCGGTGGTCGTCATGGCCTTCGGAGGTGGGGTGGACGGCGTCTCTTTGCCGGTGGGTGGGGATGGTGCCTGCGTTTGTTAGGGTCAGTGTCCAGGAGGTGGCGATGTGGCGGCGGTGTCGACATCTCCATGGAATAAGGTCCTTCCGTGCTCTTCCCCGCCTCGACGGCGTTCTACTCCGGCGCCGGCGACGAGCACGTGGAGGTGGAGTCCGGTTCTGCCGGCTCCTGTACAGGAGTCCGCGCGGACTGCCGTTCCGTTGTCCCGTGGTGGCGGCGGTGACGGAGGCGCGCTTCGTCAAGGGTGCAGCAGCGGCTGTGGGTCATGCGGCAAGCAGGACTGCAGATCGAGCTCGGTCTTCCTACGGCAACAGCCGTCAGCGAGCTTCGACCCTGGATCTGAGGGGCTCGGGGTGCATCCCCGGCCGATGTTCTTCCAACGACGTCTTCATCCCGACCTCGGTGTCGGGTGTCTATTGCGGCTCTCTTCAAAGCTTCGTGGCGATGGGGCTCCTTCAGATCTGTGATGGCCAGGGATTCTTCTTCGTCGTTGGCGGCCGGCGATGGATTCGTGGTGGCGGTCGGCGGAGGAGACGCCTGGAGCTTTCGGGAAGCACTGGGTCCTTGGACCTTAATGTAATTTGTAATTTTAAAGGACCTTTGTGTAAGATGGTCGGGACAGCTGCTCATGTATCCTCCTGTAGCGTATCTGTATCGTATGTTTTCCTTATCCAGTAATGCAGGTACGTTTAATCAAAAAAAAAAAAAAGCTTCGATCGGTGACACTGCAACAGGCAACATCAGAATTATTGTAGCGGAGATCTTCGGGAAAGAGAGAGAGAGGGGAAACAAACACTGGACCGCAGCCTAGCCTTAATAAAGACAGAAAAAAAAATTATTTGACGTGTCGCCATTGACACTTGGAGAGTGACTGACATCCAGAGTGGCCACGGTGCTCGTCGCGGCCGGACCGCGACGGCACGTAGCGTAAACGTACGGCCGCGAGAAGACGATGTCACTCACGCTACATGGCCGCCCCGCGCGCCGTAAATGCGAACTGCCCATGCACGCGCACGGCACACGGCGACGCGGCCGCCTCCGGCCACGCACACGTAGACACGCTTCGTGCGGCTGCGGCTGGCTCCAGCACGCCGGGGTGGCAGCTGTGTTGCGCTCGCGTCGGTCGGGTCGTCCTCCCATTCCCATCCTCTCGACCGGCGACTGAGTAGTCCGTCGCCGTCGCCGTCGCCGTCGCGCCCGCGACACACCAGGGCGGGCCGATGCTGGCTGCGGCCTGGCGGATTGCCTACGTGAGTCCTACTTACGAGAGCGTGCCGACCTGGCCCGACCGCACCGGCCGGCCGGGTGGTTGCACGCACACATGAGCCTGTCGCAGCCGCCGCCGGAAGTGCACGGAAGGCTCCGGCGTGGCCGGGTATGTATGGACGGCGCTCGGGTCGATCAGTCATTGGCGCACCGCCGGTGATTAGCAAAACGTTGACTCGCCGTTGACGGAGATTGTAGCAGACTACAACTACAAGTAGTGTTCCGATGGCGTCGGGCACTGACCTAGTCTCGTCTCGCCCGCTGGCGTCGTCGTACCTACGTCGATGAAGTCACGGATGACAAAATCTATCACCAGAACTCAGAACAGGCAAACAAGAAACAGCCTAATTAACGGTGGGTCGTTGGTGTCCAGCATCCAGCAAGAAAGTTCGCACTGGACTAAAATTTTCACCCTCGACGTGGACCCGGAGCAGTCACTGTGCCGAAAGCGAACAGAAATGCAGAAGACAGAACCCACCAATGAGGCAATGACCCAAACCCGACTAACACGCTCTGGAATGCTCGATCGATCAGGATGTCGCGATTTCGGAGACCAGGGACTGGGAGAGCCACAGAGATCGAGAACAACCGACGAAGTACGAAGAAACGCACCCATGTGTGGTGCACGCACGGTGCCGATCAAAAGGGACGCGGCGGCTGGCCCGCCGGAGGTTAACGAGCACCGTGCCGCGCCGCACCGGCCGGCCACCGTCCATGCTTTCCAGACGAGGGGTGGTCGGAGCTTGACCGGCAGCCGGGCGTGCCGGAGGAACGAGAGGCCGTCCGCCGCGCGGGGATGCATGCGTGCGGCGTGCCTCCTCGTGCTTGCGGGCTTGCATGCGGCGGCCTGTTGGGTCGTCCAAGCGTTCCCATGCATCCGGTGGGCCTCGGGCCTCCGGCCACCAGCGCCTTCGTGGATCCGGTCAGCGGGGGGGATTTCGCTCTGAGTGCGGCAGAATCCGGTGCGAATGCGATGCGATGCCATCTCAGCACAACGGATCACTGTCACCTTGATCAGGGCCGTCGTCGGCCGGGGGCATTTGTTTACCGAGCACTCTAGAAGATTAGACCAATGTACATTAGAATAGAGAGCAAAACCAGGTAAACAAAAGTCTCAATCAATGAATGTTTCAGTGGAAAAAAGTAGCTGGGATGGCTAGGCCAATAGCAAGTGAAAGACGTGCCTTTGTTACGGTGAAAAAGTGTAGGACACTTGGGTCAAAGGCACGCACGCCCGGCACACCAGAAAGGCGTGGCCACCGGCTAGGTTGTGAGTTGTGACGGCGCACGTAATTAAGATCAACCTCGAAACCTCGCGGAAACGCCCATGGTAAACTCGCAAGCCCGCAGGATGCTACTATTACTGCAGCGCAGACTGCATGATGAGACTGAGGCCTCGTTTAGATTGCAAATTTTTGCAATCTAGACACTGTAGCGTATTTCGTTTATATTTGACAAACTTTATCCAATTATGGACTAACTAGGCTCAAAATATTCGTCTCGTGATTTACAACCAAACAGTGCAATTAGTTTTTTTTTACCTATATTTAATATTCCATGCATGTGTCTAAAAATTGATGTGATGGAAAGAGAGTGAAAAAACTTGGAATTTTGAGGCAATCTAAACAAGGCCTGAAAAAAAAATCAAAAGATTCCGGTAATACGACACGGACAGTGACACGATGCAGTAACAAAGTTTGCAGCCTGCTTTTCCTGGGAGGTCCTTGCTGCTAGTCAGTCGCCGCTGCTACACTGCTTGCATTGCATGCCTGTGACTATTCACTAATAATATTGACGGTTGGAACCCTACCGGGTGAGCAACATCCTCGCGTGTCGCGTGCGCACGCGACGCCGACAGGCCGGAAAAACCTGGTGTGTACAGTGTGCTTGACGGGTCTTGCTACTACTAGTACTAGTACCTGTTAGTATTAGGGCGCGGTCAAACGGGAGACGTCATGAGCAACGGAGGACCAGGAGCAGAGACCGGCCCGCGGTGCTACCTACAGTACACTCGCTCGCTCCAGGGTCTGAAACCGCGACCGCGACGGCAGCTGCCGCACGCAGGTCAGCTGGTACGGTCCCGGTGGCTAGAGTCCACGCAGCTGTGGCCGGAGAGTTTGAAACGGCCGAAGGCAGGTCCGTGTTGACGCCATGAATGTCAACACCAAACACGCCCTTGGCTAGCTTGACCGAGCGGCGGGGCAGCGGTTTGGAGCCGTTCGGCTGGGCTGATAAGCCGGCTGAAAAACACTGTTGACTGATTTGTTGTGAGAGAAAAATATTGTTCCGGTTGGAAAAATAAGCTGAAAAAGACAGATTATAAGCCGAATGGTCGACGAGACCGGGGGCGAGGGGGAGCTCCGGCCTCCGGCCACGGCGCCGGGGAGATGCAATGCAACCTGGCTTTGCCTTTGGGTGGGAAATAAACGGACGAGACGGAACTTTACGGCATGATTGGCAGGCGCTGGAAAAGGGGTTTGAAACTCGCTTACGAGTATTTTTCTTGTTTATTCAAACCTTTTGACCAGCAATTATTCTACTATACTAGTACATTTTTATCGCACAGAATTGATGCCATTAAACACACGGTAAAACAAATGTTTGCTCATGATTATAGTTTTATATCGTATCTGAAGCACTGATAGAGTAGTTTTGGGTCAAATTCTTGTCCTATATCATAAATTTTGCCTGGTTGTTCTTGCTCACCTGGTCGGTCTGTCGGTTGGTCTTGGTCCCGTGTGGCAATGCGCAGCAGAAGCATCGGGTTCAATCCAGAGTTCCAGACTCTCTAAGGGCTCTCCGGTTCCAGGTCCTAGTTATCATGCTGTGGTAGTGGTACATCGTGGTCCATGGTCAGCGAGTTGAGAGCAGATAGATAAGCAGCCAGCCAGAAGCTGAAAATCCTCTTGGAGTCTGAACAGCTGGGTTCAGAACGACGAACCACCAGGCACAACTTTGCAATGCTGTACTACTCCGTAGGAGTATGCTCGTTCAGTCCAACACCTCAGCTGCTTAGCGCGAAAGCAGATATGTCGATCCCTAGACCAGCAAAGTAACGAATTAGACAATAAGGACCGGAAGGTGTACTGTTATGATACGCTGGCCCGAACCTTTCGCCTTTCAGCATCATGTCGGCGGTGGTGGTTAGGCAGCTTTACCGACAACCAGAAACACTGACAGAAAGGAAATTTAATTAGCAGCGTCGTGTCAATTATGTTGTCCTTGGGGCAGTGGACTGATTGAGTAGAATCGACTTGACATGATGCTGCCCAGATGGTCTTCGGGCCCAGGAACTTGCTATGAACTGGTAATGCCACAGGACAGGAGTTCCGTAGATGTAAACTGCAAAGGCAACATAAGTTCAGAAAATTTGGTGATGTTCAGCCTACATTTGGTTTTGAATTTCGACAACTGCTACACACAGAAGATGAGAACACACATCAATCCAACGCTTCAAGCATGTTCAAAGATCCAAGGGCCATTAGTGAAGCTATGTTGCTATCTTAGCCTGTGTAGGTGCAAAACACTAACAAAAATGATGAATCTATTAGGGGGGGGGGGGGGGGGAGCAGGTAATTTATAAGATTGCACCTATAAGAGTAAAAAAGTTAAGCTTCGATGGCAACCCGAATAGTCAAGTGCAGCAGTACAACCTTTCACCGCTTTAGCAGGTAGCACTAGAACAGAAGTCTAAGGAAGTTAAGATAAACTAACCAGCATTGTTCAAAAGAACTTCAGTGGAGTATCTTAGAAGGAATATCCCCCCTGAATCAACTAAAAGGTGTCGACTATACACATACAAAAAAAAGATCAAAGGAAGATAATCATCCATACAGTGAGCAAAATGGAGATAAGTGAAAGGTGATCATGCATACCACAATTTCAGTCTTCCAAGGTGGAGCTGGAGAGCTTTCTGTAGTTGTGCAAGACTCTGCCCAATTCAGGAATTACACCATAGCAAAACAAGAGTTTTCAAATGATAGACATGTTAACCTAACCAGTCTAGGATGTAAGATATAAATGTAGTAAAGTAAGGTTGGATAATTCGCTACCATCGATGAAAGTAGAAGAAAAGATGTATGAACTCATGGAATGGCCATAACAGAGAAATTAGAGGGCTATCCGCTAATGCAATATCCATAGCATTAGTGCTTATACAACTTATTTTCAAAGCATATTAGCTGCCTTATGTCTTAACTCCTACTGCAGCAACAGCAAACAAGGCCACCTGCATGTACGAGCCAGAGGTTAATATAACTGGCATAAGGGAAATTTGATCAAATTCAATGGACTTATCTAACTGAGAATAAGGTTAATATAACAGAGCATGAGCCTGCATTTTGATTATCATACTAAACACAATATCACAAGGCTGGTTATCTTGAAATGGCACAAACATGGGGTCCAGACACCTTACAAGATAAGCACGGCCATCCGTCAGAAGTAACTTGAGCTCCAATTGTGTAATGATTCTTTAAATGCCACTTCTGTTATATTAAAGTAAGCAATCACAACTAGGAATTGATTTCACATTAGACCCAAACCCAACTTTTCTAGTCTACTAAAACAAAGGAATAGTTACTATACTGATCTCAGAGGCAAAGGCCTAATATCCATTTATGTTTTTTATTTTATAACAAACAACTAAAAAATGGATCACTTGTTTCTAAACAAAGTACTCCAGGAACTCCTATAATAATATAAAGGTGCAAGCCCACAATATCCTGCTCCTTAAACCTGGCTACACATTTCACCTTAACCTAAATCCAGGGGCAAGTATCTCCAAACAGAAACAAAGAATACTGATCCAAAGTACAGGCCTGAAATGGCTTATATTTTGGATATGAGGCGTTGGCTAAATGTGCATCCAGAAAGTAAACATCAAATCATGTTTACAATCCAATGTGCTCTGTAAGTATGCATAAAAAATTGCAACTACAATCAGCCAAACAGGCATGATATTGGACAGCATTGTTACAGAAAGAACAAAAAAGATGGAGAACTAAGCTCTACACTACAACATGCCTGAAGCAAAGAGGACTTACAACCAAAATTGAAGCAATGTGTAAGTGCTAACCTACTCCACCACTACATACAATGATGTTAAAAGTGCATACATGCCCTTGAATTAATCATGACTCAAGAAGAGTGAATATTTTGATCTAACAACAAAGCTTCATTCTTGATCAAGCTGTTAGAAAGAACATCTCTTGAGCACAACTTGCTTAGCAATTCTCTTGCCTCCTTCAAATCGCCCTCATAAGCCAAACCTTCAATGAGTATAATGTAGGTCAATTCATCAGGCATACAACCACAAGACACCATATCAGCAAGCACATCAATAGCATAATCTGTTTTCCCATTTCTGCAAAGCCTCAACAGTACTGTATTGTAGAGTACTGTCTGAGGTGATATGCCTGAATCTTGCAGCTTATGAACCACCTGAACAACCTCTTCAATTTTATCCTCTTTATTCAGACTCTCAGTTAACAACTGGTACATCTTATCTGTGTTGAATCCTTTGCTGGCCATTTCATTCAACAACTCAAGGGCTTGTCCCATCTTGCCAGCCTTGGCTACTCCACCTATTATTGCACTGTAAGTGGTTGAATTAGGATTGCAGCCTTTCTCAGGCATTTGCTTAAAGACTTCAAAAGCCTGCAAAATCAATCCCTTTTGACACCAGAAACTAATTATAGTATTGAATGTCACGTTATCTGGGAGGCAATCATTCTGGGACATCTTAATCATTAGCTCCTCAACATCCTCCCACCGATCAGCGCTGCACAAACCCTTTAGCAGAGTGTTGTAGGTGACGATATCGGGTTTACAACCAAAGGATTGCATGTTGCTTAGTAACTCCAAGGCACTATTTACATGCCCTTGCTCACACATCCCACTAATGACAGCATTGTAAGTAACAACATTTGCCATGCATCCATGCTTTGACATTTTCTCTAGATACCGAGTAACCTTCTGGAGCAATCCTTTTCGACACAAGGTATTGACGATCACATTGACTGTTGCTTCGTTTGGTGGGCAATTCTCTCGAACCATCTCGTCTAGAAGCTCATCGGCATCCAGCCATCGCTCAACGCTGCAGAAACCCTTCAAAACAGTGTTGTAGTTGACAGTGTTGGGCTTGCAACCTCTAGAAGGCAAACTGTTAAGAAGCTCGCGTGCCTGGTCTACATCACCTTCTCTGCACATAGCGTCGATGATGACATTGTACGTCACGACGTTGGGCTCGCACCCCTCTGTGCGCATGATGTCGATGAGCTCCATGGCCTGCCGGTATCCTCTCCCCTTGCACGCCGCCTCGAGGAGGATGTTGTAGGTGACCACGTCGGGCGCGCAGCCGCGGCAGAGCATGCCGTCGAGCACCCCGAGGGCGTCCGCGACCCGCCCGCGCTCGCAGAGCGCGTGGATGAGCGGGTTGTAGGCGTACGCGCTGCTGGCCTGCACGTGCGCGGGCATGCTGCCCACGACGCGGCGCGCGTCCTCGAGCAGGCCCGCGCGGCAGTACCCGTCGACCAGCGCGCCGTAGGTGGCGGCGGTGGCCTCGGGCCCGCACGCCTCGACGACGCGCGCGGCGTCGGCGGGGCGGCCCCGCCGGCAGAGGTCGCGGACAAGCCGATTGGCGAGCGGAACGTCGGGCGGGCGCGGCGAGGAGCCCACGAGGCGGAGCGCCGCGTCGAGGTCGCCCCGGTGGATCAGGGCGCTGAGGCGGCGGTCCGCCCCGTGCAGGCGGCGCGGTGGCGGCGGAGGCGGCCTAGTGGGCTTGGGGAGACCCGGCGGGCTGGGCCTAGAGCTGCGGACACACAGGCGGCGGCGCGCGGGGAGGGCGGAGTGTCGAGGGTGGCCGGCGGATGAGGGAGAGAAGGGGAGGAGAGCACACAAGGTGGGATGCGGCGGCGGCGAAGGCATTGTGCGTTTGGATTTCGATTTCGGCTCTCGGGAAGCGATGGGCCGTGGCTGTGGCCGCGTGGGCGCCGGGCGCGCCGCTGGCAGCCACAGCTGGCGTCCAACAGCTAGCCGTCAAGACTTGTTTGGGTTGATCTCAACTCTCAAGAACCAGGCAAAATTTCGGTCTCATTTTTTTATAAAAAAATGTCAAATATTTTTCTCGCCTGAACACAAGCCAAACAAGTCATAAAAATGTCAAACATTTTTCTCGCCTAAATAAGCCAAACAAGTCATAAAAATGTTTAATTTTTCCTCTCCAGAACACAAGCAAGGCTTAGACGAGAATATAGTGGAAAACAAAATCCAAAATGAAAGTGACAAACTCCAGCGACGGTCGCGAAGTTATACACGTGCAGCCAACCATTTCAACCATTCGAATTAAGTTCTGGGAGAATGTTTAGATGGCAAATGTTGCAACCCAGGAATTATCCAGGGTGGCAACAGTTAATAAGTTCTTTTTTCGAAACTCAGTTCATAAGTACGATAACGGTAGAGAGATGAATCCACTTATAACAAGTCCCTATATATCTATTAAACAGCATTGCCCAGGCAAAATGCTGCGCTGCAAAATTTGTGAAACTGACGCAGTTTCTCATGGATCTTCAAGTGATCTGGTCCTCGCTTCATTTTACGTTCACCAGCTCCACATCGAAGATGAGAGTTGAGTTCTGTGGTATCTGCCCCACTCTTTTGCTCCCGTACCTGCAAAAGGAGAATCAGGATCCACAAAAGGGCTAGATTGAAACGAACAGCTTCTGATACAAAGTAATATGCGAAGGCATTTTACCCCATGGAAGGTGGAATGGTGAGTCTCCTTTTGTCCCCAACCCTCATACCTGTTAACAAGCACAAAGCATGAAATTTGCACTGATCAATAACTGTGTGCTCAATACAAGATGAAGGGTAAATATATAGTATATACCATTGACACCAACGTCCCAGCCACTGATAACCTGCCCAACACCTGCAAGCAACGCATCATTAAAATCATCCCTCGGTACTAAGCTGGAGTAATGGCAGAGAGCAAGACATCAGCAAGAAGAAATAATTACCTAGTCTGAACTCAAAAGGTCTTCCACCAACGTTGGAGTCAAAAATAGTGCCATTCTTTAGCTTGCCAATATATCTAACAGAAACCTAATAAGAAAAAAAAATAGCATTGTTAAGGACATCAGATAGGAGAGCCTCAAGTAGTAAAATTGATCATAGTCATGCAAAAAATATGTGCAGGTCATGGAAAAAAGCATGTCAACGTTAGAATAGCAATGGGTATTTAGGAGATCATCCCTTTGAAGCTCCTCAGATGGCAAAATTGTTTACCTTCTTCCCACGGGTGGCTCTTTTACCATCAGGTTTGCCCATCTCTACCTCCTGAATTATCATACCATTGGCAAACGTTCTTGTTTGGAGCGGCTCCTTGCTATCTGACTCACCAAGTCCAGTTGCTGCCTGACTTTCACTTCTGTTTATGTCATCTGCCTTCTTTTTCTTGTTCTTTTTACTAGCCTCTTGCGCACTTGCCTCCTCATTGTCTTTATGACTGAAATTAGATGAAAGGCAACAATGTCAAACAATAACAAGCCATGCTAATAACATTCCTATGTGAAAAGCTTCTACAAGGCAACATCTCAAGATACTAACATATTGTTGTTCTTAGCAGATTGCTCACTGGCATCACCCTCAGAAGCACTTTTGTTCTTGGTTTTCTTTTTCTTCTGTTTTGTACTGACAGGATCAGCCGGAGAATCGTGTTGCTTAATCTCCTTTTCTTCGTTGTTTACTTTTCCAGTGTCCATAGCAGTGCTTTTGTCCTTGGCCTTTTTCTTTTTCTTTGATGATGCCCCATCAATTTCAGCCTTTACCTCCCTATTACCACAAGTAAATTTACAAAATAATGAAGCATGTTACTATACCATGAATTAAGAAATATCCTGGGGCAAAAATGTACCCTGAAGAGTCACCACGATCGCTAGTGGCTCCACTTTTTCTTTTCCGGTCTTCAGTGCTAGTCTCCTTGACTTTTCCACCTTTCTTGTTTGAAACACTCTCAGAACTCTTCTTTGATTCAGAAAATGATACAGGAAAACCATCTTCATCTTCACTTTCCAAGGATTCAGTAGGTGGATTTCTTACAGCAAGCTGAAGTTGAGACTCATCACCATTTTCATGGCTTTGCTTCTTCTTCGATCCCTTCTGCACTTCAGCAACAGCAGCCTTGTCATCCTCTTCAATTTCCTCAATAACAACTGCAGAATTTATTAAGGGTAAGGAAACCCATTAAAAATATGTTGGCCGGCACCTAAGGTGTATGACTTTATGAGGTAATTTCGATGCCAACTAGAAGTGCAATTCAATCTAAATGAATGCATGGTAATGCATTTTTTAATGCGAATGAGATAATTTCAATGCCAATGAGAAGTGTTCAATCCAACTAAACTTGTGAAAAGGTATAGAATAACTAACACGTCCTGCAACTACAGCATGCATAAGTCCTGTAACGTTTTAGTGTATTAAAAGGAGGTTCATGACACATGAAATGCCCAATGAAGTTTCACAAGAAGTTCCACACTGACAATTAATAATTCACAACAGCCATCTTTTGTTGATATGTTTTATATACAAACTTCAAATCAATAATACATTTATTTTTCATCAGTTACTCATAAAGCTATTTGCTACACACCCCTAACCAAACCTAACCAATATTACATTTATTTTCATCAATTATTCAAGGGCATATGAAATTATAATTCCCACAAACAGTTCATATCATAGCTGTGGACTGTGGTTCAACTATTCTGCTTCGTAACTTTCAACCTATAAGCTTATATTAATAACAGCAGGGCTAAAAAGAAAGGGAAAATAGCACACCTCCATTAACCAACGGTAGTGATTCTATGAAAGGAAAAAAAACATAACTAGAGATAGACCATGTTCTACGGTTCAGAATAATGATCAGGGAGGCATCGCAAAATAGAAGTAACATTCACAGAGATTTCCTAAGGGCATTCTTTCACAGATCATATGACAAGGCAAATGGGCAATGGAACAATATGTAATGCCTTACCTGAACTTTTGCCCCTACCCCGATTGTATGCCATCTCATCATCATCAGACTCTGAATCATATTCTGAATCATCATCTTCACTGTCTGAATATCCCATAACCTGTCAGTAGATACTAACATGAGTTGTGCAAGAGGATAAAAATTTGTGTACAGCCTGTCGTTGTCTGGTGGATCATTACCATGTTACCATCGTCGTCCTCCTCCAAGAAACCATCCTCATCCGAACCTTGAGAATCGCTCCCAGAATCACTGTCACTCCTATCTTCCCCACACACATCGCTGACAAAAATATTCAAGGAAAAACAGAGTCCCCACAAGAAGAAAGAACATCCTGCAGCAATTTACTACAAAGATAATCATCTGAAGCCTTCCTACATCATCTACAACAGAGATAGATAATAAACTGATGCTAAGACAGCAAAAGGATACGTCATATAGTATCCAGCGAGGTGGATGCTCCTCGTCCCAATCACTGAGAAAGTGACTTCCTCCTCAAACTCTAGCTCCAGGTGGCATGTCTCCGACTGCTCCGGCATGAGGACGCAAAGGAAAACGGGATCTTTGTTCTCGATACTGCACTGTAGCACACACCTCTTCACGCCGGTACCCTTCTCCCCCTTACCGACCTCAACCCCTAGCGTCGCCTGCGTTGCCATTTGCCAATCCAAAAATAAATAAATCACATTTGCCGCAACATTTGATATATGCTACAACTATAAGCCTCCAAGAGAAGACCTAATAAACCCGTTGACCATCTAAGTGTAAGAGGAGACATTGAGGAGAAGCAGACCTGGGTGAGGCGCAGGCGGCCGATAAAGTCGCCGTGGGTGAGGGTGTACGGCTTCCCGGGCTTCACTTCTACACCTGCTAAGCACGCAATAGTCCGGTCAGACAAACAGGAGCAAGCACAGTGGAAATTGGCAGCAACATCGGTAGCCCCGTAACGATTCTTACCCCAGAACGACGACATGGTTCCGGCGGCTGAGCGAATGAATGCTTCGCGCGGCGGCGTCTCGGTGAGGAGACAGGGTAGGGGCTAGGGTTGATATGGGTGGGGGATGTGCAACAGTGGAAGATTCGAGAGGGTTGTGGAAGAGCCGGTCAGGCGGCGAGCGGACAAGGGAGCGCAGGGCCGCAGCGAAAAACCCTAAAATTGGGGTTTAAGCGGCGGGCGGCGGCGGAGGGAAGGGAATGTATGGACTATGGAGTGTTGTTTTGCACTTTGGCCCTCCAGTATACGTGATTTGGGCATATGCCCTGACCACTTTGAATTGGGCCGGTTGGCACACTGAGGCCCGTTTGGGACGGGAAATGTTTCGCCATTCTACAAAGTTCGTCGTTTTGGATTGGAAAAAGTACATTTTCTGTCCCTCGATTTTTGCGAAAGTCCGCTTTTCCTTCATGAACTTTAAAATCGGGCAAACCACCTCCCTCAACTTTTGAAACCGTGCGTTTTACATCCTTTGGCCTGGTTATAAGCGGTTTTGAAGGCGATTTTATCTTTTTCTTTTTTATTTATTTCGGATGAATCTTTGAAAAATTATAGTAAATCACAAAAAATCATAAAATGAAAAATCCAATTTTGTTAGCTGCAAGCTTACATCCCATTTCCCTCTCCTCATCTTCTCTTTCCCCCATCTCGGCATCCAGCCCACCTACATTATGTTATTATACTTGCTCTAGTAATTCGTAGATCTATGTTTTGATTTCATAAACCTTGCCAAAAGTGGTTCGGTTATATTTGTCGATCTCTATGAGATTCTGTGAGAGCATATTTTATGATGCTTCATATGTAGAATTATTTTGTCAAATGGTTTACCAAACTAGTTTAACGGTTGAGTTGATCATAGAAAAAAACAAAACAAAACGCTTCACTACTGAAGCGGACCTGAACTAAACGGGACCTTACACATGCTGCCTCTCTTTTGCCCTTCGAGGTATCCTTTTCTTGATCTCATAAGTTACTTATTGTAATGCTCTCACATATCCTAAATACAAGTTCGTTAAGAGACTGATATGGTCTGCAATATTACATTTTGACTAGATCAAAAAAAAATATTATTTCTTGATACAAATAGTCTGCGGCTGATAAACTGGCTGATGTTGATTTGTTGTGAGAGAAAAACACTGTACTATAATTGATAAGCCAGGCTGATAAGTTTAAGCGAACAGAGCGATTGTAACGAAAGCATGTTCCGACGTGAATACAATAACATCAGCCTTGCTTTATCAGTCTGCATGACCGTTTATTTATTGGTGGTCAAAGAAAAAATCACTATAGATGAAGTTAAATGGGCTTATATCAAGTTTTACCATGTTTGAAGCTAAACCAACTTATATTTACAATTCGTTTGATAGGGATCCCTAGATTCTCTTGAAAATACTTTAGGTGATAAATTGGAATCGCTTTATAAAACTATTTAGCGGGTATACCGGATTCCGATTTGTAAGAATATATATTTCCCCTTAATAGAAATAAAAATGTGCTTAAAAATTCTGATTTTTTTGACAAAGAACAACTTAAAATTCATTCTAACTTTTTGCATTAGAAAAAAAAATAACTGAAAAATATCAAATAGAGGTAGAAAGCGATGGGAGGAGGAATCAATGCGAAACCAATGAACAACTTAAAACTCATTCTAACTTTTGCATTAGAAAAAAATTAACTGAAAAATATCAAATAGAAGTAGGAAGTGATAGGAGGAGGATCGATGCGAAACCAATACGTGGCCGTTTTGTGTGTGTACGTAAAAACCTTGAAACGTTTCTGTTTCCAATCACCGGCTGGAAGTATCTTTTGGTGCCGATTCTTTATGTTCATATGAGAAACAAAATTGTTTCTCCTATATTTCAATAGAACTGGTGGTCAAAATCACATAGTAATTGGAAACAACGGTAAACTTGGGTCAAAGTTTTGGTTTTACCGGAGATACCAAACTGTCGAACAGCATTTCAGCATGCAAAAAATGGGCCTTCACCAATCACCTTCATCACGGTGCGTGCAGGACCAGAGGGGAGTCGGAAGGCTTGTTCACGTCACGCGCATTGGGCCGCTACGTACGCGCACAGCCGCGTTTCCGCCATTATTGCACCTCGCCGGTGGTGGCCGGTGGCGGTACCTGTCGTATGCTCGTAGCTTGCCACAGTCTACACACGCTACGGTGTTCGGTCAGTGTGGGCGTGTTGGTGTGGCCTTCCCGTCCGGATCCGGGGCTGGCGGGCTTGCCGGCTGCAAGCCAGCCACCATGTGTGACACCTCCGACCTCCCACCGAGCGCACCTAAAAAAACCAGGCAGTGAGAAACCGAACCACGCGTCCAGCTCCCTCTCGGCCTCGCACCAGCTCATCCCAGCTCCGCCCTCAGCTCGGGTCTCGGGCTCACCCTCCCCTCCTCCCCGCCTCTCCCCAATCCAACCAGATTCGCCTCGCCTCCCCTCACCTCACCCTTGATGCCACGCCCCCTCCCATGGCGCCACGCCCGCGCCCCTCCCCACCCGCCCGAGCCGCGACGCTGACCCTCCTCCTCCCGCTCCTCCTCCTCGCCTCCCCGTCCCTCCCCTCCTCCGCCGCTGCCCCCTCGCCGCCGACGGTGCCCGCCACGCAGCGGCAGGCCGCGTCCGCGTCCGCCTCCGCCTCCGACGCCCCGTCCCCTCCTCTCCCTCCGGCGCAACGGCACCGCCACCGGCACCGGAGGCACCGGCCGCCGCCCCCGGCCCCGCCAACGCCGCCCAGGCGGCGGCGGCTCAACTTCGGGGAGCGGCTCGGGATCGCCTTCGCCGGCGTGGCCGTCGCAATGCAGGTCGTCCTCGGCGCCTTCCTCGCGCTGCGCGCGTGGCAGCTGCGGCGGCTCGACAAGGCCGAGGTGTCCTCCTCCACGCCCCTCACCTGACCCCCGCCCGCCCGCCCGCGGCCCGCCCGAAGCTCGCCGTGAGCGTCAGTCAGGTCCGTGGTTTATTTGTGATCTGATCTGATGCTGCTGTAACTGAATGAATCCATGGTGTAGTAGCTGCTTCTGTCCCTGTTCGACGCCATTCTTTCCGTTCTGTTTTACTACCGTGTACAATCTGCTTCTGCTCCGTGCAGGGCTCTGGTTGAGAGGCTATGTGATATGAGAGTTGTGCTGCTTCTTTGATTGTTATTACCGTGCCTCGCCTGATCTAGATTAGTAGATTGTTAGTTCTACTGCTGCTGTGCTATTACAGATTTACAGTGTTCGCTCGTGTGGGGGTTGCAATTGCTTGCTCACTTCTCCAGGTTTGGATGTTAAATGGGTTTCAATGTACAAAGCCATTATTTCCATTATTGCACTGGTACCATATAAATTAACCATCTGTCAGTCGCACTTCTCTTATTTTCACAGTCAAGATCACTCCATGTGGAATGATTGAGTGAAAAAAAAAATTCAAACATACAATGTGCACTCGGGATCAAGACTCCATGGGACTCATTACCATATAGGATAGCTTAGTAATTTGAAAGGCTTTTAATTATCCCCTTCTTCCATTGAAGGCCCATTGGGAAGTGCAGGATATTGGTGCAGTTTTGCAAAGCTATATACTATCTAGTGTTCATTAAATTTCATAGATCTGAATGTTTTTACAGTTTTCAGTTCCCAAAAAATCAAAAGAAAACGGACACAGTGCCTCAGTTTCCTTTCTTGAACCAGAAATACTCATTTTCTTACTTATGTAGGAGTACAGAATTACTTAATGTTAATCTTTTTGGCAGTTCTACAATCACAACTTTTCATCTTATGTCAGATTAGATAAGTGCATTATTTTCACAACCAATGCAACCTGGCGCTGAAGTTGCCAGGTTATATCTTATGGAATACTCTCAGACGAGCTGAAATTCTCTGTCCGGTCAATAATGCGACGAACAAAAAAATGTTTTATGACCTGACAGTGGTAAATGCTGGTTCATTTTCACAATCTATGATAGAACTAAGCATATTTTCCAGATCTTTTACCAGAAAGAATTGTATTGACTTAGCTGTATGCATGTCTTGGCCTGCTCGAGAATGTTTTAAACGGGAAAAGAAAAAAAAGAAAAACTCATCAGCCGTTCAAGATGGATTGAATTTTGAATGTTTATGTATGAGAATTATTGGCCATGCATGTGAGACAAGTCAGTGAGTAGTTGTACGCTCGTTTATTCTGGCATGCATCTGGGACAGCTCGAGTGAATCTGATCTTATTTTAGTGCTCAGATCCAAACTCCCCAGGTCTCGACCTCAGAAATGTACACCGATCTCGAAGAGCAGCTGTGTGAGGAATGCCAAAGCTTGGAATGTTCTTGACATTTGAGTTCGGTCTGCTCTCTGTATTTCTCGATGCGTAGACGATACAGTTTTGGTTATTGAGAGAACATGATTATGATGAAATGACTTTGTACTTTGTATATGAGGTTCAGCTGAGTGATGATTGCTGTTCAAGTTTTCTGTGTTCGCGCAATAAGAATCCTGGTATAAGCATTAGACAATCATGTTAACTAAATGACACTGGTTGCTTCTGCTTCACCGAATCACCGTGGACTTATGACTGAGGCCTAAAGTTAACATGGTTGGCTAAGGCTTTACAGTACAATCCAATCAGGCGGGCCATGCGGGCCACACGCAGAGGTGGCCTGCCACGCTTAGCCCTGGCGGGTGGTGAGCACGCACAGCGGCGGCGGCCATGGGCAGCAGCCCAGAACTTCCGTGCATGCTCTGAGAGAGTTAGGAGAAAGGAGACGAAGGAGGAAGAAAGAGTGCTGATAGGGTGACGTGCGGGTCCCGCATGTCAATTATCTAACCCACCAAACCTTAGCACTTTATCCAAACAAAAAACTAGGATGGATCGGCGTTTGGATATAGGGATATAGAGAGCGGGATAGGAATAAGGAAATAAATGAATGGCTAAGATTAAATGAGACGTAAAGAATATATGGCTAGGATACAATATTACCCTTTGGAGGAGTGGGATATCCCTATTCCCATCCCCATCCCAGTGTCATCCAAACGCCACCAGTAAACATGAAGAGGGAATTCCTTGTGAGTCATTAAAAAAATCGCAATTCCCTGTGAGCCACTGAAAAAGTTTGGCGGACTTCAGCAACACTGCTCGAATTTTTTTTTTGCCCTCCATGCCACTGCCGTCAGATTGGGCTCTAACGGTATTAAACTGCAGGTGTAAAAAGTCAAAAATACCCTTAGGTCTAAATATGCCATTAATTTTTTTAGTATCTTAATGACTTCAAATGGAAAAACTCAAAACTAGAAAGTTGTAGATCTCGTCAAGATCTACAATTTTCATATAAAAATTATCTTCATTAAATACCGCAAAAAAGATATGGTTTTTCTAAGATATATTAATCATATCAAATCATATCTTTTTTTGCGGAATTAAATGAAGATAATTGTTATATGAAAATTGTAGATCTCGACGAGATCTACAACTTTCTAGTTTTGAGTTTTTTCATTTGAAGTCGTTAAGATGTTTAAAAAAACTAATGGCATATTTAGACCTAAGGGTATTTTCGACTTTTCACACCTGAACTTTGACACCGTTAGAGCCCAATCTGACGGCAGTTGCATGGAGGGCAAAAAAAATTAGAGCAGTGGCGCTGAAGTCCGTCGAACTTTTTCAGTGGCTCACAAGGAAATACGATATTTTATAATGGCTCACAAGGAATTCCCTCAAACATGAAATGAGTCAAAACCAAGCTAAAAAAACAGGTTGGGTCCAAAACCATTCTCTATAGTCCCCAAACCAAAAACACGCCAAGTTGTGCCATGTCACAACTCAAACGATTAAATACAAAGTCTATACAAATGGGTCATCTATTTGAATGTCTACAAACTGTTGAATGGATGCATAGTACAATGATCAACCATAATAAGATTTGTATACTATTTTATTGTTCTTTGATACAAATGAGATCAAGCGTAGATAAGATGGTCACGATTACAAAATAAGATTTCAACTAAATAAATAAGAAGGCATTCATGTATTCACTTTTATGTTGATCATATAACTAGTTGATTGTGTGATTTTTTGAGGCACTGCTTAGTTTGAAACTTATAACTAATCATGTCATCAAAGTGGTAGACATGCAATGTCTTAATAGAATCTATACATATGGTGGAGCATGACATCAAGGTTGGTGTTGTCTTCCACATTTTTCTATGCACTCATTGTTTGATAGATCCTCATGGTTGTTCTAGGTCAGATAGAGTGCAAATGATAATTTTAATAAATAATGAGCACGAATATGAATAACAAAACAATAAGAATAGAAATAATTAAGTTCCAAACAATTCTAAATAGATCACCAACAACTGTATAACATTTTTAGAAAGAAATTGTACTAGTTTTAATTTTTAAGAAAATATTTTTTATAATTTTTAAAGATTAAACCATACATTTATTAATTTTAGAAATAAATAATCGCTTTGGAAACGACTTTGGACTGAGTGGGGGTAGTGTTTCGTACGATTTCGACGGTTAACAGTTGTCTTGTACCAGATTTTGTAGTTTAGGGTTGAGAATCGAACTAATGGGTAAGTCTAAGGTTTAAAAACTAGACTTTCACCCAATTGCATAGTTGTTAAAATCTGTATTCTATTGTCCCGTTTTGTGACTTTGTGATTTTAGTTGATTCTACGGTTCAATTAAATGGAATCTATGATTCTGTGAGTTTAGTAGTTATGAATGATTGTATGATTTGAGATCTTACCATTGGAGTTCTGATCCGATTCAAGATCATGATTTGCGTAGCCTCGTCTGATTATTTTGTATCCCTGTACTATATCTCTCTGTGTGCTTTTTGTTACATCCAAACCTTCTGAAAGGATCGAGATGTCGATCTATAGTGAGGTAGAATAGGCCTAAATATAAATCATGAGATTACGTGTCACTCAATACTCACTTAGGATTTCTTGAACACTTAGGCTAGGGTTGGGAAGATTTATTAGGCCACGACGATTTTGATACTAGTTTTCTACGTATACTTTGTTGTTTTTGGCTATTTTAGCTAACAAAGGATGAAGACTGAATTATCTTGACTTAATTTGGTTTGTTGCATCATGAGACCGGAGAAATCGGTTTCGATTATCGGTCCCAACTAGTTTAGTTTAGTTTTATTCCTATGATTTGGTTAGTTATGCTATGCCCACAAGGGTCAAAGAGTCTAATTCATGTAAGGGCGTACTCAACAAGATAGATGCAAACACGCATTGTAGATAACCCAACCTGATTTCTCTATTGTTCACATTTTCATGCTCTGGCGTTATATCTTTTTTGTTTTTCCCTTATCTCTCCATATGAAAAGGTCCTAAGACATTGTAGTTGGCAAGCAACTCAAATATTTTTAAATTTTTTCTTCAACTCTTAATTTGGAAAGGTTGTCAGAAACAATCAAAGCTGACAGCAACTTCCATACTGCGGCTACTGTTCCTATTCTGCATTCCGAACATGGATTGAAATATTTTTGGGATAAATCTCAGTGCCGAAAACTTGAAATTGTAGTTGACAAGTGACTCAAATATTTTTTAATTTTTTTTAACTCTCAATTTGGAAAGGTTGTCAAAAATGATCAAAGTTGACACCAACTTCCATACTGTGGCTACTGTTCCTATTCTACATTTTGAAATATTTTCGGGAGAAATCTCAATGCCGAAAACTTGAAATTGTAGTTGACAAGCGACTAAAATATTTTTAAATTTTTTCTTCAACTCTCAATTTGGAAAGGTTGTCATAAACGATCAAAGTTGACATCAACTTCCATACTGCGGCTACTGTTCCTATTCTGCATTCCGAACATGGATTGAAACGTTTTGGGGAGAAATCTTAGAGCTGAAAACTTGAAATTGTAGTTGACAAGCGACTCAAATAGTTTTAAATTTTTTCTTCAACTCTCAATTTGGAAAGGTTGTCATAAACGATCAAAGTTGACACCAACTTCTGCCCTGTTCGTGTGCACTACTTCAGCGGTACTTTTCAGTGAACGAACAATGTTTCCTC
Organism: Saccharum hybrid cultivar R570; assembly: GCA_038087645.1. Classification (NCBI taxonomy): domain Eukaryota; kingdom Viridiplantae; phylum Streptophyta; class Magnoliopsida; order Poales; family Poaceae; genus Saccharum; species Saccharum hybrid cultivar. The sequence continues at coordinate 1,624,948 of JAQSUU010000563.1, read as the reverse complement.
TCACACCAAATCAGCGTAGCCAAATTTCATGAAACGAACAGCACATACTGGCAACCGTTCCTATTCTGGAGAAATCTCAGTGCCGACGTGGCACTCCAGTGACGCGCTGCTTTTCCCCCATTGGTCCACCCAGCGTGGCGGCCCTGTACGTGTACCAAGAAGCAGCACTATGTGTGACTGACTAGCTGGTCCCAGTAAATCCACCCCACCCGTCATTCACAGACCCCGCATATACCCACAGGCCCTCTTCTGTCATCGCTCACTCGCCCGCTCCGTCTACCACCACTTCCCTCCTCGTCGACGAACTCGTAGCGGCGGCGGACATGGCGAGCGACGGTGCGGCGGCTACGCCGGCGAAGGTTACCCCAAAGAAGGCCAATCTCCTCGACCCGTACTCCATCAAGCACCTTCTCGACGAGACCATCTCCGATGTACACTATGCTTCACCCTAAACCCTAGCCCCCTCCTCCCTCTCCTTCCCCCTTCTCGATCGCTCCTCCCACTTGGTTCCTCTAGATTTGTTGTCTGACGAGGTGGTTTTCGTGATGCGCTCAGGTCGTGAAGAGCAAGGGCTACACCGAGGACACCCGGCTGGGCAACTGGAAGCTGGGGATCGGGGCCGCCGTGATCGCTGTCGCCCTCCTCGCGCAGTTTTACCCCAAGAAGTTCCCGCAGAACCGCGAATTCCTCCTCGGCTGCATCGCACTATATCCTTTTCTTCACTGGGTTTGCCCTATCTTTTGGTTATGATGATGAATCGACGCTAGATCTGATTTCGGTTGGGAATCGTGTGGAATTGTTGTTTGTTGCTGTTGATCCTTGACTTACATGGCTCGATACGTATGTGGTGCTGAATGTGGTGCTGCTGATCCTTAGCTACACCAAGGAGAAGGATGCCATCCTCTTCACGCACCCTCCTGCGGTTTGTCTCTATCTGGACTTGTTGCTCTTGAATTCTGACTTTCCAAGTGTACATGTTAATGTGCAATCTATTTTACTTTTTTCCTGACTGTACTGTATCTGACCAGAGTCAAATTCTTAACTTCAGTTTGTGTATCACATATGTTAGATATATGCTTGATCATGTTTAGGACATTAGAACTGCATGAATGCTTGTCTTGTATAGTTGTATATGTTCCTTCTTAAAATTCTGACTGAAGTGGCTGTGTTTTAATATAAACATAAGCTGTCAAAGTTGCTTCTTAAAGAATGTGTAATAATGTTATATTCAACCAACTGAAGAGTTTTTGGTTTTCCGCAAGTATTCATGCATGGAATTCATTTGCCCTTTGAACATTTTTTCCCCAAAGTTTTCACCTGTCCCAAACTATGGGTGACCCAATTACTGCTATCTATTTTCAACTGCCCCTGAAGTTTTTGCCCTTTAAAAGTTGTGATATGTTTCCTATTCTTATGTTAGACATTTTTTTTGGACATACCCCTCTCAGGAAGCTATGCTCAGATGTGTATTTTGCTTCCTAATTATTCAACTAATGCTGAGTAGTTGTGATATGGAGTGATCGACTATTCTGAGTAGTTGCAATTTTGTTTACTTGGTCTCACTTTTGCTTGAATGATAAATAACTACTATGTTCAGTCCATACAGATATTATCAATGTATAAGAAATGAAACCGCATTGGATAGGCTAGAAAGCAAAAGGGTGTTTAGGTAGATCATTTGATTATATTTTAATTCCAGGCCCTGTGCCCCAATTTCAAATGGGAAATTATATGGCGCCCTCTTTAGCAAAAATATCATGTTGGAATGTTTCAAAAAATCATGTATGTAGTATTGTAGTATATCTAAAGTTAAAAATATTTGTTAAAAATATTTGCAACAATTTAGTGTGAAATTCATCTTTGATGTTGATATTAAAAAAAAACACAAGTGTCACTCTGAGCACATGATGAACAATTGAACAGTGCCAGGCTGTCTGCTTGCCTATTTTGTTTCTTGACATCTAGTCTGAATTTCAAACTGAATTGTTGCAACTATACTTAACTTTATGTGTCCTATATACATAATTTTTTTTTGATGATTTTTTTGAAACATTGCAAAAATGATATTTTAGCTAATGAGGGTGCCAGCCAAATCTGCATTGATTTCAAATGTACTTTGATATCCAGTCCCTGTGGTCACTAAAGCATATGTTTCAAAAGCAGTGTTCGTTATTTGCCCAACAATTCTTTTTGGTGAACACGTTGCCTTGATGTGGTATTGAATGCCTCACTTATTCGATATTGATGCAATCTTGTTTTAACTACGGAGAATTGTTATTGACAGTTCTGTGAGATATCTGGTCTTGTTTGATTCAGTATTTATTAACAACATGGTGTCTATAGCTTTGCTAACTTATGGGTTTTCTCTCAGGGTTCTTTCAACAGCACTGGCCTCACTATTTCTTCGAAAGTACCAAGATTCTCGGACATGTACACTCTCACAATAGCAAGTGCTGATCCACAGTCTATCTCTGCAAACAAGCCAGTCCATTTCACTAAGAGCGTGACAAAGTGGTATGTGCCCAGTAGTCTTCAGTTCAGCAGAGTTACATTTTTTAGTCTCTGGCAGATGCATCTCTTGTGGAAATCTGAATTTTATATAGTGATGCATCACTTTTTAATTGTATTTAAAATCTTAAATGTCTACCATCCAAAAATGCCTACTATCCAAAGTGCAATCAACTGATGCCCCTGTCAACTTTAGGATTTCGTGATTAGATGTTCATGTATGATGTACCTAAAACTCCTATATGGTTCCATAGCATCTTGTTACTCAGCAAATACCAGGTATTGATGGAAAATTGTAATGGTCGCTTTCTTGGTCTTATACCATGCCATGAAAACTGTGCAAGCTTGAGTGCATATAAATAACTTATTGTTCGAAGTGTCAACAAGACGACCTAGTTTTCCTGAAATGCAGTTTGTCAATTTTTGCTCTAAATGTTACATCCTTATGACTCATTTTCTTTTCTCCTAGATGTTCATTTGTACACATTTAACAATATTCTTGTGCAGGTTTACAAAGGAAGGAGTTCTTGTGGAAGGCCTGTTCTGGAAGGATGTTGAGATGCTGATTGATGACTATAACAGTGAGCGCAAGAGTAAATGAATTGATAGTTCGTCTCTGACCATCTGGGGAGACGGTGGGTGTCTAGAGAAATCCCTTAAAGCTTAGCTTAATCTAAACAGACATTTTTGCTATACTGTACTGGTTGACCAGGGAATGAATGCTGTTCTAGACATAAACCTTGATTCCAAGCTTTTTGTCAGTGTCCATAGAGAACTATCTGGTCTGACTGGTCACCCTATATTTATATCCTAATCCTAGAAACGTGGTCCAGGCATGCAACCTGTTTGTTCTGGTGCTTCCGTACGCTGGAGCAATTTTTGAAGAGAAATGAAATAACCGTTGAATCACCATATTTCGTTACTGCGACCACTTACGCAGGGTGTAAGCAATTACGTACTTCGGAATAGTTTAAACACAAATCTTGATGCCTAAAGATCATGCTTTGACGTCGCTTACTATACTGATACTCTGGTATTTCCGAACACAAGCAGCACGAACATTATTTAATTATGCTTTCAGAAACAAGAAAAGCCGCTCAAAGGTTTGGAGAACTCAAACTGCTTCTCAAAGCGTGGACCTAAAGTTTGGTGGCATTTTCTGTACATCAGGCACGGAGCTTCAGAATGCTTCTTGTAACCCTGGGATCTGGTCAAAACGTCTGTTGTTGATCAAGAAACTCCCTTGCCTTTCCACATTGGAAGATCAGTACCGATCTGACTGAGTAACGATAGCCTCGACCCGATCTATTGATGCATGCAACCTTCCATAGTTCATACTGAAGGCTGGTTCTCCTGTGCCAACAGCCCTGTGTAGAGCAAATATGTCAATCACAGTGTTCGTAAGTTCAAATTGTGCTCACGCAGCAAGTTTCGATGGATAGGAATCTAGGATCCTGCTCAAACGCATCTAATAATTTTAAGCAATTTAAGTAGTCTTCGTGCTGATTCAGACTTACCCATGAATCTCAGGAAGCACATATTCTGCTTTCCATCCAATCCTCAAATCAAACCCTGGGAACAAGCTGAGTTTTGACTTGTTTCTTATCTGAGAGACACCATCTCCCCCCAGGCAAGTAGAAAGCTTCCACTTCCATCCAGTTGCATTCAGATGATAATTGTGGCCAATACCAACCTGTGAACCATTGTTGTTAAATCTCATGCACAATCAAAGCCACATAACAAATTTCTCCAAGTCAAAGTGAACTTCAACCGGAGCATTTAATTTTAACTCATTACCATTTCTGAGTTCAGCCATGTTGATTATCAGATCATATCAGCTAGTGTAACCTCTCTACCTTAACATGTTTATGGCATATTGGCATCTATATTAGACACAGATGATTACAGCACACCTTTTGGAGGTGAGTAATAATGTTCAATCAGTGGCGGACCCAGGAATTGATTAAGACCAGGGCCAAATTTTAATAGCGAAATTATCAAGTTGAGTCTAAAAGATCATCTCTCACATCAATTCATTGAATTGTGCAACATGAACATGAGAGAAATAACATGTCAAAGTCTTGTTGCTCTTCGTTGCTGTGTTCATAAGAAACAAGGGCACATCTCTCTTACGTAAGCAAATGATCAGTAAATAATGTGGCTTAAAGAGACACAAGATGATATAAATGTTTCGGAATTCTTAGGTTTGAGTGTTTGATAGACTACACATAGGCTGGTTGGATGAAGATGATTGACCTGGAACTGGAATTGTGAAGTAAAAGCAATTCATGCAGTTTCGAATCGAAGTCAATCCAGGCACGGAGAGCATCCAATACTAAGTCGTAGTATATGGATTAAAACATCCAGACATCTATCTATTCTCGAGAATTCAAATACGTACATACATAAACACACGTGCAGTGAGTCAATGTATGCATTCTCCCTAGAACGTCCAGCTGATCTTCCGTGTCTGCCGCTCTCACAGCGGGTGCGCCATGTAGCGCTTCCAGACTTCCAGTCTAGGATCACCATCTTGAGGTCGAACAGCTTGTTATCCAGCACAACGCAGCAGGTCATGTGCACGATGAGCCACAACGACTAGGGCCAAGGCCCTACTGGCCCTAGGCCTGGGTCCGCCAATGTGTTCAATGGACTTCCTGGATAGGAAAATGGGCTATGCTCTATTCCTGATGAAGCACACGAATCTTTTCTGAACCATTTTCCCTGACCAATTTTTTGCTGCCATAGCATGCAATCCTTAATCATCAAATCACACACATAGGGAAGACTAGTATATCAACTAAACTTTCACCATGGAAATGTTTAAATTACTAAAGAGAGATATTAGACATCTATTCTTCATTTAGGTAGATTCATACTTCATGTAACAAGCAGGTATTAACACATTATTCTCACTTGTAATAAAACTTCATACATCCCAAGGATCAGTTCCTAAAGCGTAAGTAGTAGCTTATACTTTGTACAACAGTGATTATCCATAGATGGGATGTAAAAAGATATTTGCTTCAATCAACATTATTTTATTTATGCTATCAGAGCAGCAAACAAATAAGATTAAGGCTTTTACCAGTCTTCATCTTTTTTATTTCTAACTTGAACTTGCATTATGCACTAATGTAAGCATCAAATGCATAGTTTGTAGTCACACAATCACATTGAGCAATTATTCAATTAACATTGATGGGTGCACCATTAGATGCATGTTTCATGGACAATGTCAAATTATCTTGCACTTGTGGTTTTCTTACAACTAGCAGGATTCTGCACAAGGAAAGAACCTGTAGATTTAGAAACTTTGTGACTGGTATCTTCTTGGAAAGCAGCTGTATGTCGCCACTGATGGGCTTGTACTGGAATTTCCATTTCCGGTCGTAGTCTAGAGGCTTCAGTACTATCTTTGCCTCAAAGTCATTCACCTCAAGATTGTAGAACTGCAAAGACAATATATCATTACATTTTGACATCATGAAGCAGCAGAAACGAGTAACCACAGCACAGAGTAGTAAGAACCACTATGGGGACAACCCTATAATTTCTACATTGAGAAGATTTTCATCAGGTGAAGATTGTCCCCGCGTACAGGAGAGTCATGAAGCGGCTATTTCGAATGCACAATCATGGGGAGAATTTAGCATTTCCAAATCCAAAGAGCCTATGGGAAAATCAATTTCACTATTGGAAAGAAATGATTGGAAGCAATGGACAAACAAATCTATGAGTGACGAAAATTCGCATCCAGCACTCCAGGGTCTATGGCGAGGTTTAGAATTTGGTAGGGGTCCTCCGGAAGAGACCTCGAGGTTGAGGCCGACGCGGAGACCCTGGAGCTCCTTGCGGAACTTGAAGTGCAGCTCGGCCGGCACCACGTTGATCTTGTACAGCTCGTCCAGCGTCGCCGGCCCCTCCCCGACCCCGCCCTCCACCCCGCCGCCGCTTCCGGAGCTCGAGGCCATCGTGTGAGAGAGGGGCACCCTCTACTCTCGTCGGTGGATTACTGGATTTAGGCGGCGCAGCGAAGGCACGCCGCTTGGGGCGATGGAGCAGAGCGGGCCGCTGCCGGCCGTAATCAGGTGATGTGTCGATTTTTCAGCTCACACCCTCAAATCATCAGATACTGCATATAGGGGACGTTGCGCTCGCTAGAAATGTGAGCAAATATACCTTTTCTGGATTGGTTTCATCAGAGCAACTTATAAGAAAAATTGATAAAATTATCACTGTTTGGACGTTTGAAATAACTGCTCATCCAGGAAATTGTAAGCTTAAAATCTGAAGATAAATTTAATGAGCATATTCGGTTGGTCTTTTCTTAGCGTTGTTGTTATTGAATTGTATGATGTTTCGTGTCTTGAGATGGCAGCAGCAGCCATCGCAATAGTTAGCTTTAAGTACAGATGAACATGCTTTATCTAATAGTAATAGTAAATGGTTTTCTAAATAAAAAGCTCAATGAATTTTTTTTCCTATATTAAGGTATCTAAAGCCATCTCCAGTGAGAACTACAAACTATGATCCTACGTGGCAACATCTTGATTCAAGTTTTTGAGAGCATCGAATCATCGAAGGCAAGAGAGCAAGGGAAAAATAGATCCTATCTACTCATAGCGAATAAATAAATGATCTGATCCAACTTGCTAGCCTCCCAAACTTCCATCCCCGCTAATGTCATTGACAATCATAGTGCTACAATTGCCTCGCAACTCTGGATCTCAACTTTTGTAGGTGAAGTATTAAAGGAGGGCCAAACATCGAATGGAGAGCTATGGTGAAGCTTAGTTGGTGCCGCCCCACTATGGATCCATCTTTTTGGTGAAGAAAGCCCATAAGCAACATAGGATCTGAGCAACGAGGCCATAAAGCGATCAAAATATTTCAAGGCACTTCACATAGGCTAGACAAGGTCCGAAGGTGATCTTGCTCCTATGTAAGGGCTACTAAGTTGGCCAAACCAAGAAGAGAGCACTAGTTTGGTTTAATAGTGGGATTATTGGAGTCTGGAGATTGATAATAGTTTAGTTGGGACACCAAGTTATAGAAAAGTATGGCTCAGATAGTCTGGGTAGTTAGAGATGGCTAGGTAAGACTTAAAAGGGAGATCATCTAGTCGACAATATGCTAACCACTTCTCATATTTGATTGTTTGTAACATAAGGAGATATAGGTTCCTTAGGCCGTAACCCATCTAGTTGACTAGGGTTAAACTCGAGGGGTTACCAAGGGCTAGGTTTCTAGATTAGGTTTTGAGAGATCAAATGAACTTAGTGAGATAACAGGTTTAGAATCTCAACAAGGTTTAGCAAAAGATTTATCAAAGCTAGGTTCTGAATTGTTACGCATATTGCTGGAGAAAAATGAACCAATTTATAGGAGCTGATTCCTAGGCACATGTGGCTCTTTTTTTTGACAAATGTTTAAGACTCGCCATTGACGAATTAATCGGTGCCAATTCGTATGATCACTTTTCTCGTTATTTTTGTGTGTATAACACAAGTATTTATTTAAAATTTGGACTCTGTGGCCTCGTTTAGTTTCGAAAAGTTTTTGGCGAAAATGTCACATCGGATGTTTCATGTAATGTCGAAAGGGATTTTCGGATACTAACAAAAAAAACTAATTGCACAACTAGCCTGAAAACAGCGAGACGAATTTATTAAGACTAAGTAACTCGTCATTAGCAAAAGTGTTACTGTAGCACTTTAGTGTCAAATCACGGACTAATTAGGGTCATAACGTTCATCTCGCAATTTCCACGCAAACTGTGCAATTAATTTTTTTTATTTCATCTATATTTAGTACTTCATGCATGTACCGCAAATTTTACCGTAACACTTTTTGAATTCTGAATTTTAGAACTAAACGAGGCCTGTGTTAAAACCCTTCGTGCGATGAGTTGTATCCGTGCGATGGATTGTATCCGATGTGATGTTTCAAAATAAGATTTCGTATTTCCTGAATTTGAACTAGTTTGGCTTGTCGTTTTCGTAAGAAAAACCTCCGTATGAGAAAACCCTGCGCTTTCAGTCCATCTCCCTCCGTCCTCCGATGCGCATCACTGTGACGTCCATGCTGCCTCCCCGCATCCTGAGTCCATGACCGCCACCGCAGCCGCCGCCGCCCCCTCCTTCACGCACACGCTCCGACACCCCTTCCTACGCATTACCCGATGTTCCTCCGCCACGATACGCTCCTCCTCCTCCGCCTCCGCCTACCTCCTCACCACCCCCTACTCCGCCTCCTCCACTACGCCTTCAGCCCCGAGGCCCACCCGCCGCCGCAACACCCGGCGGCCCCGGCAGCGCCGCACGCCGCCGAGCTTTGGATCGCCAAGGCGCTCGCGTCAGCGGCCCTCTTTCGTCCGCACTGCCTCCCGGCCTTCCGCGGCCTCGCGGCCTCCCCGCTTGCTGCCGCGGCCGCAGTCCGGCTCGCGCCGTGCGCCGGCTCTGCCCTCCGCATCTTCTCCGCCCTGCACTCCCCGCCGCTCTCTGTACCCCCTTCTGAGCAATCCTACAGCCACGTTATCGCGTCGCTGTGCCGGTCTGGTCGTCACAGGGACGCACTCAAGCTGTTCGACCAAATGACGGATCAGTCGGGGTACTTACCCGATGCAGCGTTCTTCTCGTTCGTGGCCGTCTCCTGCACCAATGCCGGCCTTCTTGATGCTGCGGCGACTTTGCTCACGAAGGGCTCCCGGTTTGGTTGCCGCATTGAGCCGTATGCATATAACAACCTCTTGAACTCGTTAATTGCCCGTGGCCATGCGCAGGATGCTGTTGCTTTGTTTGAGAGCTGGATTCAGGATGGGCTGTATTCTCCCGATGCCTGGAGTTTTAATGTTGTCATTAAGGGGGTGTGTCGAGTGGGGAATTTCCAGAAGGCACTTGAGTTAGTGGAAAGGATGACTGAGTTTGGGTGTTCTCCGGATACCATCACACACAATATTCTTGTTGATGGGCTATGCAGGGCGAAGCAGGTGAACAGGGGCCATGAGGTATTGAGGAGGCTCCAGAGGGATGGTGTTTGCATGCCCAATGTTGTGACATACACCTCGGTCATATCAGGTTATTGTAAGGCTGGCAGGATGAAGGATGCGTTGTCAGTATATAATGGCATGCTTGAATCTGGAACAAAGCCCAACACGGTCACATACAATGTGCTTATTAATGGATATGGGAAGGCTTCGGACATGGAATCTGCAGTGAGAATGTATCGGCAGCTGATTCTCCGTCGCTGCCCTCCCGACGTTGTGACATTTAGTTCTTTGATTGATGGATATTGTCGGTGTGGACAGCTTGATGATGCCATGAGGATTTGGAAGGAGATGGGTCAGCATCATATTCAACCAAATGTGTACACCTTCTCCATCATAATACACTCACTTTGTAAGCAGAACAGATCAGCAGAAGCTCTTGGTTTTCTAAGGGAATTGAATATGCGAGCAGACATTGCTCCACAGACGTTTATATATAACCCGGTCATTGATATACTGTGCAAGGGAGGAAAGGTGGATGAAGCAAACTTGATAGTAACAGACATGGAAGAGAAAGGGTGTCATCCTGACAAGTATACATATACTATTCTAATAATTGGGCACTGTATGAAGGGTAGGATAGCAGAGGCAATCACCCTTTTCCACAAAATGGTGGAAACTGGGTGTCGCCCTGACAATATTACAGTTAATTCTTTTATTAGTTGTGTTTTGAAGGCTGGGATGCCTAATGAGGTAGATCAAATAATGCTTATTGCTTCAGGTCATGCTTCAGCTAGTCAGAAAGTTCCTTCTCACCAGAGTCAAAGACTAGATATTTCAGTTGCTGTATAGTTGAATTGTGCTAAAATAAAGAATGTAGGGAAGAGCACCTGAGCTGTCTCAGGTGCTTATTGCTGCATAGAACTGGGACTTCTCTAGATGAGAACAACGAGGCATGGTGAGTTTTCTTCTATTTTTATCAGTTGCCTCCTGCGTGGTACCTATACTAGATTGTACATTTTTTTTGAACTATCTCTATCTCCATTCTAACTCAAAATTACCTAATCATTGCTCTGGTTAGATTTAATAGCTTGACAGCATGCTTAATGCCCTCCCTACATTTTGGTACATCACAAATATAGTAACAATAACATGTTTAGTCTGAGAGAAATGCTGGGTCTAATAGCCTGATTGTATATGGACAAATTGTGGGCAAGGTTTTACTACACTGGTCATGATGTGATCATTTCTAAGTTAAAGACCTAACTGGCATAAGTCCTTAGTTTGTTAACATACTTCATCATGTAAATCCCTCATTCCCACTCCAGTTTTATGTAATAAAACACTACTGAAGATTGGAAGGCATTGTGCTTCTATCTTAACTTTTTTTTTTTTGGTTTTTTGTAGGACATTCATCTAAAGAAACTCAGGTGTGAATATTGAGACATTGGTTGCACCAAGGCTACCTAACTATCAAAAAGTAGTCAAACCAAGTTGGTGCTGTGTAAGAATGATAAAGGTAAGCTATTTGGTGCACTGCACATTCAGTGAAGTGATTTGCTGAGTCCCATAAAGAGGAGTCAAACAAGTGTCCATAGTGCTGCCCTGCTGCAGTGGTGCTACAAAACTTGCACACATAAATGCTGGACACGCTCCTCTTAAACATCATATCCAAGCATATGCTCTGTCAGTCGCTTTGGCCTTTTGCCAAGATTCAAGAGCAGCTACATTTGGGAGATTGTTAACTGGATAAGATTGAAATAGCAAATGAGAATCCATTGTTTGAAGAATTGGATGGAAGTAGATTTACTCTCTAGCAGTGGTACTTCAGTTGTATTCTTTCTTTAGAAGACTCAATGCTTGAAGAATTGGATGGAAGTAATTTACTCTCTAGCAGAGGTACTTCATTTGTATTCTTTCTTCTCTGTGTATTGTACTGTTCATCCCCATATAGATTTTTTTGTAGGAAAGGGTATGCAGTAGCAGTATGCACATTGTCGTTCATCCTTCATGTCTACACAAGCCTGACTATACAGTTTTTGCTAGCTTATGTCTACACAAGCTTGACTATACAGTTTTTCCATTGCAATTTTAAACCTGCCTTTAAGGTGCTGAGTATCCAGTTTCTAGTTTTCCAAACATAATCTACAGTCTGTTGAGGAGCTTAGCGGACTGTCCTAGGAACTGGAATCACTAAGTCAAGGAAGGACTTCTATTTCTTCATGAAAGTTGCACATTTGCTTGTCTACTAGGCCTCCAAAATCACACTTTTTATCTTTTTGGGAGGATTTAAGTTGGTCTCAGAATTAAAATTAATTTTAAGTTGTTCAAATGAAGTCCAATTTAAGGCAGTAACATTCTTCATAATTTCAATTACTAAGTCAAGACATTTCCCATCCTTTCTCTGTTTTCGCTGCTTAAGAGATATCACTTCATTGGACTTTTTAGACACCCACAATCCATGGCCATGGCCCAATCGATCCAGATTTCTGGTGACTGGTACAATGTACACATTTAGTTACTTTATTCACAATTCATGAAAATTGCAATTCTTGTGTATTGAATTATATTAAGTACCAGGTACTATGTAACATTGGAATAGGGATGCTCTATGCTGCTGTACATTTAGTCAGTCAGCCACATCTCTCTGTTTATTAAAAAGATAATAAAGTGGCAGCGAAAGTTAGGCTCATATCATCAGCTGGCCTCTGAATGTTATTCCATGTGGGTCATACAGTCATTATGATGGTGCCAGCATGTGTCTATTTCTTGAAGATGAAAGTAGGTTGCAAGATCAGTGCTATTGAACATTTTTCTACTCTTATAAACTAGAGCAAATTTGCTAATTCATTCTATCAGCATCTGGTGGATTCTCCATGTATGTTGTCAAGAATTGCCATCACCCCAATGATGAAAGCTTGGTCATATCCTGACTGCACTTCCACATGGTAGAAGTCTTTGCCTCCTATCAGCTCTTTCATACCCATCTGCAGAACAAATACTATGTCTTAGATCAAATCCCTCTGACACTGAAATGCTGGTGGCATGAATGTAATGCTGCCTGTAAACTTCTACACTTTCATTTAAGTACTTGCATACACATGTACATAACAGGGTAGCACTATCTCTAGTAGACTTTATTATTTTCTGTGTTAATCATGACCTGGATCGGCTTGTGTATGCCTTTAATTAGTGACAACAAAAGGAATCTGCAAAGAGAATGTACTACAAAAGCAGAGATGTAGGGGATTATAAAGGCGCTGCATACCTGGGCTACTATTTTTCTGGTGCAATCAACTATTGTACAGTCTCTATCTGCAAAAGATCCACCAATTTCGAAATCCCAATTTTTGCAATTCCTCTTGGGTTCAATATGAATTCTAATCGGAGCACCTTGTGCTGTGCATGATTTTGGATCAGTTAGGCTAAAAACCAACTTGTTTTTTCCTTGGTAATCCATGGAGTATCCATTCCATTTGTTCCTTGTGCTTAGCGCCTGGACAATTCCTCCCTGCGGTGTAGAGTATTGATATGGTGAGCACACAAAAAAAACCCAGAGGAGATGAAGACATTGTAGGGCAAATATGTCATATGTGTTTTTGACAAGTAATCTTTCTGCCATTTCTCAAGAAAAAGTTCTGCATCCTTGTTATTTTGTTCTCTAAGAGGTAGTCTCATTATCATAAATGGGAGCTGAAACAGAAAAGGAATTCCCACATCTCCACAAAATTTAAGAGCTACCCTATCCAAGCAAAGTGTGAAATAATGTAAAAAAGCTCATAGGAATTATATCAACTTAATAGAGCTACAGTTATGGACCGATCAATTAACTTTTGTTCAAGTGAAACACTCAGAATCATGGAAAATCAAGAAATCATGCACCTTTGTCCAGGGGTTACTATTTTGCAGTTATGATCCGTTACCTTTTTAGAGATGAATAGTATTGGTTCTCCTTCACCATCTTTGACCATAAGCTCTCCCTTGGATCCAAGTATTCCACAACCATCTACGACGAATACAATGTTATGACTGAGGTCAGTAACAACAAAACCACCACCATTCACTACAGTAGGTCTCCTCCTTATCATCAGCATTGTTGGAGTGCCTGAGCAAAAAATCTTGCTAACTACAGGAATGCTCTTGTCCATTTTGCTTGATGCTGGTCACAGATTGGAGAGAGAGATTACTTGTATCTGAACCCCTGTTTCTGTTTGTCTACCCTGCCTCTACCAAGTTCTGTGGCCAGCAGGCGAGTACTTATATTGGAGCAATGGATGATTGTTTCAAACAAGACAGTCTCCCAAGCCGAGAAGCAACGAGGAGAGTTCAGTAGGTTGGTGTGGTTCAAGAGTCTACAATGGAAAGTCACTGCAAGAACCTTTTCTTGCAAGTTGGACAAAAGCCCTGCATAAATTAATTGCAGAAAAACTGTTCTGGTTTAATATAGTTTTGTCTAACTTTCACAAAGCAGCATCTGTCTGGTGGCCTTGCTCAGAAGTTTCTCCTTGCTCATTTGTATCTCTCTCTTCTGTGAGTGCTTCTTATGCACATTCTAACTGAGGTTGTAACCATTTTTTATTCTTTTCATCTCAAGCTGCTTGTAATGTCTAAAATATGGAGCACATGGCATTTTTGGATGATAATAATTTTAGCAGAACATAGAGAATTTGTCACTGGCACTGTTTCTTATATTACATATACTTTTATCTTAATGAAGTTAGCCTTGTGTAATCCATGCTTACGGAAAGGTACCTATGGTGTCTTGGCTCTGCACACATTCTCTCTTTACATGCTACTATTCTTTGTAACCTAGGTGATCGATAACTTCTTTTTTTCTGTTCAACTAATAAGCTTTCATATTGCGCATGAATCCATAAAAATGTTCTGTTCAGCAATTGAACATATGTCATCATAATTGGCAATATAAAGCATTACATATGTAGCAAACATGTTGATTAGCATGGAAGCAGTTATATATTGTGTGGTAAGCTGAAAGAAGAGACGACATTGGAGGAAAGGTATTGAGAACAGGCCACCTGATTTTGCTAGCCTATCCAATTTAGCAAAGCGTGTTTGATCAAGCTATTAACCTATTCAAGGAAAAATGCAAGGTACCAAATGAAACAGGTGAAGAATAGCTTTACCAACAGCGAAATGAAGGCTTGGCATCTTGTTAGCATGTCATATGGTAGGTAGTAGGTACCCATTGTATTCCTGTATTTTGTGCATTTCATGAGAGTTTGTCTCTTTTTGATCTGCACCTTTGAGTGCAACTATTATGAACTTTAAGTGTGCAAGCAATTTAAATTCTGAAATTTTACTGAACCTAGACTTTGTTTTTTTTTTTGCCATTCCACTAGTTAGTTTAGTGTGTTTAGAGCAAACTTTTAGCTCATTGTTGTTTGCACATTATATCCTTTTTCTTTTTCTTTTCTTTGTTCTAAAGACCGACATCTCTTGACGGTCCCTTTCATGCAATCAATGATGCTGGCTGGATGTGCTGAATCTTAGGATCCTTGATTTTTGAGGCACTTAGCAAGAAAAAAGTGCACCACCTATTCTTGATGCGAATACAATTTGTGTTGAAAATTCTGCCACTGGTGTTTTCTGGTGGTCTGTAAAGGCTTCCTTTCTGAGGCTTAGAAAAAATCCTTGATTTTCCAATATTCTCGTCCTTCACTGGTGATTGGTGGCGGACTATTATTGAGATGCTGCGAAAAAAAATAAGTGGCAAATTATTCTCTTTCTGTAAACCCAACCACTACTGGCACACCAGTTCTGGAATTTTTCAATGTGCCAAGCTGCATGCCCCCGATATTCTGACTTGGTTAATAAATTGGCCATGTTGTTGCCGAACAGTCGAGCAAACATTAGCTAGAGCCGTGGGCTTTTGTTGCAACGTCTAATATAGCTTTGATACAAGATGCCTGACCTAAAGGATTCTCTTGCCTAACCCTACTGTTCATCTGTGGCCAGGGAAAGTTGAAACCGTAGCATTGTGGGACATCGTCAAACATTTCTGGCAAACAAAGTCTTCGGCAGTTAACAAAGGGTGTGTTGACATGTTCACTGGGCGCAAGAGGAATCGCCGGTGAGCTCTTCCCATCCCACTGAACCTTTGGGACTAAGCAATCACCTGCTAAAGGAAACTTGACTCCATCATCACGTCTCTCTGCGGAATGCAGTTTTCTGTAGCTGGGAGCCGTGAGCCCGTGAGCATAACTTTAGTTCTTTCTTGACCTGTGGTAGATGGAGCTACTGTTCGTTGCAGCGAAAATTCTGGTCGCAGATGCAAAGTGGACGGAAGATTCACAAAGTTTCGGTGGAGACTTGGGCTAACACATTCTAGCTTTTTTATTGTAGCCTCAAGACCTTTTGATTACATAGGCCATGTTTAGATGTCCGATTCGGACGGTCCCGATTCACTGTACTGTACTGTAGCAATTTTGTTTTTATTTGATAATAATTGTCCAAACATTGATTAATTAGGCTTAAAATATTCGTCTCGCAAAGTACAACAAAACTGTGCAATTAGTTTTTAATTTCATCTACATTTAATATTCTATATATGTGTCAATATTTTGATGTGATAAGGAATCTTTTTTTTTTATAGTGGAATTTGAGGGTGAATTTGGGTACCTAACCAAGGCCATAAACTATGTATGATGATTGATGCTCGGAGAAATGGGTGGTTGGGCGCGTGAGTTGCAATAGTTTTGTTGGGCGAGGTCGTATCCTTGACCATCGGACAATGCGTGTAGTATTTGTGAGATGGGGAATGTACGGAGGCGACGTGAGAATCCGCCGCGGCGTTCGGCAGTGGATTGATGAATCGGAGAGTCCTGGTCTTCCTGAATTTATGTAATATTCTTTTAACTGCTTTTAAATTTAGGGGAGTAGCTATAGTAGAGCAAGGCCAATAAGCTAGGCTTATAGCTAAGCCATGATACTTGGAGACGATCTGTAGAGTAGTTGTACAACAGCAGGAGAAAGAAAGCATATAGCAGCATCATTTTTTATTGTATAGTAAGACGAAAAAAGGTGTGGTTCCATGCTGCTCATTGGAGGTCACACCCAGTTCATGCATGCAAGCATTGGTAGCTGTGTAAGTGACCGGCGCCCTGACTTGCGCCAAGCACTCTCTCTCTCCAGAGTTGTTTCTCCTCCATGTCAGATTTTGCTGAGTTGTCTTGGCTATAAGCCAAGCTGACGTGGCTTATTATACCTGCTCGCAAAAGCGTCTATTTCTTTGAGCATTTTTGGGCGACGAACACCAACCGTTGGATATCAAATGTTCCCTAATATTTCTTCCTCCTCTAGACTAGACTGTTGCTCGTCTTCTCTCAATGCCCCTGCTTACTGCCCTCATCTAACTCTGGTTGTGCCTCCCTTCTTCCCCCCTCGACGAGGTGCTCGCTACTGTCCCGCCACCGTCACATTCGCCCTGACTATTCCCATCTGAATGTCCGCCGCCACCCACAGTCGGCGGCTCTCGTTGCCTCACTACCCTACCCTTAAAACGTCACCACCGACGGGTCTGCATGCCAATCCTAGCCCGTTTTTATGTCTGATAGCCACGAAGCCCATTCCTCGGCAACCCTCCTCCCCTAGCTCTGGCCACTAATGCAAATGTTGTGTGATTTGAGTGTCACCTGAAATCTATGCCAATTCGGTGAACTAAGGAAATGAGTAATTCTAGCTATTGGATTCTTGCATGTAGAGATGGGAATGGATCACGTCCACCTATTGGGTATTTGACCCAAGGCACAAAAGAAAAGCCAATGAATCATAGGTGCCAGTCTGAAAGTATGAAATGGGTCGATACGCGGCGAAGCCCCCCTGTCGAGGAGCTATTGTTGGTGCAGGCTTCGCCTTATGTAGCCCCCTGTTCGCCTTTCGCCGTCCCCACGTTTGGTTACCACTGCGGGCGTGGGCCGTTTTGCTGTGTCACGTATTTGCATACCATTTCGCCGTGTCACTCTTGCCTCATGTTAGCTGCAGGTAGTTGCCAGGTCCTCTCTAATCGACAGGTGGGAAGTGAATACCGGATGGTTCTCCGACGGAAGGGAGGCGAAATGGTGCAACAGGGTCGAGGCGGCACTAGAGCGACCCACGACGAAAGGGAAGCAGGCAAAAAGAGCATTCTCCGGACAAGGAGAGCCAGCGACGATGCCAAAAAGAGGGAAAGACCAACTGGGTCCCACGCACCAGGCAGTAGTTAGGCGCCTTCGGAGGGAGGTGGGACTGCTTGACAAAATTGCCCTTGCACTTAGAGAATCTGTGTTGGATCTAGGGTAGATGCGAGGCCAATTCGATCCTATATAATATTCACGGACGTATGTAAATAGTGCTCTCAAGGATCTTTGTAAGGGATGATAAAAAACAATTCCCGTTGCACCTGAAAGGGAGCTTTGCGCTGCCCTCTTTTGCCACTCCTTCACCATTGTTTCCCTATCCTTCAGCTCGCTGGTCAGGTTCGACGATTCACCCCGACTCGAAGACTTCGGTCTGAGAGCAACACGCAAATTTGATATAGCAAGTGCATATGGGGTTAATTTAGTCGCTAATAACTTCATGCCAGCGACAAAGTTCATAAATTGCATCATGCAAGTCAGTCATACGAAAGCATGTATGTGTATACATACTATTTGTGTACTTGTGCATTCTATACTATTCGTACGTCTCTCTACCGCACGTAGAATTAATCAGATCACACTACATCACAACACCGGGATTGGTGATGAACAATCTGACACTAAAGGCGGATATAGCGACAGACGATTTGTCGCTAAAAAGTTATAGTGACAAACTTACGCAGACTAATGTTTTGATAGAGCTCCCATGTATATAAACCATTCCCATTTATTATTACCATATACATACACTCATTGGGCTTTGTACAGGCTAGATTTTGAAAGGCGAACGTGAACGTGATAGTGGCTATACCAGGGAGTTGAAAGAATTTTCCCAAAAGCGCGTTGCGTGATACGTGCCCTAAGTGCTGCGCGCTGGTGGATCACACATAGTAGCAGTAGCCGAGCAGCCAACGCGCGTGGCGTGATACGTGTCCTAAGTGGCGTCTTCATGATCATCAAGAAGAAGGCGCGGAACTCGTTGAGGTCAGGGCTATGCCGTCCGCGCCGGCAATGCCCAATGGAAGCCGCGCACGAGTGCCGTGAGGATGCACCCTACGCGAACCATGCCGAGGTCTACGCCCGGACAATACCTTCGCCCGGCTCCGAACGGCACCATCCTGATCTCCTTGGGCCCTGGCACGGGGCTCACTCCCTCAGCCTCGCCACCCGCGAGGAACCTCTCCTGACGGAATTCGTCAGGGTCTGTCCACACCTTGCTGTTCCTCCCGATCTTGTGTATGTCCGTTATGACGACCGCTGGCATGGCGTCGTCTGGTGCCGCCGGTGTTCCAGCGATCGCCGCGTCCTTGGCACTGACATCGCGCGCCATAATGGGCACCGGTGGATGTAGCCGGAGGCTCTCCAGCATCACGGCCCGCAGGTATGGTAGACGATGGAGTCGCTCCGCGGAGACGACGATGCCATTGTAGTCCTGCTGGATGCCGGTGATCTCACGGTGCAGCTTCTTCTGGACCTCCGAGTCGATGACGAGGTGGGCAAGTGTCCACTCCACACATGACACCACCGACTCGGTGTTCGTGCCAAGAAATTCAAACACACTACTGGGAACGCCCTCTTTGCCGACAGCTTGAAGCTGTCGGTGAAGGCCTTAATCCTGTCGGCAAATGCTTTGCCGACAGGGTTTGTCTTATCCTGTCGGCAAAGCCCTGTCGGCGAAGTTATTGTCGGCAAAGGTCTCTTTCCCGACAGGCATGTTTGGTCTGTCGGCGTTGCTTCGCCGACAGCCACGTGTTCAGTCGGCGAAGGAAACTGCGCCGTCAAGACGGCTGCCGTCTCCTTCGCCGACAGCCACCTGTAGGCTGTCGGCAAAGGCTTCGCCGACAGCCTCTGTTACTGTCGGCAAAGGCTTTGCCGACAGTACTTCTGGGCTGTCGGCAAAGGCTTTGCCGACAGTACCTTCCGGGGCTGTCGGCAAAGGCTTTACCGACAGTACCTTCCGGGGCTGTCGGCAAAGGCTTCGCCGACAGCCTCTGTTACTGTCGGCAAAGGATTTGCCGACAGTACTCCTAGACTGTCGGGAAAGGCTTTGCCGACAGTAACAGCCGAGGCTGTCGGCAAATCCTATGGCAGATGCTGTCGGCAAAGAAAGGCTATCGGCAAAGCTGGCATTCTCGCTGGGAAAATGCCCAGCTTTGCCGACAGCATTGGCCTATGCTGTCGGCAAAGCTGGGCAATATTTTTTTTTCTTTTGTGTTTTGCTGTTTTCTTGCATTTAAACCACATTTATCGCATATATATACCACAGAACCACATTTATTCACAACAATATAGCATATGAACCACATTTGTGCATCGAATTCGGTCTCAACGTGAATCCACACATCAACGCCGTCAAATCCATCGATACATGTCCAGAATACACATAACGTCGCGAAACGAGTATATACATGTCCAACATACACATAGGATGTCTAAAAGTTCATCAGTACTGGTCCAGGGGTCTAACAATCATTGCTACTAGTCCAGAAGAGGGAGGCAAAGGTACCTAGCTCGTGGCGCCGTCCCCAGGAGTCTCAGAGCCCCTACCTTGGTCCGACGGAGACCACCCTGGCTGCGGCTGAGTCCACCCTGGCTGCAGCTGTGTCCACCCTGACTGCGGCGCCGCCTCGTACTGCCAGTAGGGCGGCCGAGGCCCCTGCTGCGTCGGCGCCTGCGGCCACGAGGAGTAGCCCTGCGACTGTGGAGGAGGAGGCCACACATACTGCTGCGTGGGGTACGTCGGGTGCGCTGGCCAGGTGTGCTGTGGAGAAGGACCCAGTGGAGGGCTAGCACCTGGAGTCGGGTTCGAACCCGCCGACGGAGCCTGCACAAAGGCCAAGTGATGTAATTAGTACCTGCAGGATGGCCGCACAAACTAAAGCAACAGGCAATATACTCACCGGACCAGGTACAGGAGCAGGCACTGGGAGTGGTGGTTCGGCGAAGAGCGAGGGAGGAAGCTCCTGCGTGCCCGGGAGCTGGGACCGGACGAAGCCGGCTAGGTCCGCCAACTGACGCTGGTAGAACTGCGTCACTGCCGCCAGCTGCTGCTGGTGGGCCGTGTTCTGGGCCTCCTGGTGGGCCTGCAGCTGTTGGAACCTGGCCTGCAATATTAAACCCGCATGGTTGATGGTATGTGAAGCCAAGGTGGATCGTGTGTGAAACGAGTGAACGACGAATGAAACCGCACTTACCTCCATCTGCGTCAACATCTGGGCGGTGCTCGGCCGTCGGGGCGCTATGGGGATGTCGGAGGAGCTACTGGACCCGGCCCGTCGAATCTCCCTCAGCGTGGGAGTAGTGGTCGGGTCGATGGCGCTGTTGGCCATCCAGTAGGAGCCGTGCTGCTTCCCTCCTCCCAACCTCATCACGAGCTCCGTGTCCAGGGGCTCTTGGGTGGGGTCCTTGTCCTCCCCATGGCGCCGGCGAAACACGGCGATGTACTCGGCGAGCTTGGGCTGGACGTTCGCGTTGGTGTACGCGTCCGGCCCGTCCTCCGGGTCGTACCTGTTGTCCGGATCCGTCGCTTTGCCCTTGTGAGAAAGGGCGTACCCCACCACCTCGTTGATCTCCTCCCCACCATGCGCCCCCGACTGCGAGGAAAACACAAACATGGTTACAGGTAAATAGATTGAGCGCTACAATAAATAGATCAACAGAAGCATACCCATGCGTCCATGAACTGCGGGAGGGACCGGTTCCCTTGGTGGTGTGCTACCCCTGCATTGTTCAAGCGGCGCCCTCGACGCTCGTTTTTCTCCTGGTAGCACGCGTCCGATCTCCTGTAGCGCACAATGGCCTCCCAGCATGCCGGGTCCTTGTCGCACCACGCCGGCATCCACTAAGAAACATCAAGTATTTGACATGTCAGAAGATGAATTGAATGTTTCACGGAAGGAATGAGAACGAATGTTTCCAACTTAATTACCCGCAAGTACTCCTCCTCGGTGAGGTCGGTCTCCCTCTGGAGGATTATCTCCTGCCTGACTCGATCCTTCTTGATCACCTCGCCAAGCACGTTGGCGTAGTGGCTGATGACACACTGGATGCGCGCCTCGTGGTACATGTCCTTGAGACGTCCGTGGCAGACGTTCTCCTGCACTATCGCCGCATTCTCCTCTTTCCCATCCGCGCACTTGAAGAACTCCTGCACACAGACATCATGTATCATTTCATTGTTTCAAGAACGTCCAACGAATGTGTAGTATTGAGAAATGTGTTGCGATGAAAACACTCACCCAAAACTCCCTCTTGATCTTCTCTGCAAGGCTCCCGCCTTCGGGGACGGTGACCAGGTAGAAGTGGTCCCACTTCATGGGCGGCTTTCGCTCACCCTTGATGGTGACCAAGCCAGGGTAGTACTCCCTAATCAGCAGGCCCTGGATGCCATTAACATGGCGTGAACCGCGCGCCCCGTTCGGAAACTTCCAGCTCCTGCACGAGTCATTAACAACAATTGTTAGTCTGCAGTTCGGTTTTCAACATGCCATATGAACAAGTAGTGAAAACGACAATGGTTACTTACGTCTTGGCGACGGGTGTGATCACCGTGCGCTGGTGGGGTAGCGGCCGTCGGGCAGGGAGCGTCGAGGGCCCGCGCTGGTAGGGCTTCCTCAAACCTGAGGAAGGCCCCCCGTCGTCGTGGCCCCCGTCGTCGTCGTCGTCGTCGCCGCCGCCGCCGCCGCTGCCACCGTCCCCGGTCGTCGACGTCGTCGTCAACGTCTCGAACTCTAGCCTCCTCGTCGACCGGAGACGCTCACTGGAGGGCTCCTCCTCCCTACCGGCCGGCTCCTCCACGTCCTGCTCCTCCCGGTGGCCGGCGCCGGGAACGCCGTAGAGCGAGCGGCAGCTCCGTTTCGGCCTTCCGCCTGGCATTTTGTCGAGTGCCTGCAATGACAAAGATGATTAAAACAGTTAGTATAAATAAATGACAAGTAGTTGTAAATAAAGAAACATAATTGCAAGGTGATAATAATAAAAATATAGTATTACGTGGAGGCGACATTATCTCCGCGTATGGCAATACAACCGGTGCGTATGGCAACATATATATAGGCACGCAGTCGCAGTGGCTATGATTCTTCAGGAAAAAAATAGAAAATGCCAGATTCATGACAAAAGATGGTTTGTTGTTCATGTAAATTCAGTATAGCTATAAGCAATACGAAACTAAAGATGGAAATATGATAGTCAATTTGGGGGGACTATTTAGAAATGAGGTACAAACCTGTAAACTATTGGGATGAAACATCTACTTCATACCATTACAAACAGGCATCAGGCAATAACAGTGTAGTTTATTATGCATACCAGCATATTGGGATACAAGAACCAACTGTTCGATAAATATGAACAGGGAAAATAACAGTGTAGTTTATTATGCCTCTAAGCCCTGAATTTATTATATTTGTATCTCTCAAATGGTGGTGTGATGTCTGGACTTGAAATTTTGTGTGGCATCATATAATAATAACTTTATCTATACATGGTGAAGTCTTCCAAGATTTTTTAAAAAATTTAGATGGGAGTTTTTTAAGTTTTCACCAGATATGCTCTCTATATATAAATACGTGTCACCGCAAGGTCATAATGTTCTATTTTAAATTATACCATCCACGTGTACACAACTTAAAAATAAATGTCCAAGG
The DNA here is from genome assembly GCA_038087645.1 of Saccharum hybrid cultivar R570. Lineage (NCBI taxonomy): Eukaryota > Viridiplantae > Streptophyta > Magnoliopsida > Poales > Poaceae > Saccharum > Saccharum hybrid cultivar. Next base: position 1,601,669 of record JAQSUU010000563.1, on the reverse strand, counting down.
TGCACGGGCTTATAGAATGGCAGTCTATTAGTTCCCAGTTTATATATAAAAGATATAAGTCTAATAAATGAAGCTTATGATATAAGTCCCCGATCAGTCTTGCACAAACATAAGAAAAGAACACAGAAGTGGAATGAAAGCTTGTTCTTTATTTCTAAAACCAAAAGAAGATAGTAATGGATATATTTCAAAGCAGTGATTATAAAGGTTCTGGAGCTTACGATGCAGCAACCGTAGTAGCAGGAGCAGCCTGAGGCTGCGCACTTGGAGGTGCCCTGTGGAAGACAGTAACAATGGCATAAGAGAAGCCATAGGGTCACCACAAAAGATGAAGGGGAAAAGATGGCTCACGTTTCAGCTGTGGCAACAGGAGCTTGTGTAGGTATTCTTGCAACTGATGTAGCAGGGGCCACAGGGGCTACAGGTGCAGCAGGTTGGACCTATTGCAAAGTTAATAAGAGACCAAAATATAAGAAAACAGTTGGTAACAATAATGCCAAAACAAAATACAAGGTATTATATCATCATATGTGTTATACAGCACATACTTGTTAGTTTGTATGCAAAAACAACTTAAATTGATTATGTACATATAAGGTGCTCAGGCACAAGTACCAAAAAGGGATTAAATTTGATCATTGCTCCCACTTTTTTTTTTGCCGTTAGGTACATTTGGTGACTGGAATCATAGACAAAACTAAATCTGCTAATTCATATCCCGAAGTATACCAGGATACGAGTCATATGACACATGAGAACACTAATGATATGCCAATTCATATCCCACACAAGACAGACCAAATTTTGAGTGCAATTCAGTTTTACAGCTCACCATTGCAACCCTGAAGAAGAACACTACCGAAATACAAAAATAACTACATATATGCCAAAACTAACCGGAGTTGCAGGAGCTTTTGCAGCAGTAGCGGTAGAAGCTCCACTTTTGCAGCAGTAGCAATAACCTGTTCAGGCATCAGGCAATATGCTGGTATTAGCAAACAGCAAGTACGTTTTAATCATGATTTCTCCATAAGTTCCTTTCCGAAACATTAAATTATGAAATTGGCTCGAGGCGTACGCATCATTTGCATACGACTAGACCCTGCAGAACTTGTATTAGCCTATACTACCACATACAGTCTCCAACCAACTTCTCATTGAAAATAACTACAATAAGAACCTAGCCTCACACCCAGAATAGCAAGAATTCCACATTTACTGATTATCCTCTGAGAGAACACCAAACGAACATGACAGCGAATATATCCAGAAGAACCCAACTAAGCACTGACAGCGACACGGGGACCTTTGTTGTTCATATTTCCATCTTTAGTACAAAGGTTAGTTTGTACCTTTGCTGATGGTTTGTTACATAAATCAAAGGCTTTGTATTGCAGTTCAATCTTGTCCTGGTAATCCCCAGTATACTATTTCTAGAATCATCCTACCCCTGAGTCATCCTAATGCAAAATCCTTTTAAAGGAAACATATTACAAACTAGTGTAATACATGGAGATATAGCAGAACATACTCCATTGATTCATTGATTCTCCCTTTGCTGCCTGCATTTTCTCCTTTCTTTGCCATCAGCATGAATTATATGTAGGGTTTATATATAACATTATTATAGCTTGCTTTCCAGATAGTGATGCAAATGGGAGTTGACCTTTTCACTGCTGAATACCTAAGACGGCTGCAGGCCGCTCCTCCTTCGCTGATTTTTTGGTGCTCTATTTGCCATGTGCTTCACTATTGCCAGCCACCTTTTTTTTTTGCGCGACTATCCACGTCTATCTGGTCACCTGAGATGATGGCCTAACTTCTTCTACCCATCTTGTTCGAGAAAACCCAGATATGCTAATTAGGACTACAACACTACTTTGTTAATTTTGATGCACCTCATTTTGGCTCAGGAGCTTCATTCCTACCATTCTAATTTCTTACTTCAGACCCCTTGCATATTTCAGTGCACCGTGCAACCTTAAAATTCAAAGTGACATGCTCTGACTACTGTGGACCATATAACGTTGCGAGATTGGCAGGTGACAACAGTGTATGGTGATGTATAGCCTGTGATGAAAATGATATCCCAAATAACTTGGGATATAGACTAGGCTCCTGATCTGTTTTTGAAGGTGCATATCATGTTCATGGTGTTATTTATATGAACCGATCATACATCTATTTACCATGTGGCATGCTATCCTGATTTCTGTCAAGTGCTGTCGCTTTTGAAGGCTGCCACAGCATTCTCTCCCCTTCTGCCTATATCCATTGCTTTTTGTATATGTTTCCATTTTTTAAAAGTATGGTGTTTATAACCTCACTGCAAAAGATCAAATGATGCCATTTTGTTAATTTTTGAAGCTGGCTCGCTTTTTCTTCCCTCCTTTGCTGATAATTAAAGAGAAGAGAAATCCTTTCATGTATTGAAGAAAAACAGATTAGCGATAAGAAGCCTGTGTTGAACTCCATTTAACGTGCTTCCATTTAGGTTTATTCTTGCTTTCTTCAATTGTGTGCTTTCCATTGATTATTCCGATGTTAGGCAAATCAAGTATGCAAGTTCTGTTAATGGCAAAGTCGTCGTTGCTATGGGTCAGTCTGGATCAGTGACAAACCCTTAAAGTATGCATCAAGAGTTTCCTATAGGAACTGGTAATGGAACCAAAGATGACCCAGCAATGTGCCAATCATTTTTGTAGCCATCATGATATTGTTTGCACTGAATTAATTTAATGTATTTTACACTAAAATCTTTTAAGATTTTACCTCCCTGAGATAGCATGCAGCATGCACGTGTTTCATAATTAAGGTAGATGATCAACCTAGCCTGTTTTGCACTTAAATTTTTGGCACCGCAACACGTGTGTCATAATCTATATGGAGCGCTATTGTAGTTAATATAATTTTTTCGCAGTTAACAGTTTGCTTGGTCAGTACTAATCTGTAGTTATTCTATCTATTACCAGGTTTATTCTATTGGTATTAGGTTTATCTTCTCAAAAAACTCTGAAACTGTTATCATGGTACCTGGTACGTCATCATTAGGCACCATTTGATTAACTCATAATTTTTACTAGCACAGCATCTTAGTCAGATTCATGCATCTACAAGACACCTACTGTATATGCACACTGAAAAAAACATATTCCACCATTTTTGCAGCAGTTGTTTTACGCATTCACAAATTTATCAGTGCATACATTTGAAAGGTAACACATACATGATACAATGTACCTTTAAACTGAAGCATAGCCAAATGCCACAAGTATAATGTACGCAAACAACATCACAAGGAGAAAAAAACAAAGGCTAACCTTGATTCTGGAAGCTTGGGGCGTTGTGGGCGTCGAGTCACCGAGGGGCAGCTTGGGGCGGACGGGGCAAAGAGCGCTGTGGAGAAGGCGCCCGCGGCGTCCTGTCCAGTGCGCGGAGCGGCGTGGGGAAGGCGCGGAGGAGCGGCGGCTTGGGGAGGACGCGGCGTGGGGAGCGGGCGGCGTGGGAGCGAGCGGTGGCGTGGGAGGAGGAAGCCGCGGCGCGTGGGAAGGAGTCGCGACCCCGGCGGCGCGCGTGAAGGAGTCGAAGGCGCCCGCGGCGTGGGGAAGGCGCGGAGGAGCGGCGGCTTGGGGAGGACGCGGCGTGGGGAGCGAGCGGCGGGGAGGAATCGGCGCCGTGGGAGGAGAATACGCCCGCGGCGGGGAGGAATCGGCGCCCGCGGCGTGCGTGGGGAAAGAATGCGGCGGGTGCGTGAATGGATAGGGTTTGCTTTTTTTTTCCCTGAATACGCTTCTCTAAAAAAAATAGCGGGAGCCAAATTTTTGGCGGGCCTTTGGCCCGCCTCTCAATCTTTGAGCCTGTTTAGATGCAAACAATTTGGTAAAATGGACACTGTAGTGTTTTCGTTGTTATTTGGCAATTAGTGTCCAATCATAGTCTAATTAGGCTTAAAAAATTCGTCTCGTGGATTTCGTCTAAACTGTGTAATTAGTTTTATTTTTTATTTATATTTAATGCTTCATACATGCGTCTAAAGATTCGATGTGACGGGGAATGTGAAAAATTTTGCAAAATTCTTGGGAACTAAACTGGGCCTTTGGAGGATGGCCGAAACTTGCTTTTCTTAACATTTTCGTGCCTTCAGATAATTTCCCTGGGTGTAATACAGATCACCGACAGGGTAAATATTAAAACCGACAGGGTAATTATTTACCCTAAACCCACAGGTTAATATGAATTTCCCTGACGGTTATACATTTTCCCTGCCTGTTTTTTTCAAACAGTCAAAGAAATTTATTTAACCCTGACGGTTTTCTCAATAACCGTCAAAAAAAATCAACACCGTCAGGGTATTTCGGGTTTCCAGTAGTGTTGTGGCGTCTGGGGGGTCAACATACCCAGTTTATAAATACTTATTCAGTGATCATCACCGGCCAGATCTGCATGGGGAGCACGGGACCTAGGCCGGAGGAGCAGGCCGGAAGAGCAGGCGGGCTGGGGAAGAGCAGGCCGGAGGATGGAAGAGCAGGCCGGAGGACCTAGGCCAGCGCACGGGAGGGGGCGCGGCCGCCGGCGGGCTGGGGAAGGGGAGGGCGCGGCCGCCGGTCGGCTGGGGAAGGGGAGGGCGCGGAATCGATGGCGGCGGCCGGCGGGGAGCTTAGGGAGGCGCGGATCTAGAGGCAAAGAGATAGTAAATGCGCGCGTTTCAAAAAAAAGAGCTGACATGTGGGCCACGCGGGTCAGAGAGAAAACCCAAAGGGCAACCGAACAGGCGAGCGGTCAGATGAAGAGCGGCGCAGAAAGCTCCAGGGCCAGATCCGACGGCCAAAAAAACGTGTGACAGGAAGCAACGAATCACACGGGCAAAACATAGCTTTTCTCAAAAAAAACGAACGCAAGATGCGGACTGCAGATAGATGGAAAAAGAAACAAATATAAACGAGAATAAAATATAATGCGCAAAGATAAAGGGTTACCTTTTTCTATTTGAGTACGTTTTGGAATTGGACTATATCATGCTAGACAAAATCTATTTTAACTCGTATGAGCATGAGTATATATATAAGTCTAGACGGAAAAAACTCTTGTCCGGTAGTTAGAGGGATACGGACCACAAAAAATGGATAGACAAAAAAAATGGCCGGAAATTTTGCCTCTTAATTATTAGGGATAGATGTATGCATGTACATGCGATAACAAGACACCCCGACAAGTTTCGTGATTTGCTGGGTTTTGAGCATCCGACGTCGCAGCTTGCTCCAAACTTTCTCAAAATTTTATCGTAGCCTCCACATGCGATAACAAGACACCCCAACAAGTTTCGTGATTTTCCGTCTTCGTTTGGATTTTATATAATTAAAAAACACTTTTACCACTCCTGGATGGTCGTGTTACGTGGACATGGACTTCGAACTTTTGGGTGAGTTTATGGACACCGCCTCAAAACACACTCTCCAACATGAATATCATTTTTCAAATGGCTACGTTTCATTATTTCATGCACCTGCAGTTCAATTTTGGATTATGCGAGAAAATTCAAGTAAACAAAATAAATTAACAAAATATAGCAAAATGTTATAAAAGGGCCCAAATTAGAACATATGCTTGTAAACAATATAATTAGGCCATATAAAAAGTTTGAAGTGAAAATTCAAAAAAAATGCAAACTCTTTGCCAACAGCATAACTAGGCTGTCGGCAAAGAGATATCTTTGCCGACAGCATAAAGACGTGCTGTCGGCGAAGTTAACGGCGTCTGTCCCCCGTTTTTCCAGCCAGTTCTTTGCCGACAGGATTTCTTTGCCGACAATAATACTGTCGGCAAAGATATCCTTTGCCGACAGTCTTTGTTCACCGACAGCAGAGAGCCTATGGGCTATCGGCAAAGAATTCTTTGCCGACAGCGGGGATAGGCTGTCGGCAAAGACTTCCTTCGCCGACAGCCCTGGGGCTGGCTGTCGGCAAAATATGGGGCTGTCGGCGAAGTTCCTTTCTCCCGTAGTGACACCAGCTTCACCATTTCCTTGTCAGTGAGCGGCCGGCGCTTGGTACCTGTCGTGGTGGCGTTGCCATTGTTCTCGCTAATGTCAGGGATCTGGAGGTCGAGGAGTGAGTCAACGTAAGACCGGATGCCAGTGCTGCCTCCGTAGGTCGTCGTGCGTCGAGACTGCTTCCGGGCAGCGATGATGGGGTGGACGAGTTTGTACACGCGCCCTAATGTGCCGGAGCAGCGTAGCCACCGGCCCACCGCCTCCAGTGTCGGAGCCTCGTCATCCTACTCGAGCCTGCAAATAAGACACTGTCTTCCGCGAAGGTCAACGTGAACTGCAGCACCTCACTCTCTAGGGCACGCACACAGCGCTCGCCGACGACGCCGTCGCCAAAGCAGAAACGCGCAGACAGCGCGAACACGGAAGCGTGGAGGCTGTCCCGGACCACCACTTCGCCACCACCCTGGGTGCGGGTGGAGAGGTCAGCAACGAGGGCCTCAGCGGCTTCCTGTTGGAGTGCGGCGAGGGGGCGGAGGCGCGTGGGGTGGACGATGTCGGAGGTGAGGCTGCACCGAAGCGCCCGCCACATCGGGCCATGGGGCACACTGTTTATGCTGTGCCAGATGATGGAGAAGAACCCGGCGACGGCGGACGCGGACTGTCAGCGAACACGGAGCCAGCCATCGTTGCCGCCGGGATCGATGACGCGGAGCCCTCTGTTGTCGCTGGTTGTTCCGCTGGGAAAGGGAAGAGAATGAAAGGGATAAGGCTGGGAGGATGGATCCCACCGTAATTTGGAACAATTTGTATTTTTTCTAAAATTGTGAATAATTTGTAAACAATTTGACATATATTTCTTTGACATCTGGAATCTATAGAAATAATTTATAACTTTTTTTTGAAAAATTTGGCATATATTTGTGTTATTCTCAAATTACATCACTTTGTTCAATAAATTACACTGAAGAAATCATTGTAAATATAATAATAAGGCGGTGTAAATATAGCTATAAGGTAGTGTAAGTGGTGAAAAAATTCTAGTTGTTGAAGGGATTAAAACTACCGGTCGTTGGCCAGACAGGTTTTTTTTTCTTTTTTTTCTGACCTTTGTCTCTGAGACTGTGACCCGTGTGGCTGCGTGAGGCACCACGTGCTAGATTTATTTATTTAGTATAACCAAAATAATGATGATCGAATGGATCATTAGGAGGTACCAGGTCCATATCAAATTATAAGATGTTTGACTTTTTTGATACCGAGTTTGACCACTCGTCTTTTTCAATTATTTTTTGCAAAATATCACTTCTTTTATTGTGACTTGCTTTATTAATAAAAGTTCTTCAAGAATGACTTAAATTTGTCTATGTTTACACAAATTTTTTTTGAAAAAGATGAGTGGTCAGCCTACACACCTACACACACACATAAAAATACTGGACCTCACCCTCAATGGCCATCTCCAGCCACCGGCTACGAAACGAGCGCTTGGACATGGACAGACATGCATGCATACGTTTTAAGTTTCAGAACACGGCCATGATATGGAACTGAATAAGCCTATCCTACCCAATCAGGTGATAGATCATTAAACTAACTAGTCCATTTCTTCCCGTCAAAGAATCGCATTGAAAAACAAGAACTGCTACAGATTACTATTTCTAGTATTACTGATGTACTGGTAGTACCCAATGACATCCCAACCATAAGATAAACGTTGCTACAGCCTGCAACGCCTTGGTGTTGGTGTACTCCTACCTCACTTTCCATCAATCCAACCTCTTGACTGGAATTCGGAACTTTCATTCAAGGGGGATTGGATCAGGGGCGATCTTAGTCTCAGCAAGGGAATTGGTACCGTAATCCTCAAGGTAGTGGGATCCAGAGTCAACAGGGGGGCTGGAATCAGCATCAGCAAGGGGACTGGAATCAACATCAGCAAGGGGGCTGGCATAGAGGGGATGGGAGTAGGGGTTCTGAGCAATGGAGAGATAATCCTAAAGATAAGGCTAGTGCTTCTCGTGAGGGATTGAAACAGAAAGCTTCATCTGACATCAAATGTTATAGGTGCCTGCAGAATGGTCATCACCAGTCTGAGTGCCAGAATGATCCTGTCTGCTACAAATGTAAGCAGAAAGGCCATATGGTTGTGGATTGTCAGCAGATGGGAAGCAAGAAACTGAATATGTATGGATTTGGGATCCCTGGTCAGGGCTTCTATGCTTTTGACCTTCCTGAAGCTAAGGGCAAGATTAATCAAGCTGTGGGGATTATTACTGTTATACAGGGTGAAGCAAATGAAGACAAGTTAGACAAGGAGTTGAAGAACTTGGTTAGAGAAAGCTGGGATTATAAAGTCAGGAAAATTGATCAACAAGAGTATATTGTGGTTTTTCTTGATAGGAAGTCTCTGGATACTTTTTCCAAGTTATCAGGTTTTGATATGTCTCTCAATGGTCTCACAGTAAAGCTGGTGAAGTCTGCGATTGATCCTGAAGCTTCTTCTGTCTTGCAGACTGTGTGGATCAGAGTCCATGAAGTGCCAGGATTTGCTAGGGAGGCGAGCATCATCAAAGAAATGACCAAATTGGTGGCAGAACCTCTGGTAATGGATGAACTTAGCCTCATTAGGGCGAGTCTTGTGAGAGTTCAAGGTAGATGCAGAAACCCGGGAGCTATTAAGGGCCAAATAGAGTTCTTTTTCAATGGCACTGGGTACTTTGTCAAGTTTGATGTGGAAGGGCCTCAGGGAGCTTTTAAAGGGGGAAAAGGGAGTCCACCGGGGCCTGGGAAATCAGATGATTTTCCAAAGAAAGATGACCATGATGATGACTACAAAGGGGATAAATCTAAGAGGACTGGTTCTAAGTTTGACAGAATTGGAAGGATTGACAAAGATATGGAATTTGGTCATGAAGAATCTATGGAAGAAGATATAGAACCTGTTCAAGGGAACCAGGACAAAGAAGGGAAGGTTAATTCTGTTGAACATAGTGGGATTACTTCTACTATTCCTAAGAAGATGGACGTGCCTGTGGGTGGTACTCTTACCCCAGGGGATACTAGTCAAGCTAAATTGGGATCTACACAGGAATTGGGATCAGAGGAACTTCTTATTCCAAATGACTCTCAGTTTGTTGTTCATGGAAGAGAGGGTACTTGATGGACAAATCCAAATGGCCAAAGCTCATGCTTGAGTCTGAAAAAAATGCGCCTGATAGTGAGGGAGTAGAGGTTCTCACTCAGGAGGAGACACTAGTGTCCCATGCTGCTTCCCAGGGAGGGTCAGCGCCTACCTTGGATCCTCTTGGGTGGCAGAATTTGCATCCGAACAAGGAAACATTTGGGTTGTCTGGTCAGGTAGATTGCTCTGTGGTCGCAGAATTTAATGGACACTTTATCTCCCTAGAGCAAAGATACTGATCAAGAGGAGGAAGGCCAAGGGTGGCAGGCTCCAAAGTCTAAAAGACCTAAAAAGTCCAAGAAACGTCAGGTAGTGGGGGCTACCAGAACCAGTACCAGAGTTCCTCGCGATGGGATTCCTATTGCCACCAAGGCAATTAACAGGGCTATGGCAAGAAATGATATCTCAGGTACTGCCCTGAACTCTTTTACTGTTTTGAATAGCATTCCAAATCCTGATTTACATGCTGTCATGGTGGATTTAGATTTAGTTACTGAAAATCCTGAGGAACAATTAGATGCTTTTAAATCAGAGGAGATGGCTAGGGCCAAAATTGCCAAGGAAAACTATAGGAATTTTTTAGAGAAACAAAAGCAGAAAACTGCTCCTCAAACCGAGGAAGAAGAGTTGGAATACACCTTGGGGGTGATTTCTAACCAAAATAGAGATCTTGACTCTATCTTGACCATGGGTGGGGAAGATATTGTTGAGGAGGGAGCTGCTGTGGAGGCGTTACCTTGTCATATTTCATCATGAAGTTAATGTTTTGGAATGTTAGAGGGCTAGGTAAAACCCATAGAAGATCTTGGGTTAGGAACCATGTTCTGTCTGAAAGCTTAGATCTAATTGCTCTCCAGGAAACAATTAAACAAAGTTTTGATGATTGGGAGCTCAAGGATTTGGCTGGTAGTATAGATTTTAACTGGATCTGGAATCCTTTTAGGGGACATTCGGGGGGTTTGATCATGGGGGTTAGAACTGAATCCTTTGAGATAGAAGATTCTGTTTTGGAAAACTACTTTATGGGGTTGCTTGTGAGGAACAGGGTCACCAACTTTAGATTCTGGGTTGTAAATATATATGGGCCTGCCCAACATACCTTGTCTGATGACTTTATCCAAGAAATTTCTTCTTTCTGTTTGAATATTTCTCTGCCTATTGTCATGGGAGGGGACTTCAACCTTATTAGAAACAATAAAGAGAGGAATCATGGCTTGGGTGACCAAAGGTTAATGAACCTTTTCAACAATTTTATTGGACAGTTCCAACTTAGGGAGATTTTTTGTAGTGGAACCAGGTTTACATGGTCTAATAAACAGCAACATCCAACTTTGATTAAACTAGATAGGATTCTTGTGTCCACCAATTGGGAGATGTTTTATCCTACGTGTTTTGCCTGGGCTAAATCGCGAATAGGGTTTGATCATTGCCCTCTTTTTCTAAAGACCGGGGAGCAGGGAGCTGCTAGGCCGAGATACTTCTTTTTTGAGGAGCAATGGTTTCAGAGAGAAGGTTTCCTTAGTATGATCCAGGAAAAATGGGATCTGTTCAAAAACGATCATGCTTACTCCTTAGATCGCTGGCATGGGTGCCTGTCTTTTCTGAGGAGATACTTGAGAGGATGGAACTTACAATTGCTAGGGGATCAGAAGAAAGATAAAATAGCTTTGGTTAATAGGATCTAGGAGCTAGATACTTTTGCTGAAACTAGGCTTCTTTCTATTCATGAATGGGAAGAGAGGATTGATATAGAAAACAAGTTAGACTTCATCAATAGGGCAGAGGAACTTCACTGGAAACAAAAAGCAAGGAATAAATGGCTATTGGAAAGAGATTCCAATTCTCTTTTTTTCATCAGTTTGCCAATGGCAGGAGGAGGAAAAATACCATTTATTTTTTAAACTCTGACTCTAGGGAGATTAGGGGGCAGAAAGGAATCACTGATCATATTGTGGGTTTTTATAAGAATTTATTTGGCCCTAGTGTTGACTGTTCTATGTCTCTAAGTGATGGCTTTTGGCCAGAAAATTTGAAATTGTTAGATCTGGACAGGGATTCCTTGATTCTACCATTTCAATTCGAAGAAGTTAAGGGTGTGGTCATGGGCATGAGGGTTAATTCTGCCCCTAGGCCAAATGGATTTAGTGTGATCTTTTTCCAAAGTGTTGGGATGTTATTCAGGGAGACCTTATGGGTATGTTTCAGGATTTTGAGAAAGGCTTATTAGATATTAAGAGACTTAACTTTGGGGTAATTACTTTAGTTCCTAAAATCAAGGAGGCTAACAATGTGAAGCAATATAGACCGATTTGCTTACTCAATGTGGACTTTAAATGTTTCACCAAAGTTTTAACCAATAGATTAGTTCCCATTGCACAGAGAGTGCTTGGTAAAAATCAGACTGGCTTTGTAAAAGGAAGAAACATTTTGGAGGGGGTAGTGGTTTTGCATGAGGTTATTCATGAGCTACATAAATCCAATCAGAGGGGTCTGATTCTTAAGATAGATTTTGAGAAGGCTTATGACAGGGTTAGATGGCTTTTCTTAGAACAAGTCATGATAGGGAAATGGTTCCCTGCTTTATGGGTGGAATGGGTGATGAGCACGGTTAGAGGGGGCCAAGTTTGTATCAATGTAAATGGGGAGAGAAGCCCTTATTTAAAAACTTTTAGGGGTTTGAGACAAGGTGACCCCTTGTCCCCCTTCTTTTTAATCTGGTGGCTGACGTATTGGGAGTTTTGCTCAATAAAGCGGTTAACAGGGGACACATTAATGGGGTTTTGTCTGAGTTACTTCCTGGGGGGTATTTCTCATATTCAGTATGCTGACGATACTGTTATCATGATAGATGGCTCTGACCAATTAATTAGGAATTTGAAACTGATTCTTTACTGCTTTGAGTGGTTAACTGGGTTAAAGATAAACTTTCACAAAAGTGAAGTTTTTATTTTTGGGGTCTAGAAAGAGGAGGGTGAGAGGATGGCCAATATGCTCAATTGTATGTTGGGAGAGATGCCAATGGAATATTTAGGAATTCCTGTTAGTCACAAACATCTAAACATTGGTGCTTTTTCCTTCCTCACTCAGAAATTATATAAGAGATTGGATCCCTAGAAAGGAAAACACTTGGGGGGAGGCAAATCCTGACTAATTCTTGCCTTAGTAGCATTCCTCTTTATTACATGGGGTTCTATTGGCTTCAGGATGGGGTTCATAAACAGATGGATAGTATTAGAGCTTCCTTCTTATGGCAAGGTACTGAAGAAAAGTTTAAGTATCATATGGCCAAATGGGAAATAATTACTAGGCCAAAAGACCAAGGGGGTCTAGGGATTATTAACACTAGGCTAATGAATGATTGTTTGCTGGTTGAATGGATATGGAAGATTCATCAAGAACCAGATTCTCTCTGGTTTCAACTGCTTAAGGCCAAATATATGAACGAAGTTAACTTTTTCTCCTCTAAATGCAAGGGGGCTTCTCAATTCTGGAAGGGGCTACTTAACGTAAAACATTTTTTTCAAATGGGGGGCCATTTTTAAAGTGGGTAATGGTAAAAACTGTAGGTTTTGGCAGGACAGCTGGTTGCATGATGTACCCCTTAAGATCTATTATGAGGACCTATACAGGATGGTGAGGGATACTGAGTGTACTGTTTTCGAATGTTGGGTTGACCAGGATTGGTTTATTGATTTCCGGAGATCTTTGTATATCATAGAATTTCAGAGATGGACTCTTCTGTATGATGAGCTACAACATATTGCCTTAGAAGAACACTCTATTGATCTTATTTTCTAGGCTCTGGATAAAACCAAATTGTTTACTACCAAATCTTTGTACATATTTCTATCTAGCAGGGGTATGCCAAGTAGGGTGGCTGGGATAATCTGGAAGTATAAAATTCCACTTAAAATCAAATTTTTTCTGTGGAAAATGTTCAACAATAAGCTTCCAGTAGGTCAGTCTTTGATTAAGAGGGGTTGGAAGGGCGATGGGAACTGTTGTGTGTGTGGTGTGGGAGAATCAGTTGATCACATCTTCTTTCATTGTGTTCTGGCGAAAATGTTCTGGGCCATTTTCAAAGAGGTTTTTGATTTGGAGACTGTTCCCAGATCACTTAAGGAGTTGTCTAAAGTTTGGCTTCAGGGCAAGGGGCCCTTGCCTATTCGGTTGATAATGTTTTTATTTGCAGGGCTTTCCTGGATCCTTTGGATTACCAGGAATAAGATGGCTATAGAGAAATCCTTCCCCAAATTGCCTTCTGATGTGCTGTACGCTGCTTTATCTTTACTGCAGAGATGGACTACGTTGCTAAAAGAAAAAGACAGTACAAGAATTCTCCAGTTGAAGGACGCGGTGGTCTGCTGGTTAAGGAATTTTAGTCCAAGCTCGACGGTGCCAACGGATGTCTATGAGATATAAATCTGTAATAGGTCTAGTTCCTTTTGCTTTGAGTTAACTGATACTGGTATCCCCAGTTTGTGTACCTAAATGTTGCTTTCTTAAAAGCAGAGGTTCTTCCTCCTTTAAAAAAACACAGCCCTTTTAGTTAGCTGAGCAACAGGTAAACACTACCTCAGAATAAGCCTTCACTGCCAATTCACAACCTCCTATTACTGCCAGAAAGTGAACCAGCAGAAAAAATGCTAGTGACGGGGCATTTTGGCAGTGATATCAAACATCACGGCCAGTTCATATCCTCAACCGGTAGTGATATCCTCAAAATCACTGCCGGCTAAGGATACCAACCAACAGTGTTGAATTGAGAAACACTGTCAGCTGATAATATGAGGATACACCTGCTATCGTCCGGTGTACTAATAGCATCAGCAATGACATCCTTAATCTCACATAACATAAAGTCTAAAAAGTTGAACTGCTCTCCATTCCCAATGGAGAGGAGAAGCCACTCCTACAAGCTGCTCAACGACTCCCGGTTGCCTCCACGAGGGAGGACTGTCTTCCTCGGAGCCATGTATAGATGCACCTCTGGAGTCGGTCCAGTGTACGTAAAGAGCCGTCAGCGAAGGGCTACTCGAAGAGCTGACATATCTGCTGATATGTAGGGAAGTTACCTCTAGCTCTCCCACGGCGCAGGAGATCCATATCATCGTAAACTATCTGATGCAGCTTCCTGTCTGTGAGGTAGCAACTCCATGATGCTATCTCAGCTCGCCAGCGTAAATTCACTGCATATAATTGACCATCAACTGAATAAACTCTCGATGTGGGTCGATCCACACCGTAAAAAAAAAACTAACATACCCAACGAATAACTATTCGGTCAACCTCGCTAAAAAGATGAACGAAGCCCTCAAACCTGTCAAATAGGGGGCGGATCAGTGTGCCCGCTACTCTCTCAAGCTCATCCCAGCCATGTCGCCCGTGGTCCACGAGTGCAATATCTCTGGCACGGTAGCTCCCGTAGAAGCTCTCCTGAGTAATGCCTCGTAATAACAGAAAACATTTAAATCGAGTCATATTACCCATTAGACCAATAAGACCATAGTCTTTTGGTGAAATGGATCAACTCAAGACCCCTAAAATTGATCTTGTGGCCATAGGCCGAGTCCAATATCAGGATCGGGTCGGCCAATTTCCGTCCCTACTTGTGTGTGACCATGCGTCGAATCCGTAGAAGGCCCTCTCCACACTTTCATGGGTTACATTCTCATCTACTCCCATGTTCCAAATTATAAGACGTTTTAACTTTTTTAGACACATTATTTTTTAATATATATATTTAGAGTTTAGACATAGTATATATTTAAGTACGTGGTAAAAGTCATATATGTAAGAAAAAGTCAAAACGTAAATAGGTGCAGTATTTGTTTCCCCCTTTTGTGTGCGTGCATAGGAGTTTCGTGGGCGGCCCAGTAATGCTCTGCTTCGTTGCATTGGTCACTATTGTTTGTAAACTCGGATTAATTACAGTAGGAGATGGAGATCGGTGACTTGCTGCCGCCCCGGCAAACGTCCAAACCACCACGAGGAGCCCAGAATGGGGTACTTGTTTGAGACCTGTGACAGAGACAGTGCGATTGCGATTTCACTCCCCGAGGCCAAAGCTTGGCTACCTGACTTTGGTCTTGATTAGTTTCTAACCAAAACTTTACGTTCTATCACATATGATGTCTGGATACATATATAGAGTATTAAATATAGACTAAAAAAATAACTAATTACACAGATTGTATGTAATTTGCGAGATGAATCTTTTAAGCCTAATTAGTCCATGATTTGACAATAAAGTGCTACAGTAATACATGCGCTAATGATGAATTAGTTAGGCTTAATAGATTCGTCTCACGATTTACTCACGGATTCTGTAATTTATTTTTTTATTAGTATCCGAACACTCTATACAACACCCCATATACAACACCCCATATAATACCCGATGTGACGATCGCACTGCAACTACTCAAGTCCTTTGCTTGAAAAAGTTTTCGAGGGACTAGCAGCTGACCAGGAGACAGCAGACACAGGAGTCAGGGACACCAGCAAAATCCACCGCTACTCTACTCACCGTCGCCGCTCGGCGCTCGCCAAGTCGCCAGTCGCCAGCCAGCAACAGCAAGGCTCGAAAACGCCTGGGCCACCCACCGCTTCGCCTGTCCGCCATTCCGTTCCGCCCCCGCGCAGGACTCAAAATCCGTGGCCGTTTTGGTTTGCCGGTGGCCCTCCTGCCATTGCCATTTGCCGGTGCCAGCTGCACCGACCCGACCGCATCTGCCGCTCCCATTATTCCTCTCGGTTGTCTTCTCACCAGCGCAAGGCGGAAGGCGCAAACCCCCGTGTGGCGGTGCCGCGCGGCGCCCTGCCTGCAACTGACGCCGCCCGCACCCCGCAGGCCGCAGCCCTGCCCCCGCCCAGGAGAGGCGGGACCGCGGGACCTGCCAGCTGCCACCGCCAGCCTCCCGTGCGCCTGGGCCTATACCTGTGCGGCTTGGCCCATCCGCTGCGTCTTTCTTCCGTTCCGTTAGCACAACCAAGAAAAGAAAAAAGAGGAAGAAGTCTATTTTTCCTCCCCCAACTCTCAGCGAAGTCCACTTTTCCTCCCTCAACTCCAAAACCAGAAAAATCACCTCCCTCAACTTTTCAAACCGTGCATTTTACCTCCCTCGAGCGGTTTTGAAAGCGGTTTTGCTACAGTAACAGTTGTTTTACTACAGTACCCGTGTTTTTGTCTTTTTCTTTTTTTATTTATTTCGGCTGAATCTTTAAAAAATCATAGTAAATCACAGAAAAATCATAAAATAGAAAATCCAATTTTGTTGCACTCCACATGAGTAGATCTACACAGTGAACATATAATATGCTATGCTTTAGTACAAAGTTTTTGCTATGAAGGTTTTGTCTTTTTCTTTTTTATTTATTTCGGCTGAATCTTTGAAAAATCATAGTAAATTACAGAAAAATTATAAAATAGAAAATCTAATTTTGTTAGACTCCACATGAGCATATCTATATAGTGAACATATAATATGGTATGTTTTAGTACAAAATTTTTGTTGTAGCTTTAGATCTATGTTTTTCTATAATTAATTGCAATAATTCATAGCTGCAGCTTCTATAATTATTTTGTTGGACTAAAGCATACCATATTATATGTTTACTATCTAGATCTACTCATGTGGAGTCCAACAAAATTGGATTTTCTATTTTATGATTTTTCTGTGATTTACTATGATTTTTCAAAGATTCAGCCAAATAAATAAAAAAGAAAAAGACAAAACCTTCATAGCAAAAACTTTGTACTAAAGCATACCATATTATATGTTCACTGTGTAGATCTACTCATGTGGAGTGCAACAAAATTGGATTTTCCATTTTATGATTTTTCTGTGATTTACTATGATTTTTTAAAGATTCAGCCGAAATAAATAAAAAAAGAAAAAGACAAAAAACACGGGTACTGTAGTAAAACAACTGTTACTGTAGCATACCGCCGTTTACTGTAGCAAAACCTCCTTCAAAACCGCTCGATGGAGGTAAAATGCACGGTTTGAAAAGTTGAGGGAGGTGATTTTTCCGGTTTTGGAGTTAAGGGAGGAAAAGTGGACTTCGCTGAGAGTTGGGGGAGGAAAAATAGACTTCTTCCAAAGAAAGAAGAGAACCAACCCAGCCCATTCAGTTGGGCCGGCCCTATATTAGACTACATTGCATTGGGTGCCGGTTTATAAGCACGACCTTATCCAAATGTCACTCGCTGCTAGCACTGTCCTGCTGGTAGCCGTCGGTTAGTTTCTGAGTTCTAGTGTGAGTGTGAGTATAGTGACTCCTGAGCTGCCATACATCGCCAAAGCAAGCAGCAAACGCGTGACGCGTCCAAGGCCGGCACCCACGGCCACGGGTAAACACCACCGCCGCCTGCCTCTGGGGGACCGGGGGGTGACGCGCGAGTGTTTTTTTTTTCGGCATCGACCCTGGATACAGATGCAGAATGATTTATGTATACACATATTCACGCCTATGCAACAAATGCGATGCAGGAACTAGCTTGTTAAGGAACCTCGCGTGTGTCCCTGGCTAGTGGTTGCCATTCTCATCAAAAGCCTCCAATGTTGATGACGGACGTGACTGGGATGATCCACAATGTTTCTGTTTCTATGTGACGACTGACGCCAAGTCACCAAATGTAGACCTAACGGTTGCTTGGGGACCCCTTTGGCTTTGGTCGATGATGGTATTCCTGGCTGATGGAGACAACAGACAACGCCCCTTTTGTCAAAGAAAGCAAATCAAGAGGCTCATCCTCATCATCATGGTTTCGTTTCGTCTCGTCTCGGCGGCAACCGTACCAGCCAACTTACTTGGGCCGGCCGCCGGCCGTCAAAACGGGAGGAAAAACGATGGCTGGTGAATGGTGATGCGATTATTACACGCCACTTGCCCGTAGCTCAATCATCCACACTCCGTAGCGTTTTGACTTGGCAAGAGTGTTTTATCCAGGTTGCCAGTTACCACTCCCTTGTCCCTTGGCATCGACCCTGGGTACATCACTACAGCAGCTTCGGCTCATTCGACTGTAGGAGCACACTGTGTATATTTCTGTTTACTTAGGTTCTTACTTTTGAGGTTTTTGTCGATCGACATTTTTATCTGCTACGTACTAATACATGCGATCAGTCTTGTTTAACACCTCTATCCTAGAGTTGATATAAATACACCACCTGCCGATCCATCCTAGAGTTGATATAAATACACCTCTATCCATATACTACTCCATGTATGTATGCAAACACAATTGCAGGTGGATGGTTGATCTCGAAATCATTACGCGTTGAGGAACAATCTATTTTGTCGGTGCACTTCGCTTTATGAAGAAGGATGCACCTTTCCAGGCATGTATGCAAAAGCAGGAATGTTTTAATAAGAACAGATATAAGTAATCCGTGTGGACTCAGAAACGGGCTCGAACAAGGTCTCCATTCAACATCTCTCAACTCTGAAGAGGAACTTGTTCGGTGGAGCTCACTTTTTTTTTGCTGCGAATTTGCTAATTGGGATCATCAGTGCAACGGTTCCCATTAGCATGTGTGTGTGTATGCATGCTAGGACTGCGTTCACGCGTATGCAGAAAAACGCGCGATGCACGAGACGACGGGGGGATTCAGGAACCTCTCGCGTGTCTCCCTGAACCCTGATGATGATGCCATTTATCACAATCACAAGCCTCTAATGTCCCTAACTGACATGACGATGGGGATGAACCGTAGTTTTTTTTTCCTTCCTATGTGCGTGAGTATGTGGCAGCAAGCGTGACCTACCGTAGTCCTATGAGACAACTGTAGCTGCAGCCTACTGGCAGGTTTCATCTACCTGGATGCATGATGGATACAGGATACAGCAAAGCATCCTTTTGCCTTGGCATGCAAGTACAAACAAATCAAGAGGCGTGTGATTACAAGGCATGAATTTTCTCTCTGAGTTCCATGCAATGTCTACGGGAGATATACTACTAGCTACTACTAGTAGCGTTGCGTACATGGGAAGTAAGTACAGAGGCTCCAAAATGTGACCTAATTTTTCTCCAAAAGAGACTATATTACACAAAGATCAAAGAGACCAGCATGCATGTCCCTGCTGGTTCATGTTGATCCATATATAAAATAAAATGGAGCACTGAGATGTGGCAGTACCACAATTTTTTTTATAAAAAATGGAAATAAAAGGTGTCTGGATGGTACATAAACACATGGTCCTCGTCTGGAGTACCCTTTTCCATTTAATTTGTGCAGCACTTTTTTTCTTCCTCTTCGCTTTTCTTTCGTCGTTACCAACCGTGAGCGCAACCTATCCGATAAACGTGTTTGAACTACCCCATGCAGTCCGATCCCCAGACCATGCTAGCAGCAGCAGTAGCTGCCCTGTACGTTTCAGAGGGTGTACTGCAACAAAGATGTGCTGCAACCAAGTCTCAGGGCACGAAGATGTGCTGCAACAATTGTCCTGCCACCCACCTGGTTCCATTTCATCTGCTGGTAAGAAATTTTGATCAGCCGACGACGGTGACGACCCTCTGAGTATGCTGTCTCTCCTTTTTCCAGTTTTGCCAGAAGAACACATTCAGATAACAGTAAAACCAAGCGTAGCAACCTGGAATACATACGTACATTCCATAGGGAAGGAACCCCTCGCGGCTGGCAGGCACCTCAGTTTCCTGTCACCGGCAGTATGAACCCTCTGACCCTCCATTTGTTTATGAACGATGCTCTCCCAGTCATCATCAATCAAAAACTAAACAAAAAAAAAGTAAAAGTATATCTGCTGCGCTCCAGCATTTTCCAGCCAGCTTGTTCAGTCCTAGCAAAATTGAGTGCATTGTCTGTTTTCTGCCTTTTTTGGTGGTTTCCCGCTTTTCATTTCATTGATTCATTAATTCTTTAATCTTATATTCTATATTTTTTTAAAAAAATACGCGTACACTCTGGCCCATCCCGACCGTGTCCCTCCTCCCTTTATATACACGCACGGCAGAGGAGCACGAGCACGAGAGCGCAGCGCAACAGAGGAGAAGGAAGGAGCACAGGCCACCAGCGAGCGAGAGAGAGAAGGCGCGGACCGCGGATCGATCGAGCAGCGAGAAGGAGGCGGCGAAAGACACCGAGAAAGAAGGCGAGAACAATGGGGGAAGCTCCACCTCCGTGCGTCATCGTCGTTCCGCGCCGCGCCGTCGTGCACTCCTTCCGCCTGCCTCGCCACGGCCGCCGGAAGGTGCACGTCGTCCGGCTCGGCGGCGGCGGCCCTGGCGCGAGCGGCAGCGGGCGCCGCCACGGCCGCGGGCTCCGGCTCCGTCGGTGGCTGCGGCGCGCGGCGTGGCGCCTCGCCGAGCTCTGCGTGGCGGCGCTGTCGGGTCTGGGCCACCCGGGGGCGCCGCCCAGCGCGGCGCACCACCCGCCGTGGACCGGCGTGGAGCCCTACTTCGCCGCGCCCTTCGTCCCCGTCGCGCGGATGAAGCGCGCGGGAGCGCAGGGCTAGCTAGCTTGCCCGGGCCGGCCGGCTTGCTGCCGCGCGCGCGTGCGCCACGGCCGTCGCCCGGTGCAGAGCGCGCGGCGGCATTGGTTCGCGCATTGCTGCTGCTGCGTTGTTACGTGTGAGCTCTGACCTCTGAGGAGATTTCACTCGCATCCAACCAATGCCGGACACGGTAGCCAATCATGTAGAACAGGGGCTCTCTCTCGCTGTGGTGTCCGTTCCATGATCACCTTCCTTTCTTCTATTCCATGATCACCCCTCCTTTCTTCTGCTTAGAAGCATCATGCAGGTAGTGTACTGCTGCAGCTCCAATCATGAGCGCCATAGATTGTTTTGGACCCATTCCATACATTTGTAGCTTACTAATAACTAGAGAAATGTAGCTCACCATACTATGGCACACAGTATTATACTCCAGTGACTCTACTTAAATTTGTACTACTGCTGTCTGCTACTGATAACTAATGAATATTATTACTATTAATGCTCCCAACTGTCTATAACGAACCGGTGTCCGATGAGATCTCCTCTCAGGCGAGGCGATCGATTCACTACGTAATACTACACCAGCCATGGCTACCGGAGCCGAGCACTGATGATCACTGCGTGAAGTTCAGTCTTGCCCGTGCGCAGACGACACTTGACACTAGTCCTCATCTTCGGCTGACAGCCTGTTCGTTTCGCTGGTTTATTGTGGCTGAAAGTACTGTTCGCTGGTTTGTTATGAGAGAAAAACACTGTTGGATGGCTGCTGATTCCGCTGAATAGCTCAAACGAACAGGGTGTGAATCAATCGTGCAAGCATGAGCGCCCGGTACAGGCCGGCGTACAGGCAGTAGCTAGGCCCGAGCTTTCCCACCAGTTTGGTTGCTCTTGCTCATGTGAACCCCGCCAAAGCCGTCATTTAACACCTGATTTCTACGGATCCCATGGTGTCCGCACGGTAGACGAGTTCGGCCGCCGAGGACGGTGACCCGACGGTTGGGAGCCGATGGATCGATTGATCGATGGAGACCACCCACAATCCCACATGCACGCTGCCGTCTTCAATGGCCGGGCCGGGCCGGCCGGCGGATAAGGATTAAGCTAGCGCAGGCGTCCTGCCGGCCCCGACGGCCTCAGCTGTCAGCTCGCAGCGCCATGTGCGCTGCCACGCCCGCCAGTACCAGGCATGCATTAATCAACGGAGGCGCCCAACCTACCGTGCGTGCGCAAGTGTGCAACAAACAACATGGCTTGGCTAGCTATAGCTTCCGAAACCGGTGAGATGCATGAGATGTTGAGATCTCCCGATTTTTACTAGTCCGTCCTAGCTCCTCCTCCAACTGAGGGCATGTTTAGTTTCCAAAATTTTTTAAGATTTTCCGTCATATCGATTTTGGACATATGCATGAAACATTAAATATAGATAAAAAATAAAACTAATTACATAGTTTAGACGAAATGCACGAGACGAATCTTTTAAACCTAATTAGACCATGATTGGACACTAATTACCAAATAACAACGAAACTGCTACAGTGTCATTTTGCCAAATTTTTTACGAACTAAACCAGCCCTGAGATCTGCTGGCTGCCACCACTGATGCCTGATTGGGAGGACGGAGGGTTCCAGCTCCCGTGTCTGGCTCGTTCCAGTGTCCTGTTGGCGTCACGGAAGTTGGACGGATGTCCTCACACCTCACTGCCCGTGCCGTGCGTACCTTTCGCTTGCCTCATTGGTGTCAGCATGAACGGGGGCCATGAATTAATTAATATCTGTTAGGTACTTAGGTACCAGCAGCATGCAGCTTCGTTAGCGTTCGGTAATACTGGCTGCTGCTGTTACGGCTCCGGCCGATGCAACAGCAAGATTTCAGCGTCATCACATTACGGCGAAAAGGCGGGCGGATAGGGAAGGCCGGGCAGGGAAAGAGACGCTCGGACAGCAGCCGCATCACCGGCTAGCAGGGCTCGCTTTGCTTCACTTGCATGTCACTGGGGACATTTGCAAGGTTAGACCAGGTCAGCACAGCACACATGCTGCGCCGCTGTGCTGATTGGCAGCTTGATTGATTAGTTCCGGCCTCCAGGATCCTGCAAAGGCGTGGCATTGGCCCCCCAGACCCAATCCAATCAGGTGCACAGTAATGTCAGTTATATAAATCCCGATAGGGCAAAGGCACTGTTGAAAACGACAAGGAGGAGAGCACAGGGCATCTCCCCGGACCCCAGGCAATAATCAGAGAGGTGACAAAGCTGTATCAGGAGGCTCTCAAACAAGGACCTGTTGTGGCCACAAAAGTGGAAAACAGCACTGCTAGTTAAAAGGAATCTGTTCGCTGGACCCTCCATCAATCCAAAGCGTTTCTGGACAAACGAGAAGCATGCGACTGGGATGCGGCGCAGTCATCAGGTATGGCACAGGCCGCCACTAAAAACTCCGCGGCCACAAATGGGAGCAGCAACTAACATGGAAACGATCTTAATCAAAGTCTAGGAACTCCATCCGTTTCCTCATCGTGCCTTTCAGATCTCTGGCTTCCCGTTCTGCCTTTTCAGCCTGGATGGGAAAAAAAACAAATACCATTAGCTAGTAGCAAGTCACAATGACATAGTGGAGTAAAGGTTCCTTTGTCTAAGCGTAAAGGTAAGCCATACACACACATATTTCACTGGCGGATTGCTAGAATATGAAGAGCCAGGAAGATAGGAACCTGAAGTCCTTTTGAATTCTTTATATCCTAGGAGCGGCTTTTTAGGGGGGGCAAAAAAGACAAACTGTTTCTCATAGGAACTGCAGGCTGCGTCCTGTTGCTAACCGCAATAACTTTGTGTTTATACAGATTAGTATCTGTTCCTTCTCCACAGTTTATTGTTAAGTATTAGAAGATTCACATAGACCAGATGAAAGGAACAAGCTTGAGCACGCTACGGCGGCCAAAGGCGAGACTACAACAAATGCAGTAGGTTGAAGACAGATGACTGTCTGGAATAGGGTAAAACCTTTGTTTTGCTCCCATGTCGTTCCCAGGTTTGTATGAGTATTCCTTTCTTTTTTGTCAGATTAAGTAATTGGTTTCGTCCAAATTGCACTAATGGAATTGCTGCCTCCCTATGAAAAGTAGTCCCTAGCCTTCTAAACCCTTTTTAAAATAAAGTAGGGCCAATCCCAGAGTGGCTACAATCTAATACAGGCAAGCCACATTCCAAGATATATATCCACAAAGGCAATAAGCAGACCAAACATTAACAATCCATATTTTACTTCCACAAAATTAGTTTTTCTATCAATTAATGCTTAGATCTTGGAAGAAAAAACATGGTCCAACATTACATACAGCTTCCATTTTTGTTTGAATGTAAAAGTAAATCAAAAGATGCAATAGTTTCAACAATAAATATCACAACTAAGAGTTTAGACAAATAGATCTTCTCATCTTTATTGTTCAAATGTTCATGTAAACTATTCGTTTAGACTGCTCGCATATATGTACCACATTGCAAAGCAGTTATTAGGACAGAAAAATGGCAATGGTTGCGTCCACAGTTTTCCATGTTACATGTCAGGATGGGTTGCAAAAGTTACAACAATCTACAAATTATCTGTATTTTCATCTAATAACAAGTTTCTGTATTTCTTTAAGGCTGAAACTGTGGCCATAACAACTTATCAGTGAAACACCCAATAAAAGAGCAAGATAACAAACTTTTTAGCGCCACAGTTTAAATTGTCTTTGGCAAAACACAGGGTTGTTCATGAACAATCTGTATCACACTAGGATATCAACACGCATGTGTCGAAATGCAGAAAAGATTTAGCTAAACACCAGAAAAGGCTTCAAAACAAGAATAGATTGAGGATACGTGAATACCTTTCTTATTTCTGCTTCTGAAACACATGTCATGTGAGCAGGGAGTTCATCCTTTTCGCGATCCTGCTCAATGCAATATACCAGATCTATAACATCAACGTGGAGATATAAGTTTGGCCATGCTCACTTTTAATGCAACAGGTTATTACCAATTCTCCGATTAAAACAACGTTCTCTCCTCGAATCACATACAGACCAAGTGGAACATCACAATACTGTTCCCCTACAATCACTCGTTCACAAGCACCCTGAAGAACAACGTTTGCTGCAAAGTATATGAGAATATTAGTCGCAGAAAATATAATTGGAAACAACACTAAGGAAAGTGGGAGTGAAGCGGCATACCAAACTGATCAAATGAGCAGAGGGTGCCAAGAAGTTTCCGTCCATCTCTTAGCAGGACAATAAGTTTCTCTGAGATCAGATACGAAATAAATTAGTAGCATTGGTTACCGATAAAAAAAAGTTTTTGAGATGAAGCAAGCCATGAACATGGAATACTTAAGTACTATTGTTCTCATTTTTAATAAATATATATAAAAGAAATGTTCATTAACATGACTCATGGTAGTACAATATTTTCGTTTAAACTATTTTAGCAAAAGAGCATAGGTAATGAAAGTAGACAGAAAAGAACTTTTAGCATACTCTTCTAAGTAACCTACCTATATACACCAATTAAGAATAAAATATTAAATGAACAAAGGATATGCCACGGTAATCTTACACTTGGCATGCCCTAGGAATAAAATTGAATAATTGATTGAAGATGCAACATCATTTGCAAATAGTATTTAGTACCCACTCAGATTTACAAAGACTAGATTAAAAGATTGATTTACAAATATGCCAAGAAACCAATAGACAAGTAGACAACTAACAATATATTTAGTTAATGCCTTTAGCTCCAGAAGCGAGTTATGCAATCATGTCACCAACGCCTTGCACTGCAGCTACCCAATGCTTGCATAAGTTACCCTCTCTTCTCATTATCTCATACTACTCCGTCCCTTAATGTTAGTCGTCCGGAAAGCGTGTCTGTGAGGGAAACACGGTTTTCTAGAGACAAACATTTAGGGACAGAGGGAGTATGCACTTACAAAGTGCTAAACAATCATAATGTCATTGCTTATAAAAAACACTCTGGTTTCCACCATCACATGGAAACAATTTCAACTCAACATCTATCGAGGTGTTAAGAAATCAACAGATTCAAAGGAACTCAGGTGGGCCAGTCTTCTCATTGTCTCATATACACTATAAAACCAATAGAAATATCAATCAATCGTAGTGTCACCAGCTTGCAAAATCGCCGCAAGGTTCTACTGTCATAGGGCAGACAAGTTAAATTAAGTTCCTATTACGTTATAAAATTCATCAACTAATTCAGAGGGAGCTCACACGGACAAAAGGTGATGCCTTTTTCAATGACAGATAATGGAAGCATAACATCTTCAAACAACTAACAGTTACTCAAAGGCACACATAATCCACTGAAGGGAAAATTGGAAGAAAAACAGAAATTTACTATCAGTGAACCAAATAAAGTGGCACTTGGAGATTGAAGAACACACCAAAGTTGCCTTACAATTAGGCTGGTCCGACACAGAACTACTACACAGAACTCAAACATTTCATAATCAAGTCTATCCACGTCCAACCAACCAAATGTCCCAAATGCAATACAATTGCTCGAATGAAGAGCTTCAGGTACAAATATAACACACATGAGATGGTCCCATTAGCCATGATTTTGTACATAGCATTAAGTTTGCACAAATAATTGCCAAAAACATTGTGGAACCAAACAGATCATGGGAGCTAACAACCTTTTAAAACGCTTAGTGTGATCGCGCCAGAACTCTGCCTTCATGTGCCATGAGGCACAGCCAACCCAGGTAAGGTTTCCATCAAGAAGCATAAGGCATTCTCATTCAGTACAGACACATGGTAGCATTCAGACATTGGCAGGCACAAACAGTACACACAAAAATCTGTAGTCTATCTGCATAATAAACGGATAAACCTACCAAAGTGTTGACAAAGGTCAAGACAAAATTGGAGCGAGTTACAGGAAAAATACTATCTTCCGCCAAAACTAAATGAGCTGTATTGAACATGGATGACTGCATAAACCATAAGAGCATCTTCGCCTACTAACAACGGCTACAGGGATTTTGAGTCACATAATAATGTGACTACTTTTGATCCGATCCACTCACAGAAGGCAATCGTCGGTACGAAATTCTCACAGTGACTTAGAATCACGGCCTCCACAAGCAGGAAACTAGGCCAATCGGATCTACGACCCCGCTAAAAATCAAATCTAGGCGCATCGGCTCAGTCCTACGGAACAATATCAGCATCTAGGCAACTAGACAAGCTCAGAAACATCGCAGATAGGGGATCTCAAAACTCACTGTCCAAGAAGCCGGCGAGGGAGGTGGACAGGAGGATGTCGTCGGGCGCGGACCAAGACATCGCGCGGATCCCAAATCCGACTCCAGAAACCGGAGCTGATGGCCTCAACCCGCCGCGGCTGGGATCGTAGTTGCTTCTACAGATAGCTTGGGACCAAGCTGCTTAGCGGGCCCCCCAAGGAGAACCACTGCTAGGGTTCGCGTCGGTGTGGAGTGCTCTCGCGTGACGGAAGCAGGGAGGAGCAGAGTTCGGTGCTTGATACACGGGCAGGGAACGAAGCAGATCGAAAGGGTTTGGTACTTGATAAGAGACGAGCCGCTGACCGGTGGGCCCAGGAGGTCTATTCCTTTTGGCTTGCGTGCATCTTGTATTTCGAGCAAGGTAAAGCTCATTTTCAACCTTCAATTCGCACAAAAAGTTATTAGTTTCAACCTTTAATTATGAAATTGGGTACTGAACATCTTTTAATTATCAAAATCGGATAAATTTAGTCCTCTAGCTAGTTTTAAAAGTAATTTTATATTTTCATAAATAGTAAAAATGGTTTAATCTATAAAATTTCATAACTTATTTCTTCTAAATCAAAAATATGTGAAACCAATACCATTTTTTCCTAGAAAAATCCTTTAATCATTGGTAGCTTGAAACTTACTTGTTCATGTTTCTAATAAACCACAAGCAATAAAACAATAGCATTTTAGGAAAAATCGTATTAGTTTCATATTTTTTTATTTCAAGTACATAAGTTATGAATTTTAGAGGTTAAAACGTTTTTTTCATTATTATGAAAAAAACATCATCTTTGAACCTAGGTAAAGGACCAAATTTGTCTGGTTTCGACAGTTAGAGGTTGTTCGTACCCGGTATCATAATTTAGGGTAGAAAATCAAACTATTGTGCAAGTTGAAGGTTGAAAAATCCGGCACGGTGGCACCCTTAATTTTTTTTATATACTATGTATAAGTTTGAATAGATGCTAGTTCAAAAATAAACTAATTGGGTTTCCTATTTTAGAAAATATGATGATGAAGCGCATGGTAAGTGAGAGAGTAAATATGAAGTACGAAGTATGTAGTAAATGAGAACTGTGATTGTTAGACCCCCTTTGGCAGACCTAATTCTCTACTAATTCTATGAAGTGATTTCCTAAAATGAACTAAGAGGTTGAGAGCTAAAAAAGTAGTTTTTCCTGATTCTATGAAGTGATTCTCCATTGTTTTAAGAGTTTATACTAAAGAATCAAAGAGAATCACTTTTAGCTACAGAATTACTGCTTTCAAAGAATTAGCTTACATAGAAAGTCAGAATCAGATGGAGCTCTACCAAACTAGCCCTCATGTGTTTCATTCGAGGCATAAGAATTGTTTGATAGACAAACCTAAACATAAACGACAAAGCAATTGATTCTATGGGCAAGCTTGCTACCACAATGCAATGTGTCTTTCAGTGTTGAGAAGATGATCTGCACTTGCACCTTTCTGCTTAACTACCCAACACGTTAAACTAGGAAGACCCTATTATTCTAGGAGTTGTATTCGTATAAACATTTTTGGAGAGGAAGTTATTTAATATTTGACGGCACTATGTGTACATAAGTTAATAGAGTTAAGTATAGTACATAAGTCAATAGAGTTAGGTATACGTACATGTATAACAGCATATGTTCCTATACTGTAATTAAAAAACATTTTCAGATCTCATGAATGCAGGTGCATATAATGCATGCCCAAACTTCAAACCATTATAGTTTTGTAGTGTGCGTTGTTAGCCTATTGATACCAAGCAAAGCAAGAAAGCGACTAGAGTCTTGCTAACCTGGCGACCCAGTCCAATCCAAAAGTTTCCCTCAAAAAACCACACATCCTCTGTCACCCTTCACGTAGTGTCCATTTAATCGCCATAACCATTGCACCCGCCTCCCCCGCTTCATTCCCCATTCATTGGCCACACCTCCGTTTGCGCCATGCAAGCGCCCACCCACACCCTCTATCCCCTCCTTTCTTCGTCGTACACGAAGCAGCGACCACTCAGGTGGCGCCAGCGCACCGCGACAGGAGACGGACGCCAAGAAGCGAGTGGGGCTAGTGTCCATGTTCGGGAGTGACTTTGGTGCTTTTCTACGACCAGCTTCTGCAAGGCGAAAGCGGGTTCGGCCTCATCGACTGCTTTGACGCTGGCAACTTCCCCACCTGGTCCACCCCCCAGATTAGGGGGTTCTCTACATCGATGGGAAGAACGACCCTAGGGTTGACGATTGTCTGCGCTATTGCATCGTCAGTGGCAAGAAGGCGCTTGAGTCACCAAGGGCTCAATGCGCATGGCGAGGTGAGTTTGCGTGGGTTAGTGAATGAGACCTTTTTTTATTTTATCACAAATTTAATGTGCATGCCAAACTCGTGCTCTAAAACACAACTCTATATACAGTTCACTCTAGAAAATGATTGGATTTTGCACCGTGTCTATTGAATTTAGCTCATGCTAACGAACACTTATTTGATGGAGGGAGTAGGTTTATCACGAAAAATATTGTTGCTATTTAAAGATTAAATTAAAGCGTCACTCTTCTTTCTATTGGCCTCTCTGGTTGATTGAGGTATATATATGCTGTGCTATATTTCGCGGGCAAGTAAAAGCCACGCGGTCTCCTATCCCAATTTCGTCGAGGAGGCACCGGTACGGCGGTACCGTACCATGGACGGAACGTGGTGGACAAGCGGTCTTCCTGCCGGCCGACGCGTCGGGGTCGGGTTCCAACCAGCCCAAACCACCCCCGCCGCCGGCCGTTTCCCCCCCGCACTCCACCACCTGACCTGCGCCGGCCCATCCTCCCGGCCTGGCCCAAGCCAACGCGCCCCGCGCTGCCCTTGCCGTGCCGAGTCCCAGCCGGATCCCCCTCAAAGCACGACAACCCCACGCCGCCGGCACCGCCGCACCACCGAAACCAGCCCTACCCAAACCAAATCGGATCCGATCCCCTTCCCCTCCCCTAGCCCAATTCGCCCCGATCCGCCGCGACCGTGATGGACGACGACGACGACGTGTCGCACTCCCTCTCCCCGTCGCCGCCCTCCTCCTCCGCGCTCCCCGTGGACGGCCCCGTCACCGTCGCCGCTGCGCCGCCGGGCGCCTTCATGGCGGTCGCGCTCCCGATCCATAGGACCGCCGCGTCCCTGTACGCCAGCGCCACCGGCGGAGGCGGCGGCGGCGGGAGCGGGGGCGGGGGCGGCGGGAGGGAGGACGCCTGGAGCGACGGTGCCACCTCCGCGCTCATCGACGCCTGGGGCGAGCGCTTCGTCGCGCTCGGCCGCGGCAGCCTCCGCCACCCACAGTGGCAGGAGGTCGCCGACGCCGTCTCCTCCCGTGACGGCTACTCCAAGGCGCCCAAGTCCGATGTCCAGTGCAAGAACCGCATCGACACGCTCAAGAAGAAGTACAAGGTCGAGAGGGCCAAGCCGGTCTCCGCCTGGCAGTTCTTCGACCGCCTCGATTTCCTCCTCGCGCCCACCTACGGCAACAAGCCCGGCTCCGGCGGCGGCGGAGGCCACAACTCCAACAGCCGCACCCAGATGCCTGCCGCGCTGCGTGTGGGCTTCCCTCAGCGCAGCCGCACGCCGCTGATGCCCGCGGCAGGCTCCGCGGCCAAGCGGAGGGCTCCTTCGCCGGAGCCGTCGGTGTCCTCCGAGTCCTCCGAAGGCTTCCCACCGGTGCCGGCCCTTCCGGCAGTGAACGGGAAGAGGAAGAGGACGGACGAAGGGCGCGCCGACAACGGTGGCAGCAGCGGCGACGACCGCGCGCAGGGGCTTCGGGAGCTGGCGCAGGCGATACGGCGCTTCGGCGAGGCGTACGAGCGCGTGGAGGCCGCGAAGCTGGAGCAGGCCGCCGAGATGGAGCGTCGGCGCATGGACTTCATGCAGGAGCTGGAGTCGCAGCGCGTGCAGTTCTTCCTCAACACGCAGATGGAGCTCACGCAAGCCAAGAACCACGCGTCTCCTGCCACGGCCGCCGTCCCTGCTGGTGGCTCATCTAGGAGGATGTCAGTGGTTACCGACGCCGGTGGCAGCAGTAATCACCATAGCCGTTACCGGATCAGCCATGGTGACAGGCACCATCATGCTCCACGCCCACATTACCAGCAGTACCATGACAACAACAATCACGCGGGGGCAGCGGCTGCAAGTGAGGGTGAGCAGTCTGATGACGAGGAGGATGATTATGAAGAGAGCCAGTAACTGTATCGGCGATTCGCCATACTTTATATAGGTATCCCATAGAATTATTGCATTGCTCCGATTTAACTTTTATATGTGATCCCAAGAAGAAGAGACAATGGCTTGGGACTAGTGGAAATTGGTCATCTTAGTAAAAGTAGTAGCATTAGCATTAGATAGCCCCTTGCTGTACCATGATGTTAGTTAATTCGTTGCTTGCTTCTCAACATTGCGTTAATAACATCTGATCTGATGTGATCTCATTCGTGTCAAGAATTGGCAAAATTACTGTTGAATGGCAGTATGGCATGCTGGGAGTTGTATCAATGCTTGCTTGCTCTTTTTGGGACAGCAATCGGCCATGAGAGTCGATGGAACTGATCCATGTTTATAATGCTATGAAGATTGTGCGGAGGTGGAGCAATGCTTTGCCTTTACTGTCACATCGCTTTGATGTATGCATAGAGCATTAAATGTAGGTAAAAAAATAACTAATTGTACAGTTTCTCTATAAATGTCGAGACGAATCTTTTGAGTCTAGTTAGTCTATGATTGAATATTTTTTGCCAAATAACAACGAAAAGTGTTACAAGAACTTTACCTAAACTTTTTCACCGTCTTAACAGGCCCTATATTTCTAATACAATAGAATAGAATGACTTGAAAGGTCTGTTGCCAGGTGGCTGTATATGCAGAATAAAAAATCAGTATGGGCCGTGTTTAGTTGGCCCGATTCGGGACCGCCAAAATCTGCACAGTGGAATCTTCCCCACTATAGCATTTTATTTATATTTGTGAATTTTTGTCCAAACATTGACTAATTAGGCTCAAAAGATTCGTCTCGCAAAGTACAACTAAACTGTGCAATTAGTTTTTGATTTCATATACATTTAGTAATCCATGCATGTGCCGGCATTTTAATGTGATGAGAAATTTTCTTTTTGCATAGTGAAAATTAAGGGAAAATTCGGCATCTAAACAAGGCCACGGTGGAGTGGGCATTGCAGAAACTCTTGCGTAAGGCATCCAATCATGAAAGTGAAGGTTCTTCACGCCAATCTTTTTTTTTTGCGACTTCTTCACGCCAATCATGAAAGGGAAGGTTCTCCCCTGGAAGTGGAAAGCACCACCTTCCCTGGAAGTGGAAAGCACCGAGGAATCTAGCTTTTAACTCTTTTGCAGGGCTGCTGGATACGGCAATCTGACTGAGGGTAGAGAAAAGCACAAGCATTAATATTCCCTCTAATCCACATAGTTAGGGGGTGTTTGGTTCCACCTCCTAAACTTCGGTAGCTATCCCATCGAATGTTTAGACACATACATGGAATATTAAATATAGATTATTTACGAAACTAAATACACAGATTGAGACTATTTTGCGAGACGAACTTTTTAAGCCTATTTAGTCCATGATTTGACAATATGATGCTATAGTAAACATGTGCTAATGACGGATTAATTAGGCTTAATAAATTCGTCTTGCGGGTTACTGACGGATTCTATAATTTATTTTTTTTATTAATATCCGAACACCTTATGTGATATCCTCATGTGACACCTCCTAAACTTTAGTCGCGGGATCCAAACACCCCCTTAACCGGAAACCGAAATTGGGTACTCCCTCTATTCCGAACTATAAAACGTTTTAGCTTTTCTAGATATATTGATTTTACTATGTATATAAATATAAATGCATATATAGATGCATAATAAAATCTATGTATCTAAAAAAGTCAAAACGCCTTATAATGTGGAATGGAGGGAGTAGAATAGAAGGATGATGCCTAATTTGGAAGGGAGGGAGACCTTGATTTCCTCGCCTGCCTCTTGGAGAAGGTTGTTGGGCTCATCAAAATTGGGCTTCGTCTCGATGCTTAAAGATTCGGCAAGCCTAGCGCCCGGACGTCGGGTCCTAGGACTGCGTTCGGATGCAGCTCCCGTTCGACGCACCCGCCGCACCCCCTCACGTAAATCGAAATAGAATTGCGTTCGCTGCACCAGCGCAACAGGAGAGCGCACCCGCCGCGCCCATGTCACCACACGCTTGCACCCCTACTCCCAACCACGATGTACGCAGCCCCCTCCGCCCAACGCCCATCCTGCTCTAGAGGTAGCATCCGTCCATACAGAGCTCTCTTGCTTGCGTCCGACGCACACAGCTCCATCGTCCCACGCTCATCTCCCATCCCTCGTTCATATGGATGCCCCACCGACTCCGGGAGAGACAATGCAGGAGAAGTGGAAGGAGGAGAGATGCAACACCCGATCTACTTTTTAAACATCCAAATACAACACTTGCAACATACGTCTGAAGGCAGTTGAAACACTTGAAACATGCTTCTGAAACACTTGAAAACCATTGCAATCATACGCAACATCCAAATAAAATACATGCAGCATATGTGTGAAACATATGCAACATCTAGATAACACAATTGCAACATGCGTCCGAAAAAACACAGAGCAACATACCTCTGAGACATCTGAAACACTCAAAACATACTCGAAACATACTAATGCAACATGCCTCTGAAAGCAATTGCAACATCCCCCGATCTACTTTTACAACATCCATATGATTCAACTGCAACATACCTCTGAAACGTCTGAAACAATTGAAACATACAATTGCAACATAGGGGGGAGAGAGAGCCTGGCGCGGGGAGCATCATAGCCGTTGGATCTACGGGCATTAGGGGCTCCCGGTCGGGGAGGATGCCGGTGTGGGGGGAGAAGCGTCGCCGGGGTGGGGGAAGGAGCCGCTAGGGGTCGGGGGACATAGGGCAGGGGAAGGCTGCGCTGGTCGATTCCGACTGTTGAGGGTCAGCGGCGGCGGCCAGCGGTGGCTGCTCCGGAGCTTGGCCATCGTCGGTGGTGGCAATGAGGACCACCGCGACAGTCGACGTCGATGGCCCGTGTGTTGCCGCGGTGCGGCCACCGCTTCCACATCGAGTGCCGGGGTGGGGGAAGGGGTCGCCAAGGTGGGAGAGAAGGCTGCGAGGGTGGGGAGTGTAACACCCCCAATGTTACGTACCTATTAATAATAGTTTAAGGCTTAATAAATCCTAATAAATAAGTTTTCTATGCTTGGTGATAAATTCTTGCATGAAATGATACGATGCATATTTGTTTAAATCACCTTTGTGAATATAGTCAACATGTGTGATGTCAACCAACCTTGATTTGTGTGCTTAAACATCTCTAAATGAGTTTGTGAACAAAAGTTATTTAGGGTTCAAGTTGGAAAAATATGGAGAAAATGCTTAAAAATGTCAAAAAACCCCTAATTGGTGTTAATTGCTCAACAACTTTTTGAAGGATAAATAAATAATTATTTTATATAGAAACTATAAAATATGTTGGCATGAAAAACTTAGTTTAAGTTTTGTACTTTGTGGTAGAGTGCTTGTTCATGGCTAGTTCAATTGTTTGATAGATTAATTAGTGCTTCAAAGTTTCAATAAAATGTTGTTTCATTAAGAGACTTGGAAACTTTTTTGTGTCAAAGTCCACTGACATTGCAACTGTGTCGGAAGTCCACTGACATTGCAATCTTTGGTGTCTCTTATCTCCTAATCCGTGCAGTTAATGACTAAATTTCCTTAATCAAAGTTGGAGTCCTTTGCGCTGTGAATATATTTTGTATAGGACGTGGGGCCTGTTTCTTGACCATTCGCTCGACACAGTGCCATCAACTTGGCTACATAGCCACTGCCATGCCCAAGTCGCCCACGCCACCACCCAGGCTGCTGAAAGGTCTTGATGGCTAGAGAGGGGTGAATAGCCTATTAAAATTTTCTACAAAGACAAGCTAAACAAGTTTATCAATATAACAAATAGCGAGATACGAGTTTTGCTTAGCCTACGGGGTGTTTACAAGCCACCTATCCAATTCACAATTCTAATATATATATGCACTCAACCGCACAAGTCAAATCGCACAACTTAGCTACAACTAAAGCTAACTAGCTACACAAGTTAAGAGCTACACTAACAAGCTAGCAAGGTAACTAAGAAATTAATACAAGAGAGAGTTAGGAGGTTATCACCGATGGGCGAAGTATTGAGCCAACCAATCAATATGATCAAGAGATAAATTCCACAATACACAACCACCGGGATCGATTAATCACAATAAGAATAATGACACGAAGATTTATCCCGAGGTTCACGTGCTTGCCGGCACGCTAGTCCCCGTTGGTCCCTCTTCACCACGTGGTTCAGTGGCTAATCGGTCACACACCGAGCCTCTCAAAAGGCGCCACAAGAACCTACCAAATGGCAAAAGGTTGCAAATGACACGAGCAATCCACTAATGTTGCCTTTGGTGTTTCGCCGAGGTAGGCACAAACCCCTCACAATCATCGGAGGTGGCCAAAAATAATCACCAACTCTTGCCAACACCTCCAAGCTGCTCCAAGCCGTCTAGGTGGCGGCAACCACCAAGAGAAACAAGAATCCCGTAGCAAATCAACCACCAAGTGCCAACTAGATGCAATCTCACAATGTAAATACACTTGGATCACTCAATCTCACTTCGAATATGCAAAGAACCAAGAGAGATGAGTGGGAGGGGAGTTGCTTAGCTCAAAGTGCTCACAAATATGTCAAAGAGTGCAAGAAGTGAGCCTTGAGCCGGCCAACAAGTATTTATAGAGGTGGCTCACTCAAAAGAGTTGTTGCTCTCCCCACGAAGACGACAGACGCGTCTGTCGCTCAAGCGACAGACGTGCTGCCCACGTCTGATGCCACAAGAGTTTGCCGCGTGTCTCGACCGTTTGAACTCAGAGCAATTCACGCCCAAGCGACAGACGCGTCTGTCGCGATCGACAGATGCAGCCATGCCACCGTCAGACGCGTTCGACGCTCGGAGGCCACGCGTCTGTTGACACGACGGACGCAGTCCAAAAAGCCCAAAATGCGAGCCCAGCTGACAGACGCGTCTGGTGCTGGACCGAGGGACGCATCTGTCGCGTAGAACCGTGACGCGCCCACGCGACAGACGCGGCAACAGTGCCATGCACGGCGTCTGTCGCGGTCATGTCCGCGCGTCTGACACCCGAGAGCCAGAAACTCTAACTAGGGTATGGCGACAGACGCTGCACAGTAGCGTCTGACGCTCAGGGCAGCAGCGTTTGTCGCCCATAACTCGGCGAATTTGTGACGTTTGCTCGATCCGTTTGATTCACCCTTTCACATATGAGCTAGACTAAGTATGTGTGTCACTTTAGCACATGTTTTTGCTCGTGAAACATCATGTGACAACGCCTCCATATCTCGACATTGGCGTAAAGGAAAATAGGCGTTTCAATTCCTCGAAAACGCTTGAATCCCGCCTCGTAAGCTCGGTGGGAGGGAGAGAGGACCCCAAACCCTATCTACCGCTCAAACTCTACCGCCTTTGCAAAGATGCTAACACCACCAAGTGTTCATCATCACGTGCAAGTGTGTTAGCATTTTCACAATCATTTTTCGAGGCGTTATTAGTTCTATCCAAATGTATATGATTATGAAATGCACATCTAGAGGCACTTAGGAGTCCAATAGCCGCGTCATTCCCCTCTTTATAGTACGACTATCTATCTTATAATGTAACCACACCCACTAGGTATCTTGGTTACTAAAACACAACCCTTAAGCATATACCTTTGCCTTGATCATGTGGGGTTGCATCCAAATCCAAGTGTGGCCATCATGATCACCATGTCCATCTTGCCACCAACCTTTGAATGTACTAATCCTCATATGCTATATACAACTTAGGCATAGGATTAGTACTTAGGCATTGTCACTAATTACCAACACCAAACATAGAGCTTTTAGCTGCCCATGTCGGCCCCTGTTGCGCCATGCCGCCTCGCCCACGCGCTGCCGCATCGCGCCCACGCCGCGCTGCTCCCCGCCTTGCCTTCTTCTAAGCGTCCCCGAGCTCCACTCATCACTTCCCCGCTCGTGCTCGCTCTCCCCTTGCCGTTTGCGTCCGCCATGGACGCCGGCTCCGAGCTCGGCCATCGCGCGTTCCACACCACCAGACCACCCCCAAGCCTTCCAGCACCACCATAGTCTCCATCGCAGCCTCCTCCATCCCGCTCGTACGGCTTCTGGGCTAACCTAGGCCGGGATCCACCGTCCGCCGCCGACGTTCTTTCTCTGCCTCGCTGCCGGCCGCTGAACGACGAACCGTGGTGAGCTCCCTTCTCTGCGCTCCTCCGCCACTGCCGAGCACTCCTTCATATCTCCCTCTTCATCCCGAAACCGGCGCATTTGTCCCCAGTCTGCGCCGCTGCCTTCCACGCCGCCACCACGCGTGACCGCCATCGTGCTGCCGTCTGCATGCCTCAGCACGTGGCCAGCTGGCCTCGGTCCACTTTGGGTTGGGTCGCGTCCAACCCCCAGGGGCGCATGGGTCTTGCACCCCTCGTAGGCCTGCCCCTTGCCACCAGCGTGGCCTCTGCCGGCCGAACCGATCTGCGACCGCGTCTCTGTTCTTCCGACTCTGCGAAGACGGAGGAGGAAGGAAAGGACTAGAAACAAATACAGGGTCCCCGATGAAAAAGCGCATGAGAGAAAGTTTTGGTGGGAGGGTCTAATAGGATTTTGAGAAAACCTGGGATTCCTAATGTAAAACTACAAACCTAGGTTGGGCCTTCTCCTGGTGGGCCTGTGATTCGGTCTGGGCCAGACCGAATCCTCCTGTGCGCTGGGCCTGTTTGCACTAGCGGGCCAGACTGAGCCCATGGCTAGCCTTTTCTTTTGTTCAGTTTTTATCTTTTTCTTTTAATGCAGTGATCTTTCAAAAATGATATAAAATGGCAAAAAAGTTAGAGAAATATGAAACCAGTTTTGTTACACTCCACACAACTAGATCTATGCAGTAGATATATAATATGACATGTTTTAGTACAAAAGTTTGGCTATAGATATTTGCCTATGCTTTTTAATGCTAAATTCATATCTGTTGTTATATGAATCTAATTGCTGTGAAATTTTTATGGTAGGTTACTTGTTGCATGCTTGTGTTGTGGTAAAAATTTCATGGTCAATAGATGTTTATTTACCGAGTTATTGATTTATCATGTGTCACATGCTTTTATTGCCATTAAATCTTAATTAACTGTTAGTAAATAATCTGCTTATCTAGAAATTATGAAATTCATGCAGTAGTTATGTTTAATTAAGATGTACTCCCTCTATCCCTAAATATCTGTCATTTTCGCTTCCCGAGAAACAATTTTGACTAAATATATAGTAAAAAATATAAATATTTATGGTATATAATTAGTATCGTTGGAAAGATCTTTGAATCTAGTTTTTAATAAATTTATTTAGAGATACAAATGTTGCATGCATATTCTACAAATCGTGTCAAACTTGTGGCACGCACACCAACGGCGACAATTATTTAGGGACGGAGGGAGTATTACCCATAAAATTTTCATGTCCAAAAGAGATGTTCGGTGCACCACCTTTTTATTCCTTGGTTATAATTACTAAAGCTTTTTATATGTATTAGGTGTTTAGATTAGGGTTAATATATGCTTGTCTATACTACTTGTTTTACACGATGACTAGGCAAAGTGTGTTTAGTAAGTAGAAGTGTTCTTGGCATGTTATGATAAGCTTTCACTTGTATGTTTAAAATGCAAATGGTTGTTTTGCTCACTTGTGTTAAGTTGATAATAATAACTCGCAAGTAAGTCGCTATGAGAGGATGAGAGCCGAACCTCCAAAGTTTAGTTACCCTAGTTTATCCACATCGATGTGTTGCTTGCCCTTTTGGTGTTGTAATCTCTGTGATACACTTGTTTGACTTAAGCATGCATTGCATTATTGCATATCATTTAGGAACGATGATCGATCGATGGATCAACTGAAGGATGTTGGTGTCAAGCGACAGATGGAGTAATGGTGACCAGTCTTGAAGATGATGGTGGATCATTTCCCGAAGATGAAGGAATACTAACTTTCTATAATACAAGTTTATCTAGGCAAGCTCCGGTGCATAACCCCTATTTTTTAAGCACTTATTACTTTGTGTGGGCATTAAGTTGCAGTTGTCTGAAACCCACCTGCATAAAATATTCAATTTATGAGTCCTACTAGTATGATAGGAATCATGTAGGATGCTATGCTATAGGACTTACGATAGAAGTCGAGTGATGGACTGTCACTCGCGAGAGATAGGCCATGGCTCTTTTGTTACTGCTATCACCTGGTTTGGATACAGATAATAATTGGAGACTGGGCGGGACCGTGGACTTTGGTTTGGATATGGTTAGTTATAGCAATAGAGCGAGGCTCTGGTTGCATTAGTCCTGCCTGTGTCGATTAAGGACAGTACCGTTAGTAGCGATGTGGCAAGTTTAAAGGTACATAACACATAACAGAGGCCTGAGTTACAGTTGACTGTGAAGCTTGGTACTTCTTTATGACTAAGGTGCACCAAACGTTCACCGAAGTGTTTCTCTGGCCATTCTAGCGGCTGGTTTTGGGAGGGGAATGTCAATGGACCAAACTTATGAGAGGAAAACCAATCGCCGCTCGGCGGGACGGGCCTCATAGGGTGGATTCCCTAGGGTGGTCAGGTCATTTTGTACCTTGGTCATACGGTTGGAATGGTTGCCTTGTACCTGCTCTTTTGAGAGAAGTACAGGCATGTGTTTAGGATTGCCCAGCTGGATGTACATCGATTGCAATCACCGCACTCCTCGGATATGGATACCACTTGTCGCACCACTGCTATCGTAGTTATTGCAACTAGAACATGGTGTTGATGATGAGGCTACTGTTGTATTATGAAATATATCCTGATTGCTTACCACCTACTTGAAAGTAGTCCAGGTGCTTACCTAGAATGGTTAAGTAAATGAACTTGATATGACTGCTAAAACTTTAAATATAAGGATGCACCATTAGTAATGCTTCTCTGCAAAAATGACTAAACAGCTAGCCAAATAGCTCCTTGCATATCCTTGAGAGTCGGAGACTACACCCACCTAGTTAGGTAAGTCTTGCGGAGTACATTGTGTACTCAGGGTTTTACTTCCCCTGTTGCAGGTAACAGGTGGATGTTGGAGCTAACTTTTGTTGTATGTGGATACCTCCTAGTGGGCTCTACGAGGCATCCTCGTCGTCGCGATTATAGAAGTTTTATTCTTACAATTCTACTTCTGATTCAATGTTCAAATTTTACCTTCCGCTACTTTTTATAAAATGATCGTTCTTCCGTTGTTTTTACGAAACCTGTTTGTGATAACTCCGATTTTATGTAATCTTGTGATGTATGAAATGGCTAAGAATATTGTAAGCTTTATTCACTTGCTTATGATCCTGATGAAAACGTGGATTTTCGAGTCCTACCGTAGGATGTACTCGACAGACTACCAAGTTTAACTTAGTCTATTGTGTATTTTGTGTCAAATAGCTGACAAGTACACTTTGGATTAAGTTAAATTGGACAGTTCTGCCATAGGGAGGAGGATGCCGGGGTGGGGGAGTGCGCCGCCACTGGCTAGGGAGACGGCCATGGCCATGCGTCGGGGTAGGGACTAGATGCGTGGGTGCGGGAGTGAGTGAATGAGGCAAGTTGGATAGCGGTGGCCGCAAATTGATGTTGGGTGAATCAGCGAGCGCCTAGAACAGGGACGGACGCCCTCACATAAGCATTGTCGCTAAAAATTAGCCCACTCTGTAAACTGGCATGTTTCAGGTAGACGAAGCGTCTCTGTATCTCTGTCGAAAACGACAAGGGATAGTGTAATTCAGCACCGGGTACGTCATTCTATCTCGAGCGAGTCACGGGCAGATTTGCAGGCGGAAAACAACAAACGTCAAGTTCAGCATTGGATACGTCTCGATGAACAGAAGCGCTTGTGTTGCGTACTCCACTTGCGTGCGCTTGGATATCGTCATATCGATGGTATATCTCGAATTTGTTTGCCATCTGAATTTCTATTCTCGTACACCGTATTCATGTCAGTCTCGAAAGCAAGCAGCTAAAAATGGACAAAATATTCTTTCAAGAAAAATGGACGAAATATCCAATCAGGACAAATTTGTATAGTACATGAGACAAGTACTACTGTCAGTGAAGTATTCCAAAATTCAAACTTTACTATTATCTTTGACTAATAATTAGTATAATTGTATGTATTACAAAAGTAGTTACATTAGATTTGTATTTAGAAATACTTTGTAATGATCAAATTTTTGTTCCTATAAATTATATATAGTATAAGAAAAATTATAGGTCAAAATATGTTTTTGAATACTGCACTGTCAATGACGGAGATTATCTTGTCTATATTCTCATTAATTGGCACATCACACGAGAACTCAAGAGGACCCCTGTGAACCAAACAAGGCCTATTAGGCTTAATAAAATCAATAATCCGAACCCGGGAATGAACCCCTGTGAACTCAACTAGGCCTAAAAGTACTAGGCTAAATCCCGGGGAATGAACCTCTAAGAACTCCATTTGTTTCTAGAGACCAACACCGCAGAATCACTGGTCTATTTGATTAAAAAAAAATACCATCCAATCAGATTCAAAAAAAAAACAAGGATAAACATTCACTCAGGAAATGGTCATGTATATCCACCGAAGTTGCCACACGTTTTACTGATTCTTATCCACCAAAGTTGCAGGGAAGCCACTCTATATGCCTGGGAAATTCCTACATATTTCAACCCAACCCTAGTGATAAAAATAATGGAGAGAAGAAATAAAATGTGAAACAACTGCAGAGTGTCATCCATGGCCGCTGGACCGAATAAAAGATATATAACTGACTTTGACTGGTACAAGAGTGTACTAAGAGTAGACTACCTTGTTACATTAGTTCAGTGTCTAGTTTACACACCTATGTTTAGTAAAGATGATCTATTGGACTCACTTTCTACATAACAGAAACAGAAAGTTATCGCCTAGTAAAGGCAGCCCAGTGCAATGGGCAACATCGACCAAGTCACCTTCACTGAGATTAAAGCAAAAAGAGTATTTATTTCTTGAGTATCATGCCCATGGACTTTGGCCATGAAGGAACAGTAGTGTTGGTTGGAACTGGATGACAATGCGCCTACTTTGAACTTCAAATTTATCGAAGAATTCCATGGTATGGCAACCACAGACCTCTGTAAGCCTCGTGACCCAGCGATGGCACCATGAAAGAGCTGGATTTCCTTACTCAGCTGACTAGTTAAACAAGTGAGCGACAAATTGAAACTGCATTGTACTTCTGATATCAGAACCTCTACAGTCGCCTCAACTGCAGAATTAAAACGTGATAAAGTTATGTCAACTGCACCATAATTTCCAGGGATGCGCATTGTAAGTGGCTGATCCCATTCGCCTGCAGAACCTATGAGTGATGCACCATCGATCAGCTGTAGGTCATTTTTTTCTTCTTCACCTGTCTTGATCCTCATGTCATATTCAATTAGACTAAGGTCCATCATGTCTATCCCTCGCTTAGGGCCGGTCATGTTGATGAGAGAACCCTACAAAATAAAAATATTTAGTTGCCCTTCAAAAAAATTAAGAAACATCTAAAGCTAGATGCTCCCATGTAGCAACATTTAAAACGGATATTATAGATTTTTTTACAATGAAAACGGATATTATAGGTATAGTCGATAGCCAAGATCTCCATCATGGATCAACCAAAATGGTTACAAAGTGCATAATGGTGATAGATGTTAGATGTATATACATGTGTGTATTTACCTAGGCCATAGGATGCTCTTTGCACTTTGTACTTCTACATATTTCCCCTTTGAGGCTTTGGTACACTTGCATTCTCTAACATGGTAACAGAGGTTGTTGTGCAACTCCACCTTTCTTCTCTCCCTTCCATCCCCATTCTCGCGGCTTGTTGATGCGCCGTGGCCATGCTCTCCACTGCCCCGTGCAGACGCTCGTCCACGGTCCTGCTTCGCACCCGTGGCCCCGCATTGATGGCTGAGCTCACGCTCGACCCTGCTGCCTATGCTACTCCAGTGAGTTCTACCTCACGTCCATGTTCGCTTTTATGCATGAAAGAAGAGAAGAAAAAAATAAGGAAACAGAAAAGGCAGTAGACTTCATGGCTTTGTCCGCCCAACCAGGTGCTATCCCTATTCCTCTGTGCCCAATCCATAGTCACAAAGTTTCTGGGTCGATGGGGTCGAGGTACGGGGTCGTGGTACGTGGTACGCTACTTGCGAGAGACTTTTACTCTTCGGGTCGAAAATGAACCTGTGAACCCGGGTCGGGGTCGACGAACCCGGGTCGAGGGTCGAAGGTGGTGAACCCGTTTTATGTGCCAATCATTTTCATCGATACTAATTGAGGGGAGTTTGTCTTCCACATGAAGGTTCACATGGGCGAGCTCTACCCCACGGTGAGCAAACATGTCCGCCTGAAAGGTCTTGATGGCTAGAGGGGGGTGAATAGCCTTTTAAAATTTTCTACAAAGACAAGCTAAACAAGTTTATCAATACAACAAATGGCGAGATGCGAGTTTTGCTTAGCCTACGGAGTGTTTGCAAGCCACCTATCTAAAACACAATTCTAGTATATTTGCACTCAACCGCACAAGTCAAACCGAGAAGGTAACTACAACTACAACTAGCAAGCTACACAAAAGAGCTACTCTAGCAAAGCTGACTAGCTAGCAAAGATGACTAAGAAAGTAATGCGGAGTTGAGTTAGGAGAGTTTCACCGAGGGGCGAAGTATTGAGCCAACCAATATGATCAACAATGAATACCAAGACAACCGAACACCGGGATCAATCAATCACAATATGAAAGTGATGACACGAAGATTTATCCCGAGGTTCACGTGCTTGCCGGCACGCTAGTCCCCGTTGTGTCCCTCTTCACCACGTGGTTCGGTGGCTAATCGGTCTCACACCGAGCCTCTCAAAAGGCGCCACAAGAACCTACCAAATGGCAAAAGGTTGCAATGACACAAGCAATTTACTAAAGTTGCCTTTGGCGCTTCACCGAGGTAGACACAAACCCCTCACAATCACCGGAGGTGGCCAACAACAAACACCAACTCTTGCCAACGCCTCCAAGCTGCTCCAAGCCGTCTAGGTGGCGGCAACCACCAAGAGAAACAAGAATCCCACAGCAAATCAACCACCAAGTGACAACTAAATGCAATCTCACAATGCAAATGCACTTGGATCACTCAATCTCACTTCAAATATGCAAAGAAGCAAGAGAGATGAGTGGGAGGGGAGTTGCTTAGCTCAAAGTGCTCACAAGTATGTCAAATGTCCAAGAGAGATAGCCTTGAGCCG
Source organism: Saccharum hybrid cultivar R570 (assembly GCA_038087645.1). Classification (NCBI taxonomy): domain Eukaryota; kingdom Viridiplantae; phylum Streptophyta; class Magnoliopsida; order Poales; family Poaceae; genus Saccharum; species Saccharum hybrid cultivar. Next base: position 1,557,247 of record JAQSUU010000563.1, on the reverse strand, counting down.
GCCAACGAGTATTTATAGACGTACCCCTTCGAATATAGCCGTTACTCACTTGAAATAGCCGCAGTCGTGCTGACCGGACGCGCTGGTCCAACTGACCGGACGCGCCGATCACACAACGGCTACTCGCGAAGCACCGACCGGACGCGCTCTACGCAACGACCGGACACGCTGGGCTCGACCGGACGCGCTGGTCCCGTAACTGACCGGACGCGCTGGTCAAGCCTGAGCAGCGCACAACGAAACAGCGACCGGACATGCTGGAGAACTGACCGGACGCCACAGTGCCCGCATCCGGTTGGAGTTCAGTAAGCTCCCTCAACGACCGGACGCGTCCGGTCGGTCATGACCGGACGCACCGCGCGTCCGATCAACAAACTGAAACTCGCGCCTGCTAGAATTGTCTGATTCATTGCAAAGAGCTAACCCTAGAAGGGTAGCTAAATATAGTTCCATACATGGGCCACATGGGCCTTAGCCACATGGGCCTAAACATACTCCAACACCCCCCCGCAGTCTGAACTACCGGCGCAGCGGAGTTCAAGACTGAACAAGAAAGAAAACATGTGAGAGCACAACACACACGACCCCCCCGCAGCCACAACTAGCCACTGGAGACGTTGAGGCTGGAGCGAAACTCGGAGAAGGTCGAGGAAGGGAGGCCTTTGGTGAAGATATCCGCAAACTGGGAGGTGGTCGGGACGTGAAGCACTCGAACGTCGCCGATGGCCACCCGGTCGCGGACGAAGTGTAGATCGATCTCCACATGCTTGGTCCGCTGGTGCTGCACGGGGTTGGTGGAGAGGTAGACCGCACTGACGTTGTCGCAGTAGACGAGCGTGCTCCTGGCGAGGGGGCGGTGAAGCTCAGCCAGGAGCTGGCGGAGCCAGGCGGCCTCGGCCACGCCGTTGGCCACGGCACGGTACTCCGCCTCGGCACTGGAGCGGGAAACCACGGGCTGGCGCTTGGACGACCAAGAGACCAGGTTGCCGCCGAGGAAGACCGCGTAGCCGGAGGTGGACCTGCGGGTGTCCGGGCAGCCCGCCCAGTCAGCGTCGGTGTAGACAACCAGCTCGGCAGTGGAAGACCGGCCGAGGAGCAGCCCGTAGCCAAGGGTGCCACGGAGGTACCGGAGAAGCCGCTTCATAGCAGCCAGGTGAGGCTCCCGCGGAGCATGCATGTAGAGGCAGAGCTGCTGGACGGCATAAGTGATGTCCGGCCGTGTGAAGGTGAGGTACTGAAGTGCGCCAGCAAGACTCCGGTAGGCGGTGGAGTCTGCTGGCCCAAGCATCGGACCCCCAGCCTCTGACAGCTTGCCCTGGGTGTCCACCGGTGTAGAGCAGGACTGGCAGGCGGTCATCCCGGCTCGCTCCAGAATGTCACAAGTGAACTGCCGCTGGTGGAGGAACAAACCGGAAGGGCGGGGCTCAACAGTGACGCCGAGGAAGTGGTGGAGCACCCCAAGATCCTTCATAGCAAATTCCGTCTGGAGTGAGGCAATGATGCGGTGGAGCAGAGATTCGCTGGAGGCAGTGAGAACAATGTCATCCACATAGAGGAGCAGGTAAGCAGTCTCACCCCCATAGTGGTATATGAACAGGGAGGTGTCAGACTTGGCCTCCGTGAACCCAAGAGTCTGCAGGAAGGTAGCGAATCGAGAGTACCAAGCCCGGGGTGCCTGCTTGAGCCCGTAGAGAGATTTGTTGAGCCGGCAGACGAAGTCAGGACGAGAAGCATCCACAAATCCTGCCGGCTGACTGCAGTAGACCGTCTCAGTCAGAGTGCCATGAAGGAAGGCATTCTTGACATCCAGCTGATGCACCGGCCAGGAGCGCTCGAGAGCCAGGGAGAGGACGGTGCGGACGGTAGCTGGCTTCACCACAGGACTGAAAGTCTCAGCATAGTCAATGCCGGGCCGCTGAGTGAAGCCGCGGAGGACCCAGCGAGCCTTGTAGCGCTCCAAGGAACCATCAGCCCGCCTCTTGTGCGTCCAGATCCACTTGCCGGTGACAATGTTGGAACTCGGCGGACGAGGCACTAGGTCCCACGTCTGGTTGGCGAGGAGGGCCGCGTACTCCTCGTCCATCGCGCGGCGCCAGTGAGGATCCGCCAAGGCCGCGCGGACGGAAGAGGGTACCGGAGAGATCCCCGGCTCGCAGGCGGCGGCGATGAAGGCCTGCGGGCGAGACGCCTGCCTCGTCACCATCGGGTGAGTGTGACGAGGGTCCCGGTGAAGAAGAGGCGGGTGGTACACCGGCGGGTCGGCGCGAGGGCGTTGCGATGCCGGCGGAGCATGCACCGGCGACGACGGCGCCGGTGACGAGATCGGCGGAGCCGGTTCACGCCGACGCTCGTAGACGATGCCGAAGCGCCCGGGAGGGGGTGATGGCGGACGCGGCTCCCGCCGGCGCTGGTAGACGAGGCCGAAGCGCCCGGGAGGAGGTGGGGTCGGTGTAGTCGGTTCCGCGATCGGAACGGCAGCATCAGGCACAACGGGAGGCAGCGAAGCGACAGGGAGCGAGGGCGAAAGCTCCGGGGCTGCCTCGACCGTGTCAGGCACCGGAGGGTCCTGGTGTGAGTCCGGCAGGGGCGAGGCGGGACCACCAGGAGAGTGCGCCGGAGTAGGACCTGCAGGGTAGAAGGAGAAGGGTGGCGGAATCGCCGGGTCAGTGGGAAAGAAGGAGGCCTCCGCAGGGTCAGCTGGAGGTGGGGGTGGAGAGGTGGTAGAGTAAGGGAATGCCGACTCATCAAACACGACATGGCGAGAGATGAGGACACGGCGAGAGGCAAGGTCAAAGCATCGGTAACCCTTGTGATCCGGAGAGTATCCGAGAAAGACACAGAGGGTCGACCGGGGAGCCAGCTTATGGGGAGCGGTGGAGGCGGTGTTAGGGTAACACGCACACCCGAAGACTCGAAGGTGGTCGTACCGAGGAGGGGTACCGAAAAGAGCGTGGTGAGGCGTAGGAGCTGGGCAGGCAGTAGAAGGGAGTCGGTTAAGGAGATAGGTGGAGGTGTGCAGACACTCAGCCCAGAAGCGAGCGGGTAGAGACGCCTGGAGCAGAAGGGTGCGCATGATGTCATTGGTGGTGCGGATCATGCGCTCGGCCTTGCCGTTCTGAGATGAGGTATACGGGCAAGACATGCGGAGCTGGACACCATGCGAAAGGAAGAAAGCACGTGAGGTGGAGTTATCGAACTCACGGCCATTGTCGCACTGGACAGCCTTGATGGTAAGGCCGAACTGAGTGGACACCCAAGCAAAGAAGTGGCTGAGAGTGGGGAACGCCTCGGACTTGGCACGCAGGGGAAAGGTCCAGGAATAATGGGAGAAATCATCAACCACCACCAAATAGTACTTATAGCCAGACATGCTGAGAACGGGAGAAGTCCACAAGTCGCAATGAATAAGATCAAAGACACGAGTGGTATGTGAGGAAGAGGACTGAAAGGGAAGGCGAACATGACGGCCGAGCTGGCATGCATGACACAAGTGATCATCGTGAGCCCGAGAGCACCGAATGTCGGAACTACGACTGAGCTGTGTCAGGGCATCCCGGCCAGGATGGCCGAGGCGACGGTGCCAAGTGGTGGTGGAAGAAGTGGCGGCGAAAGCGGCTGAGGAAGGCGAAGGAGGTGAAACAGACACCGGAAACTGAAGGGTATAGAGAGGCCCAGTGCTGTTACATCGGAGCAAAGGACACCGGGAGGCCAAATCCCGCACGGTGAGACCAGAGGGGTCAAACTCAACCGAACAAGAGTTGTCCGTTGTGAACCGGCGAATAGAGAGAAGGTTGTGAACCATACCGGGAGCCACAAGAACATCAGAGATATGAAAGGAGCCGTGGGGACTGGCAGTGCCCACGGAGGAGACAGGAATGCAAGCGCCATTGGCGACCATGATGGATGAGGGACAGGAAGGGTGTGGAGGACGAAGAGAAGAAAGTAGACTCGCATCGGGCGTGGTGTGGAAAGTGGCGCCCGAATCGGCGATCCAATCGGGCCCCCCCGCACCAGCGGCCCCGGCGCTCGCGGCCATGGTGGCGGCGCCTGGAAGATGGCCTGGCTGCGGCGGCAGTGGAGACGGAGCCGAGGGCAGAGGGTAGGGAGCCGACAAGGCCCGGCGTGCGACGCGGCGCCGGCACGTGGCCCGATAGGCAGCAGCAGCGGGGTTGCGGAAACGCCGGTAGGCTGGAGGCTGGAGGCGTGCCGGGAAAGCCGCGGGTGAGGCGATGACCTGCTGCGCGCCGGTGGTGGCTGCACGCATGGCGTGAAGGAGCGCCAGAGAGGCAGCCGCGGGAGGGAGGGCCAGTGCCGCGTGCGTCGGCCATGGGCGGCAGTGGGCACGGGAAGGGGAGGGCGGCTGCTGGTGGCCACCAGCAGCGGCAGCAGCGCCACCAGCCCCGTCACCTGGGGCCCCCACGGCAGGAAGGTCGCCGTCAGAGCTGCCGGCGCCTGTAGCACGGAGGGGGGCGCAGGGGGCTCCAGAACGGTGAGTGCCTGGCAGAGGAGTGAGAAGCAGAGGGCCAGGAGCAGGGCCGGTGGAGGAAATGGAAGGGAATCCCCCAGCGGTGGAGGCAGCGGCCAGCAGGGGAACGCCGGCCTGGGCTGCTGGCGCTCGGCCGGGGGAAAGCAGGGGGCTCCAGAAAGGTGAGTGCCTGGCCGCCGGGGAGGTGGGCTGCTGTGCCCATGGCGGGCGGCCGGTGGAGGGAAGGGAAGGGAATCCCCCAGCGGCCAGCAGGGGAACGGCGCCCAGATCAGGAGCAGGTGGAGCGGTCCCCCTAGATGTGGCAGGAGAAGGGGCAGAGGAGGCGGCCAGGGAAGGTGCCTGCTGCGCCCACGGGGAAGGGGAGGAGAGGGAAGGGGAGTGGCAGGAGAAGGAGGGGTGGGGAGGAGGAGCGCCGGCCATGGCCTCGGCCAGCAGGGGAACGGCGCCCAGATCAGCCCCCCTAGTTGCGGCGGGAGAAGGGGCAGAGGAGGCGGCCAGGGAAAGTGCCTGCTGCGCCCACGGGGAAGGGGAGGAGAGGGAAGGGGAGTGGCAGGAGAAGGAGGGGTGGGGAGGAGGAGCGCCGGCCATGGCCTCCTGGCCGGCGGCAGCAACCACCAGGAGGGGCGGCGGCTGGACAGGGGAGAGAGAGGAAAACTAGGCTCTGATTACCATGCTAGAATTGTCTGATTCATTGCAAGGAGCTAACCCTAGAAGGGTAGCTAAATATAGTTCCATACATGGGCCACATGGGCCTTAGCCACATGGGCCTAAACATACTCCAACAGCGCCGACACTGAACGCTGACCGGACGCGTCCGGTCAAACAGAGACCGCGTCCGGTCCAGCGTCCGGTCACCACTGTGACCTCCGTTCGCTTCCGTTCGATTTCTGACTTCCGGCGTAGTGGAAAATAGGCGTTTCAATTCCTCGAAAACGCCTGAATCCCGCCTCGCAAGCTCGGCGGGAGGGAGAGAGGACCCCAAACCCTCTCTACCGCTCAAACTCCACCGCCTTCGCAAACGTGCTAACATCACCAAGTGATCATCACCATGTGTATGTATGTTAGCATTTTCACAAACATTTTTCGAGGCGTTATTAGTTCTATCCAAATGCATATGACATGAAATGCACACCTAGAAGCACTTAGGAGTTCAATAGCCGCGTCATTCCCCTCTTTATAGTACGGCTATTTATCCTATAATGTAACCACACCCACTAGGTGTCTTGGTTACTAAAACACAACCCTTAAGCATATACCTTTGTCTTGATCACGTAGGGTTGCATCCAAATCCAAGTGTGGCCATCATGATCACCATGTCCATCTTGCCACCAACCTTGGAATGTACTAATCCTCATATGCTACATACAACTTAGACATAGGATTAGTACTTATGCATTGTCACTAATTACCAACACCAAACATAGGACTTTCACCGCCACATCCTACTCTTCCCATACTGCCCACATACTCAGTAGATGTAACCGATGATGTCAAGAGTGGCTTGCTTAAGCTGTTTTGAGGCTGAGATAGATGCCTCCCAGTCCGATCTTGCTGTCTACAAGACCTGGTTGTGTGAGGAGGCCTGTGTGAAGGCCATTGTTGCGAACATTGACGTTCATCTCTCGTTGTCCCTCAAAGATCTCACCACTTCACATTTGATGTGGGATCACCTTCGTCATAGTTCACAGATTCAGTGTACCTTGTTATTGAGGAGGCTCAGTTGCTTTGCTAGCTTGACTTCATCGCAGAGACTTCACCGCCAAATTTCGGTTGTCTGGCATTATTTGGAAAACTTGGGTGCCGAGTTATGAGGTGTTAGCACTTGCAGATGTTGTGACCATCACCAAAACAAAATTGTCTTCATGAGTTTCTCTCTCAACTACATCCTAGGAGTTGCAGAGTTGTTGACTCGTCGTTGCCATCATTTGATGAGGCATTGCCTGAGCTGCGGGTTGAGGCACCTTCATTATGGCTACCACACTTCCATCGGTTGCAATACCCCAGCCCGTTATAATAAGCTAGTAGTTGGCCTAGGTGGCGTTGTAGTTGGTGGATCTAGTACCACCCTAGAAGTTATGAGGGTGAAGTCGCTCCAAGCTTAGCATCTCTAGGTTAACCCTTTTACACGAAGCGAGATCGAAAATGTAGAAGTAATACAATATGCAGACCCGTTCCACGTGAGGAGTTCGTCCATAAGCATATTTATCAAGGCTAAGCGAGGCGTGGCGACTGACAACCGCCTTATGCTTAAGCGAGTAAGGCATAAGGCGAGGCGACACCTTAGCAAGTAAAGCAAAGTTTAAAATAGCAACTCAGAGCAGTAGATGATAATGAAAAAAGGAAAGGAAAAAAGAAAAAGAAAGGAGTAAGTGATCTGGCCAACTGTTTCCTCCGCACGCGCGCTCTCTATGCACGCCAACTGTTTTCCCCGCCCTTTCTCCCACGCTCCCGCGTTTTCCTGCCGCCTAGAACAAAGGCATCATCCCACTATGATGCCCGCCACACATGATTTGGTGCGAATCGGACACCAAAGCAACGATTTCTGGACGCCACGGTCGTAAGGCGGACGGCATACGAATCTAAGGCGAGTAGTCTATCATGGTGTTCCGCGTGGAGCGCCTTGGTGCTTAGGCGACACCTTAATAACATTGCATATTTGGATGTGGGGTGTTACATCGGTATGATGTCCTTGCCTCCACAGTCGTCCTAGTCCTTCGTTGTGGTGGTGGTGGTGGCCTCCTCTCATGGTTGTTGTGGCTATTGTGTCAGCCTGGGCACATTATAGCCGAAAACCGAAAACCGAACCGAACCGAAACCGAACCGGAATGTCGGTTCTCCGGTTTTTTTTCGGTCGGCTTCGGTTTTCAATTCTACAAAGTTCGGTTGTCGTTTGCAGTTTCGGTCTTCCCAGTAAACCGAACCGAGAACCGATGGAACCGAGGAAGGAGCGACCCTCGAACAAAATGTAGCGGCTGCCTGTCCACCTCACGGCCTCCCGTCCCCGACCCCAAGCCGCAGGAAGAAGCCCACCTTACCGGCCCAACTAGCCAAGTCCCTCCACCGGCCCACCCCCATCTAGGCACAACACAGAGCCACTCCTGACTCCCACCCGCAGTCCCGCACTCGCGCCGACTGCGCGTCGCACCTCGCACGGAACAAGCAGGATCTGTCAGACAGCAGAGCGGCACCGCCATTGGCGCAAGCAGGATCTGGGCAGCGAGTCACTGTGACTCTGCGAGTGGCGAGTTGGGCGGGGCGGCTAGGCGTGCGGACGTGGGGCGGCGCGGCGGACGAGCAGCGGCGAGCGGACGGCACACGGGCAGCTGTTGAGCAGCAAGGGGCGTGTGCGACGAGGAGAAGAATGGAGGCCGCCAGGCGTCCCCAATCCCAGCCCACACGCCGACGATGAGATCCCACACAGACACAGGTACGAGATGAAAACCTCGGTTGGAACCAAAGACCGAACCGCAGAAACCAAAACCGAAATCGTCAGTTTCTCCTTTTCCCTAGAACCGATCGGTTCAAATCTTTCCCTAAACCGAAATTCTCGCAAACCGAATAATCGAACCGATTTGTCGGTTTAAACCGAATGCCCACCCTGACTATTGTGACAACCTTGGCCATGATAAGGACTGTCGCGACATGGTAAGTGTTCCTCACAATGTTGTAGTCATTCGTCCACTTCGTAGGACCCTCGCTCGGTGTCTGTCGCTGAGTAGGAGGTCCTTGACCTATTCTGCCGCCTTACTATCGCAATACAGACCTTAGCACACGTGACAACTACTCAGGCTTCTGGTTCTACCCTTCCTCCTCACCAGGTATCTCATAAAAGTGGTTCCTTGACTCTAGTGTGTCCTTTCATATGATTTCTGATTTGAGTCATTTCTTGTCGATGTCATCTCCCAATCCGCCTCTCATTGTTCGCTGATGGCATGTCTCTTTCTATAGCTAGTTGTGGCACTCTCTCTTCCTCTTCTTTTCATGTTCATATTGTTTCGATGTTCCTAACCTCACATTGTACTTCTACACGTTTCCCCTTTGGGGCTTTGGAATACATGGAGTTGCATTCTCTAGCAATGGGGAGGGGAACTGGACCATGTTATTCATTCGATTTTGTCTGAAATTCCAAATAAACACAAGCATGTGTAAAATGAAAAGAAAAGACTAGCTAAGGGCAGATGACACCCCTCCTGATACCTCCAAATCGGGTGAATGGAGAGGGATGAGCTGTTGGCGCAAGCGCATGGGTAGAAGGAAAGCGGCAGCGAGGGCCGCAGGGGGCATCCGCATTGGGCAGCAACACTCGGGCAGAGGGGCGCGGCCAGCTGCGGGCGAGCCCAAAATCGGGCAGAGGCAAGGGCACCGACGGGCGAGTCTATTTACGGACACGAGGTGAGGGCACTGGCGGGTGACACCAACCGCAGAAGCGAGGCTGATGGCAAGGCTGTTGCGTGGAGCACTAGGCGGCGGTTGTGGTCTGGAGGTTGTTGGGACAAAGAACCATGGAGGGCAGCGGCCATGGTCAAGAGGGAGAACTTGATGAGGAGAGAAGGAGAAAATTAAAAGAGGCTGACAGGTGGACCCCACGGGTCAGATGTGTGATCCAAATTTTCGTATCCCTAAACCAGACAAAAAACAGGGACTGTCCCATCCCCTCAAACAAACAAATGATAGGGACGGTTCCATCCTTAAAAACTAGGTTTGGTCCATCCCATCCTACTATGTCCCTGAACTAAACACACACTTAGTGGGCAAGCCTTAATACTAAAGATTGTTAGATAGACATAATCCATGAAACAATTGTAGATAAGTATAGATGTGCACCTGCTCCACAACGATGGGATCATCCCGGCTAAAATTGACAACATAATTAAGCAATGGATCCAGTTGATCCCGCACTGCTATGTATCCATATAACTCTACTAAACCACCATCCACCAGAAATCCATCCAATTCCAAGGACAAAATTTGCAGCATGCGACGAGGATAATGTTTCACACAAGTTCCATTGCGAATGATACAACTTGGGGGATTTGATAATGCCATTGCCTCCAACCGAGCTTCACAAAAAGTAAAGTCCAATGTGAGTTTATAACTTTAAATTAATGCGGTAAACAAATACTTGACATTTGAAAAGTACATATGTTATTTGAGTATTATATATGGCCTTATTGGAATTTTTTCCATCCATCTACAAAGCAGAAAAACTGCAGAAGAGTAAAGGAGAGCAATCTCTATCCTTCTAATGGGATAAGACTCCTAGTATCATCTACAAGAATATGGCAATAAGATATCCACAAGAGATGAGTCAAACTACACTGCAGCTATTGCAACAAGCGGACACACAACTAGAAGGGATGTAAGTTCCGAAAGCCTACAAAGCCAGGAGAAGCTACAGAGATGCTTGAAGACCAACAGGGTGAGGAGGAACCAATAAAAGCTTAAGGGTAGACTACCTCTACAGCAAAGTAGGTAATACTCTTTTATTCACCAACCTTCTAGACAAAAGAACTTCACTTAATACTTTTTTCCCTGTCAAAGGTAAGGTAAGGCTCCCTGTGTGTGAGTTCATCACACAAAATTACAACCAAGCAATTACTCAGAGCAGCAGAAAAGCAACTCTTCCACATTCCACTTTCATATCCAACATGAGGGCAGTAACAATTGATGTTCCACAAACATCAGCAAGCAGGGAGGTTAGACAAGTATTGAAGAGGGTTAAGGTGGACAACTGCCAAGATGAATTGAAATCACTCAGTGAGGCAATGTCTATTTCTGAGTAGCAGTAAAAGATCACTCATAATTTTGCTAGGTAAGTGGTACATATTTTGGTAAGTGGTATACATTTTGGAAAGTGACAACCCAGTCCTCATGTTAAAGTTAAACAGGAGCATTGCAAGGTTTGGTCGGCCCTTTCCACACCTGTCCTTTAGGTTGTTAGTATGTGAACTACCAAAAGGCTTGTGCTATTGCTTGTGTGTTGCTGCCTGATGAGTAGTGAGTTGCTTCATGCCCCTAAGTACTTTCCATTTCACATTTTAGTTGTCAGAGAATATTATTCTTTTATTGCCACAAAATACTTGAGAAAATAAAACTAGAGAGCTACAAATAAGAAAACATATATATAGAAAGCAAAAAGGGAAAAGAAAATTGGACAATATACATGGTTCTTTTGGGTAGCTGGACATGCAGTCCACACGTCACGGGGTTGGCTGGCAAAGCTTGTTGGGCTGCAGAGGCGTAGGAAGGAGCATACAGCCCACAACGTGAGGACCAGCGCTGCAGCAGCAAGCGGCCAAACGCTCAGCAAGCAGGACATTTAGTCCCACATTGTCTACGCAAGCAGAACTTATGTGGAGTTTGGCTATAAAGGGGACTGAAGGAGTAGGGAGGCCACAGTGTGCTACTACACTACTACACCTGTATTGTAGCAATAAAAATAATATTTGGAATTTGGAATTTTAGATCCAAATGTATTAATGAATTGCTATCTGAATAATACATAAATATTAACACTAGGATAATAATGGCATTCAGATATCCGATTAGTGGATGTTTGGATATATCTCGTTTAAATGGCAGATAGTTGGTATCTGCTGGATATTGAAGATATTATATACTGGTATCCAATATCCGATCAATGTATCCATATTTGTATCCATGTCCCATAAAATATTCAGATATTAAAAGATACTAAATTATTTAGATATTCAAAAGAAAATCAAATTAACATCGGTAGCCCTTTGGTCGATTGGTCATGTCTGTACCATTTGCAACCCTACCACCTACCCATGGGAAACAAAATAGGTATAGTGTATGTCTTTCTCACTGATCAAATCACTGCTTCCATGTAGCTAAAGGTACACTGTGATTGGCATGTGACCTTAAAGAGAATTTTTTGTCCTTACCATACCTCATTTAACAGCACAGTTGTTCTGAAAATAACAAAATGGGGATATACACTTAGCTGAAGTAACAAATTGCCCACTGAATTTAACTTGCTTCATATTGTAGTGCAAAGTTTTTGAAAGGACAGGAGAAACAAGGAAAAAGGAGAGCAGGAGATCACAAAAACTGAGTTGAAGAGGTGACCCACTACATTTTTTTTTCTTTTACCATTGAACACCACTTTGCCTTTTGCTATGCACTGCTCTGAACCAACATTCAGCCATCATTTGGAGTTATTTAGTTCAGAACTAGCGAACTACTGGTTGATCAATTGAGGATTGATTTGCGTTTCGCAGCTTTGCTGCTTGCTAGTTCCCAATTTGGTATGCAATGCCTATGTTGTATTGGGCTCTGGAGGTAGGTGTGTGTTTTGAGCTGTTACAAGCCTATAGCTAAACCAGAAGAATTGATGCCCTGCATCAGTGCAATGATCAAAGCATGATCAATGTTGCGATAGGTATGGTTTTTTAATTTGCATTACTAAAGGTCGTTGTAGAATGCTATGCAGACATTTAGTAAACATGCATTGGTACAACTAATATGGTATGGACCATCATTGGTACAAAAAACCAATCTAAAATCAACGCAAGAAAGGTTTTGGGGAATGTCGTACACAGCTGGCACTGCTGAAGAACTCCTCGTATACAATGCTCTATGATCACAATTACATATGTAAGGTGTAGGATATGTACAGAGTTACGCCATGTATATCTATAATATTAAAATGAAAAATTAAAAATAGGAAAAGAGATATTGAAAACTTACTTTCATTACGGTCAGCAATATGAAAAAGACTTTTCCACCATCTATCCATGTCCCTGTATATGGAACCATCACGGTGTCTACTTTTTGGAAGTATAATATCCAGAGTATATTCTTCGTCATCACTGACTTCTTTGTCTTTGCTGGCAACGATTTCACCCCTTTGATTATCCATTGCGTTCCTTTGGTCTTCCTCACCATAATCAGTGTGCTTCACAATTTGCCCTGATGTATCACGTTTATCATATATAAACTCTGAGGCGACCCTACAATCATTTTTATCACTTTTCCCATCTCCAGCTATAGCCTCCAAGATTCTGCCACTGGTGATGTTTTTCGTGCCTTGGGTGACAGCAGAATGCTTGTTCTGGGATCTAGTAATAACGTTGGCAGAAGAGATGGATAGCCGCCTGTCTGATTTACCAGACTCATCGCCTTTTACTGGATTGGTTGTGGCTATGTTCCGAGGTTCATGAGGAAATCTATCATTGAAGAACATAAAAAAAGAAACCAATAGCATCATTTCACATACAGTGCGGACTGGAATCTTAATGTGACATTATCCGAAATTGATTTCTATTTTTTGCAATCTCTTTTTTATCTGTCTTACGAGTCATATGGATAGCTAAAACCTCATCTGCTTTGAAAAGACCAATCATATAGCAATATAGTAAAGGAAAAGACGCAGACTCTAGCATCAGAACAAGAAAACAAATATGCCCCCATTTGCCTTAAAAAACATAAGGTGAAGTAGTCCACAGTCCAGAATTGCAGCAGCTAAGTTTGCGCATCCAGAATTACAGCAGCTTAAGTAAAGGAACAAACTTTAGCATCAGGATAAGAAACCACACCGGGAAACACGACAGAAAGGTACCATGAGTGAGGAAACTCGTCGCGCAAGCGCTGATGGCCACCAGCTAGGCGTTGCAGAGGCCATGAAAGAGAAGATAGGTCGCGCGGGGCAGGAGAAGCAGGCCATTGGGGCAGGAGAGGTGGCGACGTTAGGGTGTCGGAGAAAACGTAAAACAGGGCGGAGTATTTGCGTCTGAGCGCGCGGCGGCGGGCCGCTTGGTGACGGGGGTAGCCGAATACTGCTGGATTAGGGACGAGCCCAATGGTGACCGCCCCGGTCCAGCTCCGCACCACCGGCCGCCTCAGCTTCTGCTCCTTCCCCAGCGCACCAGGGACACAGCCACCAGGCGGCGATTCGGGGCGGTGACCGGTGAGGGTGTCCGCGGAGGAGAAAATTACCAAAACAACGCGCTTCCCAAAATTACCATCCCAGATCTTTGCTTTTGTAAAAATAGCTTACCATTTTTCTATTTTTTATTTTATTTCACCTAAATCAACCAATTCGTCTCATTTGCCACATGTAAACTTTCTTGCTGCCCAGATCCCACGCCTTGAACCAGATCGAGCTTTGGCCCTTGCCCAAATCCAATCCCATTGCCCGAGATGGGCTCCAGGTCAAAGCGAGAGGTAGCTTCGTCGCCATCGCCGTTTCAAGCTGGATCCGTGGCCCCTCCTTGGTGGCCTGACGTCGCACCTGCTGCTGTTCCATCTGCTAGCAACGCCATGGCTCCTCCTGCATGGTGGACTAGATCTCTGCCACAAAAAACCTCCTACGGTGTTGCATCCCTAGATTGGTAAGTTCTCCAACCTTTTTTCTCATCTTGGATTGATTGTTGTGTAAGATTGTTTCATCAGTGATGATTCATTGCCCGTCCTTTTGTTTCTCATAGTTTACAGTGGTACAGATTTGCGGCCGTCCGGTGGTTTTCTAAGCTATTTTCAAACTGGTCAGCAACCAATGATTCTACCCAATGGGGCGGCCCGGTGATTTGCTGACCAGATTGAAAATAGCTAAGAAAACCACCGGCCACCCGCAAATAAGTACCACTATAAACTATGAGAAACAAAAGGACGAGCAATGAATCATCACTGATGAATCGACCTCATTCAACAGTCAATCCAAGATGAAAAAAAAGGTTGAAGAACTTACCAATCTGGGGATGAAACACCGTGGGAGGTTGTCTGTGGCAGAGATCCAGTCCACCACGCAGGAGGAGCTATGGCGTTGCTAGCAGATGGAACGGCAGCAGGTGCGACGTCAGGCCACCAAGGAGGGGCCACAGATCCAGCTTGAAAATAGCGATGGCGACGGAGTTACCTCTCCCTTTGATCTGGAGCTCATCTTCGGGCGATGGGATTAGATTTGGGCGAGGGCCGAAGCTCGATCTGATTCAAGGTGTGGGATCTGGGCAGCAAGAAAGTGGAAGGGAAATGGAGGGAAAGGGGATATAGCTAAGGCTGGGCATTCGGGTTACCCGAAAATTTCGGGTCGGGTAATTCGGGTATTGAAAATTGCTACCCGATTTTTGCCCTGAAAAGGCATTACCCGAAATTTCGGGTACTCGATAATTCGGGTTCGAGTTTTACCTGATATACCTAAAATTGACAAAACCAACCATTTTGGAAGAATTCAAGTACCATTTTAAAACAATAAACAATAGTCCTTTAAATCACATCATGTCTTTATATCAATTACCAACAAATCACTTATCAAGTTAGCATAAATCTACATTAATTCATGCCAAATAATATATTTATATGGCATTGAACTACCTCATGTCTTCGTACTAGGAATAGAAGAGCAAATATTTAAGATATTTCAGGTAATTCGGGTAGTTCGGGTACCGGAAAACATTATCCGAATTACCCAAACTAATTTCGGGTTTTTACAATCACTATCCGAAATTGTGATCGGGTAATTCGGGTTCGGGTACTTCAGGTCTGGGTTCGGGTAATTTTGGTTCAAGAATTGGGTATCGGATATTTTGCCAACCCTTAGATATAGTGCCCTTCCTTTCGTGCGCAAAGGAGAAGAAATTGGATTGTTAGTGCGCAGCAGGCGGCCGTAAGGAGGATTTACGCGTGCGAATGCAGGGCGGGAGGGAGGTGGCGCGCCGCGTGCAGTAGAGGGAGGCAGACGGGTGCAAGATTTTGGGGCTGGGAGCAATCGATCCGAGCTGAGGGAGAAGAGCCAGCATCTAGCGAAAAAGGTTGGCTCATCCGTCCTCGTTTTTTGAGTGAGGCTAGCTTAAGATCCGGCGCTAGCTGGTTTGGTTTTCACATTTCTCTTTCTTCCACGTAGGACTCTCGTTGACGTGTACTGCTTTGAGCTAGCTTACTTGGCACGGTTGGGAACGCCCTAAGATATAGTGTACAGGGAAGCTGACTTTTTATATGCTATCTCTTATCTGAGGTGGCTATGAACTTGTTAGCTGGCTTAACTGTTGAGGACGCCCTAAGAGTATAGCTGAAACATTTGCCACATGTAAACTTGTGATTAGGAGCATGGTACTTGTTCGGATTACAAGAGCATTTAAAACAAAACATGCAGGTGCGAGTTGCTTATCTGCTGACTTCGCTTATTGGCTAAGTAGATGATTTGGGTGTTCGGTGTTGCACAGGAGTCAACACGTGAGAACCAATTGTGCGATGCCCACCTTTGCGAGAGCCTCGGGAGCTAAATCGAAAGCCTTTCATTCCAGAACGAAAACGCCCCGGAGCTATGGCTAAAGATACAAAAGCTGTTGGCCTTCGTGGACTGTTGATGACTAACGATAGAAAAGCTGACAGTCTTTGCTGAAGATCAGATCGTGAAGCCTTGGCATGCTTGTGTAGAGAAAATCGAATAGCCTTTTGGATGTCAATTACACATTTTATCGAGCTAACGAGATCGGATTACATCTAGTGCTGAGTTTGACTCTGAGAGCATATATGATTTTTGCTTCGAATCAATTCAGAAATCCTGAGGTTCCAGATTTGCAAGTTCCGATGGCTTGATACTAGTGAATGGATGTCGAGTCAAACGACTTCGAAATATGGCTAGCAAGCCAGGGCACCGACGGTCGGTAGAACTTGTTCAAACATGGCTGGGCATCTACAGGCTCCAGCAAACGCCTGGCAAAGATCAAATAGTGTACATGGAACACAAACTAGGAGCTAATCTGACCAGCTAGGCCGCCTTTGAAACTCGAGATTTTTTTTTCTATTCCAAAGGGGCCCTTAACCGAAAACAGTACTACGTCTCGAATTAACGATACAAACGACATGGCGAACTGCATCCTTCTTGATGAGAGGACCACCAACCCAATACAATACACCGGCACAGGTTTCCGCCGCCTTACAACAAGAATGATCTGCACACGCTAAATCTTCTTCCAGAGCTCGTCGCATATCTGAACTGGTGGCGTCGTGTTCTCAAACTCAAAATTCTCCATCTTCCTCCTGTTCTGGTCGATAATTTCTGATCATAGCTAAGGACTTCCATACACAGCCATAGCTTTGTAGGAAAAGATGATATTGAGTGCAAACACAACCACTAAGCAGTAGAGAATATGTACTTATTTTTGAAACGTTTACAGTTTTTTTTCTATAAATAGGGGAAACGATAACAGATTGAAAGGATACTTCCTGAAACCTTATCCTGCTCTTCCAAATCTGGGAGGATATTTGTAACTGACATGCACATGGAAAGCATACGTCTGCATGAGAAGTGTAGTCAGTCAGCTTCTTTCAACTCAGAAATAGAGTAAGCAATAGAGACAATACTGCTAAGGCATAAAACTCACTTCATACTGAATTAGTAGGCCCGGTTTAAATTTGTTTGAACAAATACTATTCCAGTGTTTTTTTATCAATGTTTGCAACATTGTTACCGGAATCACTAAAATCAAGGAAAACTAGTGCAATCACAATGTATAAAGGGGAGGAAAGATGAGGCAGGGCAGGATAGTAGCGCAGTTCAGCAAGTAGACTTTTCCAAAATTCAAGCAGCAGAGCACTAGTATTTAGTATTATTTTTTGTATCTAGCTCTTCTAGGATGGATTTTTCAAATAATTTCAGCATCCAGAGAGTTATCAAACAGACTACATGTATGAAAGCTAAATGCCTGATGTTTCATCAGTAACATTGTGAGCAATTCTCAACTTACTTTGCTTTCTGCGTGTCTTTCTTTTTCTTCTTGACAGCATCCGTTCTTTCTTTTATAGAAACTCTTTGGCGGTCTAGGTCATCAAGCTCATCATGTACCACTGTGTTGATAGGATAATGCACATAAGAACATCAAATTCTTAATTCTTAAGATGCAATTTTCAGAAGAATACAAATTCTGAAGCAAGAACTTATCTTAACTCTTCGCGAAGCTGCTTCTCTTCCTGCAGTTTTTCTTCCATCTTGCTTTGCAGTGCATTAAGTTCATCGTCAGCAATGGTTTCAACTTTTGCTTTGTCAATCTTTTCTTTGCAGGAGTCTATTTTTTCCTGATACTCTGTCATGCAAAAGGAACAAGGCATTAAGATGGCAATAATGTCCTATCTCTTGAGTTCATTGTCCCACAGCAGGTTTCAGGTGCCACCAAACAGTTTCTTGTTAATTCTGTTTTGATAAAGATTTATTCAGCAGAGATTTGAATACATGTGTGCCTCTATCACCACAAACAAAACAGGATACACTACCATGAATTTTTAGGCTATTATTATATTCACAAATGCATCGAATTCAGCGAACAATGCACACATTAAGCTTAGTAATGTTCAAAAGATGGCAGCGGGTTGTTGAAGAAGGGAAACTGCTACAGGTGCTGTGGTTTGGAAGTAGAACATCCTCGATGAATTCTTGACAGACTACCCTCTGTCAATTGTAAGCTTCCCAAGTAATTGATCACCAAGACTGACAAATCTAGAGCTAGATTTCTAACAGTTTGGAAACATCCAGAATAGGTTAGCTGGCTATTGGAACAGGAAGACACTACAGTGCTTGGTATGGGAGAATGCAGATATAAGTGTACCTTTACAGTATATGTCTAAAGTAAGTTTCCCAAGTGAATGATCACTGAGAAAGGTATACCTGGAGCTGAATCGTTAGTTACATTTGCAGGTTTGGACAGGGTTCTAGTTTCTAACTTGTTTTTACTCACGAAAACCACATATGCAAATGAAAGGATTTCATCAGTGGGTCAATGATGAAATTGATTTTTTTAGCATAGTCAATGATGAAATTGATGAATGATGAAATTCCTTGTTTCCTTTGCAGAGCTAATGCCCTTTCATGTAGATTCAAGTAATTCAACCTAAATAAATTACTGAAATTAATAGCGAGATTGACTGAAATCCCCCAAATCTAAACCAGAAAGACGCCTATACCAACCGAGGAGAAACACTGAAAACGTCGAAATAGAGCGAAATGAACCCCAGCAGGACAGGGGACAAGCGGACCTTTGATCTGCAGCTCGAGGTCGTCAGACTCGGATCGGCAGGCGGACACCAGCCTCCGCGCTCCGGCGCCGACCTGCGCGTTGCCGTCGCGGTCGGTGCTGGCGCGGAAGACGCCCAGGAGATCGTCGGCGTAGGAGAGGAGTCTTTCCACCTCCTGGCTCTCGCCCGCGCCCGCCGCCATCAGACTGGTCTGCGCCGGCACCGACGGGAACCCTAGCTCCCTAGTCCCCACCTCTCCCGCCTGCGCGCCCGGTGCCGCTGAAGAGAGACGCGGGTCCGTCTCGTAGGTTAGGGAGTGGGGATGCACGACCGGCGGCCACGGCAACGTCTACTGCCCTTGCTTTGCCGCCGGCACGTCGCCGCGGTCACTGGGGTGGGGGATGCGAGCTCAGGAATCGTGTGTTTGGTTTCCGCGATGAACGGGGTCACGGGTATGGAGTGAACGGCAACGGCATCCATCCCAAATTTCGAATGGGGATGGCTCGCGCAGTTCTGCTCGACTTCCTCGCCCAGTCGCCTCTCTGCCTCTTGGAGAAGGTTGCTGGGCTCATCAAAATTGGGCTTCGTCTCGATGCCTAAACTCAGCCCACTCTGTAAACTGGCCTGTTTCTTTTTTTTTTTTTTGCGAAACGTAAACTGGCCTGTTTCAGCTAAAAGAAGCATCTCTGCATCTGTCTCGAAAACGACAAGGGACCGTGTAATTGTGCACCGGGTTACGTCATTCTATCTCGAGCGAGTCACGGGCAGATTTGCAGGCGAAAAACAACAAACGTCAAATTCAGCATTGGATACGCCTCGATGAACAGAAGCGCTTGTGTTGCGTACTCCTACTTGCGTTCCATGTCCAATGCAGATAGATGTGCATGTGCATCTCTCATGGAATTTGTTTGCCATCAGAATTTCGATTCTCGTACGTGACACCGTATTTCATGTCAGGCTCGAAAGCAAGCAGCAGCTAAAAATGGACGAAGTATCCAATCAGGCTTGAGGCAATCAGACAAGTACTACTGTCAGTGAAGTATTATCTCGTCCATATTCTCATTGATTGGCACATCACACAAGAGGACACTTCGATTATTTGTCTGCAATTGCAAGGTAGCGCAACACCAATGCTCCGCCTCCGCCCTTAATTACTGCAGGGATCTGACGATGAGCATCGCCACCACGGTGAGGTTGTCAGCGTCCGCGTCCACCTTCCGCAGCGGCGACTTGCCGTTCCCGCCGGCGCCGCCGAACGCGTCCTCGCAGTCGGTCGCCGCCTTCCGGACGACCCCCATGTCGGACACGTAGTCCCGGAGCTTCCCCGTGGCCAGCGCGTGCACGGCGCTGTGCACGACGTTGAGCGCCTCGATGTACCGCTGGCGGCACGTGGCCAGCGCGCGCCGCGACCGCTCGGGCCAGCCCCCGCGCCGCTCCAGCGCCTTGATGGTGGCCACGGCGGCCGTGTAGTTGGCCAGCGTCAGGTTGGTGGCGATGGCGGCCAGGCCGCGCGCGTCGGCGCCGTCGCTGCCGGGCGCCGCCTGGAGCGACGACACGCAGAAGGGCGCCAGCTGCTCCTTGCGGGGCGCGCCCGACGTGGCCTTGGCGCATGTCTGGTCCACGGTCTTGGAGGCCAGCGCCGCGCGGGAGCCGGCCAGGACAACGACGAGCAGGAGGAGGAGGTGGGGAGCGGAGACGGAGACAAGCCTCGCCGCCATCGTTGCTTGCTGGGAGGGTGCGTGTGCTGCACTGCTGCCAGGTTGGTGTGTTGTTGCCGCTTTGCCTGCAAACTTTGGATGGGTTTTTGTAGCCATGTTGGGATGTTGAAACCTTGGCCAGAGGATTCTCTTTCATTTATTGACGATGCTAGCCTGATAGGCTAATCGGAGATTGCTGGGCGGCGGCAGTGAATGCTTTGGGCTGTGTTCAGTTACTTCAAAATTCCAAAAATTTTACAAGATTTTCCGTCACATCGAATCTTTAGACGCATGTATGGAGCATTAAATATAGGTAAAAAAATAACTAATTACACAGTTTGATTGTAAATCACGAGACGAATCTTTAGAACCTAATTAGTCCATGATTGGACACTAATTGTCAAATACAAACGAAAGAGTTACTGTGCTTCCAAAAATTTTATAGGGACAACTAAACACACCCTTGTGTGTCCGAGACTCTTGTAGCCTATAGCTATAGATTATACTCAGTCCAAAATAAGTGTCGTCTCCGCTTCCCGAGTAATCAAATAAATATAACTTTGATCAAATATATACCAACATATAAGAAAATGTTAATATCTATAGTACATAACTAATATCATTAAATAAATCGTTGAATTTAGTTTCATAATAAACATAACTTTGATCAAATATATACAAGAAAATATTAATATCTACAGTATATAATTAATATTATTAAACAGATCGTTGAATTTAGTTTCATAATAAACATATTTGAAAATACAAATGTTATTAATATTTTTCTACAAATCTAGCTAAAATTAAGGATGTTTTGATCGGCACAAATAATATAGCGACATTTATGTAGTAGTGGCGCAAGCATGAAGGTGGTGAATGCTCTATCATGTGATTGGTAGGAGTATAGAAAGGTTTTATGAATTCAAATATTTTTAAAGTTAACTAAATAAATCTGTAAAAAGGTACTATAATTTATAGCACCAAATTAGCATCATTAATTCCAACATAAAATGTTTTTATATTATACGTATTTAATGTCATAAATACCTTTTATACACAAATTTGATCTAACGTAAATAAGTTTGACTTAAATAATTTTAGAAATTGGTTTATCAGAGACGAAAGTAGTGTACAGAGAAGAGAAAGCAATAAATATACGTTTAGATATGACCATCTTAATTCATAGTTTCTATGTAGAGAAAAGAAATTAATGACTATTTCCTTCATTCTAAATTAAATCAATTTCTAGAGTTATTTTAAATGAAACTATTTTAAATATAATAGTTCATAGAAAAAAAGAGTATAAATATTGATGACACTAAATTAGAATTGTTAATTAGATACATCATGAGACATATTTTTCTAATGTGCTTATTTGGTGTAGATGTGTGCGGTCGTGGAGTAGAAGCTAGCTTCTTGGGCGATGAGATCATCTGCATGCGGTTGGCTCACTGGTAGGTACAACAGCCGACTGCACAAAAACCTGTTCACTTCTTGGACAAAGGCCTTGGCTTCCCTTCCATGCTCATTGTGATCTCGAACGCTGAACATTGTAGGCTTCAAGAGAGTAGACATGGAACGAGGAATTCTTGGTGTCTGAGCAGACATGGCATGCGTCTATGGGGCCTAGCTAGTACTAAGGCCCTGTTTATCTGGCTTGTAATTCGTTTTATTTGGCTTGTTTTTTCAGTCGGAACAGTATTTTTCTCTCTCAAAAAATCAGCCAACAGTATTTTTCAGTCGGCTTATAATTCCAGCTGAACGGGGCCTAAGGACGAAAACAGAACGGAAATATCCCGAACCGAAGCGCATCGTTTTCTATATTTAATATGATCGAATCCGCATTTTCTTGTTCGACTTTACCGTTTTCGCTTTCGCATTGTAGATGTTTCGTATTTCAAATGTAAAAGTAGAAAACAGTTTAGACATTTTTCGACCGTTTTCTTCTTTTCTACTTTTAATTTGAAATATTTCGAATTCAAAATTCGGTTTAAACCGAATTTAGCCAACTGCACAGGTCATATAGTCCAATTACACGCTGCTCACCACGCAGGGTGGCCAGCTGCCCTCTCTTATAGACAGCGTCCAGCCTCATCTCCCTTCACCTCATGAGATGGTGTTAAATGACAGGAAGCCAGCAGCATCTGCACGAAAGCCCATCTGGGTCATAGCCCATCAAGCTCATCGGTTTAACCCCCACCTGCGAAGTCAATTATTTAATAGTTTTTGCCTCAGCCGAATAAATCTTTGTTACTCAAAACAAAAATCTAAATAAATCTTTAAAATAAAATACTACATCTATTCCAAAAAGATTAATAAAATTATCCTGACTCAGTTTGAGTTCATGTTTCTATAACATCTAATTTTAGTTCAGATTATAAAATGGTATGCTAGTTGCTACATCTAATTTTAATTCATATTATCCTGATAGCTACTAATTGCTTGTTCTAGACTTGTATTTATGTGTCGGCTACTATGTTAAATACCTAAGACCACGAATCATGCACTTGTTAATTATTATATGCACTTGAACTTGATCGTGTATGTACTTAGTCATGCACTTGGTCCTACGGGTTGGTATTCTGTATTGAGTTTTCGTATATCGACCGTGTTCGACGTAAATCCGCTCGAATTGGTTCGTTTTCGAAATTCTCGATAATTCGTAAGTTCGCGTTCGTTTTCGTGTTCGGCTTTACCGTTTTCGCTTTCATTTTCGTATTTCAAATATAAAAGTAGAAAACAATTTAGGAGTTTTTTTACCGTTTTCGACCGTTTTCATCCTTAGCTAGTACGAGCGTCACACAAGCACAAATAAGGGTGCAAACTGATTGGATATAGACAGATATCACTGATATTGCATTTGTTTAGTCCATGGCATCACAAAAGGTTGACGACATAGCTTCACCTTCACGCTGACACGCATAGTCTGCAATCACCCACGATGAACGCCGATCAAGACTGGGAGAAGGAAAAGTCAAGAAAGTCAAATTGATGCTGCGTGGATGGAAGTAACGCTTTCGCTTGAGGATTCAGCCTTGTGATACATTACTTGGCTACTAGCTAGAAACCTTGATAAGAAATGATTTGTCTGTTGCGTTGAAACTTTAGAGTTTAGGCCCCTAGAAAATGGTCACGCTCTTGTAAGGACAGCCGGCAGCCCTAGTTCAAGCCATGAGTTGGTACTTGCCCAGTCCATCGCTTATTTATACCAGTACTATACATTTATACTAATCAGTTGTTGCAAATTAGCCAAAAGAATGTACCTACATGAAGAGCGAGTGACGGAGTGCGCGATGCAAATGACGGTTGTGGACCTATGCGGGCTGCCACGAAACCCACAAAATGTTAGTGACTCCATACGGGGCTATCGCAAAACCCACAAGAACTCTTGCTATTTAGACTATCTCCAACAGAGCGGACGCAAACACCAGACCTATTTCACGTTTTGGGTCTCGTACAGCAAAAGAAGAGCGCACTCAAAGGCCAAAACAGCCGAACTCCAACAACGAACGCAAAAAGAGAGGCCCCAACCGAGCACCGCCCGCCTCCCTCCCTGCCGAGCTCCGGCGGGCTCCCTCCCCGCAGAGCGCCACCCGCCTCCCTCCCTGCTGAGCTCCGGCGGCCTCCCTCCCCGCAGAGCGCCGCCCGCATCTCTGCATGCGCCGCCGGCCCCTCTCCCTGTCGAGCGTCGAGCCGCCCGCCTCCCTTCTTCCCGCCGAGCGCCACCGACCGCCTCCCTCCCCGCCTCGCCATCGTCGGAGTCGGTGCTGTCGTCGGTGAGGAAGTGCTTGACCCAAGCAGAGTGGTGTGCCTTCTTGTAGGCGCTGCGGTTGAAGCCGAGGCGAACGCCATTGAGGGCGGCCTCGTCGGGGCGCCATTGGGGCGGGAGCGGGGCCGGGGCGCTGAGGGCGGGGAAGCCGGCGAGGACGGTGACGTCCTAGAGTGGGACCTGGTGGATGAGGAGGAGGACGTCGTTGTCGTCGTCGTCGAAGGCCATGGCGGCGGCGGCCTCCAGTGTCGCGAGCGACTCCTCTCTGGTGCGTCACCCTTCACTCCGCTCCGGCCCCGGCGCCCTTCACTCTGCCGCCGCATATCTTCTCCTCACCGCGGGCCTACGCCACTGCGGCACTGGAGATTTGCGTCGTCTCTCTGGACGATGCTTTTTTGCGTTTCGGATCGATAGGTACACAAAATGCGTCGCCCGTTTGGGTCATCTGTTTTTTTTTTGCGATTACTTTGGGTCATCTGTTGGAGCTTGTTTTTAAGACTCAAAACACTGTGGAGGACGTAATTTTGGGTTTGGGTAGTGTCGTCGGAGACAGTTTTATGTAGACGCCTAGCGGACGGCCGCGAACCGACCCGCCTGCAATGCTAGCAGTCACACACAGTGAGTGCAACAGTTGGTTGAGGGTGGCGCGGAGACCAATGACGATGGCCTTGTTGCTCTTGGTGACACCCACCCAAGCCTGGCACGCGGCGTCCACCGGGCCTTCTCTAGCTTGGCTTTGAGGTGGAGCGCTTGCTCCGACCAGCTCAGCCTCTGCGCGCCGCAGTTGCCCCGAAGCGTGACGCTCGTGCCATTGTCCAACCTACCGATGCAGGATGCCGCACTCGAGCCCAATGCTTTGCCTTGCAAGGGCTTGTGTCATGCTCAGGACAGGAGGCCCTCATCCCTGTACACAGCGCTGCCCATCAGCGCCCACCGAGGCTCTCTCGTTGTCATTGTGTAGCCCACCCTTGAGTGGCTCACGCCCAGTATTCCGCCTTGCAACATCCTGGTAGCTAGCTAGAGCTAGCATCATCAGCGTTGGAGATGACAAGTTGAACGAAGAGGTGACAAAATCAAACAACAGGCGGTGTGTGTGGGCGAGTTGACCTTGCATACAGGACGTCTGATCCGAGTGTTAGCGTCTGGACGCTGCCCGTACAGAGAGCGAATGAGCGCCTAACGCATGGGGTTTGAGGGAATGCACTAATAGTGGCCTCGTGATGTCTTGGACGTCGCCCATGCCGTCCTAGACGTCGTCCACGCCGTCGCCCGCTTCCCGCACGCATCTCATAGGCAACACCGATCCACTTTTGAAATATCCAAATATAACAGTTGCAACATACAAAAGAAGATAGATGAAATACTTGAAATAAGCATCTGAAACACTTGCGGAAACGTCTAAAAAATATTTAAAAACTATTGTAAACATATGCAACATCCAGATAAAACACTTATAAACATACGTATGAAACACCTGAAAACACTTGAAAAATATGCATGCAACATACATGTATATGCAACATCTAGATCTACTTTTGCAACATCCAAACAAAACACTTGCAACATTTGTTTGGAACAGATGAAACATTTGGAACATATACTTGAACATACTCCCTCTATCTCTAAATAACTGTGGCTGTTGGTGTGCGTGCCGTAAGTTTGACTTGATTTGTAGAAAATACGTGCAACATTTATATCTCTAAATAAATTTATTAAACAACTAGATTCAAATTATGTACCGTAAATATTTATATTTTTAAATATATATTTAGTCAAAGTTGTTTCTTGAAAAACAAAAATGACAAATATTTAGGGACAGGGAAAGTATACTTGAAACATACATGAATAGCCATTACAACATGTATAACACTCTGAATCTACTTTTGCAATATCGATATACAACACTTGCAACGTATCTCGAAAATATATGAAATGTACTATTGTAACATGCACTTTCAGCATAACATCTGCTTGCTGCTCGGACGGATGGAGACTCATCAATACGGAGCTCGACGTCGACATAGAGCTTGAAGCCACGGAGTGGCACGGAGGTCATCGGTGTGGACCTCGGCATGTGCTGCTATCTTCCACGACTTCCGGAGTTTGAAATTTGACGGCCGTTTTTTTTCGCTGTTGGCAAGGTGGTTAACTATGCTGGCACAAGGCCTACGGCAAAAGACGCCTGCTTTTCTCGTATGAACTGGGCCTCTCTCTTCTGTCTCTGACTGAGTTCTCGGTCTCTTGGGCTCTTGGCTCTTGCCATGCCTCCCGTCTCGTCCACACTTTCCAGTCTCCCCTCGCTGAAAAATAAGTACAGAAAATTCCTAGTCACTACTATATACGAAATACGAAATAAAAAAAGAGAACATCGTGCGTGGAGCAGAAAGCTCCGGGTCCGTGCGAAGAGGATAGATAGATAAGCAACGAGTGGGCCTCGATGAGGAGAAACCTGGGCCACTCACTGGCCGCCGCCACGGTTCAGTTCAGTTCACTACCACGCGCGAAGGCCCACCACCCAAGTGCGTGTTCCTGAGTGGGAGATGACGAGCCCAATGGTGGCCACCCCGGTCCAGCTCCGCACACCCGGCCGCCTCAGCTTCTGCTGCTCCTTCCCCAGCGCATCAGGGACAGCCACCACCCCCAGGCGGCGATTCGCGGCGGTGAGGGCGTCGGCGGAGACGATGGCGACGGAGAAGCTGGGCATCAAGGTGGAGCGCAACCCGCCCGAGTCCCGCCTCTCCGAGCTCGGCGTCCGCCAGTGGCCCAAGTAAGCGAGCGACCCGCCCTTCCTCTCCCCTCCCGGGCGTTTCCATCTCTAGTCTCGCCCGCCCGCCGTCCTACGCGCCCTTGCTGACGGCGATCATGGATGGATCAGGTGGGGGTGCGAGAAGAGCAAGTTCCCGTGGACCTACTCCGCCAAGGAGACGTGCTACCTGCTGCAGGGGAAGGTGAAGGTGTACCCCGAGGGTCACGGGGAGGAGTTCGTGGAGATCGCCGCGGGGGACCTTGTCGTCTTCCCCAAGGGCATGAAGTGCACCTGGGACGTCGCCGAGGCTGTCGACAAGCACTACAACTTCGAGTAGCCGCCGCCGCCGACGATCTCTGGTACGCAGTGGCAGCAATTGGTGATGGCCTGGTCCAAATGTTTGGATTGCTCCCGCTAGCTTCCTAGTTCCTACCATGTGCTTGTATTGTAGAGTTGCTGTGCTCTTGTACACTGAACCTCTGGTGCTCCATTCAAGAGTTAAACAGCGTAATAAAGCTCCGGATTAGCGGACTACAATGTTGCACTATCTGTTTCAGATTTGAGGCAGCGCCTATTCACACTGACATTCTGTTTGGCGTTTTACCCCTTATATGACAAGTGGAACCTGGACGTGTGGTTCATGCCCTTAAGGCCTCAACCTGCCTCACTTGACTCTTCTGAAAACCATCTACAGTTCTGTTTTCTCACGAGGAGGAAGATGTTCGCATATGAAGGCCATCAAGGCAGACGCAGCAAGCGTTCTAGCCGCACTACTAAAAACTTATAGAATGACTGGAAAGCACTGTGCTAGATACTAGTATAGTAATATTATTTGCTATTCTTGTGCATTAATCTGATATGGTTATCATTGATAACCCTAAGTTTGGACGTGCTCAAAATGGTTATTAAGCCCCAATTCTACCACTCTCTTGATAGTTGGTAGTTCAAAACCAATCAACATGTGCCCACAACCATCTAATGTATTCACCTAGAGCCTTGGAGCCATAGCTTCTTATGTAAGAGCATGGTGTTTTCCTTATGTTTCCATGAAAATATTTCTAAGGACAATTACAGTATCATACTCACACAGTTCCTATAAAACTAACATAAACACTTTATCTTAGTATATGCAAACCTTATTTAAATATGTTTTACCTTGTTCAATTTTTTTGCTTTTCTATTTCAAATAAGTAGAAAAAAAATTCTAGCTTTGTGCTGTGGCTAGCTAGTATCTCTGTGACTCTATTACCCAAGTGTAGTGACATTGGAATCACAGCTGGCCACTGTCTCTATTGTCCAAGCAACATTGGAATCATCAAACACTTCAACTCCAGATGGTAGGTTGTTGGAACTATCTAGCACTAGTCTCTATTGTCCAAGCAACATTGGAATCATCAAACACTTCAACTCCAGATGGTAGGTTGTTGGAACTATCTAGCACTATAATACATATTGGCAAGGTCTGTCTCCTCTTGATGATATAAGAAAAAAGCTACATCGCAATAGCGTACCACCACCACCAGTGGTCCTGTTGGCCACCAATCTGGGAGAATTCTTTTTGGAGGGTCTCATGGAACCATCGGCACCCTCTCCATCTGTATTTCACAACGGTGAGGGTCCTCTCTCCCCTGATAACATGGTGCATTCCTACATCTCTCACATGCTCTTGGAGGACAACATTGATGATCGAATCTTGTGCCAATACTATGATCACCCTGCGTTACTCCAGATGCAGCAGACCTTAGCCCATACGCTCTCCTCCCCTTCCTCCAGTGCTAAAAACAGCACAATCAACAATGGGAAATCAGAGGGGACTGAGGGTTTTTTACATGGTTCTAGTGGTGATCCAACCAGTGTTAGCTTGGGCTTCGACAAGGGTGCTGATGTGGTGGGGGCATTTTTGAGGGAATATTTAACCCATTGCCACTTTTAGGGGAGAGTGGCAACAGATTTGCCACCCATGTGAGAGAAGTGGATGTGAGAGGGATTAATTGACCGTGGCTGAGAGTGGCAAATAGTTAAATGTCCCCATTTTTGAAGGGCATGGAAGAGGGTAGGAAGTTCTTACCAAGGGACAACAAGGGTGCTGATGTGGTGGGGGCATTCTTTAAGGGCATGGAAGAGGGTAGGCAGTTCTTACCAAGGAGCAACAGTTTGTTAAAGGATGATCACATGAACCAAAAGTTCAGGGAACCCCGTGACCAAAGAGGGCTTAAGAAGAGGTGTAACAGGTGTGAGCATCTAGAGGAGGTAGGGAGGTGTAACAAGTGTGAGCATCTGGAGGAGGTAGGCAGGACCAGCAAAGGTATGATGACGATGGAGGGGCCAGAAGAGATTGGCATGCAGATTTTTGACGATATGTCGCTGTGTGGATATGAGACATTCGTCAGGGATATGGAGAAGTTGCGCATCGCCATGAACAATATGGTAGTGAAGAACAACAGAAAGAGCTGTAGCAAGGTAGCAAGGGATTTGGTGGACCTACACACTTTGTTGATCCATTGTGCACAAGCGGTGGACACCGGCAATCTGAAGATTGCAGTTGAGCTACTGAAGCAGATCAAACAGCACGCATCAGCAACAGGGGATGCCACACAGCGGTTAGCTCTATGTTTCTCCAAGGGGCTAGAGGCCCGGCTAGTGGGCACAGGAAGCCAGGTTTCGAAGTTGCTCATGGCAGAGCGACCATCAGCTGTGGAGTTCCGCAAGGCCTACAGCCTTTACATAGCAGCCTGCTCCTTCAACATGATAGCACACATTTTTTCCACAAGGAGCATCATGCAGACCATGGTGGGGAAGAACAGGCTGCACATTGTGGACTATGGTGCTATGAATCATGAGTTCCAGTGGGCAGACTTG
This sequence comes from Saccharum hybrid cultivar R570, assembly GCA_038087645.1. Taxonomy (NCBI): domain Eukaryota; kingdom Viridiplantae; phylum Streptophyta; class Magnoliopsida; order Poales; family Poaceae; genus Saccharum; species Saccharum hybrid cultivar. The sequence continues at coordinate 1,527,719 of JAQSUU010000563.1, read as the reverse complement.
ATCCGGTTGCTGGCAAACAGAAACAGGGAAGGTGACCCACCTGAGATGAAGATCACCGCCATTAGCGGTTACCAGCCTAGGGCCTGTCCAAGTCAATGGATTGAGGAGCAAGAGCACCGGCTCAACATGTGTGCTAGTGAGTTTGGCATGCCATTCAAATTTCGAGCCATCACAACGAAGCGGGAGGAAGTTTCCATAGAGAACTTGAATATAGACGAAGATGAGGTGCTCGTTGTGAATGACATCTTTAATTTAAGCAGCTTGGTCGGCGAGAGCGCACTCTTTGGTGACTTGAGTCCTAGGGATACTGTCCTCAATAACATCAGGAAGATGAAGCCCAATATTTTCATCCAGAGCGTTTTAAATTTCTCGCTCGGTACCTCCTTCTTGTCACGGTTCCGAGAGGCACTGTTTTGTTACTCAGCACTGTTTGACATGTTAGACACAATTGTCCCACGGGACAGTGAACAACGATTGGTGCTGGAGCAGGGCATGCTTGGGCGTTGGGCACTGAATGCCATCGCCTGTGACGGTGTGGACCTCATTGACCGCCCTGAGAAGTATAGACGGTGGCAGGTGAGGAATCGACAGGCCGGTCTGAGGCAGCTGCCGCTCGAACCAGACACTGTTAAGGAACTGAAGGACATGGTCAAGAAGCACCACCACAAGAACTTTTTGCTCAGCGAAGATGACCAGTGGCTATTGCAAGGATGGAAAGGTCGCATCCTCTTTGCCCACTCGACATGGGTATCAGACGACGCATCTTCTGAATGAAGCTTTAGTTTCTTGCTGCTGAATGATAACACGGTCTTCAGATGCTCCCTGAGAACCATTTATCCATGTACACTGTTGTAGTTTTGTCATTCAGTGCTGGTGCAGCGGCTCCTGAAAAGCAGTTTTATATTGCTATTATGTCATTGATGTACTGGTATTCAGGACGTACGTTACACTAGATAACTGCCAGTGCCAATTAATGTTCAAGTTAGGATGTTCGACTTTGGTCTTGAACTCTTATCTACAGAACAAAAATCTTAACACAAGTTTCTTGCAGCAGGCAGCAGCAGAAAACAACTGCTGCTCTAGGGGCGACTTCATTGAACCAGTCAATTAATTACTGTGTGCATGTGATGAGTTTAATGGGCTAAAAACTTTTTACAGTAACCTATAATACTATAGTATCAGGTTTGTTCGTGATCAACTAGGCAGTTGCACTTGCTATTCAAGATTGATGTGCACGTATTAGTTTCATGAAGCTGTGTATGCATGTTTCATCTGCCTCATTTTTCTATGTATCTGATCACAAACGGGCAGCACTTGATGGTTGTTTGCTTGCTAGAAGGTTTAATTCTGAAGTGTTCACCTACATCAACGTTGAGATTTGCAACTGCATTATTAAAAGCTAGTCCATCACGGCATCAGGCCTAAGCCTGTCGTTGGATATCCTCACCCGTACCCAAATCCACACCCACATGATTTACGTCGGGTATGGGTGAGAGGCTTGCTACCCGTTCAATTAAGGGTAGGGTATGGATATCCCCGTTTTTACCGGTAATATCGTCTTTCTATTGCGTCCGTCCTCCATGGCTGTTAAGCCAGTAAGGTGTGGACGTGCGGCACGAGGAGAGGGTGCAGTATACTGCAGGTGAGGCTATGTGTGGGTGCGGCTGCGAGAGCTGCGTCGGCCGGCGGCGCCAGCTCCGACGAGGCCTGCTACAGGTGTGGCGATGCCGCGCCAGCGGCCGGAGGAACTACGATGGCTGGCGTCGGCGGTGATGACCAGCTGCAGGAGCGAGAAGATGATGAGCTGTGCGCACCACGGACTGCGCCTGTAGAAAGCTGAGCATGTACTGGATGAACGAAGTTGCAGGCAAACTACACCAGGACGGAATAGGCGAAGGAAGACAACAGCCACGCAGCAAGCGCGACACAAGCAGGAGCTCGGATAGTGTCCACAGTGCGTGCAGTCCAGCCAAGCAAGCTTGTGTTCAGTATATGAATTAAACTACCCATTGGGTATGGGGAATTATGGGGAGGGTAAAGAATGGATATCCCACGAAGGCCTCGTTTAGATGCATATGTATTCATCTTAATCCATATGTGTTGAAGTGGATTAGAGTGGAACTAAACTAAGTTCCATTCCAATCCACTCCAATACACGTGAATTGAATTGCATACACATGCATCCAAACAAAGCCGAATGGATTTGGACGTGGGTAAGATCGGGTTTGCTCATACCCTCCCCAAGGACAGGCTGATTCAGGCCTTGCTCCTGCACGAGCTATTAATTCTATAAGAAATGTTAAAAGTCCATGGATAAATTTGGGATTCCAAGTGAATCAAAACTGTGTATCTTTTCTCTCTCGTCTGTTTAGATTCTAACACAACACTCACGTAGATATTTTTTATGTTTATCTGATTGTGATAGACTATAATTACTAATTACTCTATATCCATTTTCATCTCCGCTCATAGTTTTTCCCCTTTTGCATCATATTCATACCTCCATGAATGTTTGCTCTATCTTTAGTTGAAGATTTCTATATGAAAACATCAAAATTGATTTTTGTTAAACCATCAAATTTGTCTTGATAGTGTTTATTTGGTCTTGTAGATGTTAATATATTTGTTACAATAAATTTTGCCAGGCTAGAGGAGCTTTACTTAGGACAAAAACTAAAACGAGCTTTATATTAGAACAGAGGGAGTATATGAATACTTTGGCTGTGTTCACTTCACATGCCAACCCAAAATATTTCCTCTTCCACCCATCACATCGAATCTTTGGACGTATGCATGGAGCATTAAATGTAGGTAAAAAAGATAACTAATTGCATAGTTTGTCTGTAAATGTCGAGATGAATCTTTTGAGCCTAGTTAGCTCATGGTTGGACAAATTTTGCTAAATAACAACGAAAGATGCTACAGTAACTTTTCACCAAGTGAACACACCCTTTGCAATAGCTTTTCATAGCAGTGGAGGCAGTTAATTAGATGCACATCTATTTTAATACTAGCGGTGATGGGAAATTTATATGCAATTTTAGGGTTTACTTTAGAATTTTTCATATGATGTAGATGGGTAATTTTTAAATGAAGGTTTAGGGGTCCCTTTAGGTTCATGTAGTAGCAGATGCAGATAATTTTGCTAGAAAACTGAATAGATCCAATGACAGATAAAATAAAATAAAAATACCAAATGGTTATTATTGTTGATGGTGACTAGCATATGCTGATGGTCAGATGCCTGTTTTTGCGATAGTTTATAAGATTATTTCTCTGGTGTACATATCCCGTGAGAATTAGCGTGTAAGATCTGAAAAGAGTTAAGATGACTAATTGACTACCAAACAAATCATGACCATGATTACTCCGCCCAAAAGATGTACTTCTTCTAGAAAGTTTAAGAAAACAAGTGGGGCAATCATTCCACATTCGAGATGTACTTCTAGATGTACTTTAATTTATAGATAGAGTAAATAATCATAGAATTATCCACCGCAACTTGAGATGAATTTCCCTGTAAATTTAATTTAGTTTTTCACTTTTCAGACAATTTCTCTGTATGAGGTGTATGGTGACTATCATATTTTGGTTGTCAGTGTAATGTATGTATCATCTATGTGAGCTCTTTCTTATTGTCTGTAGCCTCATGTTGGGTTCATCGTGCACATAGCAGTAAAGCCAAAACACCTCTAGCTGTCCAAGCCTATTTAACCTCAACGGCAACCGGCAACACGCTTGCAATGCCCCGGTCGCCCCGGAGGAGCAAGATCTTCTGCTGGGCCTGCCTCATCGCTCATGGAACCCACCGCAGCACTGCCCCGCTCCTTCAGCAACAACCTCCGCCCAACGCTCCACCTCGACGGCAGCCAAGACGATAATGTTCTCCCCTTCATCTCGCGCATGCTCATGGAGGACGACGCCGTCGACGAGTTCTTGTGGCAGCAGTACCCTGACCACAATCCCGCGCTCCTCCAGACCCAGCAGCTCTTCGCCCAGGTCCTTTCCGACACCTCCTCCACCAGCGCCCTCGCCGCCGTCCAGGCCGGCGCCCAAGGCAAGGAACTCCAGGATCCACCCTCCTTGAATAGCACGGCCACGGGCGCGGAGGAGCCGGCCAGTACCTTGTCGCCAGCTGCGGGCAGCAGCTGCTTCAAGGACGCGGTGAGCATGGCGTTCTTAAGAGGCATGGAAGAGGCCAACAGATTCTTGCCCGGCGGTGGCGGCTATACGGCGGATTGCAGGGGCAGGAAGAAGAGGCTTGACGCCGACGGAGATGACGAGCAGGTGGAGGGCAGGAGCAGCAAGCAAATGGCAGCTGATGGCGAGAAGTCGGAGGAAGCCGCAGCGCGAGAGATGCTAGACAAGCTGATGCTCAACGGCGACGATGAACCAATCCTCGCCGACGACATGCAGGAGCTGCGCGCTGCTATGGACATGGCCAAGACGCCGCCGGGGAGGCCGGCCGGTACCAGGGCGGATCCGGATCAGCAGCAGCAGGCGGTGGACCTCCACTCCATGCTCATCCGCTGCGCCGACGCCGTGGCCGACAACGACCGCCGCAGAGCGGCCGATCTTCTGCAGCGGATTAGGCACCACTCTTCGCCGAGCGGGAACGCCACGCAGCGGCTGGCGCACTGCTTCGCCGAGGGTCTGCTGGTGCGGCTCAACGGCACGGGGAACCTGCACTACCGGTCGTCGTCGTCAATGCCGAAAAGCGCCTCCTCCTCGGGTGACCAGCTCAAGGCGATGCAGTTCTTCATGGCCTCGTGCTGCTTCCTCCCGGTGAACATCCTCTTCTCCAACAAGTCCATCTACAAAGCTGCCGCTGGGAGGAAGAAGCTGCACATCGTGCACTACGGTCTGGACCACGGGCTCCAGTGGGCGACCCTGCTCCGGTGGCTCGCGCGCAGGGAGGGCGGGCCACCGGAGGTGCGGCTCACCGGCATCGACGTCCCACAGCCCGGGTTCCGTCCAGCGCGGCTCATCGAGGAGGCGGGGCGCCGGCTCACCGCCTACGCGCACCAGCTCGGCGTGCCGTTCAGGTTCTGCGGCATCGCGGCGAAATCGGAAGCGGTCCGCGCGGGCGACCTGGACATCGATCCCGACGAGGTGCTCGCCGTCAGCAGCCTGTTCCATTTCAGGACGCTGACGGACGAGGGCACGATGGCTACTGACGACGGCGAGGCAGGCACGGACCCCATCGGCGCGGTGCTCGGCGCCATCAGAGAGATGAAGCCGTCCGTGTTCGTCCACGCGGTCCTCAACGCGTCGTACAGCACCGCGTTCTTCGCGACGCGGTTCCGGGAGGCGCTCTACAACTTCACGGCGCAGTTCGACATGATGGACACCATCTTGCCGCGGGACAACGGCAGCAGGCTGCTGTTCGAGCGGGACGTCCTCGCGCGCTGCGCCGTGAACGTCATAGCCTGCGAGGGCGCGGACCGGGTGCAGCATCCTCGGAGCTACAAGCAGTGGCAGGCGAGGAGCCGGCGCGCAGGGCTGCGGCAGCTGCCGTTGGACTGTGACATTGTTCAGACGCTCAAAGACAAGGTGGAAAGGGAATACCACGAGCATTTCGTGATCAGTGAGGATCAGCAGTGGCTTCTCCAGGCATGGAAAGGGAGGGTGCTCTACGCCATTTCCACGTGGACGGCAGACAGTGACTTGGCAAGGACTTGACGATCTTTGCTTATGCATTATGCTCGGCATAGAATATTAATTTATGTTTCTGATGTACTCACTCCTTTCAACGTTCTGTCTTTTCTATATACATAGTTTTTGCTATGTATTTGGACATAAGATATATTTATGTGTATAACAGAATCTATGAATCTAGAAAAGCTAAAACGACATACAATTCGAAACGGATGGAGTATTTTTAGTAGTTTTCAACAATAAGATAGCTATACATCCCCAAATAAAATATTGCTGGATTTGGAGACAACTATTATGACCATCTTCGCAATGAAAGGGATGAAGATAACACACGATGGTCATGCGTTTGAGGAGCACGTGAGCCCGCTGTACTCATCCTCGCCCTCTTGCCGCTGCCACCACCGTGTCACAGCCGCCACCCCCAAACCCCCTTCTAGAGCCGCAGGTGAGTAAATCCCATAACCCTGTAACCCTAACCAGGCCCGTATATTAACAGGAACAAGTGGGGCAACGGTTCAGGGCCTCCAAAATTACCGGGCCTCCAAATTTACACTGAGTAGTAGCGAGTAGTAGCAATAGTTAATCCTTGAATGATAGTAAAGATAACACACGGCCAAACCTGCAATCATTGGTTTATTAATTGGAGTACTGGCCCAATGTAAGGTCTATTGTTGTATCTTGGAAACCAGATTAGTCTATTAGATAATATAAAAATTCACATTATAATCATGGAATTGGAGAGAGGATTTGTTTATTTCATTGATCTTGAGCATGACTTTTCAAAATAGCTAGGATGTATGATTCTACCCATGAAAAGCGTAACAAGAAACAAATATCAGAAGCTGCAGCTCAAACTCAAAGGGGTGCTCTCTTGATACATATCTTGTTAAAGAATCTTAGGTCTAGTTTAGATTGCAACTTTTTACAATCTGGGCTACTGTAACACTTTCGTTTGTATTTGGCAATTAGTGTCCAATCATGGACTAATTAGGCTCAAAAGATTCGTCTCGCAAATTACAGACAAACTGTGTAATTAGTTATTTTTTTACCTACATTTAGTGCTCTATGCATACGTCTAAAGATTGATATGATAGAGAGAGTATAAAAATTTGGAATTTAGAAGGTAACTAAACAAGGCATTAGTTTATTTCTCAAATTTTAGGGCCACGTCACGCATTTTGTTCAGGGTCCTCCAAATCATAGGTACGGCCCTGCCCTAACACCGGCGAGCTCCTCATCTCCAACGCTGGCGGCTGGTTAATGGGCTTATAGGCCGCAGGAGTGCGCCGTCCGCGCTCTGCGTGACGGCCACGTAGTAGGGTTTGCGCAAGGAAAGGGCAGGGGAGGTTTACCAACAGATTAGGTGTTCAAAAACATATGCTATTTGTTAAACGTCTATTGTTTACATCGTGGCAAAAATACGTAGCGACTTCATTGGATGTAACAGCTCAATAATAATGCTTCCTGCTGGATTTCATGGAAGCTAATCCGTGTCCAGAGAAGGCTGCCACACATTTTCAATAATGGGTTCACAGTTAGAGTATTCTTTTACAGACTTCAGTGGCACTTCTGTGTGTATCGAGTGTTATGTGAGTTCTTTTCCGATTGGGTGCTTCCTACAGACTTCCCATACAAGAATACAATCACCCTTGCACACTGAATTTCCCATCAAGTGCTACTTTTACATTTTTTTTCAGCTGTCTTCGTGTTGAAGAATATGCCAATGCCTATCCTTCAGCTGAGCTCACAAAAGACAATTTTGGTACTACATGGATCTAATAAGATTTGCTGGCCAGATCCTAACGTAACCCCTCTTATTTCGTCCATGCATGTAGCAGTTTCGTTGACAGATTCTTTACGGGGTCAGAAGCAGCTAAAACCGGTTTAGGTGCTGACACTATTATTTATGCAGATGCCGGACTGAAACAATTAGGGCCCTGAATAGTTTAAGCTGGTGAGTGAGCGTAGATACAGTGGACCATTTCATTGGCAAGACTTTTATTCACGCCGGAACAAGAAGCAGCAGGCGCCTTTACAGGCCTGATATATGATTTCATCTGCAGACTCCACCAGCAAGACAGGTGCCGCACGGTGGGCACGGCGATGGCGGCACAGGTGCATCGTCACACCCGTCGCGTGTTGTTGTGGCGTACCTGAATTCGTCACTTCGCTTAGGACATGCGCAACCTACAAACGGGCTGCTGTCTTCAATTTCTGTTTACTTCACATACAGATTACTGCACATACAATTTATGTGTGAAATTATTTAATGCGTACATGCAGCCATAATTAAGCATGAATATAATTTCTGTATATCAATGTCTTGCCGGATTACCCTTTAGTACCAAGTATTAGAGCAACTCCAACATTGCTAAAATTAGTAGCCAAATTCCATTGCTTAGCCATTTTAGAAAATAGAAAAATTCTTCAAAAAAGGAATGAAAATCAAGGCATAGCCACTTTCCTACTTTACAATGTTAGATAGCACATTTGTTGGTGCCTACTTTTTTTCTATACAAATTCTCAAATATCATCCACAACAAGAATAACAAAGCTGTTAGAGTTGCTCTTACCCAACACACAAGACTAGAGGGCAGACAACACAAAATCAGTATCACATCTACATCACATACAGCTAAATTATTAGCTAGAAATGATTTTAACTGAGAAAGGATATCTGAAGATAGAGGAGGACACATGCCTCCCCCTCAGCTCAAGCACGCGGCATCGACACCACCAGGAGAGGCCGCAGCGGCGTGGTACATTCTCCACACCATGGGGCGCACCTCGGTGGTAATGACGGGGAGCATGGAACTCACGCGGTGCGTGGACATGGGGTGCACCATGACGACGCATCGGACGTGGCACCAAGGCTGACCATAGCACCCTCGTAGGTCATGAAATGAATCGGGGGGAAGGCTCCGAACTTCACGAAGGACATGTGCTCTGTGAGGCACTCACCGGCGAAGTCTCCAAAAGATATACCCATGGCATCGCACGAGCCGAGGTAGAGAGAGGGAGAACACATGCCCATGGTCGACCAAGATGGCAAGATGGCCCAGTGGCAACTACTTCCCTGTGGTGATTGAGGTTACTCTATTACAATCTTGCCCATTGGCTTATCCATACCAATTGGGCATTATCCTCTTCATTTGGGCTGGATAATTGGGGATGGGTAGTTTGTGTCATGTACGGGCGAACGTACATGCGCAATCGTCGGGCCAGAGACGTCCTCAGGGCCGCGGCACGCGCGGCGAACGTGGGAGCGGAAGGCGCCGCGGTGACCACGGACATGCAGCAGGGCCTTGGTGGCTGATCTTCCTAAGATATTTACCAATTAAGATTTATTAGTTTCCTTTATTTAGCACCTTAATTATAGGAACTTCCTGCTCTCGTGAGATGGGCCTATGGCCATATATTCTGTAAACGTGAATTGAAGAGATAAGCAAGAATATTTACCCTAATTTCTCTCTCTCTCTCTCATGCTCTCAAGCCCGAGCCGCCGTGAGGGGCATAACCTCCGCGATCGGAAGACAACGGCAGGAGACTACGATCTTCATAGTCGAGGGCCACCTACCCTTGATCTCCAGGCCCTTGACAACCTGGTATCGGTTAGCCGTCGATCTTCCTCCGCCGCCGCTGCCCCTAGCCTAGCCGCCGCCCACCACAGCGCAGCCGCCGCCCACCACAGCGCCGCCACCGCTGAAAGGTCTTGATGGCTAGAGGGGGGGGTGAATAGCCTTTTAAAAATTTCTATAAAGACAAGCTAAACAAGTTTATCAATACAACAAATAGCGAGATGCGAGTTTTGCTTAGCCTACGGGGTGTTTGCAAGCCACCTATCCAATTCACAATTCTAGTATATTTGCACACAACCGCACAAGTTAAACCGAGAAGGTAACTACCACTACAACTAGCAAGCTACACAAAAGAGCTACTCTAGCAAAGCTAACTAGCTAGCAAAGATAACTAAGAAAGTAATACAAGTGAGAGTTAGGAGGGTATCACCGAGAGGCGAAGTATTGAGCCAACCAATATGATCAACAATAAATACCAAGATAACCGAACACCGGGATCAATCAATCACAATATGAAAGTGATGACACGAAGATTTATCCCGAGGTTCACGTGCTTGCCGGCACGCTAGTCCTCGTTGTGTCCCTCTTCACCACGTGGTTCGGTGGCTAATCGGTCTCACACCGAGCCTCTCAAAAGGCACCACAAGAACCTACCAAATGGCAAAAGGTTGCAATGACACGAGCAATTCACTAATGTTGCCTTTGGCGCTTCGCCGAGGTAGGCACAAACCCCTCACAATCACCGGAGGTGGCCAAGAACAATCACCAACTCTTGCCAACGCCTCCAAGCTGCTCCAAGCCGTCTAGGTGGCGGCAACCACCAAGAGAAACAAGAATCCCGCAGCGAATCAACCACCAAGTGCCAACTAGATGCTATCTCACAATGCAAATGCACTTGGATCACTCAATCTCACTTCGAATATGCAAAGAAGCAAGAGAGATGAGTGGGAGGGGAGTTGCTTAGCTCAAAGTGCTCACAAGTGTGTCAAATGTCCAAGAGATAGAGCCTTGAGCCGGCCAACGAGTATTTATAGACGTACCCCTTCGAATATAGCCGTTAGGAACGAGATCCAGCTGAAATCGCGCTGACCGGACGCGCTGGTCCAACTGACCGGACGCTCCGGTCGCGTAACGGCTAGTTTTCGAAACGCCGACCGGACGCGCCGGTCGTAACGACCGGACGCTCCGGTCCCGTGACTGACCGGACGCGCCGGTCAACACTGAGTCGCGCAAAACGAACTAGCGACCGGACGCGCTGAAGAACTGACCGGACGCCACAGTGCCCGCGTCCGGTGGGAGTCCAGTAAGCTCCCTGGACGACCGGACGCGTCCGATCGTGTGTGACCGGACGCGGACCGCGTCCGACGTCCTCGGTTCCCTCAGGGCGCATGACCGGACGCGCCGGTCCCGTGGGTCACCGGACGCGCCGGTGGCAAACCCTAGCTCGCGCGCCTGACCCCGACGCAGTACTGACCGGACGCGCCGGTCGCACAGAGCCCGCGTCCGGTGCAGCGTCCGGTGCTGCGTCCGGTGCTGCGTCCGGTCACTTCCGTGACCGCGTTCGCCTCCGTTTCTTTTCCGACTTCTGGCGCAATAGAAAATAGGCGTTTCACTTTTCCAAAAAGCGCCGAATCCCGCCTCGCAAGCTCGGCGGGAGGGAGAGAGGAACCCAAACCCTCTCTACCGCTCAAACTCCAACGCCGTCGCAAACGTGCTAACATCACCAAGTGATCATCACCATGTGCATGTGTGTTAGCATTTTCACAATCATTTTTCGAGGCGTTATTAGTTCTATCCAAATGCATATGATCATGAAATGCACATCTAGAGGCACTTAGGAGTTCATTAGCCGCGTCATTCCCCTCTTTATAGTACGGCTATCTATCCTATAATGTAACCACACCCACTAGGTGTCTTGGTTACTAAAGCACAACCCTAAAGCATATACCTTTGCCTTGATCATGTAGGGTTGCATCCAAATCCAAGTGTGGCCATCATGATCACCATGTCCATCTTGCCACCAACCTTGGAATGTACTAATCCTCATATGCTACATACAACTTAGGCATAGGATTAGTACTTAGGCATTGTCACTAATTACCAACACCAAACATAGGACTTTCAATCTCCCCCTTGTTGGTAATTGGTGACAACCCTTTCACAAAGATATTATGATAAAATTTTGATTGAACCCATGTCACATTGTCCAAATATATTACCATGTGTAAGAAGTATGGATATGTGATCATGAATTCAAATCGATAGCAATGGCTCCCCCTACATGTATGCTATATGTTTGGATATAGGAAGCATACATGTTAGATAGGAAAGATTAGGAGCATTGACTACCAATAGGTGCTAAGTGTTTTAGATTATAGACCTTTGAAGCGTGATACCATCGGAGTAGCGATAAACACCATCTTAGCACCTTGTGTAGTTAGATATCACTTGAAAAAGCACAAACATAACTAGAAACCTCGTGAGATCAACAATATAAGCAAGGTTCTAGTACCACTTTGGAAAACATGAAGCAAGAACAATCTAACTACTTCCTATTCATGCTAGTACTTCAATACACCATTCAAATTATACTAGCAAATCACCACACAAGCAAAGTATCGGAGAAAAAGAAATGCATAACTATGCATCATACATATGAAATGCACATAGAAATGCAACATTCATGTTTAAGAGCTTGCTCCCCCTACTTGTGTGCTCAAAATTTTAGTTGATCTCCTTCTTTTATCAATTCTTGTGAACAACAATTTTTCTCATTTTTCTCCCCCTTTGTGCTTCTCCCCCTTTGAGTTTTATCTTTGTGAACAACATTTTCTCCCCCTTTGGCACCAATGACCACAAGGGACCAATTTTAGATAGATTATCATGTTGAAATATGGGGTGAGGATCAAGTTTGTGATTCAACCTAGATTGCTTGCATAAATAAAATGCTTCGGTTTGATCCAAGGGCAAGCTTCTTCACACCTCACTAGAAGGGTTATCATGCACCATGTTGAAGCAAATACTTAAACAAGTTATCTAGATTAAACACTTAGGATCACAAGCTACTTAAACAAGTTATATGCTACCACTAGATCATACAAGTCATGAAAACAATAGTGGCACCATATAAACTTCAAATTCAATTGATTTTCATGAATGAGCCTAGAACATGTAAATTATGACTAGATGCACTAACCAAGTCCTTAGAATAGAATGTATGACATGTCAACCAATTATACCTTGGGACTCGAAGGAGAGGCATGTCATATCATGGAGGTGCATCAACTCATGTTGGAGAAGTCAAGTATGTTCAACTCATTCTTTAGCTTGTGAAATCTCTTCTCATCAAGTGGCTTGGTGAATAGATCGGCTAATTGATCTTCGGTGCCCACACTCTCAATAGCAATGTCACCCTTTTGTTGATGATCTCTAATAAAATGATGACGAACATCAATATGCTTTGTTCTTTGATGTTGAACCGGATTGTTGGTTAGCTTTACGGCACTTTCATTATCACATAGCAATGGCACATTCTTGAAATTGATTCCAAAATCCTTCAATGTTGCCTTCATCCACAAGATTTGTGCACAACAATTACCCGCGGCGATGTATTCGGCTTCGGCAGTAGATAGTGCAATACTATTTTGCTTCTTGGATGACCATGAGACAAGTGATCTTCCCAACAATTGACAAGTCCTAGAAGTGCTCTTTCTCTCCACTTTATCACCGGCATAGTCGGAATCCGAATATCCAACTAGCTCAAAGCTTGCACCTTTGGGATACCACAATCCAACATCTTGTGTATGCTTCAAATACCTCAATATTCTCTTTGTTGCCTTCAAATGACTTTCTCTTGGTGAGGCTTGAAATCTTGCACACATGCATACACTAAACATCACATCGGGCCTTGATGCCGTCACATAGAGTAGGCTACCAATCATTGATCTATAAAGCTTTTGATCCACCATGTTGCCACTCTTGTCACTATCCAAACTTCCACTAGTGCCCATTGGGGTTGTAATGCCCTTTGCATCTTCCATGCCAAACTTCTTGAGCATATCTTTGATGTACTTGGTTTGGCTCACAAATGTTCCTTCCTTCATTTGTTTGATTTGAAGTCCAAGAAAGAAACTAAGTTCACCGATCATTGACATTTCAAATTCCTTTGCCATCATTTTCCCAAACTCATCACAATAATCTTGATTGGTTGAACCGAAGATGATATCATCAACATATATTTGCAATACAAACAAGTCTTTCCCAATCTTCTTGGTGAAGAGAGTAGTATCCACTTTGCCCATGACAAATCCTTTGGTTAGCAAGAAGTCCCTCAATCTTTCATACCATGCTCTAGGTGCTTGCTTCAATCCATACAAAGCTTTTCTCAACTTGTAGACATGATTGGGTTTCTTGTCATCTTCAAAACCGGGAGGTTGCTCCACATACACCTCCTCTTGAATATACCCATTGAGAAATGCACTTTTCACATCCATTTGATATAACTTGATATTATGAGCACAAGCATAGGCAAGTAAGATCCTAATTGCTTCCAATCTTGCAACCGGGGCATAAGTTTCACCAAAGTCAAGACCCTCTATTTGTGTGTAACCTTGAGCCACTAGTCTTGCTTTGTTCCTTACTACTATTCCATCTTGATCTTGCTTGTTGCGAAAAACCCATCTTGTTCCAATGACATTGTGATCTTTAGGCCTCTCAACTAGTTCCCATACTTCATTTCTCTTAAAGTTGTTGAGCTCTTCATGCATTGCATTTACCCAATCCGGATCTCTCAATGCTTTATCAATGTCCTTGGGTTCTTCCATTGACACAAAAGAAGAGTGAGCACAAAATGATGCCAATCTTGATCTAGTTTGAACTCCCCTTTGTATGTCACCAATGATGGAATCTAATGGATGGTCTCTTGCAATGTTGGTTGGTTGAAGCACTTGCACTTGATTGCTTGGATGTTGATGTTGATCATGAGTTGGAGATGATGAACTAGCCACTTGTTGATCTTGTTGTACTTGAGATGATGTACTAGCTTGATTTTGCATTAGAGACCCACTAGCTTGTGTAATTGGACTTTGGAGCACTTGATCTTTGTTGTCATCCACATCAATCACTTGCTTTGGCCTAATATCACCAATATCCATTTCTTTCATAGCATTGGTCAATTGAGTTCCTCTCACATCATCCAAGTTATTTTCCTCATCTTGAGAGCCATTTGTTTCATCAAACTCAACATCATGAACTTCCTCAAGCAAGCCACTAGCCAAATTCCAAACTCTATAAGCTTTGCTAGTAGTGGAGTAACCAAGTAAGAAACCTTCATCACATTTCTTCTCAAACTTGCTCAATCTAGTGCCCTTCTTCAAGATGTAGCATTTGCAACCAAATACCCGAAAGTATGCAATGTTGGGCTTTCTTCCATTTAGGATCTCATACGGTGTCTTCTCTAGGAACTTGTGGCAATAGAGGCGGTTGCTATAGAAGCAAGCCATATTGATTGCTTCGGCCCAAAATGAATGACTCACATTATACTCATTCAACATTGATCTTGCCATATCAATCAATGTTCTATTTTTCCTCTCAACTAGGCCATTTGATTGAGGTGTATATTTGGCCGAGAATTGATGCTTGATTCCAAGCTCCTCACATAGCTCATCAACTCTTGTGTTTCTAAACTCACTTCCATTATCACTTCTCACTTTCTTGATTGTGGTCTCAAACTCATTTTGCACTCTCTTGATGAACTTCTTGAATATGTCAAATACATCACTCTTGTCCACAAGAAAGAATACCCATGTATATCTAGTGAAATCATCCACAATCACAAACCCATACTTGTTGCCACCAATGCTTGTGTATGTAGTTGGCCCAAATAGATCCATGTGCAACAACTCAAAAGCCTTGGAAGTACTCATAATGCTCTTTAATGGATGAGTGTTGCCCACTTGCTTTCCGGCTTGACATGCACTACATAGCTTATCTTTCTCAAATGTGACATCCTTCAAGCCTCTAACTAAGTCATGCTTCACTAACTTGTTCAATTGCTTCATGCCAACATGACCAAGTCTTCTATGCCATAACCAACCCATACTTGATTTGGTGAGCAAGCATGTTGAAAGTTGAGTGTCACTAGCATTGAAATCAACCAAGTATAGATTCTCATATCTAAAGCCTTTGAAGATCAAGTTGGAGCCATCAACACTAACTATCTCCACATCATCAACACCAAATATGCACTTAAAACCTAGATCACACAATTGAGCAACCGAGAGAAGATTGAAGTTCAACTTTTCAACTAGGAGCACATTGGAAATGCTATGATCATTTGAGATTGCAATCCTCCCAAGAGCCTTCACATCACCCTTGCTATTGTCACCAAATGTGATACTATCAATGCCACTATCATTTGATTTGAGAGAGTTGAACATTCTTGAATCACCGGTCATATGTTGAGAGCACCCACTATCAAGCACCCAATGCCTTCCTCCGGCCTTGTAATTTACCTATAAAATAAATTAATGTTTCTTAGGTACCCATACTTGTTTGGGTCCTTGGAGGTTAGTCACTAAGCTCTTTGGTACCCAAATGGCCTTCTTCTTTGGACCCACAATTGGTGTACCAACAAACCTAGCATGCACACCTTTCTCACCCTTGGTAAGCACATAACAAGAATTAAAAGGAATGTAATCCATTTTAGCATGAAACTTGTTGTTCTTGTTCATTTTATTACAATTAATCTCTAGATGCCCAACTTGCTTGCATCTATTGCAATAACGACCATTGCTCTTCACAAAGCGAGACTTTGGAGTAGCAAAGGCCGCTTTGCCTTTCTTGGGAGTATAGCCCAAACCCTCTTTGTTAAGAGAGAACCTTTGGCTACCCAAGCATTTTAGCAAGCGGGCATCCCCACCATAGGCATTGCCTAATGCGCGGGTGAGATCATCCACCTCTCTCTTGAGAGTCTCATTCTCAACCACAAGTGATGAATCACTAGTAGTAGAGGTAGAGTTGGTTGTGGTGGATGATGATGAGCTACATGAAGCATTAGTAGGACCAACAAATAAAGAATCATCAATAATATCACATGTTAGTCCAATATCACAAGTGACAATCACTTGCTTCTCCTTAGCTTCCTTCATGAGCTTCTCCAACTTGAGGTCCTTCTCCTTGATGAGCTCAAGTAGAGAGGAGTGGGCTTCCTTAAGCCTAGTGTGAGCAACTTCAAGGTCCTCGTGGTCTTCCTTTAGACACTCACGAGAGGCCTCTAGCTCATCAAAGGATTTCCTAAGAGCTTTGAGCTCTTGTTCAATTCCTTTGCACTCCTTACTCTTTTTGAGAGCAACAAGCTCCTCCATCAAGGCATCATTTTCATTGCTCTTGGCAATGAGCTCTTGTTCCAAGATTTTATATTTCTTGGTGGTCCTCTTGTAGCCTTTGCTCATTTGATCTATTATGCCCAATAGATCATCCTTGGAGTAGTCCTTATCCTCCTCATCATCACTCCTACAATCATCACTAGCACAAGAATCATCATCACTATCATCATATTTTACCTTGGTAGGCTTGGCCATAAGGCATGTCGATGTAGTGTCGAAGATGGATGACTTGTTGGAGAGGGCGATGCTTGCAATGGCTCGCCGAGTGGTCCTCTCATCATCACTAGAGCTATCATCATCACTATCGGAGTTATCACTATCCCAAGTGACCACATAGCCACCACCTTTCTTCTTCTTGTTGATAGTGAAGCTCTTCTTTTCTTTCTTCTCCTTCTTGTCCTTCTTGTTCTTCTTCAACTTCAACTCCCTATCATGATATCTTTTGTCTTCATAGGGGCACTTTGCCACTACATGATCGGGGCTATTGCAATTGTAGCAAAGCACCTCCTTTGCCTTCATGAAGTCCCTTCTCTTCCTTGCACCATATCCTTTCTTCTTCATGAACCTCCCCATCTTGTGCACTAGGAGGGCCATGGTTTCATCATCGAACGGATCATCATCATCACTCTCCACCTTGTTCTTGCCCTTAGAAGATGAAGCCTTGAATGCAATGGGCTTCTCTTGCTTGACCTTGGTCTCCTTCTTCTCTTCTACCTCATCTTCATCATCATTGTATTGGGCATCGGTCATTATATCTCCAAGCACATTGGTTGGTTTGACCTTGTCCAATCCCTCTCTAAAGATCATTCTTCTCAAGGTGGCAAACTTCTTGGGTAAGCACATCAAGAACTTGTGTGAGAAGTCCTTGTCCTCAACCTTCTCTCCAAGCCCCTTGAGATCATTGACAATGACTTGGAGCCTATAGAACATCTCCAGGATGGATTCATCATCCTTCATCTTAAACGTGGAGAACTTGTCCTTGAGCATATATAGCTTGGCACTTTTTACCGTTGAAGTGCCTTCATATGTTTCTTCAAGCCTTATCCAAAGCTCATTTGCCTTTTCAAGATCTTTGATTTGCTCAAATACTTTGTCATCAATAGCACGATAGATTGTGTCAAGCGCCGCCGTGTTGCATTGTTTGTTGATGCGGTCATTTGGAGTGAGATTTTCTTCATCAAGGATGATGTATCCTTCATTAGTCACATCCCAAACCTTCTCATGTATATTGCCTAGATATTGCTTCATCTTCCTTTTCCAATGATCAAAGGAAGAAACGCCATCAAAGAATGGAGGCTTGCCATTAACATGGTTGAACATAACTTGAGCCATCTTGCACCGAGGTTGTTAAGCCTTGCAAACGGTGACCACGGCTCCGATACCACTTGAAAGGTCTTGATGGCTAGAGGGGGGGGGTGAATAGCCTTTTAAAAATTTCTATAAAGACAAGCTAAACAAGTTTATCAATACAACAAATAGCGAGATGCGAGTTTTGCTTAGCCTACGGGGTGTTTGCAAGCCACCTATCCAATTCACAATTCTAGTATATTTGCACACAACCGCACAAGTTAAACCGAGAAGGTAACTACCACTACAACTAGCAAGCTACACAAAAGAGCTACTCTAGCAAAGCTAACTAGCTAGCAAAGATAACTAAGAAAGTAATACAAGTGAGAGTTAGGAGGGTATCACCGAGAGGCGAAGTATTGAGCCAACCAATATGATCAACAATGAATACCAAGATAACCGAACACCGGGATCAATCAATCACAATATGAAAGTGATGACACGAAGATTTATCCCGAGGTTCACGTGCTTGCCGGCACGCTAGTCCCCGTTGTGTCCCTCTTCACCACGTGGTTCGGTGGCTAATCGGTCTCACACCGAGCCTCTCAAAAGGCACCACAAGAACCTACCAAATGGCAAAAGGTTGCAATGACACGAGCAATTCACTAATGTTGCCTTTGGCGCTTCGCCGAGGTAGGCACAAACCCCTCACAATCACCGGAGGTGGCCAAGAACAATCACCAACTCTTGCCAACGCCTCCAAGCTGCTCCAAGCCATCTAGGTGGCGGCAACCACCAAGAGAAACAAGAATCCCGCAGCGAATCAACCACCAAGTGCCAACTAGATGCTATCTCACAATGCAAATGCACTTGGATCACTCAATCTCACTTCGAATATGCAAAGAAGCAAGAGAGATGAGTGGGAGGGGAGTTGCTTAGCTCAAAGTGCTCACAAGTGTGTCAAATGTCCAAGAGATAGAGCCTTGAGCCGGCCAACGAGTATTTATAGACGTACCCCTTCGAATATAGCCGTTAGGAACGAGATCCAGCTGAAATCGCGCTGACCGGACGCGCTGGTCCAACTGACCGGACGCTCCGGTCGCGTAACGGCTAGTTTTCGAAACGCCGACCGGACGCGCCGGTCGTAACGACCGGACGCGCTGGTCACGACCGGACGCTCCGGTCCCGTGACTGACCGGACGCGCCGGTCAACACTGAGTCGCGCAAAACGAACTAGCGACCGGACGCGGTGAAGAACTGACCGGACGCCACAGTGCCCGCGTCCGGTGGGAGTCCAGTAAGCTCCCTGGACGACCGGACGCGTCCGATCGTGTGTGACCGGACGCGGACCGCGTCCGACGTCCTCGGTTCCCTCAGGGCGCATGACCGGACGCGCCGGTCCCGTGGGTCACCGGACGCGCCGGTGGCAAACCCTAGCTCACGCGCCTGACCCCGACGCAGTACTGACCGGACGCGCCGGTCGCACAGAGCCCGTGTCCGGTGCAGCGTCCGGTGCAGCGTCCGGTGCTGCGTCCGGTGCTGCGTCCGGTCACTTCCGTGACCGCGTTCGCCTCCGTTTCTTTTCCGACTTCCGGCGCAATAGAAAATAGGCGTTTCACTTTTCCAAAAAGCGCCGAATCCCGCCTCGCAAGCTCGGCGGGAGGGAGAGAGGAACCCAAACCCTCTCTACCGCTCAAACTCCAACGCCGTCGCAAACGTGCTAACATCACCAAGTGATCATCACCATGTGCATGTGTGTTAGCATTTTCACAATCATTTTTCGAGGCGTTGTTAGTTCTATCCAAATGCATATGATCATGAAATGCACATCTAGAGGCACTTAGGAGTTCATTAGCCGCGTCATTCCCCTCTTTATAGTACGGCTATCTATCCTATAATGTAACCACACCCACTAGGTGTCTTGGTTACTAAAGCACAACCCTAAAGCATATACCTTTGCCTTGATCACGTAGGGTTGCATCCAAATCCAAGTGTGGCCATCATGATCACCATGTCCATCTTGCCACCAACCTTGGAATGTACTAATCCTCATATGCTACATACAACTTAGGCATAGGATTAGTACTTAGGCATTGTCACTAATTACCAACACCAAACATAGGACTTTCAACCGCCCACCAAAACCCCACCCCTCCGTCGTCACCTTCCTCTGCCTCCTCAGTCACCATGACTGAACCCTCCATGGCCGATCTCCTGAAGGCCCTCGAGGCCCTCACCGCGGATGTGGTCTCCATGAAGGCCGACATGGCGACCATGAAGACCCAATCCTCCTCGTCCTCCGGTAGCGGGGGCGACCGTCGTGTGGAGGGACCGCGCGACCAGGAGTTCCATCCGAAGCATAAAAAGTGGGATTTTCCCCGCTTTGACGGAACGTCTGACCCGATGCTCTTCATCAACAAATGCGAGGCCTATTTCCGCCAGCATCGTACCATGGTGGACGAACGCGTGCCCATGGCGTCGTACCATCTGGATGACGCCACGCAGCTGTGGTTCATTGGCCCACCCCCACCTACGGCCAGGGCGGCTCTACCAGCGCCGCCACCTCTATTGGCGCTCCCGGCCCCGCCGGCGGCTACACAACAGGGCCGCGCCGAGGGTGGCCAACGCCGCCTCACTCCCGACGAGATGGCGGAACAGCGCTGCCAAGGTTTGTGCTTCAATTGTAATGAGAAGTACTCACGTGGTCATAATAGGTTCTGTCGCCGCCTCTTCTTCCTTGACGGCGTGGAAATCAATGCCCCCAACAACGACGCTGCTGCTACGGCTGACGATGCGGCGATGGAGGCTCCAGTCTTCTCCCTTCATGCCGTGGCGGGCGTGGCTGTGGGTGCACCCATCCTGCTTCGCGTCACTCTGGGCACCACGCCGCTCATCGCTCTGGTGGACACGGGGTCCACGCACAACTTCATCGGCGAGGCGGCCGCCCACCGCACCGGGCTCCCCATCCTTCCCCGGCCACGGCTCACTACCACAGTCGCCAATGGCGAGAAGGTGGCCTGCCCCGGCGTTCTCCGGTAGGCGGCTATCTCCATCGAGGGCATGACGTTCGACGTCGACTTATACGTCATGCCCCTTGCCGGCTACGACATGGTGCTGGGCACCCAGTGGATGGCCGCCCTGGGCCGGATCGCATGGGATGTCGCCAACCACACCCTGTCCTTCGAGCATGCTGGGCGTTCCGTCTGCTGGACCGGCGTGGCCTCCACCGCTTCGCCGCCGGTCCACGCCACGACCACGGACGGCTCCCTCCTGGAGCACCTTCTGGAGTCCTTTGGCGACGTGTTCGTGGAACCTTCGGGGCTGCCTCCACCGCGCAGCCGCGACCATCCCATTGTTCTCAAGACCGGCGCGACTCCAGTGGCGGTCCGGCCCTATCGCTATCCGGCGGCCCACAAGGACGAACTCGAGCGCCAGTGCAACTCCATGATCGTGCAAGGCATTGTCCGCCGCAGCAACTCCGCTTTCTCCTCGCCGACCCTCCTTGTCAAGAAAGCGGACGGCGCGTGGCGATTTTGCGTCGACTATCGCGCACTGAACGCGCTCACCATTCAAGATGCCTTCCCAATTCCTATGGTGGAGGAGCTGCTCGACGAGCTAAAGGGCACGCGCTTCTTCACCAAACTCGACCTCCGTTCCGGCTACCACCAAGTTCACATGCGACCGGAGGATGTCCACAAGACGGCGTTCCGCACGCACGACGGCTTATATGAGTTCTTGGTGATGCCGTTCGGCTTGTGCAACGCGCCGGCAACATTCCAGTCATTGATGAACGACGTGCTGCGCCCCTTTCTTTGCCGGTTTGTGCTCGTTTTCTTCGATGATATTCTTATTTACAACAGCTCCTGGGCGGATCACCTCCGACACCTCCGCACCGTGCTGTCCGAGCTTCGCCGCCACCGCCTCTTCGTCAAGCGCTCCAAGTGCGCGTTCGGCGTCACGTCGGTCTCCTACCTCGGCCACATCATCTCCGAGCAGGGCGTGGCCATGGATCCGGCCAAGGTGCAGGCCATCCTTGACTGGCCGGTGCCCCGGTCAGTGCGCGCGGTCCGCGGCTTCCTCGGCCTGGCGGGCTACTATCGCCGCTTCGTCCTCAACTACGGCGCCATCGCCGCACCCCTGACAGTGCTGCTCAAGAAAGATGGTTTCTTCTGGTCAGAGGCGGCGGCTGCGGCATTCACAGCCCTCAAAGCCGCCGTGACTTCGACGCCGGTGCTCGCGTTGCCGGATTTCAGCCGTCCATTCATAGTTGAGTGCGACGCGTCGACGCATGGGTTTGGCGCCGTGCTGCTCCAAGATAAGCACCCCCTAGCATACTTCAGCAAGCCCATTGCACCCCGCCACCGCTCCCTCGCCGCATATGAGCGGGAGTTGATTGGTCTGGTGCACGCCGTCCGCCACTGGAGACCGTACCTTTGGGGCCGGCGATTCACAGTGAAGACAGATCACTACAGCCTCAAGTACTTGCTCGATCAGAGGCTGGCCACGATCCCGCAACACCATTGGGTGGGCAAGCTTCTCGGCTTTGACTTCGCGGTTGAGTACAAGCCGGGTGCACAGAACACCGTCGCCGACGCCCTCTCCCGCCGGGACACCGATTGCGACGATGAGACCGACGCGGTGCTCGCTCTATCCGCTCCGTGGTTTGTCTTTCTCAACAGGCTCCGTCTCGCCCAGCAGACTGAACCGGCGCTCGTGGCGCTCCGCGATGAGGTCTCGGCTGGCACGAGGGCCGAGCCGTGGGCGGTGCGCGATGGCCTCCTCACCTATGGCGGGCGCATCTACATCAGCTCGGATTCGCTGTTGGTGCAGGAGCTTCTCGCTGCCGTGCACGAGGACGGTCACGAGGGCGTCCAACGCACTCTCCATCGGCTGCGTTGGGATTTTCACTTTCCCGGCATGAGGACCATCGTCCAGGATTTCGTCCGCGCGTGCGCCACATGCCAGCGCAACAAGGCGAAGCACCTCCATCCTGCCGGGCTGCTGCTTCCTCTTCCGGTGCCCTCGGTGGTGTGGAGTGATATTGGCCTCGACTTCGTAGAGGCTCTCCCCAAGGTGAAGGGCAAGTCAGTCATCCTCACAGTGGTGGACCGTTTCAGCAAATACGCCCATTTTATTCCACTGGCGCACCCCTACTCCGCGGAATCTGTGGCTCAGGCGTTCTTCGCCGAGATCGTTCGGCTTCATGGCATGCCGCAATCCATGGTGTCGGATCACGATCCCGTGTTCACCTCGAAGTTCTGGCAAGAGATGATGCGGCTCATGGGGGCCAAGCTACACATGACGACGGCTTTCCACCCACAGTCGGATGGCCAGATGGAAGCCACTAACTGTGTCATCACCATGTATTTGCGTTGTTTTACAGGGGATCATCCAAAGCAATGGCTCCGGTGGCTCCCATGGGCGGAGTTTGTCTACAATACGGCCTACCAATCCTCCTTGCGCGACA
Source organism: Saccharum hybrid cultivar R570 (assembly GCA_038087645.1). Lineage (NCBI taxonomy): Eukaryota > Viridiplantae > Streptophyta > Magnoliopsida > Poales > Poaceae > Saccharum > Saccharum hybrid cultivar. The sequence goes on along the minus strand of JAQSUU010000563.1, from coordinate 1,504,344 downwards.
CGACGTTTCACGTTGTATATGGCCGTGAACCCCCGAGCATCCGGTCCTATGAACCCGGGGAGACGCGCGTCGCGGCTGTCGCCAAGACAATGGCGGAACGTGATGAGTTCCTGCAGGACGTGCGCTACAGACTCGAGCAGGCCCAAGCTACTCAGAAGCGCCACTACGACAGGCTCCATCGTGCCGTCTCCTACAAGCTCGGCGACTGGGTGCTGCTCCGCCTTCGCCACCGCCCAGTCGCCTTGCTTGACGTCGTCGCCACCGGGAAGTTGAAGCCGCGCTACTTCGGGCCCTATCGCATCGTGGAAGTGATCAATGAGGTCGCTGTTCGCCTGGAGCTGCCCCCTCGCGCCCGTCTTCATGACGTGTTCCATGTTGGCCTCCTCAAGCCATGGGTGGGCGCTCCTCCGACTACGCCACCGCCTCTACCGGTCGTCCACAACGGGGCCACGGTGTTGGAGCCTGAGCGCGTCGTCAAGGCTCGGCTCGCACGCGGCGTGCGTCAGCTCCTCGTCCACTAGAAAAATGAGCCGGCCGCGTCTGCAACCTGGGAAGACTTGGACTCGTTCACCGCGCGTTTTCCACAATTCCAGCTCGAGGACAAGCTGTCTCTCGAGGGCGGGAGAGATGTCATGTACGGGCGAACGTACATGCGCAATCGCCGGGCCAGAGACGTCCGCAGGGCCGCGGCACGCGCGGCGAACGCGGGAGCGGAAGGCGCCGCGGTGACCACGGACATGCAGCAGGGCCTTGGTGGCTGATCTTCCTAAGATATTTACCAATTAAGATTTATTAGTTTCCTTTATTTAGCACCTTAATTATAGGAACTTCCTGCTCTCGTGAGATGGGCCTATGGCCATATATTCTGTAAACGTGAATTGAAGAGATAAGCAAGAATATTTACCCTAATTTCTCTCTCTCTCTCATGCTCTCAAGCCCGAGCCACCGTGAGGGGCATAACCTCCGCGATCGGAAGACAACGGCAGGAGACTACGATCTTCGTAGTCGAGGGCCACCTACCCTTGATCTCCAGGCCCTTGACAAGTTTGTGGGCATGGGTATATTTGTGATCCTTAAATTGAATAAACTGATCGCCAATTCCACTTAAAATGACAATTCTTGTGCAATCACCATAGCTTTAGGGCTCAAATCTAAGCAATTGTACCTACCTATAGCCGCCTGATGACACCTGCATGCGGCGATCAACATTCCACTCAATGGTGGTTGGGTGCATACCGTCATTCTTCCACCTGGGATTGGTATACAACGGTACAAGAAATACAACCACCTCAGGTACCCGATGTACATCCTAGATGCGGATATGCGAGAAGCCAAGAACACAACATGAGCATCTAGGCCGTGCTCTAGGCGATCTGTCTAGCCAGGGTGGAGCGGATGCAGGAGGAGGTGATCATGCTCATCCCGAGGGGTTTTTGTACGCCAACCCTAGGTCGAAGTTGGAGACTATCAAGGACATGATGGGCATCGCCATTGAGGGGGTCCTCGACATTGTGGTGCGGATCAGGAACTGTGAGAATGTTGATAGTGGTGGGCCCATCATGGAGGAGCCTCTGAACCTTTTTGCCTCCACAGATTCTAGATTCAGGTCAGTGCAAGCCAATTAGTAGTTATATTAGTGTGGCCAAAAAAGGAAGTGAAGAATAGTTGATTATCAGATTACAAAAGGGCAAAAGCATGCGGGAGAAGCTGATGCTGTGTGTGGGAGACGGGATCACGCAGACTTGGCAAGCGAGGCTCACTCGTTTTATCTGCTGAGCTAAAAACAAGGGATGGCCCGTGACAATTTTCAGAGAACAAGATGTAGAGTATGTTGGAGACCCATTTTGTACCAAATTCTACAAATCAGAATACACGACAAGGAATAGCAAGTCTCTTGGAGTTGCTCTAAGCGCCTTAGAGCAACTCCAAGAGACTAGCTATTTCATGCCGTATAATTTAATTTGGATAATTTGGTGCAAAATGGGCCCCCAACAAACTTTCTATCTCCTTCACTAAAAATAACCGTGAGCTTTTCCTCAATTCTCGCGCATCATAGATAGCCAGCAACGCTTGCTCGCTATGTCACTGTAATGTTCCCCTCCTTCCATCCCACACATTGCCCTCTGTCGCACTTCTTTTCTCCTAAGCATTGCCCTCCGATGTGTCCTTGTCTCCCCCATGCACATGTTGCATGTTCTATAGGAAGTTGGCTGCTGATGCAAATATCTGTCCTACTCCTTGTTGGGGTGGAGCCCTACCCCCGAGGGTTCACTCATGTATGATGCCTTCTTTTTCCATTTCCTTAGAGTGTCTCATGATTTTTGGAAGCACAAGAGGTTGGGGGCGAAGGACAACAACCTCCAGTAGCCTTTAGGCGACTCCACGAAGGTCCCATCAGAGGGTGCGAAGCAAGGGACTTTAGGAGCCTTCGCTGGATGAGCAAAGGCTTCAATGGATCAACAACTAAAGGGAGCCTTCGAGCACCTCCTGGCATCGCACAAGGAGAAGTCTTCCTAGAGCCTCCTGGAAGATTAGGCCCCAGTCATGGCTTTAGGTTAAGGCCCGGCCCTAAATGGCACACTTAGAGAGGCGGTTTGGAGGGGGAATGTCCCTCCCTACCTGCAGTGGGGTCAAAACCGCGGCAAGCATGTTGTTCGAGTCAGTGTCAGAGTATGGGGTCTCCGGTGGCTCGGGTGGACTCAAGAACACAAGAATCACACAGAGAAGACGCAACGGTTTATCCTGGTTTGGGCCAATTCGGTCCCTACATCTAGCAGTTGATGATCCTTATACTCAAGAGCACCCAAAATCTAGAGGGTTACAACAGAGTGTAAAGGAAGAAGATTTGGTAGGGGGTTAGTTTGGTGCTAATCCTAAGGTTGCCTTGCCGCCGGTGGAGTTCCCCCTCGTCGGAGAGGAAGGAGACGATGGGATACGGTGGAGGAGGAGCTCTCAGTGCCCCTCTCTAGGTTGCCTTGCTCTCAGTGCAGAGTAGAGGCAGATGGAGTGTCTAGTGATCGAATCGGGATGCTCTCCCCTCCTAGGTCCGACCTTATCCCTTATATAACGAGATAGGTTAGGTACATGGCAGTTTAGGGGTTCTAGTCTATGGTATACGTGCGCCGGAGTCTAGGAGGGTCTTGCAGTGGTGCCCCGTGGACCGTCGAGGTGTCTTGGAGCTGAAGAAGCCTGGACGTCATCCGATTGCTCTATTCTGACACTCTGTGTGTCAGACGGTGTTGGCTTGGACCGGCCTCCCCCAGGTGAGACCTTCTGGAGTCTTCTTGGTGGCGAAGGAGGTTGGCTCTAGGGGTTGACGCGTGGGCCCGGAAGCCCCCGAGCCCCTGGAGGCCGTGGGAAGCTGTCTTCTTGTGTCACGGCCCAGACGTGACCCTATCAGAGGAGCGGTTGGCAGGGGCACGCCTAGAGAGCGGTGCCAGGGAGCCCCCGAGCATCGGTAGCCCGGGGCTTGTCTTCTTGTGCCTGGGCCTTGGCTGGCATCATTAACCGGGCAGGAGCCAAGGGCTAGGCCCGAAGGTGCTGTAGATCGGGAGCCCAAGGCTAGGGGAAGCTCACGAGCCCCAGGCGGAAGCTGCGGTTGAGTCAGGCTCGGTCAGATCTCTTTTCCAGAGGGTGCACATGAGCATGCCCGATGGCATAGCCCCCGAGCCCCCGGGCGATCCTCAAGGGGTCGGTCAGGGGGTTTTCTTCGTTCGGGAACCGTTAGACCCGAGGCTTAACATACCTGTATGTTAGGATCTCGTCACTACCCTTGTGACTTAATGGTAGGAGGATGTGGGAATATCCTCAAGTATTTTGTAGTAGGTAAAGGGCATTACTAGGATGATGTGGGAATATCCTCAAGTATTTTGTAGTAGGTAAAAGTCATTACTATATAAAGAAAAATATGTAACCATACTTGTCGTGAGTTTGATTTTGTGATAGTAATCGGGTTGTTCGACGTGGGTCAATGTGTATGCCTCCGGTGACTTAAGCACTCAAAACTCAAGGGATTTATCTTGGTTTAGGCATCTAAGCCCTATGTCTAGCAGTGATGTTCTTTGTGTTAGGAATGCTCAATTGAGTTCTTACAATGGAGAGAGGGTGAGAGACGTAGGGGGGCGTTGTGCTACTGTTCTATGGTTTTCAGTTGCTCGGGCGAGGAATCGACTGGAGGCTTCACGTCTTGATTCGCTAGCCTATGGTCTGATCTATCTTGGGATGTTTCAATGCCTCTCCCTTCTATAGGAGCCCATGTCCTCTCTTATATATGGGAGGAGAATGGGAGTACAAGTTCTATGGTCGACGAGGATTTTCCTAAGCTTCCCTCCTCCTCGTAGCACCATCCTTTGTCTTGTAGCAGGAGTCTGACAACGTCTCAACTGCCCCCTAATGTCTTCCATCGCTGCCTAGAGCTAACCGTCAAGTGTTGTCTGCTGCTGTTGTGCCGTCTCTGAGTCCGTGTTCTCTTGCCTTGATTTGCACACCAGGACCCCACACACATACCATGTGTCGGTGTTTTGAGAACCGATCGGTAAATTTAGTGTCGCACTGCTCTTGGAATCGATGGGAAGCACTCGAGACACTGGGAAATTATACTGGTTTAGGGCAGAGCCCTATGTCTAGTCTTAGAGGGGTTCGAGTTCGTGTTCCTCAGTTCAAGTGCTCAGTAGGTTTATAATGGGGGCGCTCGTAAGCGTGGGTTCGAAAGTGAGAGGGTTCAAGGTAGAAAAATCCCCTAATAGAATGAAGGCCCAGCTCCCCTTATATACTCTTGGGGGCTAGGTGACAATCGAGAAGGAAAAGATCCCCTAACCCAAGTGGCCGAGAGCCCGAGGGGAGGGTAGCGGTTTGGCGAGCTCGGTCGATGGGCCCTCTGTGTCTTGTCCCTCCATCTGTTGCATGTCCAAGTATCATCCTAGGTTCTTGTTCCCCATGTCAAGGTATGGTGTGGCATACTGGCACAGTGCGGGTCATGGTCGTCCAGTCGCTGCCTTGTAAAACGTGGGTGCATAGTGCACATCGTGGCCTTCGTCCTTGCGCCTTCTATCCTAGAGGGATCGTCATGGTGCCAGCGCGTGAACTAGACAGTCGTCCTCAACAGATCGTCAGCCTTCCCAGTTGTGGTGGCATCATCCCCAACCACATGCTGGACAGGTCGAGGGTCAATATCTGTTTGAGTATCGCGACAAGTTCACACAACTATCATGGTATGCTCCAAATGAAGTGGAGGATGATGAGCAGAAATAGGAACATTTCCTAGAAGGCTTAAACGATGGCATCCAATACATGTTCTATGCCCACACTTTTAAGAATTTCTAGAAGATGGTAGATAAAGCTATTGTGGCAGAGAGTAAACGCCGCAAAATAGAGGAGAAAAAGAGGAAGTTCAACCCCTCCCAGCCTCAAACCAGTAGCAATTGCCCCCGCTACACATACTAGCAGGGATCTCAATCCTGCCCCGCCTACCCATCCAGCCACCAACAACAGCCCCAGCAGCAGCAACAACAGCACTATAATTCCCAGGCTCCATGCCCCAACAACCCAGCACCCTGCCAACAAGCACCTAACAACGCCCAAGTGAGAGCCAATGCCAACAACCCTCTTACAGGCTATGCTTGCTTCAAGTGTGGTGCTGTTGGGCACTACACTAATGCCTACCCTCAGCATCAGGTACAGAACGGCCAGCCACAACAGGGCCGTAATATAAACCAAGGGCAAAGGGCACCGCAACAGGCCGGGAAGGTGAACTATGTAAAGGTGGAGACAACAGAGGTGGCGTAGGATGTGGTGCTCAGTATGTTCCTTGTCAACTCACAACCAGCTACAGTTTTGTTGATACGGGTGCATCGCATTCCTTCATTAGCACCCGTTTTGTAGCCAAGCATAACCTCATCACCCGCCCCATGAAAAATACTATGCTAGTAGCATCACCTAGGGTGAGAGTGTACAACCTGTGCAGAGTGTAAAACTAATATATTAGTCGTGCTCACGGATACGAGCGGCCAGGACCCTCACATGATTAGAATGGATCTCACATGTTTAGAAATGGAAATTCTGGAAACTTGGAGGGCATGGCTATGTCCTATGATGATGAGGTGGCTACCTTGATTTTGTTTTCAGGCATGGCTATGCCGTATGATGATACTGCGAAAGGGCCTCTAGCCTAATGGTTAGAGCACCTCAGTAGCATCTAGTAGGCCTGGGTTGGACTCCCCATGGAAGCGAATTATACAGGTATGGAATAAAAAATATAAAAAATTAGGTTGGGGTTTCCCCTACTGACTTCAGTCAAAAATTAATGATGGTACTCTCATTTAACTAAGGGTTGAGGATATCTCTTTACTCACTTAGTGAATATAGGTTGTTTTAATAAAACTTTGCCAACTAAAAATGCTAACCTGCAGTAAACCCGAGTCAACTTTATCCTTCTTTTAAGCCCTGCATGTCATATTTTTCCCGCATGTACTTGCTGAGTATGACAAGTACCCACCCTTGCTTTTCCTCAAATAAAATTAAAGGCTGCTCAGAAGATGAAGCTTGGGATGGGCATCCGGAGGACATACCCGGATGTTAGGAGCGTGTTCTATCATCGACCTTCCTGTGGAGGGCGTTGATGCTCCACCATTTATTTTAATAAGACGCTACGCTTGTAATTCAAACTCTGATTATTTTGTAATAATAATATACTCTTTTTTGTACACTGTTTTTTATTATTACTGATGAAGTCAAGTCATATGTGTGGAAATTGATCATGGCACACATGTGATGTGCACCTGCTTTTGGCTCTACGAAATCGGGTGTGACATATTGGCACAGTTCAATCTGCGAATGTGGCAGATAGCACAGTGACGAGTGCAGCTGGGGAGGTGCCACCAGCCTTGGCGACTATTCTGGCTGTTGCAGCGATCGAGGAAGTGCGGAATACACCGAAGCGTTCCCTCGGCTGGCGAAACACAGCAACATCTACTCCATGCAGAAAGTGAAGAAGAGGATGGCATGGAAGAATTTGGACTTCAGTGGAGGTAACTTCATTGGCTTCTCTTTTATTCCATACTCTGATGTTGCCATTTCCTCGAGTATTTCTCACCTAGGTGTTAGTTTGGGTAGTAACCCTAGTTTGGTTTCAAGTTCTATTAATCTTTTAAAAGAGGTTGAAATTGCTAGAATTGCAACTGAGCTGTCTAGTACGGCGGAGGACTTTTCTAAGTCCGTGCTTTTAAATGATGAACATGATGAGGAGATAGAAAATGTTACTTTTGGTCACTTATATGGTGATCTGATGGAGGAAATGGCTAGAATTACAACTGAGTCATCTAGTACAACTGAGCTGTGATTTTAGAACTGTTTCTAGGAAAAATAAATCCCTTTCTTTGACTAGAGCAAAGAGGAAGCCGAAAGTGTGAGTGATAAAAAAACATAAACAAGTTTCGCAATGAGAGGAATCTTCTAGAATAGCAGAGGTCTTATGACTTGGCTAAATATAGGTTCCTGTCCGATTTGTCAAAAGAGCAAAAGCTAGACTTTATCGCTCTTCTTAAAACTGGAAAGAGAAATTTTTCGAAGACCATCCTTAATAATAATGGAGGACAAGAATATACTTGGCACTGGATAGAACCTCATGGTCGGTAAGGGGGCTTCCTCCTTGCGATTAATTTGGAGGTGTTTGATATTGGAACTATTGATGAGGGTGACTTCTATGTGAAGTTTCGACTTATGAATAAATCAGATGGGTTTCTTTGGGTTCTTGTTGCAACTTATGGGGCTGCACAAGCCGGACACAAAGAAGCTTATCGCACTGAATTAGTCCAAACTTGTGCAAAAGAGGTTGATCCTATCCTTGTGGGTGGTGATTTTAATATCATTAGGGACCCGTTCGATAAGAACAACAGTAGATATGAGGATCGATGGCCCTTCTTATTCAATGCTATCATCGATAGTTTGGATTTGAGGGAACTCGAGCTTTCAAATAGGAAGTTTACTTGGGCCAATTCAAGAGAAATACCAACTTATGAAAGGCTAGACCAGATTTTAGTGAGTACAGAATGGGAGTCAAAATTTCCACTTGCAATGGTTCAAGCATTGACAAGGGAAATATCAGATCATACTCCACTAGTTTTAGATATCGGTAATGGTACCCTCAGCAATAAGCAATCTGGGTTTAAATTTGAACTCGGTTGATTGCTAAGGGACATTTTTTATGAGTTGGTAGTGGATGTTTGGAAAAAGGAAATGAGAGGAAAAACGCCATTGCAACATTGGCAAAGTAAAATTCAAAGGTTTAGCAATTCTTAAGGGGTTGCGCCAAGAATGTTAGTGGCCAATATAAGAAAGAAAAAGCAGAGTTGATTATAAAAGCTGACAATTTAGATAAAAAGGTGGAGTCACAACCTCTCAGTAGTAGAGAAGTCGATCTTAAAAACTTTTGTAAGGAAAGACTTGCTTTCCTTTTGTGGGAAGAAGAAATTAAATGGAATCAAAGAGCCAAAACAACTAGGTTGTTATCTGGCGATTGTAATACTTAGTATTTTCACCTAGTGGCCAATGGAAAACATAGGAAAGCTAGAATTTTCTGACTTGAGCAAGAGGAAGGAATAATCAAGGGAGACGTAAATCTTAAAAAATTCATTACTAATTACTATAAAGGTCTATTTGGAGACCCTGTTAGTAATAATTTTTCGATGATAGAGTCCTTCACGAGTGACATTACACAAGTTTCTCAGAAGGAAGTGAGAGAAGCCATTTTTCAAATGGAACATAATAAAGTCCTCGGCCCGATGGGTTCCCAACTGTGTTTTTCCAAGTATTCTGTGAGTTAATAAAAGAGGATCTCATGCCTCTCTTCTCTGATTTTCACAAGGGTAATCTTCCATTCTTCAGCCTTAACTTTGGTATAATTACATTATTACCAAAGCAAAAGAAAGCTACACAGATTCAACAGTTCAGACCCATCTTCTTGTTAAATTTTAGTTTCAATTTTTTTACAAAAGTGATGGCAAACGATCCCTAGTGGCACAAAAGGTGATTCAACCATCACAATCGGCTTTTACGAAGGGTAGGAATATTCTAGAAGGAGTGGTCATTTTACATGAAACCATTCATGAGTTACATAAGAAAAAATAGATGGGGTGATCCTAAAGCTAGACCTTGAGAAAGCCTACGACAAGGTACAATGGTCCTTCTTGCAACAAGCATTGAGAATGAAAGGTTTTTCCACCTAAGTGGTGTAAATGGATTGATCAAATCATATGAGGAGTTAGTGTCGGAATTAAAGTTAATGATGAGATTGGACACTTCTTTCAAACTAAAAAAGGGCTAAGGCAAGGTGACCCCCTGTCCCCCATCTTGTTCAATTTAGTAGCTGATATGTTATCAACCTTGATTTTTTGGGCTAGGTCTAACAAAAAGTTCAGGGGAGTTGTCCCTCATCTGGTGGAGGAGCGTCTATCTATCCTCCAATATGCAGATGACACTATTGTATTTATGGATCATGACACACTCCAAACCAAAGATCTAAAGCTAGTACTTAGTACATTTGAGCAATTATCGGGGCTGAAGATTAATTTTCATAAAAGTGAGCTTTTTTATGGCACAGCTAAGGATTGTGAACAACATTATGCAAAACTTTTTGGGTGCAAGTTGGGGGGATCTGCCTTTTAGGTATCTAGGTATACCCATGAATCATAAAAAATATCGAATAAGGATTGGGCCAGCATTGAAGAGAAGTTCAAAAAAAAACTCGCTAGTTGGAAAGGAAAATTACTTTCGGTTGGAGGGAGACTAGTCTTTATAAACTCGATGCTAACTAGTTTAGCAATATTTATGTTATCTTTTTTAAGTCCCTCAAGGAGTTCTTCAAAAAATAGATTACTATTTGCTTGCGTTTTTTCTGCAAAGCAATGAACACAAAAGCAAATATAGGCTTGCTAAGTGGAGTGTATTATGTACACCTAAAAACTTAGGAGGCCTTGGCATTCAAAATCTAGAAATTCAAAATAAATGTATATTGAGCAAATGGTTGTTTAAGCTTATTAACGAGGATGGGGTTTGGCAAAATCTTCTAAGAAAGAAATACTTGTCTAATAAACCCCTGACTCAAGTTCAATACAAGCCAGGAGATTCTCATTTTTGGAGTGTCCTTTTGAAGGTCTAAGGATGATTTTTTGGCCGGTGGAAGATTCAAAGTGTAAAATGGAGGACAAATTAGATTTTGGGAGGATACTTAAATAGGGGACAAGTCCTTCAGGGAGGTATATCCCAACCTTTATAGAATAGTAAGGAGGGAAGATGATACGGTGGCAAATCTCCTACAGACTGTACCACTTAATGTGTCACTTAGGAGAGGTTTGGTAACGAACATTTGACTTCTTGGTATGATCTTGTATCTAAAGTGGTCGCGGTCACCTCACAAATGGGAGGGATGTGTTTATTTGGAACCACAACAAGAAAGGCCTTTTCATTGTCCGATCCATGTAGAGAACCATGATCAAATTGAAAATACCGCTGAAAATTAAGGTTTTTCTGTGGTATTTACAAAAGGGAGTCAGCCTCACTAAAGACAACTTGGCTAAAAGAAATTGGCAAGTGTCAGGTGTTGTTTTTGTAGTTCCTTAGAGGCTATTCAACATTTGTTTTTTGATTGCCAATTTGCGAGATTTGTCTGGAATACTTTACGTTTCACTTTTGGAATTCAACCACTGACTGGTTTCTCTAATATGTTTGGCTCTTGGCTAAATGGCTTGTGTCTTCACCATAGAAAACAAATTTTATTAGGCGCGGCTGCGCTTTGTTAGTCTTTATGGTTAAATAGAAATGGCATGGTTTTTAACAAGGCTAAGTCTCCTACATATTTACGGGTAATTTTCAGGGCGACATATTGGATCCGAAAGTGGTCCAGCTGCATAATGAGGAGAGGCCGGCATTCAAACGCGGATGCAGAACTTGGAGACAATGATTATGGCGGTCTTCAAAAAGTTTGGGTGGAGTTTTTGGAATCGAATGGAAGCTTAGTCCTACTTCTTCTCCAATTTAGTAACCATTCGTCCTGGTTGGGCTGAACCTTGTTGCTTTTATTTCCGGATTCTTGAACGTAAGAGTTTCAGCCATATTGGCTTTGGATTGTGTTTGACTCTCAGCTGTATAGTTCCGTTCTCTAAAAAAATACAATCGACTGGTTATCGGCCTTCATCTTGGCAATGTTGTCCACCCGCCCATAGAGAGTCCCGAGCAAGACATTCGAGTCAGATGCCCTAACATGCTGCCAAGGAAGCAGCGATGCAATCCACCTCATAGCTTGATAGAGCCACTGCCAATTGTTTTTGTGACTGAGCAATATGTTTAGCAGAATAGTTTCTGCATAACTCTTTTTTTGTGTCACCATAAATATTCCTCTAGTAATGTGTTTATGATGAGTCGACAACTCATTGTAAATCCTTATTTTTTGCAAATAAACTGAGGCCCAATTTGGTTCACTTTAGCTTAATATAAAATCTAGATTATGATTAGGATTATAGTAATCTAGATCAATGGTCATAATAATCTGGCTTGTTTAGAACCCTGAATTTCCTAGTAGGTCGAAGATGAATTATATAATTCTTATAGTCCATTTGTTGGGTTATTATAATCTATTTTATGATTTAGGGTGTTTACAGATCACCTAGAGTTTATTTTTGTCGGAGTAATCTATGGTGGTCCAAATAGAGCCTGAAATACCAGTGACGACCACCTTCGCGTGCCTGTTGTCTTTTTAATGCTTAAGGCTTTCCACAGAAATTTCCGTGTTCATTGTCATACTTGTTTCACCGGTTGTTTCGCCCATCCGATGCTAGCGGCACCATCACGAACACAAGTGCCTGACCTTCGGCTCGGCGACACCGGAACATGGGGCTTGCCGCATGCATGCCGACCCAAATCTATCTATCAACTCCACCAGATGTGCTATCCTTGTTGTCTAGGCTATATTTGGATTTTTATTATAGCAAAAATTGAGCTCCAACAGGTGTGCTATCTGATTTTCTAAAATAGCAAGTGGGCTACCCCGAAAATATTTCTAGCCGTGGAAAGCAAGCCGACGACGTCGCTCGCTATCCATCGAAATCGCTCGCCACGGTGGTTGCCCCTGCGCGCGCGATCCTTCCCGCACGCCAGAGAATCCCTTCCCCTGCACGCTGAACACTCCCGTCGTGGGGACCCCAGGTGCAACCCGCTCCATTCCACGACTCCCCAACTCGTCCATCGCCTTGTAACACCTCTGGTGTTATGGAGACTAAAAATCTGCCATGTCATCATATTGCACCGCAAAACATCCATGATTAGGTCAACTATGATATGCATCAACTAAAACAAGTTTATATTCTTAGGTTGGATGTGCTTCTGAGTTGTGTGGCTCGAATCAAAAACCCTAATTTCGAATGTCACCGCAAATACTTAGTTTATGCCCTGCGTAATTTGAGGTGTATGACTGTGTTATACACTAGTGCCAAGTGTAGGATATGAACTTAAGTCCAACTTATAAAATGGAGCTCCAAGTTTGAGTTTGAATTTGGAATCCAAAACTTGTCGCGAGTTTTCCGATTCGAATTTGAATTCAAATTTGGGGAATTATTAAAAGATTTTCAAAAGTCAACTTGGTCAACCAAGAGTGGCATTTGGTCAAACATGTGATGCTTGACCCAATCATGCCCTTGGATGATGGTTTGATCACTAAATAATCACCAATTAAAATAGCAACAAGTTTCAATTTGAAATTCTTTCGAAAACCCTAAATCAAAAACCCTGATTTTACCCCTTTTGAAATAATTCAAAATCTAAGCAAAATTTGGGAAAAAGTTTAAAACCAAGTTTGTAGATATTTTAAAGGGCTACAGGTTTGATGTTTTGAGTTTTCAAAGTTTCAGTGAAAAATTTGGAGTAATTTTGAAACGAAGCAAATTTCAAATTTGACCCCTTTTCATCCCAAACTCAAATTTCAAAATAGAGGCATAATTTGAAAATGATTTGAATAGAAAATTTGTAGGTCTTGGCTAGATGTATAACTTTGGTGTTTGGAGTTTTTGAAGTTTCAATATAAAATTTAAAGTAATTTCTAAATTACCAAATTTCAAAAAAGTGTCCCCTTTTGATTTCAAACTCAAATTTCAAAATCCAGGCTGAATTTGAAAAAGTTTTCAACATGAAACTTGTAGAGCTTGAAATTATGAAGATTTCATATTTTTGGAATTTTTCAAGTCACTACATGATTTTAGGAGTAATTTGGTAAAAACAGAGCAAGAGTTCATGTGTGTTGGGGGGTGCTACAGTGCCCGACGAATCACCGCCGGGCACCACGCGGCATGGGCACCGGCGAGCCAGGTGCGTCACGGCTGCCAGCTGCTGCTTCGCATGACCACCGCGCTCGACGTCTTCGAATTTGCTGTCTCTCCTATAAAGCACCGCGCTGCCGTCGTCTTTTCCTTTTCTCTATTTTTACCGCCGCCGCTCAGCTGCGCCGCTCACCGGTGCCGCCGTTGAGCCGTATCCAGCTAAAGCAACCGTACCAACGAGTTTGCCTCGCTCCCGCGCATCTCCTAGACTGCATACACCAGCCAATTCCGCCCGAATCACCCGCGCGGCCATCTCCTTTCCCATCTCCGGTGACCGAGCGCCACCGTGCTGCCTCACGTGGCCAGCCACCACCACCGCCTCTCAGTGCCTGCCAGTTGCTCCATTGCACTCGCGGTGAGCTGTTGATGCTTCTCATGCCTTCAATTTAGTCGCTACCGACTTTGCTTGCCGGGACGACGGGCACCGCAGCCACCGTGCCGCCATGGCCGGGGTGGAGCTATCTCTAGCGTGTCTGCGACCGAGAAGAGTGTCTAGGCGTGATCGCGGTGTCGTGTAGATCATGATGGTCGGGTTGGTGTCACCGGCGTCGTGGCCGCCGGCTGGCCGCTGTGCCATCATGGCCGGCCACGGGAAGAGAGGGAGGAGAGGGATGACAGGCGGGACCGCCCTGTCAGCGAGAGCGAGAGAGGGAGAGCGGGCCGCGCGGCCTGGCGTTGCTAGGCCGGTCGCGAGCGGGCGCGGGCGAGCGCGAGTGGGCCACGCGCGTGGATGGGCTGCGAGCGTTGGCGACCACGACCGCGCGCGACTAGGCCGTGCGTTGCTGGGCCGAGCCAGGGGGAGAAGGAGGAGTCGGCCCGAGCTGCCGGTTTGGTTTTTCTTTTTTAAAAATGTGAATAGTAGTAGTTTTTGTTTATTTCAATAGAATTTTTGTAGAGCTCCAAAAAAAGTGAAATTTTTTGTGTAAGCTTTTCAGGTTGTAAACTATTTAGAAAAAATGTTAAATGTCAATTTTGATTACTTTTTCTAAGTTATTTAATTAGCTCAATTAAATATTAAATGCAACTTCCAGGAATTTTAGTAATTAAAAGATTAATCCAAAAATCATGAAATTTGTTTTGACACTGTTTTAGACCATGATTAATCTATAGAAAAATTTGAGCTCAATTAGATGAAGTTTAATTTATTCTTAATTTATGCCTTAATTATTTAAGTGATTAATTAAATGTTAAATCAATAACTTTAAGTGTTGTGTGCTCTTTTTGATTGAGTGATGACCTTGGGTCATTAACTCTTAATGATCCTTGGCGCCTTAATTATTTGGTTGAGCTCATGATTAACATGTTCTTTAAGAAGTATTAATGTTGCTTATGTGATCTTTGTTAGTTTTGCAACTGTACCGCGGAAGAAAGTTGTACTCAAGTTGTTAATCGTGGCATGTTATCTTTAAGAATCATGTTTATCATCGCATCATGTTGAAGTATGTTATACTTTCGTATAGTTTTCGCTTTCGAGGAAGTAGACTTTGCCGAGCAAGCTTCCAGAGAAGAGCAGTCGCCAGTGGGTTCTGGACCGGACGTCGGAGTTGTTGAGCCCGAGCCAATCGTCTCATCTGAGCAAGGCACCGGTGCATTTAAACATTCCTTGAGTTTTACAAATTCTTATCACTGGTACTAGGGTTTATTGCATTAAGTAATTAGGAGTTGAGTGACAACCCAATTGCTGCATTATTATCCTTGATTGTGGCGATATCACCCTTGGTACCTGTTTTACTAAA
Source organism: Saccharum hybrid cultivar R570 (assembly GCA_038087645.1). Classification (NCBI taxonomy): domain Eukaryota; kingdom Viridiplantae; phylum Streptophyta; class Magnoliopsida; order Poales; family Poaceae; genus Saccharum; species Saccharum hybrid cultivar. Next base: position 1,489,247 of record JAQSUU010000563.1, on the reverse strand, counting down.
AATGTGTAGTATGCTTTGCTATGCTTAGTGAGTTAGGCTTTTAAATGAAGTGTTTACATGGCCAAAATGGCATACTTGATGAATAATGAAGTATGAGAATGAACTTGAAGATCGGGAGGGTGGTTTGGCCACTGCTAACTTGCATTGGGAAATGAGTCTCAATGTAGTGTTTTCGCCTTGTCAGTTAAGGACCGTTCGTTGTAGGCTCGCTTGTGTTTCGAGACTTTGCAACTAGCCTCATGCCTTGGGTAAGCTCAAGATGTTAGTGATTCCATTACGAGAACGTCTAACCTCGCATTGAGAGTGGAGAGATAGCGGGAGTAGCATGTACCCTCGGGGCTAGAATTGGGCCGGGTTCGAGGAGTACTGTACTCTCGGGTGGCGATTGACACGTTCTGGTCTTGGGAGATCTAAATGAGGGTTAGCATATGTAAGATTTGGGTCTACATATGTCGTGAGGTTAGAGATCCCCAGCTGGATATAATCGGTTCGAATCGTCGTTGCTTCTCGGTTATGGAGACTCGATCGCCTGACCTGCATCGTAGATAAGAAACGGAAAATGTTGAAAGAATCAGAAAGGTGTTGATGAGAATTATTTTGATCTAGATTAGGATCACTTAGAATTGGTTAATGAACCATCAATGATAAAAATAAAATATTGAAAGCAAGGACTTACTTTAGTAAGCTTTTCTGCAAAATAATTTTGATTCTTGAATATCCGTACCTTGATTCCCTAAAGCTAGCATGCCCTTGGATTCTTTCTCTTAGTCCGGTAAGTCTTGTTGAGTACTCTCCGTACTCAGGGTTTGTTAAACCCTTATTGCAGGTGCGGTTATAAGTAAGTCTGCTTTGAGCCTTACTGCATGACCGTTGTTGTTGAAGAAAGTGACGACGAGTAGGTTGTGTGGCCTCTGGGCAAGGCACCTCATTTGGGTGTTGTAATAAAGTTACTACTGATACTCCACTACTACTGGATTGTAATGACGCTACTTATGGTTTGAGGTTTGAAACTATGGTTTGTAAACTTAAGTTATGTAAGACTTCCACTCTTTTACTCTGATGGTATTTTGAATAAAACTGTTATAATATTGCAATACTCCTGTAATTAGATCCTGTTCGGAGGATAGCAGGCCTTTTAAGTTATGAGGAACATAAGTATGGCTGTCAGAGGTCATTCTGACAACGACAAGTACATGTGGGCCATCATAATTTAGGAGGTTCTGTGACACGCCTCATCCCCTCCCCCGCCCCTACCGCCGTCGCCGCACCGCCAGAGCTGCCAATCGCTGCCCCTCCGAATCACCATTTTCCTCCTCCCAGTGATGTCGCAGCTTCCTCATGGACAGGCTCCAGGGTCCTAGCAGGGAGATCCCAACTGCGCCATCCTATTATCCCGACATCAGGTGGATGGGAGCAGTATCAAGCGGATGGGAGCAGCAGGCGGATGGGAGATCCCAATTGCATGCGCCGGGGAGATTTCAACTCGTCGTCGCTCCCCATTATCCCGGCATCAGGCGGATGGGAGCAGCAGGACTCACCGGTAATGCCTTGGTTGGAGAATGTGGCGCAAGGAGACAGCGACGAGAGTCCTTCCACCCAACAGTACTGCTGGTGCATCGAACCCATTCCTCGGCATGTGCTCCTATGTCTCTCTCACTGTCGACGACGACGACAAATCCATCATTTCATTCAATACATCTTCAAAATCCATTATAGTCCTAAAATAAAAAATTTAGCTATTATTTTTACATGATCTGTTGGAGTTGCTCTACATTAACTCCTAACGTTAGGCCCTGTTTGGCAGGGCTTCACTAGTGGTGAAGCCGTTTTTTGGGCCTCAGCTCCACGAACGGCTCTCTCGGTGGAGCTAGAGCCATTTTGGTACCCGTTTGGCAAAACAACTTCATATGACAGGGGAAAAGATGAAAATACTATATTACCCTTCATTTCTAATTTTATCTCTATCATGCACAATCTTCTTTCCCTGCTCACCTCGCTCTCTCTCTCCCGTGGCTTCCATCGGTGGTCTGCTCCTGCACCGGCGGCCCGCGCCCCTCCCTAGGCCGCTGCGCTCCCTCTCCCACGGTCAGCGCGGCCCTCCCCGCCACCCTCCCTAGTGACCGCCGTGCTACCTCCACCGGCGGGCCGCTGCGCCACCACACGTCCGAGGGCCAGCGCGCCCCTCCCTTGGGCAGCCACGCGCTTTCCCAGCAGCCATGCGCGCTCGGGCCACGAGCCAAGCCACACGCATTCCTGGTGACCGCACGCCTCTCCGTCTGTGTCACGCCCCTTCCCACGCGGCCCCACACGCATCCTTGCGTCACATGGGTAAAACGGGTTTCTCTCTCCTCTGGATACACGTGGACGGGGTGAAGCCGGGAGAAACCACTATTTTTGGCTCCTTCCCGCTTTAAAGCTCTGTGAGAGCACATTTTTAGGGGCTTCAGGACCTATTTGGAACATAGTTTTTTCATAGGAATTTCGAAGGTTTTCATTCCTCTGGAAAGAAAGCCTGTGACAGCGTTTGGAACAAGGGAAAGGAAAATTCCATTCCGGAGGAAAGGGAGTGAGTTGTGTGCATTTCGGAGGAAAAAAAGCATTCACCTGGAGTCAATGGAAATCTGGCGTGCTCTCTAATCACGTGGCTGCTCTCAGCTTGCCTGTTCCTCTTTCCTCTCTCCATTCCTCGTCACGTACCGTAGAGCACTGCAGTTAGCAAAGTAAAAGGGGTCATTGATAAATTAATTAATTAAATATATAATATGCCAAGCGACCTCGAAGCTCCTAAATCACTTTAGCATATATAGCAGTGACGGTAACTAATTTGTTATTTAGAGACATGTGACCATCTTTCTATATTCCTGCAATCCAAACAGCTCAAAATCACAATTCCTGTGTTTTAGAATCCCGTAGTTTTTCACTTTTTGCCCTATCCAATTTCTGCGTTTTTCCTTATTCCTTTGTTTTATATTCCTTCGTTTCAAACAAGTCCTCATTGGTGGAACCGTTTTATTTTACCTCGTTTAGCAGAAAACGACTCCTGAAACCGCTGGAGAAGCCCCGCCAAACGGAACCGCAGAAAATGGTCGAGCAATTACTAGCAACCGCTTGAGTAATCGCACTATTGTTAGCAGTACTAGTAGCCCAGCACAACTAATTAAGAACCCAGGCTAATCAGGTAAGGCTGTTGGCCTACAGCTAAACTGAACTTGCACATTTCTGCACCTATAGAAGAATAATGCAGATTATAGCAATAGCAAACGACTGATTTAAAAATAAAGCCCTGTTCGACAGGCCGTTTTTTTGGCTTATAAGCCGGCTGTGGCTGATTTGCTGTGAGAGAAAAACACTGTTCTACGGCTGATAAGCCGTGCTGATAAGCTCAGCCGAACAGGGGAAGATGTAAACACGTAACCAGAGAAATTGTGCAGACAAAGGAATTCTCCTGCTGCGAAAATAAGGGAGGGATCAAATGCTCTCACCACACGGTTGCGGGTTGCCCTTTGCCTCCGATCGAATGCCAGCCGGAGCTGCCGGCGCTGCCGCCTCAGCTGCCACCACAAGAAGCCGCGCACCGCAGCATGGAAAGCTGGCAATTACGGCGGCGTTGGTAGGAGGGAGAGGAGTCCAGGAGACCTGAGAAGGAACTCGCGTGTTTTTTGAGAAAAGATCACGACTTCGTCCTTATATCGGCGTCGATCGAGGCCGTGGCGATCGTATCTAGCTCCGCCCATGTCGCCCAGCGATGTGAACGAGTCACGGTCTGCTCGTTTCGCTGGTTTACTGTAGCTAAAAGTACTGTTCACTGAATCGCTGTGAGAGTAAAATACTGTTGAATGGCTGCTTTTGACTGATAAACTCAAGCGAACGGTGTGGACGGGTCCACACCACCAGAAGCATATATATATATATATATATATATATATATATATATATATATATATATATATATATATATAGATGTTTATTTATATAGGGCAGCCGTATAAAATTTCCCACATTACTTTCAGATTTCAAATGCAGACCAAGTAGTCAAAAAGAAAAAAAAACTCAGTCTCGCAAGATCATCAGTAACTGTGTTTTGAGTTTGAGGAAGATCTAGTACTGTAGGTTTTTATTCCTCAGTTAATTAACATCGCACACTTCCTCCATACAAGGAGTACACGTCGTGGAGTACCCAAAACATACAGACCACACAAAAAACAAGCGCGGACACACATACTAGGCACAGCCATCCTCCTCACTGCACTGTTCAGAGCTCCACCTTCTTGGCCTGATGATCATCCCCGGCTCCAGCGCCGCCGATGCTCTTCTTCCCGTCACCGTCACCATCTCCCCCGGCGATCCCGACGACGCGCGGGCCCTTGATCTGCTCAGGCGCCAGCTTCCGGAAGCGCACGGTGAGGACGCCGTTGTCGAGGCTGGCGGCGACGGAGTCGAGGTCGGCGTTCTCGGGGAGCCGGAACTGGCGCCAGAACCTGCCGTAGGAGCGCTCCTCGCGGTGCCAATGGTCGCCCCTGCGCTCCTCCGTGCGCCGCCGCTCGCCGCTGACGCGCAGCACCCGGTTGTCCTCCACCTCGATCTTCAGGTCCTCCCTGCGCATCCCGGGCACGTCCACCACGATCTCGTGCGCGTCGGGGGTCTCGCGCCAGTCCACGCGCGCCATGGACACCATGGCCACGTCGTCCCGGTCGAACCCGAAGGGGACGTGCTCCAGGATCCGGAACGGGTCCGCCAGGAGGCCCACGTCGGACAGCGGCGACACCGCGACCGCGGCCTCCTCGCGCCCGCGCCTGCCGTCGCCGAACCACGGGAGCAGCGCGCCGTCCGCCACCGCCGCCGCCGTCGTCACGGCGAGGCACGCGAGCGCGAACGCTGCGGCCGTCCTCGACATCGTCACGGAACCGAAGGCTTCAGTGCGTTCGCAACTTCAAACTTTTCGATCGAACAGAACTCGACGATCAATGAGCAAGAAACTCGATCCACCCGATTAAGGTCGACACTTGCCAAGATTTCAAGATCGATGCGCAAAAGCCAAAGTTGCCGCTTCCTTCTTCTGCGCTCTTGCTAGCTAGCTAGTGTGCCTTCGCTCGGTATGACGTTACGGTGACGGGCGGCAAGGCGGGGTACATTTATAGGGTGGTGAGCGAGTTGGAGAATGGAGCGCGGTGGCGAGCGAGAAGGTTCGACGAGCTCGAGAGGGTTCGAGGTTGTTGCAGATAGGATTGCCGCACGGCTAAAGGCTAACGACCTGAAGGCGGGAGAAATCTCCCGAAGCATCTTAGTCGGCGTCCCTTTTGGGCTGGGCCAAGTCAGTGTTCCTTGTGGGCCGGGCCGGTCCACGGCGCGTGGCCCAGCACACATACCTCACCTTACCATGGGCCTTGTTTCTAAAAAAAACTTGCCACCGTGCAAGGTAACGATTTTTTTAGTCATTGCATCAGAAGTTGAGAACGATTAAGGCCCTGTTCGGTTAGCTGGAAAAACGGCTGATGCTGATACTGATTTATTGTGAGAGAAAAATACTGTTATTTTGCTGAAAAAGTACGGCTGATAAGTTCAAGTGAACATGGTCTAAATGTTTCGTCCTATCAATAAATAGGTTTGTTCAAACCTCTAAGTCACACTCTTTTTACCGGAAAGACTATCGCCCGAATGTTCAGATGGTTGCGCGTGTCCCGACGCCCGCGCTTGCTCCACCATGGTCTCTCGGATTCGCGGGCCGCCCGCGCCAGTTCTGCTTCCGCGCCCGTGTTAGGACCACTCCACTGCCCACGCCGCCCGGATGACTCAGCCTCGTCTCTTCCACACCGGCGCCTCGCCCGCCTCTTCCACACCGCTTCGCGCCCGCCTCTTCTACGCCTCTCGGATGACTCTCCCGCCTATTCCACACTGGTGCTGCGCGCCCCGCGCCTCCTCTCCACATAGACGCCGCCATGGTTCCCGCGCCAGCTCTCGCTTCCTCACTCAACAAACCTACCAGATCAACTTTTACAATACTCGGATGAAACAATTGCAGTATACGTCTGAAAACAGATGAAACATTTGGAACATATATTTGCAACATAGCCATTGCAACATATGAAACATCTAGATAAACACTTGCAACATGCGTCTGCAATAGATGAAACATTTTGAACAAACTTTTACAATATACGTGTATAACCATTGCAACATGTGCAACATCTGAAAACTACCATTACAATATCCTTATGAAACATACCTCTGAAATATTTGAAACACTTCAAACATGTGTTTTGCAACATAGGGAAGGCCGGGACCAGACGATTCCAGGCATTGGGGTGGGAGCCAGCGGCAAGCGGCAGCGTGCCGGTGCCACCAACACCAACACCAGCGACGGCGCCCGAGCACCACCATCAGCAACAACCACTAGCACCGGCCTTGGCTCAGCCTAGCAAGCAGCGCGTGTGATGGGTGGGAGCAAGCGAGACGGAGTGGGACGGGGGCGCATGGCGCGCCATGCGGGTTTAGGCGTGCGGCGCAGGTGAGAGGCCCAGGTGGGTTAGTCCGTCCGGACGGACAGACGCCCATGGCGTATCATTATCGTATCTCTGATGACTAAACTACTAAAATGCATGTTAAGTTCGTATGAATTGAGAACAATTTTATTATGAATAGATCTGAATCTATATATATATACACACATACCAAAATGGCTTAAATTTAGAAGAGGGAGTAATATGCAGAGGAACCAAAACGGCTTAAATTTAGAAGAGGGAGTATATATATATATATATATATATATATATATATATATATATATATATATATATATATATATATATATATATATAACTATATATATATATATGCACATACTATATATAGTACATAGCTTTTTTCATACATCTAAATATGCAGAGGAGCTTCCTAGTGTGGTTTAACTAACTCATGCGTATGGTTACTATACCTTTTCAGAGTTAACTTGACACACACACAAAAAAAAAAACAAAATTCTCAACAAAAGACCCCTGGGATCACCGGCTCAGAAAATTTATGCTTCCAAAGTGTGTGCTCTACGTATAACCCGACCTTGATAAGAAAATGTCAATTAAAAAATCACAGCGATTGTATCCTTATCTAAGAAATGGGAGAACAAAGGACCATGGTCAGATTTATATAATTAGTGAATGCTTGATTGTGTGGATGACGTGTCATTGACGCATTTTTTTCGTCCATCCATTTTTTTTCATTCGTCTTCCTCTGACTACCTGTAGTCAAGAGTTTCTTCCGTCGACTTATATGACCCTAGATGGTTAAGACAAATATATCTCTCTAAGCCTGAATAAACTGAATAGGAATAGAAATCCTAATTCAAATATATACCTAATACTAAAGGGGCAAAATTTACATAAATCTCTCGGACATGGCAACAAGATCCAGGATCAGCATGTCAAGTCAGCCGGTCACGCGAAGGAAAAAGGAAATCAAAGAGTTTACATGCATCCACAGTGATAGAGTCCGAAGAGGATTAAATTTCCAAAATATATTGCTATATAAAATGCCAGAATGGAAAATGAAAAAAAGAGGTCGTCCTCTCCTTTGGGAAGAAAGTGGAACCAATTTTCGTGGATGCTGCTTTTGCGTTTGTCCTTTCGGTTTGATTTATTTATGGATTGAATTACAAAGCTTTGTGGAGTAAGCTTTATGGCATCATAATAATATTATGGTTCAAAAATCCTTGTGTTTCGCGACAATTATAGGCCACAATTATATGGTAAATCTACACATTTCTTGCTTTGTCACATGCATGTTACTATCTCCATGTGCATGGCATATACTTGTTCCCTGGTTTGAAGAATAACTTGAAATGTAATGTTATTATCTCTATGTTCATGTATATAAAATCAAAGGTGCACGAAACTTAAGAAGCGTAATGCAATATATATTGATTAACAGGTACTCCCTCCATTTCAAATTATAAGATTTTTTTACTTTTGTAGATATATTACTTTTACTATGCATTGTAATGTATACGTAAGTACATAGCAAAAGGCGTGAATCTAAAAAAGCCAACATGTCTTATAATTTAGAATGGAGGGATCAGAGTACTATATGCAATGCAATGCACCACAGTTTAAACAAATCCCTGTTGTATTTAGGATGAGATCCATGCATTAGTTTATTGCTCAATCGAGTTTGCACTAGTGCAAGCAAAACATTAGCATTATCATGCTCGCACACATACATGCTTAATTATAAAACCAAAGGAACAAAGCACAAACCCCTCAAGTAGTGAGTGTCGGATGCACTACAACCTCGTCCTAATCGGAACTTTACCGCCCAAACCACAGCTTCAAAGGCTAAACTCCCCTCATCAAACATCTCACTAATTTCCCAGGTGTAATTAATCCAATCCCCATTAGTGGAACAATCTCCCATGGCCATCCATCTCCTCTCCACTTCTTTTCCCCACCAGTGTTCTTGCCTTTAATTGTCCGGCAGTTAGTTTAAGACGCTGGTGCATCTAAAAGGACCCCAAATTGCACTAGTTTGTTTGCAAATATTTATCTTTGCTAGAGTGCATATACCTTGACGAAAAGTTTTTTTCCCCTTATGGACCCTCCGTTGTGCAGCAAAAAGGAATTGCCGTTTGTGTCTTTTATGAATTGAGCTGCTTTGCCATGGAAGGAAATGCTAACGAGCTGGATTTAGCATTGTTATATGACTGTTTATGACCACCCATGATAATGTTTAACCATGCAGGGAAGGCCCAAGAATATTTGGGATATAATGTTTAACCATGCAGGGAAGGCCCAAGAATATTTGGGACATAGTTTTGATGAAAGGTGTTGTGTGACTTTTTACTATCTAGTTTTATATGCCACGCAAGTGGCACAAAGATTGAGTTGTTTACTATTACTGATAGTCTTGAGGTTGTTTGGAACACAAAAAGCTCCATAGGAATCATATTGGAATTCTCATAGAAATTAGTTCAATTTTACATGAAAAAAATATAAGAACAAAGAAAAATTCCTACATTCTAAACAAGCCCGTAACTCGGTAATACTTGAGTCAAGATGTCCGTCCGTGTCGGACCCTCCTTGACGGGCCTGCACGCTACCACTACCGGCCCAACAGGCCTGTGTACTCTATACGCTCCTCATCTCTCAAGAAAATATTCCCCACTCCGCTCTCCTATCACGTCCTTCACCATGCGAGGCCACGACTACACTCCACGACCACGTTTCGATGTGCCTCCCACATGCCTTCCTCTCCACCGCATCTCCCACCGGCCTTCATCTCCGTCGCCATGCGCCCACACCGCCGCGGCGTGCTCCCCCATGACCGCACAACCAATGTCACCTCGCCGCATGAGGTCGCGCCCACCTGATTGCTGCTGTCGCCTCCACCTCAGGCACCGCTAGTCTGGGGCACCGCACATGCCCTATCGCTAGGGCTGCGCAGCCACCCGCCCGCTGCCATCCACCATCTCCACCATGACCGCACAGCCAGATCCCGCCGTGTAGTGCTCCGCCCGCCTGCCTGCTAGGTCTTGCTGAAAGCGTATGTTGCAAGTGTATTTTCAAGTGTTTCAGTGGTATATTGCAAGTGTTTCAGACGGATGTTGCAAAAGTAGATCGGGATGTTGCACATGTTGCAGTGATTGTACACTTATGTTACAAAGGTCTCTTACCAATATTTCATCTGTGTTTTTGGACGTATGTTGCAAGTGTGTTTATATGGATGTTGCATATGTTTCACACATATGTTGCAAGTGTTTTATCTGGATATTGCGTATGTTTGCAATGATTTTCAAGTGTTTTCAGGAGCTTTTTTCAAGTGTTTCAGAAGGATGTTTCAAGTGTTTTATCTGTCTTCTTTTGTATGTTGCAAGTGTTGCATCTGGATATTTTTCAAAAGCAGATCGAGCGAGTGTAATGGGTCTCCATCTGGATGGTGTGAATGAGATTTTTGGCAGTGTTTCTCAACTCTACAGTGATTAGTGGCGGCGAGTAGACCACACCCTATAGTAGCGGTCAACAACGGCTTGAGGCAGCTCTCAGGCAGGTGCCTCCGGCGAGCCGGCCCTGCATGGGGCGCGTGAAATGGCGTGGAAGTGGACTGCAGGTGCGGGCGTCGGCATGCCCCATCTATCCGGATGTCCGGGCGTTAGCATTTCCCTATATGGTTTGAAGGCTTCTCTCATGTCTGCCAAAAAGCCTATGGCATACTCCTTCCGGTGATAAATACTTAAAATATTTAATTTGCTAACATAAAGACATATATGTAAACGTGTCTCAAAAATATGCTTATAATCATATAGAATTTTTTCAATATTATGAATGTATGTAATGAAACATGTTGGTCAGTGGTGCAGCACCTTTTTTTCCTGATGACAGGAGTATAACACATACCAATAGGAGTATTTGGCTAGTACAAAAGCCAACTTGACGTACGTCAGCATATGCAACTTGAGAAGTGTTTTTAGGTACTCCCTCTATAACGACCCAAGTTACCATGCCCGTCGAACTCACGGACCGTCCGTCAGCCTAACAGACAACAGAAACGAATGCAACAGAGAATACTCAGACACTAATGGAACCTTCCGATAGCATACAAATCTTGACACAGCACATTCATCAACTACAGACTGATTGACGGAGCAACCACAAGATCCACGGACCATCCGATGAGATCTCGATGACACAGTGATCCAACAATGCCTGTTCAACAAAATCCAAAGATTCAACCAATGCTAACGTCTACAAACTTGCATAGACATACTCCTAACCATGCTTTACAAGATCCCCAAGTCGGATTTGGAAGAACCCTAGCCATTGTGTAGATCAAGCAAACCCTAGCTTTTAAGCCTTGGTAAAAAGGGAAAGGCAAAAGGGGAAAGCACTCACTCGGTACCTCGCATCTTGGAAAACCACCTAGAAGTGCACGTGACCGAGGGTATCAATGGAGAAGCGTCCAAAGGGTTGTCATTGCGGAGTGGGTGGCAGCGCGGGCGCGTGTGCGTGGGGGACTGGTGGGTGGAGAAAAGAAAAGGACTTATCCAGGAAACTATCGGCCTATATGTAGCCAAAATCTATCGGACCGCCCGTGAGAACGGCGAAACGTATGTCAAGTCATTAAGCCCGACAATTGGAGTTAGATTCAGCAGTACACTGGACAAACCGTAACAATGACCGGATCATCCGTCAGAGCGAGTAAAGCAGTGAGAACCCCAAGGATTGAGACCTACTGGGAAGGGAAGAAAGGATTCTAGAGAAAAGATTTTGTGGAAGATTTCAAGCAACCCCTTGACAAGCTCGAAGATGAGCTTGAATTCAAGTGGGGGAGAGTTGTAACAACCCAAGTTACCATGCACCATAAGCTCTCATTTGGGTCACTCAAGTTCTTGTTGGATGGAATCTCCTAATGATCTCAAGCAGGTAACCTTAAGCTTAAAGTTGGACCCAAGAGTCATGAGATCAGGTTCCTAAGCTTAGTTGAGCAAAACTAGGGACTATCGGACAATCCGACACTTGTATCAGATCATCTGATAAAGATGCAGTGACATCAGATGGAGTAGGAAGTGAATTGTAATTCACTATGGGGCATGGCCCATAAGTCAGCACGGGTGGGAGATATTTACCAACCCTAGATCCTCAGCTTCACTTATCCTCTCCTCATTTCCCTCATACACACTCTCTCTCTAGAAGGAAGAACAAGAGAGGGAAAGGATGAACTAGAGTGAGAAATAAGAAGAGAAGAAGATGGAGAAGAGAGTCAAGATACTAGAAGGTAGCAAGATCATCCGCCAAGCACTTGAGCTTCAAGGATCTCTCACCTCATGGTTAGCTCAAGAGCTCTCTCCTCTCTTTATCTTGAGATCAATCCTCCAACCCTAATCTAAGTGTCCTCTCTTGCATGGATGGATCTTGAGGATGGATTGATGGAAAAGAACTCCAAGAGTAAGGATCAAGTATGCCATTCCTCTATCTCTCTTTATCTCTAGGAATTCTCTTGGTTAAGGAATCACTAGTTACACTAGTTGACCTAGTCACCTTCAGTCTAGCTAAGTCACCTAAGCTACCATAGGAATACCAAAGATCTAGGTGTGGAACCCTGAACTCTCACCCAAGAACCCAAGAGCATAGGTTCTGTCGCCCAATTACAGAGTGTCCATCGGTAGGATGGAGTGTCCGCCAAACCCGAAGTATAGTCATCAGCAACCTAAGTTCCTTGCTAAGCGAGAATATCGGAGCGTCCATCATCACGACGGAGTGTCCGATGAATTATAATGAACCAATAACCTGAGAACCCGAGAGTACCTTGCTCCTACCGGATCGCTTGTCACTCATGTCGGGGCATCCGATGATTTATAGGTGCAGAGTAACCTAGTAACCCGAGAGTGCCCAATTCCTATCAGAGTCTCCGTGATTCCCACAGAGCATCCGCCAAGCAATCAGAGCCAACCCAGAGGCAACCTGTCTCAGCACCCGGTATAGCGGAGCGTCTGTCAATAGGACGGAGTGTCCGACTATCACGGTGATCAGGAAGGTTAGTCAGCTAGTGCACTCAACAAGTCACAAAGATTAGATTATACCCTATAGCAGTAGATGTCTCCCAAGACCCAAGTAGAACCCCTAGTTTCCTTATCTCTCGTGTGATCCTCTCCAACCTTGCAATCTCTCCTTTCAGGCTTGGATGTCTCGTTTCATGAGGATCATGTGTGAGTCCTCGTAACGTGGAGCTGTCAGGATCGGTGGCACTATCAGGCAGGCACCCCACTATTATAAACCTTACTTTGGATACGTATCGAGTTGCATTATGAGTTATGCATTGCATGTAGACTAGGATAAGAATCACTCTTACACTACACCTAGAGTAGTCTAATATTCTGTAGAAGCCTCTCATCTAAACAATGGGAATGGGAGGCTTAATGCTTATTGCTTAGTTGCTAGGCAACGGTAGAAGTCGAGCATGAGAAGGGAACTCATACTCGCGCGTGTAGGATGCTACACCTGGATAATTAACTACTAAAACCAATGAGGGTACAACTTGACTTACCTAACTAATTTGGCTAAGGACTAAGGACCCTAATAAGGTAATCTTGACGATCACTTGGATATCTTGCTCATGCGAGGGGTAGGTCATCGTGAGTGTGGGATCTCAAACGACGTAGCTCGTGGAGTAGTAAGGACTGTGTATTGGGATACGTAAGTCTGAGTAACCACCCGTACATACCACATATCATGGATGGGGTCAACAAGCCAAGTAACTAGTTGTGACCTGTTTATCCATGAAACTGGCAAGGGGGGTGGCATCGGCCGGGAATATCTGGGACATTGACCGGGAACCTGCTCGAACCTTTCATGTGACACTTGGGTCAGATTAGGGAAAGGTTGGAAGGCGTGAGGCAACCCTTACTCGAGCAGATATGGAGGTTAGTCCCGACTTCTGTGTGGATACAGTTGTACACCTCTGTAGAGTATTGAAAGCCTGGAGTCCTTCGGGGTGGATCTTTTGGTTGTTCCTACTTTCTATACCCATGGTAGCGTTGATGATGGTTATGAGCATTTTGGCTATATGATGAACACCTTTACTTTTATGTCGAGCATAGCATGGCACGTTTTCAATAAACATCATTGCTTTCTGCACTTATACAAATACCTTATAACTATCCCGTGCATCCACCAAATACTATGTGTTGGAATTAAGTTCTACGAGTACGCAATGTACTCACGGTGCAGCCGTTAAGTTGTTCTGCAGGTATGTCGTAGACGGTGTGGAGTGATAGCTCAACTCCCGCTGCATAGTAGCACTTGGAATGGGCGTGACTCCAAGCATGTTAACTCCGAATTCCTTGATGGAGCGACTACGAGCGTGAACCCTAGTTGGAGTAGAGACCGCGTTCGTTGGGTGGACTGGAATATAAGGCTTGTAATAGAAAGTCTGATTACTTTGTATATAACTATAATAGTTGAGTTCCATTCATTAGTTCAATGTTGAATTAACAATTGGAATACTATGTGCCACTCAACCTGGAAGAGTTGCTTAGTGCGCTCCTAGGGGCCTTGACGTTGTTCATTCGACAACCCCCGTCGGCTTCGATATCGGTTCCTGTTAGGACGGGTATCGGGGAGCGACACCCTCCGTCCCAGAAAAAATACAATTTTTGTTTTTCAAAGAGTCAAATGATTTAAATTTTGATCAAAATTATATAAAAATAGTAATATTTATTGTACAAAATAAATATTATTAAATTAATTATAAAATATATTTTGATAATGAATTTATTTGGAGATATAAATGTTAATATTATTTACTATAGATTTTTTGACTATGTCGTTTTGGAACGGATGGAGTACAATCTAGTTTATCATTTAGCTATTTCGGGCTGATAATGTAAAGAGCAGTAAAGGTCGACCTAAACTGACTTGGGACAAGTCCGTTAAGAGAGACTTTAAGGAGTGGAATATCTCCAAGGATTTAGCTATGGACAGGAGCGCTTGGAGACTAGCAATCAACGTGCCTGAATCGTGACCTCTTTCTGTCTTATGCCTTTTATGTCCCTTTATGTGTCTTCCTGTTTCTCGTCTCTTTTGGATTTCATCTCTAGCCTACCCCAATTTACTTGGGACAAAAGACTATGTTGTTGTTGTTGTAGAAGTTAAATGCCCTAATACACGCTTCTTACACACACAGGGCAGAAACACTAACACAGTATAAAAAAGCTACTTATTTAGCCAAACTCATCATCTTTTGCGTTTGTGAACATATGAGCTATATCATCCTACTAGCAAAAAAAAAAAGAAGAAGAAGGAGAGAGAGAGCGAGCGAGAGAGAGAGTTATCGGAAGGTTAATTTGGACTTCTAGTCAGCCTTCTAATTTGATATATCCATTCATGTGTCAACGTAAAAGGTCAGGTTAGTGAGAGCACTACGCTAATGGGCTCATCCTGTGGTGTCACTACTCACTACCACCTTTAATTTGGACCTCTTCCTTAATCTTGTGTGGCCAAAGAGGGGCTCACGGGCATCACCGGAGGTACTCTGAGCTCTGAAGACGACACGCAGGATGCGCACTAGCAACTAGCAAGATACCCTGACAGCGACTGACCTACCCCTTTGATTGAGCTTTGGGCCCCGTTTAGATTGAAAAAAAATTCAAACCGATGAATAGTACCAATTTCGTCTTATTTGACAAATATTGTCCAATCGTGGACCAACTAGGCTCAAAAGATTCATCTCGTGATTTCCAACTAAACTGTGTAATTAGTTATTTTTTACTTACATTTAATATGAGTGCAAGCGGCTAAAAATTGATGTGATGAAGAGAGAGTGAAAAAACTTGAAATTTGGATGTCATCTAGACAAGGCCTTGACCAGTTTGTTACCGACCGGAAACTGCCCTAGCTAGATGCTGAATCTGTCCTCAAAATTCAGTTGGAACTTTGCTGGTTCTTCGTTTAATTTGCTGCAGCTAGCTAGCCCACAGGCCACAGATCAGTTTGGCTGAGTTCCAGTATGTCAGTTAGGCAAATTTCGCATTAACTGTTGCTAGTTTGGTCGCCGCCAAATTTGTTCATGGGAATTCGGCAATGCCTCGATCAAAAAGTACACGGCGCTGTTTGGAACGCACGAGTCATGTCAATTCCGGCGATTTTCCCGTGTCTCAAATAAACGATGCCGCCTGAGATCCAAACGGACTGCCGGATTCCTGATGCACGCTGCTGCCTTCAAAAAGAAGTAAGCTGCTCGAAATCAGCTGATGATCCCTGCAGCAGCAGCCAGCAGGATATGGATATTTGACTTGTCCTTGCGCTGCAATGCAGATAAAGCCTAGATAAAGTGACTTTGGCTGCATGCATGATGCATAAAGTTTTGAGATGGCCATTGCAGTGCTGCAGCAAGCAGCAACATCCATCAACTGTGGGCATGTCAAATGGGAAAAATATGTAGCTGCCTATACAAGTATATACAAAGTGATGGCATACATCGCACAAGCAAACTTGAATTTAATTTCTGCAACGCAAGTTGTAGCAATAAGAGATATACGGCACATTCAGCAAAAGGGCCTAGCTAGCCAGGCCCGGCCCTGGGGGTGGGCGAGCGGGGCGGCCGCCCCGGGCCCCCAAGCCGTCAGGGCCCCCATGTATACGGTGCAGGTGTAGCCGTCAAAGCCTTGTATATGAGTACTAGTAGTATGTTTTTTTGGATTTGGGAAACGTGAAGTAGTATGTTGAATTGTTGGGGCTTGACCGAAGTACTAAAGAGTGCAGGCGGGCTTATCAGTGCAGTGCTGTATGAGAGGCCACGAGCCTAGTTGCAACACGCCAACACGTGCATCAATTCTGTCTTTGAGCTAGTTTTCAATTACTAAATGTATTTCAAAAATCCAGAATATGTCCTCTATAAGTGATGTCGTTAGTAGTTAGAAAATAAAGAGGAGAAAACGAGTGATCACATAGAGGACACATCCGATATTTTTAAAAAAATAATATGAACACAGGGGAAATATAGGTCTTGTTCGGTTGACTGGTGGCTGGTGCTAATTTGTTGTGAGAGAAAAATACTGCTGGCTGGCAGGTGGCTAGTGGCTAATGCTGATTTGATGTGAGAGAAAAGCACTGCTGGTTGGCTGACAGTCAGCCAGCCGAACAAGCTGATAAATGAAGAAAGCAAAGAGGAGAAGACGAGTGATCACATAGAGGACGCATCCGATATTTTTTAAAAAATAATATGAACACAGGGGTTGCTCGTAGGAGCAAACAAATACTTCCTCCATTCAAGATAGAGAGTAACTATAGGTTGCATGCTAGTTAAAATAGTTCACATTTGATCAAGTTTCTATAGAAATATTCATATTTATGACTTTAAATATATTTATTGTGAAAATACATTTATAATTAATATATAATGATATTAATTTGATATCATAAATATTGGTACTTTTTTATTTATAATTAGTAAAACTATACTAAAACATGTATGTACTACTAATTCCCGGATAGCAAGGCCTTACAGTAGATAACAATTTAGACATCGATGAGGATGATAACCAGTATGTGACAAGATAAATTTTTTAAAAGTGTACGGTGGAAGGAGAATAGGTAATACATGCTAGATAACTACTCTTAGTTTAGCATTCAAACTGCTCCTGCGATAACAGATGTACATATGTTTTAATGGCCTCAAAAAAAATTTGCGAATACTAAGCATGGTTTTAAATCGCCGGCTAAGAGTATGTAGCTGATGACCTCTAAAACAACAATAGCGGAGGCTAAATAGAGATATAGCGGGATATAGCGGGCTATAGCTCGTAGCTTGACCAGTCTCAAACAGCTATAGCCGGCTATATCTTCAACTATGGCCGGAGATTTAAATCTATGATACTAAGGGCCTCAATTTTTAGTTTTGCCCCGGGCCTCCAAAATCTCAGGGCCGGCCCTGTAGCTAGCGATACTCACACGGTAGTCGAGCTTCAAGGAAGGACACTTGAGCTTTTAAAATGACAGTCTGAGAAACTGCACCGGCCGGAGGAAGAGGACTGGAAAAAGGGGGCCTGCGGCCGGTTGGCGCCTGATGAGTGCGCCATGCCATGCCATGGGCTGCAGGGGTTTTTAAGCGTTTTATTTAAAGGTGAGGAGATGAGGTGACGAGAGACGACATGTGCTGCAACTGGTTGTGGTGTCTCCCGGTCCCGGCCGGCGGCCATCCCCAGCCCCCAACAAACCTTGTGCCGAATGCTGGTGGCTGGCTAGTGCCGTCTGTCGTCCGTGCAGCCCCCAATAACCCAACTGCCAGTTGCTCCTTGCGCAAACGTTATTAACAACCACAAGTGGCAGGGCCACATACATACATATATGCGCTGTGTGTGTGGCATTCTGGACTTGCATGGCACTGCACAGAGAAACAGAGAGAGTGCGAGCAAGAGGAGGCACCACGGAGAGAGATGTCTGCAGAGTATGAGCTGAATGAGATAGATTCTGCGGACACCTTGCATTGCTCTGTGGGGAGCAGGCTCTCCCTGTTTGCGAGGGAGCTCAAGTCGAGGAGAAGCAGCTGGCACAACAGCAGCGCCCTGAGGCTTCCACAAAACTGCTGCTATGGCAGCTTCGTCATTCACCCTAACGGAAGGTAAGTCACAGATTAAGAATTTCTCTCATTCTCTCATCTCATCCGTTCAGTTCAGCTGATGATGATGCTAGGTAGATAGGTAGCAAAAGACGAAGCTGCCGATGCATGCAGAGGCAAGTCTCTAATTGCACGTATATTGAGCAGCTAGCCAATCAGAGAACGAAATTGTGCATGGAATGAGATGTTCCTGATTAAGACAGGAATCATGCAGTGGAGGGTAGCTGGCTAGCTCCCTACCGTCGTTGCATATCACTTTCATTCAGACGTACTCGTCCAATGATGCCAGTGTTCTTGATATATTAGCTGCCTGATCTCTACTTTCTCTATGTGCTGCACACAGGTGGTACAGGATCTGGTCGAGCGCGATGTTCCTGTGGTCCATCTACTCCACCTTCTTCACCCCCTTCGAGTTCGGCTTCTTCCGGGGCCTCCCGGAGCACCTGCTGGACCTCGAGTGCGTGCAGCTCCTCTTCCTCGCCGACGTCGCCGTCCACTTCGTCCTCGCCTACAGGGACGCCCACACCTACCGGATGGTGTACGACAAGCGCAAGATCGCGCTGCGGTGAGGCAGGCCGGCTGGATGATTGAGCTCGGGCACCGTTCTCTCTTTCTGACAGTGCCTTTGAATTTCTGATTTCTGGTGTTCTTGCATTGCAGCTACATCAAAGGAAGCTTCGCTCTTGACATCCTCGGCTGCTTCCCATGGGACTTCATATACAAGGCGACGGGGAGGACGGAGATGGTGCGGTGCCTGGTGTGGCTCCGCCTGTACAGGGCCCGCAACATCCTGGCCTTCTTCAAGCGGATGGAGAAGGACATCCGCATCAGCTACCTCTTCACGCGGATCGTGAAGCTCATCACCGTCGAGCTCCACTTCACGCACACCGCCGCCTGCGTCTTCTACTACCTGGCCACCACGCTGCCGCCGGCGCGCGAGGGCGGCACCTGGATCGGCAGCCTCACGCTGGGGGACACCAGGTACATCAGCTTCAGGGAGATGGACCTGCTCACCCGCTACGTCACCTCGCTCTACCTCGCCATCGTCACCATGGCCACGGTCGGTTACGGCGATGTCCATGCGGTGAACCCGAGGGAGATGGCGTTCACCGTGGTGTACATCTCCTTCAGCATCCTCCTCAGCGCGTATCTGATCGGCAACATGACAGCGCTCATCGTGAAGGGGTCGAAGACCGAGAGGTTCCGGGACAAGATGACCGACCTCATCAGGTACATGAACAGGAACAAGCTGGGCGCCGGTATCAGGTCACAGGTGAAGGATCACCTGCTGCTGCAGTACGAGAGCAGCTACACCAGGGACAGAGTCGTCGACGACATCCCGGTCGCTGTCCGATCCAAGGTATCTATCCACTCTTCTTCAGTCTTCACACCAGAAGTATATATGGCCAAGAGAGCAGCTTCTTCATTTGAAAATGTTGTGTGCATGCACAGTTAAGATTATATATATATGAACTTGCATTTTGTTTTGCAGATGTCCCAGACACTGTATCTGGACATGGTTTCAAGAGTGCACCTGTTCAGAGGATGCTCAGAAGACTTCCTTAGCCAGATTGTAAGATTTATTTGCAGATGTAGCAGAGCTTCTTTCATTTGTAATACAACTAGAACACGCATAGCATTCATTCAAATCATTACATGATCCTTTCAGGTGGTAAAGTTACATGAAGAATTCTTCCTCCCTGGGGAGGTTATTTTAGAGCAAGGCACTGTGGTGGATCAAATTTATATTGTGGCACACGGATGCTTGGTATGATTTGTCAGGAGAAAATTTACACCCATAATTCTATTGTTCATTTTTCAAGAAAAAAATACATAAATTATGAGAAAACCAGCAGATCATTGGGCTGGTGTTTTCAGAAGTTCTATGTAATAAGTATCTTAAGAAAACCAGAGTTTAAAAGATGTAATTTCTGAACATTGTAGCCTTCTAGCTCAAAGCAATCAATATATATTCAGGTGGGGATTCTCTCCCCCCCGGTGACCTTCAAAAAAAAAAAAAAATTATGAGAAAACAGAGAGCTGTATCACTGCATGAGCACAGACAACTAACCTTCAGTCATCCTATCCTGTTTGTGGCTGTTGCAGGAAGAGGTAGCCACTGGAGAAGGTGGGTCAGAGGAGATCATCTCAGAGCTCCTGCCCTACGACATCGTCGGCGATGTCTCCGTAGTCTGCAACGTTCCACAGCCACACACAGTCAGGGTCTGTGATCTTTGTAGCCTCCTGAGAATCGACAAGCCGTCCCTGACCAGCATCCTGCAGATTTACTTCAAGGATAGCCGTCAAATCTTGAGCAACCTGCTCAAGGTAAGCATGCCAATCAAAGAGAGTAATGTTTTCGCAGCCCGAGCCAAAATTTAGCTGAAAAGTTTTTTTTTCTGTAGGGGAGAGCCACCGAGTCCAAAGGGAAGCAGTTGGAATCAGATATCACGTACCTGATATCAAGGCAAGAAGTAGAGCTGGTCCTTGGAGTGAACAATGCCGCTTACCATGGAGATTTGTTCCGTCTGAAAGGACTGATCAGTGCAGGAGCAGATCCGAGTAAACCTGATCACGATGGAAGGACTGCGCTGGTATGTGAATGTGACCTCTCTCATACAGTAATTACTATTCAGACTTCAGAAGTTCATTTTCACTGGAAAAATTGCAACATGAAGCACATTTCCCTTTTGTGAAAATATGAAATATGGGCTGGCTAGCAACTAGCAAAGCTTAAATTACTTCTTTTGTGAATACAACCAAGTGTAAAAACATATGTAACTTTAGATTTACGAAAATCTATCCTTACAGCATGTTGCTGCGTTAAGAGGATATGAAGATATCGTCAGGTTCCTAATTCAGCGAGGAGCCAATGTCAACAGCATAGGTATGCAGGAAAAATGTTCATTGCAATCATAAATATATACATGCTTTGATAAACAACCGTACCTGAAACTACTGATCTGAAACTGCAGATAAGTTTGGGAATTCACCGTTGCTGCTAGCACTGAAAACAGGCCATGAGAGGATCACCTCTCTCCTAGTGAAGCACGGTGCAGCCCTGAACCTAGAGGATGCCGGAGGGTACCTGTGCAGGGTCGTCACGGACGGCAAGATCGACCTGCTCAAGAGGCTGCTCAGGTTCGGCGTCGACCCCAACTGCAAGAACTACGATAAGAGGACGCCGCTTCACGTCGCCGCTGCCGAGGGCCTGCACCTCGTCGCCAGCATGCTCGTAGACTTCGGAGCAGACGTTCTGGCCAAAGACAGGTGCGTAGCAGTATTATGCATGAATCTCACACGAGTTTCAGAGGAAGCCACCATATGATTCCCATAGAAAATCTGAGAGGTTTTTTTTTCCTTCTTTGCGAAATGGGATGCATTCTTTGACGCAGTGGCGTGGCTGCATGCAGGTGGGGAAACACGCCGCTGGACGATGGGCCGAGATGCAGCAGCAGACCACTGGTCAGGATTCTAGAGCAGGCTAGGACTGTTGCAGTCACGCAGTGATCAAGCTTATGCCATGATCCAGAAATCTTCTTTCTGTGTTCATGTGGGAACAGCTCGCAATGAAATATTCTTTCTTCGGTGACGAAATCATCCATCTCCAAATGCATGTCTCGAATTCTCTGTAGCCGAAAACAGCAGCGGAAATAACGGTTTGCATCGAAAATACTCACTGCACCCATGAAACTAGCGTTTTCAACCGATAGTGACAAATGCAACTTCAATAGCGACTTAGCGAGTGAAATCCATTCCAACACCGATACAGCATTCAAGTTATAGATGCACCTTCAAAATTTGCCGCATATGGTTGTGAGTTGACAGTGTTTTCAGGAAGAGGGGCATGCGAAATACTGCATACATTGTTTTACATAGAAACAGATTTAATCTGAATCCATGAAGCGAAAAATTGAATGGTGTGGCAATTACAATAGCAAATACTTTGCATTCACGTGACATAAATTTGGATAAATTATGAAACGGAATATACAACCCATTGATCTTTCTCATGTAGACATGTAGGGATGAAAACGGTATGAATTTTTTCCGACCGTATTCGAGACCGAATCCATGTAGAGAGGTTCAGATCTGTCTGGATCCGAGTCCAGATATTCAATATCCGATACCGTATCCGTATCCGAATACTCAAATCGCATATTTATGATGTCGATATCTAATTGTATCCTATCCGGCATGGTTGACACTATCCGTATTCAAATCCGAATCCAGACAAAAATATGAAAACAAATGTAATATTAGTGATATCCGTTCGTATCCGATCCGTTTTCATCCCTAAGACATGACACAAAAGACTACAAAACCAACTAAATGCAGTAATTTTGTCCTAATTATCCCATATCAGAGTTTAGAAAGGGTTTTGGTTGCAGTTGCAACAAGTTGCTAGCGAACAAAATCTTGTTACACTCGAAACCTTTGGTCAGTTCAGCACAACTGGCTGAATTAACAGAAAATGGAACAGTGTCAGCCGCAACGATTACTATATCAGCATTCAATTCGAACCGAACCACTCTGCGTCGAGATGAACTTAGGCTTCCTAATCACCTGCTCCAAGCACTGTATGATATCCCCTACCTGGAAATCATCATAATCCTGAATCACCAGTCCACAGTCGCTACCCTTTTCGATTGTCTCTGCATCCTGCTTCTCCCGCTTCAGGGACGCGCATGGACCCTCAAAGACAACATCTCCGCTCCTCAACAGCCTCATGGTTCCGGATTTGCTGAAGTGGCCATCAGTTATACGGCAGCCAGCAATCTTGATATCCGGTCCTTTTGACTTGCTGCGCCCTTTCAGCTCAAAAATGTTCAGAACCTCAGCCTCACCCGAAACCTGGGTTTCAGCAGTTCCCGGTGCCTTCTCCACAATGGCCCTTCCCATTTCCTCAAGGAGGTGATAGATGACCTTGTGAAGCAAAACCTAAAGAATAAACATTACCATGTCAGCTAAATCCATTCACTCAGATGTATACAAAGATTACAACTGAGCATATACAAACAAATTAAACCAGTCCGTGGAACTCCAGTAGTGTGTATAGTGGTCGTTGATACTTCAGCAAATGGAAATACAACGAGACCAACAGGTTGGATCCCATTTCACAACAATCAAAGCAACACATGATGTGACCAACAATAGCAAACCAGATTTGCAATACTTCAATGGATAATTGCTTCTTTGTGAAATGATACTGATTAGAAATGAAGTATGTTTTCTGGGGAAGACTCCAGTTAATGTTAGAATAAATGCATATGAGGTGCTGAAGCAATACAACAAGAAGCAAGCAGATTTGAAGCTCAGGTATTATTCAAATCCAGAAACAATTTCCATGTAAGATTAACTAAAGTTCTATTTCCCAAAATGGAAAATGGAACACATAGCCAAAGACGCACTGAAAGTCTGAAACTCAATGATAGCACAGAACTCAAAGAAACAAAACAAAGTTTCTTGAAGCATATAATCACAACTAGCATTAGAAAAGTAGTGATTCATGAACATGGTACCTTTATGTTGGCTCTTGCTGCTGCTTGAGTGATAGTACTAGGTGGACTGCGAATGTTGAAACCAACTATATATGCTCCACATGCTTGTGCCAGATCAATGTCATGCTGACTGATTGGGCCAACACCTACATGAACAACATTCACGAACACCTGCAGAGGACATACTATGTATTAACTTACAAACTTATAATTAAAAAAAAGATGGCATGATGTAAACAGAATAACCAGCAAGAGATTCATAACTGCCACTTGGGAGTTTAACTTAAGAACGGCATAGTGTCATATTGTGTGACCCTAACTCCAGAAGAAGGAAATAGGGCATTAAATCTCTACGAGAAAATACCTGTGCACTATTAAGACTTCGTAAAGCATCTGTGACAGCTTGAACACTGCCTTGTACATCAGCTTTGACAATAATGGGCATTTCAACTCTTTCAGGAGTCTCTTCTTTAATTTCTAGCTCCTCTGCCATGCCTTCATCAATCTTTCGAAGCCTGTCTTTCTCCTGCTTCTTCTTCCGCCCATGACTAAGCATTCTTGCCCTTTCCTCTGAATCAACAACTACAACATCATCCCCAGCCATTGGAAGACCCCTTAACCCCTCAATCTCAATAGGCATTGCAGGTTTTGCAGACTGCGTTATATTCCCTGCTGTGTCTCTAAGAGACCTAATTCTCCCCCATTCTGCCCCCACAACAATGTGTTGCCCACTAACTAATGTGCCATACTTGACTATAGCTGTTGCCAGTGGACCCCTGCCCCTGTCCACCCTTGCCTCCACCACAAAAGCCTGAGCAGGGCCATCTATTCTGGCTTTCAGGTCCATCATCTCAGCTTGAAGGAGTAAAGCCTCTTCCAATTTATCCAAACCAGATTTTGCTACAGCAGAGATTTCAACAACCTGCACATCCCCACCCATATCCTCCAAAAGTAAACCTTCTGAACCAAGTTGAATTCTGACCCTCTCAGGATCAGCTCCAGATTTGTCACATTTATTTATTGCAACTACAATAGGAACATTTGCTGCTTTTGCATGAGACATAGCTTCCAGTGTCTGAGGCATAACACCATCATCTGCTGCAACCACAAGGACTACAATATCTGTAACAGCAGCACCTCTAGCCCGCATGGCACTAAAGGCAGCATGTCCTGGAGTATCAAGAAATGTGATAGATGCTCCTGAAGACATCTCAACAACGAAGGCACCTATATGCTGAGTGATACCACCAGCTTCCTTGGCAGCAACAGATGTTTGACGGAGAGCATCCAAAAGCGATGTTTTACCATGGTCAACATGTCCCATCACCGTTACAACAGCAGGACGTGGTTCATTTGTGCCTTCACCAGTGTGCATTCTTCTGGTATTAACACCAAGTTCCTGAGCAAGAAGCATAACACAATGGACTCTAGTTATAAGAAACATAATTTTTCTAGCAATACTTGAAATGTTACATCATGGCAAAACTTGCCAGAAAAATGCAGAAAATGGAAATATGCAACATAAATGAAACCTGACATGTGTTGGTTAAAAAAAAACAGTAGTAATGCATAACTAATTTTGCTATTGCCGGCTAATGGAATAAACCACTGCCACAGTCTGCAATATTTCACATTTTCTATCATTTGAAAGAAAGCACCTAATAATATAAGTAAGCTTAAACTGTTGCAGATGGATTATAATAGAATTGGGGCAAAGGTATAATCTATATTCTATGCTACTGATCAATCTGCATTTCAAAGATAACCAAGTTTGCTCAACGGACCTATCTCTGCAACATAGGATGTAATGAAAAGGAGTGAAGACATATATCTATAGCCCATTTCTAGTATGCTTCAGCAATTAACAGATAGAACAATACCAGTTTATGTAATTTGAAGAGAGAAAATTAAGACATACCATAGCAACCAACTCAGCAAGATCAATGCTGATAGAGTCAAACTCAGATTCAACCTTTTCACCAAGATCTGCAAGTATGCCTTGAAGTGTACTAATATATGCACCAGTTCGTTTAGAAAGGTCAAGCAAAGTCATCCCATCAAAAATCTCGACAGTTTTATCTGGTAACGATTTGATAGATATCTTCGGTTTTGGTGCAATATATGGTGCTTCTACAGGAGGTTGCGTTCTATTTTCTTTCTTCACTCGCTTCTCCTTTTTGGGAGCTTTCAGACCTACAACATCCTCCCTTTTCCGACTCCATGCTAACATATAAACACCTGCATGAAAATTCCTATAAAGAAGATGCTATAGTCACCTGACATATGAAACCTGAAATCAACATAAAAGTAACAGTAGCAAGAATCCTAGTAAAATGGTGCCAAAACTTCAATGTTAAATGATTATACAACATCAACTGTTTCAAAAGACAAACAAATAAATGAGACTAGAAGGATAAAGAATGAGACAAGAGCAAACTATGAAATCTGAATTGAGTAGTTACCAAGGACAATAAATTGTTCATTTTTTCAACCATAATGTTAATCATTGTGATCCACATTTGTTAATCAGAACAGTACCCTATATCATAAACTCAAAGGTCGATCATCAGAGGACAAAAAAAAATATTCATGTTTAAAATATGCCATGTAAGCCAGCTCAAAATACGATAGAGCATCATGCCTTGAAGTCCATTTATCCAATCTACCTATAAGTTTTCTCTTTAGAGAGATGTTAGCTTCAAACCACCCAACAATCTTCATGATCTAATCAAAAGTTCACATCCATGTGCTCATCAGTCACATATATGATTTTTAAAAATCAGAGATAAACCAAAATATGAAGCACTACCATGACATGTTTTCAGTGTTAACAAGTGTGGTGGAATTCACATACTTATCTAGCACCTAATAAGATATTAGTAGTCGCATACAACTTGTCAACACAGCATCTATATAAATCAAGTGTGAAATTTGAACAAAAAGGAGCTTCACCGATGAGTATCACATCAACTTAGTTTCTAAAATTGCGGTCGCATGAAAGGTCAAACAATATGAGATGCAAATTGTTGCATACAAAAGTTGCAGCCATCAGGCACCACACAGAAGTTTGGAAGATTTTTTAACAATAAAGTCAAAGTAAGTTCCGTCCACAGAGACGATTTCTGATGGATCTAACACACTTTAACCCTTTTCTAATAGAACCAAACAATTATTTGAAATAAATATGTTGGATGCTTCAGGTATATCTTGAATAGTTGCAGAACATGTATAGGTAGTCATGCAAAGCACATATGTAAACATACCTGATAGTGAAATGGTCAGAGGGCGTACAACTAGAAGAACGTTTGGGCCTATCACCGTGGTAGACCTCTGCATTTTGGAAGCCAAAGCAGATGTAACTCCACATAACTTTATGAGAGATTTACACTGAAACATGACAATGAGAGCGAGACTATGATCAACTTACGGGCCAGATTTCCGATTGTTCCACTGGAGAAATTCTTTTTGACCCCATGATCCTTACGGGACGCCAAATTCACAAGACCCGTGTGAAAATCCTGCAATACGCAGATGTCAGCACAGAAGCCACAAGAGCTTATGAATGGAAAAATCGAAGGGAAAATCGGGGCTCCGCACGCGCAAAGACTAAGCCCTCAGCTATTCGTTCCATCTTACCTTCCTTCGCAGCATCCGCCACGCCATTCCTCCGGAATCGTCGGCACCGACGAGCTGTAGCCCGAGCCCGGAGGCGTCAGATTCAGTCAATCGAGGGTCACGCTCGTTGGGTTGGTCTGGGGACGCCGGGGTATTGGAGCCGGCGGTGCTGTACGGGCAAGCGACGGCGCGAGCGAGCGCTGTGTGGGAGCGGCGGCGGCGAGGGAGAGGGCAAGCAGGACGTGAGAGAGCGGCGACGCAGGCACCAAGTGCGGGCGACGGCGGCGTGGGAGAGGGCAAGCACGGCGTGGGAGAATGGCGGCGCAGGCACCGGGTGGCGAGCGGCGGCGGCGGCCTGTGCGAGCAGAATCGCGCGAGCGGTCTTGGAAGGGAGGACCGGAGGAGAGAGATGATGCAGGTCGTATGGGCCTAGGCCCAAAAGTCCAAAACGGCCCCCTCGCTACAGTAGAAAAGGGGTGACTCGCAGGCGATTTGCCGCTTTGCGGCGCCGGTTCCGCCGGCTCCCCGCCGTTTCTGGCGGCCTCGTTGCTGCCGGAGACGACAGGGAGCTGCAAATCCGGTCGCCAGTGTATATACTCTCTTCTAGTCTAAATCTAGTCGGATTAGGAGCAAATCTTGACTGTTCCTGTTTCTTCTGCGGGGACGTTGCTGTCTGCGCTGTCCTCCGGAGAAGAGAGCGGGAAGTTTAGAATAAATCTCTCCACGATAGTATGCTAGATTGGGGTATCTGTTGCCGTCGCTCTTCGTAGGATGAACGGGGAGATCTTTTGCTTCCTCACGAGCTCCTCTGCCATTGCTAGTGACGGTGGTGCGCGGGATTCAGTTGTCGTTGGGGTGTACATGGTGATACGATGGCTTTCTTTCCGGGGGATTCGGCACCGATGAGTATGTCATGGTTGTTTTATTATGTACTAGTGATTTGCGCACGCCCATACGCACGAGTCACTGGTCGTGCTTGTATCTGGACAGTGGAATAGTACTGTCAGATAGTAAACACGATAGGCATTTGCCTACATCGTTCAGTTACACAGTTAGTCCAGGCAATGCATCCTAATATTAGGTGATAGAATGGAATAACCTTGCGGTAGATACGATAGAATGAATATGATCAATAAGAGAGACTCAACCAAATATTAGGTGATGGCACATTATATATTGATACAATAGACTAATATGAACTAACATGTTGCAGAAGACATTGTTCTCAATACCCAAACATAGATAGGCCAAGACAATGAATAATTTTTATCTGGTAATCGAAACAAAGGATCTAACCACATATCACTACAAAAATAAAGCACAGAAGACAATCACAAGCCAAGAAAAACTCACCACAAAAACAACCGGTACAACAATACATGCACTAGGAGTTACAGAATAGTACAAATAGGTTAAAAAAATTATGAAGTGTACACATAATAGTGGTCTTTGGAGAACAGGCAGCGTTTCTGCCCCGGACCCTTCTGCGTCAGGGAGGTGGTGGAATATAGGATGAATCCTCCTCATACATCAAGTATAAAAATTGATCTACAAAATATTCTGCACCAGTTTGCAGTATTTCACCATCTTTAATAGAATTAGCAAGCTCATCATCAGAAGACCAGAAATCTGGGACATACTCCAAGAAATTCTCCACTGTCTGGAAAACATCAAGATCACGAAAATAGTGAGGCTTGGTAGCAACTACAGCCTGAGATTGCCTATCCTTGCCTTTCCGCTCAAGTTCTTCCCAGCACATGCCATGATCTACGAATGCTCTGAGAAAGTGCCTTAGCTCCCTTTTTATGTGTGGATTCCCCAGTAACAGCAAAGCGGCCAAACCACTGCATTATTCTCTTTGGGTTTCCTACAGATGTTAATAGGGGCATGTAAATGTAAGCAATGAAAGGTGCCCCGAATAACATCTCAACCAATTCCTGCTACATGGCAACATTTAAACTGGGAATATAAAATATCACACCTAATTACTTCACTTGACTGAGAGCTTACTAAAGCAGTCAGGACAAAGGGGCACCGATGCATGCTTAGGACAAAAGAGCTTTGTTGATTTTGCTCAGTAATATATCTTCAGTCCATAGCCTCAAGACATAACAGCCAGAGAGTGTCACAACATTCAATCATGTTTCGCTGCCGACAATAGCTTGCAAAGTGAAAAACAGCAGGATATGCGATTAATCCCTAAGCTACAATGAAGCAAAGTATGAGGAAAATTAAAAAGGTATGGAAGAGCAGATAATGAGACAATTGAATGAACGCAAAATCATTTCTAGAAGAGGAGATCCACGTAAAAGAGCAGTGTTCACAGCTGCAAAATCGGCAAGGTACATTTGTGCAACTGCAAAAACCATATGCGATGGTGAGGTATTTTTAGCAGGATCCATGTACTTTTGTGTGGCTGAGGTTTGGACTTGCCATGTGGGATGGAGACTGGAGCACCACCCTTGCTGTTGAGGCGTGCCATACTGCCATCTGAGTTCAGCTACACCATCGCTGCTGAGCCACATCGCTGGAGCCGAGCACAGCATCATCAGTGAGATGCCCTGTTTTAGCACCTTAATCTGTTTGGTCATCCCGAACGTGAACGAACACAAACAGAGAGATTCACATCTAGTTCAGTGCAAAGAACCCCAATTGCACTCCCTGTTATCCTGGCAGTTAAGAATGGGAACTGTTAAGAATGTGTGCTTTATTTTAGTAAGTATTCTCCATCCCAGCTAGTTGATTCAAATTTATGATGCTTATCGATTCAAATTCGTGGAGCGAGAGAAATCCACAATAAGAAAAGCAGCAGCCAGAAATCATCTGCTATGCTTATATTGATTCAAATTAATTGGTTAAAACCATTTATGATGATTGCTGATTTATGTACACAAAACGAGAATCAAGAAATCACGATGTATGATGATTGCTGATTTATCCCATTCCCTAGAAGATGCAACTACTTGGCTAACCGAGTTCTCCACTTCTCTCGGGAATAGAAACTCCAGAGTCAAAGATCCTGATAGTACGGCAAACTGAATAATAATTAGGAGGAAGTAATAAGCCATCTGGGATCCGCAAGTGCCGGTGAACAGCGTAGCTAGTACCGAAATCCACTATGGGGATAGGATTGTTTTGTACTAAAGAGAGAGGTAGCGCCGCCGCCACAGTAGCATGATCTGCGGGTGAATCGGGTTCGAGATTTGGGGGAGAATTGAATTGAATGGGTAAACGATGTTGTAGACCTCACCTTGTGCCTGGAGAAGAGGTTGTACTCCGGCTGCTCGACGATGGGTCCGACGAGGTCGAGGCGGTTGGCGACGGCCCAGGCCTCGGTGATCTGCTCCGCGGACCACTCGGAGGTGCCCTAGTAGAA
Source organism: Saccharum hybrid cultivar R570 (assembly GCA_038087645.1). Lineage (NCBI taxonomy): Eukaryota > Viridiplantae > Streptophyta > Magnoliopsida > Poales > Poaceae > Saccharum > Saccharum hybrid cultivar. The sequence goes on along the minus strand of JAQSUU010000563.1, from coordinate 1,458,659 downwards.
GGCCCATCCCTGGTCGATGGAGGCGCGCACCGTCTCCTCGACGGGCGTGGAGGCGTCGGGGCGGTGGAGTAGACGACGTCGACGTAGTCCATGTCGAGGCGGCAGAGCGAGCCCCGGAGGCCCGCGACGATGTGCTTCCGGGAGAGGCCGTTGTCGTTGGGGTCCTGGCCGCCCTAGAAGAGCTTGGTGGAGATGACGACGTCGGAGCGACGCCAGCCCAGGTCCTGGATGGCCTGCCGCAGGACCTCGCCGTCTCGCAGCGGCGCGTGGTCGTCCACCTCCAGCACCTCGCCACCTCCGGCCACACCGCACGTGAGCACCAGTACGCTACCGGCCTCATCTCGCTTCCTCGCGTTCGCTTGGCCGCTGCAGTTGATTTGCCCCCTTCCGAATCCGACGCCCCATTGAGGAAGGCGTGCAAGCGCAGATCACCGGTCATCCACAGCGCGGGCGAGGGAAGGGGAGGAGGAGCAAGGGAGAGAGGGCACCCTCACTTGAGTCTGCTCGTGCCGGAGACCTCGCGTGCTGATCCGACGGGACAACGGGCGGATCCGGCCGTGGAGGCACCGGACCGCCAGATTCGCCGGCGTGGGCCTCCCCCGCAAGGAAGAACGAGCTGTAGCTGGCCTGCTCGTCTGCGCCCGCGGTGGCCGGGCGGCTTCCCTCGCTCCGGTCGCCCGCTCCCGGTGCCGCGCCATGGACGCCCTCGCCCCGCGCCCGCGCCGGTGTGCGGCGGTGCTGCCGTGTCGGGAGGGAGAGAGGAAGAGAGGGGGGAAGGACAGCTCCAGCAGAGGGAGAGCGGGGAGAGGCGGGTCGGGAGCGACGGGAGGCATGTATCTTTGACTGAGACAGCGAGCCAAGCGAAGAAAGAGCAGCCGTGGCCGCCAAACGACGCTGAGCAGCGGGCCCTCCATCGCCTGCCACCCGTGGGACCGCACGAGCGTCGTAGGTCCGGTCCCCAACATACGCCACCGCATCACACCGCGACCCATGCACACATCCGGTTGGCAGGAAAAGGCAGACTTTGCAGAGCTACTGTAGCCGGGACCGGAGCCCTCCAGCCAATCCACGATAGACAACGACGTGGTCTGGCCAATCCCGGAATGACAACGGCAACTATGCGCAGATGTCTCTGACCTTCGACGCAGAGGCCACCGCTGGCGTCGGTGGCCACGACCATTGTGCCACCGCTGGATCCGAATCCAACGTCCCAAATTGATTTTGCTACCGTGGCCACCTTGAGGCCGGTTTCACTCAAGGCGTTCTCTTGTTTTTAAATTGGGACCGACTCCTCTGGATGCTTTTCTGTGCCATCGAAGCCCATGGCATCAACGGCGACGCTGGTCTCGGAGGCTGCCACATGGTGTCGGATGCTTGGAGGAGTTCTGGTGGATTTGGCTACCAATCAAGATGGCAACGGGTACGTACCCGACGGGTAGTGCTCACCCGTACCCGTACCCGCACCCGCAAAATTTTACCCGTCGGGTTACCCGTACCCGCATGCGGGTAAAAGAATAGTTCCATACCCGTACCCGTCGGGTAATTCTCACCCGACGGGTAACCCGTACCCGATAGCATACCCGAAAATTACCTAAAAATATCAAATAGTCACATGCAAAAATAAATCATTCTAAGTTTCCAACAAGTTACAAACATGCTAACAAATATTATTAGCATCATTACAACAAAGACAATCTACTAGAAATATAGTGGATGTCTCAATGGACCAAATTCATGACTTATATGCGCTAAAATAACTGAGGTTGGCTAGTTATTTTTGCGGGTATGTCTTACCCGCGGGTATGCGGGTATGGGTAGTATACACCCGCACCCGTACCCGCATACCCGATGGGTATAGGATTTTGCCCAATAACATACCCACGGGTAGAAAATTCATTCCATACCCGTCTCTTTATCGGGTAATACCCGTCGGGTACTCGGGTTTCGGGTACCCGTTGCCATCTCTAGCTACCAACTCGTTGAGAAACCGGGTTGTGATTTGCTTCTCACTTGTTTGGATGGTTCAGTTCCCCTTCGGGGTTCGTCGTCATCTGGTGAGCTAGAGGCTCTGATCCTTGTGGCGTCAGATTCCTTGGTGTCCGACGATGTGATGGCTAGCAGCCATCTTTTTCAGCCGGTCGTTTAGTGGTTACAAAGCAGGTCGGGAACGACGTGCTACACAAGATGGCAACAAAAAACTGTGTTTCTTCGCTGGAGAGGAGGTCGGCTTCAAGCAGTGTGCTCTGGCCACCGGTGGCGAGGCATACCGGGAGGAGTTTACAAGGACCGGATTGTAATTTTCTTTTCTTTCATGGGTGTTCTTGTAAGATTTTGGCTGTAATCATCGAAATCTTTATGTGAAATATAAACCCGATTTTTCTCAAAAAAAAATAAAAAATATTTTAAATATGTTCAACTTTAATCTCAAAAAATATGTTAGACTTAATTATAACCAATATTATGATTAATTGATGCAAAATTATGTACAACCAAGCAGGGACACTTTAGACATTTGGTATCTTTAGAAGGAGGGCACGACTGTTCGGCCAATGCTTTCTGCGGCTGATAAGCCGGCTGATGTTGTTTTGTTGTGAGAGAAAAATACTATACCATGGCTGATAAGCCAGGCTGATAAGTTCAAGTGAACAGGGCAGCGTCCGGACATCCGGCACCCGCAACGCGTCCGGACGCATCCCCCAACCAACCGAACCGTAGGCTAGCGTTGTAACCCAACGGGACCATCTCAGCATCCTGCGTAAATATAGAAAAGTAAAGGGGACTGAAGTGCTACTTGCCCGTGTAACGGAAAGGGATAGCGTGTGCTCGTGTCAGCGCCGCAATCCCCCGGCGTGTCCTATCCGCCGGCCCTGGCACACCCCCTTCGGCGGCCCTCCTCAGTCTGAGAAGGATGCAAGGCAACAGAAGGTGAGGAGAAGACACCAAGGCGAGGCAGCTGAAATCGAGGAGGGAGATGCAACACTCAATCTACTTTTGAAACATCTAAATACAACACTTGTAACATACGTTTAAAAACAGATGAAACATTTAAAATATGCACCTGAAACACTTATAAAAACACCTGAAAAACACTTGAAAACAATTGCAACACATAAGCAACATCTAGATAAAACGCTTGCAACATATATGTAAAACATATGCAACATCCAGATAAACACACTTGCAACATACGTCTGAAAAAACAGATGAAACATTGGGAACAGACGTTTGCAACGTATGTGTACACCCATTGCAACATATTCAACACCTCGAGCTACTTTTGCAACGTTCATACAAAACCCTTACAACATACCTCTAAGACATATGAAACAGTTGAAACATACGTTTGCAATATACGCTTTTAGCGCAAGCGCATTGTTACCATGCTACTTGGATGAATGAAGCTCATCGTTGTGGAGATCGACACCAGCGCGGAGCTCGATGACACGGAGTGCGCGGAGGTCGCCGTGCGGAGCTCATTGACGGCACGGACCACAGCAGTGACCGTGGCAGGTGGATGGAGCGCAGCCATGACGGGAGGCGCGAGTACGAGCGGGGGCACGCGGCTCAAGCAAGGCGGCGCCGGCGAGTGGCTCGGGCGGGGGCGACGCCGGCGAGCAGCGCGGGCAAAATCCATCCTGTGACCGCGAGCGAGGGTGCACAGCATATAGTGACGCGAGCGACATGGGCGAGTGGATGAGGATGAGCCATGATATCCGGACGGGAAGTCACGCGAGCAACGCAGGTGAATGGATGAGGATGAGCCACGTCCGGATAGGCAGTCACGGGACGAACGCCCGAGCCATATCATTATCGATTCCAGAAGAACAGGAGGAGCCACTTTGCCAAAATATTTTTCAAAAGAGCTTCAGCTCCTTCAAAGAAGCCACCTCTTCAAAGAAGCCAGAGCCAAAGTTATTTTTGGAGGAGCCGGGTAGCAGCTCAATGGGGCCTACGGCGGCTAGGAAGAACATGGACGGAGAAAGGTGTGGTCTTTCGAGCTGAACCTAGAGCCCTGGACACAAAAGAAAAATACTCCCTACGTCCTAAAAAATGCAATTGTAGGACCAAGCGCGTATACCAAGGCAGTTAGCAAAATTACTGAAATGCCCTTGTATATAGTTAATTGACCTATGCAGGAATATTCTAGAAGGCACGAATGTGCGGAGGAGACGCCACCAGACTTGTAGAATTGCATTTTTTTTTTACAAAATTTGAGTTGTAGGATTGCTTTTTTTAGACAGAGGGAGTAAAAAAAGAAAAGTGTAGGCGATCAGGATCTTCTGCCTGCGGAGGTGCGGATATCAGGATATGGCTTGCCCGATGTGCCGGGTTGATTTTCCTTTTCTTTTTCACTGCGGTGCGAAGTTCTTTTTTCCTTTGTGAATATATATGTCTTATGCATTTTACATGTCAATATGAATTAATATGTCTATTTATCTTATGTTTTACGTGTCAATATGAATTTTATATAACCTTAGTTAAAAGAAAGTTTGGCTTATGGAAAACTAAAACCCCTTATATGTTGACAAAAGGAGCAGTATCCAAAGGTGTATTGCCTATGGTTTTTTTTTCGAAACTTGAACACAGACGATTCAAATGCTTGTGCATAGTCATTTCTATGAATATTCACGTCCTAAATCTACATTTACAAAGACCAAGTCAATAAATCTTAAGATTTATGTAAAAATAAGCATATATAGCCATATTGCCTATCACTAAAAGGATAAAAAGTGTAAAAATAAGCATATATGCTTCACTTTTAGACATGTGTGCCTAGGATATTTAGGACTGCTCCACGAGTTTATGGAGTATCTCTTTATGTGCTCTGACAACTCCACTCTTTTTTCTCGAACAGAGTGCGTAGAGCCGAAACCGTTTGGCTAAAAAAATGTGGAGTGGAGCTAAAAAAACATAGAGCGGAGCAGTCCCAAATACCCTCTAATTATGAGCATGATGACGAAGCTAGACATGATGGTGCACGATGGCGGAGGTAGAAATAAAGGTGCTTGGTGTATTTTAACCATGCACTAAAAATGCAACTTTCTTTGTCCCATGGGCACCCGCAACGGTATAAGCTAGTTACTAGCTCTAAGCCAACTTATTCAACAATACCAACTCTTAGCATATAACTTATAACATGGATGACCCCACATGATCTTGTAATGTGTGTATGGGACTAGCTTTTGATCCAAAGTTAGTTTTTCTCTCTTTTCTATTAAAAGTATGAAAAAAATAATTAGAGCTAGCTTATAAGACCTATTGCGGGTGCCCTAAGGTTATATAACCCAGACCCACAACATTAAATTACCCACACCCACAACATTAAACAGATCTAACTCTAGGCACGGAAACTAATGAGAAGTGAAAAACATGAAATGCACAAGGAACAGGAAGGGGAAAGACAGAGATAGAGATGTATGAGAAAAGAGAAAGGTGTTTTAACCAATTGAGACAAATTTTAAACTGAAGGTCTATTATGAGACGGACGAAGTACATAGATGCTTGTGTGTTGGTTTATAACCAAACAGGTGCTTACTTCCTAGCTACTTTTGGCTATAATTCATACATAAATCGTTCTTGAGGTGAACAACTCAAGAAGCGGTGTTTCCATCATCCGGACGTGACTGAGCATTTGTTGGCGTTGGGGCACTTTGGTCGAATTTTAGGTCAAAACTGGGCCACGAGCCCACGATAAAATGGAGTATTTTGAGATGTAAAAGTAATCAAATTTAATGTCGGTCTGGGTAATTTAATACTTTATCACTTATCTTATATTTTAGATGTTTGATTTTTTTTCAAACTATATATAAGTTTATCGTTAGTTGACTATAAAAACAATTATAGATTCCTTTAATTGTTAAGAGTTACTTATGTAAGATTGTTGCTTGAAAATTCTAAAAATATAGTTACTTATGTAAGATTGTTGCTTGAAAATTCTAAAAATTTAGACACGTGAAACATAGCAACTCCCAAGCGCAGGCTAGGTGAAAACTTTTTTCAAATTAGGCTCCTTTCCCCACTCGAGTGCGATGAACGGACAATGCCAGATCAAGCTAATGGAAGTGAAATATTGTTCCAGAAAGAAAATATCTACTACCTCCATCCTAGAATATAATAGAATATAAGGCATCCAAGTTTGTCCTAAGCCAAACTATGCAAAGTTTGACCAAATTTGTATAGAAGAGTATTAATATATATTACATCAAAGATGTAAATTATGAAAATATATTTCATAATATATTCCATGATTCTAATTCAATGTTGTAACTACTATTTTTCTTTTTCTATAACCTTGACAAAAGTTTACATAGTTTACTTGGATCCCTTATATTTCACAATGGAGAGAGTATATTTATACCTATTTTCTAATATTGAAAAGAAAATTTTCATTTCCAGATTTTGACCCCACCACTCTTCCGCTGTGTATCTATCCACTACCTCGAGCATAAGAATTCTAGTTGGGTTTACTCGTTGAATTGGATATAATAGAGTTGACCCACATGTGATCCAAACTCATTTCCCGTGCTCATGCAAGCATCATGTCCAGCTCCGTCACCGTGCACCATCATGTCTCCGTGCATATGTAGTCCGATTCTAAGACACATTGGAACATATGATGTAAGGAGTAGTCATGTAGAGTCCAATTCTAAGACCTACGGAACACATGTGTAGGCTACATGTTCTATTGCTCCGTACAAAATATTTGCTAAAATAATATTAATAAATGGAAGGAGCATGGTTTCTGAAAAGAACAGGCATCTCTATGACTTGGACCAAAGGAATGACATCGAGATAACGGCACGCAAGAAATGGGTCATCAGTTCATTACCATTTACCAGAAACGACTACATTCGGGGAGAGTTTTGACGTTTAAGAATCCATTAACACTAGTGCACTACAAGAGCAGCTGAGGTTACGAGCCTACTAAAAAGAACTCAACTACGGCCAATGAGATGGAAGCTGACTGGTGGCCCAGGTGCTGCCGAAACAGCAGGAAACACCAACCCTCCCCAGTCGAATTGCTTACTATCCTAACTACATCAGCCAGGGGCCACGGCGACCCATGCTCACTCTCTGCTCCTCTTGTTGTTGCAAGCGGGACACTTGTACTGCTTGATGTAGTCTGCCTTCGCAGGTGTGATGCGGACACAGTCACCATGGTACCACTTCTCGCAAATGTCACAGCCAATCCAGAATTCTTCATTAGAATACTTCCCTCCACATGTACCGCACAGGTAAGCTTGATCCTTGTCGCCTCCATCTTCTTTGATGATCTGTTGCTCCTGCTTTGGCGGAGGCTGCTTTGCTGGCTTGCTGTTAGAATTGGGTTTCTTGGATAGCAGGAGTTGAAGGGAAAATGCATTATCAGAAACTTGTGCAAATATGAGCAAAGAAACATAGAATGTTTTGTTGAGCTTATGTGCTTACCTTAGAACTCGACTTGGTTTTGCCATTTGAGCTGGGGGCTTTTGGTTGTTTCTTCCCACTTCCTGTCACAACTTCAAATACGGTGGGATGATTATTGATCATCGTGTAGAGCCGTCTCCTGCAATTCAAAATCCAATGACGAAGACCATTGTCAGATTTCCCAATAACCAGACCCTGTTCATCCGGCTTATAATCCGTACATTTCAGCTTGTTTTTTCAGCCGGCTTATCAACACAGCCGAACGGGGAAAACAGTGACAATCATTTCCCTGGACGGGAATGGGATCATACATGTATGTATCATGCTTGCGCACCATTCTACAAATATCATAGGCAAATTCCAGATTCAGGAATACATATTTGTGCACAATGAATTGGTCAGCGCCTCGTCAGTTTTCAGTTTAGGGTTAATGCAGGCATGTTGATCCACCAACTAGCCTTTCCAATTATTGGTAATGCCCTAGACTCACAGATTTAATCCAACTGGAACCAACATACAAGTTATAGAAAAATGTTTCTGAATGACATTGATAGCCTGAGAGGCATCGTAACATGTGTTCAAGAAAAAAAAAAGAGGCATGTTGGCAAGCAAAGGAATTATTCGCTGAAACAAATATATTATACACATGGAAATATCAAATTGAAAGGGTAAACTTTAACAAAGAAATTTAAGACATTGGAGTGGAAACTATGACCAGACCTGGTGTCTTTATCAAATCCAAAGCGAGCCCCAAAGTAAAATGCCACAGCAATCAACCATGCATCACTGTGCACAGCTACCAGCGAGAGCCAATCTTTCTCTGGCATTCCATCACGAGCAAAGTTTATTCCCAGTGCTGGCTCTGGTAGTTCTGGAGGAACTTCCTCAGCAGGAACGGTCACTTCCCAGGTTTCATTAGATAGTCCATACAGGCACAAGTTCTCCTTCTCTGGCAAAAGAAAGGCCACTTCAAATCAGCATTATGGCCACCGAGAAGACAACATGGCTTTGACAACACAAAATGACACTTATAGTGTGTAAGAATTAAGTAGTAGGTTGATTAATTAAAGCAAGCAAGCAAGCATATAGAAATGGATTTTGCCAGCGCGGACAGAACAAGTAACAAGTACTCCCTCCATCTCAAATTATAAGACGTTTGACTTTTTTATCCCAAGTTTGACCACTCGTCTTATTTAAAAAATTTGTACAAACATAGTCAAATTTAAGTTATTCTTGAGGAACTTTTATTAATATACCAAACCACGATAGAAGAATTGATATTTTACACAAATTTTTGAATAAGACGAGTGGTCAAACTTGGTGTCAAAAAAGTCAAACGTCTTATAATTTGGGATGGAGGGAGTACATAATATCTTTCAGCAAAGCGACAATTCAAGAGAATTTGGAATATTCTGCAGCCAGGTAAAAAGGCCTCTGCATTCTACCACACCCTGTGGTCAACTGGACCCATTTTTTTTCCTGATTGCAGTAAGCATAGCTGCAAGTGAAAGTAGGCGCTAGCATCCTCTAACTCAGATTAACGACGAATAAAAGTCAGATTACGAATACAAAAGCTTCATCGCCCTACAAGCGGCCCAAATTTTGCAAGACTTAGCCTAATCTCCACGCCCTCACTACGGTTGACCAAACTAGTGATTAGACATCATGCAGACACGCAGAACCAAGCATCAGCAATCGATTAACCATAAACCACAAAATCCTACTACCACAACAAGGCGCACTGGAACTTCACCGAGCGCCACAAGAGCAATCCAATCGAGTAATGTAAAAGATCGACACCCAGAAACGCGGTAGGGTAAGTTCAAAAAAAAACGCGGTAGGGTTGAACAGACCACCGCATTGTGCACGAATCGTCTCCAGCGGAACCAAAAAAAAAGCCAGAAGCCAGGAAGAATACTCACCTGGGTCGCACAACTTGTAGAACTTCTCCACATCTGCGCACCACGGAAACATCCAAGCAAACGAAACCGTAAGCCACGAATCCCACATCAAAATCCAGAACGAAAAAACGACCACGGGAACAGGAAGGAGAGATACCGGTGGTGAGCGCCTTGAGAATGCCGGCGCGGCGGGCGCGGAAATCCGTGAAGACATCCTCGGGGGTGCGCGTGTTCGGGAAGATGGCGGCCGAGCCGGACCCGTCCATCGCGGCCGCTCAGCCGCACTGCAGCTGCCGGGGAGGTGCGGTGGCGGCGGCCGATGCGAGGCTAGGGTTCAGGCGGAAGAGGACGTGGAGGCGGCGTCGGAGGTGGTGGTGACTGGTGGCGGCCTGGCGGGGGCGGAGTTGCGGAGAGGATTAGAAGAAGCTCGGAACCGGGTGGGGGGATGCTGAAGGGCTTGGCTGTAAATTTATTACTTGGTGGGGGGGGGGGGGGGGGGGGGGGGGGTGGGGGGGGGGTCTGGGAACTTGCCTCTCGCAGACGCAGGCTCTACTTTCGAGTTGGGCCTTGGTTAGACGCTTCTCGGGTCCCGCACGTTAGTTAAGCCGGACTGCCACTCAAAAAAAAAAAAGTTAAGCCGGACCGTGCTACTGGGCCAGCACCTGTTAGTTTGAACTATTCAGCGGAATCAGCAGCCATCCAGCAGTGTTTTTCTCTCACAACAAACCAGCGAACAGTACTTTCAGCCACGATAAACCAGCGAAACGAACAGGCTGCAGATTCATTGTCATCGTTTACTACAGTTCGTGTTTTCGTTTCCCCTAGAAAAAGTTCATGTTTTTTCTAAAAAAAATGATACGGCTCGGCCGTCCCTCCCGAATTCCCGTCCAGACGTGGCTTATCTTCATCTACTCACCCGCATTGCCCACGTAACTTCCCATAGGAGCCTCGTGGCTCATCTTCATCCACATGCCCGTGTCGCTCGCGCTGCTCTATGTTGTGCGCCCCCGCTTGCGTTCGTATGGATTCTGCTCGCGCTGCTCGCATGCGCCGCCCCAGCTCAAGTTGCTCACCAATGCCGCCCCCCCGCCCGAGCCACGCGCCCCACCCATACTCGCGCCTCCCGTTGCGGTTGCGTTGCATCCACCTCCCGCGGCCACTGCCGAGGTCCGTGCCGATGACGAGCTCCGTACTGGCGACCTCTGCGCACTTCGTAGCATCAAGCTCCGGCTGGTGTCAAGCTCCACAACGATGAGCTCCATTTGTCCAAGCAACAAGGTGACATTGCGCTTGCACCAAAAGCGCATGTCACAAGCGTTTGTTTCAAGTGCTTCATATGTTTTCAGAAGTATGTTGCAAATGATTTCGTATGGATGTTGCAAAAGTAGATCGTTATATTGCATATGTTGCAATGGTTGTACATGTATATCATATACGTCTGTTCCTAATATTTCATTTGTTTTTTCAGACGTATGTTGCAAGTTTGTTTATCTGAATGTTGTATATGTTTTACACATACGTTACATGAGTTTTATCTGGATGTTGCAATTGCTTTCAAATGTTTTTTAGGTGTTTTTGTAAGTGTTTCAGATGTATTTTAAATGTTTCATCTGTCTTTAGACGTATGTTACAAGTGTTGTATCTGGATGTTTCAAAAGTAGAACGAGTGTTGTATCTTCCTTCTCGCTTTCTGCTGCCTCGTCTTTATATCTCCTCATCACCTTTTCTGCTGCCTTGCATTCTTCTCAGACTATGGAGGGGGCGCAACGAGGGCTGCCATAGGAGGTGCGCCGAGGGCCGGCGGATGAGACGCACGAGGGGATTGCGGCGCGGACGCGAGCGCACACTGTCTCCTTCCATTACGTGGACAGGTAGCGCTTCTGTCCCCTTTAGTTTTTTATTTACGCGGGATGCTAAGATAGTTCCGTTGGTGGACCACGACACCAACCTACGGTTCGGTTGGCTAGGGAATGGAAGATGCGTCCGGACGCGTTGCGAGCGCCGGAAGTCCAGGCACTAGTGCACCATGAAAAAAATCATGTTTTCGTAAATATTGATGATTTGACACAGATTGGTGGAAAAAGTCTATATGCCCTCAACTGTTACAAAAGTGTGATTTGCGTTTATAAATTAGAAAACTAAATTTTTATGTTTTTATAGCCTTTCAACACATCTAATTTACCTTTCTCAACAGTTTTGAGAGCCGTTTTAGTTGACATGATGCCACGTAAATTACAAGAAGGTCAATCAGACTTTCACGGTAGTTCAGGATCAATTAAGGCCCTGTTCGGCAGGCTGTTTTTTGGCTTATAAGCAGGCTGTGGCTGATTTGCTGTGAGAGAAAAACATTATTCCACGACTGATAAGCCGTGCTGATAAGCTCAGCCGAACAGGGGGTAAACTTTGTCAAAAGTTATACAACAATGGTAAAAAATATCCAAATATTTTTCTAGAATATTAATTTTTGTTTTAACTCAAAAAAATGTGAAAACTAATTAATATGTTTTTCTTAAATCATTTCAAATATTTGAATTATTTGAATCTTATATGGTCTCCTAAAATCTAAAATTGGACCAATTAGGCAAAGATGAATGAAGGATGCAGGCTATGACACATCCTTGGAAACCACAACGTGAATCACAGCGCACCCTGCTGTGCAAACTGCAAACAACATTTCCTCAACTTCAACGTCTCATTTGACCATCAAGACATGCACATGAAAATCCAAATAAAAAATATAATTCAAATTTTGATTATGCACTAGTAGGGATGAAAACGGTACGGATACTTTCTGACCGTATTCGAGACCGAATCTATGTAGAGGGGTTCAGATATGTCTGGATCCGAGTCCGGATATTCAATATCCGATACCGTATCCGTATCCGAATACTCAAATCGCATATTTATGATGTCGATATCTAATTGTATCATATCCGGCATGATTGACACTATCCGTGTAACACCCCAGGTGTTTATCACCAATTAAGTAGTGGGTTTGAGCTCAAACATGATAGATTAAGTAGAGATGACGATGGCAAGGTCAAACCTATGGAAATAAGCCCTAACCTAAACTTGGATATTGCACCCTTGCTTACATATAGGCTCATTTAAAAGATATATGTTTGGGTGTTGTTATCAAAGTATCTTCACATGTCTCACCTCAATAACTATCTATATTGATCCCTGGAAAAGTTTCATGAAGTTTGGAATCAAAAAGTCACATGAAATGATAAGTTCCATTCCTATTGGAATTTGCCCCATTAAGTTAATGGAACTATAGAACACCAACCAAACCTTGCAAACTTTCCCAAATGACTCTAGAGGGACTCTACAACAAAAGTCAAGAAGGGTTCATGTTGAGCAAATGTCAAGAAAATGCCCCGATTGGCCTAAAACCCTAGTTTCGGCTTTACCAAGTTGATACTTTGACCAAAGTGAAAGTTTGACTTCTGTACCAGTTATGAGGTTTGACCTTAAACAAAAGTTGTAGTTCATCTTGGATAGAACAAACTTTGTTTAATGGTAAAGAGCTAGTTTGGCCTCTAACCTAGTCAAATAGAGATCACAATGTGGAATCAGCTGCTGTTTTCAGCACTCAGAAAAATATTCTAAGTCCTAGAATGGGCAGCAATGAGTTGACTTGTTGGGTGATCTTTATCTCCCTAACCATGCTGAACCAGTCCAAGGACCCTTAATAGAAGTTGTAGATCAAGTTGGGTACTACAAGTTTTGTTTAAGCCTCATGGCCTAGTACAGCTTCTAACCTAGTCATATAAGGAACCAAAGTTTGAATGTTGCTGTATTTTCCAGCCCTTAAGTAATCCTATGTCCGTACATTGGCACGTCGCGTTCTCAAAATTTTGCTATGCGACTTGAGTTGTTCCAAATACAAAAGATGGAGCTTATATCTTAGAGAAGGGCATACAAGAAGATGGCACCAGTTGCATTTCATTTCGACCATCAATTTTGGATGTTGCTTGTCACTGTCAAATCGCTGACACTAGCAAGTTTGGAACTAATTATCTACTAATCCAAAGCCCTAATGTCTATGGTCCCTTAATCAAAGTTGTAGAGCATCATCAGAACTTCAAACTTTGTTAAAAGCCCAAAGTCCAAATCGGCCCATAACAGGCCCAAAATGGTGTTCTACGACGGCCACTCCAGTGCCTGCCACCTGTTCGGTGGAATGCCCCAACGGCAGCCACGCGTCCGGGACGTGGCCTCCATGCGCCCGCAGTGCTCCCCACCTCCACTGCCGCGCGTCCCTGCCCTCCAGACACCATGCCGAGCGGTCCACGGTCGCTCCTTCATTGCCCCAGAGCCCACCGTCGCTCTCAGCTTTCTCCTCCTGCTCTCGCTTGTCGTCTCGGCCGCGTCCGCCATGGCCAGGCGGAGCTCCGAGCTGTTGCCACGTCTCTCGATGCTCCACGCCACCTCGCTCTCCACGAGCACCACCATCAGCTTCGCAGTGCCATGCCAAGCTCGCAGCGCCGATTTTCTAGGCGCAACGGCCGCCGGAGTACCGTCACCGTCGGGCTGCCCGCCTCCTTGCCGCCGACGCTTGCGGCCAAGGCACCGTGGGTGGTCCCAAGCCAATCCATGACCACTAGCGAGTTCGCAAGAGACCCCTGGTGCTCCTCCGTCACTTCCCGGCTGCGGCGTGGCCTCCTCCGGCCGGAGCAGCGAGCTCCGACGAGCTCCTCTGTTGAAATCCCGACCAGGGACCTCGTGCGACAATTCGACTAAAGGGAGGGGCCTATCTGCACACTACTGATTCATATGAATAGTGACTTTGTACTGCGGGTTGATTTGGAAGAACTGCAGGGACTCCGTTGCAAAGTTATTTTTCCTTTTTCGTTTTTCTGGTTTTCTTTTCCAGAAAATTATGCCAAACTTTGAAAGTGTGTAGTAATTAGTAGAAAAATCATAAAATAGCAAATGAGGACTTTTTGGAATCCTTGTGAAATTATCTATGCAGTGGATCTATAATATGTAATGTTTTAGTTTAAAGTTTTAGTTCTAAAAATAGATCTTTGCATCTAGGTTTTCATGCTAGTTGGATCTGTTATTTTTAATAACTGTAAATATATAACTCCAAATGAAGTGCAATTTTTGTGGCATGTTACTCTTGTGATGTATGATGTCTAGTAAAAATTTCAAGATTTTAGGCTTGATATTTTAGGAGCTATAAAAATAACAAATGTTATATGCTGCTTTGCTTCTATTCTGGACAGTGCTGCATGTATGCATTGTTTGGCTCAGTTAAGTTATGAATCATGCCTTGTTGATAATAAATGAGTTGTAGTACTTTTAATAATCGTTTCAAAAAGCTAAAGATCACAATTTTTGGTTAAGTATATGTTTAGTTATAGTTGTTTAAAGTACTGTGGCAGTTTCTGCCCAAACCCAGACAGCATTGCTTTGTGTGCCATGTGTGACCTTGTTAGTGGCAGAATTAGTTCTAGATGTTTATAGAAAAGTTGTTCACAATTTGTTAAGCTTTCTAAAAAGTCTAAAACCATAATTATTGGATTTATAAAACTCAAGTTATAGCGGTTTAAAGTGGCATATCAGATTCTGTCCATATTTTAGACAGAGATGCAATTATTTAATTAATTGACCATGTTAACTGTGGAATCATCTTAAGATGATTACAAGAAAGTTGTAGGTAACTTTATAAGCTTTTCATAAAGTTGAGAATCATGTTTGTTGGAGGTCTAGAACTCCATTTATGCTTCTCTGAAGTTCCTATCAGGTTTCTGTCTATAATTGTACCACTGCTGTTGGGTTGCATGTGTGGTATTACTCGTGCAACTAGTTTCATGGTGTAAATGATGTTTACTGTGATTTTGGTAAATACAAAAGTTGTAGATAATTATCTTATATTACTTGTGTTAAATTTTCATGATCCCAGGTCTGATAGTTTAAGAGTTGCATGCTTAATAAGTCTACTGTCAAATTTTAATTACCTTCTGTGCAGACTTTAAAGATTGGCATGTTTGGTCATGATAACTTAGGAATCATGTTGAGATGATTAAAGATGAAATGTAGATAATTTCCTAAGCTTTCCAGAATGTCTTCTTGCAAGTCATTTGGATTTATGAAACTCCAGATATGATTGATTCATGAAGCTACTATTTGCAAGTCCAGAAATTGACATATTCTAGTTATAGTTGTTGCTTCACCTTGACTTGCTTTGCATGTTGCTACGTGTGATTCATGTCCTTGGTAATTAAGTTAAATACACCTGAGATCATGTGGAACTTGTGTGCCATGCTGAGTGTGCCCTCCTTGCTATCTTAGCATGTTGGTTTGTGTGATGTTATTTAAGCAAAGTGATGTGCTTAAGTGTCTTTAGTATAACCTTGTACTTGCCTTGTTTAGTATGTGATGCATCATCCATTGCATTTCCATATATTCATACACTTTCATCTTGCATCTCATTTAGGTACGCTAGATGCACCACGTGAAGGACGTGATGTGGAGCTAACCAGAAGATGGTGTTGGTGGACCTATCTCGGAGATGGAATGATCGGACAAGTGCTAGAATGAGGGAATGCTCGCCAAGCGAGTTTCATCTGACAAACTCTAACTTGAGTCGGATCACAGGCAAGCCCCGGAGCATTATAAGCCTCCTATCTTCAAAGCAATTAATTATATATATGTTATAAGTATTGTTGCATTAAGTGGTAGGAGTTGGTTGGAAACCCTTGCTGCATTATATCATTCCTTGTCCAGATATTTGAATCCTTGAATCCTACATAGACTAGGATCGAGTAGATGCTTAGCCCTGCTTTAAGCGGTAGAAGTCAGGTGATTTCCTGTCACCCGCGAGATGTAGGGATATTCATATATGGCACGGTTGGCTATATTGCTATCGTGGAATGGAACCATGTGTTAATAAAATGAAATGAGACCGGGCGGGATGACGATAGTGAAGCAACAAGGCATGGAGGTCTTGGGTGTGGATCTATCCCCGTCTGAGTCGTTTAAGGACTGATTCGTTGTACGTCCTTGAGTCATGTTGAACGCAGTCTAACACTTAGTTGGCCGGATAAGTCGTTCCGACCGTGAAGCCGAGTAATATGGTTCAGGCCGGGAATCGAATGGTAGGTTGCTTCTTGGAGGAGACAAAGGATGTGCTTGGGGACATTGGCGTGAGACCAAGGGGGGTTAGAGTCCCTATCATCTGGCAGAGTGTCGCCCTTGGGGTTGCGACATCATTCGGACCCGCGATTCCTGAATCGTACGAAAGGTGGCTTGTGCGACCCTAGCAGGGGCATGCGCGGTGAGTGTTAGAAATACCCCTCTAGCTGGATAGGAATTCGATTCGAATCGCCGTCGCTCCCGGTTAGTGAGCACTTGACTTGAGCAACGGCAACGTAGATTCCATTAAATTGAACGGATGGTTAATTGGATAACGATGGAAAGGTTGCCTCAATTTATACCTGCTATGGTTAATATTGTTTGCTCCTAATAAAGTGAGTGCTCTAGTACAGGTTCTAATATAGATGGCAGGTTAATGATAATTAACTTGATGTTTAAGCATTAATGATTACTTATCCATAATAAACTTTTATGTAAAATGTTGTCAAGCTAGCCCACTTTATATCAGCCTTGCATGATCCTTGGTGTCACTTTATTTCTGGTTTCTGACGGGTAAGTCTAGCTGAGTACCTTCTCGTACTCAGGGTTTTATCCCCACTTGTTGCAGGTTGTGCTGTATCTTGGCTACTGCAAGAGTTGGTTGGCTCCTGCCTTAGAGGCGGAGTGTGATCACGGGCATGATTCTTCTGAGTTATCTTCTCTCTAATGCTTTTGTGGAAAGTCGACCTTCGTACTGGCATGTATTTTAAATAATGGTGTTGTTAGTTTCGAATTACTTTGCTTCCGCTACTTTTGAACTTAAGTTGTAATAACTATGTTGAACTCCGATGTATATTGAATTACTTGTGAAATGGTTGTAACATGTGACTTGTTATGTTGAATCACTACGATCTTGGCTTGTATGTTGGTTGGTTTGAAATCCCTCGCGATTTCATTGGACTACCGGAGTTATATGGGCTCAAGTGCGAGAATTTGATCACTTCGGTGATTGTTTTTATACTTGTGCTCTTATAATTTGGACGGTTCTGTTACAATCCATATTTGAATCCGAATCCAGACAAAAATATGAAAACAAATGTAATATTAGTGATATCCGTTCGTATCCGATCCGTTTTCATCCCAAGACATGACACAAATAATATATTTATATGGCATTGAAATACTTCGTGTCTTCGTATTAAGAATAGCAGAGCAAATATTTGAGATATTTCGGTTAATTTGGGTAGTTCGGGTACCGGGAAACATTACCCAAATTAACCAAACTAATTTCGGGTTTTTACAATCACTATCCGAAATTATGATCGGGTATTTCGGGTTCAGATACTTCGGATCTAGGTTCAGGAATTGGGTATCGGGTATTTTGCCCACCCTTATCCGTCGTCCTCAACCCGATGGACAACACGAGCGCGCCCACATGAAAGATTTAGTCGTACCTGTGGAATGGTGACACCACGAGCATAGTGTGAGCTTTCAGGCCCCTCAGGTAAGTGGTTAATGATAACTTTGCTTTTTTATGACCAAACGTGTGTGTCTGGATTAACGGGTCTTATGTTGGGCCATAAACATGAACAAGAAGTGTCCTCAAATCACGATGATAAAAGGAATTGAGAATAACTTGGTATGTGTGGCTAACGTATGGTTTGGGGGATCAAGTTTAACGTTATGCCACAATGCATAAGGATAACTTGATATGCGTGGCTAATGTATGGTTTGGAGAATCAAATGTAATGTTATGCCACAATGCATGAAAATGGAAATATCCCTAATAATTTATGGCAAGACGACCAAGAACTCAAGATTGAAGAGGAAGAACAATCAAGAGTAAAGCAAAGCTATCTATGACTTAAGATTAAGGGCAAGGATCACGGATGAGCAGAGGCGGAGCCACCACTAGGGCGAGCTAGGGCGGCCGCCCTAGGCCCCTGTGGCCGAGCACCCCTTCCCCCACCCCGGAGCTGACGTGGAGCTGCCGTCTCGAGAGGTCACGACGCGCGAGGCCGAGCAGCCGAGGAGCTGAGGTTGAAGACGGCGGTGGCACTACTTCTGTTCGAGTGGAGATGGGGATTAGGGCATCATGGGCCTGGCACCTTGGCCTCCTGAGACTGGACAGGGCCCAACAGACACCCAGCATCCCAGTCTAGGCCAGGTGGCCTTAGGGCAGGCAGCACCGCTCTACTTGCCCGCTCCACGACTATGTGGTTCCGGCTCCCGCGACGAACGCGAAGACAACCATCACGCCATTGCAGCTTGCAAGCTCGCACTTGCCTGGCCGCGCTCGCCATTCTTGGATCTCGTCTGGCCACCGCCAAGGACCGCGGCTCCCCCGCCTCCCCTCGACGCCCGGTAGCCCGGCCTCGCCGCCCCGGAGCCCAGCCCCTATCTCTAGGCCTCCAGCTGACTGCAGACTAGCTCCTTCCCTGTGTTGTGTTCAAACAGCGGCATTGCCTCGATTTTTATTGGTTTTCTACAAATTTTGTTCTTAAAATGCATGTTGTCGTTGGTTATCCAAAATTTTATAGTATAAATTCGCCGTAGGTCATTTGTTGAGCTAGATTCGCCACTGCGGATAAGTAAGTGTTGCAAGTGAGGACTCAAGATTGAAGACCTTTTCTGAGTTAGGTATTGTGAAGAAGGGAATTTGAGTGTGCAAATCTCGACCAAAATTTCAATATGCATGGCGGTGTAAACTTGATGAACAAATGGTCTAGAGGAATCCAGCGAAACAAATTTCGCCATAATCGGAGTACACATGGAGAAGTTAAAAGGAGGAAAAATGCAAACATCAAACAATCTGGTAACGAACTAATCGGACAAAATGTAAATGTGTCCGGTGAGTGCTTTTTGTGTAAGGGGCATCGTTGAAGAGAACACAGCGGTCGGTCCGACCAAATGGAGTTGTGATCACCGAAAATTGCCAGAGGTGTGTTGACTGCTGAAGGTTGATTGTGCAAATGTGTGCATCTGGGTGGCGTACTTGGTGTTCACCGGGCAAACATTGGACAAGTGACATCAGCTAGCTGTTGGAAGTGTCAGAAGTAGCCATGGGAGGTGTACTCTGTAAATGCACGCACCGGACTGTCCTATGGACACAACGACTATGGCAAGGCGGCTTGAACCATTGGCACGACGAACATGGTAGATCACCCCGCGCGGTGTCGCCGGCCCAGCAGTGCGTTGGCCACCATGTTTACCTGGCCAATAATGCGAGGTAGCACGATGGGGCGACACGACTTCACTGGTGGCATGTTTGATTCGCTCCGTTAAACTTTGACAGGTGTTGACCATGAGGTTTATCATAGGGTGTTTGATACTAATCTATACCTCTAATCTAATAATAAAGAGGCAAAATTTCAGGCTTTTTTTTCGTCCATCCATTTGTATGGTATGTCTCCCTCTAACTACCGGACGATAAAAAGTTTCTTCCGTCCGGACTTATATATATAATCTCTACTTATACGAGTTAGAAATAGCTCTTATCTAGCACGATATGGAATCTGATTCCAAAACGTATTGGGTCGTGTATGTAAACCAGACTCATAAGACGTGCTTATTTTCTATTTCTATTTTTTATCCCACGATGCAACAGCTTCATCTGTTCCGTACCTGAGTAGAATCAGGATGTTTATTCCAATTTTTTTAATATGTTATTTGGTAGTATTGACTCGATTTCCACTCAGGATACGTCATATTAAGCTGTTCCTATTCATTTTCGTCCAAGAGCTTTTTTTATTCTTCATTACAAACTCGAGTTCGAATTTGTCATGACTTTTCTATTATAGATTCAGCAATTGGTAAATCATGCTTGGGTTAGAACAAAGAAGCCTTCCATGATCGCGCCGATCTTGATCTCTCTCCCAGTTCCAACTTTCAAGTCAGTACATCCGTATTTGGATTATAATTCCAATGGTATGCAAGTATGTACATGTACCTACATCGACACCTTGTAAGTATCTGCACTGGATCCGTAGAGCACGTGTACGTACATGCAAAGACAGGACCGGACTACTATACATCATACAGGAGCCGACAAACACCATCACACCATCATCGGTTGTGCCATAGCGATGCCGGTCGGGGCTCTGCCACACCGATTGAAGAAACGTACAACTCCGAGACGGGCTACGAGCCTACGACAAACTCCCGATACAAGGTTGCATTTTTGTACTTGGAAACGAAAACTCTGATCAATGTTGTGTTCGCTATTTATACTACTCCTATATAGGAGTAGATTGCGTGCGTGATTGCCATGAATTGGATCGACCCATCGACAACCACACATCTGTCCACCAGCGACATGGCAGCGAGCGGAGAAATCAAGGCGAGCACCAACATGTGGGCCATCCTCGCCGATGAGGAACCCGGTGACAGCGAGGCTGCCAAGCGAGAGACTCGAGAGGGAGGCTAAGAGATTTTTCAAAAAAAAAGGAGGCTAAGAGCAGGGAAGCCGCGGAAGACCGGCATCAGCAGGCGGCGGCGGACGCGCAGAGCAGCGACGCCGCGACGTACAGTCACAAGGTGCGAAACGAGCACAACAGGAAGTAAGGCGAAGAAGTTGCAGCCGATAGCGGGGGCCAATGGCGAGGCTAACATAGCCATCATCGTTATCGAGGAGCGGCAGAAGAAGAGGATGCCACCGGCACCGGCAGCAATAGGGAAACAAGCGGACATGAAGGCCACGGACGGCGGCAGTGATGACGGCCGATGGGTCTGACAGCTTGGAGGAGAGTAGCAGTTGTTGTCGAGTGGTGGTCCACAGGCTGCTGCATGCGGCCATGGTGGCGGTACTCATCGCCTTCTAGGTCCATGCTGCTGCAGCCGCTCACATCACAATATGGACATAGCTGCTAGCACGGTGTTGTCACATCTCCTCCCTACCTCGGATGTCATGAAAGAAGAGTAGAGGATTTATGACTAAGGGGAGGACCGGATGACCGAGGCGGATGTTGTGGGTAAATGGAATTCCTCCTCTTTTTATTAGTTTTTTTTCCTTTTCCGTTAGTTTTGCTAGGGCCACGTCATTGAATAGGATGTACCTCAGATCGCATGTCCTATGTTTCAGCCTGCGTTCTAATGAACATTCAGAAGCAAAGATATTTTGCTGCATGAATTTGTTTATAATATATAAATAATTGACCAAACTTAAAAAATATCATGTAGTCTAATTCTATGTTGGACCATTTGCTTGACGTGTTTAACCACATCGTGGACAAGGGCTGCTGGGACAAGTGACTTCATAGGTTAACTCAACGAGCATGGAGTCTATCACAATTTTGGAACATATTATTTGTAGAGTTGTGCTATTTTTTTTATGAATGTGAGACATACTTATTTTATATAAATATACTATATTTTTTCTCCGTTGCAACGCACTGGCATTTTTGCTAGTTAATAATAAAGAGGCAAAATTTCAGGCTCTTTTTTTCGTCCATCCATTTGTTTGGTCCGTCTCTCATCTAACTACCGATAGTCGAAGGTTTCTTCCATCTAGACTTATATGACCCTAGATAGTTAGGCCAAATAAATCTCTCCGACTCTAAATAAACTGAATAGGAATAGGAATCCTAATTCAAGTAGAAAATGACAAAACCACATACCATAGCAAATACATCTTCTAGATCTAGAAATCAAGGCAAACAAGGAAAGGAGAATTCTGTAGAAACTCTAGCTCAAATAAAAAAAAGAATCACGAATCGAATCAAAGAAGGAGCGCAAGATTTTTCTTTGGATTTGTCTGTATTTTTTCTATGTAATAAGAAATCGTTCAAGAAAATTATTTGTATAGGTCTGAGTTGAAACAGATTTTCTAATATGAAGCCAAATTTAGTATTTTTTTAAATCTATCCATAATAATAAAGAGATAAAATTTCTTACATGTCTAAATTTTCGTCCAACCTAATAATCCTAAAGTGGGTCGGATTTGGCAATCATGTTTTTTTTTTTTTTGCGTGGAAGACGTTTCCATCCGAGTGTTCCTTTCCGGTTCTTTTTGTTTCTTTCCGTTTTTCTCCGGCTTCGGCAACCAGGGCTGCGCAAGAAGCTCAGCAACTCGATGGATCGGCAATATCTCCATGGTGCACGTAAGTAAATAGATTGCCAGATCCAATCGTGCACACATATGGATTTGATCTTCATCATGCTACTAAATCGAAATATTATACTTGAATCGTGAGTCCACATGCAGCAAGATATGACAGACGTTTTTTTGATTGAGATGACTGTACGAGCGAGGAAACGAGTTTATCTCATTAGCCAAAATTTCATCCTATTCTTATATCGTTTTTTTCTAACTTGCTATGTGAATGTCAAATTTAGATATGTACATCAATCCTAATCCTATACTAATCTTAATAGTTCCTCCGATCCTATAAACAACCTGAATAGGATTCCTAATTCTATACCAGCCCAGGCAGGATACCGTCTTTTTTTTCTCCATATGTATAGGGCGCAGCAACAAACGGAATCGGTGCACAGTACAAGCTGTTTTTCGTCGCCGTCCCGACGCTTTGTCCCCAAATCAGTCACATCACCAAGGTAAAGGCTCAGCCGTCATTGATCTTCTTCTTCCGTCCACATCACCGACGAGAAGTCGAAGCCGAGCATCACATGCACGCTGGAGAAAGATGAAGAAAACGCTTGCCGCCGGCAGCGCAAGGAACGACGCCAAAGCTAAGTGCTCCGATCCTTTGAACAAAACCACAAACATAGAACGACGTCAGCCTTTGCATCCTCGGCGGCTCGGCTCGAAACCGCGCAGACACCCACTCACCAATCGCATGCTAGCACTGCTCGATGCTCTACATCGGCTAGAACACCCCTATCCGAATCGTTGCCTGTCCATACCCGTCCGTCTTCAATCCATGAGGGGTCCGGAAAGAACAACACCAGCTGCAGATCTAAAGCTGGACGGTCTCAAGTTGGTAGTAGATTTGTAGCTCGAGTGCTCGGCTGCCGTCATGTTCTCATGGTGAGATTTTAGACGGGAGAGTTGGAACGAGTACAGCCGCATATGTGCTAGATTGACGGGCGCAATGATGGCTGGCCTTTTGTTTCCTAGCTCGGTGGAGAAGGGGAAGTGAGTCATGACCTTCTGCGTCTACTTGCAAACACAAAGGAGGCAAAGGTGGAAAAAGGAAGAAAGCAATTTCAACTTTGATATTTAAGTCTTAGAGGTACGTAAGAGTCTCTACACGAAAAGAGGGAAATATGATTAATTTTTACATTCTATTCCTAACTATATTATATTATAATTAAGTAGCTAGAGATATATTATGTGCTTCATTCCATTGCAACACATGAATACACCCGTTGCAACGCACGGGCACATTTGTTAGTAATACACTAATTAGGCTTAATAGATTCATTTCATAAATTAATCTCAATTTGTGCAATTAGTTTCGTAATTAGTCTAGGTTTAACACTCCATGCACGTGTCCCGACAGTTGCAGTTAGGGATGAAAACGGATCGGATACGGACGGATATCACTGATATCACATTTGTTTTCGTATTTTTGTCCGGATTCAGATTTGAATACGGATAGTATCAACCATGTCGGATAGGATACATTTGGATATCGACATCATAAATATGCGATTTGGACATTTGGATACGGATACAGTATCGGATGTCGAATATCCGGACTCAGATACGGACAGATCTAAACCCCTCTAAACGGATTCGGTCTCGAATACGGTCGGAAAATATACATATCATTTTCATCCCTGGTTGCAGTCAAGTGAGCGGGCAACCTTCACGGTGACCTGATTGTTCCATTAGTGCACGCGATGATGCAGTGGTTAATGGAGTTGAGCATGGCAAAGAGTAACTAGACCTTACAAGAGTTTCGTTCTCGATTGAGCACGGCAGAGTAGGTAGACCTTACCAGAGTTCTCGTTCTTGAAAATTGATATTTCTTTTCCCATTACAATACTCGTTTGGTACAGCTTCAGCTTCAATCAAAATAGCTTTAGTTGTAATATCTCCGATGATGCAGTTTAGTTTGACTTTAATGTTTGGTAAAATAGCTTCTTATAAGCAAACTGATCATAGATCAGTTGGTTAGGTTCTCCGTGCCCGAACCTATTTATTCGGGTCCAAGTCATCGACTTAGTACGGGTGCTCGTATTTTTCTAGATTTATTTTAGAATTTAATGACGATATACTTTCAGTGGTAGGATAACGAGGCGTCTGTGGTGACTTCGTGATTCTTGAGATTTACCGGCTCAGTCCTTCGGAAGTGACAGGAGTAGAGTTTCCTAATGTGTGTGCATGTTGTGGTGTATACATGGTACTGTATAATAATTCTTAAAAAATAGCTTCATTTAAAAATGGTAAAATGTCCAAATATTCTTTAATTTTTTCCTTTACCCCTTTGTTTTTATTTTCTTAAATTCTCTTTATTCGTTTCTCTCTCCATCTTATCTCCACACCCCACCGGACACTGCACGCTCGCAAGCACGAGGAAAAGCTGCTTGGTCCTCCGTCCCGAACTCCCGATGGATGCGCACGCACCTCTGCGGCAGCATCGCCTATTCGCCTGCCCCAGCCTTACCGGCGCAGCCGGCTCCTCACCCGCGTTGTCGTCGTCGCACAGACTCGTCTGCCTCAGTCTCCGACGCGCCGCCGTCTCGTCGGGCTGCGCCGCTGATGCTCGGCCTCAGCTTCGCCCCCGCCGTCGTCTTCGCGCCCCGCGCTTCGTGCTTCTGGCCTCAGCATCTTCTCGCGCCAATATGCACCCGGGATGGGCCCACAGGAGCACCTTGAACCTTCTTTTTTTCAGCTCTCTTCCTCCCCATGGTTTCTTTCTTGATCAGTTCGTTAGAGCTCTGTCTTGGTCGATTCATCCTTGCCTGCTCTCCTTTCTTCTTCTGCTATAGGGCTGCAACTTTAATACTTTATCGTGTCGTACCTGGACAGCTATGGAGAGGTGGGCGACCATGAGGCTGACGTTTGTACGAGTCCTCGGTTGGTATTCTTTACACAGTTGTTCCACTTTTGCTACGACAAAAGCGTTTTGGTCACGGATCAAATCCGAAAAGTGAGTGGTTTGTTAGTTAGGAGGAGGTCAGAGGCTGTGTTTGTTTCCTTTTTTTTTGCAAAAGTTTAGCCTTATTACATCGAATCTTTGATACCAATTAGGAGCATTAAACATAGACTAATTACAAAACTAATTACATAGTTTGAGACTAATTTGCGAGACGAATCTATTAAATTTAACTAGTCCATGATTTGACAATGTAGTGCTACAGTGAACATTTACTAATTATGGATTAATTAGGATTAATAGATTCGCCTCGCTGATTAGTCTACTCATGTGCAATTAGTTTTATAATTAGCTTATGTTTAGTCCTCCTAATTAGCATCTGAATGTTTAATGTGATTCGACTAAACTTTAGGCCTTGGATCTAGACATAAAAATGGAATAAAAAATATGGTAGAAATTTTATCTCTTTATTATTTAAAAAAGTATACATATAGATATAGATAGATATAAATATATCAGCTATACATACATATACACGATATCAAATTATATATACATCATATGTCATAAACAGGCATATCCAATGTGTGTGCGCTGTGCAATGTACGTGCTTGTTGAACCGACCGAACGGAGACGTGTATGATTAGAGTTCAGAGGTCCACATGTATTCTTAAACCTAGATATAGATATAGGTTGTAGATCTAGCTTGCGTTCCAGGGTACGAGTGGGTTGATTTGTGTGCGTGTGTGTGGTGTGTGTTAGAGCGGGAGTTCAAATGCTTGTTCGAAGGTTGAAGCAATAAAAAAAAAGTTCAGAGGTCGAAGCTGTGGCTGTTGAAATGGAAGACCGCGCCGCTCCTGCTCTTCTCCGCCCCGCCGCCGCGGCGGAGGTTCCGCGCTCTGCACTCCCTCGCCACGCTCGTCTGCAGCCCCTGCGGTCCGCACACCAGCACACCCACGTCCGCCGCGTCCCCGGCGCGTTCCGCGAACGCCGCGAACTCCGCTGAAATCAGTCCACAAACAACTCGATCGCTCATTAGTTTGCTCGGCACACTGGACTGGCTCGGCTCGATCGTTGCATACAGTGATCAGCTCCAAAGTTCAGGGCTGCGTGCTGCATGTGTCAACAGTCAGTTACCTTCGAAGTTCGGCCGGCACCCGTACCGGGTCGTCCGCAGGGCGGCAAGGCTGACGCTGGGAACAGCGTCGTCGTCACCACCACCTGCCGCAGCCGCGGGGCCTGTCTGCTCGGCGCGCGGTGACTGGGAAGCGGCGGCGGCGGCGGCGTCCCACTTGTCGCCCTCCAACCTCTGCTTCTCCGACAGATGCCACAGGAGAACCACGAGCCCGCCGGGTAGGGCGACGCCGGCAACCATGCACAGCATGAACAGGAGGCCCCGGTACCACCACGCCATCATGTTGTGCGGCTTCACGTAGTACACGTGCACAAGGGTGTACGCCAGGATGAAGCCGAGCGTGGACGCCACGAAGTACGCGGCAGCCCAGAAGTTGTCCCCGGTGCCGACCAGCCCGGACATGGTCGAACCGTTCTTGACGAACATGCCAGGGACTTTCTGGTCGTCCACGACAATGCCATCCTCCTACAGTTCCAAGTGTGGAACAGTGAGCTACTACTTCTGCGGTTGTGTTATTGTGTATGAAAAGGGAGAAGAAGATTCTTTAAGAGCTGTTAACTGATGGCTTTGTTCTTACCAATGGAGGAAGGGATTCTTGAGTCACGAAGGCCTGGATGTCCAGTTGCAACTTGTCCGACACAGATGAACTGATGGTCTGAGCATCAACAGCGGACAGGAGAGAAAGCTCCTTGGACTTCTTAACTGACCAAAGGACCAGCACGTTCTTGGGCATGCATTGCTTGCCCTCCTCGATTCTGTGGATTATGTCGCTCAAGATCGCCAAGAACGGCGATATTCCAATGCCTCCTGCCACCAAGATGAGATTCTCGTACCTGAACACGTATGGCACAAGTCATGAACTTAAAATTTATCCAGTGGCATCAACTAGTAGCTAGGGAGTATTCGGATCAAGTGAAAACTCACATCAGGTGGTAGGGTGATTCATGCCCATACGGGCCTTCCACGCAGGCTGTCATGCGTCCGCATTGCAACTCAGAGTCACCCCTGTTCTTATCCTGGACATCGGTGATGATGCTCCTCAGTTTTTCAGTCCATGTACCGAGTACTTTTATGAGTACCGACATGTGGTATTTCCCATCCATGGGACTTGACGATACACTGAACGGATGCCACTGCAAGAACGATAGCTCGCGCACTTGAATGAAGATGAAACTCAAAGCATTGTAGCGGAGGCCTGTAGAACACAAGAGGCAACTGTTCACCGCGACAACAGAAATGGAACAGTGATTAATACAAAGCAAGAGAATTGGCTCTTTACCTGGTGGTTTTGAGAATACTAGCTCCACTGTCCCACATGGGCGGCAGGCGGCTGAAATGATGTCAACTTTGGCCCTTGACTGCCAGAACCTTAAAAAGCGGTCAAGCATGAAGAGGAACACAGCCCCGGCCGAAATACTGAAGATGAAGTCGCCGACATGGAACGCCAAGAACACGATGAAGATGACATAGAGCTGGTGGGTGTAGAAGAAGAGCTCAAAGAACCTCTTCCTCACCGGGTGAAGTGACGTCACCCACATAAGTAGGCCGGCTGCCAAGCTGATCACACCAGGCAGGTTTGCTACTCCAATTTCCCTCCATTCTCTCATCTATGGAAAAACAAACGCCAACATGGCTTGTTACTAGTGTTCTGAGATGCATGACACGTGTGGCAACAAATTACTATATGCCGTCAGCCATCTTTGATCACGGATCGAGAACAATCTAATTCAGTGTTTATCCTTCAAAATATTTTCCATTGTGTGATTTAGTAGACAGTGTTTAATTTTCTTAATTGTCGCAAATCATTAACCCTGAATGGGTCTAAATCACTTAGCACTTACTTCTTCACGGAGGCGCCCTTCCATGGACCATGAGATCACATAGCACAAGCCATGCAATGTAAAGAGAGCCATAGTGAGATGCCCCAACCAGACGTGGTATCTGGTAGCATGCTCAAATGGAATATCGATAAGCCGGAGGAGAACTGAGCCTCTCGCGACTGGCAGGAAGAGGAAGAGCATGCAGAACAACCCAACTGCTCCTAAACGGGCGCCAATGACATCCAGGATCAATTCACTGCAAGGAAAAATTTATAGTACCTTAGAACTTTATTGCTCAGCTATCAAACTAATTCATGGTACTGACTAAAATCCGTTGTTTAATTTTCAACAGTGGTATGAGTAATTAAGACAAGTATACAAGTTCTGCGGTGATTGCCTATGAGGCTAAATCTACAGTACTGCAGACAAGAAGAATTTGATTGTGTACGAATCATTACAAGGTAGATTAGACAGAAGTATTGTAATATAAATAACTTCATACAGAGGATCGTTACATCGATGAACTATTTGTGCATGTTTTCCACAACTTAAGCAGCAACACTAACACTGCAGTAGATATATAATCATCTACATAAAGATTTTCCTTTGAACAGCCTAGTAGTTTACTGGCGTGTATACCACTGTTATATTATTCTAAATAAGACGAGAAACACTGCTGAATTTGCAGGCTTTAAATCTGTTTTTTATATATTATAAAGAAGAAAGAAAAGTGGGTTTCAGTCAAACAGTCCATCATTATGGAACATACCTCTCAGTCATTGATGGAAGGTCAAATTTTGAGACAAGGCTCACGCTCTCCACGGCATAATAGGTCATTGAGTAGACAACAAAAGTTATAAACAGGACAATTCCGATGAACTCAACTGCAGAGACAACTCCAAAGGGGCCGTCTACGAGAACAGGGAAAGTCCAGAGCCTGAAACTCAGTGACCGCAGCTTCTTTTTTCTGGCACACAAGTAAAAGTAGAGATGAATAATGGACATGAAAAAGAAGCAGGAGCAGGCAACTATTAAATAAATCTATGTAAACATTATGCAAGGCTCTGCTCTGAAATCAAAATGTTCAGATTATCCTGAACTTTCAATGTTCGAATCTGAACCTATCGTGCTGTGCTGGTTCTGTAGCTAATTAAGAACAACTATGTAATTGAAATAGCACCTAAATAATTGGACTAACATGCCTGTCTTGTTCAAGTTACCAAAAGAGTATTATAGTTATAAAATAGTCAACATCTGTGACTCTGAATTCTGTTAAATTACTAAACTACCCAGTTCCCACAATTCAGGAAGTAGTATTCTAAATTCTGAAAACTAGTAGTAGAAGACAAGGGGGGGGGGGGGGGGGGGGGGGGGGGGGGGGGGGGGGGGGGAAGGGGGGGAGGGGAAACTTACTCCACCACATGCTCACTCTGGAAGAAGGAGATGTACACATATGCCAGAAGCGCAATGATCAGAATGGGCGCGCTGAAGGTCAGGAAAATACCCCCTGCAAGAATTTAGGAACAAGAGGAAAAGGGGAAAAACCCCAGTCACTTACTCTAACCTGCTTTAATTTCAGAAAGAGAAGAGCACAATTTCTCGTCGAGACCGTACCAGCCATGCCGAACATGGACTCCCTGGTGAGCCCGACCCACTTCTTGAACACTGCCTGCACGGGCTTGGTCGGGTACAGGAAGATCCCCGCGGCCCAGGTGAGGAACACCGCCCACATCAGGAACTTGAGCACGGTCCTAGCCAGCGACGGCAGCGCGGCGGCCGCCGGCGCCGAGGACGAGCCCTTGGCACCGGCGGCATTGCCGACGCCGCCGGTCTGTCGTTGCTGCAGGAGCGGCTCCCGCTCGTGGGCCATGGCCAGGAGAAGGGAAAGCGGACGCGCGAGAGAGAATCTAGGGGGAAAGCCCGCGCACTACCCGTGGGGCTAGGCCCTGCCTCCTTTATACGGCTATTAGGTATAGGTGCTCGTCTCCGACGGCGATGGGCGGGCGAGGCGCGCCGTGGCGCGCAGCGGCGCAGGGTATGCATGGTCAGGTCAGGTGGTTGCGTCGCTGCTGAGCTGAGTGGCGCAGTGCCAGAGCCACACAACCAACGTGTGCTTCGGAAGGCCCCATCCTTGTGCGACCAGGTATCACTATCAACCAGCGCGTTGCCGGCAAATAAACAAACAAGGTCGTGTTTACATCCCCCGATTCGGCACAAGATGTACTGTACCGATTTACTGCAGCTTTTTATTTTTATTTGTTAATAATTGTCCAAACATTGATTAATTAGGCTTAAAATATTCGCCTCACAAAGTACAATAAAACTGTACAATTAGTTTTTAATTTCATCTACATTTAGTACTCTGTATATGTGCCAATATTTTGATATGATGAGAAATCTTCTTTTTTATAGTGGAATTTAGGGGTGAATTTAAGTATCTAAACAAGACCCAAATAATCAAACTACGCCCCGTTTCCTTAGCTTCCTCGCAGCATGAGCTGTAAAAAAAATGTTCATAAAGTAGTGCCTTAGAATAAAAAAGATGTTTTTTAAAGAAAATTGTAGTCCTTAAGTGCAGAGTTAGCAAATATTTTGAAATTAGAAAATATTGATAGCACATAACCTATAGCAAAATAAAAATTGATAATGATACGTCGGGACGGACCGACCCACCCGTGCCGCTCACCTGCACTGCGTGCCGCGCGCCTAAACCCGGGTCGCTTGCCCACGTCGCGCGCCGGCACCCCACTCCGCCTCGCTCCCTCCCTCCCATCGCACGCGCAGCCTGCTCCCACCTGTCGCGTGCGCCGTCTGCCCGGCTGAGCCAAGGCTGGTGCTAGTGGTACTGAAGATGGTGGTGCTCGTGCGCTACCGCTGGTGCTGATGGCGCTCGCGCGTTGCCGCTCGCCACCAGCTCCCACCCCGACACCTGATATCGACCGGCCCCGGCCTTCCCTATGATGCAAAACGCATGTTCGAAGTGTTTCAAATGTTTCGGATGTATGTTTCAGATATTTATAAGGATGTTGCAATGGTAGTTTTAGGATGTTGCACATGTTGTGTTTCAAATGTTTCGGATGTATGTTTCAGATATTTTATAAGGATGTTGCAATGGTAGTTTTAGGATGTTGCACATGTTGCAACGGTCATACACATATGTTGCACGAGTTTTTTCAAAATGCTTTATTTGTTTCAGATGCATGTTGCAAGTGTTTTATCTGGATGTTGCATATGTTGAATGGCTATGTTGCAAATGTATGTTCTAAATATTTCATTTGTTTCAGATGTATGTTGCAATTGTTTCATCTAAGTGTTGCAAAAATAAATCTAGATGTAGGGTTGTTGAGCAAGGAAGAGAGAGCTAGCGCTGGAGCCATGGCAGCGTCAATGCGGGGAGGAGGCGTAGGCTGCGTAGCGCCGGTGTGGAAGAGGCGAGAGTCATCCGAGCGGCGTGTAAGAGTTGGGTGCGAAGCGGTGTGGAAGAGACGGGAGGCGCCGATGTGGGAGAGACGGGCCGAGACATCGGGCGACGAGGGCAACAGAGCGGAAGGGAGTGGTCCGAACGCGGGCGCGGGAAGTGGAGCTGGCACGGGCGACACGCGAATCCGAGAGACCAAGACGGAGCAGGCACGGCATCCAGACACGCGTAACCGTCCCCGCGTCCGGACGCTAGTCCGAATAAAAATAGGAGTATCCTGTAGAAGACTCTACATAAGGTTAAAGTTTCAGTAGTTTCATAAAATCATATCTAATAATGTAGGGATTTATGACCAAACGACGAATGCCATAAAAAAATACTTTTGAACTCTAGGTATACATAAAGGAAAATTCTCTTTTTTGTTTTTTTATAATGGGTGCCTTACTCATTTGCTGATATTTCATCAGCAACAATAACACTTACATGGTGGATTTTTTTTATTTTTAACCGTTTTTTAATAATATTTCAAAAAACAACCGTGAAATTTTGTTTTTTTTTAAAACTAACCGTTTTGGCGGCGCCGTCAACCATGGCGCCACATTTCTACACTGTGGCGCCACAGAGTGCTGACGTGGCAGCCGAGGCACGGGAGTCGGGATGACGTGACAGGGTCTGTGGCGCCACCATTCATGGCACCACACTGTGGCGCCGTGGATCATGGCGCCACAAGCTGAATTAGGCCCGCCCGGTCTAACTTCTTCCTCCTCCTCTTCTTTGTCATCCCCGAGCTCCTTCCGCTGCCGCCGCATTCGCCGCCACCGCCGCCCTTCGCGTCCCTTGGCGACTTAGGCCGGCCCCTCCTCCTCCCCTCGCGCCGCCCCCTCCTCCGCCCACCGCCGCGCTGCAAAGGAACAGGGAGGGCGCGCGTCAGGGGGCTCCATCTCGGGCCTTGAGAGGGGGTGGGGCAGTGCAGCCCTAGCCGGGTCACCCGGCTCCTCACGCCGCCGGTTGGCACCTCGTCAAGGGCACAAAATCGCCAAGTTCTTAAAGGTAAATCCCTAAATTGCACATGCTAAGTTAGTATAGTTGTAAATTAGTTGGTAAATCATAGTTGCAAATTAATTTGTATAGTAAATAAGTTAGTTTAGTAAATAAGTTAGTATAGTAAATTATAGGTTAGTATAGTTAGTATAGTTAGTATAGGTTAGTGGAGGGTAACTAAAGTGGTCCAGCCCCACATATGCAGGAGTAATTCGTCGAAGGATTATCATCCGCAGCTCACTGCGCGCTACCTTGCCCGCCGTATATTGGGTCTCGTTGATGTAGACAACAATGTTTCGGTGACTATGCTACAACAGAACACATTCACATTTACCAAGTATGAAGTCAAGTACGGAAAGGCTTGGCATGCCAAGCAAATTGCCCTTGCCATCCGTTGGGGTAGCTGGGAGGAAGCATACAACAGGGTTCCTCGTATATTGTGTGCAATTAGGTACTACAACCCTGGTATGAGATGGTTTATAGACACAGGAGGGATGTATCTGTAGAGCGTTAAGTGACAAGTTCTATTCCATGTGTTCTGGTTTTTCGCTCAGACGCAACATGCATTCTAGTACTATCGGCCAACGATTCTTGTTGCTGGCCTAATTCAGCTTGTGGCGCCATGATCCACGGCGCCACAGTGTGGCGCCATGAATGATGGCGCCACAGACCCTACCACGTCATCCCGACTCCCGTGCCTCGGCCGCCACGTCAGCGCTCTGTGGCGCCGCCATGTATGGCGCCACATGTAGAAATGTGGCGCCATGGTTGACGGCGCCGCCAAAACGGTTAGTTTTAAAAAAACAAAATTTCACGGTTGTTTTTAACATATTATTAAAAAACGGTTAAAAATAAAAAAAAATTCCCACATGGTCTGGTATTTATCGATCATGCTCATTGGCACTGAATGTTTTTTTTGAACTCACTGAATGTTATTTTTAAATGCTCATTAATGCCAATACTATATTGATGGAAAGAAATTACATGTGAATACTATATTTTTAAACTGAGTTAGGGGTTACTTCATATATAGTTTTTTTTTACTTCTTCCGTCTCAAAATAACTGTAGACCATGGTAAATGACATAATACATATTGCCATCGAAGGCCAGCGTCTTCGCCTGAGGAAGGGAAATGTGTGCTTGATTTTTTTTCTTTTTTCTTTTTTAACCAGTGCAGCGCCTTGTGCTAGATACTTGGGAGGCTTTCGTGTTCTTTAGGAATGGGCCCCACATGATCTGATGGCCTACCTATTTAGGGAAAAAATCGGTGGATATGGCCTTGTTTAGATGCAAAAAATTTTTGACGAAAATATCACATCGGATGTTCCGTGTGATGTTGGAAGGGGTTTTCGGATACTAATAAAAAACTAATTACATAGCTTGTCTGCAAACAACGAGACGAATTTATTAAGCCTAATTAATCTGTCATTAGCACATTTGTTACTGTAGCACTTTAGTGTCAAATCACGGACTAATTAGGCTCAAAACGTTCGTCTCGCGATTTCCAACCAAACTGTGCAATTTTTTTTTACCTACACACATGTGCCACAAGATTCGATGTGATAGTTTTAGATGAAAAGTTATTAAATCTAAACAAGGCCATAGTATCCACCCAAACTCCATTCATACCGACGGAGGACACGTAGATAGCCTGCCATATCCTACATTCACCTGGTAAAGTGTAACACCTTTGGTGTTATGAACTCACTTAGCACCCGGATTAGGATCTAAGAAATATTTGTAACGAGCTTCTTGGTTTTTTAAACTTAAATTGCACATGAAAGACAACGTGTGTATAGTGTTTAAATAAGGTTTGAAGTATCGGTTTAGTAGTTAAAAAGGCAACTTTAGTTCTAGAAGATAATTATTGTTAGCTAGTGCTGTTGGAAGTTCAAAATATCAAAATGAAGTTCAAGCCAACCTCAACTTTAATTTCCAAGTCGGAAGGAGCATTTGACAATGCGTTTTTGACGTTTAAATTCAGGCAGAAACACTTAAACGTTGGCTTATGTTTTTACGCATTTGATCACTTCGTCGTATGCGCTGGAGCGTAGTATAGGGGCAGTGTGTTGGATGTCATGTTGCTCGTCTTAAAAATTGTTCTAACCTCACCGCGACGCCTTTTGAACCTGGTCCTGGCTCTGTCCGTGAACCGGCGTTTCCGTGTCGAGCTCACCTTGGCGTTTGCGTATCTGTCTCCCTAGCTGCCCTTTGATCGTAGCAAGTGTCTCGATAGGAACCTGGTAGTGTTAGCTTCTGACCAGAGTAATTGATCGCAGCCCCGTCGTGACTGTTGGCAACCGTTGCTTCGCTTTAAATCCCGTGCATGCCACCGTTTCCGTTGTTCGACCGGAGCCTGCAGTCACCACGCGAGCACGTGCCGTTCCTGGCCGTGGACGTGCCTGTGGCCAGTCTTGCTGGTCCGGCCGCTGGTCGGCCCAGGGTTGGCCACGGCCATCTCCGTGGGGTCTGGCTGGGCTGCAGGACCGTGCGGCGTGGCCGTCAAGCACGCGCTGCCGGCCAGGCACTGTGCGGGCCGAACCGAGGCCGCGGCCGGCGTCAGTGGGCGACAAGGTGCCCCCCGTCCCTCTGTTTCACCTACCGCCATGTCGTCGTCTGCCTCCGTTGTCACGTCGGGACTCAGGCCCTTGTCGCAGTAGCACCGCCGCCCTCGAGCCGTCGGTTTGCACCGGCTCTGCAATGGTCCCGCACACGCGCGCTGCTCCACTGCCGCCGGTTGCGTCACGCCAAGGCCGAGCTGTCCATCGTGGCTCCCCTCCCTACGGCCTGTTCACTCTAAGCCCCATGGGGTCGCCTCGTCTACTTAATGCGGCCTCGGGCCATGGGGGCCAGGCCTTGCTGAGCCATCATCGACTGCCTTGCTTCCGAGGGCAGAGTATGCCGACGAGAGCCTCCCGTTCCGCTTCCCAAATTCACCCAGCTCGAGGCTTTTCGGTTCAATTCCTCCCGTGGGCAGGTAGCTTAGGGATTTAGCTAGCCGGCCAACCCCTACCGAGGTCGTGTTGTGCCTTGCCGGGGTGGGCTTAGAGTTTCCGTGGCCGCCGGACAGCTCGCTGTTGGGGTGCGGCGTAATTGGGGTAATCCTCGATTGATCATTTTCGGTTCAATTGTTGGTAGCGCTGAGTAGCCCTTGACCTCCTCTTTTCGGTGCTCGTCTTGGTTTGGGCAGGGACCTCACCGGCGTCAGCTAGCGCCGCCTTGCCGCGCTGGAGCGCCGTCGCACCGATCGGGTGCACGTGGCCAGCTCGGCTCGAACTTCCTCCGGCTCGACCGTCACCATAGTACGGACCGCGGTAAGTGCCGGATGCTTCCCTGCCACCGCTCTCCCTCCGTTAACGCGTAGGTCCACCGGTGCTATTGCGCCGCCACGCGGTTCGGCCCGGCGTCGGAGGTGGGCCTCAGTAGTGCATCACAGCGCTTCCTTCTGCTCCGCGTCACCCCGAGCTGGCCCGAACGTCCCTATCGGCTCGTTATGCGGACCGCTTAGGCACTTAGTTGGCCGGTTCGATCGCTCGGTGCCGGCCATGGTCGCGTCGGCGAGCGCGGTGGCGCCAGGGATCCCTCGGTGGTGAAGATGGGATGGTCCGGGGGCCTTCTCGCAAAGCTCGTCTCTGTAGGAATAGTGTGCTAGTGTTTCGCGTGATAATCTGTGAAGCTGGGGGTTTTTCTGCTTAAGGCGCGGGTGCGCGCGCGGGCTCCCCGCCGCGGGCCGCTTGCTGGGCCGACCTGTTACGCGCGCGACCGCTCCCGGGCGGGCCAAATTGGTTGCTGGGCCACTTCGTTGGCCTCGGTCTTTTCTTTTTCTAAAGAGTTTTCTCGAATTAGTTTCTAGGGTAAATTTGTAAATTAAAAATAGAATTGTGTAGAAGTCCAAAAATTACGAAACCAATTTTGTTAGGTTCCTAAAATCATGCTCTAACTGTTAGTATACTTTTGTTCGCATAGTTGTATCATATTTTAGGAGTTCGCTAATTATTCTGAAATACTTAATATTGCTAAGAACAAACTTGTGAGAATTTTTGTAAGAAAATGATAAAAGTATTGTCTCTAAAAATCTTACAGTAAACTCCTAATGTTATTATCTGCTCTCCGTAATTTTTTTATATAGCTCCAAAATACTTAGTTCGCTAGGATAGCTAATGAGCTTAGTTTAAATATCTATTAAATCGATAAAATGAATAAAGCGACGTTTTGGGTCCGAGTAACTAAAACGCGTGTCAGGAAATGACGCGTTACTCGTCGACGGGGTTACCAGGCTAGTGTGTTAGTCATTAGAGTGAGCTCGTTAGCTTGAGAGCACGATCGTACTTTAAGTATTGCTAGTTCCGTTGATCACTTATGTCTCTACGATTGCATTCGCGCATATCATAATAGGAACGATGATGGAGCGCGAAGTCATCTGGAGTAGCCGAAAGGTGGTGTCCGGAGGATCGTGCCGCCATGATGAAATGCTAACTTGGTTATGTTTTACCCAGGCAAGCCCCGGTGCATAACCCCTATTATTCCGCACTTTAATTTCTGCTTGTGCATTAAGTTTACAGGAGTTGAATGAAACAAACTTGCATATAAATATCCTGATCCCATGAATCTTACTAGTATGTCAGGATCGTGTAGATTGCTATGCTGCAGGACTCCGGTAGAAGTCGAGTGATTGCCTGTCACTCGCGAGAGATAGGAATTATAATATTGTTACTATTATCATAATGCTATCACATGAAATATAAATGTATATGGATAATTGGAGACCAGGCGGAGCGGGTTGGATGGACTTGGACCTGGTTGGGCAACAGAGCAGGGCTCTGGTTGCGTTTGTTCCGCCTGTGTCAATTAAGGACCGTTCGTTGCATGGACCCTGGTCAAGTCACAGATTTATTGTCCTGAGCATATACTAGCAGATGGGGGCTAGAAAGACTTGTTTCTCTCCTGTCGTGGGTTCCGGCTCTTTTCGGACCGGCTTTTTAGGGTGGTTATATATATATATATTGGGTTGAGGAGGTCTAAGCACCATACTGAGGCCGGGCCTGCAGTGTTGGGGGCTTAGAGTCCGAGCTTGGACGGGAAACTGGACCCCTTGACAGGAGTGGAACGGGTTGGTTTCGCTTGTGCCCGGGGTACAAGCGAGGCGTGTGTTTTCGGGGCACCCAGCTGGGCACATTGATTCGCGAATCGCCGTTTCTGCGTGACGGTACGGCTTGACTACGCTCTGGCATCGTAGTAAGAACTGGCAGTTGAAAGAAAAGGAAATGGTTTATGTTTGCTCAACCCTGCTTGATTATAGACTAGGTGCTTACTTAGAAGGTTGGATATGAAATAAAATACGGCTATTAAAAGTAAGAAATTAAGGACACCCTCTTAGTGCTGTTTCTTGCAAACAAGAAACCCACAAGCCAGAAAGCCTTGCATGATCCTTGGAGTCTTTTCTTTTCTCCTGACGGGTAAGTCTTGCGGAGTACAATTGAGTACTCAGGGTTTGTTCTACCTTGTTACAGGTGACAGGTGCGGATAAGCTGACACTTGTGTGTGGAAACCTCCTGGTGGGCTCAACGAGGATTTCCTTTGCGATGCGGAGTAGAGTTTATTTATTAAAACTCTTACCAAAAGTTTACAAGGAAAATACTATTGACTTGTTATCACTCCCTGCTTATACCATATCATCATGTTAAATGTTTACCTCTTGTTAATGTTTAACTTGTCATTAAATGGTTTCATTTCCGCTGAACTCTGATAACGTTTTATATTCCGCTGTTAAAACTACATAATGAATTACTCTGATGTTGTACTAAAAGTGATGTAAGCAATGACATGGGTGTTGTCAGCTTTACTCTCTCATTTGTGATCCTGATGTAAAAATATGGATCTTCGAGTTCTCCCTTGCGGTGTGCTCGACGGAGTCACTTAGTTTAGTGTTCTCCCTTGGGTACTTAGTGTCTAATGGAAGACAAGTACTCTTGGGAGGGCATTAGATTAGGTGATTCTGCCACAGGTGGTATCAGAGCATAAATGAGACAATAAAGCTTCAAAACCCTTTCTAAATAAAAATTTGACAACAAATTCTTTTCAAAAAGTTAGGGCGGTTGCATGCGAAGTTATATAAGTAGCCCTATTACTATGGTTATGTATCCAGGATAGATGGCACTCTGCTGACTTAGTTAGGCCTAATCAAGTTTTCTGCAGGTACCCTAACTTCGAGACTAGTTCGCTAGCGTCGACTAGCTTCAGGGAGAGCACGATGTGCCAAAACTCTGAGAACGGTTGCCCTATATGTCGGTAACAGTGTGAGGTCGGATAGGACGTGCATTCATGCATACCCTGTCGTGCAATAGTTGCTGAGGTCGACTAGTCTTTGTTCTTGTAGCCATGATGGTACTGTAGTCTCGTGCGTCACGCACGCCTGTTGGTTCACGCCTGTCTAGCCCACACATTGTCGTACCCCTTCTACGTTCTTGTCGAACCTCTGCCTTACAGTCGTACTAACCCTTTATGACCTCGGTCACCGCTTGTCGCGTGCGTGTAAAGATCTTGCTGTTCACTTTTGCTGGCCTCGTGCAAGGCTCGAGGGTGGACTGCGTTAGGACCACGGACCGCTCTGCCTTTTTAAAGGGAGCCAAGCCCTGTCACTGGGTATCCCCATTCGGTGCATCCTAGCTCACTTAGCCCTTTTCCCTTGAGCAAGTTCTCACTCAAGCCTTCCTTGTAACCACCACTCACCACCCACCAAGGATGGCAGGAGTCTGGGTTAGCAGCTACTGCCTAAACACCGAGGGTTTTCCCAACATCCTGTATGCCACCCTCCAAAGACTCGGTGTTCGAGAGCGTCCCGAGTATGAGGGCCGTGAGTACATGAAGCGTGGCACTGAGTGGTGTAAGGTTACCGTCTACATTGGCAAGAGTGAGGAGTTTTCCGATATCACTGAAGCCTGGAATGTGACCGCAACCGGGTTTTGCTTCGGTGATACCTACCAAGTTGCGGCCCGCAAAGCTCTGCGGCATCTCTGCCAGATCTATGAAGGGCCCATTACTCGTACCCCCATGCGGTTCTTTCCCCCTTGGGATAAGAATCGACGGGTATGGAAGGCCCGCATGGAGGCTTTGCAAGGTCCAGACATGCAAGAGGACAACCCGACCCTGGTGCACCTGACCTCGTACTTGCTGGCCCTGGATGAACAGTACGACCAGCAGGCCTCGGAGCTGAGGGAGTGTCTCCGCCGTGCTGAGGAAGCTGAGATTTTCTCCCGGATGCTCGAAGTGCAGCTTACTGAAGCCCATGCCAATCTAGCAGCCGCAGAGAGTCGAGAGGTGGCCATGGCGGAAGCCGTCCAGATGAATCAAGACCGTCATGCCCAGGAGCTAGAGGACGCCTATCTAGCCACAAGGGCCAAGCGAAGGACGCTCGCCACGGAAAGGCAGGAACCCTTAATCTTGGAAGGAATCCCTGTCCATTCGCTGGAGAGAAGGAGGATGGGTGTTGCTGTGCCGCCAGCACCTCCACCCACGGAAGCCTTAGAGATAGAGCCTTTCCTTCCCCTCACCCAGCCACTGCCAGGAGAAGAAGCGGATCTGCGTGCAGCAGAAGAGCCCCAAGAGCCCAGGAACGAAGTCGTTCGCCCTGACGAAGTGGATTAGTCGTCCTAGGGGAGATGTAACCGTAGTTGGTGGTGTTTTTCATCAGTGTCCTCCAGTGTTGTAACCTTTCCCTTGTCCTTCGTTCGTAGTCGTTGAGGTCATCTGGTCGTTGGATGCAAGTGGTGTGTCGAGTATGGGAGAGTGAGTGCCTGTATGTTGTACCGTGTAAGGCTATTTGGAATGAGTGTTGCTTTTGCCGGTTGTGGTTGTCACGCCAATCTTTCCGTGGGCCTTGGAGTGTGTTTTGGTCTTGAGACGATCGCAGGCAGGTTCTAAAAGGAACAATTTTCAGATGCAGCGGATCAGTTGCGATTGCATGACAGAGAACACTGTATCAACAAATTGTGGGTGTCCCAGTAGAACACTTGAACTCCTTGATTTAAATCCACTTTGGGATTCAATTTTCTTGTTCTTGGTTGAAAAGGAACCCTTGATGCTTTAATTCCTTTGCACCACTTTTCTAATTCGGTGGTCTACCTACGACTCCATTGCTTTTATTGCGAGTAAGTTGGTAATAGTTGTTGGTTAATCGCTTACGGTGCCGCGACGGAACCGAGGGCCACCTGTGGATCGCGACCACATGGTTGTGCCGCTCGGCGCGCGCTGGTATCGAGGTTGTTGACCCAGCACTTTTATCAAGTTACACCGCAATACCGCCTTTGCTACATATATTCTCCTTGGTAAAAATATCCTTGTGTTCTAACGGGAAATCCATAATGGGTTGATGGAGTAGTGCTCCCATAATTACGACTGAGATAACGGGGTTTTTGGAAGGAGCACGTAAGTCCTGATCTCAGTGTGTATGAAAGGTTTGTGCAAATTGGATTCAACAGGAAAAGAGGGAGGAGAGCGACAAAGAAAGAATAACCACCAGTGGTTTGGAGTAATTGGAACACCGATGGGACGTTGCCCTTGTGCCCGGCGACCGCTCTACACTTGCCAGGTCGCTGTCACGGTGTGTCCTGCGGAAGCCGTCAGTGGCTTGGACCTGGTTGGGCAACAGAGCAGGGCTCTGGTTGCGTTTGTTCCGCCTGTGTCAATTAAGGACCGTTCGTTGCATGGACCCTGGTCAAGTCACAGATTTATTGTCCTGAGCATATACTAGCGGATGGGGGCTAGAAAGACTCGTTTCTCTCCTGTCGTGGGTTCCGGCTCTTTCCGGACCGGCTTTTTAGGGTGGTTATATATATATATTGGGCTGAGGAGGTCTAAGCACCATACTGAGGCCGGGCCTGCAGTGTTGGGGCTTAGAGTCCGAGCTTGGACGGGGAACTGGACCCCTTGACAGGAGTGGAACGGGTTGGTCTCGCTTGTGCCCGGGGTACAAGCGAGGCGTGTGTTTT
This sequence comes from Saccharum hybrid cultivar R570, assembly GCA_038087645.1. Classification (NCBI taxonomy): domain Eukaryota; kingdom Viridiplantae; phylum Streptophyta; class Magnoliopsida; order Poales; family Poaceae; genus Saccharum; species Saccharum hybrid cultivar. The sequence continues at coordinate 1,416,861 of JAQSUU010000563.1, read as the reverse complement.
CGGGGCACCCAGCTGGGCACATTGATTCGCGAATCGCCGTTTCTGCGTGACGGTACGGCTTGACTACGCTCTGGCATCGTAGTAAGAACTGACAGTTGAAAGAGAAGGAAATGGTTTATGTTTGCTCAACCCTGCTTGATTATAGACTAGGTGCTTACTTAGAAGGTTGGATATGAAATAAAATATGGCTATTAAAAGTAAGAAATTAAGGACACCCTCTTAGTGCTGTTTCTTGCAAACAAGAAACCCACAAGCCAGAAAGCCTTGCATGATCTTTGGAGTCTTTTCTTTTCTCCTGACGGGTAAGTTTTGCGGAGTACAATTGAGTACTCAGGGTTTGTTCTACCCTGTTGCAGGTGGCAGGTGCGGATAAGCTGACACTTGTGTGTAGAAACCTCCTGGTGGGCTCAGCGAGGATTTCCTTTGCGATGCGGAGTAGAGTTTATTTATTAAAACTCTCACCAAAAGTTTACAAGGAAAATACTATTGACTTGTTATCACTCCCTGCTTATACCATATCATCATGTTAAATGTTTACCTCTTGTTAATGTTTAACTTGTCATTAAATGGTTTCATTTCCGCTGAACTCTGATAACGTTTTATATTCCGCTGTTAAAACTACATAATGAATTACTCTGATGTTGTACTAAAAGTGATGTAAGCAATGACATGGGTGTTGTCAGCTTTACTCTCTCATTTGTGATCCTAATGTAAAAATGTGGATCTTCGAGTTCTTCCTTGCAGTGTGCTCGACGGAGTCACTTAGTTTAGTGTTCTCCCTTGGGTACTTAGTGTCTAATGGAAGACAACTACTCTTGGGAGGGCATTAGATTAGGTGATTCTACCACATAAAGCACCGAGGGACTCGTTGTCCTAGACCACGAGCCGAGTGGAGCGGATGGATACACGGAGTCTGGATGCACATGTGTCAACCATCGAGCCGCGGTATACACGGAGTCTGGATGGATACTGTATCCACCAAATTTTTTCCGTACCTATAGTTTTTTTTGGCAAAATTCAAACACTACAATTGCAATTTTTAGTATAATTTAGAATAAATTTTAAATGCTTGTATACCTTGTACTTGGGAGGGACTAGCTTAAGGCGTCCTTAATGTTTAGGGAGTATCTTGTAGGCACAAGCGTGCTGACGAGTGCCACAGAAATTCAAATGGAAAACAATTTTACTAGGAGATTTACCGAGGTGTGATAATCAGTATTTACCTGCCGTCGTCGCTCGTCTGGTTGTTCTTATCAATTACCATACCACAGTCCCTCCTCTTGTTGTTCTTATCATCCCGCGAAGATTTTTCATTGATTGGACTAGGACCTTTCCGCCTAGCAACATCGCATTCATCCTCCGACAAAGACCAGTCGACCACAGTACTCCAGGCGAGTTCAAAAAAAGAAAAGAAAAGAAAAAACTCCAGCCAAGGAAATTAAGGTGGGTGCCATTTATTGCTGGGGAGACAGCGCTATGCAGTAAACCTGTATTTATCTATCATGCTCATTGGCACTGAATGTTATTGTCACATTTTCATATCAGAGTGGATATTTCACCTAGCAACACCCTATTACATAATCGGCTGGTAGCTAGGAGAAAACTTCACAAACAATTGTCTTTCCAACTGGTGATCTTAAATGTTACTCCATTTGTCCTGTCCTGAAATAAACATATCCTAATAAGGATTCTAAAACATCTTATGAGAGGTAAAGCAAATGTCGTATGCAATATTTCCTTAATCATTACAATAGATTGTGATTACTATATTTAGATGAGTGAAATTTTAGAGTGCTTGGAAAAAAAACTAGAGCTATCCATTTGGATAGATCAGATGGCTATAAAATAAGAAGAACAAAGGTAGATGAACTTAAGTCGTGGGTGATAACCTAAAATATGTGGGTCTGAAACAAAAATATAAAGGTCAGGATTTATTTCTAAAATAAATTTAAATGGTAGAATAGTACTTTCTTCCTCTTATCTCCCTGTGCGATTTGGCACGGTTCTGCGTGATGATGTTCACCGAGATGCGCATCCGGTTCTAGTCTGCAGCAGATCAACAAATCGATTGAAGTGAGCTTGTTGCGATGCATTCATGGCGATGGCGTCGCGGCATGCATGCAAACGATACAGAGATGCACGTGCTTACTTGGCAGTGAGGCGGGGTTGAGGGTGGCCATCCAGAGCACCTTGGAGACGGAGGTCCTAGCGAGGAGGACGAGCGCGTGCGGAAGACGGCAGCGGCGGCGGCCATGTGGAGCGCCTCCTTGACCTTGGCGTCGATGTCGCGAAGGCAACGGCCACGCAGGGTTGTGCATCCGGACGATGCCCCGCATGCTGCTGTAGACGCCCTGGAGCACGGGCACCTCGGAGCGCGATGGCCCGGTGTCCGCGCCAAGGCCGAGTTGAGACGGTGGCGAGGCCCTCACCACATCAGTTCGTCCGTGTGTAGGAAAAAGATAGGAGAAAGGCAGGTTCAGTATTCAATGGAATAACCCATATTATCCTTAATTAACTACTCTCAAGCTATTTTTTCCAGCCAAAAAATTATTCTACAAGAGGAACCGCCCAAGCACCCTAACAAAGCTCTTTAGATGATTGATAGACATTAACAGTATACATGTGAATACTATATTTTAAACTGAATTATTAATGGTTACTTCACATGTACTAATTTCTTATAATTTATTTAGAATAAATTTTAAATGCTCATATACCTCGTATTTCAGAGGGACTATTTTAAGGTGTGCTTAATGTTTATGGAGTATCTTGTAGGCATAAGCGCGCTGACGAGTGCCACATAAATTCAAATGGAAACAATTTTACCAGGATTTACCGAGGTGTGATAATCAGTATTTACCTGCCGTCGTTCCTCGTCTAGTTGTTCTTATCATCATACGGAGATTTTTCATTGGTTGGACTAGGACCCTTTCCGCCTAGCAACATCACATTCATCCTCCTTGTTCTTATCATTCTTCATCCCACGAAGGATTTTCATTGATTGGACCAGGACCCTTCCGCCTGGCAACATCGCATTCATCCTCCGACAAAGACCAGTAGACCACAGTACCCCAGCCGAGTTCAAAAAAAAAAGAAAGAAAAAACTCCAACCAAGGGAATTAAGGTGGCTGCCCATTGCCGGGGAGACAGCGCTGCGCGGTGGCCGCTGCTTATCCTTGCATCCTCGGAATCTGCTCTCGCCATCACGGCGATCGGCGATGGGAACCGCCGCGAGAGTCCAGCGATCAGGTAGTGCAATCCAAGACCAAGAGGATGGACAGATTTTTTTTTGTTTTTTGATTTAAGATAAGAATCAATAGGATGGATAGATCGACGATGGCTCTACGAGGGGGCGAGACGAGGACGGATGGGCCCGGGCCACAGCTCTCGCTGGGGCCCTGCCAAATGACCATTAGTGCGCGGGCCCACCGGACCGTGTCGGTCGAACCCGAGCTGTCTGAGCCGCACGTTTCTCATCTGTCCTGGGCCACTTGTCTTGCTGGCGATTTTTTTCTTGTTTCCTCCGGATCGAATCGTTCGAGTAGAGCGGGCTGTTGCCAAAGGTTTCTGGGCTACCAGTTTTAGAAGCCGCCGTGTCTCTCCTTTGTAAAGCTTTGTATACATGGGCTGCTGAGATGTTGGCCTGCTAAAATCAATTGGACGCACATAGTGGTCGCCCGTTCTATGTTCTTTCTGGGAAGTTTCTTTACTTTTTTTTGTTCTCCTTTTCCCCCGACCAATGTCTTTTTGGCTGTTCCAAGTTTAGGCTTAATAAAATTTAATAAAATAACAATCTCAATGGAGGATGACGCTCTCTGATCTAACTGCATTATTGCTACAATTTCTTGGTAAGATACAGACAATTTTTGTATCAGAAATGCTCTCCTCAGGACGTCTGTCTGTCTGTCAAGACGTGGCCTTCCTGGCCTGCGGACCAACTCAATACGCCTTCATGCGAGCAGCTAGTTGTAGGCGTAACTATTTTAAGGCAGCTGTCACCACTAGGGACTCGTGAAAGCTTCACCTCTTTTGAGAAGCTCTTGCACCACGCCTCGCCCCCGCCCTCCCTTCCATTTCTAGGGCTCTAGGATTCCTTCTAGTCTCCCACTCTCCCGTGCTGCTTGGTGTTGCTACTGCTGGGCTACTGCTATTGATAGGGGTCCTGAGGCCCTTCCAGTTCTAGGTGAGCGGCGAGCATATGGTGGGCATTGGGTAGGGGAAGGGGGAGGAAGAGGAGGAGCGGCTATATATTTGGGAGCACAAAGGCAGAGGCAGGGATGGAGGGCAAATCCTGCGGGGCAAGGACGAAGAGGAGGTGGAGGGGTCTAGCAGCAGCCGCGCGGGTGCTAATCGTGGCGGCTTGCTCCGTGGTGATGCATTGGACCTAGCACAGGGAGGGCACAGACTGTGCTGAGGAACCACCTTCACCGCAGGGACACGTCGCCGTGGGGGACCGTACTCGCCCGCCCTATCACCAGGAGCAGCGCAGCCACTCGCGGGGCCGCGCCGCGGCCCACTCGCTGGCATCCCCCCACTGCGCCACTCGGCAGCGTCGAGCTCCGCGTAGACGAGCCTCCATTTGTTCGAGTAGCAAGTAGACGTTGCACTTGAAAACGCATATTGCAAGCGTATGTTTCAAGTGTTTCAGAGGTATGTTGCAAGTGTTTCACGCGGATGTTGCATATGTTGCAAGTGTCTGTTCCAAATTGTTCATCTGTTTTTCCAAATGTGTTGCAAGTATTTTGTTTGGATGTTGCATATGTTTGAGACATATGTTGCAAGTGATTTATACGGATGTTGTGTATGTTTTATAATGTTTTTAAGTGTTTTTCAGTTGTTTTTGTAAGTGTTTCAGATGCATGTTTCAAGTGTTTCATATGCCTCTAAACGTACGTTGCAAGTGTTGCATCTGAATGTTTTAAAAGTAGATCGGGTGTTAAAAGATCGTGCGGGCTGTGCACGCTGTTACTTAGACGGAGTCATCCGATATTTAGAGCAGCGTCTGGACGTCCAGCCGCTGGTGACTCCTTTTTTATTGCCAGACTCGAGCAAGTTCGGACTCACGAGAAATGAACTGCCAATGTTATGTACGGAGTGCTCTTTAACCCCCACCAATGGCAAATTTCCGTTTTCTATGCCGCAGAGCAGTGCCCGAGGAGGCGTACGCCCATGACGTATCCGCTAAATAATCGCTGCGCTGGAGGGTCCACAAGTCGGCAACACAGCTCGCTCCCCGAGCGGTAGCTACATCCCATGAACAAGAGCGTAGCACAGTTTTGACTTGTGAAGCAAAATTGTCCGCTTTTCTCCTCGCAAAGCAAAGCAAAGCAAAGCAAGATGATGTGTAATCTGCAATCCACGAACACATGCAAACACATATACAAAGTCAAACACACGCGTAGCACAGCTGCACTTCACATCGATCTGGAAAAACCATCCCGCATGTGGAATCGTTGATCGGCGTATAGTGAACTGATCGATCGTCGCCGCTAGCTAGTTGTCGCCGATCGCCGGCGCGCGCGGCCGCCATGTACGCGGCCAAGCACCGGGGCCACTCATCGCAGCAGCACACTATCGACGAGGGGATGGGTGGCACCGCTACCGCCAATGGCCATGGGCACCGGGCGGCGGCGCGGCCGGCGCCTCGGCGCGCCAAGCTCAAGATCCTGCTGGTCGTCATCGCCACCAACCTCGTCTCCGTCTACCTCTTCTCCGGCGCGTCGCTGTCCGTGCACATCCCGGCGTCCGCGCCGCGGATCCACCTGTGGGACTCGGCCGCGCTGCTGCGGGACCTCAACGCCACGCGCGCCGCGCTGGCCGGGGCCCGCGCGGAGCTCGCGGCGCTGCGGGCGCAGTGCAACGCGTCGTCGTACCTCCTCGAGTCCGTGCTCGCGGGCCTGGGCGCCGTGCACGGGGACACGCCGGAGGCCAGGGACTTCGGCGGCTGGCCCGAGGAGCCCCAGGGCGAGCTCAAGCTCGCCATCGAGCCCCACCGGCTGCCGCTCGGCTTCCACGCCAACTTCGGCACCGACGAGCTGTTCCCGGGGCTGGGATTCGCCTGCCGCAACTTCCAGGAGGAGCTGGCGCAGTACATGACGTACAACGTCAGCGGCGAGTGCCCCGACGACGACGCGCTCGCGCTGCAGCTGGTGCTCAAGGGGTGCGAGCCGCTGCCCCGCCGCCGCTGCAGGCCGAGGGAGCCGGCGAGGTACGTGGAGCCCGCGCCGCTCCCGCGGAGCCTGTGGTCCGTCCCGCCGGACACCACCGTGCGCTGGGCGCCGTACACGTGCAAGAACTACACGTGCCTGGTGCAGCGCGCGCGCACCAGGGGCGGGTCCTACTTCTGCAAGGACTGCTTCGACCTGGAGGGGAAGGAGCGGCGGCGGTGGCAGACCGACAACGGCGGGCCGGGGTTCAGCGTCGACAGCGTGCTGCGGTCCCGGCCGCTCGGCACGGTGCGGATCGGGCTGGACATCGGCGGCGGCACGGGCACGTTCGCGGCGCGCATGCGGGAGCGGAACGTGACGGTGGTGACCACGACGCTGGACCTGGACGCGCCCTTCAACCGCTTCGTCGCCTCCCGGGGCCTCGTGCCGCTGCAGCTGACGCTCATGCAGCGGCTCCCCTTCGCGGACGGCGTGCTGGACATCGTGCACTCCATGAACGTGCTCAGCAACTGGGTGCCCGACGCCGTGCTCGAGTCCACGCTCTTCGACATCTACCGGGTGCTCAGGCCCGGCGGTGTCTTCTGGCTCGACCACTTCTTCTGCCTCGGCCCGCAGCTCAACGCCACCTACGTGCCCATCTTCGACCGCGTCGGCTTCCGCCGCCTCCGGTGGAAGGCCGGCCGGAAGCTCGACCTCGGCGCCGAGAGGAACGAGTGGTACGTGTCGGCGCTGCTCGAGAAACCCATGACCTGAGCATCTCCCTGTCGGGGCGCCGTTTCATTTGGTAACGCGTTTGTTGTTTGGTTCTTTCTTTGGTTTGCTGTCAAGCTTTAGCTGGGCGTAAAATTGTTGTCACGCTGACGGGGTGAGAGTGCCGGCGAAATTCTGGTAAAATTTAGAAGATTCTTAAACATTTTCATTAAATAATTCAGTGTTAATTCTTCTACTATGTCATTGTCTGCTGGCTGGTGTAACCTGGGTGCTATCAACAGTTCACACTTCACAGCAACACGGTCGCATACATGGCATTCCCCGCTAAACCTTTCAGCGTGATCGTGTTCTTCAGCCTTCAGTGTGGAACTCCCACTGATGGCCTGGTAGTTCAAACAGTAATCACTTATTAATCAGTTATTGGCAGCATGAGCAGGAACCATGAAACCTCCTCTATTCAGATATATGGAAGCCCTGTAACGTAACCTGGATGGATTCATATGGCGACCACAGGCCATAGTGGAGCTACAGACATGCATTTCGATAACATAGTAGATTAATCAACGCGCACGACAACATACATCCGACTCTGCACGCTGATATTAAAAGATCAATACATGAATAACTCATTCAATCATAAAAATAGTCAGCCTTTGGTCGTATCAACCTGTAGCTGTAAAGACTAAAGAGTAAGGCAGCCCGGCATTGGGCCAGTAATATCGCAGTAGCACAATAAGCATAATTTATGCTTGGGACCAGCAAGTGTTCACAGTACTTTCACCACGCAGAAACAGCAAACTGTCTTGTTCTTAGCAGTATGTAGCAAGCAAGATAGTATGTTTTGTTGAACTAAATTGAGAGGCAACATGCACAATAAACTGTCAAATATTGATGAAGGACTAAATGTCTGAGGGCATCGACAGAACTGAAAATGAAATCAGAGCAAACAGGTAAGACTAGCTGCTTTCAAGCCATGATCTTGGCCGACCTCATGTAAAGGCTGTCCACAACCTTCCCGACATTCGAAATGGTTTCGAGAGTGGCAGGGAAGATTTCCTCCGTCTTGGGATCCTCAAAGATAATGAGGCAGCCAGCACCTTGATCTAGAGTCCCAGCAAATTTCTTGTCGAGGATCATCTGCGACAGCTTCTTCTCAACATGGTCGACCGGCAATTCAATCATCTCCGCTATATGCGCAATCTCCACCCTTGAGTAGGGCTCAATCAACCTGCAGAGATTCTGCTCCAGGAGTGTATCATACAGAGAAGAAAGATGCCTGTGGACAATAGGGTCCTCCTCCAGCTGAGACTTGTAATCACGAAGGGCAGTTTCAAAATACTTGAGAGATCTTTTAGAGTATGCATCAGCAACAGCCTTCATAGCATCAACATCAGGACCCAGATATTTTAGGCCAGCCTTAGATGAGATTATCCCTGCAACATCATCAGCTTGGTTAACCATTATCTTGCACAACAGCATGTACTTCAGGCTGAAGATGGCCTTCGGGTCCTCCAGTGCACTGAAAGCTTCAAATGCTTCAAAGAAGTAGCTGTAAGCAGTCTTGTAATCCTTTTCTTCAGCATGGAGGATTCCACTCTGGAGATCAATAGTGCCTTGCTGGGCAGGTGGAACATAAATGGCATTTGCTGCGGTTCTAGCAGCAGTTAGGGAGGCTTTGGCCTTTGGCAGGTTTCTCAGGGAAAAGTGGAGCTTGCTTTCCAGAAGGTCAATGTCCACAAGAAGTAACTTGTCATCAAGCCTCCTGACTTCCTTGATAAGACTAGTAAGGAGGGTAAGTGCTTCAGTATACTCCTGATTCTCTAACAGGAGAGCCGCCAACCTCGCCTCTACACGCTGCCGGAGGAAAGTACGCTTCTCTGAACGGGTCCATTCCACCATTTCCTTGCAGAGTGAAATCTGAAGACTAGATGTTCCAGGTATCTTGGCGACAGCATCAATAATTCCACGGACAATTTTTGCAGTCTTTGCCTTAGGAATAACTGCGAAAAATGGCCTGAGCTGGGTCAAAAGATTACGCAGCTCCTCAGCTCTGTTCTCTTTAGTGAGGTAGTTTGTAAGATTTGTAATTGCAACTTCTTTTGTTCTCAGTGCATCAGCAGAAGAAGATGGGTCCTGAATGACACGGTAAAGGATTGAAATGGACTCTGAAGCATCCTTAGCCTCTTGAGCCTTGGCTAATGACTCAGTTGTAGCAGGAAGGTATGATGATTCCATTGAAGAAGACATGGTTACTCCCTACATACCAACATAACAAACATTAAGGTACCGATAGAAAATGAGCTAAGAATCAGCCAGAACAAAAGGGGGAAATCCTTCAATTACGCATCAGACTAAATAATGCAACATCTGGAAAAACAAGCATATATTCCATTAACAACCTTAAATCGTTATAAAATTGGCAGCAACAAAACTACACACTCAGAAAGGAGAAGAGCATAACCCGGTTTGATACTTGCAAGAAATTATCAATTTAGTGAAGATCAATTATCTAGTTCCTGTAAGTGGAAGTTTGACACAGAAGCACAGAAATTATCATCGAGAGATCACTAAATCGAAACACATCACTTAATACTTTGAGTCATAGGAAATTTCAACGCTGCCTAGTTAGAATTAAAAGATAGTAACACCAATGAATCAACGTCCCACAAAACAGGAATGCTGAAGATCAATTATGTAGTTCCTGTAAGTGGAAGTTTGGCACAGAAGCCCAGAAATTATCATCGAGAGATCACTAAATCGAAACACATCACTTAATACTTTCAGTCATAGGAAATTTCAACGCTGCCTAGTTAGAATTAAAAGATAGTAACACCAATGAATCAACGTCCCAGAAAACAGGAATGCTCAAGATCAATTATCTAGTTCCTGTAAGTGGAAGTTTGGCACAGAAGCCCAGAAATTATCATCGAGAGATCACTAAATCGAAACACATCACTTAATACTTTCAGTCATAGGAAATTTCAACGCTGCCTAGTTAGAATTAAAAGATAGTAACACCAATGAATCAACGTCCCACAAAACAGGAATGCTTCAATTAACCAGGGAATCATAGGAGATATCTAACCACCAGACACCAGTACAGGGGATAATTAACCCTCAACCAGTAGATACAAGACCAAGTCTGGATAATCACGCTGATTTTCACACAAATTCCTAAACCTGAGCCATAATCAAGCACCCTGAAACCACATCTATCTAGCCAAATTAAAGTAGCAGAAAGACATGAAAAAGACTTGAATTGCCAGCTCCACTACCAACAAAATCCAATCGGCTACTCCAGCACGCAGCAGGGGCAAGGTCATGGGTGTACACCCAACAAATTTTACCAAAAAAACCAAGTTAGTAGGCATAATACATGCATACACTTGTGATTAGAACAGATCCGATCGAATACAGATAGCCAAATAGCTTAAATTAGGGTTCGGCCGTTCGGGTGCTCAGTTTTGCACGGAAGGGAACAGAAGGGGCAGGCATACCTGGTGTAGTGAGTGCTCGTCGCCGGCAAAGGCCTCGAGCCCGACGAGACCTGGGCAGCTGGGAATAGGGCGGCGGCGGTCCGGCGTGTCTCGGTCTCGGGTCAGGTGCGGCGGTGAACGGGAGAAGAGAACACTTGTTGGTGGTGAATTTCATCAGTTCAGGAGAGCGATTCTTCCTGGGCTATTGGGCCGATTTCTCTTTCTCATTTCTTTTTCTGAAGGTGCACGCGCATGACACCAGTGGTTCGCAAGGGAGAGCGGTCCACGGAGGACAATGGAAGACGATACTCTGTGTTTGGCTACGGTCAGGCCGTAATCAGACAGGGAACGCTGCTCCAAATATCGGATGATTTCGTCGGGTGACAGCGTGCACGGCTCACATAATCTTTCAGGTTCACCGGACCGCCCTCGATAAATATATACCTCCTATAAAGCAAACATCCACTAACCTATTTCTCTGGCTTCTTATTGGGCCACATCAGTAAAATGATGTCATCCGCCCACTAAGTGACGCCATCCGTCCGCTAAGTCTCATTTATCTTCCACTAGCTATTTCTTTTAAAATATAAAAAAAGTCATAGCACCTAAATCAAGTATCATAATTAAAATCCAATTACACCATGGTGTTCCTCGCAATAAACTCTTCAAAACAAGACCCCACATGGATATATTTCAATAATTTTTTTGCAAACATTTAAACGGCCGTTCCTAAGAAAAACCTAGCAAAACTGTCGTTTCTAAGAAAAACCTAGCAAAACTGCATATCACATGGATTACATGTGGTCCTCCGAAACATACATGATTTTGTGAGGTAAAACTCCTAGAACTTTTAGGAGGGGGATGGCCCTCAGGTATAGTAGAGGTGAGGGGTGAGGGTGGATGAGGTTAGCCTTCCGTATTGGCCGATCCTATAGGTTAGTGACCGTGTTTTCTTTGATAATCGTTTCTAAGCAAAAGCCCATTTCCCCACTAGCCTATTTCTCTGGCTTCTCATTGGGCCACATCAGCAAAATGATGTCATCCGCCCACTAAGTGACGTCATCCGCCCACTAAGCCTCATTTATCTTCCACTAGCTATTTCTTTTGAAATAGAAAAAGTCATAGCACCTAAACCAAGTATCGTAATTAAAATCCAATTGCATCATGGTGTTCCTCACAATAAACTCTTCAAAACAAGACCCCACATGGATATATTTCAATAACTTTTTTGCAAACATTTAAACGGCCGTTCCTAAGAAAAACCTAGCAAAACTGCATATCACATGAATTACATGTGGTCCTCCGAAACATACATGATTTTGTGAAGAAAAACTCCTAAAACTTTTGAGAGGAGGGATGGCCCTCAGGTATAGTAGGGGTGAGGGGTGAGGGTGGATAAGGTTAGCCTCCCGTATTGGCCGATCCTATAGGTTAGTGACCGTGTTTTCTTTGATAATCGTTTCTAAGCAAAAACCTGTTTCTAAGAAAAACCTAGCAAAACTACATATCACATGGATTACATGTGGTCCTCCGAAACATGCATGATTTTGTGAAGAAAAACTCCTAGAACTTTTAGGAGGGGGGATGACCCTCAGGTATAGTAGGGGTGAGGGGTTCTGGTGGATGAGATTAGCCTCCCGTACTGGCCGATCCTATAGGTTAGTGACCGTGTTTTCTTTGATAACTGTTTTTAAGCAAAAGTCCGTTTCTAAGCAAAAACCTAGCAAAACTACATATCACATGGATTATATGTGGTTCTTCGAAACATGCATGCTTTTGTGAAGAAAAACTCCTAAAACTTTTGGGAGGGGGATGACCCTTAGGTATAATAGGGGTGAGGGGTGAGGGTGGATGAGATTAGTCTCCCGTACTGGTCGATCCTATAGGTTAGTGATCGTGTTTTCTTTGATATGGTTTTTGTTGTCTTTAGTTACACCTTTAACAAAAAAAAACTAAATCTGTTCTCTGCTTATATCGCATATATACTTATGTATTATACACCAACGAGATTCCTTCTACATCCTCTTTCTCCTAACTCAATTCAAATTACTCTTGCATTCCCGCAGCAACGCGCGGGGAATTCACCTAGTTATTATTATAGACCAGTACACACTATCTTACATCACTCACTTGTATTAGCCTCATAGGCCTATGGCCATTTCCTATCGTGCCGTCGTTTCCGCGCTGCTTCATGTGCTCACACAGGGCCTGCGTCGCCTCGAATGTCACCAGTATCGAGAGAAGAGGGGGAGGGGCGCGGCGAATGCCCAGACAGCGCAGGGAGGAGGAGGAGACACTAAGACGAGGCAACAGAAAGCGAGGAGGAAGATACAACACTTGATTGAAACATTCAGATGCAACACTTACAACATATGTTTGAAGGCAGATAAAACACTTGAACCATATATCTGAAACACTTGCAAAAACACTTAAGAACCATTGTAAAACATATGTAACATCCAGATAAAACACTTGCAACATATGTGTGGAACATATGCAACATCCAAATAAATACACTTGCAACATACGCTGGAAAAACGGATGAAATATTTGGAACATACGCTTGCAACATACGTGTACAACCATTGTAACATATGAAACATCTCGATCTACTTTTGCACCATCCGCGTGAAACTTGCAACATACCTCTAAAACATTTAAAACGCTTGAAACATACGCTTGCAACATATGTTTTCAGTGCAACATCTACTTGCTGCTCGGACAGATGAAGGCTAGTTGACGCGGAGCTTGACGCTGCAGATTGGCGCAGTGGGGATGCCAGTGGGTAGGCGGCGGTGTGGCCCCGCAAGTGGCTCCGTGGCTCCCGGGGACAGGTCGGGTGGGTATGGTCCCCCTCGGCAATGCGCCCCTACGGTGGAGGCGGCTCCTCAGCACGGTTCGTGTTCTCCCGGCGCAAGGTCCAGTGCATCACCACGGAGTAGTCCGCCGTGATTAGCACCCACATGGCCGCTGCCAGTCCCCTCCACCTCCTCTTCATCCTCGCCTCGTAGGATTTCCCCCCATCCCTGTCTCTGCCTTTGCATCTGCCTCTGCGCTCCCAAATTTATAGCCGCTCCTCCTCTTCCTCCTCCTTCCCCCGCCCAATGCCCACCACATGCTCGCCGCCCACCCAAAACTTGAAGGAAGCCTGGAGACTAAGTAAGCGGCACGGTAAAGTGGGAGACTAGAAGGAAGCCTAGGGCCTAGAGAGGGAAGGGCGAGCGGGGTGAGGCGTGGTGCATGAGCTTGTTAAAAGAGGCGAAGCTTTCACAAATCCCCAACAGCAACAGCTGCCTTAAAATAATTACGCCTGCGACTAGCTGCTCGCAGGTGTATTGGGCTGGTCCGTAGCATAGAAAAACCGCGTCCGGACGGACGGACGTCCTGAGGAGAGCTTTTCCGAATCAACGGAGAGCTTTTCCGAATCACCGTTGATTCCTTTCCTTCGTGAACGATATCACATTATCGACACCGCGGCTCATGTTCCCCGTGCTTCACAATAACGTTACCACACCAAACCAAAACAACTCCCCTCCTTCCCCTGGCAATCTATTTTTCCGTACCGTTTACAATTTACATTACCAGTGAGTGAACCAAACACTACCTTTTTTTCTCTTTATTCATATCTTTCTTTTTCGTATAACTGTTTTCATTATTATAACTCTTGTCATCAATAATCGTTTCTATCTTTTTCATATCCACTAGTGAAGCTCTTTTTTCTTTTTATCATTGGCCTAGGGATAAAATTTGTTATTTGTCTTTTTTTAAATTTGTGTTCTAATTTAATTTGTAGCCTTATTATTTCAAATAAATATCATTTTCTCCTAAGTCTGTGACATTTTCCTTATGTTGGAACACATTTCTCATGATGTTGGATAATCCTTTTTCTCGTGATGTTGGAATTAAATTTTCTCATGATGTTGAAATAAATTTGTGAATATCTAGTGAGCCATATAAATACATTTGTTGAGCCATTTTTGTCGATACAACAAGGATGATAATGATAAATTGTTTGCCACAACATTTGTTGTTCCACAAATTGAAACTTATTTATAACAAGACTTGCCATGATAGATATTTTCCACACAAACACTATGTTTTTTATATGAAATTATTAATACAATACATCCGATCAAATTTTACAAAAAATCATTTTGCGAGGCAAAGTTTTGGCGCTGTAATATAGATGTGATGATGAGTTGCATCACAAATAAAATTTTATTTGTGGTGATAAGGTGCCACCTTTCCACACATAAACTGTGGCGATCCACTACACACAGTTATAATAAAAACAATTAGAACAAGTATCAATACAATAATAATCTCATAAAATGGCCTATGGTCATTAATATGTGTAGTCTCAAGTAACCATTTAATTGATCACTATTACAATGGTAACAATGACTATTATATTTTCATAAATTCTCAATAGTTGTTTCAAATATTCTCACTACTAAAAACAAAATATAAGTGACGACATTTTTCTCTCGCTAATTTGTATGTTTGTGTGAAAACAATTAGCACCACAGATGAACACTGTCACTACTCTGACAAGTATGTTTATTTGTGTGTGTGTGTGTGTGGCCATTTGAGATGAAAAAAACACAACTTTATGATGAAAATTTATGTCATAGAAGCCCTTTGTCCTTGTGGTGTCTTCTCTTCATCATGCAACGCACCATTGGGTCACCGTCGCTAGTTCCTTCAAGACTGAGAGCTAGTAGCTACTTTTTTTTAACAGAGCTAGTAGCTACTCACTGCTCTGGACCAAGCACCTACAAAACAGGCGGACCTATGCTGGTAGGTCGACGGCATACCCTGAGATCCGGCCGTAAGTATACGCACTATGTACGAGAAAAAAACTTGCCTGTTCAATCCTTTCGCCTGGCGAGAACCTTCTTTCGCTTGGCTGCATATACACGTAGTCGATAGCAGACCGCAAGGGCAGATCAACAGGGCGAGTCGACGTCTTGATCTCTGCCATGGCCGCTAATCATAGATTCCCATGGCAATCCTAGTCGAAGCAGTCACCGGCTCACCATGGGCGCAGGCCGAGTCTTGGGCGAGTGGCGGCGGCTTGACGCCCAGACATAGATCGCGCAAGAGGAGAAAGAGAGGCCCGACGTCAAGCACGGTTGCGCGATGGCCCATGGCCGGTGGAGCCCAAGCGCCGTGCACCAGTGTAGGAATGAGCATCAGTCTCGGCTAAGAAATCCCTTTTAGTCCTGGTTTCCCAATCGGGATTGTGCTCTTTAGTCCCGGTTCTGGGAAACGGGACTGAAAGTGGACCTTTAGTCCCGGTTGCTACCACCAACCGGGACTAAATAGTCCCCAGACCTTGCCCCGGAGCTGGCAAGTTTAGTCACACTTCGTGTTTTCGACCGGTACTAAAGGTGATTTTTTTTCTTTTTTCCTTTTTCTTTTATGGTTTCGTCTCAATTCAATTCTTTTTTTGTTTTAATTAACTTTTCGTATACGAATTCTACGCTACTAATATACATCCATACGTATAAGGTTCCGTTCGAGCATTATACATAAATAGCACACCAAAATGTATGAAACTATATATATACAAATATTTCAAGAGCTTGTACATGCATGGAATATGTATGAAACTAAAATGTACATGCATGGAATATATACATCCATACATATCGATGACCACTAGTAACCAGTGAAAGCTGCATGTTCATACGTAGGCATAACTCATTAATTAAAGTTAACATGGAGTAAGCAAAATAAAATGTGCACAAAACATTAACACTCACTTAAAGTTGTAAGGGAAGTGTATCATTGTCTTGTCATGTTGGTTATCTAAGAACCTCAACATATTCTTCTCCGCTTGAGGTCGCCATTTAGCATATGGAGTAATTTTGTCCTTGAATGTGCAATACGGATCCATGAAAACCAACATCAGTGATCCCTTTGTTTTTGAGTTTCAGCATCTACTACTATATATATATATATATATATATATATATATATATATAGAGAGAGAGAGAGAGAGTAGAGTATACTCTCTATAGCTAGCTACAAAATAAGCTATTCTGTAGCCACCTCTATTTACGATAATTTTATATACTAATTTACGACAATGTCAGTATATATTTACGATAGTTGAATTACTATAACACATGGGGATATTTACCATAATGTTATAGTAAATCACATAGTAAGGAGTTACTATAATCTCGTAAATTAGCATACCAATTATCGTAACTCAAAGTGGCTACAGAATAAATTATTTTGTAGCCAGCTGTAGGGTAATAGTTATATATATATATAGTGTGAGGATAATTACTTTAATTATAGAAAGAATCACTTACAGACACCGGCAGCTGATGAGAGATTACATATAGCTTTATAGTCCCGGTTGGAGCCTCCAACCCGGGTCTACAGGATGACCTTTAGTCCCGGTTTGAGCTACCAACCGGGACTAGAGGTCCCCTCCTGCAAAAGCCTGTGGCTCTAGCCGTTGGGCAGGGGACTTTAATCCTGGTTGGTGGCTCCAACCAGGATGAATCCTACCTTTAGACCCGGGCTCAAAAGTGGCCGGGACTAAAGCCAAAATTTGATGCAAACCGAAAGTTTGTTCTCTAGTAGTGGTGGAGGCCGAAGACTGGCAAGCGGCAAGAGGTTTGCACTTTGGCACAATCCTCTCTTGCTTATTTCTTCCTTTTGCTATGCTGAAAGGTTGTAGAATTTATCCCAACTCACCTATCCGGTGATCTGTTTCTTCGTGTGCTACTTATTGATCGTTTTTGTTACATTGGAAATATATATTTGGTCCTTTTAGTTAGTCATCTGCCACCTAATGCATGGATGTGAGACTTAAAAATTGGATTTGCAAGCTAACGCATGGAGTGCTAAAACTATTTCTATTAGAATATTGATCACCGGTAAAACCTGGATACTAGAGTCTGAGGCTATGACCACGGCGTTCAAATGGTTTTAGGGATGCGGAAGTCTACTCTAGCTCATGGATATTTATTTGGCACACACCAGCAAATTCATTTGAAGTTCCCCTTAGACAGTACTAGATGCCGCAAATACTATTAGAATGCTTACTAAATTATAATATGGATTATACTAAATTATAATATGGATTATAGTGGCATATCCTGAGCAAAAATCCTAGATCCGCCACCTTAGATAAGGAAGCATATGCAAAGCAACCTTTGAGTTTAATCGAAAGAAACGATGGGAGGTAGGGCGAGGGGTGCTAACCAGGTACACATAACACTCTATGACTTGGAACTGTATGATCTCTAGCGGCTTGACCTCTGCAGGTGCCTTCTATCTATCGTCTCTATTTGACGCGCACATGTGCCACCCACTTGCTATGGATTCTTTGTTTGTCAGAATTAGAGCAATCACAATGTTGCTAGAAAGTAGTCCATAGGAAATTTAATATTCAGAACCAGGTGACTAAAACATTGTGACAGCGGTCCATAAGAAAGAAATAACAAAAGCTACCATATCACTATGACCAGCCCATAAAACAATAAAAAATATAATACTAGTTGCACTGTATGTCCGAGATAAGAAGTAGTTAGCTTGTGCAGGTAGCTATGGGATCCGGCCTTCACAACCGGTCTAGATACATTGTGGCTTGTAACTTAACTATGGACTCCTGTTGTGGGACCCGCCTATATGGACTAGTCGACCCACTCTATGACGACCCAAGATCCACCCATGTGAGATCCAAATGCATTGCACTCCTGTGTTGACGTGCGGGAGCACAATATTGTGGACTTGCCACTTGCCAGTCAGCAATGATGGGGAAGTAGTAGGGGTCAAGCGTGTGGTGCTCTAGGATAAGCTTCACCATGACTCACTGTAGTTCTGTTGTCTTGCGACCTGCTTCAGCCCCATAGTGTAGGACCCAATGAAGAACCCGGGGTGGGTCTTGCGACCCTGATGGATCCTGCATGCCATTGGCCGGATCCACCCCTCTCGCCCGAACCGCCGAATTGCTTGGGTGGGGACAAGAACAGGGCGCCCACCACCGGGGTAGGATGGGGGTGCGCCTCCGGTCATATCCGCCACACGTCTAGGATGGGCATGAGTTGGGGTTGGGGCAGCGGCAGGGTAGATAGATTGCGAGGGAGGATGTCAGGTGAGCGAGAGATACATCAAGAGAGGTAGGTGGGTTTTAAGGATTATGCAAGCCCTTATCAATGTCTTTGGGGTGTCAAAGTCAAACAGGTATGCTGCATTTCATAATTCAGAATAGGGTCTTAGTGCTGTAACACGGGAAAAAAAATTTATGCGACGGTGTCGCACTAGAATCTGGCATGCGGCACCATTGATCTACTAGATTGTTTCCATGCTTGAGCATGCTGCCTGGTTGTAACCACCACCTGTGATCCGAGATGCATAAAATGAACGGGGTTTGAGCGGTGTCGCACGCTGGGCTCTGCCGCCTAGCGTAACACGAACATCCAAAGTTCCAAATACATCCTATGTGCTCCTAGCTTGCATGCATTATACATCCTTAGCTTGCACTTGAAGTAATCACTACTGGAGGTGGCGGCTTTGCCGAGGGCTCCAGGCTCTCGGTAAAGCCTCTCAGACCCTCGGCAAAGGCTTTGCCGAGAGCAGCTCTCGGCAAAGCTGCCTCGGCAAAAACCCGATCGGCAAAGCCTTCTTTGCCGAGAGCCGTTTATCGGGCTCTCGGCAAAGGCTTTGCCGAGAGCCAACGCGGCCCTCGGCAAAGAAAAGACGCCGTTAACGGGCCCGCTTTCTTTGCCGAGAGCCCATTTGGCTGGCTCTCGGCAAAGAGTTTTTATTTTTTTTGAAAAAAAAATCTTTGCCGAGAGCCGGCCAAATGGGCTCTCGGCAAACATTTTTCTTTTTTTTTTTAAAAAAAATGTTTGCCGAGAGCCTGGCCATATTGGCTCTCGGCAAAGAGTTTTCCAAAAAAAAAAAATATCTTTGCCGAGAGCCAGTCTGGCCAGGCTCGGCACACATTTTTTTTAAAAAAAAAGAAAAATGCGGCAAAGAATTTCCTTTTTTTTAAAAAAAAACTCTTTGCCGAGGGCCAGTCTGGCCAGGCTCTCGGCAAAGCCTGTCCTTTGCCGAGTGCAACGGTCATTGCACTCGGCAAAGCTGGGAAATTTCCCAGCTTTGCCGAGTGCAATGACCATTGCACTCGGCAAAGGTAGAGAAATTTTGGTTTTTTTTTTGATTTTCCACTTCATTACACATATAAATCGCATTCATCATATATAAATCACATTTATCACATATGAATCACATTCATCACGTATAAACACATATATCACATTCATCACATATGTCACGTTCACATACACCACGCATATAGCACATTCATCACAATATTTGAACTAAACGAAAGTTAACCATTACAAGTTATCATCGAAACATAATAAGTTTGCATTCTAAAGTTCACAATCTACTAGAGATGACACTTTAGACACAGTCATGGCCAACCTTGCCCTGGCCACCCCGGAGAAGGAGTCCCGCCTTGACCCCCGGGCGTGTTCCATCCAGGCGCTTGCGGGTTGTTCGAACCCGCCGACGGAGGCTGCAAAAATTAGATGTCTATGTCAGACAAGCAAATGCATAAACAAAACACTGAGGAATCGATACTCACAGGAGTAGAATCCGCGTTCTGAGACGGCGGTGGAGGAGCCATGAGCGTCGCGGGCACCTGCATGCCCTGGGAGGCCATGAACGTGATGAGATCTTGCATCTGCTTAGCTTGGGCCTCCAACCGGGCCTCCATCTGGGACCGCATCTGGGACTCGGCGAGCTTGCGCTCCTCCCTTTCTCTTTCCAGGCGGGCCTGCGATAATACAAAGGGAATGTTAGAACAATGCAAACATTTAAACATCAATGTACGACGAGTAAAACAAAAATAACCTCGAGCTCGGCGACCCGCGACTGCGAAGGCGACGGGCGTGGACGTATGGGGACGCTCCCGCTCGTGGCCTGTGCTCGGAGCTGGGACAGAGTGGGAGTGGAGGACGAGTCGATGACGCCGTCGCCAAGCCAATACCGCCCGTGCTTCTTCCCTCCTCCGACCGTCATCACGAGGCTTCCGTCCAGGTCCTCGCTGGCCGGATCAAAGTCGGGCCCATGGACCGCCCTTGCCGCCTCTGTGTAGTCAGTGAGGCGGGTGTGGACGCTGGAGTTGGAGTATGCCTCGAGGGGGTCGTCGGGGTTGTAGGAGGTCTCCGGTGCGGTGGCCTTGCCCTTGTGGGACATGGCGTATGCCATGAACGTGCTGCAAGGCTGGCCACCGTGTGACGCCGTCTGCGAGGAAGACAACAAGATGATTAGTAATTAGGCAACATTTGAGTGTTACAATACATAAAGTGTTTCACGTACCCAAGCTTTTGTGTACTCGGCTAGGTTGCGGTTGCCCTGGTGGTGTGGTACACCTGGCATTTGCAGACGCGCCTCCCATGCCTCGGCGTGCTGGGCGGTCCACTCTTCAGAGAGCCACCGGTCCACGATCATCTCCCAGCACTCGGGAAACGACTGGCACCATTGGGGGACCATCTGCACATCAAAGTATTTCACATATAAGCGTCAGATGAAATGAGAATAGCTTAATCTCAAAAGGAATCACTTACCTGAATGTACTGCGCCCGGCTCAGCGTCATGCCTCTCGCCTCGACCTTCGAGACCCTCCGTCCTTCGACCGTGGCGTTGTAGTTGACGATGGCCTGAATTCTCGCCTCGTAGATGATGTCGGTGACGAGCTTCCTGCAGGACCTTGTACTCACCACCTCCGCCTCGGCCTCCTTCCCCTGCTCACACCTATAGAAGTCCTGCATACAGATGCAATACAAACTGTAAGAAATTCAAGAAAAGTACGATGAATGCGATGTTGTGTGACGAAGACTTACCCACAGCTCCGCTCTGACCCTCGCCGCCTTGTTTGGGTAGTTCGGGTCTGGGACGACGGTGTAGTGGTCAAATGTATAGGCCGGCTCTCTCTTCCCGGCATACTGTACTATGCCAGGGTAGTGTTCGCGGCACAGGAGACCCAGGATGCCATTGGGTTTGCGGCCGTGACCCTCCACAAACTCCCAATGCCTGCACAAGTGATACAGAAAGATTATTAGTTTCTATTTCAATTTTAAACATATCATATGAACGAGTAGTTAAAACATGTACCTTTGTCCAACGGGGCGGATCACTGGGCGTTGGTGAAGTGGTATCGGTCGGGCCGGGAGGCTGGCGGGACCTCGCAAGTAGGGTGTGGACCCCCCTGAGGCAGCCGAACCCTCGTTTGCCTCGGCCGACGGCTCATCCTCCTGCTCGGGGTCCTCCTGCCCCTCGTCCGCCTGAGCCTCGGCCTCGGACGTGGCCGGCACCTCGTCCTCCGGTGGAGTCGGCTCCCTCCGACGGCGACTCCTCCTTTGCCGAGATGGCCCGTCGTCCTGCGAGGCCCGGTACAGGGAGGTCATCGACCTCTGACGTCCGCCTGGCATCTTGGCTCGACCTCCTGCATTTAAACAGAACAAACAATATTGTATTAGAAATAACATAATGAAATATATGCAAAATAAATAAAACCCTAGATCCTAAGAAAAAACATAACAGGAGTAGAATATAACATAATATTACGTGAATTAGAAATAATCTGCATCATCGGGATTAGCCGGAGCATAAGTGTCATCATCGCTGTCAACCATATCTAAGTACTCCTCAGTATCCGAAGACGGGAGGTTGTTTTCATTTGCTTCGCCTAAAAGGAATCGTTCTAGCATTTGTATGTCCTTCTCATTTACCACCTCATCCCCAGCGTCCTCGTCATCATTCTCTACTTCCATTTCCATCGCTTCGGTTAAGTCTATCGTGAACGTCCCTTGTAGCCCAGCTTCTTGAAAGAACTCCCCATCATACGTGTTTGTGTTGAAGTTATAATCCTCATCGTTGGGGAGAGGTAGTTTAGCATGTGGCGATATCTTGTGCACAATATACCAATCCAAGATATGCTCTTTGCTTTTGCACGCATATGGTGTGTAATAAACCTGCGTGGCCTGTTGAGCCACAATATACACATCGGCTCCTGGATAGACAGAATCCTGTCGAATTTCAACTAGCCCAAGATTTGGTGTGAGCCTCGTTACTCCAGGGTCGAACCAATGGCATTTGAATAGTACAGGATTCAGAGGCTTGTCACCGTGAAATGAAAGTTCATATATTTCTTCAATTCTTCCATAGTAGTCACGGTTGTCATTGCCTGGAGTACAAACTCCGCTGTTTGTGGTTTTCCGATTGGGCCGACTCTGCTCGTATATCGCTGTGTGGAAGCGATATCCATTCACGTCATAACCGTTAAATAACTTGACCCTACGGTCAAAGCCGTTTGCAACCTGTCTCAGCTGTTGACTCATAGACGCATCGGTCTGAGCCTGCAAGGTGAAGAAATGTATAACGTTATTAAGTCCGAACGTAGGAGCCAGTTGGAATATCGGACTAAGTATGACCTCGGTTGGACAGGATAGTTCCCATTTTCTGCCCCAACCCAAGATAGAATTTCGGCATCACCTCCCCGCTGTTCTCCCGATACACGTCCCTGTAGGGAGAGTGTGTATCCAGAGAACAACAGGGAGGTGATGCCGAAACTCCATCTCGAATCAAGGCAGACCATGGGAACTAGTCTCATCTACGCATCCGCGGGCTGTCCAAGTAACGTGGACAATCCGAAACAGATACAGTTATCGACCACATGTGGAGGTCTTAGGGTTTCAACCATCTTGTATCACAACTTGCTTGAAACATTTTCAAATTTTTTTAATAGCTTCTACATGCGATGTCAAGGCCTCCCGTCTATTTTCATGATTTTCCGACTCCGTTCACATTTTATATATTTTTAAATCAAATCTCACGCAACTTGGTCGTCATGTCGCGTGCACGAGATGGTCGAGTTTCCGCGTCTGTCCCTAGATACGGCGTTGAAATACCCTCGGAAGCATGAATATCATTTTTTGAATCGCTGAGATTCATTATTTCATGCACCTGCAGTACAAATGTGCGTCTTGCGGGAAAAATCAAGAAAATGAAAAAAATACATGAAATATAGCAAGATGCATGGAAAATACACCAAATTTCAAATTTTGGCTTATAGTACTGTAGCAACGCTGCACAAAAAATTTGGGAACAAAAATCCAAAAAAAAAAATTTGCCGAGAGCCTTGGCTGAGGCTCTCGGCAAAGAAAATATTTTACCGAGAGCCTAACAGCAGGCTCTCGGCAAAGATGACGGCGTAAGGGTGCCGTTTGTGGGGGTGAGGCTTTGCCGAGATTTTTTGTGTACCGAGAGTCGAGCTCTCGGCAAAGTTTAGCTTTGCCGAGAGCCAATGTTTGCCGAGCGTCGAGCTCTCGGCAAAGCTTGATTTGCCGAGAGCCAATATTTGCCGAGGGCAGGCTCTCGGCAAAGTATTCTTTGCCGAGCGCCCGATATTTGGCGCTCGGCAAAGAATATGACACTCGGCAAAGATACTGTTTCCGGTAGTGAATCGCTGTGGTGGCATGCAGTGCAAAGACACAAGGAAGCTTTTCCGCGTTGATGAATTGAATTGAAGGAAAAAAAAAGTGTGGTTTCATGAATATAATCGTGCACTCATGTCAATTATCTAAGCAACGGTCCATACAGTACAGCCGCTTTTATATAAAATTACTAAAATCTTCAAATTATTTTAGGTCTACTCTCACTTTATATCTTTAGGCAGTGTTCGTTAAAATACTGTATGGGAGCATACTAATACACAGATAAAGCATCTTGAAAAAAAAAGAACAGCGAAAAGATTTGTACGCGAGCTCTGGGATCGGGTGTGAAAAGCAGCCGGTTGATGAGTGGCTCTAGCAGCCGCCTGTCAGTGCATATGAACACTGACAGCTGTGTTCAGCTTCCACACTTCATTTCAGGGCAGTACCAGTACCTGTAGAGGGAGTTCTTCGACGTCGTCGGCCATGTCGGAGGCGGCGCTGGAGGACACGCCGACATGGATCCTGGCGTCCGTGTGCTCCGTCATCGTCCTCATCTCCTTCGTCTTCGAGCGCGCGCTTCATCACCTCGGCAAGGTGAGGAACGAAACGAACCCAACCGAACCCTCCTTGAAAAGCTCCACATGCATGCATATCCACGCAGCACCGTACCGCCGGCAATGCAAGCTGACGAGTCCGATCCGCGCACGTGTCGCGACCGCAGGCACTGCAGCGCCGGAGGAAGACCCTGTACGAGGCGCTGCTGAAGCTCAAAGAAGGTTAGTAGTTTGGTGGTGGTCATCTCCGTGTGCTCTGCCTTTGTGCATCTCGATATGCTGCCTGCTTGTAAGGCTGTAACTGTGGCTCATCTCCGTCAATTTGTAGAGCTCATGCTGCTGGGGTTCGTCTCGCTGCTCCTCGTCGTCTTCCAGGAGTTGATACAGAAGATCTGCATCGACGAGAGCCTCATGGAGCACTGGCTGCCGTGCCGGGGCGCCAGCGCCACCACCTCGGCGACGGCTCATTACGGCGTCTCCTCCTCCGCAGTCGGTGGCGGGAGGAGGATGCTCAAAGGCGGCGGGGCAGCTTTTGGACACTGTTCAAGCAAGGTAAGCGCGTAATCTCCAGATGCATCAGCAATGGTCATAATGCATCTATATATGCCGATTGAGTTCAAAACATCTTTTCAGAAGCCGATGCATATATCGGCTAGGATATTTCTGACTAATTCGTCACTATATTCAATAACTCAACTACTCAAGTAATTTAGTGCATAATTTAGTTAGAAAATCTGAAAATGTGTTCATGGAAAAGCTAATTTGAGCTTCATCATTTTTTTTTTGTGTGTGTGTGTTTCAGGGAAAAGTCCCGTTGTTATCACTTCACGCCTTGGAGCAGGTTCACATTTTCATATTCGTCCTAGCTATCACTCAAGTCGTTCTCAGCGTCGCCACCGTCCTCCTGGGACTTCTACAGGTTAGTCCATTCTATCATAGTAACAATTCGTCTATATATCTTCTTCCTCAAACATGATTCATCTAGTAATTTACATGTTCAGATGCGGATATGGATGCACTGGGAGAACACCATTCAGGAAGAGGGCAGCTCTGGTAGGGCGACCAGTTTTCCTGCTTTTTTTTTGTGGCCTTTTGAGAGTCCAATGAGGCTAACTGAACAGCTGAAGCACCACTAACTAACTGCAGCTCCCAAGATGATCGCCCGTGTGCAGAAAATCAGGTTCGTCCAGGACCGGTGTAAGGGGTACGAGAAGGTCACCTGGGTCATAATATGGCTGGTCTGCTACTAAAACAAATCTCTGCTTCATTTCTTGATGAATGTCTGAACTTAAGTATGTAAGAGAGCTCTTCTTCCTTGCAGCGTTCCTTCTTCAAGCAGTTCTACGGATCAGTATCCAACGACGACTACATTGCGATGAGGCTTGGTTTCGTCATGGTACATACTACTATACTAGTACTTGGCATTATTCATGCTGTCGTTTTTCTCTTTCAGACCTCTCATCCATGTGCAGATGTGTGCTTTCTGATCTCTCTCTCATGGGTGACAGGAGCACTTTAGGGGGCACCCCAAGTTCAATTTTTATGACTACATGATCAAAGCTCTCGAGAAAGATTTCAAGAGAGTAGTTAGTATAAAGTAAGTCTGTGTATTTGGTGGGTGCAGGTTGTTGTTCTTCGGAATTTATGCTTTCTGTAGGAGCCTCAGAACTTATTCTACAACTGGCACACTAGTGACTTGCTTTGTTCTAATGTATGTAGATGGTATTACTGGATTTTTGTGATGATCTTTTTGCTACTCAACGTCACCGGTATGCTTAATTTTTTTTCTGACGTCAGTCATTTATATGTTCTCAGTTTTTTTGGTCTAGTACCTGTATTTTAGTAGCACTTACAACGATAACCTACAATTTGTTGGTTCAGGGTGGCATTCCTACTTCTGGATCTCATTAGTCCCACTGGCTGTAAGAACTAATCCTTACTGATACTCTCATACTAGAAGAGTAGTATTTATTTGCCTCTTTATTTGTGGTAATTACCACTACTATATGATGCCCTTTATTTGTCACAGCTGCTGCTCCTCATTGGAACAAAGCTGGAGCACATCATAAACAAGCTGGCCTACGAGGTGGCTTCGAAGCACGCCGCTGGGCAAGGGGAAGGGGGCATCGTCGTGAGGCCTTCAGACGAGCTGTTCTGGTTCCACAGCCCACGGCTGGTGCTCGTCCTCATCCACTTCATCCTCTTCCAGAACGCCTTCGAGTTCTCGTATTTCTTCTGGACACTGGTAAACAAGTCGTATAATGCATGCAATCTCTGTTTCAAATGTAGCTACGCCGTTGATCCATTTGGCCAGTGACGATTTGCCGGATTATTCCTGATCCCCTGTACATGTTGCAACGTATGCAGGTGATGTTCGGCGTCAACTCCTGCATCATGGACAGTCTAGGATACAGCGTATCGCGAATCATCATATGGTACTAAGAACATCACTGTTGATTTCTCCACTTCAGGTCATCTTGTCAAATGTCAATGTTCATCGACCTGATGACATTTTATTGTGGTTGCATGGTTGATTTCTTCTTTGCACTTCAGCGTCGTCGTCCAGGTGCTCTGCAGCTACAGCACGCTCCCGCTCTACGCCATTGTGTCCCATGTCAGTACTAGGATGCATGCTTTGCTTACATGATTATACTTGTGTGTGTGTGTTTCGCATTCTAACAATAAACACCTGTGTGAAATAAATGTGTGTTGTCAGATGGGGAGTTCGTTCAAGAGCGCCGTGTTCGCGGACGACGTCGCCGAGCATCTCAGAGGCTGGGCCGACGGCGCTCGGAGGCGCGTGCGAAGATCTGCCACGGATGTCGACGCCAGTTGCCTGGGTACGCCGGCGGCGGGACGACGGGGCTGGGAAGGCGCTGCCGGCTGGAGATCATTGATGGCCGGGAGGAGCCGCCCAACCCAGCAGCTTCGGAGCATCTCCTTCTGAATTCTGGCTTCTGAGGAAGGAATCGAAGGGCGTCAGGCCGCGCAATCTCTGAAGCACGTGTTTGCTGTCGCCGTCCGTCTTCATTTGGGTATTGGGTTTGACTGGACAGCGAGCAATGGTTACTAGTACCAGCTGACTGAAAGAGTCAAAGAGGTTGCATGTGTGAATGTGATTGTGTCTTTGCTTCTGGAATGAGGGTAGCTAGCTAGTTCCTGATTTGAGAGGCTGAGCTCTGTTCATCAGCGTTGTTCTTTTTTTTTAAATGGCTGATTATGCCGTTTTGAATTAAAGATTTGTTTTGAAAGGTCACCCGCGGGGATGAACTATCTCCACCTGAATTTTCATTCTAGAGATACTGGGCAAGCAGGGAGGTGGAAGGGCGAGGCGCCAATCCAGATACAATGAGTCCAAAGAAGTACAATGGGGGAGGGAGAGATTACAGCAACGACAACAATAACAACACCACTTAACAGAAACAACAAGAAGATCCAACATGAGGACTCAAACAACAAGAAGAACAAACCTGAGGACTCAAGGATGAACCTAGATGCAAGCCGAAAGATGCCAACCGATGGTCGATTTGCGCCACTGCCGAACAACGTACTCGCCGTTTTCGCCGTGGTCATTGTGCCCTGCACCACTCCTCGTAGCTACGCCGCTCCGCTACCACCCTCCATCTAAGGACCAACCGGTGGGAATGGGAACTAAGAGTGGTGACGGACACACAACCCCAAGATCACCCAACACGACGAGAAGTTGATGGTGACAACTACAACACATCCAGGCCCACATACCACCATCCAACGCCATCCACGGGGAGGAAACCTTAGAGGGGAATGGCGGCAGCAATGGAAATACCACCCGACATTAGATTTTCTGGCACCATCAAGGAGAGCACCGATGGAGCACGGACGCCAGAGGAGGACACTCGTTGAAACATCAGCAACGACTGACAGCCAGGGCCAGTCTCACCCAAGAGGGGGACAAGGAGCAAGGAGGCCCCGCACCAATCGACACACAGCAAGTTGGCCTGTGGAGGAGCATGACATAACAATAATTTTTTCTTTAACTTTTTGTGAGGAGCTACATACAACTTACAATAATATCTGATATAATTTTAGCGTAAAGTTTCAACTCACATTAGAGAAATAGCAATGGCACAATCAACCATTTTAAGTTACATCAACATTCTATGACACTCTCGGTTCTAAATTATAGGTCATTCCAAAAATCTTAGAGAGTCAAAGCATCTCAAGTTATGACATCAAATAGGTATACTTAGTTGGTATCAAAAGTGTTATTATCTTAATATATAAATTTAGTCAAACTTAAAATGCTTTGACTCTTTAAGATTCTTAGAATAACTTATAATTTAGGATGGAGGGAGTAATAAATTACATAAGTTGCTACTATTTTAGATAAATTTGTACACTTTGACTGAAACATTGTAACATGTATACATTGATAGTTTAATTTAGTCACCTACAATCCAGCTTCCACAGTCCGGCGTAGATCCAAACAAATGATACCCTTGTTAGCTAATTAACCTGCACTTCCTTGCATATTAAGTAATTGCAAGTGAGTAAGTGACCTGCAACGCAACAAACGTGCTTCATGCATGCTATTTCGACTTTGAAGTATATTTAAGAACAATCCATACACATATATCTAGCTTTAAATCTCAGTTGTTGGCTCAAGTACCGCACCGTATGCACATTGATCCACCGAAAAGGGGAAAAGGGAGAATAATGCTGCCTTCTTTCTTGGAAAAAAATAGAGAACAGCGCGCGCTTGAAACGCGATATTACTAATTAATATATCGGAGTAAATTAAATATGCTTAGCCTGAGAATGATACTTGTTGAGGGCCACTCCAGCCTGTCTTCAGCATGGCGAGTCGATCACTTGTCTGGAACTGGAAGTATGCTAGGCGATCACGAGGGGCTGCTCCGACTCCGATCCTGGCCCTGGGCCGTGGGAGGAGCTGCCGGAGATCGACCGCTGGCGATGCCGGAGCCGGAGGAGACGTCGCTCGAGGGCACTCCGACGTGGATCGTCGCGTCGGTGTGCTCCGTCATCGTCCTCACCTCATTGGTCTTCGAGCGCGCGCTCCATCACCTCGGCAAGGTGAGAAATCTAGTACCGATTCCGAAACCAACCTTTCCTTTGCCAGCCAGCTTCCGATGCACTGTGCAGAGGAGAGCTTCGCGATGGAGCTGACGACAAGTCCGGCCGATCGGGCATGCAGGCACTCGAGCACCGGAGGCAGACCTTGTACGAGGCGTTGCTGAAGCTCAAAGAAGGTTATTAGCTACTGTACTAGCTAGCCGTCGTTGTCGTGCTCGTACCTACCGACTGCAGCTGGTCCTGTACGACGTACATACGTTGTTGTCTCATGATGAGCCATGTCCACCGTACCTGCAGAGCTGATAGATGCTGCTCGGGTCCGTGTCGCTGCTGCTCGTCGTCTTCCAGGGCGTGATCCAGGACATCTGCATCGACAAGAGCCTCATGGAGCGCTGGCTGCCGTACCGGGGCGCCTCGTCGTCGGCGGTGCACCATCACCGCAGTATCTTTTCCATCTTCGCTTGATTGTTATTAGTCATCTGCGCTTGGTTGTTATTAACAGGAACACATGAGGGGCCACCCAAAATTCAACTTTTACGACTACATGATCAAAGCTCTCGAGAAAGATTTTAAGAGAGTAGTTGGCATAAAGTAATTAATATAAGTTGGTATCATGTGACTGCTGTTATTCAGGACTTGAGTGGCAATTTAACAACTATACCTTCAATCTGTTCTACTGCAGATGGTATCATTGGATATTTGTGATGATCTTTCTGCTCCTCAATGTCACCGGTACGATTAAATTTTCTTACTTGTCCATAATTTAGTTTTGTTCACATGTTTCTTGGTCCTGTACATCTTCCCCTCTTAATTGGAAGGCATAGTCCCTGCCATCTTTCTCAAAAAAAAAGTTTATTGGTCCTGTTAGTATAACATTCACATAAAGGTAACGTTTATTTTACTTCAATTTCTGGGTTTAGGATGGCACTCTCCAACTTCTGGATCTCACTAATCCCGTTGGCTGTAAGTACTATCTGTCCGGTTCCATGTACAAGCAGCTTCTGGATGCTGAACCCTGTGTAAAAAGGACTAGTGTTATGCAACTGTTGCTGCATGCTGAAGTAGTTCTGTCCTATTTGCAGCTGCTGCTTCTGATCGGAGCGAAGCTGGAGCACATCATAAACAAGTTGGCTTACGAGGTCGCCACGAAGCACACTGCTCCTGCTGCCGAGGACGAAGAGGGTGGCGTGCGCATGGACGGCATGGTCATGAGCCCTTCAGACGACCTGTTCTGGTTCCGGAGCGGTGCTCGTCCTCATCCACTTCATCCTCTTCCAGAACGCGTTCGAGTTCGCCTTCTTCTTCTGGACGCTGGTAAGCACAAGCATCAGGCAACCAATGCAATGGAGTAACTCTTTTGTTTCTCGCGTCGGTGATGGATTTTGGCGCATGGTTATGTTTTTATGCAGGCAACATTCGGCGTCAACTCCTGCAAGATGGACGGACCGGGATACAGCGTGTCAAGAAATATGGTAAAGAACCTTATTAATCTGTCCTCCTATCACAATCAGTCATCCATGATTGCGAGATCAATTCAATGTGCAGCGATCTAGCTAACGCTTGCTTTTGTGCCTCTTTTCTGACTCTGTTCCTCATCAGTGTCATCGTGGAGGTCCTCTGCAGCTACAGTACGCTCCCTCTCTACGCCATCGTCACTCATGCGAGTTGGCCGGCCAGAAAGAGCAGCCATGATCTAGTGATCTGTGGATATCTGAATCACACAACCTAATTAATGATAATGCATTGCAGATGGGGAGTTCGTTCAACAGCGCCGTCTTCGCGGACGATGTCGCGGAGCACGTCAGAGGATGAGCTGACGGCGCGCGGAGGCGCAACAGGGTGGCCGCCGTTGCCATTACCAGTGATACTGGCTGTCAGCTGGTGGCGGAGCCGAGCGAGGAAGCAACCAGCTACACAATTTTGTGCGTGGAAGCAACCTGAACTTGTGTGGGACAGTGATCGTAATTTATCGGAAATAATTTTAGTAGTGGACCATAAAGTTATGATTTTTCAGCTATGGTATTTTTTTAGAGATTATTTTTAAAACTACACAGTACAACATTGACGCCCACACACGCATGCACACCCACGCTTATAAACACACGTACGTAAACCCTATCGAAGGACTGAGCCGACAGATATTGAAATCGACGGGGACATCGCCTACCATTGAAAGCATAGCGCCGTTAAATCCTGGAATAATTCAGGAAAATGCGAGCACCCATGCCAAGTCGAGAACTTGAACCCATATGGGACAGTGAATTTTCAAAAAGCACATAATGAGACCTCTCTTGAGGTATGGATCGGAACAGCATCCAGTAGATTGCCCTAAAAAATATTTAAACAATAGCCTACAATATATACTCCTTTCCGTCCAAAAAATACAATTCTAGGTTTTGGATGATTCAAAAAATTTAAGTTTTGATTAAATTTATAAAAAATAGTATTAATATTTATATTTCTAAATATTTTTTAAAAATATGTTTTATGACTATTCCGATAATATTTATTTGATATCATAAATAGCAGTAATATTTTTTACAGATTACTTTGAATTAAAATTATTTGAGTTCTCAAAAAATAAAAAATATATTTTTTAATGTAGGGAGAGTATATTATTCAATACGGAACTCCGATCCAATGCCTTTCTGTTTTGTACAAGTATGATATCTGAACGTTGATATTGTAGGCAGCTCTACGGACGTGCATTTTGCCCTAAGCCAAGTAGCCAACAGCACCTCTTTGGTTTGCAGCCACGAGAAAGTTACATGAGAAAATTAGTTTTTTGGCCCTAAAAAAATTATTTTTAGTTTCTTGGCCCTTTTTCGTTTAAACTTACTTATTTGGTCGTAAACGAATTTTGTTTTGGTTCGTGGCCCTTCCGTTTGTTTGACAAGTTAATGGTGTTAAAAGCAACGTGAAATGACTCTTTCTCTTTGCGCCGAATGCAACACTATAACATTCTATAGTAGAGTCATAAGGGCCTTTCAGACTGTCTGCTATTAATAATTTTCTAAAATAAGGTAAAATACTTTTTTCAAGCATGAAAATATTTGACTTTTGACTCGAGGTGAGCCCATCTGAATGGTTAAAGCCTAAGGGTTTGATCCGATGGTGATAATAAGGTCATAGACAAATCCTTGATGATAAGGTCCGCCGGCGGGTGATGGAAAACTCATCACAATGGTGCTGTGTTTGATCCGAAGATGGTGAGCTTTTCATCACCGACCACTTTCACCAACAAAGATAAAAACCGACAGTGAAGGAGGATTTCGGCGGTGATGACATTTGTTCGCTGCTGAAAGGAGGTCGTGAGTGTGTTATTACAGTACTACGTTTACCAGAGGTCTGCATCACGTGTAATGTCTTTGAAAAAGAAAATGTAATATACATTATTTATCATCAGAAAAAGTATTATTTTTTTCGTCATGGTGAGCTGGTTGTATTCGCTCGCCTATGTATCACAGGTCGATCACCTACCCACCTGGAAATTGATATATGGCCTTGGAACTTTACATGTAACAGTCTGAATTTGTAGACCGGTCCGGTGAAAGAAACTGTAATAATGTAGTTTGTTAAACCAACCAAATGTTGTGTGTTGTATGTAGTGTGTGTGTATAACTACTACCCGGTAGCTGGCTAAAAAATAACTTATTCTGTAGCCACTTTAAGTTACAATAATTACTATGTTAATTTACAAGATTATAGTAACTCCTTACGAAGTGGTTTACTACAACGTTACGGTAAATATCCCCATGTATATTATAGTAACCCAACTATCATAAATATGTATTGATATTATTGTAAATTAGTATATAAAATTATCGTAAATAGAGGTGGCTATAGAATAACTTATTTTATAGCTAGCTACTGAATATATATATATATATATATATATATATATATATATATATATATATATATATATATATATATATATATATATATATAACTATAAAATAAGTTCTTTTGTAGCCTAGGGTAATATATATATCAATCATATCAGAGTGCATAAATGATGAGAACTTGAACAAATAAAAAAATAAATAATTTAACGTTCTCTAAATTTACTGTGACTAGCTAATTAATTTAAGCATATATACTCGCGCTATAAACTACGCAAATTAATTAGCCGAACAGAGACATTGTACGTTTGAGAAGTACAGAAGCTGAGGACCTATTGATCCATCCCATGACCTCTCTCTATCACAAAATCCAAACGAAAGGGCAAAAGAAAGAAAGAAAAAACGATGCGATTATCTACATGTAGGTCGGCCCCGTCCCACTCCCACCGTGGACGCTCGACGACGTCGGCATGAACGCCAGCACGAGCAGCAAGACCAGCATTGCCACCGGGACCAGCATCAGCATCGACGGCGGCGGCGGTAGCGGGGGAAGCACGAGCGGGAGGATCACCAGCGACGCGGTGACGCCGACGAGCAGCAGAACCGGGAGCGAGAAGTACCTGGACCAGAGGCTAGCAGGTTCCCGCTCCTCCTCCCTGTGGGCGGCCCTCTGGTCGGACGTCGAAGCGCGCGACGAGGACGCGCTTCCGCCGCCGCCGCTCTCCATGTCGCTGGGCAGCGCGGCGGATGGACTACTGCGGTTGGGGCTACTAGTGGCACTGTTGATCAGCTGCTGGATGTCCTCCGGCCGGTGCTCATCGTTTCTGGGGCTCATGAACATGAGGATCGGATCGGAGTGCTCGGTTCAGTCGACACCTTGCGCTTTGCGTGTGCCGTCTTCAAGTCCAAGGCACGCATGCAGTGCACACAGCTTGCTAGGTAGCCTGCAGTCTTGGAGCTGAAGCACTCGATCTCATGAACTCTGACTGCTCGATCGCCGAACGAATCAGGCCAGATCTAGTTAGCCCTGCAGTTTCGGCGAAAAAATATCTCATCAGCACATGAAGCGATATGATGATCAGATATTCAGACAGCTGAAGGATCGTCGGCACCTGCTTAAGCGTAAGACATACGTGTAAATTACTTTATCAGCAGGAAAATAAAGCTGGTAAAAGCCATAGACAAAGGGAAGAAAAATTCGTAAAGGTAGGAGGCAAAAGGCACCCAATTGGCCAATTCCTTGTTCTTCCAGAAAAGAGCTAGACCAACCCTTTAGCTGAAAGGATATACAAGAGAGAGATCGAGGACGTTCTCAACCCAGCAATCATTATATCAGTGAACTAATAAGCGTCTATAAATAGGACGATGGATTATTAGTATCACCTAAAAAAAGGTATACTACTACTACTCGACATGGGAGGGCCATACATACGATCACATGCAAATAAACATCGGCATCGAGCAAAGGCATACTAAGACTGCAATCGATCGTAGTAGGCTCGTAGCAGCAGCATACCTGGTGAGATCGATTGACGCGGCAGCAGCATGGCATGTCCATGCCAGTTTTAGCTGCGTCGTATGAGGAACCGATGCTGTGACTGGTCGACAACCTGATGCCAGTTTTAGCTGCGTCGTATGAGAGAGACAGGCAAAAGAGAGAGGCGAGAGACGTTGGAGGCACCGCACCGATGCAGTGCATCTGGCGCAATTAGTCATCGCCCTGTGCAAGTTGTGGCGATGGTGGGCGAATATATTATGCAGGGAAGGCGGAGAGGGGGAGGGGCTTTCCGATGGGATCCAGCGGGCCATCCAGGCAGGGGTTCGTCTCCCCTGGCCACCAGCCCACCCCCACCCCCGCTGAATCGCTGCCCGCCCGCCTGCCTGCCTGCCTCACCTCTCGTCTCGGACGTGCTTCTCGCTGCCAATCTGCCATTTCCTCGGCTTTTTCTATGCGCCCGGCGGCCCCCACCTTGCCTGCCAGCTGCCATAGCTGCCGCCTCAGCAGGCTCCGGCTTTCTTTGTTGTCATCATCGGCAGGCATCGGCTTCGGCTCTGCTCCGCGGTTTTGTTAATTCTGCCGGAAATCTAGGGGCCCGGACTAGTTTAATTTAATCTAACCATCGACGGTCCAGGGATTAGACGACCCGCACCGGGTACGCTACCCACATGTAGTAGCTTTTAGCGTTGCAAACATGTTGCAGCGGAGAGCGCTAAAGCTTGCTAAGCGAGCGCACGCGCTAAATTTGGTGGGGGTAGCGGTAATCCTTTACCGTGCGTGGCAAAGCAGACAGAGAGCACGCGCGCGCGAGAGAGAACGTGCAAGCAAGAGAGAGCGCCTGGGAGAACGTGTCTAACTTTTTTCCGTATAAAAAAATATTATAACTCACAAATCAAAACATTAAATTAAATTCCGATTGCACCATTAAATTCGTTTTAATAAATTCTTTAAAATAAGATCTCACATAAATATATTTAGATAAAGTAACAAGTGAGCCCCACAGTGAATAGAAGATGATATAGAGGATGAATAAGTGCAGAAAAACTATATATTTTATGGTAACTATGATAGAATATTCTTTCTAGAGGATGAATATAGAGGTTGAAAAGTACGGGTAGTCTTAGATAAGTTGTGGATAGCTGCTGGCCTTGCCTTGTCTCGGCAAAGCGAGGAGCTATAAGCTGGGAGGATCATTAGACTACCCGCACTCATGGACCTCTATATTCATCCTCTATACGTCCTAGTCAGCAAGATTCTCTCCTCTATACTCAATTCTCCCGCACCCATCCATCCTCTATATCATCCTCTATCCACTTTATCCACTGTGGGACTCACTTGTCACTTTATCTAAATATATCCATGTGTGATCTAGTTTTGAAGGATTTGTTGAGACGAATTTAATGGTGCAATCGAAATTTAATTTGAATTTTTGGTTTGTGAGTTATAGCATTTTTTCCTTTGTTTAGCTAGTGGGGTCCGCCGCTATAGAGTATAGAGTAAGCACTGTACTACTCTAAATATAGAGTGAGAGAAATAATAGAGTATCGTTTTAGAGTATCCAGTGCAGCAGTTTTTACTCTATATTCATACTCTAAAGCTTTAGAGTATCGTTTTAGAGTACCCACTGCGGGTAGTCTTACTCCCGATAATTTGAGCGGTCTGTGGTAGTGGCGGAGGTAGGAAAATTTTTTAGATGTGGCGGAGGTTATATAAGAACCAACATACCAGCTTGTATAACGTATTGACGTATGTATTTCATGTATATTTACTAGTATTACATATATTAAGTACTATGTGCAAACTTTAGGTATGGCAGCTGCCAAAGCTTGCCAAATACCTGATACGCTCGGGTCTGTGCTAATGTAGTTAATGGTGCTCTTCCTGTAGAGTGAGCCTGTTTATAGATGGGCTAACTTCCTGTAGTACTACTCACTCCGTTCAAAACTACAAATTATTTTGTCTTCTTGGCAAACATAATTTCTACTACTCGACGTGTATTAAGATGCATAGCATAAAAATACCAAAACGACTTACAATCCGGGACTAAAGAGGTAGTCAGTTTAAGTTAGCTCAAGTTAGCCTTCTTTAGCCGGTTAGTAGCTTAATGGCTAGATGTATGTAAAAAAAAAGTTTGGTCCTGCTATTAGCTTCAAATACTTGGATGGCTAATTGCTAACTTTAGCCAACACCTCAATGGCTCGATTGACCTTTCTTTTAGCCCATCAAACAAAGCACGCGAATCAAATGGTTGTAGTGGCACTAGGGCGTGTCTCATGATGATGCCTAAGCCTAATGCTTTGGCAGCGGTGTTGTCTCTATTCTAAACCATGGGGATTGAAAGCAAATAGATAAATCATTAACCGTTGGGCCGGTGTCAAGTGAACGTTAACTACATCGAAGCTAAGGGCTTATTTGAATTCAGACTGCGAGTGGTGAAGCCACAATTAGATAAGGTGGGATGGTAAGTCATGTGCTAGCAAAGATTGCGTGTTGGCATGCAAACTAGGCGACATTGGTGCTCGACAAGGATTAAGTCGGCAGCTTTCTTATGCATCTTAAGGTATGAAAAGTTGACGTCCTTTTTTGAACTAAAAAAAGTAGACGTCCTACACTCGCTTGTTACACAAACACAAGAATAATAACAAACTTTCTTGATGTTACCTTCCCACAACCACATTCCAGAAGCCTCGATTTATTAATGCTGCACGTGAGTCACATGGGAAACACTACTGATCCGTTCCACGATGACTGTGCTACAACTGCTAGTGGACATACTTACATGTGTTTATAGGATGAGTGTGCACATGTTTTGAGCATCTACGTCTGTACTTGTGTAATTCGAAAAAAAAATAGTACAAAACACAGCTCTAATATCCACTAAAAAGCTCTATCCGAATTTTCCGATGCACTCATGGACACCCGAAACTCTCAACTTTGCCTTCAATTGCTACAGAACAAATGACCTGAACTTTCCCTTTCATTCTGTCATTCTGAAGCCTCCGACAAGATTGTTTCAATGCACAGGCAAGGTCAAGCGTCATCAGGGATTAATACAACCAACGTGAGTTCATTCGTAAAAGCTCAGGAGCTCAGGATCCTGATCGTCCTTCCATGTACCCATTAATATACAATATCAATGGAGCTATTGTGCAAGGGCAGCCAAAAGGGAAGCGTATTATACATACAACATTTTGCAGTTCTACTAGCCCCGCCGCATAAACATGTGCAACACTGAGCCCAAGCACCTGCTAGTCTTCCAGCTCAACAAGTTGAGCTCGTCTCTCGGCCGCTTTCCTCCTGACAAAGATGCCCCACCGCATCGCAGCCTTGATCTTCAGCCACCCGACAACAGCTTTGCCCGACGAGCGAGCGCGGTCGTCCTCAAAGCTGAAGGCTGGCGCAGGAGACGGGTATGGAGGGAAGCTGTCAACATTATTCAGGCCGGTCGGTGCCCCGCCCATGCTCAAGATCCGCAGCATCTGCTGCATCTCATCGTTCTCCAATATCTCGTGGCTCCTCGCCCTTATCTCATCCATCAAGTAGTCATCGACACCGCCTCCGCGGTTCTCCTGCAATCGGGACCAGTCATCGAAAGGGTTGATCCCTGAAGGTTGTGGACTGACCAAGCCCAGAGAACTCGAAGTTTTGAGGCTGCTGCATTGGCCGCAGTGCAAGCATGTCGGAGCTTCGTGAAGTTTGAGTCTGCACGGAGGAGCCACTGAACTGGCCTCCGGGTACCAATGAACTCATGTCGTATTGCATGGTAATACTTGGTGCCATGTGCTGAGGATTGCCTGCATATTCTCTTGCTACGTGGTTCTCCATGGATGGGATTCTAGATCCACCTGCTGAACAGAGAAAATAAGCTTATAAGTTGCTAGCAGTAGTTAGCAACCAATACCAAGTGAAAAATGAAACTGCTAAGTAAGCATATAGATGCGGAATTATGGTCAAATTGTAAGTTTTTCTCAAACATGCTTAGCATGTGTGTCATCAAGAGGATTCCAAATTGTAAGTCATTCTAGCTTTTCTACATACATAGTTAATGTATATCTAGGTGCCTAGCAAAAGTTATGTATCTAAAAATGCCAGAATGACTTACAATTTAGAATGGAGGGAGTAGTTAATTTTGGCCAAAAGTAACAATAGAGTTAGCATTGCTTTTGAAGGATTAAGATAAATTCAATCAAGAACGACTTCTTAGACTCACAAAAATCCATGTTTTTGTGTTACAAAAAATGGGTCTTATAAACAATATAACACCACATGTTCAAAACAGTGTAAGAAAGTGAATACAAAAAGAAGGGAAGTTCATTATTTTTTCCAAAATTAATTAATAGCAGCTCAAGAATGGTTAAAAGAAAAGAGTACCTAAGAAACATACAGGGTATGAATGTTATGCTACAAGAGAACAAATCCAGATACCTTCACTAATATTGTTCAGGGGAGATTGCTCAGCATTTACAGGACCTCCAGCCAGTTGTTTCTGTGAGTTCACTAAACCGTTTGATGCAGGGTAGCTTGCTGAAGCTTTCGCTGTTTCACTTCTAGTTGTAACAGATTTCTTTTTCTGCTTGAATCTCAATAGCGCCTTGCCATCATATTCTACAACATTGGTCCAGTCATCATATGCTTGCTTAACCAATGTGTCAGCAAACACCTGTGACAAGGTAGAGTGAGATCGTGACTTTTGCAACAAATGATTTAATATTTAATTTATCATCATAAAAAGGGTCAAACACTTTAAATCTTATAAGGATAGCAATTTAGGCAAGTGAACAGGGGAAATAAAACTGAAAGTTCAAGGCAACATGAAAAAAGATCCTGATATAGCATTAGATCATTGAAGGAATATGTAAAAAACATACTAACTTCTTTCAATTTTTTTATGTAGCACACAGCTGCATGCTAGCTTTAACTAAGAGCGGCTGCAAAAAATATATATTGTTTTCTCAAACAAAAATGGTGACAGCCCAAGCACCCCACCATCCTTCTCTACACTAAAACTGACTCATATTGTTAGCATCCATAGTATGTCATGTCACCTACTCCCTCTATTCCAAATTATAAGACATTTTGGCTTTTCTAGATACATAGCTTTTGCTCAGCACTTAGATATACACTATGTCTAGATACATATTAAAAGCAATGTATTTAAAAAGGCCAAAACGTCTTACAGTTTGGAAAGGAGGGAGTATAAAACTAGGGGCACCATATCGAACTCAATCGGCATATTAATTAACAAGAACTATATCATAAATAGAAGAGATGGTTATACATCTTCTAACTAAAATGGAAGTTTGTAAAAGCAAATGCATTTTCTTTAGAATTGGAATTTAATGCATTTTCCGTCATGAAAAGGCATATTCCAATGGCGCCATTTATAAATTATAAAAAAATATAACATTTTCTGAAGGATTTGTAGACATCATTCATGGAACTTGTATAGTTGTATCAGAAGCATGGGTGGTGGTTTATAAACAAATATATGCATGTGTTCTTATGCTGTGATATTTAAAATGTTTGTGGTTGTCATTGCTTGTTTCTTGTTGGTAATAAACACCTAAATGCAGTTAATTTAGGCAATGGCCAAACTTAAACGAAGAAATGTACAAGTTTGTAATGAATGCTGTGTCTAAGTCAAAACAAGCATAGCAGGCCACTCTAGGCAAGACTGACAACAGAATTTCACAGATTGTGAAAAGTGAAAAAAATATTTATAGTGGATCATACGGATTATGGATGCAGTGAAAATTACGTATCAGAGAAATGAATTTATAACCTCAATAATCTCAATCCATAGATTACCGATGCTGAAAATTTATGAGATTCCCATGACTAGCATTATAGAAGGCATTGAAAAGACACTAACCCTCTGGTTTTCAGTGAGATTTTCAGCTGAAATGAATTGATCATCAGCAATCAAACCAGTGAACTCATATATGTTGTTGAATATTGCACCCACACTTCTTGCATCACTTGAGTAATATATATAATGGTTGCCACTCAAAACACATGTCTTTGCATGCTCAATAAGACTTTCCCACATCCTATTTGACATGTTACTGCCAAGAATCTGCAGAGTAACCAGAGAGAAGAAATAAAATGGTACGAGTCACAAGACTACAGAGTGGATGAACCATAGTCAAAAGTAGAGATGCTACACTTACACTTCTTAATTTCTGTTGGTCTCTAACAAGGAATTGAAGAAAGTGTTCAACTGTATAGATTCCGCTTGAGTTTAATCTCTTGTGGAATGAACCATCCTTTCCGATCTTTTCTAATCTCCATACCTCATCCTTTAGTGCAGGAGGATAGTGCTTCTTATACACTAAAAAAGAGTCAGGTAACATATTCATGTTTAAAAGCTATATGTTAGATCATTTAATAATACCACAGTAAATAAACATACATTCGCCTCTGTGATCTTTAACAGTAAAAGCCTCTGTTTTTGCTTCCATGACACGAATTCCTTCACAAAACCCTGAAGAGATTCTCAACCCAAGTCTAAATTTACGGCTTCTTATCCAGCTGGAATTGTCAGTGAAAATTAGCTCTCCTATAGTCCCAACACCTTCTTTAAGGGGTACCTGCAGGTCACCAGTTAAAAGAGGCCTCTTCCCTTCTCGTTCTTTAACAATGTGACTTTCAAAGTCTTCTTCAGTCCAACCCTCTTCTTCCTCTTTATTAAAATCACCCTCAAGCACCAGAATATCCAGTTTCACAGATGACTCAGGTCCTGAAGTAACAACATGTCCAGTGTTTGCATCAAGCAGCACAACATGAATTGCTGCTCCCTGCTCGCCTTCTACTTTCCCCCCAGTAAATAGTGGAAGGGATAACCTAGTCCTAAACTGAAGCTGGAGGTTTCTACCATCAGGGCCTTCAATTCGTTTGGGAGAGCTCCTGTTTTTATTTGGTATATGAAGTTCACAATCTATTGCAGCATATACAGGTAAAACAACAGAAACAACCATGAAGATCAAGTTCCAGATTTTGTACCTTCCTTGGATCCTAGCAGGACCTGCAGGACCCAATTTGGCTAAAGCACGTTCTACTTCTTCACTGACCTACACAGCAAACGTTGGTTGGTTAATGACGAGAAAAGCAATCAGATGGTTATATAAAAAGTTGTCCAAGGGCTTCAACTCACAACTCTGCGCAGAATTGGCTCCAGTGATGAGCAAAGCTTCTGTAAACTGTCTACCTTGAGTGCTTCTACAATGACACTGCAACCATCAGGGAAATATATTAAGGCATGGTAGGGACGATCTTCAATTCTAACCACCAACACAACTGAAACAATTGTTCGTCTTGATTTACAGATATTTGTTGAGGAATATTTCACTGTTTTCACATAGTTCTGTAGAAATGGATATTTAATGACTCGTAGAAACTGCAAAGCTGCAAATGTTTTTAAGAACACCATTCAGCAATTATAACTTGATATAATAAAAAATGACACCATTTCTAGAATTTGGCTAAATCATAGATTATGCTCCTGCATAGGATAGTAATTTCAAAAGATTTCATGTGTGTTCAACATATGTTTATTTAAACACTTAGGTTTTGGCTATATATATGTGTTTGACATGGAAATTGATCTCATGGGCAATCACTTCCTGCATGGTGATACTTGATTTAACTTTTTTTTTATGTTAACAATAGAAGAGAGGGTAATTTAGAAGCGTATGTAGGAATACTTTGGGATTTTTTATAATAACATAGGTAGTCAATTTAGATGCAGGCTTAGGGCTTGGTTTAGTTAGTCTTAATAATGGTAGAGGTGGGTAATTTAGATGTAGATTTAGGAGGTTATTTTTTTTATAATGGCATAGGTGGGTAATTAGATGAAGATTTAAGTGGGGTAACTTTAGATTATTTTTCAAAATGGTAGATGTGGTAATTCATATATAGATTTAGGAGATTACTTTAGACTATTTCTAAAAATTGCGGATAGATTTAGGAGATTACTTTAGACTATTTCTAAAAATTGCGGAGGTGGCTAATTATTTTTATAAGAAAAACGAAATAGATACAATGTCTACTATTGTCGGTGGTGGTTATAGTATGTCGATTTTATGGATAGATGTTTCTAATTTCTTGTCAAAAAATCTAGAATTTATCTATTTTCTAGTACTCCCTCCATGTTAGTAAAAGAAGTCGTTTTGGACAAGGTTTGAGTCAAACATTGGGAATATAAATCATGAATAACTTTTAAATTGTTGAGTTTGGAAATGTGAAAACAATATGAATAGATTTGTCTTGAAATATACTTTCATAAAAGTATACATATATCACTTTTGAATAAATATTTTTATAGAAAAATAAAGTCAAAATTATGCTTTGGAGACCGTGTCGTTGTCTAAAACGACTTCTTTTACCAACATGGAGGGAGTACATCTGATGAGGATTAAGGTGGAGGTTCAAAATGAGCGTCTAACTAGTAATGGTAAGATGCCACTTTAAACAGAAGGGAACATTGTCTATGTGTGCCACTTTAAACAGAAGGGAACATGGTCTGTGTGCTACTTAAGTGCATGTATACTTTATATTAGAAAGTAACTCTACATTACAGTATATGCAGATATAGTTTGATTGTACATTTAGGGTCTCTTTGGAACGTAGGAAGTTCACCGTAATTGTACACAAATTTAATAGGAATCAGTCATTTTCCCGGGAAAATGCAGAAAACAGAAAGGGGGCTTAAAGGTAAATAGGTAAGATCAAGGATGTCTGGAATGGAGGAAGTGAGCCTAAATCAACTGGATGGGTGGGAGATGTAGTCGTGCACTCAACTACACAGGTTCAAGTCCCCTCCTGACTTGAATTTGGGTGCCTATTGTCTCTTCTTAATGAAAAACTGCCTATTTCCTCCTAGGTTGGATCTCAGTTTTTTTAAGGATGTCTGGAGGGGTGTGGGGACTGGGGAGAGCTCCCTGCTCTTTCACAATCCCAAACAAAGGCACAGATTCTATGCGGAAGAAACTACAGTATAGAGCTGACACTCCCTCCTTTTAAGCACTTCTTTCAGCTCAAGTGATTAATCCCAAACTTGTTCCATCTTCTGTTACACGAAACTAAAACCTCCGTTAGTGATTGAGTTAACTTCCAAGTGTAACATTTACGATTACAGTATCACGAATAAGCGTTTCCTCAGTGAGGCTACATGGTAGCAGGTGCTAGCTAACGCGAAC
Organism: Saccharum hybrid cultivar R570; assembly: GCA_038087645.1. Taxonomy (NCBI): domain Eukaryota; kingdom Viridiplantae; phylum Streptophyta; class Magnoliopsida; order Poales; family Poaceae; genus Saccharum; species Saccharum hybrid cultivar. Next base: position 1,372,868 of record JAQSUU010000563.1, on the reverse strand, counting down.
CACTCTTCCCAAACAGAGTCAACAATCCAAACAGAGTCACTTAGACGGGTTCAACGCAGTCACCTGGCGAGGGCGGGGACGCGCGGGCGCTTTGACGGGCGGTCGCCGTCGTCAGCACCGCCGCCATGGTCGAGCGCTCGCTTCGAGTTGGACCGCTCCAGGTGCCGCCCCTGCCTCTGCATCGCCTCCACGCCTCCCCCGGCCCGGAGCCGCCAGTCAGATCTGCGCACACCGCCACGAACCCGGATTAAAAAAAATCCCCCGCACAAAAAATAAAACCAAGGAAAATCATCACCGGAGCGCGATCGCGCGCAAGGACCAACTGCTTACCCCGCCGCAGCAGCCGGCGCAAGAAAAAAGTCCGCACTGAATAGCGACGCGTCCAGCGGCGCGGTGCAGAGCAGCGCGGAGCGGAGGAGGGAGACGCGCGCGCTTGCGTGGTTCTGCTTGCGTCGGAGCTGAGCGGCGCAGCGACTGGGCGACGACGACCTGGCGAGCACGAGCGACGGTGACAGCAAGGGCAGAGAGAGAGGTGGGAGATCTGTGGGGTGGGTGTGCGTGCCCGGCTTTCGCCTTTGGACACCGGTTTATTTACTGCCTATGGTCCGCATACGAGGTGTCTCCACTGTGCGCAGTCGCTGACGGGCGTGGCCCACAGAAGCCGCGGGATACGCTGCGGTGGCCGGAAATGTGAGTGACAGGTGGGGTAGGGATAGCGGGACCCAGCGTCAGTGGGAGAAGTGGAGCTGGTGGCTGGCGGCGGCTTGGGGCTTGTTTAGATTTCAGAATTCACCCCTAAATTCCACTATAAAAAAAAGAAGATTCCCCATCATATTAAAATGTCGGTACATATATGGAGTAATAAATGTAGATGAAATCAAAAACTAATTGCACAATTTTGTTGTACCTTGCGAGACGAACATTTTGAGCCTAATTAATCAAGATTTGGACAATTATTACCACAAACAAACAAAAATGCTATAGTGTTCGGGTGGCACTGTGCAGATTTGGCCCTCCCGACTTTGTGATCGCCTTGGTGGAATATTCTGAGGCTGTGTTTAGATGGGTTGTAAAATTTTTTAGAAGCACAGTAACTCTTTCGTTTTTATTTGATAATTAGTGTCCAATTATGGGCTAATTAGGTTCGAAAGATTCGTCTCGTGATTTATAACCAAACTGTGTAATTAGTTATTTTTTTACCTATATTTAATGCTCCATATATACCTCTAAAGATTCGATGTGACGAAGAATCTTGTAAAATTTTTGAAACTTTAAAGCAACTAAACACTGCCTGACTACACAACTTTTCTGCCATGGCGATCGCGCACTTCCGAGCTGAGCTGCCATTGCCATTACCGCTCGTTTCAAAAAAAAAAAATTGCCATTACCGCTGGCAAGTGGGAACAAGTTTATGGGACCCGCCGGTCAGAGAGATTTAATTGGAGGAACGAGTGGTTTCGCTGGGGTGTTTAGTTCGCGAATTTTTTTGTTTTCGGGTACCGTAACTTTTTTTGTTTTATTTGGTAATTACTGTTTAATCATGGACTAATTAGGTTTAAAAGATTCGTCTCGCGATTTTACGATGAACTGTGCAATTAGTTTTTTGTTTCGTCTATATTTAATGCTCCATGCATGTGCCGTAAGATTCGATGTGATGTTTTCGGGTGAAAAAATTTTTGGGAACTAAGAGCCTGTTTAGTTCCAAAAAGAAACCCAAAAAGTGCTACAGTACCTATTACATCAAATCTTGCGGCACATGTACGGAGTACTAGATGTAGACGAAAGAAAAAACTAATTACATAGTTTAGTTGTAAATCACGAGATAAATCTTTTAAACCTAATTAGTCTATGATTGGACACAAATTGCCAAATAAAATGAAAAGTGCTTGAACTCAAAAAAAAAAAAAAACTTCCCCAACTAAACAGCCCTAAACACCACCTGACTAGGGGGCCGATCCGCAGGTGGACAATAAATCTGTGTTTGGCCGTTAATGGCAGAGTGCCAGGGAGTCGGTGACTGCACCACAGGAGTCGCAAATGGCAGAGCCAGATAGCTGTGTCTGACGTACTCCTAGCGAGGATTGCATGTGGGTGGAACTGTTAATGCTGTCCCATTCTTGTGAGTTTTCGAGGGAACTTAGGCTTGGTTTAGGTGGCGAAAATTTAAGTTTGGTTACTATAGCACTTTCGTTTTTATTTAGTAATTAGTGTTTGATCATAGACTAATTAAACTCAAAAGATTCGTCTTGTGATTTCCAACCAAATTGTGTAATTAGTTATTTTTTATTTATATTTAATGCTCCATACATATGTCCAAAGATTCAATGTGATGGGACGAAACAAAAAATTTTGAGAACTAAACAGGGCCTTACACGAGAGACACTCGCATCATTTGAATTAAATTCCTTTAAATTGGAATTTCTCGAATACGCAAAAGATGTTCGTATCATCGTAGGAAGAGGAAGAGTTTAAACATACAGACAACACATCTCTCTTGAGCGCCGAAGGAGGTCGACTTAAAACAACTATAACTGAACCATTCTAGCAAAAGATCTTTAGTTTCGATATTATATAAATAGAAAACAACCAAAACCGACGCAGCGATGTGACCTAGAAGGTGACCTCGCACCAAAACCAAAACAGTCTTGAAAGAGCGCTTTCGGTGCTTCTCGGCGTTTGCGCAGTCAGGTTGCAGTCGAAGATATTGTCAAAGGCCTCCAATTCCGACGTGGATGACGCTGATGGACCCTAGGTGTAGCCCATACGCTACATGATTAGCACCTCACCTCGCTAGGAAATAGGTACTCGAGAGAGGCTCTAAGCCACCAACCGCCTGCTCCGCAGCGGTAGCACCGACTTAGCAGGAGGCTGCTTTGGGAGGCTCCCAAATAAGCGAAGAGTCGACCTTCTTCAGCATGCGCATGGTGAATCTCTTGAGACGGTGGAGCTGTCGCTGACGCCGACCGTGCGATCCTCCCGAAGCGACGTACTAAACATGTCTGCAACCACCACAGGCTCGGCCGGACCAAAGCCAGGTGGATCGCCCACCTCGTCATGCGTAGGCGCGTCAGCTCCTGAGGTGGTCTACGCGGCCTGAGGCAGCGTGACCTGAGACTGATCGCGCTCGAGAAGCAGTGGAACTGAATCCGCTGCCAACTCAGTAGGGTGGGAGGCCATCATCGAAGTGGTGCAGGTGCACGCACTTGTGGACCCAGCGTCAGTGGGAGAAGTGGAGCTGGTGGCTGACGGCGGCTTGGTGGGATATTCTGACTACACAACTTTTCTGCCACGGCGATCGTGCACTTCCGAGCTGAGCTGCCATTGGCATGAGAGCAAGATAACAGAGCCAAGTTCTTCGCTGTAAGTCAAGTTATAAGAGCCAAGTTATACAATAGTTATCTCTTATTTGGCTATAAAAATGTTTTTTATTATTATGTGGTACCATGTCTTATTTTCTCTTTCATACTCCTCCTCACATACATTATTGTTTGGGCCTACAGATGTCTATGCTTTTGTGTCTAGCTTAGTGCTAGAATAAGAGCCAAGCTTTTTTCTCTCTCCTTTCTTCTCTCCTCCACATCAGCAAAAATGCTGATTAGTTTGGCTATAAGCCCACTCTTACCGCTGGCAAGTGGGAACAAGTTTATGGGACCCTCCGGTCAGAAAGATTTAGGGCGTGTTTAGTTCTCGAAATATTTTGGGTTCGACTACGGTATCACTTTCGTTTGTATTTGTCAATTAGTATTCAATTATGGACTAATTAGACTCAAAAGAGTTGTGAAGTAGTATAGCTGTGAGTTGCTAGAAAGTAGAAAGGGTTTTGTACTAGACTAGAAAAGGAGAAGGCCTATAGAAATTACCCTACAGTAACCACCGAAGAAGGTGGTTAACTCATGCTGACCCCTATTCACTTTTGGGATGATACATACGGGATAGTATTAATATCCTTGGTATTATTAATCCATCCATGTAGTATTAATAACTCCTTGGTATTAATAGGTTCCCCATCCTGCTTTACACCTTTTTCCACTTCTTTCCTGATGCTTGAACAACACTAAAAACTTTTACAAAGCCGATCGACTAGTTTAAATTTCAAATCAACAAGTTTGTAACCCATGCGCTTGGATCATTTAATTTGTGCACCTTGCCTAGCTCAGCCAGTTCAAATCATTTGCAGGATATATATCCTGCAAATTAAAAGTAAGGGCTATTATTGATTGGTTGCTCAGAGCTGCAGCACAGAAAGGCATATCATCATGCATCTTTCGTCCACCAATCACACACTTGCTAGCTCACCTTTTGTTCCGACACCGTACCAAGAGAATCTTTTACAATGTACTAGTAACTAGTGTGCAGAGCTACTAGTTTGTAACCCCATTTTTGGCAGAACCTTTTTTCCCCAGTAGCTTGATCAAACGACGATGTTCAAACCTTTGGTTAATTCTCTTCCAGAAAAGGCAAATATAATGGGGAAAACAAATAGATGGCCTAATAATATCTCATTTCTCCCCTTTTCTTTAAGGATGGAGTGTGGAATAATGTTATTTTGAAAATAAATAACATGCAATACATTTAAATCTATGATGGTCCACTAGATGAAAACAAATTAATCATCTACTGTTTTTTCCTTAAGAAATGCTTTTAGGACAGGCTACTCACTTTGTTTTTAAATCAATTAGCTTGTCTTAAACATCATATATTTAAAAATAGAGACATGTGGTCAGCACCTTCAAAATCTAAACACTCAATGAAGAAATAACCCACTAAGTAGTAAGTAGTACACTATTGTCCTGAAATACAAGGGATTATGAGTTTATCTGTTATAGGTCAAACTAAGTAGTAAGTAGTGCACTATTGTCCTGAAATACAAGGGATTATGAGTTTATTTGTTCTAGGTCAAACTGCCCTAAGTTTGATCAAGTTTATAGGAAAAAGAACAATGATATATATCTATGATATTAAATAAGCATAATTTGATACATTAGGAAATATATACTTTCATACTTGATCTCTTTGATGTGATAGATGTCAATACTTTCTACTCTTATATATGTAAACTTGGTCAAATTTATGATACTTTGACTTAAAACAAATATAGAATGCCTTATATTTGAGAGAATGGAGATTGCACTTGTTAACTAGCTCTGATCACTTATATTTGTTTCTAAAACTAAGCAAAAAAAGTTCATATATATGCATCTATAGTTGAAGAGCTATTTTGCATCGATCATCAAATTAAATTAACTAAATCAGCTGTTGTTATTGATCTCCAGCATAATAAAATATCAGCATTCAATTCAGTCTTTCAAACTGTAATTAGTGGTATGACATCAAGAAAGATCAAATTAAAAGTTTGAAAAACAGAAGAGTGCATGAGCAGTGAGAAACATGAAACATCTATGCTGCTGGTGCTGTTGTTTCATAGTGGTTCTGTCAGCTTCCCCTCTCACTATTTCTCAGCATGCACATATAACACGGGTTACTCGACCAATTGTATGCTGGCTGCGGCAATCTATATGTAGATACTCTAGAGATGCAGTGCAAGCCTAGTGTTTTTTCACCTGAAGTTGCGGTTCCACGTACTTGTCATTCATATGTGGTCAGGAGATAATTAATAGGCAGGAATGCATAAATGTGTACTCCCTCCATATCGGATTTAGAAGTCGTTTTGGATAAGATTTGAGTCAAACATTGGGAATATAAATCATCAATAATTTTTAAGTTGTTGAGTTTGCAAATGTAAAAATTATATGAATAGATTTGTCTTGAAAAATACTTTTATAAAAATATACATATATCACTTTTTCATAAATATTTTTTATAAAAACAAGAGGTCAAAGTTGTGTTTTGGAGACCGTGTCGCTGTCCTAAACGACTTCTAAATCCGATACGGAGGGAGTATATCTGGGCATCTGGCCATCACACGTGACTACTACAATAGCACCTTCTAGGCTTCTAGTGCTAGCTGATGAGACATGAGGATATATGTATGTGCCCAATAATGAAGAATGAACTAATAAATTCACCAATAGCAAGTATATGGACTCAAAGAGCACATTCTGATGAAGGGAGGATACGTTCTTAAAAAAGAAGCATTTTTTATCAGGAATAAAAGAACATCTAGCATGAATGTATATATGATAGTGTTTATCTATAATATTTTTTCAATAACTACAATCCTAAAAAGCATGGCAACATGGGTTTATTTAAGTCGTTCTTAACTCAACACAACATCATTAGGCATAAGGTATATGGCACAAATTGACTACTAGGACTAGCTAGCGGTGTTCTAAGTAGCGGGCTAAGACATTTAGCGATCTCCCTCCTCAAACAGCTAATAGCGGGCTAAATCAGGCTATAGCGGCTAAATTGTCCATAGAAGCAAATAGTTTTATCTTGCGCAAATAGCTATATCTAGAGATAGCGATAACTATAGCGGGAGATTAAGAACCTTGCTAGCTAGTGGGCGGGAGAGACCATGGCCATGGATCCGAAGAATAAAAAAAAATCTCTAAAGCAATAAGCTAAAAGTAGTTAGTTAGTTACCTGAAACCTGTGCAAAGCTAAGTCCAAAGGTAGCAATTCTAGGACAGAACATTATTTACAGAGCGATCAGCACTAGTACTACAAGAATTCGGTGAAGAAGCTTCTGATGCGTGCACCCAATTCCCTGCGTGTGCTCCCTGAACTGAACACTAGAATATCTCAATCATGCATATGAGTCCACAAAGCTGATGAGGCAAAAGGAATAACACGCGTACGGTAGATCATCAAACAAGAAATAATGACGTGATGAAGAAACGGCTAAGCGATAAGCTAATGGAAGAGAACGAAGAGGATAGGTGCTAGTAGTGCTGCAGGGCTGCTAGCTAGCTCATGGATGGATGGATAGATCATCAGTTCATAGCTTGAGGGACAGGTCAATAATCTCCTCCGCCGCATCCTCTTTGCCGCCCCTGCTTGATGCACCAGACGAGGCTTCCGCCGCCCCCGCCAGGGCCGGGCGCTGCTGATAAAGGTGGTGGTGCTGATGACGGCGGTGGTGCTTCCCCTCCCCCCACGCATCGGCGCCCGGGGGCGGCTCCGCCCTGGAGCGCGGCGTCGGCGCGCTCTCGCTGCCGCCGGACGCCCTGCTGCTGCCCTGCTGGTCGGCTACCGGCGGCGGCGGCGGTGGCAGCGGCGCGGGTGGCGTGGAGGCGGCCTCCCGGCCTCGCCTTGCCAGGTTGCGCTGCAGCTTGTGCGCGTTCTGGTGGCCGCCGAGCGCCTGCGAGCTGCGGAACTTCCTGGGGCAGTAGCAGCAGGCGAAGACCGCCTGGAACCTGGGCGGCGACGACGGCGACGGGTGCAGCGAGAGGCTGAGCTCCAGCCCCTCGCCATCCTCCCTCTCCGCCGCCTCCATGCCGCCCGGTATACAGGAGGCGAGGAGCCTGTCCGCCATCCCCCTGTCCATTGGCGCTAGCTCTAGGCGGCTGGCTGACTGGCTAACTAATTCGCCTGCTGCTGCTGGCTGCCGTACGTACCGCGCCTCAGGACGGAGGTCAGGGTCTCACGGCAACCAACCAGGACCAGCAGGATGGATCGGATCGGAGCTAGCTAGCCGATGCAACGGGGAGGGGAAGGCAGGAGGCAACTGCCGGCCGGACACGCGAGGTGATCCAGGTGGAGGAATGTGGCAGCTCCCCACTGGAGGAGGATCAAGCCGAGGGAGGCGCGGGCTGCGCCATGATATCTAAAGATATGAAATCTGGTGGCCACAACGCGGCCTCGCCTCGGCCACGTCACTTAAATTTTTTGGATCGTTCGATTGGAGATTGATGGTCCTGCTGTCTCCTCTCACACCGAATATATACTAGCTCTAACCCTAGCTCTCACTCGCGCATCAACATCCGCCTCTCCCTCTCCCTCCTCTCTCGGCGGCGGTAATGCGGCGTGGGACGAGCTCCCCTCCCCCCGGCGTGGCGGTGCAGGGCCGGCGCGGGGCGAGCGCCCCTCCCCCCGGCACGGCAGTGCGGGGCGGCTCCTCCCTCTCCCTCCTCTCTCAGTGGTGGCACTGTGGCGTGGGACGAGCGCCCCTCCCCCCGGCGGGCGGTGCTGGGGCGAGCGGGCCTCCTGGCGGCAGCGCAGGGCGAGCCCCTGGCGCGGCGGTGCGGGGTGGCGCGGCGGCGTGCCTGGACCCCAAGGCCGAGCGCCCACCCCCCGGCACGGCGGTGCGGCTGGGCCCTAGGGGCGAGCACGCCTCGGCCCGACGGTGCGGCGGTACGGCCTCTCTCCCTTGCTCCTCCTCTCCTTAACTCGCCCACGCCGGAGTCGATCGTCGGTCTGTGCTTGTCGCCGTTCTTTCCTGGGCTGACCCAGGGTCTCCAAAACCGGATCCATGGCCTCCATAGCCGGATCCGTTCGTTCCCCCACTGGATCTGGCCTGGTGGCGTCCTCTCGCAGCATCCGGCGTCGAGGGATGCGGCATGGGGACGTTCCTGCGGTGCCACGGCTCCTCGCCTTGCCACGCACCGCCGTGTGTCGTCGCCTCCCCTCTCCCACCTTTTCCTTCTCTTTGCGTGTGCGTGCTGCAATGGAGACCTGCGCTTGTTGGCGCATGGAGACCTGCGCCGCCTTTCTCTAGCATCTCGTGTGAGCGAATACATCCCTGTGGCTGTGCGTTGCCCGCTGATTTGCTGGGGCCGATCCGGCCGGATCCAAGGCCTCCATGGCTGGAACCGTTCGTTTGCCCATCGGATCTGACCTGGTGATGGTGACGTCCATTCGGGTGCCGCTCGCTAGGGTTCGGCGGCGGCCCCACGCAGGAGCTGGGTCGTCCCCTCCTTCTCGGCCATCCTCCACGGTACAGGTCGCCCTACCCAGGTGCCGCTGTCGTAGATCTGCTTCTTCCTTGCTCCGATCCTTCCAATTTGTGCAGGGACGTCGTGCGTTGTTTTTTGCTTCACCTTTCGTCCTCTTGTTCGGCTGAGCCGTTGGTAATCTGCTGTGCTCTTCCCGATCTCCAGTCATGTTACAAGGCCACCTTAGCCTCGTCATGGATCGTTACATCAGGTTTGAATCATTAACTGTCTTCCAGTATGGATGTATGCTAACCTCGGTATTCAGTTTGGGCTCAATCACCAATTTATTCCAATAGCTTGCAAAGACAGCTTATGTGGCTAAGTTGTGTTTCACAATTTAGGATTCCTGTGTGCAGATGCAGTAGAATGGTCAACCATGGCTGCTTAGAGGTGCACCGCTCTCAGATCTGAAACTGCTTTTGCATTTGAAGAGAACTGTATGTCTGCTGCATATAGGTCCAACGGGTAATAAACAACGACGACCTTGTATATTCATGTCCTCTTTCTAAAAAAAATTGTCCTTCATCCATTAGCACTGCCTCTACTGTCCTTCCTACCATATATTCCTCTATGCTTATATTCCTTGAGCAGTTGATGTACTATAGATTGGCTTGAAAGGGATCATCGACACTAGCCACACTGCCACCTCTATTTTCCTTCTGCTATATATTCCTCAACCAATTGATTTATTATATATTTGTTTAAAAGGGATGAACGGCATTGCTGGTCACTAGCAATCGTACATTTAGAGTGGATAAGCAATTTATCATTATTGAGGTTGGAGGCAAGAGCTGATTTCCATTGAGCTAATTCTGCACACAGGTCCCACCACATTGAAGCCCATTTGTGTTTATTGTCTTCATATTTGGTTTGTACCCTGTTTGCAATGTAATAGTACTGATAGAATTTTATAGGAGTGCCCTTCTTTTGAGGGGGCTAATTCTGGACAAAAGTTTGATTAGTAGCGGCTGCTTTGTGTTTATTTCCTGTATATTCGGCTTGTTCATTGGATTATAATGCCGACCACCAATAAGGTTTCATATGAGTCTATGCTATTTCAAACTGGGCAGTGTATCATTTCTGCTATTTTCTAGATTTCATAGTCGTCATTTGCGCGGAATCAGTGAGTTCCTTATAACTGTCACGCTCCAAGCTTTTGAAGCCCTACTATACAAAGCTGCCAGTTTTCAAATTGCCATTTGCAATTTTCACTGCCTCAATGAACCAAACTTAGGTGCTATCGTGAGCCAATTAAGTGTAATTCTATGTTATAGGGTTCATCTAGGCACCAGGCTCATTAGACATTTACTTCTCATATGTACCAAATATTTTTTTGCATATCCAATTGATGAATACTTTTCCATAATTTTGTTGCTATGAATCTAAGTGTGCTTTGCTTATTAGCTATTATAAGTATCTGTTGTGTGAAAAAATTGTCCTCTCTGCCTAGCTCTGTGTTTTCAAACTGATTATGTGTGTTATCTCTGCACACTTAGATTATAATAGCTGGTTCTTGGTTTCCACTTGAGCGGCTCCCCTGCAACTTATAGTTTGTGGTTTACTGGTTCAGGCTAATGCAATGATGGCTGGTTTCATCTTGTGGGAACAAATTGTATACTAGAAATAATGGGCCGATTCCCTAATTGCTAATTGTATGCTCGGGCCTAAGTTTCTATATCAGATCAGGTCCAAGGATCTAACTGTTTCCTGGGGTTTGCTGCATTTTTCCACAGGGTGGGGACTGAGTTGGGAGGAGGACTGCTGCAGCCATGAAGGCCTCATTGTTGTTAGAGGCTTTGGCATCTGCCTACGACCACTGTTGCTCAGCGTGTCTAAGCCGTTGGTGGAGTTTGGCAGATCCTGCATCAGGTTAGCGCAATTGCTCCATCTCTGGGACAAATGGAGAGCAGTTTGCATGATCAGTTTCTAGATGGAAGGTAGGATGTTTGTGTGGATTGTAGAACAGCTTTATATCTTTGCTTTAAAAGACATGTATATCTTGTGTAATTTGTTTCGAATGCTTAGAATCCAATCATTTAGAATATTTAGTTTGTTTTCAAATATCTATGGAGCCCATGCGCCCAACGCTCATCTTATAAACTATGCCTCCTTGGTGTTCGGTCTTCCTATGTAAGACGAGCTACTTTCTCATGTCGAGTAACTATGATGACTTTAGGTTTGTTCTATTTCAGTGATCTTACACAGGACTGGCCAATGCCCCGCGCGCATAGGTGCGTGCAAAAAGACAGGAATTAACTATGATGGCTTTAGGTCTGTTCTGTTTCAGTGATCTTACACAGGACAGGTCAATATATATGGGGAATTAACATGAATGGTCAATAGAAATATAGAATTCTTTGCCTGGAATCTACTGCTAGATTAGAAATCAACAAAATGCATGTCCTGACGGAACTCAAGTTTGATGAAACTACTGCTGATATAATTTTTTATTCCAAATATTGGGGTTCATGGTAAAAGCTGAATTCTGCACTTTATATTTTGAACAGATCCTATATAATTTAATTTTTATGATAGTGGTTACCTATCTTCTGTGCAAACCACACTAGAAACATAGATGATTGCACTCTCATTTTGATTGTTTCAGCATTTCTTCTAGAGACAAAGATACATACCCAGTAATTTTTTGGCAGCTTATCATTTTCATGCAGATTCATAATCTGTGCTTGTCGTTTTCATTGTTGCTTCCTTGATTTGGTGGTCCTATGATTTTTCAGATCCACGCTGCTGCATCTGCATACCATTAGTCCTTGACATCTGGTACTCGGGTTCCTACTCTGCCTCCCCAGGGCCAGCGGCGATGGTGTGGCGGTCTTCAGTGGGAGGCATTAGATGGAGGACCAGCTGTTGCAGTTCGACCTAGAGAAGGTGCTCACTCCGCTGATAGCATTCCTTCTCATTTCATCTACAGACCCTAGGATAAACAGGTTAGGATCAGTGCTATAGAATGCAGTTGCTCCTGGCGTACAAATTCATCATCTCGCTTGTGGATGATGCCTGTATGTACTATGTGCTAACGTTTGTGACCATATGTATGTACTCTGCTGCCTAATGTAATCTTCGCTCGTTTCAATTCAGTCTGATTCTGGCCAGTTCAGTTTGGTTTAAACCAACCGGTGCCAGCCCGCGCGCATGGGCGCGCCTTAAAACACTAGTGATATCATGGGATGGGGCGCGGGCGGGCCGCTGGCGCACTGGACTGGCCGGCCGCATGGTGGGGTTCGGCCTTTGGCCTGTCCCTGTCGGGAAACTGAACCGCTGCCTGAACACAACAGTTGACGATGCCGCAGGAAATGCTTGCAGTAAAATCATAGCGCTCGGTGCGTGAGGCTGCTGGCTGGCTGTGGCTGCCTGCAGGCCAGGCCGAGGCCGAGGCCGGCAGGGGAATCCATCAGGGCGCGCGTGCCTAGGCCAGGACGGAGTATGGTTAACCCGCGGCGCGCCGGCCTCTCTTTCCTGCTATGCAGCTGGTGGTCGATCGCCAGACTAGGCTGGTACTCCTAGATAGCTAGGCTAGGGCTATGTTACTTGGTCGATCTCTCATCTCGATCGACTCGTGCCGTCGTCTGTCTGCATGCGGGCGCGCGCTTTCGCCCTCTCAACTGTTGGCGCGTATGTGCATGGCACTGTGCTCGCTCGCACAGTCGCACGGGGATGGGCCGGGGGAGGACGAGAGGACCACGCCCAATGGCCGGGCTAGCTACCTAGGGTTCAATTCGCGCGCGCGTACGTACCAGCTAGCTAGGCCACCGCCAGAGCCAGGGCGGACGTCGCTCCAATCGATCGGCCGGCAGGCTCCCTCCATTATTAGCTACCTGGCTGCTAGGAAGGCGCTGGAACGAAACCGAGATCCAAGCAGCTAGCCATCTGGCCGGAGTACTGCTGGCTGGCTCGAGCGAGCTCCACCGTACGTACGTACCGGCCGCGGGGGGGCTTGATCTGAGTGTCGCGCGCGCGCGCGTACACATGCGACATGCACTGATTAATTTCATTTCATGGTGCCCTTTCTCTGACTCCCTGTCTCCCGTTTTGTACTACTACATGTGTTATCGATGGGAGATACTAGTAGGATGGACCTCCTTTACCATCTGGATAGTCACCAGCTCAGCAGCTGAGTAGTAATGAGATCCATCGATCTGGGGGTTTCGTTCACTTCTGGAACAGCGACAATTGAACCGCCTATGATAATCACTATCATCACGTACGCATAGCTAGTGTAGTACTCTTCGGAGCTATAGCGTCGTCTGAATGTCTGATCCATCTCCTCGGCCTCCACACCGTCGTCGATTGGATGAGTGCTGCAATTTGGAGCAGTGCGTATACGTGAACTACTGGTGCACATGTAAGCGCCATTAACAGTTACAGAGATGATTCAAATCTGCAATGACATGTATACTCTGCTCCGATCCCTCGCTCCATTCCAAATTATGAGCCTTTTGGTTTTTCTACGTACTATATAGTATAGCTTTTGCTGTGCATCTAGAGCTACATGTACACTATGTCAAGATACATAACTCTTTTGCTATATATTAAAAAAAACCGAAACGACTTATACAATTTGGAACAGAGGGAGTACTAGTACTCACAGGATCAGAATGCACACACACACACATACACACACACTCTGTTTTTTACATGCCGTTTTAGTCTTGTTATAAGTCAAACATTTCTATCTTTGATGACCAAATCTGTTATCAACATGAAATTTCTTCTGTATTGTTTTGAGTGATTGACCGGACTAAAAATAAATTATCACAAAACAGAAGTGCCTATTTAGGGCAAATAACGAAGATGAGCAATTAAAGATTGCTAACATGTTTAATTGCTAATTTGGTCTGTTTCTAGTGTAGTACTTGGGGATTCCAATTAGTGTTAAACATTTGGGCCTATCAGCCTTCCAAGGTGTAGTTGAGAAGCTAAGAAAAAGGCTAGCCATCAAAAGCGAAAAAGGCTAACTTCTAGGGGCGGGTTGATGGTGATGAATACCTCTTTGTTAAGCAACATATCTGTTTATACTATGGAGGCTATACATGATATGTGTGGGCACCCATCAACAGTTTGATATTGTTAGATCGTCTAAGACTTTTGGGCAAGGTTGCAGGGGAAAAGTTCAAATATCATATGACCAAATGGGGTATCATATGCCTTCCAGAAGATTATGGAGGTCTTGGGATTCTCAACACAAGGTTGATGAATGAGGGCTCTTTTAATTTGGGGAAATGAGTTTGGAGAATCTTGAAAGTTGATGGCAAGGACATGTGTTCACTACTACAAAAACTATTTTAGAGGCACCTCCCTTTTTGGGTAGAGGCGGTTCTATAAAAAATCTGCCTCTAAAATGGTTTTTGAGAGCCATCACGCCTCATCTAGAAATTGATTTTTAGAGGTGGCTCGTCTCAAAAAATTCTTCTTTTTTTGGAATCTTGCAAGGGGTTGGCTACTAAGCTACTCCTAGGTTATTAATCTTTTTGCTATATTTGGCCAAATTTACAAATTCTAGAAAATGATTTATCTAGATGCGGCTGGGATTTGGCCCAACTCTAGAAATCAATTTCTAGAGGTTGTTGGATACCCGCTTCTAGAAATCGCTGATTCCTAGAGATGCATAAGTAGAAGCGACTTGAATATCCACCTCTACAAATGGTTTCCATCCACCTCTAAAAAGCATGCCTGTAGTAGTGGCTGCAACATGATGAGGAGGAAATATCTACACACAACAAATCTCTAGCAAAATATCAGAGTAACACTGGTTTGCAATTCTGGTAAAGGGCTAATTGCAATTATGGTAAAGGGCTAATTAAAGTAAAACACAATCTGAAATGGGGATCAAGGCTAAAGTAAATAATGGCAGGAATACTTTTTTTTGGGTGGTTGTATGGGCTTGTGAAGTTCCACTAAAATTGGAATCCGATGGATTATATGCTCCGTGTGTGGTGATAATCGATTGCTTGGTAAGTAACTTTTGGGTGGAGGATAACTGGAGGGTGGAATTCAGAACAACTTTTAGGGTGGAGGATATGCAGGAATGGGAGAATTTGATGTCTTTTCTCAAAAACTTTAGACTGAATGAAGAGGAGGACTAGCTAATTGGATTTTGGAGAAATCAGGGGTGTATATGCTACTGGATCAATGTATCAAAGAATAATGTTTAGAGGGGTGGTCTCAACAAAAGAATAGAAAAGCTTTGGAAGAATAGTATGTTGTTGCAACCTAAGATTTTCCTCTGGCTAGATACACAAAACAAAGTCCAGTCAGGTGTCAATATGAACAAAAAGAAATGGAAAGGGAGTCACAATAGTATTCTCTAAGGCATGCTAGAAGCTATAGACCACATATTTTTCCACTATAAAATCGTGCAAGTCATTTGGGCTTACAACAAGGAAGTTATGGGGTGGGATAATTGTCAGGAGGAGGTTGAGACATTGATTCCTTTGCATTGCACACAAAAAACATAAAGCTTTTCATTTTCACCACTATCTTATTATGGGGTTTAATTGTGGAATGTACGAAATAAAATGGGGATTGAGAAAAAGTTTCCCCAAACATCTGACTTGTGGAAATGGAAAAATCCTCTTGAAGAAGGTGGACTCAAATTAAACTACCTGAATGACATGCTGAAAATTCAGAAGCTATGGTTGAAGATATTTTGGAACTGGTCAAGAGATATGGATGTGGAGCTGTGGAGGTCTTAGTTTGAAGCAAGACTTCTTTATCTGGAAGAGGGTTCCTTTCCTATGTAGTTTTTCGGTGCTTAAATTGCAATTAGGTTCTTTTTGTGGAGTCATTTTCATGCACTCTAGTTATAACCCCAGTTTTGTGTTTGTTGACTGTGTTACGCGTGGGGCTATAAAACTCTATATGTTTTTCTATAAAATTTGGCTCATCTCTGTCAAAAAGAAAACATTTTTATCTTTGAGGGTCATTTTTTAAAAAAAAATTGTATAGGTTAACAACATAATTAAGATTTATGTTTTTAGATTCAGTATGAGAAATATTTTTATAATACATATATAGTTATCGTAATTATATGGATTTTTTGAAATTAGTGGTTAAAGTTAGAAATGTTTATCTTAGGACAAGCCTAGTAAATATAACATGTAAAAAGAATGGGAGGGAGTGCATGCAACTGCTCCGTTGCACGACCTCCGATCCAATCCAGATTAAACTCCTTGAGTGAACTCATCTGGGGTAGAGGAGACCGAGCCATAAGAGGGCCGGGCGGAATCCGGAGAGGACCGTTCAGAGGCCTGTCGGTACGTGCCCGATGGGCACGCAGTAGCGAGAGGGCCGGGGAGAGCGTACCATGAGGAAGTTAAGGTTTACGACGACCAGGGCAGCGCAAGAGGGACGGGTGGTGGTGGTGGTCCAGTAGCGAGTTGCTTGAACGAATCAGAGTCGAGGCACTGTTGCGTGAACAGGACACTTCACCAGCCACTTGCTGGGGAATCCATCGACGGGCTAATTATGGAGATGAACATGGGCTGGTCTCGTCTACGGTCTACTAGCTACCGCCTGATCATGCATGCAGATGCAGCTGCGTGCTACGGCGTGTAGGCGCATCGGCGATTTTTGCTTGCTTGAGGTAGGTTAGGTAGAGCCAGGACGCTCTGAACAGGCAGAGATCAGAGATGGTGATCTGATCAGGCGTGAGCTTTTCTAGCTAATCTATCTAGGGCCTACTAGGCTAACTGGCGGCCATACTCTACTATACTACTCCTACTCTACTACAGTAGTGTACATACGTGTATACGTCTCTGTCTCTCGCAACTGCCTGTAGCATAGTACGTATGTGGCTGCATCGGAGATTCATCAGAATCCTGAAAAGTGTACAAATCTGTCTGCTCCCAACGACACATATACAGCGCTAGTCGTGAGTCCTAGCTAGCAATACACACGATGGAGATGCATGGATGGCACACAGGCTGACGATCCATTCTCAAACAGCTCCCTCCTCTCAGTAACAACATAGTTACCTGAACCGGTCGATATGCATGTATCCGCACCAGCAGCACCTGTTCCTGCGTCTGCACAGTACGACGTACGCGCATGCATGCGTCCATGTATCCTCGCTGGGCTTGGGTTTCGTTTCACATGGTGTGTGGCATGGCATGCACAGCATCGGCGCCACACTGCCGTACGGCGTGCATGCCGGCCGGGGGCACCACCACCGCTCCTCCAGCTGCGTGCTGGTTCGTCAAGTCCCGTCACACGCTCACAGGACAGGAGCCGGGGCTGTGCTGCTACAATGCCCTGCTACCTCCACGCACGCACGCTGCGTGCTCAGCATGCAGCTCGCTCGCTCGTCTCGCCGTCGCGCGCAGCTGCATGCGCATGCGCCTGCTGGAGAGGCCGGGTGAGAGAACCAACTCACGGCAGCGTCACACGACCATGTCGGAGCCTATAGGCGTACGTGCCTACGCTTGCCAATAAAGAGTAGGATCCAGGATTGGGCCTAGGGAGCCAGGCGAAAGTCGACCGGAGCGTAGCTCACTTGTGAGCGCTTATATGACTGTTCATCGCCACAGTGGCCGATGTTCCATCAGGCCCGGCGTGGCGCCACAAGAGTTAACTAGTGCATGCCCAAAGCTAAGGGCTGGGGGCCTCCGGCCTCGCTCGCACGTCTAAGCGCATACTATGGGCCCGCTTGGCCGAGCTTTCGCTGGCTCCGGCTCTGGCTCCGCCACGGTGTGTCAAAGAAGCCGGAGCCGGCGGAGCTAAAATATTTGGCTTCGGTGGCTCTGTGAGGGAGAAAAGAGAGAGAAAAATAGCTTATGCAAACAGTTGGCGTACAGACATGAACACTGATGTATTGGACGGAGCCGGAGCTGTATATATCATATATATGATATGAAAAATCTAGCTGCCGTGGGAGCCCACGTTACGTACTTCTGTCAAGTGTTCATAAAATAATGCAATTCTCGTTTTCTGATAAGTCAAATAATTTAAACTTTAACTGAATTTATATAAAATGGTAATAACACTTTCGATACAAAATAAGTACAATTAGATTAGTTATATTTTTATAATAAATTTATTTGTAGACATAAATATTAATACTATTTACTATAAATTTAGTTAAATTTGAGCTAGTTTGACTAGCACGGATCTCATGGTTGTATTCTTCGTAGATGGAGGGAGTACTGATCAGTGCCTCTCGTCTCATCAGCGGGACATGTAGCAACCTGCTGCCTTAGGTTAAATGTACTGGGAGCACCTCGTCCGTCCATTATATTGATGAATGTTTTCAAATGGCAGCGCATGTATCGTCAAAACCTTTTCTTTTTCGTTTTTTGCTTCGTTCTCTGTGGTTCTTGTTTCTGCTGCCAATGAAGTAACCCATGCATGGTGTCTTCCCCATGTATGCCTGTATGCACGATGCACCAATCGAATATACTCCCTCCGTCCCATTGAAAGTGTCGTTGGAAAAGCGTGTCCCCCTCACAAACACGTTTCCCGGGCGACACTTTCAATGGGACGGAGGGAGTATATAGTAGTATCTCTTTGCCAGTTGTCACTAGCTAGTGTGCTGTCATCCTACTAGCTACTCGATCGGTTTGGATCGCAGCTAGCTAGCATGTGCTCTCAATCGTCACTACTCTCCTCGCCCCACTAGACTGCTTGCGAGAAGAATCGGTATGTGATGGTTGTTATACTACCGAACATCCACGGAGACCAGCTGTTTAGGGCGTCTCTAACAGTGCCAACTCAGCTAGCTTATAGCAATCCACATCAGCAATTTGCTTATGTGGAAGAGAGAGAAGGCAGGAAAGAGAAAAGCTGATCTCTTCTCTCAGCGCTTATCTCGCTCAAACAACTAGATGTTCATGGGCTTTTGGTTCTCTCTCCATTCTTCTCCGTCTCTCCTCTTTCTTGCTTCCCCTCTCTCTCAAAAAGCAAAGCAGGCACTAGAGGAGGACGAAGGCTGGCGGCGCGCTTAACGGTGGCAAACTCCAGCGGCGCGGCTGAGCCGGATTCGATGCAACTGGGGTCGAGTTCGGCGCAGCACCCGGCGCGGCGGGGCTGGACCTGAGTGCTGCAGGGGCAGACTCCAGCCGGCGGCAGAGGCCTGAGCGTGACGAGGCCAAACCTGAGTGCCGGGTGGACGCGTTGTCCGGCTGGGCGCCCCCAGGTTGGGCACCGACCAGCAGCAAGGCACATGGGAGCTAGAGGTAGAAGAAGGGACGGCGGTAGAGGAAGAAAGAATATGTAAAAGAATATGTCTATTTGCAACTCGGGTGATTTGACCCCCTCTGATCACTCAAGCAATTCGAGGGGGCAAATCACACAAATGAAACCAAAACCAAAATTTGTGTGATTGAGAGCCTATGATTACAAATCATACAAATCTAAACAAAAGCAAAATTTGAGTGAAACAGGAGATCAAATCACACGAATTATGCATTCCATCTAAAAACAGACGCCAATTGAACTCTACTGTAACTACAAAATTAAGCCATTATAATTAACAAGATACTAAAACCTAAGTAAACTAGAACAAGGAAGCCAATATTTAGAAGTACCTGAGATTCAAATATAACCAAAGAATCCATCTCATGCTACACCTGAAAAAAAATCCAAAGAACAAGACCAAAGAGATAAAAAATATAAATTAAAAAAGCAAAATGCAAAAAATTTCTATGCATTGTAAAATCAAAAAACCTTTCTTTAGTGAACTAAACAGATCAAAACTAAAAAAGAATTCAAAAAGCAAAAATGGATGTGATGGTTGACGAGAAGAATTGGTATATGTGATGGTTGTTATACTCCTACTACCGAACATCCATGGAGACTAGCTGTGACAAGAAACTGCACACTTCCTATCAAGTCCTGACATGCATCATGACGTGATAGTTGGTACTCAGGAGTGCAATATAATGGCTGTGTTTAGTTGCCCTAAAAAAGCTGAAAGTGTACTGTAGCACGTTTTGATTTTATTTGACAAATAGTGTCTAATCACGGACTACTTTAGTTCGAAAGATTTGTCTCGCGATTGTGCATCTAACTATGAAATTAGTTATTTTTTTATCTATATTTAATGCTCCATACATATGTCAAATATTTGATGTGATGGCAAATTTTGGAAAAAAAATTTGAAACTAAACACAGCCAACGTCAGTTAGCAGCAGAATGCAGTAGCATCGTGAACACAGCAGTAGCGTCGGGAACAATTGTGCTGCCCCAAGTAGCAAGTACTCGAAACTTCGAGTAGTGCAGTAGCGATCGTAGGTAAAAAGGTAACGGGTTCGTTGCTCACGGGAACTGAACGAAGAACCATGAGCGTGCCGTGGAAGAAGGTTTTGCAGGACCAAAGGACCAACATAACAGTATATATACGCGGATCCAGAAATCAAACCTTGTGGGGCCAGCTAGCCAGTAGGAGCTGTGGGGTCAAGACATAGTACTATGAGGCGGGGTCTATTTGCTGCACCAAAACCGTGGCCCCACAGCTTGAACGTGCATCCGCCACTGAACTACACGCGTGTATGAAATCAAACTTTCTTTTAACGAAACTTTCTTTTAACGAAACGAGAAGAAGAAAATCCAATTATCATGAATACACTGTAACGTCCCTTGTAGTCAGTACTCACTCCGTCCTAAAAAGAATGAAAAACTCACTTCCCAAAAAGATAATTATAAGTTTGACCAAATATATATATACAATCAAGTTGTACCCCTCTAGCCCATTAGTAGCATTTAGTAGTTAGCCCATGTGGTGCATATGTGGTTGTAGTTATTAGTGGGGTTAGTATTATCTTAGAAGTTTAGGAGGGTGAGGGCTATCTTATAATCCTTGTCACTCTAGAGTAGTACCTCTGGGTTAACCTTTTTACACGAAGCGAGGATGAAAGTGTAAGAGAGGACGGTTGAAAGGACCTTGATGTTATCTAGAGAGGGGTGAATAGGTGTTTCTAAATTTAACAACAAACAAAGCTTTACAGTGAATTAGCAGAGTGTGGAACACACCTAGAGATGAAAACAATATCTTGCATTGCATCCTCATTGAGCTTTCCATCATTCTCAACAATGCCCAAATCTTTTAAGATGCTACCCTGTGCAAGGCAGGCACTTTGACAAAGCGAACATCTATCATAGGCCTTACATTTGCATTTTGCTATCATACTTTGTCACGAAGAGGGATATATAGGAGGACATGCAAGGCCCCTCTTCCTAGTTGTGGTGGTCGGAGAAGACATTGCCTTTACCTGTGGATCCTCTATATCAGACGGAGCATTTTTGCTTGACCTCGATTATAGAATGCATAGGGTTGTCTTCGATGGTGACTCAAGGTGGACCTCGCAAAGGCGTTCGACACGGTCGCCTGGCCTTTCCTCCTGGAGGTGCTAGAGCACATCGGTTTCCCCTTGCATTGGCGCGACTAGATTTCCGCTATATTGGGCTCATCGAGCACCAAAGTCCTCGTCAACGGACGCCCTGGACGTCGTATCTGCCATGCCCGTGGGTTGAGGCAGGGTGACCCGCTTTCACCATTTCTATTCATCATTGTTATGGAGGTCCTAAATGCTCTGATCACCGAGGCTGACCACCGTGTGGTGCTAATGCTGCTGCCTGATAGGGCAGTCAAATATCGGGCGTCGGTCTATGCCGACGACTAGGTCGTCTTCTTGCATCCCTCGGCTCAGGACTTCAACTGCATTCGGCAGATTCTGGAGCTGTTCGCCGGTTCCTCCAGCCTCTCCACTAACCTCGACAAGTGCACAATGACCCCGATCTGTTGCTCTCAAGAAGACATCCAGGCCGTGCAGCATGTATTCCCTTGTAGGATCCAAGAGTTCCCGACGAAGTACCTGGGTGCGCCACTCTCTTTGTCCAGGCTCGGCCGTGCCGACGAGCGACGCCTCATCGAGTGGCAGCTCAGATCCCAACTTGGAAGGGTGGACTCCTAACGGACGAAGGAAGGGCAACTCTTACTCAGACAACACTATTCGCTATCCCAAATGCACGTCTCAATTTGCGGCAACCTGTCAGCGTGGGCTATTAGTCATATCGATAAGAGGCGAAGAGCGTTCCTATGGGCGGGTACAGAGTCTGTCTCTGACAGTC
Organism: Saccharum hybrid cultivar R570; assembly: GCA_038087645.1. Lineage (NCBI taxonomy): Eukaryota > Viridiplantae > Streptophyta > Magnoliopsida > Poales > Poaceae > Saccharum > Saccharum hybrid cultivar. The sequence continues at coordinate 1,350,951 of JAQSUU010000563.1, read as the reverse complement.
GGTGCAGGGTCGCCTGGCCCATAGTGTGCTCGCCCAAGGAACATGGTGGGCTGGGGCTGCCCAACCTCTGAGTGCTTGGCTTCGCACTTCGCCTTCAATGGGAGTGGCTGCGACAGACACGACCTGACGCAGCCTGGGCACAGCTACCTTCCAAACTGGAACACGCCGTTGCCGCCATGTTCAACGCTTCTGTCACTGTCCAGGTTGGAGACGGCACCATCGCACGCTTCTGGACGGACTCCTGGCCACTAGACGGCGCAATTTGCACTTTCGCGCCAAATCTCTTCCGTGCGGTCGGGCGTCGCCAGTGCAATTGCACAATTAGGGATGCGATGCTGTACCACCAGTGGGCAAGGGATATCACTGGCGCGCCGACTGCCCAAGTACGACTCTATGAATACGTTCAACTGTGGGAAAAGCTCGAAAAGATCCACCTAACGCCACTGGACTCCGATTGTTTTATCTGGAAATGGATGGAGAGTGGATCTTACACTGCCTCGTCAGCGTACAGGGCTTACTTCATAGAGATGACAACCTTGGTTGGTGCCAAGCATGTTTGGAGATCGGCAGTACCACCCAAGGTCAAATTCTTCTTCTGGCTTGCCCTCCATGGACGCCCGTGGACAGCTGAGCGCCGCAAGTGTCACGGCCTTCAGCAAGAAGCGGTCTGTGTGCTCTATGATCAGCAGGACCAGACCACCGATCACTTGTTGGCCTCCTGCGTATTCACTCGTTAGGTTTGGCACCGACTGCTGTCAAGGGAGGGGCTGCAGCATTTGGTGCCGCTTGATGGTTCTTGTTTGTCAGAGAGGTGGCAGAACACGAGAACAGCCATTCCGAAGCCCTTCAAGCGTAGCTTCGACTCGCTTGTGTTGCTCGTCTCTTGGAAGGTCTGGAAGGAACGCAATCGGAGAACATTTGATAGCATCACGAGGACGCTGGCTCAGCTGTTCACGCTTATTCTGGAGGAGGCGGACGCTTGGATTGCCGTGGGCTTTCGCTGCCTCGCGTCGCTGATTGTTTTAGCTACTTAGTGGCCGCGGTCTGCCTTCTCTCTTTCTTTGGTCGCACAGCTAGTTTCCTCAGTTAGTACACCTTCTTAGCTCCACCGTTGTAGCCAGTGATTCGTGTATGTGTTCCTCCGGGTTGCTGTCTTTGGCATCTCGCCATGGCTAGCACCGGCCGTACTTTGTATCCATTTCCTCCTTAATGAAGCATGTGCCAATGCACGATTTCGAAAAAAAGAAAAAGAAATATGAGGTCCTCAATCACTTGTGAGATAGCTTCCTAATCAATGTATGCATCATCCATCAGAATAATATCCTCAGCAGGAGTGACGACTTTGTAACGTTCACTACATGTTACCTGAACACTGGTCTCCGAGGGCATGCCCTGCTCTACAGTTTATGGTCTCTGCACTGATCACATGTGTTGTGGAGCCAGCCGAGGGTGGTGCACACTCCATCGTGCCCACACCGGGAACAAGCGGAAGGAAACGTCTGAGTCTTTTGAGAGGACGTGATCCGACATGCATATATTGCCCACGGCGAGGAGAAAGAGAAGCATGACGCCATTTTCGTGTAGCTGGGCACGGTGAGGTCGATCGAGAGTGACGGGAGTGAGGGACCAAATGTTGACGATGGCCACTTCGTGTCGTTGGGCACGGTGAGGTCGAGAGCGACGCGACACGGGAGTGAGGGACCAAATGTTGACGATCGCCACGGCCTGGGCGTGGAGATCAGCAACGGTTTCGGCAGCCAGGGCGGCGTCGCGAGCCTCGTGCTTACGCTGCGGCGCTGCGCGCGCTCTTTGGTCTGCTCGTCGGCATCACCTTTAGTTTGGCGCCAACGATGCGGGCAACCTCAGCGGCGCGGAGACGCTCGAGATTGTGTTGCTCGTACTCGGTGAGCGCCATGGTTTGCGGAAGGCAACGTCGCAGGATGCAAACGACTCGTGATATACCATAAACGAGTGGAAAGATAGTATACACGCAACAATATTCCATGATCATCAACATTTGGTACTAGCTAAACTAGGTGGTTTGTTGCCATGTGGGGAGCGTGTGTCCAATAGCCGCCGCATCATGCCTCCCTCTGCTCCACAGCCGCCTGAGAGAGCTCAGCCTCGCCAAGCCCTGCGCTTTGGCCGCGTCGCCTTCACGCGGCAGCGGTGCCGGTGCCGTTTCCCTGACATGGATGACCAGCGGCGGCGACGCTCCACGGGGAGCGCTCGTCGGGCCGCCGTGGACCGTCGTCGTCCTCGTCCCGGAGGCTCTCGCCACGGTGACCGCGTCCTGGGATCCCCAGAACAGGACGTTCGTCGGCAGGTTCGTGGGGTAGTTGGCGGGCTCCGGGAGCGTCGGAGGGAGCGCCGAGGACGACGGCGGCGCAGGAAGCAGGCCGATGTCGACGCGGCAGAGCGGGCACGTGGAGTGGCCGCGCAGCCACAGGTCGATGCACTCGGCGTGGAAGCCGTGCTGGCACCTGGGCAGGAACCTGGCGGCCTCGCCGTCCGTGAGTTCGGCGAGGCACACGGCGCACTCCAGCGCCTCGCGGCCTGCCCGGTCCTTCGCCTTGTAAACCGTCACCGGCAACGCCCGGAGCACCGACGGTTCAAGGCCGCCGCCAGTGGCATCGCCTTGTCGTCCCAACGTGCCGCGCTGCTGGGCGGTCGATGGCGCCCCCACCGCCGCGCCGTCCCGCGTGCCACCACCGCGGCGACGACTGACCGTGACCGTGAAGTAGTGGTACAGGACGAACGCGAAGGCCAGGGCGACGAAGAGGAGGACTACGCCGGAGAGGACGACGTCGCCGCCCACCGGCGAGGCCGCGCTCCACCACGCGACGGGCGGCGGGCCGCTGCCGCCTGCGAGGACGTTCTCCGGCAACGCTGACATGGTCTCGCGCTGCTTGGATCGCCTTTCGGCGTGAGACCTTATGTGGTGTCTTGTGGCTGAGATTTGTGGGATGTTTATTGGCGTTCTTGGAGAGGTTTAGGTGCAGCCGGTTGGAGTAGGTGTGATGGCGTGGGTGGGGATCAATGTGGTAATCTGAAATTCTGAATTGAGCAGCTTGAGCTAATGCTGATGTAGGGGGCTTGTTAATTGTCGAGCAGCCTTTATACTTCTCGGACTCAAACCGAAGTGAGTGTGTTGTAAAAAAAAAAACCCGAAGTTAGTGTGATTATGATTGTATGATTTGATCATGGAAGGGGCTAGAGATATCGGTGACAGCAGAGCAACTCAGTAATAACAGGCCTAGAAGGCTAGAAGGTTGTGTTGGAGGAGCTTCGAAAGCGAGAACAGAGTGAGAGAGGCCTCGAAGGTACTTGGATGGGCCAGAAGCCTAGAACATTTGAGCTGAGTGGAAAAAATGCAAACATTTTTTTTTCAATTTGTGTAGATTGCTGCTCCGTCAGATGTTCACAAAACAGTAACGAAACATGGTCGAATGACATTTTTTTTAGGGAATCACAATTTATTAGGCAAATTACTGCAGTATAATAAAACTAGGTAGCGTGCCCGTGCATTGCTACGGAACAGCTAAACTTTTATTAAAAAACACATGGACCGCACGATAAGATAACCATACGGTGAAATTAAATATCGACGTTAAAGTGACATTTAATCCAAAAGGTGAAGTTCGTAAAATTAACATAGTCACGGAGAGCGTGGCATCGCAGGCTCACAAACTTACTTTATAGACCTTTCTTTGATGCGGCTAAAATAATGTTTTATATCGGCAGGAAGCAATCTCTGATATTCATTTCTTTCGTGCGCTAATAAAACCACGAATAAGTTCCACCGCATCTTCATACCATAGTGTACACAGGTTCGAGTATATTTATAAACATTAGTGCCTGTCACATGGGTAATACTGCATGTCTCGAAAAATTTATCACAAAACCTTAAAACAAAGTATGTTATACTCACCGTATAAATCTTTTTCAACAATTACATTGCAACTCCGCTAATTACAATACAACAACACATATGACGAGAAATATACATTGTATGACCTTTAAAGTTCTTTTTGAGAAAACTGACCATAAGTTTCTTGAAAGACTAAAATGACGGCGGACACCCTATGCTGCTATAGCCCGTCTCGCGCCACCTCGGCCGAGCCCCTGACGATGTGTGGCGCCGCAGCTACCCCGCCCCTCGCTCGACGTCGGCAGCTCCAGGTGGCCCCCCATGCGTGGCCCCACCCGGGCCGTGCCACGTCAGCACCCACAAACAAACGCAAAACCACAACACTCATCGTGTATGAGTCCACAAATCATGCTGAACAAAAAGTATCAATTCAACTTTACAGTTTTTCATATGTACAAGGTATATATTTGTTTAAATAAAGGTATATAGACGACACATATGCCCTCCTCGAAAGTAAATTGGTTCTAGCCACAAGCCACCTAAGGAGACATGCATACAACTGAAAATACACCTGATAAAAAGGACACTGATTAGATGACAGCCTGCTATCCAAATTTTCAATGCTCAGTGTCTATATATATAGCATCACAGCCTTCTTGAGATTAACTTGTGCACAAATACTCAAATATTACATAGACATAGTTACATACAGATAGAACCATTTGACAAAAAAGTATCTAAAATAATTTGTCGCATATCTAACCCGTCTATGCATCACTTCAAAAACAAGATGTAGCACAAAACTGCTGCAATCTGAAATTGGAATAAAAATATTTAAAAATATTGAGCAGCTCCAGGGATGGGCGGCGAGCAAGCGCCAAGAGCGTCGATGCCTGATTGCTAGGCACATCCTCGCCAACGAGGCAGCGATTCAGCTCTTCGGTGATGTCGTCGACGAAGTCCAGAAACGACTCTAACCAGGAAGTTGAGGAGCCAGGCACGTCCTCACCGGTGATGCAGGGACAGGGGCTCTCCGGTGATTTCATCGACGAACTCCAGCGGCTACTCCGGACTACATTTAATCAGTTCAGCTGTTGGTGAACAGATTGTCGCTGGTACCAGGCTACCAGCAATCAACTTAGGACACTAAAAATTCAGAACTATAATATCTGAATCTTACAAAATTTCAAAGTAAGAAACGTCTCAGGTGCACTCTTAGTTTAAATACATGTGTTGTATGACAAATGCATGTGACGTGGAAATGCAATCGTGGTGGAATGTTTTAATGGAGATCCATAGTAATTTATAACTGTAACACAGATTTCCGAATAGTGTTGAACTATTTTCTACTGAGTGTTAGGAAATAAGAAATTTCAGTTGTTTATCAGAAAATTATACTTCACATTGTACACATATTACCACACGATGAAATCTCTACTGAAAGAAGAAATCAAGCACAACAAAAACACTATGTTCATGTCTAGCTAAGGGTAAGCAGGTGCACCGTGCACTCGGAGACATAAATGAACAATGTAGCGGTGACAGTGTCAATTTTGTAAGGTTATTTCCCCTGGACGCCCTATGTTGAAGGGGATGAGATTAAGATGAAGGGGATGAGATTAAGAGCAGCAGAGGTAGATTAGGAGATAACTTGTTTCTTGATTGCCTTCTCATAAGCTAATTACAGGGTATATATAGGACTGCCCAGCCCCTAGGTGCCAACCACAAGCTCCTTGGTTCTCTCCCCATTAATCATCCTTAATCTCTTATTAATTCTATCCTTTTCCCAGACTACTAATTGTCATTAACTACAGCTGGTGCCCCCTTGGAGACTGCCCTGGCTGGAGCGCCTTTGACATTGGCGCCCCCACATGCCACATGCAACCCCCGTGGAACATATATATGCACCCTCAAGGCAAGAGCACCCCCCTCTAATTTGCTCTAGCTTTGCACTGGTTGTGATATGGTATTTAACATGCAAGGCACAGGAAGTATCACACAAATACCATCGTCGAGGCTCCTACTTGTTACTTGTTATAAAATGTAGAGGTGTCATGCAAAAATCCAAATGGTTTATTAGAACCCAGGAACTAACCAGTGGCTCTATAACTGGCATCATACGTGGAGCCTCCTTCACATACTCCTCCATGGTTGAAAGGAATGTTTGTGGTGGCTGAAAATAAGATAAATCAAATCTGAGTATCTGGTCATACTCTTACATAGTAAAATTTTACATGGCGAACACTGAAACAAATGACCTCACCTCCCTCAAAGTGGGAAACTGAAAATTTCCTGCGAGGTCTAAACCCCGACAACTTTCATAGAAGTCAAACAGGTTTCCAGCCTGAAGCATCAAAGATGTTGATGGGTAAAAAATAGCAGCTAAGCATCTAAGCACACATAATTGTTACATCCAGGTCTTCTTCAAGTTAAGATACATTGCACATTACTACTGTGTAGGACAGTTACCTGCTGGCCAGCCCTCCTGTAAATGTGAAGGGCTTTTAGTGCTTTATGCTTTGGCATCTCAAAGAACTGCACAAGTTGTTTGATAGCCAACAGAAAACAGGAAGCATAAGTAGAAATAGCTCAATGCAACATAGACAAATCCCTACTTCTTTGAAGATTAATATATATTGTCAACAAGGTTGATAATTCCATCATTTATTGCACAATAAATTTTGAAGCTTTCTTTAAGAACCTGTACAGAAGCAGGATTCACTCAAATTGCGTAAGATGCCCCAGATCTAAGAATAAACTGTTACATAGAAGGAATTGAACTGCTCTATTATATATTGAATAGGTCATAAAGTGCAAGACATAGCCAGACAGATTCACAAATGACCAGTTGGCTCGTTAAACTAAATATAAAGATCACCTTGTAGAAGTTGAAGCAAAAAAAAAATGACAGAAAAAACAGAGCTTACATGAGCTAGAGCATATTGCACCAGATAATTGTTATTTGCAGCTCCTTCTGCCTTAATACAAAAGGAAAAGCAGTGCCATGTTGGCTTAGTTAAAAAAGAAAAATACAGACCAAAAACTTAAATATGTTTAAAAATTGGTTTCTTTCACTAATCCAACTTATTTGTTGCAAGGATAAGAGAGAATCATCCGACAACCAATAAGTCGATATAATAATTGCTACAGTGCTGGCAATTGCTCCAGCAAGTCCTGAGAATTCAATTCCCTAGTTCTACTGTGGTCTCCCTGAAAACAAAAAAGTTTAATTACATGCTGAAGTATCATCAGCAAGTAATATAGCTACAAATAATGGATAACACTACACAACTTTGGTAAAGTGGTAATAAAATTACATAAAAATAGTGGATGAGCATGTTAGAGTCCAAACCTTTTCAGGTCCTTGACCTTGCTTTGATAAACGCTCAGCTTCAATGTCACACAAGAGATCAATGGAGTATGCGCTGCCTGTGCTTCCTTCTCCACTTCAACCACTCACTAATCATCCTGTAGTGGCGACGGCGGTGACCAATTGCAGTGAGCTCGCCGGAGTTATTGAAGCAACTGCATATAATTTGATTTGTTGTTAATACAACATATCCCAGCATTACATGCCTAATTTCTAGGTGTCAAGAGTATGAAAGCAGAGTGAGAACACCATGGCAGCCTCCTAAAGCCCTAGTATATACTAATATAGTACATATATGGGCTTTACCTCTTTCAAATGCTCTAGTCCCTCCACCACAGGAAGGAGTTCATCAGCAAATGAAGAAATACATTTTGCAGAAGCACTGGGATAGTATCAATGCCGAGTTGCATAAGGGGCAAAAAAACATAAGTTTGCAGGTATTACTTTTCATAAAAGAAAATAGCATGTCCCTTCCTTTACAAGGTGAAAATCACCAACTTATATAAGAAAAAGAGCATTGCAAAGGATCCTATCATATAACTATTCTGTAACAAGCACCATGTCCATTAGTCCTATGTGGATCGGTAGCTGATTTCTGTGAATCTGAGACAAGCACTTATATAGCTATATAAAATCAGTAGCGGCAGCGGCAGCATCCATAGTTCTATAAATCAGTCGGCTGATGTGCTTTGACCTACGACTGCTGCTACTGGGTGGAAAGCAGTAGCTATAGAAAAAAAAAGAAAGGTGTAGATCCAATTACCACTCAAACATCACAAAATTGGGTAGTATTAGATTACCTGGATTGAAGCAAAGTAGCCTTGATTTCGGATCTGCACATAGCATAGAAAATTAGAAATCCAATTTATTAACGAATAGCAAGAATTGAGTGGTTCCCTAAATTCTCTCCTGGCTTGGGGCAAGGAGTGGGTCTCGGGGATAAGGATGGACTTGCACGCGAACTCCTTGCCGTTGGCCTGCTCGACGCAGATCCGTACGTAGTGCCGAACTGACCTTGCCCGAGCAGCACAGACTCCGGGACCGCCACCGCCTTCGACTCCGCCGACAACATCTGCGCAGAGAGCCCAACATCAACAACTCAGATCCGCGCTGAGGGAGATGGAGTCAGCCAAGGACGCCGCCGCCTGCTCCCTTGGCAGTCCCTCATCCTCCGCCTCTTCCGTGGCCAAGATATGTTGGGCGGCTGCCGCTGTGAGGCGTCATGGGGGGAAGTGTCGTGGTCCCTCACGGTGGTCGGCGGCGTGCAGCACGGCCAAGCGGGGAGTCACGGAGGGGAGAGGAGCGATGCCGCGGAGGGGAGGGGAGCGACGAGTCCTGGGGGCCGGGGTGTCCTGCGTTCACGGAGGAGACCGAGGCAGCCACGGATCGCATGAGGAAGGGAACAGGATTCGCAACAATCTTTCCTAGGGGCGATTGCGGGATCACGGCAGTCGCGGGATCAACGTGGCCCCACCTGGCGGCGCGGTTTGGAGGCACGGTATCGCAGGTGGGAGGCAGACGGACGAAGAATTTTGTCGCACCATAAAAAATGTCCATCTTTTATTCTTTTTAGTTGTAGGAGATATAAACACCACGGACTGATAAATGTCGATCGTACTGTTTCTCGTCATCTGTTTGGTCCTCACAAAAAGAGTTGGGATTGGACATTTAGGCCTTGTTCGTTTTGCCCCAAAATTAAGGGGATTGGGAGGGATTGAGGAGGATTAAATCTCTTACATGTCAAAATCCTCCTCAATCCCATCCAATCCCCCAATCCCATTGTTTAGGGATGAGATGAACAAGGCCTTAGTAGTAGAAAAAAAATCACTTCCACCACTTTAAAATATTATCATGGTGTGATTTTTTCCATGGTCTCTAAAACCCAACACTTTACTTAATAAACTCTCAAAACCATTCATCCTAGAAGTGGTTTCATCCCTTAATTCGCTTAGAAGGTTTTTAGACCACAAAAAATATATCTTAGCTTCTAAAAATTCAAAGAAAAACTATAGAGATAGATTGGAACACAAGGGCCTTAAAAATAAAGTACACAGAGCTCGTGAAAGTGTCTTTAAAAGCTTCCACAAATTATATTTAGATCTAAAAAAGGGAAAATATCCAATAAAATATGGAAAATCCTCAAAACAACCAACTCGATGTCTAAACATGTTTTTGAAAGCTTTCCATAACAAAAACATGATATACAACCAGCATGAATACATTTACCATTAAATTTAATGTTGCATTCTTGTTGCTTCATCTCATATTTTTGTTGCAAAAAGTTTCTAGAATGTATTTAGACACCAATTGAATGTTTTGGGATTTTTTCAGATTTTTGGACATTTTCCAATTTTCTTGGAGTTTAATCTTAAAATTTAAAACTTCTAGAGATATTTTCATGACAAGCTCTAAATAATTTCTTTGGATTTTTCAACTCCTTATATAGCTCTAAGATTTTTATAAAAATTTTAGAACCTTAGAGACATTTTTCATGGTATAAAAACATTATTAAGTATTTACCAGTTTTTTAACTAAAAATGGATGAAACTGTATTTAAAATCAATTCTAATCCATACATGGGTAATTTAGTAGGTTTTGAAAGTTGTGGAGGTAAGACATCCGTTTTAGAGTTTTGAGGAGGATAGTCAGACAACTGTAATATATATTTTTTCGACCGTGTACAACTTTGACGTACACAACCCACATACTCCATACTCACACCACACGCACACACACCCGTGCGCGTCCATACACACGCAAAGAAGAGATTGGGAGGCGTCGCGCGGAAAACGTGCAGTACCACTTATCCTGAAAATTCTAGAAAAATTCTAGAAAAAGGTGCAATCACCAGAGTTGGGTAGCGTCTCACTGGACAGCCCTACTACTAGACCATAGGCCCATTCACTGCAATACATTTTTTTAACTTATAGACAACTGCAATACTAGTTTAGATAGTAGAGAGATAAAAAGACTTCCGTTTTCCTATTAGTATGAGTGGCAGATCCAATTAGGCCTCATATGGCCAGGCCCAATTGCTTGTCCGTGTCATGGGCCTCCTATCGGTTCTACTGAGCTGGCCCTTGGAAAGTCCGGGTTGGAAGTGTGAATATGAAAGAATAATATCCGTCCCTACTATATATATATATATATGGAAACAGTTAATCACGAAGTTAATGTTTGACCCGAGACTTAGTGGTCGCTAACTAAGCTTTGATGTGACGTGAAGGAACATAGGATAAAAAATCATGTAAGTTAATGATACATCAGAAATTACTAGTTTTTTGCTCGCGAGCTGCTATGGGGAAAAAAATTCCTAGACACGATAAAAAACTATTGACGTATTTGTCTTAGAACTGTGGATGTACAACAACGGTTTTGAATGGTTTGCTTTCACATCGATTTTACATTTTGAATGATTTGCATTTATTGATTTTTGCTTCATAGGTCTATGCTCGTGAAAATAATCCAAGGTAATAAGATGAGTATAAAAAATATGGGAACTGCTACGTTCGGACGTCCGATGGGATATGATTCCATCAGACGATACCATGGACCTGGTCGATTCGTTTTCCCGGTGCGCGCCTGCACCCTGCACCCCCTGCTGTGCCTACTTTTCACGTGCGCACCCCATGGGGACCGCTGCCGCCTCTTCCCGCTTACCATGCACATCCCATGTGTAACACCCAATCTACTTTTGACATATCCAGATGCAACACTTGCAACATATGTGTGAAGAGAGATGAAACACTTAAAACATGTGTCTGAAACACTTGCAAAAAACACTTGAAAATCATTGCTAACATACGCAACATGCAGATAAAACACTTGCAACATATGTGTGAAACATATGCAACATCGAGATAAACACACTTGTAACATACGTCTGAAAGAATAGATGAAACATTAGGGACAGACGCTTGCAACATACGTATACAACCATTGCAAAAACATATGCAACATCTCGATCTACCTTTGCAACATTCGTATGAAACAATTGCAACATACCTCTAAAACAACTGAAACATTTGAATCGTATACTTGCAACATGCATCGTATCCCGGTGCGGCCTCCTTCGCCATATGCATCAGGCCATAGCAGGAGGCAAGGCCAGAGGGCTTCCACGATAGGGCCTGGCGCTTCTCCTTTAAATTTTGAAAGATCATTAAGCATCGATATTCAACTTTTGTGACTAAAAGATCTCCATAAACTCATAGATAACATTAGTCCCTAAATTGTTTGTCATTAATACACCAAAACTCTAGGGCCATGTGAACTTTATAATTTAAATTAAATTTTATATAAATACTTTACCATGTGTGAAAATTGTGAAGACACATGTAACACCTTAGGTGTTAACCAATGACATTCCATGTGCATCTCATAAACATTGACATTTCTAAATGATGATGATGTTTAAGAGACTTTATACATAAGCTTTCTTAATAGTGACAACACATGTGACACAAGTAAACAATGATTAAGAGCTCAAAAATCTCTAATCGAACTTTTCTAACAACTTTTGGTAAGGTTTGGTACAAAAGTTGTTGAAGGAAAATAGTAAAAAAGGATTAAAACTAAGGTTATAAGCTAAATGCTTAGTGACCTTTTTAGAGATCACCATTAACAATTTTGTTAAACACTTAATAAGTATGCCAACTTGAAAAATGATGTAGAAGTCAAACACTTAAAAATGGGATATAGAAAAAAACCAAAGTTTTGCTCTGGTGTATCTCTGTTTTTGAAAGCCCAAAGTTTGAAACCCCAACCATAGATCAGTGTATAAGGAATCAGCAGAGAAGGCCCTCATCTACAATTATGATGCACGCGCAAAAAAGGAGAGGGACCAGGGTATATATTCATCTTTTCCTATATCTAGCTTAATTAATATATCCTAAAAACTCCTAGAATCCCTTGTATTTTTGGAGGGAGGGGATAACAGCCGTAAAAAAAAGCTCTGAAGTGTTGGTTGCACTTAGATTCTCCTATGGGTAGCTTGCTGTCTTGACTAACAGAGCAGATACCTGAAGCATGCATCCATTGACACCTTCCAAACTAGCAAGTTTAAAACTGAGGGCGGGGCCTGGAGCCTGGAGCCTGCAGGCACAAGTTTTCATGGCAAGTACGTTTCACCAGACACACGAGATTACCAGGGGCAGCAAGCAAGCAAGTGGCACAAGAAGCAAGCTGAGACCAGCCACCATAACCCGGCTAGGTTCCTTTCTGAGGTCGAGGTGGCCGGCCGGTACGGTAACAATCTCAGAGCACTTGAGGTCAGTTTTGCATGCAGTAAACTCCAGGCAAGGCTCCCCTAATCATTTGGACAAAGCCAGCACAGGCTTCACCTAGCTCTCACTCAAAGCGCGCGCGAATGGCGGGGGAAAACCCTGAGGTCCTACGTCCTAGCTTTGGCCGATCGATGGAGTGCTGCCTATGCAAGCGAACTGAGCCGGGCGACTGGGCGAGCGCGTGCCCCGCGTCCGCACGAGCCCCCGCCCCGGCCGTACTCATCATCGGGAGTCTCGCCGCGGGTTGTCACGGTGACGGCGGAGCAGTAGAGCTCACTCAAGGTGCACACGGGGCAATGTCCATGCACCATGCATGCGTGGACGACGACGACTTTCCCACGAGTCGTGGCTCGATTAGTGGCCCGCCCCTCACATGCAGCGCCCCTAATTCATGCTTAGAGCAATCATATATTCATATGTAGCTACTGGCCGGCTCGTTAATTTTTTTTTGCATTGCTAATTTCTGTGATATTTCAGTACACGGTAATAATAATGTGAAGCGGTCTAGGCGTCTGGCTAACCCAGTCCTTACCTTACATGCATAAATAAATATAATATTGCTGCCGGAAATGCGAAACCACTTTTAGGTCTGTCAAGTTTGATTTCTACTCAATCCGTTTCAAATTATAAGATGTTTTTGTCTTTTCTAAATACATAACTTTTGCTATGCACATAAATATACACTATGTTTAGATACATACAAAGAGCAACGTATCTAAAAAAGGCAACATTTTATAATTTAGAACGGAGAGAGTACTTATTATTGGACAGGTATGTATATGATGTTCTCTTTGCGTTGGAATTCAGAACGATCTCTATTAGTTCATTCAGAAAGCTCTGCATGCATGTCTATTTCCCGAGTTGTAGAACGGAGCATGGTGAAGCACACAATTCCATTTAGTGATTTAGAAGTTAGCTTTTTGATCAATTGGTGAAGCATAATTCATCAGCACTACTAGTATAATTTAGTGGCTGCGGATGGATGTCAACTAATCCTTCAGTTGCAGTTATGCTCAGTCTGTTAAGGTTTAGTGGAAACTGTGCCCTGGCCTGCATGTGTGTGCATGGCGTGCTCGATCCCTAGGGAGACTGGTTGGTTAGGGTTGTAGTTCCAAGTGTTGGACTGCGTAATCTATTTCGCCTTAGCCATCCTTTGCTTCCTCCGGTGTGCAAGTAACCCCAGACAACCACAGCAAAAGAGCCACTATAGTAGCAATCTCACTTTCTCCCGCTTCACTACTGATGTAATAATCTTCAGCTCTCTGCCCTGATTGTTCGCTTTAGAAAAGCAGTAGAAATTTCCGGGCCAGGAGTAAAACGAAGTTTCTAAATTTCACTTCATTATATATATATGTGCTTGTATATCTGGTTGGGATGCATGCATGGATGCAATATATGCCACATAGATCACAATCCAAAATCATTTATGATTCGTATTGGATCTTGCCCTATGTGCTTATTTCCTAGCTAGTCCTCAAATCCTGTGCAGGAGCATGTTCATGAAAAAGGATGCCAATCACTCACATTAGTACTGTTATCTAGACATAGCAATCTCAACCTATTACTCCTTGATTTACATACACAATCATATATAATACACACCATCACTTCATATCTATATATCATCATCGTGGACTATCAAATTAATGAGCTCAGATCCAATTAGTCTTCAATTCTGTCAATTGTGGATTATATGCGATTACGGAAAAATACACATATGAATAATCGTACATACTAGAGTAGTACATACATATATTACTAGTGGATAGCAGCTCTTCCAAAGCTAGCTAGCACTTGCTTTGAGAGCAATCAAGCGATCCCTAAACAACGAACCTCGGGATCGTTAACGGCGTAGAAAAATGCGAGCTGACCGCTGGACAATCGCGAGCTCCCCCGCGCGCGCTCATGGCCGTGCCTTGCGTCCTACGCGACCAACTTTATCCCCGTCCACCGCCGTGGCGGCCGGCGTCAACTCTCCCCCACCACCCTCCTCCTCTCCTGCTGGCTGCTGCTGCATACAGCCTACAGCTAGCTGCCTGCTGTGCTGACGATGCACCTGCGACCTGCAGCCCATGGATAGGAGATCGGCCGCACACCCGCGCGTGTATATATACGCGCTACAGGCCTCTCCCGCGTCAAAATTGAAGGCTTGACTTGGGAACTGATTGATTGATTGAGCAATCGCATATGGCGGCCTTCTCATCCAGCAACGGCGTGCCGCCGGGCTTCCGGTTCCACCCGACCGATGAGGAGCTGCTGCTGTACTACCTCAAGAAGAAGGTAGGATTTGAGAAGATCGACCTCGAGGTCATCAGGGAGGTCGACCTTAACAAGATCGAGCCGTGGGAGTTGCAAGGTATGTATACTTGACAAATTAAAACCAGTACATGCATGCATGCCCCATGCTTGCATGCATGTTCATATGGCGATCAATTACATGCATGCTGCTTGTTGTTTAGTTGTTCGTCTTGTTTCTAACACAGCACCTTGCATCGATCGGTGCATGGATATATGCAGAGAGGTGCCGGATCGGGTCTGCGCCGCAGAACGAGTGGTACTTCTTCAGCCACAAGGACCGCAAGTACCCGACGGGGTCGAGGACGAACCGGGCCACGACGGCCGGCTTCTGGAAGGCCACGGGCCGGGACAAGTGCATCCGCACCAGCTACCGCAAGATCGGCATGCGAAAGACACTCGTCTTCTACCGCGGCCGTGCCCCTCACGGCCAGAAGACCGACTGGATCATGCACGAGTACCGCCTTGAGGACGCCGACGACGCCCAGGGCGGCACCAGCGTACGTTAATTAATTACCTTCTCGATCGCTCTCCAATCCTCTCTCTCAACTTATATATATCCGCATGTTTAATTTGCATGCGAAATCTGAGCGCGTCGATGCGTGCATCTCCATTAATTCTTGTGTTAGGGTTTCTGTGTTGATGCATGCATGTTGTCTGTGCAGGAGGACGGATGGGTGGTGTGCCGTGTGTTCAAGAAGAAGTGCTTCTTCAAGATCAGCGGCGGCGAAGGGAGCACCAGCCAGGGCGCTGATGCTGGCGGCCACCTGGCCGTGTCGCCGCCGCTCGGCGGACACCACGACCAGGCCAGGGCCGCCCTGGCGTACATGCACCCGCACCCGTACTACCACCACGCCTCCTCCTACTACTCCCAGATGCAGGCCCCGGCACCGCACGCCGCCACGTACTCGCACCACGTGCAGGTCCAGGACCTCCTCACCAACCACCGGCCCACGGACGACGGCGCCGGCACCGGCTACGACTTCTCCGGCCTGCCGGTCGAGCATCACCCCGGCGGTGGCCTTGACGTCGGCAGCAGCGACGGCGTCGCCACGGACGGTGGCCAGCTAGCCGGCGAAGGGAGGGACCAGACCACCGGTACAGCTGCAGAGCAGTGGCAGGCGATGGATGGTTTCAGCAACGGCGGGAGTGCGGCGGTGCAGCAGATGACTGGTGGCATGAGTTCCGGCGGCGCCCAACGAGGTGGGGAGATGGATTTGTGGGGTTACGGGAGGTAAAAACTTGATGACCACACCTACGATGGAAAACATGAACGTCAAGTGTGCATGTATATATCATGCATGCAAACATGATCTAAGACAATGGTGCAACTTGATGCATCAGTTCTTGGGAGTTTATATAGCTTGATGATTTGTTTGGACTAGTTTTGGTGTTTATGATGTGTGTGTATATGTTGTATTATTTGTTGTTGGTTAATTTGTTGGTACAATAAGAGCCAAGGATACATAATGGCGTGTAATTGGTGATTAAATTGTGTGTGGTCGGTCATGTAGAAGAAGCTAATAAGCAGTTAAGCACAATGGTTATTCAACTTTATTTGGGGTTTTCTCTTGACATTCATACACAGGATATAGTGGGGTACATATATGAGCGTGTGTTTTAATTTGATCTTGGAGGAAGCAAGCGGCAACATTTGTTAAGTTTTGGATGTATATGCCACTTTTATTTAGTGTTTGGCGCGATGAACAATATATGACAGTTCATGTTGTATTGTAATCTTTTTCGGTTGCGGGACTCAGAGTGAGGAAATGTTGTATTGCATTTCACTTCTAAATCGATATGTGTGCGATATTCTCGTTATCTAATGTATTGTTTTCAAGGTTAATTTCTCTAGAAGTATTAGGATATATTAACATGTGAAAAAACATATATCTTTGGCAATTGTCATGCATGAACTATGTAAACCTTCTATTTAAGGATGTATAATTGTTTGTCTTCGCTTCTCCTATATATACCATACACTTGACTATATGTCGGGGTCATAACCCCGGGGTGTCTTAAGGCACCGATTAGTTAGCAGACTATGCTGCCTGCAACGCAACAGTCAGCAAGGGCGCAAACGACCGAGGCCAAGCAAGAGTATAGCAGAGCAGAGTAGATCAGGCGCTAAAGATGGGGTCAGCCCCGACCCCTTCCACCCGCCTTAGTCACACGACACTCGCAAAACGCACGACCACTCCCCGTCATGACCCCCGAAAGGGATGGGGGAGGTCGAGCGCAGCTAGGCGCGCCTGCTCTAACAAGAGTAAGCATGCCATACTGACCCTGCAAGGACTGAGGGGACAACAGTCACCTCAGCCTGGTCAGACTCCATCCCTGTGTCATGCCGCACCAACGAGACAATACCGCACCACGGTGGCAACGGGTACGATACCCGACGACCAAATACGGACCGACTGGACGCTTGTACGATCCCACCCACTATGGGATGGGATCCACGACAAGTGACTCGATGAAAGGGCCATCCAGACTAGCAGAGTGCCCCGATCCCGCCGATCGGGGTCGTGGCCCTCAAACCCGCGAAGCGACCAAGCGAACGACGACCTAGGGCAGTTACCTACTTCGGGTACGACGCCCCTAGGAATAGGAGACGATGACGAAGGCCATGACGGACACCGCATTGCACAGGATGGCTAACGAACCACCACCGTGTCTACAGTGCCGCCACGGCCAGCACAGTAGCACCACGTCACACCCTGTCGCGACATGCCCACAAGACTATGATGATAGCCACGCCCGGACGTGCATCAGAAGACGGCGTAGCTTGCAAGTCAAGTTAGCTAGGCCCTCCCTCAGGCTCACGACCCTTCGGTCGGGAGAACCTCTTCTCTGTATAAGCCCTGGCCCTGAACTCTATATAAGGGTAGCCAGGGCACCCATCTCTAGACATTATGAATCCTCTATCATTCCATTCTATCACCGTTGTAGTAGAACTCTTGGAGCTTCTCTTCGGGCGGCTCTTCACCTAGCATAGGTCCTTCACCTCTTCCACCATTCTTGCACCCCCCATTGTAAGAACTTCGGAGCATTCAAGTGAGGAATACACACTCGATCATCTCTGAGACTGGACGTAGGGCTCTGGCCTAAACTAGTATAAATCCTCGTATTTATTGGATGCTACTATCATCTTCCTAGAGCAACACGTTAATCACATAAGTTTACTAGTCCAGTTTACAAAACACCGACAGTTGGCGCGCCAGGTAGGGGATAGTCGCACACTCTCGTTTGTTGAGATGGAAGCGATGGCTCCTCGCACTGCCGGTGAACTCGCTGGTGGAATGGCCCACGATGGCCACATCCACCGCAAAAACTATGAGTTCATCAGCACCAAAGGGCTAGCACTCGCGCCCGCCTACAGCTATGACCCAAACCTCTGCCATGGAGATCCGGGATGTGTAGCCCGCAGCGAACACACTCTCGGAACTGCCTCTGGTGGCAGCATCCTAGAGTTCACCTACCCAGAGGGGCCAGTACCCTCGTCCACCGCCGGCCACGGCCAGGCCTCCGATTCGGGAAACCAAAGGTCCACGGCTCGCAACAAACTCGCCTAGGGAATGGCCTCAATCGGCCACATCCTTTTGGGGAACCACGCGATTAACCGCACCAAAAGGCTGACGGCCGCATCCACCCTTAGTTGCGACCCGAACCTCCGTCACGTAGGTCTGGATCCCGCGGTCCACGGTGGACACACTCTCAAAACTGCCCTCGAGGGCTGCACCTGGAGTGCACCCGTGAGAGGGCCCTAGTGCCCTCTCTCATTACTGGCTATAGCCAAGACTTCCACCCGGGAAGCCAGATGGCCATGGCTCATGGCGGCCTCACCCAAGGGACGGCCTGCGGTGGCCACATCCTTTTAGGGAACCACGAGATCCCCCGAACCAACGGGGCAACGCCCGTTGCCAGCATACACCTAGTCCAGACTCACCGCATGGTGAAACCAGACCCTACGGTAGAATCACGCCTCAGACAGCATCTTCGCCAGCGGGACACGACAAGTCAAGACGCGCACAAACGACGAAACTACCTGCCACCACGTGGCATCATCGCGAGTGATCTTGCGGGTAGCTGGCACCGTGCCACGTAGGGTCAAGCCTGGAACCAGGGTCCAATCCTGCGTAACGGGCAAGCTGCATGACACACCATGGCAAACTTTCAGCTGTTGCTTAGAGGCGCATGCGTTTGAGGAAGTGGGCTCCCTGAGCACACCACGCGCTGCGACGAGCGAATCGAACCACATTGCACTCAAGGCCAGCTCCCATAGTGACAAATCATGACAGTTCTTCGTTAGGAGCGGCAACTACATCTGGAGATGGAGATGTTGCAGCAGCGGCGACGTCAAGCCAGGAGAACCCAGGCACCAAAACGCTCGAGCCCTCCTAACCAAAAGCTACGGCAAGCCAGACATAAGAAGACCACCCTCGGGGGCTCGCAAGCACCTCGAGGACGTCAGGCCGACGCGGACCGCCCCAAGGCTGCCTGGGAGACCGACCCATGCCAGCTATGACCGCTCAGGCAGTAAAGAAGGACCCCATTTGCCCGTGGCCTAGAGACTACGACAACTCCACTGCGAGCAGACATTCAGGGGCTCGTAGTGCCTCGAGCAACAACTCTGCCACAAGCAAACACTCGGGGGTTCGACGTGTCCCGAGCTACAACAACCAGATCACTGATGGCTTCAGGTACATCAGTCAGTCACATTCGCTTTGACTTTAGCCTCACTACCCGAGCACGTCCACATACATATATAGGCCCAATAGCCGCAAAAACTCAGGGCGGACCCACGGAGTAAAACCAGATAGCACAATGCCCACACAATATGTCCTGGTAGCGCTCAACTCCCGAATGACTCGACCCGACTCATGCTGGCGACCAGACATGACTCACTCATGGGGCTAAGCCCATAGACACACGTGTACATGGCCCACGATGCAGCACTGCTTGTGGTCGTCCTAGTGATAGATTTGTTCCGAACTCCTACCGATCACGTCCCTCGCCGCGATGAACTAGTGACTCGAATCCCGACCTCCCGTGCGCACTAAAGGCCACTGCAGCCAAGCCTCATGGGTCAGCCACCATGAAAGACCAGGCACCCGCGCACGAGTTCAAGAGAAAATGGGGAACTCACTTACTCAAGGCAGAGGGAACACAAAAAGAAGGGAGAGGGAGAGAAGCCGTTAATCCCTCACTCTCTTTCACATCAAACATCAGATCTACTATCTACCTTTGAAGTCACACCGCCCTGCAAGTGGCACATGCACTCATGAGCGTAAGACTAAGAAAGGCGAAGCACATTCCAAGTCGAATGAAAAGAAGAGCAAAAAAATAATAGGATGACCAATGAATGTACCAACCGCACAACACCCAACATCAAAACATCCACATCAAAAACATTCATGCACCGGAAGACTAGTACTAAAGGCAAATGCTCGTGGCCAACATTCTGCTTGCAAGGACCTCCGTGCTCCGGGTAGTGGCATCACCGATGGCGAGGACATCGTTCTCTGACTTCCCTGGCGCATACCCTTGCCCGACGGCATCGAAATCGACACCACCATAGTGCTAGTCGACCGACGTCAAGGCGGCATGAGCGCCACAGCGAACCCCCTCAGAAACAAGAGAATCCACTTGGAAACGGGCCTTATCAAGGCGACACGCTAGCTGGGGACTCCCCCAGCTGGTGCCAAGCACAACATCGCAAAGGGCCCGTCCGGAGGCAGTCAAAGCAGCCAACTGATTATCCATCTCCAGCATCCTCTGGTTCATGGCTGCCTTTTCCTCTTGATCTAAGAGTGCCCTCATGTGCAACCCTGAGGAAAGGAATATCGATTCACGACCAGAGTGGCAACAAAATGGAGGCACAATGCGGAGTTGACGAAGACTCACCGCTACAGGTGGAGCGCTGTCTCTGGCATTCAGCTTCGAGGCGCTGGTGCCCCTGGTCGGCCATTTCTCGAGCAGCGCCAGCCGAGGTGATCTCCGACTCTTGGGCAGCTGCTACATCCTGGAGTCTAGCCACCTGGGATGCCAGAACCTCGATCTAGGACTGAGCCTGCGCCTCTCGATGGGACGACTCACCTCTCAATCACTGGGAAGCCTCCAACTCCTCGCACAGGCATTGCACCTCAGTTTTCATCGCTTCCAGACGATCGTGGTTGGTGGCGCCTCCTACCTGTGATTGATAGGCTAGGCGTAGAAATTGAGACTTCACCATCGAGGTCCTTGTCAGCCCCTGCGTAAAAAAGGGCGTGATCAGAAAGCTATAGCAAAGACGGAGCAAGCGTGACGAGAACAGAAGATGAGAAGGCTCGCCTATACCTAGACCATCACCTCGTCGACCATCTAACATTGGGCTTCCGCGCCCAGCTGAGCAATCGCGGCAGCAACTTCCCCCACCTTAGGCAAGGTTGCTCGAACACCCTCATGACTCTAGAAGGTGGCCTCCCTGGTGGCTCGCTCGGCCATGTCATCCACCACGAACAGAGCCTTACCAAATTCTGTGGTGTGTGGCCAAATGAAGACATCCTTGCCCAGCTCCAGATCTCCCTCGCAGGAAGAGAGCACTGACATGGTCGGCCCATCGGAGGTTACCTTGGCGAATGGGGTGTCAACCACGGGCGACGAGCCCGCACCCCCAGACCGATGGCCGCTTTAGGCTTCTCAACAGTCGGCCTTTCTCCCTTGGCCATGCTCACTTCTGCACCACCACAAAGGTGGCCTCCCGCAGAAGCAGAACCCTCTCTGAGAGGTGGATGTAGGGCCACAGCAGAGGGAAGCCTGGCCAATGGTCTGGGAACCACACCGTCACTCAAGGATAGCTCCGGCCATGCAGGAGAACGTGCAATGCCCGGCGATGACTTCAGGACAGCGAGTCCTATGAGGGGCTCACTACATTAAGAGGTCGCCAAAATTAGTGAAAGAAGAAATGACAACAACCCCGATTGGAAGAGGAACAGCGAGCGCATAGCACACCTGGTAGAGCGTTCCACAGAAGGCAGAGCAATGCGCCCTCCCTCGCATGACACTACGGGAAGGGCCGAGATAGGAGACACCGCTGACGATACCACAGCGCTGAAAGCTAGCAAGGCATCTCCGACCGCGGTGGTGACACCAACGTCTCCCACATCGAGCCCCCTGGCGGCCTCCGCCTCACCGTTTCAGATGCCTCCGAACGGGGCACCAAGGAAACAGGGCACTCAATTCCCACACGCACAAAAGGAAGCCAGAGGAAGCCACCATCCCTCTCTCTGGACCCCTCTAAGGAATGGCGGCTCACACTATCTGCTCCTAGCATGGCCCTCATCACTGTAGTATCCTCGACATCTTTCCCTTGGATAGGGGTTTCACCCCCCGCAATGGAGGGATTGATAGGAGCAGTAAACAAGGATTCCTGACCGTCACCCATGGTGGCACAAGGACACTTCAGACTCGTCCCATGTGGCGGAGACAGAGGTGGATGCTTTCGGGTGGCACCCTCATCCGAAAGCGCCCGTTGAGCAACGAGCACCACTCGGTCTGGCGGCGTCACCGGATCCTTGTGGAGCATCAAGGGCCGCCAGGTCATCGTCGTTGTTCTCAGCATCCTCAACGTCATTGTCGTCATCATCACCCTGCAGCGAGACCCTCTGTCCCTAGCATGATTCACGCTTCCTAGACTTCTCACAGCGGAGCCTATTCTTCTGCTCAGCTACCGTCTTCTCTCGTGCGATGCGCTCGACGCCCCCACGGCGAGGGAGGTGGAATCAGGAGACGAACGAAGGCATGGGCTGCAAAAATGAAATTAGCAAGATTAGGGACCCCTAACGAGAAGAAAACACGGAGGAAGAAGAGAACTCACCACATCAAGCCGATAAGTGGTCACGAACGCCTCCATGACGTTCTCGACCACGACGACGGTGGCAGAGGTGACCAACCTAGCAACCCACTTCATGACTTCGCCAGCCTCAAGCACCTCCTTGGACTCTCGGCTCAGGTCCTCGACCTCGGTGAAATCACACAGCACGCGTGCTCACAACTTCAGTGGCTGAACCCGCCATTCGACCATGGTGCGCAGGACTGCAACACCATTCAGACCGGCTGACACTCGGCCTTCAAGGATCCTGAGGAAGTGAGGATCTCTAGCACCTTCTTTGATCAGCCCTGCTCACACCCCTGACTCCATGATTCTAGCCTCACCAGCGCGGCAACAGAGAACCGAGGAAGAGGGACGACGACGTTGTCACGAATATGAAACCAATTCCTGTGCCAGCTGGAATTCGAGATCCATGACGACAGACACGGGTAGCTGCGGGATGCACCATAGCGCATCTGAATATTCATCCCACCCACCAGGGCGAGTACACCGCCATCAGAGCCATGCGCCTTGCGGGTCTTGACCTCAAACACCTGCCAGAACAGATCCTTGTTAGGCTCAATCCCTAGGAAGGCCTCGCAGACGACAACGAAGCCCGATAGCTGCAGTAATGCATTTGGAGGAAGGTGCTACAATTGGATGCCATACTCATGAAGAAATCCACAGAAAAATTCTGGCACTGGGATCGCGAACCCGCGCTCATGGAAGTCGGTAAACGACACCGTCTCATTGGGCTACGGGAACGGGAAGACATCCCTGGCAGTAGTCCTCCACCCGGCGACCTTCTTTGGAGGAAGAAGGCCTTTCTCCACCAACCGTAGCAGCCTCGCCTCCGTCACCTCTGAAGGTACCCACTCACCCATCTTGCCATGCAGGAGGATAGCGGGGCGACGACGATGGAACTAGCAGAGGACGATAGGTACTCCGCACCATGATGGATGGCGGTATGCGACCCAGGTAAAACTCTTAGGCCCGACCTCCTAGTCCCCTTTCGCTCTCTCATTTGCAACAGATGGCAGTGGAAATCAAAAACAAAAGTGGGAGACAGGTCCAGGCAAAAGGGGCTACTTAAGCAGTGGCACCCCGAGAGGCGAACCACGCCCATGCGGAGTCTATCCTGGAGCAGGTCCTGCGAGCCCTCTAGAAATGACACGACGCGCAACAGCTCATCACCACACGCAGGGACACCATGAAGTCGTGAAAAAACTAGGGAGGCCAACCGCCCCTAGGATCCACGTTAAATGATCCTCCATAGTCATGGCTAAGTGATAATGTGCCCGTTCACATGAAAATGGCCACCATAACAGCTGTGCAGTGGCCAGGGAGGCAACGATCCCTTGGATCCATGCATAAAGCAGCCATCGCGCTCGTGACCCCGTGTCGTGCTTAGGAGAACTTCCTTCCGGCCGGCCCTTAGAAGGGCTCAAGGCCAACTAGAGATAGGGGCAGGAAGAGATGGGCCCCCACGGCTCTAATCGGTGGTGCGGAGCCGCACGACCATCTCTCCCTGTGTTCAAGTCATCCGCTTTGAAGTCTCCTAGGTTGACCCCCTCTGGGGGAGGCATCTTTCCCTTTGGCCATTGCAGAGGCGGTTAGGGACCAACGGGATTGACGACCGACGATTAATAGGATGTCTTACATGAGGCACAACCAAACTCCACGTCGATTGGGGAGGATATAGGGTCCCACTAGAATTACCCTTCGACCTCACCGAGGCGCACCGCTCTGATGACGTGGTTATGGTGAACGAGCCTCTCCCCGCATGGGCCAAAAACCAAACTTGCCTGTAACAAGGCATCACGACCCCTTTGGGTCAGAAGGGGCACTAGGAAACAAGGAGTAGGAACCTTAGGATCTCATCTAGAACTAGGACCCAAACCACAGCTAGACTCCTTCCTGTGTCTCAGGCTCCCAGTGACCCCGATCAAGGCCAAGGCTAGATTCAAAACCCTCCACCTCACATCCTAGATATTGCAGCCAACCCTGACACATAGCAGATGGTTGAACAAATTGCACGAGAAAGCATCAGACCCGGCACACGAGGTCAAAGTTTATTAAATGACGGTAGAGAAACGTGATTCTCAACCAAGCCGCGCTAGAAAAATAGCCTAAGCCCCGAAAGCTAAGATGCTAGAAGGGAGCTTGCGGGACGCTCCCCTCTATCGTTCGAACGAACAAAATAGAAGGGAATGCCTCACAAACCTCCTCCTGGCACCATAGCTTTTGGGGCAGAAAACATAGGGGGAGACAGGAAACTCGCTTCTCCCTGCTCACAAAACTTCTTCTGGCACTGATTAGGAAAGGGAACAATGCCCTTTTCCAAGACTCTCTCTTCTTTCCTCTTCCCTCAATTCAAACAGTGCAAACATAAGTGGAGGATAACACAAACAGAAGAGTGACCATTATTTATAGGCCAAAAGTGGACTGAGCAGCCTGAGACCCTCACGCCGCATGGCGGACCGTGGGTGGTCACAACTAGCACCAGATACTCGCAAAAATAGAGAAATCGAGGCTCTCTCAGAAGTGGGACCAATGCAGCAACAACAAGACCGCTCGGACCCGCTAGGGCCGCAAACCCCGATACACGGTACACCAACACGACCGGGCTCATTAGTCACGTACCGCGTCGTCAGGACGTCCTGACGGAATAGGACGCAATCCCTGCCTACAACATTAAATATGTCAGCCCACAAGGAGTCAGGTGATGAAGCTCGATGAAACCACTACTACAAGACCGCGCTCCAACATGCACACGCATAAACGCTTTTATGATCACTTCGTGGTCATAAAAACGCTCGGGGGCTACTGCCGGGGTCATAACCCTAGGGTGTCTCAAGGCATTGATTAATTAACAGACCATGCGGCCTGCAATGCAATAGTCAGCAAGGGCCCAAACGACCGAGGCCAAGCAAGAGCAGAGCAGAGCCGACTAGGCGCTAAAGATGGGGTCAACCCCGGCCCCTTCCACCCGCCTTAGTCAGGTCAAGCGCAGCTAGGCGCACCAGCTCTGACAAGAGCAAGCATGCCATACTGACCCCACAAGGACTAAGGGGACAACAATCACCTCGGCCTGGTCAGACTCTATCCCTGTGCCATGCCACACTAACGAGACAGCACCGTACCGCGGTGGCAACGGGTACGATACCCGTCGACCAAATATGGACCGACTAGACGCTTGTACGATCCTACCCACTACGGGATGGGATCCACGACAAGGGACTCGACGAAAAGGCCATCCAGACCGGTAGAGTGCCCGACCCTGACGATCAGGGTTGTGGCCCTCGAACCCACGCAGCGACCAAGTGAATGATGACCCGAGGCGGTTACCTACTTCGGGTACGACGCCCCTGGGAACCAGGAGACGATGACGAAGGCCACGATGGACACTACATTGCACTGACAGCTGACGAACCACCACCATGTCTATAGTGCCACCACGGCTAGCACAGTAGCACCACGTCACACCCTGCCGCGATGTGCCCATAAGACTATGACAATAGCCACGTCCGGACGTGCATCAGAAAATGGCGTAGCTTGCAAGCCAAGTTAGCTAGGCCCTTCCTCAGGCTCGCGACCTTCGGTCGGGAGAACCCATTCTTTG
The DNA here is from genome assembly GCA_038087645.1 of Saccharum hybrid cultivar R570. Lineage (NCBI taxonomy): Eukaryota > Viridiplantae > Streptophyta > Magnoliopsida > Poales > Poaceae > Saccharum > Saccharum hybrid cultivar. The sequence continues at coordinate 1,324,659 of JAQSUU010000563.1, read as the reverse complement.
TACAAGCCCGGGGCCCGAACTCTATATAAGGGCAGACAGGGTACCCATCTCCAGACATTCTGAATCCTCTACCATTACATTCATTCACCATTGTAGTAGGGCTCCTGGAGCTTCTCTTCAGGCAGCCCTTCGCCTAGCATAGGTCCTTTACCTCTTCCACCATCCTTTGACCCCCAATGTAAGAACTTCGGAGCATTCAAGCGTGGAACATGCACTCGATCATCTCTGAGATTGGACGTAGGGCTCCGGCTTGAACCAGTATAAATCCTCGTGTCTATTGGATGCTACCATCGTCTTCCTAGAGCAGCATGGCAATCACATAAGTTTACTAGTCCGGTTTACAAAACACTGACACTATATCACAACATATAATGCATATTAGGAAGCCACATGGCCCACTTCATATCCTTACTATTCCCTCATAGCTTGTATAAGAACAATAACTAAGGATACCAGAAAAGTGGAGATGATGAAGGCACACTGGAAAATAATTTATGTGATAATTGTGGTGTGATGAGGTGAACTTGTAGTTAGTAGAAAACAAAATGAGGACAAAAATGGCAAACATTATTAAGGGGACGAAGTTTGGAGAGAATGGAAGGTTGTTGGTGATGAAATAGGGAGATAGTGGAGCAAGGCTCTTCTTTCCTATGTTTAAAAAATAAACACAATGAATAATCTTTTGTGTCATTCTACCAGTTTCCTATTTCATCTTGTTTGTTTTATGCCTTCCATATTTCACCTTCTCATCAAACCGCACATGATGGGTGGGCCCCTCACTTTCCACCACCATCTTCCCTTACTCTCTCTCTATTTGTATACAAAGACTAGATCCTAATGAGGACTAATCCTCTCTTGATAACTAGCTCTGAGAGGTTGATCCTTTTATGGGACCCCTCTCAATTGATCCTGACTAGAGAATATGAATTATGATTTTAGGATGATTCTAGGGAGGGGGTGCAAGCTTGTATTTATAGCCCTAGGGGTGCAACGTGAGCCCTTGGATTAAATCGACTTGAAGGACGGCGTAGATGCAATCCTAGGAGGCGGTGGAGGAAGCTTCTGGAAGCTGATAGGTGGGGGCCCACCTAGAAGGCCGGGCGACACCATGGTGGGGCCGACCGGCCCCACCTGGCGGCCTCTCGGGGTCTGCCTCGGGGGGTTGCCTCCAGGAGTCCTCTAGAGTCTTTTAGAGTAGTTTTCATCGTGATTTAGTTCTTTTTGATGTTTTGATCCATCTTCCCGGTTTTCTGGAATAACCCTGCTGAATACAGATTCACCAAAACTCGTGAAAATTGTTAGTTTAAACCCCTAAGTTTCTATTGGTGATCCATTTCAAGCATTTATTCAAGTTATGTTGACGGTTTATGATGAACAATAACTGTCGTCAACATGACCACTCTTCAAATATCGACCACCTTAGTCAAAGGCATAATGATATTCTACCACTAATAAAAATGCTATGTAATATGAAATCATTTACAGTTGTTAAGAAACTAAGTTTGTTAAAATGGGACATTATTTAGGTTGCATCACACAACCTCTAGATACATTCATGATTAAGAAAGCATCGTCGCCAGCAGTCAAACCCTAAGTTTCTTTATTCCAAGCACATGATATGCTAGAATTTTTTCTATTCATGCGAAAAAACTCATTATGGAATGCAATGGTGTTTAGAGATAACAAACTTTTTGAGCTTTCATATTTGTACATAGGTAGCTTTTGAGGTTCTAACTTTTTAGTAACATAACATGGCATGTATTCCATTATAGAAACATAGACGAGAATTAAACAACAAAGCAAACTGAAGCAAAATATACAAATGCTAGGGCATGTTATACAAATTTAACACCCAAGTAGAGGCAACTAATATGTGACCATTAGGTGTTTCTCTATGCAAACATGACATTTGACCAGAAGCAAGTGGAGGGAGACCGAGAAAAAACATGTCATGTGCTTCGTAGAGGTTCACAAATAGTGGTTATATATACATTGCATATCATGTTGGTGGAGATACCCTAGGTAGTACCTAGACTCTGTCTTCAGTTTGGCACACCCTATGTGTCATGTCATGTGTGTCATGTCTTCCACACTAATATACCTGTCCCCAATGGGTTTTCTTCTATGGCATAGCCCTCCGCGACTCGCCTAGCGCCGCCACCACCGCTTGTCCCCCCTGCCTTCCTCCTCTGGCATCTCACTAGAGGCCGGAGGGAGTGGGGATCCATCGTTTTTCATAAGTTTCTAGTAGATCGAGTCCTTAGGGTTAGAGTTAGGGTTAGGGTCTTCACCTTCTCTCCGGCAATGACGAGGGGGCAGGGTGGAATTGTTTTTTCCATGGTGTCTCTATTGAAGATGAGAACGGCAACTACGACATCAGCAACTTCATTGGCATGATGACATGGAGACCTTTCTTTCTGGACGATGACATCAAAGCGGAGATGATGTCACCGCCATGGAATAATTTTCTCTGGTTTTTTCTCCGTTTTGTTATGGTTAGATCTAACTATGGTGAAGGACTAGAGATAATAAGTTTCAGATTAGTCTTCCTCATTCTTCGGTGGTAGAAAGAAGAAGGAAGACACAAGAAAGAAGAAGTTTCTCAACTCCGCCTGCATGAATGTTGGCCGTCATTCGTTGGGCATCTATTCTCAAGCCTTTTATCGAGTGTTTGCCTATGCGGTCATCCATATGAAGCATCATATAGGTTTGGATTTGAGATTTAGAGCTATTGACAGCATGTGTACAATATAGATGAAAATCAGTTTCTGGATATATGTAGTGTATTCCAGAGTGCTTGTAACATGATGATGTACCCAGCTATAATATAATTCTTCTTTCATCTAAAAAATATACCTGTCCCAAAATGAACATACATTAAAATGATAAACACCTTGACATTTTGGAGCGTATGAAAATTGAAAATAGGGACCTGACTGTCCTCGATATAAAAATCGGAAGGAAAAAGGATTTAACCGAAAGGGGGTTGGAAGAATAGCAAGCCACAAACCTTATGGTAATCATAATGTCAGTCCTCTTATATGTGGTCTTCAATTTCATCCAATGTGCAATCTAATTATTAAGTCATTTGTACCAATAGCTCATGCACACTGTTGCCATGGTAAAGGCGTAACACAGTACGAATCCAATTAGGAAAGGCAAATTGTTGTCATGCATACTACTAGTTGTCTTTTAGAAAGTAGGAAACAAAATAAGAAAAACCTATTATCTGATATAGGTTGTCCCCTCTTAACTAACCTATCTAGAAGCTTTTAGTTGTGAAATGCCTTAGAGCAATTCCAATCAAGACATTACTTGAATCTCCATCCTATTTTAAGAGATCAAACACACAAAAAAGCTTTGCAATCGAGCTCCTATTCAGCTCCTAATGGATGAGGGGCTCTCATTCCTCTCTCTTGAAACCCCAGACATATGAGCCCCTCATCCTCCTCCTACTTTTTCTTTCTCTCTTCCCACAAAGATGACAAGTGGGTGTTGGTATTTATTAACACAAATAGAATATGAAGGATTCTATAAGCGCACATAATACCATTGTAGTATTTTACCGGGAGTATTCCAGGTATCATTATTTATATTTTACCATAGGGAAACAATGGATTAAAGATTTATTGAGTAATAAAGGAGTATCTATCAATCAACATACTAGCATAGCTAGAGCAAGGGATGAAGGTAATGATAGAAATTAAGGATAATGACACTCAGGGGATAGGTCACTAAGATAATGTAAACTAGTTAACTCAGGAGAACAACGGGTGAGGTAGATTCCTATGACATTCTTATTATCTTATTACATGGTCAAAGTATATATACATCCAACTATAGCTAAGACTAACTCTACTCTTGTGCACTTCAGGACACCGCTTAGACGGTATAGCACCACTAATAGATAACTCTACCGACGCGACTACGGTCCTACAATTTAAGAACCTGCTCAATTCGGTGTGGATTACAAAGGATAGACGGGGCTATCACCTCCTGCTGCTACCACACAACCAGAGAACAGGGTGTACTCATAGGCAGAGCATCATATAAGCACCATGCTTACATAAGACTCGGCTACTTAACCTAACCATGATAAACTAGCAGGCTAAGCGCTCTATGAACCCGTACACAAAAATAAAGATAAACTAAGCAAGATATATATTCAAAGTAAGCATAGCCATGTAGATAGGAATATGATAAATTGATAACAAGTCTTATAGAATGTAGAAGTGAAGATACAAGGCTTTGCCAAGCCTCCAAGACTAGATCCGAAACCTAAGCAGAAACTCACCTTGACCCTTGCTCCCGAGCTACTAATCTACTATATTGGAGAGCTCTAGACCAAATCCTCCTGGTGTGTGTTGATCTGAATGAGAGATATAAATTAGGGTTTTAGAGATGGCCTGAGGGAGGGGGTACAGGGCTATATACATAGGCTAGAGCATCAATTCTAGACCTTCGGATCAAACCGACTTGAAGTAACGGTGTAGATGCAATATAGGAGGCAGTGGGAAACCGACGTACGAAGGAGAGACTGACTGGTGGACCTCACAGGCTGGCCGGCCTGCAGGTGGGGCTGGCCAGCCCCACATTTCAGCCTCTCACGGTCATCTTCGGTGGAGAGCCTCCTAGAGTCTTCTAGAGTCTTCCCACGTTTCCGCGGTGGAATTCCGTTGTTTCCTTTGACGATTAGGTCCTCCTTGACAGTTTTCTGGATAAACCCTGCTGAAAGCATAGATTCACCAAAACTCGTAGAATTTATTAGTTTGAACTCTAAGACCTATGTTTGGTGATGGAATTAAGCATATATGCAGGTTATATTGATGGTTTATAATTGATGTTAGCGACTGTTGAAAGGTCCTAAATGGCTAGAGGGGGGTGAATAGCCTTTTAAATTTTCTACAAACTTTACTCAACAACAAAGTTAGTATAAAAGATGGCAAAGCTAATTCTAGCACTAGCTCAACTATGCTAAGTAAGCCACCTACACCATTCTAGTTAACAAGGCTATGATCTCTAATTCACACCAACCAAGCTAAGTCACTAAGCTACTTACTCCTATGTGATACAAACTACTCTAAGCACACTAGACAAGAAAAGGTGCAAAGATGTAAAAGAAGAGCGAATTGATTCTTATACCGACGGTGTAGAGATGAGATGTATTCAAAGAATCAATTACACACAATCACAATGAGAATCCTCGGCAAGAGATGACACAAGATTTTTTTACCGAGATTCACTTGCTTCCCGGTAAGTTACTCCTCGTGGCAATGCACCCACTTGATGGATCACGAGCTAATTGACTATCAAGAGTCAAACCCTCAGCGGGTGCCGCACATCCACTCACAAGATGGGGATCCTCCAAGCCACGAGCTTCACTAGAGTAGCCAATTCGCGAACTCCCGCGGAGAAGGCTCAAGAACCCCTCACAATCACTTGGTGAGGCTCGAAACAATCTTCAATCACGAGCTCAACACCACCGCTGCTCCAAGCCGTCTAGGATGTCGGAAAACACCCAAGAGTAACGAGAAATCCACAGCCAACTCAAGGATCAAGTGCCACTAGATGCAAATCACTAAGCAATGTACTTGAATCTCACTAGAGTATGCAACCAAGCAAGGAGATGAGTGGAGGGGAATTTCTCTAGCTCAAAGTGTGTCTCAATATCTCAAAAGTGCAAGAGTGAACCCCACAAACCCGGCCACCATCTATTTATAACGAAGGGGTACACAACTAGCCGTTACAGGACATCGCAGTGAAAAACGTGATGACCGGACGCACAGGTCAGGGTGACCGGACGCGTTTGGTCACTATAGGACAAGCAGCAACAGTGCGCGTCAGAGAGAGCCGTTACCGTGACCGGACGCGCTTCACCGTTTGACCGGACGCGTTGCACCCGGCGTCCGATCAGAGTCCAGAGAGCTCCCCGCGCGATCGGACGCGTCTGCTTCGCGTCACGCCACCAAGCCGCACAAGTCGATGCTAACCGGACGCTCCGGTCCCGGGGACCCACGGACACGCCGGTCGCGCGCTCTGCGTGCGCTTCCCCTCTGCGCCTAGGTGAACTAACTGGACTAGCTGGTCAGGCCAGACCAGCATCTGGTCACAAACGCTAGGCGTGCTGCGCCTCAGCCCTCGACTTGAGCTGATCGGACGCGCAGGTCCACCCTGGACCGCGTCCGGTCCAGCGTCCGGTTGGAGTTTTTCAGAGATAAACACTCCGGACTTTCGCCACCTTTTCTCGCCTCCGGCGCAAAAGAAAATATACATTTCATTTCCACTAAAACGCCTGAGTCCCGCAACCCAAACCCCTCTCTACCGCATTAATCGGCATGTGAACAGTATTCACATGGCAATAGGAGTGGATCAACACCGAGGATTGAGAATGCTTCATCAATATCAAACAAGTAACCTAGGGATTTAGGCCCCAAGACATCAAGCAAGAAAATAGTATAACCAAATCAACCCAGTCTACAGTCTAATCCCTCTTCTAGACTATTAGGTCTCTGCCTAGCCCTATGTTGTGTAGTGTATACCCCTACTTCACAATGATATGAGAATCAATGCTAAACTAAGACACACTTCCAGAGGTGACAAGGATTCTTATAATTACAAGTGTTTGCACTGCATCAGAACATGAAAAATAAACAACAATATGAATATCAGAAAAGCTATGTTAGCTAAGTTCCAACTATAACAAAACAGGCAAAATATAATACCTTTCAAATGTTATTTTGAATTGAGCTTACTTCAGGATACTATACCTCCAATAAAATACAACAACAAAGCCTTTTAATTCTTGGCAAGCAGGGTTAGGAAACAATTCTGAACATAACGCTGGGCTATAACTAACCACACCCTTCCTCCCACCTTATAGAGTAAAAAAAAATTGCAGAAAAGAGAATTCACTGAATTAACGAAATGTGGAAGCAAGAATCCCAAGATTATAGCAGCTCTGCACACTACTGGGACCCTCGACGACTACAGATAGAAGGATTTGTTTCTATGGCCATGGTACTCGTTCGAGACAAGCATGTACTTGCAAGAGAGTGGAGAGGAGAATGAAGGGAGGGACGCTCACCTGAGGTGAGCACACGGGCCGCACGGTTGGTCAATGTATGACCGACACAGCCGCGGCGAGAGTAACCACTGGCTGCGGCGGCTAGGGGGCCCCGCAGCAACGACGACCAGCCAGCCTGGCATCTCCTCGTCGTGCACGAACACAAGCGCGGCGACGCAACCGCCGTGCGTCTAGGCCCTGGCGTCGTTGATGTCGCAGCGGAAAGGAGGTGGGAGAGGGAAGCGCGGCCAGCGAGGGAGCCTGCGGGACACGGGCCGCCGCCGGCCGAAACCCTAGCCGTCCGTCGACTGGGAGAAGGAGATGGAGGCCCTCGCCGAGGACGGAGAGAGGGGCGCGGTGCTGGCCGAAGTGGAAGAGGAGGTGCTGGCTGGAGTGGAGGAGGAGGTGCTGGCCGGAGAGGGAGGCGCCGCCGCCGGCCAGACGTCTCTCTCCTGAGTGTAGCGTTGATGTCTTTTTTTTAATCCAGAAAAAGAAGCGACCCGAGGAATCGAACCGTGCCCGGCGGGGAGGGAGGGAGTTGCGCGCGGGGTGGGGAGGCGGGATGGATGAGTGATGAGGTCTGATCCAAATAACTTGCATCATTGGATTTGAGCGAGTGAGAGAAATGATAAGTTAGAGTGGATCTGGTGTGTTCGTTTCAATGGTTAGCTGCTATTGGGTGTATTTTTTGGGTGTACTTAGGAGAGTTCATGACTGTGATTGGCAGGTTTTAGTGTGGCTTTAGTGAAGTTTTATTGGTGCATAATATGTGGTAAAGAGTAGAGATAGAGATAGCTTTTACTATGTACTTAGATACTCACTCTGTCCCAAATAAGTATTGTTCTCGTTTTCTGATAAGTCATGAACTTTAAACTTTTGACCAAATATATAAAAAATATTAATATTTATAATATATAAATTATTATAAAGGTCATTGAATCTATTTTTATAATAATCTTATTTGAAGATTAAAAATGGTGCTAATATTTTCTATAAATATAGTCAAATTTAAGAAAGTCTAATCAGCACGAATATCGTAGCAACACTTATTTTGAGACGTAGGGAGTATATACTAGGATATAAATGTATAGTACTAGGATCAAAATTTATTTACAGTGAAGATAATGTATGTAGAACGTCTTGTAATTTAGAACCAAGTATATTATATGAGTTAAAAAAAAACCTCCCCTACCCCGTACGCTCGCTCTCTCGGAGACTCGGAGTCGTGGTTCTCCCGTTGCCCCCCGCGTGCGCTCTCTCTCTCTCTCTGTCGTGGCGACGACTGGGCGACAGCCGCCGCCGCCGCCGCCCGCCAGGTACCCAGGTCGTCGTCGTCGGACCCTTCGCCGCCGCCGAGCACCCAATAGGTACGCCTACCCTTCTCTTCCCCTAACTTAGTTATTTGTATTGGGATCTGATCTAATTAAGTGTAGTGTACATGTACAATTATGTCTACTAACTTCGATTTTATTTTGGGGGGAAAAAATTCGGGGTGTACACCCATGCGCTTTGCTGGGTCCGCCCTGGATACTCCAGATCCATCGCGGATTTGTTAATTTTGTTTACAGTGTGAATAGCTACTAATTTCTTTGTTTTTCAAAAAATTGATTGTTGAATCGAACTCCCAGTCTTTGTCTAACATGGTCAGCGATCATGCAGGTTTGCGTTAACATCCCTGGAGATGCATCCCCCACTAACCTTACACAGGCATCCTATGTGTGCTGAGGTATATGGATGTGCTTATGTCTGGTTCTGTTTAAAGCTTCGGTGGTTGGAATCTGTATTTTGCTCAATTTTTCATGCAGCTAATGTCCACTTATTACCCAGATTATCGAAGCATTCCAGAAGTGCCATGTGAATCACCCGGTTAAGAAGTTCTTTGGTGAGTGCACAGATCTTAAGATTAAGCTAGACCAATGCTTCCGGCAGGAGGTACCGATTCTTGTTCTTTTGGGTCCTGTGAGAATTGATGATAACATTTTCTTATCTGTTCCTATGTGGGAACTGATGATGTTGGTTTTCCGCTTCCCTAAATGCTGTTTTGTTCTTTGTGAAATTCAGAAAGCTTTGAAGAGGAAGGCAAACTTTGAGGAGAGCAAGAAATTTAAAGAACGGTTGCAGGCCTATAAAAGGGAAATGGCTGAGGAAAACAAGGAACACTAACTTGGTAGAGAGGGCGGCGCCATGAATTTGAATGTTCTTTTTGTCACATTCCAGTAGCCTTGGTTGTGGGCACATTTTTACTGTTCAAAATGATTGCTAGTGATGAGCTAGAGGATCTAATTAATACAGTGAGCTTTGTTGTTCTGAACTCATTCCTGTGTTGGTCGACTCTCAAGTAGGATTAACAACCTAATGTTCTATCAGTAACACTGGAAGCTGTATATATCAGAGTAGCAGACAAAGAATAATGTTTGCACTATGTTTTACTGAATGAACTTAAGATTGAATTGAAGCCTTCTAGGCTTTTTAATTTTATATGTTCACTCCTACAAACATTCTAGAATATTACTCCCCAGAAAATTTTCAGTTCTATTGGAATGTCACATGAATTCCACTGGAGGCTGTTTTGTTCTGTGCAGTCCTACCAGCAGCCATCAACATGCAGAAAATGGTTAAGGCTCATGGCTCATTGTCTGGTTAGGAAATTGCATTTAGTCATGCATTTTCTTGTTCCACTATTTGTTATTACATCTTTTAGGTTCTTTACATTTGTTTCAAAGCCATCTAAGGCCAAGGACTATTAGGCTGTTAGCCTTTTTCCTTTTTCCTTTTTTTTTTTTGAAACGAGGAAACTCCCCATTTCCATTACTGTAATAACAGAAATATATGCTGTTTGATAATCAGAAACAGACTGGAGGAAATAAAAAAGCACCAGGTAAGCGCACTAGGAAAAAAAAGCATCAGGTAAATGCACTAGGACTAACCTTGGAGAATAGCAAGGTACTGAGCATTTGTATTGCAAACCATCATGTTCCTGTTCCTTTCAGAGAGGAGCAGCAATAGCAAAAGGTCAATAGAGGGAGAGAAGATGAAACCTACTCTGTTAAAATGGGAATTTCACCTTTTTTCACAGGTCAGTCATCTGATCAACCATTCTGTCGTAAGAATTTTGGTAACTATGAATGACTTAATCAGCAAGCTTGTTATTCCTCTCTTTTTCTTTTTTTCTTTTTCTTTATTTTTGATGCATCCATATTGTTTTTGAACCTTCAAATCCATTACGTTTGTTCATGTGATGGTTTGAACTTTTTATTTTCTTCATATACTAAAATAAAATAACTATACACCTCAACCTACTGTCAATTCAATTGCACTACAATTCCCTCGAATAGATAAGTGATGCTGTCTTGTTGTATTTCTGTTCCATTCTTTTCTCTTGGAACTTTTCAGCATCAATTGTTTGTTGTTGACCAGTCTCAGTAAGTTTTCATGTTTTGACTTGTTAATTAACTGATTGAGCTTTATACTTCAACAATCAGAATGCTTTCCGTTGCCTGCAATGCACCGGAGAAAATGCATCAAATGGTAATCACTCTTAATAGTTACATATATTGTATGAACTGGTCTATCTGTATTATAATTAATTTTCTGCTCTTTTCCTTGGAGATTCAGTTCAGTGCTGTTTGGTTTTCAATTTTTATTATTGGAAGTGCGGAGACTTTAGAACAGTACAAGCATGATCACAAAATGGATATTTGATATAAAATGATTGCATATTTCAAGGTTTGGTTTGCTCATAATATATTGAGAACTTTTGGGGACTAATGTTAGGTACAAAATAATATATACTCTTGTGAGTTCACAAGTAAAAAACAAACACGAGACACACACCCCCGTACTCCCTTCACCCATATTTGATCCGCACATTTGCAAAATGGAAAGATCCAAGATTGATCAGCGTATACTGCTGGCAGGCACCTTTTACTTGGGTTGCATGTGGACCAAGACCCTGCGTCTGGGTGAAAATTGTTCAGAGACGGAGGCGAACCAATGACAGTGAGCAATGAGGCTGGACCAATGAGGATTAAATGGCTCTTGGTCTCCGTGAAACTAACAAATACACTTATCAAATATGGATGGATGGATTATCATCTACTGGGAGGTCAAGTTATGTATTTGTAGTGCAGTCAACTTGGTAACTGGCATACTGAATAACAAACTGGCAGTCCAAGCCCTTTATTTATCACATTTTCATCAAGATAAAGATCATAGTGCAGTCTTGCCCTAGCAGAAGTGTACAACTTCGAACAACTAGAGGCTTGGAAGCTAGCTGACAATGTTGTGTTTGTGAAGTGTGGGGATATTCTTTCACCAGATTTGCTATCCTGGAAGAGAATCTGACATCAGTAAGATTTTCTCATATGATTCCTAATTTTACAAAGAAAGATCACTTGATTAACTTATATTTCATCAGGCGGTTAAACCATCTGAGATTCCTGTGCCTCGTTTTTTTTTCCTTTTTACTTATTTTGAACAAAAAAAAAAGAGAATATGTTTCAAAGTAGAATGGGGTCTCGAACCTGTGACCTCAACCACCAGCCTTGTCCAGTTCTGCTTTAGCATTAGTACCCTGGAAATTTATTTATGTCCTACCTACCTGCCTTTCCCCACCAGCATCCTTTTTGCCTTTATATAGTATCTGTTAGGCTCTGAGAGTCTGTTGTAAGTGCCGTCCTATTGGTAAGCCACTCCATGTCCTTCTTGGGGAGTAGCAGCTGAGGAGCAAGGAAAGCGATCATGGAAAATATACCTCTTCTGAGTCCTTATGAAACAGAAAGATTCAGGTTTTCACACAGGTTAGTTAGACATGCTAGAGTTTCAGTAGACTTGGATGACTTGGTATGTCCATTTCCTTGCTCTCATCTGCTCTTCAAACTTTCCCATGCATCAGTTGTGTTACTGACCTGCAAATTGCTCCAGCTCTGCTATGGAGATTAATTTTCTTCGGTTTATAAAATAGTTTGTTTTGCACTAATTGCCACTTGCACTGGAATACTCTTGGAGAAATACATGTTTAAAATGGATGTCCGGTCTAAATCAAGTATGAACAACCATGTCCTGCACACACACTGATCCTTTAGGCTTATGAAAACTCTGAGAAGTCCCTATTGAAATTTAAAAGCCTTAAGGTTGATGTAGTGCACTTGGCACAGTAATTATCATGCCTCAGAACTAAGTGACATCTTCTTTATGATCACTTTCTTCATCTTCATGCAGAACTGTACTGGCACCCTTGACAAGAGCCAGATCATATGGCAATCTTCCACAATCGCATGCCATATTGTACTACTCACAGAGGGCTACAGAGGGCGGTCTTCTGATTGCTGAAGCCACAGGGGTGTCATCTGATGCTCAAGGGATGAGTTTAATTCCACACACCCCAGGGATTTGGACCAAGGCACAAGTAGAGGCCTGGAAGCCTGTTGTGGATGCAGTACATGCAAAAGGTGGAATATTCTTCTGCCAGATTTGGCATGTAGGAAGAGCATCTGATATGGGTAAACATTTCTTACCTGACCCCTTCCATTTCCTTCTATTGACCACCATAATGAATGTGATGATGTTTGGTGAATGCTGTGCTGATATCACACTTGACGCTACCCTCCACCTGCAGCAGAATGCTTCAAACTTAATATTAGTGTTTGTGGTTCCATCAAAGCCTTTTATAGGCCATCTTGTATCTTGTGCAAGAAATCTTTTCAGGTTTGGTGCACCTGCAACCACAGGAGCCTCACCTACCCTGTGTTCCAAAACTGAACTGAAAAAATTAATTATTTCATTAACATCTCTTACTTTAGTCATTCAGCTTAATTGATTATGAATATTTGGAACCAATGATTCTGAGGGATGATTATCTTTTTATTACCAGAGAAAGAACCCATCTCCAGCACAGATAAACCAGTGGAAAAGAATGGAGATGACCACATGGATTTCCCCATTCCAAGACGCTTAACCATAGAAGAGATCCCCAATGTAATCAATCATTTCAGAATTGCTGCAAGAAATGCTGTGGATGCTGGTAAGCTGAAAGTCAACATAATAGAAAATAAAAAGCAAATAAGAAAAAGCATCACTACTCTTTGTTTTCAGGATGAAATTTACTTGCTCATAATAATTAGATGCTGTAAAAATAGAATTTAAATTGTAGTTAACTTCTGTAAGATAGGTTCCTGGTTTGTTTGATTACAAATATTATAGGTTCTTGGTTTGTTCGATTACAAAGATTAGATATTCTATTACCATGCTGTACCTTCTGAAACATGTACAAGGACCTTACGTGATCAGAATCATAACACGTATCAAATGTAGGTTTTGATGGGGTTGAAATCCATGGTGCTCATGGCTTCCTTCTCGAGCAATTCATGAAAGACAGTGTCAATGACCGCACTGACAAGTATGGAGGCAGCATACAGAATCGCTGTCGCTTTGCCCTTGAGGTAGTTGATGCTGTGGTGGCTGAGATTGGGTCAGACCGAGTGGGGATCCGCCTCTCTCCTTATGCCAATTACCTTGGTTGCCATGACTCGGACCCAGACAGGTTGGGTGTCTACATGGCTCAGGAACTGAACAGATACAATATCCTGTACTGCAGTGCGGTGGAACCTGAGATGGTCATGGTGGATGGCAAGATGAAAATCTCATACAGGCTGCACGAAATGAGGAAGGCATTCAAGGGAACTTTCATGGTTGGTGGAGGTTACGACAGGGAAGAGGGGAACAGAGTTGTGGCTGATGGATATGCTGACATGGTTGTATACGGCCGCTTATTCTTGGCGAATCCTGACCTGCCGAGGCGATTCCATCTGAATGCTCCCCTGAACAAGTACGATCGATCAACCTTCTACACCGATGATCCTGTCGTTGGCTACACGGATTACCCATTTCTTGAGAACTGTGAACCACTGAACTCCCAAGACGGGGAGGGATCTACCAAAGCAAAGAAAAACTAAGGGGTGATCTGAATTGCCTGCTCCCTTTGTCCTAATCCTTCTTCGGTCCTAAAAAAGAATGAACTGTATGAATATTTGTATCTCCAAATATTTGTTATAGAAATATATTCTACTAATAATCTAATGATACTCGTTACATATTAGAAATAGTAGTACTTCTTTATATGGTCAGACTTAAAAAATTATTAAAAAATGACTCCTTAAAAAGCGAGATATGCATTCATTTTTACTATTGGAGTATGTGTTACGTGTTGCATAGAGACTAGAGTGTGGAGAAAGCTTGCTACATCAGTAGCGACAGCGAGGATATCTGGGAAACAGGTTTATTCAGTTTCCTAACCCGGCTTAACTGGTTTTTGTAGAAGTCTCAAATTATATTAGACTTTGTCATTGCGTAGTTTTTGTTGAGACGATCGAAATGTATATGCTTCTAATTTGAACTCCAAATGAGGGGAGTGTGGCCATAGGGAGAGACTCCATAAAATCTGGCTTAACTAGGTTTGGAAAAACCAGCTTAGCTAGCTTTGTCAGTTTAATCTGAGTTGTAATTGTAATTTGATATGATTTTGTAACAGATTTGATTTGTACAAAGGGTAAGACTTTGTCACGAACTTAGTGTAGCTCAATTGATTGAGTTCCCTATGGTGGAACATATGCATCGAGTTTTAAGTCGGTAGGATAATTCGAAAAAAAAGAGTAGGACCTTCTCACCCTATCTATCTATTCCCAAACGGCGATTCTAGCCCCCGGACGTCTGGCGTGCGAGTGTGTCCGGACGCCGGTCCCTTCCTAAAGCCCGCCCGTCCACGCGCGGAATAGAACAGAACTACGTCCGCCCCTTGCATATAGAACAGAATAGAACGGGACCCGCCCTTGTCGTCCGCTCCCCACCGCGCCCCTGTCCCTCGTTCCCCAACGCACCCTGTTACTCTACCGCGCTCCTATCCCAAAAGAGCATGAAACATTTCAAGTGCAACATTGCAAACATATGGAAAAACAATATAGTGCAACATCAGGATATAAATACTGCAACATCGCAAAAATATGTAATGCAACATTAAAAAACATGCACTGCAACATCGAAAATATGTACTGCAACAACGAAAAATATGTACTGCAATAACGAAAAATATGTACTGCAACATCGAGAAACATGTACTGCAACATCAAAAAACAGGTACTGCAACATCGAAACAATATATACTGCAACATCGAAAAATATGTGCTGCAACATCGAAAAACTATGTATTGCAACATCTCAGGCAGTAGTATTGCAACATCGCAAAAACATCTGTTGCAACGACCCATAAATCTCAGTGCAACGTTCAAAAATCATCTGTTGTAACATAAAAAAACTCATTGCATCACAGGAGAAACAACAAAAAAACGTATAAAACAACACATGTCCCATCACTTTCGAGCTCGCCGAAAGGAGGAGAGAATAGGACCCCAGAGCTCGCTAGAATGCTAGCCACCACCGTGTCCCTCCGATCCAGAGGAGGAGGAGGAGGGCTCAAATCCAGAGAAAGACCGACCTACCTTGTCAGAGCCGCCGCCGTCGTCCTCTTCTTCGGTGGGGGTCGCATGGAGGTCACGGAGGGAGGGACGGCAGCGACCTGGCGCACGAGCACGGCATCCATCCCGAGGCAGCCCGGAGAACTGCACGCGGCGCATCAGTGAGTGGGTGCGGAGGAGCGAGGGGTGGGAGCGGGCGAGCAGAGCGAGCGAGCGGGCACGGAGGGTCACGAGATGGGATAAGGAGCGGTGTGCGCGCTCGGTCAAGTCGTTCCGTGTGCGGGTCTATCCGGACGGGACGAACGGCCGCACAGTATAATATCGATTCCCAAATATTAAAGTTATTTTCTTTTGCTGTCGCTTCTCCTATATGTACGTGTTCGGTATACGCTTATCTTTTGTGTCGCCCCTCCTCACACACTGAATTTTACAGTTGGCCGACCCTGCAGTGCTCGTTGCAACTTGCAGAGGCCCGTGCGGCGCGCCTCCGCAATACCGGTTTGAGATGTTCCATCCCCACAGGGCCAACACGACCGGACGCGAACAGAACGAGAAACGAGCCAAACTAGTGAATTACCAAAATGGCCCGAGCATTAATTAGCTTGTGTGATTCATCAAGTTACCACACATCACACTCTCGTCATTTTTACATACCGTATTAGATTTATCATAAGTCCAACATTTCTAAATTTGACTATCAGTTTCGAAAAACCATATAGACTATTGTTTTATGTAAACTATATATTTAGTTTATTCTAAGTCAATCATTCTTAACTTTGACTATCAATTTAAAAAATCCATATAATTTCACAACATGGGAACTATACATTATAAAAATATTTCTTATAAATCTAAAAGCATAATAATATTATACTGTTAATTTGTACAAATTCTTTAAATTGACGGCCGACTGTAAATGACAGGGGTTTGAAAAGGCCAACCGGAGAGGGAGTACCTCAGTTAGTTGGCTCTAAAACTTAGCCACCTGAGAATAGGAACGTAACCACGTTCCCATGTTTCACGTTTCGAGAACGGGAACATTTATGGGGGTGTTTGGTTCCCCGCACGGTGCCAAACCAGGCTCGCGGGGTGCAGCAGAGCCTCGTTTGGTTGCCTAGGGCGCGTTTGCAACCCTGGACCCACACGGCCTGGCCAGCCCAAACGAACCAGCCGTGGGCAGGCCTGCCCCAACTGCTGCAACGCAGCTTGTTTGCACACCTGTACCGATTTAGCCCGGCCCAGGGGAGCTGGTGTTTGCGACCCAATACTCAGTCGGGCTCAAATGCCAACCGCCACCAACTGCCGAGCACAGAATGTGTTTGCGAGCTGCTGTGCTCGGCCTGGCCCAAAGAGAAGGAAGAACAGCACGAACAATAGAGAAGCAAACACTTTGAATGAAAATATACAAAAGACATAGGCCTCAGACTAATTCCATTTAATCAACATATACATTGTCGGCTACATTGCATAATCAAATATGCAAATTAAGAACAGTAGCAGAATTAAGTAGTTTGGCAAGCCGAGAAGGGCAACAAGTTAACATAAAGGAAAATACATGAATCAAAATGGCATGTAGCCAGCTAATGCAGTCATCCCATTGTGTCATCATTGGCCTAATTAAAACAACAGCTGTGGCACATGAAAAGCTTGAGTGACAGACCAACTACAACTAAGAACAAGATCAAGATGATAGCATTTTTGCAACAGCCCAGCAGCACAGGTGAAAGAGGATAGGTTTATGGACCCTGAGCTGTCACCAGTTCATGGAATGCTGATGCATCCCCATTAGGGGCATCAATTGGTAACAGCAAGGGTTGTTCTTGAGGTACCCTTGCATTGAAATCTCTAAGAGCATCATCATAGTTGTTGTATTTCTGATAGATAGTCCCTTCTTCCCTAAGCACTTGTTTAGCACACTCATACCATGTAAAATAAATGCCAGGTTTCTTCCCTTCAAAGACAACATAGCAAGGAGGTATTTTCTAAAACAAACCAAATGTAGAACATGTAAGTGGTCTGAATGACATGCCTCAGTTCTCTGACATCATCAGCTACTTGAGCAAAAAAATTGGCCTCAGCTTAGTAGTTTGGTGGTTTTGTTTTTACTTGTTACGTCATTGGTGGCTACCAACAATTATAAGAACTAAATAAGAGGCAAATAAACAACAGTTGCACAAACTTCCATACAAACCTTTTGATCAGTTGCACTCACTGCCATCAACCATCACAAGAAGATGTTGTTGCTAAGGAGTACAACTGAGCATAAGTGCAGAATGGAAGGATAGGCAAATAAAGAACAAAACAGAACAACAGAACCATCAAAAAAGGAATAAGGTAGCCACCTCATGTATGTTTTATGCATCATAGGCCTTTAAATCCCATAGTTACCACCAAGGCATAAACAACACAAATAGGCAAATAGTTATCAAATAAAAAGTAGCCAACAAAGGCTACAATTAAGTTTGTTACAATACCAAGCTCAGCCCAACAGCTAAGGGCTCAAATGTTTCCCACATCCTTGCCTATTGTTAGCCACCCTCCTAGGCAAACCATACCATCAAGGTCAGGTGTCAAAAGAACAAGCAGACTACACAAAAGCTCCTGTTGTCAAAAGAAGAGAGAGTGGGTGAGGGGGGTGGAGGAACTATACATCTCTACACTCAACCCCCTCCTGGACCATCATGTGTAGTGCAACTATACATAGTAGTTTTTGGCTAGGAAGGTCCTAAGCCAAATGGTCCTGTGGGCATCACTCATGTTCACAAAGCCCCTGCCTTGGGCCTTGTTGTCCAGGAGGAAGGTGTAGGCAACAATAAGTGCCTCCTCAGAGAATCCAGGCATCTCCATCACAGCAAGTATAGATTGGCATCAATATGGGCTGGTCCAGTCTTCCTAAGAGCATTGGCCACATTGTTTACAGCATCACTCATGTTAGTAAACATAAGCATCTCCTCCTCAGAGAAGTTCCCTCTCTTCCTCTTTGGGCCAGCAGCTGAGGAGGTAGGAAGCAGTTCAGTGGCCTTGCTATCCCCTCCCTGTTCACTAGGAACTATGGTGTGGGTCAGAGGAGGGCCATCAGCCTTGGCAGCAGCACTGTCAGCCTGGTTCTGCCCTAAGGCTTCACCAGACCCAAGTGCAAACTTGCCTGTGGCCATGGCATTAGCAAAGATAGCCTCCATCTCATAGTAGAACTTAATAGGGCAGTTAAGAAATTCTACATCTTTAGGATGATCCTGCATGGTTGGGCAAAGATAAGAGATCAAGACAAAGATAAGAATGGATATGAAGGTCAAGGCAAAGAAAAGAGATCAATTTGCTACCTTGCAGTGGCCAAGGTAGTGCTCTTGCTCAAGCATGATAGCATGAGTCTGATCATCCCAAAGAGCACCACTAAGGTCCTTGAGCTTACTCACCCTAGACCACTTCTGCCTCCATTTCCTCAAGTGGTTGTACACTTGAGTGGGGCTAACAACCTCCCCATAGAACTGCTTAAGGGCTTTGGCCACACCATTCACATCCTTGTCCTTGAAGACCTTGTCAGGCTTGCTGCCATCACTAACAAGGGCAGCCATCCTCCTAAGAACAAAATCAGAGGTGGTGTTGGTCCACCTCATTGCCCTCACAGCCCTAGCCCTAGCCACAGGAGCAGCAACATCAGCAGGTGGTGGTGCAACTGGAGCACCACCAGCACCAGCTGCAACTAGAGCAGCAGCACTAGCACCAGCAGGAGCTTCAATAGGAGCAGAACCACCACTGATGAGCTGCTCTATGACTGAAGAACCAGCAACAAACCCAAGCTCAAATGGAGATGAAGCCATCCTAGTACTGGCATGTTTGACAACACACAAACTTAATCAGATAGTGTGTAACAGTATTGCAAAAACATAAACAGCATGAATAACAGAATGGATGAACTAAACCATGACCAACATGGATAAACAAGTAACAGCATGAATAACAGGATGAAAGAAAAAAATTGGTCTCAGCCTTGTCCACCAAATTATTACATCACCATCACACACATGAGTTCCACAGCAGGGTACAACAGCTAAATTCAAGAACATATTACATCAAGTAGTGTTTGTTCTCCTCCCTTCCCACATAGCATTGGAAATGACATCCCTTATTTCAGTCATTTCAACAGAGTCTTCGTCCACATGGGCTGGGGGCAGGTTGGTTGGATCAGATGACCCTATGAAACCTTCCTCAGTAGGCACTACTTCATCAATGCCAAAACCTAGGATCCAATTGTGCAAAATGGCACAGGCAACAACCAGCTTCACGTGTGTCCTATACTTGTGGAAGGGTTTGTTGTCCAAGATCCTAAACCTGCCCTTGAGTGCTCCTATACCCCTCTCCACAGTCACTCTAAGTGATGAGTGCCTAAGGTTGTAGAGCTCCCTTGCATTGGTGGGCTTGTTCCTGGGGCCATACTCAGATAAATGGTATCTAACCCCCCCTGTAGGGAGGTAGGAAACTAGTTTTGCATGCATACCCAGCATCTACCAAGAACATTTTACCTACATAAGACATCTACTGTGAGAGTGTGTGTTAATAGGCCATTGAATATGTATTAAGTTTATTGTGCAATTACCTTCTGGCACACTCAAGCCATCTGCCCTGGCTACAACATCTGCCAAAACAGTAGCATCATGGGCAGAGTCCTCCCAGCCAGCCAGGACATAAGTGAATTTGAAATCACAATTCACAGCCACCATCACATTTTGGGTGGGATCCTTTTTCCTACCCCTGAAAGCTTGTTGCATGCACCTAGGAACCCTTGCTAAGAAATGAGTGCCATCTATAAAGCCAATTATACATCCTAAAAAGTTTAGGTCAGTCTTTGCAACATATATAATTTAACTAATGAACCCAGGATGTACATTTACCTTGAAATATGGATTCCATCTATAGCTTCCAAGTATCTTTGGGTGAGTGCTTGTGCTAGCTGGCTTTTTAATTTCATTCCTAAGCTCACCCACAGCATACAACACTTGATGGAAGTGCTTGTGGATAGTTTGGATGGACCTCCTAAAGGACTGGTGGACAACCCTAAACCTTTGATTGTGCCCTACAACATGTAAAAACATGGCAACATGCTCCTCCACTGATACCCCTCCCTATCAGTGATAAGACCTCTCTCTCTAAAAGTGCTCACTAACCCAAAAAAGGCAGCTCTCTTCATCCTAATCATAGAAATACACTCTGAATCAATGAAATGGTATATCATTGCCAGTGTTCTTTGTCTATGCTGTTCATTTTCATCCCTAATCAGGGCCAGTGCTATAGGATCAGGCTTGGGGGTTTTAGGTTCAGGGGTTTTCCTTTTCAGCCTAGTGGATACAAAGGAAACCATAACAACAGTTAAGGCAGCTGCCTTCCTACACAGCATGTCACGGCTCAAAGACAGATCCATCTACAAGCATGTAAAAATGTACCATGAATTCAGTTTTGTACCCTGCTAAGGCATCAACATGAATGTGAAATGAATACGTATGAAAAGCACGGCTGCATCTTGTAAGTGATGCCTCCTAGTGCTATCTTTGGACTACATCATCGACCAATCAACCAACAAAAAACTCAGATAAACAGGACTACATCATCGACCAATCAGAAATAAGACTACATAAGCAGTGAACCCAAACTCATCTAGAACAACAAGGTAATAGAAACACTAACAGATCAAAAACAGCATGGTACAAGAAACCGAAACAGATCAAGAACATAGGTACTAAAACCTAATAGATCAAGAACAATGAGGTACAATAAATCTAATAGATCATACACATAGGTAGTAAACCTAACAGATCAAGAACAGCATAGTAGAACAAACCCTAACAGATTATGAAGAACAGAAGTAAACCCTAACACATGAAGAACAGGGAACCACAGATCATGAAGAAGGGGGTCGATTTCACCTTGGCTCGGGGTCGAACGAATGGAGAGGAAGCATATCTGGAAGTAGAGGATGCAGATCGAGAAGAAGACGAAGCAGATGCGGACGGAGAAGAAGAGGAAGACCAACGCCACAGAGTCCTAGCAGCAGCCGGAGCGGGGACGCCGCCTCGAACCTCGGGGCCGGAGCGGAAACCAGCCGGAGGTCGCCGCTGCCGCCACGCACCACCACTCACCGCCGGTCTCTCACGAGGGAGGTGGAAGAGCAAGCAACAAGAGAAAGAACTCCAGTGGAGAGTGGCGGACCTTATAAGGCAGAAGAAATCGGTGGCCTTTCGCTTCGCGCGCGGCGGCCATCACGCGCGAAGGAGGTTTCCCTTCCCGCCAGAGCCCGCGCGAGCCACCCCGCCGCCGCCCAAAATCGCCCGCGCGCGCCGCCACGAGCACGGCTCGGAAGAAACGAGGATTTTCGGCGTTTCCAGAGAGCCAGGCGGAGAGGGCAGTTTTGGCTCCCCAGAGCCAGGCCACCTCATGGGCCAACGCCACAAACACGGAAAGTTGCAGCCCACGAGCGCAGCCGAGCCCGTGGGCCGCCCTCGCAAACGCGCCCCTAGATGCAGTCTAGAGCCAGGCCACACTGATGCAAAAGCGTGCCACCAGCCAGGCTCCATAGGAATGAAAATTTTCTACGTTCCTGCCGGGCCAGGCTCACAGCATGCAATGCGGCGCGATTCGTAGTTGAAATGACACGTTTCTCATGCATGCAAGCAACCAATCACCATTTTGCTTGGCCTGGCTCTGATAAAGCAGGGAACCAAACATGCATGTGTTGCATGGCCTGCGCCTGGCTACTGTCAGCCTAGGTGAGTGATGCGAGCCTGGCTCTCCTCAGCAAGGAACTAAACGCGCCCTTACGTTCCTACGTTATAAATTAACACCCCAAGTTCTCATTTCCGTTCCACGTTCCCGTTCCCTCTTAAGGGAATCAGTATGAAAAATTCCAGAGACCACACTCACTTTCGGTGCCTTTGACACACACACACACATATACATATACATATATATATATATATATATATATATATATATATATATATATATATATATATATATATATATATATATATAACATACACCGACCACAGACAATGGGCTATAAGCCCATGGGCCTATTTATAGAAATACACAGCCCAACACTCCCTCTCAAGATGGGTGATAGATATCTATCATCCTCATCTTGTTACATGCTAACTCACACTGTTTTAATCCTAAACCTTTAGTTAGGCAATCTGCCACTTGTTCATTTGAAGTCACATGACCCAAAACTATAACACCATCATCTATCTTCTCCTTGATAAAGAAGCTCGAGGTAGAGAGAACAGGTAAGAAGAGAAGAAGATGAGCAAGACTAGTGCTAGTGCTAGTACAATCCCGCTGCTCACCCGATACAAGATGGGGAAATTTGATCTTTCCCACAGGTATGTCTCTCTTACCCTTCCTTTCGCCGGTCAGCTTTATAAAAAAAACATGTCGTTAGAATATCTCTTTTTGCGTCGATGCTAAGAAACCATTATTTGGAACCGATGACACAACGATTGCTTAGCTTGTTGTACCATGTACCTTTTATAAAACACTTATCTCAGTGTAGCACTATCTCTGCTAGGAAGTATTATCTCTGCTTTTATAAATCGATGACACCTAACTTACTTTTAGTGACTGATATCGAAAATAACTCGCAGAGAAACAGATCCCATATAATCCACCAAGAATAAGGAGAAGTATGTGCACGGTGGTACGGTGCACTTGCGATCTTACCTTAGAAGAGGACACTTGTTTTTCGTGATGGTTCATTTGTATCTGACGGTTCTTTTCTACTGTTTTTAGGGTAGTACATGCACCATTGACAAGGCAGAGATCCTTCGGTGGTATCGCTCAGCCGCACGCCATACTGTATCATGAGCAGAGAACAACCAAAGGCGGCCTTTTGATTGCTGAAGCTACTGCAATTTCAGAAGGGTGCGTTTGTGGTATCCCTTTTGTCTTCGTGCAGTTGAAGTACGCAAATTTCTACTATTTCATTGTCATAGCTGAGTGTGGTTCTAAACAAGACATGGTGTCTGTATATGCATTGCAAGGTACAATAATGTTCCTGGCATTTGGACAAAGGAACATGTGGAAGCATGGAAACCAATCGTAGACGCGGTTCATCAAAAAGGAGGCATACTTTTCT
Organism: Saccharum hybrid cultivar R570; assembly: GCA_038087645.1. Taxonomy (NCBI): domain Eukaryota; kingdom Viridiplantae; phylum Streptophyta; class Magnoliopsida; order Poales; family Poaceae; genus Saccharum; species Saccharum hybrid cultivar. The sequence goes on along the minus strand of JAQSUU010000563.1, from coordinate 1,301,003 downwards.
GCCAGATTTGGCATGCAGGAAGAGTCTCTAGTTGCAGTATGTTTGCTATCCCTAATATAAAGTTGTTTTCAAAACAAATGTAATGGTAACACAGTTCATTGTCAACACGAAGACCTCAAATTTGCATGAAAATCATTTTTTTAACAGCAGAACACTCTCTACAAACAATTGGCAATTTTTATGATAGTAACACATATGGCATATATGTTATTGCATCCAAATCTGTAAAGTTCAGTCCTACTAAAGTGTACTGAAGAGTTTCTTAATTTTCAAGGCATAACACTGATTTATGTTTAAATCTGTATGGTGTAGGTTTTCAGCCTAATGGCCAAGCTCCAATATCCAGCACCGATAAGCTACTAAAGCCTCAAGTGAGAACTAATGGCATGGATATTGCAAATTTCTCAACTCCAAGGCCATTAGACACTCATGAGATCCCTTTAGTTGTCAATGATTTCAAGATTGCAGCTAGAAATGCAGTTGAAGCTGGTAAGTGCATGTTCACCACGTTAAGCATTCTAAGTGTGAAGGTCTGAAGGAACATGAGGGTAAAAAAGTTTTTCGTTTTGTATGAATCACATTACGCTTATACTACTTAGTTATCACATTTTTTTAAAAAGAAATTAGCTATTACATAATCAGGATCTGAAGAAAACTAGCATAGATGAGTCCCTATAAAAGTTTGATGTTATATGAACACCTAAGGTCCTGTTTGGATCCCACCAGTTTTTTTTTTGAAAGATCTCGAACATTCCGGCTTTGATTGATGATAAGAGAGAAGCAGAAGTTAGCAGCTTACATGCACGAGAGGCGCTCCCTACGACAGCCTAGGATGTGTAGGGCATAGTTTACATAGAAGATTACTCATTACCTAGATGCACTACCATTGTCGGAACCGGATCCAGGCGTCAGGCTAAAGCCCAACAGCAGGTTGTCTCTTTGATCTCCCCCAGAACACCGGCTACCGAGAATTCTTGATCTCTGAAAATGATTGCATTCCTATGGTTCCACAAACACCAGATTGTCAGTATGGACATTGTGTGATCCGATCTGTTGCCCGTAGTAAATGTCTGAGCGAACCAATCTTCAATGTCTTCCTTGTCTTCCCAACCTGTTGGGTTCATCTGTGCACATGAGCACCAGTCCGCTACCAGGTTCCAGACGGCTCTGGCACAGGGGCATTCAAAGAAGAGGTGTTGAGCCGTCTCGAGGTTTCTTATGCACAGGGCGCAGAAGTAGTTGTTCTCCCAACCCCGTCGCTGAAGGCGCGCCGCAGTCCAAAGCTTATCCTGCAAGAGTAGCCAGAGGAAGAACTTGCATTTCGGAGGGGCCCAAACATCCCAGATAAGAACTAGGAAAGAGGAGAGGGTGTGTCCAGCAAATTGAACATTGTAGGCTGATCTTGTGGAGAATTGGCCTGAGCTTTCTAGGTTCCAGGTTATGGAGTCTTCTTCAGCATCGTGGAGGTTCAGGTTGAGAGCCTCTATCTTGCTCCAAAGACTGAAGAAATCGTCTAGCAGGCTATGATTGAGGTTATGTGCAATGTCTGATATCAATTTTCCATTGTCGACCGCTTCTCTTACTGAGCGTTTCTTTCTTCTACTGTGCTTGTAGAGCAGTGGATAGGAGGATCGGGGTGTCTCACCGTTCAGCCAGTTGCTGTGCCAAAAGGAAGTTTTGCGACCATCCCCAATGGAGATTGTCGTTGCCACGTTGAAGAGCGCCAAGTCTGTCGAATCAACCGGTACCTCTGTACCATTCCATGGCCGCTCCGGGTTTGTCCATTGGAACCACAGCCAACGCAATCGGAGGGCTCTACTGAATCTTTGCAGCTCGATCACCCCCAGGCCGCCAAACTCCACTGGCTTGGTCACAGCAGTCCAGGCCACTTTGCACTTCCCTCTTCAGATCTCAGAGTCACCAGTCCAAAGGAAACGACGCCGCAACTTATCAATATCTTCGATCAATTGCTTGGGCACTCTGATCGAGGTCATTAGGTAAATTGGAATTGCAGTTAGGACAGATCTGACCAACTCCCTCCTTCCCGCCGGGTTCAGCAGCCTACCTTGCCACCCTGCTAGGCGGCACCTTGATCCATCAATGATGCCTTGCACATGAGCCATTTTAGTTCTGCCTAGGGTCAGCGGAAGTCCCAGATAAGTAAGTGGGAAGTTCATCCTTTTTCCTGCGAAGCCCTCTAGGATGTTGTCCAGATTGAGTTCTGCACATTTGATAGGAGCGACAATGCACTTCTCCAGATTAAGCCTTAAACCTGTGGCTGAACCAAAACGGTCGAGGATATCGAAAAATGCCACTACTTCTTTTACTGGGTTTAGGAAGACTACCGCGTCGTCAGCATATAGCGAGAGCCGGAGCTTGGCTTCTCTACCCCTTAGAGGTGATAGTATTCCATCTGCTGTCGCTTGCTCTAGAACTCGGTGGAGAGCATCAATTGCAAGAATGAATAAGTACGGTGAGAGGGGATCACCTTGCCGAAGTCCCCTTGTATGACGGATTTGTTTACCTTCTGTACCATTCAGCAGAACCGTCGAGTGTGCCGTACTGAAAATGATTGTCAAGCATTCTCTCCATCGTGCACCAAATCCCCTCATCTCAAGGAGCTCCAACATATATTCCTAGGAAACTGTATCGAACGCCTTGGAAATGTCCAGTTTGAACAGCAAGGTGGGAATTTTCTTTCTATGATACGCACGAGCAAGATTCCTAACAAACAAGAAGTTGCCGTGGATACACATTCGTTTGATGAAGGCGCTCTGTGCCGGGGAGATTAGCTCATTGATATACTTGGAAAGACGGACAGCCATCATCTTTGTCACCAACTTGGCAAAAGAATGAATAAGACTAATGGGTCTGAACTCACCAGGGTGCACAACCACGTCCTTCTTAGGAATTAGAGTTATATTTGCCCCGTTTAATCTGCCCATGGGGCCGGCCCGTAGATCATGAAAGCAGTTCATTACCGCAAGCACGTCCATTCTGATAATCTGCCAACAATTCTTATAGAAGGCCCCAGTGAAACCGTCTGGACCGGGAGCTTTCTTTGCAGGTAACTCTTGGACAACATGTTTCAGCTCCTCCAAACTGAAGTTTTGGTCAAGATCCGGCATCTGTAGTCTGCTTAGGTTTAGGCTCTGCCAGTTCAAGGTGTGGTTTCTGGTGCATTTCTCACCAAGGATCCCCCTAAAGTATTGATCGAGGATCAGCTCCTTTTCACTGTGTTTCCAGACCAGAACATCAGAGGCATTTTTAAGGCAAGCAATCAGGTTTCTCTTGCGTCTACCCTTGGCCCTTTGGTGAAAAAACTTTGTGCATGCATCACCTTCTCTGATGTGAGTAACACGCGAGCTTTGTCTGCGCCTTGCTCGCTCAATTGCCGCCCACCCCAGAACCTGCGCCTTTAGCTGCTTGTGAAGGTCAACCTCGGCCTTCGATAATGCACGCGATTCCTGTGCCTTATCCAGCCTAAAGATGACCTCATTTGCTAACTGTAGTTGTAGACGCGCTTCGCTGAACAGAGATTGGCTCCAACTCTTCAATGCTTGGGCTGTATGCTGTAGCTTGTTATGCAGGATCGTCAAGGGTGAGGTACCTCTGACCGGTTGCTCCCAAGCTGCCTGGACAATCTGAGTGAAGCCAGGAACCCGGGTCTAGAAATTCTCGAACTTGAAAGCCGCCCGTCTATGTGGCTGATGAACATTACATAGGAACAGTGGGCATTGATCTGATAGTGAGCTGGACAAGGCCTGCATAGAGATGTCTGGGAAGATGTCATCCCATGCCCTGTTGCAAAACGCTCGATCAAGGTGCACGAGTGTTGGATTCCTCCTGCCGTTACTCCACGTATATTTTTGGTTCAAGAGCTTTATCTCTAAAAGACCGCTAGAATCCAGTGCCTGCCTGAATCGCCTCATCTGAGCCCGGTTGATGTTATGGTTGCTCTTGTCACTGGCCTCATAGTACAGATTGAAATCGCCAATGCAGAGCCACGGTGCACTGATGGGTTGACACCTTACAAGTTCATTCAGGAAGGAAGGTTTGTCAGCACTATTGGCCAGGCCATACACCGCAGTGAGCACAAAAGCGTTGTTAGACATCAGGAGGGTCACCTACACTGAGATGCTGTAGTCTTCCCTCATCACGGCCCCTCCAGCAACATAATCTTTGTCCCAGGCAATCAGAACCCCACCTCTAGTTTCCTCAGCAGGCAGAAAAACGAAATTATTGCAGAAAGGATCCCCCAAGAACTCCACGACAATTGAGAAACTAATTTCAGCCAATTTTGTCTCCTGCAGACATATCAGCTGAGGCCTGGCTTGTTGAATTAGGAGTCTCACCGCTTCCCGCCTTGCTGCGCTGTTTAAACCACGTACGTTCCAGTTGAAGATTTTGACATCATTGTCATCCATTTAGACACAGCCAATGCAACAAGTTATCAAACAGGGAGACTGAATTGGCCAGCAAACCGAAGACAACATCTGTTGCACAATCAGAAATATCAAGTACACAGCCCCCAGTCCTACAATTGGATGACAACCAACATACTGAACCACCAGAGCTGACATCCAGCACAACACCCTTCAAACCAGAACAGACAACATGAACTAGCACATCTCCTAACTCAACCGGTTGCAAACCGGCCGGCGCTGGCACTGACAGACCTAACATAAGTCACCCTGATACTACCAAATGTGGTTGGAAAGTGCCCCTACCCCTCCATGACAACAGCATCGGCCTCCTATGCCATAGCCCCCAAGACCTTCGCCAGGTTCTTGTTCCCCAGCCTGGCTGCCATCTGGATCACCTTGATGGCCTGTTCGGGCAGGGCATCCCCATACATGTCAATGTACTTAGCCACAACAGTGTCATTGGGTCACTGCTGCTGATTGTTGATGAACTCCAGCTCGCGCATCAGCTTCCGCGTGGCCCGCTCCGCCACCGGGATGGGGGAGGGCCTGGCTGCTTGACGGAGGCTACTACGCGTGGCGGCCATGGTCTTCCTCGTTGTAACGCGGGGCCTGGTGCCGCGTGTCGTGGGTGTCGGCTGCAGTGGCGCTTGGAGGATCGGCGCAGGGAGCTCACAGAACAGGCCGCGCAGGGGGTCCGCCGGCTGCGTCTCGTCCCCCGCGTGAGTCTCCTCAGCATCGTCGTTGTAGATCGTGTTCAGCGCCGGTGGGGGGGCTCACCGCATTAGTTGCCGCCAGGTCATCGGCTGGTCGATGTCCATCTTCGTCACCAGGTCAGAGATGTCACCCAGCTGGTCCACCGTCGCCCGGGACGGACCAGTGGGCGACTCCCCTGGGGCCCGCAGCTGTATACCCGGCCCGAACACGATCTCTTCCTGGGCCATCACAACGTTGGTGGGCAGCTTTGGGCCGCTCCACAGGCCAGAGACTGGCACATAGGGCGGTGACTACGGGGCTTCGTCGGTGCCATCAGGGGAGTAGCAGTAGCCGGTCGTCGTGTTGATGAAAGCGCAGGTGGCCTCCATCCTCATCGAATCATCATGCCTGCATGGCAGCATGCACATTGGGGAAGCACCCTAGAAGCAGGTGTCAATGATGGGGTCAGGACTCACCGAGAAAGCCGAGTTGTTGTCGCGCGTCTCCGAGTCTCTGTGGCGCAGGGGGACCGAGAGAGCGGCGTCGCTCCCAGTCCTCCGAAGAGTGAGGCAGGTTGTCGTGGTTCCTCAGCGTCCTTTGGGGCGAGCGGCCTGCGGTCCTACCACGTTCCAGCAGCTCCGGCTCCAGCGCGTCCGCCTCCTGGGTCCCTGCCGCCCGTCGGTATGGGTGCGGGGAGCGAGCCTGGACTCGCACCGAGCGCTCGGAAGTACACCCGGGGAAGAGCTATCACGCACGTAAGCTCCGTGGGACGTCGTGGTGTCGGTGCGGTCTGTCGTGATCGCTGTCAGGGTCTTTATCACGACGCGGCTGGTCGTTCGCCGTCGCCTGGCAACTCCCCCCCATTGCGCGGCAGAGTTGGCCGTGCATGCGGCGGGCGACCGTCCAGGACTCCCGCAGCCCAGTCGAAGGGGATGAACAGCGGCGCCGAGCTGCCGTGCTCCGAGGAGGTCGCAGAGATCGAAGATCTTGGGGTCTGCAGGCTCCAGTCTTCATACCCTGCCAGGTGGATGAGGATGACCTTCTCCCCAAACTTCCCAACTGGCGGCGTGGACGGGATCCGGATGGGGGAAGGCAGGTCCACCAGCTCCATCGCCTGTCCAGCCCTTGCCACGAAGAGCCAGTACTCCACCGCTCGAGGGATCGCGTCGGGGTTCTCCATCCACACCCAGCAGGTAAGGAACTGGGATGTCTCCCTGTCGGTCGAAGCCATGAGGTTGTCGAACCTGTCAAAGATGCATGTGTCACCTAAGATCAGCTTGATGCCGTCCTCGTTCCACTCCTCCAGCGGAACATTCTCCAGGGTCAACTTGACGTGGAACCACCATGTTGTCTCGGCGCCCCCAGTGGAGCGCCAAGGCTTGATGGGTAGGGATGACCCACCAATGTGGATGAAGCCCTTAAGGACGGCCCTGTCCCTAGCCGGAGCGAACTTGAAGTCAGCCACGAAGGAGACCGAGGTGAGCCTGGTGACGTGGAAGCTGTGTCGCGGCACCTGCAGCTGCACTGCGAGGGCGTAGGACACCTCCAGGGTCGAGGGGGAGTAGCCACCCGGCAGCACCAAAATAGTGACGGCGTGCACCAGGAGACGTCCTGCCTCGGCTGCCATGGTTTCTGTGGCGACAATGGCAGTGCGGCCGAGGGCCGGGCAGAACGCAGCAAGGCCAGGCATGCGCTCCATCGTAGCAGGCTGGGGGCGGGATGGTGGCGGGGGCGGTGATGGGGAGGAGATGGGTTCAGGTAACACGAGGCGGGTGTGTATGTTCCCCGGGACGTGCGGCGGGGGTTGAGGTGGAGGTGACGATTTGGTGGGGTGGCGGAGCTCTGGAAAGAGCAGCCGACTGTGGATGCTCCCCTCCAGGAAGGTGAGCCAGGAGCGGAGGTCTTCAGAGATGGGGCGGCGGCGGCTAGTAGGGCAGGACTTGGAGGTGTGCCCGATGCCACTACACCGGAGGCAACGGATGGGCTCTCTGCACTGGGCGACTTGATGGTCGAGTCCAAGGTAGCGAAAACAACGGCCGGTGAGGTGCCTCATATAGGCCTCGCGGCCCGCCCGGTGGTGCACCGTGGAGGAGCGCTCAGCGCCGCGTCGAGGCCTCCCGGAGTTGGTCTTGTTCAGAGCTAGATCCTTGCGCCACCAGTATTTCCCCCTTGACAGCTGCCAATTTGGTGAAAGTGGCTCCTCATCCGTCGCATTTACGCCGGAGCTCTCACCGCGCTCCCACTGCTTGACAGGAGGGGAGTAAATGACCTTCCCCTTCCCCTTCTGGCTGGACGGCGCCGTGGGACGCAGTGCCCTCTGCTCCACGGGCACCGCAGAGGCAAGGCGTGACAGATCCACTCGCCTCCATGTCCGCCTGTGACGGCCAGCAGGCGGAGCAGGGGAGGGCGTCATCCTCGTGGCTCGGGCTTTCACTGAAAGGGCTCTAGGCGGTGCCTGTGCCCTAGAAAGGGCAATGGATGCCTCCCTCGCCGGGGGGCAGGCGTGCCGTCGGCGTGCCCGGCAGCGGCAGATCCGCCCAGGCCCAGCATGTTGGTGGTGGATCTCGATCCTGGCGTCAGATCCGCATGCCTGTAGCTCAGATCCGGCGACGTAGCTCGAGCAGCCGCATCAATGGCAACAGCGTCGTGTTCAATGTCGACCTCATCGTCGGACTCGTCCCAGTCGAGTACCTCCACCTCCTCCACCACCTCAAGGTTCACTGGGTGGTAGTGAGGGACACTGGCAGGTTCGTGGGTTGGGGAGTGGGGGCGGGGTTTGGGCCGATGGCCGGCGGCACCGGGGGGGGGGCGGGGTGGGCTTGGGGGCTCTCGGTCGCCGGGGCACTCGCTCATTCTGTGAGGCAGTACCCACCAGTTTTTAAGAATCTGGTTTTTAAAAAGTGGGTGTGATCCAAACAGGCTAGCTTTTGCCTAGTTTTTTTGTGTTAGATTCTACCAGATTCTTAAAAACCAAGAAGCTGTTGATACCTAGTTTTTGCCAGTTTTTTATGACCCTGTGAGCAATAAATGAAGCCAGATTCTTAAAAACTGGGGATCCAAACACCTCCACCAGTTTTTGCCCAGAATCTAGATTTTATAAACTAGAGGCAAAAACTAGTTTTTAAGAATCTAAAACTCATCCAAACAGGACCTAAGTGAGCTATTATATAGGAAAACATCAATGCAAGTCCTAGTTACCGAGGAGAAAGATCACTCTCAACCTTAATGCTTTATATGTTGTAGGATTTGATGGTGTTGAAATCCATGGAGCTCATGGTTATCTAATCGATCAGTACTCAAGGACCAAGTCAATGATCGTACAGACAAGTCCGGTGGGAGCCTAGAGAACCGTTGCCGATTTGCACTAGAAGTGTAGTCCAAGCTGTAGCTAATGAAATTGGAGCTGATAAGGTTGGGATAAGGATCTCACCCTTTGCAGACTACCATGAAGCGTCAGATTCAAACCCAGAAGCTCTAGGGCTGTACATGGCGAAGGCACTGAAGAAATTTGGAATTCTCTATCTTCACATGGTTGAGCCACGGATAATCACAGTTGGTGAGAAAACAGAAACTCCACATAGCCTTCGCCCCATGAGGGATGCTTTTGAGGGAACATTCATCGCAGCTGGCGGTTATGATAGGGACGACGGCAATGAAGCAATTGCCAGTGGTTATGCTGATTTAATTGCATATGGGCGTTGGTTTTTGTCTAACCCTGACCTCCCTCGAAGATTTGGATTAGATGCTCCTCTCAACAAGTACAACAGAAGTACTTTCTACACCCCTGATCCAGTAATCGGATACACTGATTACCCATTTCTCGAGCCAGAGGTGTAAACTAGTCATATGAGGAAGGATTTTTTTTAAGAAAATATGGGGAGGGAATTTTGTCTCTTCAGAGTTCAGAGTATCTAGCTGCTGTATTAGTAACTTCAATGAATAAGTTCATTGGCTTGAATGTGTTTATGAGAATTGATACGGACCTTACTTTTCATACAGACGGATTGCTGCTTACTAATATTTTATTTAGTAGCATGGTAATTACAATTTAGACTTTTAGGGACTTTGAACGTTTGTGAACAATTTAAACTTAAAAGGTAAATAAGAAGTCGAGCAGAAGAGATTATTAGCAAATACATGCTTGCTAAAAAGACAATATTATAGTTTTTAGATATTATGTTGTTGGGATTAAAGTCAACGATCAGATTGGCCCATATTTTCAAACAAAGAAGGGTTAAGGCAAGGTGATCCTTTGTCCCCAATTTTATTTAACATAGTTGTGGACATGCTAGCTATTATAGTTGCAAGAGCCAAAGCGAATGGGCAAGTAAAGGGGGTAGTGCTGCACCTAGTAGAAGATAGCTTGTCTATCTTGCAATATGCGGATGACACGGTGATTTTTCTAGGCCATGATATTCAACAAGCAATGGACATGAAGTTATTGCTATGTACTTTTGAGCAATTATTAGGTCTAAAGATAAATTTTCATAAAAGCAAGATCTTCTGCTTTGGCCAGGCCAAGAATTGTGAGACACAGTACTCACATCTTTTTGGATGCAAGATTGGAACTTACCCCTTTCGCTACCTAGGTCTACCAATGCATTATAGAAAACTTAATAACAAAGATTGCAAAGTCATTGAAGAAAGGATGGAAAAGAGGTTGGCAAGTTGGAAAGGAAAAATGCTCTCTTTAGGCGGACATCTAGTATTGATTAATTCAGTGTTGTCAAGTATACGATGTTTATGCTCTTTTTTTAAAAATCCCTGGAGGGGTGCTGAAGAAAATTGAGTACTATAGATCACGGTTCTTTTGGCAGTACGATCAACAAAAAAAAGGAAATATAGACTTGCAAAATGGTCCATCATTTGCCAACCAAAAGAGAAGGGAGGTTTAGGCATTCAAAACCTCGACATACAACATAAATATCTATTAAGTAAGTGGTTGTTTAAGTTATATAATGAAGATGGTTTGTGGCAACAATTACTTAGAAATAAGTATGTTAAAGACAAAACCCTATTGCAACTCACAAAAAATGCTGGAGATTCCCATTTTTTGATGAGCTTGATGGGGGTGAAGGACCAATTCTTAAAATTAGGTGTGTTTCGACTTGGTGAGAAGGAACCTAAATCAGGTTTTTGGAAGATACCTGGCTCGGAAGAGTTCCACTTAATAAGCTCCAATATCCTACCTTGTATAATATTGTTCGGCATAAACAAGCTAATGTTGCATCAATTCTTAGCACCACACCGCTTAATGTTTCCTTTAGAAGAGCATTAGTAGGTAACAAACTGTTAGAGTGGTAGCACGTAGTAGCAAGAATTGCGAACATTAAATTACAAGGATGAAGAGATATCTTTTTAACTCGCTTAAAACTAATGGTTCCTTCACAGTAAACTCCATGTATAGATATCTTATCAACACAGGAATAAAGGTTTTCCAGAAAGTTTGGTGGTTAAAGATACCACTTAAAATTAAAGTTTTTTGTGGCTCCTACAAAGAGGTGTTATTCTAAAGAGGCAACGTATCAGGTGGAAACCACACCCTTCGTGAAAACCCATGCAAACCACGGCAAAAAAGTCGTCTAAATTCACCCAAAAAATCACATATGTAGATGATATGATGATACACAACCTTGTAAAATATCTTGTCCAAACTCGACTTCGTTTGTGAGATATAAAAGAAATTTGTTATTTTTATATCTCACAAACGAAGTCGAGTTTGGACAAGATATTTTACAAGGTTGTGTATCATCATATCATCTACATATGTGATTTTTTGGTGAATTTAGACGACTTTTTTGCCATGGTTTGCACGGGTTTTTATGAAGGGTGTGGTTTCCACCTGATACATTGCTAAAGATAACTTAGATGAAATTGGAACGGGAGCAAAATGTGTGCTTTCTGCTCTAAGGATGAAACAATTGAACACCTTTTCTTTGATTGTTTATATGCTAAATTTCTCTAGAAAACGGTTCATTTTGTACTAGGTTTGAAACCTCCAAAAGATGCTCATGATCTTTTTTTACAGGTGGTACAAACAAGGGGGATTTTTAAATCAATCATTGTTGTTGATAGGGTGTGCAGCCATTTGTTGGACAGCATGCCTTACAAGGAATGGAGTTGTTTTTGACAAGTGTCGACCTAAAACTTTTTTATAGGTTACACTCAGAGGAACGTACTGGCTACGCCAATGGGCACAATTACAGTGGATTGAAGCCAATAAAGAATGCAGCCAATAAAGAATGCATTCTCCAAGTCTGACAAGGGCTAGAGACGGCGACAATGATTTTTTTTTTTGCTTCCTTTGGATGGCCTCATAATGTTAGAATTGAGTTTTGAGTGGGATTTTTGTGTGGTTAAACTTTTGTGTAATAAGTCGTCTGATTCTCTTGTTGACAAGAAATGAAGCCAGATATATTTCAATTATCTAAAAAAACAAGTCTTACAAGTTTACCGATACAAACTCCAAAGCAAAACAATTCTAAACACACCAATATGGCCTAAACAAGGAGGCAGATCCTCACCAAAAGCAGACATCCTGTCTCACTACTGCAAAACCGAATTTACATACGACTAAAATGGTATTCTAGAGATGTTTACTTGGCCTGCCTTCGACCAAAAAGCATGTGGAGGAAATAGGTGATTTCCATAGGCGACGAGGCAATAGCCTCTACAGCTAACCACCCCTAAATAAAAAGTTTAATTGCGGATGCGGTCAAGTAAGTCGACCATTTTTTAAAATGTATTTTTAGAGGACATCACTTATGCTGCCTATATGTAGAACTTGGTAAAACTAAAAATAGTACAGAAATCTTTTTTCTGCTTAAATCACAGGTCACACATTTTTTCGCGTATGTGCAACTTCCTGGATTTGAATCATGACCACCCCTGGCATGACTCTTCCTTTTACCATCCCATCTTGTTAACAGCAATCTTTCCTTTATGAACCTTGTTGGAAATGATTTTCAAATGTGGCTGACTAAGAAACAACCTCTACAAATGTGTTTTAGAGGCAGTTCCTTGTGTGAGCCACATCTGAAAATCATTGAAAGTTTTGTCTTTATGAATATCAAATTAAGTTAACTTTTACAAAAACTTGAGAAGGTTTCATGTCCAACCTCATATCCAGAAATTCACATAATAATTGCTGACATTTTATATGTGTTTCTAATGTACACCTTTGTGTGAAGCAAATGGTGTATATTCCAAACATGTATAACAAAAGTATTTGTCAATTTTTTATAAATTTTATAACAATGGACATGCCCATAATATATATGCCTCCATAAAATTTCAATGCACAATTCAACTTAACTAAACATATTTAAAAAAGATGAATATTTTTAGAAACACCTCGCATAAAAAATTAATTCTAAAAATACTATTTCTAGAGGTGGTTTCTTACAAAGGTTACAATGGCGGTTCCTAGAGCAACTCCAGGAGCGAAAGTGCCTCTAGCCTAGTGGTTCCTAGAGCATCCAGCAGGCCTGGGTTGGACTCCCCGTGAAAGCGAATTATACAGGTCTAGAATAATAAAAAATATTAAAAAAATAGGTTGGGGTTTCCCCTACTGACTTCAGTCAAAAAAAAGAGCAACTCCAGGAGTTTCCTAAATGAACTCCCTATTTAGATTTTTTGGTAAAAAGAGAAAAAAAAATCTTCTGACAGTTTGGTAAAATTACTCCTTAAAAGTAAAAACTTGGTAATCATTCCTCCAACTCGTAAGTTTCCGCAATCGATAGGAACTCCATATCCACTCTCAGTTCGGTGTTTTTCTCGAAAGACTAGAGGAAATTGGACACACAAGTAAACTAAGAAAATGACGGGTTTAAAGTGAGAAAATAGTAAGAGACAAAGAAATCATTAAAAAGGCTTCGTTGGTTAGAAATAGTTCGGAGTTACAAATGCAAAATTGTTTAGGAAAGCTAGTGTAGAAAACTATTGGAGATGGAAATAAATTGAAGTTGCTATTTATTTTGTTAACTCGCTAAGCTTGTTGATTTAGCAAATTAATTATAGGAAACACCCGAAGTTGCTCTTACATAAAGTGTCTCTAGATTACCGCAGAGAGAGTCGTCGTTTTGCAGATGGCATATATATACAGTATACACATCAAAAGAGAGCATTTTCCAACTGACTGACACACAGGGTGATTTCTTAGGACTATAACACGAAGCTGCACAAGTAATCCAGAGAATTTGTAATGTGGTAGTAACTAACGAAGATTGGCGAAAGTGCTCTCCGAGCCAAGGAAAAAAATAAAGAAAACGAGGTGGAAGTATTTGCTGATTTTCATCAGAAGAAAAAAAAAAAGGCGAGATCGTCTCAATTTCGTTCGGCCGGCCGGCCGGCGTGGCCGGTCGCATCTCCATCACTCCACATCTCCATGACAGCATCAATGACCTCACTGGCAGCCCCAAGCTCTCGCCTGATGTTGTTGACCAGGCCTCCTTCTCGAGTGATCATCGGGAGGAGCAAACGCCGGGAAACAACAAGCCAAGCAGTTCACCAAATTGGTCCTCTCCTCTCTCGCTATTTTCACCCATCAGTAATCACCCGCAAACGCCCCAACTCGCCAGCATAAAGAGACGGGAAGAGGTGACAAGGCGGAAGGGGAGTGAGACAGAGAGTGGGAGGAACGAAGATGACGAGCAATGACGATGCCAACAATGTCCCCCTCCTCACCCCTTACAAGATGGGCAAGTTTCATCTTTCCCACAGGTAACCACTAACCAACCTGCTGGAGGCTTACCAAATCTCCTAATCGCTCAATCAGCAAGTGGCGTTTTGATTATCGCCCTCAAGAAGTTATTCGTAGGTGCAAGTTGCGCAACTGGCATGCCATTTAATTTGGGCATCAAAGTGCCCAAATAAGGTGGACCTGTTCTTTTCCAAACAAGAAATTAAAGATGACAAACATGGCCATGGCCATGGCCTGCAGAAGCTCTCGTTTATGATCTTTTTTGCTTTGGGGTGGAGGTGCCGCTTTATCTGTTTTTATTTATGCAGATGCCGTCTGCTGTTCGTAGGAAGACTAGGTTCCCCAATTCTCTCTCCTTCCTTCTTTCTTTTTTGCCCTTCGGCTTTAAGATGAGGTTGCAGTCCTTTCCTAGATTCTCATGCAAAATTCCAGATTGGCGCAAGTTGATAGTACTAAACAAACCATTAGTGAAATAAGTCTACAGATTCTCTCTTTTTTTTTTCCTTTTAAGATGGAAGTATGGAACCTCCGGTGAATTTTCTAAGTGAGCATCACACAATGTATATGCCAGCAATTTGAAGATCCAGAACTTAACTTTTTTTTTATAGGGTGGTTCTTGCACCACTAACGAGGCAGCGTTCATACGGTAATGTTCCTCAGCCTCATGCCACACTGTATTATCAACAGAGAACAACTGAAGGAGGCCTTCTGATCTCCGAGGCCACTGGAGTGTCTGACACAGCTCAAGGGTGTGTCTTCTAGCTCCTCGGACTCTGCCTTCTTCTTCACAGATGCAGTCATTATCGTTTCTTTCTCATAGTTCAGTGGTTTATAAAGAAGGGACGATGTTTTCTTTATGCTAATAACAAGGTACAAGGATACTCCCGGCATCTGGACAAAGGAGCAAGTGGAAGCGTGGAAGCCAATCGTAGATGGGGTTCATGCCAAAGGAGGAACATTTTTCTGTCAGATTTGGCACGTAGGGAGAGTCTCCAATTCCAGTACGTTTACAATTTTTTGTTTTATGGAACAGGAGGGGCTGGGAGCCCCTACTGAAATTTTATTAAAACAAAAGCAAGAGCCTCAAATACAAAGTTCATGAAACAGTACGTTTACAATTACACCCTCTAATATAAACTTTGCTCTCAAAGCTCAATTTTCATGGTAGCTAGTGTAGCTAACTTGCAAGAAAATAGGTTCAGAGTTAGAGACACAGTTATTCATGAAGACTTCTTGATACTTTTCTTTTGGTGAACGAAGATATATAAACTGGCACACTCATGCTGCATTCTGTACTGCCGTTTTATAGGTAAGGGCATTGTTACCAATAAATGTTAAATACTTAAATGCTCTAATGCAGCTTTTCAGCCTAATGGGCAGGCACCAATTTCATGCACTGATAAGCCAGTAAAATCACAACATGTGGACAAGTTCACTCCTCCTAGAAGATTAGAGACTGATGAAATCCCTTTTATCATCAACGATTTCAGGGTAGCCACTAGAAATGCAATTGAAGCCGGTAAGCTCCTTCCCCTCACATTTTACACTCTAAAGCAAATAAGATTAGTCTAAAAAGAAAGAACAAATGTTTCTTGACTTTAGTCAGACTTATTTATTAATCGAATTAAGATCCGTAGAAAACTCTATTGCATACTAATGTTCATGTGGATTATTGTGTTTAATGTTTGATGAGTTAGTTTACTGCAATCCTAGTTCTGACTCCATAGTAAAAGGGATCAATCTGAACTCTTCCTGTGTTTGTGTAGGATTTGATGGAGTTGAAATTCATGGAGCTCACGGTTACTTGATTGATCAGTTTCTAAAGGACCATGTTAATGATCGCACAGACATATATGGTGGCAGTTTAGAGAACCGTTGCCGGTTTGCAGTAGAAATAGTTCAAGCGGTAGTTGATGAGATTGGAGCTGACAAGGTTGGGATAAGGCTTTCACCTTTTGCCAATTATTCGGGAGCAGTAGACTCAAACCCAGAAGCTCTAGGCCTGTATATGGCAAATGCACTGAACAATTTTGGAGTTCTCTATTGTCATGTGGTGGTGCCACGGACGGTGAAAAATGGTGAAAATTCTGAAACTCCAAGCTGTATTGGGTTAATGAGGAGTGCTTTTAAGGGAACAGTTATTGTTGCTGGCGGCTACAGTAGGGAGGATGGAAATCATGCGATCTCCAGTGGCTATGCTGATTTGGTTGCATATGGGCGCTTATTCCTATCCAATCCTGACTTGCCTCGGAGGTTTGAGATTGATGCCACTCTCAACAAGTACAACAACGACACCTTTTACACTCCTGATCCAGTTATCGGATATACTGACTACCCATTTCTTCCTTCAGATGTCTAAATGTGCCTTTTCTGAATAAGTTGATTTTAGATCTGGCAGCTACGATTTGTGCTGAATATAAGATCGATCATTGACTCAGTGCTTGGATTTCATGTGCATGGATTTATACCGCTCTCTCCTTAATACTTACTCTCTCCATTCCAAATTATAAGGTATTCTAAAAATCTTAGAGAGTTAAAGCATCTTAAATTTGACCAAAAGTATAGAGAAAATTATAAAAATTTATAACATCAAATAGGTATACTATGAAAATATAATTAATGAAGAATCTAATGATACTTAATTGATGTCATAAATATTAATATCTTATCATATAAATTTGGTCAAATTTAAGATCCTTTGACTCTCCAAGATTCTTAAAATACCTCATAATTTGGGATAGAGGAAGTACAGCATTATTTTTCCTGCATGAATACTAGTATACTGCCAAGAGGTCTAATACCTTAACTTCTTGAGTTGTTCCAAGTCAAATTATTTTAAATCTAATCAAATTTATAAAAATAAGTACTATTTTTATGACTTTAAATTAGTATTATTAGATACACCATGAAATATATTTTCATAGTCTACTTATTTGGTAATATATATAAGTATTGTTATTCTTCACTATAATATTGGTTAGACTCAAGATAGTTTGATTTATTATGATTCTAGGAGTTGATTTATTTTTGGACAGAGGGAGTATATTATATTATATATATCGCTAATGATAGGACGTGGGCGTCCATCCTGTCCAAACGTCAGGCGCCCACTCTGCTTCGTTGCTGCCGTTACTTCCCCGTCGCGCGGCCCAACCCGCGCTGCTCGCTCCCGCTCATCGCGCACGCCAAGGCCGGTGGTGGTGGTGGTGCCCGCTCTGCCCATCGCGCGCTTCCTGCCCGGTCGAGCCAAGCCCGGTGCTGGTGGCGGCGATGGTGATGGTGCTCGCGCACCGCCGGCTCCCACCCTGACGGCTGGAATCGATCAGCCCTGGCTTCCCCTTTGTTGCAAAATGCATGTATTAAGCGTTTCAGATATTTTATAGATATGCTACAAGTGTTTTACATGGATATTGAAAAAGTAGATTGGAATCTTGCATATGTTGCAATGGTTGTACACGTATGTTGTAAGCTTCTGTTCCTAATGTTTCATCTGTTTTTCAGACGTATGTTGCAAGTGTGCTTATCTGGACGTTGCATATGTTTTACACATACGTTGCAAGATTTTATCTGGATGTTGCGTATGTTTGCAATGGTTTCAAGTGTTTTTGCAAGTGTTTTCAGACGCATGTTTCAAGTCTCATTTGTCTTACATCTGGATGTTTTAAAAGTAGATGGGGTGTTGCATCTCTCTCCTCACCTTCTGCTGCCTCGCCTTGTGTCTCCTCCTCCCAGCACCGGCTGGGCACCCGATACGACACCGTGGGCGGGGCACACCGCGAGTCCTTCCGAACCAAAGGCGCAAGCAGGCGCCGCCCCATCCCCCTATTCTTCATGTTGGTGACATTCGGGCAGCGCGGGTCCCCACGTGGGGCGTGTGAAACGGAGTGCAAGCGCAAGCATCCTGATGCGAGCGTTTGCCGTTTTATTAGATGTAGTGCTCGTCTATCTATCAAGTAGAGCAACAGGCAAGAACAGTCTAAGTCTAGTTATTTTAAGTATTGCATAAACTTTGTGCATCTTCTTGTTGCTCTACACAGCGAACAAAATTTATAGAACAAGGTTTTTTTCTCGAGAACAAAAATTATAAAAAGTTTTTCTTTCCCTCAAGACGTACCTGGCAACCTATTTTAGACTTTTAGTATATGAGAAGAAAGCAGTATGTACACCGGGAACACATATATTTTAGCGGTAATGCTGCTTACCTGACGTCCGGATGGACGCATCCTCCAGCTGTGGACCACATAAAATATATCGGCCCGCCCACGGAACAACACGGCAGGCTGGTGGGCCTTTCCATCCGTTCAAGAACATTTCGAACACAATTTTTTGCCCCCCTTACTCTCCCTTCCTTTCTGTCTTTCCACAAGCGCTTTGCAAGTCTTCCGCTTTGTCTAACCTCTACTCCATTCTCCCCATCTTTGCCCGCCGTTTTTCGCTCCTATGCCACCATCTTGCGCCGCCCCGCGCCGCGCCACCGTCTCGTGCCGCACCGCCATCCACCTCGCTCGCCACGGAAGGGGAGGTAGGGGAGGCATGCGCCTGCACCCACATCCACCTCGCCCGTCGGCAGGAAGGGGAGGCCTGCTCGTGCGCATGCGCCTATGTCTACACTGGGTCATTGCTCTTGACGTCCCCCTGACCTGAGCTTGCTAGTTACCGGAGTTCCCCACCAGGTAGGTCGTGGCCGCAGGCGACGCTGTGTTTTAAGTGCTTCAGGTGTTTCAGACCTATGTTTTAAGTGTTTCGTTTAGAAGTTGCAAAAGTAGATCAAGGGTGTTGCATTGCATATGTTGCAATGATAATATACTCATGTTTCAAGTGTTTCAGTTGTTTCAGACTTATGTTTTAAGTGTTTCATCTAGATGTTGCAGAAATATATTCGGATGTGGCATAACATGCATGTTTCAAGCACATGTTTCAAGTGTTTCATATGTATGTTGCGAGTGTTTATCTAGATGTTGCAAAAGTAGACCTCGTTGTTGCACATGTTGCTATGGCTATACACACATGTTTCAAGCGTATGTTTCAAGTGTTTCATCTATTTTTAGTCTTATGAGGCAAGTGTTTCAACTGAATATTTCAAAAGTAGATTTAAGGGAGCACATGTTGCAATGGCCTCAGTGACTGGCGGACAGCGGCCTACCGTAGCTGCCTGTTGCTCCTGCTGGGGCGCCGCCCTGGGTCACCATGTGGGTGCTTGAGGCCAGTAGCCGTGCGCGTAGACAAGATGGGAAAATTTGATCTTTCCCACAGGTACGCCCTGACCCCTTGCTTTTTGGTTAGGCCAATTCCCAATTCCCTAATCCCCTATCAGCAAACAAATGGTTTCTGGTTAGTTTCCCCAAGAAGCGGTTCGTTTGGAATCCTCTCGTGCGAGTTGCGCAACAGGGGGGGCGGGCTCCATATGTGCGTCGTCAAAGCGGCCCCTCGAAGCTAAATTTAGTGGTAGTGTAGTCAGAAAGGAGGGATATTTTTCTGTCAGATTTGGCACGTAGGGAGAGTCTCTAATTCCGGTATGTTTACGACCCCTCGAAGCTAAATTTAGTGGTAGTGTAGTCAACTTGAAAGAAAATAGGATTCGGATTTATCCATGAAGACTTCATGACAACATTAGTTATGTTTGTCATAAACCAAGATATTTGTGTGCTCATACTATTTCTAATACAGTTTTTGTAAATAAAAGTGCCATTATACCAACAAACATTAAATGCTCTGATGCAGGTTTTCAGCCTAATGGGCGGGCTCCAATTTCAAGCACTGATAAGCCACTAAAACCTCAAGTGAGAGCCAATGGTGTAGATGTGGCTACTTTCACACCTCCTAGACGCTTAGAGACTGATGAAATCCCTTTGGTCATCAATGATTTCAGGGTAGCTGCTAGAAATGCAATTGAAGCTGGTAAGCTCCCTTTTGCACTCTAAATGTTCAGATTACCCTACAAAGAATGAAAAAAAATGTTTATTTACTTTAATCCGAATTATCTATCGTTCAGTAGAAAATTAGCACCCACAGGTTCTTATCGAATATCTGTTAAATGTTGGGCAGCTACTAAGTAGTTTGCTGCAATCCTAGTTCTGACTCCTGAATAATATTAAACTGTATGTAGGGTTTGATGGTGTTGAAATCCATGGAGCTCATGGTTACTTGATTGATCAGTTTCTAAAGGATCAGGTCAATGATCGCAGAGACAAATATGGTGGCAGTTTAGAGAATCGTTGCCGGTTTGCACTAGAAGTAGTTCAAGCTGTAGTTGATGAAATTGGTGCTGACAAGGTCGGGATAAGGCTGTCGCCTTTTGCCGATTATTCTGATGCACCGGACTCAAACCCTGAAGCTCTAGGCCTGTATATGGCAAATGCACTGGATAAATTTGGAATACTCTATTGCCACATGGTGGAGCCGCGGATGGTAAAACTTGGTGAAAAATTTGAAACCCCATACAGTCTTCGTCCAATGAGGGATGCTTTCAAGGGAACATTTATAGTTGCTGGGGGCTACAACAGGGAGGATGGAAATGATGCAATCTCCACTGGGTATGCTGATTTGATTGCATTCGGGCGCTTGTTTTTGTCTAATCCTGACTTGCCTCGAAGGTTGGAAATAGATGCTCCCCTTAACAAGTACAACAGAGACACATTTTACATCCCTGATCCAGTTATTGGGTATACTGACTACCCATTTCTTTCATCAGATGTGTAAATGCCCATTTTCAGCAAAGTCCTGTTTAGATTGAGTAGCTAGTAGCTGTACCAGTAATATCAGAAGAATAAATCATTGGTCTGGATGCCTCATTTTCATGTATATGGACAAAGCAATATTATAATTGAATTGTGCCTCAAAACTTATAGTAGTAAAGAGATTGAGAAGAAGATCAAACAGTTATGAAGTCTGTTTAAAAAGCCAGCCTGGTTTACCAGCAACTACCATGATCCTGTTGTAGTCACATGGGCCTTGCATGTTTCCTCCTTTTGCTTCCACATGCGTGCCAATAGTTACTGCCAAAGCCCTGAGTTTGTAAGTGAACTTGTTTTGAGCGATTTGCCTGAATGTTGTGTCTAATATATATGTGATTTGCCTTTCAAAAGAAAAAGTCAATAAAAGGTACTGTATCTTATCTTAGTGAAATGTTATGGCAAAGTTCTTTCAGCTGTCTTTCAAATTCCACTTCTCATTAAGCTTATCAGAAAAGTAAAGCATGTATTGAAATGATTATCCATGTATGAAGTATAAGTACACCTTGTTGTTACTAAAAAGATCAGGCTTATGGATCAAGGCAACCTTATTTCTTAGCTTTAATCGTGGATATCACTACCTAGAGCAGATCCTCCTCCAGTCTCAAAAAGGCATCAACACGGTTCTAACATGCATATTTGACACTAATTCGTGCTACGTGATATTTTGAGTACTCTGATATTTTTGTACATTGGCATGTACAGAGGCGCCTTTGACAACTAATTTATCTATAATGATTTTAAAATCTAATAGAGTTGTGATACTGTGAAAGAAAATTTTCAGACAAATCGGCACATATCATTTCTGTATGACCAGTCTGAATATACAGTGGTATTGATAGTCAAAGATTAGGAGTTTGATCGGATCGCATCTATTTCAAAACATCAATTATTTTAAATTGAGGGAACAGTAAAAAGGCAGCATTATTGGTCCAAATGAAAATAAAAGCTATGTACTGGCTCATGCTTGTTGCATTCCAACTTTAGCATCTTGGAAGTGCTAGAGCTCTTTGTTAATTTCGTGAAACTTTTAAGTGGTGCTATAGGCTTATAGCTGCCACTCCCGTTGCATAAGATAACTTCTCAAAAAGTGTACGGTAGATGCACTAAAGCAAACCATTAACTTGGATTTTGTTTGCTGGTAATCACTAATACCTTTCAAAAAGAACCTTTATGTTATTCCTTACAATTTCTACTCCCTCCGTCCTGAAATACGAGGTATCCAAGCAATTTTAAGACCAAATAAAGAGTTTGACAAATGACCAAGTGGATGTTTCGATCTTTCGCTTAGTCTCGCCTCGCCTTACCGGGTAAGGATGCTCGTTTGGTACAACTATACAACATAGAATCCTTAATCTCATCTGTTGTGGCAAGGTTTTCCTTGCCAGCGCAGGAGAGTTGAATCTCTCCTGTGCAAGCAAGATCACGTAAAATCTTTCTTCATTAAAAATCTTCCTTTATATAAAAAAGGGCTAGTTCCAACAAATTACCTATATAAAATGAGAAAGATACCTTTGGTGATGGATGCGACAAGGAGGCTAAAACCTTCAAAACACCACCTCATAAGTAAACATTCGCTCAAAGCAACAAAGGGACAACAATCCACGAACGGGAAATGAAAAAAAATTCTGCGGCACCACCGCACACGGTGCCGCACGACACAGCATAGATGATCGACACGTGGGACCACGCGCTTTCCCGGAAAGAAATTCTATGCGGCAGTGCCGCACCCAACCTTCCGTGTGACACGGCACCGATGAGAACCACGTGTCCACATGATGAGAATGGCACGTCCGCCTGATGAAAACCGCACGTCCGCATGAGGCCCTGTTCGCTTGAGCTTATCAGCCAAATCAGTCAGCCATTCAGCAGTGTTTTTCTCTCACAACAAATCAGCGAATAGTAATTTCAGTCATGGCTTATCAGCCAAGCGAACCAGACGCTCGCCCTGACTGCTCGCTGGTTGTTCGGGGGTCAGAGTTTGGTACACCTGGGAGTGATCCAGGCCATGTCGCACGCAGCACCGCAGAAAAAAAAAATTCCACTGGAAATGGGCAAAAGTGAAACGCAACACCATGGAAGCAAGCCAACAACTATTTAGAACACGGATCTGAGATTGCAGAAATCCCTCAAAACAGGAAAACAGCTACGACAACAAACCATCCGAATCACCAATCTCAAAGAAATGGAACTTGACTTCATTAAAAGAGGATGATAGGTGGGGAATTTTTTATTTAACCTATTTTTAAAAATAACACCGTTGAAATTCTATTTCCAGAACTAACTTGTTTGGCCACGACCAATCTCCCAGGCGCGGCCAAACTTCTTTTTTGCGAATCATAGTACAGACGCAGTATATGCACGCATACACACTCTATCCTATGAGTACATCCAAAAAGTAGCCGATCTCGAGATTGACGAAATCACTACGGCGCTTCGCTGTTGATACACACGTTGCCTGCCACTGAATAAAAAATAACGTTAAATCCTAAAATAAATCCAGAAAATATGAACACAAGCGTCAAGTCGAAAATCCAACTAGCTGAGCTACGCTCGGTTCGCAACTAAAGTTGTTGACTCTAAGGTTTCATAGGAATTCCTAGGGTTTGCTGAATGATCGTCGGCTGGTTAGCGGGCGACTGACCTACCATGGTGGCAGGCCATCCGCGCCAACCCAGTTGGCGCGTCGGTGCTGTTTGGCCGCGCCAAGGAGATTGGCGCGGCTAGACAGGTTAGTTAAAAAAAAGTTTTTGTGTGTTATTTTAAAAATTGTTTTAAAAATAGGTAAAAAAATCCCGTTTGCGAACGTCGAATCCTCAAGTCGGAGCAACGAAGATGCCTTGCCTCTTGTATTCTTTGACCTGGTTGCTGAGAGTGAGAATATCAAAGGCTCACGTCCGACGAGGATATCTCGTGGAGCGTGTACCTGTTGACAAAACAAAGTGATAATAGTAATTTAGTTTCATAGGAATTCCCAGGATTTGCTGAATGATTTATATGATTTCACTGCTGTGCCTCGCTGCTGGGATTGATCACCTCGACTTCCAATATATACTTGAAGATAATTGGTTCAGAATATAAGATCTAAAGCAATATTAAAGGGCTTATCAAACGAGTGGTCCTGGTAAACTGCAATCATGGTCCACATGGAACCATATACGGTAGTTTTTCTTTAGTTTGATAGTTTGGTCAATTAAGATTTTGTTTCAGTTGCGCGTGCTCAAATTTATTATATGTACGCCTGCTGAAAGCTTCTTATTAACAAGAAAAGGAGTGGTCCTAATTCCTAAAGCATGTTATTGCTTTATTCTTTTAGTACTTACCTATTTGGGAATGTGCAAATGATAAGGTTCTGGCTCTTGAGTGAACTAATGCATTCTCCTCAATTAAACAAAATTGTAGTGCCAAGCAGCAAATTGAAACCTGCTAAACAGCAGGCAGTTTGGTTGTTCAAGTCGGTCATGCCAAAAGATCAGGTTGTGCCTCTGACAGCTCCGTTTGATACTCTTTTGGTTTGTGTTGGAGTTTACATAGAAAGCAGAGGTCCAGAAGCCAAGTTTACAAACAAACAGTTTTTTTAATAAGAAATTTGATGTATGTAGTGGCACCTCAACAGCTAAGAAGTGTGCACCTTTTCTACTTTGTGCTATTTAGAAATAAGTTTAGAGCACACAGCTGACCAATATTTTTTTGAAAATATTTTTTTTTTTGAAAATAAACAGCTGACCAATATTGTTTTCTGTAATTTGGATCAGATGGCAGGCATCAAGAATATGAGCTTAGAAGAAAGGTAGGTGCAGATTTTAAATTTTTATTAGTCTGACCTTTCAAAATAGAACAAATTCTTAACAGTGTAAAGTGTAAATGTCTTTACATGGGATATATTCCTCACTAAAATTCAGTACGATCATCGACAACTTGATTGTTTAGTTTGGAGCAGTACAGGTGACATGAATTTATTTATTCATTTAGAAAATAACTTTATGCGCTCTGAACCCAGTTAGTATTTGCCTACTACACTTTCGCTAGCAAGCTACTATAGCTACAGAAACTGTGACTCCCGAGGCAGTTGGGAATCAACATGAAACAAGACCTAACTTGATTTCTGAAATTTCAAGGACAGAATGGTTTCCCAGTGGTTTTGGCGGCTTCCCTACAAGCAAGGTTTCATGTGTCAGTGTCAGACTTTGTTTCCGTTATCAAAACAATATTTTTTAGTTCAGGTACTCAATGAAAAATGTCTAGTGTATTTATTTTGCCCCTTTCTGGAAAAAGCATTTTTTATGCAACAAGGTACAAGGGTGTTTCGGAGTAATAAGGACTTGATCTAGATAAAACTAATGAAGACCGGTGGTTCGCGTTTGGAAGTCGGAGCTGCCCTTCGGTGTTTGAGCTTGGCAACGATGACCGGTGGTGGCCGTTAGCTTCGAACCCGTCGGGGGGTGACCAGTGGGTGGCCTACCATGGGAAGTCGGAGCTGCTGGCAGCTTGGCTTCCATGCTCGGTAACGATGACCCATGGCAGTGTGTCGTGTTTGTGCTCAGCCACGTCGCGTGAGGTGGTTAGCCCATCGGGTGGCATTTCATTTTGTCCGGCTAACCTTCTTGTACATAATATTCTTTCGTCTTAATTTAGCGTGAGCTCATGCCTTTGTTGCAAAAAAAAATGAAGACTGCAAGAAACAGAGGGCCCTGAGTATTTACTGGGTATGATCTATATACAAGGGTAACCAATCTTATGAGCCTTTTGTCCTTAGCTACAGAAGAGATGAGACTGTGGAGTGTGGCAGGGGCCCTATGTATCTCATACCTGACTGCCCAGCCAAGAGAAGAAGGTTAATAAAGTTGCTGGTCGTGGTAGTTTTCTCTCTCTAGAACAGATACTAATGTAATTTCAGAGTTTGGTGATATGTGGTTTCTTTACCCCTCTTTCTCTTCGTCATATAAAAGATACGCAGCTCTCCTTCGTGTTCAAGAAAACTGATCTATATACAGCTCCCCTTCATGTTCAAGAAAAATGATCTATACAAGGGTGACAGTTCAGATCCTGTATGTAGGCCTTTACAGAGTGGAAGGACTGGCCTACCAGTTATTCCTTGTCCTCAGGAGTCAGGAGCGACAATAAAATGCTCACTTCCTTGGTGGTCCAAGTCGCCATTTGCCTCAAGTGCAGGAGGGAGATCAAATTGGTCACAACAGTCTCTGAAGCTAGTCGAAACTAGTGGGAGGTTGTGTGCACAAAACTAGAAAAGAAAAAGGCTTGAAGATCGAATGGCCCGTGGTAAGGTTCAGATGAGGAGGATAGAAAACCGGGTGCACCGGCAGGTCACCTTCTGCAAGCGGCGAATGGGCCTGCTGAAGAAAGCTAAGGAGTTATCTGTTCTATGTGATGCTGATATTGGTGTCATCGTGATCTCCCCTCATGGCAAGATTTATGACTTAGCCACCAATGGGTCTGTATTTCTTTCATGTTTATTGATGCAAACGTTACTATGCACAGTGATCATTGTTCATTTCTTTAAAAATTTTTTGATGTTAGGAACATGCAAGGTTTGATGGAGAGGTACAGGAGAACTTCAGAAATGCATGGTGAAAGTAGCAACCACAACAAAACTCAGGTCAGGAACTGACAGTATGCATCAAGTGATGTGGCTCCGCAGTTTAGAACATTTAACAGAAAAAAGATTAGGAGCAAACTTTTGCTTAGTGCACCTGCCCTTGGCATTTGTTTATCCATGATGCTAACAGGACTTCACAAGCACTAACAATCATTCTATACGCTGATATTCTCTTGTTTTTGCAGATAATAAAACAAGATGTGTTAGCATTAACACATGAAATTGATTTGCTTCAAAAGGGATTCAGGTAAAGTAACTGTGTTTCATTTATACTGTAAAAAAACATAACCAACTCTGCATAGTGACTTATTTTCTAGACTAGAGAAAAATGTATTGTCTTGCATGCTGCATGCTTTTGCAAACAATAGCGTGTATGGCATGCAGCATCAGGAAAAGAACTGAAAGTGTTAATAACAGCACAAAGAAGGTTGGATAAGAGTAACACAAGTTGCATGACATCTCTTCATAAATGTAGCCAGGAGAGCTACTGTAAATTCAGAAGAATTTGTGAGTAGCTAAAGATGTTCCGTCCATTACCTTCCTATTTCTTTTATTTTCTGAACTCATACAAAACCCACACCGCTATACAGCTGCATAAACTTTGGAGAGGATGCAGCTTCATAGTAATATTTATGTTCCAACAACTTACCAGTATGAGCTGATGGGTCATGTTGAACTACCAAGAATCCACAAATCACAAAAAAGTGCCAGACTATTCCAGTGTTTGGTAGACAATTGTAGTATTGATTGCAGGACTCATGACAGATCTAAGCACATCCATGCAGGTACATGCATGGAGAGAATGGAGAGAATGGTATAAACCACATGAATCTTGACGAGCTCCAAACCCTTGAAAATAATCTTGAAATGTGGGTAAATAACATTCGCTCCCAGAAGGTAAGGTTCATATGCTTCTTGGTACACACAGATGAAATCTTTTCCAAAAAGAAAAATAGTATTTTGATGTACTGCTCTCATATGTTGAACAGATGCAGATCATCTCTAGGGAGCTTGAGATGCTCAGGAACAAGGTTGGTTCAGTATTTTCGCTCTGTTCCTGCAACAAACTCAGGTTTAGCAATTTCCGTCACCAATGGTTCTTTGCGTTTCTGTTTTGCAGGAAGCCATGCTGCAGGCCGTCAATGGCGTGCTTCAGGAAACGGTATTGCAAATCTGCATGTACTTTCTTTTAATATATATAAAGATTAAAGAACACTCTCTCTCTCTGAAAGATCGCATTAGGATCTACCGATCTAGGAATTGACAATAGGCCTACCTGACTTCCCCTTTATCTGTACAAAGGCCAGAGTGCCAGACATTGTTATGAACCATAGGTCATTAGGGATGAACACTGCCAAGAAGATAGCCGGACGGAAGTGGCTTGGATGGAAACTAGACTTTTAGGAGACTTGGGATTAATTCTTCCTAGTAGCTTGATTCTTGATTGAGACACTGCCTTCCTTTATAATAAAGACATGATTACTTGACCCCTAGGTAATATCCAACCAAATTCTAGCAAACCATATCTAGAAGATAACAATCCTAAACTATCATAATTGATATAATCTCTCTTATAATCTTTATTTCTTGGTGTGAAGGATAGATGCGCTGGTCCTCTGGCCAACCATAACAGACATACGGTCAGGTTAAGGGTTACAGCACATCGCTGACTCAATCTTGTGGATGCAGATAATTGACCAGAATGGGATTCTAAATTTCAGCAACACGGCGATGACACCGCAAGCACCGTTCCAGCTAACCATGGAGAGAAACTACTATTTGTAGGCAAAGCTGCCATCCTATGGATTTACCTTCAGTTCCAAAACTGTATGGTGTTTCAATTTTGTTCCAAGTCAAAGTTCTTGACCAAGTTTGTAGAAAAATATACTAAAATCTACAATACGAAATAAATGCACTATTGAGACATATTTAATGGTGGATTTAATTAACTAATTTGATGTTGTAGGTGTTGGTGCATTTTTGTACAAACTTGGTCAAAATTCGAAAAGTTTGACTTGGGACAAAACTAAACACAACGATATAGTAACTCATAAGCTATGTTTCCAGTTCAACTAGGCTACCACGCGAGGACATCATAATCAGATCCTGACTGCCACTCCATCTTGGGAAAAATTAGTATTTGTGTCTATGCAAGCTCTGCATGTGTAAATAAACTACTTTTTAAGATTGAATTATCTCTCTGTTGAATATGGTAGAACTTTGTGAATATAATGATGAACTTTGGCAGTCCGAGTTCTGGCTCAGATTCATTTCGAGTTTCTCACCACCACATTTTTGCAACTATATATGTGTTTCAAAAACAAACGAAGGCAGAGAAACATATGTAGCAGATATCATTTTACTGATTCTTGAAAGACAGACATTGTTGTGCCTCATGCTGAACAGCATCTACTCTTCTGCTGCTCTTGTTGAATTGGCTGCCCTTTCATCTGAATTACATTGGAGGGCTTCCTCTCCAGGGCCGCCTGACTCCCTGCTTTACTGCAGATGAGACAAGGAATTTTCCAGCTCAGGATAATCCCTTTGAGTGAAACCAGAAAACCGCTTTGACATACCTTTTCTTAATTGCAGCAGACATTGCCAAGAACGCCTCCTCGACATTGATCGAGTCTTTAGCACTCGTTTCGAGGAACGGGATGCCTATCTCTTCAGCATAAGCCTGCACTTATTTCTGTTGCCGATTTAGCTCAAGAAAGTTTACAAAGGTCAACCATTGTTTGCTAAACTACTACAGTATTAATGAATTTATAGGCTACTTGGAAGTTTTGACCTGTGCTACTGAAGTCTTGACAGTCCTGCTCTCAGCCAGATCACATTTGTTGCCAACAAGAAGCTTGCATACGCTGTCATTGGCGTATCGGTCAATCTCACTAAGCCACTGCTTCACATTGTTGAAGCTCTCCATGTCTGTGATGTCATAAACGATCTGGGGACATTTGGGCAACAAAGATGTGTTCATTGAAATGCAGGTCTAAAACATTAGGAAATTTATTTGAAGGTTGAGTAATTTGTTTACAATTATCCCGTGAGCTCCTCGGTAGTAGCTGCTTGTAATGGTCTTGAACCGCTCCTGCCCTGCTGTGTCCCACTGTTGAAACATGCAGCATCAGTCATCAGGTGCAACTAATATTGGACCGAATTGCATATTACAAGGGGAAAATTGGTTTCATAGCTTCAAAAGATCACGACATTCGGAAAATACCATTGAAAAACGTCCGTCACGTAAAATACTGCCGAAAGAATGGACCGTTACCTCCTAATACCATTCTGTCACGGTGGCCGCTGTTGCCGTGAATCCCTCGGTGAGGCACCTTTCTTCCCCCATTTTAGAGAAACAGAGCACACACGCCGGCGTACTGGCATAGCCCGATTCGGCCTGGGGAGGGCACGGCAGCGGTGACTGACCAGCCGGCGGGCTTCGCAGTGGCCGGCCGCACCTATCGATGTCAGCGGCGCGGCCGGATATGGCTCATAGGGCCATGGCCCTGTGCCCGCGCGGCATGCAGCAGGGGTGACGGCGGCGGCATGCGGCAATGGCGAACCCGGCGACTACAAGGTCGGCGCGGGTACACGTCAGGTGCGTGGGGGAGGTGGCGGACGCGACGGTGTAGCTGGCTTGGTGGGGGCGGCCCCGGTTGGAGCTATCCGCAGGAGTTCTTGCGAGCTGCAGGAACGGCGCGGCGGCGGCGGGATCCAGCATCCCGGTGAGCCGCGGTCGGAAGAAGTCTGGACGGACGTAGTGGCATGCTCGACCGAGGCGCTGGTGGTCTCCACCCACGGGAACAGCGACGGCGGACCGAGAGCCGGCCATGGCGGCTGACAGCAGCAGTTTTGGCAACATACTGTGGCTCCGGCCCGGTGTTGTTTGCTGGTGGAGATGGTGGGGCACACGGCTCGGCAGTGGTGGTGCGTACGGTGCGGAACGGTGGTGGCGAGAGCAGACCGGCGGCTCCGAGCTTGGCGTCCATGCCCATGGCGTTCGCGTAGAGACAGTACGAGGGCGCGGCTTTTGGAGGACTCATGGGTGCCGTGGTGTGGCAGCTCAGCAGGCCGAGCGTGGCGAGCGAGGTAGGAGCGGGCGCTGCCCGTGGACTAGGCACAGGCAACCGTCATAGGTGATCCAGAGCACGCCACCATGCACGTTGTAAGCAGCAGATAGGCAGGAAGTGGGGAAAAGCAGAAGGAAGAAGAAGAAGAACAGAGTCCTCACGGAGGAATTAATGCTATTCGTCTCGACGGAGGAATTCACGGCAACAGCAGCCACCGTCACGGAATGCTATTTTAAGGTAACGGTACATTCTTTCGGTGGTATTTTACGTGACGAACGTCTTTCGATGGTATTTTTTGAATGTCGTGATCTTTCGATGCTATGAAACCAATTTTCCCTATTACAATTGCTGCTTTGAATAAAAAAAACCAAATAAAAAGAAGATCAGAAGCCAAGACGAATCAGCAGTGACGTTTTCAGTCTTAAGCTTTTCTTTCATGCCAGGAATTAGCCTATACATGCTGTTCAATAGAGACCCAGAGAGTTAGATCTCCACCCTTTTATCATCATTAATTGGCATAAGAACAAGAAATTGTATCTTTTTACATTCACCTAAATGATTTTTGGCATTTTTTACATCATGCGCGTTATGTCCCTACCACCATGGCATTACGTGCTCTCAACAAAATTGAATTGGCTCCCAGAAAACGAAACTGTAGACTGGATTGCGTCCAATTTTTTCTAACTTTCGTGTACCAAACATTGCCATCAAGTACGTGTTCCATTGCTCCTAAACATTGTCATAAGTAGCACTTGAAAAAGTGTTGAGGAAACCACTTACAATCTGCAGCTTTATGGTCTTGCCCTCCATCTCGATCGTGCGGATTTTCTGCACAAGCAGAACCAGGAAAATGGGATGGTCAGTAGATCAAAGAACACCCCAAATGCCCTGAAGTTCAGGTGGGAGAAAAAACACCAAGAATGCATGCAACATTCCAAGAGGAACCAACTCACGAAGTCAACACCAATCGTGCTGATGTAGCTGTCCACATAGGAGTCGTCCTAGATGAACACAAAGGGAAGAGAATAAGGGGTAAGTACCCACAGAACCGTATGATCTACGGAGTACTAGTCTGCAGCGAATGGTGGGGCATCAAGACTCACAGCGAAACGGAGGAGGAAGCAGGACTTGCCCACCGAGGAATCGCCGATCAAGAGAAGCTTGAACAGGTAATCGCTGTCGAAGGACAAGCAAACAGGGCCAAAATTTTGGTACACTGAAGAGAGGGAAAATAAGAGGGGAAAGAAGGAAGGGGGGGACAAACTTACAATTCGTTGCTCATTGCTTTTCCCGTCTTCGATTCCAAGAACAATGCGGAGGAGAGGAGTGCTTCCAAGAACAATGCGGAGGAGAGAGGACTGAAGAATGAAGATGCTTCTGCGAGGGACAAGGTGAGGACTCGTGAGAGAAGATGCAAAACCTCCGGGAAGTCGCCTCTCTCACGCACCTCGGGAAACCGCAGGTGTATAAATAAACTAAGCAACCGATCCGTTGATGCATTTGTTTTTATCGAACTGCGCAGCATCGTCGTCGTGACATCGGACTGCTCCCTGCCCGGCTGCCCCCATCCGACTCCCCTTCTCTCTCAAGTTTTTTATGAGATGACAGGTGTTCACGGGCGCGCCGCACCGACCGCTGGCGGCACGTGCACGCACGCCCCTGGCCTGCCAAAGACTATCACGATCTTTGTTACGTACTATGCAAGTGTAGCTTTCTGCTCTCCTAACTTCACTCCTCCATTTCAAATTATAAGATATTCTAAAAATCTTGAGAGTCAAAACATCTTAAATTTAACTAAAATTATAGAAAAAATTACAAAAAATTATAATATCAAATAGGTATACTATGAAAATATAATTAATGAAGAATCTAATAATACTTAATTGGTATCATAAATATTATTATCTTATCATATAAATTTGATCAAACTTAAAATCATTTGACTCTCCAAGATTCTTGAAATGCCTTATAAGTTGGGATGGAGGGAGTAAGTACTGATACGAACGCTTTCAAAAAAAAGAAAAGGTACTAGTACGAACAACGTTGCTTTGGGGCTTTTTAGCTGGGAAAAAATGTAGTGTCATGTGAGGAACACAAGTGCAGCAGCCAAAGTATATGTACAAACCGCGTCTGATACATTGTGCCAGCATATATGTAAGATCATATAAAACATACAGTTGAAGTTGTGGACTTCTGCTAGCTACTAGCTACTATTTGAGTACTGTTGGAATAAGTAAGCTAGTATCTTCTTATGGTCGCTCGACTGGAATCCAGTGTTAGGGTCAATCAGATATGGCACCTGCAACACCAAGGTTATTCGTGAGTTAGAAGTTACCCTTGCCTCACCCTTTTTCTGTTGGAGAGGTAAAGTTATCAAGAATAGATGCAGTTAAACAGCCATGCTATGTTCCCCGTGAATGAAGAAAATAAAAGGAAGAGAAAAAATTGCCTTGCTAAGTTAGATAATGCACCAGTAACTAGGAAAAAAACTGATACCAGAGACAATTTGCTGGTATAAGAAAGCATATCCATTAATAACACAGGTAGATAGGCAACATTTCTGAGTATCAGCGATTCAGATCATATCATGAAAATGGTCAGTTGCTACTTCTCATGGTGCACCATAATGGCTTACCTGCTTAGAGCCCGACTTCCTTAGAAGCAAATCCATCTTTGATGATCCCTCTCCAACGTTCTGAAGAACATAAGGAAGTTCCAATTCACAGAGAGCCTCTCGAACTATCCTTGCATACTGAATCCATAACGTACAAAGGGAGAGGGCAGGCACTACCATCAGAGACAGATAATACAGCTAACTTGTAACATGGCAACAATGAGAGCAGCAATTTCTCACAGAATTATTCTCATATGAGAAGAGCTCCAACTTCTCTGCAGGTACAGCACCAGCTTTGTTCCACAGTGTCATTCCTCTTCCAGCTCTAAGAAGAGTGGGCACCCATCCTGTGAAAATTGTACTGCAGAGAGATGGGGAGGGCTTGAGAATCGCATATATTGAAAAGAAATTTGCCCAGACCCGTTATAGAAAGTATTTTCATTTTATTCATCCCAGTATCATACTTCCTTGGAAAATAATTTCAACATCATCAAGTATGAATCATATCATCAGCACAGTTACATAAGATAGGTAACATAAGCTTCTCAAAACAAGCAAAGCTGGATACCTCTCAAGAAGTCCAGGAGAAGGACTCTTTCCTTGTCCATAATGCCTGAACAGGTACTTCACAATATCTTCTGCACATCCAATCCAAGAGCATATTAGCATCCAAATTTATTATGTCATTATAGTAGTGAACTTGCACTGCACTATACAGAGTTACAGTTACAGACAAGAACTAAATCTTATCTTATACTCCTTCCATTCCAAATTATAAGGCATTCCAAGAATCTTGGAGAGTCAAAGCATCTTAAATTTGACCAAAATTATAGACAAAATTACAAAAATTTATAACATCAAATAGGTATACTATGAAAATATAATTAATGAAGAATCTAATAATACTTAATTGGTGTCATAAATATTATTATCTTATCATATAAATTTGGTCAACAAACTTGAGATCCTTTGACTCTCCAAGATTCTTGGAATGCCTTATAATTTGGGATGGAGAGAGTAGCTATTAAATACACTGGAATCGCAAAAAAAAACTATTAAATACACTGTCTTTCTGACCGCAGACCAAAAAGTTTCAGAGACTCAATGTCATGGAATTGTAGCAGATAGCAAACCAGAACAGTGTGAACAAAGTGTGTTTGGATTCTCTTCAAACCAAAAGAATTAATCAGAACTTACCGCTTTCATACATTGAGATACCAGTACTAGCGTCAACAAGCAGTGGAAACCTGTGTTCAGTGACAGTAAGCAGTGTATCAGAAGATTTATGGCTCTTTTCAGTAACGCCAACAATGTTTAATGAACAAACATAGAACTCAGAAAATTTCCAAGATATATTCACTTGAAGCATTGTCATATCTATTAGTAAACAGTAATACTTAGCAGGTGAAGACATACTGCTCCTTCCCTCCAATTTTCTTGACCACATCTCTGTGCCTTAGTGACCCTTTTGGACAAGGATAAACCTGAAACAGTAGGAATAAGAATTGTTACCATTGAGAAGACAGCATCAGAATGCTACATCACTAGCCAGCACTGACTACTACAATGCAAGTAGAGCCGGTACAGGTAAAATGGCTGCATGGTTCCTAAGTACTCCCTCCATTCCAAATTATAAGATGTTTTGGATTTTCTAGATACATCAATGTATCTAGAAAAGCCAAAACATCTTATAATTTGGAATGGAGGGGGTACTAATTAGCTTCGATTGCAGAACTGAAGGAACATTGTAAGACAAGGTTGAG
Source organism: Saccharum hybrid cultivar R570 (assembly GCA_038087645.1). Classification (NCBI taxonomy): domain Eukaryota; kingdom Viridiplantae; phylum Streptophyta; class Magnoliopsida; order Poales; family Poaceae; genus Saccharum; species Saccharum hybrid cultivar. The sequence goes on along the minus strand of JAQSUU010000563.1, from coordinate 1,266,387 downwards.
CACCTCTGCGGAAAGGTCAAGCTCGGTCATGGCCTCCCGGACTCTCCTACAGAAGGGACATGCCTCTTTGGAACAATAACAAGGAATTCAATCAGTACATTGCAGAACCAGAAGTACCAGCCTCCGACCATAGGTAACAGAATTTATCGTTTTACCAAACTCATACAATTGAAGAGTTGGAGTGCTTATTGCCGAATCTATGTTCTCCTTCTCCCCGCTGCTAGTAGCCACTTTCGATCCCCATGGCAGTCTAGCTAAACTTGAAATTGAAGATGTCGTGACCTGGGGAACAAAAAGTAGCCACATATACACAAGTCATGGAAGGCAACCAAAAAAAATATTACACTATAAAGGAACAGCCAGCATGATCAGAAACACTTGTATCGTTTGCATTGTTAGTAGATGACACAGAGTAAAATGACCCAGAGTAAACATGAAATGAAAAATCCTTCAAAAAAAACATGAAATGAAAACTAATGAATAATATGTCTGAAGCATCAGTTACATGGGACTGGTCAGAGGTTCCCTTTTGTGAATTTACGCAGTGTACTTAATCTAGCCATCTGATTCAGCATCCAATTGGGTTCAGAACCCTGAATTCTAATCCAAGTCAGTATTATAAGTTCACGGTTCGTAATTGCTGAGCCACGAGATTTACCTCCACAACGTCGTTCCGCTGCTGCGAAGGATCGCCTCCCTGCTCACAAACTCACACAAAGCAACACCACTTTTAGCGATCCCCAGCCTAACCAAGCCCGAAGTTGGGCAACCGACAAATCCGACGCTAACGAGTTACCCCGAGGAGTTTGAGGAGCGGACACAGGAACGACAGGACGCTGCCGCTAGTCGTCGAGGTGGTTTCAGTTCCGGCCGCCCCCGCGCTGGGACTGGGAGGGCGCGCTCGGGCGAGGGTTCGGGCGCCACGGCGACTGGAAAGGTAAGCTTGACCCGGAGCGGGAGCGCGCTGCAGCGCTGCGGGAGGGAGGTGGAGATGGAGATGGCGGTGGCCGGCGGGGTGGGCGAGCGGCAGCATGGCGGCCAGCGCCAGTTAGAGGCGCCCTGGAGGCTGGAGCTGGGAGTCGGCGTGCGTGACCACTGAGTCACTGACACCGGCGTGTGGTGGCCGTCGTGGGAGGCGGACGGGCGGTTCAGGCGTTCAGCTGCCTGTCTGGGATCGAATGGGCTTTGTGGGCCGGGCCACTAAGTCGTCGTGGCCCCCTCACGGACCAGCGCGATGGGCTTTTTGGTTGCTTAGATTAGAATCGGCGGCCCAGGATACCCGACCGCGTGCGAGCTAAGACTGCGAGGCTGCATCTGGTCAGAGTTCAGACTTCAGAGAAGGCCTAAAGACACTGTTTGGTTTGACGCAGGGAGCTAACCCGCCCGTCGTTCACCTGTTTGCTGGACGGTTTGGCCGGTTGATGGATGCTGATTTATTGTGAGAAAAAAATACTGCTGAATGGCTAATAAGCGCTGATATACATAAGTGAACAGGGTGATTAGATCGTATCCGCCATCCTCCACGCCAGCACAATCACGTCATCGACTCATCCCTCCGATAATAATCGGTCGAACCCATGCTGATGATGCCGGATGGGGCTCTACTTCCCAAAATAAAACAGCCTCTTCTTGGTTGGGGACCCGTCACGTCCATGGCGCCCTGGATTTCCGAGCTTGCCGTGGTGCCGTACCCCGCAATGCAAGTCCGAAAGTTCTAGGATTTCCGAGCTTTCACGGAGAGAATGATTCTTCACGTCCACTCTCCACCAGCATCTGAACCTTGTGTCCGTGCCGTGCCAACCAAACTTTTACCGACCTGACACAAACAACACACTCTGCCATCGAGGCTCCTTCAATCTCGTCAGTCGCGCTCAGGCTAGCCCCCTCCTCCAAATCAAAATCATCAACAGCTGGCCAAAGCGACGGGTCGACCGTGCTGCTTATGTATAATGCATATGGCGATAAGGGACCATGCAATCATTACCGAACGAGGATATATACGTGCACGCTGTTCCGTGCATCTCTTTCGTCATGGCTTCTAGCTGTCATCACTCGCGGTGCAACGACCTGGTGGCCTGGACACGGAGACGTGCGCGGGGCCGTACGTGGACGCACGAACGATGCCTGCCACCCATCGACCTGCTGGCCAACTTGTTACTCTACTGGGATCGATCTCCCGGATGGCGACTACTGTCGGCAAATCATAAACATATAGGAGTAACACAGTTTAAAGGCAAAGGAGCTAGGCAGCAGCGTCCAAAAGGCCATGCATCTAGTCGATTTACTGTGTATCGGCCAGCGTCACCGTGCGTTGCACTACTCACTTGAGGGTGAGTGGTTCGTCGTCGTCCATGTATGACCACCAGCAGACGGAGGGTGCTACAGGAGAGCAAGCACTACATGGAGTACAGCATGTGTGTATAGTATACTCCGTACTCCGTACGTACGTACCATAAGCACGCACACTGCACGAGTGCACGGTCAGTGGTGAAGTACAACCTAGAAACTACTAGCCTACTAGGGTCTTGTTTAGATTGAAGAAAAATTTCAACCTGATGAATAGTACCACTTTCGTCTTATTTGGCAAATATTGTCCAATCATAGACCAACTAGGCTCAAAAGATACATCTCGTGATTTCTAACTAAACTGTGTAATTAGTTATTTTTTTACCTACATTTAATACTCCATGCAAACGGCTAAAAATTGATGTGATAGAGAGAGTGAAAAAACTTGGAATTTTGAGGGAAACTAAATAAGGCCTAGCTAGGTCTGCGGCTGATCCAGTTCCGCACACTGCACGGCCGACCTCGCCCAGCGCTGCGCCATCTGTATCTATCAGACAGAATCAAGATCATGTCGTACAACTACAACTACAACTACAACTAGTACAGGATGGAGGAGATGGACGACGTACCGATGGGCGATGGCGATGGGACGCATGCGACGTACTGTACGATGGATGCGCTAGCTCGTGCATGCGGCGGCCCTCCCCCGGTCGATCCTTTTCTTTGACCGGCCGGCCGGTCCGTCGTCCGTCACGTCCCAGTGGTACGCGCGCGCATGATTGAGATGATGATCCGCCGGGCCGCCGGAATCAAGGCAGCGTCAAGATCGGCCAGCTCACTACTAGTAGCTCGTACTACGCGCTCCGATCGATCCCGGGCTCCCGGCCGCGCGCACGGGACGGGAGGGCGGGCCCGTACGATCGAGCGCGACGAACCACAGTACCACACCCACCGTCGGACTGGGACCGCCCCCACGTTCTGAACCCCCTGCTTGCTGTTGCTGTAGTTGCTGATAGGCGGGCCTCGCCTCGCGCCGCGCACGGGCGCGGCTAGCTGGCACGGGCCACGGCCACGGCCACGCCCCGCGCGGTGGCCTACCTCCCGGCTGGCGTCGTCCTGCGCCCTGCAGGCCCGGCGGGCGTCCGTGCAGTGCGTGCATGCATGCGCGCCACCTCCACCTCCAGATCGACTAGTCAAATCCGACCGCGGTCATGTCAGGAGGGGTCGACCGGGTGACGCAGCGGCTGCCGCGGCCACAAGCGCCGCTGCCGCCACCGTGTGTGGCTCTCTTTCGGCCGACATGCCCGGGGTTTCCGCGCACGTACGGGCAGCAGAGGTCCAGGGATCCACGCACGCTTGGAAACGGATCGGAGCTACGAATAGCTTCAACATTGTCTGGTGCGATGCGGCGAGCTACAAGGGCAAGAAGCGCAAGCGTACGTGTACTGTATCATACTAGTAGACTCGATCGATTTAATTCTACGGGCCGGCCGCGGGAAGACGCACAACTGATGACTCGATCCTGAGACACTAATGACTAAACTGCTGATGTCTCTAGGAATTGTACGTAGACGACCGAATTCCGTGTATATATATGATAAGGATGATGATTATATGAAAACAGCCACTGCTAGATGAGATTCGCTGAAATTTGGCTGCTGCTGTTGCTGATACTGATTTATTATAAGAAAAAAAACATTATTCGCTAAAAAGTACTGCTAAATTAGTACTGAAACAGAAGCACTAGTTGGTGCATAGTATATCATGAATAGTTGGTTGGGTGTGTCGTGCTCCACCAAACGCGGATTATGGCAACAGGGAGAGCATGCAGATGCAGCCGTGAAGTCCATGCGAGACTCTCTTATGATCTTGCAACTACCCACCACCCACGCACACAATGATTTGGCTGATCCCTGTACGGCTGTACGTATAGTAGCCTAGATAAATGCCAATTCACTCAGGACAGGCGCGTGTGGGGTTCGTCACTGTAGTTGTTGTGACCTTGATTCTCAGCACTGTTAGGCCAGTCTCAGTGGGGATTTCATGTCACTATTTTCAACACATCCAGATTTTGGAAACAGTGCAGAAGAGTTTCATCCCCATGAAACTCTCTCTGCTACCATGAAACTCTTATCATCTCTCTTCATTAATATGGTGTCACATCAACATAATTAATGCCTATGAAACTCTGATGAAACCCCATTGAGACTGGCCTTACTGCTCATCATTCGCTGCTCCCAGATATTTTGCTTACATTTATATGTGTTCTTATCTCTCCATTATATTTTCCCCTAGCCCTTTCTTAAACGAACAGGTCCACACTAGAGCTACTAATCTACTCCCTTCGTGTTCCTTTGTTAGTACTCCATCCTAAATTATATGTTTTAGCTATTTTAGATATATAGTTTTTGCTATATATTTAAATATACAGTATGTCAAGATGTATAATAAAAACAATGAATCCGAAAAAGTTAAAACATCTTATAATTAGAACAGAGAAAAGTAAGACTTAGGTCCTGTTGGATATCCCATGGTCTAAATTTTAGCGTTTTAGCTAGCTCTTGAGGATCCAATAAAGTTTACTGTAAGTCAAATACAAAACGTAATTAGTTTATTAGACCACATAAGTGAGCTAAATTGGTCTAAGATTTAGCCTTGATTTTAGCCAACTAAACTTTAGACACAGGAAACCTGGCCTTAATTAGGGTGTCCTCAACTGGCATTCAAACCTTAGTAGGTATTGTATTTTATTCCATGTGGATGACAGACAATGTGCAAGCAGTAAGCACGCACGTTTCCTGATAAAACATGGGTCTCTGGCTCGGCTACTCCTTTTTTTCTTTCTTTATTTATTCCCTCACATCTCCGTATCGGCTGTTCATTTTCATCCCACTTTTGGAGACGCCCTTAGGCGTAACGGGGTTTAACGTAACCCTTAACGTAGATACCAAGATGCCATCATGGTGGATTAGTTGTCCACCAGATGTAGCACCTAGAGTTATTTCATCTTTAGATTCCATGGTCTAAATTTAATTTATACTGTACGTAGTTAACTAAGGTAGTGTTTAGATGGTGTAAAAGTTGGTGTAAAGTTCCTGTAGCACTTTTTCGTTGTTATTTGGTAAAATTTATTCAATCATGGACTAACTAGGCTCAAAAGATTCGTCTCGACATTTACAGACAAACTGTGCAATTAGTTATTTTTTTTACCTACATTTAATACTTCATGCATGCGTCCAAAGATTTGATGTGACGGGGAATCTTGTAAAATTTTTGGAATTTTGAAGGAAGTAAACACTGCCTAAGGGAGTAAATTCCAGGTGCAAATAGCAATAAAACTGCTAGCAGGTCTTTCCGTGCCAATCTTCTGTGTAGCTCTGGACCCCGCCCAAGTGAATCAACACAACACTCCCCGTGCTGCTCTGCAGAGGTGGCGGGGTCGTAGGGGAGAACTTCACATCTGTGCATGCTAGAGCGCTCGTTGATTATTACGGCTGCGCTGTGGTCGCCGTCGGTACGTACGCATGGCGGTACGGTACGGCCCAGTGGGGTTCCGTACGCACGTCCCCTGTTCAGACGCGTGTCATCCTCTTTGCATGGGCCCCACACGGATACGTGCCCTCCTTCCCCGATTTGGGACTGGACAGGGCCGTCTTCTTCAACAAAATATTCCAATTAATTAATCATGATCCAGGCATGGCTCTATGCCGCTCCAACCGTACGCCGCGTCTGCAGTCGTCGTCAGTGTGCCTCACTCAGATCGAGCTGAGATCTCGCCACTGTTCCTCGCCAGCTTCCTCTCTGTCCTCTCTCCAGTCATGCGCCTCACTCATCTCAGGAGTCCAACTCCAGGCTGTTCGACGACCCCATACCAAAATATAATGGACCGCATTCCTTCCCTACAAGCTCCAATTGCTTAGCTAATTAAGCTCGCAGATGGAAAGATAGCAATGTTATACTTGTGCGTGCAGTCCCGGCCCTCTATATATTACTACGAGGTGTTTAGCAGGACTCCTCCTAAGAGACTCTTCCGAAAGAGCCGATGCCGTTTTGAAAGAGCCACAACGATTTGGCAACATGTGTATATAACTTTAATTTGGTGCCACAAACAGCTAACAAGCTAAGCAATTGGAGCCTACAATCTGATGCGTCATTTTCACTACTGTAGCTGTAGACGCTTCGCTATTCTCCTTGACAAATTAATGGGACAAGGATTGAATGATAGTCCAAATATACTTACAGTCACAGCCCTAACTTTATTATGTGTCCTTTTCACTACGCTATTGATCCATGATTGCTGTTCGTCCAACAGTGCTCATCAGTGCATGGCTCCCCTATAGGAGTAGCTAGCTAGATCGATCGATGGTAGTACACGCGCGAACCAACAGCCATGAGGCGTCCACAGCAACTGCACACGCGCACAGTGCTGCCAGGACGAGTCAGGCGTTAATTATTGCGCCCAATCATGGATCAAATCATGAGCTTAACATAGTAGCTGGCCTCTTGAAGTGACTTGTTGCGACCCCCGGCCGGTGCCCCCATCATGCGTTGCCTATATATAAGGGCGAAGGGCCACCGTGGTTCATCATCCAATTCCACATCGCATAATCGCTCAGCTCGATCGATCTTCACATTCATACATTAATTCTTTGGCTAATTCGCAATAACTAACTGGTTGGTAGTAGTATAACACGATGGACCAAATGGGCAAGCACCTGCAGATGGCTTCCATGACGAGCGGCGGCGGCGGCGGCGGCGGCTGCCAGTCGTCGTTGTCGTCGTCGTCATCGTCGTCGTCGCAGCACCACCACCACCACCAGCAGTACCGGGGCGTGCGGAAGCGGAAGTGGGGCAAGTGGGTGTCGGAGATCCGGCAGCCGGGCACCAAGACGCGCATCTGGCTCGGCAGCTTCGAGTCGGCCGAGATGGCAGCGGTGGCGCACGACGTGGCCGCGCTGCGCCTGCGGGGCCGCGACGCGCAGCTCAACTTCCCCGGGTGCGTCGCCTGGCTGCCCCGCCCCGCGACCTCGCACCCGGCCGACGTCCGCGCCGCGGCCGCCGAGGCCGCCGACCGGGTGCGCTGCGACCCGGCGCTGCTGCTGCTGCAGCAAGTGCAGGCGGCGGCGCGGTGCCACGACCACGACCACCACCACGAGTTCGGAGCCGGGCCGGGGCCGGTAGTGGTCGAGCTCGGGAGCGACGAGGAGTTCGAGCTGGACCTGGACTCGCCCAGGCTGTGGGCCGAGATGGCGGAGGCCATGCTCTTGGACCCGCCGGGCTGGGCCACCGGCGTCGGCGAGGCGGAGGTGGCCCAGTGGTGGTCACATGGCTCCCTCAGGGACGCCTGCTAGTGCTAGGTGCTGCTAGCTCAGCGCCTCAGCCAGGCACCCGGCCGGCTGCTCACTAAGTTCAGCTGCCTTGGCTAGTTGGCTTTGGCTGCAAGTGTTTGGCCATGGCCAATGGCCAGCAGACGCTGTTTACTCTCACAAGTGTCGCAATGCTTTTGGTGTGTGCCACTGTGAGCTTGTCTCTATTGATTTGGTTCTCCCGTGTGGGTGTGGTTTCGTTTCCTCCTGCTGTTGGGCTTGCCGTTTTGGTTCCCTGTTATCATCTTACCTGTATTAGTATTAGGCAAAATGATGACAGTCGAGATCATTTGAAAACGAAAATAGTACTGATATTATGGTTTGGTCTGTTCCTGCATTTGTACTGATTTGTGCGGTCACATTGGAGATGGCCGTGCATGTAAGTACTCACCAAAAATGATTTTGTATTTTAGTAGTTTATAAACATGTATGGTGATTTTTCTAGACAATCATATCTAATATATGAGAGCCGTGCTGGTATCAAAATGACTATATTTCCTCCATCTCAAAATAATTGATCTTGTAACTTTGTCCTAAGTCAAATTATTTTAAATTTAACTAAATTATAGGAAATAATATAAACCTTTTATGGCACCAAATGGGACTTAGATATAGTATGAAAATATATTTCTTAATAAATCTAATAATACTTACTTGATATATTAAGTGTTAGTATTTTTATATAAATTTAGTTAAATTTGAAATGGTTTGACTTAGAATAAAGTTAGAACACCTATCAATTATTTTGAGACTGAGTATGTTTAGATGAAAACAAAAAGTGACACTTCTATATATTTATCTAATGACATTAAGGTGAATTCCTGTGATCGCCTTGTATGTTTTTTCACGGGCGCAAATGTAATCGTTTGATTGTTGGGGCATGAGCGAGTGTGTGTGGTGTTTGCGGGGTTGTTTGGGCTCTGGACCCTTTTCTCTTCTTAATATAATGATGTGCAGCTTTCCTATGATTTTGAGAAGAAAAAGATGGACTCCTGTGGTTATCTCCTAACCTTACCTAGTCCGTACACGTACCATACTACCCACATCAGAATACAGGGCAACATATAGAGTGTGTTTGGTTTGTGGAATTGTGACATCCTTTATGAAATTATGAGATGGTGCATCATGAATTCATTCTATGAATTTTGGTGGAATCAACTCATTTCTCATGCATATACTAATTATTAGCTTATGATGAATGAGATGATGATACTCATTTTATTGCACAAACCAAACAAAAAAGTGAAGAGTGAGAAGAAGATGGACCACCTCATTTCTCAAACTAAACACACGCATAATGATTTAGCCACGATGGCAGCGATTACTTTTGGTGTAGGAAAATAACTGGTGCTAAAATCTGAACCAATCATATGCAGTGAGCTAGTTGTTCTAAAATAAGGCAATATATGTCGTTCCATTTTGGAAAAAAGGCCATAACAAAAGTTGTTGGACCCAAATACAAATTGACTAGGTAACATGTACGACAAACTGCATGATGGGTGTTGAGGTGCATATGCACATGAGCAGTCAACGTGCATTGCACAAAATGCCATGTAGTATTGATCTTATATTAGGGGGAACCGATCTTTCAAAAGGGGGAGGTGCTAGCAGGCTGTAGAGTTATCGATTCCTTTTTTAATGAAAACGGTCATGTATACATAATAATTCCAAGAGCTTCTCTTAACTTCAATCTCTATATCTTTATTTAAGAGCCATTCCATAAATATTCTCATCATATGTCTTTTATGTCTCCATTCTCCAATGGACTCTCTAAGTTTCATTTTCTAGCTATAATACAATGGCTTGTCATCATTTTTCTTATATGAGAAAAATCATAATAGAAATACCATATATTGAATTCAGAGAGCAATGTAGCATCTCCATTAGTGGAGAGTGAGAAGGGTAGTTTTGGAGAGTGGTTTAACCGTTTAAGACTATTTGAGCCTGATTTTTTTGGGTTTGTTTTCTAAGTTTTTGTGATTAAAGAGCCAATAGGGGGATCTTGGAGATGTTGGCGGTGGAGATAGAGAAAAAAGATAATGGAGAGGCTACACTACTCTCTAAATTTAGGATATAGTAGTTTTGTAATGAACTTTTCAACATATGAAAATTTGTGATAAGCCATTGAAATGTAGAGAATGAAATCGTGAATATATAAAGGGAATATTAGTGGGATGGCCCTCTAGATAGAGATATAGAGAGACTGAATGCCTTTAACAAATAGCCAATAAACCGTTTGTTTGGATTTTAAAATATAGTTGCATGATGTTCAAACCCACAGTAACATGGTCCTTACCTGTTGGCTACTTGATTGGAGTTTTATAATAAGTCAATATGTCAACCCGTCACCAATACTAGAATCAATATTAGGTAGAGCTAGTAATGGTAGTATAGTGAGAGAGGATGGTTAGCAAGGGTGGATGTATAGAGACAATTATGGGTTGTTTGGTTCGAGAAATGTATTGATCTACTATCTTCTCATTTTTCACTTTTTTATTTTGTTTTTGAAATGGATAGGTTGGTTCATCACTGTCCCATCCTTCACAAACAAATGATTAGTACAAGCACGAGGAACATGGTTATTCTACTAATGACAAGAAATGAATATATGATTCACTACCTCATCTAGGATGAGATAGTTCCACAAACTAGACATCCCATAAGGTTTTATTTGAGAAAATCCTAAATTCTTCATCCACTTCTCATTAGTCTTAACCCATCAGCATGTTGCAAAAACCATGTGGATTGTTTGAACTAGGAGAGGTGCTACCAAAGAGTGTGATTCGCGCGTGAATTTTTTCCTTGATTTTTTTCATGGTGAAATAATTAGAAACCTTTTCCAACATTTTGTTCAAAGGATACTCATCCGTCAGACCATTAACAAGGACTCTATGGTTACTGGGTCTGTTTGGTTGTGAGGTAGAGTGGAATGTGAGAAGTCAAGGTTGTGTCCTTGACTGAAGAATGATGAGCGATTATCAAGATTATTTGAGAATTTCCTTGTTAGGATCTTAGTTAACTCATATGTGCTTGATTATGCTAATGGCTAACCAACGATGCCGTGTTGTGTTGTTTTGTGTGGGAAAACATGTCTTGTGTTGTGTCTCTTGGCTTGTGAAGTGGTGAAGTGTAGGTGATGGATGTGACCTGGTGATCGATGACAAAGGGTGAAGATCAAGCAAGGTTCAAGTCAATGGACCAAGAGCAGTGAAGGACGAGCAAGGAGGCTTGGGACCATGGACCGAGTAGGGCCATGGAGGATTGAAAGTCCTATGTTTGGTGTTGGTAATTAGTGACAATGCCTAAGTACTAATCCTATGCCTAAGTTGTATGTAGCATATGAGGATTAGTACATTCCAAGGTTGGTGGCAAGATGGACATGGTGATCATGATGGCCACACTTGGATTTGGTCGCAACCCTACGTGATCAAGGCAAAGGTATATGCTTAAGGTTGTGTTTTAGTAACCAAGACACCTAGTGGGTGTGGTTACATTATAGGATAGATAGCCGTACTATAAAGAGGGGAATGACGCGGCTATTGAACTCCTAAGTGCCTCTAGGTGTGCATTTCATGTCATATGCATTTGGATAGAACTAATAACGCCTCGAAAAATGATTGTGAAAATGCTAACACACATGCACATGGTGATGATCACTTGGTGATGTTAGCACGTTTGCGAAGGCGGTGTAGTTTGAGCGGTAGAGAGGGTTTGGGGTCCTCTCTCCCTACGCCGGAATTGAAACGCCTATTTTCCACTACGCCGGAAGTCGGAAATCGAACGGAAGCGAACGGAGGTCACAGTGGTGACCGGACGCGGTCTCTGTTTGACCGGACACGTCCGATCAGTGTTCAGCGTCTGCGCGAGTTTCAGCTTTTTGATCGGACGCGCAGCGTGTCCGGTCACAGTCGACCGGATGCGTCCGGTCGATCAGGGAGCTTACTGGACTCCAACCGGACGTGGGCACTGTGGCGTCCGGTCAGTTCTCCAGCGCGTCCGGTCGCTGTTTTGTTGTGCGCTGCTCAGGCTTGACCAGCGCGTCCGGTCCGTCACGGGACCGGCGCGTCCGGTCGAGCTTCGCGCGTCCGGTCGTTGCGTGCAGCGCGTCCGGTCGGTGCTTCGCGAAAGTAGCCGTTGTGCGATCGGCGCGTCCGGTCAGTTTGACCAGCGCATCCGGTCAGCGCGACTTCGGCTGTTTCAAGTGCGTAACGGCTATATTCGAAGGGGTACGTCTATAAATACTCGTTGGTCGGCTCAAAGCTCCCTCTCTTGGACATTTGACATACTTGTGAGCACTTTGAGCTAAGCAACTCCCCTCCCACTCATCTCTCTTGCTTCTTTGCATATTCGAAGTGAGATTGAGTGATCCAAGTGCATTTGCATTGTGAGATTGCATCTAGTTGGCACTTGGTGGTTGATTTGCTGCGGGATTCTTGTTTCTCTTGGTGGTTGCTGCCACCTAGACGGCTTGGAGCAGCTTGGAGGCGTTGGCAAGAGTTGGTGATTGTTCTTGGCCACCTCCGGTGATTGTGAGGGGTTTGTGCCTACCTCGGCGAAGCGCCAAAGGCAACAATAGTAAATTGCTCGTGTCATTGCAACCTTTTTCCATTTGGTAGGTTCTTGTGCCGTCTTTTGAGAGGCTCGGTGTGAGACCGATTAGCCACCGAACCACGTGGTGAAGAGGGACACAACGGGGACTAGCGTGCCGGCAAGCACGTGAACCTCGGGATAAATCTTCGTGTCATCACTTTCATATTGTGATTGATTGATCCCGATGTTCGGTTGTCTTGGTATTCATTGTTTATCATATTGGTTGGCTCAATACTTCGCCCCTCGGTGAAACTCTCCTAACTCAACTCCGTATTACTTTCTTAGTTATCTTTGCTAGCTAGTTAGCTTTGCTAGAGTAGCTCTTTTGTGTAGCTTGCTAGTTGTAGTTGTAGTTACCTTCTCGGTTTGACTTGTGCGGTTGAGTGCCATTATACTAGAATTGTGAATTGGATAGATGGCTTGCAAACACCCCGTAGGCTAAGCAAAACTTGCATCTCGCTATTTATTGTATTGATAAACTTGTTTAGCTTGTCTTTGTAGAAATTTTTAAAAGGCTATTCATCCCCCTCTAGCCATCGAGACCTTTCAAGTGGTATCAGAGCCGTGGTCACCGTTTGTAAGGCTTAACAACCTCGGTGTAAGATGGCTCAAGTTGTGTTCAACCATGTCGGGGGTAAGCCTCCGTTCTTTGATGGTGTCTCATCTTTTGATCATTGGAAAAGAAAGATGAAGCAATATCTTGGCTCTATCAATGAGAAGGTTTGGGAGGTGACACATCATGATTATGCTATCATTGATCCCGACAACCTCACCAACAATGACCGCATCAACAACCAATGCAACACTATGGCTCTCAACACTCTCTACAATGGGATTGATGCAAAGGTCTTTGAGCAAATCAAGGATCTTGAGATGGCAAGTGAAGTGTGGACAAGATTAGAGGAAACATATGAGGGCACTTCAACGGTAAAGAGTGCCAAGCTCTATATGCTCAAGGATAAGTTTGCAAGCTTCAAGATGAAGGATGATGAGTCCATACCGGAGATGTTCTATAGGCTACAAGTTATTGTCAATGATCTCAAGAGCCTAGGAGAAGATGTCAAGGATAAGGACTTCTCACATAAGTTCTTGATGAACTTACCTAAGAAGTTTGCTATCTTGAGGAAGATGATCCAAAGAGAGGGTTTGGACAAGGTGACTCCAAACCAAGTGCTTGGAGATGTCATGACCGATGCTCAATATGATGATGATGAAGATGAAGATGAGAAGAAGGAGATCAAGGTCAAGCAAGAGAAGCCCATTGCATTCAAGGCTTCATCTTCTAAGGGCAAGAGCAAGGTGGAGAGCGATGATGATGATCCATTCGATGATGAGACCATGGCCCTCCTAGTGCACAAGATGGGGAGGTTCATGAAGAAGAAAGGATATGGTGTAAGAAAGAGAAGGGACTTTATGAAGGCAAAGGAGATGCTTTGCTACAATTGCAATAGCCCCGATCATGTAGTGGCAAAGTGTCCCTATTGTAAGGTCCTAGATGGCTAGAGGGGGGTGAATAGCCTATAAAAAATTCTACAAATACCACTAAGCAAACTTGTTAGAACAACAAACGGCGTAAAGCGAGTTTTGCTTAGCCAAAGGTTGTGATGCAAGCCTCCTATCCACAAGTCTAGTAGATTATGATCTCTAGTTCACACAAGAGCTATGTCACTAATCTTACACTAGAGAACAAGCTAAACAAAACTACTAGCAAAGCTACCACTAGAGCTACACAAGATAATCTAGTAAAAGTAAGTGCAAGAGAGGATTATGATTCTTATACCGACGGTGGAGTGAAGATGTTGCCAATCACCAAGATGATATACAATCAATCAATATTGACAACAACACAATATGAAGACCAATCACCGGGAGACAAGAGACACAATATTTTTGTTCACCCGGTGTTCACTTGTGCACCGACAAGCTACGTCACCGGTTGTGTCGACCAACACTTAGATGGTTCCCCGGTGCGACCCTCAAGTCACTTGCCCCTCAAGGCACGCCCCGCAAGGCACTGCAAGACACCACTCTCAAGTGAGGTAACTCAATGACACGTGGATTCCACTAGAGTTGCTTTTGGCGTCCCGCCGAGGAAAGCACAAGAACCTCTCACAATCAACCGGAGGTGGCCAAGAACAATCACCTTCTCTTGCCAACGCCTCCAACAATCTCCAAGCCGGCTAGGAGCGGTACTCTCCAAGAGTAACAAGAAATCCACCGGCTAAACCACCCACAAGTGCCACTAGATGCCCTCAAGCTATGCAATGCACTTTGGGATCACTCAATCTCACTTTTGATTTACAATCAAGCAAGAGAGATGAGTGGGAAGAGTTGCTTTAGCTCAAAGGATGCACAAGAGTGTTAGAAATGCCAAGCAACCTCCCCAAGGGCCGGCCAACGAGTATTTATAAGCATCCCATGCAAATAGAGCCGTTGCTACTCCACTGAGCAAATTTCGGGACGACCGGACGCGGTGGTCAGTAGAGTGACCAGACACGACAGTGCCAGCGTCCGGTCGGAGTCCAGTAAGCTCCCTTGACGACCGGACGCGTCCGATCGTGTGTGACCGGACGCTCACCGCGTCCGATCGACCTTGCAAACTGCTGTTCCCTCAGGGCGCCTGACCGGACGCGCCGGTCCCGCGAGTGACCGGACGCGCCGGTTGCAAACCCTAGCCCACGCGCCTGTCTGCTCCGCTGTACTGACCGGACGCGTCCGGTCACACCGTGACCGCGTCCGATGCAGCGTCCGGTCACCTCTGTGACCTCCGTTTGCCTCCGTTTCTTTTCTGACTTCCGGCGTAGTGAAAAATAGGCATTTCATTTCCCCGAAATCGCCTGAATCCCGCGCTCGCACGCTCGGCAGGAGGGAGAGAGGAACCCAAGCCCCTCTCTACCTGCAAACCACAGCGCGACCAACGCTACCTTTGCAAATGTGCCAACACCAACAAGTGTACATCTCCATGTGCTTGTGTGTTAGCTTTTTCTCAATCATTTTCAAAGGTTTTCCAGTTAGCTCACTAGGTCCTACATGCAATGCACTTCATGAATTCACCTAGTGGCACCCGTGTGTCGAATAACCGATAAGACTTCCCCTCTTAATAGTTCAGCTATCGACCCTAAACCACTCACACCCTCTATGGTGTCTTGAGTGTAAAACAAAATGGCCCTATGGTTATACCTTTGCCTTGAGCCCATTTTGTTTCTCCAAATGATATGATCCACTTCATATCATCACATGACCGTCTCGATCTATCGACCTTGACTTCACTTGCTCTTCACCGTTGCATCGGTCCGTCGGCGCCAAGTCTTGCTCAAGCTTCACCATCGCATGGTCCTTCGCTTCGAAGCCTCGACTTGCCCTTCACCTTCACAACCGGTCCATCGAGCCAAGCTTCATCTTGGTCTTCACCATCTTGGTCATATGAGTCAATGTCGTGTCTCATATTCAATGACCACCTTTATCTAAATCATCCACTTAGATACAAAGGTTAGTCCTAGGTTTCATCAATTAGCCAAAACCAAACTAGGGACTTTCAATCTCCCCCTTTTTGGTAATTGATGACAACCCTCAAAAAGATGATTTTGATAATAAAAGTTTTGAACTTGTCATACTTGTCCAATCATTTTGCTCATAAGTAAAGTTTGGACAATTATCACAAGCTCGGTTTTGGTAGCATTAGCTCCCCCTACATATGTGCATAGAGTTTGGATTGAAAGCTTTGCACATATGCATGGATAAAAGTGTTGGGAGAGTAATTCTACCAAAATGATGCTAAGGTGTAAGAAATGGACCTTTGAAGCGTGATACCAATCGGAGTTGCCTTTTACACCATCCTTAGTATCATGAAGTAACTAGACATCCAACTAAACTCAAGAACCCCGTGAGATCAACATTATATGTAAAGGTTCTTGGACCACTTGTAAAAACTTTAGGCAAGTCTAGATACCACGTGTAAACTAATCTTATGCATGCTAGTAGATCATTTCATCATCCAAGTTCTATACTAGCGTTGCACCACACAAGCATGTATATTGAATTTAAATACATGTGCAATGAGCAAGTCATATGAAAATGCACAAACAAATGCAACAACTTTGTTTATGAGCTTGCTCCCCCTACTTGTGTGCATCAAAAATTTTATTTACCCCTTTATCATGTTGAATCATCTTTTTCTCTCCCCCTTTGTCAACAACTTACCCAAAAATGGGATCAAATTATGGAGAGAAGAACAATGTTTGATGGAGTAGGTTAAAATTTATCAAATTTGGTTCAACCTAGAACACTTGCCAAAGATATTTAATTCGATTTGAACCAAAGACAAGCTTCTTCACACCTCCTAATAAGGGTTATCTTGCCTATGTTGAATTAAACACTTATAGCAAATCTTCTAGATTCAACACTAGGTGTGCAAGCTCACAAACATGTCATATGCCACCACTAGATCAAATCAAACATAGAGGCAATAGTGGTAACATATATCCATCAAATTCATTTGATTTATCATGAATGCTCATGCATACCACTTATTATGTCTACATGCTCTAGCAAGTCCTTAGCATAGGATGAATGACATGTCAATCAACTTTACCTTGCAATATCGAAGGAGAGGCATGTCAATAAGTGGGTGGGGTGCATTCAACTCATGTTTGAGAAATCAAGAATGTTCAATTCATTCCTTAGCTTGCAAAACCTCTTTTCATCAAGTGGCTTAGTGAGAATATCGGCAAGTTGATCATCGGTGCCAACACTCTCAACGGCAATATCTCCCTTTTGTTGATGATCTCTAATGAAATGATGTCTTATGTCAATATGCTTTGTTCTTCCATGTTGAACCGGGTTTTGTATCATCTTGATTGCACTCTCATTATCACATAGCAATGGCACATTCTTAAAGTTGATGCCATAATCCTTCAAAGTTGATTTCATCCATAGCAATTGTGCACAACAACTCCTCGCACTCACATATTCGGCTTCGGTGGTAGAGATTGCCACACTATTTTGTTTCTTTGAGGACCATGACACAAGTGATCTTCCAAGTAATTGACATGTGCCACTTGTGCTCTTTCTATTGATGTTGCAACCCCCATAGTCAGAGTCCGAATATCCAATCAATTCAAACTTTGACCCCTTGGGATACCATAGTCTAACATCTCTTGTTTGCTTTAAGTACCTCAATATTCTCTTTGTGGCCGTGAGATGACTTTCTCTAGGTGAGGCTTGATATCTAGCACACATGCAAACACTAAACATGACATCCGGCCTTGATGCGGTGACATAGAGTAGACTTCCAATCAATGACCGATATTCCTTTTGATTTACCATATTGCCATCAAGATCACTATCCAAATTGCCATTTGTACCCATTGGAGTTGAAATTGGCTTTGCATCTTGCATTCCAAACTTCTTCAACATGTCCCTTATGTATTTTCCTTGACTCACAAATGTCCCATTCTTCAATTGCTTTACTTGGAGACCAAGGAAGTAGCTAAGTTCACCAATCATAGACATTTCAAACTCTTTGGCCATCATAGCACCAAATTCTTCACAATAAGCTTGATCGGTTGATCCAAAGATGATGTCATCAACATATATTTGCACTATGAATAGATCATTCCTAATCTTCTTGGTGAATAGAGTTGTATCAACCTTGCCCATCTTGAATCCCTTAGAGAGAAGGAAATCCCTTAGCCTCTCATACCATGCTCTAGGTGCTTGCTTTAAGCCATATAAAGCCTTCTTTAACTTATACACATGGTTGGGTTTCTTGTCATCTTCAAATCCGGGTGGTTGCTCAACGAAGACTAACTCATTGATGATCCCATTGAGAAATGCACTTTTGACATCCATTTGATATAGTTTGATGTTGTGTGCACAAGCATAAGCCAATAGAATCCTTATTGCCTCCAATCTTGCCACGGGAGCATATGTCTCATCATAGTCAAGACCTTCAACTTGAGTGTAACCTTGAGCAACTAGTCTTGCTTTGTTTCTCACTACAATGCCATCTTGATCTTGCTTGTTTTTAAACACCCACTTGGTTCCAATCACATTGTAGTCATTTGGCCTTTCTACCAACTCCCAAACATCATTTCTTGTGAAATTGTTAAGCTCTTCTTGCATAGCCATGATCCAATCGGCATCCCTCAAAGCTTCTTCTATCTTCTTTGGTTCTATGGTTGACACAAATGATACATGCTCACAAAACATAGCCAACCTTGATCTTGTTTGCACACCACTTCTAATATCACCAATAACACTATCAATGGGGTGATCTCTTGCAACATGTTATGGTTGGAGTACTTGCACTTGATTGCTTGATCTTGGTTGATCACTTGATGTATCTTGATGAGATGTACTAGCACCAAAATCTTGCACTTGAGAGTCACTAGCTAACTTGAATGGAGAATTGAGCACTTGATCTTTATCATCATCTTGAATATCAATTACTTGCTTTGCTCTAATGTCCCCAATGTCCATGTTCTTCATTGCTTGCACTAATTGAGTTCCATCAACATCATCTAGATTCTCTTCTTCATCTTGTGACCCATTGGTTTCATCAAATTGCACATCATGGACTTCTTCTAGAATGCCACTTGAGTTGTTCCAAACTCTATAAGCTTTGCTTGTAGTTGAATAACCAAGTAGGAACCCCTCATCACATCTCTTGTCAAACTTCCCCAATCTAGTGCCCTTCTTCAAGATATAGCATTTGCAACCAAACACCCTAAAGTAAGAAATATTGGGCTTTCTTCCATGAAGTAGCTCATATGGGGTCTTCTCTAGCAATGGATGACAATATAGTCTATTGATGTAGTAGCAAGCGGTATTGATTGCTTCATCCCAAAATGATTGACTCACATTGTACTCATGAAGCATTGATCTAGCCATATCAAGCAATGTTCTATTCTTCCTCTCAACTAGGCCATTTGATTGTGGAGTGTACTTGGCCGAGAATTGATGTCCAATACCATAACGATCACAAAGTTCTTCAATTCTTGTATTCTTGAACTCACTTCCATTGTCATTTCTCACTTTCTTGATTCTAATCTCAAACTCATTGTGAACTCTAGTGAGAAATGTCTTGAAGGTGTCAAACACTTCACTTTTGTCACTAAGAAAGAATACCCATGTGAATCTTGTGAAGTCATCCACTATGACAAAGCCATACTTGTTGCCGCCTATGCTTATATATGTTGTTGGTCCAAATAGATCCATGTGCATCAACTCAAATGCTTTGCATGTGCTCATTGTACTCTTCTTTGGATGTGAGCTTCCAACTTGCTTCCCGGCTTGACATGCACTACAAAGCTTATTCTTCTCAAATTCAACATCTTTCAAACCATTGACAAGATTATGAGTTGTAAGCTTCTTCAATTGTTTCATGCCAACATGACCAAGCCTTCTATGCCAAAGCCAACCCATGCTTGATTTGGAGACTAAGCAAGTTGTCAAAGAAGTTTCTCTAGCATTGAAGTCAACTAGGTAGAGATTCTCATATCTAAAGCCCTTGAATGCCACATTTGAACCATCCACACTAATAACTTCCACATCATCAACCCCAAAGATGCATTTGTAGCCTAGATCACATATTTGTGCCACGGATAGAAGATTGAAATCCAAGCTTTCAACTAGCAACACATTAGAGATACTCATGTCATTTGATATTGCAATCTTGCCCAAACCAATAACCTTACCTTTCTTGTTATTGCCAAATGTGATAGAATCAACACCACTATCATTGTCATTGATTGAGTCAAACATTCTTGATGTACCGGTCATGTGTTGAGTGCACCCACTATCAATAATCCAATGCCTTCCTCCGGCTTTGTAATTTACCTATAAGCAAGTCAATGAAGCTTAGGTACCCACTTTTGCTTGGGTCCTTGTAGGTTAGTAACTAAGCTCTTTGGTACCCAAATAGCCTTCTTCTTTGGGCCCATAATTGGTGTACCAATAAACTTAGCTTGCACACCCTTCACACCCTTGGTAAGCACATAGCAAGAATCAAAAGGTATAGCATTAACAAGGTTCTTGCTTTGGTTCTTTTTATTGCAATTATGCTCTAGGTGCCCAACTTGCTTGCATCTATTGCAAAACCGACCATTGCCCTTCACAAAGCTAGGCTTCGGAATTGCAAAGGCCGACTTGCCTTTCTTGGGGGTGTAGCCCAATCCCTCTTTGTTAAGAGAGAACCTTTGGCTACCCAAGCACTTAAGCAAGCGAGCCTCACCACCATAGGCCTTGCCTAGGGCGTGAGTGAGCTCATCCACCTCCTTTTTGAGAGTCTCATTCTCAACCATTAGTGAGGCATCACAAGTGAAACCATCACTAGTAGTGAAAGTAGAGTCGGTGGTGGTGAATGAAAAGCTACAAGAAGGGTTAGCATTTGACATGATGATAGGTTCATAGAAGGATTCATCAATTATATCACATGTAACGCCTATATCACATGATACAACAACCTCCTTCTTTGCTTGTTGCTCAAGTAGCAATGAGTGAGCCTTTTTAAGCTTGGAATGAGCCTTACCAAGATCCTCATGGTCTTCCACTAGACTCTCATGAGTGGTCTTAAGCTCACTAAGGACTTTCTCAAGTATTGCTACTTTCATTGAAAGCTTCTTACACTCCTTGTCCTTGGCAATGGCTATGTCTCTAGTTTGTTGCATCAAGTCATATAGTTGTTCTTTAGTTGGTTCATCATCATCTTTTTCATTTTCATTATCACTATCATGAACATATTCCATTTCACTTTCGTTATCACTCTCATCATATAATACCTTAGCTTCTTTAGCCATGAAGCATGAAGAGGATGAATCAAATAGTGATGGCTTCTTGTTGATAGCAATGGAAGCAAAAGCCTTGTTGGATTCTTCTTCTTCTTCATCATCATCACTTTCCCAAGTGACCACATAGGCACCATTTTTGCCTTTCTTGAATGTCATCTTGGCTTCTCTCTTCTTCTTCTCGAACTTGTCCCTCTTGTTGTTCTTCTTCTTGTCATAGGGACATTCGGCTTGAAGGTGTTCGGTGCTATCACAATTGAAGCACTTCCTTTGTTGCTCATTTCTTTTGAAGTTGTCATTTCTCTTCTTAAAGCCTCTTCTCTTGATGAACATGTGACCCATCTTCTTGACTACAAGAGCAAGTGCCTCATCATCAATTTCAAATTCCCCATCTTCATTGTTGTCTTCTTCTTCTTCAATGATGGTAGCTTTGCCCTTGGAGGAGGTGGCCTTGAATGCCACGGTCTTCTTCTTCTCATCTTCCACCTTCTCCTTGTCATCAACATCTTGATCATATTTGTCATAGGTCAATACTTCACCAAGCAAATCATTAGGCCTCATTGCTTCAAGCCCATCTCTTTGCAACATCATGATCAACATCTTGAATCTTCTAGGTAAGCTCAATAAGAACTTGTGACAAAAATCTTGATCTTGAGTCTTGTGCCCTAAGCTCTTGAGATCATTGACTATCACTTGCAATCTATGAAACATTTCAATGATTGTTTCATCATCCTTTTTCTTGAAGTTCTCAAACTCACTCTTGAGCCCATATAGCTTGGCACTCTTCACAACCTTAGTGCCTTCATATGTCTCACTCAACCTTGTCCATACTTCACTAGCCAATTCCAAATCCTTGATGCCCTCAAACACTTTTGTGTCAATACCATTGTAGAGTGTATTGAGAGCCATTCTATTGTGAAAGGATCAAGATGCCCAAGAGGGGGGGGTGAATTGGGCTTTTCTAAAAATTAATTGCAAGAATTAAATCCTATAAGCCGGAATTCACCCCTAGTGCCTACTTGTGTTCCTAGAGAGTCTACCGATAAAAGGTTTTGCACCCTAGTTTCCAATCCTAGTCTAGCATGGCAATTCTAGGAATGTAAATCAAGCAATGAAAGTAAATACGAGAATGTAATTGCTTGAATGTAAAGGGGCAAGGAACACGGCGATGTTTTTCCGAGGTATCGGAGAGTCGCCACTCCCCACTAGTCCTCGTTGGAGCACCCGCGCAAGGGTGTCGCTCCCCCTTGATCCGCGCAAGGATCAAGTGCTCTCTACGGGTTGATTCTTTGACACTCCGTCGTGGCGAATCACCCAAAACCGCTCACAACATGAGTTGGGTCATCCACAAGCTCCACCGGATGATCACCAAACTCCCAATCACCACCAAGCCGTCTAGGTGATGGCGATCACCAAGAGTAACAAGCTAGAACTCTCACTTGACCACAACGAGCCCAAATGAGGAGATGGATGCACACTTGCTACTCTCTAATCACTAGTGAGGAATTCTCAAACTTTGATTCTCAAATCTCTATCCTCACTAGAGCTCTTGCACTCCCTTGCACTCTAAAGGGTTTTCTCAGATGTTTGAATGAGCAAGAGACCTCTAAAAGAGGTGGAGGGGTTGTATTTATACACCCCTCAAAGAAAATGAACCGTTACTTTCTGACACGGGCTGACCGGACGCGCCGGTCGAACTGACCGGACGCGCCGGTCGCCCGTAACGGTCAAAACCCGATTTTGAACAGAACCACCGGACGCGCCGGTCAGGGGTGACCGGACGCGTCCGATCGTGCAAGGGACCTTACTGTACTCGCACCGGACGCGAGGCCGCGTCCGATGGTTGATGACCGGACGCGTCCGGTCCTCTCTGGACCTTACTGGACTGTGACCGGACGCGCCGATCACGTCCAGGTCGCGTCCGACGGGCGTTCTCCCCAGGTGACACGTGTCGGTCGCTGACCACCGCGTCCGGTCCTTGCGGGGACCGCGTCCGGTGGTCAGGGCCGAACCCTAGCCGTGGTAACGTACTGACCGGACGCGTCCGGTGCTGCCGAAGACCGCGTTCGGTCACTGGAAAACAGCCCGAAACTTTCCGAAACGCGTCGCAACTTCAACCAAGTTGCTTCCAACTGAACTTTGAGCTATTCTAGGGTTGCCTAGCGCCAAGTTTAACAAGTGTGCACCACACCTAAACATAGGACTCGCCTAGGTCAAGCTACCCATTCATGCCCCCCTTTATAGTACGGTCAAAGAGAAAAACGAAGATCCTAACGACTATTCCGAAAGTGTCTCAACACCTCGACATCCGGAACTAACCGTCCTTAATCTTGACGTCACTCTTTTGAAAACCGAAACGATTTCCATCAAGGGACACGAATACCATAGTGCCCAAAGCAGTTATCACTTCCATGACCTAACTTACCAATGTTTCTGCAAAACACACGTTAGTCATGGTAATAAAGTGTTGTCATTAATTGCCGAAACCAAACCTTGGGGCCTAGATGCTTTCAATCTCCCCCTTTTTGGTGATTGATGACAACACTAAGTTTCAAAGGATTAGAGTGAAGGTTTTCGAGCATGCTTGGTTCACATAAGCAGAAGACAATAAGCATAAAAGGTTAGGAATTGCTTATGTGCTCCAAGCCAAAAGAGTGTACTTCATAAGATAAGACAAAAAAGCGTTAGTACACATAAAGATATAGCTCATAAGTAATCGGAGTAAGGCACGGAAGCACAACTTTAGAGCTATAGCTAAAACGGTGACATATATTAATCACTGAGACGGATAACACATTAAGACTCAAAGTTTACGACTCGACGACAATGTCACACGAATGCAATGCTGAAAAGTAAACATGATATGCATGAATGTAGCTCACAAAGAACGAAAACCCACTAACAAACTCCCCCTGAAACTACTCTCTCCCCCTTTGGCATCAAGTGCCAAAAAACTAATCTAATCTGACGGGGGGACAGACGGAGCCGTGTCGGGTGCCGAGGTGCGCGGAGTAATCACGAAGTGAAGCGAATCGCCCTCGGAGTCTGAGCTATCTGGTTGACCCTCTGAAGAAGCACGTGGCTGCGAAGCGATCTGGGTCTGAGCAGGAGCAGGTACTGACTGTGTAGCAACAAGTGGATCTGTCTGAGTAACCTGAGCCTGAAGTGCGCCAGTAGCTGGGGGATCTGTCGAGGTAACTGAAGAAGGGATGGTCTCTGTAGTCCCGGTCCCTGTCACTGGAGGAACGACTGCCTCGGGAGCTGACAACCCTGACGAAGTGTGAAACGTAGTAGTGTGCGAGGGTGTCGGCTGACCAGTCAACTCGCTGTAGGTGGCACTGAAATCACCAATAGGTGTGCCTGTCAGAAGGTGCGGGCGAGGCTGGTCCGACGGTGTAAACCCCGTATGTATAGGAGTGAAGCTCGGGGACTAAAAGGACTGGGGAACCTGCTGCTGTGGAGATGTAAACTGGAAGCTCGGCTGTCCCTGACTCGACGGACCACTGGAATGCAAAGCCTGGGTCATGACAGATGCAGGCGGAGGAACCCCAACTGTGATAAGGTGGCGCAGGAGATCCATGTACTGCTGCTGACTCTGTCGTTGCATCTCAACCTGTTGCCTCTGGATCTCAAGCTGCTGTCTCTGAAACTCGTCCTGACGAGCCTGAATCTGTGCAAGTGCTGCAGCTGTATCCTGTGCCTGGCGCTGTATCTGCTGCTGCTGCTGCTCCTGAGCCTGGGTCAACCTCTCAAGAATAGCCACCATGGCTGGGTCTGAGCGGGAGGCTGAGCCAGATCCACCGGCCTCGTGGTCGTGAGACCGAGGAGACCGGTACCTGGGGATGGGCTGGTAGTCCTCATCTGTGCTGTCTGAAGTGACATCCTCAGGTATGTCAGCAGTCTGAGCCTCAAGGTCCGCGAGCTCTGCCTCGGCAAGCTCGTCAACTCTGGCGTCCTGCTTGGCTGCTGTCTCAGGAACGTCTGGGCGCTCACGCTGTCCTGGCGCTGGGGCCTAATCTCTAGTAACAGAGGCCCAAAGCTGTCTGATATCATAATCAGGGAAAGCTGTAGTAGTGTTAGCTATCTCCGCCCTGATCTCTGGTGGCATCTGGATAGAAGATCTGATGATAAAACAAATCCAGTGTGCATAGGGAAGCTGACGGTTACCCTTGAAGCCCTCAGCAATGGTGTCCTCCATCTCACTAAGGATAAGATCCCAGATGTCAAACTGTCTCTGTGAGAGCAGGTGGTGAACAACCCAAAGCTGCATACGTGTCAGTCCCTCTCTGTAGCCAAGTCTGGGGAGTAAAGTGCGTCTGAGAATAGCATCCAAGACCCTGGCAAGAGGCGTCAGACTAGCAGGCGTACGGCGTGACCCTTCGCCAAAAGGCTCGCGAAAGCAGGGTCGAACCAGGTCGGTAGGTGGCACTGAACCGCCGTGAGGACGTCTGGGAGGTGGAGTCTGTCCATAGCATAACTGATGGATCCTCGTGTCAGAAGCTGGAAGTCTGAGGATCTCTCGAGCTCTGGAGCTGTACAGTCTGTGATCGCGGCCTCTGAAAGCAAAGTGAATGAACTCATGGGCAGGATCAATCCAAAGTGAAGCATAGAACTCCCTGACCCATGTGCCACAGTATGCACCTGTCCGTCCAAGAAGATCTGATAAGCCAGGCATATAGGACAGGTGCGGACGGAGCTGCTCTCCCACAACATCAACCAATGCCTCAAGTCGACATACCCTCTGAGGTCTGAATGCAATACCACTGTCAACTAGGGCCCTGTAGAAGTCCTCCTGAAGTGGGGTGTAGAAACCCTCTGAAGCTCTGGAATCTCTGACAGGTGGAAACCATCGGCTGACCTCCACGAACCTCAACCCCTGCACCTGACGTGCTGAAGCACCCCTCAGGTCAAAGTGCTCGACCGGGGGTGACCCTCTAGCTCTGGGAGGAGGACGTGCTCCACGACGCTGGCCCTCTGGCCTAGGTGTCACCTGAGTACGAGCACGTGTGGAGCGGCGACGTGGTGGAGACTGAGCTGGCTGCTCCTCTGTATCCTCAGTGGCCTGTGGAGCCTCAGTAGCCTGTGTAGCCTCAGTAGCCTGTGTAGCCTCTGTCTGCTCTGAGGGTGGATCTACTGACATCTGCTCGGAAGGTCCAGTAGCCTCGGTACCCTCAGTGGCCTCAGTGCCGAGCTGTCGACCTTCAAGGTGAAAGCGACGCTCGCCTATGTGTATGCCACTGCGTCTGCCACCTCTCTCTGCCTGCTCTGCAGCGTCTGCCATGGCCTGAGCAACCTCTGCCTCTGAAAGCGTCCTCCTCTTCTTCCTGGCTGCCATCTTGACGCGCTTACCACGCGCAATCTCATCACGGCGGGGAGGACTGTTGTCCCCATCACCAGGAGCACCACCGGCGTTCTTGCAACGCACCATGCTGATCGACTGCCTGAAAACCTCTGTGAGATGATGAACTGACACTCGAGAGGCTTGGCCTCAATCCGTATCCGCAGGCTTGGCCTCGGATTTAGCGAACAGATCTGACCCTGACACACCGACTGACTCGCTGCACGTATGGAATAGAAAGATATACCATAAGCACATATATTACTAAAAGGTGCGAAGCCCTAGAGATAGCAAGCATATAAGATACGACGAGAAAACGTGACGCGAAGCTACCTCGGATCGACGAGACGACGGTGAGAGGAAGCGATGACCTAGGTCGCGAGAACCCCCGAGATCGACGATCGAGCTCTGAAACGACCGAGCGAGATAGTCAATGGATGAAATCGGTCAAGGTTAGCCCTAACACCGGAATTGACACGACTTGAATCGAAGAATTGAGCGAGTCGTCACCTGAAAAACTGGGGTTTCGAGGAAACCCTAAGCTAGGGTTAGGGCAACCCTAGATTGGACGACCGAAGACGGAGGATGAGGAGCTAGGGCACGGATGGAGGTGCTGCAGCGCGGCTGGTGCGGCCCTCGGCGGTGGATGGCTCACCGGCGGTGAGGGAGAAGCGGTGGGTGCGGCGGCGGTGGCTTTTCGGCGGTGGCGCGCGGCAGCGGGCAGTGGCGCGCGGCAGCGGGCAGCCGGGCACAGCGGGCGTGCGCGCGGCAGCGAGGGCGAGCGGGCGAGCAGTGAGGGCGTGGCTGCGGAGAGGAGTCGCCGGCGGAGGGAAAGACGGCGAATCGGCGACTCGGCGAGCGGCGGCGGCGGAGGATTTGCGAACGGATGAAAAAACAGATTGAAGACGTACGGTTTTATGAGGGGCTCAGATCCGCTCGACGCGCGATGACCGGACGCGGTGGTGCAGCGTCCGGTCACACTCCAGTAAGCTCCTGGAGTGACCGGACGCGTCCGGTGCGGACTGACCGGACGCGGTCAGAGTCCGGTCGCTGAGAGCTCGGGAATTCATCACGGATGACCGGACGCGGTGGTGGTAACCGGGACCGGACGCGGTGGTCAACACAGGCACGTCCGGTGCAGCGTCCGGTCATTAGGTCTGGAGTTGGTCTTCTGGATGACCGGACGCGCTGGTGGACGCCGGGACCGGACGCGGTGGTGAAGCATCACTGCGTCCGGTGCAGCGTCTGGTCCAGCGTCCGGTCGCTGTTCTTCGCCGTTCTTCGTTCCAAACTCCGACGCGACTTCTCCCAATCAAGTTCCAATTCAAAGAGACACAAATAAACACCAATTGGAACCTGATAAGAGTGACCTCACTCAAACCCTCAAATTTTTCAAGATATTTTGCCTTAGGCTATTATTATTTTTAGGAAAAAAGGCAATAAACACCCGAGGAGCAACGTATGGCCATGCAATAGAGTTTTTGGACCTTTAGGAGCGTCAAAAAGCTCTCTCTCTATCCATGGACGAACACAGAGGTTGCTCAAAGCTAAACCGAAAAGAAACGACAAACAAACAACCATGCATATGCAATGCAATACAAGAAAGTAAAGCTAGGTTGCTTGTCAAGTTTGATCCACGGTTAGGCTTCTTCACTCCTCCAAAGGAGGGTTATCGTAACCGTGTTAGCCAAGCCCTAAATGCATTGCGATAAAATAAACATGACATATAATGCAATGCAAGGGACAACACGCGCTCATTTTTTAAAGTTACTTGAATCAAGCACATTAAGTTCACTTCTTAGCCTACAAAAGGTAGCCTCATCCAAAGGTTTAGTGAAGATATCCGCTAATTGATTTTCACTTCGTACACCTTCTAGTGATATGTCATTTTTAGCAACGTGATCTCTTAGAAAGTGATGGCGGATATCAATGTGCTTGGTGCGAGAGTGTTGTACCAGATTGTTAGCAATTTTAACGGCACTTTCATTGTCACATAAAAGTGGCACCTTTTCAAGAACAATTCCATAGTCTAGGAGGGTTTGTTTCATATATAAGATTTGTGCACAACAAGCCCCCGCGGCAATGTATTCCGCCTCGGCGGTGGACAAAGCCACACTATTTTGCTTTTTAGATGACCAAGATACTAAGGATCTCCCAAGCAAATGGCACCCTCCGGACGTGCTTTTTCTATCAATTTTGCAACCGGCATAATCCGAATCGGAATAGCCAACTAGTTGGAATCTAGCTCCTTTGGGATACCAAAGACCAATGCTTGGGGTGTGCTTAAGATATCTTAGGATTCTTTTTACGGCACTTAAGTGAGGTTCTTTAGGGCACGCTTGAAAGCGAGCACACATGCACACACTAAACATGATATCGGGCCTAGATGCGGTAAGGTACAACAAGCTACCAATCATAGAACGGTAGAGAGTTTGATCAACCGGTTTACCTCCCTCATCTAGGTCGAGATGTCCATTTGATGGCATTGGGGTCTTGATTGGTTTGCATTCTTCCATCTTGAATCTTTTGAGAAGATCCTTGGTATACTTTTCTTGAGAGATGAAAATCCCTTCTCTCATTTGCTTGACTTGAAAACCAAGGAAGAATGTGAGCTCACCAATCATTGACATCTCGAACTCCTTCGACATCAATTCACCAAATTCTTTGCAATAATCTTCATTTGTTGACCCGAAGATGATATCATCAACATATACTTGACAAATGAAGATCTCCCCATTAAGTTTCTTGGTGAATAGTGTGGTGTCGACCTTCCCGATGGTGAAGCCCTTCTCAATGAGGAAGTCCCGGAGGCGCTCATACCACGCTCTAGGGGCTTGCTTGAGCCCATATAGCGCCTTGGACAACCTATAAACATGATTAGGATATCTAGGGTCTTCAAACCCGGGAGGTTGATTGACATAGACTAGTTCATTTATAAAGCCATTTAAGAATGCACTTTTCACATCCATTTGATATAGTTTCATATCATAATGCGATGCATATGCAAGGAGGATACGAATGGCTTCAAGTCTTGCCACGGGTGCAAAGGTCTCTCCAAAATCAAGGCCTTCAACTTGAGAGAACCCCTTTGCAACTAGTCTTGCCTTGTTCCTCACTACTATGCCTTGGTCATCTTGCTTGTTTCGGAACACCCACTTGGTTCCAATGACTCTTGCACCTTTAGGATGCTCTTCAAGTGTCCATACTTGGTTGCGGGTGAAGTTGTTCAATTCTTCATGCATGGCATTCACCCAATCCGGATCTTGAAGAGCTTCTTCTACATTCTTGGGTTCAACACAAGAGACAAAAGAGTGATGTTCAACGAAAGAAGCTAGCTTTTGAGATCGAGTCATTACTCCCTTAGTAGGACTCCCTATGATGAGTTCTTGTGGATGAGCTTGAAGTAGAGGTGAGTTTCTTCTATCAACCACTTGAGGAGGTGGATGGGGAGCATCAACATCTTGTGCTTGTGCCTCAGCTTGTTCATGAGAGACATAAGTATCTTCATTTTCAACTCTCTCATTCTTGTCATCATCTTGAGGCACACGTGATGAAGATGGTGGATCAATGATTTGCACATCGTCTTCATCATCTTTTGGCTTGATGTCTCCCACGGGCATGTTTTTCATGGCCTCCCTCAAGGGTTCATCACCTATATCATCACAATTCTCAATTGCTCCTTGGGAGCCGTTAGATTCATCAAATTCCACATCATATGTTTCTTCAACCAAACCGGTGGCATGGTTAAATACTCTATATGCTTTGGACTTTGATGAGTAACCAACAAGAAAACCAATATCACAACGTCTTTGAAACTTCCCTAGGTGTTGACGCTTCTTGTAGATGTAGCATTTGCAACCAAACACCCGGAAGAATGAGACGTCCGGCTTCTTCCCATTAAGCAACTCATAGGGGGTCTTGCCAAGAAACTTTTGGAGGAAGAGGCGATTTGAAGCATAGCATGCGGTGTTGATTGCCTCGGCCCAAAACTTTTCTAGAGTGTTGTACTCATCTAACATTGTTCTTGCAAGGGTGATCAAAGTCCGGTTCTTTCTCTCAACTACACCATTTTGTTGAGGAGTGTAGGTTGAAGAAACCTCATGCTTGATTCCAATTTCATCACAATAAGCTTCAATGTTGGTGTTGTCAAACTCTTTGCCATTGTCACTTCTAATCTTCTTTATCTTGACTTTGAATTCATTTTGAGCTCTCTTTGCAAAATTCTTGAAGCAACTTGCCACTTCGGATTTATCATGAAGGAAGAAAGTCCATGTATATCTTGAGTAGTCATCCACTATCACAAGACAATAGAGATTACCACCCAAGCTCTTGTATGTTGTAGGCCCAAACAAATCCATGTGTAGAAGTTCTAGCACTCTTGAGGTTGACATGAAAGCCTTGGTTGGATGAGTGTTTGCAACTTGTTTGCCCGCTTGACATGCACTACAAGGTTTGTCCTTTTCAAACTTTACATCCTTCAATCCTCTCACTAACTCTTTCTTCAATAGCTTGTTGAGAGTGTTCATTCCAACATGAGCAAGCCTCCTATGCCAAAGCCAACCAAGTGAGGTCTTGGTGAACAAACATGTCATCAAATTTGCATCTTCGGAGGTGAAGTCAACAAGATAAAGATTGTTGTATCTAAAGCCTTTGAATATCACTTGCTTGTCATCTATCTTTGAAACTTCAACTTCATTTGGTGTGAACAAGCATTGGAAGCCAAGGTCACAAAGTTGCCCGACGGATAATAAGTTGAAACTCAATGAAGCTACATAGAGCACATTGGAGAGTGAGTGATCATTTGATATTACAATCTTGCCTATACCCTTGACTTTGCTCTTTGAATTATCCCCAAATGTGATCTTCTCTTGGCATATCCCATTCTCTTCAATGGAGGTGAACATACGAGGATCACCGGTCATATGTTGAGTGCAACCACTATCAATAACCCAATGAGATCCACCGGTCTTGTAGTTCACCTACACACAAGAGATCAAGCTTTTTGTTTAGGGACCCAAACTTGAGAGGGGCCCTTGACTTTCTCAACTAGTGACTTGGCAACCCATATTTTCTTTGGCCTATTCTTGTTTGGGGACCCAAAAACATGACTTTCATCTTTCCATTTGAATCTTTTCTTAGCATGTAATGAGCATTGAAGGCAAAGGGTCTAGCATGCTTGGGCAAGAGTTGTGGTGGTGGAGTTTTGCATTCATGAGCAAAGTGACCTTCTTGACCACACTCAACACATCTCTTTGGCTTGGGCTTTGACTTGCTTTGATGTTGAGCTTTTGCCTTCTTCTCTTGATTTGCCAAGTACCCAATACCACTTCTATCCATCTTCATTACGGTGTTCATGAGGAGCTCACTTTGCAAATATTGACCTCTTGTGAACTTGCTTAGACCGGTCTTGAGATGCTCTTTTTCTTGCTTTAGCTTCTTGTTCTCTTCAATGAGTGACTCATTTGTTGTTTGCTTCTCAAGAGCCATCAAACCTTTAAGCTTCTTGTTCTCATTTGCAAGCTTCTCATTCTCACACTTGATCTTGGCATAATCATCATGGTTGCTTGACTCAACCACACTCTTGCCTTTGCTACTAGAACCTTGCTCAATGCTTTCAATGATCAAGTCATCACATGATGTAGCTATATCACACTTAACAACATGGTTAGTAGCATCATGTGTCTCAAGAGCAAGTTCATTAGCAACCACAAGACTATCATAGTCAATTTTTAATGTGGTGTATTTGTCTTTTAGAGAGCTATGTCTAGTGATGAGCTCATCATGCTTCTTCTCAAGTTTATCATGTTGATCTTTAAGCTCTTTATTAGAGGTTTTGAGCTCTTTGAGAGTAGAAGACATAATTTCATTTTGATCTCTAAGCTCACCACTAGTCTTTTGAGCATTTTCAAGCTTAGATGAGAGTGATTCATTTTCATTTTGAAGATCATCATTTTCACTTCTAGTCCTTCTTATGATTTTAGTGTATTTGTTTAGCAATTTTACAAGTTCATCATAAGAAGGTGCATCAAATTCATCATCACTATCACTATCATCATCATCATCACTATCATGGTTTTGTACCTTTCGTTCACCCTTGGCCATAAGGCATAGGTGAGTAGTGGACGATGATGGTGAAAAAGACGGTGAAGGTGGTGGTGAAGATGTCGGTGAAGATGATGGCCCCATCACAAATGCGGCAACCTTCTCTTTCTCATCATCGCTCTCATCTTCGGAGGAGTCACAAGATGATTCAATGTCGGTGAGCCAATCACCAACAATATATGCCTTTCCACCCTTCTTCTTCTTGTAGAACTCCTTCTTGCCATCCTTCTTCTTGTATGGCTTGTTCTTCTTCTTCTCATCTTCTTCATCGCTTGAATCATTTTTCTTGCCCTTGTTCTTGTATTTGAACTTATCTTTTGGTGGTCTAGGGCATTGATGACCTAGGTGGCCAAGTTCACCACAATTGTAGCAATCCATCTCCGAGATGGGCTTTCTCTTGCTACTTGTGAAAAATTTCTTTTTCTTGCCGTCGAACTTGATGCCACTCTTGTTGAGCTTCTTTAGCATCTTGGTGGTCTTCCTCACCATGAGTGCAAGTGATTCATCATCGACATCACTTTCACTTGAGCTTTCTTGCACGATCATGGCTTGGCCCTTCTTCTTCTTCTTGTCATGGCTAGCTTTGAAGGCCAAGTCTTTCTTCTTGGAAGATGATGAGCCCTCTTCCGGAGTGATGTGCATGTACATCTCATGAGCATTGATCTTCCCCAATACTTGTGTCGGTGTTGCGGTGGAGAGATCACTTTGATGAAGCACGGTGACAATGTGACCATACTTCTCAACGGGAAGAACACTCAAGATCCTCCTTGCAACATCCGATTGGCTCATTTGAGTGAGCCCAAGAGCATTGAGGTCCTCTACAAGAACATTCAAGCGAGTGTACATGTCATTAGCACTTTCTTTGGGAAGCATCTCAAAAGAATTAATTTTCTTTAAAGCAATATGATAGCGTTCCTCACGCTCGCTCTTAGTTCCCTCATGGAGAGCATAAAGATTTTGCCACAAATCATGAGCGTTCTTTGCATTACGCACACGATTGAAGATATCTTTGCCTAAGCCCCGGTAGAGTGCATTTTTGGCCTTTGCATTCCACCGGTCGTACTTCTCCTCGTCACCAATGGGGTTTGCGGGATCCTTGATAGCGGGAAGCCCTTGGGTTGCGGCTCTAAGGCACCCGACATCTATGGCTTCGAGATACGCCTCCATGCGGATTTTCCAATATGGAAAATCATCCCCCTCAAAGGTGGGAGGTGGTCCTTCCCCGTTAGACATCTTGCTCTAGGCGGTAAAGCCTAAATTAGGAGCAACACGGCTCCGATACCAATTAAAAGGATCAAGATGCCCAAGAGGGGGGGGTGAATTGGGCTTTTCTAAAAATTAATTGCAAGAATTAAATCCTATAAGCCGGAATTCACCCCTAGTGCCTACTTGTGTTCCTAGAGAGTCTACCGATAAAAGGTTTTGCACCCTAGTTTCCAATCCTAGTCTAGCATGGCAATTCTAGGAATGTAAATCAAGCAATGAAAGTAAATACGAGAATGTAATTGCTTGAATGTAAAGGGGCAAGGAACACGGCGATGTTTTTCCGAGGTATCGGAGAGTCGCCACTCCCCACTAGTCCTCGTTGGAGCACCCGCGCAAGGGTGTCGCTCCCCCTTGATCCGCGCAAGGATCAAGTGCTCTCTACGGGTTGATTCTTCGACACTCCGTCACGGCGAATCACCCAAAACCGCTCACAACATGAGTTGGGTCATCCACAAGCTCCGCCAGATGATCACCAAACTCCCAATCACCACCAAGCCGTCTAGGTGATGGCGATCACCAAGAGTAACAAGCTAGAACTCTCACTTGACCACAACGAGCCCAAATGAGGAGATGGATGCACACTTGGTACTCTCTAATCACTAGTGAGGAATTCTCAAACTTTGATTCTCAAATCTCTATCCTCACTAGAGCTCTTGCACTCCCTTGCACTCTAAAGGGTTTTCTCAGATGTTTGAATGAGCAAGAGACCTCTAAAAGAGGTGGAGGGGTTGTATTTATACACCCCTCAAAGAAAACGAACCGTTACTTTCTGACACGGGCTGACCGGACGCGCTGGTCGAACTGACCGGACGCGCCGGTCGCCCCTAACGGTCAAAACCCGATTTTGAACAGAACCACCGGACGCGCCGGTCAGGGGTGACCGGACGCGTCCGATCGTGCAAGGGACCTTACTGTACTCGCACCAGACGCGAGGCCACGTCCAATGGTTGATGACCGGACGCGTCCGGTCCTCTCTGGACCTTACTGGACTGTGACCGGACGCGCCGATCACGTCCAGGTCGCGTCCGACGGGCGTTCTCCCCAGGTGACACGTGTCGGTCGCTGACCACCGCGTCCGGTCCTTGCGAGGACCGCGTCCGGTGGTCAGGGCCGAACCCTAGCCGCGGTAACGTACTGACCGGACGCGTCCGGTGCTGCCGAAGACCGCGTCCGGTCACTGGAAAACAGCCCGAAACTTTCTGAAACGCGTCGCAACTTCAACCAAGTTGCTTCCAACTGAACTTTGAGCTATTCTAGGGTTGCCTAGCGCCAAGTTTAACAAGTGTGCACCACACCTAAACATAGGACTCGTCTAGGTCAAGCTACCCATTCATGCCCCCCTTTATAGTACGGCCAAAAGAGAAAAACAAAGATCCTAACGACTATTCCGAAAGTGTCTCAACACCTCGACATCCGGAACTAACCGTCCTTAATCTTGACGTCACTCTTTTGAAAACCGAAACGATTTCCATCAAGGGACACGTATACCATAGTGCCCAAATCAGTTATCACTTCCATGACCTAACTTACCAATGTTTCTACAAAACACACGTTAGTCATGGTAATAAAGTGTTGTCATTAATTGCCGAAACCAAACCTTGGGGCCTAGATGCTTTCATATTGCATGTTCTATTTGCTCTATCCTCATCGGTGAGATGATCGGGATCAATGATAGCAAAATCATTCTCGGTGACTTGCAATACTCCCTCATGAATAGAACCAAGGTACATTGTCATTTTTCTCTTCCAATGAGCAAAAGAACTAACACCATCAAAGAACGGTGGCTTGCCCCCAACATGATTGAACACAATTTGAGCCATTTTTCACACCGAAGGATGTTAAGCCTTGATTGAAACGGTGACCACGGCTCCGATACCACTTGTAAGGTCCTAGATGGCTTGAGGGGGGTGAATAGCCTATAAAAAATTCTACAAATACCACTAAGCAAACTTGTTAGAACAACAAACGGCGTAAAGCGAGTTTTGCTTAGCCAAAGGTTGTGATGCAAGCCTCCTATCCACAAGTCTAGTAGATTATGATCTCTAGTTCACACAAGAGCTATGTCACTAATCTTACACTAGAGAACAAGCTAAACAAAACTACTAGCAAAGCTACCACTAGAGCTACACAAGATAATCTAGTAAAAGTAAGTGCAAGAGAGGATTATGATTCTTATACCGACGGTGGAGTGAAGATGTTGCCAATCACCAAGATGATATACAATCAATCAATATTGACAACAACACAATATGAAGACCAATCACCGGGAGACAAGAGACACAATATTTTTGTTCACCCGGTGTTCACTTGTGCACCGACAAGCTACGTCACCGGTTGTGTCGACCAACACTTAGATGGTTCCCCGGTGTGACCCTCAAGTCACTTGCCCCTCAAGGCACGCCCTGCAAGGCATCGCAAGACACCACTCTCAAGTGAGGTAACTCAATGACACGAGGATTCCACTAGAGTTGCTTTTGGCGTCCCGCCGAGGAAAGCACAAGAACCTCTCACAATCAACCGGAGGTGGCCAAGAACAATCACCTTCTCTTGCCAACGCCTCCAACAATCTCCAAGCCGGCTAGGAGCGGTACTCTCCAAGAGTAACAAGAAATCCACCGGCTAAACCACCCACAAGTGCCACTAGATGCCCTCAAGCTATGCAATGCACTTTGGGATAACTCAATCTCACTTTTGATTTGCAATCAAGCAAGAGAGATGAGTGGGAAGAGTTGCTTTAGCTCAAAGGATGCACAAGAGTGTTAGAAATGCCAAGCGACCTCCCCAAGGGCCGGCCAACGAGTATTTATAAGCATCCCATGCAAATAGAGCCGTTGCTACTCCACTGAGCAAATTTCGGGACGACCGGACGCGGTGGTCAGTAGAGTGACCGGACACGACAGTGCCAGCGTCCGGTCGGAGTCCAGTAAGCTCCCTTGACGACCGGACGCGTCCGATCGTGTGTGACCGGACGCTCACCGCGTCCGATCGACCTTGCGAACTGCTGTTCCCTCAAGGCGCCTGACCGGACGTGCCGGTCCTGCGAGTGACCGGACGCGCCGGTTGCAAACCCTAGCCCACGCGCCTGTCTGCTCCGCTGTACTGACCGAACGCGTCCGGTCACACCGTGACCGCGTCCGATGCAGCGTCCGGTCACCTCTGTGACCTCCGTTTGCCTCCGTTTCTTTTCTGACTTCCGGCGTAGTGGAAAATAGGCATTTCATTTCCCCGAAATCGCCTGAATCCCGCGCTCGCACGCTCGGCGGGAGGGAGAGAGGAACCCAAGCCCCTCTCTACCCGCAAACCACAGCGCGACCAACGCTACCTTTGCAAATGTGCCAACACCAACAAGTGTACATCTCCATGTGCTTGTGTGTTAGCTTTTTCTCAATCATTTTCAAAGGTTTTCCAGTTAGCTCACTAGGTCCTACATGCAATGCACTTCATGAATTCACCTAGTGGCACCCGTGTGTCGAATAACCGATAAGACTTCCCCTCTTAATAGTTCGGCTATCGACCCTAAACCACTCACACCCTCTATGGTGTCTTGAGTGTAAAACAAAATGGCCCTATGGTTATACCTTTGCCTTGAGCCCATTTTGTTTCTCCAAATGATATGATCCACTTCATATCATCACATGACCGTCTCGATCCATCGACCTTGACTTCACTTGCTCTTCACCGTTGCATCGGTCCGTCGGCGCCAAGTCTTGCTCAAGCTTCACCATCGCATGGTCCTTCGCTTCGAAGCCTCGACTTGCCCTTCACCTTCACAACCGGTCCATCGAGCCAAGCTTCATCTTGGTCTTCACCATCTTGGTCATATGAGTCAATGTCATGTCTCATATTCAATGACCACCTTTATCTAAATCATCCACTTAGATACAAAGGTTAGTCCTAGGTTTCATCAATTAGCCAAAACCAAACTAGGGACTTTCACCTATGAAGACAAAAGATATCATGATGGGGAGTTGAAGTTGAAGAAGAACAAGAAGGACAAGAAGGAGAAGAAAGAGAAGAAGAGCTTCACTATCAACAAGAAGAAGGGTGGTGGCTATGTGGTCACTTGGGATAGTGATAACTCCGATAGTGATGATGATAGCTCTAGTGATGATGAGAGGACCACTCGGTGAGCCATTGCAAGCATTGCCCTCTCCAACAAGCCATCCATCTTCGACACTACATCGACATGCCTTATGGCCAAGCCTACCAAGGTAAAATATGATGATAGTGATGATGATTCTTGTGCTAGTGATGGTTGTAGGAGTGATGAGGAGGAGGAGGAGGACTACTCCAAGGATGATCTATTAGGCATAATAGATCAAATGAGCAAGGGCTACAAGAGGACAACCAAGAAGTGCAAAATCTTGGAGCAAGAGCTCATTGCCAAGAGCAATGAAAATGATGCCTTGATGGAAGAGCTTGTTGCTCTCAAAAAGAGTAAGGAGTGCAAATGAATTGAACAAGAGCTCAAAGCTCTTAGGAAATCCTTTGATGAGCTAGAGACTTCTCGTGAGTATCTAAAGGAAGATCACGAGGACCTTGAAGTTGCTCACACTAGGCTTAAGGAAGCCCACTCCTCTCTACTTGAGCTCATCAAGAAGAAGGACCTCAAGTTGGAGAAGCTCATGAAGGAAGCTGAGGAGGAGCAAGTGATTGTCATTTGTAATATAGGACTAACATGTGATATTATTGATGATTCTTTATTTGTTGGTCCTACTAATGCTTCATGTAGCTCATCATCATCCACCACAACCAACTCTACCTCTACTACTAGTGATTCATCACTTGTGGTTGAGAATGAGACTCTCAAGAGAGAGGTGGATGATCTCACCCGCGCATTGGGCAATGTCTATGGTGGGGATGCCCGCTTGCTAAAATGCTTGGGTAGCCAAAGGTTCTCTCTTAACAAAGAGGGTTTGGGCTATACTCCCAAGAAGGGAAAGGTGGCCTTTGCTACTCCAAAGTCTCGCTTTGTGAAGAGCAATGGTCGTTATTGTAATAGATGCAAGCAAGTTGGACATCTAGAGATTAATTGTAATAAAATGAACAAGAATAACAACAAGTTTCATGCTAAAATGGATTACATTCCTTTTGATTCTTGTTATGTGCTTACCAAGGGTGAGAAAGGTGTGCATGCTAGGTTTGTTGGTACACCAATTGTGGGTCCAAAGAAGAATACCATTTGGGTACCAAAGAGCTTATTTACTAATCTCCAAGGACCCAAGCAAGTATGGGTACCTAAAAGACATTAAATTATTTTGTAGGTAAATTACAAGGCCGGAGGAAGGCATTGGGTGCTTGATAGTGGGTGCTCTCAACATATGACCGGTGATTCAAGAATGTTCAACTCTCTCAAATCAAATGACAGTGGCATTGATAGTATCACATTTGGTGACAATAGCAAGGGTGATGTGAAGGCTCTTGGAAGGATTGCAATCTCAAATGATCATAACATTTCCAATGTGCTCTTAGTTGAAAAGTTGAACTTCAATCTTCTCTCGGTTGCTCAATTGTGTGATCTCGGTTTCAAGTGCATATTTGGTATTGATGATGTGGAGATAGTTAGTGTTGATGGCTCCAATTTGATCTTCAAGGGCTTTAGATATGAGAATCTATACTTGGTTGATTTCAATGCTAGTGACACTCAACTCTCAACATGCTTACTCACCAAATCAAGTATGGGTTGGTTATGGCATAGAAGACTTGGTCATGTCGGCATGAAGCAATTGAACAAGTTAGTGAAGCATGACTTAGTTAGAGGCTTGAAGGATGTCACATTTGAGAAAGATAAGCTATGTAGTGCATGTCAAGCCGGAAAGCAAGTAGGCAACACTCATCCATTAAAAAGCATTATGAGTACTTCAAAGGCATTTGAGTTGTTGCACATGGATCTATTTGGACCAACTACATACACAAGCATAGGTGGCAACAAGTATGGCTTTGTGATTGTGGATGATTTCACTAGATACACATGGGTATTCTATCTTGTGGACAAGAGTGATGTATTTGACATATTCAAGAAGTTCATCAAGAGGGTGCAAAATGAGTTTGAGACCACAATCAAGAAAGTGAGAAGTGACAATGGAAGTGAATTTAGAAACACAAGAGTTGATGAGCTATGTGATGAGCTTGGAATCAAGCATCAATTTTCGGCCAAGTATACACCTCAATCCAATGGCCTAGTTGAAAGGAAGAATAGAACTTTGATTGATATGGCAAGATCAATGTTAAATGAGTATAATGTGAGTCATTCATTTTGGACCGAAGCAATCAACACGGCTTGCTTCTATAGCAACCGCCTCTATTGCCACAAGTTCCTAGAGAAGACACCATATGAGATATTGAATGGAAGAAAGCCCAACATTGCATACTTTCGGGTATTTGGTTGCAAATGCTATATCTTGAAGAAGGGCACTAGATTGAGCAAGTTTGAGAAGAAATGTGATGAAGGATTCCTACTTGGTTACTCAACTACTAGCAAAGCTTATAAAGTTTGGAATTTGGCTAGTGGTCAACTTGAAGAAGTGCATGATGTTGAGTTCGATGAAACCAATGGTTCTCAAGATGAAGAAGATAACTTGGATGATGTGAGAGGAACTCAATTGACCAATGCTATGAAATAAATGGATATTGGTGATATTAGGCCAAAGCAAGTGATTGATGTGGATGACTACAAAGATCAAGTGCTCCAAAGTCCAATTACACAAGCTAGTGGGTCTCTAATGCAAAATCAAGCTAGTACATCATCTCAAGTGCAACAAGATCAACAAGTGGCTAGTTCATCATCTCCAACTCATGATCAACATCAGCATCCAAGCAATCAAGTCCAAATGCTTCAACCAACTAACATTGCAAGAGACCATCCATTGGTTTCCATCATTGGTGACATACAAATGAGAGTTCAAACTAGATCAAGATTGGCATCTTTTTGTGCTCACTCTTCCTTTGTGTCAATGGAAGAACCCAAGAACATTGATAAAGCATTGAGAGATCCGGATTGGGTAAATGCAATGCATGAAGAGCTCAACAACTTCAAGAGAAATGAAGTATGGGAACTAGTTGAGAGGCCTAAGGATCACAATGTCATTGGAACAAGATGGGTCTTTCGCAATAAGCAAGATCAAGATGGAATAGTAGTAAGGAACAAAGCAAGACTAGTGGCTCAAGGTTACACACAAATAGAGGGTCTTGACTTTGGTGAAACTTATGCCCCGGTTGCAAGATTGGAAGCAATTAGGATCTTACTTGCCTATGCTTGTGCTCACAATATCAAGCTATATTAAATGGATGTGAAGAGTGTATTTCTAAATGGGTACATTTAAGAGGAGGTGTATGTGGAGCAACCTCTCGGTTTTGAAGATGACAAGAAACCCAACCATGTATACAAGTTAAGGAAAGCCTTGTATGGATTGAAACAAGCACCAAGAGCATGGTATGAAAGATTGAGGGACTTCCTGCTATCCAAAGGATTTGTCATGGGTAAAGTGGATACTACTCTCTTCACCAAGAAGATTGGGAAAGACTTATTTGTGTTGCAAATATATGTTGATGATATCATATTTGGTTCAACCAACAAAGATTTTTGTGATGAGTTTGGAAAGATTATGGCAAAGAAGTTTGAAATGTCAATGATTGGTGAACTTAACTTCTTCCTTGGACTTCAAATCAAGCAAATGAAAGAAGGTACATTTGTGAGCCAAACCAAATACATAAAGGATATGCTAAAGAAGTTTGGCATGGAAGATGCAAATGGCATTACAACCCCAATGGGCACTAGTGGAAGCTTAGATAGTGACAAGAATGGCAACATGGTGGATCAAAAGCTATATAGATCAATGATTGGTAGCCAACTCTATGTGACGGCATCAAGGCCCGATGTGATGTTTAGTGTATGCATGTGTGCAAGATTTCAAGCCTCACCAAGAGAAAGTCATTTGAAGGTAACAAAAAGAATATTGAGGTACTTAAAGCATACACAAGGTGTTGGATTATGGTATCCCAAAGGTGTAAACTTTGAGCTAGTTGGATATTCAGATTCCGACTATGCCGGTGACAAAGTGGAGAGAAAGAGCACTTTCGGAACTTGTCAATTGTTGGGAAGATCACTTGTCTCATGGTCATCCAAGAAGCAAAATAGTATTGCACTATCTATCGCCGAAGCCGAATACATCGCCGCGGGTAGTTGTTGTGCACAAATCTTGTGGATGAAGGCAACATTGAAGGATTTTGGAATCAATTTCAAGAATATGCCATTGCTATGTGACAATGAAAGTGCCGTGAAGCTAACCAACAATCCGGTTCAACATCAAAGAACAAAGCATATTGATGTTCGTCATCATTTTATTAGAGATCATCAACAAAAGGGTGACATTGCTATTATGAGTGTGGGCACCGAAGATCAACTTGCCGATCTATTCACCAAGCCACTTGATGAGAAGAGATTTCACAAGCTAAAGAATGAGTTGAACATAATTGACTTCTCCAATATGAGTTGATGCACCCCACATATGACATGCCTCTCCCTCGAGGCCCAAGGTACAATTGGTTGACATGTCATATATTCTATGCTAAGGACTTGTTTAGTGCATCTAGTCATAATTTACATGTTCTAGGCTCATTCATGAAAATCAAATGATTTTGAAAGTTTATATGGTGCCACTATTGTTTCTTTGCTATGTATGATCTAGTGGTAGCATATAACTTGTTTAAGTAGCTTGTGATCCTAAGTGTTTAATCTAGAAAACTTGTCTAAATATTTGCTTCAACATGGTGCATGATAACCCTTCTAGTGATGTGTGAAGAAGCTTGCCCTTGGATCAAACCAAAGCATTTTATTTATGCAAGCAATCTAGGTTGAATCACAAACTTGATCCTCACATGATAATCTATCTAAAATTGGTCCCTTGTGGTCATTGGTGCCAAAGGGAGAGAAAATGTTGTTCACAAAGATATATTCTAAATGAGAGAAAACCTAAAGGGAGAATTGATAAAAGAAGGGGATCAACTAAAATTTCGAGCACACAAGTAGGGGGAGCAAGCTCTTAAACATGATTGTTGCAT
Organism: Saccharum hybrid cultivar R570; assembly: GCA_038087645.1. Lineage (NCBI taxonomy): Eukaryota > Viridiplantae > Streptophyta > Magnoliopsida > Poales > Poaceae > Saccharum > Saccharum hybrid cultivar. The sequence goes on along the minus strand of JAQSUU010000563.1, from coordinate 1,223,593 downwards.
TTCCATGTGCACTTCATATGTATGATGCATAGTTATGCATTTCTTTTTCTCCGATACATTGCTTGTGTGGTGACTTGACTAGTATAATTTGAATGATGTATTGAGATACTAGCATGAATAGGAAGTAGTTAGATTTTTCTTGCTTCATGTTTTTCAAAGCGGTACTAGAACCTTGCTTATAATGTTGATCTCACGAGGTTTCTAGTTATGTTTGTGCTTTTCCAAGTGGTATCTAACTACACAAGGTGCTAAGATGGTGTTTATCGCTACTCCGATGGTATCACGCTTCAAAGGTCTATAATCTAAAACACTTAGCACCTATTGGTAGTCAATGCTCCTAATCTTTCCTATCTAACATGTATGCTTTCTATATCCAAACATATAGCATACATGTAGGGGGAGCCATTGCTATCAATTTGAATTCATGATCACATGTCCATAATTCTTACACATGGTAATATACTTGGACAATGTGACATGGGTTCAATCAAAATTTTATCATAATATCTTTGTGAAAGGGTTGTCACCAATTACCAACAAGGGGGAGATTGAAAGTCCTATGTTTGGTGTTGGTAATTAGTGACAATGCCTAAGTACTAATCCTATGCCTAAGTTGTATGTAGCATATGAGGATTAGTACATTCCAAGGTTGGTGGCAAGATGGACATGGTGATCATGATGGCCACACTTGGATTTGGTCGCAACCCTACGTGATCAAGGCAAAGGTATATGCTTAAGGGTTGTGTTTTAGTAACCAAGACACCTAGTGGGTGTGGTTACATTATAGGATAGATAGCCGTACTATAAAGAGGGGAATGACGCGGCTATTGAACTTCTAAGTGCCTCTAGGTGTGCATTTCATGTCATATGCATTTGGATAGAACTAATAACGCCTCGAAAAATGATTGTGAAAATGCTAACACACATGCACATGGTGATGATCACTTGGTGATGTTAGCACGTTTGCGAAGGCGGTGGAGTTTGAGCGGTAGAGAGGTCACAGTGGTGACCGGACGCGGTCTCTGTTTGACCGGACACGTCCGATCAGTGTTCAGCGTCTGCGCGAGTTTCAGCTTTTTGATCGGACGCGCAGCGTGTCCGGTCACAGTCGATCGGATGCGTCCGGTCGATCAGGGAGCTTACTGGACTCCAACCGGACGCGGGCACTGTGGCGTCCGGTCAGTTCTCCAGCGCGTCCGGTCGCTGTTTTGTTGTGCGCTGCTCAGGCTTGACCAGCGCGTCCGGTCCGTCACGGGACCGGCGCGTCCGGTCGAGCTTCGCGCGTCCGGTCGTTGCGTGCAGCGCGTCCGGTCGATGCTTCGTGAAAGTAGCCATTGTGCGATCGGCGCGTCCGGTCAGTTTGACCAGCGCGTCCGGTCAGCGCGACTTCGGCTGTTTCAAGTGCGTAACGGCTATATTCGAAGGGGTACGTCTATAAATACTCATTGGTCGGCTCAAAGCTCCCTCTCTTGGACATTTGACATACTTGTGAGCACTTTGAGCTAAGCAACTCCCCTCCCACTCATCTCTCTTACTTCTTTGCATATTCGAAGTGAGATTGAGTGATCCAAGTGCATTTGCATTGTGAGATTACATCTAGTTGGCACTTGGTGGTTGATTTACTGCGGGATTCTTGTTTCTCTTGGTGGTTACCGCCACCTAGACGGCTTGGAGCAGCTTGGAGGCGTTGGCAAGAGTTGGTGATTGTTCTTGGCCACCTCCGGTGATTGTGAGGGGTTTGTGCCTACCTCGGCGAAGCGCCAAAGGCAACATTAGTAAATTGCTCGTGTCATTGCAACCTTTTGCCATTTGGTAGGTTCTTGTGCCGTCTTTTGAGAGGCTCGGTGTGAGACCGATTAGCCACCGAACCACGTGGTGAAGAGGGACACAACGGGGACTAGCGTGCCGGCAAGCACGTGAACCTCGGGATAAATCTTCGTGTCATCACTTTCATATTGTGATTGATTGATCCCGGTGTTCGGTTGTCTTGGTATTCATTGTTTATCATATTGGTTGGCTCAATACTTCGCCCCTCGGTGAAACTCTCCTAACTCAACTCCATATTACTTTCTTAGTTATCTTTGCTAGCTAGTTAGCTTTGCTAGAGTAGCTCTTTTGTGTAGCTTGCTAGTTGTAGTTGTAGTTACCTTCTCGGTTTGACTTGTGCGGTTGAGTGCCATTATACTAGAATTATGAATTGGATAGGTGGCTTGCAAACACCCCGTAGGCTAAGCAAAACTCGCATCTCGCTATTTGTTGTATTGATAAACTTGTTTAGCTTGTCTTTGTAGAAATTTTTAAAAGGCTATTCACCCCCCTCTAGCCATCGAGACCTTTCAAGGATCCAATTGCTCACGTGAAGAGCAAGAGTACATGGAGACAAGAAGATGATGAAATGTCATCGGTAAAGTCAAAGAGGAAGACGATGGCGTCGTGACACCTGGTGTAGGCTGGACACACCTATACATCAAGATGATGAAGATGGTATCTATCAAGTCAAAGAGGAAGGCGAATGCATTAGGGCATTGGCGGAGGTTTAGACACGTATTGATATCAGTGGGTCACACTTTGCGGGGTGTGCAGTGGGTTTGCTAGTTTGGTCCTCAAAACTAGGTGTGTATGGTTTGGTGGTTTGGGCCTCAAAACTACTAACAGTGGGTTTGACCGGTTTAGGGATCAAGACCAAGGTGACAAGTTGGATCACAAATGGCACTATCATGAAGTTTATGTCAAGGCAAATCGAAGTTGTGAAGGCTCTAAGTTTGTTCGATCCCCCAATAAAAATATGGACGGTTTACTCCCTAGGGTATTTGAATTGAGTGCTTCTGTAAGGGTATTTTGGAAAATAATCAAGTGGTTTTTTTCCTTCGAGGTGTCACCCTCATTTGTGTGTGAGAAGGCTAAGGTTAAAGGAAGAGAGGGAGAGAGAAGTGACTTTTTGTTCTTAAATTTTTTTCCATCCTTGATCTATGTTAGGATAGGAGAGGTTTTTAATCGAACATTTTGAGGTAATCCAAGTATCGATCTTGTGCAAGTTTGTCCTCGTCTCTCTAAATCTGAAATTTATCCTTTTCATGCTTTCACGACTATATTTGGGGGAGTTTGGTGTGCTACTTTGGCTGAGTTATAGGCACAATTTTAGAGTGTTTTAGGGTCCTTGGAACTTGTTCATGTCATGGCTTGAAGCCAAAATCTTATTGCCCAAGTCCCTTCCTCCAAAAACCCTCTTTTCCTACCTCTTTTGGTAGATTTCATGAAAAATCTTTGAGCTAGAGTTCTTGAGTGTTATTTACTGGCTTCTAGGTGTTATGAGGTCTTGGGGAACATATCTAGGCTTTCCCTTTAACAAATTTCCCACAAACCACCTTCAATTCCCTCTTTCGCGCTTTCTTGAGAACACCCTGGTTGGAGAGAGTAGTTCTTTAATTCATGGTAGGCCTAGAAATTCTTGGAAAGATTCCATGGGATTACGTTCGCCATAAGTTAGCCAAGGTTTGGACCTAGTTTCATGATTTTGTAAGGTGATTTGGAGTGGTTTTGGATTTTTAGAGCTAGTCCTCTGTTTTTTGGAGAAATAGGCTAATTTGGTTTTTTAGCCCATATCGTCATCTACTTGGCGAGAAAAAAAATATGCTCCTATTTACTCTCCTCTCTTTTTGATCCTTCATAATGATATCATTCTGTATTTTAAGGATGAAATTGTTTTGTGTCTCTGTTTGGTTAGGGGTAGTTCCATTTTGTTGTTTCATTGGAGGGGCACAAATAAATAGGATACAATTTTTTTCGCGAACAAAATAGGATACAAATTTGTTAGCCAAAATCAACCTATGCCCCACCTGTTAGTCAAAGACCCCCCACTTCCTTATCTTCTTCCTTTAGCCGCCCTTGTCGCATACCTAGGCCCAACAACGACCACCACCCACCCGCCTACACGTAGCTTATCCGTCTCACCACTATCACGACACTCTCGCTCAACTACTGCATCAGCATACCGACTCAGCAAGAGGAGAAAGACATGAGACACTGGAGCGGCAACAACAAGATGCAGGTCACCCATATAGAGGCTACCAACGTCTAGAACGAGAGCACTCGGAAAATTTTGTATGACGCATCAGTTCCTAACCTTGTAGGAATATTTCGCTTTGAGGTTAACTCTAACATTATGTTGTAGTACGAAATATTCCAAAAACTAAGATAAAATTATTCTACCTATACCGTTTCTCAACCAAATGCTATATAAGAACGTGTAGCAAATAACACCTTATTTTGAACAATGTATATCATGGTACACTTAGGACGTCCCCAACGGACAAACAAATCGCAGGTCTACTTGAGAGTTGAAAACAATTAAAAAATGAGAAGTAGAGAGCGCAGATACGTAGGGTAGAGCAATGGAGAGAGAGAACTTCCTCGTAGTGTCTGTGAGACTAGCAACTGAGACAGTGCTAGCTCGGTGCTCCTTCTCCTCTGTGCCCAATAGAATTTCAGGACAGCTAGTGATTTGAGGACTGTTGGGAACGCCCTTAGAGCAAGTATAATAAGGTCCAGTCAGCCGACTGGAAGGTCCTCCACGTCAACAAAGTCTGAGCTGGAGGGAAGAGAAAAGATGAGAGAGAAGGAAGCGGGTTGCCGGTGAAGCGCCGGGCTGAATGCAGAAACCGAGGAAGAAATCACCGGCTTACAGCCCACAGCGAACGCATCAGTCGGCGTTTTCCATGGGCCTCGTCCCTTCTCCTGATCCTCTGCGCTAGCTATTCTGCACGTCCCTTCATATCATTGTTGTTTCATTGATAGCCACAGAAATATTAATCACAGCTGATGGAATCTACAAGCAAATACTAAATGCTTACAGTTGTGTTACAGTCAGCCTCTTAGCCATCTTATTATATGTGCTGGCTGTTTTTGTTGGCTGTAAATGACATGGCAAGTGTATTCAGCCAACAGCCTGCTAAATCATTAGCCATGCTCTTAGGACATTCACAATGGACGTATTCAAGTTAGTTCTATACAATAAATATTGCTATAGGAGTAGGCCATTTACACTGTAGAGTTGTTTCTATGGAGCGGTAGCTCTCGTGGAGTCGGATCTTAATGATTAAAAACTACAAAATTCTGGCACAGCTGGCGGTGCAAAACACAGGGTGTGTTTAGATGGGGGGAGTTGGGGTGGAAAGTTACTGTAGCACTTTTCGTTGTTATTTGGTAAAATTTGTCTAATCATGGATTAATTAGACTCAAAAGATTCGTCTCGAACTTTACAGACAAACTATGTAATTAGTTTGTTTTTTTACCTACATTTAATGTTTCATGCATGCGTTTAAAGATTTGATGTGATAGGTGGAAGAGGAAATATTTTGGGTTCCTGTAGTAAGTGAACGCGGCCACAATGGTCTTTTTTTGTCAACATGGGTCCCACTCATGGAGCCGGTTCTAGATTTAAACACTATCAGCCAAATAGTAAATGACGTTTAATCATTGTGTGGTCTATTCAATGCGGTCACTTTTACGACGTCCTCAACGGTTGACATGTTGCTAGCTCGGAGCGCCAGTTAGCCAACTAGATAGAGAGAGAATCAGAAAATTTAAGTCGCTAGCGAGAGCACAAGAGCCTAGCTCGCACGTTTTTCTAAGTTTTCTTTTAGTATTTGACACTAGCTTTTTTCATTTTCTTTTACTGTGCTTTTTTAACTGTTTCTAGCTAGCACGCCAGCGGCCGATTTAGAGGCGTTGCTTTTTTTTTGGACGCCCTTACAGAGCAGTAGAAGAAGAGGGTAGCAACCAGGGATGAAAACGGTACGGATATTTTTCGACCGTATTCGAGACCGAATCTGTTTAGAGGGATTTTAATCTGTCCGTATCCGAGTCCGGATATTTAACATCCGATACCGTATTCGTATCCGAATATTTAAATCACATATTTATGATGTCGATATTCAATCGTATCCTATCCGGCATTTTTATACTATTCGTATTCGAATCCGAATCCGGACATAAATATGAAAACAAATACGATATCAGTAATATCCGTCTGTATCCGATTAGCAACTCATAGCGTCGTCAATGGGATACCAAAGTGCAATGCCGCTAATGGCAGAGTTTTGTAGTGTCGATGCTAGACCCGTCTATATTTACAGAGAGCCTGTTTAGTTCCTCCCCCAATCAAAAAAGTTTGTGCAGTATCCGTCACATCGAATCTTTGGACACATGCATGGAACATTAAATGTAGGTAAAAAAATAACTAATTGCACAGTTTGTCTGTAAATGTCGAAACGAATCTTTTGAGCCTAGTTAGTCCATAATTGGATAAATTTTGTTAAATAAAACGAAAAGTGCTACAGTAGCCGAACCCAAACTTTTTCACCAACTAAACAACCCCAGAGACAGAAAGAAAAGAATGCCGTACTTTAATGGGATGTACTGTACTAGAGATCTCAACAGATTATATGCTTAAGTATAACAACGGCGAAAGATTTACTAAGCAGGATTTCTCTGAACGAGATTGAACCGTATCTCAACAATAAGAAAATAAAATAAAATAAAATAAAATAAAATAAAATAAAATAAAGCTGAACCGTATCTCTAGAAAACCAATAATTGGAAAATAAAATAAAATACAGCTGTGAGCAACTGTCCTCTCTGGACCAACCACCTCTCCCCCTTCCGCCTCTCTCCTTTTCCGTTCCAATTCCGATTCTCACGACGACAAACCAGCGAGCCTTGCGGGTGGAGGACACAGACCGATCCCAGCGGCGGCACGAGATAGTGCACCCAAGCGGCGCGCGCTCTGTCGCCGATCGCCGTCGCCGACGGCCGACACGCCGGCGCCGGGGGGTTCGCTAGCGCGCCGCTGGTATCCCGCTGCCCCGCCTCGGCGCTCCGGTGCATTGTTCTGCCGCCGGTTCAACCGACGCTTCCTCGGCTGCTCAATCTCGCAAATTCGTTTGGTAAATTACCTCCCAACTTCTTTTTTTTCTGATGAAAATACCTCCCGACTTCGTTTGCTCTTCCGAAGCAATTTTGATTCATCGTTATTAAACTGATGACCTAGGATTCAATTTGTTAGCATTATTAGTTGAAATTCTTCGAGTCGTGCGGTTAGGGATTCTATTCTGCGATCGTTTGGTTCTGCTAAGGAATTGGGTGGGCGGGGATAGATTGTGTGCCTTATATTAGAACCTTGTTGTTAGTTCTACAGTAATTTTCGAGAATTTTGCTTCTATATGGCCAAGACCCTTAGGTAGTTTATAGATAACGCAGTAGATTTACCTCTCTGAATAGGTCAGCTGGAAACACAGGTTACGACCTGTTCGCGAAAAAAAAAATAGGTCAGCTGATCCTGCATCAATCTGGATAGTTTTGCTTGTTGGAGTCTTCGCGATCGTCTTTTCTTTTTCCCTGTCGTGTTGGTGTTATATATGTAATTAGGTAATGGGCAATGATCACCTAATCATAACGCAATAGTTGGTGGATCTGGAGAGAGTTCCATCCATAGAAGTCACCGAAAATTTCAGATGGAACGTGAGACATAGCTTTATTAGACAATTCAAAAGGGAGTTACTTGTAACAGGCTTGTGACGCTGAACGCGTCCAATGTTTGGTGAACAAAGCCATGTCAAAGATAAGCATGAAGTACTAGATTGGAAGCTTCATTTGTTATTGTTGCCCATTTGAAGTCTACCGTTGACAAGTATTATGTTTCATCTACTGTTGCAAATAAATAGATGTGTTGCTAGCACCTACTTTTGTATGTGGTCCATCTGTTGATAAATGCCTTGCTCCCTTCCCCTTGCAGGTTTCCTTTCTTAGTGTTTTGTTCGGTTTCTAGGATGCGAGAACAGCCTATGTGTTGATAATAAAAGTGAGAATGCTTGGTGGTCTGGAGTTGTGGTGCTTTATGTAATGCACCTGATCACATATTTCACCAATATCATTGGTTTGGTGACCATTGCTCTCATCTCCATAGTCTCCATCTTGGGCCTAATCTGCCTCTGCCGCTCAGTGTACTTCCAACTGTGGATCAAAAGAAGAGGCTACCAGCGGCTTAGCTACTTCAACGGGCCATGGCTGACTCGGATAACATTGATGTTGGTTGCATTCTGGTGGGGTATTGGCGAGGTACTCAGGCTCACCTTTGTGAACGGGGAAGGGAGGCTAATCTCTAACCGGGCATGGCAAGTGAACGTGTGCAAATTCTACATCGTCTCAAATCTGGGGTTTGCGGAACCAGGATTGTTCCTCTTGCTCTCTTTCCTTCTTAGCGCAGCTTTGCAGAAGCAAGAGCTTGGTACCTTGAATAGGAAATGGAACCGGAAGACTATACGTGCAGTAGTCATTCTCTGCTCGCCTTCTTTGATCTGGGAAGCTTGTGTTGTTTTCGTTGGTGGTCATGTTTCCTCAGATGACGGTCAGCGATCAAAGGTTTCAAAGTACTGGTATTCTGCCTCTGCAATCCACAACGGCGACATTACATGCACGTATCCACTGTTGAGCAGCGTATTTCTTGGGGCGTTTTACATCATTTTGACTGTCTATGTCATGTTTGTCGGACGTCAGATGCTGTCTTTGGTGATCAACAAGGGACTCCGGCGAAGGATATATATGCTCATTTTTGCCACCGGAATATTACTTCCCCGAGCAACACTTCTTGGGTTATCAATTCTTCCTTGGCCTGGTGAATTAGTCCATGAGGCTCTTGTGTTTGTTTCCTTCCTTGTGTTGATGCTTGCTGCCATGGTCGGTATCGTTATTCTGGTTTATTTTCCAGTCGCCGATACTTTTGCCATAGGTGACCAGGAGCATATAGAGATGCAAGCAAGTCATGACATGATCCTATGATAGCCTTTTGACTTGATGTTCCGCTTTTTGTTCAAGGACTAACTGAGGGGGATCCCATGCTTGGCTCTGGCCATATTTAGTCTTGAAACTCCGGCTGTGACTGTATCTCCAAAGTTTTGTGAAGATAGAACAGGTTAAAGTAGGGATAACACTCTGGTGTTTACTTTTTCCCCCTTCATCTTAACTCATGTGGCATGAGAAGTCCTGTAAAATAGTTCCTTAGATAGTGAAACTTTACTTTGTACATTGAGGTAAAGCTTTAAATATCAGCCTTTTGGATGAGCTATATCTTTTAAGCGATGCCTACACCATTTAGCAGGATATTGTTTTCTACGCGTTCTGTGAGAATGTTTAACGATATCCAATTGATCTATACCAGCTTAAATGTGCTTTGACATCGTCAATTATTTGGTAACAATTTATTTGGCAGCTGAAATTTGTTGTTAGCAATACTCCTTTTGTTTTTAAATATGAAATTTTGGAACTAATTAACTTGTTCTGTTTTGTTATTAAAGAAGATGTAGTAACTCGTTAAACTTATTTGAATGTATTTTATCTTAGGTTTTTTTTATGTGTAATTCTAGGAAGCTGTTTGGTTCTACCGTTGGTAACGCAAAAGTAAATGAATTAAAGCTGCGGACATTACCAATGAGAGATACAATTGAACTAATTTTATTTACATTTGCGTTATTGTTGAACCAACCAAACAACACGTAGGATGTATTTGCTGAGTTTTAATATATAATTCTCCCTTTCCTCTGAAAAAATACTGGCATATAACCTAGTCAAGTGTTGTAGACACGTTAAGGCATGCTTGGATCCCTTGTTCGTGCTCCTCACGCCACATTGAGTAAGAAACTAGAATAGGTAGCGCGTTTGGTTACTTTGTTCGCCTACCTCTCATGCAAGGTTTTTCTTTCTAGCTTAGACAAGTTGATTTGGCTCGCCTCACTAGATGAGGTAAGGAAATCCAGCGAACCCTAAGAGCAATACCAATTCCTTGTCCTATCTCTACCTCTCTTTTAAGGGTTTTTTTTTTTTTGACAACACTCTTTTAAGGGTTGAACATGCGAAAACAAACCTCCAACTAGCTCCTCATTCAAGCCCAGATGGATAAGGCCCTCTCATTTCTCTCTCCTCAACCCCCACGTCTAGAAGTCTGATCTAGCCATGAGCAACCATCAAGCCTCCCACATTAGACATTTCTGTCATAGGGAACTCCTACGTTGTCTTGCCATGAAGGGAAGAAAGAGACATTAACATAGAGAATACCGTCACCGAAATCCTACTAAAATCCTACTGGTTATCACCTCTGTGGACTGGTCCTACACTCCTACTTGCGTCATGTCACCCTCGTAGTAGATCCACTCGTGCTGGCTCACAGATTCGCAATAGATCTGTCTAGGCTTGCCCTTGCCACATCCGTCCTCTTGTGGCTCCTGCTTGAACCACCCCACCACCCAAGCTGCAGAAGGGACGAAGAGGATTGAGTGAGCGGAGGGAGAGAACAGCGGGGCATTGAGGAAGGAAAAGAATGAGAGACCACGCGCAAGAGGTTGATATTTGAATGTCTTGTGTTTTTTTACTTATGTTATTATTTTCATTATTCTTGGGTTGCTTTTATTTTTGTTATGTGTGGTGCGTGTGTCATATGTCATTTTTTTTCTATTTATAACCACATTTCTCTACTGATGAAGTTTAACTTGCAAGTTACAAGACATGTATATAAAATATATAGATGAGTGAAATATAGAAAGGCAAATAGGAGAGTTCGGTTGGAGAGCATTTGGAAAGTAGGGGCTGGATCTTGGACGAGAAAGTCCTATTTGAAGAAATAGAGTCAAAATTTGATGTTCTGGGTGTGTTGGCTTCACGAAGCAGAAATGCCGGAAACCGGACCTTGCTGTCCCACTAGGCACAAATAAAAATGTTTGGGTTTCTACACCGGATTAGTACTGTACTTCACAGCCGAATTGCTAACCATGTAGGATTACTTTCAAATGTTTAGGCACAATGCTTGACAGATGTTTATTTTTGGCCATTTTCTCCGTCTTCAGCTGCTAAATACTACAGTATGTTTGGATTTGGTACACCTTTCACAAAGATCATCCCTTGCACGGGCATAGCTATTTGGGTTTTTGCACGTCTCGGCTCCGTTGCAAAGATAATTTGTGTGGCTTTTGAAAATTGTTTCTCAAAGCAGGCTTCTTCCATTGATTCCCACTAAGCTTGTCGATGCCAGCAGATAGAGCTATCATAAAGAGCTTATCCTGCTTGATAGGAGTATAATAACCTCACGGAAACCATTACAATGCACTCAGCTTTACATACAGACATACAAGATCCCTCGTAGAAAAGACACCGGCAGGTCACAGAGTGATGTCATAAACAAATTAAGTCATGCGACATGGGGGAGTTTGCCACCAGATGATGAAACCAATGATTGATTGTTCACGCTTGCATGATCATCTTGAACCTTTTTCCCTCTTCGACAGGAAGAGAACTCGGATAGGCAGATCTACTCATCATTTTCCTAAACACTGCCAATGCTAGAACAGTAACTTGTATGTTATGTCTAGTGCTGCCACTTTTTAATAAGCCCAGGTATCTGAGAAAAGTGAAGTGCCAAATATTAGGTCAGGGCAAGGAGAACGAAACGGAGAAATTGCATATATATTTCAAATAAATAAAGGTGAGATCATTGCTGACCTCGACACCGTTCGGCCCTATTCTGTTGCGGGATATGAAATTCAGTATGTGCGATGCAAACTCTTCAGGTACATCTTCCTGAAATAACGAATAACGATTTGATGATGTGTCAAAAGTGGTAAAGATTTGTAATTCGTTGGCTAAAACAATATTCCTAAACCAATGCTTCCAAAAGAAAAGAAGTTCACAGACCAATAAACAGCACTCGGAGAATGAACCTTTCATTGCTAGTTCCTGCTATTGCTATGTGTAGGCAAATTAGTGAAAATTTTAAAGTAGCCCTAGAGCATTCAGGCAGAGCAGGATCATCACAGGCTCTAGAAATAACCACTGAACTGAACGAATCTAGAGGAATGGTACAAAAGCTCCTAGCCTTGAAAGAATTATGCAAGGGACTCATATATTAGCATAACTCAAACATACTAAGAACCAACCTGTATGGCATGTCCAGTGTGCCGAACCACCACCATTTGAAACTTTCCTTGCATTTGACCAATTGTTAAAGCTCTGCAAAATGTAAACCAAATAACCAATACATTACACAACTTATCTTCAATAGTGTATCGTTGAGTGATTGAAGGAGTTTGTTGTTTCAGAACACTTAACTATAACAACAATAGGATTCCACATCCAATGAAAGTGACATTTCAGAACATGACAAACAATTTTACAAGAGGTTTCACTTCAATAAAAGCAGCATTTTGATAAATTGATTAGCACCCATCCGATTTGTCATTCAAAAGCTCTAGCAACAAAGCCTGGCAAGAATTTCCACATTTTGTGAACCATAATCATGACAAGCAATTGACTTTTGCTACCTTTTGATTTATAGTTTATCAGTAATAATCAACAGCTGATAGACCACAATTCATAAAATATGCTACAAGTTGACTTTGCAAGCTCAATCTGTTGCAACTGACAAGCAGCAGAACATTAGTTAAGTCACTAGCAAAAGGCGATGAAATTAAATGTTGAGCAAACATCATAAACATGGACTAGAAAATAGATAATTCCTCATACTCAAACATAACAAACCTGTCTAGTCTGTCGGTACCAGCTAACAACAGGATCTTTTGCACTGGGCAAGATAGGAACTTGTCTGAAAGACCTTCATACCTAACAAAGAAACACATGCACTTCAATATCAACTAATCACAGAAGAGAATTAGTAAAAATGGGCATCAGAAGACAAAACGATTTTACAAAACATGAGTAAATGACAGATTTTCTTTTTTTTAAAAAAAAGGAAACATCAGATTGAAAGCATACCATCCTTTCCAGTACTTTTCTGTTTGCTCAAGAGGAGTGCGATATGTATAGCTGAAACAAAGTATGACGGCATAATTAGTTTTGAAAATAATAATACTACATTTGCAATGGTGGCCAACAGGCCAGCATGATTCTTTATGCGAATAGACCTGTGAGATACAATACTAAAAACATACACTACTCAGTACTGCTCACCATTCTCGTGACTCATCGTATTTCAAGGTAGATGGAATGGACACACGAGCAGACTCAACGTTCCTTAATGGTCCACCTTTCACACTCCACTCAATCTGCATAACTCCAAAATTGATTGAACAAGAAATAAGGTGGGGAAATAATTTTAACAATATCAACTGCTGCCTTAGCAAGAATGGTTATAATTGCATGGTTTAATACGCATGACACTGATTCAAATTTGAATTTAGTTTCATTGTATAGTTGTTCTTCCATTTTATTTTCAGTCTCTGCATGTTTGTGTCCATGTCGTACATACACAACTCAAATACATATGTTACTGAAAGTTACTCATTTCAGCTTAAAGTGACGAACAAGATATCTCTTAAGATACTGAGGGCAATGGATAATTACACATATTTAAAGCTGATTTGAGGTGTCAGAAACAATGTAGGTCGAAATCAACATACTGCTTTTTCAATGCTAGGAAAATGCTGTGCCCGATTTGCTAAGATCTTCTGCATATGAACCAGTGAAGCCATTGCTGTTCCCTGTTTAGAATAAAGATATGCGAGAATCAGTAATAATGATTAAGATTGTACAACCACAAAGTAAGATGACAATAAGGAAAAACTCTTACTAACCTCAACAACATCAACGACAACAAGCCCATGAAGATTTCGAATTTCTTTTCTTGCAGCCACATGTACAGCCACTGAACCACCCATGCTAAAACGGAAGTTCAACCATTCTATTAGTAAGGTTTTTCAATGATTTAAGCTATAGATAGAAACAGAAATATTCTATACAAACAGGCAGGCTGAATTTAAAAGATAAAAGGAGGAATTCTATAAAGCAAAGCGATAACATATATTAAGCTGGAACCGATTAAGAGCATGGTGTTTCAGTGGAAGTTTCAAAACGATAAAAATAACTTTTCAGGGTCTATTTGGGTAATTCGATCCTCTGTTTATATTGTCTTTGGAAAGCCTCATCTAGGGTTAGTTAACCATTTGTAGACTGATTCAGATAATGCGGGTGCAACAGAGAAAACAAAAGGGAAAATGCATGCTGCTGACTCACCTATGCCCAACGAGTATAATTGCTGGTGGCAAATCTCCATACATTGTACTTATAACAGCTATGACATCATTCGTAAGAGTCTGCAGAGGCAAACAAAAACACTTTAAAGACTGAAATGTGTCCAGGAATGAGCAAATCACAAAACAACTTATGTAACAGAAGTGCAGCCACCAATTAACTAAATAAGCATGAGAGTGTAACCATTATGATTATAGAAAAGAAGTCTGGAAACATGATGGGCATACTTCGATGGACAAATCCAGGTCATCATTCGTTGTTGATTTCCCATGCCCCCGTAGATCCATGGCAACAACACGAGCTTTGTCCTTCATTCGACTTGCTGCTAGAGCAAATGAAAGCCTAAGGCAGATCAAAGAATAATTGCAGCAAAGTAAGCACTCTTTTTCCAATAGACAAGTTTGCTATGGCAGCATTGCATAAGAAGGCAAGTCATTTAAAGCAGGCGCTACAAGATTATCGGGGGGAAAATTTGTCTTAACATGCTTCCCTACCAAGCAAGCCTAAGGCAGATCAAAGAATAATTGCAGCAAAGTGGCAACATTTCTTAAGAAGGCAAGTCATTTAAAGCAGGCGTTACAAGATTATCGGGAAAAAAATTGTCTTCACATGCTTCCCTATCAAGCAAGGTTTCAAATCATGTTTCTAGCGGAAAGGCACCAATATATACTACAACACCTATAGAGGCATGTAAAACACAGCTACAGCTAGCTATTTACAACCTTACCAAGAATAAAGATCAATTGTGAACATTGTCGGGAAGAAAACATTTGATTGCTGCCCTACTGTGGGTTAATCATTAATCAACAATGAATTTCGACAAAATGTTTCACAACTGCAGCAGAAAATGTGATTTCTACGTTTTCAATAACACACAGTGGGAAAAAAGATTCCAGAAGGATTGCTTTGGAAATCCAGCAAGATGCACTCGCAACTCTTAATTTCACAAAATAAGCATTTCACACTGGTTTATTCAAGCACAGCCCTTAAGCTCATTAATATGCACTAACTTTGCCCCCACAACTTTGAATTTCACAGATAGCAGCTGTTGGTTAAAAGTTCTTTTATGCTCCATCCCCAGTTCCTCACCAATACGTTTACAGTGCAAGACTAAAGACTATTTAGAGTTTAGATTGAACCCATCCCAATCAACCTCAGTGCCCATGCTAAGCATTTCCTGCAAGTCCCAACACATGAGCATTTGCACAATTCACCATCAAAACGTGTAGACTATTCGTAGATAAACCTCGGCGCCAGACATACCCTGAGTAGCCACCTCCGTGGAGGCAGAACACGACGGGCCCCTCCGATCCGGCCGTGTACACATTGAAAACCTATAATAATTAGAGAAAAAAATATATATAAGAGAAGAGGAGGATCCAACATTTAGATCGCATCGCGTAACAGAAGCACCCGAGAGAACTCCGGCTAAGGCCAAAACCCACGTCGTCGGTGTCGGGGATGGCTACGCGGCGCTCCTCGTCGAAGTAGGCGGACCAGTCCAGCGGCGCGTACTTGTGGAGCGAGTGGCTGCTGCAGAGGCACCGAATTAGGGCATCGCGGTTCCGAAAGGGGAATTAGGAGGTGCGGGAGAAGAGTGTGTGTATTGTGGGGAAAGGGGGCGGGTGACGGGTGCCTTACTGCGTGGCGGGGCGAGGCGGGACGGCGGCGGCGGAGAAGGCGGACGAGTCCTCGACGGTGGGCTCCTCCTCCCCCTCCTCCTGCAACGACGAGAGCGGCGGGGGCTCCATGGACGGCGCTGGGGCTGCGGTGGCAAAGGTAGCGGCCGGTGGTGCCCGCGAGAAGAAGCCGCGAGACTCAGAGGGGAACACGACGGCGAGGAGAGTGACGAAAGGGAACAGAAGAGCCCAGAGGCCAGAGAGGAGAACGGCCGATTCCGAAGTCAGAAACTCTCTACGGAGGAAGCGGTTTTGTGTCTGTCGTTTTGTCAGGCTGTGTTATTTACTCCTGGAATACGAAATATAAAATGCTAACTATTTTAGAACGATAAAATACAAAATGACAAAATATTTATGGATGTGTTTAGTTTTATCTAAAATGCCAATTTTTTTATGAAATGGGTGAGGGTTTTTTTGGCTTTTTTTCCCCTCTTGAGGCCAAAATCCAAAATGAAGAATGAATACCGTTTTGCTAAAAAATTTGCATCGTGTTTAGTTCCATACTGCAAAATGATGGGCCAAAACCTAAATTTTTTTTGGGTGAAATGGGAAACTAAACATGCCCTTAGTCATGTTCGTAATAAATAGTAAATACATACACTTTTATTTACAAATATTTTTTTAAAAAATAATAGTGCTATAAAATTATAAATATACATACTTTCACCATCTCATAATAAGTTAATTCATAGCATCAACTTCTTAAATTTTACCAATTTTATAGGAAAAAATAATAACATCTAGACACCAAATAAGTACATTAAGAAAATATAATCCATAGCGGATCTTGTAATAATTTAGTGTCATAAAAATCCATGTTTATATAAATTTAATTAAATTTAAAATAGCTTGACTTAGGACACTCTAGAGGTTGATTTAATTTACGATGGAGTGATAGTACCTTATCAAAAATTGTTCCATCATGTAATAATGCACTTTAATAATTGAGGTAGTAAAACCTGTAAAATATAGATAGTCCATTATGTAGAAGTGTATTTATTATAGGATAAAATTTAAATATTAAAAATACACTTATTTTAGTATGGAGGAAGTAACTCGTAAGTAATTGTTGTGCATCCGAAAAATCGTAATAGCATATCATAGCAATTTTAAATATTCGCAAACTTGTACCCTCTCCATTCTAAATTGTAAGGTGTTTTGATTTTTCTAAATACATAGATTTTGCTATGCGTTTTAGATTTACACTATGTATAGATACACAATAAAACATGTGTATCTAGAAAAGTCAAAATGTTCTACAATTTGGAACAAGGAAGTAACTTATAAGCAATAAGCAATTTTTGTGTATATGAAAGATTGCAAGAGCATGTCTAAGAAACTTTCTAGGTGTCTTTTCTATATTTATATATATACCTAACGTTTAAAAGATTAAAAAATTCTTTGTACCATCTCTCACTCTCTTCTATGTCCATCGGTCTCTACTCTCTTCATCGTCCTCATTGAGTTTGGAGCTCTTCCGGCTCTCACTCTCTTACACGTCCTTTTAGAATTTGGATCCGCAAAATTTTCATTGGTTCCCTCTCTCTCGCTCCATTGTCCTCTTTAAGTTTGGAGCTGCAAAACCTTCGTGTTGGTTCCGTCCCTCACTCTCCCATGTCCTCTTTAAGCTTAGAGCTTTAAAACCTTTGTTGGCGCTGCACTCATGATATAGGTCCATTCACGCCACGAGGCGCGTGCGGGGGTAGGCTCGTCTTCCACCTTTCTTAAACTCACAAGTGCACACAAAACTCATCTATTTAAGTTAAGTCAATATCATCTCAATTTTTCATACGTGATCATCGTTTATACCTCTAGCATTTATTATGGTTCTTGGGATTTATTTGATTTAAGGTTGGGCTAAGTTCAATTAAATCTAACAAAAAATTACCTTATTATCATTGGCATAAGTGCCGGACAACAAACTGTATATCAAGTTATAATGCACGAACATATTTGCTACTCCCTCCATCCCAAATTATAAGACGTTTGACTTTTTTTACCCCAAGTTTGACCATTCGTCTTATTCAAAAAAATTTGTACAAACATAGTAAAATTTAAGTCATTCTTGAAGAACTTTTATTAATATACCAAGTCACGATAAAAGAATTGATATTTTACACAAATTTTTGAATAAGACGAGTGGTCAAACTTGGTGTCAAAAAAGTCAAACATCTTATAATTTGGGATGGAGGGAGTAGTTATCATAAAATTTAGAAAACAAACAAGAAGCATGCTTTAATAAACTCTTTTCACCACTCTTTATCTTTACGCACTCTAGCTAGAACCACCTTTCTTTCTCCCCACTTTTGGAGAAGCTATGTGGCTCTCTAAATACAAAATATTGTTGTTTTCTTGTAGAATTTTTATACATAAGTAAAATTATGATTAACTATTAGAGTATATGGAATATTTTTTTAAAAAAAATCTATTATTAGCGCGCGAGATATAAAAAGAATGTTCACTGAGTGGACCAACGAAATCGGACCCTTGCTCGGTGGCCGGAGCACGAATGCACGATCAAGCCATAATTTACAGTCCAAACGAGAGGGAACCTGTACCAGAGAGGCAGCGCCGCAGCAACCCGTGCATGTGTCGCCGGATGTGCACAAAGGCAGCATACCTCCGAATCGACTTCGCCTGCTGGCTGCTCCGTGCACTATATGCTACTGGCCACTAGTCTATCGCCTGTATTCATAATTTAAAAATATATAAATTATAAAGAACCCTTTGGACAGATCCGGTGGACGTGCCAGAGTGGTTATTGGGCATGACTAGAAATCATGTGGGTTTCGCCCGCGTAGGTTCGAATCCTCCCGTCCACGTTTCTTGCTCGTTCTCTTTTTGAAACTTCTTTTTTGTGTGTTCATGTTTTCTTTTCTTTTTTTGCGTGTTCGTATTCTCTTTTTTGTTTTTTTTTTCCGTCGGATAACTCGCCAAGATAATGCAGTCCAGGATCCTGATTCCTCGTCAGTGTATGCAATTCCGTTCCCTGATCATCCGACATGGTAGCTGTTCGTTCTCCTGGGTCCTCGGCTTGCATTCCTACGCATGTCATCTCTTTCTGTATCTCGCATCCCATCTCACATACGCAGTTTCACGTTCCCCTCGTAACCTCGTTAGATATCATTCAGCCATACTGTATACTCGAGAGCACGAGCAGCCACTTCTGTCCACCCATCACTGCAGCTAACATGCCCTGATTCCACCACTGTGTCAGGGATCACTCATGGATGGGCCGTCATATGGGCTTGGGCCTTGGCCTTGTCCTGGTTGAGGATAGGCCTGGAGCTACAAGAGCGCAGGAGTTTCGGCTGGATATGGCATCAACGAAATCATCAGAACTTATCTTTACCTTTACCTGTACCTAGTGTTACTGTTTTTCTTCCTTGTAAGACTGTATCCGATTCCTACTTCTGAAATCAAGTTACCTGTGGCAATCCTAGTTGGGTTGTTAACATCTAGTTGGGCTGAAGCCGAAG
Source organism: Saccharum hybrid cultivar R570 (assembly GCA_038087645.1). NCBI lineage: Eukaryota > Viridiplantae > Streptophyta > Magnoliopsida > Poales > Poaceae > Saccharum > Saccharum hybrid cultivar. Next base: position 1,204,347 of record JAQSUU010000563.1, on the reverse strand, counting down.
GCGCGGCGGCACGACCCGGTGGACCCAGCGCAGGCTCCCCGCCGTCGACTTCCAGTTGCTCCACGCCTACGCGGACTCCAATCGGTGCCGCCTCTCAGTGTGCACCTCGCTGACAAGCGTGCCTGCGAGGCCTCCGTACTCGACGACCCCGAGTACGCCTACGACGTCGCCACCAACCGCGACAACTCCAGCGTCGTCGCCGCCGCAAACTCCGCCGACCCTCGTCTTCTCCTCAGCGTGCACCTCGTTGCGGGCCTCGACGCGCTGCGCGACCATGATCCATCCAACGAGGCGAGGGGCGTCGACTTCAGCCCCAACAATCACGGCATCCAGGTCCACTGCATCGTGCTCTGCCATGGCGGCTTCCGCGCCCTCGTCCACAGCCCCGACGCGTCCGCAAGGCCAATTACGCCGGCGTTCGCCTCAAGTTCTACAACGCCAACGAGACCCAGCTCCGCGTGCACCTCGACCGCGGCTGCCTGTGCTCCACCATGCGGAGCACGGTTAGGCCTGCTCCATTCCTCACGCCACCGCCCACCGCAGCATCAGCTTCCTCAAATGCAGAGGACGGGGTTTGCAGCACCTTGCCCATCAGGTGTTCGACGCTGAACCTCTACCAGACCGCCCGTGTCCTTGTGTCAGTAGCATCTGTTCCTGTTTCTGCTGAGATGCCAAAGGGGGGATGGAAACAATGGTGCCATCAGCGCCGTATCATCCAGAAGGGGAGCTTTTGCTATTGGAGTTACTCTTGCTACCTGGAGTGCCAATGAAACCGGGGAGCAGGGATTGCGCAATGAGCAGAGAGTTTATACCTCCTATACTGCCAGTGTGCTTGCACTTGTTTCATCAGTCATGCATCATCACCTGGATACGCCACACCACAACGTCATGCTGCCCGTCCTGTCATGCCTCTATTACCATCCCTGGCTCTAACAAACCTGAAGGTGCATCTAAGAGCTTTGGCATTAATCAATGGCTAATTCTTTGGCCATCACTTGAGTGTAGTCTAGGAGTTGTTTGGGTGTCATTCCAGAAGCTAATTGTCTCATTGCAGCAGAAATCTGATGAGACTTCCTCGGTGAGCTGTGATGCTGGGCTGCGTCCTCTACCATGGTCGTCGTTCAAAATGGTTGAGAGGAACTCTGTTACTCTGGAAGCCCCCATGGTATGTAACAATTCAACGAACAGTCAGGTGTGTGCTTGCTGAACTTGTAAAGTCTTGGAAATACTTGATGGCTATATGCTGGATCCCTGAAGCCGCCAAGATATATCTAGAAATGTCTGAACAAATGGCTAGTGTTGATATAGTTTGCAGTCCTTGCTACGTTGATGTTGACTTCGGTAAATCTGATGTTGAAAGGCCTGCGAAACCAAAAGCTCTTGTTGTTGCAGTCCATAGTGGTGGCAACGGTCATATAATTCATATCGCTGCAGGAGGTTACAGTGGGTTCATCTTGCACTTGCCAGGAGATGAGGACACTGTTGCAAGTTCACCGGTCATCAACAATGTACTTCTACCTTTCTCCTTGCGTCTGTCTTCAGCAGGTGCTGCACAACACTCCCTAGCCGAAGGCAATGGCAATCCTCAGATGCCAAACTCTGGTACATGCAAAGGTCCATCCGACGGCCTTTGTATGATCTGTTTAAGGGAGTACGCATGTGTTGACTTCATAGAACTTCCATGCCAACATTACTTTTGCTGGGGGTGCATGGTGACGACATACTCAAGGATGCACGTCAAGGAATGCACAGTTCTGAAATTGTTATGTCCTGATAACATGTGCCAGGGTGCTGTTCCTCCTAATCTATTAAAGAGTGTCCTGTCTGGACGCTTTGAGCGTTACTGGGGACTATTCACGTTTGTTGGAAAACCCAAGTTCTGTATGGATCTCAGTGGAAATGGCAAGGGCAATCTGGCTAAGGTGGAAGGGGTGTCAGATATCCAGGTCTGTTGTGATGATGGATTGTTATTCAGCATTATGGGCTTGCAAATGCCATGAGATCCTGGTGGTACTGAAATTCTTCATCGGCTTGGGGGCAAGCCGAAACTCAAGGAGGGGGGAATGTTAGGGATCACTCATGGATAGGCTGTCATATGGGCTTGGGCCTTGGCCTCGGCCTGGTTGAGGATTTGCCTGGAGCAGTGGACATCTCCTACAAGAGCACAGGAGTTTCGGCTGGAGAGGGCATCAACGAAATCATCAGAACTTATCTTTACCTTTATCTGTACTTAGTGTTACTGTTCTTCTTCCTCGTAAGACTCTTGTATCCGATTAGTTACCTGAGGCAATCCTAGCTGGGTTGTTAACACACTGTCCTAGCTGCACCTTTAAGTCACACTCAAGCAACCCCCGCCGGAGAGATCGCAAGCTCCGAGCCACAATTCCGATCAAGAAACACAAACCGAGAGAAGGTCCCGCTGAACGAGATCGTCATTTAAGTTCTACTACTAGTAGTCTCACATTCCTCGAAAGACCCAATCACAGCAGCAGCCAGCAGCTGCATGCAGTTTATATTGTTCTGAAGAGTTCCTTCCCTTGCAATATGATTACCTTCAGAGCAATACTCCAAACACTGATAATGGAGTTAGGATTTAGCAATGCGCGCCACACCATCATGAGCAGCCATGGATTATTAGAACCAATCTTGGATCCTGTATTCATGCTATTGCCATCCCAGTAATCAGCGGCTCTGACTCGCGCGCTTCTCGGAGCAAGATCGAGCTCGACTGAGATATAAAGATAACATAAACAAAGCCCCCACCATGCAGCAACCTCGCCGTATAAAATCCCCGCGCGTCGCGATGCACTATAGACTCGGCCGGGAGCGTTGCGCGCGCGGCGGAGAAGATGATGATGAGCTCTGCCTTGTCGAATCGAGCTGCATTGGCAGCACGATCGAGAACGATGCCATCACCATCATCATCATCGCCACAGGCTCTAGTGCTTCTCGCCGTCGCTGTCTGCTTCCTTGCCCGCTCCAGCCATGTCGCTGCCGGCGGACACCCCGATTACGCCGACGCGCTCGCGAAGGCGATACTCTTCTTCCAGGGGCAGAGGTCCGGCCAGCTGCCGCCGGACCAGGCCGTCACGTGGCGGTCCAACTCCGGCCTCTCCGATGGCTCGGCCGCAAACGTACGTGGGCCTGCAGCCCTGGACACGAATCCAATACTTCCTGTAGTAGAAGACGTGCTTGTTTGACCATGGTCAGCGCGCTGACCTGGGTCAGTGGGGCTTGGACTTGCGTTGACCTTCTTGTTGTCTCTGATGAAACGTGCGCGGCAGGTCGATCTCACCGGCGGGTACTACGACGGCGGCGACAATGCCAAGTTCGGCTTCCCGATGGCCTTCACGACGACGATGCTGTCGTGGAGCGTGCTGGAGCACGGCGGGAAGATGAAGGCGCGCGTGCACGACGCGCGCGCCGCCGTGCGGTGGGGCGCGGACTACCTCCTCAAGGCCGCGACGCAGACCCCGGGCGCGCTCTACGTGGGCGTGGGCGACCCCGACGCGGACCACCGGTGCTGGGAGCGGCCCGAGGACATGGACACGCCGAGGACCGTGTACGCGGTGTCCGCGTCGGCGCCGGGATCCGACGTCGCCGGCGAGACGGCGGCCGCGCTCGCCGCGGCCAGTATGGTGTTCAGGGCCGCCGACCGGGCCTACTCCAGGAGGCTGCTCGCCGCGGCGCGGGACGTGATGGAGCTCGCCGTGCGGCATCAGGGGAAGTACAGCGACTTCGTGGGCGGTAACATCGGCGCCTACTACCAGTCGTACTCCGGCTACAAGGTCCCGAATCAAATCGAACCAGCCTCCGGGATCAACAAGTGATCATTGATTGATCGACTAATTCGAGCGTTGTTTGTTTCCCCTTTGCATGCAGGACGAGCTCTTGTGGGGGTCGGCGTGGCTGCTCTGGGCGACCAAGAACTCCTCGTACCTCGGCTACCTCTACTCCTTGGGGGACAACGACAGCGTCGACATGTTCAGCTGGGACAACAAGCTCGCCGGAGCGCGCGTGCTACTGTCACGGGTACGTGGCACGAACAAATCACACTCAAGCTAGCGACTAGGGAGCAATTGGCTGCTGCGATCGTTCTGGATCGTGTTCATGTCTGTGTGTGCGTGCGGCGTGCCTGACTGCCTGCACCTGCAACCCTGCATGCAGAGAGCTCTGGTGAACGGCGACAAGAGGCTCGAGCCGTTCAGGCAGCAAGCCGAGGACTTCTTCTGCAGGATCCCGCGCGACTCCCCTTCCTCCACGACGCAGTACACGCTCGGCGGCCTGATGCACAAGTCGGGGTACGCCAACCTGCAGTACGTCACCTCGGCCAGCTTCCTGCTCACCACCTACGCCAAGTACATGGCCGTCACCAAGCACACCTTCTCCTGCCAGAGCCTCCCCGTCACCGCCAGGTCCCTCAGGGCTCTCGCCAAGCAGCAGGTAGATCACGGTCACAGCAACGAAACACTGTAACTGTAACGATTTTAGTTCAGCAGGTAGATCTACATTGGCGATGTTGTTTCAGGTGGACTACATCTTGGGTGTCAACCCCAAGGGCATGTCCTACATGGTGAACTTCGGCGCGAGGTGGCCGCAGAGGATCCACCACCGGGCGTCGTCCCTGCCGTCGGTGGCCGCCCACCCGGCCCACATCGGGTGCCAGGAGGGGTTCCAGAGCTACTTCTATTCCAGCGGCGCCAACCCGAACGTGCACACGGGCGCCGTCGTCGGCGGGCCCGACGAGCACGACGAGTTCCCGGACGACCGCGCCGACTACGCGCGGTCGGAACCGACGACGTACACCAACGCGCCCCTCGTCGGCTGCCTCGCCTACCTCGCGGGCGCGTACAGGAGCTAGCTCATCACTGACCACGTGTCCACGATGATCATCATCGTTGAATCATGTAATGTAATGGCGAAGAACTTAGCTTCACTGTCACTGCCTCACGGTCACGGGCAGTAGCAGAGTAGCAGACTACCAGCAGCTGAAGAGTTCAGGATTCACTAGTGCACTTACCAGTTACAGGTAGAAAAGTGAGAACGTTCCGCGTTTTTTTTCTCAGTTTGGGAGAACCAGTGCGTAGAAATGGGAACGGAGTACCATGCACAACAATTCTTTGTCGGTAATGCTTTTTTTTAGCAACTCTTTGTCGGTAATGCTTAGATGCGGACGTCCGATCGTGCGGACGCTTCCGTTGGTGGGCCACAACGTCGACCTAAACGGCCCAATAGGAGTTGCAAAAAAAAAAGAATGGCCCAACAGGTGTTCCCCATTGTGCTCGCCTTTCTTATTGAGAAATCATTCAGCCGATGATTACGAACGGAACTAACTCTCCACTCGCCAAGGTCTCCGCACCGCCGCAGCGTGCTCCACTGCGATCGTGCCGCCAGAGCGTCCACCGCGCTCACTGCACCCGAGCGCCGCCGCCCCTCCTTCCTCCCTCTTCACCGTGCTCACTGCCTTTCGCATGACTCCCTTCTTCGTCGCGCTCACCCAACCGCTTCCATTGCAAGCGAGCTCTGCGCCTCCATGCCGCCGACGAGCTCCACACTAGCGGCCTCCGCGTCACTCCACGGCATCAAGCTCTGCACCGGCGTCGAGCTCTACGTGCTGACAAGAGCCTCCATTCGTCCAAGCAATAAGTACATGTTACACTGAAAGCGCATATTGCAAGCGTATGTTTTAAGTGTTTCAGGTGTTTCAGATGTATGTTTCACGTGCTTCATATGGATCCTCTGCGGTCACCGACGACAGGGACGACGCCCGGTGGCAGTAGAGGATCCATATGAAGCACGTGAAACCTATGTCTGAAATACCTGAAACATTTAAAACACACGCTTGCAACAAACAATAAGTACATGACTGGGTGAAAAGTCCCAACAAAGAATCGGAGAGGCTAGCGTCCGGACGTCCGGCCCCAAGAAGCATCCGGACGCAGCTTAGGGCCATCCGATTTGACGACCAGAAAACCCTAAACCCTATACGCATGTTGCAAGTGTATGTTTCAAGTGTTTCATGTGTTTGAGACATATGTCGTAAGTGTTTTGGATGTTGCAAAAATAGATCTGGATGTTGCATGTGTTGCTATGGCTATACACGCATGTTACAAGCATATGTTTCGAGTGTTTTCGGGTGTTTAAGACATATGTTGCAAGTGTATGTCAAAAATGTTTCAACTGTTTCGAACGTATGTTGCAGGTGTTTCCTCTAGATGTTGCAAAGGTAAATATAGTGTTGCACATGTTGCAATGGCGCTAGCGGCTGGCAGATGGGGGCGCGACGGGACTTGATGCGGACCTCAATGGAGGAGCAGTCGTCTAGGGATGTGAAGAAGGCAGTGCGGCTAGGGATGGGACGCGGCACTACACAGCGCGGCAGGGGCCTGCGGAGGGGCCTCGACGGGGCTGCAGAGGGGGCGCGCCTGAGATGGCAGCGCGGTGGCGGTTAGGGGCGCGGATGGGATAGGTCACAGTTGAGGACGCGAGCGCGTGCTCGCCCTTCTGTTAGGTGCACACGCGGGCGCTGTTTCTGGTCGTCGAACCGGATGGCCCTAAGCTGCGTCCGGACGCGTCTTGGGGTCGGACGTCCGGACGCTAGCCTCTTCGATTCTTTGTTGGGACTTTTCACCCAGTCATTTTGTTGAACGCAATACAAAAGTTGTTTGCAGATTCCACCACATAAACAGACAGGAGTTGGGAGAACACCTCATGCAACATTGTCACCGTGCACATATAAAATATCTCTAAATATAATGGCATAATCATTTTATTGCTACTTTTGTTAAAAAAAACATGATTACAGACATACATGCTACAACATTTTTTTAGAGGTCAAAAGGGGGGAGGATCCCCAAATGAATATCATTGCTAGCCCCAAAACAGCCCGAAGGATGCTACAACTTTGGATGTATATAGCAGGACTTCGGATTCTTGTAGAAACATTTTAGATTCAAATTTTCTTTGGAATATTTTGGGTGATGGATCAGAATCACTTTAAAAAATCGTTTTACTAGTAGATTGGATTCTGATTCCTAAGACAAAACAGACCAGTAAACAAAACTGAATCTGGTGAAAGGGCCATTCGTGTTCCTAGGAAGAAAACAGAAATGTTTCTACGTTGAAATGTTTTTTTTTGCTTTCACCGTTTGAAAGTATCTCTGGTTCTAGCTGAGAATCTGGAACGATTCAGCTTGCAAAATGCACGCATACTCAAAGGCACAAAGGCACCTAACTAGAACACAGACGTCGCACACAATATACAAACAAATAGAATAGTATTTTATGACTAGTGGCTTGCAATAATAATTTCTAGCTAAAACAATTGAAAAGATGCCCCCATACTACTGAAAATAATAATACTTTCTCCGTTCTAAATTATAAGACGTCTTAACTTTTATGGATACATTATTTTTATTAATGTATATCTAAGTGCATAGCAAAAATAATGTATATAGAAATGCTAAAACGTCTAATAGTTTAGAACGAATGGAGTAATACTTTAGATTTTTGCAAAAAAGATGATAAAGACTTCGGTTCAACAATTAACTTAGATAGCCCTATTTTAAATTTTTTTTATAACAACCCTATTTCAAACTTTGGATAATCCAATGGATGTAGATGTGGGTATCATGTAGTTTGAAGTATTAAGATCGTAATTTCAAAAGTTAAACATGATTCAAAGTGTCTTGTCACTAGAGGGACTATTTCTTATCTCGATCTTGACTTCTTAATCTTGATTTGACTAGTTGGAAGTATAATCTAGCATCGAAAGGAGCAAGTTATTCGTCGTGTCTTTTCATTTCTCAATCATCATCAGTCAACCAAATGGAATATGTCAAGATTCCTCCAGTTCGTTTCGCTGGTTTATCGTAGCTGAAAGTATTGTTCGCTGGTTGGTTGTGAGAGAAAAATACTGTTGGATGGCTGCTGATTCCGCTGAATAGCTCAAACGAACAGGGTGCTCTCGGTTGTTATTCCCTCTAAAACTCAATAAAAAAAGTGCTCCGTTGGACCTTTCCCATCCATCCAAGAAGGCAAAGAACCAACCAACCCCCAAAACCAAGAAGGCAAGAACCACCACGGCACCGGCAGTCCCTTCGCTCCTACCATCCACCCTCCAACCAATATCCAAGGAGCCAGATCGATTCGTGGCTTTTTTTTTTCACGCGACGCAGCCTTGGGTTCCCTTCGCTCGCGCCGCACTGGCATTCCGTCCGCGCGCGGCGCGCCCAGCCGTCCCGCCTGAGCTCTTCGCCGGTCGTCTCGCAGGATGTCCAACAGCAGCAGATGAGGCCGCGGGACATGGCCGTCGACAGGCAGCGCGCCATGCGCGTCCCGGCGTCGGTCTTACCTGACCGCCTCCCACGCGTCCTCCTTCACGGCGTTCACGTCCCTGGCGACAACGCACCCGGCGACAGACAACGACACCGAAAGTCCCTCGGTGGCAACGCACCCGGCGACTACGACGCCGAACGTCGCGACATCCCGCGGGCACCACACGCACTCCATGGCCTCCGAGCATCTGGCGTGCGGCGGCTTCGTCGACCCTCGCACAGCACACCGTGGTAAACGTCTTATACGACGCTCGAGCTCTAGGAAGCCTGGGCGATGTCGTCGGCGTCCATACGCTTCGCGACGACCTCGTACTCCTCGGCCGCCATCTCCTCGCGCAGGAGCGCGTCATGACGGCGCATGTCGTCCTGGAACGCCGAAGGACCATGGATGTGAGGATGCGCGCGGAAGGTGGCAGACTAGCACTAGCAGCGTCGGGGGGCGCGTGTGCTCACCAAGGCCACGCTCGTGCTACTGATGGACTGGGCTGTGTTGGAGTCGTTCCGACCATGGTCTACACCGGCGTGAAGGCGCACAAGGCTGGTAGGACCAGCTGCATGGGCCCTCGACAATGCGGCGACACTGCGCGGCGGACGCGGACTCTGGCTCAGAGGACGCGCACGAGCTTGGTGGAGGATACGCCGTTGCCGTCGGCGTCGGAGAAGCCAAAGGCGTCGCGCAGGTCCTCGACGGCGGCCGCGTCGCCCACGACGGTGGCGCTGAGCACCACGAACTCGTCCAGGCTGATGAAGCCGCCGCGGCGCTGCCTCGTATTACACAAGCACGTCCAACAGGTACTCGCCAGGGGACACCGCAGACGCCGCTGGTACTACGAAGTACGAACGCGGCCGACGCCTTCCCAGATGCACCGGCCACACCTCAAATCCTCAATCTAGCAGACACACACGGGAAAAAGTTCTAAGTCCTGGCTCCTTTTGCCCTGCAAGCGATGGTAGCCCTTGGATCTTAGTTGAAGGGTAGATGGAGACAGTAAAGTTACGTTGTAACTTGCTTGAGTAAAGTCACTGAATCCGGATCCCCCGCTACATGGACGCCGCAGCCTCCGCCCTTCTCCTCCTTGACCTCAGCGCCAGCCTTGCTGCCTTCGCCTCGGCCGCGGTTCCGTACGACCCGCCGACGGTGCCGGAGCTCATGGACCGGTTCGGCCTCCCGCGCGCGCTGCTCCCGGAGACGGCCCGGCGGTACCTCCTCCACGACGACGGCACCTTCGAGCTCTTCCTCGACGACGGTTGCGTGGTAGAGGTGGGGGGCTACCGCGTCGGCTACGACATCGAGCTCTCCGGCACCGTGTCCCCCGGGACGGTCACGGGGCTCGAGGGCGTTCGCGTCCGCGTGCTGTTCGTCTGGGTGCCCATCACCGGCGTCCAGGTGGCCGGCGGAGAGGTCACTGTCCACATCGGGCCAATCAGGAAGTCGTTCCCCGCCGTTGGGTTCAAATCCAGCCCCGAGTGCACCATCGGATTGGCGGCGGCAGATATCTTGCTTCCTGCGTGATTTGTTAGGATTTAGTCGAAATTTGCGGTGTTAAGAACTTAAGATATACTGCAGTTTCTTTTTGTTTTTCTGTTTGTATTGTTTCTGAACTGAAACTTCACTAGTGTGTGTGCTAGCGTACTACTATTACACGATTATTGTAGTATTCTTTAGCGGGACTATTTGTTTTCTCTCGAACAGAAAACAAAGACTGTTAACATATCTTTTTTTTTTTTGCAAACGGAAATCATGCATCCCTGTTTGCTGTAGAGACTTGTAGTTCAACAGGGAGACGGGAGATGTAATTTGCATCCACAACTTCAGTTTATGAATTTGTTGCACAAAAGATCATGCACTTTCATGTTGAACGTTGAAATGGCAACTGAGATTATTGCACAAAAGGTCATGTGCTTTCATGTTCAAGCCTAAAATGTTCACGAAAATTTTAGTGAAGATGAAGAAGCAACTGAAAACATATAAAAAGACATAGTGAGGATGAAGAAGCAACTGAAAACATAGAAAAAGACATAGTGAAGATGAAGAAGCGATTGGAAACATAAAAGCACTGAAATTTTAAAAAGAGACAAAAAAAAAGAAGCAACTAAAATAAAACATAAAAAACAAGACCGATTTGAAACATAAAAGCACTGAAATTTTAAAAAGAGAGAACAAAAGAAGCAACTAAAATAAAACATTATTAAAACATAAAAAACAAGACATTGTGATGATGAAGAAGCGAAGCAAGTAAAATAAAACATTAAAAAACGAAAATGTGACAAAAAAAGAAGCAGCTAAAATAAAACATTAAAAAAATGAAAATGTATTAAAAATCGCTGTCTGTGGGATTCGAACCCACGACCACACGGTTAAAAGCCGTGCGCTCTACCGACTGAGCTAAGACGGCTTATGATTCAAATAATCTTTCAGTTACTTAATCATGAGAGCCAAATGTACAAAGACCACACCAATCCACCCTCATAGCTGATGGATCGGTGACACATGCTTACTATTGTCTGAAGCTCAAATCAGTGTAAATGGATTTCAACCACAAACTACGAATAATGTGTGTCAAAGAACAGAGACCACATCAATCAATTGCACGGTGCTATTGCTTTGTTGCTACTTATTACTGCTACTTATCTACTCCTAACTGCACAAAATGCAATGGTGTAGTTACTGCAGCCTACTAACACTTTCACCTGAAACATGCATCGAGACTGGTTGCTGCTTTATCCTGGACAGTAGGAGATACACCTCCTGCGTTGCAAGATCCATCCGCTCATGAGATTTGGTTGCTTCACTCACCAGCGCTGAGACCATGGATTGCAATGCTGCCACTCTCTCAGATGCTACGTCCTGAGGGTGATGAGGAGCTCCATTCAAGGAGTTGGAAGGCGGTGGCTGATTCCTGCGCCACCGGACAGGAAGGTACAGGTCTGGGATCTGGAAATAGTTCAGTGCTGTGAGCACGCGAAGGGCATGCCGACAGAGGATCCCTACGCCCTACAGACTTGAACATCTGGCAGCAGCAAGAAATGAGCTCCTCCCTTTGGTTCCATGTGACACTGCACCCACCTGCCTCCTTGGTATGGTGACGGACAAGAAAAATACTCCCCTCCAAGTGGAAGGATGCATATTGAGCAGATGCAACAAGCTCATCTTGTAGCTTAGAGAAGGCATATGGGGTGAAAACTGCAGCAGCATGGCCTTCAATTGGAGATGCTGTCTTCAGGCGTATGTTCTGCAAATTGTGCTGTATCATTTCTTGTTCACCAGCTTGGTCTGTAGGTAACAATAATTGAAACCTGATGAAAGAATTAGCAGAGTAACACATTACTGCTTTTAGTTCACACAAAGCAAGGTGGAAGCTCAAACAAGAAATTTATGTTAGCATATACAAGTATGGCTAATTCTTGGTATTTGGCAACAGATGCTCACCTGCTCAACGAAGTTTGCAAGGTGTGTTTGAGCACTCAAGAATCGGCGAATGAAGGCATTTGTTGACTTTGAAACAGCTGGGGAACTAATCAGCCCTGCAGTAAAACGCCCTCTCAAATATGGCAAGGCCCAGAGTTTTCTTGATGCAAACAGACTAGCAATATGCTTATTTCCATGAAGTCCATAGCAGTTCACCATGTCATTCCACCCAACATCAAATGCCACTGTGCTCTCCATGTTTCATAGCCTATCAAATTCATTTTTCCAGTCCTTGTAACGCTCTCCTAGATTTGCACCAAACCAAGATGGGAACCTGGCTGCTATTAGCCATTTGCAGAGGACATGCTTTGTGCTAGGTAGTTCCTTTTCAATTGCTTCCTTGAGACACACATTTTGATCTGTGAGTATCGTCAGAGGAGATTTCCTGTTCATGAAGTTGAGAAACACCTGCCAACAAGAAATGCTGCCTAAGAGAAAGTGGCAAAGTGGCAAAGTGAGTTTTAACCCTGATGAACGGTTACCTGCAATGCCCATGCAAACGATATCTGATTCTCTTCCCTTAGAAGCACACAAGCAAAGAAGAAAGGCCTTCCATAATTGTTCAAACCAACCCATATCCCGAGCACCATGTCGAGTGAAGATAACCGATGAGTGGTGTCAAGCACAACAGCATCACCAAATAGCTCATAAGACTGAACTGAATCCACATACGTCCAGGCAATGTTCTCCACATGATTGTTCGCATCTTTAGTGAACTCACACTTGAAATTGGGATCCTTCTCTTTGAAATTCTTGCACATCCTGAGCAGATCGACCCTCTCGTCGTCCTCATGCTCGACCTTCCTGGACTGTATGAGGTTCCTCACATCCTTCTCCGTGAAAGGCAAGCTCCCTGGCTCGATGCACTTCTCAAGCTCCATTATCCTCATCATCTGCTGCACAGTGATCCCGGACTTGGCAAACATCAGGATCCGGTCCCTGTCGGCGCCGGAGATAAAGCGGTACGCCGGCAGGAGGCGCACCTTGCTCTGCCCCAGGAGCGCGTGGTTGTGGTGGTTGGAGAACGCCATGACTCGCCACTGCGGCAGCGGACCTCCGGCGTCCAAGCCCTTGCCTATGCGCATATACGCCTGGCACCCGCACCGCGAGGAGCTCCTGTTCCGCTGCGGCCTGGGAGCACCGGCGAGCGGCTTCGCCGGCGCGGACCCCGCGCGGTGGCACACGAAGTACCGCCTTGTCAGCCCCCTGCCCACGCCGTCCTTCCCCTCCGTCCGGTGCCGCCGGATCGAGAACCCGCACCGCCGCGTCGTGGGTCGGGAACCGCTGCCCGACGTAGGGAGCGGCGTCGAGGTCACCCTCGCCCGCCTCCGCGGAGGGCACCGCCGTCTCCAGCGAGAGCCGCGTCTCGTCGGGGGAGTCGTCCGCCCCGTGGGCATCGCACTCTAGCAGAGATGCGGGTACCGCGTCCGCGGGCGTCATCCTGGCCTTTGGCCACCCGGAGGCTGCAAGAAGCAAGAAATTCCAATGAGTTTCAGGGGCGGGTTGGAAGAGAGAGAGGATGGATGGAGCCATGGAGGTGTGTCACCGTCCTCAACCAAATCCAACACGAAGAACAATACAGTAACACAAATCCACTCTCTAGAACAAACTAGATTGTTCTGAGTACATGAACTGGTAGTTGGAAGGAGGACAAAGGATTAAGGGAAGGGGATACAACTCTAGCCGAAGCTAGCCTCGAGCAATCGCTCGCCTCGACTCAAGCTTGCGCTTGCCGCCGCCGGTTTTGTGGTCTGTTCTTCGACGACCCTTCCTGCCAATAGTGCTGCCATACTTGTATTGTTGCTTGTTTCCATGGGCTAAGGACAACCCAGCCCACTTTCCTTACCGACTGGCCAGCCCAACAGCCCAAGGTTCCTGACAAGGTGACAGCGCGCAGTACCGGCCGTGGGGAAAGCCCGGCGAGAGTGGCCGGAAGAGGAGTCGGCGGCCAGACGGCAGCGTCCCGGCGAGACAATGGGAAATTTTAATCTTGATCGCAGGTCCGTCCACTGGTAGCATACTAGTATTTTTTGGTATATTCTGGATTTATTTTTCTGAGGATAAACGGCCAGATGACATCACGTGTTCACTGTTCAGCATAGACATTGCTTGGCCGCGCGTTGCGGGGAGGGCGCACAGGCGTTCGCGCTCGGCTCGGCCATGCCTGGGACCGGGGGTCGCCGGAGCACCCGCAGCGGCACGAACGGTGTGACCAGTGCTCGCCTCAGCGACGTCAACATGCTGATGTTGCTGGTGACCGCCTGAGGCGAGCGCTGCCGCGCGGAAGAGTCGGCCGCAGAGGACTAGAGGAGCGCGTCAGCAGAGCGCCGGGGTGAGCCGGCTCGACCGCAGGCGCGGCGTTGCAGTCGGCGAGCCCGGCGGTGTCATCCCCGAGCCGCGCGCGGGCGTTGGCGTGGTGCGCGAGCGCAGAGCAGAGCATGCGGCGGTCGTCGCTGGAGGAGGCGGCGTCGATGATGCGGGAGCAGACGGCGACGTACTCCCTCCAGTCCTCTGCGTCGCGCGGCTCCTCAGATGCTGCAGTGTCGTCGCAACGGAGGAGGCAAGGAGCAGGGTAGGGGTTGTGAGGTCATTTCGTATTCACTTGCTGATTGGACTCCAGCGTGGCAGGTGGACGTCGCATGCCACGTATGGGAAATAGCAAAAGCTTTGATTAAACTTCTCTCGAGTTGCAAATTTGTAAAGACAGACTGTAAAAAATGATATCTAGATATATGTGGCCTTTGGAATATGAGCTTTGCAATATAGAATGTAGTATATTCAATATACACATATTTGCGCTAGGCAGATGTCAGTTCGGTGTGGCATGAACAAAAGCAACAAGACAGTGGAAAATGGAAATTGCACAAAAGCAAACATGCCGCTATTGTCCGATTGACATGTTCTATTCTTTTGGATCAGGAAGATTACTTTGTCAGCATCCATTAGCTAGATTGTCAACTTAACATCCTGAAAAATACAAGATGCATTGTAAATATGCCGCTGTTGTCCAATTTTGAAACATAAAAATTGACACACATTGGGTTCCATCTAAGGTCATATGCATTCACTTGGCTTTCTCTAAAATTGCACCTCTTCAACATTTGCACAATCTGATTTCGTGCACCTTTTCTCGAAAACATCAAAGTCGCACCAGCACCTCTTCTTCTTGGCCAGTTGTCAGACCAATTGAAGACAAGCACCGATCGGCGCTAGCACTGGCTCCAGCATTGGTTACAGGACAAACAGTCAAACACCCTACCTATCGAACTCTACTTAACCCTTTGACCTAGTGTACTTTACCCTCTTACTTATAAAATCATGTATTGTACAACTTAAACTATTGAAAACCATCTAGATAATCCACTAACACGGTTTAAAAAGTGTTTTTTCTGATATGACATATTAAAAAGTCTACATTCCTTAAAATATCAATGGTTGACAATATAACCTCCAAATATAAAACATAATATTGTAACCTTTAAAGATCTAATAATGTTCAAATGACCACACGGATGACCATTTAGACACTGAATTCCACCACACTGGCCTAAGCAGTTATGCTTGCATGCAAGTCCATCGATTGTCTCCCTCTTCCCACTCTTTCTAGGCTTGCGTGCGCCATCGCCCGATAAGCACCACACTGTCGCCTGCTCCACCTCGCAGCACTCCTCGAGGTCATTGAACTCATGCACTGCTCCTGCGCCCTTGTCATCCGGCCCCTCACAAATCCTCGCCTCCTCTTATTTTCTCCTCCTATGGCTACCTAAAAAACTGAAGGACAACCAAGATGGAGGATATGAGAGGGCCAGATGACAAGGGTGCAGTTGTGGTGCTTGAGCTCAATGTTGTCGACGAGTGCCGAGAGGTGGAGCAGGAGACAAGATGCCACATGCTACTTGTTGGATGGTGGGTCAACCCGAAAAGATTAGGGAGGTGGAGGCAACACATAGGCCTAGTGCAAGCATGAGTACTCAGGTCAGTGTGGTGGGATACGGATACGATATCTAAATGGCTCTACAACTACAAGATCATTACAAGATCATTAGAACATTACTACATACTTTGAAGGCTATAATATCACATTTTATAGTTGAGTGGGGTCATCCAGTCAACCATTGATATGTTACACGTTTATATATACTTTTTAATATGCCACGTCGACGAATGAAACCACCTTCAAAACCACCTCATGTTGTTATTTAGACGATTTTCAATAGTTTAAGAGTAGAATAACTGGTTTGATAGGAGATGGTGAAGTCCAATAATTGAAGGGGTTAAGTCGACCTTTTTCGATCTAGCTTCCTCTGCGTCTCTACGACTCTAATGACTGGCGGCCACGCTAGCGTGCGACGTGTAGGATGACCACACAGGGTGCGACTTGCAGGGCACGCATGACTTGAACCGGCTTTAGCTTCCTCTACAACGCATGGACACGGCGACAGTGAAAAGTCAAGAAAAAAAACAAGCAGGTCTGGATTGAACTGATAGGATAAATAGTAATGTGAAGTCAGCATTTATAGTGGCAAACATCTAATTATATCAGCTCTAGGTGCTTTTTGGTGGAAAATATATGCCAGGTAGAATGCCAAATTGTAAATTACATGGAGAAAACAAACAAAATATTCCTACATGGATCTTGTCCCTGAACCAACACATTCGCCACAGGAGAGCAGCAAAGAACAAATAATCAAACTCACAAATATGAATTTATGACAACCATGCATATTTTTGTGATGAATTATGACAACTATATACATTGAAAATCAAACTCTTTAGTATGATAACTATATTTTTTGTGACAAATTATGATAACTATATGCATGTACATTGCATATAGATGCGGTAAACTTATCAGTATGCACATTTTAATAAACATGATAAGTAAAGAGCTACGGATAGGGAGGACAAATTGTAGGAGAGCGGCGACGTATCTCATAGATTAGTTATCAAAATGCAACCTTGTAAGGTCCTGGATGGCTAGAGAGGGGGTGAATAGCCTATAAAAATTCTACAAATGACACTAAGCAAACTTGTTAGAATAACAAACGGCGTAAAGCGAGTTTTGCTTAGCCAAAGGTTGTGATGCAAGCCTCCTATCCACAAGTCTAGTAGATTATGATCTCTAGTTCACACAAGTACTAAGTCACTAAGTTTACACTAGAGAGCAAGCTAACAACACTACTAGCAAAGCTACCACTAGAGCAACACAAGATAATCTAGTAAATGTAAATGCAAGAGAGAGGATTGTGATTCTTATACCGACGATGGAGTGAATATATTGCCAATCACCAAGATGATATATAATCAATCAATATTGACAACAATACAATATGAAGACCAATCACCGGGAGACAAGAGACACAATATTTTTGTTCACCCGGTGTTCACTTGTGCACCGACAAGCTACGTCACCGGTTGTGTCGACCAACACTTAGATGGTTTTCCGCCGTGACCCTCAAGTCACTTGCCCCTCAAGGCACGCCCCGCAAGGCACCGCAAGACACCACTCTCAAGTGAGGTAACTCAATGACACGCGCATTTCACTAGAGTTGCTTTTGGCGTCCCGCCGAGGAAAGCACAAGAACCTCTCACAATCAACCGGAGGTGGCCAAGAACAATCACCTTTTCTTGCCAACGCCTCCAACAATCTCCAAGCCGGCTAGGAGCGGTACTCTCCAAGAGTAACAAGAAATCCACCGGCTAAACCACCCACAAGTGCCACTAGATGCCCTCAAGCTATGCAATGCACTTTAGGAACACTCAATCTCACTTTTGATTTGCAATCAAGCAAGAGAGATGAGTGGGAGGAGATGCTTTAGCTCAAAGGATGCACAAGAGTGTTAGAAATGCCAAGAGACCTCCCCAAGGGCCGGCCAACGAGTATTTATAAGCATCCCATACAAATAGAGCCGTTGCTACTCTACTGACCGTTTTTCGCGAGCGACCGGACGCGCCGGTCGAAACTGACCGGACGCGCTCAACCGCGTCCGATCACCCTGCAACGTCCACGTGTCCATCCAGATTCAACCGCGACCGCCCGATCCTCCAACGGTCACTGCGCGCCAACGGTCAAACGCTATGACCGGACGCGCTGCTCAGCCGACCGGACGCGCCGATGCGCACAGCACCCGCACCTGCGAAGCATCGACCGGACGCGCTCCAGATAACGACCGGACGTGACAGAGCCAGCGTCCGGTCGGAGTCCAGTAAGCTCCCTTCGCGACCGGACGCATCCGATTGCGTGTGACCGGACGCGCACCGCGTCCGATCGACCTTGCGAACTGCAGTTCCCTCAGGGCGCCTGACCAGACGCGCCGGTCCCGCGAGTGACCGGACGCGCCGGTTGCAAACCCTAGCCCGCGCGCCTGACTGCTGCACTGTACTGACCGGACGCGTCCGGTCAAACCGTGACTGCGTCCGGTCCAGCGTCCGATTACGCTGGTGACCTCCGTTCGCCTCCGTTACTTTTCTGACTTCCGGCGTAGTGGAAAATAGGCATTTCATTTCCCCGAAATCGCCTGAATCTATGGTTATACCTTTGCCTTGAGCCCATTTTGTTTCTCCAAAAGATATGATCCACTTCATATCATCACATGACCGTCTCGATCCATCGACCTTGATTTCACTTGCTCTTCACCGTTGCATCGGTCCGTCGGCGCCAAGTCTTGCTCAAGCTTCACCATCGCATGGTCCTTCGCTTCGAAGCCTTGACTTGCCCTTCACCTTCACAACCGGTCCATCGAGCCAAGCCTCATCTTGGTCTTCACCATCTTGGTCACATGAGTCAATGTCATGTCTCATATTCAATGACCACCTTTATCTAAATCATCCACTTAGATACAAAGGTTAGTCCTAGGTTTCATCAATTAGCCAAAACCAAACTAGGGACTTTCAAACCTCTAGTCCACGATGGCACCCATGTACACTTTAGGTCACCAAGTCTCTCTTAATCACAATGTTGGATTCGCTGCTACATAAGGCATCTCCTTGACAAAAGGTTAGTATGCGAGTCACACAGTCTCAACACTATCTCGTGACTCTTCAGGACACCATGACCATGACGTCGTGTACACTAATACACTATGGATTTCTTCCACACAAGGGAGGGGGTTTCTCACCCCCACACCGATATGACGTGTTCCATATGAAGAATGGAGGGTCACCACCTCAAAGGCCACCAAATCTTCACCAAAAGGTCACAAAGACCTCAAGTGCAACACAACCCAATCACTAAAACTCACAAGGTTTAAGGTTTAAACATCACAAGGATGCACTATGGTGTATATCCTAGCTTGGATGTGATCTTGGATGTCTTGAGAGGGTTGATGGAGTGCAAAAACACTTGCTCTAACTTGTGATCGACGACCTTAACACTTCAACACACACATACAAGTTAGGCAATGTAACACCCCGGGTGTTATTGTTGCTAATTAATCTGCCATGTCATCATAATGCATCGCAAAGCATCCATGATTAGGTCAACCTTGTTATGCATCAACTAAAACAAGTTTACTTATCTAGATTGGATGTGCTTCTCAGTGGTGTGCTCCGAACCGAAAACCCTAATTTCGAATGCCACCGCAAATACTTAGTCCATGCCCTGCGTAATTTGAGGTGTGTGACTGTGTTACACACTAGTGTCAAATGTAGGGTATGAGCTCAAGTGCAACACATAAAATGAAGCTCCAAGTTTGAGTTTGGATTGGAATCCAAAAACTTGTCACGCGTTTTCTGATTCGAATTTAAATTCAAATTTGGGAAAAATGTAAAAGAATTTCAAAAGCTAAATTGGTCAACCAAGAGTGGCATTTGGTCAACCATGTCATGTTGGTCCAAATGATGCCCTTGGATAATGGTTTGATCATTAAGTACTCACTAATTAAAGTAGCAACAAATTCCAATTGCAAATTCCTCCGAAAACCCTAAATCTCAAAACCCTGTTTTACCCCTTTTTAAATAATTCAAAATCTAAGCAAAATTTGGGAAAAAGTTTAAAACCAAGTTTGTAGAACTTTTCAAGGGCTACAACTTTGGTGTTTTGAGTTTTCAAAGTTTTAGTGTAAAATGTGGAGCAATTTTGAAAATAAGCAAATTTCAAATTTGACTCATTTTTGTCCCCAAACTAAGATTTCAAAATAGAGGCAGAATTTGAAAATGTTTTGAACAGAAAAGTTATAGGTCTTGTCTAGATGTACAACTTTAGTGTTTGGAGATTTTGAAGTTTCAATATGAAATCCAAAGTAATTTCTAAATTACCAAATCCCCAAAATATGTCCCCTTTTGAATTTAAACTCAAATTTCAAAATCCAGTTATAATTTGAAAAAAATGTTCAATACAAAACTTGTAGAGCTTGAAATTCTGAAGATTTCATATCTTGGGAATTTTTCAAGTTGTTACATGAATTTGAAAGTAATTTGAGAAAACAGTTTGAAATTCAAATTGGGGGGGGGGCAGCTACAATGCCCGACGAATCACCGCCAGCCACCGGACGGCTTCCACGGCCTTCCAGGCGCGCCCTCGACTGCCAGCGCGACGACGCGAGCTTTCCCGCGCTGTAGTCGCGACCGCTGCCTACATATATGACCGGGTAACTGTGAACCGTTTTTCTTCTCCTCTGTTTCCACCGCCACCACCGCAGCTCCGCCGCTCGCCGCTGCCGCTGCCAAGCCGCCTCCGGCCACGCAAATCGCACCAATAGAGTCGCCTCATCCTCGCGCATCTCGTGGACCACTTGAGTTCACCGTTTTCGCACCCGAGCCTTCGCACCGCCTGCTCCCGTGTCCACCTCCGGCGACCGACCGCCACCGTCGCCCTCACGTGGCTAGGCCACTCCAGCCTCTCCTCGTCGCCACCGAGAGCATCGCTGCAACCACTGTGAGCCCCTGATGCTCCCCGTACCCTCAATTTGGTCTCTACTGCGGTGTTTGCACCGGCGTGCTGCGTATCGTGGTCACCGTGCCGCCATCACCGTCGATAGCGGGTCACCGGAGCTCGAGTCGAGCTGCAAGTTTGTAAAACGGGTTCGCTAGGGTGTGTAGATGTTGTAGAGCCGCTTGGTTGATCGACCGATGCCTTATCACTGGCCGGCCACCGCGCGGGCATCACCGAGCGCGCGGGAGTGAGCGAGAGAGCGGGAGGTAGGCGATGACAGCTGGGGCCGGGCTGTCAGTGAGAGAGAGGGAGAGAGAGCCGCGCGCGGGCGAGCGAGCGAGCGGGCGCTGCTGGGCCGCGTTGCTGGGCCGAGCGCGCGGGTGCGTTGCTAGGCCACTCGGCTGGGCTGGACCGGAGGGAGAAAAGGAAATCGGCCCGGTTCGGTTTTTGTTTTTCTTTTTCAAAATTTTGAATAGTAATGCTATTTGTTTATTTCATTAAAAATTGTGTAGAGCTCCAAAATTCTTGAAAATTTTTGTATGAGCTTCTCAATGTGTAAACTACCTAGGAAAAATGTTAAATTCTGAATTTGATTACTTTGTGCAGTAGATTTAATTAGTTTCAATAAAGATTAAATACAACTTCCACGAATTTTAATAATTAATTTATTAATCCAAAAATCATGAAATTTATTGTGACACTTTTTTAGGTCATGTGCAATCCCTAGAAAAAGTTTAAGCTTGTTTAGATAAATTATGATCAACTATTAATTATGCCCTAATTAATTAAATAGTAAATAAATGTTAATTTGATAACTTTAAGTGTTGTGTGCCCTTTTGATTGAGTGATGTCCTTAGGTCACTAATCATTGGTGATCTTTGGCACCTTAATTTCATGTTTGAACTCGTTAGTAACTTACTTAGTGATAAAAGCTGGTATCGCTGGAGTTGTCGCTTCTAGTTAGTAGGTTTACTGTTTTGCGACTGTACCGCGAAGGAAGTTGTACTCAAGTCATAAATCGTGGCATATCAACATCAAGCATTATGTTTATCATTGAGCATCATGTTGAAGCATGTTATATACTCGTGTAGTTCCCGCTTTCGAAGAAGTTGAAGTCGTCGAGCAAGCCTCCGGAGAAGAGCTATCGTCGGTGGGTTCCGGACCAGAAGTCGGAGTTTTTGAGTCCGAGTCTGTCGTCGTGTCAGAGCAAGGCAAGCCCCGGTGCATTTAAACCCTACCTTGAGTTTTACAAATTTTTATTATTTATACTATGGTTTACTACATTAAGTAATTAGGAGTTGAGTGATAACCTAATTGCTGCATTGTCATCCTTGATTATTGCGATATTGATACCTGTTTTACTGAAAATGCGTAGTATGCTTCGCTATACTTAGAAGTTAGGCTTTTAAATGAAATGTTTACATGGCCATGACGACATACTTAATGAATATTGAAAGATGAGAATGAACTTGAAAGATCGGGCGGGTGGTTTGGCCACTGCTAACATGCATTGGGAAAGGAGTCTCAATGTAGTGTTTCCGCCTTGTCGGTTAAGGACCGTCCGTTGTAAGCCTGCTTGTGTTTTGAGACTTTGCAACTAGCCTCATGCCTTGGGTAAATCCAAAATGTTGGTGATTCCATTACGAGAACGTCTAACCTCGCACTGGGAGTGGAGAGATGGCGGGAGTAGCGTGTACCCTCGGGGCTAGAATCGGGCCGGGTTCGAGGAGTACTGTAGTCTCGGGTGGCGATGGACACGTTCTGGTTTTGGGAGATCTAAATGAGGGTTGATATATGTAAAATTCGGTTCTACATATGTCGTGATGTTAGAGATCCCCAGCTGGGTATAATCGGTTCGAATCGTCGTTGCTTCTCGGTTATGGAGACTCGATCGCCTGACTTACATCGTAGTTAAGAACTGGAATTGAAAGAAAGAATGAGAAATGTTTTGATGATAATTACTTTGATCTAGATTAGGATCACCTAGAATTGGTTAATGAACCATCAATGGTAAAAGTAAAATATTGAAGATAAGGACTTACTTTAGTAAGCTTTTCTGCAAAAGAAAATTTGGTTCTGGAATACCCGTACCTTGATTCCCTAAAGCTAGCATGCCCTTGGAGTCGGTTTCTTAGTCGGGTAAGTCTTGTTGAGTACTCTCATACTCAGGGTTTGTTGAACCACTTGTTGCAGGTGCGGTTCATGAACAAGTCTGCTTTGAGTCTTGTTGCATGACCGTTGTGGCTGAAGAAAGTGACGACGAGTAGACTGTATGACCTTTGGGCAAGGCATCTCGCTTGTGTGATGTAATAAAGTTACTACCGATACTTCTCTACTACTGGTTTGTAATAATGCTACATAAGGTTTGAAGTTTGAAAACTGGTTTGTAAACTTAAGTTATTGTAAGACTTCCGCTACTTTACTCTGTTGAATATTTTGAATAAACTGTTGTAATATTGCAATACTCCTGTGATTGGATCCTGTTCGGAGGAAAGCATGCCTTTTAAGTTATGAGGAACATAAGTACGGCTGTCAGAGGTCATTATGACGATGACGGGTACATGTGGGCCATCATAATTAGGAGGTTCTGTGACAGGCAACCTCATATATATAGCCTTATCCCCCCTCAAGAGAAAGTGAAAACTGTGACCGGATGATCCGCTGCCTTCAAAAGATATGTCGTCGGACCAACCCGTGCTACTGTTGAACTAGCCATAAGTTTTTCTCCAAGTCTCTTGCTCCTCATTTTCCCCTCGTCAAACTATCCAGTATTCTCTATCAAGCTGAGCGACACAATGGCCAAGTCTCTGATCATCACTGCCTTGAGAACTGTTTGAGTCTCTGGTGGAGACTTATGTGGTACTGCCTTACATGCATGGTGCACCACAACATCAAGACACGTCTTACAATTTTTAATATATAATTAACAATAAAATATAAAGTAAAACGATAATTGTTTGAATACACGGGGTGGAGACTTGTGATTGAAATCTATAACATATCCAATGGATTTGTTATCTCTTAATAGTTAATATATATCAGCTTTATGCCGGCCGCCTCTTGCCGGCCTAGGACACGACGAGATCACGATATATGTTATCTCTTGCATTCGTCGGCAACGCATGATAATTGATAAACTTCCTGCAGCGCTAGCTGCGGCCCTTGTACGTAGCAGGGATGAAACGGACGGTGAGGCTCACGCATGAACTGAATTGCTTTTTCAGTGATTTCCAGTGAAAAGTCTCTGTCACGAATTTGTGTGTCATCCACACAACAGTTGAAAGGGGAAAAAAACAAATTAAGAACATGTGTATAGTACGCACTAGTACGTACCAAGTTGGTGCACACTTGACGGTAGATAGCTTCCAATGCAACAACAGCCGAATCATCCTAGGCACGTTTCGTGAGACACTGGCCTATCAGGTAAGGATGATCGTAGGAGCGTACGCACTCACATGTGCCGAACTGCCGATCGCGATCACATGGAATGCATCTGCATGCGCGCTTCGGAGCCAAGCACGAGCACATGGCCATTCGTAACGAACGCCTCGCGCGCGCCTGCCGCCTGGTACTGTCTCGATCGGTCTAGCGGACATATGACAATTGACAATATGGAGTGAGATTAACCAGCTCGATTCGTGGATCTCGTGTCAGGATCATCGTCAGCAGAGATAAGAAATAGAAGAGACGATGCGGATCTGAAGAAGGAGCACGTATGTACGCCTTCGGTAGTTCCACGCTTCACGATCCACCCTGGAATATACTGTATCAATCTGTATTCAATACACAACTCATATTTTTCAGCGAAGAAATAGTGTTTTCCTCTCATAATAAATCAACATAAGCATCAGTATTAACTAAGTAAAAGATTTAGTAAGCTAGCAGGTCACTGTCACATAGTAACAGCTAGCGTGTGAATTGCCGAAACTGTGAGTCGTTGAGACTGTAATATACTAGTAGTATATCAGCCTGAACTCGGACGCCAACATGGCAGCTAGCTAGAGGCATTGTTTAACAGTAGCTCCCACGTTTATCACCTACGGTATTCGGCCGGTAGTTTAGCTAGAACTAGAACGTACTGATTGGTGCGCCTGGGGTGGTTACCTCGTAAGACAGGCATCCAGGCAAACTTGCATCGTGTTATGACAGATACATGCATGATCCCGTCCGTTCTCATTTTTGCGATCAGATCACCCGTCGCTGTCAGGGCCAGGTGGGACAGTTGAAGCCTCCCCGGGGTGCACGCTGCTGCCGCGCGTCGCATCGGGATCACATGATTGCACGTAGAATCAGAATCTGCCCAGCCAATACGTGGGGAGTATACTCCGTCCAAGGGGAAAAAATATCAATCTGCTAGCTTAGCTAGTCTATGTTATTACAAGTCAAACTATTTTAATTTTAGCTAAATTTATAGAAGAGATATTCAACCTTACCGTTTATCTGGTTAGAAAGAAATATGTAGTTGAAGTCTTAGTCAAAATCTTAGTAAATAAAAACTTTTGAAACGTTAACTATTGAGAGCTAGTGGCGTTGGGATGTCCAACGTGTAAGGGGGTAATGGAGGTGAAAGGGATAAGAAGATGCAGGTATAGGATAGAATACAAGTTATTTCTTATCCCAAATCCCAATCCTTTTTGTTTGGTATGTGATGGGGTTTATCATAGGGAAATGAATATCAAATAACCATTGTACGCTTATTACAAAGGTCAAAAACCAAATAAAGGCAACATAAATAAGGATAAAACTGCAATTTCATACATTTTAATCATATCATACCATCATAATACACCTTTGGTACAAAATAGTGTCCCACTCTTCATCCTAGGTTACAAAGTATGGAAATAGCCTCTATCCCAAATCCAAACATCTCTACTATCCCTCACGCAAAAACTAGAAGGAAAACTTTCGACACACATTCGTTTCGTTGTCCCACCTCTCATGTCCCCAACCCAAATCCAAATATTGTTTCGAAACAAAACAAAACAAAAAATCAAATCCAAAAGACCACTTGCTTTCCAAACATTCTATCTATTCCGTTTCAAATTACAAAGTTACTTATCTAGCTAGCAGTTTAAACATAGCAGAAAAACAGTATATCTAGATTTCTCTTAATAATTCTTTCACAACCTCAACTTACAAGATATTGTATCTATATCTCTATATATCACCTAATATTAAAGAGTAAAGTGATTCTTTTGTCCATCATACTTTACATAATACCCTCGTGTACCTCTCTATCTCTATGTTCCATTCGTGATCACGATCTGAGCTCATATGAGTTAGAACATCGTACGTTTAACCATATTACGGAGTCTAATTACAACTTCCCTGACGTATGGAAATAGATGACACATTCGTTACATATATATCTACAAATTGTCTATGCGACCGCACAATGAAGTTCTACTTTCCGCTACCGGGCACGGACATATTTGCAAACAAAAAAAATACGGTCAAAAGATCAACAGCGACAAGAGCCCCTTTTCCTTCGACTCCCGTGGGATAAGAACTGGGAAGAAGCAATCAGGTGTGCTGTGGCTGTCATGGCGCCGCCCGGCGCTTGGCAAGGTGAGCCGGAGCGTCCCACGTGTCGGGCTGGGCTCCCGAGTCCCGAGCATCAGGATGCATCATGACGAGGGTTGAGCGGGTGCGACCAACCGCGAAGGCCGAGAGAGCCCACACGAGACGACGAGGCGGGACGATCTCGATCGACTGCACGGGTGGCGTGCGCCCGGCGCGGCATCGATCGACTTCATTTAAAGCGAGCGAGCGCGGCGTGCGGCCTCCACCCCATCATCTCTGGCACCGCCCATCATCCTATTCTCTTCTCCCCCTTCCACTTCCCTTTTTTTTTTGCCCACCCTCTTTGTGTTTGGATTAGATTGGAAGCTTCTCCAGTTTTCCACCTGCACCGGGCCGCGGCCAGGTCACGCACACCCACCCACCTCGACCTGGTGTCTGCCGTGCGGGTCTCTCGGCCTTCGTCGACCTCCAGCCCACGCCTGAACACTAGGCGGCGAACGGGCTCGACGGGGGCGAGGCGGCCAACTGCCGGCCGAGCGAGCGCGTGGAGTTCCCCGACCGATCAGGAAGACGATCTCGGTCGCCGAGAGGAGAGGACCGACCGCCGGGCAGCTGATCCATGCTCGTGGCGGCCGGATCAGTTCGTCCGTCCAGCCGGGATTGCTAGGTACGCGCTCGACCTGTACTCGTCCTTTAATTTGCGGCCCCGAAGCCTCTGCGCAGTCACTCGTGTCGATCGGCTTGCATTTTGTCTGCGCAGGGCTGTGCTCTGTTTGTTTAGCAGCAGGATCGCTAGGCGAACCGTTTTTTTTTCAAAATTTAGACGATGATATAGTGAGAGGCTGAGAGCAGTTCGTCTTTAGCCAGGGAATTGACACAGTTGGAAAACCAGCCAGTGAATTCCTCCCCGCCCCCCGCGCCCCCCCCCCCCCCCCTGAATTACCTAGCATTTGAGAGCGGTATGTATATACCACCTGTCCTCTTCGAGCATCCCCGAGGTTGGCCAAAATTTAGCAGCCAAATTCAATATTTACCTATTATGTAAAATAGAAATCTTCTTAAAAAATAGGAGTATACAACAGCCTAGCTCTTTTAGTCTTCTGTATTGAAATCTTGCCACATTCACGTACCTGCCGTGCAAATCTGAAACCTACTCCTAGTGGATAGCGCGTCAAATAGTCGCATGCGCGGGGCGGGCACGGATGTGGCAAGCAATTTCGGCGGATGACGAGCGAAGATGGTTTGCTTTCTTTAGCCACCGATATTTCAAGAATAGCCCGTTTACTATTTTATAAAACAAGATAGCAAAGCTGTTGGAGCTTAATTTTTCAGTAAAAATTTTAAAAATAATCTGCACAACCAGAATAGCACATCTGTTGAACTTGCTCTTCCATTTTCCGCGATTAGAATTGCCAGGTGCCAGCACGCAAATAGGCCGGCAAGTTGGTTCCGACGTGCCTACAGAGTACTGGCAGTCATGCACTGACTGGCCCGCCCAGTTGACATTTCAGAGCACCATCGTCATCGAGGAAGTTAGCCATGGAACGTTAATGCGATAACAACAACTGGGTTGGTTCTTGGTTGCGCTAATTTCCCGTCGCCTCATGGCGTTCGTGTGATCTGATAGCGAAACAGTGGGGAGCTCGTGCGCCTTCCACACCTTGCTGCAGGTCTGATCTCACTTGTACCCGCCCGAAACTCGTAGAGAGATCGATGGAGATGGAAGAAGCAAGCTGCCGTCATCGAGCGCATGCTGTAGCCAGTAGAGAATTTTTTAGCATAAACTAGGATCGGAGTTTGGAGGTGCTCCTTTTCCTGCGGCAGCTCTATTCTCTTGTCCTCTAGTCCACTTGCGGGAAGGAGGAGAAGATTAGCCGATTGATGACCGATTAGTATAGGGGCTGTTTAGATGGTGTAAAAGTGTGTGTAAAGTTCCTGTAGCACTTTTCGTTATTATTTGGTAAAATTTATCCAATCATGGACTAACTAGGCTCAAAAGATTCGTCTCGATATTTATAGACAAACTGTGCAATTAGTTATTTTTTTACCTACATTTAATACTCCATACATGTGTCAAAGATTCGATGTGACGGAGAATCTTGTAAAATTTTTGGAATTTTGAAGAAACTAAACACCGCCATAGTTTAGTTAGCCCCTTTCTGAGCGCCCAGACTAATTTATTTTGCCGGAAAGCATCAGGCTAAAAAGTAGCAACCGATGAGCCGTGAGGGAAATGGCACTGGCAAAAGTGGCCACTGGCGAGCGATGCTGCGGCTGCACCACGTGGACTCGGATTTCCCGCGGGAGCGGGAATCCCTTGCCTTTACACGTGGTCAGGATCATTGGATAGGGAGGAGGGTGGTTGTGGAGTTGCGTTTCGACTCTTTTTTTATTTTTATTTGGTGGATGAGATGACACTGCAGCGCTGGGAAGCTGCCATGATTTGTGTCAGGATCCAGAACGGAACTGATCCTGTTCTTGCTTACGGACGGATTGGTGGAATATCGGTAGGTTCCTTCCTGTGCGTCTGTGGCTACGTAATACTGAAAACGTAGAATTGTTAGGACTGGATAAAGACGTGTGCACTATATACACGCGTCTCTGCTCTTCTTAATCATCCATTCGGAATGGAAAGGCATCCACACTGAGGCCTTGATTAGTTCGTGAGCGAAAAGTTTTTGATATCACATCGGATATTTTATGGGATATCGAAAGGGTACTAAAAAAACTAATTACATAATTTGTCTGAAAACCGCGAGACGAATCTTTTAAGCCTAATTAGTCTATGATTAGCCATAATTAGCCTAATTCGTCTCGTGGTCTCCATACAAACTGTGTAATTAGTTTTTTTATCTATATTTAACACTCCATGCATGTGTCGAACATTCGATGTGACGAGGTGAAAAATTTTTAGGTGAAAAAAATAATCGGTCAATTGCTGGGCCGGCTCGGAGCCTCGGAGGGCATGCAATGCACATCCCGTACCGCAAAAGATTTCGCGATCAGGGACCTGCAGAGTTGCGGCATCTCCAGGCGCAGGAGGCAGGAGCACCCCCTTCCCCTCGTATGAGGATGGCCACACAGCCCACATGAAAAACGAAAGCTCTAAAGATCAGATCCCATCCGATCCGTCACGGCTAGGTTGTCCCACAATGATAGACGACGCACCACTAACCAAGCACCAGTTCCGTCTGCGACGGTTCTGGTTTCTCACGTGCAAGTAGAGCTGGAGGCTGGAGCTGAGACTTCTAGATAGAACCTGTTGATGGATTAAAAAAAAATGTGATGGAAATCGAACGAGATGAAAGTGACAAGGAAACAAAGCTGGTAAACCGGGGGAGGAGTATCACCATGTGGGGCACGCGAAAGCTCACGGCCTCTTCTCCTGGACGTGGATTCAGTAACTTTCCTCTGGAAAGTCACGTCGTAACGTTCGCACCTACATCCACCGTTTAACATGGATTCGACGGCTCACATCCAACCAAACATAAAGTATCAATATTTTACTTAGGCAAGCACGCAGATAGGTCTTCCTCCGTCGCTCCGGGTTGGCTTTGCGCGCCGCCGTGCCGCGCCGCGCTCCCATGGGGTCTGCCCGCGTTGGCCTAGAACGTCGCCGTGCTATCCTCGGCGGGGCTTGCCTCAAGCCGTCGCGCGCAGCTGTGCCGTCCTAGGAGAGGAAGGCGCACGCCAAGCTTAGCTCGGCAGCATCGCGGCAAGACAGGACAGTAGGCAGTGGGGCAGGGCGCCAACCGCGAGCGGGCACGGCATGCGGCCGGCGTGGGCACAGCACGGCGAGCGGGTGGCCATCGCGGGCACGGCATGCGGCGAGCGCGTGAGGCCGTCGCAGAGGGCTGCACGGCGAGCGGCTGCCGTCGCGGACACGGCGAGCGGCGGACGTCGCGGACATGGGATGTGGTGAGCGCGCGCCTCCATCGCGGAGGGCGGCGCGGCGAACGTGTGCGGCCGGTGTGGCGAGCTCGTGGCCAGCGCGGACACGGCATGCGGCGAGCGCGTGAGGCTGTCGCGGAGGGCTGCATGGCGAGCAGCTACCGTTGCGAACACGGCGAGCGGCGGTCGTCGCGTACATGAGATGCGGCGAGCGCACGCCGCTATCGCGGAGGGCGGCGCAGCGGACATGCGCGGCCAGCGTGGCGAGCTCGTGGCCAGTGCTGTGTGCGTGCACGGCCAGCGCGGAGGGCAGCATGGCGAGGGCACAGGGTGCGGCGACCAGCGCCGTCGCGGGCACAGGATGCGGCGAGTGTTCGCGGCTGGTGCGAAGGTCGGCATGGCGAGTGGAGCTGCCAGTGCGGCGACGATGGGTCTCCTAGTTGCAAGGTGCGTGGACTTGGACTCCGCGTGGGAGACTGTCAAGCTGAGCCTGCGCTAGTACGGGCCCGCGCGGCATTGCCGCCGGCTGGCCGGTGAGGCGCACACGAAGCCACGGAGGTCGGAGCTTTCCTTCAATCTGTGCGGAGAAGCAACGAGTCACAGACCTTGAACCGATCTCCCTCGTTGGATCTTGATTGGACGATGGATAGCATAGGAAAAGTTACGACGTGACTTTACGAAGGAAAGTTACTGAATCTGCGTCCTCTTCTCCTAGCCCCGAAACCGAAGAAAAGTGTCCCGCCGCTTTGCGACCACAGGAAGCAAAATTCCATGCCAATCGGTCCCGTCTGCCGTGACAAGTGGCGGCACGCTGTAGGCCGGAACCCGGAGCCGACCCCGCGTACGTAGTGCGCTCTGATTGTCGCGTCGCTGAATTTCCCAGACCGACTCCCAGATTCCCCGTTCTTCTGGCGTGTACGAAGGGATGGCAGTAGGCCACGAGGGCCTTCCCCTAATTCTCTCCAAAATTTCACTATACAAAAAGAAAATTTCCCGTCACATTAAAATGTCAACAAATACATGGAGTACTAAATGTTGATGAAATTAAAAACTAATTGCACAGTTTTGTTGTACTTTGTGAGACGAATATTTTAAGCCTAGTTAGTCAAAATTTAGATAATTTTTACCAAAGACAAACGAAATGCTACAGGAATTCTGATAGAGCGTTTTTCTCCCCTGTTCTGTGAACTAAACGAGGCCAACATTTTCACGGCGATCCAGCTGGTTTCTTAATTCCTACTAGGTCAGTTGACAGTTGCATTATGAGTTACTAAGCTTTACTAGTGCTAGAAATACATACCAACAGAAAGGGTAATTTCAGAAGAAAATTACTCTGTATTACGATTCAATTTGATAGATCCAGCTCGACATGAATAGGCAGCAGCCTTTTTTTTTCATGAATTTTAAGTACTTCCTTTCCATTTTGTCTCATAAAGTGCAGGCAGAAGCGCAGGAGGAGGCCGCGGCAGCGTGAGCGACGCCACTACCCCAAGCGGACGGCAATAATGGACGGCCACCACTCGCCGCCGGCCGCGCAGCCGGAGGCGCATGGCAGCTTCAACTACGACATCGAGAGCACGGACGGCCCGTGGCGCGGCGCCGGGGCGGGGCAGGACCGGTCGTCGGAGGCACTGCTGCGGTACGACGACGACGGGCCCCGGGAGCCGCTGCTGCGGAAGCGCACCATGAACACCACCTCCCAGATTGCCATCGTCGGCGCCAACGTCTGCCCCATCGAGAGCCTCGACTACGAGTACGCCCTCCACACAAACCGCCCCTCTGTGTCTCCCCCTCCGTGGCTCCGTTGGTTGATATTGTCAACTTCCCGAAAGCTTCCTGTGCTGATTCGGCGAAGATGGTTGGTCTTTACTGTTTTCTCGTGGTGATTGCGACGAAGAATAGTTGGTTTCCACCCCCCCCAAAAGGACGGGAAGAGGAATATCATGTTATTCTGTTATTAGTTTATTGTTTGGCATGGCTTACCAGAAAGCTAGGATCTTCTGGTGCATTTGGAAGACGAAAAAGTTATCCTGCTTTTGATTATTGTTCAACAAAGTGTTATCATTCGTTCGCCTTTTTGCCATTGAATTTTGTAAATAATTCATACACTATACAGCAATACTGCATAGACAATGTCACGTTCTGATCGTTTCTTGTACTTACTGAATAGGGGGTGAGGAGGCTAATCAGTAAATTCCATGGAGTTTTTTAATGGTCGGATGCCAGGATATTCCTTTGTTGACATTA
Organism: Saccharum hybrid cultivar R570; assembly: GCA_038087645.1. Taxonomy (NCBI): domain Eukaryota; kingdom Viridiplantae; phylum Streptophyta; class Magnoliopsida; order Poales; family Poaceae; genus Saccharum; species Saccharum hybrid cultivar. The sequence goes on along the minus strand of JAQSUU010000563.1, from coordinate 1,172,009 downwards.
TGCACATAGTTTAATTAACACTTATTATAAAGTATCAAATCTAGAATAAGAGAGAAGCCATAATTATTTGGGATCTGAACCATGCACTGATCTGATGCCGTTTGAGTTTCAACAAATAGAACAACACACATGAAGCAACGTGCTTCTATCTTGTAGTACGAATAAATACTGATGCAGTTATATCTTCTTAAAGGGGTTGTACTTGTAGCATGCCAAAAATAGGATACCAACCAACAAACTGAGAAGATGCTGACTGCAAAATTCTTTAGTGTAATCTCAATGATAATAGTATCTGTCAGATGTAAATTACTGACTATAATACTCCTTAGAAATAAACAGTATGCACAATTGAGCAAGCTTGCTATGTTACTTCCTGACTTACCATCAAATTTTTAATTGCATGTTTCAGGATTGTGGAAAATGACCTTTTCAAGCAAGATTGGAGATCAAGAAAGAAGAAGCAGATATTCCAGTATATTGTTCTGAAATGGTCCTTAGTTCTTCTTATTGGCTTGTGTACTGGACTTGTTGGCTTCTTCAATAACCTTGCAGTTGAAAATATTGCTGGGTTCAAACTGTTGCTTACAAGTGATCTAATGCTCAAGCATAGGTAAAGCTTCAGTCAGATGTTTTTGCTATTTTACCAGACCATTTCGTTGTCATAGATTAAGTAATAAAACACAGTGACTAACTTGCATAAGGTTTTACTGACTTACATCAGTTGAATAATATGAAGTGTCAATGGTTGTTGCTTCCAGTGCAGGTACTTCACAGCATTTCTGGCATATGGAGGTTGCAATCTAGTCTTGGCAGCTACTGCTGCAGCGATCTGCGCTTACATAGCACCTGCTGCTGCTGGGTCTGGTATCCCTGAAGTTAAAGCGTACCTTAATGGAGTTGATGCTTATGCGATATTAGCTCCAAGTACACTGTTTGTGAAGGTAAAGTATAATTCAGAATACAATACTTAGTATTTCTTTTTTTACAGGGAAACCCTGTTTGATTTCTTATTGCTCATTGAGCTTGTGTTTAAGTATTAACTTGTTGTGCCACCTTACCTGATTGGATTACTAGGCCCTGTTTGTTTCAGCTTTTTATCTGGCTTTTGGCAGCCAAAATCAGGAAGCCAGAAGCTGAACAAACAGCCCAGGTGTTAAGCTGGATTTTGAAAAGCTAGAAAACTAGCTTCTGAGGAAAGCTTTTCTGGCTTTTGGTGTGCTTAGAAGCTCATAATTTAATACAAAAGCCAATAGCAAAAAAACAACAGCCAGAGCTCAAACAAAAAGGCCCTTCTTTTCTAGCATTTGCATGCCATGTACTGACGTGTCATTGATAATTGTTGTAGAAACCCCTGAAACATTTTTCCAGCTTACTAGGAAATCCTGAAGATGCATTGACAACCAAACTGTTGTTTAGGGGACAGTCGTACTGCCTTGCTCATTATTTTTTATTTCGTTCTCTTTTCTTTTCAATAACCTGCTGCAAATTCACAAGCGTGTCATTATTAGTGTTTTTTTTTACGGTCAACGGGGGGGAGGCGTTCCCCACCTGATTTATTTTTATATAGCCCAAAAAACGGCTCGTGATATATTTTACAATCGTTGGGAGGAAAAAAGAACAACAACAGGAAGACACCCCTGCACCGGGGCGAACAATGGCATAATCACACGAGCGAAGATGTAGAGACTGCAACACCACCACACATGAACTCTTCGACGATGCCTCCAGGGAGGTAAATGACGTCAAGACGTAATCATCGTCAGCCAAGCCAGAGCTTGGCAAGGCTTTCGCCCGAGCCTTGTGGCGGATGAAGGCAGCAGTAATAGATTCTTCAGTGACGCCTTCAAGAAGGGAAATCATCACTGGCCCAGACTGATCTGAGCTGAGCTTTCGCCCAGAACCTGTGACGGAGTGAGGCGCACACCAGACGAAGAAGGGGTTGCCGGTCGCCGCCACACCGCGCGGAGCCGTTCAAGGACTCGTCCGCAACGGTGGGAGGCGCGCACCGGCAGGGGGTGCCGGCCGCCGCCACACCGCGCAAAGCCGTTCAAGGACTCGCCCGCTACGGTGGGAGGCGCGCACCGGCAGGTGGAGGGTGCCGGTCGCCGCCACACCGCGCGGAGCCGTTCACGGACTCGCCCGCGACGGTGGGAGGCGCGCACCGGTAGGTGGGGGCAGACGGCCGCCGCCACACCGCGCGGAGCCATTCACGGACTCGCCCGCGACGATGGGAGACGCGCACTGGCAGGTGTGGGGTGTCGGCCGCCGCCACACCGCACGGAGCCGTTCACGGACTCGCCCGCGACGGTGGGAGGCGCGCACCGGCAAGGGGGCTGGTCGCCGCCACACCGCGCGGAGCCGTTCACGGACTCGTCCGCGACGGTGGGAGGCGCGCACCGGCAGGGGGTGCCGGCCGCCGCCACACCTCGCGGAGCCGTTCACGGACTCGCCCGCAACGGTGGGAGGCGCGCACCGGCAGGTAGGGGGTGCCGGCCGGCCGCCGCCACACCGTGCAGAGCCGTTCACGGACTCGCCCGCAACAGTGGGAGGCACGCACCGGCAGGGGGGTGCCGGCCGTCGCCACACCACGCGGAGCCGTTCCCGGACTCGCCCGCGACGGTGGGAGGCGCGCACCGGCAAATGTCCGCACCTGGACAAGGGAGGAGCCCACGACGACGAAACCGAGCGTGGTCGACCTGGGGAAGAGGGAGGGGCGCCGGCCGCCGCCACACGGGGATGGCAGGTCCAGGCATGGGGGACGCCACACGGGGACAGCCGGTAGAGCTCGGCGGCGGCGGATCGAGGGGCTGGCGCGCGAGGAGCCGGGCGCCAGCGGGTCGACGCGTGGGAATGCCTCCATGGGAGGGCCCATCGACTTGGGGCCCGCCGGATCTGGCCACAGGGCCACCGGATCCGGTGGAAGCCGCACCAGACTAGCGGTGGGACAGTGGGAGCAAGCCGCCGCCGACCACCATGCCATGGCCATCACCAGCAGGCAGGGGGGAGAGAGGATGGTCGCTGCCGCCCAGGAGCCATCGAAACAACGGATCCAAGACTGGGGATTGCTGATCCGCGCACGGGAGCGGCAGGTCACGGCCCACGGGCAGCCGACGCCGGAGCAGAAACCGGCGGCGGCAGCGCCATAATCGGCCGAGCTGGGGACGGGGAGAAAAGGAGCGAGCAGAGCAGCGCCCCGCCGCCACCTTCCTTGCGGCCGCGCGGCCACCGGCGGCGCGCTCGGGTGGCGGCGAGGACGGGCGGCGGGGGCGAGGGGCGCGGCGGCGGTGGTTCAGGTGTTCCGCCCGAGTCGCCCTCTCAGGAGCGACGCGAGCGGGTCGTCCCCACTACTCTGTATTAGGTTATGTTAAGCCCCATTATTAGTGTTTCTTCGGATATGTGTTGCCGAAGGGAGTCTGTTAGACTGTTACTTTCCCTAGTTTATCCATTTATGATGCCTACATGCTTAGGCACAAATTTTCAATAGAGCAGCTTATGTGTTTATGTCCAGTAACTTATTCAGAATCATGCATGATCTATAAGCAGCTTGTTTTGTGGATGACACATAATGCTATCAGGACTCCTGGTTTTTCTAATTGCTGGTTCAGAGTTCAGCAATCTTTTTCTGAAAACTTTCTTCTCTTGTTCTGCAGATATTTGGTTCAATACTTGGAGTTTCAGCTGGATTTGTGCTTGGAAAGGAAGGTCCCATGGTACATACAGGAGCATGCATTGCCAACTTACTTGGTCAAGGGGGGTCACGCAAGTACCATCTGACATGTAACTGGCTCAGATACTTTAAGAATGATAGAGATAGGCGGGATCTGATTACTTGTGGCGCTGCTGCTGGAGTTGCAGCAGCATTCCGTGCGCCTGTTGGTGGTGTGCTCTTTGCTCTTGAGGAAGCAGCATCATGGTAGGAACTATTTCCGGATTTCCCTTGTCGCGATTGTTAATTAATATTTAACATGTGCTTCCACCTTTCCATATGCATTTGGATTTGTAATAACCTTGTTCCCAACCTGAAAATGCAGACCTTCATCACAAATGTAGTAGCCATATCCCATAGGTATCTGACTTCCAAAATATCAATTCGAGTGATAAATCTATTGGACAAGAACTATAATCTGATTTCTTCAGTATGCTGATAGGAGAATTTATCTATATGCAACTGCATCAGATGGGTGATGCTGGCATTTTTGTTTTGCTGCATTTTCTTTCCATTTGACTGAATGGGTCTCTACTGCATGTTTCAGGTGGCGAAGTGCTCTCCTGTGGAGAACATTCTTTACAACTGCTGTTGTTGCTGTTGTGTTGAGGGGCCTGATTGAGCTCTGTCGTAGTGGAAAGTGTGGTCTCTTTGGTCAAGGAGGGTTGATTATGTTTGATCTTAGCTCAACCGTCCCAAGTTACAGTACCCAGGATATCATTGCAATTATTGTCCTTGGAATAATTGGTGGGGTTTTCGGAGGCCTGTTCAACTTTCTCTTGGATAGGATTCTCCGAGCCTATAGTTTTATCAATGAGTATGGATTCATCATGTGTGTTTAGTCACTTATATAATTTTCCTTCAAGGTGCAATCTCATATACATTGTTGTCTTTGGCTGTCCACCTGCAGGAAAGGTGCTCCATACAAGATTCTTCTTACCATCATAATATCGATTATCACATCAGCATGCTCCTATGGGCTACCTTGGCTTGCTCCATGCACTCCGTGCCCTGCTGATGCTGTGGAGGAATGCCCTACCATCGGCCGCTCTGGAAACTTTAAGAATTTTCAGTGCCCACCGGGCTATTACAATGGTCTTGCATCATTATTCTTCAGCACAAATGATGATGCCATCCGCAATCTATTCAGCAGTGGCACCGAGAATGAGTTCCACATGTCCACTCTTTTTGTATTCTTCACTGCTATTTACTGCCTTGGCCTTGTGACATACGGTATTGCTGTTCCATCTGGTCTCTTTATCCCTGTTATACTTGCTGGGGCCACGTACGGGCGCATAGTGGGGACCCTTCTTGGCCCGATATCGGACCTTGATCCTGGACTATTCGCACTTCTTGGTGCGGCATCTTTCCTCGGTGGAACAATGAGGATGACTGTCTCAGTCTGTGTGATACTTCTGGAGCTCACCAATGACCTCCTTATGCTCCCGTTAGTCATGCTCGTTCTTCTGATATCAAAGACTATAGCGGACAGCTTTAACAAAGGGGTTTATGATCAGATTGTAGTGATGAAAGGTTTGCCATTCCTGGAAGCTCATGCCGAACCATACATGAGGCACTTGGTTGCTGGCGATGTTGTATCTGGGCCACTGATCTCCTTTTCAGGCGTCGAGAGAGTGGGGAATATTGTCCAGGCGTTGAGGATCACAGGCCACATCGGATTTCCAGTGGTCGATGAGCCACCTCTATCAGAGGCTCCAGAACTTGTTGGGCTTGTGCTTAGGTCCCATCTGCTGGTCTTGCTGAAAGGCAAGGGCTTCATGAAAGAGAAGATGAAAACTAGCGGTAGCTTCGTGCTGCAAAGATTTGGTGCCTTCGATTTTGCCAAGCCCGGTTCAGGAAAAGGTCTGAAGATTGAGGACCTGGATTTCACTGATGAGGAAATGGACATGTACGTCGATCTCCATCCAATTACAAATACATCGCCGTACACGGTGGTTGAGACCATGTCACTTGCGAAGGCCGCCGTCCTTTTCCGGGCACTGGGACTAAGGCACCTGCTCGTTGTGCCGAAGACCCCAGGGGTGAGCTCTCATTCTCTGAAACTTCCTCTGGAGATCAAATATTTCAGTGCTGGCCATTCTTTTGACATGATATGAAGTTCATGCTGCAATATAACCTTCACCTTTTTCTTTGTGACAAACTCGTCTGATAGCTAATTCCTCTATTGTTCTACTGCAGAGACCTCCAATTGTTGGAATCCTGACGAGGCACGATTTCATGCCGGAGCATATTCATGGGTTGTTCCCAAACATACACAAGTCGCACTAATGGAGCACTCAATCAGTACCATATTTTGTTTGCCGTCGCCTTGTAGCTAGCTGTAAAAAAAAACACGAAGCTGCTTTTGTCCAATGTTTGCTATCAGCCATCTGGCCTTTTCTTTTCCATTTTATTGTCTTCTGGAGCACTCCAAAATCATATAATCGGTGAATAATGTTGTATTTGTTGTAAAGAGCCGGTTCCTATGCAATAATCTTTCAGTACACTCATGTAGACATGTTTCTGCTTTCTCTGTGCTTCCCATCCTCCTACATGGAGGAGAAGGAACTTATCCTAACGTTTCATTTTGTTCTCCTGTAGCTCATATCAATATGTTGGTTTGCAACCTGCAAACAAAGACCATGTTGAATTGCAACCAAAAATACTATGCTTTCGTGCAGAAGAGAGATGTCGAGTAATTCCCAAACCTTATGTGGTTATCTGTCATGTCTGCTGCGGAAAAAGAACCTTATCTGTCACGAAAATGCCGTTGCTTCCGGGGCAAGCGGATCGGCTGTCCACATGCTGACGAGAGACATCGTGTTTGTAGCTATCACATGCCCATGATCTCACAGGATCCCTGGAAAATTCGCCAGGATCCATGTACAGCGACGCCGGTGGCATCTACCAATCCAACCACCATAACACCTTGCCTGGCCCGCATGGCCCAAGCAAAGCGGCCCTAGGACACAACAGAAAACCGAAAGGGGGCGAACAGTGACAGGGGAGACACGATGATGCTGCCCCTGTATATTCCGGCATGTGGTGTCTCACCTGCCAAAAAGGGCGGTTTTTTTTTGGTTGAGGAACCCATCATTGTCAATGGACCATGCTTTTTTCTTTTCTTTTTCTCTTGCCTTCCCCCGCCCCCGGCCCCCCTCCCTCTGTCCACGGAATTACTGCAATGCCAATCGCAAGATCGGCTATAATAGCCCTGTTTCGATCGAAGCTGTTAAAATTTAGCCAGCTAAACCAACTACTAAACTTTAGCCACTCTGGTTCGGTTTTGTGGACTAAAAGAGACTAAAAGATCTTTTAGTCCCTTTTTAGTCAGGGTGTTTAAATCCAAAATGACTAAAAAGTAAGACAGCTTGGGCTTTAGTACCATTTAGCAACCCCTTGGTAACTAATAGGCTAAATGTCCATTTAGTCCTATTTAATCATAATATTTGGATAAAAGTGACTAAATAGGACTAAAATTATCCGGTTGAACTTTAGCGGCCCAAACCAAACAACAAACTCTTTCATCACTGTAGTAGTTCTGTGTTTGTAGAGACTTTTGAGCTCTAGTTCGGTCTGTGGCTCTGTTCCCTGCACCATTGGTCTGGGGGAAGGCTGGTTCACTTTCAGAGTAACAGCCCATGTGCGCAAACAGAACTAGGCCATCGTCTTGACTCTTGAGAGTGTCCAGTAAGTATATACTACTAGTTGTATTATTACTCCCTCTATACAGAAAAGAATACAATTATGTGTTGCGTGCCAGAAAAAATAGTTCACGTTTAACCAAATTTCTAGTAAATACTATTCACATTTACGGCTCCAAAATAATTTATTATAAAAATATATTTCGTAATTAATCTAATGATATTTATTTAATATCATAAATATTGATACTTTTTTTTATCTATAATTGATCGAACTTAAGATGCAAAATCATGACACTGTGCTAGAATGACATTCTTTCCTAAATGGAGGGAGTACTCTACAACCTTTGTCACGTAGCCACATGTGCAGTACTCCCTCCTTTCTAGAATAATAAGTGCACATTTTATTTTTCAAAGAATCAAAATTTTCTAAATTAAAGTAAATTTATAAAATATTATCAATATTTGTATCTTTTAATATATTTATAATGAAATATATTCCACTTTAGGGTTTTTGGTTTACACGTTATTATCAGTTGCGGTCAAAGAAAATTAAATAAGTTAATTTTATGGTGCTCAAATTTCAAAAAAAGAAAGAAGAAAGAATACATAACTTAGAAGGCGAAGGTAGAAGCTTTCCACTAGGTTAGACGCTAACTTATGCATTTTGGTTGACACATATTATATTCAACAACTAAATACTGGTATTTCTAAACGAAAACCACAATTTAACTCGCCTCTAAAAACATAGAAATTCGTGAATTTCGGACATAATTTCATCGAAATTTTGAACCCTATACTTATTATGTGTCATAGATATTAGTATAATTTCGTATATATTTGGTCAAACTTTAAAATTTGACTCTTCAAGATCAATATGTGCGTTTGTTTTAACATGAACAGAGTTCTACAACTACTCTATTAGAGGTCAAAGCGAAGAATTTTGTGTATCATATATATTCCAGGAGGCACCACTGCTGTCCTCGCCTTCTAAGAAAGGGCAAGCAAGCAATCAAAAGATCCTTGTAGTTTCTTTGTCTTAACTAGGGCTGACCTCCTTGCTTACATCCTGTTTGGACTCCATGGCCTAAAGTTTTGTTAGCTAAAGTTAAGGGTTAAACTTTACTGAACTAAACTTTAACGAATAAACTATAGACAAGGGGACAAAGTTTAGATCTAATTCAATAAAAAGACTTATGTGTCCTAGTGGAGGAACAAGGGATGAGATGGTAAGGCAGGGGTAAAATTGTCTTTTCACCAGAGAAAACTAAACTTTAGACCACTTTGGCACACTTGTGTGGTCCTTTAGGGTCAGCTAGACAACAATTTAGATCATATGTTTGGAGTCTCAAGAGCTAAAGTTTAGCCAAACTTTAAATCATGGGATCCAAATTGGACCTTAGTCATCTTTTTTAAAATGGGCAAGAGCATTGTCTAATCAACTATAAGAGAAGAAAAGGGTTATTGCGTCACAACTGCATTGGCCACCTAATCAAGCCCCACGTGAAAGAAGGGCCACCTATAAAAGCAAAAAGATAAAAATATTCAAACATACAAATGGGTATCATGTTGTTACACAACGAAGCCTCTTACTATGGGAAGTGTTCTCCAGAATATGCCATGCTCCCTCTCTTTTTTTGCGAAACATGTCATGCTTCCTTTGGATCATTGGAATTGAAATCCATTCTAATAGTTACAATTTAAGCACATATCAATTAAGTTAATATAGCCACATATCAAACATACTTGTATACTATTGTTTGCTAAAATGCAGAATGCGGATGGATGGATGGAATCGTACAGGAGTTTTATGAGAGCCGTGCATGAATTTCATAGAAAAAACACAGAAGTAGAAAATTTTCCCCGCATCCAAACAGGTCTTACCCGAGTGGTCAGGTTTTACCGTAAGTAACCCAACCGAGTTACGGTCAATTCGCGTCCCACAAAGAAAAATGATGTGCAACATCAATTAATAGTTTAAACAATCTGTACTTTTTATTTACGCTACTATAAACCTTTCCTATCTTTCGAGAGATGTTTTACTGTGCTTGGGAGGAACCGGTAGTTCCTCTTAATTTTTTTTGCAGCCGTCTGATGTAAAAGTAATTAATTAAATATAATTAAGGATAGTTTAGTCATTTCACTAATATACGCAACGCACACATGCGTCAGCGCCGGAGACAGTTCGCCGGCTCGCCGCCGCCGACGCTAGCCTGCGCGAGGCGCACTGGTGCCGGCGTCTGTTGTGCCCAGGCTCACCATCGCCTGCCTGCATGGATCGCACCGCGGCAGCTGCTTGTCCAGGCTCGCTCTGCCAACCGTCTCAAGCAGGAAGCAGCTGGCGGCGCGCGCGGGACGGATGCTCCCTCGTCGGAGTCGATGACGACATCAGCATCGCACTGGCCGGCAGCGACGCGGCGCGGTTGCAGTTGGGCCGTTGGGGTTCTTTATCTTGCCGATCACTAATAAAGTGCCGGTAGACACGTCTTCGCTGGTGAGGATGGCCCTGCCGCTCCATGGCGGCGTGAGAACATGATGACCGTAGATTATTCATGGCTCCCATTCAACATTATCCACCGGGATGGATAATCTGCGGTGCCCAACGGCATCGTTAGGTTCTACCGATCAAAATACCATTATACCTTTTGGATAAATACAGAAATCAGTTCCTGGTCCACTAAATTTCAGCTTCGGCCCACAATTTAAGTTCCTCTCATTAGGTTTCTTTACATTTTTAACCATCAGATCTAGATGAACGAAAGACTCTCATTATTCTCAAGCACAGTAAAATTTCTCATCTTTCAAATAAGGTCTCTTTGGAATGGAGGAAAAGTATAGGAAATTTGAAGGATTTAAATCCTATAGGAATAATTTCTATGAGGCCCTTTGGAACAAAGAAATCTTTCCCAACAATTCCTATGGATTGGCCCATTGTGATGGAATTTTGGAGGAAACAAAACATGAGCTCCAACCTCATTGTTTTCTTTCCTATGCTTTTCCTACATTGCTTCCAAAGACATCAAAACCCTAAAGGATTTGAAGTGTTAGGACATTTCATTCCTATATTTTTTCTATCTCTATCTTTTGTGAATCCTTTGTTCCAAAGGGGCCTAAGTGTTTTTTTAAAGAAATTTTGAAATTCTAGATCCGCCACTTAAGTGCTATTCATTGACACATGACACCGCACGGCAGCACCGCCCACTGGTACCGTACATACACGTACTCCTCTTACATTGACGCCCTGAACCACCGTATCCATCCAGCAAAAGATTCGATCCATCACAATGAATGAATGGAAAAGCTGCAAAGGCGCATTAGTTATACTACCATCAGGAAATAAAAAAAAGGCAAGGTACCTGTCGATCCCGAGATTAAGTGGTCGATTTCTATCAAGACGTGGTTATTAGTAAACGCAAAAGCACATCGTGTTCACCGTGCCCGGTACAACCTTTTTTAGGGCAAATCTCAGCAATACCAACCCATCGAGCTTGGGAACGAGGTCCTGGCGTCCTGCTCCTCCCGTGGGCCGTGCAGGTGCAGCTGCTACTCAGATTCCAAAATTTGGAACCAAACTTTGTATAGTAAGTGTCGCATTATACTGTAGCAATTTTATTTTTATTTGGTAATAATTGTCCAAACATTGATTAATTAGGCTTAAAATGTTCGTCTCGCAGAGTACAACAAAACTGTGCAATTAGTTTTTTTATTTCATTTATATTTAGTACTTCATATATATGCCGGCATTTTGATGCGATGGAAATAAGAATTTTGTACAGTGAATTTAATGGCCAAACTCTGCAATCTAAACGAGGCCGTTCATTGTTCACACCCCCGGTCACTGGAAGCAAAAGCTGCCGGGAGAGGCATCAAAAGGCTGGGGAGATGTCCAGATGATCTCGGGGAACAGGTTTGCAAGTCCGAGCCCGTCAGGCCATCTCAGACAAGGAAAGAAAAGCTGCCGCGCTTGCCTACTGGCGCCTTGTTTACATGAAAAGTTTGAATTTTTTCACTCTCTCTCCGTCACATCAATCTTTAAACTTATGCATGAAGTAGTAAATGTAGGTAAAAAAATAACTAATTACACAGTTTAGTTGGAAATTACGAGATGAATCTTTTGAGCCTAGTTGGTCCACGATCGGATAATATTTGTCAAATAAGACGAAAATAGTACTATTCATCGGGTTCATTTTTTTTACAATCTAAATGAGGCCTGGTTGCTACTCCTGCGGCGGTGCAGCCTATCCTCGGTCCGGTCCGGCCAGATAGAGATACTAGCGGATACCCATTAAGGCCTTCTGGCTATCTCCAGCGGTACAAATCTAAATAGGAGACTCATTTCATGTTTTGGGTGACCCTGTGGCAAAGAGTCACATACCTGAAAGTTTTCTTTTCCAACAGCAAACGCAAAAGTATGCAACAGCAGTTTTGGGCGGCGTGAGTGGAGCCAAGCAGCAAGCAGCGTGACCCATTGCAACTCACCCAAAATGGGTCTGTCCTTTGCATCTTCTCTTGGAGCTCGTTTTCTTCCGATAAAGTGATATCAAGTAGGCATTTTGGGTTTGGGTGCTGTGATGGGTTGACTGTTGGAGACAGCCTTAGTTCACTCCAAAATACAAAAAGTTTTTCAGATTTTCCGTCACATTGCATATGCCAAATATTAAATGTAGGTAAAAAAATAATTAATTACACAGTTTGTCTATAAATGTGGAGACGAATCTTTTGAGCATAATTAATCCATGATTAGACAAAGTTTATCAAATACAAACGAAAAGTACTACAATACTTTTAAAAAAAATTTAGAAACTAAACATGGCCTAAAACACCGTATCGACTGTCGAGTATCGTCGTGTCCCCACGCGATCCGCTCGACCCGGCCACGGTGGATCCGGCGACGGCGACGCGCCAACCTCCGCTTCCGTGCGTGCGCGGTGCGTCACACTTGCCAACCAGGCGTATACGTACGTATGCCGGCTGCTGCTGCCTGCTGGGTCGGTGACGAGGCCCTCCATGACAGGACAGGATGTACGCTTGCCGCTCGAACGAGCACGAGCTCTTTTCTTTCTTTTCTTCGGAAAATGAGTTTTTCTTGGGCGGCAAGCGCACGGTCGGACGCTCCGGGCGCCGTGGCAACTTGATCTCGTCCCGCGCTCCCGTCAATCAGATGCCTGGCGATCGAGGGCGAGCGCCGCTTCTCGAGTACGGAGTAATGGCCACACGAGACTGCACATACTAATCAGCTAGAGATGTGCATGCTGGGCCAGCAGCAGTCCAGCACTGGGCGTCGGTCATCAGGGGAACTCTGATCTTACATTTCTACATTATATTCGGTTTAGAACCGAATTTAAATTCGGTTTAGAACCGAATTTAAATTCGGTTTAGAACCGAATTTGGTCCAGCAGGGGAACTCTGATCCTGACATCATGGATGATGCTGATGAGCTCTAGATGTTCATGTTCTGTTAATTGTGTGTCGTACTATTTAAGGCCACGGGCCACGCGCTTGTTAATTTGAACTAGATCATGCACTTGTTAGTCGCGAACTTGTTATGTATTTGGCCATGAACTTGTTTAATGTTATGCACTGTGGGTCGGTTCGTATTGAATTCTCGTATACCGACCGTGTTCGATATAATTCCGCTCGAATTGTTTCGTTTTTGAAATTCTCGATATTCCGTAAGTTCGTGTTCGTTTTCGTGTTCGGTTTGTCCGCTTTCGTTTTCGTTTTCGTATTTAAATGTAAAAATAGAAAACGGTTGAGGAGTTCTTCGTTCGATTCCGTCGGTTTTCATCCTTATCTCTAACACGAGTGCATGCCGCGCAGTATACTGGCAACGTCGTACTGCACTATCCCCGCGGCCGGCAGCACCGATTCTCATTTTTTACAGGATCCCGCAAAAATACAGTAGTATCGTCAAAAGGTTGAACCGCTGCCACTCTGGCAAGTAGATCTGGTGGAGCCCGCAGGTCCGGGACTCCGGACCACCACCACCAGGCACCAGTACCAGGAGGCCAGGGCGCCAGGCTAGACTACTGTAGACCGGGCCAGCCAGCAGGGGGGCCGGGCAGGACAGGGGAACCACAAAGCTGCCGCGCGCCACAGTAGAGTAGAGTAGGCATGGACGGATGGTGATGGACCTGGCGTGCGTGTCGAGATGGCAACGGGAAATTCCCCGTCGGGGGTTTAGTCACCATCCCCGTCCCCGCGGGGACAAATTTCCCCGTCCCCATCCCATCAAAACCGTCGGGGCTAGAGTTTCCCCCATCCCCGTCCCCGAGCGGGGAATTAATCCCCGCGGGGAATCCGTCCCCGTATCAGTGACACAACATAGAAGAAGATACAACCATAGAAAAGTGGATTAGCAGAACAAATTGAACACCATGAAATTCCATTAATTTTTTCCCAATATATAGAATACAACCATAGAAAAGTGGATTAGCAGAACAAATTGAACACCATGAAATTCCATTAATTTTTTCCCAATATATAGAAGCACCATTGCACAAGCAGGCAGTACATACATCAACACACTGTACATAGTAACATACTACATCATTGCATTCGTAGATCTAGTACTACACACATATAGAGAGGGAAGGAGCAAAAGCAGGCTTAAATGCACAAGCACGCTACATACATCATTGCACTTACTAAGCACTCTGATCTAGATAGCAGGAGCAGGCTCCAACAGATTTGAGCCTCCACACAGACCACATCCCGTTCCTGTTGCTTGCTCGACTATTTCTAGCTGGATTTGAGCCACCAGTGTTCTCTCGGAACACAGCAGCAGGCTCGGGCACTCAGCATGCCGCGTGGAGATGCAGGCGGATGCCGGTGCCATGTGTGGAGAGCAGAAGTGGATCGAGGGGAGAGGGACGAGGCAGAGCCGCGGACGCTGGTGGCGTTGCTGTGTCGGCGCCTCGGCGGAATCGCGTCTGGTGCGGGAGATGCAGAAACTAGCGGCGGCTGGTACCGGGGAAAGGATGAATGAATAGGTTTAGGGTTGGTCGCAGTATATATACTTGGCTGCCTGTAGTGGGCCTTTAGATGGGCTTTCCTTACTGGTTCGCGTCTGCTAGCTGATAGCGGGGCAGGGACACGGGGATCGGGGACGGGGGACACGGAACCGTCCCCGTCCCCGCCAGCCCCGACGGGGATCAGATTGCTACCATTTTAATTCCCGTGGAGATGAATTCGGCCCCATCCCTGTCCCCTAGTAGAGGAATTCCCCGCGGGGAATCGGGGATCGGAGCCATTGCCATCTTTACGTGCGTGCCTGGGTGCCTGGGCCTGGCCGCAGATCCCCGGATCCTCCTCGGGGATCCGGCGACCCGGACGCGCCCACCTCCGCTTCCGTGCCGCCTACTGCTCGCTGACTCTGCCGTGCTCCGCCTGCGCGCGTATAGTAGGAGTACAGTACGTCCCGGCCACCGAACCCCGCTCGTACGCTGGTTGCACGGATCTCTTTGCCCACCGACCGACGCCGGACGGGCCATAACGTTGTCCTTGTACCCGCAGGATCCCGGGGAGTCAATGCCCCTCACCTCACCCCCGTTTTCGGCGCTTCAATGCGCGCGTGGCGTGGGGGACTCGGGAGGATCGGATCGGATCGGACGGCAGGGCCAGGGGATCCGGCGCCGCTCGTCGCTCGCGGCACGGCCTAGTCTGGCGACTGGCGGTCGTGGAACGCACGGGCGGTGCCCGCGACGTACACCCGGACGTACGTGTACGCGGCCCGGGCGAGCCGTGCTTCCTTCGGATGGGGCGACTGATGAAAACCCATGCGCTGCGCGCCGTGGGAGAGAGACGTACGGTCGGGTCAAGCGATTGGGTTCCTCGGCGGCGAGCCGGGTACGTACGTACGCTGGCAGGATTGGTCATCCGGCAGGCTTGTTCCTTCGGCCGCTTGCGCGCACCATGCAATGGCAGCGTCAGCACGGGCACTGCCCGGCGGTCGCACGGCGCTACTTGGTCGATCGGGTCGTGAGTCGTGATCGTGACAAAGAGGAGACGGTACGCACCGCAGGACCGCAGCTGACGTATGGAGATCAAACACAAGATTATCCACTGCTCCTAGCCTAGTCGTGCTTAACGCTGTACGAGCAGTACTAGACTAGGAGCACGTAGAAATTTGCCTGCTCCTTGTTTGACCGTATCCTATCTCCCTTTCTCTCTCTCTAAGAAACAACAGAGAGGCTGGCTGAGGCTGTGTTTAGTTCACCGAATTTGGAGTGCCAAATTTACTATAGCGTTACTGTAGTATTTCGTTTGTATTTAGTAATAATTGTCTAACCGTTGACTAATTAGGCTCAAAATATTTGTCTCGCAAAGTACAACCAAACTGTGCAATTAGTTTTTGATTTCATCTACATTTAGTACTCCATGCATGTATCGCAAGTTTGATGTGATGAGAAATCTTCTTTTTGTATAGTGCATTTTTCAGGAACTAAATTTACCGCACAGTAGTAACAAGATAGGTCGTCCACAGTTGACAGTCCCCCAAGCATAATGTTTCTTCCTCATTTCTAGCTAGAAGGCCAGGATAAATCTCTAGTACTTGTAGTAGGCGAGAGTAGCTACAGCCAACAAGGAGCGTACCAGGCCAACCTGGAACGAACTGATCGAGCCCCGTGACGTGAGAGAGAAAAGAAACCTAGGCGGCGGTGGGTGTGGGTGTCGCTGGTGTGATGGTCAAGCGAGAGCGAGACGACAAGGGACGAATCCACGAGACCGGCCCGTGACGACGTGTCCACCGTCCACGTTCCGCGAGCACAGCAGAGGACGACCCGACGCGGCCTGATCGGACCACGACCATGCATCCACTCTTCGATCGATCCGCATACTATACTACTACACAGTATTCGAGCCAGTGAAGAAGGCAGGGAAGAAGAGTACGAGGAGCAGATCGAGAACGCTGTGCATACACCCAACCCGTGAGTCAGAGAGGCCGGCGTTTTATTACTGCTGCTGCTGCTTACCCCACCCGGCCCACGGGCCTGGCCACCTCTCTCTCTCCCGACCCGAAAGAATCCTTGCGCGGGATTTCACGTACTACGCGCGGTCGTTTTCTCAGGATTTCCTGATAGAAACCCTGCCCCGAGGATAGGGACCCTGTCACCCCTTCCCCCCGAGCGCTCCCTGCGGACGACTCGGGGGGGAGGGGGGGGGGGCGACCTCCCCCACCGCCGGTAGCCCAGCCCTCCCCGCCTCCCCCCCGGCCGCCGTCGCCGCCCTCCTGCGTGCGGCGGCGGCGGCCAGTGCCGGGCCCTAAAACACGGTACCCGAGCACAGCACCGCCTCCACTCCGACCTCCCTGTCTCTCCTCCACCCCCCTCCTCTTCCCCTCCAACTCCGGCCGCCGGTCCAGGCGTTGGGTAGCCGGCCTTGCAGATCCGGCCCTCCTTTGGCAGGACCTGGCGCCTGCGACCCTTTGCCCCGGCGTTGGGATGTCCGGTGGCCGACGACTGCGTTCCTGGCCGCGGCGGCGCTCCACTACCGGATGTGCCGGTGCCTGCGTCGACGGGCCAGATCTGGGTCGTCCAGGTGTGGATCCGCCCCCTTCCTTGCTGGATCCATGCTTGGCGGCTGTTCTTCGGGTGGCTGCGCGTCGGTGCCTGTCGCGGCGTCTTCGGCTTGCAGGGGCCCGCCTGCGCCGGTCGGCAGCATCCTGTGGCTGGCCTCGGGCGGCCCGCGCCTCCCGCTTGCCTCTCCGGGCGTGGCGGCGAGGCTGGCCACGGCCGGCTTTGGTGGTGGCTGGTCTCCTGGCGGCTGGCTTCGGTCTTGGGCCGGCCAGTTGGCCGTTTGCCTTCGTGGACCGCTCTTGGCACGGCAATGCCTGCCCCATCAACCTCTGGTGTCGACCCTGTGCTAGGGTGTTTACCCTGCCCGGCTCCTGCTCTGTGCTGCCGGCGGTGGCGCAGTCTGCGTCATATCCCTTCCTGGAGGCGTCGTCGTAGCCGATCTTCACCAGGGTTTCCGGGGTGGGTTCTGGGATGAAAGTCCCGTGTGCTCTGTCAACGATGATGGCGTCTGAGGATGTCATTCCCCTCCTAGGAGGCTTCGTTGGAGCACCCCTACGGTCGTGCCTCTGCCTTCAGTTCCTGCTGGTTGTGCTGGGCCTTTTTGTGCTTCATGTTTCCTTCGCTTTGGTTTGTCTAGTAGTTGGTTGGTGTTGCCGCAGTTGCCTGCTAGGTAGCGGATGCTTTGCCGCTATCTCTCTTCTTGGACGGATGCTTTGCCGTCGTTTATCCGGGCGGATGCTTTGCCACCGATGTCGTGTTGGCCTCCCCCTATGGCAGATGCTTTGCTGCTAAGGGCGTGACGGCAGACTGTAGTTCTTGGACGGATGCTTTGCCGTCATGGTTGCTTGGGCGGACGCTTTGCCGCCAAGGTCGCGATGGCCTCGCCCCTATGGCAGATGCTTTGCTGCTAAGGGCGTGATGGCCAATTTACAGATATGGCAGATGCTTTGCCGCCATGGTCTCTTCTCTAGCGGATACTTTGCCGCTGTTGTCGTGCCGGCACCCTTGGCGGATGCTTTGCCGCTGAGGTTGAGCCTTGTCGTCTCTGCGGTTTCACTACAACTACTAGCGACCATTGTGTTGGCTTAGTGTATTAGGCTTAGTCGGTTGGGGTTTTGAGGTGGTGGGTCTTCCCTCTCGTGTATTCTTGCTTTTGTTTGTGGTTTTCGGATTCTGCCGGTAATCCTAGGATTATTTGTCGGTTGTATCTGTGTTCCGGCCTTTTTTTTTTTGGCCTTTTCCTCTTAATGAAAAATGGGTAAAAGACCCGATCGCGAAAAAAAAGAAACCCTGCCCCGATGCTATGAATTATGATATGGTCCGGCCAAGAGAACGATACGATCTTGAGCCGGCTAATAGCGCTATCTATCTCCCCTTTTGGTTTTGGCGACGCCTTTTTGTTTGGAGAATCCGCCCGTATTCTTGTTTCTTCTGTACTGCCAGTCTTGGAGCCAGCCCAGATCTTAATTTGGCTGCAGTGCACCGCACTGCAGGGCCACCCATGCATTCCAAACCCCTCCCACTGATCCCTGTGGTACAGTACAGTGTATGCATGCGTGCCATCGCTTTGATGACCGGCTCGTACTCCTCCTTACTAATTGATCAGCCAACCGGTTGTAGGCCACGCCTGGCTGCCTCCCATGTTCGTTTTCTTTCTAGTAAAGCCAGCCACGAGATGTGGTGTGATGTACTGATGTGCAAGCAACAACAACGGGGCATGGGGCACTGCTACTGTGGGCGTATAATGGCTGCCTTAGGGGGTGTTTGGTTGCCGCCCGTCAGCTCGCCACGCCACACTCGCTCTTGCCATACTGCTTTGGCTAATGTTTGGTTTGTACTTACATTGAGGCAGCCACGTAACTTTTCTGTGTTGGTTTTCGCCAAGTTGTGGCGGCTACTCTCCTCGCCACACATCGCCACAGCTCTGGTGGCTGCGCCACAACTCGGTTGGCGTGCTGTGGCTGCACACCAAACAGCCCCTTAGGTCCTCCACAATGGTATAGTGGTGCCAAGAAAAAAATCTGGGTCCCACCTCTTGTTTTGGCATCGCTCTTGACAAGCTGCACATCGGTGGCCAACACTCAGCATCTTTTCATGGGACCCACGGAGCAAAGAAAGAAGAAATTAAAAAATAGATCACCCACGCCTGCAGGACTACGCTAGGCACGAGGAGTACATCGCTGAGTCCATGCTGCAGACAAAGAAATACTACTTTATGGTCTGGGCACCGGGGAAAGTAGTTGCGTCACTCATTTTTTTCTGGAGTCGCTGGTGTAAAAACTACTAGGGTTAACGAGAAGACCTCCCAGGTCTCTCGGCTTCGTGTTAAGTAGTCAGGAATAACCCCTGACGTGGCACATACATTGGTTGAGTTACAACAGAAACACAACAGAATTATCTATCCATCTACTTGACCTACAAGCTAGCCAACAACATGGCGAGGGCGCATGGCCCTGAGTAACAAACCCTATCGTCTAACACCCCCGCTCAATCTCAGCCACCTACAAGGTTGAGATTGAACCTGAATTGTTTTAGCTTGGCTGCAGAGATTGGCTTCGTGAACCCATCTGCTAACTGATCACCTGTGTTGATAAATTGAACATCAAGCAGTTTCTGAGCAACATGCTCACGCACAAAATGAAAGTCAATTTCAATGTTCTTTGTCCGGGCATGGAAGATTGGGTTTGCCGAAAGATACTTAGCACCAAGATTGTCACACCATAACCGGGCTGCCGGAGGATGATGAACCCGAAGCTCGGTTAACAACTTTTGCACCCACATCATCTGTGCCGTCGCATTTGCTAGTGCCTTGTATTCTGCCTCAGTGCTAGAACATGACACCGTGGCTTGCTTTCGAGCACACCATGAGATCAGATTGTTTTCCAAGAACACAGCAAAGCCACCGGTGGATCGTCTATCATCAACACAACCGACTCAGTCTGCATCAGAAAAGGCACTCACCATCATTGACTTGGACTTTCTGATTTTTAGACGCACGATCCACGCACATATCTCAGTATCCTCTTCACAGCGCTCCAGTGCACCACAGTTGGAGCATGCAAGAATTGGCACACTTTGTTCACTGCAAAAGATAAATCCGGGCGAGTGAGTGTGAGATACTGCAGTGCTCCCACCATGCTACGGTATCTGGTAGAATCCTCAGGCCCGAGCTTATCACCCTCAGCAATGCTGAGTTTCTAGGAGGTAGATAAGGGTGTATAAATAGGCTTACAATTTTTCATGCCAGCCTTGGCGAGGATTTCAGTAGCATACCTCTGCTATGGGAGTACTAACCTGTCCTCCAACCGCTTAACCTCTATTCCAAGGAAGTAATGAAGGTCACTGAGATCCTTCAGGGCAAAGTCACGTTGCAAATCCTTAAGTAGTGCATCTGTTGCTACCTGTGATGAACTGGCCACTATAATATAATCTACATACACCAGAACAAACAAAGTATGTCCACCTTTGTTGTGATAGAATAATGAAGTATCGGCCTTTGATGGTATAAATCCCAACTTTTCCAACTTGCCGCAAAGCCTAGCATACAAAGCTCGCGGTGCCTGTTTGAGGCCGTAAAGGGCTTTATCCAATTTGCAAACATAATTAGGATGTACCTTATCCGCATACCCAGGCGGCTGATGCATATAGATCTCTTCTTCTAGTACACCATGGAGGAATGCATTTTGAACATCTAGTTGTCGAAGTGTCCACCCTTTCGATACTGCAATAGACAAGATAAGTCGGGTGGTTGCAGCTTTGACCACTAAACTAAACGTGTCCTCATAATCAATACCATATCGTTGTTTATAACCCTTTGCTACCAAACGAGCTCTGTATCTGTCGATGGTGCCATCTGCCTTCTTCTTGATCTTGTAGACCCATTTACAACCAGAGGAAGTAGCAAGGTTGCACCAACGAACGGTGCCGTCAGTGTATACCTTGGGCTTGCTGGTGCCTTGCCGTAGACGTGTAACGGTCGTTGTGGGGAAGTATCAGCAGGGACGTCATCAGGAGCACCAGGCGCAGATGATCCGAAGACCAAGATCTCTCCCCATGGCTCGGAGGTTGTGGCATCAGAGGGCCTGTGACCGAGGGCGAGAGCTCCACAGCTGGCGCAGAAGATCCGCTGGCACGCAAGTCCGCGTCAGCCCCCGCAGAAGACGATGAGCCGACTGCTCCTGGCGCGCGGAGGTTTCCCCCCGATCCCGATGAAGATTTGTCGGGTGCAGAGGGTGAGTCTGCTGGCGCCACCGAATCCACCTCGACGCGCACGCCTCGGCTGTCTCCAGGGCTGGGGCACACGAAATAACGTTTGTCTTCGCCCAAATCTGCATTGTTTTCTTTCGCATTTTCACCTGCATCATCAGGACTTCGAGTAGAACTCATCAAGGGGTTAGCAGGTACAGGAGAAGACACACTTAGATCATGTAATACTGCATCCCCAAGGCCACTGGTAGGGGGGCTTAACAAGGCATCTGGTAAGAGAGAAATTTCGGCACGGAGGCGGGCACCGGCATTAGGGTGAAGCTGAGCAAAAGGGAACACACCCTCATCAAAGACAACGTTGCAAGAGATGTAAACACACCCTTCTGCTAGATCCAAGCACTTGAATCCTTTATGCATGTTGTTGTACCCTAAAAATACACACCTCTTTGAACAAAATTGCAATTTGCAAGAATTATAAGGTCTAAGATTTGGCCAAACAGCGCAACCAAACGTGCACAAGAAACTGTAATCAGGTTGTTGACCATGCAAACGTTCAAAGGGTGTTTCATTATTAATCACCTTGGATGGAAGACAATTTATAAGGAAAACCACTGTAAGGAATGCTTCATCCCAAAATTTCAAAGGAACAAGGGCATGAGCAAGGAGTGTGAGTCCCATCTCTACTATATGTCTATGTTTACGTTCGGGGGAACCATTTTGTTGATGTGTGTGGGGGCAAGAAACTTGATGTTTTATACCTATGCGCTTGAAGAAGGGATTCAAGGCTTGATATTCCCCTCCCCAATCAGTCTAAATAGCATGAATTTTTCAGTTAAACTGGCGTTCAACAAGGTTTTGAAAATCATGAAAGCATTGAAACACCTCAGACTTTTGACACAAAAGGTAGATCCAAACAAACTTACTATAATCATCAATAAAGCTTACATAGTAAGCATGCCGTCCGACAGAAGTAGGTGCCGGTCCCCACACATCAAAAAACACAAGGTCCAAGGGACTCAACGAAACACTACTAGAAAGAGCATAAGGTAATTGATGAATTTTGCCTTGCTGACATGCATCGCAGACATGATTATTTGACTCTCTAAGAAATGGAAGCTTGTAGCGGCTAATGACTTGCTGGACAACTTGAGTGGAAGCATGACCTAGCCTAGAATGCCACAAGGAGCTGGACGGCTTGACAACACCAAGCACTTGTTTATTCGAAGACTTCAAAGGATAGAGCCCCCTTCACATCTGCGCTGAGGAGGGTTCTCTTCGTCTGTTGTTCCTTGATGGAAAAATGATTTGGATGAAATTCAAGGTAAACATTGTTGTCACGTGCTAAACGATTAACAGAGACTAGACTCTTGCGAGCCTTAGGTACATGAAGAATGTTTTGTAGATGTTACCAGTAGGGGAATGCAATACACTATGACCAATGTGATCTATCTCCATACCTGATCCATTGGCCGCATGCACCTGATCGCCGCCGTTGTACTTGTCACGGACGGTCAACTTCTCCAGCTCCCTAGTGCTGTGATCAGTCGCACCGGAGTCCATGTACCAGTTCGTATCCACGCCATACGAACTGGTTGCTGCAGCCGCACTCTTCTATGTAGGTCCTATGAAGGAGGCATCAAAACGTTTGAAGCAGCGCACCACGGCGTGCCCCTCTTTGCCGCAGAGCTGGTAGAAGACGCCCTGCTGGAACGACGACCCCTGGCCACGGCCGCCGCCGCCGCGACCGAAGCCACCACGACCTCCACGGCCACCACCGTTGCGGCCTCCACCGCCGCGACCGCGCGACGAGTTGCCGCCACCGCGACCGCCCTTGGCCGCCACGTTCGCGAAGGATTGATGTCCTCCGTTGTTGCGCAGGTCCATGCACTGCTCATGGCTGATGAGCTGTGTGTACAGCTCACTGACAGTGAAGGGTTCGACGCGCGCCGCCACCGCCGACACGACCGGATCGTAGTCAAGATACAAACCGGTCAGGATATAGGAGACTAGCTCCTCGTCTTTGATCTTCTTGCCTGCCAACGCCATGTCATCAGCAAGCCCCTTCATCTTAGCGAAATACTCGCTGATGGAGGAGGAACCCTTGGAGGCGGTGGCCAGCGCCATCCGTGTGGTGATGACTCGCGCCCTCGACTGGGACGCGAACATGCCCTCTATGGTGGCCCATGCCGCCAACGCCATCACCTCGGTGGATATCTGGCCGAGGATATCCTTGGAGAGCGAACTCAGCAGGTAGCTCAGAACCTACTGATCTTTGGCCACCCAGTTCTCATACTCATGATTGAGTACTGGTGGCTCCTTGTCGTTGCCGGTCTTGGAGGCCAGAAACTCTGATGGAGGTTGGACTCCTGGCTGAATGAACTTTGCGGCTTGGGCTCCCTTGATCGCCGAGACGACCTAGGACTTTCATGATTGGAAGTTGTTGCGAGTCAGCTTCTCAGTCACAGGGATGAACATGAGACCGAGAAAAAGCGGCAGCAGACTGCGCGGAGGATGAAGGGAGCGCCATTGATGAGTTCTGTAAGGAAGCTGGCTCTAGATAACGTGTAAAAGCTACTAGGGTTAACGAGATGACCTCCCAGGTCTCTCGGCTTTGTGTTAAGTAGTCAGGAACAGCCCCTGACGTGGCACATATATTGGTTGAGTTACGACAGAAACACAACAGAATTATCTATCCATCTACTTGACCTACAAGCTAGCCAACAACCTGGCATAGCCGCCAACAACATGGCGAGGGCGCATGGCCCTGAGTAATAAACCTTATCGTCTAACAACTGGAAGTTGGCTTCGTTTGCTGCAATGGGAAGAGTGGCGCCAGAATTTTCTCTCTCTTCCTTTAGGCATCACTTAAGCGATACATTGTGGAGGGCCTTAGATTCACATTCGCGGCCAGCCGACCGGCGGGTCAAAAGATCTATCAACTAGAGAGGAGATCTATTGCGAAGCTTTTCGCTCAGGTCAGGTCAAATGGCGAGATCTCAAAGCGATCGGAGGCCTTGAATCTTGATGCTGCGGTCTCTCACCTTTTGTACGTGCCCCGGCGCCTTCATTATGATGATGCCCTGATGCAGGCTCGACACGCATGCATGCGCCATCTATACATCAAAGGCCCCCTTGTGCGAGAACAATATCAACAGAAAGCTCTAAAGGACCTCTTTTTTTCTCTCTCTTTTTGCACACGTCATCAACTCATGATATAGTGACTTGCTTTCTAGCTAGGCCTTCTTTATATTTAAAATAAAACAAACAAAAAATAGATGCGTCCAACTTTGTTTGGAGCAAAAGATTAAACCTCTAGTCTAGGATATAAAAATCTGTTGGATGCCTTGGAGTTCTAGGTACTTCTTATTTTATTTTAGTTTTGTTAGGAAACCCTAATCATGTTTTTTTTATTCCTGTGGATTAAGAATTTTGCTTATCAAACATGACCCTAGTCTGAGTAGCGCTATGACCTCCTAGTTTTAAGGGCTCGGCCCTGGATCCACTTTGACAACAGTGAGAGTGAGGAAAGAGATGTCTTTTTCTTTTTCTTTTGCAAAATAATAGCGGAACAACGTTCGGGGCTAGGCCCTCGTTTGGATGCCGCTCCCCATGCCCCGCCTCTGCTCCGTTCCGCACGCCCCACTCGCTCGGATTCTGCACCGCTCGAATGACTCGCCCCACCCACGCCACCCGAGCATCACCAACATCGAGAAGAGGAGGAGACACCGAGGCGAGACAACAGAAGGCAAGGAGGGAGATGCAACGCCCGATCTACTTTTGAAACATCAAAATGAAACATTTTACAACAAACATCCGAAAACAGTCAAACACTTGCAATATATGTCTGAAACACTTGTAGAAACACTTGAAAAGCGCTTGAAAAAGCCATTGCAAAATATATGCAACATCCAGATAAACATACGTGTAACATATGTGTGAAACACGTGAAACATTCAGATAAACACACTTTCAACATACGTCCGAAAAAACAACTGAAACATTGGGAACAAAAGTTTACAACCTACATGTACAACCATTACAACATATGCAACATCCCGATCTACTTTCGCAGCATTTCACATGAAACACTTGCAACATTTAGATGAAACATCTGAAACACTTGAAACATATTTTTACAACATGCGTTTCTAGCGCGCAATGTCACCATACTGCTTGGACGAATCACGAAGCTCTCTGCCGCCGCGGCACATGGAGTTCGCCGGTGCGCCTCTGGGCGAGGACCTGGTTGGTAGTCTGGGTGAGCACCTGGGCAAGGCGCGCGAGCACCCCTAGGCGAGCACCTGTTCCGCGCCTTGGGCCAGCGCACCCTAGGCTCGGCGGGGGACCGAGGCGTCGCGGGGGATGGCAACAGCGGGGCCTGAGTGGCTATGCAGGGTCGGCCCGAGCGACCAGAGTGGCTATGCAGGGTCGGCCTGAGCGTTGCGCCCCTAAGCTTATTTTCATAAACTTTTACAGTTACTGTCTCTCGTTGTTCAACTTGTTGGCATCGACAAATTTTGTATTTTTCTACAGACATTTCAATTACTTTATACACATAAGTTTCACCCCTTTAGTGTCTTTAAAAACCTATTCGAAATAAGCTTTAGAATAACTTGTTCAACTATATATGTTTTACATTTTCGTAATATAACTTGATCAACAATATATTTAACTATCAAGGTTACCATTGCAATTACATGGCTAATATATCAGTTCGATTTTATGCAACTTAGTTTGTACTCTTCTCATTCGATTTGAGTCCCATATCCTAACCAAAATTTAATGGTTTCATTAGCAATTAGCTCTTAGATACTACGGCTATTAAAATAAATAGTTTTCAGGATTAGAGGGGAGAGAGAATTTAAAAGTGATCATTATGCTCATGGCTATTGTACCCCAACCATTAATAGTCATAAAAAATTTATAAAGTTGCATATGAAGTCGGATGAAGATAGTCTTAATATTTTGAAAATTCTAAACTTTAATTTTTGAAATATAAGAAAATAAAATGAATACCATCCAGGTCATGAAAATTCAGATAAAAATTGTTAACTTTAACTATAAAGTTATATTTCGCATTGATAATTTTAACTTTTGTATATACCATCCAAGGTTATTTGAAAATTCTAATTTTTGCATTTTAGAATCTAAGAATGTAAAAAAGAACTTTTGGGATTCTAAATAATTTCAAATAAAAAACTTGTAAACTACAAAGTTGTAGATCCATTGTTCGAGCTCTATAATTTTAATATACTCCCTCCGTCCCTAAAAAAGAGTCACTATGGGAATTCGTGCTGGTCAAACTTTCTCAACTTTAACTACATTTGTAGAAAATTGAAAATGTGTGCAACATTTATATCTCCAAATAAGTTTATTATTACCTATGATACTAATTATGTATCATAAATATTAATATTTTATTAAATATATTTGGTCAAAGTTAAAAATTGTTGACTTTTTAGAAAGCTAGAATGACTTTATTTTAGGGACAGAGGGAGTAAAGTTCGTCTTCATCAAACTTCAAATGCCAGATTTATGAATTTTTATAACTATTAAAGATTGGGGTAGAATATCCAGTGTATAATGGTTACTTTTAACTTCTTCATCAGGAAATTATTATTTTAATAACTATTGTCAACTAGCTAATGCCAGAGTTAAAAGTATCCTCTAACGGAAACAATATTAATGTGTCCATCAGCAAATAGTAAAACTGAAGGATTTTATAGAGACGCCGGATTGTTTTCCTTTAGACTAAAAAAAAAATCAAAATCGAAAGATGTTGTACCCTAAATTTAAACCACCACCCCCCCCCCCCCCCCCCCCCCCCCCCCCCCCCCCCTCCCCCGCTCAATGGTCCTTAGGCTCCTAACTCTACGTACGATGGTCCACATGATGAAGATGATCAACAAGAATGTGTGCGCCGGACGTGCAATCTGTATCCATTTTCCGACTTCGCCTGCGCCGGCCGGGGATCCTCTGATACGCGCTGTGTGACTGTTGTATTCACGGCATGCGTACCGCCGGTAAGGCAGGCAGGTGCCCTCGGATCGCATTTCCTCGCAAGCGTCCATGCGCTCGCAGCCAAAAACAAAGGCAGAGCTGAGAGCTCCTCCTTCCGGGCGTCGCCGTCGCACTGCTCCTATCCCCCGAATTCAACTCGCGTGGCCGCCGGACGCCGGCCTTGGAGTCCTCTCTGTGTCCGTCGTAGGCGTCGTACGGCGCCGTGCATGAACAGCAGGGCCTCGATCGGGGGCCGTTGTCGATGCGCCGAAGCTGACGACACGCGATCGACATCGTTATTGTAGCCGCCCCCAGCATGCATGCATGGCATATCGGCATGCGTGGCTGCACGCAATGCTTTGTCCGGCTGGAAGGTTTGAGAGTTGTGAGATGTACAGTTTGGACACCGATCTTGCCCTGTTGCGAGACGTACTACGCGTTGGAGAGGCGCAGGCTTTTGTCGATCGAGCGTACTACGCTACTGACGATACGATCTCACTCTCGCCCGTGTTTGTACTCCTGCTATAATGCCGCCGTTACGGTCCGTTCGGATGACAAAAACATTTCGTATTCTCAGGTGAATCACCAGAACGGCTAACAAACACCTAAATAGGTGACAAAAACGTACGGTCCGTTCGGATGACAAAAACATTTCATATTCTCAGGTGAATCACCAGAATGGCTAACAAACACCTAAATAGGTGACAAAAACGTTTCGGATTCTTAGAGAAACATTTCTCGTTTTTTACTAGAAATGAGAATCACCCAAACAGGTGTTTCGCAGTGAATCTAGTTTATTTTAAGGAGAATCTAGATCAATAGCCAAACGCTTCATCGATTCTTACCAAGTGATTCCTATTTAAACAGAGAAACGTTTCTGAAGAGAATCTAGATCTGAAACATTTCTAGGAGAATCTGGATCCATACCAAACTGGCCCTACCTGTGACAACCTGGCATTGTACAATGATGTAAATAGCAAACTATGATAACGGCATTTGTCGTCTAATAAAAGATATAAAAAGCTATAATGGACTATAGGAGAGGCTATTTAATTCAGCAAATTTTATACAGAAGTATAAAAAATTACACGGAGGAATATAACTAAGAAAAATAACATAACACAAATACTCAAATACATGTATAGGCCTCTTTGGAGAAAATTACATTACTCAAATACATGTATATATCATGTTTGGAGTCGGTTCTCACATGCGTACGAAAGAAAATCAGTGAACCACCCCAAATAATTCGATTCCCTTGCTGCTTTGTTCCCCGCGCTTTCGCCGACCACACCCTTTACACATGAAACCGGAATCAGTTGAGTGTGAGCCTTGGAGAAAATTCCATAGATACCCAACCACCTCGTCCTCGTACTTGCCGCTGGCGACTGTGCCACCCTCTTCCTTCTCCTTGTCAGCGCTCACACCTCCTTCCTCTTCCTCTTCGATCGAGTGATGCTGCCTTCGCTCGCTCGAGTGTTTGTGTCTCCCTACTTGCTCGTTCGAGGTTGAAGGGACATGTCCAACACAGGCTTGGCAGTTGGCCATCAGTCGCCGGATCTAGATTGGCGGCCACCGTCAAAAGTGCTGCACAAGCTCGGTATCGACGAGCCTGAGCCAAAGCTACCGCTGATGACCGGCTCTGCAAGAAGGGCTTGCC
Source organism: Saccharum hybrid cultivar R570 (assembly GCA_038087645.1). NCBI lineage: Eukaryota > Viridiplantae > Streptophyta > Magnoliopsida > Poales > Poaceae > Saccharum > Saccharum hybrid cultivar. Next base: position 1,143,275 of record JAQSUU010000563.1, on the reverse strand, counting down.
ACCGATGGATGGCCTCCCTCCTCTTCCTCCTCCCGGAGCCGCGCCTCATCCTCATCGGAGCCTCATGCCTCTCTTCTCATCTTCGTCAGGCTCCCCCGGCCTAAACACATGTATCTTTTTCACATGACGCTTCTTCTAAAATCTAGCTTATAGAAAATCAAGATTAGAAGAAAAGCTCCTCACAGAAAAGCTATACCAAATAGGGCAACGGTACATGCTCTAGAAGAACATATGTTCACGTTAATTACTTAACATTCACTAAATCAGTTAACATACTCATGGCTAAATCAACATTCATATATTCATTGCAAACTCAAAATAAACTTAATGATTTAATAACTATTTAATTATTTATTAAGTAAAGAACATGATGTATACGCATATATTATACTCCTATGAAGTAAGGAATGAATATTTGCCTTTGGTCATGATCAACCGTTGTAGAATATTTCAGAGTTAAACTAAAGTGCTCATAAGGGTAGGTTGTGCGTGCGTGCGTTAATAAGGGTGAGTGTGTGCTTGTGTATGTGTCAGGTCTAAAAAAATAGCGGTGTTTATATAGAGCTGAAACGTCATTAGTTACAATGATATTGTACGAGAGTTTGCATGCATGGAACCTAAACAGTTGGACATTAACTTACTTTCGTAGATTGGAAAAGATCCACGTCTTCGTACATATGTTCCGTATCCAAACAGGCTTTAAATGAAGCCCCATGAATCGTGTTGTCGTGAATACTCCTATCCAGCACCTTTTCGTGTGTGCGTGTATGGTACTTACTGAGGCCGTGTTTAGATGCTAAATTTTCTCTTAAATTTTACTATGTAAAAAGAAAATTTCCCATCACATCAAAATGCCGGTATATGTATGGAGTACTAAATATAGATGAAATTAAAAACTAATTGCACAGTTTAGTTGTACTTTGCGAGACAAATCTTTTGAGCCTAATTAGTCAATGTTTGAACAAAAATTCACAAATACAAACGAAATGCTACAGTGAGGAATTTTTTACTGTGCAGATTGTGGACCTCCAAAATTGGACCAACTAAACACGGCCTGACACTATCTCGTATCATCAAATTTTGGTCGTGCTATTCCGGTTCATGTATCGCATGCAAATCCGGTTCAGCGCACAGGACGCGGTACACTGTCAGAGCCAAATGAATGCGACAGAGGCAGTGTATTGTCGATTTCAGATTCTCGCAGTAGGAGAGAGAGGGAAGGCATGCAGCCGCGGGGGTACCAACAAGGGGAAACAATCCAAAACGGCTGGCCTCGGCTCTGTCTGTGTGCTGATACGCTGCAGTTATAAAACAGTGTTATTGCTGATGTACGTATACCTGTTCGCTTGAACTACTTTTCAGCAAATAAATAATATTTTTCTCTCACAACAGATTAGCATAAGCTAAATTTCAGCATAAGTGAACAGGGCGCGTATCTCCACTGTTAATGAATGGACTGTTTTAACTTCATATTCACGGTCTGACACATAGCCTAGATGGCATTACACGCTGACATGCTGTCTACAAGTTGTACATGTATATAGAACAGAATTGCTAAAGCTCAACCAGTTGATTTGGTCCTTCCCAACAACTGATTTTTGGGCCATCTGTGGACGGCTAGCAGGTTGGCAGGGCGCGACAGGAGAGGTAGGGGTGCCGACGCGCCGGCCCAGGAAGGAGCAGAGGCGCCGCTGGTGGCTGGGTAGGGAAGGCAGGCAGGGGCGCCGTACCGCCGCCGTGCCGGGTCAGGAAGAAGCAGGGGCATCGCCGCGCAGCCGCCCATGTGGGGAGGAAGAGGGGCGCCGCCGCACCGGAGCTGGGAAGGCCGCGCGCGCCGGGGCTGGGAAGGCCGCTACGGCAGCATCAGTTCTATGCGGCTCACGGAGTCACGGAAGGGAGGGAAGGGAAGGGAAGGGTAGGGATAAGGGTGGGAGAGTGGGTCCCACCGTAATTTGTGAATACTTTGTATTTTTTTGAAATTTGTGAACAATTTGTGAAAAATTCGACATATATTTCTCTAATATCTGCATTCCATAAAAATAATTTGTATTTTTTTCTAAAAAATTTGACATATATTTGTATTATCCCCAGATTACACCACTGTGTTCAATAAATTACATTAAAGAAATCATTGTAAATATAGTAATAAGCTAGTATAAATATAGCTAGAAGACAGTGTAAGTGCATGAGAAAAATTCAGTTGACGGCAGGGGCCAAAACAATTGAATGTCACCTAGACAGATCCATGTGAAAAGATAGAGACTTCTACGGTTCTACCCATGTGCATCACTAAAAATAATGCAATTTCATATTTACCTTAAAAAATTGTGGCATATAGTGTTCCACTGCCAAACTTACAAACATTTAATTGCAAGTATTTCCTCCTTTTTAAGAGAAAAAATACATGGATATACCCATTTCCATTTTTATTGATTTTTTTACATTGCTGGTATTGCTACGCAAGTTGTAACGACTATTATCAATAATAGATTCATAATCAAATTATTTTTTATACGCTGATTTTGTTGCGTTTGACAATATTCCTTTCATCTCAAAAACATACAACTCTAGCTTTGCACTCAGTCAAATCACCTCAGATTTGACCAAATATATACGTAAAATACAAATATTTATTATGAGATATGTATCAATAGATGTTTTCATGAAATATATTTTTATATTATACATATTTAGTGACATAAATGGTAATACATAATATTTTCTATAAACCTAGTCAATATAAGATGATTCGACTCATTTTTGGGTGGATGTAGTATAATAAAAAAAAGAAATAGTGGTCAACATTTAGTCGTAAAAAGCTTAAGGAAATCCATATCATGCAATGCAAATGTCCAAATGACCCCAATTATGTTCTCGGTTGGATTTATTTGCCTCTAATAGGAGGAAAGATAGAAATCTGGAAGCTAAAATTTGGATGGATGATACATGAGATACAACGCGAACTGCATAGCTCAAGCTAAGTGTTGTTTTTTCATCAACAAAAAAACATGGTGAATATACAAGGTGGTGCAATTCTATGAGAGAGATTAAGAATCCGGATGAAGAACGTATACTCCCGCATCCCTTTTTAACTGTCCTCACTTCTCGAAGAGTCAAACATACTTAACACTTTTACCAAATATATATAAGAAAATATTAATATTTATGATACATAATTAGTATTATTAGATAGATCGTTGAATTTAATTTCATAACAAACTTATATGGTGATACAAATATTGTTAGTATTTTCTATAAACTAGTCAAGCTTAAAAATGTTTAGCAAAGACAGAGGGAGGATAGACTAACCAAGCTATGAAATGAACAAATAGGTGAGAGAGATATGTCGCTTAGATATGCGCATCAGATTTATTCACAAACTTCTACCACTTGTTGCTTATTAGTGCTTGAGGTTCTACACATAGATATGGCGGAACACGCCCATGAATTTGTCAAGGTTATTTTCGAAGTTTCAGATTAACAACATGCATAAAAGAAATAGCACACCATAGCACGCGATGCCTATATATATACTAGCAGCCCTAGCCACTTCCCGGTTGACCCAACCACACACGTTAGTTATCCAAAACACACACACGTGACACGTTGCAATGCAAGTTGTTACACCGGGACAAACTAACACCAACGAAGCACTTCATTGTAATGGTAGGCAGATCGAATTCGAATCCACGTGCCGCATTTTCTAATCCCCACAGCCGTATCTATATCTAGCTGCATGAAAAAAAAATTAAGGCCGTCAGGGTCGCCGCGCGAATCAAATCAAATCAAATCGGCTGAATTCAATGGATCCTTTCTAGTCAAATCAATGAAGCACGGCCCCAATTGGTATATAGAGTCAGAGATGTGCATGAGCGTACATTCCTGGGCCTCAGCCTTTGAACACCAAGTTGCCCCTCAAGATGCCGAAAGCTCCGCGACTCCGAATGGAAGGAACACAGAGGCGGAACGAAAGAAAAATAATGTATTGATCATGGAAACAACGGTTTCAACCTCTCTTTACAACGCTCCTATAAAGCTCTATTTATACACGGCCATATCTTTTACAAGGACTATAATGTCCCATAATGCCCTCCTACCTACTACGGTACCCAAGCATATTCCCCCCTTCTGTGGGTGCTTTTGGTCCGAGCCGCTTGCGGCCTCCGTTGAAGGACGCCTCCCCCTTGATGGGCCCACCAACTCTAGGACCCACCACTCCTGCCGGGGTTGTTCCCGGCCTCGCCGATCCCGAAAGAAACTGAAAGCGACGAAAAACCTGCGAAATAACGTATTGTTCCAAATCGGTTAGTTTAGGGTACGCCGAATGCTTCGAACGCCTTTTGATATCGGTACCGGTACTGGCGGGCGAAACAGAGGGCGAAAGCTTTTAGGCGCTCCCCTACCAAAAGGGAGGACGACCGATCGATACTGGCGGGCGAAACAACGGGCGAAAGCTTTTTGGGCACTCCCCTGCCCGATGGGAGGACGACCGGTCGATATAGGTGGGCGAAACAGTGGGCGAAAGCTTTTGGGCGCTCCCGTGCCCGATGGGAGGAACATGACGTTTCCTTCCACCAATGGCTTCGTCAATGGAGATACCGGCAGGCGAAACGATGGCCGAAAGCAGCTTTACGCAACTGGGGGTCCCAAGCCGTAAGCCATCCCCCAACAGGTATTTTCAAAACTCTTCTAAGTATATCGCAATTTGTTATCATCCAACAATTAAGCCATGTTTGCTTGAACTTATTAACCTGGCTTATTAGCCATGGGACAGGGTTTTTCTCTCACAACAAATCAGTTTCAGCTAGCTTTTCAGCCGCAAAATCCATTAGCCGAACAAAAATTATCATATTTCCCCTATGGCTAAGACCGTGTGAGACTGTCCAACATGGCTCTCGCTCTCGCCCAACCTCTATAATGGAGGTGCACCCCCTAATTGGGTCCCCTTAGTTTTATTCAGCGTAAAATTCAATTAAGGAGATCGTTCTGACTGATGATGCAACGACAATGCCATATGTGAGACAAGAAGAAAAATAGATTATAGGTGGCCCTACCACGCTGTTATACCACAGGTTAACATCTAGGCAAAGCTGGAGCTCTTGGTATTGAAAGAGTGTTTTAAATCATTATTTAATAATTTGACCAATTTCATATCTATGACAATAAAAACTATAATATGAAAATATATTTCATATTGTATCTAACTATGCTAATTTTTATTAGTCTTTTTATGTAAAATTTGGTCAATTTTTTAAAAAAAATTGATTCGGAACAACTCATAAAGTTGGTTTATTAAGGGATGGATGGAGTAATAACTGAGATTAATATAGATGGTCAACTTTGTGTGTGGAGAACATGGTTTTCGATTTTGCTATTCAAACTTTTTTGGTCACCCCGAAATTATTGAAATTCACAGTTAGCATGATTTATTTTGCGCAAAAAATAGCATGATTTATGACTCCACATTCATTGAGTAAAAGATTATAAAAACATAAACAATAGAAAATATGAGCCTAGAGCTATATATTAACAAAAAACACATACATTACTGTAAATTTTGCCGAGTTTTTGAACCATATGGAGAGTTATAAAAATTATGAGTTTTTTTTTGTGAGTATAAGTATAACCAATCGAGTTGCAGCCATGCAACGGTCTTTTTTTTTGTCCATTATTTCTTAAAAAAAGTAGCTAAGGGCAACCAGCCTGAAGTCGATATTTATTGCCGCATAATCTTTCTGCCGATCCAGGAAAGAAAAGGGACGAAAATGATGACACGCTAAAAAAATAAAAAAAAACACTTTGAGGGAGGAAGAAAAGAACCGAAGAAGGTTGAGGGGACCGGGGGGAGCGTGGCGTGGAGAGATTCCCCGACAGCAAAATCTAGTGGGACCCACTGCTCGCGCGCATGGAGCCCACCGCGCCCCTCCTCGTCTTCCTTCTTTCGCTCCAGACAGAGTGGTCTCCCTCTCGCCCTCTCTCTTCCCGCTCTCCTTCATGGCTTCATCAGTCATCACACACGCCTGCGGCCTGCCTGCCTGACACCATACCTCCCCCTCCCCGGCCCTGTCCTGCGAGCCGTCAGAGGATTGCCTCCTCGCTCCTCCTCGTCTTCCTCACCCCCTTCTCTCTGCCTCTCTCTCTTCCTTCCTCCTGGATGCTGGCCACCTGTGGGCTGTGGCGTCACGCTTTATAAGAGCACGCGGCCGGCAACCCTCTTCCTTGTGCCATCCTTGCCACAAGTAGAAGCTTTTGCTGCTGACGCCCGACGCTGCCGCTGCCGCCGCGCCGGTTGGTCAGAAAGAGCAGAGGGACACTGAAACAGAGGAGCCGAGGCCGGGGAGCAACGAGAGACGAGCGAGAGGCGGCCGGCGGAGATCGATGGAAGCAGCAGGAGGAGTGGCGGTGGAGGAGGGCGTGATGAGGGTGCTGCTGGTGGACGACTCCCCCGTCGACCGCCGTGTGGCGCAGCTGCTCCTCAGCAGCAACTCCTGCGCCGGCTCATTCCACGGTCAGCCACCCCTAGCTCTGACTCTGAGCTCGTGGCCACCTCCTTCCGATTTCTTCCCTACCTTTTGACTCGTTCGTTTGCTTCCGAGAGCTCGAATGCTTCCTCTGTTTCTCAGCTCTGAAAGCACTATGCGTGCGTGCATTTACAGAGATGATCTGCCTCTGGCTCTCATCTCCTGTCATGGCCTTCAGTTCGTTCGTGTCATCACTTGTGCTATGTTTTAGATTGCACTCGATTCTGAACAGCTCGTGTAATGTTTCATCCAGTCATCGCCGTGGACAGCGCGAAGAAGGCGATGGAGTTCCTGGGCCTCAAGGACGGCGGCGGCAAGGTAACAACAGCCGAACACCTGCCTCCCTCGACGCTCACTCATTTCTGTTTCAGAGACCATCGGTGCCCGGCCGGCATCCCTTCCCGTGCCGCCGTGCCGGGCACTCCACCAGCTGGAGTTTCACAGCGAGAGGGAGATCGAGTGCATGGGCTCTTGCACCACCTGTCGGCGACCCGGCGGCCCAACGCAGCGCCCCCGGCCGCGCCGTACCGTACGGCCCACGCGTCTGCGCATGCGCGCGTGACGGCTTCTGTTCTGTTCTCCGCCCCTCTTTTGGAAGCAAAAGGTCGCCGCTTTTCATGGCGGTAAAGCAAAAGAAAAAACCCCTGCCTCTGCCTGCCGTCCGTCTTACGGCCACACTGGTCACTAACTCACTGCTGCATCCACAAAGCTGCGTCTTGTAGTGCTACTGCTACTGCTGCTGCCCTAATACTAAATTACTAATGCTAATAGAATGGTTATGACAGTGTTATACCGCCGCATTACAGGCAGCGGCGTGATTAAATATGGCCTGATTTAGCCATGTCCTGTAAAAGCTCAGCACGGTAGGGAACTAGGGACAGTAGGGGGTGCCTGCACCCTGCAGTACAGACTCCAACGGAATCCTGTTCCTCCCTCCATCCCAGCCTTTCTTTCAGGCCTCCTTTTTTTACCTTAAATTTCTGTGCCTCCACCGGTTCAGTTCTTTGTTTATTGGCCCTGTTCTGCTGGTTATATTTCGACTTGTTTCAGCTTGTTTCAGCTTATTCTCTCTCACAGAACACTATTGAATCAGCCGAAACCAGCCGGCTTTTCCACCAGCCGAACCAGCCTTATTAAAATGTTGATTAAGGCAGTGTTTACTTCCTTCAAAATTCCAAAAATTTTACAAGATTCCTCATCACATCGAATCTTTGGACACATGCATGGAGTATTAAATGTAGGTAAAAAAATAACTAATTGCACAGTTTGTCTGTAAATATCGAGACGAATCTTTTGAACATAGTCCATGATTGGATAAATTTTACCAAATAACAACGAAAAATGCTACAGAAACTTTACACCAACTTTTACACCATCTAAACACTGCCTAAACTAGTGACACACACTTTGCAGGAGCAGACCATCGACATGGTGCTCACAGACTACTGCATGCCTAAGATGACCGGCTACGACCTCCTCAAGGCCGTCAAGGTACTACACTACTGCTGCAAGATCAATCACCGCGGAATTTTCTGTATGCGTCTCAGAGTCTCTCACACGCTGCAAATTACTGCTAAACTTCGCAGGCACTGAACCCTCTGAAGCCGATCCCGGTCATCGTCATGTCGTCAGAAGACGAGCCCCAGAGGATCAGCCGGTGAGCCAGCCAACCTAGTAGCTCCTTTGTTTTCCTCTTTGCATGCAGCACCATTTTCTTTTCCCCTGCCAGAGTTGATTATTGTTCAGTTAGGCCATATTTAATTAGTTTCCAAAAATTTTCAAGATTTCCGGACACATACATAGATCATTAAATATAGACGAAAAAAACTAATTACACAGTTTGGTAGAAAACTACGAGATGAATCTTTTGAGCCTAATTAGTCCATGATTGAACACTAATTAGCAAATACAAACGAAAGTGCTACAGTACCCAAAGTCAAAAAAAATTCACAAACTAAACCCACCCTAAATAGTAAAAAGAAGAAGAAGAGAGTAGTAAAAGTTAGGGGGTGTTTGGTTGGAGGAGTTAAGCACTTTCGTCTTATTTGACAAAAAGTTTCCTATCTTAGACTAATTAGTCTTAATAGATTCGTCTCGTAAATTACTCCTAATCTGTGCCGACAGGTATGTAATTAGTCTATATTTAGTATTCCATATATTTGAGGAAACATTAATGTGATGGAAGTTAAACTTTAACACATCCAAACCAAACGGGCCTTAGTAGCAGCTTTGGTCCCTCCCGTCTCTAAATGCCTGCTGATACAGTGCCGGCAGACGGGGTTAAAAGCCCAGGCCTTACGAAGCTCGCCGTCCGTAATGTGTCACGGTGCCGTGCCTCGGTCTCAGTGCACAGTCATTGACTCGGCCCGTGACTGACTGACTGTACTGAAGGAGTAGCCAGTCAGTCAGTCCAGCCGGTCCTCTCCTGTACCGGCCTTTGAGCATGTTTAGTTGGCAAAATTTTTTGGAGAAATGTAACTGTAGTAGTTTCGTTGTTATTTGGCAATTAGTGTTCAATCATGGTCTAATTAAGCTTAAAAGATTTGTCTCGTCCATTTCGTCTAAACTGTATAATTAGTTTTATTTTGTTTATCTATATTTAATGCTTCATGCATGCTTTCAAAGATTTGATGTGACGGGGGCATTTTTCTCCCGTTTATGACTCCCGGGGCGGCAGCAGTACGAGACAAAAATCACGTCTCTGCTCGCGCATTCATGCGGAATCTCAGAGCATCCATCCATCCATGCATTTGTGCGATGGCACTGCTGCTAGTAGCATCATCCGATTCTGCAGGCGAGGCGATCATGGTGTGGGACTAAGGGGTGTGGCAAAAATTTTTAGATCTGGGTACTGTAGCCTTTTGTTTTATTTGACAATTACCGTTCGATCATAGACTAATTAGGCTTAAAAGATTCATCTCGTGATTTCACGGTGAACTGTGCAATTAGTTTTTTGTTTCGTCTACATTTAATATTCTATGCGTGCCGCAAGATTCAATGTGATGTTTTGGGTGAAAATTTTTGGAACTAAACACCCTAATGACTTTTTGCTGCTTGCTCGGAGCAGATGCCTGAACGCCGGCGCCGAGGACTTCATCGTGAAGCCCCTGCAGAGCAAGGACGTGCAGCGCCTCCGGAACTGCTCCACCGCCGCCAGGCCCAGCAGCAAGGGCGGCGCCGCGCCGTGCGAGGCCGCCGCCGTGGCCAAGCGGAATAGCAAGCCGCTGGTGCTGCCGCCCTCCGCCGTCGCCGGCGCCACGTCGCCGTCGGGACGGCGAGCCAACCTCGCCGGAGTCGCCATGGTACGTTACGTACTTCCGCGCCGGCTGCCACTCCACTCACGGCTAAATTAATTTCCTCATTAATTTCTCTGATCGATCGTGTATGTCTCTGTTCCTTCCTTCTCTGCCAGGTGCTGCACTCGTCGAGCGTGGAGCTTTCGCAGTTCCTGCCGCTCCTGCTCAAGCTCGTCGTGCTGGCATACGCCGTGCTGTTGCTGGCCGAGCTCCTGCACAGATGGTCATCGGGTGGCCGCTGCTCCCTCTCCCTGTGGCGCGCCTGAGCAGCAAGCAGCAAAGCCAGCAACGGTGCAGTGCAGTTGTGCAGTCCTGGGCACGAACAGGAGGCTGATGGTGCAAATGCAGAGATCTGCTGCTGCTGCTGCGGCTGCACCAAGCAGAGCAAGGGCTGCGTGAAAGAGACGATGAAAACCAGCGGTAGCTTCGTGCTGCAAAGGTTTGGTGCCTTCGATTTTGCCAAGCCCGGTTCAGGAAAAGGTCTGAAGATTGAGACTGATGAGGAAATGGACATGTACGTCGAGCCTTCTCGTCTGATCTGTGCATCAACAGGAATGCGGGAAAAGCTTCTTCTTGCCCCAGAGTCCCTAGCAGCCTTAAGCCCGTAAGCTACTTCCTTTAGTTGATCAAAGGAAGTCGAAACCAATTATGTAGGATCAGTCTCACCGTCGAGTCTGGGCTTTCTTTCCGGGGTCAGGTCCAAGGTCCGCCTCATGGTATCCAAGTTGAATTATCAGTTGGGATGCAGCTTCCCCCGGACTGGAAAATTTGTTGTCATGCAACAATTGTTCCATAATGTGGGGCCCGTGGAATAGGCATACATGTCATTTGGATACTTCTCTTCAACTTCGAAGTTCAAATGTTTTGTTTTTATGTTATTTTGTGATAGAATGAAAAGAATTCTATATAGAATGGGTTGGGCGAGGACAGAAAGCAGTAAATTCTCTGTCATTCAGTTGTTTTTCCAGCGGTGAGATCGATCCCTGTAGGTTTACGAAGACAGGCTTTCGAGGACAAATCTACTATTTATCTTCTTTTCTTTTTGAAACAATTCTCTATAACTAGTCAGCCCACTGGCCTCGTTCAATCAATACTTTTATCGAATCTACCTCCTTTCCCTCCCCGCTATGCCTATTCTCTTGCGAATCCAATAATATAAGCCCTACAAAACCTATTAAATACACCGAAAGCCTTGTTCATGCCAGTTTCCTGGCTCCCTTTCTTAATTGGGTAGACTTGGGCCATTGTGCAATTACCATCCTTTGTGCGACTAGGCCCCACGGGAATCGCCTTGAAGATGTCCACCCCTTTCTTAGAAAAATGGAAAGAAAGGAGCTCAGCGACGACAGGCTCCCATAGCAATGACGTATTTCGGTTCAGGCATTTGCTCATATAATCGCACTAAAGATGGAGCCATTTTCATTGTTACCGTACCAGCTGTTAAAATTAGGTCCGCTTGTCTAGGACTTGATCTTGGTACCAATCCATAACGATCAAAGTCGAATCGTGAGCCTATTAATGAAGCAAATTCAATGAAACAACCACCACAAATCTCACTGCACTGACCATAGTAAACTCCTTCTCGTTGTACTCTTTAGCGTTTATCCTCTTTATCTTGCCCTATGTGCTCATGCTGTGAGATGAATTCCTTACAATTGGAAAGTCCCAAATGATCCGAGGGGGCAGAAAGAGAGGGATTCGAACCCTCGGTACAAAAAAATTGTACAACGGATTAGCAATTCGCCGCTTTAGTCCACTCAGCCATCTACCTTCGACCCACCCCTTTCATTTAGGTTATGCTCTCCATTGTATGGCTATTGCTCTGTTTCTAGCTTCTAAAAAAGGATAAGTAGGAGTAGTAGGCGGAGCCAGACCGACCCTAGGTGAGTAAGCAGGCTGTAGTCTTCAATGGCAAAAAAAAGTAGTGCGCAGAACTAGTAAGAATTGTGGATGAGGTGAAACGACTCTACAAAGTTTGTTTTTTCATAAAGGCTGCATGCAGCCATGCAATTTGTACTGCATGGCGATATTACTCTACCACTCTATAAATGGAGGCTCGATAAGTGTCTTCACTTCATTCTTTCCTATGCATTTCTTAGGGCTTTCGAGTATGCCACGTAGAATTTGTAGATAGATGGGTCTCTTTATTGTCACTCCATATCAAATTTGTAAGCCCACTTGAATATTGAGCATTTAAGCATAAGAATAGGATTCTTTTCAATGAGTAGTTATAGGCGCAACCATTCAGTTCTCCTCGGATTCCAATCCAATCTCCCAATCAGTGATAAACAGACGGTCGGATGAGATCTCGAATGTTGTCCCTACCTACTGAGGAATCAATGAAGCTCAAGTTGCATCCAGAATCCAGATGCATGTGGGCTGAGCCATTCCCATCCCAAGTGGTGGCCTGATTCGGCCTGGCCTGGTCGGAAAGAGATTCTAAATCTCGAATATGCGCACCGAGAATAACTAGTCTTGTCTAGCAACGAAGAGTAGGAAAGTGCTAGAATGACTAGTATCCCTATTGCTTTTGAATACCGGTTTGTACAGTTGGAACTGAAGGAATAGTAGAGCAGTTTTTACAGCCCAGTCTAGCTATTGTACCCAAGCCTTCGAAGCAACTCTTTTTTTTTTGGCTAGAGCGTGTTTTCGTCACCTTTTCCCAGTTGAACTCAGTCATTTCCTGCCGTGGTGTGTATTTATTTCAACTTGGGTTATTCGTCTTTCCATCAATTGCTTAAAAGACAGTTCTTTTCAATTTTGATTATCTATATATTAGTTCATTTCTATAACTAGTAACTGACTAACTGTACCCCTTCCAGACACTATTGCCTATTGGACATTTCTTCTTGTAGTCGATTGGTCGTCCGTTCATCTGCTTCTGTTTATTTGCCCTATTTTTCCTCTCTTTTTCTGCGGCAAATGGATTGGGTTGGTTCCCTGCTGTTTGTTTATTTGATCTTACCCAGTTGTGAAAAGGTGCTTTCGTTCCTGTGGAATAAGAAGCCCTCGTACCTTAATGAAAGGAAAATAGGAATTCCTTGTGAGTGCCAAACCAGATTTCCGTTTTTAGGGAGAATTCTTCCCCAAAAGTACTTTCTCTTGGGCATAGCAAAAACAACTTGATTGGATTGAGAGCTTCGCCCTTCTTTTTGCAAAAGAAAGAGTTGAATAAGCTAGGAAAGGGCCCCTAAGCTAGAGCTAGAAGGGCCGGGGACCCCGGTATACTGTACTAATATGTGTAGGTCCCTGTAATTCGAGTGAGATTGTCATGGCGCAAAAGCAGATATGGTCCGGTATTCCCTTGTTCCCCGTATTGGTTATGTTCCTTATTGCTCATCTAGCAAAAACTAATCGAGCTCCGTCTGATCTCCCAGAAGCGAAAGCTGAATCAGTTGCATGCTATAACGTAGAATATGCGTGGGATGCGATCCTTAATAGTTCACTGTTGGCGGAAGCCAATGTCTCAGGACTCATTCTGACTTAAGCAAGGGGTGGGTCTTTACCAACTTCCAAATCTAGGTGAAAGCTATCTCATTCCCAAGAATGGCTCAAACTAAGTCGTGACAGACGTTTCAGATTATTTCTTTTTTAATAGGATGGATTTCATCCTCTTTTTGGAGCAAACGGTCGAATATTCCCCCAGACAGAAAACTGTTGAGTAACGGCAGCAAGTGATTGAGTTCAGTAGTTCCTCATAGAAAATTATTGACTCTAGAGATATGGTAATATGGAGAAGACAAAATTGTTTGAAGCACGCACAGAACCGGAAGCGCCCCTTGTTTCAAAGAGAGGAGGACGGGTTATTCACATTTAATTTGATGGTCACAGGCGAATTGAAAGCTAAGCAGTGGTAATTAAGACCCCCGGGTGAAAATAGGGATGTCTTCTACGTTACCCATAATATGTGGAAGTACCGATGTAATTTCATAGAGTCATTCGATCTGAATGCTACATGAAGAACATAAGCTAGATGATAGAACGCGGAGACCTAGGATGTAGAAGATCATAACATGAGCGATTCGGCGGATTTGGATTCCTTTTCTATATATCCACTCATGTGCTACTTCATCATACGATTCATATAAGATCCATCTGTCTAGAGATTGTCATATACATCTAGAAAGCCGTATTCTTTGGAAGAAGCTTGTACATTTTGGTTGAGGCAAGCTTCTCTTTCTATTCTATAAAAAGGCTCTCAGACTCTCAGTGATTTCCCCCATAGCAACGGACACATGTCAAGCATAGGCCTAAGGCTCTTATTTCTTCCCATACTTCATTCCTATTCTGAGGGCGAAAAAGAAAGCAGGAAAATATGAGTAAGCGAGTAGGGTCAACAAGATTATAAAGAAATACCATAAGGGGCGAAGGATATTTTTTATATCTCGTAGTGGGAGCCATTGCATTGGATTTGATAGGAGGATATGTGGATACTGGAAATCCCATGCTTTTCATTTTCTAAGTTTTGATTGCACGAGCAGCATAACAACATAACAGTTTTGTGTAAGGAACTGTGCTCTGTCAAAGATTCTGACCTGTCTTTGGTTCTTTGAATGGATCGAAAGACGAAAAGTGACGCGCCATAGTTACTTTCTCTTTCATAGTGTATCTCTCGTGCCTACATGTATCGGATAGAGTATTAGAATGAAAAGACCATTAATTATATAACAAAGAACCCAAGGTTCTAGCACATTCCCATTCCTAAATCACTAATTCATAGTGCTTTTGCCTTTCTTGCGTACTCCTGGTGAACCAGTTGCTAGCCATATGTTTAGGAGGCTTTTTTCTCCAGGTACTAGTACTAAGCTGCTTTGCCATCTCTTCATCTTCATCTACAAAGAATTCTCCATGTGAAAACATAGAGACAGGCATGATCTTTGAATAGGAAAAAGAATGGATCCGAAGGTGAACAATTTAGTTCATGGAAATATTTAAAATGAATTATGTAGCAGAGAAGCTTGGCGTGCGGTCTCTTTGCCGGTTGTCCTCTCCTTTATCCGAAGCTATGTTGATAAGCGAACTCAGAGATAGGAAAGATAAGTTGATAAGCGAACTCAGAGACAAACGGTTTTGAAAGGCGGATAGGTTCCTAAGCTAAGAATGTGGTGGCTTTGATGAGGATCCAACGAGGGGAGTTGAATAGCCATCGCTGTTGTTGATAGTAGATAAGTATCATTTTTAACCGTCAACATAGCATGAAAAAGGACTAAACAATAATTACCACTTAGATATAGGGGGTTTACTGACATAATTCCACGAGTTTTGGTGAAAGTTTGTTTCTGCAGGGTGTCAGCTGAAAAGAACCAAGGAAGGCCCACATGTCAGGTTTACATAGAGACAAAAGGGCTATGCACAACTTTTCTGTAATCTAGAAGGTACGATAAGACTCTGGAAACAAATGGGAGGCAAAACGGGCCCGAAAGTGGGGCGCCCGCCCCCCCTCCATGGGCGCCCGCCCCACCTGCTCAGCCAATCAGGCTCCACCTCCTGGATCATGCCTCCACCGCCTTTGAGGATCAATAATAATCATAGATCAAGGTCTGTTTGATCCGATGGCTGTGGTGCTTCCTAGAGGGCTATATAAGCAAGGCCCCTGGCCCCTGGAGGAGGCATCCCATGAAATCCTAATTCACTATTTCCAGTTGGGATCAGCTGAGAGGGGTCCCTTGAATGGATCTGTCTCTTAGGGCACATATAAGAGAGGTTAGCTTTGTAGTCTCCATGTGAGATTAGAGTTCTTCTTCTAGATTGAGAGAGTTAGAGTGGAGGGGTAAGTTGGAGGAAGCCCGACATGTCGGCGTCTCCTCTCCGGCTTGTACCTACGGGATCAAGTCTCCTAACCCGAGGCTTGGTTCTAGGATTCTTCGGTAATTCAACTTCCAATACTAAGTAAGTACATTGTTATTATTGTTCTATGGTTTGTGAGTTTACTTTATTCTCTTTCGTGGTAGAGGGTAGGGTAATCATCTGTAGTGTAAGCGTGGTGCTTAGGCTAGAGATACTCGTGGATATCCCCTATCTGGCCGGATTAGTGAGTAGTAGCATGGGACGTGACAATCCCATTGTTACCTTTGGAGTCTCCTCCCGTCAGAAGGTTTGGTAGGATTTAAGTACCCTGGTTAAGCATCCTCTGTGGTGTCTCTTTTCCATCGGTATGTCCCCATAGACCAATAGTTTCATAGCTTACCATAGGTTGGAACTAGACTATCGTCGTAGTCTTCTCTAATCGCTTAAATCTTCGCTACCTTGTAGTGCGTCCCAGGGGTTGAGTATAGATTTAGGTTAGTCATCGCACGCTTTCTCCGTACGCTTGTGGATCCTTTTCTATGTGCGTTAACAAATATCAACAGCTGTTAAGAACAACCGATGCCTTATGTATGTGTATTAGATCTGTACCTTTGGTCGTGAATTGTAATGTGGCAGAACCAATTCCTATACTACCCCTTGTTGGTACGGAGGGACGGAGGAGGCTAGGTTAGCCATTCAGTAGAAACTCTTGGTTTTAGTTCAGTAGTGTTTATGACGCATTGAGCAGAAACGTTGAAATAGAAGCAGAGTTATGTTGGACTTTGTGCTTGCCTTTGAAGGAGAAGAGTGTTGTTGCTATAGCTGTTCCTATTTCAACTAGGTAGGCCTTCGGTATTCATGCTTCCTTCTATCAAGAGCATTGTGGCAGTACGAAATCCTTCCTCAGCCTTGTTTACAATTTTCACCGGGCATACTAATTTTTGGACACTTGCTGCATTCTAACCCTATCTCTTAACCGTTCGCTTCTTTCCATTGCTTCAACGCTTGTTTCAAGCAATAGTCAAGGGTTACTAAAGTAGCTTTGGTTACGCAGTTCAAGAAGAGGGGCTCCACTGGAGATTGGGAATCAATGGACTTTCATTAGGATCTATTTTATTGACAGGATTTATCACTACTTTAGCTACTTTAGCGGCTTGGCCGGTTACTCGGAATGTCTTAGCCTTGCCATCCTAGGATCGCTCCCACACCTGTCATGTTCGTGATCGGCCTCCTCAACTATGTATCGATCGAAAGGCAAGGCGACAAAGCCTCCAACCGACAAGAGTTGTCACGTCCAGTATGTCCCCCCTCGATTCCCAACATGCTATGATACCCCAGGGTGGGTAGGAGCGGGTCGAGTCCATATCACCGCGGAACAACTGCAGCATCGGGATCAGATCTATCTACTCGGCAATTCATCCGGTGACTAGCGACCACTGTCCTTCCCCTTTTTCTTTTCTAAAGACGCAGCACGTCAGTCATCTCTTCAAAGAAACCTTCCTGCAACTTCTTACTTGCCTTTTGAATTTACCTTCAAAGCTGGCTTTACCTATTTATCTTGACTAGAAAGTGGTAAGAAATGCTTTAGGTGAACATGCATGTAGCAACGTCGTAGGCTTAGGTTAATCCCTAATAGCTTTCTTTGTCGACCGAGCCATCACTCGCCTTCCTACTACCTACTATAGGCTAGCTCCTGAAGCTGGAAAGTAACGAATGAAGTGAGAAACTGGAATCTAGATTGTGGTGCTTCATCTCTAGAATGGGCTCTTTACTCACCAACAAACACCATTCCACAGCTTCAACATGCTACCAGTACAATCAGCACTATGCACTGGTAACCTTTGCCTATGAGTAAGTCCTCTATACTGTACGTACTCGAAACATTTCAGTGAATGCTATTTCGATCTAAGTGGTCCTATTCTCTGTCCCGTGCTAAGGTAGCTATAAGTTTCCCCCTCTAATAGTCTTTTTTAGATTCAAGCTTATTTCCTTGAGGATTGCAGCCCAAATCTTAGGATAGTCTACTTTCTAATGGTATAGGAATAGCAGTCACAGAGGGACGATCACAAATAAGTGTATTCTTACTAGATGAGACATCTTCTCTATTCTTACTAGAAGAGACATCTTCACATAGTTGATTCATTGTAAGGTTCAATCAAGCTGTCTAGCTCTACCTAAAGTCTAAGTCCGTCCCTCCTTCCTACTTAGCTCTCCTCACACGAGAAGCATAGGCCGTAGGTTGACAATGAGCTACCGATGAAAGAAAGTAAGTCAAGCCACCCACGGATCCTTCTACTAAGGAAAGAGTTAAAGCCGAAGACAATCAATAAACATCTTCAACCAATCCAATACAAATGCTGAACTATTGACCCTACTTGTTCGTGAAGATCATGATTAGGGCTGGCATAATAGTTATTACCTTTGCAATTGCGGTTCGAATCTATCCGATCTTTATCTTTTTGCTCAAAGAACGAATAAAACCCCTTGTTGAAGCCCTTTATGATAAGCTTCCCTGGAAGTCTGTGAGCCCAGAAACCTAAACCACTCTCTTCGGCACATTTTCCCAGCTCTACAAGATACTCTTTCTTCTCTCTAAGCTCTTCTATTACGGTATGGAAAAATCAAACCTATCACTCTCTAAGAATGGCTAAAAAGAATTCAAGCTAGTATTTTATAATCTATTTGTGAGAAAGCATGAAAAGATCCAAGAGACTTGAATTTAAGGCTTCAACAATCATAATTATACGAATTCTACACGTTGGCACAGTTCTGTAAATAAGAGATGTCTCATCTGGTTGAGCTGTCGCAATCAGTCTCTCTTCCTTTCTTAGTAGCAGATCCAACATGATTGTATTAGCATCACATTCTGGCCACACACAAAAGAAATCGGTGGAAGGTATGGAATTTCTCGGCTGAAGGTCTGAACGAACTGTGTTAACTTACCATATCAACAACTCAATTCCTATCGAATTTCTTCCCAAGTACTCCAACGATAACTCGAACTTGCCTTTCTTTTTTCTTATTTCCTCCGATAAAGCATTTCTCTCTTCTATAGAAATCAAATATGAACAATTGATTTAGATGGAGCCCACACTCATCTTAAACAAAAGGCAGACAAAGCATCAGGTCTCGGACAAGCAAGGGAACGAGTTTATTCATCTTGAGAGTAAAGCATTTAGTGAAGAAGACGAATTGGACTTTCGAACCTAAAGCAGGCAGATAAACTGGTCCTATATATCCAAACTAAGCTCGGAGTGAGCCAGAAAAATAAGCTAATCCTTACGTCGTCCCAGCCTATCCATACAACGTTGTCAAAGTTCCAGCTGATGATTCTGATTTCCCTATTCTCTTAGTAGGAGAGGAGCATGGTCAACCAATCACATCTATAGCTCGAGAAACATCCCTTGCTTTCGCTCCACTTTCTTAATATCATGCGAACGGGAGGCTGGTATCGATGCCCAGGCTATAACGATCATTCCGCTTCCTTCCTCTGTGTGCAAAACGAAGCTGCCGTAGGTAGTTGTATTATTATGGGTGGAACAGATCTACTAATTCTTTTGTTCCAGTTAGTAAGAGGGATCTTGAACTAAGAAATAGACCTAGCAGCTAAAAGAGGGTATCCTGAGCAATTGCAAGAATGGGGTTCCAAAAGTTTATGTGATCTTTTTGTTCAAATAACAATTAAGGTGAAGCAAGGTCAGGAACAACGAATCTTTTCCCATTCTCGTCGCCTTTCTATCCTTCTAATTGAACTTGAAATTAATTTCATTTTCTTAACTAGCTGAGGAAGAATTTGCAAATTAATAAAACCCGGTGGACAAATTTTCCATCTCTAGGGGAAAAGACAATACCCTAGGAACCCCAAGAAGGGCAGATAGATGATAGTCGTCCCAAGCAACAAACTCCTAGCTGCCTATTGGTTGATACTCTTTTGAGATTAGAATTAGATGCTTAAATGGCCATTTTTTCACCTTTAACGGATTCATCCATAGTCTTAGGGCAGAATAGAATGGCCTTTTGACTTTGTACCCTTGATTCCACCGCTCCATTCTGTATAAAAAGACAATTCCATTTGTTTGAATTGTATTTTAATAAGTAAAAGAAGTCAGTTAATTCATTTACTATTACAGGGGCATGTTCGGTATAGATTCGTATAGTACTGTTCGAGGAGTTGATAAGTTAATTCTTGTGGATGTCTACCTACTGGGTTGCCCGCCTAAACCAGAGGCTGTTATAGATGCCCTAACAAAACTTTGTAAGAAGATAGCGCGAGAAATAATTGTGGATCGAACTCTATGTCAAAAGTCAAAAGAAAAATAGATCTTTTACTACCCGTCACAAACTTTATGTTCGGCGCAGTACTCACACTGGAACTTCAGATCTTTCCTCTCCGAGTTGCCCTGATTTCCCTTGTAGACTTAGGGATTCGTAAAACAAGCCAGCAGATAAGCTATGGCGATACATTACTCTCCTCAATTTAGAAGATGGTTTCGACATAAGACATATGGAATCACGCTCTGTAGGATTTGAACCTACGACATTGGGTTTTGGAGACCCACGTTCCTCCTCTTGTCAACATATTTTATTATTTAGGGGGAATTACACTTACTTGTTTTCTAGTACAAGTCGCGGATTCCTATCCTAAGCATTCACTCTTGCGCTAGGAATTGATCACCCCGAGTGAATGGTTTCCACCAGGGAATGAAGCTAAGACTGGATGACAGCCAGGATCCTCTCCTTAATCCCTTTCTTTCGTACTCAAAATCCGAGGTTAGAATATGCTCGACCGAACCTATTTCACTGTCACCACCTTTGCTTCTTCGGTTGATGAGTCTCAGGTGACTCTATTAGATTCTTGGGTCGGGGAGTTTTCAGTTTCTCTAGTGGGAGAAATGGTGTTTGACAGGAGGGCCAATAGTGTTAAGAAAAACAAAGGAGATTCTGGTGCTGTTCTAAAGTCTAAACCAAGGAGCAAATGAAGAATTATCTGTAGTTAGCAGTTGTGTTTTGAGAAGAGTACTTCCTTATCTGGAGATTCTAGACATTTGTTATCTAGGCTCTTAGGTTAGTATGAGAACTCGACTCTACTCGGTTCTTTTAGGTCTAGTGACTACTATAGTCTTTTATTTCTTTCTAGTTAAGTAATAATGTTTGGTATAGCAGCCTTTCCAAGCGAGTCTCTGGAATCTCCTGAAACCCCCATGATGTGGTAAAGGGAGAAAAGAAGCTAGACAGATTGTGCAAAGTGTAGCTTTTTCTTCGCCAAATTACCCGAAGTTTATGCCATTTTCAACCCAATCGTGGCCCTTAATAACCCAGGATTTATAGATGACTTCTATTAGCACCGGACCGTCGAGTCGAATTGGCTTGGATTCTTTCTATTGTTATGGGAAACGCATATCCGATTTCGCTAGTACCATCTTTTTTGCCGCGCAAATCCAGATTGAGATTGAGGAAAGGGATAGGCGGGCAAGCCCACGATTTGCATTATCCATTGGATAATGACGTATACAATGCTTGAATTATCGATGTAAATGCTACATAGTGGGTTCTCATCCTTCATATTATCTCTTATCGCTTGCACAAAGTAAGTTCAAGTTGTCGTTAGGGTCTTTGGCAAAAGAATTTCTATAATAAATGAGCCGAGAAGTCTTATATTATGAACCTTCGGAAGGCAGAAAGAAGGACGACAACCGCATTAGCTCCTTCCTCCTCTTACTCTGAAGTCCATATGAAATGGATGAAGGTAGAAATTTAGCAACACTTTTCAAAAGCTCAAGAAAAGCATCACCCTATGCTGGTCAAAGAACAGCAGTAGATGCTATTCGTACAGTGGGTTTGCAATCCCTCACTGAAAAGAGAATCAAGCAGGAAAACCCTAGGATGAGGGATTATTCGATTACTCAACAAGTAAGAAAAGCTTTTGTTTCTTGTCATCGAGATAGAGGCAGGCAAAAGAGGGATTTTCGTCGTTTGTGGATCACTCGGATAAACGCAGCAACACAGGTATATAACATATTCAATAGTTATAGTAAATTAATACGAAATTGATATCACAATTTCCACTAGGCGAGAAAAGATTGTAGTATGAGTTGTCAGCAGTTGGAGTAGGTTCCAGCTAGGTCTATAAAACAACAACAACATTAGTGGACATAGACTAGCCTACCCTCCGTCCCTTGCTGAGTCTACAGTAGTGGAATTTGCATCTTAACTTAAGAAAAGTGGTACTTTCTGTTTGCCTTCCCGTCTTTTCTCAGAGAACAGCACTATATCTTAAGTAATTGTGGGCAACTACTTTCTTCACATCTAATTGGTCTGGGATAGGTACTTTCCCCTCAACAAATAAAGGCTTGGGCTAAAAAAATCCTACCTAATGGAAGTTTTTTTCCCCTTACTTTAGTGTATTATGATCTCTTTAGCACCATCATAAACCATTTCAGTTGTAGTACCTAACCTACCAGGCACTTGTTTGCCACCAAGATAACCTAATTAACGTGAAGCCAACTGTATTTCCGCTGTAGTACCTACCAGGCTTGTACTGTATGAAAGTCAGTACCATCCCGTTAAGGACAGGTTTTGTTGTTCATATGTCAAGGGCTGGTAAGGTTTTGTGCGTTGTATCGAATTAAACCACATGCTCCACCGCTTGTACAGGCCCCCGTCAATTCCTTTGAGTTTCGGTCTTGTGACCATACTAAAAGCTTAGATGAAGAAAGAGCTTCTGAGCGAAGACTTGTTGGATTTGGTTGTTGGCGTGGGAGTTCAATCAGCTCCTTGTCAATGCAGTGGAGCAATAGACTTCGTGGCAACAACCAGAATGATATTATTTAATCGTGAAAAGGCCATGTCAGGTGCGCTCTCATAAATTGGATGAATTCTTGTGGGTCGGCTTCGGGATCCGCCTCTGAGAGTTGGCAAAAGTACCTCAACTTATCGGAGGAAAATGCCGCGTCCGAACCATCCACAAGCCACACCCCGCCGAACCCTGAACCTGAAGCACCATCCATTTCGTTCCTGCGAGAACGAATCAAAAATGTTATTTCAAATATAGAGGACATTCCCAACAATCCACGAGAATATCATACCCAACTATGAACCATACGAGCACATCTTCTATCACCCCCACCGCGCTTATAGCGCGCCTATACCGTAAAATCGATTTTCGACGGAATCAAAAAGACATATCTGGTAGAATCGTAACCATAGAATACGACCCTAATCGAAATGCATGTGTGAGCACCTTGCCTCTTTTAGGGAAGGTTATTTACCAAGTGAGTCAGCGCTGCATGCTACAAAATAGAAGAATCATTTGAAATCCCATTTGCACCCAGATTCAGCTTCTTTCGAACTAGCAAATGCACTTTCAGAGCCAACAACAGATCGGCTTGGCCCATTCCCCGTCTGAGGAAGAATGAGTGCCTAGATCTACAGGCAATTAAGAAAAAAAGGCTGGGCTCACCCGAGGTGCTCAAAACCCCTTAGCAATGGGAACGGAATACTTTAGTTTGAGGAGGAACGATTGAGGAAAGAAAAAAGGAGTAGTTGTTCCCCGCCCTCCTCTTAAAAAAAATGGAACTTCCGAGCTTTGGTTTGGTGAGTCGTACGAGATCGTGTTTACATACCTATGAACTTAGCCTCTTCAAATGTATCCGGTCTCCATCCAATTACTGTTTGGCTAGCTGTTTGTTTTTTTTCTGGCTGATGCTGATTTGTTGTGAGAGAAAAATATTGTTTCATGACTCGCTGATTTTGGCTGATAAGCTCAAACGAATAGAGCCACAAATACATCGCCGTACACGGTGGTTGTGACCATGTCACTTGCAAAGGCCGCCGTCCTTTTCCGGGCACTGGGACTGAGGCACCTGCTCATTGTACCAAAGACCCCAGGGGTGAGCTCTCATTCTCCGAATCCGGCTCTAGAGAGAAAATATTTCAGTGCTAGCCATTATTTTGACATGATATGAAGTTCATGCTGCAATATAACCTTCACCTTTTGTTTGTGGCAAACTCGATCTGATAGCTAATTCCTTTACTGTTCTACTGCAGAGACCTCCAATTGTTGGAATCCTGACGAGGCACAATTTCATGCCGGAGCATATTCATGGGCTGTTCCCAAATATACACAAGTCGCACTAGTGGAGCACTCAGTCAGTACCATATTTTGTTTGCCGTCGCCTAGCTGTACGAAAACGAAGCTGCTTTTGTCAAATATTTGCTACCAGCCATCTGGCCTTTTGTTTTACATTTTATTGTCTTCTGGAGTACTCCAAAATCATATAATCACTGAATAATATTGTTTTTGTTGTAGAGAGCCGGTTCCCATGCAATAATCTTTCAGTACATTCATGTGTAGTCATGTTTCTGCCTTCTCGTGTGCTTCTATATGTTGATTTGCAAGCTGCCAAAAAAAATAAAAACTGTTGATTTGCAACAAAAATATTATGCTTTCGTGCAGAAGAGAGGTGTCCAATTCCCAAACCTTATGTGGTTATCTGTCATATTTGTTGCGGCGAAAGAACCTTATCTGTCACGAAAATGCCGTTGCTTCCGGGGCAAGCGGATCGTATTTGTAGCTATCACATGCCCATGATCTCACAGGATCCCTGGAAAATTCGCCAGGATCCTCCTACAGCGACGCCGGTGGCATCTACCAATCCAACCACCATAACACCTTGCCTGGCCCGCATGGCCCAAGCAAAGCAGCAAACGGAAAACACCATAACATCGCCTGGCCCGGAAGGCGGTAGCCCAGGCAAAGCAGCTTTAAAACACGAACCGAAAATCGAAAGGAGACGAACAGTGACAGGAGAGACACCATGATGCTGCCCCTGCATATTCCGGCATGTGGTGTCTCACCTGCCAAAAAGGCCGTTTTTCTTTTTTGTTGACGAACCCATCATTGTCAAGGCCACGTTTAGATTGCAAATCTTTTGAACCTGATGAATAGTATCACTTTCGTCTTATTTGACAAATATTATCCAATCGTGGACCAACTAGGCTTAAAAGATTCATCTCGTGATTTCCAACTAAACTGTGTAATTAGTTATTTTTTTTACCTACATTTACTACTTCATGCATGGGTCCAAAGATTGATGTGATGGAGAGAGAGTGAAAAAATTCTACCTTTTAGGGTGCATCTAAACGAGGACCAAATGTCAATGGACCATGCTCTTTTCTTTTGTGTTTCTCATGCCTTTTTTTTCCGCTTCTCTCTGCGGAATTACTGCAATACCAAATGCAAGAGCAGCTGTAATAACAAGGCGTTACTAGCATCCGGAGTCCGGACGGACGCTTGCGGCTACTTGTTTCCTGTGCGTAGTGAGCAGACGGCGCGGACCTCAGCTTGCTCCGAGCCACTACGTGAGCACCGTGCCGCCGTCGGCCCCACCCGGGGCCACCACCTCCGCGGGCGTTTGCATGCTCGTCACGTAGGTTTCCTGTCGAGCTCGAACTACCACGACGAGATGGAGGGAAGCAAAAGGGAGGGGAGGGAGAGGAGAGGATGAGGCACGCCGTGCGGGGAAGGCACGAGGTAGGAGCAGAAGCCTTGCGGCAGACCGCTATCTGCTAGCCACTGGCGCCATTGCAATATATGCAACACCCTATCTACTTTTGAAATATCCAGATGAAACATTTGCAACATATGCCTAAAGACAAATGAAATATTTAAAACATGCGTATGAAACCCTTGAAAAAAGCACATGAAACACATGAAAACCTTTGCAACACGTATGCAACATCCAAATAAAACATTTGCAACATATGCGTGAAATATATGCAACTTCTAGATAAACACACTTGCAACATACGTCTGAAAAAACAGATGAAACATTTGGGACAGATGTTTGCAACATAAGTATACAACCATTGTAACATATACAACATCCTGATCTACTTTTGCAACATCCATACGAAACCCTTGCAACATACCTATAAAACAACTGAAACACACCAAACATACGCTTGCAACACGTGCTTTTCAGCGCATTGTCACCTTACTGCTTGAACGAATGGAGCTCGTCTTTGTGGAGCTCGATGCAGGTGCGTAGCTCGATGCCACGGAGTGCTCGGAGGTCGTCCCACGATGGCGAGCGACGCGGACGAGCGGAGTCCGTCCCACGATGGCGAGCGACGCGGACGGAGGTAGCGCAGGCTGAGTCCATCCGAGTGGGGGCGGCACGGGCAAGCGGAGTCGTCCCGCGAGCAGAGGCGCGCGGTGCAGAGCGGGCGGACAACGCGGGCTGGGTCCATGAATGAGTGGATGAGGATGAGTCCGAGGATAAGTGGCTGAGGCTTGTCCAGACGAAAGTCACGGCACGGACGCACGAATACAAGCACTACTGTAATAACAAACTCTTTCATCACTGTAGCAGTTTTAATTGTCAATTTGGATTCCCTGCACCATTGGTCTCGGGTATATGGCTGGTTCACTTTCAGAGTAACAGCCCGTGTGCGCAAACACAACTAGGCCATCGCCGTGAGAGTGTCCAGTGAGTATACACCACTACTAGTATTACTACTCTACTACCTTGCCACATACCACACGTGCAGAACTCCCTCCTTTCTAAATTTAATTAAGGCCCTGTTCGGTTGTGCTGATAAGCCGGCTGAAAAACACTGTTGGCTGATTTGTTGTGAGAGAAAAACACTGTTCCAACTCAAAAAATAAGCTGAAAAGTACGGATTATAAGTTGGATGAACATGGCCTAAATTTATAAAATATTATCAATATTTGTATCTTTTAATATATTTACAATGAAATATATTCCATTTTAGGGTTTTTGGTTTACACGTTACTCTCTGTTGCGCCAAACAAAAATAAATAAATCGATTTTATGGTGCTCAAATTTCAAAAAGGATAGAATGACATAACTTAGAAGGCGAAGGTGGAAGCTTTCCACTAGGTTAGATGCTGCCTTATGCATTTTGGTTGACACCTAGGCCCGTTTGGCACGGCTCCACTTCACTAGTGAAGCCGTCTTTTCGGCTTCGGCTCCCCGAACCGTTTTTTCGGTGGAGCTGGAGCCGTTTTAGTACCCAATTTGGCAAAAAAGCTCCTTATCGTGGATAAAACCAATGAAAAGACCTAAATGCCCTTCTTTTCCCAATCCCTATCTTCTTCCCCTGTCTTCTTCCCCTTTCTCCAGACAAACACGAGGAATGACAGGACCGCGTCTGCTACCTTTGAGTCTACAACTTCTCTTGCGTCCCCATTCCCAAGCGGCCACGCGCCCTGGAGGACCGTGCCCCTAGCGGCTCGCTCGCCTGAAATGTCCTAATGGCTAGAGGGGGTGAATAGCCTATAAAAATTTGTACAACAACACTTAACCCAAATGGTTAGATAAGTATGAAGCGAAGTGAGTGTTGCGCTAGCCTACTAAAAGGCAAGCCTCCTATCTACAATTCTATTTGCTATGATCTCTAGTTCACACACTATGTAACTACCACTAAGTTAGTGAGCTCTCAAAGACTAACTAAAGAGCCTCAATAACGACTAGACAAGACATAAGCTAGCTCTCAAAACTAATTACACTAAAGAGCTTAGCTACACTAGGAAAGTAAGTACAAGAGTAAGGTAGTGAAGATATACTGACGTGGGAAGAGACAAACAATCAAACACAATGAATACTAATGAAACCCTCGGAGACAATGATGACACAAGATTTTTCACCGAGGTTCACTTGCTTGCCGGTAAGCCAGTCCCCGTTGTGGCGATTCACTCACTTGGAGGTTCACACGCTAATAGGTATCACACGTCTAACTCGCAATCAGGTACCACATAACTGTTGATAGTCCTTAATGTCAACTATAGACCATCAACTAATGCCTGATTTGATATAAAAACTTATAAAGAATAGTTGTAAGGTTTGATTCTAACGAGTTCCACGAGTGTTGGTCTTCTCACTTGTTTTGCAGGATATTCATTATTTCACCATATAAAAGTATCTCAAGTGATGAAACAGAGTGCACCATTACGAAGAGCTCGTCGAGACGATCGAAACGGACATAGCACTTGCTATATTTGGAGTTCCGGAGAGAAAGATATCACATCTTTGGTGAAATACAACTTGGGAAGTCTCTAGAACATCCTAAAACTATCACCACCATAAGTTTCATGGACTAAACTGATAGAATTCCACAGCTCTGTGAATTATTATATTTTAAGGATTAAAACAGGATCTGGGACGAGGAGAGACCTATCACGATACGATTAATTGCGCAAACGGATTGAACCTTGGCACGGGAAGGACGTGGAAGACACTAGAAGACACCAGAACGAAGTGGGAGGCGAGACGTCGCCAAGAGGGCTGGCCGGCCCCACCCCTAGGCCGGCGGGCCTGTCAGAGATACCAATCGCATTCTCTTTCACGCAACGTGTTCCAACTCAACTCTATTACGCATCTCCACCATTGATCAATGTCGGTTTGATCCGAGGGCCACAGTTCATCCGTTCGGACTATATAACCAGACCCTAGACCCCCCTCTATATTCAATCAATCATAATCATAGCAAGAGGTGTCCCTCGAAAGGATAACCTTAGAGCTCCACCAAACCTAGGGCATAGCTAGATAGAATAGAATTAGAGGAGGCAAGCTTCGTTGGATTCTGGATCGTGTCGCGAGGAGGCTCGGTAAAGCCTTGTACTTCTCTCTTGTATCAACATTATTGATCTATTTGTTCGTCTAGTTCATCGTCTAGTTCATCATGTTATTAATCTAGTTCTTATTATTCTTCTAGTTCTCGTTCTAGTTGATCATATTGTTCTACTTGATATGACTTTATTCTTAATCGATTATATATTCTTAGTTATAATGATCATTGTCTACTTTGATTATATATCTAGCACAGTTAGATTATATTTATATTCAAGCACATGTTCGTATAGCGCTCATTCTTGTGATCAGAGGGTAAGTGGTCGACATTGTGTAAGCGTGGTGCTTATACGTTGTTTACCTACGGATGCACCCTATATTTTGGGACATCAAGTGGTAGATCGCGGGTGTGATATTCCTGTTGAGTCCTCTGTAGTCCACTCCCTGAATATAGGCCTAGTAAGACTTGGTTTCAAGGCTAAATTACGCCTTATTCTTAATCCGCCTTAGAAATGTCTCTTGTGTGAAGATATAATATAATTGATATAATGACTGCCAGATGTAATTGCACTAATCAATGTATATTATGACTTATAATTAGAATAATTAGGAATTAGTCTCTAACCTCTTGTTCTAATCAACACTAATGTTATAGGGTGGGAATGCTCTAGGACCTTTATAGGATGATCTTGAACTATTTATCTTATTATCTTTATCATATGATTGAATCCCTGTTCTGAGTAAAGATAGTGATCTAGTTACTCTCTTATCACATGTGAGTGTAAAAGTTATAGCCTATATCCTTTATATTTCATGTCCATTCCCAGTGGTAAAGTATAAATAACGATACCAGGAACATTCCTGGGTAAAATGCTACGATGGGTGTATTTTTATCTGTGCGCTTGCGGATAACATTTATTCTATATTTTATGTAAGTGTCATGATCATAAGTACAATCACATCTCAAGTGTCATGTTAGGGATGACAACTTAACTTAAGCGATGCTAAGAGATGCCAACAACAGCCAACACAAGATGAGGATCACACAAGCCACGAGCAATCCACTAGAGTACCTTTGGCTCTCAGCCGGGGAAAGGTCAAGAACCCCTCACAATCATCACAATCGGAGCTAGAGATAAGCACCTTCCTCCACTCAACGATCCTTGTTGTACCAAGATGTCTAGGTGGTGGCAACCACCAAGAGTAACAAGTAAAATCCACAGCGAAACACAATCACCAAGTGCCTCTAGATGCAATCACTCAAAGCAATGCACTTGGATGCTCTCAATTCTCACCAAATGATGAATAAATCAAGTAGGATGAGTGAGAGAGAGATTGCTGTAACACCCCGGTGTTACGAGCTCACTTAGCCGCGGGGTTAAGGCCAGTGAGTAACTGTTGTAACGAGTTCCTCAGTTTTTAGAATTTAAACCTCACACGAAATGCTATGTGAATCCCAAATGACGCTTTTCCGTGGTTAAGAAAAACAATTTCTATAAGAAAATAATAATAATAATAAAAGTTAAAGTGCCTATAATGGTTATCTTGGAACGAACCCTTAATCTTCCTAGGTCGGAAGGAGCAATGGACGATGCTACTTTGGCACTTAAATTCTAGCAAAACATCTAAACAATCGTTTCATGTTTTTACACAGTGGATTGCTTCTACGTATGCACTTGAACATGGTGTGAATGGTAGTTGAGTTGGAGGTCACGATGCCCTCTTAAAAATTGTCCAATGTTCACCTAAACGCGCTATGAACCCAGTGATGACGTCCTGTGATCAAGCTGCCATTTTCCACAACGAACCGATGTTGGCATTGCTCTATCTCCTCCTCTAGTTGCTCCCTGTTTTTAGTGTTTGCGACGATAGGAAGTTGGTGCCACTAGCTTTAGGATGGGGGAGTCAGTCGAACCTATTGTGCTTAATTAGCCGTCTGCGGTCCGCTTTAAAATACGTGCTCATTACCGATCTCGGCTGTTTGGTCAGTGGGCACGATCACCACGCGCGCACAGCGTTGCTGGCATCGGGTGCTGGCCGTGGCCGGCTGCATCGCTGCTGCCCCTGGTCGAGCGCCGCTGGGCGTCACCGCCGCTGCCACGCGTGGGCTTGCTTGGCCACTGCTGAGCTGCTCCGTCTCGCGTCCTGGCGCTTTGCTCTGCCGCTCGTGCCGTGTCATGTGCACATTTCCGCCCTCGCGATGGCCCACTCCTCGTTCGCCCACCGCGTTGTAACCCACGCGAACCCCGCTGCCCGTCGCGTCGAGGGTGTTGACCTCGGGTCACAGTGGTGATTGGACGTTCCCTTGCCTCACCTGTCCCCACTTCTCGGCACCGTGAGCCCCGCTCGGGTTGGCCGCTTCTTGCCTAAACCGCACGCCAAGCTGCCGCGGTCGGCCCGCCCCTGCCTGACGCCCTGCCACCGCTACCGCTCTGCTGCTGCTGCCCGGCGCCGTCATTCCACCATCGCGTTCGTGTTGCTGTGCGCTGATGTCGCTAGTGCATGCTGCTCCACGTCGTGCTGCCGTGTGCGCACGCGGCCACGTCGGGCCACTGGGCCATGTGTCGCTGCCCCGCGATGTCGTGTTACGCGACGTTGTTGGCCACCTCTCCTCAACTCACTGTCCCGCGTCACACGTGGTTGTCACGCTGTGGCATCCTCTCCCTTGCTAGCCGACGGTGTTGCGCGGGCCTTGGTCACGCTGTGGCTGCAGTGCGGCCGTGCTCGCACCTCGTGAAAAGCCTGCCCCGCCTTTGCCCTTCTTCTAAATACTTGGAGCACAGAGCTTCACAGTTCAATTGCTCGCGCCTGTGCGTAGAGGAGGGAGCCATCTACCCACTTCAGACCTGGTCGAGCCATGTGCCACACCGTTTCAAGATTTTTCTCATGGCCGGCCATGTCCGCCGCCGTGCCCTAGCATTTTGGGGGTAAGGCCTTGTTACCCATAAGAGGTTCGGCGAGTTGTTCCTTCGAGCTCTCTTTGGTCTCCCCATGCTGTTGCTCGTCTCCGTTTGGCCAGGGACGGCGCAGGTGAGGACTTGGCGGGTCGGTGTCGACCGTGGAGCACCGCCGTACTGCCGCCCGCGTGTGGCCAGCCCTCCATCGTCGCCCTCTGCCTCAACCGCCAGCACGGCTTGCCTCAAGGTGAGTCAGGGATGCTCTCGCATCGTCCCTACTGCCCCCTCGCTGCCTTGAATGGCCGGAACAGCTATGCTGCTGCCGCGGATGGCTGCTCGCCGCTGCTACTCGCACTAGTGTTTCCCTGAGTCCCTAACCGTTGCTCGGTTGTGCGGGTTTAGTGGTAGTTGGAGGCTGACCCCTTGGAAGGGTCCGCGTGGGTTCCTGGTGCCCAGCGTCAGCGCCGAGTGCCAGCGGGTGCCTCGTCGTCAAGCTCGCCGCGTGCGAGGACCACGTGACAAAAATTCAGGAGAAATCAGGGGGTTAATGAAAGTGTCAGTGGGAGATAGAAATAGTAAAAGGATTTCAACGTAGTTTTAGAAGAGTTCAGGGACCCTTTTGCAAGTACGCCAACGCGCGCGTGGGGCTCCCTGCCTGGGCCACGTTGCTGGGCCAGCTCACCCGGTCGTGGGCCGCGCTGGGCCATGTTGCCCCTTTTCTTTTTCTGGGAATTTACTTAATGCATTTCTAAATTAGTTCTAAGCTAAACTTGTATAATTAAAATAGAATTTGTAAGAGTCCAAAAATTATGAAACCAATTTTATTAGGTTCCTAAAATCATGCCCTACTTATTAGTGTATTTGGTTCACATAGCCTTAAAATATTTCAAGATCGTTCTAAATATTCTAACATGCTTAAATATTATTAAAGTATAAACTTGGAGGAATTTTTATGGCAAAATGACGATAGTGCTGACTCTGAAAAATTTACAGTAGATTACTAGTAATATTACATGCTCACTGTAATCTTTGTAGCTCTAGAGTAATTTGTTTTCTAAGGTAGCTAAGGAGTTGTAGTTAGAATATAAATACTAATCGATAAAATGGATAAAGCAACACTTTAGGTTTATGTGACTAAAATACTTGTTGAGAAAATAATGTCTTATTCAACAACTTGGGTACGTGGCCGAGTACGTTAGAATTTGCTCATTAGCGTGCGAAGCGTGTCGTGTTCTCCTAGTTGCATTTATCGTTGTCTATTTACGTTTCTGCATTGCATCCACGAATGTCTTAATAGGAGCGATGATGGATCGTGGAGTCATCCGGAGGTAGCAGAAAAGATGGCGCCTTGAGGATCCGGTCACCATGGTGGAATGCTAACTTTGGTTAAATCTTACCCTGACAAGCCCCGGTGCATAACCCCTATTATTCTGCACTTTAATTTATGCTTGTGCATTAAGTTTAAAGGAGTTAAGCGAAACCCACTTGCATATATATATATATATATATATATATATATATATATATATATATATATTCTTATCCTATGAGTCTTACTAGTATGATAGGATCGTGTAGTGTGCTATGCTATATGATTCCGGTAGAAGTCGAGTGATTACCTGTCACTCGCGAGAGATAGGAAATATTGTATCGTTACTATTATCATGTTACCGTCACATGGAATACAAAATATACGGATAATTGGAGACCAAGCGGAACGGGTTGGATGGACTTGGACTTGGTTGGGCAAAAGAGCGGGGCTCTGATTGCATGGTTCCGCCTGTGTCGATTAAGGACCGTTCGTTGCATTGGATTCGATAGTCAAGTCATAGACCTACTTGTCCCGAGCATATACTTGCTTATGGGAGCGGGAAGACTTGTTTCACTCTTGTCATGAGTTTTGACTCTTTTTGAACCGGCATTTTAGGCGGTTATATATATTGGGTTGAGGAGGTCTAAGCACCATACTGAGGCCAGGCCTACAGTGTTGGGGGCTTAGAGTCTGAGTTTGGACAGGGACCTGGACCCCTTGACAGGAGTGGAATGGGTTAGTCTTGCTTGTGCCCAGGGTACAAGCAAGGCGTGTGTTTTTGGGGCACCCAGCTGGGCACACTGATTCGTGAATCACCGTCAATTTGACGGTCTGACATGACTATAATCTGGCATCGTAGTAAGAACTATGGAAGAAGGTAAAATGGTTCTATTTGCTTACCACCTGCTTGAAAGTAGCCTTGGTGCTTACATAGAATGGTTGGTTAACGAACTAATGATGACTGCTAATAAAAAGAAATATAAGGATGCACTTTAGTAATGCTTCTTGCAGATGCAATAAATCCACAAACCAAAAGGCCTTGCATAATCCTTGGAGTCTTTTTCTTCCTTCTGATGGGTAAGTCTTGTGGAGTACAATTGAGTACTCAGGGTTTGTTCTACCCTGTTGCAGGTGACAGGTGCTGATAAGCTAACACTTGAGTGTGGAAACCTCCTGGTGGGCTCAGCGAGGATTTCCTTTACGATGCGGAGTAGAGTTTATTTATTAAAACTCTCACCAAAAGTTTTACAAAGGAAATACTTATAACCTATTATCGTTTCATGCATATAAACGTTCTTCATGTTAATGTTTAACTTATCATTAAATGGTTTGAATTCCACTAAACTCTGATCACCTTTTATATTTCGCTGTTATAATCAAATAATGAATTACTCTAATG
The DNA here is from genome assembly GCA_038087645.1 of Saccharum hybrid cultivar R570. Classification (NCBI taxonomy): domain Eukaryota; kingdom Viridiplantae; phylum Streptophyta; class Magnoliopsida; order Poales; family Poaceae; genus Saccharum; species Saccharum hybrid cultivar. The sequence goes on along the minus strand of JAQSUU010000563.1, from coordinate 1,109,470 downwards.
TTGTACTAAAAGTGATGTAAGAATGGCATGGACGTTGTAAGCTATACTCTCTTATTTGTGATCCTGATGTAAAATTATGGATCTTCGAGTTCTCCCTTGCGGTGTGCTCGACGGAATTGTATAGTTTAGTGTTCTCCCTTGGGTACTTAGGGTCTAATGGAAGATGAGTACTCTTGGGAGGGCATTAGATTAGGTGGTTCTGTCACAATTTCTATGCTCACTAGGGTGTATTCTCAATAGAAATGATCAAGAGAGAGCAAGAGTTGGCCAAACACCTTTTATAGAGGCTCCATCAAAATAGAGTCGTTGGGCTCAATAGGCAGCCCAACTCGGGGTGATCAGATGCGCAGGTCTGATCGACCGGACACCACATAGCCAGCGTCCGATCTCGCGATGCCATCCACATGTCCTCACGATTTAACCTCTACCGCGTGATCCCAACAGTCACCAGCTTTCTGCGCGTGGTTAAGTAATGACCGGGCACATGGTCCCAAAGACCAGATGCACCAGTGCCACACCTGCTCAAGCATGCCCTCGCTGCTTCACCCAACAACCGGACGCACTGCTGCCCTGACCTGACGCTCTCCAACGCGGCGTTAGGTCACTTCCAAAGAGGTTCCAGAGCCTGATTTTCTCGACCGGACACTTCAGGTCATGCATGATGGGAAGCGCCGGTGAGTCCAATCACCACTACCTCACTCTACCACTTGCATCAGTGTACGTCACCTCCTAATCGGACGCAGGCCCTGCACGTCCGGTCACTTTCACTGTTCATCATCCAGCCTCACACCGAGACCGAGCCCTTCACTGCTATCAGCGATCGGATATACCCCTCCGAGTCCAGTCACTTCAGAACTAGAGTCCGGTCAGTGAAAACAACGCCTCCTCTTCTCTAACTTTGCTACCCTTGATCAAATGTGTCAACCACCAAGTGTACCACCTTGTACACATGTGTTAGCATATTTTCACAAACATTTTTTCGAAGGTGTTAGCACTCACTAGAATCTAAATGCATATGCAATGAGTTAGAACATCTAGTGACACTTTGATAATCGCATTTCAATACGAGTTTCACCCCTCTTAATAGTATGGCTATCTATCCTAAATGTGATCATGCCCACTAGGTGCCTTGATCACCAAAACACAAAAGCTCCTATGGATATCATCTTTGCCTTGAGCTTTTTGTTTTCATCTTTCTTCTTTTCCAAGTCCAAGCTTTTGATCATCACCATGGCTATCACCACCATCATCATGATCTTCACCATTTGCTCCACCACTTGGAATGTGCTACCCTATCTCATGATCACTTAGAGCAATGGGTTAACACCTAGGGTTTCATCAATTCACCAAAACCAAACTAGAGCTTTCATCGCCCCAGCCGTGCCCCGACGGCTCGCTCGCCCAGCCATGCCCCAGCGGCCAGTGCGCCCCTCGCCCTGGTCGTGCCCCGGTGGCTTGCACACCGTGCCGTGGTGGCCGCACCCTAGCGACCACCTGTGTGCGTGAGCTCCGACGATTCGCACGAGCTTTTTTCTCTCGGCGTGCTTCTTTCTGGGTAGGGGTAAAATGGGCTCGGTCCTCGTTGGCGTCCACGTGTACTATGTGAAGCCGGGTGAAACTATTATTTTTGGCTCCATCCCTCCTCAAACCTCGGTAAGAGCAGGTTTTCAGGGGCTTCACATGTGGAGCCGTTTTATTTTACCTTATTTGGTAGAAAACAACTTCTAAAGCCTGGTGGAGAAGCCCAGCTAAACAGGGCCTTATTCTATTCAACAAATATATACTGGCATTTCTAAACTAAAGCCACAATTTCACTCGCCTCCAAAAACATAGAAATTCGTGAATTTTGAACATAATTTCATTGAAATTTTGAACCCTATACCTATTGCATGTCATTGGTATAATTTCGTATATATTTGATCAAGCTTTGAAAATTCAAGTCTTCAAGATCAATATGTGCATTTGTTTTAAGATGAACAGAGTTCTACAGGGGTCAAAGCGAAGAATTTTGTGGATCATATATATTCCAGGAGGTAGCACTGCTTTCCTTGCCTTCCACAAAAGGGCAAGCAAGCAATCAAAAGATCCTTGTAGTTACTTTGTCTTAACTAGGGCTCACATCCTTGCTTATGTCCCATTTGGACTCCATGGTGAAAGGTCCAAATATGTCTAGAGGGGGGTGAATAGCCTATTAAAAATTCTACAAACTCACTAGAGCAAAAGGTTAGTATAACAAATGGCAAAATGCGAATTTGCTCTAGCTTTACAAGGGTTGCAAGCCACCTATCTAACAATTCTAGTAACTATGATCACTTTAACAAACAAAGGCTAAGTCACTATGAACTCTCACAAGCTAGCTACACTAAAGAGCTCAACTAGGTGACAAGCTACACTAGCAAAGATAAAACAAGCTCTCAAAACTAATTACACTAAAGAGCTTGTTACAACTAGTTTGCGAAATGTAAAAGAGAGGTTTGTGATCTTTATACCGCTGCATTGAGGAATGAACCAATCACAACAATATGAAGAACAATCACCGGGAGAAATCTAAGAAATCAATCACCAAGGTGACACATAATTTTTCTCTCGAGATTCACATGCTTGCCAGCACACTACGTCCCCGTTGTGTCGACCACCACTTCGTGGTTTGTTGGCTAATTGGCAATCCAAAGCCAAGCTCCCTAAGAGTACTGTAAGAACCTACCACAAGTGAGGTAACTCAATGACACGAGCAATTTACTAGAATTGCCTTTGGCGCTCCGCCGGGAAGGCACAACACCCCTCACAAATCACCGGGAGGTGGCCAAGAACAAGCATCACTCTTGCCACAACTCCTCCGCTGCCTCCAAGCCGTCTAGGTAGCGGCAACCACCAAGAGTAAGAAAAATCCCGCAGCCAATGCTCACCCAAGTGCCAACTAGATGCAAACTCACAAGCAAATGCACTTGAGATCACTCAAACTCACTTTGATTTGTCAATCAAGCAAGGGAGATGAGTGGGAGAGGATGTGCTCAGCTCAAGTGGATGTTAGAGAGTCAAAATGTCTAAGAGGTCCCACTAGGAGCCGACCAATAAGTATTTATAAGCAGCCCCAAAGAATAGAGCCGTTAGGAACAAGTTGCTGTTGCCTGCATACTGATCGAACGCGTCGGTCGAACTGATCGGACGCGGTCACAGCGTCTAGTCGCCACTGATTCGCGTTGCAGACCACGCGACCGGACGCGCCGCTTGAACTGACCGGACGACACAGTGCCGGCGTCTGGTCGATTCTAGTAAGCACCCACACACAACCGGACGCGTCCGGTCGATCATGACCGGACGCACCACTGTTGATGATAGATAAGTATCATTTTTAACCATCAACATAGCATGAGAAATGATCTAAATATAAATACTATCTAGATATAGGGGTTACACTAACAGAATTTCACGAATTTTGGTGAATATCTATTTTTGCAGGGGGTTATCAGGAAAGAACCAAAGGAGGTCATCATGTCAGATTTACATAGAGAGAAATTGACCATACTATGAAAAATAATATTCTTGAAGACTTGAGAAGATTATCCCCCGGAGGGGAGGGCCCACAGGCTAGGTAGGTGGGGCGGCCGCCCTTGAGTCTGGGCGCCCGCCCCCCTGGTGTCCAATCAGGTGCCACCTCGTGGATCATGCCTCCACTGCCTTTGAGGATCAATAATAATCATTCATCAATGTTGGTTTGATCCAAAAGCTGTGGTGCTTCCTAGAAGGCTATATAAGCAAGGCCCCTGGCCCTAGGAGAAACGCTGGAACCTAATTCATTATTCATTCATCTCATTCAGAGAAGCTCTAGAGCCACCATCTCAATTAGATCCCTAGTTTAGCATAGCTACATAGGATTAGAACTAGAAGGAGCTAAGCATTGCTTGATTTTCGGACCTGTCAGGAGAATACTTAGTAATTCTCTCCTACTTTTGTATTTCTTCTTATATTATTTATCTAGTTCATCATTTGTATGAATATGACTTTAGTCTATTCTATCATATTGGATATGACTTTGCTCTATTTGATTATGTTCTCAATTATATTGTTCTTAGTCTACTTTGATTATATGCTTGGCATAGTTCGATCAGACTTATATTCAAGTATAGGATCGTATAGCGCTTGCTTATTGATATCATGGGTGAGTGGTAAACATTGTGTAGGCGTGGTGCCTATACCGTATTTACCTGCAATTGTACCCTATATTCTGGATCGTGTGGTAGATCGCGAGAGTGACAGTCCTGTTGAGTCCTCTGTAGTCCACGTCCCGAGTATAGGGTAGGCAGAGCACAACTATTACAGGGAAGTGACGACTATGTTCTATATCTTCCTTAGTAATATCACTATGCGTAGATATAACCTTTTCTTGCCATGATTGCCAAGTGTAATTGCACTAATCATCGTATGCTTTGACTTTATAGTTAGAATAACTTAGGATTTATCCCTATAGTTCGTCCTAATCCATGCTAGTGCTATATATCTAGAGTAATCTATTGAGATGTTTATCATTATATGGCTATGTGCTTACCAGTTATCCTTTATTATTATTCATATATATTATTTATCTTATGACACTTACCCTGTATGAGAAGTGAGATAAAGACATGGTTATGCTCTCCATTAGTATATGCAGTGATATTCATTACTCATTATCCTTAAAATCCCTTCCTAGTGGTAAAAATATAAATAACGATACCTGGATTACTCCCGGTTAAAATGCTACATCGGTATTATCTGTGTGCTTATGGATTTCATATTTATTTCAGAAGAGCATTTGCATATTTTAGTACCAGCACCTTTGGTGTCATGCTGGGGATGACAACCTAACTTAGGTGATATTAGAGGTGTCAACAAGCATTTTTGGCGCCGCTACCGGGGAAGGTTGAATTGCTATTCAAAGGATAATGAGCCATCACTTGCATCCACTAATGTAATCGAGAAACCATTGTCTTTCTCTTATCATATAGTCTTACCCTTGTCTTTTATCTATTTTATATATTATATACAGGGTAATGTATGAGCAGGTTTGGCCGTCCAGATAATTTCATCATCTTAGCTTGAAGCTCCACTCTCTGATTTAGAAGGCCAACCAAGTATAGTTCAAAATATAACACCAGAGTTCGACGCTATGGCGAACAAGTCACTCCGCGAGTTCTGAGCTCTAACTACAGCTAACATCCAGACTGGACCTGCGGCAGAAATTGAGCAAAACTTTAAGCTAAAGCCGGCGTTGATCAACATGGTGCAAGCTAGCCAGTTTTGTGGGAAGGCACATGAAGATGCTAATGCTCATCTCCAACACTTCTTGGAGATCTGCCGCACTTTCACCATCAAGGATGTACCCAGAGATGCCATACTACTTCATCTCTTTCTATTCTCACTCTTAGGGAGAGCGAAGCAGTGGTTCTATGCAAATAAGGAAAAGAATACTACGTGGGCACTCTGTTCCACTAATTTTCTGGCGAAGTTCTTTTCCATAGGCAAGACAAAATGCTCTTCGTGGAAAGATATCAAGTTTTTAGCAGCAACATGATGAGTCAGTCCCAGAAGCATGGGAGCGCTTTCAAGACTACATCCTAGAATGTCCTCATCATGGAATGGAGAATTGCCTACTTATACAAACTTTCTATCACGGGCTTACTAATAGCACCCGTGAGACTATAGATGCTGCCGCTAGAGGAGCATTCTTATCACTTACAATCAATCAAGCCACAACTCTTGTGGAGAAAATGGCGTCCAACCAAGGTTGGAATGAAGAAAGAACTCAAACCCGCAAGAGAGGTGGAGGTATGCACCAGTTGAAGGAGGTAGACATGCTGTTTGCCAAGATAGACCTACTTATGAAGAGGCTCGATGAGAGAGCCGGCGAGAAGAAGGAAGTCATGCACATTCATGATTCCCGTATGACTTGCGAAGAGTGTGGAGACACTGGGCACTCAGGAAACAATTGCCCAGAGCTAAAAGAGAATGTGAACTACCTCAAAAATAATAATAACAACTACTACCATTCTCAACAGAATCAAGGTTGGAATCAGCAGCAGAGGCCTAACTACTCAGGTAATTATCAAGGTAATAATTCTTTAATCAACCCCCTTTGAGAGAGTTAGTGCTTAATCAAGGAAAATTAATGGATAGCCTGTCTAAAAAATTAGCATCCAATGATAAAAACACTAGAAACAATTAATAATAGAATGGATAATTTTTCTATTGGCATTAAGAATCAGCTCAGTTTCAATAAGATGATAGAGTCTTAGTTGCAATAGCTTGCCAATGTTGTTCCTGCTAACCAAGGTAAAATTCTGGGACAACCGGAAGATCTAGAAACTGCAAATCTTATAGACATATTTAATGCAGGAAGTTATTGGAGTGACCCTATCTCCAAAGGATGGAACGACGAGACTCTAGCGATTAAGAAAGGTGATCCAGGAAGACCTGTCATCCCGATCTCCATTGGAAGCGTGAACTTTAATGAAGCTATCTGTGACTTCGGTGCAAGCATCAATATCATGCCTAAGGTAATCTATAACAAAATATTTAATTATCCTTTATTGTACACAACCACGTGCTTGCAGCTTACAAACCAGTCACTTTGCTACACCAAGGGAATTCTAGAAGACATATGTGTACGAGTGGGCAGCTCGTATGTTCCTGTAGACTTTATAGTAATAGAGACAGGTGGTGATGAGAAGTCGCCCATCATTTTGGGACGACCGTTCTTGAACACCGCTGGATCTATCATGTACACCAACACTGCCAAGATCTGTTTCAACATCAAGGACAAGAGAGAGACATTCTTCTTCAAGGACAGAGTGTTGCAGTTCCCTACACACCCTCAATATTCCTATGAGCCAAAGAAGAAGAACAATCGAAGGAACAAGAACAAGAAAAAGAATAGGAAGCCACAACAAATAGAGTCAGTGAGAGTGATCACTGCAGTCCACAGAGAGCATGATCATCAGCTCAAGTCTCCATATCTGCTCAAGAGAGACGACCCAGGTGTCCCAACCATTGAATGCACAATCAACAGAAGCTCCTTTCAGAAAGCTGTCTGTGACACTAGATCGGGCGTCAACATAATGGCCAAGGTAACTTATGAATATCTATATGGTACTATGCCTTTAGACCCAACCTATGTGCAGCTGCAGATGGCGGACCAATCATTTCGCTTCGTGGACGGAATAGCGAAGAACGTCCCTGTGCAAATTGATGACCACTTCATCCCGACTGACTTCTTAGTCATCAACATGGGAGAAGATGAGTACGATCCACCGATCATCCTAGGGAGACTATTCCTAAGCACCACCAAGGCCATCATCTACCTTACAACAAGAGAAGTGCATTTTTAATTCCCTCAGAGAAGATACGCCGTTATTTCAATAATAATTATATAGTTGATGAAGAACCCAAGAAGAACAGAACTAGAAGAAGGCGTCGCAATTACACCTAGAAGAATCAAATCCCCAAGGATGGATGGGCTGACTATCAAGGAGAAGTATCAAGATATGAAGATTGATTCCCCAAAGAAGACGATAAGACAGAAGAGCAAACTTCCTCCTTAAAGTCAACCTCATCAACAAAACAGGTATAGAAAGTAAAGGTTAATTCAAAGTCAGATTCAACACCATCAGAGGCACCACTCGATCAATTCGAGGTGCCCCAGAATGATAGAGCGAATAAGAGGTTCTGTTCGGAGGACCCAAATCACCGAACGCCGCGCCAAGAGGTAACTTGGTAGTTATCAATATTTTTCTTTTTAGTTCTGCATTTAATTTTCCACATCATATTTACTTTCCTTCATTATATGTTTAGTTATACTTTATTTCTGCATAGAAAAGAAAATAAATATGTCTTGCATTGCATTATAAAATTGCTAAGCCCCATGCAAATAAATTTGTGGCATAAAACCCATAAGTCTACTTGTTGTGGTGGCATAAAAATAAAATAAAGAAGCATTCATCATTTTATTCCTTGCATTGTACAAAAATATAAAAACATAAAAATATGGTACAAGAGATCCTACTAGAAAGATGCATCTATTAAGAGGTTCTAGACGCTCAAGGTTTAGAGGTTTATCACTAACACTTAATCAAGTTCCACAAGCTTTGTTGTCTATTTGAGCTTCATAGAATTTGAAGGATCAAGGAAAGCAAACAGGTAAAAAGGAAAATATGTTCCCTATCGGAGCGCTGTCTCAACAATCATCATCATAAGCACTCTGATGAGGGAAAGTACACCTTCACTGTCTACCAGTTTCATCAAGCAATACTATGTCAACATTCAGCTTGGAGGAGAGTATCCCCTATGTATCTAGCTAAGTATTTTTCTTACCTAGCTATTTTGATATATAAAATAAAATAAAAAGATGCATAACCTATAGAAACCCAAATAAATGTTTTCTTATACATATATATGTTTTCTGTATAATCTTTAAGTTTAATAAATATAGGAGAGTGTGCTAAGCTTCATCTTGCTAAGTGAACCCCTAGAATAAACTCTTATATGAAAATGATGAATAGTTGCTCTACCGTAATTTCTTTCAAGTACCTAGTTTTCAGCCTTGAACTCTCTCGAGTTTTGGATACAATGGTTTTGATTTAAGATTTGCTCTAAACCTGAACTTGTGGGTAGCAAATGCTTGATCTAAGTTTAGGTAGTTGACGGATACGATATGGGAAGGTTTTGAGCTGTTGTCTATCATGTTCCTAAAGATACTAGAGTTCTGGAGAATTTATCTTTTGAAAATTAACTAGCTACATGATGAGTTCCTGTATGACGAGAGTTTAAATTGCTACCACAGCCATATACATGCTTGTAGATTAGGAAGTCTTACATTCATATTTACTATTTGTGAGCATTGAGTATGGTCAGGCTGTGTCGATCCTTAGGAACTGGTCATGCGGTTAAAATCGAGATCCACCTATACACTCTACCTATACATGCTGCTTCTACCCTGGAAGTACGCATCCATATCCATCTATATATATCCACTCATATATTCTGCTTCTACCCTGGAAGTATAAATCCACATATATCTCATTCAGATCCACCCAGAAAATGGTTCTACTCTTACATTGGGAGTGAACTGCAAAAATATTTCTATCATCCGTTTTATCTCTTGCTAGCCAATAAAGTTCCAAATATCTAGTTATGCTACCTCTTGTTATTGTGTTCCAAAAGAAGCTTGGGTATTCTATCAAAAAAAAGAGAGAGAAAAACAAAAAAGAAAGAGGACAAATGTCCCACTCAGAAATAAAGAGAGATTTAGCAGCCCAAGTTCTCCTCAAATTCTTCAAGTTTTCTAAAAAAGGTATATCAGAAATTTTCCAAAGGAGCTAAGTATTCACCATCATCATCCCTTTACCCCTTGTAACCACTTCTACTCCATTTACCATCTACCATATAGCCCAAGACACATGCATATCTTGATTTGACTTTATGACCCGTTCTTTTGGATCCATAGTTTTGATTATGCAATATATGTTTCACTGTCTCCCCACCTATGAGCTCCACATAAGCCTTTTAGAAGTCGGGTGAGAGAAGGCATAATGTTACTATGCTACCAAAAATACCACATATTTTGAGAGGAGAGAAAAGGCATACACCATAAATGCCTTGGTGAGGATCCAAAAATACCACAAAGGAGAGACTTGGAAGGGTCATAGATAGGAATCTCTGAGTTTTATTTTGAAAATCTTGCAAAACTCCAGAATAATAGTTGATCAAAGAGCTTGAAACATGGCGCTTGACTTAACCGTTCTGTCTTTCAACTACTTAAGACCCAAGTGACGGCTACAAGCCCCATGGTGGAAGGTAATATGAGTAAGTTTTTCATCAGAATAGTTCATTCTAATCCGGAGAAGAGTTCTTATTTGAACGCATGTGTACCTATAAGGCGTGAAAGTATTGTAGCAACTTCTGATCCATCACTGAGTCTATCTTTGCTCAGGGACGAGCAAAAGGTAAGCTTGGGGAGTTTGTTGATGATAGGTAAGTATCATTTTTAACCATCAACATAGCATGAGAAATGATCTAAATATAAAATACTATCTAGATATAGGGGTTACACTGACAGAATTCCATGAGTTTTGGTGAATATCTATTTCTACAGGGAGTTATCAGGAAATAACTAAAGGAGACCCACATGTCAGGTTTACATAGAGAGAAATTGACCATACTATGAAAAAGAATATTCTTGAAGACTCGAGAAGATCATCCCCCGGAGGGGAGGGCCCACAGACCAGGTAGGTGAGGCAGCCGCCCCTGAGTCTGGGCGCCCCCTGGTGTCCAATCAGGTGCCACCTCGTGGATCATGCCTCCACCGCCTTTGAGGATCAATAATAATCGTTCATCAAGGTTGGTTTGATCCAAGGGTTGTGGTGCTTCCTAGAAGGCTTTATAAGTAAGGCTCCTGGCCCCAAGAGAAACGCTGGAACCTAATTTATTATTCATTCATCTCATTCAGAGAAGCCCTAGAGCCACCATCTCAATTAGATCCCTAGTTTAGCATAGCTACATAGGATTAGAACTAGAAGGAGCTAAGCATTGCTTAATTTCCGGATCTGTCAGGAGAATACTTAGTAATTCTCTCCTACTTTTGTATTTGTTCTTATATTATTCATCTAGTTCATCATTTGTATGAATATGACTTTAGTCTATTCTATCATATTGGATATGACTTTGCTCTATTTGATTATGTTCTCAATTATATTGTTCTTAGTCTACTTTGATTATATGCTTGGCATAGTTCGATCAGACTTATATTCAAGTATAGGATCGTATAGCGCTTGCTCATTGATATCATGGGTGAGTGGTAAACATTGTGTAGGCGTGGTGCCTATACCGTATTTACCTGCGATTGTACCCTATATTCTGGATCGTGTGGTAGATCGCGAGAGTGACAGTCCTGTTGAGTCCTCTGTAGTCCACCTCCCGAGTATAGGGTAGGCAGAGCACAACTATTACAGGGAAGTGACGACTATGTTCTATATCTTCCTTAGTAATATCACTATGCGTAGATATAACCTAGTAATATCACTATGCGTAGATATAACTTTTTCTTGCCATGATTGCCAAGTGTAATTGCACTAATCATCGTATGCTTTGACTTTATAGTTAGAATAACTTAGGATTTATCCCTATAGTTCGTCCTAATCCATGCTAGTGCTATATATCTAGAGTAATCTATTGAGATGTTTATCATTATATGGCTATGTGCTTACCAGTTATCCTTTATTATTATTCATATATATTATTTATCTTATGACACTTACCCTGTATGAGAAGTGAGATAAAGACATGGTTATGCTCTCCATTAGTATATGCAGTGATATTCATTACTCATTATCCTTAGAATCCCTTCCTAGTGGTAAAAATATAAATAATGATACCTGGATTACTTCCGGTTAAAATGCTACATCGGTATTATCTGTGCGCTTGCGGATTTCATATTTATTTCAGAGGAGCATTTGCATATTTTAGTACCAGCATCTTTGGTGTCATGCTGGGGATGACATCCTAACTTAGGTGGCATTAGAGGTGTCAACAGCCACCGCGTCCGATCGACCTCGCGTGTTTCGCAACTTCTCTGAGCTTGACCAGACGCACCGGTCCCTTGACCGACCGGATGCGCTGGTGCGCCTGCTGCCTCTACACGCGGGATCAGCTGACCGGACGCGCCAGCCACGTCCGATCCAGCGTCCGGTCAAGCGTCCGGTCACCCCAGTGACTCCCTTTCGCCTTCGTTTCTTCGTGTTCGGCGCAGTGGAAAATAGGTGTTTCACTTCAAAAAAAAAGCTGAATCCCAAACCCCTCTCTACCGCTCAAACACCACCGTCTTCGCAAATGTGCTAACATCACCAAGTGTATATCACTATGTGCATGTGTGTTAGCATTTTTACAATCATTTTCGAGGCGATAAGTTAGCCCTCCACTAGATCTAAATGCATATGCAAATGAATCCTCATCTAGTGGCACTTAAGTGATCAATAGCCCTGGAAATTCCCCTCTTAATAGTACGGCTATCGATCCTAAGTGTGATCACACCCTCTATAATGTCTTGATCACCAAAAGCAAATCGTATCTATACCTTTGCCTTGAGCTCCATAGGATTGCACTCAATCTCCTCTTCTTCTCTAAGTATGGCACCAAGTCATCATGATCAACGTGCATCTTGCCATCACTTAGGAGTGTACCAATCACCTTTTGCTATCAACACTCAAGCATATGTAATTAGTATTTAGGTTTCATCAATTAACCAAAACCAAGCTAGAGACTTTCACATGGTCTAAAGTTTAGCCGGTTAAAGTTAAGGGCTAAACTTTAGTGAACTAAACTTTAATGAATAAACTATAGACAAGGGGACAAAGTTCAGATCTAATTCAATAAAAAAGGCTTATGTGCCCTAGTGGAGGAACGAGGGATGAGATGAAAAGGTAGGGGTAAAATTGTCTTTTCACTAGAGAAAAATGAAACTTTAGACCACTTTAGCACACTTGTGTGGTTGTTTAGAGTCAACTAGACAACACTTTAGACCATCTATTTGGAGTCTCAAGAGCTAAACTTTAGAACATGGGATCCAAATTGGACCTTAGTCATCTTTTCTTAAATGGGCAAGCGCATTGTCTAATCAACTATAAGAGAAGAAAAGGATTATTGCGTCACAACTACTTTGGCCACCTAATCAAGCCCCACGTGAAAGAAGGGCCACCTAAAAGCAAAAAGATGAAAATATCCAAACATATAAATGGGTATCATGCTGTTACATAATAAGCCTCTTGCTATGGGAAGTGTTCTCCAGAATGTGGCATGCTCCCTTTGGATCCTTTGAATTAAAATCCATTCCAATAATCACAATTTTGGCACATATCAATTAAGTTAATATGGCCACATATCAAATATACTTGCATACTATTGTTGGCTTAAATGCAGAATGCGGATGGATGGATGGAATCATACATAAAGTTTATGAGAATCGTGCATGAATTTCTCAGGAAAAACACAGGAGAAAATTTTCCCGGTATGCAAACAGGCCTTACTCGAGTGGTCAGGTTTTACCGCAAGTGACCCAACCAAGTAAGTTAAGGTCAATTCACGTGCCACAAAGAAAAATGATGTGCAGTAGTTTAAACAATCTGTACTTTTTATTTACGCGACTATAAACTTTCCATATCTTCCAATTAAGCGTTTTAAAAATAAAACTTTGAAATTCTAGATCCGCCGCTTAAGTGCTAGATGCCTCAATAAGCTTTATTGACACCGCACCGCGGCACCACCCACTGGTACCGCACATACACGTACTCCTCTTACATTGACGCCCTGAACCACCGTATCCAGCAAAAGATCATCCATCGCAACGAATGAATGGAAAAGCTGCAAAGGCGCGTTCCATCAGGAAAAAAAAAGGCAAGGTGGCAGTGTTCACCGTGCGCGGTACAACATTTTTTTAGGATGTCATCCAAATTCAAAGTTTTTTACTCTCTCCATCACATCAATTTTTAGCTGCTTGCATGGAGTATTAAATATAGGTAAAAAATAACTAATTACATAATTTAGTTGGAAATCACGAGATAAATTTTTTGAGCCTAGTTGGTCTATGATTAGATAATATTTACCAAATAAAACGAAAACGGTAATATTCATCGGGTTCAAATTTTTTGCAAAGTGAACCAGGCCCTAGGGCAAATCTCAGCAATAGCAAAGCTTGGGAATTGAACGAGGTCCTCCTCCTGCCGCATGGCCCGGCTGCTGTGCTCCTCCCGTGGGCCGCGTGCAGGTGCAGCGACTCCTCTAGTACTTCATTGATCACACCCCCGGGCGGTCACTGGATGCAGCGATAGATCAGGAGTTGAAGCAAAGGCTGTAGATGATCTCGAGGAACAGGCAGATGCAAGTCCGAGCCATCGCAGACAAGAAAAGAAAAGCTGCCGCGCTTGCTAGGACTACCACTGGTTGCTACACCTGCAGCGGTGCAGCCTATCCCTAATTTAGGGCCGAATCTGTACAGTACGCATTAAATGCGTACTATAGCAATTCGTTTGTATTTGGTAAAAATTGTCCAAACTTTGACTAATTATGTCGGTACCAATAGTATAGGGGTACCCACATTTAACGATAATGAAAATCGAAACGACTAAGCCGCACCCACACTCGGCCGCACACCGGGTCCGCCTCGTACGAGGGCAGCTCGACGGAGTGCCTCGACCGCGTTCCGGCTCCGACTCGTACGAGGCACCCTCGACGGAGTGCCTCCACCGCATCCCGTCTCCGACTCGTACGAGGCCCTCTCGACGGGACGCCCCGACCGCGCCCCGTCCCGCGCGGTGAAGTACCTCAACCGCACTCCGACTCGCGTGAGCCCGGGTCGGGACGCTCGATCCCTTCTCTTTACCTACCCCAGGACAAAAGCCATAGCATTTAATGCGATTACCTACTACCACCTACCGGCATGGCTGCGATTAGGGTCGACGTGGGAACAATGCCAGTGTCAGTCTTCACTGTTTTACCGCCCATCCCGTGATGGGAGGTGAAAACCGTCACTGTACTCACCTTACCATGCACTGTACGCCACTAGTAACCCTCGAGGGAGGATACGACAAAGTTCGTACACCGCGATTCCAGGGATTCGGACTTATCCGTTCGGCCTCGACCCGGCCTCGACCCGGCCTCGACGCCCAGCACGACTCAGCAGGGAAGGGAGGACGGTGTGTCACGGCACTCCGGGTCATTTCAGCGTCTCGTCCTCTACGTCACCATGGTGTCCAGGGATGGCCTCCCATTTCTAGGACACGTCGTTACAGTCACCTCAACAGGGATCGACAAAACATCATCTCAAGGCTCCCCATCGTCTTGGCCTCCACTCGCCCTATAAAAGGACAGGCTAGGGCTCTACAACGAGGGGGAAGACAACGGACGACAAGCCATACACAAGATAGAGATCAACATCTCAAGCAATCATCTTGTACTCCTTTTTTCTCCCTTTGAGACTTGGGCTCACCGCCCTCTCTCGCAAGCTTGTAACCCCTACACAAGCACCTCGGTGCAAGGAAATACAAATCTCTCCCCCCCCCCCCCCCGCTGGACGTAGGGCCTTCTCTTGCCCGAACCAGGATAAACCCCCGTGTGTTCTCCTTGCATCACCATCCAGGAAAGGGACACGCAGCACTCACTCGTCGGTTTAGGACCCCCTCGGGACCGGACATCGACAGTTGGCGCGCCAGGTAGAGGATCGCTGCGTGCCAACGTCGCTTTTCTGCCTTTTTTCCTGGATGGCAGACCCCGAACGCCCTATCCCGTTGGCCACGGTGATCTGGTTCGGGAGTTTGGAGTTCATGTCGCTTGGCTATGGCTACGATATGGTCCTACTCCCGCCAAGGCACCCAACCGACGAGGATTATGAGCTCTCCCAGCCCGGGGGAGCAATCCGCCGGTACCGTCGCTCCCGGCAGGCGCGAGCCGCTCGACGACGACGAGCCCGGCGCAACCATCGTCTTCACCTCGCGGAGGGTAATGGGATTCCCCGGTCCGGCACCCCCCAGCCAGACGCCGGCCCAGATTTCCTCGTGGAAGGTCTGGGTAGGATGGGCTTGACTGAGGGTAACATGCCGACGGAGAATCCCGCCGCTCCCCCGCCCGGTGAGACACCACTGCCCGGAGCATCCATTCCGGCGTGGACGGCGACATCTCCATCGCCATTCCCGTTTGGGCTAGACTCGGCTGCCCGGACCTATGCTTCTTCCGTAAGCACTAGCATGAGTGCCTACGAGGAGCTCCCCGGGCACCATCTACGCTCCACTCTGGACCTCGTCGCATCCACGCCAGTCTCTGATTATCTGGACTCTACGGAGACTCCGGAAACAGGGCCCCGTGAGACCGCTTCCCGGCGTCGCAATCACGGGAGCGGCTTGCAACGGCCTCACATTCCTCTGTCATACTACTACTTCGGCGCTCCTGACTCCGACTCGGCTGACGACACCTACGATCCGACCCGCGAATGCTTCAACGTCGATGTTGAAAGCACGTCGGAATCAGAGGAAGAGGAGCCAGTCGAAGGAAGGCATACGCCACCTCATGTCGAGCTTCCTACCGAGCGAGCCGAGGCTCAGTTCCTTGCGGATCAAGGAATGCAGCTCCAGCAAATTCGCGAGTTGCAGGAAAGGCTTGACGAGGAACGAGAAAACCTGCATCTACTTCAATAAACCCTCGAGCGTGAGCGTGCGGAACGTGCACTTGGCGGAAGAGCTCGCGAGAGAGCTCGCGACGTCAACCGTCGCATCGACGAGGACCGGGTGAGTGACCCCCTGGTTTTCGCTCGAGCCAGCCAGAACATTGTCGCCGCCGCCATGCTCCTCCGCAACATGCCCGAGCCGTCGAACCCTGACGCCCGTCGGGCTCGAGATGAAATCCGAGAACTCCTCGAGACCGCTGCCATGCAGCAGGCCGAGAGCTCTGCCTCGAGGCGACGCGAGCCCGTCTCGGAGCGGCTCGTCGAACCCTCCCGACAAGAGAGAGAAGCCTCGGTCCATCCCGAGCCTGCCCGACGAAGCCCGGTGGCTCCTGCCCCTGAGCCCAACAACGACGACCGTGAACCTCGAGACACCCGTGGCAACATCGTCGAGCGCCGCACGCGCAAGCACGGTGACGGTGTGGCTCGAGGCTACCACGTACACAGGGGCGGGCGCTACGACAGCTCTGAAGATCGTAGCCCCTCACCCGAGCCTCCGGGCCCTCGGGTCTTCAGTAGGGCAATCCGCGAGACAATACTCCCGGCTCAGTTTCGCCCTCCCACAACTCTCACCAAGTACAACGGCGAAACCAAACCCGAACTTTGGCTCGCCGATTTCCGCTTGGCATGTCAGCTGGGTGGGGCCACCGACGACCGGGTCATCATCCGACAGCTCCCCCTGTTCCTCTCCGACACCGCTCGAGCCTGGCTCGAGGATCTCCCGCCTCGGCAGATCCACGACTGGGACGATCTCGTGAGGGTGTTCGAGGGAAATTTCAAGGGGACCTACATGCGTCCCGGCAACTCGTGGGATCTCCGGAGCTGCAAGCAGAAATCGGGTGAATCCCTCCGGGATTACATCCGGCGCTTCTCCAGGCAACGCACCGAGCTCCCCAACATCATCGACTCCGACGTGATTATGGCCTTCCTCTCCGGAACCACCTGCAAGGAGTTGGTCCGAGAGTTGGGCCGTAACACCCCACTCACGGCCAACGGATTGATGGACATCGTCACCAACTTTGCCGCCGGCGAGGAGGCAGTTGGTGCCATCTTCGGCGGTGAGCAGGACAAAGGGAAACAGAAAGCCGACGATCCCGCGAGCTCCACCCGGGGCTCCAAGAGGAACAACCGTAAGAAGAAGAAAGGCCAGCAGGGCAAGCTCGAGGCCCCGGCCGACGAGCTTGTCACCGCTACCGAGCGCAAGAAGCCTCGAGGCCCCCCCGGCGGGGGCATCTTCGACAAAATGCTCAAAGAGCTGTGTCCCTACCACAAGGGACCCACTAACCATAACCTTGAAGATTGTCATATGCTCCGCAGGTACTTCGAGGGTGTAGGCGGCAAGAACACCGACAAGAAGGAAGACCCCAAGGGTGACGACAAGGATGAGGGATTCCCCGAGATCCACGACTGCTTCATGATCTACGGAGGACCCTCGGCCCGCCTCTCGGCTCGCCAGCGTAAGCGAGAGCGGCGTGAGATTTTCTCCGTACAAACGGCAGTTCCCCGTTTCCTCGACTGGTCTGCGATGGCCATCACTTTCGACCGTGATGATCATCCTGACTACGTCCCCAATCTGGGGGTCTACCCCCTTGTTGTTGATCCCGTCATCGCCAACACACGCCTCACCAAAGTGCTCATGGACGGCGGAAGCAGCCTCAACATCATCTACTCCCAGACCCTCGACCTTCTAGGGGTCGAGAGAGGGCGCCTCCAACCTAGCGTCGGGGGCTTCCACAGAGTCGTGCCAGGGAAACGGGCGGAACCCCTCGGACGGGTCGATCTGCCTGTTTGTTTTGGCACACCGGCCAACTTCAGAAAGGAGACCCTCACTTTCGAAGTGGTCGGATTCCGTGGAACATACCACGCTATCCTCGGGCGCCCGTGCTACGCCAAGTTCATGGCCGTTTCGAACTACACCTACCTCAAGCTCAAGATGCCAGGCCCAAACGGCGTCATCACTGTGGGGCCCTCGTACGAACATGCCTACGAGTGCGACGTCGAGTGTGTCGAGCACGGCGAGGCTGTTTTGGAATCGGTGAATTTGGCTGCAGACCTCGACGGTCTCGCCAACGAGATTCCCGACCCAAAGCGCCACGCCGGCAGCTTTGAGCCCGCGGAAGACGTCAAGCTCGTGCCCCTCGACCCGGCTGACCCCAACGGGAAGGCGCTAAACATCAGCGCCACCCTCGATCCTAAATAGAAAGCCATGCTCGTCGACTTTCTCCGCGCGAACATCGACATCTTTGCGTGGAGTCCCTCGGATATGCCGGGCATACCCAGGGAAGTCGCCGAGCACGCCTTGGAGATCCGGGCCGGATCCAAACCGGTGAAGCAACGCCTGCGCCGCTTCGACGAGGAGAAGCGTAGGGTCATCGGCGAGGAGATTCACAAGCTACTGGAGGCCGGATTCATCAAGGAAGTTCATCATCCTGAGTGGCTAGCTAATCCTGTATTAGTTAAGAAAAAGAGTGGGAAGTGGAGGATGTGTGTAGACTATACTAGTTTGAATAAAGCATGTCCGAAAGTTCCCTTTCCTTTGCCACGCATTGATCAAATCGTTGATTCCACTGCGGGATGTGAAACTCTTTCGTTCTTAGACGCCTATTCCGGTTACCATCAGATCAAAATGAAGGAGTCCGACCAGCTCGCGACTTCATTCATTACCCCATTCGGCATGTATTGCTATGTTACGATGCCCTTCGGTCTCCGGAACGCGGGGGCAACGTACCAGCGGTGCATGCAGCACGTTTTCGGAAAACACATCGGGTCGACCATCGAGGCTTATGTCGACGACATCGTTGTCAAAACAAAACGAGCCGACAATCTGGTCAGCGACCTCGACGTTGCGTTTAAATGCCTCCGGGCAAGAAACATCAAACTTAACCTAGAAAAATGCGTCTTTGGCGTCCCTCGAGGCATGCTTTTAGGATTCATCGTGTCCAAACGCGGCATCGAGGCCAACCCTAAAAAAATCTCTGTGATAACCAAGATGGGCCCCATCCGAGATCTGAAGGGCGTATAGAGGGTCATGGGTTGCCTAGCAGCACTTAGCCGTTTCATTTCGCGCCTCGGCGAAAAAGCGCTCCCTCTGTACCGTCTCTTGAAGAAATCAGAGCATTTCTCCTGGACCCTCGAGGCTGAGGAGGCTCTCACAAAACTCAAGGCCACACTCTCTAACTCACCAATCCTCGTCCCCCCGACCCCCGGGGAACCGCTCCTACTTTATGTCGCTGCGACATCACAAGTAGTCAGTTCGGTCCTGGTTGTCGAACGGGCCGAGGAGGCACATACCTTGCTTGTCCAGAGGCCGGTCTATTTCATTAGTGAGGTGCTCTCGGAAACTAAGGTTCGATACCCACAAATCCAGAAACTGCTATATGCCGTCATCCTGACACGGCGCAAGCTTCGACACTACTTCGAGGGTCACCCGGTTACTGTGGTTTCTTCTTTCCCCTTGGGAGAGATAGCCTAGAACCGGGAAGCCTCGGGTAGGATTGCTAAATGGGCGGTCGAACTCATGGGCGAGACCCTGTCCTATGCGCCGCGCAAAGCTATCAAGTCACAGGTGTTAGCAGACTTCCTGGCTGAATGGACCGACACCCAACTCCCTCCCGCACAGCTCCAGGCGGAGCTATGGACCATGTACTTCGATGGGTCGTTGATGAAAACAGGAGCAGGCGCGGGCTTGCTCTTCATCTCGCCGCTCGGGGTTCACATGCGCTACGTCATCCGGCTTCATTTCCCTGCGTCCAACAACGTCGCCGAGTACGAAGCACTCGTCACGGGGTTGAGAATTGCCATCGAGCTCGGGGTCCGACACCTTGACGTCCGAGGCGACTCCCAGCTCGTAATCGATCAGGTCATGAAGAGCTCGAGCTGCCGGGACCCCAAAATGGAAGCTTATTGCCAAGAGGTACGGCGCCTCGAGGACAAGTTCCACAGCCTCGAGCTCAACCATATCGCACGCAGGTATAATGAGGCCGCCGATGAACTGGCAAAAATCGCGTCCAGTCGAACTACGGTTCCTCCAGACGTTTTCACAAAAGATCTCCAGCAGCCATCCGTCGACCTTGGACCAGACGGAGGGGTCGACGGGACGTCACTCGACCCCCCACCTGAGGCAGAAGCCCCCTCGACCGGGGCTGAGGCCATGCAAGTGGAAGGCTCGACCCCACCATCTGGCCTCGAGCCTGACTGGCGCGTCTCGTACCTCGACTACCTTACCCGAGGGGACCTCCCCTCGGATAAGACCGAGGCTCGACGGATCGCTCGCAGGGCCAAAACCTTTGTGATCATTGGTGACAGTAGGGAGCTGTACCGCCGCAGCCCTACTGGCATCCTCCAACGCTGTATCACAAATGAGCAAGGCAGGCACCTGCTCAGCGACATGCACTCGGGGGCTTGCGGTCACCACGCAGCGCCTCGAACCCTCGTCGGAAATGCCTTTCGACAAGGATTCTATTGGCCGACCGCGGTCTCTGACGCTGTCAAGCTAGTACGCTCCTGCAAGGGTTGTCAGTACTATGCGAGACAAACCCACCTTCCCGCACACGCCCTGCAAACTATCCCCATCACATGGCTGTTTGCCGTTTGGGGGCTCGACCTTGTCGGACCCTTGAAAAGGACAACTGGCGGCTTCACCCACCTGCTTGTCGCAATCGACAAATTCTCCAAGTGGATCGAGGCCCGCCCTATCACCAGTATCAGGTCCGAGCAAGCTGTGCTTTTTTTCACCGACATTATTCATCGCTTTGGGGTCCCCAACTGTATCATCACGGACAACGGCACCCAGTTTACTGGTAAAAAGTTTCTAGATTTCTGCGACTGCCATCACATCCGAGTGCTCTGGTCAGCCGTGGCTCACCCAAAAACAAACGGCCAAGTGGAACGTGCCAATGGCATGGTCCTACAAGGCCTGAAACCCAGAATCTTTGACAAGCTAAACAAACATGGCAAAAGATGGGCTGCCGAGCTGCCCTCGGTCCTGTGGAGCTTAAGAACAACGCCGAGTCGAGCCACGGGGTTCACTCCGTTCTTCTTAGTCTACGGGTCTGAGGCAATGCTCCCGACCGATATAGAATATGGGTCCCCAAGGTTAAAGGCCTACAACGAAAGAAATAACGATGCCGCAAGAGAGGACGCCCTCGACCAGCTCGAGGAGGCCCGGGTTGTAGCCCTGTTGCATTCTGCCAGGTACCAGCAGGGTCTCCGACGCTACCACGACAGACACGTCCGCAAGCGTGACCTCAACGTCGGCGATTTGGTGCTGCGGCGGAACCAGAACACCAAGGGACGGCACAAGCTCATGCCACCATGGGAAGGACCGTACATCATCGCAGAAGTGCTAAAACCAGGCACCTACAAGCTATCCAACGAGAAGGGCGAAATCTTCACCAACGCTTGGAACATTGAACAGCTACGTCGCTTTTTTCCTTAAGAAAGCCTCGAGGCTCTGTAATCTCTTTTTCATCAATAAAGAATACAGCAATGATCAAACTTTCGTTTCACAATAAGGAAGGATCGACTCTGCACTACCAGAATCGACCCTCCCTCGGGGGCTACAGGGGGGAACCCCCCAGTCCCCGAAAAAACTTGCGCTCTTTTTTAAATTTAAGAACCGCTTCTTAGATCAATGGCGCGGCAAGAGCGACCCTAAGGTTCGAAAGGACCCTCGAGCCGGGAGTGTCACCTACGCCCCCGAGGCTACGGTACCTCCACTCATCCCTTACACCTTCTAGAGGTGCGACTTCACGCTAGGGAGATCTAAACAGCGGTTCCTAACTCTAAAAAAGAACACACTCCCTGTCGCTTAGATCAGGTTCTCACGCGATCTGCAAGGCCGCAACATCACCCTGAAGCTCGAGGGCGGTTGAGCCGTGAGATCACTTACGCCTCCGAGGCTACGGTACCTCCACTCACTCCCTTACGCCAAAGGATGCAACTGCGTGCTAAGTAAATCATGCGAGAACACGGTCCAAGCGATAAAGGGAAGAAAAGCTCGAATAAAACTAAAGTAACCACAAAACGGTTTGTACTTCGAGTTTTTAGGGCCTCCGAGGCCACCACGACCAAAATTTAAAGTACTAACTTATTACATGGGCCTTTGCGCCCAGATTTGGCTCACAGGCCTTCATCGTCAGCGGGCGGGACCACCTCAGCTTCAAAAAGCGAGGCCAGACGACTCCCAGGCCCTTCCGCGGCTTCGATCAGCTCCAGACAGGCATTCTCATTGTCTTCGTCCGTCCGATCTGGGTCTATGATGAAGCCATCGGCAACAAGCTCCATGTCGAACACAAACCCCGAACGAATGACGGCCAGCGCCCTCTTCACGCCGTGGTGGAGGCTGTCCCGTATCTTCTCCTGGGGCGAGGCGACCCAGCGCCGCCATCCGACGGATGAAGGAGTTCCCCGGAACGTCTTCCCCGGTGTCGGCGTCGGGCTCGACCCCCAGGCCGTCACACACCGTCGTGATCGCGCCCTCGAGCAGTTGGGTCCTCCGGGTCTCGGCCTCGAAGAGGATCTGGAAGGAGTTGGCAGACGAGTGGGCCTCTTATTTCTCCCTCTCCAGCTCTGAAACATGACAAGACAAATTAGTACCTAACACGAGGCCTCGACACCATGGCCATAACAGTCATACTTACCCTCGATGTGAGTCTTCAAACCCACGACCTCGTTACGGAGCCCCCCGCACGTCTGCTCGAGCCCCAGGAGGGCGCTGTCCTTGTCACGAACGGTCGCCTTCAGCGCCTCGATCTCCTGACGGGCGGTCTGGAGCGCCGCGTCCTTCTCTTGGACGGCCCCGTTCAGCGCTGTAATCTCGTCCTTCAGCGTGCTGTAAAGGGCCGTGACCTGCCCGATTTGGACATTGAGGAGGTCGCGTTGATGGCTGACCTGGGAGACGTCCTCCTCGAGCTCCTTCACCCGTGCCGACAGGGGCTCGAGGTCCCTGCGAGCCTGGGCAGCCTCTTCCCGGGCCTTGTCCACCTCGGTGCGCATCACGGCTTCGGTCGCCCAAGCCTGCATCGCCTCCTCCTTCACCGTCGCGTAGGCGGTGCGCAGCTCAGCCATCTCGGCATTCCGATCGGAAAGCCATTTCTGGGCCTCCTCGACCAGAGCCCGTTGCTGAGATAGCGCGGCCCACACGCCACTCTCGTCCCAGATGAAGAGCGACTTGCGGCGGGAGTACTCCTTCAGCTCCTGATCATAATTCGAAAAAAACCAAGAAGATAAAGAAACCAAGGGAAAAAGACACTAAGAACTACGAGGAAAGCCGACAGGTTAATCATACCTCGGTGGCATCCCGTATACTCCGCGAGATGGCGTCGGACGCCACGTTGAGCACCCGATCGAGGTGCCGGCGGACACCCTCGAGGTACTCCCAGCGGTGCACCTCATCCCTGTCATTCAGGGTGAAGATGGGCTCGGCGTCGGGGTTCGCGGCGTCCCTAAACTGAAGGGACGGCCCCCCCACCTCGGAATCTCCGCCTCGGCCCGTGCTATCGCCAGCGCGGCGATGTCAGGCCATGACGACGATGACCCGGCCGGGGCGTCTCCCGGTCCCGCCGAAGGGCCGGCCTCGCCCACAGCTCCCGCGGCTCCAGCGGCCGTCGAGGCACCGGCCTGATCCGTGGCCTCACCCCCCTCGACCCCCATCACTTGTTTCCCCTTGTCCAGGGGGGTGTCGTCGGGGGTAAGGTCCACGGGCGCCCGCCCTTCTGAGGAGGCCGGCCCCTTGGTCGCCGGCACCTCCGGGGCCGGCACCTCGACCGTCGACGCCTCCGGAGCCGGCGCCTCGACCGTCGGCGGCTCAGGAGCCGGCGCCTCGACCTCCGGCGCCCCTTCTTCTGGAGCTCCGGTAGGGAGCTCGATGGCCTCGCCCTCCACCGTGCCCACCGGTCACGCCGGCAGGTCTTGCTGCGGCTGCGGCCCCCTCGCCGGTGCCACCTCCTGTCCCGGTGCCGACGCGACCTCCTCCATGGTCACGTCGGCACCCGCCCGCTCCGCGCCGAGGGCGGATGCTTCGCCTGTCATGGCCTCAATGGCAGCCTCGGCCGTCGGCAACGGCCTGGGCTCCGCCTCGACCGAACTGGGCGCCACCGCCCTCGCCGGGTCGGACCTCTCCGCGGCGGGATCGGGGCCAGCGACCGCCATAGCACTTGCAGCCTCCTGCTGCTGTCGCAGGCGCCCCTTCACGGCCTCGACCTCGCGAACCCAGGCCGCGTCCTACTCCGCTGTCCGGTTGAGGACAACGGCACTGGCCCATAGCGATTTCACGGGGGTAGGCCCCATTGGCTCCGCCTTCCGCTTCAACCTGTGAAATAAGGAACAAGATCAGCCGACGGATCCAGAGAAAGGCGAAACCACTAAGCACGGACACTCATCCGGAAATTGGCACCAAGGGCCTCGACCCCGCGCGGTCCGAGCCTCCGAGGCGGCGGGCGGTGGCCTCGCGGCGGCCCCGCTAGCAGGCCGGGCGCTCTGTGGAGCCCTCGCCGGCGCGCTGCCCTGTGCTCTCTATGCCTCCAAGGCCAGCTGGCCTCGGGTTCTTACGCCTGCCGGTGGCGCCGCCGATGACGACGCCGGCACCACCGTCCCAGCCCCCGCCCGAGTTTGCGGGGCCTGGACTGGTACAGGCATCCCCGTCGACCCCTCTTGCCGGGTCTGGGGTAAAGCGGCCCCTCCCGTCGAGGAGCCCGCCTCTTTCTCCTTCTTCTTCTCCTTCTCCTCTTCCTCTTCCTCCTCCTCGGTCTCCTCGACCACGACGACAGAGGAGGATGACCCCCCGATCGGCTCCAGCAGGGGGCGGATATCGGGGAGGTCCCCCAGCCCGGTCGCGGCACCAAACCACGACAGAGCGTCGTCGTCCTCGCCGCTGCTGTCGTCGTCCTCCCCCGAGATCGTCTCGGAAGGCGACGGCGCCAGAGGAACCCCTTCGATGGTTTGCTGGCGCCGGAGCTTCTTCAGCGCCTCCGCCTCTTTGGCCTTGCGGATTGCCCGCTTCTTGGCCGTCTCCTTGGTCTTCTTCTTCTTGGAGGCATGCAGGCGTCGAGCCTCCCGGGCGGGCCGATCCTCTGGGACAGGCGGACGCGTCTCCCGCAGCGCCGACAAATCCTACTCGCCGGTCTCGACCGAATTAGGGGAATCCAAAAACGAACAAAACTAGCAAATGTATCGACCCAAAAAAAACTTACCACGGGTTCGAACCCCTGGGTAGGCCTCATGGGGATCCGGTCGACCTCCTCCACCTTGAAGGTCCCGACCATCCGGCGCGCTCGCCGGAGGACCTCCTCGAGGGTGAGGGACTCATGGGACATCCGGGTCCCCTCCAGAGATGCCTCCGAAGTCATCTGGTCGAGGCGCAGACGACGCCGGCACAGCGGCATCACTCTGCGGCGGTGGAAGGCCGTAGCCACCGCCGCTGCCATCAAGCCCCGAAGGCGAAGCTGCTGCAGCGCCGCCAGCAGCGGGTCCAGGCGCGGCTTCTCGGCCTCCGGCACTCCGTACGTCCAGCGGTCCTCCCGAGCGGTCAGCACGCGGCCGGTGTACCTCGGCAACTGATTATCATCGTTGCGGAGGTAAAACCAACCCTCGTGCCACCCGCTATTCGAGGAGATGAGGCGAGCCGGGATGTACTGATCCGCCCGGCTCGACCTCAACTGCAGGACGCAGCTCCCTACTCGAGCCGCGGCCAGGACCCCCTTCTCCCCCGCCCTCCTGGCGAAAAGCTCGGCCTTGAAGAGGTGAAGCCACAGGTTCCACTGTGGCTCCACCCCAAGGTAGCCCTCGCAGACCGCCGCAAAGATGGCGGCCTGCGCGACGGCATTGGGGGCGAGGTGGTGAAGCTCCACCCGGTAGTAGTGGAGGAGCGCGCGCATGAAGACGGATGCGGGAACGCCGAACCCCCGCTCGTGGAAGCAGACGAAGCTCACCACGTACCCTTCAGGGGGCGCCGGCTCCCGGTGGGCAGGCGGCGGCGCGATCCATTCCGGCTGCGACCGACTCGTCCTCGGCCACAGCAGCCCGTCCTCAACCAGCTCTTCCAACCTCCTCTCCGTCACCGAGGAGGCCGCCCAGTCGTCGGCGGGGAGGATCTGGCTCTTTCCAGCCATCAGGTGTTGTGGGAAG
The DNA here is from genome assembly GCA_038087645.1 of Saccharum hybrid cultivar R570. NCBI lineage: Eukaryota > Viridiplantae > Streptophyta > Magnoliopsida > Poales > Poaceae > Saccharum > Saccharum hybrid cultivar. The sequence continues at coordinate 1,083,108 of JAQSUU010000563.1, read as the reverse complement.
AAGGGCGGGCGGAGAGGATGCGGCGGCGGCGGTGATGTGGGCGGAGAATGCAAGAAGGCAAGGGCTATCTGCGGCAAGGAGATGGCAAGGGCACAAGGAACCGGTGGGGGACTCGGACCCCTAGGTTTTTGCTTTTATATGCCCGGAGGAAGCCCAACGGCCGCGCGAAAAGGTAGGAACAGTTTCCCGTATTAAAAGCGCTCACCTAACCATCCCCCACGTCTTACAGGAACCGGGCACGTGGCCGCCCCCCACGCCGTAACCGAACGCCACGTCGCCCACTACCGCGCCGGTTTCACCCAAAAAAGGCGCGCCTGACTAACGGGCAGGGCGAGATCCGTGGACGGATATTCCAAGATGCCTTGCAAACGGGTCCCGAACCCGTCATAAGTCTCGGGGGAACAGGAGCTGGCCCTCGACCCGGGTTCGACAGCCGCCCTCGAGCAACAGAGTTAGGGACGACCAGGGGTGCGCCCGTACATGGCCAGGGCTCGAGCCGCGCTCTCGAGGCACCCCAAGACGTATTCGAGGCCAAAGGAGGAGGTCGACGTAGGAATCCCATCGAGGGAGGCATCGAGCCCTCGGATCCCGTCGAAGGGAACTGACATCCGCACGACCACTCCTTGGCAATTCTTGAGAGCGCCTCCGGGCCACGAGCCGACTCCTAACGACTGGAGCACGGACTCTCACTCGAATCTCCCCGCTAGCAGCTCGCCGGAGATCGTTGGAACTCGCCCAAACGAGGTAGTACGGCGTTCCCCACCCCTCCTCCTCCTCTCTGCAGGAGGAGCGTGAGGGTCGCACGACAGAAGACGGCCGAGATTCCGATCGACCTCGTGCGCACGAGGCTCGGGGGCTCGACCGCATCAAACTACTCCCTGATAAAACACGAAAAAGACCCCGGAGGAGTTTTCGACACTCCACCGAGGCCTCGGGGGCTACACCCGGCGGGTGCGCTCGCGCGCCCCCACCGGAGAAATCAACGGCGCTACGACTCCAGTTCATCAGCAAAAAAGCCTCTAGGAGAGTGATCGCACACTCACCCAAAGGCTCGGGGGCTACTGTCGGTACCAATAGTATAGGGGTACCCACATTTAACGATAATGAAAATCGAAACGACTAAGCCGCACCCACACTCGGCCGCACACCGGGTCCGCCTCGTACGAGGGCAGCTCGACGGAGTGCCTCGACCGCGTTCCGGCTCCGACTCGTACGAGGCACCCTCGACGGAGTGCCTCGACCGCATCCCGTCTCCGACTCGTACGAGGCCCTCTCGACGGGACGCCCCGACCGCGCCCCGTCCCGCGCGGTGAAGTACCTCAACCGCACTCCGACTCGCGTGAGCCCAGATCGGGACGCTCGATCCCTTCTCTTTACCTACCCCAGGACAAAAGCCATAGCATTTAATGCGATTACCTACTACCACCTACCAGCATGGCTGCGATTAGGGTCGACGTGGGAACAATGCCAGTGTCAGTCTTCACTGTTTTACCGCCCATCCCGTGATGGGAGGTGAAAACCGTCACTGTACTCACCTTACCATGCACTGTACGCCACTAGTAACCCTCGAGGGAGGATACGACAAAGTTCGTACACCGCGATTCCAGGGATTCGGACTTATCCGTTCGGCCTCGACCCGGCCTCGACCCGGCCTCGACGCCCAGCACGACTCAACAGGGAAGGGAGGACGGTGTGTCACGGCACTCCGGGTCATTTCAGCGTCTCGTCCTCTACGTCACCATGGTGTCCAGGGATGGCCTCCCATTTCTAGGGCACGTCGTTACAGTCACCTCAACAGGGATCGACAAAACATCATCTCAAGGCTCCCCATCGTCTTAGCCTCCACTCGCCCTATAAAAGGACAGGCTAGGGCTCTACAACGAGGGGGAAGACAACGGACGACAAGCCATACACAAGATAGAGATCAACATCTCAAGCAATCATCTTGTACTCCTTTTTTCTCACTTTGAGACTTGGGCTCACCGCCCTCTCTCGCAAGCTTGTAACCCCTACACAAGCACCTCGGTGCAAGGAAATACAAATCTCCCCCCCCGCTGGACGTAGGGCCTTCTCTTGCCCGAACCAGGATAAACCCCCGTGTGTTCTCCTTGCATCACCATCCAGGAAAGGAACACGCAGCACTCACTCGTCGGTTTAGGACCCCCTCGGGACCGGACACCGACAAATTAGGTTCAAAATGTTCGTCTCACAAAGTACAACAAAACTGTGCAATTAATTTTTAATTTTATCTACATTTAGTACTCTATACATGTGTCGATATTTTAATGTGATGGGAATCTTTTTTTTACATAGTGAAATTTAGGGATGAAATTTGTAATCGCGTAGGCTGATAGCGGATACCACCCTATCGGGCGGGTATCGTATCCCCACGCGATCGCGCGCGATCCGCCCGGCCACAGGGGGATCCGGCGACGCGGACGCGCCAACCTCCGCTTCCGTGCGTGCGCGTGCGCGGCGTCACACTTGCCAACCATGCGTACGGCCCTCCATGGCATGGGGAGGACAGGACAGGACCGGCAAGCGCACGGTCAGACGCCCCGGTGTACAGTACTCCCTCCGTCTCTAAATATATGTCGTCGTTATCGTGCGTGTCACAGGTTTAAACACCCCTGGGAGTGGAGATCTGCATGCTGGGCCAGCAGTCCAGCACTGCGCGTCGCTGACTCGCTGATCGCTAAACACGAGTGCATGCCGCGCATATACGGGCAACGTCGTACTGCACCACTTCATTTATCCCCGCGGCCGGCCGCACAGCACAGCAGCACCGATTTTCATTTTCGACAGGATCCCGCAAACCCGCAGGTCCCTGGGCACCAGGACAGGACCAGAGGCCACGCTAGACTACTGTAGACCGGGCCAGGCAGCACGGCAGGCGGGGCAGGACAGGGGGAACAACAAAGCTGCCACGCGCCACAGTGGTCGATGGTGATGGACCTGGCGTGCGTGCCTGGGCCTGGCCGCAGATCCCCAGATCCTCCTCGGGGATCCGGCGACCCGGACGCGGCCGCCGTGGGCCGCGGCGCCGCGCCAACCAAAAAACAACCTGGGTCCGGTTCCTTCCGTGCCGCCTGCTGCTGGCTCTGCCGTGCTGCGCCTGCTGCGCGTCGTATAGTACGTCCCGGCCACCGAACCCCGCTCGTACGCTGGTCGCGCGGATCTCATGTCTTCCCTCCCCCACCGCACCGACGCGACGCCGGACGGACGAACGGGCCGTGCCGTTGTACCCGCAGGATCCCGGGGAACTCGGGAGGATCGGACGGCAGGGCCGGCCATGGGATCCGGCCTGGCGGTCGTCGAAGGCACGGGCGGTGCGGCGCGGTGTCCGCGACGTACACCCGGACGTACGTGTACGTGGCCCGAGGTTTATGGGGGAGCCGTGCTTCCTTCGGATCGGGCGGGGCGATGCGCAGCGCGCGGTGGGAGCCCGGGGAGGGACCGACGTACGGTCGGGTCAGGCGACCGGCCTCGGGTTCCTCTGCCGCGAGGAGGGTAGTACGTACGCTGGCTTTGGCTGGGTTGGTCATCTGGCACGGCAGGCTTCTTCCTTGGGCACCATGCAACGGCAGCACCAGCACGGGCGGTGCCCGGACGCACGGCGCTAACTTGGTCGATCGGGTCGTGACAAAGAGGAGACGGCGGTACGCACCGCAGCTGACGTATGGAGATCGAACTTCGACACGAACACGGAACACAAAGATTATCCGCTCCTCCTAGCCTAGTCGTGTTTAACGTTGTACTCTACATACGAGCAGTACTAGACTAGGAGGAGTACGTAGAAAATTGCCTGCTCCTTGTTTGACCGTATCTCTCGCTCTCTCTGTCTAAAAAAATCGAGAGGCTGATCAGCAAGATTGGTCGTCCACAGCCCACCAAGCATAATGTTTTTTCCCCCTCATTTCTAGAAGGCCATGATGAATCTCTAGGAGTAGTAGGCGAGAGTAGCTACACCCAACCACGGACCGTACCAGGCCAACCTGGAACGAAACGAACTGATCGAGCCCGTGACGTGAGAGAGGAAAAGAAACCTAGGCAGCAGCGGTGGGTGGGTGGGGTTGGTGTCGCTGGACGCTGGTGTGGTGGTCAAGCGAGAGTGCGAGACGACAAGGGACGAATCCACGAGACCGGCCCGTGACGACGTGTCCACGTTCCGCGAGCAAGGCAGGGGGGAGGACCCGACCCGACGTGCTCGACTCGGATCACGACCATCCATCCACTCCACTCCGTTCCATCGAGGATCTTGCCGAGATCCGCGGTGTTTTGAGCCCCAGCACCCTACCACTGCCACTGCCAGCCAGCCGCGCCCGATGGATCCCCTTCCCCTCCCGCAGGTTTTGTTTGCTTCTCCTAGCTGAGGAGATCGACCTGCCGGCTCGGGTCCGTCCCTGCGCCGCGCGTACTAGTAGTGCCAGTACGTGGTTGCTGTCCTCGGATCTCTCATCCCTGTGTAGAGACGCTAGCTAGACGGCACGTCCTGGTCATGCGTACTACCTACTACTACGTGCCCGTGTGCTGTGTAGCTAGCTAGGGCTCCATCAAACTGTCCACCAGGATGTCAAACTTTTCTACACCTTCGTAACACCGGTAGCCACAGGTTCTCTATCGCTCTTCGGTCTGCATACTCCTACACAGTATTCGTGCCAGTGAAGCAAGCAGGGGAAGAAGAGTACGAGGAGCAGATCGAGAACGCTGTACATACACCCCTGCGTTTCATTACTGCTGCTGCTGCTATATACAGTACTACTACTATGCTATGCTAGCTATCCTTTGTCTCTCTTCGTTTGCCCCACCCGGCCACTCCCTCTCTCTCTCTCAACCGAAAGAATCCTTGCGGGATTTCACGTACGCGCGTTTCTCGGGATTTGCTGATAGAAACCCTGCCTGCCCCGCCGCCCTGGTGGCCCGGTGCTATACGGTTAGGAGAGCACCCGATGGTCAGAGCTGGTTATTAACTATAAGCCAACTTTTTCAACAGTACTAACTTTTAGTACATAGCTTTTAACATAAATAGCCTTACATGACACTCTTCCATGACTTTGAAATATATGCAAGAGCTCGGCTCTTGATTAAAAGCTAGTTTTTCTCTCTCTTCTATTACAATATAAAAAATAAATGCTTAAAGCTAGCTTAAGCTTAAGAGTCAGCCATTGCGGATGGCATGATCCGAGAGAACGATACGATCAATCTTCAGCCGGCTCCCTTTTGTTTTTTGGCGACGCCTTCTTGTTCGGAGAATCCACCCGTCTTCTTCTGCACCGCCAGTATTGGAGCCAGCCCAAACCTTAATTTGGCTGCAGTGCACTGCAGGGCCACCCATGCATGCACGAGTTCCATCGCTTTGACGAGCGGCTTGTACTCCTACTAATGAGCCAGCCAGCAGGGGGTAGTGGTGGTAGTAGTAGTAGGCCATGCATCATTCCTCGCTGCCTCCCATGTTCGTTCGTCAGCAGCGAGAGCGGCGTTCGTTCGGTCGTTGCCTTTGTAGTAAAGCCAGCCACGAGATATGGTGTGGTGTGATGTGCAAGCAACAGCGGGGCATGCTGCCACTGTGGGCGTATAATGGCCGTCTTAGATTCGCGTTTGCAGCCAACCGACCGGCGGGTCAAAAGATCTGTCAGCTGGAGGAGATCTGTGGCGAAGCTTTTCGCTCAGGTCTGGCCGGCGAGATCTCAAAGCGATCCCAGGCCTTGATGCCGCCTGAGGTCTCTCGCCTTTTGGGTCCTGTGTGTAGTACGTGCCCCTTCGTTATGATGATGCTTTGGTGCAGGCTCGACACGCATGCATGCGCTATCTAGGCCTCGTTTAGATGCTGAAAAAATTTCAACCCGATGAATAGTACCACTTTCGTCTTATTTGACAAATATTGTCCAATTATAGACCAACTAGGCTCAAAAGATTCATCTCGTGATTTCCAACTAAACTGTGTAATTAGTTATTTTTTTTACCTACATTTAATACTCCAGGCAAGCGGCTAAAAATTGATGTGATGGAGAGAGAGTGAAAAAACTTGGAATTTTGATGTCATCTAAACAAGGCCCTAGTATATACATCAAAGGCCCGCTTTTGGGAGAACAATATCAACAGAAAGCTCTAAAGCACCGCTTTCTCTCTTTTTGCACACGTCATCAACTCATGATATAGTGACTTGCTTTCTAGCTAGGCCTCCTTTTTATTTTAAATAAAACAAACAAAAAATAGATGCGTCCAACTTGGTTTGGAGCAAAAGATTAAACCTCTAGTCTAGTCTAGGATATAAAAATCTGTTGGATGCCTTGCAGTTCTAGGTACTTCTTATTTTATTTTAGTTTTGCTAGGAAACCCTAATCATGTTTTTTTTTCTATTCGTGTGGATTGAGAATTTTGCTTATCAAACGTTATTTGCTTGAACTTATAAGCCCAACTTATCAACCATGGTACGATACTTTTCTCTCACAACAAAACAGCATCAGCCGACTTATCAGCCGTAGAAACCATCACCCGAACAGCTTCCGTAGTCTGAGTAGCGCTATGATCCTCCTAATTTAACACACCCGAACACCCGAACACCCGAACAGCTTGGCCCTGGATCCACTCTGACATCAGTGAGAGTGAGGAAAGAGACATCTTTTTCTTTTTCTTTTGCAAAATAATAACGGAACGACGTCCGGCGCTAGGCCCACATCCGGATGCCGCTCCCCACGCCCCGCGTCTGCTCCGTTCCGCACACCCCACTCGCTCTGATTCTGCACTGCTCGAACGACTTGCCCCACCCACGCCGCTCGTCCCCGCGTGGGCTCACGTCACCCGAATATCACCAGCATCGATAAGAGGATGAGATACCGAGGCAAGGCAGTAGAAGGCAAGGAGGGAGATGCAACACCCGACTATTTTTGAAACATCAAAATGAAACATTTGCAACATACGTCTGAAACACTTGTAGAAACACCTGAAAGCGCTTGAAAAAGTCATTCCAAAATATATGCAACATCTAGATAAACATACATGCAACATATGTGTGAAGCGCATACAACATTCAGATAAACACACTTGCAATATACGTCTGTAAAAACAACTGAAACATTGGGAACAAAAGCTTGCAACCTACGTGTACAACCATTCTAACATATGCAACATCCGATCTACTTTTGCAACATTCCACATGAAACATTTGCAATATCTAAATAAAACATCGGAAACACTTAAAACATACTTTTGCAACATGCGTTTCCAACGCGCAATGTCACACCTTACTGCTTGGACAAATATCGGAGCTCTCTGCCGCCATGGAGTTCGTCAGTGTGCCTCTGGGCGAGGACCTGCTTGGCAGCCTAGGTGAGCACCTGCACGAGCACCCCTGGACGAGCACCTGCTCTGCACCTTGGGCCAGCGCACCCTAGGCTAGGCTGGAGACGAAGGCGTCGCGGGGGATGGCGACAGCGGTGCCGGAGTGGTCATGCAAGGTCGGCCTGAGCATTGCGCCTCGGAGGTGATCGCGCGCTACGCTTGGCTGGGCCAGCGTCCGAGCGTTGGAAGCGGCAGGCGAGCAAATAGGAGCAAGTGAGCGGATAGAGGTACGTGGACGTCCTGACTTTTTTTAATTTAGAAATGTAGGAGCAGGGGTGTTGGAATGACGTCGCACGGCTCATCAACAGTGCGTCTGGCCGTATAGATGCCTGCTTTCTAGCATTAGCGAAATAATAAAGGCGCACCAACTAGTCACGCGCACTGCATGAACTGTACGGAAATTCGTTCTGTCAATGTCAGCGCTTCCGCTTTGAGGAAACCTGATTACTCCTATGTTTTTTGTTCTCCGCACCTTAATTCCACAACAGTGCTTCTCTCTGATGGGCACACAGATACGATCATACGAACTCATCTCTTCTCGACCACCTCAACGAGTCAACGGCGTAGCAGTGTTGTGGCAAAAAAAAAATGTCGTAGCAGTGTCTACCTTACTTTAACTTTCTTTTATGCATGTATCTCTTACGAGCATCTTTAAAAGACTGAATCGATATATTTTAAAACTAACGAAATGGTAATAGACGCTGCGTTTATTAATTTAGCATGTTGCCTACTATAAAAAGAGTAACACGTTAAACTCCGTGAGTCCAGAAAATTCAAGCACCCACGTCAAGATTAGCTAAGACATGCTAAGTTTGTGTAAAACATTTTTTTAGACCTAGTTACAAACGCAAACACTCCCATATACGAGCGCACACTCACCTTTATGAACGCCCACATGCACACCTTACCCCTATGAGTACCTCCGATGTATATTTTCAGTGGACAAGCTTATTTTCATAAACTTTTATGGTTACTCGCCCTGTTCGCTTATGCTGAAATTTGGCTTATGTTGATTCATTGTGAGAGGAAAATACTGTTCGTTGGCTGAAAACACTGTCTCTCGTTGTTCAACTTGTTGGTATCGACAAATTTTGTATTTTTGTACAAACGTTTCAATTACTTTATACACATAAGTTTCACACCTTTAGTGTCTTTAAAATACTATTCGAAATAAGCTTTAGAATAACTTGTTCAACTATATATGTTTTACATTTTCGTAATATAACTTGATCAACAATATATTCAACTATCAAGGTTACCCATGCAATTACATGGCTAATATATCAGTTCAATTTTATGCAACTTAGTTTGTACTCTTCTCATTCGATTTGAGTCCCATATCCTAACCTAAATTTAATGGTTTCATTAGCAATTAGCTCTTAGATACTACGGCTATTAAAATAAATATTTATCAGGATTAGAGGAGAGAGAGAATTTAAAAGTGATCATTATGCTCATGGCTATTCTACCCCAACCATTAATAGTCATAAAAAATTTATAACGTTGCATATGAAGTCGGATGAAGATAGTCTTAATATTTTGAAAATTCTTAATTTTAATTTTTGAAATATAAGAAAATAAAATGAATGTTTAGGACTCTAAATGACTTTAGATAAAAACATATTAATTATAAAGTCATATATCGCATTGATAATTTCAACTTTTGTATATACCATCCAAGGTCATTTGAAAATTCTAATTTTTGCATTTTAGAATCTAAGAATGTAAAAAGAACTTTTGGTATTCTAAATAATTTCAAATAAAAACTTGTAAACTACAAAGTTGTAGATCCATTGATTGAGCTCTATAATTTTAATATACTCCCTCAGCATCTAAAAAAGAGTCGTTATGTGAATCGTACTGGTCAAACTTTCTCAACTTTGACTATTATGTTTGTAGAAAATTGAAAATACGTGCAACATTTATATCTTCAAATAGGTTTATTATGAAAGTATATTCAATGATCCACCTAATGATACTAATTATGTGTCATAAATATTAATATTTTGTTAAATATATTTGGTCAAAGTTAAGAGTTGTTGACTTCTTGGAAGCAGTGACTCTTCGTTAGGGATAGAGGGAGTAAAGTTCGTCTTCATCAAACTTCAAATGCAAGATTTATAGATCTTTGTAACTATTAAAAGATTGGGGTAGAATATCCAGTCTATAATGGTTACTTTTAACCTCTTCATTCATCAAGAAATTATTATTTTAATAACTATTGTCAACTGGCTAATGCCACAGTTAAAAGTATCCTCTAATGGAAACAATATTTTTTTAAGTCCTCTCATCTAGGTACGGCTGTACTATCTGTTCAGATACAGACACACACCACCACACACACGTACACCTCACACACACACATCCTATATACAAATAAACCTACAACTATATTAGGCCACGAACGCAGCTAAGAAGTACTTGAAGATCACCAAACTCCGAGCGGGATGGAATCACGAGTTGAGCAGCGCTTGAACTCGTGACCGGTGCTTCCGCAATGGGAGAGCGAACCGATCGAGCTAAGGCTCGCTCCCCTAACGGAAACAATATTAATGTGTCCATCAGCAAATAGTAAAGGAAATTGAAGGATTCTACGGAGACGCCGGACTGTTTTCCTTTGTCTAAAAAATCAAAATGAGGATATTGTACGGTAAATTACCCCCTTCTCAAATGGTCCTTAGGCTCCTAACTCTACGTACGCTGCTGGTACACATGCCTTAGGCTCCTAACTCTACGTACGCTGCTGGTCCACATGCAGATGACCAATAAGAATGTGCGCGCCGGACGTGCAATATGTATCCATTTTCTGACTTCGCCTGCGCCGGCCGGGATCCTCTGGCCTTGTTTAGTTACCCGTTACATCAAAATGTCGACAAATGTATGGAGTACTAAATGTTGATGAAATCAAAAACTAATTGTACAGTTTTGTTGTACTTTACGAAACGAACATTTTAAACTTAGTTAGTCAAAATTTGAATAATTTTTACCAAATACAAACGAAATGCTACAGAAATTCTGATACAGTATTTTTCTCCTTCATTCTGTGAACGAAACAAGGCCCGGATACGCGCTGTGTGACGGCATGCGTACCGCCGGTAGGGCAGGCAGCTGCCCTCGGATCGCACTTCCTCGCAAGCGTCCACGCGCTCGCAGCCAAAAAATGGCAGAGCTGGGAGCTCCTCCTCCATCCGGGCGTCGCCGTCGCACTGCTCCTATCCCTCGCCGGACGCCGGCCTTGAAGGCCTCTCTGTGTCCGTCGTAGGCGTCGTACGGCGCCGTGCATGAACAGCAGGGCCTCGATCGGGGACCGTTGTCGATGCGCTGAAGCTACTGTAAGTAGCTGACGACACGCGATCGACATCGTTGTTGTAGCCGCCCCCGGCCCAGCATGGCTGCACGCGATGCTTTGAAGGTTTGCGAGTTATGAGATGTACAGTACAGTTTGAACACCGATCTTGCCCTGTTGCGAGACGTACTACGCGTTGGAGAGGCGCAGGCTTTTGTCGATCCAGCGTACTAATGCTACTGACGATATGATCTCACTCTCATCCGTGTTTGTACTCCTACTATAATGCCGCCATTAGTCCATTACGTGTGACAACCGAGACAGTGTTGTACAATGTTGTAAACAGTGCAAACTATGATACTTAATGGCGTTTTTCTTCTAAAAGATTAAAAAAAACTATAATGGACTATAGCAGGGGCTACTTAATTTAGCAAATTTTATAGAAAAGTATAAAAAATGCACGGAAATATTTAACTAAGAAAAATTGCATAACACAAATACTCAAATACATATATAGGCCTTGTTTGGAGCCGATTCTCATACGCGCATGAAAGAAAATTAGCTAACCACCCCAAATAGATTGATTCCATTGCCAATTTTTTCCCCACGCTTCCGTTGACCACGCCCTTTGCATGTGAAATCGGAATGGATTGGGTGCGAGCGTTGGGAAAAATCATAATAATTCTCAAGCCACCTTGTCCTCGTATTTGCCGCCACTGCCCATGTGATCCTCCTCCTTCTCCTTGTCGGCACTCATGCCTCCTTCCTCTTCCTCCTCACTTGAGTGTTGTTGTCTTCGCTCGCTCAAGTGTATATGCCTCCCTCCTTGCTCATTCTAAGGCTGAAGGGACATGACCAACATAGGCTTGGGCGACGAGGCGCCGGATCTGGATTGGCCAATCGGCACACCGCTTCCGGAGCAGCACGACCTTGTCAGTCACCGTTAGAGTTCCTGCACGGGTGGCCCGGCTTCAATGAGCCTGAGCCAAACCTACCACTGATGACCGGCTTTGAGAGAAGGGCTTGCCACTAATGGATGGCCTCCCTCCTCTTGCTCCTCCCTGAGCCGCACCTCATCCTCACCGGAGCCTCATGCCTCTCTCCTCATCTTCGCTAGGCTCTCCTGGCCAAAACATGTAGCTTCTTCACATAATGCTTCTGGTAAAATCTAGCTTATAGAAAAATCAACACTACCAAAAATAGTGGAATTCTCCTAGTATTTTTAAGTAGTAATAAAACACTACCACTAGTTATAGCACATGAGAACCTCACTAGGAGGCATTTGGTAGGAAAAATTTATACTAAATTTTGAATGCCAAAACACTAGGAGAGCCTCACCTCGCTAGAAGAAATTTAGGGCCGGTTTAGATCAAAAAAATTTTGCAAAATGGCACCGTAGCAAGTTTTGTTGTTATTTGGCAATTAGTGTCCAATCATGGTCTAATTAGGCTTAAAAGATTCGTCTCGTCCATTTCGTCTAAACTGTGTAATTAGTTTTATTTTTTATCTATATTTAATGCTTCATGCATGTGTCCAAAGATTCGATGTGACGGGAAATCTGAAAAATTTTGCAAAATTTTTGAGGAACTAAACAAGGCCTTAATATTCTGGTTGTGCAAGTTTGGAAGAGAGGTTTCTCACAGAAAAGCTACACCAAACAGGCCCACAATACATGCTCTAGAAGAACATATATGTTCACAGAAAAGCTACACTAAACACAGCCTTACTGACACTATCTCGTATCATCAAATTTTGGTCATGCTATTCATTCATATATTCATATATATATATATATATACAATGGGTGTGTTTAGTTTCCCATTTTATCTAAAATTTTTTGGGTTTTGACCTATCATTTTGCAAAATGGAACTAAGGGTGTGTTTAGTTCCCCACTTCATCCAAAAAAATTTAGGTTTTGGTCCATCATTTTGCAAAATGGAACTAAACACCATGCAAAATTTTTTGGCAAAAAGGTATTCATTCTCCATTTTAGATTTTGGCCTCAAGAGGCAAAAAAAAAAGCCAAAAAGCCAAAAAAAAAACTCTCACCCACCTCATGAAAAATTTGGCATTTTGGATGCAACTAAACACACTTATGAAAATTTTGGCATTTTACATTTCATCATTCTAAAATAGTTGGCATTTTGCATTTTGTATTCCATGGAGAACTAAATACAGCCTAAACATCATGTAAACTTTTTGGTAAAAAGGTATCCATTCTCCATTTTAGATTTTGTCCTCAAGAGGCAAAAACAAAAAGCCAAAAAGCCCTCACCCACCCCATGAAAAATTTGGCATTTTGGATGGAACTAAACACACCCATAAAAATTTTTAGCATTTTATATTTCATCATTTCAAAGTAGTTGGTATTTTGTATTTTACAATTCATGTGGAACTAAACATAGCCTATATGATAGTATGATGATGTATCGCATGCAAATCCGGTTCAGCGCACGGGACGCGGTACACTGTCAGAGCCAAATGAATGCAACAGGCCAAATGAATGCAACAGAGACGTACAGTGTATTGTCAATTGCTGCAGATTTCGCGGTAGCAGAACAAGAGGGAAGCAGGCAGCCGCGGCGCGGGGGGATACCAACAAGGGGAAACAATCCAAAAAGGCGCTGTCTGTGTGCTGATACGCCCCAGTTGTACAGTGTTATTGCTGATGTACGGGTGTACCGGAATCGATTGTTTTAGCTTCGTGTATCCACGGTCGACACATCAAGGAGCGCGGCAGCGCGCGAAATGCTTGTTACCACTTCACCCTGGATGGCATTACTACAAGAAATACGTGTATGTGAAAAGATTGAGACATCTACCTGTGCATCACTAAAAAAATAATGAAATTTCATATTTACCAAAAAAAGTTGTGGCATCTAGTGTTCCGCTGCCAAACTTTTTTTTTCTAACTTAAGCCCCCTTTGGAACATGGGATTTCTTTTCCTGTTTATGTGTTTTTCCTGTGAAAAAATAAATTCATTCCTGTGAAATTCCTGTATAATTCCTATTCCTGCATTCCAAAGGTGCCCTTACTAGTAATACCATTGGATTTGAGAGTAATGGTAGCTAACTAATGGAGAAGTCAAACGTACTTAATTTTGACTAAATATATACAAGAAAATATTAATGTTTATTGTGCATAATTAGATCATTAGATAGATCATTGAATATATCTTCATAATAAATTTTTTAGAGATACAAATGTTGCTAATATTTTCTACAACCTAGTCAGACTTAAAACGTTTGACCAACTCACCAGCACGAATATCTTAGTGTGACACTTGAGAAAAAAGACAGGGAGTATAGACTAACCAAGCTACAAAATGAACAAATACGTGTGTGTGAGTGAGAGAGAGCAAATATGTGGCTTAGTTATGCACATCAAATCTATTCACAAACTTCTAACACTTGTGGCTACAAAAATTACTTTTTACTAATTCGTATAGAAAAGCACGGGTCAATGAGCTAATAGTATCTCATGATTATTTATTCTTTACACGTAGATGTGGCGGAACACGCCCATGAACATTGTCAAGGTTATTTTCGAAATCTCGAACTCCAATAGACAACATGCATAAAAGAAATAGCACACCGTCGCACGCGATGCTTATATAAATATATACAAGCCCTAGCCGGTAGGCACTTCCCGGTTGACCCAACCACACACGTTAGCTATCAAAAAAAAACACGTTGCAAGTTGTTACACCGGGACAAACTAACACCAACGTGCACTTCATTGTAATGTCCACCAGATCGAATTCGAATCCACGTCCCGCATTTTCTAGCCCCCACGGTCATATCTAGCTACATGAAAAAAAAATTTAAGGCCGTCAGGGTCGCCGCGCGAATCGAATCAAATCGGCTGAATACAATGAAGCAGCCTTTCTAAACAAATCAACGAAGCACGGCCCCAATTGGTTCTGCGTACGTGCATATGTATATGGTATTTTCAAAGCTCATCCAAGCATACCGAAATCGGTACGCCTAGTGCCCCTGTGTCCGGACGTCGGCCGGACGGGGCTCCGACACCTGCGCCGCTCCACGCGTCCGCTGTAACACTCCGGTGTTACGCAAGTATTTGCATAGCAATCATATGCATGGCATTTCATATCATCATAATCGTGTGTGATAATATTATAACTTGAATGAAATAAAAGCTGGGAAAGTGGTATTTGAGATGTAATATATTAATGTGCTAATCATATTCCTTCAAAATTTTGCAACTACAAATTTTATATCACTTAGAACTATAGTTCAATTTTTGGAGCAACTAGATGACTCAAAGTTTTGTCAAAAACTTGTTCAAAAATATTAATTAAAAATATTCAAAAATACTCCCTATTTTAGCTTTTATTCTGCAATTCAAAATCTATTGAGAATTTTTAGTTGGCCCCTTAATCAAAGTTGTAGAGAATTAAATTCTAAGCAACTTTTATTTTTGGGTCAATTCCAAAAAATGTCTTATTCTTGTTCAAAATGGGGTTTGAAATCTGTGTTTGAATTTGATTTGAAATGAAAAATTTGAAAAAGATCAAAACTGGCTTGGCAGGCCGCCGCCTCGGTTTCGGCCCGCTGGCCGAATCGGCCCGCGCCACTCCCGCGCGCGCCCGCGTCCGCCTTCGCCTCGGCCCGGCCCAGCCAGCCTCCCCTCCCTTCTTCCCGCTCGCGCGCGCGCACGCTGTCGCCCCGGCAGAACACGCCCGCCGCGTGGCGGCCGCATGCCGGCGACACCACTGCGTGGCCGCCGTGGACCCCGCGCCCGCGCTCCGCTTCAAAATCGTCCGGGCACCTGGTCTCCCTCCCACTCGCGCCTCGTTTGCTTCCCTTCTCCCTCCCTCCGGTGAAACCGAGTGGAACGCCGCTCGCCACCGAGCGCCTCCACCTTCACCGCCCTGTTCCGGCACCGGTGGACCACCACCGTCCGATTGGCCGTGCACAAGGCTCCGCCCCATTCTCCCCTCCTCCGAACGGGCGTCGCCATCTCCTCGTTTGCTCCGGTAGGGCTCAATTTCTCTCGCCCCGCCACGCCACCGCGTCGGTGCCGCCAAGCCCATACCCCGTGCACCGCCTCACTCGCTCTCTCTCTGCCCTCCCGCGTCTCCCTCTCGAGTTCGCCACTCACTTGCGAACATCGCGCGCGAGATCGCTGGTCTCGGCTTGGCCGGAGTTGGCCGTTGGCCGTCGGCCACCGCCGCGACGTCGAGGCCACGGGCGCCGGCGAGGACGCTCTGTCCTCCCTTCCCCCTTCGGTCTGGACTGGGCTACGCCCTGTGGGCCGCGCCCCGAGCGGGCCGGCTTGGCCGTTTCCCCCGCGCGCGCAAGCCAGGCCGAGAACGGCCATGGGCCGTTTGACTCCCCGGGCCGGCCCAGTGCCGTTATGAAAAATTCATTTCTATTTTCTTTTATTATTCTTGATGAAAATGCTTTGGAAAATGTTTTTGTAGTCATTTCAGCTCCAAAAATTGTGAAATAAATTTCTATAGATTCATTGGAACCGGATCTATGATATAAAATTATTGCATGTCAAATTTGAGATACTTTCCTGTAGAGTTTTTAATTAACTATTGAAATGACTGTTTTCTTGATAAATGCTTAATAAATCCTAGAAAAATCAGAAAAATGTGATTCCAAATTTGTTAATCTTTTTGTGTCATGTGCTTGCTAGGAAAATTTTATATCAT
Source organism: Saccharum hybrid cultivar R570 (assembly GCA_038087645.1). Lineage (NCBI taxonomy): Eukaryota > Viridiplantae > Streptophyta > Magnoliopsida > Poales > Poaceae > Saccharum > Saccharum hybrid cultivar. The sequence continues at coordinate 1,066,796 of JAQSUU010000563.1, read as the reverse complement.
GTCTATTTTGTAGAAAATTGTGTAGGTGTAGTTCAAATGCTTTTTATCACTAATATTTGTTATTTTTGTTAATTAAATAAATTTGAATAGAACATGCAAGTAATAATTTTTCTATAGTGTTTGTTTACTGTGTAGAAAGTAGGAAAATTTCTAAATCTGTTGTTTGATACTTTTCATAATGCAAAGTATTTTAATATTCATTTTTAGGCCTTAGCTTGTTATTTTGTATAGACAGTTCTAGTAATCTAGATGCAGTGAAAATCTTGTGGCAGGCTAGTTTTGACATTAGTAATCCACTGTAATTTTCTAAGATTTTTCTGTGCTACTAAACTATGTGTTGCTGTTCAAGCATAGGGCTAATTAGGGTTTACATTCACTCTTTAATGCAAGATTAGTTAGTAAACTATACTTTGGTGTATCTTTGAAGCATCTTGAGTGTCAAAGTGCCTTTGCATGGTAGAGAATAGTGGTGGTAGTTTTCGAGTACATGTTCTTGGATGACGTAGACTACCTTGTAGAAGAGTCATAAGTTCCACGTAATCCAAATAACGTAACATGCTCATTTACATCGCATGCATTCATCATCATCATCTCATGTCATCCCTGCAATGCACCTAGGCATGAGCACTTATACTCCTGCATCATACAGGATCGCAGGAAGTGACCCCGGTAGCAGTTCCCGAGGACCCAGAAGAGCAGTCCGAGGTGCCAGAGCAGGAGTTGACCGAAGCCGAAGAGGAGGTCAGTGAAGATCTTCCGGAGTGCCCCGACCACCGTCCGAGCTCGTTTGAGAGAGACAAGCCCCGGAGCATTTCTCCCCCGGTTTGCAAATAATTTATTATTAACTTTACTTAATTTGATGCATTACGTTTAGAAGTTGTTTGCAAACGTTGCTGCATTATACCTTGTTTCACCTTGCTTTACCCGATCCTTGTTACCCTGGTGTCCGCGGTCAATAATTGCTTAGTTTGCTTAGACCGGTAGAAGTCGGGTGATTGTCTGTCATCCGCGAGCTATAGGGGATTACCTGGATTTATGTGAAAGAATGTCATATGAGAATAACTAAGTGTCGAAAAGAATCTGAGACCGGACGGAAGCTTGCAGGGTTTCGGACTGTAGTGTCTTCCGTCTGTGTCGATTAAGGACCGTCCGTTGTTGGGCCTCGAGTCATGTTGAACGCATGCCTCACATTTAGCTGGCCGAATAAAGTACCTTTCGACCGCGAAGCCGGGAGATTATTCGGGCCGAGTGGATTGCCCGCAACGCACTGTACCGGAGCAGTAGTGGCAGGAAACGGGGGCGCGATGATAAGGCCAAAGAGCAGTCGGGCGGCCCCCGGGTACATGTGGTTCCTGGCAAGCTCGCGACTTTACCTGAATGGTTGACTCGGTGACCAATACCTCACTTTAGCGAGTGAGTGAGATTTGTGTGAGGAATAAATTACCAGCTGGTTAATAATCGATTCGAATCGCCATCGTTCACTGGATAGTGAACACTTGACTTGAGCTACTTCATCGTAGTAATATTGATGAACACTTGGATAGTTATGTAGAAAATGACATGGTAATTATTGTTAATGATCAATGGTAATCCTTACTTGCTTAATTACATGGTTACTCTGGCATAAGTGCAACATAGCTGACAGGGTAATAAAGATTAAAATACTGCATGCTTTTGTAAAAGAACTGTTAAGTTAAAATGCTTTTCTTGCAAATGAGTCAGCTACCCCACCAAAAAGTCTATCATGATCCTTGGTGTCATTTTATTTTGGTTCTGTCGGGTAAGTCTAGCTGAGTACCTTCTCGTACTCAGGGCTTTGTTCCCACTTGTTGCAGATGGGCAGATGTACTATGGCTACTGTATCAACTGCCTCTATCTTGCGATGGGCGAAGCTTAGGACCATGGGCAATGGTCATCCACTACTTCTCGTCTGATGCTTTTGCTGGAGATGATTACAAGCTGGCACTTTATTTCAAAACGCTGTGTGTGTGCGTGATTTGAACTACTGCTTCCGCTACTTTTATTCGAACCTGGTTTGTAATAACTATGTTTAAACTCTGATGTATTTTGTGCCGCGAACTTTTATGTAACTTATGACGGTGACCGCTAAACTTAGTACGATCTTGGCTGTTATGTGAATGGTTTGAAATCCGTCGAGATTTCACGGACTACCGGGTTATACGGGCTTAAATTTGTTAAATTGTCCTCCCGTTGGATGATTTTCTTACTTAATCTCGTATAATTGGACGGTTCTGTTACATCCGCATCCCGTTTTACGCCCCCGCATCCCGTCCTGTCGGGTACCATAATTAGGGGTACCCAAATCAGGGGTAAAACCTTTTCATCAACTAAAATTAAGCAAGGCCGCCCACGAGCAGTTGTCTGTCTCGTCCGAGACTGGCTCGGTCAGCAACCTTCAACAGGTCGATTCTCCGCCTCGCCCGAGGCCTCGATACAGGGTCTCGGACACGGGAAGCTCTCCGACTTGCCCGACCCCAGCCTCTGATGCCGCTCTCCCATTAGCACACTCGAGACCCCCTATGACGTCACCCACGTCCCTGCGCCGACCAACTGGACAAGCCAGGAAAGACAGGGGTCAAATCACGACGCTGTCGCCCTGGTCACTATGCTGCCCATACTGGCACTATACGCACGATCCGGGTCTGCGCGGCGTACGAGCCGCCGCTCTAGGCCGCTATTCCCTCAAACGAGGTGAAATCACGCCATGATTCACGCCTCTGAGGCCTCGGCTCTCTATGACAGTCAAACCGCACAGACGGGCGCGTCGTCACAGGGATAATCACGACTCTATGCGTCGTAGCTGCGTCGTCCACAGGGCCACGTACGACAGGACACGTCGCTACAGCATCAAAGGACAGGAGCCACTCCTCCAACACTGGTACGCCACCGACTACAGAGACCGTGGACCTTCCTTCCCGGGAAAGACATTCACGTAGCGCATGCATGTAACCCTGCGTTCCCCTTGCATCTATAAAAGGGGAGGGCAGGGACCATTCCAAAGACGACAGAAGGCAAATCCATACGCTACTTGACTCATCATGAGAAAGTGTCCCCTACTTACACATCTTGAGACCTGGGAGCTCCTCTCTCTCTCACCAGCGTGTAACCCCCTACTACAAGCACCTCGGTGCAAGGCAATACAAGACTCTCCTTCCCACTAGATGTAGGGCATTCTTCGGCCCGAACTAGTATAAATCGCTTGTGTTCTTCTTGCACACCATCCGGATCTCGTACACGCAAACGCTCATTCACTCGTTGGGGTTAGGGCCGCTGGTCCAAACACCGACACGCCCCCCGCCCCACATCACCCGCGCCTGCGTTTGTCGTAGGACCCGCGCCCACCCCACGCCCCGCACAGCGATAACCATTGGCCGTGCCGTGCAACACCTCAATCCACTTTTGCAATTTCCAAATAAAATCTTTGCAACATACGTCTAAAACAGATGAAACATTTGGAACATACAGTTAAAACAATATTGCAACATGTGCAACATCCCGATCTACTTTTGAAACATCCAGATGCAACACTTGCAACATACAAAAGAAGACATATGAAACACTTGAGACATACGTCTGAAATACTTGCAACATATATGTACAAGAAACAGATGAAACATTAGGGATAGACGCTTGCAACATACGTATACAACCATTACAACATCCCGATCTACTTTTACAACATCCGCATGAAACAATTGAAACATACATCTGAAATAACTGAAACACTTACAACATGGGCTTGCAACATGTGTGAAAAGCGTTCAGAAACACTTGAAATACAACATTGCTGCATGGCCATGATCTACCTGGTGGGCAACTGCGGTGGCGTAGCCACGCTGGATGGTGCGCTCCCGCACGCACGCTGTCGGCCGAGGCAGAGAAGACGTTGCCGGATCTGGAGAGGGCGCCACCGATAGGGGTAGGGGAAGGTCAGTGGCTTGTTTGGATCTCGTCGGGGTGGGGGGAGGGGCGCCGCCGGGGTGAGGGAGGCGGACGCCGGAGTGGCAAGCCGTCGGGGTGGGGGAGGAGGACGCCGGGGAGGGAGAAGGAGCCGCTGGGGTGGGGGAGTGCGCACGCCGGGGTGGGTGAGGGCGGTGCCTCCGACCATGGAAGCAGCGATGGCCGCGTTGTCGGGTGTGGGGCAGGAGACGAAGGGATAAGAATGGGGAGGGGCGCGAGCGTTGCAGGAGTGAGTGGTGGGTGCAAACGCTGCGGGAATGAGTGGTGGGAGACGTCCGTCCGTCCGGACGTCTTAATCATATCATTATCGTATCAAAATTTGTTACCGTCCAACAATTACAGGTTTAATGTCTTTTCATATTTCTCCTATGGCTAAAGAAAGTGTCTGACTATCCAACATGGCTCTCGGCCAACAACTGTGATGGAGGTGCACCCCCTAAGGTCTCGTTCGGTCATGCTAGATTCCACCCGGAATCAATCCAGATGATCAAAGACTATATAAAAAAGAATAGCATTCTGGCTAGGAATTAATTCTGGGAACCGTTCTCCGGCAACCGAATGGGCCCTAATTGGGTCCCCTTTTATCTAGGGCAAGTCACTAAAATTTCAATTAAAATTAAGGAGATTCTCACTGATGTTGCAACGACAATGCAATATGTGAGATCAAGAAGAAAAATGGATTATATGTGGCCACGCCACCCTGTTATACTACTGGATACCATCCAGGCAAAGCTGTAGCACCTCACTTGGTATTGGAGTCTACTCCTTCCGCCCTTAAATAAATAAACTTCTAATGTTTTAAATCATTTTAAAATTTAACCAATTTCATATAAAGAAGTAGTAATATCTATGAACATAAAAATTGTAACATAAAAATATATTTCATATTGTATTTACCTACTGATTTTTTAAACAGTTATGTCTTTTTATGTAAAATTTAGTCAAATTTGAACAACTCATCAGTTGGTTTATTAAGGGATGGATGAAGTAATAACAGCTAGTAATATCGAATGATCAACTTTTTGTGTGGAGAGCACGGTTTTTTATTTCGGTATTCATATATTTTTTGCCACCCCGAAATTATTGAAATTATTTTTTGTTGAATTTTTAGTGACTTCAACAAGAGATACATAGTTAAAGCAATGGATCTGGAAAAACCAAAACATCTTATAATTTGAAATGGGGTATGAAATTGTGGAAAAATCGGGCCACCTTAGAAAGTTAGGGAAATTTCAGTGAATTTTGAACCCTGGTGGAGAGTATAACCAATTGAGTTCCAACCTTGCATGGGTCTTTTTTTTTGCCATTTGTTCTTAAAAGGCAGCTAGTAAGGGCAAGCAGCCTGAAGCCGATTTTTATTTCCGCATAATCTTTCTGGCGATCCATCCAGGAAAGAAAAGGGACGAAAATGATGAGACGGGAAAAAAAAAAGCTTGGAGGGAGGAAGAAAAGAACGGAAGAAGGTTGAGTGAGGGGGGACTGTGGAGCGTGGTGTGGAGAGATTCCCCGACAGCAAAATCTAGAGCGAAAAGCAATTCCCGTGCCCCGCGAGCCACCGCCCCCGTGGGACCCACTGAGCGCGCGAGTGGGGCCCACCGCGCCCCTCCTCCCTCCACCTTCCTTCTTGCGTTCTTCAGTCATCAGTATCACACACGCCTGCGGCCTGCCTGCCTGACACCATACCTCCGCCTCCCCGGCCCTGTCCTGCGAGCCGTCAGAGGATTGCCTCCTCGCTCCTCCTCGTCTTCGTCACCCCCTCTCTCTCTCTTCCTTCCTCCTGGACCGCCTGCTGGACACCTGTGGCGTCACGCTTTATAAGAGCACGCGGCCGGCAACCCTCTTCCTTGCCATCCATCCATCCATCCTTGCCACGAGTAGAAGCTTTTGCTGCTGACGCTGCCGCTGGCACCGCCGTCGCGCCGGTTGGAGCAGAGGGATACTGAAACAGAGGAGCCGAGCGGAGCGACGAGAGACGAGACGAGCGAGAGGCCGGCCGCCGGAGATCGATGGAAGCAGGAGGAGTGGAGGTGGAGGAGGGCGTGATGAGGGTGCTGCTGGTGGACGACTCCCCCGTCGACCGCCGGGTGGCGCAGCTGCTCCTCAGCAGCAACTCCTGCGCCGGCTCATTCCACGGTCAGCCGCCACCCCTAGCTCTGAGCTCGTACCCACCTGCTCCCGATTCCTTCCTCATCCTTTGATTCGTTGGTTTGCGTCGCTCGCACTGCGAGAGCTCGAATGCTTCCTCTGTTTCTCAGCTCTGAAAGCACTGTGCGTGCGTGCATTTGCAGAGCTGATCTGCCTCTGCTTTTCATCTCCTATGTTCTAGATTAGAGTCGATTCTGAACAGCTCGTGTAATGTTTTCATCCAGTCATCGCCGTGGACAGCGCGAAGAAGGCGATGGAGTTCCTCGGCCTCAAGGACGGCGGCGGCAAGGTAACAACAGCCGAGCCACCTGCCTCCCTCGATGCTCATCTCATTTCAGTTTCAGAGACCATCGATGCCCGACCGGCATCCCTTGGCCGTGCCGGGCACTCCACCAGCGAGTTTCACAGCGAGAGGGAGATCGAGTGCATGGGCTCCTGCACCACCTGCCGGCGACCCGGCGGCCCCGGCTGCGCCGTACCGTACGGCCCACGCGTCTCAGCGCATGCGCGCGTGACGACGGCTTCTGTTCTCCGCCCCTCTTTTGGAAGCGAAAGGTCGCCGCTTTTCATGGCGGTAAAGCAAAAGAAAAAACCTGCTGCCTGCCGTTGCCGTCCGTCTTACGGCCGCAGGCTCACTCACTAGTCACTGCTGCATCCACAAAGCTGCCTGCCTCTTGTTTAGTGATACTGCTACTGCTGCTGCCCTAATAATACTACTAATACTAATACTGATAGAAGGCTTATGACAGTGTTACAGCCGCATTAGAGGCAGCGGCGTGGTTAAATATGGCCTGATGCCCTGAGCTCGTCATGTCCTGTAAAAGCTCAGCACGGGATGGAGAGTGTGTACGTAGTAGGGAACTAGGGACAGTAGGGTGCCTGCACTCTGCAGTACAGACTCCAACGGAATCCTGTTCCTCCCTCCATCCCTGTCTTTTCTTTCTTTTTTTCGTTCAGGCCTCCTTTACCTTAAATTTCTGTGCCTCCACCAGTTCAGTTCTTTGTTTATTATTACCACTACCTTATTAAAATGTTGCGCTAAATTAAACTTGTGATGACACTTTGCAGGAGGAGCAGGCCATCGACATGGTGCTCACAGACTACTGCATGCCTGAGATGACCGGCTACGACCTCCTCAAGGCCATCAAGGTACTGCAAAATCAGTCGCTGCAGCATTTTGTGTATGCGTTCGCTTTGTTTCTGCATTTCGTGTTGGTCTCACTCAGACGCTGCAAATTACTTCTAAACTTCGCAGGCACTGAACCCTCTGAAGCCGATCCCGGTCATCGTCATGTCGTCAGAAGACGAGCCCCAGAGGATCAGCCGGTGAGCTCCTTTGTTTTCCTCTTTTGAGCACCAGTTTCTTTTCCCTGGCAGAGTTGATTATTCAGTTAAATAGGAGTACCAAAAAAAAAAGGAGAGAGTAGTAAAAGCTAGCTTTGGTCCCTCCCCTGTCTGAATGCCTGCTGATACAGTAGCAGCAGACGGGGTTAAAGGCCCAGGCCTTACGAAGCTCGCTCGCCGTCCGTAATGGTGTCACGGTGCCTCACTGCCTCGCTCAGTGCACATTCATTCACTCGGCCCGTGACTGACTGACTGTACTGAAGGAGTAGCCAGTCAGTCAGTCAGCCGGTCCTCTCCTGTACATGTACCGGCCTTTCTCCCGTTTATGACTCGCGGGGCGGCAGCAGTACGAGACAAAGATCACGGCCCCATGCGGAATCTCAGACCATCGATCCATCCATGCATTGTGCGATGGCACTGCCGCTAGTAGCATCATCCGATTCTGCAGGCGATCATGGTGTGGGACTAATGACTTTTTGCTGCTTGCTCGGAGCAGATGCCTGAACGCCGGCGCCGAGGACTTCATCGTGAAGCCCCTGCAGAGCAAGGACGTGCAGCGCCTCCGGAACTGCTCCACCGCCGCCAGGCCCAGCAGCAAGGGCGGCGCCGCGCCGTGCGAGGCCGCCGCCGTGGCCAAGCGGAATAATAAGCCGCCGCTGGTGCTGCCGCCCTCCGCCGTCGCCTGCGCCACGTCGCCGTCGGGACGGCGAGCGAACCTCGCCGGAGTCGCCATGGTACGTCGCCCGCTGACGCTGACTGCCACTCCCGTTCCCTCGGACGGCTAAATTAATTAATTCCTCATTTCTCTGACCGGGTGTCGTTTCTCTGCCAGGTGCTGCACTCGTCGAGCGTGGAGCTCTCGCAGTACCTGCCGCTCCTGCTCAAGCTCGTCGTGCTGGCGTACGCCGTGCTGTGCCTGGCCGAGCTCCTGCACAGATGGTCATCTGGTGGCCGCTGCTCCCTCTCCCTGTGGTGCGCCTGAGCAGCAAACCCAGCAACGCTGCAGTCGTGCAGTGCAGTACTGGGCACCAACAGGAGCCTGATGATGCAAATGCAGAGCTCTTCTTCTGTAGCTGCAGCTGCTGCTGCTGCACCAAGCAAAGCACCGGCCATTTTCAGGCTCCAACAGCCGTGGAGATTTAGCTAGTCGTTAATTAATTTAGGTAGAAGAAGATTGTCTGCTTTGAGATTCTAACCGGGGTTCCGATCCATGAGTGTCGGCCACGTACGCTTACTAGCTTCTTGGTGGCTTTTGTTTGTTGATTTGAGGGAGACGTCGTAGGAAGAGCGAACCCCTTGTACCCTTGTATAGAATGAATTCAGAATGCAACGCATGATCCGATCGAGCAAAGTACCTGGCGTCCTTTTCGGCCTGGATCCGGGCTGATATGCTGATGCGACGGCGGGGGAGTTTTTTTCACGCCTGTTTCGTTTCGTCCTGGGTGGGTGATGGCAACTGCTCACCTGTTCTTGCAGTTCAGATCATCAGATCCGATCCGATTCCCATGAGAAAGACGACAACGCAGGTTGACTTAACTTAATGTAGCATCAGATCCTTCTGATGGTTAAAGGTATAAATAAATGCGTTCTTCCCGACTCGACGATTGTGATGTTTATTCCTATCAGTTTATTTATGTGACCTTGAGCTGTGCAATTTCATCCAGCCAGATGAACGCATTTGTGGCAGCAGAGATTCATGCTACGATGCGAGTAGAGTAGAATGTTTTGATTTCAGATGTAAAATTCAGACGCTGTAGGGGTGTGAGTGAGGTTCGTAGAGTTTGACAACATCAGTTCCTTGTGGAGTTGTGGTTGTGGAGTCATATTCCTGTTGCTACTGCAGTACTGCTACATAAAAGGTTCTACTGCTACGATACAGTATGCAGAGTAGCGAGTCCCTTTTCAGTCTTCTACTACACGTCAACGTCTTGCGGAGATGCGAATCTTTCAGTATTTCTTCCTCGTATGGACCACAATCATGCAGGAGCAAGACTTCAATGCCATGTCTAACCTGATATTTAAAAAGAAAGAAAGCTACTTTCTCTAATCAGCAAATGTAAGTTCATCTATCGTCCTAGTCAAATTCTTCAAACTTTGATTAGCAATATCTAAAAAACATAGTTTAAAATGAAAATAATTATAAGATATCAAAATATTTTTCAAAAGAATCTAGGTCAATCTTCATAAATATATAAAAAATAGATTTCGTATGTGGACCGACAAACATTGAGTAGCATTAGCTCCCAAAAGTAAGACCAGTGAAAGGCGACAATAAGTCCTCTGTCCACACGATTTCGTGGTGATAGTGCTGTACACAAGAAGAGCACTCAATCTGCACAGCAGAGAGCCAGAGACGCATTATTAGCCATCATAAATCATAATGTGAAGTACTATCATGGCTTTGTTCACTTTGCAAAAAAAAGCGAACCCGATGAATAGTATCACTTTCGTCTTATTTGACAAATATTGTCCAATCGTGGACCAACTAGGCTCAAAAGATTCATCTCGTGATTTCCAACTAAACTATGTAATTAGTTATTTTTTTACCTATATTTAATACTCCATGCAAGCGGCTAAAAATTGATGTGATGAAGAGAGAATAAAAAAACTTAAAATTTAGATGGCATCTAAACAAGACCCAGATCAAGGGCGCCCTTTCACATTTAGGCTGTGTTTAGATCTAAAATTTGGATAGCCAAAATACACTGTAGCATTTCGTTTGTATTTGGTAATAATTGTCCAATCATTGACTAATTAGGCTCAAAACGTTCGTCTCGTAAAGTACAACCAAACTGTGCAATTAGTTTTTGATTTTATCCACATTTAGTACTCCATATATGTATCGCAAGTTTGATGTGACGGGGAATCTTTTTTTGTATAGTGCACTTTTCAATGATCTAAACACACCCTTAATGAGGTCAGATGTAGCGTTTACTTCAACCGGCAATGATTTCCGAACCGATAGTAGTGCATTATTTTACGGCTGCCGGTTCAAACATTTCTAATGTAGGGGCCGGTTTAGATGCAAATTTTTTTAAAATGACACTGTAGCAAATTTCGTTGTTATTTGGTAATTAGTGTCCAATCATGGTCTAATTAGGCTTAAAAGATTCGTCTTGTCCATTTCGTCTAAACTGTGTAATTAGTTTTATTTTTTTAACTATATTTAATACTTCATGCATGCGTTTAAAGATTCGATGTGACGGAAAATGTTGAAAATTTTTACAAAATTCCTTGCAACTAAACAGGGCCTAGATCCTAGTTTTGTGGCTTCGGTTTTAATGCACTATAGCAGTTTTAAAAGACTTTTAAACATTTATTTCTTTTTTATATTCTGAGCCTACTAGCGTGGTACTACAAAATTCATTTAGGATACTAACGTATCATGATTAAATGACAGTTGTAGATATTTATGTATTTTTCTATAAATTTGATCAAAGTCGGAAAGTTTTTACAAAACGAATGACTTCCATTTTACAACTTAGGGTCTGTTTAGTTCGCGAATTTTTTTAGAAAATGGTACTGTAGCACTTTCGTTGTTATTTGACAATTAGTGTCCAATCATGGTCTAATTAGGCTTAAAAGATTCGTCTCGTGAATTTCGTCTAAACTGTGTAATTAGTTTTATTTTTTTATCTATATTTAATGCTTCATGCATGCGTCCAAAGATTCGATGTGACGGAAAATCTTAAAAAATTTTGCAAAATTTTGGAAACTAAACAGGCCCTTGCTACAAAGTAAGTGCGGTATAGAATCAGAACGCTGTGCACAATCCGAGGATATCTGACGTCCTTTTGGGCTTGGATCTTGTATGATATGCTGATGCGACGTTGCGACTTCCTTGTCCTGCATATCCTCTTGGGTGATGCGAACTGCTCACCTGTTTCCTTCTGACGGGAAAGATCCCATTAGAAAAGAGCGCAATATACACGAAGCATCAGATCCTTCTGTTGGGAAAAGTAGAAACAAGTATAGCTATACTCCAAACTCAACGGCTAGGTTTATGTAAGGCTGAGGTAATAGCGCCCAGAAAGCATTTCTGAATTCTGACGCAGAGATGCATAATATCGCAGAAAGTTTGGGTTTAGATGTTGACCTATCCAGCCAATGGTTTTAGATTTACATGTTAAATATTTACATTCCTAGCAGTGTACAAATGTGGGATTCGTAATTTGGTATTCCTAATGGGATTACCCGTATTCCTGTTGCTACATAAAAGATTCTAATTCTATAAAACAGTATGCAAAGTGTAAGTCACTTCTGTGTTCTACAGGTCGATGCCTTGTTGAGCTGCAAACTCTTTCAGTATGTCTTCCTTGTATGGACCCGAATCATGAAGGACCTTAATAGCACGCTTAACCTGATATTATTAACACCAAGAATATTAGTTGGGAGCGCCAGGAAAAGGCAGAAAGGTATGGAAACTGTGCATCATAGTAAACTGCATTTCCTTAAGGGCCCATTCATTTCCCCCTGAATCACTGCCAGGAACGATTCCTGGCCGGAATCGTTAGTTTATTTGTATAAGATTTCATCAGCAGGAATGAATCCTGGTGTCAAACTGCCCCAAACGAACGAGCCCTAAGGATTTTCTCAACAATAAAATAAACGCCACACTGGTAATGTTAGCAATTACTCACCACTGGGAGGAAAGATAGAATTTCTCAACAATATGCTAGAAAAAGGTAACATAAGATATGATGCCTTATGCGTTAATATATGGTATTAACAAACTACTGCTAAAGTCAATGCATGTTTACTAAGATGTCCTAATCTTAGTCACACTCAGGAAAATAATGAAACAAAAACAGGACAAGTTTCAGATTTAAGGGTGCCAGATGTGGCACTCAATCTAGGGTGAGTTTGGCATTGGATGTGGATGGCAAAACTACACTGATTAACTACAGATACTATGCACTCAGATGAAAGAGTTGTTTATGTGCCCACAAAAGATTATTTTCAGCACACATAGAAGTGAGTAGAACAAAGGCAGCAAGGTTGATATCACATAGTTTTGGCGAGAAACTGGTTCAAAATATCGACACGAAAATACCTGAGCTGTCTCATGTGTAAGAAAATTTCCAATAGCTGCCGCAAAACCAGGATTTGAAAAGTAGTGGCAGCTGTAAGTTGTCACTGGGAGGTAACCACGCTGGATCTTGTGCTCTCCCTGAGCACCTGCCTCCACCTTACTCAGGTTTAACTCTATGGCTGCTTCAATCGCCTGGAGCCCTGGACAATATCACTATTCTATAAGCAAACCATATAATGACATTGTTCCAAACATATGATTCTGAACATGAGCAAATTACCTGATAATAGCAAGCTTCAAAATGCAAATTGGGAAAGTAAGCATCTGGCAGGCATCCCCATAACCGGCCAAACAGTGTGTCACCTCCAATAAGGTTAAGAGCTCCAGCAACTACTTTATCATCTTCTTCAGCAACAATAAGCATCACATTCTCCCCCATCTTTTCTCCCAAGAGGTGAAAGAAATCCCTTGTCAAGTATGGTCTGCCCCAACTGCAGTGAAAAGTAAGCTATGAGTGCTTTCTCTGGATGATTGGGTCGCCACAGAACTCATTTAATTGATCAGATTCGGATTTCGAAAACAGAGGACATAGGATGGGACAGAAAAGAGCTATGGAAGCATCCCTACTTCCCTAGCTACAAGTGAAAATACAGAAAACTACATTACTGCACAAGCGAATTCTATACAATCCTAATTCATACCTACATATATGCCCCTCTTAATGAAAAACGTGCCTAGGCATGGTCGCCAGTCGCCACAAATACCCACAGATATGCCGTGTAACAGAAAGAAAGTGCAAAAAGGTGAGGGGGTCACGCACGTGATGGTGGTTCTTAAAACTTTGTTGCCTCTTCCAATTCAAGTAGAAGGCAACGTGCTAACAGGTCACATGCATTTATCAGTAATTACTTCAAAGTTCAAACTCCAATCCTTTTTTCCCTAAATGATCATTTAGCCTGTTTAAACACTACACAATGGTCAACTGTATCTGTTTAAGTGGCCATTTAGCTTGATTAAATGACCTTTTTGCCCAATAATCTGCTCAACTTCTATTCCTTGCTTTCTTTGATTAAGTTTAGTTCTTAATACACAATTAAATATTAATCCTTTCAGAAAATCATACATGTTTAACAGAGGGTGCGGATAAAAAAAAAACCTAGACCAACCTAGGGGAAACCATGTGACATTGTAAATAAGAAGAATGGACACTGGAATTCAAGTCGAAGAGTGAGTCAACAAGAATGGTGCTGCATCATGATAAGTATGAATGCCGGCAGAAGATGAAGAACCATTTCAAGAACAACATGGGAATGGGATAATGTTAGGTATAAAATAAAAAAATACAAGGTAAGAAGAATGCGAAACCAAACTGATTATCAGTTGTGTTACGGTAGAATTTATAGAAGGCGTCCCAGTGGCTGCTCTGCAATGTGAATGGAAACAATTATAAGTAAGCTGTCCAGAAAGCAACAAAGCTAATGAGATATTGGTGAAGAATGTGATAATGTAAAAGAAGTGACTGAAGAGTACGATTAAAGAACTCTCTCTCCCTTATAATTACCTTTATTTCATCTCCACGAAGTCGCTTCATTTGCAAATTTTGAGCAGGAATCTGGGAAGTTTACAAAAATGATTACCCTCAATTGACAGGCACACTTGAATCAATTAAGCCAAAAGAAGGTAAACCTTTTTACGTTCTTGTCTGATATTCTTCCGTTTAGGCTGCTTCAAATCCATCAGAAACTCATCAAAACTGAAAAAACATGGTGAACAAAGAATATCAGCAAACATTGAGAAATCACAATAAACTAGCCAACTAACATGTAATCTCACAAAGTTTAGCACAGAATCAACAAGGCAGTGATTGCACAAAAAATCCACTGTTTTAAAGCGATGGTCCAAATGCTATGCTTTATCTGAAATATGTCCTCTTAGCTACAATTATCTGGTCAAGATAACTACTTTTTTTGGCACTAATAAAGGAAGAAGTTAGCCAAAATAGGTATAAGACCTCATGGCCCACAGAGAAAGTCTAACCAGAATGCTACAACAAGCTAATTAACCACTATTTACAGATAAATTACTACAGCAAATGATAGAGAGTATATCAACAACCAAGTGTCATATTTTTAACAAACATGAGATGTTGTGGGAAAAGAACAGAAAAATGCTTGAGTTAACAGTATACGAGGGAAATAGTAGCTGCGCCCAAACTGTGAGCTTGTTTGCACTTCTAGTAAACCAAGATTTTCTTAAAACTAGATGTCCCACCCAAGTATTGAAACCCCCCAAGTTGCAGTATAATATGGTTACAACTTAGAAGTCCCAACTTCAAGCATTGAACCATCCAGAAGGAAATGCTATTAATATCATAATGTGTTAGCACCTCTTGTAATTCCGATTTCTCCAGTGATATTGCAACCCAATTCTTTGTAACAACCCACTATCCTTCAATTTGCTGAATTCACCTTGAGACGGAAAAGTAATATGTAATGATGACACGTTCATCTGAAATGCAGCAGAAACCAACAGATATTAACTTGGTTCAATACATCCGAAGGTAGTCTTTTAAGAACTATACAGAGGTAGTTGATAAATAAACAAAGCAACCCAAAAAGGTTGTCACTACTTCACATATACATGAGTCTACATCAATAATTAGTAATGTGACATCCGGCCCAGTTTTAATTAGGCCCATGGTGGCCCATGTGTGTGTTAATGCAAGTTTGTAGGGGGTTTAGTCCCACCTTGCTTGTTGAGGGTGGGTTAGACTAACATATAATGTTTCTAGAGTCCATGCCATCAACCCTGGGTTAACCCTTTTATGTGAAGCGAAGAAAGCTTAAGTAGGTTGGTGGGAGTGTGAGCGCTCAGAGTGAATCTGAGCTGTTTGGACTTTGGGGTGTTACAAGTTAACACCATAAAGATAACGAAACATGAGTTGTAAAGAGAGACAGGATTTTAAACTTTTATTACTTCAGCATTGACTCATCACCGGCACACATTAAGTAAAGATCAAGCCCTGATTTAGCAACTTTGTAGCTGCAAGCAGACAACCCAATTCTTCTATTTAAATTAAACAGACTTGGTGCCCTTTGGTATACATTGTAAATGCCAAGAAAACGAGAATGGAAGAAGACAAATGACTCAAGAATTAAGAAATGGTGAGTTCTATAGGATATCAGAATGCCATATGAAGTAGAGCAGATAAAAGGTGGAAACAATGAACAGTAGCACATAGATGCTGTAATATAGGATGTTTGCTATAATTCTTAGGCATTCTTAGTAGACACTACTTTAAACAAATATTTGCAAGAATGCTAACCCAGATACCTTGGTAGTCAGGCTCATCAAACCTTTGACTAGTGCATCAAAAACTTGATCACGGTATGATGTATTTCGAAGTAATATTCTTTGACCAGTTACTGGAGTAAAAGGCACGCAAGACTGGAGCTTTGGATAGTATTCAAGGCCATAGTTGTAGTAAGCTTCTGCCCATGATTGATCAAACACAAACTCTCCTCTAGAATGGCTGCAAGTTCACAATGTTGTCGCTCAACCAATGAACAAGATGAAAGGAGCACATAGTACATGGCAAGTAGGAAAACAGGAGATGATATTCTGTTAATGATGTTAAACCTTTTAAGGTAAAGTGGAACAACACCTATAATATGTCCGTTCTCGTCTCGTGCAACAACATGGAAAGGTAACCAGCCAGTTTCCTGAAATCAGCCGAAGAGACCATGGTCCCAAGGAAGACAATAAGATAACAGTGTGTACATCCATGCATATTGGTACTGAATAAAAGTTAGAGCTAATCTTTGTTCAATCTACGGGAGCAATTTTCACAAAGAAAGCAACTGTACAATTAAGAATCGCAAAAAAAAGAATCACAATTATGATGGGTCAGGCTAAGCACATAGAAAAAGGAACTCATTGGTCATAGGTAATTCATAATTTGTGATGTCTCAATATGCGTAGTGATATTGCAGACAAATCTTGTTTGTAGTTCTGTTGTCAATTAAACACAGCAAATTTATTGTCAAAATCAATGTGTTCAACATTACACAGGCTTATAATGGAGCTTGAGCACTTAACGGTTAAAACTAGTGTTCACCTAAACACTAAACGTTATACAGTAGGTCACCTATCATTTAGCCATTATTCAGGCTAAACGACCAATTAAACGGTTAAACAGGCTAAAAGTCTGTGTAGGCAGTAGTTGAGCAGTGATTAAAACTGAAATGTCTTTGTATGAACTGATGAGAATACATGGTGATTTATGTGCTTACCTTTACTGCAGAACCTGATTCTTCTAAGCTTGAGAGGAATGCATAAGTAAGGAAAGGGTTAAAGTTTTCAGGATCATCTGGATCACACGCACAGGCATCCCAATCCGCAGCAGGAATGTCCATGATAGAAGAAGCAACAGAAATAGACACCTCACGTGGTTTCGCACCTACCTGAAACAAACGAGCGATTAAGGAAATCATGAATTAGGTGCATAGGTCCTGGAAAAGGAGTTCACTCAAGAAACACAAAACACCTCTGAGGCTGACCCTGAGAGCGTATATGATTCAGCAGGAGGGATCGGTTGACGTGTTGTCGTGTCTCCCTTAGGCCACCCAAAAAGTGCATTGACCTTTAATCGTGGCGCCAAGCTTCGGAAGCCAACTTTTGAAGGTGGATGTCCCTACAAATGAACGTCGCCAGAGTGAACAAACTTAGTTTTGAGAACAAAATTCTGTAGCAGGATGAACAAACATTATACAGAACAGAATATAGGTAAATAAAGGAAGCTAAACGGATGCCAGAATGGGCGTAAACCATATGGCCAGTTTAGACCAAACTTATTCTGGAACAGCCCAGGCAGTTGCAGCGTTGAATAATGTTACATGTGCAAAAGACTCAGACAAGCAACTTGTAGTGTGTGATATATCCATTTCTCTCCTGCTTAATGAAGCACTTGAACAAACCATCAATACGGGCCATACCATTATCGAACAGAATCAGTATATGTTATACGTGGAAATCATGATTTCTGCGTGTGGCAATGGCATATATTCTATATATACTGACAATCCAAACCATCAATCCGGCCCTTCAGTACAAAACGATCATCCAAACAATTGTGCACATCAGAATTAAGAATATGGCAGCTTCGGAACGAGGTGCGGCGTTGAAACCCTACGGTTCTCAGGAGCTCACACTAACCGCACTGCTGGGCGTGGATTCCACCAGCGGAATTACACTACATCCGGGGGGAAGTGGGGAGCACTCACGCGGCGGCAGTAGCGAGGGCCGGAGGCAAGGACGGTGGGGGAAGGGTGCCGCGTCACCGCCGCCGGCGAGGCCATCGCTTGGTCGCGCGCCTCAGGCTCGCTCCGCTCCGGGCGCCGAGGTGCGAGGAGACGCGCGAGCTTCGGGAGAGGGAGGCGCGATGCTGACGCCTGGGTCCCGCGAGCCAACTACGCGATGCGTGGTGGTGTGTGTGGCTTCTTCGCGCAGCAGGCTACCTGGCTCCACGAACTGCTCTGCGCTTGCGAACCACAAGACTGCACGAAAACGAAAGCGCGCACACGGGGAGAGGGGCCACATCGCCAGAGGGTCAGGGAGGGCCGGAGGGGTGTGCCGCAGAAACTGCTGCCACGTTGCAAGCAGGAAGCAGCAGCCCAGCGATGAAAAAGTTCTGTTTTAGGATGTGGCCATTAGCTCAAAAGCTCAGACAGCTGACCTCGAGCTCAAGATCTATGACATCACAAGTTGATTTCTGTTCACAATTGACAGGGCACGAGGAATGCCATGCTTGAAAGCAAAATGCTTGGAGCTTGGAGGGCAAATGAAATGTCAGTAAATCACAAAGCCTCTTTAGAGGAATCACATCTGTCGGCAAAGCGATGGATTACAGTGAAGAAGATACGAAGTAGACCAGTGAATTATGAGTAGTGATGAGTGCTTTTTACCAGCAGAGCTTCTAGAGGAATCACAGACTAGCTCTTGACAATGGCAACCCAATTCTGCAGTACAGCATTGCATGTCATTGCCGTACACTAGCACAATTACGGTCATTACAACCACAACATTGCATGTCAAGTGGCAACGAAGTTACTGTTCAAGGAGGTTAGATAACATCACAGATGCACAAATTCGCTTTATTAATCAAGAAAAATAAACGATGAGCTGCTGGAATTTCCTATTACCCACCCTGCCATGCTAGCCCTGTTCGCTTGAACTTATCAGTCATGGTACACTGTTTTTCTCTTACAACAAATCAGCGAACAGTACTTTTCAGCCTGACTTTTCAGCGAAACGAACGGGACCGAATAGGTAGTGGATATGTCGGCACAACTGATACATACATCATGTTACAATTGTACAAACTTCTACTGGTTCACCTGCGGCGGAATTTCGGACGAACCGCAAAAACACCAGGCCTCAGCTCATCAAATCGATACCTGCAAGCAGAAGGCTGTCAATCATACTTGCTTGTGTACGATGTGGAGTTGTATTGATTGCATCGAATGTTACCCGTTCTCAATAAGGAAACCCCTAACGGCAACAGGCAGTGAAGCCTGCCCTTTGCTATGGTTACCCATCCCTGTGTAAAGTACAAACAGAAATGAGTTACTGCCAAAGCTGGTGTTGCTTACATCATGAACATGAAATCATTCTTTCTTCTATGTATGCTGTTATCAAATGAACCAAATCAATGCATTATCTGCTTGTAAAATGATACCAAGATGCTCTCATCCATTAATTGCACATTTGCAGATCATAATTACAAAGATAGTGGCCAGAAAAGTGATGAACATAAACTGTTTCATCTGTGTCTATGAATGTGGGTCCTAAATAATCAAATCTCTCGTTTTGATATGAAACCATCAACTCTATGTGATAGGAAAGCATGCATAGAGGAACAACGGATTACCTGTGATCACATGTAAGATAGATTGCTTAGGCCGGCGTAAGACCACCTTCTCGGTGGTAAGCTCAATGTTTGAACCAGTGGTTGATTCAGAATATGCAGACTCCAACTTAGCTAAGTCCTCAGTTGAAGCTGACTTATTCCCAGGTTGCTGGAACTCTATCATGTGGAGATGCCTCTCCAATACTGCCACAGCCTCTGATGCGTGAAGACCATGCATGTCTATCTTCCAGATGTCATTATTGCTATTCCTAAGCCGAAATATTTCTTCTGCTGCCTTGTTATTCAGCTTTTCAGCAGCTGCCCGCTCTTCCTGAGCTCTGAGAGAAAGTTCCTTGGCAGCAGCATGGTCACCTCTCAAGAATGCATTGCTGGCAGACTGGGAATGCTTTGTGGCAGCCCTGCGATCAAAAGGAAAGAAAGTGGCTCATTATTTCACTTGAAAAGAGTTGACTTTGGTCAATCCATAAAACAAGTGTACAAACCTTAAATAAAAAATATTGCCATCTTCAACTGTCTTAGTGTCTGATCAATTTCTATGGACTGTTAGACCTATAGTTCAAGGATTTCATATTTCTTTCTAGAATGCTTTACAAATTAATGGCTTTGAATGCTCATGCAAGTTTGGAATTACAAGAGTAAATGACTATATGCAAGTTCTATGCTAGAATGAACATCCTAGGCTCCTGGTGGATACAGAAAGAATAGAGACACACTTCTTCTATGCATAACCCAGAGCAAATATTATGCTAACAGCAGATAATTTGAAAAACATCAGCACAAACAAGGAATTTCATCATACCTCATCATCTTCAATGCATCTTTCCGGTAGTTTAAGTAATCATCATCAATCCCTTCGAATTCAGGCTGCAAGGGTATAGAGGGAAAATTCATCGGTGGCAGCAACAACTGTGAGCTATCTGGATTTGCTTTGCCTGCTGCAGCACTTTCTGATGGAAATCCATGTGTTTTATTCATCACAGCAGCAAGTTGGCCAGATGTTCTGCCCTCTCCAGTCTGCAAGTCAGGAGAGACCATAGCTTTCAACAAATCAGATGCTTGGCTGACATCACTATTTACAGCAGCTAGTACATCCTCGATTAAATTACTGTCGGCCCAACTGTGTGCATCTTTCAAGAGCTTAACTTTATTAACAGATGCAGAAATCGCACCGTGATTCCCATTGACCACATGATTAGCAGAATTCTCATTTCCGCGTCCATTACTAACAGCTCCAACAGAAGGGCGAACCACTGAAGCAAAAGGCTTTGGTTTCAGCCCATTCTTTTCTGCAATGGAGCTGCTAGCAAGGTTGGGGGCTCCAAAACTTGAGAGAGCTGGAAATGAATCAGCATCACCTTCATCCCCACTGCCATCTGCGCTGCGCCACTTGCGATCAAACGCAGCCCACCCAGAGTTTGCAATCTTCCGTCTATGCATTTCGACAGCTGGCTGCCTTCTTGATCAATCTAGTCTCAGCTAAAACTGAAGACGCTGCCAATGCTGCGATTGCTATCACAAGGATGCTGGGCCAGTCGCTTTATTTCCCACCACCAGCTGAGAAATCCACCAGTGTTCTCCTATAACGTGGGAGCAAAAAGGTCAGCTCAGTTCACCCAATACAGGCTCTTCGTAATTAGACTTGAGGCTGCTTGTGTTTCACAAAATCACAAGCATGCTCCAGTTATTCTATCTAATATGTTTGAGAAACATTATTGTGAATATTGGGATTTGGTCTGTATGATCAGATTATCTCTTTGGTGGTGGAGAGTCAACTGTGAGGTAGCTCGAATGAACAATGTACTGGTTACAAGAGTTGACAGCAACCAAGCCGGCTTAACACCAAGGCCATCAAAATTAACACAAATGAACATCCAATCCACCCCAGAATAACAATTGCACGGATACAACCAAATCGAATCAGTGAACGCACCTCGAAGAGCCGTTATTTGGAGGCGTTGACCCACAGCTCCCGGAACCACGGCGTGGCGGGGGCCGACAGGGGCAGACGGGACGGGCCGGAGGTCGCTTCAGACGTCAGGGCTACGGGGGCGGCAGCTTTGGTGCTTCCGAAATCCATCAACGGCGTCGGCGCTTCCCGGTGAGCAAAGGGGAATCCTTTCTTTTCTCCGCGCGGCGAAGTGGGGACAGTTGCGTCGCGTGGGCGGCGAGGAGGCTATTATAGAAGTACGGCCGAACGGTCTACCCCGGGTTTGGTTGGTTGGTGACCTGTTCGGGCTCGATTTCCGTTTGGTGGACGGCAAGGCAACGGGCAACCACTGGTTTGGTTAGTTTGTGGATTCGGAGTCAGTGCCTTGCCCCACGCTTGAGCGCTGCTCGGCTTCCTCCCTGAATCCCAATCTCCTGCTCTTTTTCAAGATGCAGCTGACAAGAAATCTGCAGCCGGCAGCAGTTGGTTCCTGCTTGCGCTCAACTGGGAGGCTATCAGTGCTAACAGCAGTGCAGAACATACAGCTATTGAGTACCACAATGACCACGGGTCCACAAAAACTTGCTGTTTGGCTTCCTCTTTGAACTGGATCCAGCAGTCGATGGTCAACTTGAAGAAGCATATAGATCTTGACTTGGGATACCCCTCTCCAATCCAATCCTGAAAACGTGAACTTGAGTCTGGTAAGGGATTTCCAGAATCCTTAAGATTGTTAGCAGTGCAGATATGCCTAAAAGGCAAAAAGCCCACAGTGTGAAAAATAACGCCATATCATACACCCACAAACTCAAGAACCGTGATTCAATCCGTAATGAGTGTTAATGGGCTTCTTACTAAAAGTGGAGGAAGTTCTGAACCATAGCACTAGCAGGTACAGGAGTCTGCATGCTTATTTGGCATCCAGGAGCAGCAGGTTAAAAAAAATTCCATTGAAAGTTCATGCACATGAAGGCTCAAGAACTGGAACTGGCAACATCTACAAATTCAGATCCGAAGAGAAACAATATTACATGGAGCATTACACAGAAAAAAAAAATTAATCCTTGAAAACTCCTTTTTTTTTTTTACCTTCAGATCTCTAGTCAAGACTCCGCCCATGGAGATGTTGTTGGCAGTGTGTGCAGTGTTGACAAACTGTCAAGTGCCGATACCAACAACTGTTACACTGAACTTGTCATAAACATAAGTGTGTATGGTATGCACCCATTGTTACCTATATGGTTGGAATAAAGGAAACATCAACTTCTTTTTAACAGCAAATCAAGAGTTTTATACTTTCTAAGGACCTTGGTTAACTTGAAATTCCATGGTCTCTTTCTTGGCCTCAAGATCCTTGCCAGTGCTCACATTTTTAGATAATGGAGATAATCTCCAGCCTCTGCACGAAGCACAAACCAGGGATGCACACAACCATGCCTACATTATTAGTTCTCATTACAGTGTAGGATCAACCTGCTTCAGAAACAAAGTGGAAGTGTATATAAGTTTTGGCTCATTTTAGAATGGAAACAAATCTTGTTCATTTCAATGCCTACTACAATCACAGCAATAGGTTACATTAGTAAGAAAGGAAGGATAACTGGGAAAGGTAAAATGTAACCCATACGAATGGTTATAGTACAGGTATTTGAGCACAAGGGTAAGGGCCTGTTTAGATTGTGAAAAATTTGGGGTAAATTCTTGTAGCATTTTTCGTTGTTATTTGACAAAATTTATCCAATTATGGACCAACTAGGCTCAAAAGATTCGTTTCAACATTTACAGACAAACTGTGCAATTAGTTATTTTTTTTACCTACATTTAGTACTCCATGCATGCGTCCCAAGATTCGATGTGACGGGTACTGCACAAACTTTTTTTGGCCTCTTTGGCCAACTAAACAGGCCCTAAGACTGGGTGATAGGCCTATAGCAGTCAAGAGAAAAGGAACTTTATCATACTTAGAGCAGAATAACAATGCATCCTTGCCTCTGGGCCTAACTAAAATTAGCAGGCACACTCTCACCGCATCTTCTAATAAAATCATAAAAAAAATGCTAGAAACGAAATGCGTGGCTAAAATGAATCTTAGTATTTCTCGTAAAAAGACAAAAGGAACAGAAAATTTGACAAGGCATAGGATGCAATTAAATTACCATCTGCTAGGACATGAAGATGCTTACTATTCCAGGATATATGACAACAATTGCCTTCTAAGCAACTGAAACTCCTAAAACGGAACTGTAAATCCTGATTTTTGCCTCTGCCAACAGGATGAACCTGTCAGTATAACTGTACAGGTATAAACATTAATGCCTATAGAATATTAGTTTCATACACAGATCAATAGCACCAGCAGTCAGGTGACAAACTAGAATGCTTACATGACTAGGCTACCGCATACCTCAGTGAGACAAAGGCAAATTCGTCACTATTTGCAGCCAGGAAGTGGAAGTCCTGCAGCTAGAGTCAGGCAAGCCACCGAGCACATCTTTGATGAAGAGCACTTCACTTCTAGTTTCTGCAACTTGTGGTCACATAGATTTCATCATTGTCATGTTCTGCGTCTGTGTATCTTTGATTTGCCGATACAAACTTCCTAACATATTGTAGATACAAGACCTATCTTGGTGGTTAGTATCACTCGCTATGAACAAATGTCTGGTCTTCTCAACCTCAATCCAGCTGCATCCTGCAGGTTTCTTCATATCCTTGGACTTCATCAGTTTCCGGACATGCTCAACGCCATCCCATTTCTCATCAGCTGCATAGATGTTTGACATAATGACATAGTTCCCAATGTCTCCCTCTTCCATTGAGAACAACTGATCAGCAGCGAGTTGGCCAATTTCAACCTCTCCATGGACCTTGCATGCCCCTAGCAGGGAGCTCCATGCATTGGCATTGACTGCATGAGGGGGCATATCCAAGGCAAACATATATGCATCTTGGAGATGTCCGCTACGGGCAAGAAGGTCAACCATACAGGCATAGTGTTCTGCTGTCGGTACAACTCTGTGAATCTCTCTGATGGACTTGAAAATTTTGATTCCTGCATCCACCAGCCCTGCGTGACTGCATGCTGACAGGAGAGTGGTCAGAACTACATGGTCTGGCCTAATGTTAAGTTTAATCATTTTAGAGAACAGCTCTACTGCCTTTTCTGCCATTCCATGCATTGCATAACATCCAATCATGGCAGTGAATGTGACAAGGTCCTTTGAGCTGACCTCAAAGATGTTATATGCATTGGTTATGTTGCCGCACTTTGAGTACGCATCAACAAGAGCTACTTCAAGATGGATGTCTTCTAGGGATGCTCTGAGCATGTAGGCATGGCATTGTCTCACAAGCTGTACAGAACACAAATGGATGCAAGCCTCAAGAATGTTTGCAATGCTAACAATATCAGGCTTGAAGCCTTCAGACTGCAGGTGATTAAACAGACTGAAAGCTTGACCATCCATGTCATTCTGCGCATACAACTGGATCATCAAATTCCATGAAGTCAGGTCTTTCTCAGCCATATGGTTGAAGATCACCTCAGCATCCTCTATACAGTTATTTTTCAGGTAGCAAGAAATCATTATATTGTCAGTTACAATGTTCCGCGCAGCATGGTTTCTGAAAAGTATGCTTGCATCGTGTGAGTAGCCACACTTCACATAAGCATCCAGAATAGCATTTGCTACTGAAGTTTCACCTGTATAACCAACTCGCAGGGACCACCCATGAGCTTCACGGACCATCTTAATCCCGCAGAAGGTACTCACGTGTATAACATTCAAGACTGTGACTGAATCCCACTGATTTACCCCATGGCACATTTCACTCATCAGTACAAAGAACTTCTCGATATGCTGTTCACTGTTAGCACAAGCAGAGAGAATTGCATTCCATGAAATTGAGTCTTTGTTCAGAATATCGGTGAAAACACAGAAAGCATCATCAAACCTATCACAGTGGCTATAAAAAGTGACAAGAGCGTTCATTAAGGATGTTTCTTGAAGAAGTACTGGCCTTTGAAAGATATAACCATGAACCCCCATCCCTGCTTTGACATCACCTACTTGAGCACAAGCAGTGAGCAGACTGATAAAAGAAACAGAATCAGGAGCAATTCCTGTAGACAGAAGCTCATGAAACAGGTCCAATGCTCTATAGTGATACCCATTCATCACATATCCTGCAATAATGGTGTTCCATGATACGATATCCCTCACATCCATACTTGCAAATATTGATTCTACAGCCTTCATTTCAAGCACTTTGGAATAATGTGTCATCAGTGCATTAGAAACAGATACATCCATTTCCAAACCATGCCTGACCACGAAACTGTGCACTTCTTTCCCATGATACCTTCCAAACTCCGTGAATGAGCACACAGGAAGAATACTAGCCACTGTTGAATAATTTGGAAGAGATCCCTGTGAAATCATCTGTCTGAACAGCGCAAGCGCCTCCTGAAATAACTGATTCTCTATGTACCCTGCGATGACTGAATTCCATGAAACAACATCTTTACAGCGAATAGAAGAAAACGCTCTGTGTGCATCATCCATTGCCCTGCTTCCACCACATTTTGCATACATTGACACCAATGCGTTTCCACACAGAGTATCTGATTCCAAACCAGTCTTCACCACATAGCCATGGACGCTTCTGCCGGTCTGCAAACGCCTCCACTTTGCGCATGCCGGAACAATCACAGCCACCGTCACTGCGGTCGGCAAGCTCTGCCCCACCACGCCACAAGAGAGCATCGACCGGAACAAAACAAAGGCGTCCTCGAAAAGCCCACGGCGAGAGCACGCGGTGATGAGGATGTTCCAGCACACCGCGTCGGGGCGCGCCATTTCGTCGAACACCAGGAGGGCGTCCGCGAGGGACCCGGACCTCCCGTACGCGTCCATGACCGCCTTCGCCACCGTCGCGCTGCTCGCCACGCGCCCGGCCTTCACGGCGAGCCCGTGGAGGCACCTCGCGAGGCCGCCGCCGCCGCCGCCCGGGAGCGCCGCGGCCGACCTGATCGCCGCGGCGAGCTCGAGCGCGCCCGGCCGGAGGCCCTCGCCGAGCATACACCCAATGTGCTGCGCGGCGGGGGCAGCGAGCCCGAGCGGTGCGCTACCGCGCTGACTCTGCATGTGACCGGGAGCGGGCGCCGCCGCGTGGAGCGCACGGCGCGCCGCCTTGCGAGAAGAAGCAGATGCTGCTGCATAGCTCGTGCGGCCGAGGCTGCGATAGCGCGCGCGCATGGGAGGGAGGCTGTCGTCTCGCGTCTTGGAGGGAGTGGCCGGGGCGAAGAGAAGGAGCGGAGCTGCGGGCTCGCGCAGGTGGGTGGGAAGTTGGAGACGTGGGGGGTGAGCACCGAACGGACGGGCTGTGGACACCGTACAACTTGCGTGGTGATGAAACGTTTGTTTGGCCACCACAGCCAGCGAAATACATGGGCCTCGTTTAGTTCCTAATTTCAACCCTCAAATTCTACCATGTAAAAAGAAGATTCCCATCACATTAAAATGCCAGCACATGCATGAAGTAATAAATATAGATGAAATTAAAAACTAATTGCATAATTTTGTTGTACTTTGCGAGACGAACATTTTGAGCCTAGTTAGTCAAAGTTTAGACAATTTTTACCAAATACAAACGAATTGCTACAGTGCACATTTAATTCAGGATCTAAACAAAGGGATGATCTTTGTTAATTAAAAACTAATTGCATAATCTGGATGTTTCATGTGTTTCACACACATGTTGTAAGTGTGTGTTCTAAAAGTTTCATCTACTTTCAAACGTATGTTGCATTTAAATATTTTTCCTGTTGCAAGTGTTTTATGTTGTACGGTCGGGGTCGAGTCGGGGTGAGCGGACTACAGGTGGTTGTCTTTAGTCTAGGAAGAGACCATTGTGGAAGAGACCATTGTAGTCGGGGTGAGCGGACTACAGGTAGTTTTATGATATATTGCTTCTATATCCG
This sequence comes from Saccharum hybrid cultivar R570, assembly GCA_038087645.1. NCBI lineage: Eukaryota > Viridiplantae > Streptophyta > Magnoliopsida > Poales > Poaceae > Saccharum > Saccharum hybrid cultivar. The sequence goes on along the minus strand of JAQSUU010000563.1, from coordinate 1,039,456 downwards.
TTGTGCCTCAGACTACAGGTGGCCGGGTAGGCATTCTCCTTAAAACATATAAACCATGTTGATTGTCTTTAGTCTAGGAAGAGACCATTGTGGTTGGGCTTTGCATGAACGCTTTATATAAATACTTGTAGAAGTGCAAACATAATTATGTGTCCATAATCTGAAATATAGTCTTTTGATCTGAGTTTGCCATCTATGTTGTGGTTCATAGACAATTGATTCTGTTGGCTTGATGGTTTCTAAATTGTGAAGCGTTTAAGACTGTTAGGGTATGTTTGCTCGTTTTAGTGTTGGGAACTTGTCTGCTAGGCGTGCTTGCCTAGGCAACCTAGAAAATGAAGGGAGGTGTGCTTGCCTAGACAACTGAAATATGCTTTGAGAATGAGTTGAATATTTTCTAAATATTCGAGGGAAAACCATTGGTGCATATATGACTAGGTAGGTGAATTCTTGTTAAACTCCAGGAATTGTTTCAATGGTTCGAGGGAAAACCATTGATGCATATATGACTAGGTAGGTGAATTCTTGTTGTAACTCCAGGAATTGTTCCAATGACAAATATTGGTGGAAAATATTGATGTACCTGGGACATAGAAAAAGACAAAAGGGAACAATATATTATCATTTTCATCTCAATGTTGTACTTTTGTTAAACTCTATTTTTTCTTATGATTATTTCTGACAGTTTATTGGGCATATTTTTTGCAGGTCTACTACTACTATCCATTTTCTGCTCTTTCAAATCCAGCCAAGCTCTTCAATGATCTCAGATGGAATATCAGTAGACCCCAGGGTTTTGAGGCTGTTATGCGTGTAAGGTGCAGTCTGGTGGGTTTAATCTTAAGGCTGTGTTTAGTTGGGAAAGTTGGGGTGAAAAGTTACTGTAGCACTTTTCGTTGTTATTTGGTAAAATTTGTCCAACTATAGATTAATTAGACTCAAAAGATTCATCTCGAACTTTACAGACAAACTATGCAATTAGTTATTTTTTTTTACCTACATTTAATGCTCCATGCATGCGTTTAAAGATTCGATGTGATGGGTGGAAGAGGAAATATTTTGGGTTCGCATGGCAACTAAACAGGGCCTAAGTCATTTCTTTTGGCACTTTATGTTAGGAGTCTGAATATGACTTATTTCCATCTCGCTTCTTCATCAGGGTCTCCAAGTTCAGGATTATTTTGGCAATTTCTGCAAGCGTACGTGTTCCCACTGACATTGATCTTCCAGCGGTCAGTAATTAATGCTGATGTACAGCAAAGTTTGTTAAAATTGTTGATGTCAACTTGTGATATGAAGCTTGCTTCTATGGTTGAATGTTAACATTAATTTACTTTGATAAATAATAGAAATGGATATGGTGATAGACGGAAGGATTTAAATTGCATTGGAGTTTTGTTTTGGATAATAATATATGCGAAGCATGTTCCTTGCATTGTATCTGATGCTTAGGCTATTATATTAACTACTAATATTTTTATGTATTCTGTTATTCATGCATGTTCGAGGTTTTTTTTATCATCCTTCTCATTTCAATGTCGTGTTTTATACTTCCTTTGAATCCCTACAATAAAAGAGAATTTTTTTGGTGCAGATTGATTCTGACAAAACTGTGATGGTCACGTTTAAGCATGATGACAAGTTACCAGAAAATGTGGAATGTGGCTTCCAGGTAATAATGAGATGGAATGAATGTTTCTCTTTACTTTAGCTTGTGTCTGCCCTTTTTTTGTTCTGGATAAGTTTTTTCGCATGATAATTTTGCAAAGCATTTCATGTCCCTGGTGTTGAAGTACTACATTAGCATCTTAGGTGGTCTGAGAATGCTCAGTCAAGAGAAATGCTTAGCAAAATCTTGGGCTGGAAAATAGTTGATATTTTTTATTATGAGACAAGAATTCAGCATGTACTAGCATTTGTTACCCTTTTTTGTGGGCTTGGTAAACTGGTTACTTGCTTTGCTAGTATCTATTTGCCACTTGCTTTGCTAGTATCGGTCCAAGGCTCCCAGCTACTTTCTAACTCATTTATGAGACCCCGATTGGCCACTGGTGAAATGCTGGACTAGGACCTTGGCTGTGTTGTGTTATTACCTTCGTATAAGACATAGAATTGACCCAGGAAAACAATCTACTCTAGAGAAACTACCGACTACTAACTAGTCTGTAAGAAACATTTGCTTTTAAGCTTTGAAAATTTCTTTTAAATTATCCTTTAGTTCAAAAGGAAAATTGAAGAAAATCTGGAACTTTCCTCAACAAATTTAAATAATTTATTTAAGTGCAATTTTATTGCAAATTATCAGAACATCAGCTTGCAATTTTTTGTGTAGTGTTTTATTACCACCCATTGTTAGTTATACAATTTGCTTGTAGATTCTGAAACTGTGCTATGTGCTTGGTTTAGTTTAAGAATACCATAATTTCTGTGTCACATTGAGGACTGATGCTTATCTTCAAAATTACAGATCTTGCCCTGTCTCGTTCTTATGTACATGTACTAATGATTTATTTATGAGTCATCTAGCATCGGTATTGAAATTATGTTTGATTAATTGCTAAAATGGTTAGTTTTCTATACATTTATGTTCTTGACATTCTTTTCCTGGCACTTCTCAGTGTGCACTTCTCTATGCTACTGTATATGGACAAAGGAGGATCCGAGTCATAAACCTCTCACTTTGATGCACAAATTTGCTTGCCAATCTATCCCGGTGTGCTGATTTGGAGACACAGTTTGCATGCTTCCTGAAGCAAGGTAAAACAATCAAGACAGTTCACTTTTTCTGGCTAGCAAAATTACCGTGAATGAAACTGTCTTCAATCTCATCGCCTGTGGTATCTGGATGATACTGACATTCTTGTACTATACAGCTGCTAATGGCATCCCAACATCTCCATTACCTCGTATTCGGGATGAAGCAACAAATACATGCATACATATTCTTCAATCTTACCGCAAACACAGCTGCTGGAGGAGCCATGGTCGGGGGAGCTGCGGCTGACGGCGCCGTGGCCGGGGGAGCCGCGGCCGGCGAAACCGCTGCCGGCGGAGGAGCAGCTGCAAGCAGTGCTTGCGCCGTCACTTGAAAAAGTGTGGCGGGGTAGGAAAGGCAACCTGATCGCGCGGGGGGAACATTTGGCTGACCAATCTACCCTTCTCACATGCGAGAAAAGAGAAGCCAGCAGCTCTGACAAATGGGACACCCGAGACTGATCCAACGGCCAAGATAAGCCTGGTGGTGGCAAGGCCATGTGTGGCTGCTTTTTCGCAACAACCTCGGCTCCTCCGTTCCGCTTCCGCCCATAAAAGATTCCTCCCCGCTCGTACCCAGCCTTCTCCATCCAGAGCTTCCTCCCCACACCACACCGAGCCCTCCGCTTTCAAACCCTAGCGAGCGAGCCAGCGAGAGGTCTCACGGTCTCACCCCCACCACCACCCATGGAGCGCCGCCTCCACCACCTCGCACTGCTGCTCGGCCTCCTGGCCTGGGCGGCGGCGGCCGCCACGGGAGCCGAGGCGCAGCCGGTGTGCGACCCCTCCATCATCGCCACCCAGATCGCGCTCTTCTGCATGCCGGACATGCCCACGGCGCCCTGCTGCGAGCCGATCATCGCCTCCGTCGACCTCGGCGGCGGCATCCCCTGCCTCTGCCGCGTCGCCGCCCAACCGCAGCTCGTCCTCGCCCGCCTCAACGCCACCCACCTCCTCGCGCTCTACGCCTCCTGCGGAGGACAGCACACCGGGGGCGCCCACCTCGCCGCCGCCTGCCAAGGTACGACACCACGTTCGCCTCTCTCTCTCTCTCTCTCTCTCTCTCTCTGTATGTGTGTTTGTGTGACCTGTGCGTGTGTGCGTGAGGGTGTGTGTTTTTGCTCGGATCCAGTGATGGTTTGGCGAGATCCCAGTGTACTGTGTCTGTGCTTTCGGATTTGGTTCTTGAGCTTTTTGCGTGATGATGATATTTCGTTGCGAGTTCTCGTCTTCCACTGTGGCGACGAACCCGTGTACGTCTTGATCAAGTTTGTTCGAATCCTTTTTTTTGCTTCATATCGTCGTCTCTTTCGGGTCGCAAGAGCGCTACCATATTTTGGGTGAGACTAACCGTGGCTCCTTACGCGCGCGACTCCTGGATTTTTTAGCCTTTTCTCTTTGGTTTGGATTTCGTTCGTTTTGGTCTGGATTTCGTTCGAAAAAGTTTGTTCGTCTTGGTTCCCCTCTCTTGGGGCTTAATTTTCCCCATGGATCACCTGATGATTTGACCCGTTTCTGATGTTTTTTTTGCTTACTGTAAAGTATTTGCCTACTGTATAAGCGAGGTCCGAACTCTGCGTTTCTTTTTCACCTCTTCCATTTTGCGTTCTTGTCTGCTTGTTCCTGTTGCGTGAAAGTTTCCTGGCCTGGCCTGAATTTTGAACAGAGAGAGCAACTGCCCTCTGGGCTCTGGCTTTGCAGCAGCAGGCCAGCTGCACAACCTGCAGCAGCGCTGCAGCCTTTCAGGGTTCTGGCAAAGACCAGCCCCGTTTCCCTTGCTCGTTTGTTTTCTTGGCCCGCACGAAATAGCGCCACGTCGCATGCTTTTCTACCCGAAAGACGATACTGCCCTTGCATTGTTTTTTTTTTGCGACTCACCCTTGCATTGTTTTTGTGAACGTGAAATTATTGCATGTCTGGACTTAACGCCGTTAAACTCTCGTGCTGTTTGCCTGCAGGTCCGTCACCTCCCGCCGCCACCGTTCCCGTGATCGCCCCGCCGCCGCCCGCCGCGCCCCGCCACAAGCAGCCAACACGTACGAACCCGCTGTCACCTGCTCTGCTCTGTGCTATTTCTGCTTTAACTTTTCGCGTGCTCTGTTTGATTGATGCGAGAGTTGAAACTAATCCGTGCGGTGTTGTGCTGTTTCGCAGGCGAGGCCCTTCCCCCGCCGCCGCAGAGCGAGAAGCCGTCCCCGTCGCCCCAGCAGCAGCCTGGCGCCGCAGCCCACGGCAAGGCCATCCCCACCAGCCCGGCCGCCTCCTTCTCCCAGCTGGCGCCGGCTGCCGCGCCCACGACGCCCACGCCACCGCACTCCGGCTCCGACCCCATCGTCGTCTCCGCCGCGTTCATCTTCTTCGTCATCGCCGTCATCATCATCCTCGACTGAGCCCACGGCGCCGCCAACCATCCGCCGGTACCTGGATGAGCCCGTAGCAGCAGCAGAAGTCGTAGTGCAACTCGTTTTCACGATTTCCCTTTGGCAGTAGCAGTAGTATCATCATCAGTAGTAGTAGTGCCACTTGGTCATCGTAGTTCTGTTGCATCTTAGTAGTAGCATCATCGGTAGTACTTGATCGGTGATGGAGTTGGAAGGAGGACGTGATGGTTGGTCTAGCAGTAGTCCCCGTATGGTCATACCTGCAGCACTATGGTTTCGGATGAATGGTGATGGAATTAATCTTGGATGGTTCGATCTGGAACTTAATTTCTGCTTGCTGATGGTGAATATGCAGATGGTAATGGAATGTGAACTTAGATAAATGTGGCTTGTTATTTTGATTTTATTGTTTCTGATCCCATGTTGCTATGATTGTGTTGCAGTGAAGTTTTTGGCTCTGCTTGTGATTTTCTAGTTTGTTGATGATGATCAGTAGATGCTTGTTGGTTTGTAGTAATTTAATTCTTCTGGTTGGTAGGAGTAGTTTGATTTTCATGTGTATTCCTGGACTGTTACATTGGTCATAGTGTAATTTTATCTGTAGCGTGCCCTATCTAAACTAATTACCCAGCATATTGTTGTGTTGGTCATGGTTTTACCGGCAGTGCTTGTGAATTTTTTTGGATGATAGATTTCATGTGGACTTGTATGTATCTGGTAGTGCCCGCAAACTTTGTAGAACTGAATGAATTGTCCACACATAGTTTCACTATTTTCTGAAAGTATGTCATCTCTTTCTTGTTTGTCTGAAAGTTAGAAATCTGAACCTGAATGAATTGTCGACGTAGTTTCAATAGTTGTACACAGATTTGATTTGTATTGAGAACTGGAACAGGCAGCCCATGTCTTAGCGGCTTTGCTCACTTCCTGTATCATCACAATTGATCCTTTTCACATGAATGTTTATGTCTTAATTAACCGACCAAAAATAACTAACAAGTACAGTATCTCCATCAAACTACAGTAGCAAGCCCCTATAAACCCTAAATATAGATAATACATACACAAAACACAATTACAAGATTTCTTTATCCGTTATAGTCGACTCGACATTGTACAGGCGCAATCAGTAGTAGCAAACGGAGCATCACATCGTTCTGATTTTGACGAGGCCAGTAGCATTTGCAAACGGCCGGGCTGCCGGCGTCGCCGAAGTTGGCAGACGATCCGCAGTCGTATCGTCTATTCGTCTCTCTGCCGCGTCCTTCTCGCTCTTGCAGCAAGTCACACCCCGGAGCAGGGTCCCCACGGAATCACCGCGGAGCGCAGGAGGCAGCGGCTTTTTTCCCAGTCCGGGCTTCGGCGACGACGGCGAGGGCCGAGCGAGGCCACCGGTCAGCGGTCACCTGAATACCAGATGCGCTACGCGCCTACTACTCCGTACGCGCGACGGGGGTACGTGCTCTGGCCGTATATACAATTCAAAAGTTGATATCCTTTTTCACAGGAGTGCAGCCAACCGAAAAAGAGCAACATTGCATGCATCTCCCTCAGTGCACTACGACAGTAGGCAGGCACAACCCTACGGAGTGGCAAACATCTTTAGAGTCTAACCCCAAAGATTCTCGTACAAAACCAGCAAAATCGTTGTGCATATCGCAACGGCAATACAGATCAAAGAAGTTGATGTGTTAGAGAGAGAGAGCTAGGGAGACAAATTAAAAGTATGAAACCCATTTCTCCATTTGTGCCTAGTGGTAAAGCGGTAAATAAAGGGAAACACACAACGGTAGAGTGGTGGCGATGACATGCACATTATTATCGCCCCCAACTGGCCAAGTTTTAAGTAGTAGAGACACAATAATATATCTAAGCAGTGTGATCATATCACACGAATGACCTTGGACCTTGGTCTACCGTCCACGTAGTGGACAGTAGTTGCACATGAGATCGAGCAATCGGCAGCACGCGGCCCATCGAAGCAGCGTCTCGATCTAACGATGTCCATGCATGTACTCCCATTCCGGACGGCCGGCGGCAGCTCGCCAAGATGAATCAGCCGACGCCGTGATGTCCTTTCAGACTTTCAGTAGCTCTAACAAAGGGTGAACTAATAAAAATAGGTAATCTATGCCTGCATGATTCCCAGTTTTATTTTGCCGTACCATCGACGATAGTTGGCTCACTTTCTGTATTATCTTCACTAATAACCAACTAAAAGTATCTCTCTCGATCGGTTTACTTTAGAAAACCTCTAGAAATCCCTAAGATATATAGATTCCATACACAATTCTGTACAATGCTTCTTTGGTCCAGTAAGTATAATCGACTCGAGATTATACAAGAGCAATCAGTAGTAGCAAAAACGGGGCATCACATCCATCCGATTTTGGCGATGCCAGTCGCGTTTGCAAATGGCCGGGCGCCCGGCGTGACGTCGTGATGTAATAAACCGTAGTCGTATCGTCTCTGCCGCGCCCTCGGTCTTGCAGCAAATCGCCGGAGCAGGGTCTCGGGTCCCCACGGAATCACAGCAGAGGAGGGCAGGAGGCGCACTCCATCTGCCTTTTTCCCCAGTCAGTTCGGGCTTCTGCGACGACGGCGAGGGCCGAGGCCGGCCACCTGATCTGATGCGGTACGCGCGACGTGCTCTGGTACGGTGCTCTGTTCGTGTACCCGGTTTCCAAAAATCTGGGCGCGGACAGCGCGTTCGTGCACGCATACGCGGCAGCAGCACAGCATTGTTGCACACTAGGCCACACCGCCACACCGCACACGCGGCACGCGCCTTTAGTTTCCCAAATTCATCCCCAAATTTCACTATGTAAAAAAAAATTCTCCATCACATTAAAATACCAGCACATATATGGAGTACTAAATGTAGATGAAATCAAAAACTAATTGTACAGTTTTGTTATACTTTGCGAGACGAACGTTTTGAGCCTAATTAGTCAATGTTTAGGCAATTATTAACTACTAAAAACAAAATTGCTACAGTATTCAGCGGTGATTCGGGCAGCCCCAATTCAGGCATCTAAACACGGCCCTAGACGCCTAGCTACTTCTGCAGGAGTACACTTTTTTTGTTGAGAGACATGGTATGCTGTTTGATATTGTTCATCCTGATTTTTTGAGTCCCACCCAAAATGAGTACTTCACGTTTCAGGAGTCCCGTGGTCACTGGCCGTATGTACGACCAAAAGTTGATCTCCTTTTTTGTTTCAAAAAAATGTTTTAAAAAGTTGATCTCCTTTTTTCACAAGAGTTCAACTAACCGATCGAAAAAAAAATTGCACATGGATCTCCCTCAAACAAAGTACGCTACACAACGGCAGGCGCACAACCCTGGATGGCAAACATCTTTTGAGTTTACAGTTTAGACCCAAATATTCTCAGACATTATCAAATGGTGTGTTGCAAACGGCAGTATAATAAAGAAGTGATGTGTTATAGAGATAGTAGAGAGATGCATGAAACCAATTTGTGCCTAGTGGTAATGCCGGTAAATAAAGGGAGTTACAACGGTAGAGTCGTGGTGACAGCATGCACATTAGCAGCAGCAGAAGTCGTAGTGCAACTCGTTTTCACGATTTCCCTTTGGCAGTAGTAGTAGTAGTGCCACTTGGTCATCGTAGTTCTGTTGCATCTTGGTAGTAGCATCATCGGTAGTACTTGATCGGTGGATTTGGAAGGAGGAGGACGTGATGGTTGGTCTAGCAGTAGTCCCCGTATGGTCATACCTGCAGTACTATGGTTCCGGATGAATGGTGATGGAATTAATCTTGGATGGTTCGAACTGGAACTTAATTTCTGCTTGCTGATGATGAATGCAGATGGTAATGGAATGTGAACTTAGATAAATGTGGCTTGTTATTTTGATATTATTGTTTCGGATCCCATGTTGCAATGAAGTTTTTGGCTCTGCTTGTGATTTTCGCGTTTGTTGCTGATGATCAGTTGATGCTTTATTTGTTTGTATTAGTTTAATTCTTCTGGCTGGTACTTGGTTCAATTTTTATGTATATTATTGTAATGTTGGTCATAGTCTAATTTTATCTGTAGCGTGTCCTATCTCGTTGTAGCTTAATATTCCCCTGCATATGCTTGTGAACTTTTTTTTTGTAATATATTCCCCCTGCATATGCTTGTGAACTTTTTTGGATGATGGATTTCATGTGGACTGCTACTTGTTATGTAACTTTGTAGAAACCTGAATGAATTGTCCACATATTCTCTGAAAGCCTGTTATCTCTTTCCTGTTTGTCTGGAATTTAGAAGTGTGAACCTGAATGAATTGTCGACGTAGTTTCAGTAGTTGGAAATAAAGATTTGTATTGAAAACTGAAACAGATAGTCCATGCCTTAGCGGCTTTGCTCGGTTCCTCTTCATTTTTCACATGAATGTTTTTTTGACTGAATTTTCTATATTTTCACATGAATGTTTCTCTCTTAATTAATAACCAACTAAAAATAACTAAAAAGTATCTTCCCCAAACTACACTAGCAAACCTACCATGTAAGAGAATAAAAATTGGTGGAATAATTGGATGTATTACATTAGACCTCGTAAGCTGATTATATAGGGCACATACGACTAACACCCTACACTGGTAAACAATGTGGTACTATTCCTATTTTACTCTAACACATAGAAATCCTAAAGATAGATATTCACCCTGTTCGGCTGTTTCTGCGGCTTATAAGCCGGCTGTGACTGTTTTGTTGTGAGAGAAAAACACTGTTCCACGGCTGATAAGCCGTGCTGATAAGAACAGCCGAAAACAGGGGGAATATTCCATACACAATTACAAGATTTCTGTATCCATTATTGTCGACTCGACATTTGTACACGCGCAATCAGTAGTAGCAAACGGAGCATCACATCGATCCGATTTTGACGAGGCCAGTAGCATTTGCAAACGGCCGGGCGGCCGGCGTCGCCGAAGAAGTTGGCAGACGATCCGCAGTCGTATCGTCTATTCGTCTCTCTGCCGCGCGCGTCCCTGCTCGGTGCTCGCTCTTGCAGCAAGTCACCCGGAGGTCCCCACGGAATCATCGCGGGGCGCAGGAGGCAGCGGTCCCCGGTCCAAATTGTGCGCGGGGGGCACTCAGCACTCATCTGCTTTTTTCCCAGGCAACGGCGAGGGCCGAGGCCTAGGACCACCTGTCATCTGTCACAATATCTGATATCCTTTTTCACAAGAGTGCAGCCAACGGAAAAGAAAAACATTGCATGGAGTATCTCCCTCAAAGTGTACTACACAACAGTAGGCAGGCACAACCCTACGGACGGGCAAACATCTTTAGAGTTTAGACCCAAAGATTCTCGTACAAAACCAGCTAAATCGTTGTGCATATTGCAACGACAATTGGAAATCAAAGAAGTTGATGTGTTAAAAGAGAGATAGGGAGACGAAAAGTATGAAACCCATTTCCATTTGTGCCTAGTGGTAAGGCGGCCGGTAAATAAAGGGAAACACAACGGTAGAATGGTGGTGATGGCATGCACATTATTAACACCCCACAACTGGCCTGGTTTTAAGTAGTAGAGACACAATATACATAAGCAGTGTGATCATATCACACGAATGACCTTGGTTCACGTAGTGGACATTAGTTGCACATGAGCAATCCACGCGGCCGAAGCAGCATCTCGATCTAACGATGTACATGCATGTACTCCCATTCCGGACGGACAGCCGGCGGCCCGACACGATGAATCAGCCGACGCCGTGATGTCTTTCAGTAGCTCTAACAAACGGTGAACTAATAAAAGAGGTAATCTATATGCCTGCTTCCCAGTTTTAATTAGTTTGCCGTACCATCGCTGAAAGTTGGCCCACTTTCTGTATTATCTTCACTTATACCAACTAAAAAGTACTCCTATCTCTCTCGGTTTATACATTAGAAACCTCTAGAAATCCCAAAGATAGATTCCATATACAATTATTATGTACGATACGTCTTTGATCCCGTAAGTATAGTCGACTCGACATTGTACAAGAGCAATCAGTAGTACGTAAAGTAGCAAACGGAGCATCACATCGATCTGAATTTTGGCGAGGCCTGGCCAGTCGCGTTTGCAAATGGCCGGGCGGCCGGCGTCGCCTAAGTTGGCAGACCGTAGACGTCGTGATGTAACCGTAATCGTATCGTCTCTGCCACGCCCTCGGTTTTGCCTTGCAGCAAATCGCCGGAGCAGGAAGGGTCCCCACGGAATCACCGCAGGGCGCAGGAGGGCGCAGGAGGCAGGGGTCCCCACTCCACAGCTTTGCTGTTCCAAGTCCGGGCTTCTGCGACGGCGAGGGCCGATGGCCGAGGCCGACCACCTGATCTGATGCGGTACGCGCGACGTGCTCTGGGTTCAGGGTTCGTACCCGGTTTCCAAAATCTGAAGAGGAGGGCGCGGACAGCGGGTTCGTGCACGCATGCATACGCGGCAGCGGCACACCATTGTTGCAAGTAGGCCACACCGCCATATCCTGCCCTTGCACACTTATTTGAACTGCTCGCTTGTTCGCTTGGGCTGATTTGGCTGGCTGAAAGTACTGCTGGCTGGTTTTTTGTGAGAAAAAAAACACTACTGGCTGGCTGGCTGATTTGGCTGATAATCTCAAACGAACAGACTTGAGATTGTTCATCCAGATTTTTGAGTCCCACCCAAAATGAGTACTCCGGCCTACTTCACGTTTCAGTAGCCCCAGTGGTCCACTGGCCGTATATGTACGATCAAAAGTTGATCTCCTTTTTCACAAGAGTGCAACTAGCTAGCCGAGAAAAAAACATTGCCCTCAAATTAAGTACGCTACACAACAGTAGGCACGCACAACCCTAGGGATGGCCAAACATCTTTAGAGTTTAGACTTTAGACCCAAATATTCTCAGATCGACATTATCAAACGGTGTGTTGCAACGGCAGTATAATAAAGAAGTTGGTGTGTTAGAGAGAGATACTAGTAGAGAGATGAAACCAATTTGTGTCCAGTGGTAAGCCGGTAAATGAAGGGAAGAGATAGTACAACGGTACAGTCGTGGTGACGGCATGCACAATATCACGCGCGCCCCAACTCCAGTGTTCTAGTAACTTCTAAGCACTAGTACTAGATAGGTCCACTGCAGTGGACAGTTGCACATGAGCAATCTGCAGCTAGCGCGCGCCGGAAGCACATCCTGGTGAGGGCATGGAGTACTCGATAGCTCCAGGTCATTCTAATGTCCCGTGAGGCTAAGTCTGATTTGTATGTCGGCTACACGTTTGAAGCTTGAGGTCAATAGCCACGGTGTCGCGTAGGTGAAGGCGTGAAGCCCCTAGCTTCTAAGTGTAGCATCCTTTCTATGTCCGGTTTACATAAAATTTAGGAATCTAAAGGGGTGTTTAGTGTCCACCTAAAAATTTTTCACCCCATCACATCGAATGTTTAACACATGCGTGGAGTACTAAATGTAGATGAAAAAAACTAATTGCACAGTTTGGTTGAAAACCACGAGACGAATCTTTTAAGCCTAATTAGTTCATGATTAGCCTTAAGTGCTACAGTAACACGCATGTACTAATGACGGTTTAATTAGGCTTAATAAATTCGTCTCACGGTTTTTCAGGCGATTTATGTAATTAGTTTTTTTATTAGTATCCAAAAACTCCTTCCAATATCCTATAAAACATCAATATGACAAAAAAAACTTTTGGCCCACCAACTTAACACCCCAACCAAAAGTAAAAATTGTTAGCGTCATTCTTGGCAAATTCACCCCAAATTCTACTATGAAAAAGAAGATTCCCCATCACATCAAAATGTCGGCACATATATGGAGTACTAAATGTAGATGAAATCAAAAATTAATTGCACAGTTTTGTTGTACTTTGCGAGACGAATATTTTAAGCCTAATTAATCAATGTTTGGACAATTATTACCAAATAAAAACAAAATTGCTACAGTGTGACAGGACACTTACTATGCAAACTTTGCCTTCAAAATTTGAAATCTGAACAAGGCCCAGCCAGAACGACAGCTGCGAGAAGGAGTTGACGCTCAGCTCCCTCCTGCGGCTTCGCTAGCCTCGCGCCCCCAAGAATTCTACCTAGCTAAGCTAGCTCGTTTAGTTTGGTCGTAGGTTGCGAGGCGGCCGGAAGCAAGCTTGGTATATGTTTCGGTGTACATGGGCGTGTGAGCTCAAGAATTTGGCTACGAATTGGTGCGGTTTTAAGGTGCCGGGATGGGCGCCGTGACCGATGGTGGAGAGGAGATGCGTCCAGGTGCAGCTGCTTGTGCAGCGGCATGTCTCGAAAAAGCAACTCCACCACAATGTGCTAAAACTAGGATCATCTGGGCCAATTAAGAGCATCTCCGCGAGTCTTTCTAAATCTCACTTTTTAAATTATTATTTAGAGAGTCGTTTGCATAAAAATTACTTTCTATATCTTTTCACTCTCCCATAGCTTTTCTATATCTCATACGTACTCTAGAAAGTCATTCTCGTCTTCTATTTTTTGCTATCGAAAAATCCAAAATAGAAGATGACTATATTTGGATGACCATTTAGAAAAGCTGTTAGATGGTAGTTTTTCACCAAAATCTCTATTCCTAACATTTAGGAAGAATATGAAGAGTCTTTTAAGTGACTAGCTAGGCTATCCAGTGGCTATAATAACCTTTGGATTGGCTCTCTTCTTTACTCCTCCGTCCCGGAAAAAGTGTCGTCCTAGCATTTGAAATATGTCCCTGTAAAAGTGTCGTTTTAGCCTTTGTCAGTGGTCCTTGTGGCTACCAGACCTACAACCATTCTCTTCTCTCTCGCCCTGTCTCGCACCTCCCCTCGATTCGCTCCTTCTCTCACCATTCGCCCCATCTGATCCACACCGACCCCGCTGTCGAGAAAAAAGCAACACGGGCCGCCGCCGGCAAGGCCCGTGGCCGCGGCCTTCCTCCTCCTCCAACTGCAGCCACTTCTTCTCTTCTCATTGAGGACGGACGAGGACCCCGTGGGCACGCCATCATCGAGATCTGTCCCTGGGGACGTCCCGTAGCATATCCGCTGCCCCACCGCCGGTGGAGGTTAGGCGCGCCCCGCGATGGAGGCGTGCTGCTGCTCCACTACTGGATCCTCCGCTCCTCGCCACTGCCATCTTCACTTCATCAGGCGAGACGAGAACAGAGGTCTGTGAGGTGAGCTCAGCCCGCATGCTGGCGAGGAGGAGCAGCGCTTGCTGCGAGCCCGGCCTACCATCACCGAGATCTGCCCACCGGGGACGTCCACCCCCATGCCAACACCTCTCATCTTCTCCTCCGAGCACCCCCCACCATCGCTCCATTTTCTCCGCGCGGTGGAGATCTAGTTGCGGGCTCCGCGCGCAGCCAAGATCCGGTCTCGGCGGTGGAGATCTGGCCGCGGGGCTCCGCTACGCAGTCAAGATCCGGTCGCAAGGCGGCGTGGACGGGTGAGGGGTTCGGCGTGGATGGACGCTGGGCTCGGTGAGGTGACCATGGCGGACACACCAGCGGCCGCGCTGGTTTCGGTGGCCGGTAGGGGAACGAAGGACAGAGGAGAGTGGATAGGGGCATTCGGGTCATTTTGCTATCGTCTTGGTACGAGCGTCCGTAGGTAAAACGACTCAATTTTACAGGAGGTTGGCTTCTTAACTGCCTACCCTTGTGTGTTGCCTACTGTCCTGCGCTGCTCATGCTGCAAGATTATTGCATGTCAATGCCCAGTGCAAGGGGCGATGGATGGTGGATGTTGCATGCCAAGTTTTTATCTCTTTATTTATTACTAGCAAACATGCTCGTGCGTTGCAACGGGAGAAAATCAAAACTTATATTTCTACTTAGTTACTAAAGATATGTATATTTTGCATTTAATCCATTGACAATGAAGCAATAATTACATTAGAACATTGATCGTCTATAAAAGTGCAATTTGGAATAATGCCAGCCAAATTTTCAAATTGCTTAGGTCGTGCAAAAAGAGTAGAAATATATAAAACTATATTATTTTTGAATTAAATATATAAACATATTTAATTATCCATGAAAGAGCAGAAAAGTTTAATGGTAAAGAGGAATCCATGCAGGCAGCCCGCATCGCTTGCTAGGGCTCCACCCTAGTGGCTACGTCCGCTTCGCTGTCGCTACTGCTGCTGGCAACTACCTCGCTAGCGTCCGCCACCTCCTCCCCACCCCCTTCTCCTTCTCCGCTCGCCTCCCCCACCCCCAACAGGTCGTCGTGGCCGCCTCGCCGCCCGGCCGCCACCGCCTCCCGCGGTGTCACAACTGCTAGCAGCGCAAAACTCGTTGCCACTTCCCAGTTAGATTGGACAATAAACTATGCAAGATTTCTATTCATGATTTAATTAATTAGACCATTGGCTGATCTAGGTTATAATAAGAATAATTTTTATTCTTAATCAAATTACATCAATAATTTAGTAGTAGGAATATTTGATTATTAAGGATTAGGGAAGGATGAAGGATCCAAAGATCCATAATATTGTGTTTATTATTTATTTTTATATTTGTAAAAAAATGAGAGAATCGGGAAAACAAAAATGAAATGCAAAATAATAAGGGAAAAGGCATGAAACGAACCTGATAGTCCAGAAAAGGAAAAAAAAGAAAAGAAAAGGAGAAGAAAAACAAAAAGATGAAATCAGGAAAAGAAGTGAAATGAATACGAAAATGAAAAATGGATCGGATAAGTAACTGATCGGAGATAGTCTAAAAAAACAGAAAAGACCGAACAGACGGAGGAATAGGAAAAGGAAAAAAAATGAATTTACTATATATAGTAATCATATTGGGTATGGACTTTTTTTGCGCATGAGTTTGACTCTTTGGTTAAATATAGACCATACACAATCCAATACGTTTTGCAATCAGACTCCGTATCGCGCTAGACAAGAGTTATTCTAATTCGTATGAGCACGGATTATATATATATATATATATATATATATATATATATATATATATATATATATATATATATATATATATATATATATAGACGGAAGAAACTCTCGACTACCGGTAGTTAAGAGGACGTGGATGAAAAAAATGGATGGACGAAAAAAAATGTGTGAAATTTTATCTCTTTATTATAAGGTATAGATTACTAGCGGACAAGTGTGTGTATGTTTGCGGTGTTGATAAGTGACGTCATACTTTTTTTAAAAAAATCTCATAGTTGTAGGACTACTAAAGTAAGATCTGATTTGTAATTTTTTATTAACATAAACTATTTTATCATTTTTAGAGATTGTGTGGAGTAATTATTAAATATAACTAAATTGACTAATTTTGATAGTATTTTACGTGTTGAACTTGATGATGATTGGCACTAAACACTTTGATTATAAGGAGATATAAAGCCTCAATATTGCTAACGAGTCACGTCCAAGGAGCGAGAGCTTGGTATTTGTGTTAATCACCTTTTATACGACTTGAAATTATCTATATAACGATAGCTATCAATTAGAATAAATATATAATTAAGCACTTTAATATATCGATGATGTCACACACATAATAAGATGCTATTTGCAATATGGAACAAGCAGAGTTACGCGGAGGGGTATGGAACATGATGATAAAACGACTGAAGATGTGGTGTTCTCCATGTGTAAATAAAAGCGTAGTTCTACTCGTAAGATAAGTAGCAATCAATCGGATGTGTTAGATATAAAAATCTAAGGAAGGAAAACATAGGTGGGTAGAAGAATTCAAGATAAGCTATATTTTTCAATTACTTCGCTAGCTCTTTTGTAGTTTAGATTTAGATAGATAGATTAGATTAGATTGGGTGTTTTCTTTAGGAGAGAGTTGATCAACGTGCAGTCTCACGCAGGAAGGTTGGAGGTGGCACATAAGCAGGGTTCCAAAACAATATATAGGATCATATTATTCACGAGGGCGATGATAGATGAAAATGAAAAATGTGTTTTTTAGATTTCAAACTAAAGTAATTATAATAGGTATGGCCGTAGAGCAGTTGATCCAAGACAAGGTGTTAGGCTGGTTGATCCAAGACAAGATGTTACCTAATACTCTCTCCGTCCCAAATTATAAGTCCTTCTGATTTTCTAGAGCACCGGCGTCCAAACTTGCTTGGCTCTTTGTTTTTCAGGCATGTGCTATGAACTAGCATCACCTGTTGCACTAGGAGAAGCGATACGTAGTCACCTCTCTCCTCTTTAGGCACCACTTAGAGCGCACAACAGAGAAGTTGCTGTCCACAACATGCAAGGGGTGTGGGTCCTTTGGTGCTTGTGGTCCTCGAAGAACGTGTGATGGGGTTTTACTCCCGCTTCAATGCACATCCAATCCTGGTGAGGACTTCAATCTTTTATATGATGAAGTACTCGATAGCTCCACGGGTTGTTCTATTGTCCTGTGAGACTACGATAAGTCTAATTTGTATGTCGGCTACACGTTTGGAGCTTGAGGCCAATAACCGCGGCGTCGCGTTGGTGAAGGCGCAAAGCCCCTAGTTTCTAAGTGTAGCATCCTTTCTATGTCCTGTTCACATAAAATGTAGGAGTCAAATCTAAACAAAAGCGACACGCGGCAGCGCACACCACGCTCACGCTGGCTAGGCTGGGTGCGCCTGTACACTGTGCTACTCCGTTGGTGCTGCTTGCTTTATCAGAAATGTTAATTTGTCGTCTAATTGGCTACTAGTTGTGAGTTGTGACTGATTATGTCAGCATGAATTCCATATGTGGATTACTAAGAGGGTGTTTGGTTCAGCTAGGAGCTCCTAAATCTAGTCTTATTTAGTTATTTTTTATCCAAACATGACTAAATGGGATTAAAAGGGCTTTAGTCCTCTCTAGCAATTCTGAAGTGACTAAATGAGACTAATCCATTTAGGAGAGACTAAATTTAGCAGCTGCAATCCAAACAGGGCCTAAGTCTTATTTGAAAACTGCCTAGTTGTTTACCCAGATTTTTTTGAGTCCGAACCAAAATGATTTGTCGACGTTTTGGTAGTCCTCAGATATTCGTTAAACGAAAAGGTAGTCCTCACAGGCTGATTTCTTTTTCATTATGACCGGAGGCATGTTAAAGCATTGCATATTTGGATGTATCTTTCTCAAAATACAATGTCCTCGGGAAAATCTTTCTCAGGAGTCAGACATAATACACTAGAATAGTAGCTACACCTACACTAAAAGTTGCTTGGAGCAAACATCACTAGGTTAATCATCATCACTAGTAAACCTATGTAGAATGTTGATACTATTATTTTATATACTTCTTGAAATAATATAAGATATGTATTTATTTTAAGAAGTGACAATGTCAGTCTCATTCCAAACGCGTGGCATCACGGCACCACTGAATTTAAGCGACCACCGACTGACCGACTGTCCGGCATCGAAACGGGTCTGTTCAAGTTTCAGTAGCTCTACAGAGCCGTGAGGCAGTATTGATTTGCCGCGTCACCGCAGTTTGATCGTGAGCACCAGCTGTTGTCCAACCAAGAACCAACTAAAACATGTATAGGAGTACACACACGATTTCATTTGCGATCCGCCGGCACCACTGAAAATTGGCCAACGCTGGCCGTGACGTCCGTCCTCGGCCAATCCCTTGCAGCAGCAAAACTGCAAAAGCTGCCGTGGCACAGTCGCCTACCGCTGGGCGCACCACGGCAACGGCACGCACCACCCTGCTGCCCTCCAGCCGATGGAGTGGATCTTGTGTGTCGGGCCTGGTGGCTGGCAATTTGCAGCGCTCTGGGCGAGCTAGGAGCGCCAAGCCAGCCAGCCACTCATGCTGCGATCCCACCCCCTGGGGTCCGGCGGTCGACGAACGCGCGCAGTAGATCAAGGCTAGTAATACTCCCTCCCTATCAGATTTAGAAGTCGTTTAGGACAGCGACACGGTCTCCAAAACATAACTTTGACCTCTTATTTTTATAAAAAATATTTATAGAAAAGTGATATATATATACTTTTATGAAAGTATTTTTCAAGACAAATCTATTCATATAATTTTTACATTTGCAAACTCAACAATTTAAAAGTTATTGATGATTTATATTCCCAATGTTTGACCCAAACCTTGTTCAAAACGACTTCTAAATCCGATGCGGAGGGAGTATAGCCCACCACTGGCTGCTGGGCTATACAGAAGCTTACAGTCAATCTGAGTTCATTTATATAATAGTTAGTCGGCTTACCGTCTACTTATCTGTCTCACGAGACGTCTTGGTTTCTATGCATAAGTTTGCTGTAAGCTTATAACTCGTTTCTTCTCTCTCCTCCGTATCCGCGTACAACTTGCTTACCTCCCTTATTATACTTGCTCTTAGGGGAATGGCGCCGACCGGCGGCAACAGGACGCCGTGTTCCCTGTCCGAGGCCACCTCTCCACGTGCAGGCACGTCCCGGCAAAATATGAGGCCCAGTTCGAAACAATAAGTGGAGGCCTAATATCTAGTGCCAAAACAAGAAAATGATGGCAAATACCAATATATTACTTATATTGCTAAGCGCAACAGTGTAGACCAAGGATTGTATTTATTGTACAACCATCATTTGAAAAGCGATATTCTTTTAGCATTCTTTGAAATAAAATCTTCAATGATATATTCATAATCAATCTTCTCCAGCGTGCCACTCTTAAGTGCTATTAACGCCAATGCATTAAGTCTTTCTTGTACTCCAGCAGGCCGTGTTTATAGGCTAAAGAAGACAGCGGTGACTGATTTATTAATTAAAACAAAGCCCAAAACTACTATATATACTTAGGATATTTTGTAAATCTTAGGGCCATGATTTTTGAGGCTCCTGTTCGGTCGCAGCGACCGCACGGGCGCAGGGACTTCCTATTGGAGACAGTCTAAGGTCTATTTTCATGAGAAGCTTGGGACTTCCTAACTAATTAAGAGCATGAGGTCAAATTGGATCTGTAATAAAAAATTGACGCTCTGTTTTTCAGCACTACTTCAGCAGTACTTCTCAGCAAAGGAACATTATTTTTCTTTCACAACAAATCAGCATCAGTCAAATTTCAGCGAGCCGAACTGGACCTAAGATGTATAGCGAAAGAGGGAAAAACATCATTATTAGTAAAACAATAGATATTAAAAATTACCACACGGATGGCAACCCTGGAAAACAAGATCAAAGCGACGATGGCCAACCATCTGGGATGATACAGCTACAGTACATGATTAGGTTGAAGATGAGGTTGCGGCAACAAGGGGTGAAGATAAAGGACTTGTTTGACAGGGCTTCTTCCCGGCTCTGGTTCCAGCTCCTCTATGGGAGCCCTGCCTAACACTTTAGATGAAGGAGCCCTTTTGAGCACTTTTTTTAGTGAAAAAAAGAGGAGTCGGAGCCGTTTTAGATGAGCCATAAAGCCCATAGAGAAAGCAAAGCCCTCCCAAACACACCCAAAGTCTGTCGCTGTGGAATTGCATTTTCGCAGCTGCACAGCCTGCAACAGCTCTGCTGCAGCCAAGCTTTTCAGGATTCCTTCCGGCCAGACCAGCCCGTTTGGTTCCAGCCGGAGCTATTTCGGAGGAGGCACAGAGCCCATGGAGAAGGCCCTCCCAAACACACCCAAAGTCGTCGCTGTGGAATTGCATTTTTGCAGCTGCACAGTCTGCAGCAGCTCTGCTGAGCTTTTCAGGATTCCTTCCGGCAAGACCAGCCCGTTCGGTTCCATTTCTCTTGGCAAGTTGGCCTTTTTGGTTTCCTTTGGCCTGCACGGTGGCACGGGATGCAAATACTTAGTTTCTCTCCTGGAAATATATCTTCTGCTCTACTGTTTGCTTTTTGAATATGAATTGTTGGCTTCATTCAAAGTAGTACTCCAGCCAGAACCAAAATGAAATGCCATCCTTAACACTTGTATCTATTGTTTAACAGGCCTGAAATCTCTCGGCCGGCCGGTCTCGTGAGAGGATGCCGGCTAATCTCCATTGGCAATTGCTCCGCGCCGCTGACGTCGGCAGCACCGTGTCACGCTCCCCCATCGTCCCAGCCATGGTACACCGTCGTCCCTCCGTGCACCGGCCACCTACCTCGGTGTTGCTGCGGCAGGGTCCCGCAGGATCACCGCTCGCGAAGCGCGTTTGTCACCTGCACTCCAGCCACCGCACCCGGTCGAGCCTGGCCGCTGGCGCTAGCTGTACCTGCTGGCGAGAAGCGCCTGCTACTACACCCGCGGTATGTGCACAAAGCCCTCCGCGACCGCGATGCACGCGTGCCGCAGCACAACTGCATGCACGACCGGACAAATGTGATCGTATTTGTTAGTGTGATAAAATATATATAATTATATGTTTCAATAACTTTTCAAGAAATTTTACACTATTTCTAACCAAAATCTTCATATTTTAATAAAAAAAGGGTTGTTGACAAAAAAAATATCTATTTTGTGAAGTTGTCAAAATGTGTAACGGACTTCGCCATTGCGTTCTTCTCATCGAGATGGTAAAAAACATATATGGAACGTCCAATTTGGGGTCCGGATGAGAGAGTTATGCCTTCGAGAAAATATCTGTCTGGACTACCGGTACTTCCGGTCCGTACTTCCGGTCCGAGACCGAAACTTCCGGTCCGAGACCGAAACTTCCGGTGGTGGGCGGAGGAAGGCGTAGTTTGGCGTGAAAATGAACTACCGGTACTTCCGGTCCGAGACCGGAACTTCCGGTAGGTGTTTATTCCGAATCTGATTTTCAGATTTTGAACCGATTTGTTTCTAGATCGGTTTTTGGACTTGGGAAACTTGGAAACTAAGCCTTGGAGAGGTTTTCTACTAGGATAAGACTACCCCCTCTATATATATGAGAGGATCATGGCCGATTGAGTTGCTATCTATCCAATCGTCAAAAAACAAATCAATCTACTCCTTTTACCCATTTTCTCTTCTCCTTCAACCTCCATGCTGTTCATCCCTTGATCCACAACCAAGGATGACGTCATAGACTTGCCGGCCAACCTAGGGCAACCCGGCGACGTCCTTGCCCTGCCGGGGTCCCTCCCGGACGAGAGCTTCGACGGTTTCTTTGCTAGTTTGCCTGAAAACTAGCCGGTTCTTCGTCACGTAAGCGCGATTGATTATCCTTTGGTGGTTTGCTTGTAAACCTCTCCGTGCTTCACCACGAAAGAGTGATATCTTGATGTGTTCTTCAGTCCGTAGCGGTCTAGGCGTCCAATGCCCTTTCTGATGTGTGATTCGGACTACATCCGACGTCAACACACTTTTTGGTGACTCCGCTGGGAAAGAAGATTGCTTTGGCTTCACTTTTTGTTGCCGAATCTCTTTGCCCTAGCCCTATTCTTCGCTGATCTATCTTTTTGTGGTTGCCATTACCATCCAATCTGGCCTCAAGAGGCCGATTGCATCTGGTTTTGACCCGCTGTGATCTAGGTTGCTATTTTGCAACGTGCCATGCTGTTCATTGGAGATTTCATCAAGGCGGTCGAGTGCAAAACCATGAAATACCAAGGGGATTCATCACAATACTACTACAATTATCCCGAGGTACAACTTCCAAATGCATCTAATGGTTATAGTAATTATTTTGCAAGTGATATAAATTCTCATGTTGGTGTTGCTAGCTATGATAATCCTAAATATGTTGCATCGGCTAATACTTTTGATGAATATTATGACCAAGAGCCGATGTGTGCTGAAAATCCATTGAGCTATAATTCTTCTAGCAACATACAACATGTAAATCCATATTCATCGGCTATAAGCTCACATTATGTGGTTCCACCACAAGACATGCCGATGAATGAGAGAATTGGCTATGATGATGTTAATTACTTAGCCAATTACTCTCAAAATTCAGTATTCTATGCTAATGCTCATATTAACAATTCGGCTTCATGTGTAGCTCGAAGCTCAAGCCGAATCCATGAAATTTCAGCAAGGTGTGCTAATGTTAATACTCAAAATTCGGCTTCACGTGTAGCTCAAAGCTCAAGCCGAATTGATGAGAGGTGGATAAGTGGCAATACTCATAATTCAGCTTCAAGTTTTACTACGAATTCTAGCCGAATCAATGAGAATTCAGCAAGGAGCATAAAAGCTATTGCATATAATTCGGCTAAACATAATTTTCTTAAAACAAGCCGAATCGATGAAGATTTAGCCGACACTAGAAATCCATATGGCTCCTCTAAATGGAAGGTGCCCGCATATCATAGATCGTATCCATTACACATTGATTACTTGAAAACTTCTTATGGTTGGTGGATACCTGATTTTTATGAGTTTAGTGGTGAAGATGATAAGACCGCTGTGGAATATATTAATATATATCTCTCACAGTTGGTTCCTGCCATTAAAGAAGACTATATGAGAATACATAATTTTCCTTTATCCCTTACCGGTATAGCCTTTGCATAGTTTACATCTTTGCTCCGGTGCACTATTGATTCATGGTCTCAATTAGAGGAGAAATTCTATGAATTTTTTGGAAAGACCAGTGAGAAAAAGCCAATCACAATTGAAACATTGGCTAAAGCAGGATTGTTAGACCCTCAAAAGGCAAGTCTAACTACAGAAAAACATGGAAAGCGTCAGAAATTAGCTAGACTTGACTTTTCAGGAGCTAAAGGGCCCGTGTACTTATCTAGTGACTATTATGTCATTAGTGAAGATCAAGTTCCTGCAAAAAAGAATGAAGCACTGCTTGCCTGCTCAAAGTTGGCTAGGCCGACTACCCATGCTGCTTCACATGAGTCGGCTAGGCCGACATTTACACCGGCTAAGCCGTCTGCCTCTACTGCTAGTGCCCAGATCGGCCTAGCCGACTCCCAGTTGGCTAAGCCGATTTCTTTGGTTCCTACAGCTGCCGATGCATTTCTGGATGATTCAGCACTTGTTGATCATTCCTCAGAGATAAAGAATCATATTATTCAAATCAAGGATATACATTTCTCCGACATGATTAACAAGGTACAAAACACAAATATTTTGCTTAAATTCTAATCTGATCACACTATTTCAATTTCTGCATCTATTAGAGATATTCTTGGAAGTAGTTATAATAGACCGATTGATAATAACAATTTATTTGTTAATAAGAAAATAAATTCAGATTCTATCGGCCAACACATTCTGCCATTTGGCAAGGCCGATAATTCTAGTTTGTCAAAGCTAAGGCCTTCAAAGAGCAATTGCAAAGCTATGGCCGAATGGATTGATAATAAATCTGATCCTTTCGTTTGCCTAGCTTTGAAGCCGACTCCACAAAAGAATCGGCTTAATAAATTAAAATATAGCTTTGACTTTACTTTTTGTGATCATGTCTTTGATATCTTGCTCAAAAATAATTTTATTAGAATCATAGATCACAATGTTTTGCTGTCAATTCCAAACTTAGAAGAGCTTACATGTTGCAAGTGGCATAATTCGTTCGATCATAATACTTGTGATTGCAATATGTTTTATCGTGTGATCCAATGGGCCATTTATAAAGGCCGATTGAAATTTTCTAAAGCTCAATAGATGGACCAATTGGATTCAATTGGTCTTGATGGCAAACAGGTTTCGAATCGGCTTGCATTATTAGCCAATTCACCAAAAGCTCTTATGATGGCTGAGAATCAAGTAATGAAACCCACAGATCAAGAAAGTCATCTAGGAGAGCCAATTGCTACTGCTGCTGAGTCAGCTCAGCCACCCTTAGGAACGGCTAAGCCGACCCCTGCTGTCTCTGAGATAGCTAAGCCGACCCAGTGGTCGGCTAAGCCGTCTAGAGAGGCTGTTGTTGCTCTACCAGAGGTAGAGTCGGCTAGGCCAGCCCAGGAGGCAACTAAGCCGACCCTGTTTCCTCTAGAGGTGCCAGAGACGGCTAAGCCATCCCAGGATACAGCTAAGCTGCCTAGAGCACCCCTTGTTGCACAGGAGAAAGATGTGGAGCCCTCAAGTGATGACAAGGTTGTTGTCCATCAATTGCAAGTTGAAGATATTTTAGTGGATGACAATATCACTACAATGTTAGAAGATACTGGGGGCAGGTGAAATCTCTCCGACTAGAGCAAAAGCCGATTGACTCCATTGAGCAAGAGGAATTGGCTGAAAATCCTCCTTTGGAACATGTTTGTCAAGATGAAAAGAAGGGGGAGCATGCTCATAAAGCTAATGGAGGTAAAGGTCATGGCAAACAAAGGACTAGAAGGCCGGAGCTTAGCTTCGAGAAACTTCTAGCTAAATATTAAAAGATAGTAGAAGCAAATATTGTCAACCGGCCAAAGAAAGTCCCATCATCAAAATTGCATCCAACGCGCAAGTCTTAAGAGTGGAATTGGTAAGGAGATAGATCTCACGCAGTAGCAACATATTCTCCTTTTGAGCAGCCAATTCCCATGTCAAATGGATCACAGTCCGTATATTTTCATCCTTATTTATCTTGGGGCTGGTTTGATCAAGAGGCACATATTCCACCATATTTTAGGCCACAACATGTAGAATATGCAGCTCCTAGACATTTAGAGAAATCATCATCTTATAAAGACTGATTTGATCAAAATCAGTCTAGAGCTCAAGCAAAGAAGAAAGTGGTAAAACAAGTTTACCGCGTGAAGTATGATGGTCGGAAAGATAAAAGTTTAGATCTAAATTCAACTATTGAAAAGCCGATTACGTTGTTGAAAAATTTGGTTAATGATGGCAAAGAAGTAGAGAAATTATCTATTGATGTTGTAGGTGCCAAATTTGAACAAAAGAAGATGAAAGTGCTTAAAATCAAGAAAGAATTGCCGCTGTCCAAAGTGGCAAGAAAAGAAGTTGCAAAAACTTAGTGCAGAGAAGCTCAGAGAAGAAGGCTTTGCTTGGGTTCCTAAAGGAAGTATTCAAGCTCATAAGGATGATGCTCAAGTAAGTGGTGCGACAAAGGCAAAAGAAAGAAGAATAAGATTCGAGAAGCAATTGCCAAGTTAGAAGTTTGCACCAGATCATCAGAGTCATTGGTCTTGGCATCAACCATGTTCTCTGCCTATGCTTATGTGGAATTCATCCCCTGGTATACATGGTTATCCCTCAGCTCCTTATTTTGATCCTTGGTATGGATCTGTATGTTTCGAAGGGTTGCCAAATTATTTTGCTTATCAATGATCAAGAGCCAAAATACTTATTTCGGTTATGCATGCTCTTGTGGATGAATTCATATGGCCGATATTTTGATATCGCCCTTAGTGTAAAAATATAGCCGATGAGTGCTTGTGACCATCAGGCTATTACAAAGCCCCATGAAATTTACTTTGATGGCTTTCAGGCCCGGGGGCATGACATATGCATTTTGGATTTACTTCATGGATGTGACAATATGATTAATCGGCTTGCAAATAAGGCGAAGGTGTTGGCATAATCATTATTTCTCACAATAGTGCTGTTTGAGACATCAAGCCGATTAAAATTACATTTGCACCAAAATTCAAGCTGAATGTGAAGTTTTCTTATTCGGCTTGGCTTATATTGCAATCCATGAAGTATGACATGTTGAAGCCTATGGTGATTCTTTACTAGTGGTGCAGCAAGTTGCTGGTGAATTTCAATGCTTAGAGAGTCACTAAAAGTTTGTCTTGATGCTTGCCTTGATATCATTGGTTCTTTTGCTTAATTTCAAATTTGGCATATTCCAAGGCATGAAAATCAAAATGCCAACATGTTTGCGCAACAAGCATCTGGCTATGACGTCGGTGGTCGTAATTTTCATGTTCAAGAACAGTCGATGCATAAAAGTTTAGAATTTTTCAGTGCAGGTGCAGACTATTCAGCCAAGCCGACTGACCAAGTCGGCTTAGCCGACTCCCTCCTTGCTGCAGCCAAGTTGGCTGAGCCGACTGCTATAGCCGGCCAGGCCAACTCCCCTAGTCAGCTAAGCCGACTGCCCCTGTCGGCTCAACCGACTCCCCTGTGACCAGCACGGTCAATGAGCATGACGAGCTCTCAAATCGGCCTCGCAAAACTTCCAGTGATGTTGGGGCCAATTTGTATGATTGGAGGACTTCTTTATTGATATATTTACGTGATCCAAGTGCTAAAGTTGATAAAAGTGTTCGGCGAAGTGCTTTTCAATTATGTGTTCACAATGATGAGCTTTATCGAAGAACCGCCGAAGACTTGCTGCTAAAGTGCTTGGGATCTGATCAAGCAAGAGTGGCTATGGGAGAAGTCCATGAAGGTATTTGTGGTACGCATCAATCGGCCCCGAAGATGAAGTGGTTCTTGCATAGAGCCGATTTCTATTGGCCTACTATGATGGCCGATTGTTTTCGATACTACAAAGGTTGCGAAGAGTGCCAAAGGTTTGGTAATATTCAGCTGGTGCCTGCTGCTATGCTTCATCCTATTATCAAGCCATAGCCTTTTCGTGGTTGGAGGCTAGACTTCGTTGGCCAAATACATCCCCCATCTTTCAAGGGACATCGCTTTATGTTGGTTGCTACAAATTATTTCACTAAGTGGACCGAAGCTATTCCTTGGAAGAATATGACACATAAGGAGGTTATTGAGTTCATCACTGAGCATATCATTCATAGATTCGGCATACCCCAAACATTAACTACAGATCAAGGGACATCATTTATGTCCAAGGAAGTGAGGAACTTGCCGAATTATATAAGATCAAGTTGCTCAAATCATCTTCATATTATGCTTAAGCTAATGGCCAAGCTGAGTCTAGTAATAAGACTTTGATCAAGCTTATCAAGAAGAAAATTGAAGAAAATCCAAGAAGATGGCATGAAGTATTGTCTGAAGCTCTATGGGCACATCGCATTTTAAGGCATGGTGCTACAAAAGTTACTCCTTTTGAGCTAGTATATGGTCAAGAGGCCGTGTTGCCCGTCAAAGTGAATTTGGATGCATACAGGCTTGCTAAATAAAATGATCTATCAGCTGTTGTGATCTAATGATGGATAATATTGATGAGATGACTGGTGTGAGATTAAAGGTTCTCAAGGAAATAGAGAAAGACAAAGCTCGAGCTGCCAAGACATATAACAAGAAAGTCAAAAGCAAATCATTCCAAGTGGGTGAATTAGTATGAAAACCATATTACCTATTGGGATGAAGAGGAATCAGTTTGGCAAGTGGTCACCAAATTGGGATGGTCCTTATAAAGTGATCAAAGTCATGATTAGTAATTTTTATTTGCTAGAGACATTGCAAGGTGAATGTCTCAAAGTAGCATTCAATGGGAGATACTTGAAAAAGTATTTTTCAAGTGTTTGGCAAGAAGCCTAAGTGCTCTCCAAACAATGGCCGATACATGTATCACCCTTAGAACAAAAATAGCCGATGTATACATCGCCCTTAGTCACCATGCAGCCGATGAGATGTGTATCGTTGCTGTTTGGTTTAATTATGTTTGTTTTAACAAGTGTTTTCAGGTTCATGCATTATAAACCTGAAAATAGGGGGACATATGTTGACAACCAAAAATGCCTAAAATATCTGTCTGAGCTACCGGTACTTCCAGTCCATACTTCCGGTCTGAGACCGGAACTTCTGGTGATTGACAGAGGAAGGCACAGTTTGGCGTGAAAATGAACTACTGGTACTTCTGGTCCTTGACCAGTACTACCGGTAGGGATCGGTACTTCCGGTAGGTGTTTATTCCGAATCTGATTTTCAGATCTCGAACCAATTTGTTTCTAGATCGGGTTTTGGACGTGGGAAACTTGGAAAATAAGCCTTGGAGAGGTTTTCTACTAGGATAAGACCACCCCTCTATATATATGAGAGGATCATGGCCGATTGAGTTGCCATCTATCCAATCGTCAAAAAAACAAATCAATCTACTCCTTTTACCCCTTTTCTCTTCTCCTTCAACCTCCATGCTATTCATCCCTTGATCCACGACCAAGGATGACGTCCTAGGCTTGCCGACCAACCTAGGGCAACCCGACGACGTCCTTGCCTTGACGGGGTCCCTCCCGGGTGAGAGTTTCGACGATTTCTTTGCTAGTTTGCCTGAAAACTAGCCGGCTCTTCGTCACGTAAG
This sequence comes from Saccharum hybrid cultivar R570, assembly GCA_038087645.1. NCBI lineage: Eukaryota > Viridiplantae > Streptophyta > Magnoliopsida > Poales > Poaceae > Saccharum > Saccharum hybrid cultivar. The sequence continues at coordinate 1,010,344 of JAQSUU010000563.1, read as the reverse complement.
CGCAATTGATTATCCTTTGGTGGTTTGCTTGTAAACCTCTCCGTGCTTCACCATGAAAGAGTGATATCTTGCTGCGTTCTCTAGTCCGTAGCGGCCCGGGCGTCTAATGCCCTTTTCTGGTGTGTGATTCGGACCACATCCGACGTCAATAGGGGTAAAATGGATATTTTTTGGCTATAAATACAAAATTTATATAGGTATTGAATGAATCTATTTTGCTTGGGGGGGCCACGGCCCCTGCTAGCCCCCTGGTTCCGCCTCTGTCGGAGACTGGTGTGTGCCGTGACGTGAGCCTGTGACCACCAATTAGGATGTGTTCTGTGCACTTTATTAGCTGTATACACCAGACTCGCCTGTTTGGTTAGAAGGGACCAGAGACCAGTGAGTCTATTTTAGTCCCAAATAGTTCCTACTTTGCCAAACAGGGAGACTACTAGAGGGACTAGACTGTGTTTGGCTGTAGTCCTTTGAGGGGTGACTATTTAGGACTACTGGCCCAACTTGACACCTCATGCCCTCATTTATTGCTGGTCCCCACCCTTCCTTTCTCTCTCTCGTTTCTCTCTCCTCGTTTGAGATCCAGATCAGGCATTGTGTTTCCCTACTTCGCGCCCATCACCAACTAGGTGCTTGTCAAGTTCCCTGGCAGAAAGGCACTTCGGCGGCGTGGGGCTCCACAGCCCTTGCAGCGTGGTGTGGAGGTTGAGTAGGGAGAGCAAGGCAACAGTGGGGAAGGCTCGGCCGACGACGGTGGTGGCAGCAGTGCCAGCAGTGAGGGCAGGCGCAGGGCGGCGGTCCTAGTGGCGCCCGGCTCCGGCGGCTAGGCGACTTGGGGCGCAGGTCTGATGGCGATGGCATCGTCTTTGGTCTCCTCATCCACGAGCAAGCAGAGGGAAGCAGGGGAGCAGAGCTGAGATGGGCGAGCGACATTTGCGTCGGCGCGGCCGGCATGCGAACGGGCTGGGCGAGGCGGTAAGGGCGGCTTCGTTGTGGAGCTTGAGCATCGAGTTCCTGATGAGGCTCGACGGCGGGGAGTCTTCGATGTGGTTGTGGGGTCAGGGTGGGAGAGGGGAAGAAGAAAATAAAAAGGGTATTTTAGTCTTTATTCAGCAGCTTTAATGCTCTTTAATCTTCTCTAGTCCCTGGAACCAAAAAGAGCAGGGGACTACAGTTTAGTCCCTATTTTAGTCTCTAGTCCCTGAACTAAAGAACCAAATAGGCCCCAAGAACTGCATGGTGATAAGTCCCAAATCCAATATCACTAGCGTTCACTTGTTTCTTGCGCAGCGAACGATGAGTGAATGGCGTGTCCGTGGACGCACCAGCCAGATTTTTTTCTTTCTTTTTCTGTTTTTTTGCCATTTTTTATTTTTTTCACTTCTTCCGAGTTTTTGTTTCTATCTCCGTGAGTTACACATATGTCTAAATTTTGTACATAAGTTATGTGCACAAGTTATATAGAATAACTTATATATACATGTTATACAGAATAACTTATAAATCCAAGTTGTATAGAATAACTTATGTACAAGTTGTGTTTGATAACTTTCGTACATAAGTTGTATTTCATAGCTTTTGTGTTTCCAAGCTTTTGGTATAAGTTATGAGTTAATTCGTTCCTTTTGTGTTTGATAACTTTTGTGTTTTCAAGTTTTAACATAAATTATAAGTTAATTCACTGCTTTGTGTTTAATAACTTTTATACATAAGTTATGTTTCATAACTTCATGTATATAAGTTATAGTTATAAATTAGTACACATAAATTGTTATTAGAATAAAATTCTTCTAAACATATGTAAGTGTGGTCTACTTTTGTTCATCTCGTCATATAGAACACACCGGTGCAGATACAATTAAAAATGAATACATCATTCAGAAGTTATAGTAATTTAAAGTAAATATTTTGCTTTTCATAACTCGTGCCAGGTGACATCACATCCGTTGAGAACGAGTGAGCGCGCCTGATGAGAGAAATTAATTAATATCCATTCGCATGAGCGCCTATGCCAAAAAGAGAAAGTACCGACGCGACTCTCCCAAAATACAAATTAATATGTTGTCGGAGCGTTCACTTGATTTCCAATCAGCAGTCATTCACTGATTAGCGTGGCCGGTGATAAGTTCCACAGATTTGAGGTGCAGCAATACTACTAGGGCCTTGTTTAGATTGAAGATGTTAGAAAAATTTAGAACTGTAGCATTTCGTTTGTATTTGGTAATTAGTGTCCAATCATGGACTAACTAGGTTCAAAAGATTCGTCTCGTGATTTATAACCAAACTGTGTAATTAGTTATTTTTTTATCTATATTTAGTGCTTCATGCATGCGTGCAAAGATTGATGTGATGGAGAGAGTGTGAAAAAATTCTAATTTCTTGAGCCTGAACAAGGCCTAGGAAGTCTGGGGAATATCAAGTGAGGTTCGGACGGTGCATTCATTTTTCACTTCAAATGGTGCATTTCTTTGTCTGTTCTTAGGTTGCATGAAAGTACCACCTCTGGCGCCTGTTCGCTCTGCAGCAGCCGATAGCTGTACAGTTGCTGCAGCCTTTGACGATCCAGTTTCTTTTGTCCGCCCGTTTGTTTTCGGGAGAAAAAGCATGCACCTCCTTGCACCTCCCTGCGCATGCACCTCCTTCAGCGTATACCTGGGCCCTTGAAGTTGGCCAAGCTGACGCTGCGTCCCCGAGGCATCAGCCCCCGCTTGCTAGCCCAGAATAAATATCACCATAGCAACCCCCTCCTGTCTCTCCTGAGCAACTCTTGCCCCGAGCAACGCACTCCTATCTCTCCTGCTTGGCCGCTCGGCGAGTGAGCACCGCCATGGAGGTGAGTCCCTCTGTCTAGACTCTGTCTCTTTCCCATAATCCCTTGATGAGTTCCTCTCGGCCTCTCCCTCTCTCCTCTCTCTCCCATGCTTGGTGTTTAATGCTTGTTGTTTCTTTCGATTTGAAAATGCTCACATATTTTGTCTATTTTGTATTTTTAATTGTTTTATTCTGTGGGTTCAAAGGGTGTTCTAGAGCCCCTAGTGCCGCTTAGTGCCTTTCGCTATAGGATTTTTTTTTGTTTGAATAACTAATAATAAAATTTCCTTTGGTAGTATGCAATATGCTAATAACTCTTGATGACTTCGTAATCTAGCCCTGAATGTTGAGTTTGATATTTTGGGTCCATATGAAGAATTAGTGTCAATTTGTACCGAATTGTGATGAAAAAGGTTTAGCACATATAGATGAAGGTGATTTCTCTAGGAGGAGAAGAATGTCTTATCCTCCTATTCGTATGAATCTGTCCAGAGTCTAGACTACAAAGCATGTATTTCCTCCCTATGTTGTTTTGTGCCAAACAATGTCATCTTAATGTGTTGGGATGTAGCCCTTCGCTTGTACCCTTACCAACCAGGACAAAGGTTCCTTCACTGAGGTGAGGGGAAGCTCGGGAGCTAGTACCGTATAGGAAAGAGAGTGAGTGCTCAAAGATTGGAGTTAGGCAATCTTCCTCCATACCCCCTTTGGTTCATGAATTTACATGTAGGTCCTCGGACTAATTAGGCGCTGAGCCTTTTTACATGGTGAGGGGTAGGCGCAGCCGCCCCTACCCCCCACAGTAGCCCCTTAGCTACTAGGCTTTGGCAGGTACAACAAAACCTAGTCGCTACAATAATAGGAAAAAGGCCCAAGATTAGAGCTGGGACTTGGGCCGTGCCATTTGAGGGGTGTCATGGCACGGTCTTTTGGCATGACCAGAAGCATGACACGACACAAAATATTTTGGGCCGTGTCGGCATGACACGAATATGAGGGCCGTGCCATGCCCAGGATCTTGGCACGACGGGCTACATGGCCCGACCCGCATCTTTGGCCGTGTGCTTGGGCCGGCACGGCACGAAAATGGCACGTAGACACTTCTACAACTATGCAATGTAATTTTCTAGCATTTACTATACTACAACCTCCGTCCCCAAAAAATGCAATTCTAGAACAGTGTCGTGTTTTAGTATATCAAGTTTGATCAATTATAGATAAAAAATTATAAATATTTGTATCAAATTAATACCATTAGATTAATTATGAAATGTATTTTCATAATAAATTAATTTAGAGCCATAAATGTGAATACCATTCACTAGAAACTTAGTCAAACATGAATCACTTTTCGTGGCACGTAACCCATAGTTGCATTCTTTTAGGGACGGAGGTAGTACCTCTTATCTAATTCTTGAATGGATTATGAAAATCATTAAACTTTCATTAAAATAGTACTCACAAGATATATATTTCATATCACGAGTGGAAAAAGAAAACTAGCAAAGATATTTTGAGGGCCGTGCTTGGGCCGGCATGGCCCGAAGGTGTGTCGGCATGCCACGGGCCATGCTTGGGCCGAAGAAAAGATTCACTGTGCCATATCGGCACGGCCCGACGTGCCTCCCGTGCCTAGAGGGCATGACCCGAAGCAGCATGAAGCACGAGAGGGTCGTGCCGTGTCGACGTGGCACGGCCCAAGTCCCACATCTACCCAAGAGTACAATTGCCTAGTATATCTCGGGCTTCAATAGGTGTCCACAGAGCGGGAAATGTTTTGGATGATGACTCATCGATGGTGGAGGTCGACAGCCTAGCTCATGCTTGACTCAGCTACTGCAAGGGTCTTCACCTTGCATGGAGCGGCTCTTTGTAGCCGAAGTAGTCATAGTAGCAGAAGCAGCGGTTGTGGTCATTGGACGTAGATAGGCATGGGAGTTGCCACCAAAGGTTGATGATGAATCATTTGTCGTGGTGGACATGGATGAAGTAGTTGTCGTAGTTAGCTGGGCTTACCTCCTCTGACTCATGAGCAAGGGGCAAGACATGTCCTTCGGTTGGATTGGTCTCCTAATGCGCCCCCTAGCCCCTCTTGGTTGGTGCTTATGAGTAGGCGAGGGTTTCGCGCCTAGTTGTCGAAGGTGTTGACAATGAACTTTGGATGAGGTTCTTCACCCGAGGGTGATAGCAGGGCGAAGTTGGAGTCATCGTTGAAAATGGTTGTGGGCCCTAGGCGGAAGGTTTGTTGAGTGAAGTTGTAGTTGATGCTGATGATGATGGTGAGTCCTTGGTTCAAAGGTAGCCTGGCGGAGGCGAAGTTGATGCTGAAGTAGACGAGTGAAACAATGGTGATGTGGATGGTGCTGATGGTGCCAGAGACGGGTGCGGATCCTCAACCCAAGCGTGTGGCGCTAACGAAGTGTTGGTGAGGGTGAAGTTGATATCACCGAGGTTAAAGGCGAGCCCTTTGCTGAAGTGTTGGTGGGGGTGAGGTCGATGTCGCCGAGGTCTATGGAGAGCCACTTGCCAAAGTGTTGGCACTACTGAGGTCAATGGCGAGCCCCATGTCGAAGTGTTGGTGAAGGTGCAGTCAATGTCACCGATGTCGATGGTGAGCCCCTCGCTGAATTGTTGGTGAGGGTGCAGTTGATGCTGTCGAGGTTGACGGTGAGCCCCTTGTCGAAGTGTTGGCACCGCCGAGGTCGATGGTGAGCCCCTTGCCAAATTGTTGGCGAGGGTGCGGTCAACGTCACCGAGGTTGATGGCGAGCCCCTTTCCAAATTGTTGGCGAGGGTGATGTCGATGGCGGAGCCCCTTACTGAAGTGTTGGCAAAGGTGACGTTGAGGTCGTCGAGGTCGATGGAGAAGGTACCTTCTCTAGAATGATGAGAAGTTGATATTGATGTCGCCATGTTGATGACGAATGTACCTTCTCCAAAATGTTGGAGAAGGCATCACTGATGTCACCGATGTTGATGATGAAGGTACCTTCTCTAGAATTTTAGAGAAGGTATCACTGATGTTGAAGTCACCGAGGTCGATGACAAAGGTACCTTCTCCAGAATGTTGGGAGAAGGTATGTTGATGTCGCTGATGTCACCAGAGTCGATGACGAAGGTACCTTCTCCAGAATATTGGAGAAGGTACGTTGATGTTGAAGTTGCCAAGGTTGATGACGTAGGTACCTTCTCAAAAATATTTGGAGAAGGTATTGTTGATGTCGTCTAGGTTGATGACGAAGGTACCTTCTCCAAAATGTTTGAAGGTGTTGTTGATGTCCACTAGGTTGATGACAAAGGTACATCAAGGTTGATGATGAAGCTACCTTCTTCTTAATATTTAGAGAACATATTGTTGGTATCATCTTGGTTGATGATGAAGGTACCTTCTCTTCTCAGTATTGTTGGTGTCGCCCAAGTCGATGACGACGTTACCTTCTCCAGAATGTTGGAGAAGGTATTGTTGATGTCATCTATGTTGATGACGAAGGTACCTTCTCCAAAATGTTGGAGAAGGTATCGTTGATGTCGCCCATGTCGATGACGAAGGTACCTTTTCCAAAATGTTGGAGAAGGTATCGTTGAAGACGTCTATGTCAATGATGAAGGTCCCTTCTCCAAAATGTTGGAGAAGGTATTGTTGATGTCTTCTATGTTGATGACAAAGGTACCTTCTCTAGAATGCTGGAGAAAGGTAATGTTGATGTCGCCCATGTCGATGATGAAGGTACCTTATCCAAAATGTTGGATAAGGTATCGTTGATGATGTCTATGTTGATGACGAAGGTACCTTCTCTAGAATGTTGGTGAAGGTATGGTTGCTGTCACCCACGTTGATGATGAAGGTAACATTGATGTCGCCCATGTTGATGACGAAGGTGCCTTCTCCAAAATGTTGGGGAAGGTATCGTTGATGATGTATATGTTGATACAAAGGTACCTTCTCTAGAATGTTGGCGAAGGTATGGTTGATGTCGCCCATGCCGATGATGAAGGTACCTTCTCCAGAATGTTAGAGAAGGTATCGTTGATGACGTCTATGTCGATGACGAAGGTACCTTCTCTAGAATGTTGGAGAAGGTAACGTTGATGTCACTAATGTTGATGACAAAGATACCTTCTCCACAATGTTGGAGAAGGTAACATTGATGTCACTCATGTCGATGACAAAGGTACCTTCTGCGGAATGTTGGAGAAGGTATTGTTGATGTCGTCTATGTCGATGGCGAAGGTACCTTCTCCAAAATGTTGGAGAAGGTATCATTGATGTCACCTGTGTTGATGACGAAGGTACCTTCTCCAGAATGTTGGAGAACATATTATTGATGTCGTCTATGTCGATGACGAAGGTAGGAGAAGGTATCGTTGAAGACGTCTATGTCGATGACTAAGGTACCTTCTCCATAATGTTGGAGAAGGTATTGTTGATGACAAAGGTACCTTCTATAGAATGCTAGAGAAGGTAATGTTGATGTCACCCATGTCGATGATGAAGGTACCTTCTCCAAAATATTGGAGAAGGTATCATTGAAGACGTCTATGTCGATGACAAAGGTACCTTCTCCAGAATGTTGGAGAAGGTATTGTTGATGTGGATGAAGCTCATGTTTTTCTTTTATTTCCACTGGATGAGGAATTTCCCTTGTAGGAGTGGTGAAACCGTACAAGGGAATCTCATAAGTATTGTGAAGTTGATAAGATTTCAAGAGAAACATTCAACTTGCTTTGCAAAAGTGACATGCAAATGAGCAGCCCTACAAAACAATGTTATTTTCAAATATGGACTTCATTGAAGAATCTTAAGTTGCGGTGAGCCCTTCGCGTGGTTGTTTGTGTGGGTGCTCAGTTTGTGACCACCCTCTTCGTCCCCCCTTGTCTTTTGGAGGGCGAAGTGAAGTTTGGTTGTGGTGAGCCCCTTGCGTGGTTGTTTGGCAAGGGTGCTCAGTATGTGACCTCCTTCTTCATCCTCCTTTGTCTTTCAAAGGATGAAGTGAGGTTTGGTATGCATTATGCTCATGCAATGCAATAAGTACTTGCACAAAATGAGTGAGAAGGTGAGCCAAGCATTTATATAGTGAAAATGTGATATTTAAGGCACACAAATATATATGTGTGAGAGTCAAAATGGATGGTTTGATCCCTACAAAATAAATTGAAGCTGAAAAGAGCTTCACATATTAGAGATTAGTTTGTAGAGATTATTTCAATGATTCGTAGCCACTTAATAATTGTGGAGTATTGCCGAAGGTGTATTATATTCCTGCAAAGCAGCTTATAGTATGAAGTTTTTCGCATATGGGACATAAGAAGTGAAGGTCCATGATAAGCAAAGGGATAATTGCTAATGAGATATGATGTCATGTTTAGCTGGTTTCGTGCGGTAGGAATTCATTGCATCAAGTGAGGCATAGAGACCTACAATATAGAGGTATATTGCCCTACAAGGCGAAGGTAACATCACTACTAGTTTGTTTTAAACTTTCATGCGAAGGTATTGAGATGTATGTGGAAGAATGTTACCTTGTGAAGGATGGAAATGTGCAATCAAGCATAGGGATTGTTCTGATAGGGGGTTAGTTATTAGGGTTGGGGAGAATATACTCACCATGCTAATAACCTGCATATTAGCACAAAATAATTTTAATATTTATGACTTTTGGAAATTTTCCTCTAGGTACTCTATGTGAGGTTTATATTATGAAAGCTTGGACACATGGGATGCCAGATGATAGTGATAGCAACCAGCATATTTTGTGTGTGCTGGCGGCGGTGGGGGAGCTACTCGGTGGGTACGACCGGCATGCAGAGCATGGTTGCTGGACCGGGAGCTTCGGCGATGCCAGATGATAGTGATAGCAACCAACATATTTTGTTTTAGAAAGTTGACCCATAAATTAGCTCTTTCTCATGATCTGTGTTGGGTTTTGGGTGGGTGGATCGGTGGGTTATTTGTAATGTTTAGTTTCTAGAAAACCGCTAGGAAATTCAATGTTTACCGCTCAGATTTAGCCGCCCCTTTGGCTATGGCTTCTAAGTTTATGTCAAGTATGTCCTATAAGCCATACTCGTGATGAACTAATGATGATGGTCTGATGGAAATGTTATGTTGTCAAGTATTTCTCTTTGATTTACTCCTGTAGTCCTATGTGAATTGGTTATTTTTTAAATCAGTGAAGTTTGCTATATCAGGTTCTATTTTTTCTAACTTTTGTAAAACTGACATTGGTTACTTGACCCATGCACATGCCTAGTACTTTCAGTGCATATGCTTCTGATCAACCGCGTGCTTCTATTTGTTTATAATAATTTCATTTGTGTTATGATGACGGTTTTGCGTATTGCAGCAAGGTGGTGTAAGATCTTTAGACAAGAAGGATGCCTTTTGTTCTATGCTGGATAAAGAGGTAATGTTTCGTTAGTTATGTTTTCTTTGCGCGAGGCAATATGGCTGTGCGTTTTAGACTGTTACTGTAATTATTTTTAACTAATGATTTTCCAATAGGACTTGTTGGATCACCTTCCGGCCCTCGCTACGGCAACATTGCTTGGGGTGACCGCGATCAATGTCCTACTTTCAAACCACAGCCTTAGTGGTGACACTATCAAGTATAAGGGATTAAGATAGTTTCTACTTGCCATGCCCTATACCCTCTTTCTTTTTTGCATTTGCTGGTCTAGCTGCCGCGGTTGCTATCAAAAGGAAGCCCCGTATGCTTGATGCGCAATGGGTACTCTACTGGCCTAGTTACTATGTCTAGTTGTCATGGGGGGCATAGTTACACTGGTGCGTGGCGAGGTAGACCCGCAGATTGTCTAGCTAGTCACAGGTGGCATAATGGTTATTGTTCTGGTTGTATGGAGTGTCCTGTGCGCTTATCCTAAGGTAAGTGTGTAGCATATATTAGTTGTTACCTGTATCTATTTTGGTTAATGCCATTGACATAGTTTAACTTCACCCATTTCCAGTGCCTGAGGTGGCTCTCATTTTGTTGTCGTTCAAAAGAAAAAGAAAAGGTTGATGCTGTTGAGAAGAAGGTGAGTGTTTCAATCTTATGTTCCTTTGTACATAATTCTGACCTATATGAAATATATTTCTTGATGTGTGCTTTGCAGTGCGAGGCCTGTGGTATGAACAAAACTACTCAAATACATGTAGAATATATAGGTGAATATGTTTTCAAGTCCATTATAATGGAACCGACGGTTTTGAACAGGAGAGAGAAAGAGAGGAGAGCTCAACGGTGGAGAGGTTAGGTCCCTTGCCCTCATACCCTTGGGCACTTATATAGGTAATGGCTATTTACAAGTGGCCCCATGGTGGCATTGGATTTCACATGACATTACTCTAGCTACAAGTTAGGCTCTTCTAGGGGGAGACTTGGCCCATATACCTCATAAGCTCCACCAACATCGCCCCCAGCAAACACTTCAATAGGAGGGGCGTACAAACACTTTAGTGACTAAAATGACTCCAAACACTTTAGTGACTACAATGACTCCTCACCCATACCAACACTTTGACACGAGGGGCCTCAACATCATCTTCGGTGATGACAATGACTAACCTTTGACACCAACAGATAGAAGGGCTTCTCCAACATCTCTAACATCAGCTCTGATAATATATCTTCATTGATATCTTTGGTGACTACAACTTGCCTCTGCCAAAACTTTTGGCATGAGGGGATTCAATGACATCTTCGACATCTACACCAACATTGCTTTTGTCAACACCTTCGACATGAGAGCCTTCACCAATATCTTCGACATCCACGACTCACCTCCGCCAACACTTTGGCATGAGAGGCTTCGCCAACATCTTAGCTGACTTTGACAACTTGTCTCTGCCTACACTTTGATAGGAGGAGGTTCACATACTAGAGGACCTGACACTCTAGAGGGTGAAGTCTTTTGTCCAATGTTCATGACAAAAGATTTGGAGGCTTCACGGAAACCTTCGGCTGCAACTACGGCTATGGCTATGACTACGTTGACTATACCTATTCATAAAGAGAAGTTGTGTCTCCATGTGAAGCCTCAGACAAGGCAAAGATCTACACACCGAGAAGGTCCTGGAGATGAAGATCTACGCAACAAGAAGGTCCCAGAGGTAAAGATCTGCATGCCAAGAAGGTTTGGAGACAAAGGTCTATGCAAGGAGAAGGTCTAATGGCAAAGACCTGCGCGTCGAGTGAATCTAATAATCCTTGTCATAGAAGCGGCTGAGGAAGGTGAAGCCTAAATATGGAGATATCAAGGAGATCAAAATCGAGGCACTTGGTGTTAGTAGCTTCTGAGTTAGCACTTGTATAGGCTAGAGTCGTATGAGTGCTCTTTTCTCCATGCCCTTTTTTCCACAGGGTTTTGGAATGGAGTGTTTGGTGAGGCACACATGCATAGGTTGTGAAGGGTGATCCTCGTGATTAGAGTTTGAGTTCTATTTTCTCCTCTTCTAGTATGAGCATCTACTAGGTCATGTTGTACTAGCCATAACCTGATAGCTAATGGGCTACTGTTGGGGAAATCCCATGCGATATGTGGACCAAATATCCCCCTAGAAGAAGCCCAACTAGTAGCTAGAGTAGTGTCATGTGAAACCTAACCCCACCAAGGAGCCACTTGTAAATAGTCATTACCTATATAAGTGCCCAAAGGCATGAGGGCAAGGGAACTCACCTCCCACTCATTTCCACTTGTTCAAAACCCTAGTGTGTCCCCTCTCCATCACCGAGCTCTCTCCTCCCTCTCCCTCCCTCTCTCTCCTATTCGGATGCATCATTTCCAACACATTACTTAACATTCATCATTTTGATCAACATAATATTGTGATCAACACTTGATATTCGATAATTCAATAATTATTTAGTGGTTTATTACATCATGTATTAAGTAAAGAACCTAAAGAAGAGAGAGATGCATAGATTATAGTCATCTAGACTAAAGAATGAAATCTACCTCAACCACAACCAACCAGATTCAGGCTCTGTTTCCTCTTAGCAAGGTGTTCTCATTGAGGCAGCACAGCTGGTGGCGACAGTCGCACTTGTGACCATCTGTACCGCTCTTATGCTGGCAGCGCAGAGCTTAGACTCAAATACTAATCCTCATGTTTTGGTTGTCATGAATGCGTTATTGTTTGCCTATCTGCCTATTGCTTGTTGGGCTACTAGTGTCTGTGGCAATCAAGATGAATCATAATTTGTTCGGTCTTTCCAGTGGGTTTTTATCTTGCCTCACATGTTGGTTTTGACCATCATTGGTGGTGTCGTCAACGTGATCAAGTCCCGTGAGACCATGTGGGTGGTGGCTGTGGTGTCCATAATCATGCTTATCTTCACTGTTGTTGTTTGGTTGTACTTGTGTTCCTATCGACAGTACATACATATATTCTTTTTTCTTGTTTTATAATTTTATTATTCTATTGTAAACTAATCCTACTTTGATTTCAAGTTCCTTCATGTCATCGTGTTGACAATGTCGAGAGCCCTAATAACTCAGAGAGACGTACTCCAACTATCCCATAGAGACCACCATGGAGACGTGTGATGGATCGGTCGTCACTCAAGTTGATTCAGGGCTTTCTGTGTTATGTGTTTTTTATAACTTTCCATGTTATGTGTTGCCTCTATGGCTCATATCTATCTTGTGATGTTCACAATCGACTAAGTTCGATTGATTTAGTTTGTATCCCGTGTCTATTTTTTGGTATAAGGCAGCCCATGTCATTTGCATGCCTTGCATGTTGTCTTATAAAATTGGTTATTATGCCACTATTTGTTTCTCAGGTACTACTTGCTTCTGTTTCCTTTTTTCTTCCTTTTTGTCTCACAACATCCACGGGCCAATGTTGTTTTTGAACTCATCTCGTCCTGAGGTTGCACTCTAGGATACGTCACTCTTGTTTATAAAGTTCGCTTTCTTCCCTCCTACCTCACTTTAAGGATCTATGGATGGCTAGAGGAAAGATTGAATAGCCTAATTAAAAGAATTCTACAAACTGCAACACTAGACAAAAACCAATTCATACTAGAGGAGGACCTAATAAGTACTATCTCTGGCTATTATTTACAAGCCTAGTGTTGAGTACCTAATAGTAGGGTTACCTACACCCTCGGATTGGCATCATGATAGTGTGATAAACCCTCTGACCTGTTCTCCTAATCGGATAGGGGCTTGGGGGTTACCTCCATACTACTACATAAAAGATTTGTGTTCACGGTCAAAACTATCTTGATGACCTATTTGCCAAACCACCATTATGCCATCGATGGTTGTTAGGAATTTAACTTTGCCAGAAAAACTCAGCCCCTAAAACTTCAGAGTCAGAATTATGGTTTCTATAACAAAATTTACCTGCAGGAAAAAGAAATGAAGCGAAGGTGGAAATTTGACTTTGTCACAAAGATTCCGTCTTTGCTGAAGAGGATCTCGTCTTCGCTAGAAGAAAGAAGAAGGCAAGATTAGGTGAAGACAAGAGTTTGACTTTGCCTGAACATTATGGAAGAAGAAGAAGAAAGCCAAGGATGAAATCGATTAAGTCTTGAAGACTAAGACATCGGTAAACGGAACATACAAAAGTTGAAGAATGAGGACTCAAAAGGAGAAAAAGACCACTTTGCCCTTATAGTTGAAAAGGGTTGTAACTATTTGAGCTAGGGGTAAAATAGTAATTTTGTGTAAAATACAAAGACTGGGGTCCCTATAAATACCCCCTCTGACATGTATAGTACGATCATGAAATGAATACAACTTTGTCTTGTGTTCAAACTTTGATGCTTGTGCGATTTCTTACCCAACATCTAGCGGCCACCGTTGTGTATGCTCAAAGACTCCCATGGCCACGCGAAGCTAATGGGCAAGCCTAACAAGAAAGTTGCCACTAGGGCAACCAAAGATGACCCACCCACAGTCGAAGACCAAATTCTTGAAAAAGATGCACCCCAAGACCCAAACTCTTCAATAGCAAGCGAAGCCGAAGAACAAAGACTCAAAGAACTAGAACAAGTGTTGAGAAAACAAAAAGAACTTGAAGAATGTTGCACAAGAGCAGGAGAAAAGTCCCTCAAGCAAAGAATAGAAGAACCTAAAGCCACCCTTTGTGAACTAAATGAACAACTTCAAAGCGCACGCCACGAAGTCATACATTTAGAAGAACCAAATTCAGCAACTAAAGCCTCTCAAGAGAAGAATTCCCTAAAGTCATTCATATCAATTGACACAAGCTCTCCCTTGTCAATAAATTTGCAGCTAGCACAATGGCCCTTGGGGTAGAAATTTAACATGATACCAACTTTCGATGCCCAATCTGACCCAAGGCAATTTTTGATGAGTTTTAAAGCCATAGTAATTTTTGGAGGCGGCCATGAAACTACGTTGGCAAAATCTCTTGTTATGGTAATTAAAGGACCAGCACAACAATGGTACTCTTCGCTAAAAGCAAAATCCATACATTCATGGGATCAATTTAAAGCAAACTTGGTTGTTGAATTTTAAGGATTTCAACCAGCTGGCCTCACAGACATAGATCTGTTCAATTGCAAGCAGCAAATCAAAGAGCCCCAGAGTCAATATTTCAAAAGATTCATCCAAATCAAGGCACAAATTCTAAATATCCCAGATGAAGTGGTGATAATAATCGCAATTAAAGGGCTTTGAGTCGGCCAATGTGCTTCTCATCTTGCTCGAGAAAAACCAAGTACAATTGCTGAGCTTTACGAAGTCATTCAAAAATATTGCAAGTTAGATGACGACTACAAAAAAGAATTGAAGAAGACAACTTCAGGGCTCAAATCAAGCAAAGCAACAACAACTTCCATCCTCCAAGGCCAAACAACTATGAGTGAAGACCATTTACACCGCACAATCAAGTCAATCAAATTGAGAATGACAACAATTCAATAGCTGAAAGTGATTATGCTCACCAAAATCAATATAATCAGTGAAGTCAATTCAATGAAAGAACATATGAAAGAGGAGGCCTTGGCACAAGAGGAAGAGGAGGAAGAGGAAGAGCACCTTTAAAACCTGAAGATATGTTCTGCATTATTCATGGCAAAAGGGCTGGACATACATCTAAAATGTGTCCCAAAATAAAGAAAAGCATTGAAGAAGCCCAAGAAGGGAATAGGGCACCAAGCTAATCAAAAGTTGTCAATCATGTGAGGCAAGAACATCAAAGTTCTCATCAAACTTATTACCTAATGCATTACGGACATGCCCAAGCACTACTTCTAGGGCCACCTCCCGCATATAGCTATGAACCCCTACTAGTGTATCATCCCATGCAAAACTAATGGAGGCAAAATCAATCTTAGCAATCCAATGTTCAATCAGCACAACCCAAAACTTCAGTTGCAAACAACAACCCACAAAACAGCCAAGCCAAGCAAGAGAATAACTCCCCATTAGTTTCAGCAGTAAACAATAATGCAATCATCCCAAGCAGAGGAAGAATATTGACAATCACGGGAGGAAATAGCATGGACCATGAAAATAACAGTAGAAAAAGAGACTACTTTCAAAGAGTAAATTCAATTTCAATGGAAGGCCCATATAAGAAAACAAGATGGTCTCATCTACCAATCATATTTTCAGAAGAAGACCTTCAGCTCAAAGATTACCCACATATGGATGCTATGGTAATCGAAGCAAACATTGATGGATGGGTAGTCTCAAAAATATTGGTTGGTGGAGGCAGCTCCGCTGACATTATATTCACATCAACAATTGACACCATGAAAATTGATCGCAAAATGTTAGGAAGAACTGAGCACCCACTTTATGACTTCGGCGGGAAAAGGGTTCACTCAATTGGAAGAATAATTTTGCCAGTTTCATTTGGTACAGTGAGCAATGCAAGAACATAGAAAATAGCATTTGACGTGGTTGACATGTACTATCCGTACAATGCACTTTGAATGCTTTCGAAGCAGTCATAAGCTACTCATATTTATGTATGAAAATGCCAGCAATAAATGGAGTAATTACAGCACAAGGAGACCAAACTAAGGCAAGAAACATTGAAAAAGAATACACTCTAGGGCAAAAGAATGTTCACGTAATCACTGAAGAAGAAGAAAAAGAAGAAACAGAAAATACGAAGCCTCTACCCAAAGCTCAACCTTGTCAAGAGACAAAAAGAGTACCTTTTGATCCATTAGTCCTAGACAAACAAGTCATCGTTGGTACTGGACTTTCTTAAGAAGAAGAAGACAAACTTATGGAATTTCTTCGAAGCAACAAAGATATATTTGCTTGGTCATCCAATGACTTAGGAGGAGTCAGCAGAGACATAACTGAGCACAAACTAGACATTGATCCAAAAGTCAGACCAAAAAAGCAATAGTTGAGAAAACTAACCGAATATAGAATCCAGGTTGCCAAAGCTGAAATCCAAAGATTGCTTGATGCAAAAGTTATAAGAGAAGTTCAATTCAGAACTTGGCTCACAAACATTGTCATTGTTAGGAAGAAGAATGGGAAATGGTGATTGTACATCGATTTCACAGATCTCAATAAAGCATGCCCAAAAGACAATTTCCCACTACCAAGAATTGAGACATTAGTTGATCAAGCAGCTAGAAGTGAAATGCTAAGTTTCTTGTATTGTTTTTTCGGCTATCATCAAATTTGGATGAGAAAAGAAGATGAACAATTCACAAGTTTTATCACCCCATTCGGGACCTACTGTTTTGTAAGAATGGAAGAGGGGCTTCGCAATGCTGGCACGATATTTGTTAGAATGACTTCAACAGTGCTACGTGAACAAATTGGTAAAAATCTACTCACCTATGTTGATGACATAGTAGTCAAAAGCAAGAAAAGAGGAGATCACATTGAAGACCTCCAAGAAACATTTACAAACCTAAGGGAAGCAAATTTAAAGTTGAATCCTAAAAAGTGCACCTTCGGAGTCCAAAGGGGCAAAATTCTAGGCTGCATTGTATCGGCAAATGGAATCGATCCAAACCCAGACAAAGTCCAGGCAATCTTGAACATGAAAGTTCCTGAAAATATAAAGGACATCCAAAAATTGATAGGAAGACTTGCTGCCATAAACAAGTTTATTTCAAAATTAGCAGAGCGAAGTCTGCCAATATTTCAAGCACTCAAATGAACAAAAGAGACTTCACATGGGGACCTTCGCAACAACATGCATTCAAAGAAATAAAAAGTTACTTGTCAAAGCCAAATACTCTAACCACACCAACCCCAGGGGCTGAATTGCTCCTACATGTCTCAACAATAGAAAGTGGAGTCTTAGTTGAAGAACATGAAATTGAACACACAAAAAGACAAGTCCTAGTCTACTTTGTTTCAGAAGCTTTATCTGGCTCATTACTCGGAGATTGAGAAATGTAACATCCAAAAATTTAACAAGAATTTAAACTAGTTTAAATTGATTTGAGATGCAATTGTTTGAGTAATAAACCATAGGGAAATAATATTATTTGATTTGAAATTAAAATTCAATATATGGTTAGCAACATGTTTTGCATTCATGCTGGCGCATCTATTTTATCTTGGTGTGTGTTTTTGACCAACTTGTAAAGGTTTACAAATTCCATTGGAAATTTGATTTGAAAATGTGTTTGAAAAATTAGAAAAAAATGCAAAATAGAAAGGAACCCTTTACCTATTCGGCCTGTGCAGCCCGAGCGGGCCTGCTGTCTTCTTCTCGGTCTTGGGCCGCTGAGCGAGCTCTGGCTTTCCCCCGCTCCTCCTCGTGCCCGCGTGGGCCAGCCCAGGACTGCAGCCGCGCGCGCCCTCTCTCCTTTGGTTCGCTGACGGGCGGGACCCGCAGGTCAGCCGCGTCTTCCTCCTTTCATCGTAACCGAGCCGGAGGCTAACGGGAGATTCACCGAATCGAACCCTAATTTCCCGGGATTTCCATCCAAATTGAGGTGTCCCAACCCTATATAAGCTAGAGCCGAGCCTGCCTCCTTCCTTTTTACCCAAGATTCAAGTCGTAGCTTTGCCCTAGCCGAGCCGCCGCAAACTCCAATGCCGCCGTTGCTAGGTTCCGTCGGTGGCCGCTTCAATCACCTAGGTAAGCAAATTGACGAGCTTGGTGATGGTTTTCCGAAGTTCACAAGCTCCTTTTCCATCTAATTTTTGCTTTGAGGTGCTCACAGCGTAGTGCCGGCGATTGCAGGGCACCACCGCCCGCCATACCGTGCTGCGCATCGTCTCCGAGCCACCCGGACCTCCTTTTTCTTCCTAGGTGAGATCCCGTTCATCGTCTCTAGCTCCGAGTGCAGGCGGTTTGTTGAATAATGCACTACAGCGCCGAAACCACGTCTCCGGCGAGTTTCCGGCCATGGCGCCGCCGCGTGCTAATGTTCCCGACGACAGCACCGCCGAGCCTTCCCTGGAGATACCGCGAGCCGTCCGTTCTCAGATCAACGGCCTAGAATAGAAGATACCCCTTCGCGGAGTAAACTTCATAAAGAGTCCCTGCGCTTTTCTTTATTAGAACCCGCAGTCCTTAGCGTCATTTAGGAATTATGTTTCTTTGTTTTGAAAACGTATTTCTTCTCGGTAATTCAAAAATACATTTTCTAATATTTACAGTTTTTCCACTAAACTTGTTTTGATCATAAAATCTTCGTTTTAACTCCGATTTGACCCGTTCAAGTTGCGTTAGGTTCGTATTTAGTGTAGCTATACAGTAGGTTTGGAAAATTTAATTTTTGAATTTATATTTAAGTAATTATTTATCTATAGGAAATCTTAGAAAATTCATAACTTTCACGTTTTAACTCCGAATTTTGTGATCTTTACGTTTGTATGATCGTAGTAACGTGTAGAAGAGTTTTACAAACTTTTTATACTATTTTGCTACTGTTGGTGTACTGTTCTAACTATGTTTCTTTGTTTGCTTCGTGTATGATTGCTCGGATGATTGTGTGTTGATGCTTGGTGATCGAGTATAGACGGTGAGCAGTTTCTGGACGATCAGGAGTATTATTTTGAGCCAGACCAGCAGTATCAACAGGAAAACTTTGATCAAGGCAAGTATAACATGGGACCATCCTTGTTGTCCTATTTACTGAAATTATCATACATATGCATGTGTCCTCTTTGACAACCTTAGAGATTATAACTTAGTGATTGTTACCTTGATTCCTTGTCAACCTTGGGGATGCATTTGGGTAGCTATTGCTAGTGCTTAATTATGAACAATGATCTTGTAATTTGATTAATGGATTAAGCAATCAACCTTTAATGATGATTTTATTTGCTGTTGAAAAGGGGACTAGAGCATGTGGGTTATTTTGATGCTCTGGTTTCTCTCCATAAGGACTTATCTGTACGTGATTTATCCGGGACATACAGTACAACTATGAGGGCTATATGGCTCTGGCTCTAGTTGTTTAAAGGACCTTTTCTAGCTTGTTAGTGGTTACCTTAAATGGCGTAAGAGTGGCATGCCATGTTGGGTGTAGGACAGCCTCTAGTCTATGAGTATAGCCGAGAAGGAATTGTGCCATTTGAAAAGGGGGGTTCCTACATCTGTCTGCCGAGTGAATCTAATGGCCCTAACTTATTAGACGAACCTTTAAGTGGCTTTATATGATTTCCGGTGTTTTGGGGAGTTGCGAACCCATGTATTTGGAAGTCATGGCTCACAGTCGCACCCAGTTTTCCAAAGAAGACCAAGCACTCGTTATATGTGTGCTCAGGAAGTCCACACATACAACAACAGAATAGAGATATCAAAACAATGTTTATATAAAGCGAAATACTTACTATATTAACACTTACAACTATCAGAGTATCGCAGAACGGTGGCTAAGCTTCTGCTCGAGCTCCAATCTTCTCAGGGACGGCTGACTGGGGGCTCCGTATGCCAAGCACTTCGAAAAGACTTTTGGAAACTCCACTACACTTTCATCCTTCTTCTAAGCAGCACCTCACTACACACTGGAGTGTAGGGAAATAGCAAGGGTGAGCACATGTCGTACTCAACAAATATAACATGGGGTTCATGAGGCTTAAAAGGATAGACGCTGGTTTACTGCATTTAGCTTTTAATTATCACAGTTTTATCATATGAGTAGCATCAGGTTTTCATTTATCCCACAATAAACATATGATCAATGTAAAGATGAATAATGAATAGCAAAAACACATTTACAGTCATTAGTGATCATCTATTCCGTAAGGGTCCAAGGCCACTCGTGACCGTGAGCACGGCTGTTATAACAGTTTTACACTCTACAAAGGTTGTACACTTTCACTGTGAGTCGTGATTTACCCTTTCGCCCGAGGTGATCAGCCTCTTGACCCACTACCAAGGAAGGTCGGCAGGGTTCACTATAAAGTCTTTCAAAGGTTCATCTAACAAGTTAGGGCCATTAGATTCACTCGGCAAACAGATGTAGAGCCCCTTTTCAAATGGCACAATGACGCGCAGCCTATACACATAAAGACAGAGGCCGCACTATACCCGATTCGTCAAGCCATTCTTACGCCATGAAGGTTACCACTAACAAGCTAGAAAAGGTCCTCATACTTGACTAAAGCTAGAGCCATATAGCCCTCACAGTTGTACTGTAAGTCCCGGATGTTCGTTTACAGATGAGTCCTTATGGAGAGAAACTAGAGCACCAAGAAAAATAGCATCATGCTCTAGTCCTCTTTAAACAGTAATCAAAATGTCATCTTTTAGTGTTGTTGCATATTCCATTAATCATATTACAAGATCATAGTTTATGCTCAGCGCTAGCAAAAGCTACCCAATGCAAAATCCCATAGGTGACAAGGTATAGATCAAAAACTAGAAAGATCCTTAATGGCAATTCAATACAGACACATGCAATATGATTTTATGTGATTAAAGTGAATAGGACAACAAGGAAATCCCATGTTATACTTGCCTTTTCTCAAAGTTAGCTGTTCAGAATCTCCAGTTGCTATCTTCTGGTCTCAAGTCCTTTTTGCTTCGACTGTCGGTCCTCAGCTCCTCGTCTTCAGTGCTAATTAACCAAACTTCTTCTACTCGCAGCAATCAAGTAGAACAAATAGACAATAAACACAACTAAGAACAACACACCAAATAAATGAGACACTTTAAAAGAGAACGTACTAAACGATACGACATGATGCTATGATCGCGAAAACGGAAGACCGACAAATAACAGAGCTACCATCAAAGAGGACACACGACTATCGAGGAGTTTACAACAAATAAGAGAAGACAAACTATATGTTTGATTTATTTTAGTTAATGAATTAAGATGATAGAACTTAGATAATGTTAAAGTTTATATATATAAACATAGGAGTATAAACTTATATTGTTTCTAATTTGATAAGCAGTGCAAACAGAAATTAGTTAAAATTAATGTTTAAATTAAAATTTAGAACACATGTAGCATGTTAAACATCGTCGACATACGTACAGTAGACTACGTCAATTCAGGCAAGGCTAAAGCGATTAAGATATAGAAGTTGAAGGCAATGACGGAGATATATGAGTACGGACTAAAAAGGCAGCCTAAGCAGCTCCAAGATGATATGATTTATGGTCATGAATGACAACGAACGACATCAGCACAACTCTTGATCAATTAAATAATAGATAGACAAGGAGATATGTGGGCTGACGTTAATTAAACGTGCATAAACACTTGCTACTGATGTCAAGGTAATGGACATTTTAGAGAACTATCCTAAGTTGAATTAACCAATTTACATTGAATTATAAAAGATGAAGTTAACCTTATTCATATTTTATTTATAAATATTTATTTAGTGTTTAAGTCATTTAAACATTTATAAATTAGAAAGCATAAAGAAGGTGATAACAGCTAATCGAATCATTATATGTTTCTTGCATAAACTAAACAAGTTCTATTTAAGAAACACTTAAGTTCTTATTAATCATGATAACATTTGATTATTTATAAAAGACAAATTATAAACCAAAGTTACTTTTAATTTGAAAAGACAGTAAATAAATATTAGCACTGTTCGCCTAAACAGCCGTTTAGTCCGTTTAAACACCGTTTAAACGGTAAACACAAGTCAGCCGTGTTGTTTAGGCCCTAAACGGTGAATTAAACGGTTGGGCCGTTTAAACCCGTTTAAACCGTTCAATCCCGTCTAAACGGTCTAAACAAAATCAGATTAAACATGATTAAATGAGCTAAACAACTATTTAATCCATAATTAAGTGAATTAAAGGACTACGTCTATCACAATCAACATGAAACTAATTAACATTGTAATTATATAAAGTGTTGTGGGATTTAGATTTTTTCCAACAAGATTATTTGGTAGAATATTTGATTTTTACATATGTAAATATGTATGGGTTCTAGCAAATTTTATTTTTACCTACATAAATATGTATATTTTATTGTCATTGTATTCATACCAAGATATTTCTCTTCTTCCAAGGAGACAAGCTCTCCTTGTAACTTCTAGCCTTGCTCACAAACTACTAAGACTAAGAACTAAAGAGTACAAGAGAGGTGAGGTATGCTTGGCTCCAAATGAGGTGAGTGTTGAGAATGTGAGCCTAGCCCTTCTTTTACAGCAGAGTGAGGTCGGTTTGGTGGCAACAAAACAGAAAACCAGCCAAAACCGCCTCGGCATGGCGACATGCAATCGCCAGAGGAGGCCGGGCCCAGGCGGCAGCGGCAGGGGTGTGGCCGCACCCTTGGTGCGCCCACATCTAGGTGGCGCTAGCTCACGACCGCCTTCGCGTGCTCAGTTCCTGGCTGGGTCCCTCCTGTGTTGGTGTCTCAGCCCAGATGTTTCGTGAAGGTGGGCTTCTTTATTTTCTTTGTTTGCGCATTTCTAGAATACGCGTTCTGCTTTGCGCTTTCTCTTCTGTTTCGTGCACTTCCACTTGTTTTCGGAGTTTGTCCTGCAAAACATGTTTTCTCATAATACAAGTGGAACAAGGTTAATAATATATGCATATGTGTGAAAGTTTGTTTATTTCTCCTATTTTGGACTATAATTGGCGGTTATAAATGTGCAATAGTGACCACCAACAAGCCCACCTCCTAAATCAGCATCATGCATCACAACTTGGGGAGGTGAGACAACATGAAGAGTAGCACCAACGTCTCCTGCAGTTTCTTGCAGAGTTTTAGCACCAAATCTTTGAGAAGACGACCCTGCAGTTTCCTGCGAAGCCACAGTCACAATCTCACCTTCTTTAGTCTGAGCCCTAGGAGCAGCAGAGGCAATAGTGGCAGCAGCATCAACAATAGGAGATGAAGAAGGCAAAGTGTCTTTACCAATATTTTTCTGAGGCGAAGACAAGATACCGCCACCAACATTTTCATCAGAATGAAAAGTGCTCGCCAAATTCTAGAAATAGTCACCAAGCAGAGTCAACATCGGCAGAGTCAAACCATTAGAATTAAAAAACTAAACTAAACATTCTCACCTCATCATCTGCTAACTAAGAACCTCCCGACTATCAACATCAGGACCCAAGTCAACTTCATCTTCTGCAATTTTTTCTGAATCAAAAGAAGTTGAAACCTTCTTTTTCTTGCTAGTCCTCTTAGCAAGTTCACCACCAGCTCTTTTCTTCTTTGTAACATTTTCTATGCTCGACTTCGCTGCACGAGTATACGCCGGTGGAGGTCTTTCATCATATTTGATCTGGGCAATTTCAAAAACTCTATGTAGACACTTATAATCTTTTCCCAGAATTTTGTGCATCAAATCTTTTTCCTTCTTCAAAAACTTGCCTAGAATATCAACTGCCTTCACCTCAACAGCAGATACAAACTCTTCATCTTTTGTGTACTTCTTCGGACGGAAAGCTTCTTTGTCAGGATACAAATAATCTTTTTCCCTCACAACCTTCTTATGAAAACAAACAATGCTCCAACCTTTCTTAAGAGGCCAAACTCGAGCTGCAATATATTCTTCACAAAGATCGCGAGCACTTTGCAGACTGGCAGTCAACTTGTAAGCTTTTTCACAAATCTTTGAATTATTTGTACTCGAAAAATCAAGCTTACAGTCAAAAATATTCTTCCCCATCTTTGTAGCCAACGGATAGTGCTTCACAATCTTCCTTGACTCATCTCTTTCTTCAACCATTGGAACTGTATGGTAAAACCAGTACCGGCACCAATTTTCAACCCACTTATTCTTACAAGCAGGTGCAATCTGCTTAGTAGTACGAGCAGGCTTGAAACTGCAACAACCAAAAATACTTAACTATATTCTTCCCTTCAACCATTTTGTTCCTAAATTGGGTATGCATTTCATGAAGAGTACAAAAAGCTCTGATATCTAAATTTGAATCCTGACACTTCACTGCCCAAATAAAAATAGCAATCTTTTCTATTCCATTCGGAGTCAAATGATGCGTCTCAATGTTATATGCCTTCAAATTTTATTCAACAAAGTCTTGACAAGGCATTCAAAGACCAGCAGAAAATTGATCCCGAAAAACAACACATTCATGTGGTTCAGGCTTAGGAGTTGTCTCACCCTCAGGCAATCGAACAGAAGCCCTCTCCACCATCCTATTAGTAACCATACAATCCAATTCAGATTTATCCATCAATGTTTTCCCAAAAATCAAAGACTTGGTGTCATCACCCACCAACTCCGACTCAGATGCAGAAACATCTAACAAATCCTCACCCAAATCAGATTGATTAGATTCAACCAGAAAATTTGCAGAAGCATTCTTCTCTTGATCAGACATCTACAAAACAAGAAACATCTCATCAAGACAAAAACTAATAATAAAAAGAAAGGAAACAAAAATACAAAGGAAACAGAAATACACAAACAACTAACCTTAATCAATCAAACTTTCACCTTCTAAAAAAATAATCTTTGCAAGAAAATTTGGCTTCATTAAAAAAATTGTCTTCGCTTCAAAGAAAATTTGAGCAGCACCTCCCCGTCTTCGATACAGTACACAAAACAGGGGGGAGGGCGCAGTATATATAGGTGGCTTCGAGTAAAACCTAACGGTTCGACTTCCGCCAGTCAAAGTCGACCGTTATATTTCAAAAAAGCAACTGTTTCATAGATCAACGGCTAAAAAACGGTCAACTCCAAAGTTCGGGATGGCATTTTTTGTCTTTGTTTTAAATCCAAACTTTGCAGGATTCTGACCTTTGGAGTAGGCCTTCGCCCATGAGGGGATGCTGTTGGGGATTTAACTTCACCAGAAAAACTCAGCCCCTAAAACTTCAGAGTCAGAATTACGGTTTCTATAACAAAATTTACCTACAGGAAAAAGAAATGAAGCGAAGGTGGAAATTTGACTTCGTTAGAAAGATTGCATCTTTGCTGAAGATCTTGTCTTCACTAGAAGAAAGAAGGCAAGATTAGGCGAAGACAAGAGTTTGACTTCGCCTGAACATTCTGGAAGAAGAAGAAAGCCAAGGATGACATCGATTAAGTCTTGAAGATGAAGACATCGGTAAACGGAACATACAAAAGTTAAAGAATGAGGACTCAAAAGGAGAAAAGGACCACTTTGCCCTTGTAGTTGAAAAGGGTTGTAACTATTTGAGCTAGGGGTAAAATAGTCATTTTGTGTAAAATACGAAGACTGGGGTCCCTATAAATACCCCCTCTGACATATACAGTACGATCATGAAATGAATACAACTTTGTCTTGTGTTCAAACTTTAATGCTTGTGCGATTTCTTACCCAACAATGGTAAAGATAGGGCTCTTGCAGTGTCAAGCATTTAACCGTCTCTAGAAAATCATTTCTAGGGATGATTTTGTTAAGAACTACGTCCCTCAAAATAAGTCTTCAAGGGGCAGTCCACCCTTGCCAATAGATTTCCAATGATGGTTGCTCAATGACAACCACTCCTAAACCATGTTTCCAAAGTGGTTGTATTAACAAAACCATACTTGAAACTACTTTTCGACGATGATTGTGGCAAGGCAACCGCAACTGAAACCATAGTTTAGGGGCTGTTGAATTAAACGAAGCACCTCTGAAAACCTATTGACAAGGTCAATTTTGCTAAAACTGAACCACGGCTGAAATCCTATTTAAAAATTTAAATTTTCCTGTTAGATTTGAAATCTTAGTTTCTCACCAAATTTTAGACCCTATTGCATTTCATTCATAATAACT
This sequence comes from Saccharum hybrid cultivar R570, assembly GCA_038087645.1. Lineage (NCBI taxonomy): Eukaryota > Viridiplantae > Streptophyta > Magnoliopsida > Poales > Poaceae > Saccharum > Saccharum hybrid cultivar. The sequence goes on along the minus strand of JAQSUU010000563.1, from coordinate 984,439 downwards.
TCATATATGTATACATTATTTAAGGTAATAGTTAATTGATACACACTTGATTTACAAAGTATTTTTGGGATACTTTATTTTACAAAATAGTAACAATGTGCTTCAGTTAATAATGATGAGAAGGGCCTCTTGGTCGAAGCACAAAGAGCCTTGTACTTAGTGTCTTTCACATACTTTGAACTCTCATCAAAGAAGCAACCATTCTCGTAGATCATCTCGCGCATCACGAACTTGTAGAAATTATTTTGAGTTCCTTGAATATCATTTTGGTCAACTTGAGAAGAGGGTGAAAGCGTACAATGTTGTATGAAATAGATGGAAAAATGATTAGATTCAAATTAATGAACATATGCATATGAAATGTTTTGACGGATCAACTTACGTCTTTAGGGTTATTATAGTAGCACCTATTGGTTCTAAACCATTGACATACAAAGTATCCACAGAGCACACTTCCAGGACTTTGCTTGGTGCATCAAGTCGGTGACATGCAAGAAAACGATACAGTAAATTGCATTATTCTATCTTGGACGAAATAGTTGGTCTCGCAAGTCATAGACTATGCTTACTTACATCTGTAAAATGGTTATTGAAAGCCCTATGTTTGGTTTTGGTAATTGAGACAACTAATGGACTAACCTTTTGCTAAGTGTTGTATAAGCTAGGTTAAGTCCACACCAAGGTGGTGAGCGAGGCTTGAGATGGATGAAGGGTGATCAATCCAGGGTGCTCTAGTTGGCATGTGTAATTACAATTAGAGTAGTGAGAGAAGGTATAAGTGTGGTTCTTATACACTATCTTGCCTTTGGTTACCGCTTGCTGCACGGATAGATAGTGGTAGCTAGCAGGTGGTGACAACCCTATCTAGTCTCTATATTCCACCATGTGTTACAGGCAAGTTGTTAAAATGGTAAGGCCCCCATAAAAGGTAGCTTATTCAGGTAGGAGTTTCATCTCCTATTGTCTCGGCAAGGCATACATGTCGTGAGGTATCAATCTTTATGGTGCAATTGTGTAATTGAGATAGAACCATAGAAGTAGAGTTTGAACCTTTGGAAACCTTATAGTTGTTGTCCTCCCTGCTAGCAAGAGTACTTATCCCTATGTTTGGACTTCTCCTGTGTGTGTCATTGCCCATATCATATATATCATTTACCCCCACTCTAATCTAGTTGGTATATTAGTTGGTAGATACATGATGCTTAGCTATCACATTCTTTAACCATTGCTTCCCTGAGGATAAATATGATACCCTTGGAATACTCCTGGGTGAAATGCTACAATGGTAAATTTGTGCGCTTGCGGAATATTCTACATGAGCATAAGAAATACCAACATTGTTGCAGTTGATGTTGCTTTTGCTATTATTGTTGTTGTTGCCGCTGTTGTTATAGTACAAATTTTATTTGTTAAATCTAAGGCTAAATGCAGTGATTTCACAATTTAAATTTGAGAGAACTCACAAAGGTAATGCTATAAAGTAAACATGAGATACATACTGAATTTACCTTCAGCGAGGCTTCAAGGTTTCTAGTCCTTGAGTGGAGCTTCTTCACCTTGTTCTGTAGTGGAAGCTTCTTCGGGTCTAGGAGATGAGGAGGCAAATGAAGGTTCTTCCTTCTTTCTTCATGTTTTTCGGTCTTCTTGGGACTTGGCTGCATCTTTGTAGATTCATCTATCTTTTTGGATGGTTGTACCTTCCCTGTTTTTGTCCCCCTCATTTGACGAATTTTCTTGACCTACTTATGATTAGTAGAAATGGATTCACATGTAGCAAATGCAAACCTTTCCTAAGTGGAGTTGGATTTGTCTAGACCCCACATAGATATAGGCATTGGTGGTGTTGAGGTACGACCTTCCAAGGATGAGTAGTGTATCCTTGTTGTTGCCCCCCATATTGAGCACCACAAACTCCATCGGGACATATGCTTCTCTCACCTTTACTAGAATGTCTCTAGCAATTCCCTTGGGATAGCCGACCGATTGGTCGGCAAGCTATAGATAGAAAGGTGTATAGGACAAAGCTGATAGAGTAGGTTGTCATATGTTACCTCTGACGTGATGTTGATGCTTGATCCAATGTCACATATGACATTATTGAACATCTAGGGTCCAATGGAACAAGCAATGACCGTCCTCCCTGGATCACCATTCTTGACGGTGAATGGAGGGTCCGGGAGAGGAGACCCCTAGAGCCCAAATTGAAATTGTACCTTGTTGTCACCAAGTTGGCAGTTTTCATTGGCTCTTCAGACTTCCCAAGAATTCTTCCTTTCTTGAAAGATGGTACAACAACTGCTAATTGAGCTAATTGGGTTTCTAGCTTCTTATTGAAGCTAAGTTGATTCTTTATAGCAAATGAGAAACCTTCCAGTTTAGAATTTATATTTTCCATCATCTTGCCATTGCATACAACTTTCTAGTAATGTTGTCATTTATTTTACATTGACCAAAGAAAAGATGCTTAGGAGAATGTTGATTATTATTGTAACCATTGAAATTGTTGCCTCCTAGGTTGTTGGAGCATTGGTTCCATATTTGATTTTGTTTAGGACGATACACAATATTGTTGTTATGAAGTTGACATGGGGCATGAATCTCCTGAATGCCTAGTTTCACCGCAGACCTCACAAGTCATGCGAGCATGCATGGCTTGTGTGGGGGTATTAACCCGTATACCCTTACGGCTAGACTTGGGCTGGCCTAGACCAGAGGGCTCGGCCCACCAGAAGATGATGCGTGGCCCAATCGATCTGCTCGGCGTCTCAAGCAAGGAAGGAAAGCAAACTTGGAGATCAAGCAAGATCCTGGTCGGTTAGAATAGGAATCCTTATGCGGCCAGCCATGGCAATTGTAACTGACTAGAATTAGTTTCCAGATTTGTAACCCTGCCCCCCGGACTATATAAGGTGGGCAGGGGACCCCTCAAAAAGATATCATCATACACAGCAATACAAATCAGACGTAGGACGTAGGTATTACGCCCTCACGGCGGCCGAACCTGGATAAAAACCTTGTTGTGTCTCGCGTCACCATCTAGTTCGTAGCTTGCGCAACTATCTACCGATAAATCACTACCTTGGGCATACCCCTCGGTAGACTGCCGACCAGGTTTCGTCGACAGTGGCGCGCCAGGTAGGGGGTGTGCGTACAGCTTCCCAGGCGAGCAAGATGGTCATCATCCCTGACTCCGCGGTTGTGGCGGATGGTCTCTCATTCACTGTCGGCCAGATCACTTGGATCACCGGCGTCGACAGCTTCACCGCCGCTGCCACAGAGGAGGTGCAGATCTGATCTGTGCTGACCACGTCTTCATCGGCTACGGCTCCGACCACGCTGGCTATGGCTCTGACCACCCTAGCAACGGCTCTGGCCACGCCGATAACTCGTCGACCACTCCCTTGCTACAAAGGAAGGACGATCAACAACACCGACCTAATCGAGGCTATCGACCAGGTCGGCCTCAAGCTTTTCCAAAACCCTGACTTTGGTAGATTCCATTCAAAATCAATCTACCGAGCAGGTGCAGCTTCACCACAATAGGTCTACTCGACCAGTTCGGACTCAACGCCCGACACAGTTCAATACAGATCTAGTGGTCACCGCTACTCCCCAAGGACGCACGGTACGCCTTCGCTCGGTTCCTATGCCCGACTTCAGGCCCTCTGAGTACCAAGTCTTGACAGAGGATCGTCAGGCCCTCCCATATGGCCTAAAAAACGCTGCTTTCGAGTACGCCTATCGTACACCTTATATGTTCGTGGATCCCATGGAGCGCGACCACGTTTCAGATCTGTGCTTCCTGGATATACCTCGACCACCACCGGGCAATGCTGTCAACATGGTCGATATACAGGAGCATAATGAAGGCTCGGTTCATACACTGCCCGACGAAGGCGGCTCCAGCACTGGGTCTACACGCTCTGTCCACACCGAGGCTGAACACCTCGACTACGATGAATACGATCTAGATCCACTACCACACCCTTCGGGTTTCTCTCCGATCCCAAGGTTTCCACCTAGGCATGGCGACAAGGTGCTCAACGTCAGCAATGATGAGCCTCCATTCGCGGGAGAAACTGACGAGCAGCGGCAGCTTCGCGAACAGCGTAACACCGATCACGCCGAATGCCGTCATCAGGAGGCTGAAGAAGAAGAAGCACGTCGCAGGGGACCCCGACCTCAAGATCTAGCCGACGCATTTGACAGAGTGGGCGATCGCTAAGTTTTCAGGACCCCAAGCGCCAACATGGCAGTGGCCATGGCCAATCTAGACCGATTACCAGACACGCCAGAAAACCACGCGGTCCGCGAGGACATCAAAGCATATCTGACCGCCGCCATGGGCCAAACCGTCGAGCTCGCCCAGCGAGCCCGAGCTGCTACAAGCACATCTGTCGCGTCTAGTCGGAGCCGTCGATCCCGCGCTTCGGAACATCCAAGTCGCCAACATCGTGATGATCCGCTTCCACCTAATCCTCCACATGGTGGCGGCGGCGGTGACGACGGTGAACAAGATGGTGGTCGAGGTCGTCGTGACAATAACCGTAATCGACGCGGCAATCGAGATCAGGAGGTCGACCAGAACCCTCCTCGTGATCTTCGTCAACGTCTTCCTCCCCCGTGACGTTCGCAGCCATATCACTAGTCGTGCTAATGACCGTCAGGCCCACGAAAACGTGCGCCGTATCCAGTATGATACCGAACATGGCCCCCCGGGCCTCAAACAGTTCACTCATCTCCGACAAGTCGTATGGCCGTGAAACTTTAAACTCGAAAAGCTCAGGAAGTACGACGGCAAGGAGAACCCCGAAAGCTGGATCACGCTCTACGAGAACACCGTCCGGTCCGCCACAGGCGATGAACATGTAATGGCTAATTATCTTTCAGTTGTCCTTGATCAAGCAGGTCACCAGTGGCTCTTGAGTCTACCAGAGAACCAATTCGATAGCTGAGCGCAACTCAAGCAGGCCTTCATCGACAATTTTATTGCCACGTGTGATCAGCCAGGCAACAAGTACGACCTCGAGCGCATACGTGACCGAGCAGGCGAACCACTGCGCGACTACATCCGACGTTTCTCGGATATGAGTCTCAAGATCCCCAAGATCTCTCATGACGAGGCAGTCTTAGCCTTCATCAAAGACCTCCGCCATCATGACGCCCTTAAAAGTAAGCTGCTTCGGAAACAGCCGACCACGGTCTCCGAGTTGCTCGCTACTGCCAAGAACTACGTGGATGCCGATGACACTAAGAAGATTATTAAGGACGACGTGGGGGGTCATTGCGCCCCGAACAGCCACTGCGCCGTGATGACAATTGCAATGACCGTGGTCGGAACGATCGTGATTGGCGCAACGACAACCGCAGCTTCCCAGACAACCGTGATCGGTGGCATGACCGCCACAACGCCTTCAGAGGCAAGCGTCCTCATGAGGACGATCACGAAGTTTACACGGTTAAGAAGCCAAGTGGACGCCTGGACTATCAGGAGGACTACAATAAGGCCCTGAAGGGTCCCTGCCAGATCCATCCCAAGGCCAATCACACCATGGAGAACTGTCGTTTCCTCAGGAACATCTACGCCAAACAAATTACTAACGACGATGCTCCAAAAGCCATTGATGATAGACCGTGGCGTGACGGTGACGACGACGATGATGACGCACAGGATAGAAATCCTCATCACCAATACGTCAATCCCACCAAAACTGTCCACTCCCTCTTTGGCGGCAAGGTGTCCTTAGAGTCCAAGCGCGAGCGCGAGCTATTGAAGCGTGCTTGTTTGAGCGTCGTCAATATCGATGATCTCATCACTGATCCCAGACTCCCGGCCTGGTCCCACCGTGAAATCTCCTTCAGCCGAGCAGATCGGTGGGCGGCAATTTCAGAACCTGGTCGTTTCCCCCTCGTCCTTGACCCCTACATCAACAGTGTCCAGTTCGAGAGGGTGCTCATCAACGGTGGCAGCTCCATCGACATCCTGTTTCGCAGCAGTTTGCCTGCCCTTAAACTAACTGAGGCTGACCTCAAACCTTACGACACACAGTTTTGGGGCGTCCTTCCCGGACAGAGCTCTATACCTCTCGGGCAGATCATGCTCCCTGTACAGATCGGCACTCCCAACCACTTCCGCACCGACTACGTCAACTTCGTGGTCGTGGATTTCGAGGGTACTTACCATGCCATCCTTGGTTGACCAGTGCTTACCAAGTTCATGGCCCTGCCGCACTACTCTTACTTGGTGCTCAAAATGCTTACTGAGCAGGGTGTCCTTACTCTCAGAGGCAATGTTTACACTGCCTATACCTGTGAAGAGGAAAGCTTTAAGGTAGCAGAGGCCACCGACCTCTCAATCCGCATTTAGCAAACACTGGTCAACGCCTCCAAGATTTCCGCCGGCAAGCTGGAGATCCCAGAGCGCCAAGTAACTCGGAAGCACATCAAGTCCAACGAGCACAAGGAGATCCAGCTGGTCGATGACGACCCAGGCAAGACGGCCCTCATCGGGGCCAACCTGGATCCTAAATAGGAAGACGCGCTCGTCAGGTTCCTGAGGGACAACGTCAGCGTGTTCGCGTGGAAACCCGCTAACTTTTAAATAGTTTCATCATGTGTATAATACTCATGGATATAGTCAGATATTATATGGTGGTTTCAAGTAAGAATGTGGTATAAAAAAAATCAAATTCCTCCCCTTGAGTTCAACCTATGTCTAGATAACTTCTTAAACTAACATTTGATTTAATTTACTTCCTCTAACTATTTCAGCAGATCCAATGTACATCTTAAAAATATTTTTCTTTTTTGTCTATCTATGTACAGATTTTTTTAGTTTCAAAAATTTTGTCTCGACGATGGACTTGGCCGGCTCGGCACGTGTCAGAGTGGTTGGATCCTGGATAAAATTTCACCTATGGCGGACTTTGTACTATTAATTTATGTGACCGAGCAATTTTATAGAAAATGACATTCTAATTAAATTGTTAAAGATTATTTTTTGGTTAATAATTGATCACTAGCTAAATTGCCCGTGCGTTGCAATGGGAGAAAAAAAAGTTGTCAATGTTAATAGAAAGCAAGGACGAAAACATTACATATCTATTTATCTTTTATATTATATCATTATATAAAATTTAAAATCTATAATTTATTTTATGGTGACCATGACATTCACAATATAAATTAATATCGATGGTACTAATATGACAATATCCTATTAAAGTTGTATCGAATTAAATATAGCTCTGACAGATTTTTTTCCCTATATTGTAAGGTACAAAAATATTTACTCACAAATATATCTTAACTTTAATTTTCATAACACATGTATTGAATGTGTCAAATATTGAGTTCCTTGGCTTTTCTCTGAGGATCTGTAAAAATATATGATTTTAATATATGATTATAGTTGGTGAGGACTTAGTTGGTATCTGTCAAGGATTGGTCTGTCCGTTCATGATTATAATGGATAGCTCTCGCGAATTTCATATGGCAGCCCTGTTCTGATTGCGCTAGTATATGCGTATAACGTGTTGATACATTTATTTAGATTAGATTGATAATAAACTGCTCAACATTTCAATTCACAGTTTTATTATTAGTTGGACCAACCATGGACCATGTTCTAATAATAAGAATAAATTTTCGCTAATACTTGGACATGGGCGCCGGCCCCCATCTGGACGCTCTCTTCACAGGCCTGCGCAATGGACACCCCAACAGGTGTGCTCTTCCCCATCGCACTCACATCTGGCTGTCGAAGTATCACCGCGCATCTACTGCCGCACCACCCCCTACCCCACTACGCGCCCATCCCCCATGCACGCAGCACCCTCCTCCCTGGCGCGCCACACCCCATCGCTGGCCACGCCGCACCACCATCTCGTGCCTCGACCCTATTCATCGGAGCACCCCTATCCACCTCGTCCGTCGCGGCCATGGCGGGCACCACGCCACCACCACCCTGGCGCCACCAGGAGGAGGCCGCTGTCTAGCCCTGGGCGTTCGGTCTGACCGAACCGATCGGTCTCGGTCTTCGGTCATTTCGAAAGTTCGGTCATCTAACAATGGAGACCGATCGGTTAGTTTCAAAACTCAGGACCGAGCAAGTTCGGTCTCGGTTAGTTCGGTTCGGTCTCGGTCATGACCGAACTAACCGAACTTTACAAAACAACTACTAAATATTGTAATTTGTAGCAAATTTTACCAATATTTTTTCTATTTCAAGGCAAAAAAATACAATACAGAATATAGATTAAACATAGTGATAAGAGTGATGGTTGATATAAACCCACTAGAATAAATATTATATAACTAATAATAGTCTAAATTACATATTATGTCAACAAAAGTCAAATGTTCGGTTAATTCGGTTACCCGAGGGTAATGACCGAACTAAGTCCGGTTAGTTCGGTTACTTCAAACTGAAGACCGAACTTGTGACCGAAATTTTCGGTCTCGGTCACTTCGGTCTCGGTCTCGGTTAGTTCGGTTCGGTCTTCGGTTAATTATGCCCGGGGCTAGCTTGTCGGTCCATACTTCATCTACCGCGGTAGGAAGGGGAGGCCGGCGCACACTAGGCTGTTTGTCCTCGGCGTTCCCTATGGATGTTACCGTAGTCCCCAACCAGGTAGGCCATGGCTGCCGACGACGTCGTGTTTCAAGTGTTTTTCAACTCATGTTTCAGGTGTTTTATCTGAATGTTGCAAAAGTCAATCTGGGATGTTGCATTTGTTGCAATGGTAATATACGCATGTTGCGCGCGTATGTTTTAAGTGTTTTAGAATTTTCATCTGGATATTTCAAAAATTGATCTGGTGTTGTACATGTTGCAATGGCTATACTCATATGTTTTAAATGTTTCATCTTTTTCTAGACGTATATTGCAAATGTTTTATTGAATGTTTCAAAAGTAGATCTTGTGCTGCAGGCCGTTGTCTGCCTGCTGCTGCTGGTGCGCTGTTGTGGTTCACATGTCGGTGCCTAAGGCCTGTAGATGCCTCCATAGCGTGCATCCACAAGCAGGGCAGGTGGTGCGGGATAGGCGCAGGCCGCGGTTCCGGACTCTGGCGCTGGTTGGGAACAGGACGAGGCGCGTGGGATGCGATGTGGGCACGACGTGTAGGAGCTGGGTCCGGACACGGGCATAGGGCCGGACGTCCGGGCGCTAGCCTTACCCATAAATTAATTTTATTCCTAATCAAAGCTACATCAACAATTTAGTGATGGGAATATTTATTTGTAGGAAAGAATCTTAGAGTTTAAAGAGCAATAATATTATATTTATTGTTTTATTTTTATTTATATAAAAGTTTAGAGTTCAAAGAGCTATAATATTACATTTATTATTTATTTTTGATATTTATGTATAGAAAAAACAGGAGAAAGAAAAAACAAGGACGGAACCGACGATAAAAACACAAAAGAAAAGTGTTTTCGTGGGTGGCCTGCCTAGCGTTTTCATGGTTAGCTGAACATGTGGTTAACGGACACAGAAACCACTTGGACGGGTTGTTAGCGGAATTTTTTATGGTAGAAATATGTAAACGGTAACCGAGTCCATGTCTTAGTTGGAGAAGAAATAGCATATCTATACCTAATAATAAAAAAATAAAATTTCTCTCCACCTATTTTTGGTGCGGCCATCTCTTAACTAACTTTGTAAATGTGGAAAACCGCTTATAGCCTTTCTCTTTATATAACTAGAAATCCTAATACAATTTCCCTTTCCATATACAACTGTGTTTATCTTTATACTCCGTCCGTCCTATAATATATTGATGTCCCTGAAGATGTACATGCAGGAGGCGTTATGAAGAACGTGGCAACAAAATTATAAAAACTTTTTTGACCTAAACATAAAATGAAATGGTCTCTCCTGTTTTGTATACTAGCAAATATGCACGTGCGACACGCACGCGTTTCTAAAAACTATTTCAAATATAATGCAAATGTTAATTGGATTGTCGATATACAATAAAGGTAGATGCTAAGTACTTGATCGATTTCATGTACTTGCCATGTTTTATTGTTTTTTCTGATAAAATAACTTTGCTTTTCCTTATAAAGATAAAGATAAATATGGGTCTTTGAAAGTTTGACCACTTAATATAAACAAATATTTCTACCAAGTTATTGGTTTTAAATAGAAATAAATTATTAATATGACATAAATTATTCAATAATCTAACTAATCAATATGTAAACTCAAATCTTGAGCAGTTTCACGTCCAATTTAATCAAAACAAATGTTTCTCCAATCTGTGGACACACGATAAAGCGAACAAGTTAAACACTTGATAGTTTTTTATTTCTGTTGCAATGCATGAGCATTTTTGATAGATGACTATACGAAAATCCTCACAAAATGAGCTTCGCTGCAGACTCGGTGACCCCTCCCAGGCCAATCGCCGTGAAGAAGTTGATGGAGAACCTTGTGTTCCTGGCGCAGGGAACAGGACGTCCCGCACATCCATATCGTCTTCATTCATCTTCTTGCTGTGCGTCCGTATCCCGAGCTTGTCTGCGAGGTCCTGGAACAGCATCTTGATGAAGATGCGCAACGACGACGTCGTGCCCTGCTCCATGAGACCGTGACCCTGACACGCCCCAGCGCGCCGCACCACGGGAGTGCGTCGGCCGCCAACAGGTGCGCGTAGAACCTAGCGGACGCGCGCAGCTCGTCGGTAGTCATGCTGTGCGCCGCCGAGTAGTGGCCCGCGAAGCAGGCCTCGAAGCCGGCCTGGTACGCACGGTCGATGGCGCACAGCCGCTGCCCGAGCTGGCCATAGTAGCTCGTGTACGCACTGTCCGTTTCTTGGTGATCAGGAGAAGATTGGATCTTGTCGTCTCCGAGCATGGTTCTCTTGAGGTCCTCGTATGCAGCCTCGTCTTGCGCGAACGAAGGGCTAGGCTCGAACACGTCAAGACGGAACTCCGGATCGAGCTGCTGATCACCGTCCTCGATGGAGAGATCTATCTGATGTGTCACCTGGTCGTCCCGCTCGATGAGGTCCAGGAGGGCAACCCCGGAACTGCACCTTCCGGATGGCGAAGAGATCCTCGATCAAGATCTGGACGCGCTTGTCAACATCGTCGTCGTGGAGGACGCTCCACAGGCAATTGAACACGGCGTGTAGTCCCCCGCGGGCACGACTCTTGGAGCGTGACGCCGCAGTGGGTGACAAGGCCGACGCGACGTTGACGCTGCCGTCGGTGGGGCGGTCGAGCAGCAGCAGCGCGAGGAGCTAGAGCGCGAGCACGTCTTGCGCGACGCCCTGGTTGACGAGGTGCCCGACGAACGTGGCCGCGGCGGCGAGCTGGTTAATATTTTTTCTCATATAAATATGTTTTGCCCTAATATTTTCAGTCGTATGGTTAATATTTTTTCTCATATAAATAAATATGTTTTGCACTAATATTTTTGCTCGTATGGGCGTCAGAGTCCTTTTTAGCTTGTTTTTGCCTCGGAGTCCTCTTACATAATTTAGCTCATATGGATGTTGTATTATTTTTCTTTTTTGAGGTATAGGAGGAATCTTTGTTGGGGAGGAGTCTACATGTAAGATGTAAGATCACGTATAACGGAGAACTCATATAGCAGGAAGTCCAGATCCAACGGTTATTACACAGGGAGATCCCCTAAAAAAACTCGCTCTTTTACAGTAGGAGATGACTATATATGATTTATTGAGAGAACAAAGATAACTAGGAATCCTATCCTTATTAATTATCTTCAGTATCCTGAGTACGAATCCTAGGAATCCTATCCTTATTAATTATCTTCAGTATCCTGCGTGTACGAATCCTAATCAAATAGAAATAAATCTCTATCCTCTCTCTATTATTAAAGAACTAAATTTTTTTACGCAAACAAAATCCTAGACCTTTCAGAGTCTGTACTAGCACTTTCCGTTTTCCCTCCTTTTTCTGTCTCGAGCAGCACTTTTTCAGTTCTAATTTTATTTTTTTTCCTCTGTTCAGTTGCATACTTGCATATGAATCCTAATTCAAATACAAATAAATCTCTATCCTCTCTCTCTATCTATACCTAATATTAAAAAGACAAATTTCTCTCCACCCATTTTTTAAAAAATATATATATAATAGAAATCTAATAAAGAGGAAAGAGGGTAGAATTTTTTTGTTTCGTTCCTTTTCTGTTTTTTTAGAAAAAAAAGTACAACTGAGCCTTTGATCAAGAACATATTACTTGCCTCATGTGGAGTAATCTCTAATTCTCTACTCATGTGAGGTTAATACTTCATTACACCTATAGGCCTTGATATCTAACTGCAATAAAGGTTGGCCCAATTAAACTAGACAAAGATAGCTAATAGCTTTATGTTACCACGCAATAGTACATCCTCTTACGGCATGTTTGCCATTAATACTAGTACCTGCTGGACAATAAATTATACCCTGGTGCAACGCACGTGCATGCTTTGCTGGTATAGACGATAGATGGTAGCCTTGTGCAAGATGGATGAGGACTGACTTACGGTACCTGTGCGTGACGGACAACTCTCTCGCTCTTAACAGAAATTGGAGCGTTCAGGTGGAAAAAAAAAGGAGAAAGAATTGTCTAACTTGTTTTTTTAAATAGGATTCATATTCCTATTTCTATTCAGTTTATTCAGGCTCTGAGAGAATTATTTGTCCTAACTATCTAGGGTTATATAAGTCTAGACGGAATAAACTCTCTCGACTACCGATAGTTAGGGGAGGTGGACGAAAAAATAGATGGACGAAAAAAAATAACCGAAAATTTTGTCTACTTATTAGTAGGTATACATAGATAAGCCATGACACCCTAAAAATTAAACAAAAATGATGGTGGAATTCGGAACCGCAGAAGCGAGACTGCGAGGGAAATGACAGGCCTTCCAAATCACCTTGCACATGGGGGCGCTCAATAGGCCCAATCGGCCGAGCTCGCTCGTTCTGTCTCCCGCATACCGCAGCCAGCCCAGCCAGCCAGTAGTGAGTCAGCGACTCATCGTCTTGCTCCGCTTCTCTCGTAATAACAGCCATCGACCATGATCCATGGCAGATTGGCAGAGGTTTCGGCGTCGGTCGCCAGGGCTCGCCATACTCGTGGATCCGCCCCGGCCCGCCAGGCGGGAGGCGCCTCGCTCGGCGCCCGGAAGCAGCTCCACGTGGTCCTCGCTAGGGACGCTAGCGTAGCCCCTTTGAGTTCAGTACGGAACCGAGCCCGAGTCGCGGGTATCGTAGAAAGTCCTGCGGTCGCGGAAAAGGACCGAGCTCTCCCGAGTCCGAGTCCGTCCTTTTTCCGCCGCCGCAACCCGCAGGCATCTGACAGACATATATATCCCGAGCGCCGCAAACGTCCTTTTCAGTTTTCGATCGACGAGTCGAGGGGAGCTTTAATTGGGGTTTACAGGTTGCGGTTTGCGCGATTTAGATAGAGGTTGCGAGTTTCCGACGAGCGCGACGAGGGAGGGGCAACAGCGCCAAGGCGAAGATGGCGACGACCGTGGCGGCAGAGGAGGTGCCAAAACCCATCGTCATCGTCACCAACCCTGTGATGGCCCAACAGATCAGAGCCCTCTTCGTAAGTGTGCTGATCCCTCTATTATATTTCGTGGTACACTTGATTCTTGGCTTCCACATATATATAATTCGTTAGTTAAATCATCTCGGTTACATGTTGCAACTTATGCAAATTTTTATTACAAAAGCCTGACTTTTCTTTCTTCTCTTGGGCCCTTCGCTGCTCATGTCTTGCAGGTGTTTTATTCCCTAGCAGTGATCGCCATGTTCGCATATGTTGCATACTCGCATTTCAGAATTGATGGACCTTTGTGGGAAGCTTTTGCGTGGACGGCAGGGGAGGCGCCTTTCTTTATAATACCGCTCTGCTTCGTACCGTGGCTGAGGAATATCTTCATTAGAACATATGCTGCTGAGGGCCCTTCTGATAGCACGGGGAGTGATGATCTCTCTAGTAACCTACTAGTAGGACCTGAGAACGTGTAACCTAGATTTTTATGACGAAGCTTGCAATGTACGGATAAACTAAAGGACGATACTTTGGTAGATTGTGTAGTGTGGTTTCCTTATTATTAATTATTATTACTAGCAAATTAATTATTATTACTAGCAAATGTCCTCTTGCGTTGTAACAGAAGAAAAAAAACTCTATCAAATATTAATGAAAAAAAAGAGTCGAAATAATACATATTTATATCTATGTTGGAATTTGTGAACAGTGTGGCAAGAAGAAATTTTGAAATAGTTTTGGAGTTGGCCACGGTTAATTTAACCAGTTTTGTACATATTTACTTTGTTAATTGAAAGTTTCAAATTACCTTTGTATTACATAATTGAAAGCTCCAAATCGAATATGACCCTATATACAAGTATTCTCCCCAATCAACTAGTTCAACTCTACAAATTGGAACATGTTCCTTAGCCTATCCACGTTGGCTAAAAATGTTTTGCCCGTTCCATCTGTACAGCTTCAAATTTCTTATGTACACGGTAACAGCCTGAATAATAAAAAAAAGGAGAAAGAAGGTCCATCCAGAAACCCAGGCGTCGTCTCCTTCCTCTCCCTCGTGCCCTCGCCTTGTCCGTGCGTCCTATAGACGCGCCGCCGCCCCGTCATGCGCCATCGCCTCCTCTGCCCGACCCCAGCGTGGCGGCCCGTGATGATCTCTCTAGTAACCTACTAGTAGGACCTGAGAACGTGTAACCTAGATTTTTATGACGAAGGTTGCAATGTACGGATAAACTAAAGGACGATACTTTGGTAGATTGTGTAGTGTGGCTCCCCTATTACTATTAATTTTCTGTCAGTGACCGCTTACCTTGATGGGATAAGCAATTTTGTGTGTATATTCATCCACTTTTCTTCTGATTCTCCGGCAAGCCCCGCCCCCGCCCACCTCGACCACCACCGCCCAAAGGCTGCTGGCAACCACCCCGCCCACCAACCAACCCATTGGACGAACCTGCTCTCCCCTAACTTCGCCGGCGCTACCGGTGTCGCGGTCGCTGCTCTCAGCCGGCCGTCCAACAATCTAGAGCCGGAGGAGAGCTCGAACCCTAACCAAATAAAAACCTAACCGCCCTCGCCGCCTAGCTCGTCCACCGCCCTGGCCGTGAGAGATGTCGATCGTGGGGTCGGCAAGGTGAGCCGTCGCTGTCTTCGATCGTTATAGTTCGACATCAAACTACCATGGGGCATTGCAACCTGGTACTTGGCTTCTGCTTTTGTTTTTTTTAGCTAAGTAAGACTAATACAATTCAAAATACATACGGGGTGTGTGCCAATCTATGGTGTGATGATATATATGGGCAAAATATCTTAAAACCAATCCAGCCTTTCAAGCTCGGACAAAGCATATATATCAAAACAGATTGTCATATTTATGTGTGAGTGTGTGAAGTTGTTTTACCATTTCTTATAAAAAGATACTCGGCTCTTCTGCATGCTCAGAGAAAAACAAGTAGATTGTCGTTTTCTTCAGAAAGAGTAACCAACAACTTACTAGGTGTTCGGTTCATGTCTTGGCAAGATCAAGATGCTGATGGTTAAAAAATAAGTGTTGTCAGTGAAAGTTTAGGAAAAAAAATTATGGAAATTTAAAATTGATTAATAAGTTGAGATTATAGGAGGTTGATAGATAAACAAGGGGTTAGAGTGCAACATGTATTTAGATTTGTATACTGATATATGGGTAGGTCTAATCGTTGAAGGTCTTTTACAGGAATCCGACTCATGTATTTGTAAACCTACTCCAACTCATTCATGCTCTGATAATCAGCCGAATAAATATTTGTGCCGTGACCCCTGGGTGAGGCACCGCTTTCCAAATATTTTTCGACAATGCTGTGGTGCGAGCGTTCGACCCTCCGGACGCCGCGTTTCCTGGGCCTGCGCACTACCTGCCCAACAGGCCTACTCCCCTCTACCTTCCCTTATGGCTTCTCAAAAAAAAAAAGACAGCGACATTTCCCAACTCGCACAGCCGTCGCGGCGTTTCCAACTGCTCGCTCGCCGCTCGCCTTCTCTAGCGCGGTTCCCGCTTGCCACGGCATTCTCCAGCGTGGGGACGCCTCGCCGCGGGCACAACACCCGCCTGCGGCGACCTTCTCTCGTGCGCCGCACGAGGCCACACCTGCCCGACTGCTGCTGCCGCACCTCCACTGCGTGTGTCGCTCGCCGGGGGCGCCACCGCTCACCAGGGGCCGCACTGCCGCCTGCCCACTACCATCCTCCTCCACCATGACCTAGCACTGGATCTCGCTATGCAGTGCTCCGTCTGCCCACCTACGAAGTTTTGCTGAAAGCATATGTTTCAAGTGTGTCAGAGGTATGTTGCAAGTGTTTCATATGAATATTGCGAAAGTAGATCGAGATGTTGCATATGTTGCAATGGTTGTACATGTCTGTTGCAAACTTCTGTTCCTAATGTTTCATCTGTTTTTTCAAACATATTTTGCAAGTGTGTTTATCTTGATATCGTATATGTTTCACACATACGTTGTAAGCATTATATCTAGAAGTTGCGTATGTTTTGAAATGATTTTTAAGTGTTTTTTAGGTGTTTCAGTAAGTGTTTTAGACGCATATTTCAAGTGTTTCATTTGTCTTTCAGACGCATGTTGCAAGTGTTGCATCTGGATCACATTCAAAAGTAGATCGTGTGTTGCACATGTTGCAATGTGACCCACCTGCCGTAGCCCCCTGTTGCTACTGCTAGGGCGCCCCCGTGGGTCACCGTGCGGGCACCTGAGGCTGGCAGACGCCTCCACGGCGTGCATCCAGCAAGGTGAGGCGGGCGCACTCATGTCTGTTATGGCGCTAGGGGTTACGGGCGTTGTAGTAACCCGCACGTAACAGATGCGCTACCACGTGGAATGTCATTGCAAATAATTAAAAGGCAACAAATAAGAAAGTCCAACTATTTCTTCATATTGTAATAATCAAAGATCGCATAACACAGTCATAAGCGGAAGCAGAAGGAAATAAAATGTTTAACACACTGGACCGGTCCACTTTAAAGGAAAAAAATAGTTGACTCCATCTCAAAAGACAAAACACGGTGCTGGTAAAATGTGTGCCACCCATGATCCATGCTCATGCTTCTACTGCACATTCTTATTACCTGGAACAGAAAAACAAGTGTGAGATGGAATAATCTCAGCAAGTATACCGACAACACAGAGAAACGATATATTGTAACAAAGGGACAAGAATAGTTTATCAAGGGTTCCAGGCAGCCACGGTCAATTGTGGCTACGTTCCGACGCTTGGGATGCAAAAGAAATAGTCACTATCAGGATCATGGAGCAAGACTGAACCTGTAGGAATAAGCCGCACACCAGGAGATACGAGAATGGCCAGGCACCCACCCCGACCGTATTCCTGTGTTTGGGTGTTAATTTGTTCCAACAACGAGAATGTACGGCCCCCGTACGTTGCTGGTTGTGAGGTGTTATACCCATATATGCGAAGATATACGTGAGACATACATAAAGGAAACTCATACTGTCTATTTGATAAAACAGAGTTTACATTTGAAGCCTCGAGTTCAGAGGTCAAGATAATGGTTGTTAAAGGAACTATACTCTTCTGTAGGATCTGAGAATTAGATATATGGTTCAGCTATAAGATGACATGCTGGAAGGTACAGATTTATAAATTTTAATGTTCAGAATTCTGCTTGAAGCTTTCTCGGTATTCCTGGTGACCATGGTATTTAGCAGACTTTCCAGACAACTGCACCCACACTGGTGTCTGGCTGTCAGAGCTATGCGTGCAGATTACTAAGACTGTCCGCAGTGGCATACTCTAAATGATACTCTAAAGCTTTAGAGTATGAATATAGAGTAAAAACTGCTGTACTGGATACTCTAAAACGATACTCTATACTTTCTCTCACTCTATATTTAGAGTAGTACAGTGCTTACTCTATAGTGCGCAATGACGGGCCCCACTGACTAAACCAAGGAAAAAAATGCTATAACTCACAAACCAAAAATCCAAATTAAATTTCGATTGCACCATTAAATTCGTCTCAATAAATCCTTCGAAACTAGATCACACATGGATATATTTAGCTAAAGTGACAAGTGGGTCCCACAGTAGATAGAGTGGATAGAGGATGATATAGAGGATGGATGGGTGCGGGAGAATTGAGTATAGAGGAGAGAATCTTGCTGACTAGGACATATAGAGGATGAATATAGAGGACCATGAGTGCGGATAGCCTAAGGCCGCGTTCACTTGCCATGCGTACCCAAAATATTTCCTCTTCCACCCATCATATCGAATCTTTAGACGCATGCATGAAGCATTAAATGTAGGTAAAAAAAATAACTAATTGCATAGTTTGTCTGTAAAGTTCGAGACGAATCTTTTGAGTCTAATTAATCCATGGTTGGACAAATTTTACCAAATAACAACGAAAAGTGTTATAGTAACTTTTCACCCAAATTTTCTCAACTAAACACAGCCTAATATGAAAAACAGAGTATTGTATTTATCTGCTATAGACCCACAACCTGATCTGAGATCAGGATCTACTTAAGTCCGTACCCATTGCTACCAAGAACGCTCTCCAAAATATTTATACATATCTGATTCCAAGTCACGTATGGTACCCAAGGTTCTCTATTGAGTCCTACTAATTTGTTCTAAACTAATTACTGATGATAGTAGAGGATTTCTGCGTGGTTACTTGCCTGACAGGTACTCAGCAGTCCTGCTACACGATGATCTGATTTGGAGACGTCAAACTTGTCAATCCTGCGATCTCCCCTGCGGCCTGGTTTCAGCCTTGCCACTAATCACGTAGTCCTCACGATTAGCCTTCCATGGTTTGCTGGAACAAGGTGTAGGCGGTGGAAGAGATTGGAACTCAATTGTCCCTCTAAATTCCAGGATTGGCTCACGTGAGAAGAAAGGACAGAGAGAGAGAGAGAAATAAATATGGCAGTTTCTTATTTGTTTAACGTGAGCACTTTGGGAGATTAAAATTCCTTATTTAATCTTGCATGAGTGGAAACTGGAATTTCAGGGGTTATTAGGGTGATTAAATCCTAATGCAGAAATTACAAAAATTCAGGGTATTACAGGCACGCTTCTGTTACGGGGACGGGGCGGGGCGTGCTTTTATTACGCGGGGACGGGACTGGATGACACACTCGAATGGTAGCAGCGTGTGGATGCCTCCTGCGACCGGACATCCGGGCGCTAGCCCTTCCGAATAATTTTACGCGCTATATTATCTCAAGATAGGTCTGACCCTGCAGCCATGGCTGTGCCAAGTGGCATGTAGACTGAGCGACTCCATTGTGCCAAGGGGGTGAGGGGTTCTCCGTTCCTTTGCTCTCAGTGCATGTGGCTCTAGAGTCGTTTTAGATCGTCTCACCAGTAAGAGCAACTCCAACAGAAGAGCCATCCATATTATGTAATCTATATTTGGCTATTTTGAGAAGAAAAGAGAGTCCAACATTTATTGCATCTGGCTTTCTAAAATAGCAACACCTTGTTCGTTTGAGCTTATCAGCGGAATCAGCAGCCATCCAGCAGTGTTTTTCTCTCACAACAAACCAGTGAACAGTACTTTGAGCCACAATAAACCAGCGAAACGAACAGGCTGCAAGTCATCTATCCCAGAATTATCGCATGGTAAATATAGCTTGCATGTGCAAGCTAGCCATCTGTCTCGCCGTACTAGACTGTTGGAGTTTTCTGTTTTTTGCAGGAATTTTTATTTTAGAGATTGGCTAAATTATAGGTCTATGATTTAACCATCTATTTTTACCAACTCTCTTAGAGTTGCTTAGTTTACTATTAGCTAGAACTGATTGTTAAGTGGTTATGTGGTGTTTTGATTTAATAGTGAGATGAATTCCTTGAATGTGTGACTTCATTGTTCCTGTTTAGTTTATCTCTCTCCCTCCTCTCGCGTCCTGTGGCTCCTTTTAACTAGCTCTAGCTGGAATTAGTTAACTAGTTAGAGATTTGGCTAACAATTAGTCCACTTATTAGCCCTCCTTGTTTGTCTTTAAATAATATTTTGCAGGGCGGAAGGCCACCGTTGCCACGTCTGTGCAACGAATTCATTGAGGGCCTTCTGTTTCCTCTGGACAGAGAGGTAACCTGATCCTTTTAGCTCTACTGCTCTAGGACAGTTTATTAGTCCTTGATAGGAGATCCTCATTATCCCGATCCAAGTGCTTTGGTCTTGTGAAGAGACCATGATTTCGGTGCTTCAGCCAGTGTCAGCAGCTGCCCTTCTATGCATATCCATCGTGAACGTGTCGACCGCACTGAACCTTGGGACACAGTCTATGAACCCTCTCGTCTCCGCACGATTATGGCGTCCCTTCCCTACGTGTTTCTCCTGATGGGATTATTCTCAGGGCTTGCAGCCCCCGTCCCCGCCATTGGCGGCACTTCAGGGTTCAGGCTGCTTGTTGGGCGAAGTCATGTTCAGTTCCATTGTAGGAGGCGTTTCCACTGTGGTTCAGGCCGGAGCTACCCCATGGGCGGTTGGGGTGTACACTCTGGTGACCCCCTTTTTTCCGGAACGTCTAGCGCCCGCGCATCCGGACGCCCGTGCCTGCTGCAACTGCTTCAGGCGGGGGCCCACACCGCTCCGTGTCCAGTGTCCACACCGTGTTTCGCGCTCGCATCGTGGCCCGTGCACGTTTCGTGTCCCGCACCCGCACCGTGGCGCCCCCTCCACACCCACACACATGCAGGCGGGCCCAGCAGGTAACTGCTACAGATGAGTCTCACTGCAACATATGCAAACACAAAGATCTACTTTTACAATATCTTAAATAAAACACTTGCAACGTACGTTTAAAACAATTAAAACACTTGCAACATACGTATGAAACACCAGGAAAACACATTTGTAGCCATTGTAAAACGTATGCAACAACTAGATAAAAAACTTGCAACATACGAATGAAACATCTGAAACAGTTGGAACATACACTTGCAACATGCATGTAAATGCAACATATGGATCTACTTTTGCAACATCTAAATGAAGCATTTGCAACATATGTCTAAAACAGACAAAACATTTGGGACATACACTTGAAAACACCATTGTAAAATATGCAACATCCCGATCTACTTTTGCAACATCGATATAAAACACTTGTAACATATCTCTGAAACATTCGAAACACTTGAAATAGGCACTTGCAACATGCAGTTTTAGCGCAACATCTGCTTGCTACTTGGGAGAATGGATTCTCGTCGGCGTGTGGAGTTCTATTCCGACCGTCGCGGGGTGCACGCGCGGGCGACTTCAGCCGCGGCCACGGCGAGCTGGGTAGGCGGGCGCGAGATGTGCGTGGGCAGGCTTCGCCCGGGCTGCCTTGAGCTGCACGCGGGCGAGCTCCACACATGGCCGCAGCGAGCTGGGCAGGCAGACGCGGAGGTCTTCTTGGCCGCCGACCAGGCGTCCGGGCCCCCGTGGTGGAGACGGCAGCGGTCTCCCTCACCATGGGCGGGCGGCATAGCGTGGCCGGTGGAGCTCGTGCGTGCGCGGCTAGCAGCGGCGCTTGAAGCTTGTGCGTATGTGGATGGCAGCGGCACTCATGTGGACGCGGGCATGCTAGCAGAGCTCATGCGTACGCGACCGAAGGACGGGCGGTGCGGCGGAGCCGATGCGAACGAAGAAGATAAGATGTCGTTCTCTCTTTTTTTATTATTTTTTAAAGAAACCGTGTATGCCGATGACGGGAGCATGCAGACCTGTGGGCCGGTCCACATAACTAGCCACATCTGAACTGACGGACGCGGACTAGAAGCCCGTCGAGCATTAGCGTTTTTTTTTCAGTTTCAATCGTGCTTCAGCCTATTTGCTTGGTACCTGCTCACTTTTTTCTGTTTCGGTTTCTTTTTTTTTTATGCTTCCGCCTGTTTGTTTTGTGCCTGCTCACTTTTCTTATTTTTCAGTTATCTTTGCCTGATGAGTGATGGCACATGATCTTAGGGCTTGTTTGGATCTTACCTCTAAAATTTGAACCTCTAAAAACTTTAGAGCATTTTAGATCATTTTTTAATCTAAAGCTTTAACGTGAGGTAGTTTAAAGTTTAGAGCTAACTTTAGATCACCTGTTTAAAGCTTTAGCTCTAAAGTTTAGAGGAGAGGGTCAAAAGGCCCTTAGTCTAAGCGTTGGCTATCGGTGCACTACCAAACTATTCCGAACACAGTAGCAACTAGAAGCTGGGCGGGCAGTTGTTGCCCAGATTAAAAACGGCCAAACACGAGCTGACATGGTGCACGTACGTGCCACTACCACTTGTTTGTAGGATACGCTCGTGCTCCCAACGCAACCCGTGCGTCCACTCTCCACGGTACACGATATATGAACGCACTGTCCCGCGCACATGGCAACAACTTGGCAAGGACCAAGGAAGCGGTCGACGCTGTGTGTCTACGTACACAAGGGCAAGCAAGGGTACGTACGTACCTCCTAGAGACCAAGCAAGACGCCTACAAAGCCGTAGTTCGGCGGGGCGCTGGTCCTGGTCGTTTGTGCGGCTGTGTGCACAGCTATTCTTCACCGTCGACGACGGTGTTAGGATCGGCCGCCGGCCGGTGGCGGACTGGCCGTGCCCAGCCCGCAGGCGCAGGCCTGCCAGTGCAGAGGATGGACGTATATGATCATCGGTGAGTTCCCATTCCAAGTCCTTCCTCGGATCGACCGTTCGTATCTGTCTGTCTCTGTCCCAAAGATGCAAAGACGCGTATCTCTAAAAGTTTATCGATTTCGAATATTATTTGTACCCACATCACTTCATGTACATTCGAGTGGCCCAGCGGAAGTGGTCCCAGGATAAGCCTGGCTCAACAGTATTTATTTTGCTTAATTAATTCTTTCCCATTTTTTGTGCTTCAGCCTGTTTGTTTGATGCCTGCTCAATTTTTTTTTTTGGTTTCCTTTTTTTTGTGCTCCGGCCTGTTTATTTGGTACCTGCTCACTTTTTCGGTTATCTTTGTCTGATGAGTGAGGACGCACAGTTTTCTTTCAAAAGAAAAGTAATGACACAGTTTTCTTAAAAAAAAAAGCGATGACACACAGTCAAGGTCAAGCCTTGGGTACCGGTGCACTCAAATTATTATTCCGAACACGGTAGCAAATAACATCATGTTCTTCACTTTCACCAAACCCTGATCCTTGATGCAGCATCAGAAGGCTATGAGAAAACTTGTTTGCAACCATGTATTTGTATAGTGGC
Organism: Saccharum hybrid cultivar R570; assembly: GCA_038087645.1. Taxonomy (NCBI): domain Eukaryota; kingdom Viridiplantae; phylum Streptophyta; class Magnoliopsida; order Poales; family Poaceae; genus Saccharum; species Saccharum hybrid cultivar. The sequence goes on along the minus strand of JAQSUU010000563.1, from coordinate 961,191 downwards.
ACAGTTTTGCAACCACATACAGAACAAATCGAGTAAACAAACAGCCAAAATTGATCAGCGACACGCTCAAGAACAATCAGTACAAGTTATGAACACTGCCTTAGCCTAGAGGGAGGATGACGATGAAGTCTTGCTGGTAAGGATTACAAGCAGGGCTATCGTTACAGCAAAGCTCACGGCCAAACAGTGTTACCACAAAATCGTGTCAATATTTATATTTACCCCTCTCCTAGTTACTACTTTCACCTGCTGTTCCTTCCTAGGGCCTTTTAGTTTCTCCCCAAAAGTTTACATCTTATCTCATCAAATATTTGACACATGCATGGAGTATTAAATATAGACTAAAAAATTAACTAATTGCACAGATTGTGACTACTTTGCGAAATGAGCTTTTGATTTGACAATAAAGTGCTACAGTAACACATGTGCTAATGATGGATTAATTAGGATTAATAAATTCGTCTCGCGGTTTATTGACGGATTCTGTAATTTAATTTTTTATTAGTATTCAAACACCTCATGTAATATCTGATGTGACACTCCAAAACTATAGACCCTGGAACTAAATGCCTGGTCACTTTCTTTCGCAGTTCCCTCTACGCTTCTCCTCACAAGCGTAGGCTGGAGTGCCTCCTGACATGGGCGGATCTAGGGGTATTCCCTGGTATTCCCAGGAATACCCAACAATTTTGATGTTCTCTCAAGTATATATGGATATATATTTATACATATAAATGTGTAATGTAATATTCTCCAGTATTTTTGCTAGAGGAATGATTTTTCATTACTTGGCTAACCCTAGAAGGGTAGCTATATAGTTTCCATACATGGGCCACATGGGCCTTAGCCTCATGGGCCTACATATACTCCAACACCCCCCCGCAGTCTGAACTACCGTCGCAGCGTAGTTCGAGGCTGAACAAGAAAGAACACACACAACCCCCCACAGACGCAACTAGCCACCGGTGATGTTGAGGCTGGAGCGAAACTCGGCGAAGGTCGAGGACGGGAGGCCTTTGGTGAAGATGTCCGCGAACTGGGAGGTCGTCGGAACATGAAGGACCCGCACCTCGCCCATGGCCACCCGATCACGGACAAAGTGGAGGTCGATCTCAACATGCTTCGTCCGCTGGTGCTGGATGGGGTTGGTGGAGAGGTAGACCGCACTGACGTTGTCGCAGTAGATCAGTGTGCTCCTGGGGGGTGGAGTGTGCAACTCAGCAAGCAGCTGCCGGAGCCAGGCGGCCTCCGCCACACCGTTAGCCACGGCGCGGTACTCCGCCTCGGCGCTGGACCGGGAGACCACCGGCTGGTGCTTGGACAACCAAGACACCAGGTTGCCACCCAGGAAGACGGCGTAGCCGGAGGTGGAGCGGCGAGTATCCGGGCACCCGGCCCAGTCAGCGTCGGTGTAGACGACGAGGTCGGTGGAGGAGGCCCGGTGTAGGAGGAGGCCGTAGTCGAGTGTGCCCCGGAGGTAGCGGAGGAGACGCTTGAGAGCCGTGAGGTGAGGCTCCCGGGGATCATGCATGTGGAGGCAGACCTGCTGAACTGCATAGGTGATGTCCGGCCGGGTGAAGGTGAGGTACTGAAGGGCCCCGGCAAGACTCCTGTACGCAGTGGGATCGGCCACTGGTGGTCCCTCAGCCTCAGACAGCTTGCCCTGAGTGTCGACCGGAGTGGAGCAGGGCTTGCAGTCAGACATCCCAGCCCGCTCCATGATATCCCGAGTGTACTGCCGCTGGTGAAGAAGGAGCCCAGCAGGACGGTGCTCAACAGTGACACCGAGGAAGTGGTGGAGCTCACCCAGGTCCTTCATCGCAAACTCCTGCTGGAGAGCTGCAATGATCCGGCGGAGAAGTGGCTCGCTGGAGGCGGTGAGGAAAATGTCATCAACATAGAGCAATAAGTATGCAGTGTCGGCCCCATGGTGGTAGACGAACAGGGACGTATCAAACTTGGCCTCCACGAACCCCAGGGTCACCAAGAAAGCAGCGAACCGGTGGTTCCACGCCCGAGGTGCCTGCTTGAGGCCATAGAGGGACCTGTTGAGCCGACAGACCATGTCAGGACGGGTGGTGTCGACGAACCCCGCCGGCTGACTGCAGTACACCGTCTCGGTAAGAAGGTCGTGGAGGAAGGCGTTCTTGACGTCCAGCTGGTGGACGGGCCAAGACCGAGCAAGTGCCAGCGATAGCACGGTACGGACGGTGGCCGGCTTGACCACCGGGCTGAAGGTCTCATCGTAGTCGACACCAGGGCGCTGAGTGAAACCCCGGAGGACCCATTGAGCCTTATAGCGCTCGAGAGAGCCGTCCGCTCGGCGCTTGTGAGCCCAAATCCACTTGCCGGTGACGACATTGGCGCCCGGCGGCCGGGGCACCAACTCCCACGTCTGGTTGGCGAGTAGTGCGGCGTACTCCTCTTCCATCGCGCGGCGCCAGTGAGGGTCCAGCAGGGCGTCGCGGACGGAGGAGGATACCGGAGAGACCACCGCGTCGCCGGTCGAAGCCTCGAGGGCACGAGGCGGCAGGGTGCCAGCCGCGTGTCGTGTCACCATCGGGTGAACATGCCGCGGGTGTCGGTGAAGCAGCGGCGGGTGGTAGACCGGCGGGGCACCACGGGCCGGCGGAGACAATGGCGGTGGTGTCGGTGTCCCCGGTGGAGAAGGGACCACGAGCGGCGGTGGCCGCGGCCTGCGCTGGTATACTCGTACCGGCGCGGCGAACCTCGACGGAGGCACCGGAGCAGGTGCCGAGACAGGATCCGGCGTCGGCAACCGGCACGACCCCCCCGGGGCAGAAGTGGGGGACGAAGGCCCCGGGTCTGCACCAACTGGAGAGGACGGGGCCGCGCCGGAGGACGAGGGGCCCAGACTCGCAGGAGAGCCGGGACCGGTGGCCGGCACTGAGCGCGGCGAAGCGGTACCTGTAGGAGACCACGAAAAAGGCGGCTGGACCACCGGGTCAGTGGGAAACAGAGAGGGTGGGTCAGTGACCGGAGGTGTAGTGGTGCTGGAAAAGGGAAAGACGGACTCATCGAACACCACATGGCGCGAGATGAGAACACGTCGGGAGGTAAGGTCAAAGCATCGGTACCCCTTGTGATCCGGGGAGTACCCGAGGAAGACACAGAGCGTGGAGCGAGGGTCCAGCTTGTGAGAAGAAGTGGCAGCAGTGTTGGGGTAACAAGCACACCTAAACACGCGGAGGTGATCGTACCGAGGCGGGGTACCGAAGAGGGCGTGGTGAGGTGTGGGAGCGGGACAGGCAACGGAAGGAAGGCGGTTAAGAAGGTAGGTGGAGGTGTGCAGGCCCTCAGCCCAGAAGCGAGCAGGAAGAGAGGCCTGAAACAGAAGAGTGCGCACGGTGTCGTTGGTGGTGCGAATCATCCGCTCTGCCTTGCCATTCTGCGAAGAGGTGTATGGGCAAGACATGCGCAACTGAACACCGTGAGAGAGGAAAAAAGCTCGGGAGGTGGAGTTATCAAACTCGCGACCATTGTCACACTGGACGGCCTTGATGGTGAGACCGAACTGAGTAGACACCCAAGTAAAGAAGTGAAGGAGCGTGGTAAACGGATCCGACTTCGCACGTAGAGGAAAAGTCCATGAATAATGCGAAAAATCATCAACAACCACAAGATAGTACTTATAACCAGAAATACTGATAACAGGAGATGTCCATAGGTCGCAATGTACAAGATCAAAAATGCGGGCCGCATGAGAAGAAGAACTAGAAAAAGGAAGACGAATATGTCGGCCCAATTGGCACGCATGACACAGTTGCTCATCATGAGCTCGAGTACATGGAAGACCAGAGCTACGACTGAGCTGTATCAGGGCATCACGTTCAGGATGGCCGAGGCGTCGGTGCCAAGTAGTAGAGGAAGTAGAAGCGGCGAAGGCAGCTGACAAAAGGGACGGCGAAGAAGACGAATGCGCCGCCGGGAAGCGAAGGGTGTAAAGGGGCCCGGTGCTGTCACATCGGAGCAGAGGACGCCGGAAAGCCAAATCCTTTACAGTAAGACCAGAAGAGTCAAATTCCACAGAACAAGAATTGTCAGCTGTAAAACGACGAATAGAAAGAAGGTTATGAACCATAGAGGGAGCCACAAGAACATCAGGAAGGCGAAAGGAGCCATGAGCACCGGCGGTACCCACAGATGAGACTGGAATACAAGAACCATTTGCGACCATAATGGACGAAGGAAGAGAGGAAGAGGGAGAGTGAATCGACGAAAGTATACCGGGGTCAGGAGTAGTGTGGTAGGTGGCCCCCGAATCGGCGATCCACTCGGGTCCGACCGGAGGTGTCAGGCTTATGGTGCCGAACGAGTGAGCCAGGGCCGCCTGGTCCCATCCAGAGACCCCCGGTGGAGGCCCGAAAGGTCCGAAGGGAGGAACCCACGAAGCAGCAGGCGGCGGAGCAGGGAAGGCGCCGAGTGGAGGACCAGCGGGAGGTGCGCCGGTGAGCATGGCCACCGGTGGACGCGAGGCGGTCCCGGTGGCGTGGTAGGGCCACATGGAGATGCGCCCAGACCACGGGTTCTGGAAGGAGGGCCATGGTGCCCCCCCCTGTGGTCCACCGGGTGCCGGGGCCTGTGGAGGTGCACCCCGGCCACCTCCGCGACCCCCTCCGCGGCGACGACGGCCGCCACGACCCCCCCCCACCTCCGCTCGGCCCGGAGGGAGGGGGACCCAGAAGAGACGATGGCGGTGGAGCAGACGTGCGCGGCGAAGTAGCAGCGAGAGCCGTCGAGGAGGCCCCCGGGGAAGCAGTGGAACCCGGCTGGAGGCCCTGCGTGAGCTCCTCCATGACGAGATCGTCACGGACCTCCAGGAAGGTGGGGAAGGGCCGCTGGCGGGTGATCCACGTCCGGAGGTGGGCGTAGCGGTCGCTGAGCCCCCGGAGGACGTTGAGGACCAAGATGCGATCCTCCACGGGCCACCCGAGGTCCCCCAGCGAGTCAGCCATGGCCTTCATCCGACGGCAGAACTCACCGACGGAGAGGTCACCCTGGACGAAGGTGCGGAAGCTCGCGTCGAGGCAGAGAGCCCGGGCCTCAGCGTTGCCCAGGAACTGACCCTCAAGGGCCAGCCACGCCCGGCGCGCGTCAGGGGAGGTGCGGACGAGGTCGTGGAGGTCCAGGGAGATCGTCCCCAGGATCCAGGAGAGGACGATGCTGTCGAGTCGGAGCCACGACGACGTCTGGGCAGTGACCGGGGCGTCGAGGAGGACGTGGTCGTCGAGGACGTAGCGGCGAAGGGTGAGAACCACCAGATCCCGCCAACGGGCGTAGGAAGGAGACTCCGGCTCGAGGACGACCGGGATGAGAAGTCGAATGTTCTGGACCCCCCCGGCCTGGTAGTGGAGCTGGGCCACGAGTGGATCAGCCGGGTCATGCCAGATGACGGTGGTGTGTGAGATGGGACGCCCGGGCGAGGCAGAGGAGGTGGCACCAATGTCCCGGGAGGCGGGCGGAACGAGAAGCTGCTCCGCCTCGGCGATCTGGCGAGCCAGAGCGTCGGCCGCGTTGCGCTCGCGCTCCCACACGAGAGCCGCCGCGCGTACACGAGCCTGGCCTTCCGCAGCAGCAGCACGGGCAGCCACAAGGGCGGCAGCGAGAGTGGAGTCCGTCCCCGGGGCGCGTAGAAGATGAGGGCCACCGAGAAGAAGATCAACAGAAGGAGCAGTGGCACCGGCACCGGCACCAGCGGGGTCCCCCGGGTCAGCTGTGGGACGGAGGAGCGGCTGGACAGCTTCGGGCTGGACCACCCCCGCAGGCGCGACGTCCTCGGTGCCGTCCCCCACCGTGCCCAGGTCAGAGGAGGTGGCCAAGGCATGGGCTGCCGCGGTGCCCTTAGCAGCAGCAGCCGCAGCCTCAGGTGAAGAAGGGAGGGGGCAGCGCTGGAGGGCTGGGTCAGCAACCAGAGGGGGGCGGGTGGCGCCTGGAACAGGTAGCAGAGGGGGGCGGGTGGCGCCTGGAAGGGCTGGATGGTGGCCGGCGGCCAGGGGCTGGCCGGCGGGTGGGTGGTGGCCGGCGGCCAGGGGCTGGCCGGCGGGAAGAAGGTGGCCGGCGGCCAGAGGGTGGCCGGCGGGAAGCAGGTGGCCGGCGGGAAGAAGGTGCGGCTGGGAGGGAGATGCCGTGCCTGGAGAGGAGACCGCAGGGGCGCCGGCCAAGATCTGGGCCCAGGATAGAGAGGAAGAAGAGGGGAAGTAGGAATAGAGGGAAGGGGGAGTGGGAGGGCCGCCGGCCATGGTGGCTGGGCCGGCGGCGGCACCTCCAGGGGAGGGGCGGCGGCTGGGAGGCAGGGGAAGAGAAAAACTAACCCTAGGCTCTGATTACCATGCTAGAGGAATGATTTTCCATTACTTGGCTAACCCTAGAAGGGTAGCTATATAGTTTTCATACATGGGCCACATGGGCCTTAGCCTCATGGGCCTACATATACTCCAACAATTTTCACGAATTGTCACCCACAGCAGCCAAAAACGGCCATAGGAACCCAAGAATGAAATCCTGGCTCCGCGACTGCCTCCTGAGTCCTGACGAGTAACATCACCACAGGTCTGCGGGGCATGAGATGAGACGTGTCTTCACATCGTTCTGGGCCACACTGTTGTGCCTCATTGGAGCATGCACAGGCGCCACAAGAGTCAGTGGCGCAACAACCAGCTTCCTCCACCTGTTGGTGAATGTCTTCTTTCTGCAGTTTGGCACTAGCTGCTTCGGTGCTTCTCCTACTGCAACAGATCCTTCTATCACATCACCATGACAGACCATCGTCGAACAGAAGTGATCTTCACATTTGCTGACGTTCCTAACAAGCTATCAGGAGCAATTACCAGCACCTGATATCCCTTGGTATGTCCAACCTGTGCAGGAAAAGATCATTTCAGGGTAAGCTTTGCACCGGGCATGAACATGATTAGCGATCAGTGACAGGAATTGGTATGCACTTACCAAGTGAACACCATCAGTCGCAATCTCGGTGATCCAGATCCTCTCTACTTTGCCTTCCATTCCTTGGTATGGTGAAAATGATTCGAAAACTGAAGTTAAGTCACGACTCCGCTTTTTCACTTCATTGCTTGGTACCTTCTTCATCCTAGCAGCAGGCGTCCCTACAAAATCAAATTGTAGATGTACATGTAGGAAAAGAATATCGACAATCAATACTTGTAGTTTTACAGAACATTGTGGCTTGAGAAAGAACAATTTACCTGGTCTGGGGTAAAACTGTGAAATGTGGACAGGGAATTGATATTCCTTTACAAGGTTAACAGTCTCAGAAAAATCTTCATCAGTCTCACCTGAAAATAGGATGTCAGTTCAGTGCAAACTATTAGCTGCAACATCTTTTGTGGCATTCAATTAATAAAATATCATTCAGATGTACTTATAAATAATAACTAAGAGCAAATTGCTAAACTGAGAACTTGCTTAGCGTACCAAGAAAGCCACAGATAATGGCCCTGTTCTGTTGCATTACTTCAGCAGTACTTTTCAGCGAACAAACAGTGTTTTTCTCTCCCAACGAATCAGCGTAAGCAATTTGCATTCTAGGGACAAGCTCACACAGAGTGTCAACTACCTTTCTGAACTCGCCAACAGTGTATTCACGATTCATTGCCTGGGATGTGCAATCATAGACTGAGTCAAATCCAGGTTAAGACACTAGATATAAGTTAGAAACAAAGAATATTCATGTTGTATGTTTGCTGCTAAAAAGCTTTCCAGAACAAGAGTTGAAGTTAAACTATACCGTTAAAACAGAATCACTTCCAGATTGCACAGGAACATGGAGGAAAGAGTAAACGGAGGGATGACACAAAACGGCAGCTATCTCCTTCAAATGCACTAGTATGAAAGGAGGATTTGTCATGCCTATGCGGAGCATTGTGCTCTGGTCAACACGAAGCTACGATATCCCCGCAAAAAAACACGAAGCTCCGCAACGATCGCAGTTAACAAATTTGTAAGATTTGTACCGATATCCCGTCCTGGAAATTTTGCAAGCCTGAAGTAAATTACCATGTAATTACCACATGTATCTACAATTAGAAGACCCAGAAAGAATTGGACATCGAGATTACCATAAGCACCAGTATCTTCGCTGCTCAACCAGATCTCCGGCACACCTTCAGAGACAACAGTTTTCACACGATCCACCTGCAATAGATTGAAGATCAAACGGCACGTCTAGCGCCCGGACGTCCGGATAGACAGCGCGTGTCCGGACGCCCGTGTACGCTGTTGATCTGCCCCTGCCCGTGCGCCCATCCGCAACCCCTCTGTTTCGAGACACATGCACGTGGGCCCAGCTTCCATCTGACCACCCCCCTCCCGCACGCCCCGCCCCCCATCCCCATCCGTTTGCCTCACCCCTGCAGGCGCACCCCAGTCCCGTTGTGCCTGACGCGGGCCCCCAGAGCACCGCGTGCCATGTCCACCGCTCGCCACGCCCCATTCCCCAGCGCCCCTGACTCTCCAAACAGCATGAAACACTTGAGTGCAATATACGTCTCAAACAGATGAAACATCTGAAACATACAGTTGCAACATATGTGTGAAAACATATGAAACATCCAGATAGAACATTTGCACTTGCAATATGAAAACACTTGCTGCAACAGAAGACTGAAACGAATGAAACATTTTGAAACATACTATTGCAACATATGTGTGGAACATATGCAACATCCAGATCAAATGCATGCAACATTATGTTTGGGAAAAGATGAAACATTTCGAATAAAACGCTTGCAACATGCCTCAAAACACTTGCAACATATGCAAACATGTGCAACATCCCCCAATCTACTTTTACAACATCCATATGATTCAACTACAACATACCTCTGAAACGTCGGAAACAATTGCAACATAGGGGGAGAGAGAGACTGGTGCGGGGAGCGTCATGGCCGCCAGATCTACGGGCATTGGGGGCTCCCGGTGGGGGAGGACGCCGGTGTAGGGGGGTGCCGCCGGGGTGGGGGAGGAGGACGCCGGGGTAGGGGAAAGGGCCACCAGGGTGGGGGAGGGGAACGTCGGGTGAGTGAAGGAGTCGCCGGGGTGGGGGAGAAGGATGCCACGATGGGTGAGGAGGACGCCGGGGTGAATGAGGGTGCTGTCGCTGGCCAGGGAGGGAGCCGGCGGCACGCGCGACCAAAGGGGCAAGAGGTGCGTGAGCCACGGGGCACGAGCGAGCGGATGAGGAGCAACGACGTGGGATGGGGTGTGCGGTGTGACGGAGCCTTGCGTCGCGAGCAGGCGCGCGTCACGAGAGGGAGCGAGGCGGCGTGGGAATGAGCGGACGGTGCGACGAATGGATAAGGCCGTGGAGAGATGAGTGGAGGAGGACGTGCGGGCGCCGTAGTCAATCGTTATCTGGCGTGTCCGGAAAACAGCGGACATTCGAGTCAAAGCATCGTCGAAGATCAATTGATTTACTTGGAGTTTGAAGCAGTAGTAGCATTGCTCCACAATAGACACATTCTAAATATACTTACCAAGCTGTTAGCTTCCCAAATGACCACGGGCATGCTTTGTCCTACAGTATGTGCAGGCGCCTAAACATCCCGCATTAATAGGAAGAATCTCGACAAACTTGTTCTTTCTTACCTGTAAGTAGTTTTACCGAGTCAGAAATAAAGTTACAGGATATGTTAACTACAAAAAGCTACTATATTTTTTTAACCGTAAAACTACAAAAAGCTACTATAACTTACCATTGCTACGGGATGCGTTCGTCGCAGTATATATGCCGTGGGCTGCCCTACCAGCAGTGAAGTAGTAAGCAACTAGCATACGAAAACGTTAAGACGGATGTAACCACGCACCCCGTTGCCCGTTGGCATGTAGTTTGGGGTGTCCTTCCTGATATTAGTGGCCCCAGAGACAAACACAACTAGCGGTTATAAGTGTGCTCCAAAAAAAATAGCGGTTATAAGTTTGAACCATTGTTGTGCAGCCTGACGCGTAACCAGCTGCCACATGAATAAATCGAACACGGCACAACGCTTCTCATCAAAGTTGTTCTGGATTCTGATATGATATATATTCTGAAACAGGAGCACGACTGACGCCTCTCTTCTTTTTTGGACTGATGAGGCCACAAAGGGCAGGGCACACTGCAGACTGGTCCAGTGGTCCCCTGGTTCTCGCTCCTCAGACAACATAAGGCACAGCCAAATGCACGAAAATAGACAGTCATCAAGCAAACAGCCAGCACAAGAAATGCGGCACTGTATGGTGCAAGGCTAGGAGCACAAGTTGCACAACATTGTTTATTAAACAGTAGACTATATACAGATCACTTCCGCAAAGATTGTTTGCTGAAAGAAACATACATCTCCCACCTGACCACCTACACCCTCAGGTTTGTTGCTGCTAAAGATAACAATTACCGAACCACAATTGATGCGTACAAATGCCCGAACCTCAATACCAGGGCATGGGCATCTTAATGGCACTATATACATTCATTACATACATAGTCCTAATTACTAGCTAAGTAGTCGAAGAAGAGGCAAGGCACCGTCCGTCCATCTTGCAGCTGACCGGTTCTTTCTTAAAACCAGGGACCTGCTAAATAAGCCATGGATGGATACTCCTACCAAACGTCACAGACAAATGGGAAATGGCACGCAGTTGCCAGAGTGCCTCTTCCAGGAGGCTCATGCTGGCATGGCAGTCCAAAGGCCTCCAAAACTCAAGGCAATTGAATGCCAACCACAACTTCATCTCACAGAGCAATGATGGGCATTTACCCCCATAATCAATGAAGGAAACAACAAAATTAGAGGGACGTTAGCACTCTGCAGTCTTTGTTGATAAGAGTCATTCAGACAGTGAGTTTACAGCGCTCAGCTTGCTGCTGTCACTGCTAACCGGTAACTTTGACTTGGATGTCAGCTTCTTTGCCTCCTCATATGTGTAAATGTAAATCCTTTTCACCATTCTGCAAAACTCACTGAAGGAAGATGCATTGCACAGGGATTAGGACTTTAATAATGGAAAAAGGTACTCGTTCATACAGAGATGAGGTTCTTACTCCCAAGGATCATCTCCAACAAGCATCATGTCATCCTCATCATCAGTGAAAATGACCCGCCATTTCTTGAGTGTGGAACCTAGCTCCCCATGGATGTCAAACATCTCCTCCAACTTCTGGCAAAGATCGCTGTAGCCACTAAGCTTTGTCAGGTCTACAGCCCTTCCAACCGCCATTCCTTGCATAATTACCTGTGTGCACAACATTAATCAGTTATCCAGTGAACCACAAGCAAGAACAGAACACAATGAGAAAAAAAACTAATGTGATATAAAATCACCTTGGTGCAGCTCCTCACTTGCCGGCTTTGGGATTCAAGAGGTGAACGCTCACTGCTAGCTGCTGGGGCATCAGAATTGTTGACATCAGATGGCTGTGAGAGCTTATCCGAGTTCAACTCTACAGAGGCAGCAGTCTGCTCATAACCAACACCTGGAGCAGTAACCACAGGTAATACTTCTTCCTCAGCTGAGCATATATCAATTCCAAACAATCTGCAACCACCAGAACTTGGCTCTTGCTTCTTTTCAACTATGACTGTGTTGGTGCTAGCAGCACAGGAGTCAGCTCTTGTATCCCTTGCTGACCAGTAGAACTGACTGGTTAGCATGGATGGCTCATTCTTTGAATTGAAACTGACATTTGATGAAGATGAGAAGGTTGACGTGGGAATTGAAGGAAATAACTCTCGAGCCCGTTGAGGTTCCGAAAATGAGAGTGTACGGGATGATTCAGTTGGGGATTTCCAGAGTCCTAACATGAATGCCACAAGAACTCAGATACAGTAGGAGAGCACTCATATTCATATCCAAGAATGCTTATGGTATCCATGAACTGAGCATTCTAGAAGCTGAACCATATTTCATAACAAGTATTAAAGGGCTCCTTACCAAAACCTGAAGGCAGTTCTGAAACCATACAAGGTGAAGCTGGGGGTCGTGGACGCTTTGTCCTTAATGAAGGTTGAGGGGATTGTGGATTAACTGCATCCAGGGGCTCCACTTCCCATGGTGAGATTCTATCTGGACGAAGAATGGATGAAGGTTCATCCCATTGAACCTGGTAAAAATTACAGTTTAGATTAACATTTAGAAGATAAAGAAAATAAATATAATGAATCACTCTCCACAATTTGCAGATAGCACACTACTAATTTAACAAAGAAAAAATTGCCATTACCTTCAGAGATCTCCAGTCAGAGTCTGCCCACAGAGATTTGGACATTGCCGGCAAACTGCCGGTGCCAATAATTGTTCCACTGAACCTGTAATCAGAGACATAAATGTTAATTTTTCTCCCAGCATAAATAACATGTTTAAATGAAAGCAAGTCCAAACCATACCTTCTTTCAGGAGCCTCATCACCTTCAAATCTCATCTTAAACCTCATCCCAACAGATATTTTCCGCTTCTTAGCTTCAAGGTACTTGTTAACACTCACAATAAAATCAGATCGGCTAGTTCTGGGAACACATAAAAGGGGCATAAAGTTTAGCGGGCAAGATTATGAAGGAAACAAAACATGCACGCATTAATGCTAACTAGGACAACCATAGTAGGTAACTTTGGTGCAACGGAAAGGGCAAGGGATAAGACATCACTCAATGGATGCAGTAGCTACAAATAAAAAGCTTATTTACAACTGAAGCAGAGTACAGAACTGACTTTGAAGTTTGAAACAGAGTGAAATTAGCAAATAGAAAGTACAGTCAAATACAGGACAATTGCACATCCATTAATAAGGAGTGTACTGCAGTCAAATGTATAGATAAAGCAAACAAAAAATATCAAACCTTGGTTTGTAGAAAACAGAAAAGAGGGTTCCAGTGGAGATGGCATGGGAAGCTGTGGCCAAGACTCCAAGATGCATGCTGTGGCTTGATATGACAGATGACGGCATGCTATTTACGTGTCTCATGAGCCGCCTTACACCAACCCGTAGCTCACCATTTTCACCTCTGCCATTCAGCAGAACAATAATTAGTAAAAAGTAATACATAATGAGTACAGAAATATATAAGTTCATCCCTGTTGGAATCTGGGATCCTGCATAGGTTGTAGCCGAAGGTGGTGGGAGGCCAGGGGCTTCGGTTCCCAGCGGCTGTGAGGCTGAGACGCCGTGCTGTCTGTCTGTCTGTGTGTGTGTGTGTGTGGAAAGGCAGGGGTGACAGGGAGGGAGCAGGAGAGATTATTCAATCTCCAGCTTGTCTGGTGGCCAGGACCAGGCCTAGAGGCGCTGGTATACTACGCCTACCATAACATTTCTCCCTCCCACGACAAATAGCTGAAACGTCGGGAATGTGTCGCAGAAGGTGTCGACAGGCTCCCATGTAGCCTCCGCCTCGGGCAGTCCTAGCGGTGCCATCGTTGCCACCCTCATCTGGAGAGTTGTCATTGTCGTAGTCGGTCGCCTCCAAGTAGAAGAGGCGCTAGCACTTGTGGATGCACACATAATGCTCGTCGCAGTTGTAGCAGAGGCCTTGCCGGTGACGTTCGGCGAGCTCGGCTGGTGATAGACAATGGGATGGGCGCGGTGGAACCAGGGGCGGAGCAGGCAGCACGAGCGGCTGAGGCGCCGGCGGCAGCACGGCGACTGGTGGTGCAGCAGGCGCCCGGCGTGGCCACAAGTGCCAGCTCCTCTTCTAATTGGAGGTGACCGACTACGACTCTCAGGGTGAGGGTGCGGACGATGGCACCGCCGGGACTGCCTGAGGCAGAGGCTACATGGGAGCCTGTCGACACCTTCCGCGACGCATTCTCGACGTTTCAGCTCAAGGACGAGCTGTTTGTCGAGGGAGGGAGAGATGTTATGGTAGGCGTAGTATATGTTTCAGCTCGAGGACGAGCTGTTTGTCGAGGAAGGGAGAGATGTTATGGTAGGCGTAGTATACCAATGGCTCAGAGGCGCCTCGACCTGGTCTTGGTCACCAGCATGCATGGCTGAGAGGCGCCTAGACTTGGCCCTGGTCACCAGCATGCAGTGGCTGAGGACTATAGGATCTCAGTAAATTAGTTCAGGCACAGCATGCATTGGCTGAGAGGGCACGCACCTGGGCCTGGTCCTGGTCCTGGCCACCAGACTCCCTAGACGATAGGCTCTCAGTCAAGGCCTTGTTTGGATGCTTGTATATCCAACTCAATCCATGTGTGTTGGGGTGGTTTAGTGTGAAATTTAAACTAAATTCCACACCAAACCACCCCAACACACATGGATTGAGATGGATACATGGACATCCAGACAAGGCCCAAGTTGGATTAGTTCAAGTGTTTGTTAGGATTTGGCTATAAAGCCTAGACTCTATTGTTAATAAAGATGAGCTGGAGATTGAATAATCTCTCCCGCACCCTCCCTGTCACGGTGTCACCCCTGCCTTTCCACGCGCACACACACACACAGAGACAGCACCACGTCTCAGCCTCGCCGCCGCCAGGAACCGAAGCCCCGGCCTCCCACCTCCTTCGCTACAACTGGATCCCGGATTCCAACAATCCCCAATTAAATCAAAAGCTGGTTGACAGGTGCAAAATGCACCAAACCTCTCCAGTTATCATGCTCCGGGAGCCAGGGTATTGTACCTCATGAAGATAAATGCATCCCCAGCAACCAATCTTTTTGAGCTAACAAAGACACTCCAGCCAGTGGTAAGGAGATGCCTCTTGGGTTGCCCTGAAAGAAACATGAGAAGGCAGGCATGAGACTAAAAAATGGAAATGGAACTACAGAATATTTCTGTGTTTATGCAACGCTAGAGCATAAACACAGCTAAGGCTACTTTTCAATAGAAGGAATTTTCAAGCATAGTGAAGAGTGCAAATCACCTCGAAAAATGTGCCGAAAATGCCATTCAGTGCCATGAAGATCTTTGGCAACCAGTTCTTGGCAGGGTGGATTTTGAGACATGTCCTACAAAAGGTTATACAGTAATATATATCTGCTAGTCAAGAAATCTCTTTAGTCATAAAATGCTTTTGATGCTAACCAGCTGAGGAAGACATTCCTCAGCATGCCTCCGAAGAACAGAAAAACCGCCATGAGTGCTAGTATCTGAAGCTGTCAGTGTCTTGCAGAAGGAATGGGCAGTGCATTTTTCAGGTTCTTGTGGTTCAGGGTCCAGGCTGGTGAGTTCATTTTGCTGATCAAGCATATTCAGGAAAAATAAATAAATGTATGTACATGTAATTTTACGTAAAAAGGCAATGAAGTAGTACCAAACCAAAAACAGAAATGAAAGGAACTTACAACAGCTTCTGGTTGCAGCATAATTTGAGCATAAACTTCATCTGAATCAGCTTCGGCCTGAATTGCAGAGCTCAACAGATTGAGCACAATTATAAGATTTGTCAGTTCAGTACCTAGAATAACCAATCCCCCAAAACACACATGCAAGGAGGTTGCACCAGACAGATTCTAAAAAACACACTGACCCGTAGTTCCACGTTGACTACACTGCATAGGATCTTGGGTGGTAGATTGAACATCGGTAAGTACTCATCAAGCTGCTGGTGTGTAGAAGCCTCAAGCTATAAAAGAAATCATGAACAATTTGAGGAAAAGAAACCCCAAATGCATGTGCACACGGAGGCACCACAAAATACAAGATTGATCAAACCAGTGAATACCTGCTCCATATGGCCCTGGGGGAAGTAATAGACACGCTCGCCTTGTCTAGGTACTGTGACCAACGGGCCGGCACACGCATGCCACAGCTCCCGGTACAGGGCGTCACTAGGCATTCCTCCTGAATAGAAGCAATTAATTTGCATCAATGGGTCATCAGAGCAAATACAGAACATAAAGAAATAGTTATTCTGCTCTATTTTGTAGTTCTGATTCTGTAAATACTAATCATGAGCTATCTGAACCATTACAAAGAATGAGAGTTACAAACTGAACAGGAGCACATGGATCCACCACATCAAAATATCCCATTCGAGAAGCAACAATACTGGTGCTAAACTAGCAGCATATAGCAGACACTAATAATCAAAGTAACAGATCTAGATTTGTAATAGGTCCCTGATCCAAACTTTTCCCCATTTGAGAAACTGGTGGCACGCATGCCTTTGTACAAGGAGAGAACGTGGTAAAAAAAAATGAAACTACTCTGTCGACACTCGAGAGAGAACAATCGAAACGAATCACCGAGAGTTGTCAAGCCAATTATTAAGGAAAATTGTTGGTTGCCCGTTACCCTAAAATTTTCGTTTACTGATACCAACTGAAATTATGAGAATTCTGCGACGTTTCCCACACAAATTAGTCAACTACTGAAGTCCACCCACCCAACGAACTCGACCTATCCAGACCCTAGTGACTCAGTAGCTTCGCACAAGCCAATTTAGCAAAACCGCAGCAGATTCAAAGGCGGCATAGCTTGCAAGTACAGGACAATAGCATGGGAACGAGAAATTCAGCTAGAGACAGGACTCCGAACCTGAGCCAGCAGCCGCTCCAGAGTTGGGCGCGTCCATCGCCGCGGCCATATCTTCCAAGCCAGACGCCTCACAAATGGCTAGCGAGACAAGCAGCAGCAGGTGGGCAGTCCTCGCGATCCACGTGTGCAGAAGTGGAGCACTATCCGCGCTGCGGGCGGCTGAGCTCCATGGATCTGCCCCGACGACGATGCCCGTGGGCACACGCACAACCAGGCCCTCTGCACAGCTCACTGGCCCCACCTGCGTGCTGAGCACCGGGGGGAGAACGACGACACGCCGGCGGAGCTCGCTGGCGCCGCGGGCGTGGGATCCGGGTCGCCGGTGAAGGGAAGAGAAGGGAAGGCGGGGGTGAGCGAGCGCGGCGTGTGTGGCGTGGAGGAGACGAGGCGTCAGGCGAGGCGGCTTGCGTTGAGGCGGGGGGGAGGTCTGAGCCTGGGCAGGTGAGGTGGCCGCGGACTTGACTACACTCCTCTCCTCTGGCTGGCCTCGACAGCGAGCGGCGGTCGCGGTCGCGGCGGCAAGGAGGAGGCAGAGGAGGCAGGAGGCAGCAGCGGAGTGGAGGGTGAGGGCGCCGAGAGAGACGGGTGGAATGGGATGGATCAGTGGATGGGTGGGTGGACTGCGCGCGGGTGGGTGGTGGGTGTGCGTGGGGTGGCTACTTGGGAACCGGTTGTCGCCCGGCTCGGTTCTTTCCGTAGAAGTAAAAGCTTTCACGGGGGACTGGCTGGTGGCTACGGATGCCGCCCCCACCCGGAGGCCGGACCCCCACCCAGCCCGATGCACGCACTGCCGTACGCGGGCAGCTGCTGCGCCCGGTGGTGTGCCCCCCACGGCGCGAGCGCGAATCTTTCCTGGCCGGCCAGCGCTGTGGGACTGGTACGTACCCGTACGGGCGAGCGTGGCGTGCCCCCCGCCCGTGGCCCGTCTCGTGCTGTCACCTCTCCCTGCGTCCGACGCTGCCCGAATGCGGGCCACGCGCCGATCCGGCCTGTCTTTTACGTGTCGTCCAGTCGTCGGGATCCCCGGCGCTTGCCGCACAGGCACATGGGCGACTGGGGCCTCGTGTTCTGTGCGATGGACCCAGAGGCGGACGGGGGGCCGCCTGGGGCTACTCCTCGACTGACCACTGCTACTCCGTACTAACGTACTGCTACGACGAGCGGAGTACACTAGTAGTAGCCGCTGGTAACAGTGACGTCGCAGCATGCGTGGCTGGTGGTGGCCCCCGACGGCGCTGCGCTCGACGACGCGTACCAGGGCCGGCAGCGGCTGGCGTCGTCCGCTGCCGTCAGGCTCAAATGAGCGCCGACCCGCGCCCGCTGGCAGGTAGGCCCGCGCGACGAGGCCTGATGCGTACTAGGCTGTCTAGCTGACTATTCCTACTCGTAGAGCGCATCAGCGTGTTCCTCGCCGACCCGGCATGCAACCGCGTCCCCCACCAAGGCAAAGCGTGCCCGCCTCTTTTCTCTCACGCCGCCCTCCCGGGCTCCCGGCTCCCGCCCGCCCAAGCCCACTGCAGCAACAGGCGAGCCAGCCAAAACCCCGTGTCGTGGCTCGTGGGAACGGGCGCGCGTGCCATGCGCCCATGTGGTGCCATGTGGTGTGTGAACGCCTGTACGCTGTGTGATTTTTTACTATTTTAGTACAGTCCAACACAAAGCAGGCTGGTGCTCTTGTTTAGCTGTACTCCTGAGTACGTACCACTCGCATACGTACTCCCTCCATCCCGATATCTGTCGCTTTATGTTTTCCGAGAAATAACTTTAATTAAATATATATTAAAAAATATTAATATTTATGGTATATAAATAGTATCATTGAAAAGATTTTTGAATCTAGTTTTTTAATAAATTTATTTAAAGATACAAATATTGCATATATTTTATACAAATCGAGTTAAACTTACGGGCACAAAAACTGGAAACGACACTTAATTGGGGACAGAGGGAGTACGCTTCAAAGTCAATTTTAGTGGTAAAAAAACAAGCATTGGTCGACAAGATAGAGAAAATGCTGGCAAGGGACAAGTCTCACCAACGAAATTTCCTCCACAGTCTCCCCAACGTACGTAGTACGTATATACTACCAAATACGAAAACGGTCTCTGGCAGCAAATGTGGTCGAGAATACGAGGCGCGGGTGACAGTGGACGCAGGAGGGGATTAAAAAAAAAGAGTGACGGCAACAGGCGATAGTTTATAATCCGTCTTTTTCAGCTTGTTTTTTCAGTTGGAACAGTATTTTTCTCTCACAACAAATCAGCCAACCGTGTTTTTCAGCCGCCTTATTAGCACAGCCGAACGGCTGCATAGTGGGCGCAGCAGGGGGCGCGTCCCTGTCGACCCGACCCCACAACAGCGGCCTCGCGGGGCTTTCGCGTGCGTTTCCTTTCCGCCTGCCGATCGATTCCCGGGCAGAAAACGAGAGCGAGGGCGACGGCTTTAGGTTCGGTTTTGGCAGCGGTCCATTGCTGCCTCCCGGTCCCGGCCGCCTCATCATCTGCTTCGTCCCAAAAAAAAAAGCGGCGTTTTTGCTTCCGGATATCGTGTTTGATCGTTTGTCTTATTTAAAAAATTTATATAAATTATAAAATATATAAATTATTATTAAAGTATTTTTAATGATAAAATAAGTCATAACAAAATAGATGATATTTATACAAGAAATTTGAATAAGATAGATTGTCAAATAAGATGTCTGAAAATAAAAAACGATATTTTTTTTAAAACGGAGGAAGTATAGTACAGTAATATAGTGCTAGTTAATATTCATCCTCTCTTCTTTTTAGCAAGGCAAACCCAGGCACTAACCAATTTTCGTCGTGTGAGTTTAGACTACCCGCAGTGGGTACTCTAAAACGATACTCTAAAGCTTTAGAGTATGAATATAGAGTAAAAACTGTTGCACTGGGTACTCTAAAACGATACTCTATTCTTTCTCTTACTCTATATTTAGAGTAGTACAGTGCTTACTCTATACTCTATAGTGGTGGGCCCCACTAGCTAAACAAAGGGAAAAATGCTATAACTCACAAACCAAAAATCCAAATTAAATTTTGATTGCACAATTAAATTCGTCTCAATAAATCCTTCAAAACTAGATCACACATGGATATATTTAGATAAAGTGACAAGTGGGTCCCACAGTGGATAGAGTGGATAGAGGATGATATAGAGGATGGATGGGTGCGGGAGAATTGAGTATAGAGGAGAGAATCTTGCTGACTAAGACGTACAGAGGATGAATATAGAGGTCCATGAGTACGGGTAGTTTTATGCATGTGGCCGATGGCGTCCCTGACGTGACGTCTGCTAGGAGTACCGGTGCACGTTGATCGCGTGAAGAGATCCAACGGCCCACCACCTGCACTCTGCAGTGCAGCATGCATGCATCTGCCATTGCCTTAAAGTTGTAGATTCACCCCCTACCAGTGACGGGTATTTCTCGCTCTCTCTTTCCTATTCATCTACAGTATACCCGTTACAGTAGATAGACCCGTCAAGGAACGTGTACAGTGTTCTTAACCCCTCGTGAACAGTACCTTTGACCGTTACTGTACATACATATATGTGTGTTTTCTTTCTCCTCTTCTCATCCTCCTTTAAAACAAAAGACCCGTGCGAAGCACGGGTTCCCACACTAGTATGGGTAGGTAACTGAGTTAAGTTACCACGGCTGTAGTTAACCACACCTTGCAAGTCGCCGTGTGACGGTTTGTTACAACTGAGGAGGATAGTACACTTTACAACCCAAAGTGATTCCAAGTCGTCAGAGAACGTGGATCCTGGTCACAAGTAAGGATGAAAACGGAACGGAAATATCCCGAATCGAACCGCATCGTTTTCTATATTTTATCCGATCGAATTCGTATTTTTTGTCCGACTTTACCGTTTTCGCTTTCATTTTCGTATTTCAAATGTAAAAGTAGAAAACGGTTTAGACATTTTCCGACCGTTTCCGACCGTTTTCTACTTTTCTACTTTTAATTCGGAATATCCCGAATTCAAAATTCAGTTTAAAGCGAATTTTGTTGTCAATCATTACTGTCCTGGCAACTAGGCAAAGGCAAGTGTAGAGCACTGATGCTCATTGGCCGTATTATATAGACAGCTCAACCCCGTCGCGCCTCCCTGAGTCGTCGAGGTAGGACTAATCACCTCGCACGGTGTTGTATGCTTGCATGGCTGCATCTGGCTTCACGTGGCGCTGTTGTTGTATTGTATGTGACTGGGCCGACCAAAAGAGAGAGAGCTAGATGGGCCAGGCGTTGTTGCTATCATTTCTAGTCTAGTACCGATGGCATCTCAAATTTTCCTTTTTTTTTCTTTTTTTTTCTTTTCTTTTTTTCTCTTGTCAAAGAAACCAAATTGATAAGTCTGCTCTCTTGCACTCGAAATTTGCCACGATGACACTTGTTAATTGTTATGCATTGTGGATCGGTATTCTGTATTGAATTTTCGTATACCGACCGTGTTCGACATAATTTCGCTCGAATGGGTTCGTTTTCGAAATTCTCAATATTCCATAAGTTCGCGTTCGTTTTCGTGTCCGGCTTTACCGTTTTCGCTTTCGTTTTCGTATTCAAATATAAAAGTAGAAAATGGTTGAGGAGTTTTCCGACCGTTTTCATCCTTAGTCACAAGAAGTGCAGGGAAGCTTTATGGCATTAGAATAGCCCGCGCCAATTAGCTGGTAGCTTTACCCTGCTCCCTGCCGCCCCGTGATTAGTTAATTCGATCTCCAACTAAACAAAGGCTGCGACAATAATCTACGCTCCATTATTGCAGCTAAACTATACTACTCCTAGTAAGTGCAGGGAAGCTTTATGGCATTAGAATAGCCCGCGCCAATTAGCTGGTAGCTTTACCCTGCTCCCTGCCGCCCCGTGATTAGTTAATTCGATCTCCAACTAAACAAAGGCTGCGACAATAATCTACGCTCCATTATTGCAGCTAAACTATACTACTCCTAGTACTACTAATCCGCGTCATTAAACAATAGTATGGGTGCCATGGGTTCTCCGTCGCCGGATTATTGGTCGCCGGCGGGGAAGCTGAGGCCGGGAAGGAGCAGGCCGCAGGAAAAGGGGCAGCGGGGAAATGGACGGGGACTGCACCAACCCAGCCACACCCAGCAGCTTTGCTTGCGGAGTCGTTCTCGTTCGTCCACTGGCAGGCAGGCTGTGCGCCAATTTTAGCGTCACATGCTGCGCTACTCAGGGCACCCGCAATGTCAGCTCCAGGCTAGTTTTATCAATAATGCTAACTTTTAATATGCACGAAGTAGCTCATAATATGAATAGCGGATACTCTCATGTTGTCTTAAATTATGTGTATTAGTTCTCTCACTCCTCTATTAAAATATAAAAAAATCTTAGAGCTTTTTTTCTCGAATACGCAAAAGATTTGTGTATCATTGAATTAAGAAGAAGAATACAAATACACAAACGACGCGCTTATAACAAGCGCCACCGGAGGTCTTACGGCCGTAGGCCGGACCGTCCTAGCAAATAAAAGTGAGATTCGGTATTACATAAAGGACAACAATCATAGAAAGAGCAGCGCTACGCACTACTAAGTGGCGCCGAGAGAGTCAAGTCCGACGTCCGAGAGGAGTGTTCCGCCGGTCCAATGTATGGCTGGCGAGAAATATCCGTCCAGAGCATCAATCTGGCTTGATGTCAAGTTCCCAGTGAGAATAGCCTCGCGTAAACTTTTAGGAGCTGGAGAAACTGACGCCGTCGGCGGTTCAATGCCCATTCTCATGTTGAGCGGTACCTCGCCTCGCCTGGATGTCTGTAAGTCACTCATGGCAGGTAGCGAGACAAGTTTCGCTGACTATCCTTGGAACGGAAACTATTATGCCGATGATGTCTGCCGGCATGGCCCCTTAACGATCGCCAAGGGCCAACATCCTCGCCACTGATTCCCTCTTGATTCTGCGTGACTAGTATAAGCGCAACTAGCTTGTTTTGTAGCATATTTTACGAATACAATAAAGTGGTGTTGGTACCAGTCACACGAAATACGATGGATTAAGGACAAAGCTACAGCCACCATTGCACCTTTCATCTGTGGAAATGGAATAATTGTCCTAATTATATGCCTTGGCGAACTGCCAGGGAACATAACTCAATAAACTCAGGCCTTGTTTAGTTGGGGAGAAAAAAATTTTAGGTGTCATATCGGATATGTCAGAAGAACGTCGGGAGGGGTTTTCGGATACTAAAAAAACAAATTACAGAACCCATCAGGAAACTGCGAGACGAATCTAATGATACTAATTAATCTGTCATTAGCACATGTGGGTTACTGTAGTACTTAAGGCTTTTCATGGACTAATTAGGCATAAAAGATTTGTCTCGCAATTTTCCCGAGAACTGTGTAATTAGTTTTTTTTCGTCTACATTTAGTACTCCATGCATGTGTCCAAGCATGCTCTTTTATTGTAGAAGGCAAAATTTTTTAGGAACTAAACAAGGCCTCAGCTTATGGTATATCTAAAAACACATTGTTCTATCAACTTCCTTTTTATAATTACAAAGAAATTGAGATACGTATGTGCTATACATACCATGAGCACTTCGCAACATTCTGGATTTTCTTATGACCTATGTACGGAGTACACCTGAACTGCTGCCTACTAAAAGCTCACTAATGTTAGGTGGTGTTTGGATCCATTTGCTATGGGCTAAAGTTTAGCCCTTGTACTAAAAGTGCTAAAGTTTAACTCAAGTGGGGGATGTTTGGACCTAGGGGCTAAAAGATGCTAAAAGGTGAAAAACAGATGAGGCAGAAAGAGAGTGTTGCACTTTTAACCCAGTTTAGGGCCTCTAGTGGAGCAAACGGAAAGAGCAAATATTTTGTCCATTTACCTATCTTTTGCCCTCTTGTTTGGATCAAACAGGGCCTTAGTGCATCTG
This sequence comes from Saccharum hybrid cultivar R570, assembly GCA_038087645.1. NCBI lineage: Eukaryota > Viridiplantae > Streptophyta > Magnoliopsida > Poales > Poaceae > Saccharum > Saccharum hybrid cultivar. Next base: position 937,775 of record JAQSUU010000563.1, on the reverse strand, counting down.
TCAACCCAATTTAGGTAGGCTGGTACTTCTCTTGTTTTCCTATTCCTAGGACATCCTTAGCTGTTGAAGCAATTGAACAGTCAGATACCTTTTTTTTAAACTTGAACAGTCAGATACCTGGTAACAATGTTCTGTAATCTCCTTAAGGTTGGATGATGGCATGTTACTCTATCAGTTAAACGTTACAGCGGTAGGTCGGTTTGTGCTGCTGGTCTCTGTGTTGAACCAGGCGTTTTGGTTCGGTTAGTTTTGGTCTAGATGTTGTTTCGATCTCTCTCTTCTTACTCAAACATCTGTATTTCCGTTATGAGCTAATGGAAATGGGGTTTCCTCGTGTGGAAAAGGAGATACATGGTAACAATGTTTTCTAAAGAATTGCAGGAGGGAAGTAAGGGCCAAGATCCTCACTATTCATCCTTGATCCAAGATTTGTTATGTGGTATGTATATAATGACGGGTTTAGGGTAGAACGGCAGTTTAATGCCCACTCCAGCAGTGTCATGAACCCTGGCTCCACACATTTCATCGGTAGGGTCATTTTTTTTTTTTGCGAACTCAGGCTTTCATTCATTCATCCAGGGGGAACAAGATTACATTCTTCAGTCAGCAAGTGATCAATACAAGTTGGGGCTACATGCCACTCACCCAACCTGATGACACTTGTGACTTGCTTAGCTAGTAAATGGGCAACTCGGTTACAAGACCGGTTTGCATACAAAAGAATGAACTCATAAAAATGTAAGCTAAGCTCCTTGATCTCGCTCAAAATCGGCGCCAGAAACGATCTCTGATAATCTCCCCTCAACAACATATTGGACAACTCTTGGCAGTCTGTTTCAAGTTGCAGACAAGTTACTCCTCGATCTCTGGCTGCTTCTAGGCCGTCTCTGCAGGCAAGAGCCTCCATCGTCAGTGCATCCAAGCCATGCAAATACCACCGAGCTCTTCCTACTACAAATTCCCCAGCCGAGCTCTGAAGGACAACCCCCGATGCTCCTTGGCCAACGTCTGCATAGAAGGCACCATCCACATTACATTTATGCCAACCTGCAGGCGGAGGCTTCCAACAATGCTTAACTGCATTTTGAATCACTGTCTTCGTTGCCTGCGACAACTGCCACAGGTCATACGCCGTGTCCACGGTCCACTGCACTGCTGCCCTGACCGACAGCTGCTGCTCACCGTGCATTTTCTTACGCTTAGAGAGGTACAGCTAGTTTAGACCAAGTTTATAGAAAAAAAATACACAAATATCTCTAACATCAAACAATATTTACTTTGATTGTACATTTATTTGACATTATATATGTTAATATTAATTATTTTTCTATAAACTTGATCAAAGCTAGACAAGTCCGACGACTTAGAACAAAACTAAAAACCACTTTCAATTTGAAACGGGAGAAGTAAATAATAAGGGATGGTATTGTGTCGCCCTGTTCGCTTGAACTTATCAGCTATGATACATTGTTTTTCTCTCACAACAAATCAGCCAACGATACTTTTCAGCCTGACTTTTCAAGTTAATGATTGATATAAAAAACAAGTTCACAGATTGACAGGCATATATGCAGATGCAACTACCAGGAAACTAAACACAGGTCAAGGAACACAATTGTCTCCTGCCGTACACCTACCTGGTTACCTCCCATGCATGCATGTTTCCTATAGAAAAATTCGGATTTTTCAGAACTATTGATCTGAAATGCACCTGAGATTATAAATAAAGGTGTGATACTAGCAGGTAGCACATTTCTAGGAAAGATATCAGTTTGTCATAACTAGTATATTTTAGGCTAGCTAGCTAGTTAGGCACATTCTTTTGCTCGTCCATATTTCCTGATTCTCCAGTAGTCGCACGACAAAGGAATTGGATATATGGTCAGATGCTCATCGATCAGCACAATATCTTGTAAAGCAGCAGAAAAGCCAAGAGCAGATCGGAGATAGACGATGCTTAGCCCATACTGTGCATTTTGTTAAATATGTTATTGCAGGCAGAGGCAATGCAGTCTTCACACGATCAACGAGTGCTGATATCTATCTATCTATCTATCCCTCTGGTCAAATGCCTGATAGGCGCATCGTCGATCGACAAAGAGAACAACTGCTGGGGGCACTTTGGCACGTAAACAAGTGCGGAGCATAAGATGCGTGCTCCTGTGCTGCGCTTAAGCAGAGCCTGACGGCCATAATTAAACTTGCTTTGTTCGTAAGCTAACACGGGAAAGGCAGAAAAAGGTAGCGTACGTTGCTGAGGCTGAGCTGCCAACAAGATGCGCGCGTGGCTTGGTCGAGGGATCTTTCTTCGTTTCAAATATGCAGTGGAGGATATATTCAGTGATCTGTTGCTGAAGTTTGACACCTCGAAGCACGTCCATTGATCAACCATGCACAAAATGATATGTTAGTTGTTGGTAAATGCATGCACGTCTCTTTAGCTTAAAACAAGGATCTGCTAGCTGTAAAAGATTTGCATGCACAATATAATCACTCAGTCCGTGTGGAAAACGAGAGAGAGAATGTATAATGACTAGGAGCGAGCGTTGCAGACTTGCAGTGACAGTCCTGATGATCCACCACACCGACCGGGACCGTCCTTCGGGATCGGGAGGGCAAGGTAATATGGAAAACGTGGGAAGGGCATTGTAGGCTGTGTAGCTGGCGATCTGCCAGACCTCTCTTTTGCGCCCTGAATACGTGACGTCTTCTGCGCCGTTTGCCGGCGCCATGCGCGTATGGCGGTCGGGGACAATTGGCCGCCCACACCTCTCCTGGCCTGGATCAGCTGCAGTTTGATCTTTGTTGCTTTGCTTGCTTGTTGTGTTGCTTCGTCAGCTCCCACAATGTCATCCTCGTCATCACGGCATCCTCTGATTTACGATGAAAGCCATGCATCTCCAGTTCTCTCCACTGCCATCATCATCACTACCTCCGGATCCGAGTGATTGGCTGGGTGGATTTTGTTCTTGTTTCGTGCTGCAGGTAAAGCGACGTCTAACACGCCTCTTTAAAGATCTTGTCAAGCTGGTGAAGATAACATTATTATATTGGATTAAAACTTGGGAGAGATAAAGGTGCCTTGCGGTATACCTATGGATTGGCACTGTATTTTTTCCCACACCATTTTTCTCAGAACCAAATCCACAGACACAGAATTAATTTTCCTCACCAAGAACGAAAACTTCACCATCCGTTGAACTAGCTCGTCTACTGCCTGGCCTTGGCCGTTGCTAGCCAGTCGATGCTTTCGATGGACCAGATTAGTGAGAATTTATCCTAAATCATATGGTTTTCCTATGGATTTAAATTCTTTCGTATGAAATTCTTATACGATCATTGTAAAATTTCTATGTTCCAAACGTGTTGTAAGCATCATCAAGAAAACACACAGAACCATACGGCTATATACCAATCGTAGCTAGCCTAATGCATGTTATCAGGCATTCAGAAATCTGTACCCTCCGGGTGATAAGATGCCATGCTTTACCGGCGCAACATTGCGTTTTTTAAATAATGGAACGAGGTTGCTGCTTCTACACTCTAAAGAGGCGTGTACATAGCTAATTCATTTGACCCAGAGTATTTAAGCTCCATCAGCTCTCTCAAAAGTCAAAAGAGAGGATAAAAAAACACAAGGTTCAACACAAAAGAAACAATTTAAAGTCCATAGAAAAAAAACCCAGCGTAATAATGAACAGATCAAATTAAAATGCAGTGTTCATAAACTAGCTGGCTTTGGGAAGAGCATGCATGCATTGTCAACATTGCAGGACCAGATATAACTAGCTCCATAAATTAATCATAAACCTTAGAGGAAAAAGTCTATACTTAATAAGTGGGAGGGGCTAGATGTCAAGGGTGCAGGCAAGATGCTTGAGCTCAATGTCATCGACAAGAGTGCTGGGAGGTGAAACAGGAGACAAGATGTCGTGTGCTGCTCGTTGGGTGGTGGGTCAGCCTACAAAGAGTATGGAGTTGAAGGCAGCAAATGGCTCTGCATATTAGCATATGTACTTAGGCTAGTGTGGCGGGATACGATGTCCAAACGGTCCTAGCTAGAAAACCATTAGAGGGTTCTTTAAACATTATTAGATCCTTTGAGGCCACAATATCATGTTTTGCACTTCTTCTGTCCTAAATTATAAGATGTTTTAATATTTCTAAATTCATAGATTTTATTATGTATCTAGATATAATATAAATCTAGGTGCATGCAAAAGCTATGAATATATAAAAAAAAGGCAAAACGTTTTATAATTTGGAACGGAGGGAGGAGCTAGGAAGGTTATGTAGACAACCCTTGATATGTTATATGGCTATGTAGACTTTTTAATATATGTGGCGTCAAGGAAACCATTTAAGGGTGTTATTTAGACGGTGTTTAGTTTCAGGGGTTTAAATGGGTTTTTTACAAACCTTTATATGGTTTTGCGTGACAAAACTCTAGTTCTCTAGCTATATTCGATGAATCCCTGTCCGTGCCCTGACGCTCTGACATCTACAAGGAATGCCGAGCTGCTTCTCTCACGATCATCGGATCACGAGGCTAACGACCTGTTAAGAGAGAAAAAAAATTAGGTGGAGATCAGGAGATGTACCTCATGAAGACGCTGCTAGTAGGATACAGGGTCGTCTCCAGAAATTAGGGGCTCCGGCTCCGATTGCAAATTGGGGCTCTTTAATGAATGGCTAGTAAAACTAATCCATATTTTTTCTCATCAAATATATAACTTAACTGTGTATTCATCAAATATATAACTTAATTATGCATTCTTCAATACATCGCAGTTGCCAACATATAATTTCAGAAGATTAAAATTCAATTCAATTAATCAAATTGTGAATCACCTGAGGTCCTGTGTGTGCCTGTGTCCCTTCGGTCCCTGCTGCTGTTTGCTCTGGCCTGCTGCGGTTTGCTCTGTTTGCCAGAGACCGGCGACGACGCAAGAGGCAAGACGAAGAGTCGAAGTCTCAAAGACGAGAGGTCACGAGGATGGGAGTCGAGCGAACGCGTGCTGCTGCTTGCCGCCGGACTTCTGATTATCGCTGGCCCTGAGTAGTGGACTGTGGGATGCGAGGTGTGGCCCATGAATTTGGAGGCCCTGTTCGGTCGGCCACCTCGCACCTGCCCATCGATGGCCCTGGTAGGATATAAGGAAACATGTGACGTATGTAACTATTACTTGAATTAAGATGAGTAGTTAAAAAGGGAAAAAAGACTATTGCATAAATTAAGATGATCTTATAACTCTCTCATGCACGATGCTTGTGCTTGTGCATAACAGTTAACTTACTCTCTTTTTTTGCCGCCAGTCATGGCTCCATTCCGACGCATACGTGAGGACTCGAGCCCAAGAGCTTTGGGAGATTATGGAAAGGTTATCACTCGTCCAACGGCCCAATTAGATCTGCTCAGCCTTTATTTATTGAAAAAAGTCCACATTACCTTTTTTAACTTTTGCGAAAGTCTATTTTTCCTCTATGAACTCTAAAGCTGGGTAAACCACCTCTCTAAACTTTTAAAACCGTTCGTTTTAGCTCCCTAACCGGTTATAAGCGGTTTTCAAAGACGGTTTTGTCTTTTTTTCGGCTAAATTTTAAAAAAATTATAGTAAATCACAGAAAAATCATAAAATAAAAATTAAATTTTGTTGGGCTCCATATGAGTAGATTTACATAGCGAACATATAATATGGTATGTTTTAGTACAAAATTTTCTGTTGCTTTAAATCTATGCTTTTCTATAATTAATTAATTCGTAGCTACAGTTTCTATGACCCAATTGTGGTGAAATTTTTATGATGGACTAATTATTGTATGCTTGAATAGTAGTAAAAATTTCATACTTATTGGATCATGTACAACTTAGTTATAGATTTATTTAAGTGTATGCTTGTGAAAAAAATACAATAGTAAAAATTTTATACTCATTGGATCATGTAGTTATATAACTAAATTATACATGATCCAATAGGTATGAAATTTTTACTATAGTTCAAACATACAATAATTAGCTCACCATAAAAATTTCACTACAATTGGACCATAGAAACTGCAACTATGAATTAATTATAGAAAAGCATAAATCTAAAGTTACAGCAAAAAAATTGTACTAAAATATACCATATTATATATTCAATGTATAGATCTACTCATGTGGAGTCCAACAAAATTGGATTTTCTATTTTATAATTTTCCTATGATTTACTATGATTTTTAAATATTCAATCGAAATAAATAAAAAAAGACAAAACCATCTTTAAAAACCGCTTATAACAGGTTAGGGAGGTAAAACGAACGGTTTTAAAAGTTCAGGGAGGTGGTTTACCCGGTTTTAGAGTTCATGAAGAAAAAGCAGACTTTCACAAAAGATAAGGATGTAATGTAGACTTTTTTCTTATTTATTTTAGCGAAACTGGGAATGGGTCTGCCAGTGTATGGTCGATCGTGGCTGATGACAGGACAAAGCGACACGGAGAGAGACGCGATTAAGTGCGCGAGTTTCAGCCGTAAGAACATTTCCAATTCATATTCTCTTTAGAATTTTTTTTCTTTGAACTAAAATTTTATGAAACTATTTGGCTAGCTTGTTTCATTCTTAAAATTAGAACCAGAGTTAAGAGAAATCAGGTTTTAGTTGTTTCTCGTACCAGTAAAAAACGAGAATCGGTCCTCTCTTTATGGCATGTAACAGCGATTCTAATGCTGTAACTGAGAATCTAAAATATTTCTCACTGCCAAACATATTTTCATATATAAAGAAAAAAGAATGGCCCTGTTCGGTACACTGTTTTTTGGCTTATAAGCCGGCTGTGGCTAATTTGCTGTGAGAGAAAAACACTGTTCCACGGCTGATAAACTCAGCCGAACAGAGAGAATAAGACGAGAGACGCCGACCGAGGAGAGAACACGGCCTTTTCCTGCGTCAGCAGGTTCTGTTGCTGGGATAGATGCTCCAAGCCGCACAAAATACTCCCTCCGTCCCAAAAAAACATGTAAATCTCGTTTTACGAGGAGTCAAAAGAATGTTAAGTTTGACTAAGTTTCTAGAAGATATTATCTACATTTATATCTTTAATTAGGTTTATTATGAAAATATATTCTATAATTAATCCAATGATACTTATTACGTATCATGAACATTAATACTTTGTCATATATATTCAGTCAAAATTAAGAATATTTGACTTCTCGGAAAACGAGATTTACATATTTTTTTGGGACGGAGGGAGTATCTCGCTGCCGAGCTCAGATTCGCGAATGTGGTCCCGCTTTCTGGATACTGAAATTGTTACGCACCCCCGCAGTCCATGCCTCCATGCTTACTTTTATTTTTCCCATTGGATTATAATCTGCATGAATAATCCAGTAGATATAGGAGTCATGGAGTATATTGATAATTGATTACTGTGTCGATGCTAAACAGTGTCTCAAATTCAAAATATTTTAAGGATATTAAAAATGTTAGAAGAGAATTAGACGGGGTTCCGCTCTAAACAGAGCAATCTTGATTTCCACCAGTACCACGATAAGAGGGTAGAATGTATCAATATTTAAACATATTAATATTTAAACTTATTAACATTTCTTGCTCAAATCGAAGAAATATGTCAAAAAGCTGGTTGATTTTATTGGCATTGGACAACGCCAAATTCCTTTGAACAGTATATTAAGAACGGAAACCTCATGTCACCAAAACTCCCACTCACTACGTCGAACGAATAACAGTTGATAGGAAAGATATAATTGTTTTTCAATCCCAAACAAACAAGAGGATGCATCATGCATATGTCAAGGACTGTTTTCGTAACCCAAAAATCTATAGTTTACCATAGAGTAGCACTTGAGAGTATATGAAAACAATAGATGATGCCAATCTTTCTGTGTGATGAGTCAGCATGTCCTGTAATGATGTGCTTTATATTTATGTTTTTGCTAAGGCACTCAATGGGAGTTTTATGAATATTAAATAAACTGACATGACATAGTACAAATGAACAGAATGAGAATAAAAATTTCATGGGATGAAATGAGTTTTATGAGAATAAACTCGTTTACACTGTTTCCAACACTTGAAAACAACCCACTGGGACTAGCCAAGATCCTGTAGCAAAGGTAAGATGCATACATTTTACTCTATGTTGTCATACATTTGAGGGCATATACAATAGTCTAGACAACTATCTATAAGATAATCCCATGCCAGTCATATACACAACAATAGACAAGTCATTGTATGAATTGTCTAGAAGCAATCTAAATAGCATCCAATTGTCGAATGGCATGTGTTCATATACAATAGACGATACATCTATAGTGGTAAAAGTTGTCTATGGGAGATTTCGCACATGCTCCATACCATATATTAATCACATGACAATATGTTTACCTCTCTCTTCTATATACATATTATTTTTTCGCAACCATGCTTGGCATGTATATCATCAAGAAGGAAAAAGAGTTGTTACAAAGGTAAATGCCAGTTGGCCTAGGACGCGAGTGGCACACTATGACCAAACAGAGTTAACTAAGCAATAAACAGCGCCACAAGTAAACTGATATTACATAAAAGAAAATATTTGCGACGAAAAGGGCAGTCGAAGATCAACCGCTATCTGTGGCCGCCCAAAGCGCGGCGAGGTGGCAGAACCCCGCTTGAGACCAGAGATCTGCTTCATCCACAATAGAGATAGCAACCGCGACGGCCGTCCGACAGTCACTGTCAAAAACCCTCCGACTCCGCTCCTTCCAGAGACATCACGCTCCAAGGATTATGAGAGTCGAAACCTTTGCAACGCGCCGACCCGAGCTGGAGTCGGCTCTGCAGCCACCAATCAAGAAATGATGTCCTAGGCTGTGGCGCGAGATGATCAAGGTCGATGGGTGCAAGCACCCTGTACCACACTTCTCTGGCGAAAACACAACCTCCCGCCAGGTGTTGCGCCGTTTCCTGCTCCTAGTCGCAGAGAGCGCACATATCATCATCCTGCAATCCGCGGCGCTTCCTTGTCACCGCTGTCCAAACTCCAAAGTTGATCGTGCATCAGCAACCAAAAGAAGAACTTGCACTCGGGCAGAGCCCGGGCCTTCCATAGCTCCTTTGTGCCTCTAAGGGATGTCATTCCAATGAAGAAGGCTCAGTAAACAGAGGAGGCAGAGTGTCTCGTTTGTAGTCTAGCGCTAGATGAACATGTCACTTGTAAGGTTGTCAAGAACCACCCCGGCGACCTTCTCCCAAACGACGACGTAGTCACAAAGAACTTTGGTGGTAGGAGCCCCTTGGATGTCATGGACCCAGCTTTTGTTTGTGATAGCTTCTCGCACCGATTTCTGACGGCCACGCCTGCCAATGGTGGCAAACAAGTGAGGAGCAAAGAGGTAGATCGGTTCGTCAGGTAGCCATGAGTCGGTCTAGAATTGAGTCGACTGCCTGTCTCCAATGGCGACCGTGACGGATGACTGGAACATGCACTGGACCTCATGTTCCTTCCTCCCAGGAAGGCCACACCAGCTCAAATTAGGCCGGACGCAACACAGCCACTCCCAACGCAGGTGGAGGGCGAAGCCCGTGAGTTTCAGGTCTGGGGCGCCTAACCCTCCATAGCACGTGGGAGTGTTCACAGTCGGCCAGGCAACCCTGCACTTCCTCCTAGCTACAGCCTCTGTTCCAGCCCAAAGAAACGCGCGGCGCCGCTTGTCAAGCTGCCTCAGCGCCCATGCGGAGAGACCAGAGGCGATGGAGACATGAACAGGAATGATAGAGAGGGTGACATTGGTCAGTGTTGCACGTCCCGCGTCATTGAGAAGTCCCGCCTTCCAGGTGGGGATCCTGGCTGCCACTTTGTCAATCAACGGTTGTTCATCAACTCGATGAGGCGTCAGTACAGTAAGCGGGATTCCCAAGTACTTGCACGGAAAGGGGGCAAGCTGTCCGGGAATGCCTCCAGGACAGTGATCATGTCATCGTCGAAGTAGCGGATAGGCGAATCGAGCACTTGTCCATATTCGTGACAAGCCCCGAGGCGTCAGCGAAAAGGTTGAGGATGGCCCGGCCCATATGCACCTCAAGTCAGCAGCCTTGGGCGAGAGAAAGACGACTAGATCATCCGCATACAAAGAGGCACGGTTCCTGATCGTGGCCGATGGTAGGGGCAATAACACACCATGTTTGTCCGCGACCGAGATCATGTTGTTGAGCACCTCCATGATGACGACGAACAACATAGGGGAGAGTGGGTTGCCCTGCCATAGACCGCGCGTGTGGCAAATTCTCCAGCTCGGCCTCCCATTCACCACAACTCTCGTTGTGGCCGTGGAGAGAAGTATGGCGATCCATTCGGTCCACCTTGCCGGAAAGCCGATGAACGTGAGGAGCTGGATGAGAAATTCCCAAGAGACTAAATCGAATGCCTTGGCGATGTCAATTTTCATCAGGACGACAAGGCAGCGACGGCTATAAAGCTAGCGGCAGACGAGCTGAACTGCCACGAAGTTGTCGTGAATGGACTTTCTCCGGATGAAGGCGCTTTGGTTGTGCTTGATCAAGACAGACAAGTGCGGCGCTAAGCGAGTGATACATATTATTAGATAAAATTATAAGTGGTACCTCTCCTATACATGCCGTAAAGAGTGGTTCTAAGTGAGGAGGCAAACATTGCAGCATTAATCTCAGTGTAATAATGTGACTTATATCTTTTTATTTATCCTAGTCGACAATACTTTGGTTTTTGCAGGTTCATCAATAGCTGCCACATTGGTACGTCTAACATTTTGCTTCCTATAACATGCCTCGTTGCGCAAATCCCAGCTGCACCATCCTTTCATTGCTAGCACACCCCAAGTCCTCAACAATTTACGTTAAAGGCCGGCAACACAACACAACAGGGTGTTTAAAAAAAAAACACAACAGGGATTCTGCACATAATTAATTACGAAGTAACTGACGCCCTTATCTGTAAAACCAATATAAAGCACGCGAAACCACCCCCGGTTAAAAATACCGAAAGCATCACGCGATCGAGAAAAAACCCAAACCGAAAAACCTCGTCTACATTCACATCTAGGCGCCCCTCCTCCTCGCTCCGATCCAGCTCGCCGGCGGCCATGTCGCAGCCGGCGGCGACGGTGGCCGCGGCGGCGCAGCCGCAGGGTCGTGGCCCCGCGGGGCGCCAGGGCGGCGGCGGCGGCGGCCTGGGGCAGAGCATCGCCGGCATCGTGCGGATGGCGGTGTTCTGGTACTTCGCGGCCAAGTTCTTCGGGCCCAAGCGCCCACCCGCGGACCCCGGGATGCTCATGTCCAACCTCTTCCAGAAGGGCGAGCCAATGGTGAGAACGCCCTCGGCCATCTCGGTTGTTATTAGTGAATAGTGCGCGATATTTTGGTTCGAAGATGCGTCTTAGGTCTGTCACGTTTTGCTCGTCAGTGGGTTTAGGTTCTGAAGTGCGGGGAACTCGGTTGTGTTTGCTCTGATGATGCTAAGGTAGTTTTAGGGTTTAGTATGGCCTTTCCTTTGGTTGCTGTGATCCGGAAGCTGTAGTCGTTAGGGGCACTCATGGGTGCTATTCGCAAGAGGAATTGACTACTTCGCGGATGCAGAAGCGTTTGAGAGATATTTTCGGGCCTAGTGATCACCTCGTATTGGTGCTCTGCGACATCAACATCATCCCTTTTATTGTGAGAAAAAGGATAGTGCTTTGTGTGTGTTAATTGGATCTCAGGAGGCTAAGCTGATAGTTGTTAATGATTTTTCAGAATTAGTATAAACGCTAGAAGTTTTGTGAACTTTGATCATGACATGATGCTACTGAATTCAGCAAGTTGTGTGAACTAGGCATGGTGCTAGTGGTGACTCTGTGTTTGAACTGTTGTACTGTTGAAGCTAGGGTTTTGACTTTTTAATAATCTGTTCAGGATGGAAGAGTGGTTGTTTATGCTGGAGTGGAAATGTCTATTAGTTGTTTAGATTAAGTTTGGTGGGTTCAAGGTTGGTTGTTGGATTCTGTGTTCATGATAATGCTGAATGTTGCAAAATATTGAGCATGTAATCAAACACTCCTCTTGTCGTGGGAAGTAATTTTCTGGTATTTTTGCATCAACTACGAGTTGAAGACGATACATCGTAATTCAAGTCTCCACAATGCAAAAGATTACCTTGCTCTACACATGGTCAAGTTGATTATTTTGTATGCTTGTTGTTTATCTTATTCTCTGATGAAATCCTAAAATAAATGTCGATTAAATGCTGAATATGTTTCAAAGATCAAGAGATCACTTACTTTTGATGTGCTTCACTGGCTTCATCTTTTTGGTAAATCTGTTCACCATGCATTTATATTTCCCTTGGTGATATGTGATGAATCATATGGCATAAGATGAAGAGGGGCATTATGGATATTTCTAATGCAGAGATGACGCAGAAGTCTATCAAACTCTGTAATTGTACTATGTGGATTTTGTGCAGAGTTCATTCTTTAGGCCTTCCCTAGGTTAGTAGTCATTTTTGAATTGCTAAAGACCAAATGCATGGTGGCTATGCTGCTGCAGGATATGTGGATGTATTTGTCAGAGAACGAGAAGTTCAACGATTTTGCTAATGAGGATGCACTTATTTGGCATGAGGCAAACATACCATATGCAGTCTGGGGACCTACCAGTACTAGAACACGATCATTAACATACTATCCTTCAGAGGTAGGCTACTAATTGCAGTAACGTTAAACATTATTTCACGCAACTATGGTCTATTTGTTTTGAATTTTGTGTATGTGCTGTTACAGGCTCTTAAGCATAATGGCTCTTTGTATGCTCATGTTTACTTTGCTCGCTCGGGTTACCCTGTGGACCCTACAGATCCAGAATATGAGCAGAAATCTGCATTTGGGAGGACACATCGTATGTGTTATTGTTTTCCAGAATGATCTTCCTTTTTACGATCTTGTGTACGTATGTAATACTGATTGCATTGCACCTGTCATTTAGCTGTTGTGGCATTCTTGCCAAAATCAAAAGCTGGTAAAAAGAAGAGCTTGCTTGGAGATTCAGAAGAGCCTGAAGAGCAAGCACCACCTAAGGTTATTATTTTCATCCTTTGTAGTTCAGTATGTGAACTACCAACTTATGGTATTGCTTGTATCTTCCAAGCTAACAAAATCCTTATTTGATCTGCAGGAGAGTAAAGAATTTGAGGATAAAGATGAGGGTCCGACTGAATATATATCTTATTGGAAACCAAATGTAACAATAAATCTTGTTGAAGACTTCACACGGTATTCACAAAATCAAGCTCTGTTTCTAAGTTTGATTATGTTCCTTTCAATATGTTGCGACATTGGCACATGATTTGTACTTCTCACCCTGCCCTTTTTGACAGCTTCAAATATGCTATTAATCATTTTACCTTGCCTTGTTAGTTGCCATGAAGTACTAAGTTGGACCTATGCCTCATTGACACTCCTGTTATACAGTTGCCAGTTGGTGACAAAACACTTTATGAGTTTCCAGTGTAACATTTATTTTAAACAAGATCGATGTTATTACAATGAATTAGAATTGCTGAATCAAGAGTTTGTATAACCTATGAACTTTTATGAGGGCCACTTACAACCCTCATCCAATTTGATATAAAAACTGTTTGCATCATATGGTAATCACAAGCTGATACTGCTAAGCCTAAATGATATTATGGTTAAATTCAAGGTTCCGCTCTGGTACATTTAGATGAAATGAAACTACATGAGTTTTTCCTCCTAAGAACTTTAGGTTTTGCAACACAGCCACTTTTAGTATATGTTTTTTCTTGACCATATGACAAGACTCAATTGTTGTTGTATAGCATCAGCTTTGCTGTTTATGCGTCCTCTTTGTTCTGTACATCCTCTCTACGTTATGTGTCCTCTTTGCTCTGTACATCCTCTCTACGTATGATTGACATTGCCCCATTCATACTTTTCAGGTATCCCAACAATAATATACCTCCCAACGTCGCTCCATGTATCCTTCAACTGTAATGTAACAGATAGTAACATATATTGTTTTTGTTTTGTGACAGTTCCACTTTTTTACACACAACATACATATACTTCACATTTAGTTGTGGTTACTGGCTTACTGTTTTTTTCTTCAAAAATTGCACTGTTCAAATCCAATTATGCTGAAAGCCTCGAATATAGAAAAGTTACATGCTTTTAGCGAGAATGTTTTTGGTTTTCCTTTACGATAGATTGACAGATCTGAATGTGGATCCAGCTACGGGCGATTATTATCCTACAGTATTCTTCAACGAGTTTTGGCTACTGAGGGATAAATTAATAGCGCTTAATGAGACTGTGGAGGAATTGCCTTTAAACCTTGAAGTTGGTCCTATTAGCATGACCAAGTGGCAATTGTTTTTACAGATTGAGCAGTCCTTCCAGGTTCATCGTAGTTATGGAAGTATGCTTGAAGGCGAGGCTGATGAACTCAAGGTATACAAGTGTGTATACTCAAAAGTGCATTTAGTTAAACACAACATTTATGGATATGTTGGGACCAACTCCTTTGCAGTCCTTCATCTTGTAAATTATGTACTTGTAGTTTGTATTCTTGAGATGTGGTTTCTGTCCTTATTGTTTTACTGTGTCTATCAGCTGCTGACTCTTTTCTTATATTTGTATTGCAGAGGGTTTTCCTTGAAGGAAATCCTTATCTTCTTGGATTGACTATGGTCGTTTCTCTGTTACACTCTCTGTTTGATTTCCTGGCCTTCAAAAATGGTATGTACAACATATAGTTTTTTCTAATAGAATGTATAGTAAGATGTGTTATGCATCAATAACAAGTTATTACAAACAACTTTCTTATATCTTTGTTTTCAGATATCCAGTTCTGGAACAAGAACAAGTCCATGGAAGGTCTATCGGCAAAATCTGTGGTTCTGAATTTTGTGTGTCAACTAGTTGTTTTCCTGTACCTTCTTGACAATGACACTTCATGGATGATCCTTGCCAGCTCTGGAATTGGTGTGTGCATTGAATTTTGGAAGATAGGAAAGGCGATGCATATTGAGGTAAAAACTGCATCACTCTTACCCCTTGTATTTATTGTTCAAAGTATACCTTGTGATTTTCACCTGAAATTTAAATATTTTTACAATCATCATAATCAAGGTCATAAACACATGAAAGATTTCTAGTGTTAGTTATCACTGTGAATTTGTTTTATTTGCCCCATTATTGTTCACTTACAGTACCAGTTAGTGTGTCATGCTGCATTTCCAAGTGCACAGTTTTACTTCATGCTTAACTACTGTCACCATTGACCCCTTGATGTGTTTTTGATATCCAAATTGTTGAATTTTTCTATGTGCTACCTACCCTAACTTGCTTGGGACTGACAGGCTTTGTTGTTGTTGTTGTATATACTTTGTGATAACTTGTTCTTTGTTGGTTTAGATATATATTTCTTCTATATGATGAGATTATTGATCTTGAATAGAATTATACTTGATGGTTTACCTTTAGTACACTAAATGAAAGATTGCTTTCATGGTGTCCAGGTCGATAGAAGTGGAAAAATTCCCATGTTGAGATTCCGAGACCGTGAATCATATGCACAGAATAAGACCAAAGAGTACGATGCCATTGCAATGAAGTACCTTACCTATGTCCTTTTCCTCCTTGTTATTGGTTTCTCTATCTATTCACTTAAGTATGAAAAGCACAAGAGTTGGTACTCATGGATACTTTCTTCCATGACAAGTTGTGTGTACATGTTTGGTAAGTAACTATTCCACTCTCACCAGTTTATTTGATGTGATGATCTGCGTTAGTTGTAGAGCTTATATAATTAAACCTTCCATTCTTCAGGTTTCATTATGATGTGCCCCCAATTATTTATCAACTACAAGCTGAAGTCTGTTGCTCATATGCCATGGAGACAAATGACCTACAAGTTCCTCAACACTATAATTGATGACCTTTTTGCGTTTGTCATTAAAATGCCAATGCTTCATCGTCTCTCAGTTTTCAGAGATGGTAAGATGAACTATCACTTTTTTTGGTCAAATAACTGCTGGTTACAACAGGGAAACCATCCTGTTCTTTGGACATGCCATTCATGTTCTTTTAATCTTTTTGTAGACTTCTAATAGACTGCTCTCTGACTTGTGTCTGCAGATGTTATCTTCTTGATATACCTCTACCAGAGGTGGAAATATCCGGTTGACAAGAAGCGTGTCAATGAGTTTGGCTTCGGAGGCGAGGACGAACCGGCAGCCCAGGAGGCTCTGGAAGGAAGCGATTCAGCGGCAGCAGCAGCCCAGCCAACGGAGGATGAGGCAGAGACAAGTATGGAGGACAAGAAAACCAAGTGATCTCCAATCTTTGGATCATCCAAATATAGCACACCTCTCAGCAACACCTGCCTTCCCAGCGGGCGTGAAATTTCTTTGCTGAACTGGATGCTGGACTCTTGCGGTGTTGCCTTACTGAGATGCTGACCATAAGATAAGATGTGTAACAGGGGACACAATAGTCTTTGCCTAGGGCAGCGGGCGAACAGGCACACTATCACAATTACATTTCCAGTTTGTCTTTTAGCAGCCATTACTAGGCTATATGCTTGTTTGATTGGTTTTTGTACAATTTTGTGCATTTTCTTAAAATACATAATTGGTTGTTCGTAGTTTCATCGTTATATGCTTTGCCCTAATAATGTTGCAACGAGTGTCCACTAATGAGTGCAAGAAACAATTGGATCCCTGCCGAACCAAAATTATTTCTGGAGAGAAACATGAGAATCATTGCTAACCAATTATTGGATGTAGGCCTTATTTGGTTGCAAGAATATCTGCAGGTGGGTTATCTTAGGTAACTCAAAAAAAAGAAGCTTAGCTACATGCCCGTGGACAGACCTCCTTGCATTGCATCCTTGTTAGTTTCAGGAGAATCATTTTAGGTGAAGCGGTTGTCCATGGAACATCAGAAACATTTATCTGTTTTGAACTAAAGACACATTTCTCTCTGTTTTGAACTAGAAAAAACATTTCTCTGTTTTGATCTAGCAAGGAGAATCACCCAATCGCACGGGGCATTTTTCCTCGGATTCACTTGTGTGGGAATAAAAAACGCTAATACTCCTCAGTGGACGTCCGGTCCCGCGTCAGTGTCCGCGGATGCTCCTAGCTAGGCCTGCTGACCGGCCCACTGCCCGGCCCACTGGCATGCTCCCACCTTCGGTTCGTCCGCGCCGTTCTTTAGTTAGCGACGGACTCCTTCTCATCCACATGATGGACACGCGGAGGTGCCTAGCCACGTGAGCACACACTCAGCACGGCTACTCCCTGACGCAGCGCCATTGGCTCTGGTGCCGGCGCGAGCTGCTCCAGCTTAGCGAGCACGTCGAGCTCCTGGCACGTGTGCCGTGGCAGCCACCAGGCGCTACATCTTGCGAGCCTTCCTGTCCATCTTCGGCGAAGTAGTGTAGCCCGTGTGGGTCGTCGGTGCAGGAGCCTTGCTTGACGAGCACGACAAAGAGGGTGTCGAAGTGGTGGAGCAACGGGTCGGCGTAGCGGGCGGACAGGCGAGCGACGGCGCGGGAGCCGGTGGAGCTCAACAAAATCAGCTCGCAGCCCTGCGCCGCGCCGTGCACTGGCCGAGGCCGCGCCCCATCCCTACCGCAGTTCCCCACTAGGTAGACCATGATCGCCGGTGACGTCGTGTTTCAAGTGTTTCAGGCATTTTAGACTTATGTTTCAAGCATTTCATCTGAATCTTGCAAAAGTCGATTTGGGATGTTGCATATGTTACAATGACAATATACACAGTTGCAGGCATATGTTTTCAAGTGTTTCAGTTGTTTTAAAAGTATGTTTCAAGTATTTCATCATGATGTTGCAGAAGCATATCTGGATGTTGCATAACATTCATGTTTCAAATGTATGTTCTAAGGGTGTGTTCACTTTCCATGCAAACCCAAAATATTTCCTCTTCCACCCATCACATCAAATATTTAGACGCATGCATAGAGTATTAAATATAGGTAAAAAAATAACTAATTGCTAAGTTTGTCTGGTTTTTGCGAGACGAATCTTTTGAGCCTAGTTACTTCATGGTTGGATAATATTTGTCAAATAAAAATAAAAGGTGCTACAGTAACTTTTCACCCACTTTTCACCAACTAAACACACCCTAAGTGTTTCAGGTTGTTTCATACGTATGTTGCAAGTGTTTTATCTGGATGTTGCATATGTTTCTATGACTATACACGCATGTTTCAAGCGTATGTTTCAAGTGTACCATCTGTTTTCAGTCGCATATTGTAAGTGTTTCTATTGTATGTTTTAAAAGTAGATCCCGGGGAGCACATGTAGCAATGGCCTCTATGGCTGGCGGACAGCGGCCTGCCATAGCTGCCTGCTATTGTTGCTAGGGCGCCGCCCATGGGTCACCGTGCGGGCGTCTGAGGCCGGCAGACGCGCGCTCCCGTCTGTTACGGTCCTGCAGGGTAACGGTTCTCCTATTACGCGGGCACGGCAGGCACGGGTGAGGACGCATTTTACGCTAAGCACGCACTGGACAACGATAATATTCTCGTGAGCGGCAGGCACGACGTGGGAGTCCGGGCGCGCGCTTTTATCCGGACGTCCGAGCGCTGGACCCTCCTAATAAAAAACCAGACAAACCTGATTTACCTAAGAAGAGTGACAATCAGTTTCTCTCTCGTAATGACTGCAGCTATAGTCACTCCACCAGAGTGAACTTGCACCGTCGATGTGGACCCAAATTGAGAACGAATCGACGAGTTAGCACCAATGGCACTATGGTGGACGTGAATTTGTGGGTGAAGTGACAGATATGCCTTGCTTGCGCTATCTGCTTGACACTTCACTTCTTGAGTGACCCGTTGGTTAACTTGGTGGGGCAAAAGCGAATTTAGCGTTGGATATAGTGAGTCGGAGTTACTCCAGGTGCAGTAAAAAAAGATTCGGAGAAGCTTGTTCTGGGTGTGTTTAAATACTTCAAACTTCCAAAAATTTTACAAAATTTCCCGTCACATCGAATCTTTGAACACATGTATAGAGCATTAAATATAGGTAAAAAAATAACTAATTACACAATTTGGTTGTAAATCACGAGACGAATCTTTCGAACCTAATTAGTCCATGATTAGACACTAATTATCAAATACAAACGAAAGAGTTACTGTGCTTCCAAAAATTTTACAACACCAGCTAAACACAGCCCTAACACCTGCATGATTGATTTCAAACCTCGCATGATGGTCTGCACTGACAGCTTAAAAAAGCAGGACGAAGTGATGCCGATGCCGCGATGCATGATGGCCCCGATCGACGCTGGCTCGCGCCCATGACCCGCTGCCGCTCCGTCCTCGGACATGCCGACGCGGCCTCCTCCCCTCCGCGCATCGCCGCTCGCATGCATGGTTCCCATCGACAAAATTCGCGGGGAGTGCCCGGTCCTGCTCCAGCAAGGTGCAGTGCACCCACGATGTGCAATGTCTGCCAGAGACTCAGAGGGACGTGGGGGAAGCATAAGAGAAGTCGCTGCTGGCACGAGAGATCGCGGCACACTTTGTGGGTTTGGGTACTAACGACAGATTACGCGATCGTGAGCATCAGCGAGATCTCTATCGTTTATCCGCGGGGCTCAATGGGGAACGGATTGATTGCATGGTCACCACGAAAACTTTCGAAGGCACCCCGGACGTTCCCGGATTCAGTCAGGTACATCGTTCATGTGATTTGATGTTTTGGATGTATTTAGACGTTTCTGTATCGACACCACCAGCGTTGAAATGAGATCCTCTGCAGTAGATTCATCGTCATTGATCGGTGGGGAGTGGGACTGATGCTGCTTATCAGATCCACATGCATGCCAGTGACCCACCAGCATTTGGAACCTCTTCTCGAAAGGACGCCGGGCCTCACACCAACATGACCCCTAGCACGCAAATAAAATCTGCAAGCATGAGCGGTCAATCTAAAAGATCGAATAGATTCGCCGCTGAAGACAGAAAAAGCCGCAAACTGCGTAACTCAAGATACAAAAGGGGGGAAAATGATTGATGCCACTCCCTTGGTTCTAATTGATAGATGATTTTTTTAGATACACAATTTTTCTTATGTACATATTACTATGTATCTAAAAAATCCAATACGGCTTATAATTTGGGACGGAAGGCGGTATTAGATAAGGACAGCTACGGTTTGGGCCCCGAAATGCTTTCTTCTGCAACTTGAAACGAAATGTTCAGATTCCGAGCAGCTCTGGATGGACCTGAGGCGTCATCGGATAACGAATCCAACAATGCTGCACTGCACCCCTAGCCCACTGCCACCGGGTAGGCGTCAAATCCATCCTGAGATCTCACTGTTCGCCCGTCAAATGCCGGATTCCATCGCCACCACCAATGATATCACACACTGGTATCTTCGCTGCTCGCAAAAGATGACAGGCAGTAGTACTGCAGTAGGCAAAATCACTAAGGCTGGTAGAATTTCAGCTGATTTCGGTTGATTGAACAGTGTTCTATGAGAAAGAAACAAGCCGAAATAAGCTGAAACGAGCTGAAATATGACAGCAGAACAAGCCCTAAATCAGAGCACCGATGAAATCAAACCACAAGTGGGCTCTGAAAGCCCTCAACAACCTCAACCTTTCATGGCGGTCCATGATCCATCGGCTCTCCAAGTCCACATTGTCATGCCAGGTTTGGAAAAATCCTGTGCCATGGCGGAAAGGAAGAGAGACTTTGCCCTTCCAGCACTACCATTCTGTAGCAGCGACCCACTTAGCTATATGAAATGTAGGCGAGTGCGCGCGTGCGTGAATGTTGCATTTTGCGCCCTGTTTTTCTGTCTAGATTCGGAAGATGGAAAAGAAGTGATCAAAACTGCAAGATCCAAGATCAGATCACGTGATTTTCAGTAGTACATCGTGTTGACGTCGAAGATAGCAGCCAACACACCAGTAGGGTTTTGGACGCCCAAAGAGGTTGTAGATCAACCTGCAACGCAGCAAAAACGCAGCGTAATCGACCAAACTGATCTACAGAGCGATAAGACTGATGTAGAGCCTAATCTTGACTAAAAAAGCTCCTAAATTTCTTCCGGGAAGACCCGCCGGGGATGAGCACGTGGACCTAGGACCAGCAAGGCCGTCTAGGATGACACTGAATCTCATCGGAAAACTCAATGAATAGCAGGAGGGGTTGAGAGAGGGGTAAAGGGTTGATAGATTGATTTTTTGACGATTGGATAGATGAGAACTCAATCGGTCATGATCCTCTCATATATATAGAGGAGGTGGTCTTATCCCAATAGGAAACATCTCCAAAACGCATTCTCTAAGTTTTCCACGTCGAAAACATACAAAAAATCAATTTGGAAACCAACTTGACTTGGAATCCAGGACGAGTCGGCTAAGCTGGCTTTTGCGGCTCGCTGGCAGCTCATCATCTTCTCCGCGCGTTTCGTTCATTATTTTGTCGCGCTGCTTGACCTCAAACATGTTCATGATGTTTATAACTTGTTCATGGTGCCCAAACCACCTTGAGACATTTTTGAGTCTCAACACATTGCAATGTCTATGGATAGGGGGTGTGTGAATGTTGGTTGTGCCCTGGCCACTGAGCATCAAGGAAATGGAATTTCCTTTTTCTTAAGATATACACCGTCATGGTGCCCAAACCACCTTGAGACATTTTTGAGTCTCAACACATTGCAATGTCAATGGATAGGGGGTGTGTGAATGTTGGTTGTGCCCTGGCCACTGAGCATCGAGGAAATGGAATTTCCTTTTTCTTAAGGTATACACCGTCTTTTGCCTTTTGGTTTTTTTTTGTTTTATGTGGACATGAAGGAACCACCGATGACTCCAAAATTAACATCTCGAATAAAGTAATGGTTCGGGCCGGGCGTGCAAGAATCGTAGCTAGCTAATCTATCTATTACAGTCGGTGGGTGGCAAACCGAGAGCACTTCCGGTGATCAAGATGTCAAAAATGCTGCTGTCTTTACGTACATTCCTTTTTGTGAATGAATTGTATAGAAAATGCTGCTACCTGCCTGTGCTAACCAGAGCACAGCAAGCGAGATCCCCAATATACAACTGCAAATGCTCCTTTCGACGTGGACTCTCTATTCTTTGAACTCTGGTTAATTCTTCAGAGCTTTTCTTGTGAAGCAAACAGTTTCCTTTGACAAATGGACTGTCGGCAGGTGCAGAAATGACAGTGTGGAGCTGAAGCTTTTGCGGAAATTTTTTTCGCATTTCTTGAAGGAGTCAGCCTCCTGTCTGTCCCCTGCTAATGTGGTTGTTTATGTCACTGCTTTACTTGACTTTCTGATCCCACTGGAGTGCTCGTGCGGTTCCCAAAAGCTTGCAATCTTCTTGTGGTTCGTTGATGGGCCACCTTTGCTAGTTCCTTTTCATATATTTTATGTAAAGATACGTTTAGTGTTATTACTTTTTACCACCTTGTGAAACCCGTGACATGGTAATTGACCATGGGTACCCAAGCAAACGAAGGAAGCACGTTAATGCGTGACAGTAAAATAACCACCGCCGCACTATAAACTAAGCAAAGTAAATAAGCTCCTTTTTTAGGAGTGCTACGTTAATTCAAATTAAATTCCCGTGCAAAATATAGAAAAGTTATTAGACGACTAACATCTCCGACGTGAAACAATATAATGTATAGGCCCTGTTCGCTTGGCTGATAAGCCATGACTAAAAATATTGTTCGCTGATTTGTTGTGAGAGAAAAACACTGCTGAATAACTTCATATGCGTCTTATCTTACTGTGACCATATTCTTTTTGAAACCTCCACGTTAATTCTCATGTTTTATATTATCTTCATTCCAAAACAAACTTGATGTGTAATAGATATACTATGAAATATGTTCTAGGATGAATCTAATATACTTATTTGGTAAATATAAATATTAGTATTTTTTGTATAAACATGGCTAAATTTAAGATAGTTTGATTTAGTACAAAACTAAAATGTCGAGTTTTCTATGATGGATGCAATATATAAAAAGGAATTCTCACAATAAATAATACACCTAGTCATAAATTCCCATCATCATTTATAATAATAGCAAGGAATCGACTTAATTTTTTTTAAAAAATAGATTACCTACCCTTTCCCTATGAAAAATATTATTTAATAACTCCTATATATATTTTTATATGTAGATCACCAACCACTATTATAAAAAAGAGTGAAGTCCATTTTACCCCTCAACTTGTCATGAAGTCCGAATAGCGCCCCCCTAATTCGAATACCACACATTAGTAGAAACACAAACTTGTACATAAGATGATTTTGACCAAGTCTTCATCCATGTCGGCACATTGCCACCTCGTCACTTGGCAAGCTTGACCTACGTGCAGATGCCTTCAATGCTAAACATTGTGCGACATGAAGAGGTCCAAGAGTCGAGTTCAATAACATACACATTAGTGTTTCTGGGATCGACAATATTATGGGTAGTCTAAGTCTCAAGGGTAGTCAAAATCCAATGGACCTAGATTAGACTGGGCTTAATTTGCTCAAATACTAGTCAAATACACATTAGTGTGGAGTTTTTGAGACGATGGAATATTATGATTTGACACCGCACCTTGACTTGGGTGCACCCCACAATATTATGATTCCACATCCATGCATGGCTTGGGTGCACCCCACTGTTGTCCTCGTCACGGCTAGCGAGCTACCTCTCGCTCCTCATCGATCGTCCCCGTGCGCCGTCTAACTTATTGCCACCGTTAGGACGACATGATTATTGCCACGCGCAACAGTAACCAGCAATACCAAAGAGCAAAATGAGCCAGAGAGATTCCGTCTCTTTCGTCTCATCCCGTTCCCGTATGATTGGCTGGTAATTTAATTAATCCCGCGGCCGCGGTGCATCCCGCGTTTTCGTGGCCGAAACCTCCCGTCCGCCTTTTGCCCGACGCGACGTCGTGTCACGTCGTGCATCGGCCAACGGGGTGTGCGTGCGTGGGGGGCCCTGGCTGAGCCCGGGAATTGAGGCGTTGTTTAGATACCTAAATTCATCTTTAAATTTCACTATGTAAAAAGAAGATTCCTCGTCACATCAAAATACTGGCATACTATGCATGAAGTATTAAATGTAGATGAAATAAAAAACTAATTGCACAGTTTTGTTATACTTTGCGAGACGAATATTTTAAACCTAATTAATCAATATTTAGACAATTATTAGTAAATAAAAATAAAAATACTACACTACTGTACTATGCAGAATCGGGAGCTCCCGATTCAGGTAACTGAACAAGGCCTGAAGCCGCGGCCGCCGGCCGGCCTCCACTTGTTGGCCGGGCGCCGAGGTAGCGCGGGAAGCGACTCGGACCGTCGGACGACGTGGGCCTTTGCTGTGATCGCGTTTCCACACGTACAGCAGGCGTTTTTATTAATCATGACCGATTTGTAAAACAAAACGAGCGGAAATCCGCAACGATATCCATGGCAGGTGTGGAGCACGACGCCTTTTCTCATCTTCGTTTCTGTGGCGGAAGAAAGAAAACATGTTGTCAACGTGTTATTTTTGTTTTCATGCATGATAGGGTTTCATATGCTACTCTAGAGTCTGTCCAGTCGGCCTACAATATATTGTTTTTACTCGTTGGCTATCCATCAACATGCAGATAGCTAGAGTTCCAGTGCTATTGGGGATTCAGTTGTACACTTGTACGTAGCAGCAAGTCTGCAACTGGATGGATATTTGAGGGGACTAGTGGTGCCATCTTCCCATGGTTTATGATCATGGTTAGGCGAATCATCAAGGGCTGGCCCGCACCAATTGGCGATCAAATCACTCGACACACACACGCCTGATTCCAGAGGCCGATCGATGGCCCCGCAACCAAAAGCAAGCTGCCGATGGATGGCCCCGCAACACCACGCCGGATTCCAGATGCCGATCGAAAGGCCGCAGAACCCGAGCAGTTCCGGGCCTCGTTCCACAAAGGCAACAGGCTTTTCCAGGGCCATTTATTATGCCGCGCGCACGATGATTGCAGGGACAGCGAGAAGAGAATGCCACTCTTTTTCTTTGATTGATCACCCATCATGCAGCTACACATGCATGATCAAGGATCAGGAATTCAGGATCACCGACGGGGAGGATCGGAGGAGCCCACCAGCCGGCGAGGCGGCGACGGCGGTCCATTCATCCACCGGATCAGGCCGCAGCGGCGCCACACCCTTTTCAAGATTTGGTCCTGGTTTTCCGGTCACAACGGTACAAAGCCGGCGATCCGCTGTTTTGGCCTATTGAACGGCCGCTTCTCTCGATGTTTGAGATCACCCCTGTGCTGGTAGTGCATCATGCACGACTGATTGCGCGCCAAGAAGGGCGTGCTCTTTTCTTTCTTTTGTGCAGCACAAGCATTGCATTTCTTAGTGCCGGTTAGGTACCCACTTTAGGTAGGTCTGGATGATTAGATGTATTGTACAGTTTCAAATTTAATGGTGGGTTTGGTTTGTGGAGTCAATCCATGTTTTATGAGGTGATACATCATGAGTTTATTCTATGAATATTGGCGGAACCAACCAATTTCTCATGTATATACTAATTATTAGCTTGTGAAGAATGAGATTTATTATAGTTACATAATAAATATTAAAATTTAGTGGATAAATTTGGAACATCTTACTATTAATCCTTCTGTTCTTTTTTACATGTCACATTAGCTTTATTGTAAGTCAAACATTACTATCTTTGACTATACATTTTAAAACATCCTTATACTTTCACAATATATGAATTATATATTATAAAAGTATTTCTTATAGTGAACCTAAAATCATCAATCTTATTTCAAAACATCCTTATACATTTCAAAACATTCTTATACTTTCACAATATATGAATTATGCATTTCAAATCTTATAGTGAACCTAAAATCATCAATCTTCACGATACAGATTGTACAACTGATGACGCTTATCCAGCAGTCCGCATGTAATTGGTGTCACGGTGAGAGAATCAAACTCTGGTCCTTGACTCGAAAACTTGGGATGCAACATCAGCTATAGACTGACTGGAGTACCCGCCATCTGAGCCGTTACATAACCAGCCAGGCAGCCACTGTAGCTGGCGCGTGCCGGTGGAATCTATGCCTTGTGATATCTGCCGGTGAAGACCAAAGCAGACGGCCTCTTTAGCAGCTGGGGAGTCAGTCTGAAGCTCAGATTTTGTATGGCTCACTCTCCTCCTCCTCCTCCTCCTCCCTGTCCATGCTGCAGCTGCAAAGATGAAAGAGATGGGTACCAGCAAGGCCAAGGCTGCCATCACCGCCGTCTTTTGGAGAAGCACGCAACGAATCCGGCCGGGGCCACCCTCATGGTGGCAGTGGCACAGGGAAGCTAGCTTGGTCTGCAGGAGCGTCTGTGGCCTAGCGTGCACCCGCGGGCTGCAACTCGATCGCCGCCAAATCTAGCGAGGATCGAGCATACGATTCATGATTGGAGCGTCTGCCCCCCCCCCTGGCCCCTGCTCCTCTTGCCATTGACATTCCTCGCCGTGCAAGGATAGATAGATGACTCGCTGAATTCTGCAGCTAGCTGCAGGTCGATCTCCCAAGAAGGCAAGAAACAGTACAATCCGTATGTCTCGATCTTCTTTTTCAACTAAATAAAACAGTAAAATTCTAGGTTGGCGTCACTGTCTGTCTGACCCTGTTCCTGAAAACGAGAGAAGTAAACGTGTTCCGCTGGATCGCACATTGACTTTCTTTTGAGAGGGGGCACATGTAGAACGAAGATGACTCGTCGTCTGCGGATGGATATGGATTAGCTGCTCAAACTCATCAAACAACTCCAGACACAGCGCAACAATTCACACCTTCCTTCTGCTTTCGTTTCCTTTCGGCGTGCAAATATAATGCCAGTCAAATAACAGTTCCCAGCAAAACTGAAACAGGCTCGGCGATCGGTGACCAGCACACGCACGCCCATCAGCAAGCAATGCGCTGACCAATATGATTTGCCAGTCCACACCGCACTGAAAACTAAACAAATATAAACTCGATCGCGCCTATGATCCATCCAACATTTCTCCCCCACGCCACAACACGCAGTAGTCGTATCTGCGCCCGTATATATGTATCTTTCTACGCTCCCATTCGGAACAGCGAGACGACGAGGGCTGGCGTCAGAGAGCGGAGCACTACGGGTGGGTATGGACCTCGAAATTCCGATGTGAAAGGGAGGGTAGGCCCGGCAGCACTACCCACATGCCGCGCCGGCTCCCATTCCTTTCGGCGTTCACCGAGCAGCAGCAGCCCAATCACATGCGCGCCTGCCTCCTCATCAGTCCTCTCCTCACTGCCATGTCGTCCTTCCTCCTCTACCTCTATAAATAAAGCCCACCCATAGGCTACCTGACAATAACCTGCCATTGCCTGCGCAGCGGAGCTCGCTACCACCACCTACCACGACCACACGGATTGCCTTGACTAGTTGTTGACTTCTGTCGGACGAACGGAGAAGGGGGATCGAAGAGAGCGAGGACGGAGAGACCCCCAGCTGAGGAAATGGATGTGGAGATGAGCTGCGCGGCGGCGCCGGAGGCGGCGGTCTCCGTGGACTGGCGCGGCCGCCCGTGCCGGCCGCGGCGGCACGGCGGCATGCGCGCCGCCGTCTTCGTCCTAGGTGCGTGCACCAACGGCTGTTTGCAATGTTCATGGCACATTGGTCGCGTGGCCGGGGCGCGTGCTGACTGCTGCTGGTTATATTGCGTGCAGGCATCCAGGCGTTTGAGATCATGGCGATCGCGGCGGTGGGGAACAACCTCATCACGTACGTGTTCGGGGAGATGCACTTCCCGCTGTCGCAGGCCGCCAACGTGGTGACCAACTTCGTCGGCACCATCTTCCTCCTCGCCCTCCTCGGCGGCTTCCTCTCCGACTCCTACCTCGGCTGCTTCTCGACCATGCTCATCTTCGGCTTCGTCGAGCTCTCGGTACGTACGTACGTTGTTCTTCTAGGCTACTAGCTCTCTGGGCTCTGGCTGACTGCTGCTGGGTATAGACGTATAGTCGGTTTCACGCACCAGCTCTCTGCGCTTATTGCAGTGGTGGGCATGCATCTGACGGAATTGATAGCTACACGCCGGTGGCCCGCTGATTGACCCATCACTTCCTTTTTTTTAGTGGTTTTGTTACAACAATTTTGTTTTTTTATAATAAAACTAACTAGAACGAGAATGTGCCAAGTTTCATTGCATAGAGAAGGAGAGAACACCACTACTAATAAGCAGGCCCTGCAAGAACATAAATGGATGTATACCAGGCCAATCCAGAGGGCTATCCATATCCCCTTCGTTGTTGACCATTGTTCTCACCTAAAAAGCGAGCGAGGTTGGGTTATGGTGGACGCAGCTGAAAAGGCGCCAATCCATTCATGGATGGACCAGAGATTTGGTTCCCGGCCCGTTTGGTTTCCAAAAGCTCTCGGGGACCAGGTTGAATTCAACGCACAATGGCGAAATGGCATGGCCGCCGGGTACGTTCGTACATGCGCGGCCGGCCACCACTAGCAAAGCCACTCTCTCCATGTAGAAGCAAGTAGATCGAGCAACTACACGTGCGAAAGGCAACTTCTTGTTGGCTACTTGAAAGCACCATAGATAGCCACAAGCCACTTTTGCCGCAATTGACTCTTTTTTTAATTTAATATACGTATGTTTTACCAGGGCTTCATACTCCTGTCACTGCAAGCGCACCTGCCGCAGCTGAAGCCGCCGCCATGCAACATGGCGTCCACGTCCACGGTCGGCAGCGGCGGCGGCTGCGAGAAGGCGAGCGGCTTCAAGTCCACCGTCTTCTTCCTCGCGCTGTACCTGGTGGCGCTGGGCAGCGGCTGCCTGAAGCCCAACATGATCGCGCACGGCGCGGACCAGTTCGACGGCGCCACCCCGGGCGGGGCCCGGAGGTTGCCGACCTACTTCAACTCGGCCTACTTCAGCTTCTGCGCGGGCGAGCTGGTTGCGCTCACGGCGCTAGTCTGGGTGCAGACGCACTCCGGCATGGACGTCGGCTTCGGCGTCTCCGCTGTCGCCATGGCGGCCGGGCTTGTCTGCCTCGTCTCCGGCGCCGCCTTCTACCGGAATAAGCCTCCGCGGGGCAGCATCTTCACGCCCATTGCAAGGGTGAGTACAGTAGAAAGACACTGAGGGGGTGTTTGGTTTTGCTTGTTTTTTTTAACACCTATCACATCGAATGTTCGGACATATGCATGGAGGGTTAAACATAGATTAATTACGAAACTAATTGCACAGATTGAGATTAATTTACGAGACGAATTTATTAAACCTAATTAGTCTATTATTAGTATCCGAACACCCTACGGTCAATCCCATGATAACACCTGTTACAAACAGGCCCAATATTATACTAGGCTGAGCTCACTTTCAGAGTTTCAGTATGGTAAGCAGTCACGTTAACTGAGGGTTCAAATGATAGGAAACCCTGCATGATGAACCCTGACAAAACAGGATTCAACAATCTAAAAGATTTTTTTGTCGTGCACTATGGACAGTTTGCAGGATCTTTTTTCATGATCCTTGCTACGATCGATCACATTTTTATATCCATCACCCAAGTGCTTCAGGATCAGATTAGATTAGCCTTGAAATAGTAGGTACATGTTCGTTGTCACCATTCAGTCTGTACGGTCCCCTGCGTGCTATATTCTGCAGCTCGATCGGCTCCCTCAGATCTAATACGATACTAGCGTCAACTGACACCCCATCGGCAAGCTGCAGATTGAAGTTGTTTAAACGGATCTAATGATTTCTGTACTGTTAAGCTGTCAGTTCTTAGCAGCTGACCAGCTGTGATTTTGATCTCAACGGTAACGACACCTGACTGCATGTTTGTTTAAGCTGTCACACGAGCCATATCTGCACCTCAATATTCAGTGGCGCGTATGGGATGACGCGCTTTCTTTATGCAATCAACTTTTGAAGTATATTTACGTTGTCTGAATTCAGAGTGCAAAACTACTGCTTTTAACCGTGCAAAATTCAGCAGGTTTTCGTCGCTGCCTTCACCAAGAGGAAACAAGTCTGCCCTTCCAACTCCAATTCTGTCAATGCCGGAGCTTGCGAGCCGGCACGCCTCGGCAACTTCCGCCACAGCAACAAATTCAGGTCAGCATCAGATCAATCCAGCGTTGATGCAGCAAACAGCGATCTGTTGCTGTCAATGCACACTGCTCCAACTTGATTGTGATCTCTGACTGGGGAGAACGAAAATGACGAATTTTGTAGGTTCCTGGACAAGGCATGCATCCCGGTAGCGCCGCAGGGGCCGAACACGAAGCCGGAGAGCGCGTGGCGGCTGTGCACGGCGGCCCAGGTGCAGCAGGCGAAGACGCTGCTCGCCGTGACGCCCATCTTCGCGTGCACCATCGTCTTCAACACCGTGCTCGCGCAGCTGCAGACCTTCTCGGTGCAGCAGGGCAGCGCCATGGACACCGCGCTCCCGCCGGGGTCCGGCTCCTTCCGCATCCCGCCGGCGTCGCTGCAGGCCATCCCGTACGCCATGCTGCTGGCGCTCGTCCCGGCCTACCAGCTCCTCCTCGTCCCGCTCATGAAGCGCCTCACGGGCACCCGGTCCGGGATCACCCCGCTCCAGCGCATCGGCGTCGGCCTGGGCACCGTCGCGTTCTCGATGGTCGCGGCGGCCGACGTCGAGCGCAGGCGCCGGGACGCCGCTGCGGAGGGACGCCAGATGTCCGTGCTGTGGATCGTGCCGCAGTTCCTCGTCTTCGGCGTGTCGGAGATGTTCACCGCCGTGGGGCTCATCGAGTTCTTCTACAAGCAGGCGTGCGCCGGCGGCATGCAGGCCTTCCTCACGGCGCTCACGTACTGCTCCTACGCGTTCGGGTTCTACCTCAGCTCGGTGCTCGTCTCGCTGGTGAACAGGGTCACGGCGAGGCACGGCGGCGGTGGGTGGCTCGGAGACAACGACCTGAACAAGGATAGGCTGGATCTCTTCTACTGGATGCTCGCCGCGCTCAGCGTGCTCAACTTCTTCTGCTACCTGCTCTGTGCGAGGTGGTACAATGCTGGCGCAGATGGTTCCGATGGACCTGCCTCTGCTGGTCAGGTGGCGTCAGAGGTTGATGATGGCAAGGAGATCATATAAACAACTCAACAAGAGATTCAAAGAGTGTATATCTGTAATTCCGTCTATATATGTATATGTATACATGCATGGGAAATAGTGACCAGAAAATGAGCACTAGGATAAAATTAAGAGCTCTCATTTGGCAAGGAACAGATCAATAGGTTGTACAATATTTTAGGCAACTTTTCTAATGGACAAAACCTCTTTCTATTACTAATTAATTGAGGTTCAAAGGCTCTCCACGTTAATTCTCACGTCACGAGACCAGTTGGAAGAAAAAAGAATCCTAAAATTCTCACTAAAATCAGAAAGATCTTGCTATGGTAATCTTTAGTCACTATCTTAATCTTAGTTGATCCTCGTGACACGCCTTAGAAATAAGTAAATTCTAGAAATTCTCATAACAGTTAGAAAAATATCCTGCCACTAATTTGTTAGATTCTAGTCACCATCGATATTAACAACAATTGAATCTTTTTTTTTTGTCTAAACTAGTCCATCAACCCGTGCTCTTGGTTAGAATTTTAGGAGATATATGTATTATGTACTGTTTAACTCTTTGGAATGGAGAGAGTACATCTACCTAATAAAAAATTACTTATACTAAATCGTAAGTTTTTCTTTGTTTATTTTCTAACATAATAGACAAAATAGATACTTTCACTACAGGAAACAGCTGATTTGCCGGGTGTAAAATAATTTGCCGGGTGTTTTTTATCGGGCACCCGGCAAAGTCATTCTTTGCCGGGTGCCAGACCTGGCGGCACCCGGCAAAGAAAGGCCTCCGGCAAACCAGCCTTTGCCGGGTGCCAGGCACCCGGCAAAATATGGCCGCCGGCAAAAGTGACCGGCGTGACGGCGGCCACCTGCCGTCAGCCTTGATTTTTTTATTTTTTTTAAAAAAAATTCTTTGCCGGGTGCCTCCTGAGCTGGCACCCGGCAAAGGCTTCTTTGCCGGGGGCCAGGTTTGGCACCCGGCAAATTATAAAAAAAAATTTTGTGTTTTTGGCCCCATTTTTTTCTAGGGCCTTGGTACAATAATTATAACTCCATATCAAAATTTGGGATATTTTTGACTTTTTATACTATATTTCTTTAATTATTTTCATTCACTTGAATTTTTCCGACTACTCTAAATTTAAACTGCAGGTACATAAAATAGTGGAATTCGGTCATTCGAAAAATGATATTCATGATGTTTGGCGTATGTTGACGCCGTATCCAGGAACTCACATTAAATTACGACCATCATGTTGTCGTAACATGATGAGGTAATCGCAGAGAAAGTTTATTTAAATTATATAAAATCCAAATGAAGTCCGAAAATCACGAAACTTGTCGAGGTTTCTTGTTATTGCATTTGGAGGCCGTGGTAAAAAATTGAGAAAGTATTGAGCAAGTTGCGACGTCGGATGCCTAAAACCCAGACATCTCCACTTGCAATAACATGTGATCACATATATGGAGATGTCTGGATTTTAGGTATCCGATGTCACAACTTGCTAGAAACTTTTTGAATTTTTTACCACGGCCTCCACATGCAACAACAAGACACATCGACAAGTTTCGTGATTTTCAGACTTTGTTTGGATTTTATATAATTTAAATACACTTTCCCCGCGAGTACATCGTCATGTTACGACAACATGATGCGCGAAAATTCATGCCACTTCCTGCATATAGCCTCGA
Organism: Saccharum hybrid cultivar R570; assembly: GCA_038087645.1. Taxonomy (NCBI): domain Eukaryota; kingdom Viridiplantae; phylum Streptophyta; class Magnoliopsida; order Poales; family Poaceae; genus Saccharum; species Saccharum hybrid cultivar. The sequence continues at coordinate 904,914 of JAQSUU010000563.1, read as the reverse complement.
CATACCCTAAATATCATGAATACCATTTTTTGAATAACCAAATTCCATTATTTCATGTACCCGCAATTCAAATTTGGAATAGTCGCAAAAATTCAATGAAACGAAAAAATTTAGGAAATATAGTTCAAAAACTCAAAATTATCCCAAATTTTGAAATAGGGATTTATTTGCTGTAGCAAGGCCCCACAAAAAAATAAGGCTAAAAAAACAAAAAAAACAAAAAAAATAATTTGCCGGGTGCCACCGTGGCCCCCGGCAAAGAAGCCTTTGCCGGGTGTCAGATCAGCGGGCACCCGGCAAAGAAATTAAAAAAAAAAATCTTTGCCGGGTGCCAAGTCAGATGCACCCGGCAAAGAAATTAAAAAAAATAAAAAAATTCTTTACCGGGTGCCAGATCAGGAGCACCCGACAAAGAATTTTAAAAAAAATAAAAAAATTCTTTGCCGGGTGCCTCTGTGCCCGACACCCGGCAAAGATTCTAACCTAAAAGCCCAGCTGACCGGCCCAACACTTCTCGCTCAGTCACTCTCTCCCTCCCTCCCACCCACCCGCACGCCGCCGCTCGCCCTCCCGCTCCACCTTCCCTCCTCAGATCCAGATCCACGCTTCTCTGCCGTCAGTCCCACATCCTCCCATACCGCCCCCACCTCCGCCGCTGAGGCCGCAATGATGGTGCGCACGAGGCCGCCCTCCTCGCGTGTCCGCAGTCCACGCCTCTGTCTGGTCCTCGCAACGCAGCAGCCACCCGGTCGGTAGCCGTCGTCGACGTCGGGGCCAGGTGGCCATACAGACCCAGCCTGGGCTCGCCCGGCTTCCTGCGCGGAGCAGCAACGCGGCACCCCAGCATGGCAGCCTAGCCACCGGCCGCCGCGGCCCGGCTGCGCCAGCAAGAGGACCAGCCACGGTAGAGGCGCGCCCCTCCCCGCGCCGTTGACTCGAGCGCCCACCTGCACGGACGCGACATCACCAACGCTGCCTCAGCTCGGCCACCGGATCTCGCGGCAGGTGCCTGTTCCCTTTTCCTCCGCTGTCCCGTGCCTCCTCCCCCGCATCCTCTCTCCCTCCGTCTCTTCCTTTGTGCGGTTGATTGGGCAAGCGGCCCTTTCCACTGCCGCCTCTCGAGGTCTGCTCTGTATGTCCCTCCCTATGTCACCTCCAGGTTTCATCATAATCTCAACATGCGCCTCTCTTTTTTTAGGTGCTTTCCCTGCTTTGTCTTCTCAGCTAAGATTTCATAGATATGCTAATTTAGGACAAACCTCCATACTGCTATCTGATTCTGGTGTTTATCACACGGATTTCATTCCTGTGCACAATGATTTTTACTGATTTCAGTGCCACGCCCATGAACACCTCCTGTTTTTCCCCTGATGCTGGATGCAGGTGATGGAAATGTTGCTTTTGGTTGTATAGCCTGTCATGAAAATAAACTCCCATACAGGCTGATGATCTTCAATCTCCTGATGCTTGCTGCAGGCAACGAAAATGTTTTTTTGAGTTGTATAGCCTGTGATTAAAATAAACTCCCATGTACGTTGGGATTATATACTGATTATATACAATGTCCTGATGCTTGGGTGAATTTTCATTGCATCAATTTGGACCACAACAGTGACATCCGCAACACAAGCAAGATCTCATTGAAATCCCAGTTAGTTGAGGTGAATTCATTTTTTACCTATACTTCTTCATAGTTATGTGGATTTTCCCCCCTTTTTCTGATTCGTTATTGTGTACTTACTTATTGTGCTCCTGGTTGTGCCTTCGTGCCTCATGAATTTCTATATGATTTTTGTACATCTACAAAAGGATTTTTGTACATCTACAAAAGTTCAGTATATGTGTTGGTGCTCTTTGTGACTCTGTAATTCCTAATTGTTCTCCCAGTTGTGCCTTGGTGCCTCATGTGAATATCTATATAATTTTTGTATACATCTGAAAAGAGTTAGTATGTGTGGTGCTCAAGGGTCACATCATACTGAATTGGTACCTGTGCTTCTTCGAAGAAGTATATTACTAGATTGTTAAACTGCAGCTTACAACTGCATTTATGCCTTCATTGCTTGAGTGATAATATATAGAAGTTTCTACTGTCGTCATTTATATAGACATTTGCCATTGGAACTTGATCATTTTTGTCTTAGACATCGTCTGGTCCATGCATACATTTTATTGGTCATCCATGTATGGTTTTCCTGTCATTTATTTATGCATCTCATATACTGTACTTTAGTAGTTCTGGGCAGCTAGGAGGTGTGTGAAGATATTGGTGCTCAGCTTGTTCTTGGCAATCACCCGATTGAAATAACTGTATGTAGCTTATTAGTTGAACAATGGCTTATTTTAATGGTATATTGGTATTTGTACGGTGACCTTGCATTGCTAACTCTGCAAAGTACAACGTAGAATAGCTGAGAATATCTTGATATGATTTGACATATATAATTGAGAATCTCAGGTACTTCCATGTTTTTAAATTCTAAATTCCATGTGCTTTCTGGTATGGTTAAAATCCGTATCTGTTTTTTTTTCTTTTTTTGCGAAAGCGTATCTTGTTCTTCATACAGGTGAATGGGCCTATACTGGTGGAGGACACTTGCCTATGTTTTAATGCACTCAAAGGCCTACTAGGTGATTTATTTCTACTATTGTTTTTCAAGGTCCTCTCATTATTTATGTTCTACTATATATATACTATCCGACACTCACAATATTTAGGATATTTAGGTGCTGCTTATCATATTGTTGTTAGAGAGATTTAAGCCTTTTCTGTTTGGAGCTCCCTTGCAGATTTATCTTGTTATGGAGTTATTGAAATTTGTATGGCATAATATATATATATATATATATATATATATATATATATATATATATATATATATATATATATATATATATATATATATACACTGTTGGGGCTCTTCATCCTGAGAACATAAAGGTTTATGAACTAATGAACAATTAATTGTATATCAAAGAAGCAAATAATTTTTGAACACAAACTGATTTGTTCCTGTTCAAACTCCTTACCAATTGTCTTGAATGGTTCAACTTAGGTAACATCAATTTTGGAGTAATTCCAGGTTCAGAATGATCAAATAAATATTGCTTCAGGTTAGTAATCGAGTAACTATTCTTGTAACTTACACCTCAAATACAACCTTGCAGTCAATTTTATCGTTGCCGCGATGGAAGCCAGGTGGTGTTGTGTCTTGCATATGCTAAGAAGAAGGCATCTTTTGCAACATGCAATCTAGAATGACACATCTTTCCTCACTGTAAGTATAAAAGCACATCTTTGCCGCAATTACTAACAGTTATGTATTCAATAAAAACATTTGTGAACATAATTATTGTACTTGTAGTCGGTGAATGTCACGGATTATTCTATCCTTTTAGGAGTGGACAAAGGGAAGCATGGACTTGTGTGTGGTATCATTGATTATCTGAGGCAATGTATTTGGTTGATTATCTGAGGCAATATACTTGGTACAAACAATTGGAGATATGGCTGAACAAGATATATACGAATTGAGTTGATTCCTCTATTGTGTATGATTTTTTTAATATCTTATTCATGGGCAAACAAATATTTTCTTACAAATATTTTAGATATTTGTAAAGTCCGTAGCGTTAGCACAATGTAGATGGTTACCTGTTCTTGCCTATACGGGGATTGCTGTTTCGGCTCTGATCAATAATTTTACGCAAAATCCATTCCTCTGTATTGACGCTGAAGCTGCTGATACATAACCATAGTAGTATATGCCTTTAGAGCATTGTCTGTAATGAATTACATATTTCGAGATGGTGTTTTAGCATCACCTCTCCGTATTGCTGAGTGTCAGGGCACTCGGCAAAGATTTTTTTTATTTTTTTTTAAAAAAATTCTTTGCCGGGTGCCGTCCTGACAGGGCACTCGGCAAAGAAAATACTAAAAAAAATAAAAAAAAACTCTTTGCCGGGTGTCTAGAGGAGCGACACCCGGCAAAGAAATTATAAAAAAAATTAAAAAAATCTTTGCCGGGTGTCTCTGACATGGCACCCGGCAAAGAAATTATAAAAAAAAATTAAAAATCTTTGCCGGGTGCTTCCCAGTAGGGCACTCGGCAAAGAAAATTTGGAAAAAAAATTAAAAAAATCTTTGCCGGGTGCCTCTGACATGGCACCCGGCAAACCAAAGGCTGATGGAGCCGGCGCCGTGACGGCCACTTTTCTTTGCCGGGTGGCGGGTTTACACTCGGCAAAGTCTTTGCCGGGTGCCCGATAAAAAGCACCCGGCAAAGAAATCTTTGCCGACTAACTTTTTGCCGGCGGCTCTTTGCCGAGTGCTGCACCCGGCAAAGGCTTTGCCGAGTGCAAAGTAGCCTTTGCCGGGTGTTTTCGGCACCCGGCAAAGCGCCTGAATCCTGTAGTGTTTGTAGTCTACATCTAGTAATCATAACATCTAGTTATCATAAACTCATTAATTACTATTTTTTCAAGGAACTTTCTTAATTTTTTCTTTTCATGAAACCTCTATATATTTGAAATATGCAATTACTTTGAAACCTTACCACTAATCATGGTGGCTCTTGTTGCATCATATATATTCTGAAGTCATGAATCCAAATTTTTGATTTTTCAAATTTTATTCTTATTGACTGCTATGGATTCTCTCTCCTCAAGTTAGGTTGAAACTGTTGTCCTTGTTGTATCTTTCATTAACTCTCCCTTTTGCACTTTTTGAAAATTAGGATTTTAGATCATAGAGTATATTCTTAAGTACTTCAATAGCATAAGTCATTATTTAAAACATGCAGCATATCGTTTAAGATAAGTCATAGAGCTTGAAGTGAGATTTAGTGCTAACCTCAAGAGAATTTTAATTCTTAAACCTTATAATGCTTGACTTTTACTCTAAAGAATTTTAATACTCAAACCTTATAATGCTTGACTTTTAGTTTCCCACATTGCTCAAGATGGTTGGATTTTCCTATCAAAGAATTATATTTACAGTTATGGTTGTACTATCAATATAAACATATTATATATTTTAGTTAAAATATATAAATATATCTAAAGTAACAATCTATATAAATTATATGTTTTGGTTACTAATATGGTTTAAATAATTTGTTAGTATCATTCGTATATGAGTTTTTAATTAAGAAAATAATTTTTATGTGATGAAACATAACATATGTATTTTATTGCTCATGCACGACGCTTATATTATCTTTAATTAAATCTTACTATATTAATTGATAGAGGTTGGATAACGTAGAAACATATATATATGCTCTTGTTATCTAAAGAAATTTGTTGTAATCGGAAATATTGATAGTTTAGATGTAGATTTGAGGGGGTATTTAATTTTTCCAATGAGATGAAAGTTGAGTTATGTAATGAATCATAATAAGCATATGTTAGCTAAATGTAAATTTAGATCTACTTTAGATCATGTTTTCTCAACGATATATGTGGGTAATATAAATGATAGTTATAAGTTAGTTTATATTGTTTTACACAATAGCGGAAGTGGATAATTATTTAGAAAATAGAATCGATCCAGTAGCTATTGTTAGTATCAATGGTGATTAGGTTATACCTAATTGATGGTAAAATGTTTCTAATTTTCATGAAAATTTCTAGGATCTATCTTTTGATTTCATATCAAGTCTTGAGACGATTAACATGAAGTTTCAGTGGAGACCTTTAGTTAGAATTTCTAGTATTTATCTTTTTCTTTTCTAGCCACGAATTTAAAGTTTATCTTTTAACTTTAATTAAGTTGTTGCAATTTTTAACATGTTAATTAGAAATTATAGTATTATTTATCTTTATTCTAAATTTATTTTTATATTAAAAATAGTCTATAGTAGTATTGTTTTTTACATAAATTGAAACTTGGCTTGCATCCTGACGCTAAACCTGTTGAATTTGTTATATCGCACGAATATATGTGTAGTACTATTTATATATTATAGAGTGCATAAAATTTAATTAATAAGATTGATATGGCATAATATTTTAGTAAAGACGTATACACTTATTTAAAATAATAACTTATAAAATTTATTATCATGGAGTATTAATATAAAGTGTTATTGCTACGTGGTTTGTTAAATGAATATTTTTTTAATTTTCATAACTTATTAAAATAAATACTTATTTTAATATATACATGTTTATTTGATATACATGGTGGAACATAGCGTTATAATTATTTTATTTCATGGTTATAGAAGTATTTAGAAACATATATATATATATATCATACTTTATGAATATTGATTTATCTTTTTGTAACAATATATAAAATACTATTTACGTGTAGATTTTAGATATTTTTATTTATTCTTTATAGTGGCTATGGTGTACACAAATATAAAGGTAATACCTTATATTATCTTTCACAATGACATGTATGAATATGTTAAATACGAATTTAGAATATTATTTTGCACTATCTTTCATAATAGTAAAGGTGTATAATTTATAAATTCATTAGGAGGTATTTAAATTATCATTCATATTGGTAGACGTGCATAATTTTTTTAGCCTTGACATTGCTAATTTAGATACAAAAGTTAGAGGATTATTTTAAATTAAAAATAGTCTAGGTCTTAGTAGTATTGTTTTCCACGTAAATTGAAACACGACTTGCATCCCGATACTAAACATGTTGAATTTGTTATATCGCAGGAATATATGTGTAGTACTATTTATATATTATGGAGTGCATAAAATTTAATTAATAACATTGATATGGCATAATGTTTTAGTAAAGACATATACACTTATTTAAAATAATAACTTATAAAATTTATTTTCATGGAGTATTAATATAAAGTGTTATTGCTACGTGGTATGTTAAGTGAATATTTTTTTTATTTTTTTATAACTTGTTAAAATAAATACTTATTCTAATATATACATGTTTATTTGATATACATGGTGGAACATAGCGTTATACTTTTTATATTTCATGATTATAGAAGTATTTAGAAATATATATGTATCGTACTTCATGAATATTAATTTATCTTTTTTGTAACAATATATAAAACTATTTATGTGTAGATTTTAGATATTTTTTATTTATTCTTTATAGTGGCTATGGTGTACACAAATATAAAGGTAATACCTTGTATTATCTTTCACAACGACATGTATGAATATGTTAAATGCAAACTTAGAATATTATTTTGCATTATCTTTCATAATAGTAAAGGTGGATAATTTATAAATTCATTAGGACGTATTTTAAATTATCATTCATAATGGTAGACGTGAGTAATTTTCTTTGAGTCTAGATATGGCTAATTTAGGTACAAAAGTTAGAGAATTATTTTAAATTATCATTCATAATGACCAAGCTGGTTAATTTAGACGCAATGCTAGAGGGTTATTTTATATTATATTTCATAATAGCCAATGTGGGTAATTTAGATGCAAATTTAGGGGTTATTTTGAATTATTTTCATAATGACATATGTGGGTAATTTATATACAAATATAGGGGGTTATTTTGAAATATATTGTGTAATGGCAAATGTGGGTAATTTACATGCAAAATTAGGGGTTACTTTATGTTATTTTCATAATGGCAGTGGTGGGTAATTTTCTTAATATATTATAATAGATCCAATGACTATTATTACTGATGATGATTAAAGTCTACCAAATCAAAGGCTAGATGTTTCTGATTATTGTGAGAATTTCTAGGATTTATCTTTTTTCTTAGCGCGTCTGGTGAGAATTAACGTAGTGCTTCCGTTGGAGCCTCTAATTAGTAATAGTAAGATAATAATCTAACACTATTATAGTACCATTATGAGAAAATAAGAGCTCTAAATTTGCATCTAAATCACCTACTTGTTATTATACAATAGATAATAGAAGTAACCCATTAAATTAGCATATAATTTACCACTTATGCCATTATTAAAAAATATCCTCTCAAATCTACATCTAAATTATCAACATATACTACATGAAGAAAATTTATTACTATATATGTTTCTAAATTACCATCTTATTGTAACACCCTAAAATTTTGAAAAGAAGAAAAATAGGAAAAATATGATTTTTGTATATTTTTGTGAGCATGCAAATTTAGAATGATAATAATTTTTATAAATTTAAAATCAAATATAAGGGTAGAAACATGATTGAGCATTCATGCTGCTGCATTTGGAATTTTGTAATGAGTGGTTTAAATCAAATTCAAATTAGATTTGAAAATCTTTTGAAAAATAGTTTTGAAAAATTAGAAAAAGAAAAAGGAAAGGAAATTCTTTTCTTCTCGGGCCGTTTTCTCTCCCGCAGCCCATCTCTCCGGCCTGCTGCGGCGGCCCGTTTCTTCTTTCCCTTTCCCCGCGCCCACCTCCGGTCTCCTTTGGGCCGAGCCCAAGCCGCGGCCAACGGCCCAGCTTCGCGCGCGCGCGGCCTTCATCCGCACCGAGCCGCTGACGTGCCGGTCCCACCGGTCAGCGACACATCTCCCTTTCCTTCTTCTTCCTCCGGCTCTTTCCGAAAGCGAACACCGCCGCTTTCCTCTCTCCACCGGATACGGTGATCCGAATCCCTCTCGAATCTCTCCCCCTTCCTTACTTAGCGATGCCTACGGGCTATAAAACGGAGCCCCCGCACCCTTCCGCCCTCATTCCACCTCTTTAGGGCTGCCGTAGCCATCTAACACCGCCACCGCAAGCTCCACCGCCTCCACCGCCGCCATCCCGAGCTAGCCACCACCTTCCGGCCGTCCTCCGGTCTTGTTTTCGCGCGGGGTAAGTTCGCCGTGAGCTGCTCGTTCTTCCGGTGCTTCCCCTTCGTCGTTTGGTGCCCGGAGCTGAGTTTTGGCGTGTCCCGACCATGGCGCCGCCGCGGGAGCTCACCGACGGTCCGGGAATCGGCCGGAGCGCCGCCGGCGTCTTCTCTCTCCCTCCCCGATCCAATCTGGATCGTTCATTTTGAATCCGACGGCTAGAATTAGAAGATACCGGTTCGGTTGTGATTTTGTAAAAGAGACCCTGAACTTTTATTATATCGAACCCGCGGTCCAAAACGTAAAGTCCCGAATCTGCTTTGATCTGATGAAAACGTATTTCGTCTCGGTAAATGAAAAATACGTTTTCTGATATTTACAGTTTTGCCACTAAACTTGTTTTAGTCGTAGAATCTCCGTTTTAACTCCGATTTGATCCATTCAAATTGCGTTAGATTCATATTTGCGAGCTCTACATGATGATAGAACTATACAGTAGGTTTGGATTAATTTATTTTCGAGTTTTTATTAAAGTATTTATTTTTCAATAGGAAATCTTCGTAAATTCATAACTTCGTCGTTTTAGCTCCGTTTTTCGTGATTTTCGCGTCTGTGTGATCCTAGCAAGTTGTAGATTCGTTTTAAAGACTTTTTATTTTATTTTCTTACTGATGGTGTACTGTTCTAATTATAGTCTTGTTTGTTTATGCATGATTGCCTCTGGATGTGTGTTGTTGCTGTTGTTGATCGAGTATAGACGGTGAGCAATTCGTTGGGGATCAAGAGCCTTTCTACGAGCAAGATCTTCAAGACCAGTTTGAGCAAGGCAAGTATAGCATGGGATTATCCTTGTTGTCCTATTCACATTATGCAAATAATATCATTATGCATCTATTCCCTTGTTAAGGATGATTTAGTGTTGATCCTACACCTTGATACCTATTATATTGCATTGAGTAGTATGGCTAGTGCTTAAATATGGACTATGATCATGTAAATTGATTAATGGAATATGCAACAAACATTAAAAGATGATTTTAATTAATGTTTAAAGGGGATTAGAGCATGGGGGTTACTTTTGATGCTCTAATTACTCTCCATAAGGACTCATCTATAAGCGAACATCCGGGATTTACAGTACAACTGTGGAGGCTATATGGCTCTGGCTTTAGTCATTTAGAAGGACCTTTTCTAGCTTGTTAGAGGTAACCTTTTTGCGTAAGAATGGCTTGACGAATCGGGTATAGTGCGGCCTCTGTCCTTATGTGTATAGGCTGCGGGTTATTGTGCCATTTGGAAGGGGGGCTCTATATCTATTTGCCGAGTGAATCTAATGGCCTTAACTTGTTAGACGAATCTTCGAAAGACTTCATAGTGTTTACCCTGCCTGCTCACCTTGGTAGTGTTTTGGGAGTAATTAACCCGGGCATATGGGTAACACGACTCACAGTGAAAGTGTACAACCTCTGCAGAGTGTAAAACTGTTATAACAGCCGTGCTCACGGTCACAAGTGGCCTTGGACCCTTATGGAATAGTTGATAATTATTAATGGTTATGTTTTTGCTATTCATCAATCATTTCACATGGATCATATGTTTATTGTTTACATTGAGACATTTTGATGCTATTGATATGCTAAAATTATGCTAATTAAAAGCTACATGCTGATAAACCCATGATATGCCTTTGAGCCTCATGAACCCCATGTTACACTTGTTGAGTACGAGATGTACTTACGCTTATTTATTTTTCTTACTTGGATAAAAATCTCGGATGGGTAACAGATGGTGGTAATAGTGACTACTACGCCTACTTCCCTGAAGATTACTAGACTTGCAGTTAACCAGTCAATGTGCCTGTGATTGGAGCTACCACGAGAGTTTATTATTTTTACTTCCGCTACATTTGTGTTAAGACTATGTGTTAAATATCGTGATGTAATAACATTTGTGATGATACTTCCGTTATAATTTGTTAACTTATGTGTGATTGATCTCTGGGCACACATAAGAGTATGTATTCCATTTGGTCGTTAAATGGGTGTGACACTTATATTAAAAATAATATATAAAAGTCGGCTTACATATATATGTTATGTTTCAACTAGCTTAAAAAATTTCACCTTACCGACTTGTATACCAATAACACTCTTAAAATGTTTAAAATTATACCAATATTTATGATAATAGTTTGTGTAAACTGTTACTTTAAATAAATTTATATGTTTCAACTGAAATGTTATAACATATCTATTGACATATAGTACAATTGTAATTTGTAACACTACATTTTCTGTACAAACCTTACACGTATTATTCTTTGATGTGAATTTCAACATATTTAGAGGCTCCAGCTTAGTGGTTGGAGCTCCTCATTAGCACCCTAGCAGGCCAGGTTTGAATTCCCACAAGGACGAATTCCTAGAGGCCTTGTTTAGTTTCAGAAAATTTTGCAAAATTTTTCAAGATTCCATATCACATCAAATCTTTGGACACATGCATGAAGTATTAAATATAGATAAAAAATAAAACTAATTACACAGTTTAGCCGTAATTCACGAGACGAATCTTTTAAGCCTAATTAGTCCATAATTGGACACTAATTGCCAAATAACAACAAAAAGTGCTACAGTAGTATTTTGCAAAAATTTTCGCCATCTAAACACAGCCCAGGTTAAAAAAACAAAAAAAATGTAGGGAGCTCCCCTGCTGATGGTTCAAAAAAACATATTCAGAGGCCAAGGAGATTAGTGCAGACTAAAGGTTACTGACTTTGGGATTTCTTTTGAATATCAATTATTATAAGGCTCAAATATTAATATCCTCTTGAAGCTACCAAGGTTGTGGTATCCTGAGTCAAAAAAAAAGGTGTGGTACCCTATATTTCACTTAAAAAAATCTACCACTGAACTTGAGCAATATGGTGCAGGCTTTTCTTTTGAATATCAATTATTATAAGGCTCAAATATTAATATCCTCTTGAAGCTACCAAGGTTGTGGTATCCTATTTCACTTAAAAATCTACCACTGAACTTGAGCAAAACGGTGCAGGCTTAAATAATGGTTTGTGCCGTCGTATTTAAGAGTGCAGTCTATGTTCTAATTTTTTTTCAACAATATACAATTTTTTTAAATGAGACATTGTAACACCTCTGGTGTTATGACCTTACTTAGCACATTGGTTAAGTCCTAAAAGAAACTAACAAACCAAGTTTTCGGGTTTAAAATTTCAAACTCGCATGAAATGATAATCGAGGTGTATGTCTCATCTTTTTGGAGAAGAGGAATCAAAGGATATTGTGAGTTAATTTATTTAATGTGTAAACACGCTTGCGAAATCCTAATATGAAAAGTAGAATAAATTGTTTCATTGTTTGGGTGCAAAATAGTTTAGAATTAAAAAGTACCTTTTTGGGAGAATTAAATTCTGTAAAATACTTAATAGTGCGCAATATGCATGTTGGTTGGAGTTAATAGGGTTTAGACCTTTCAAAAATTGTGACAAAAGTATTACGGGATGTTAATTCTAGTCGAACCATTGATATCCCTAAGTCCGAAGTAGCGTTAGACAATGTCATTTTAGTAATTAAATTCTAACAAAAATAATTAAACACTAGCTTCATGTTTTTGTCCCATTAATTGCCTCTAAGTAGGTACTTGAGTGTGGTGTAGTTCGTAGTTCGTTTGGATGTCATGTTGCTTCCCCGAAAATTGCCCAAACTTGGCTTGAACGTGCGGCCGAGCACGTTTGGCGCCCTGTTCGTGAACCAGCGTCTACTGTGACGAACCCATCTTGGCACTTCCTTACCTCCCTCTCTAGTTACACTTTGGTCTCGATAGTTGCGTCGCTGGATAGCTGGTGATGCGCACCTTAGGTTTGTGAAGTTGGTTGTACCTCAACCGAGCTGGGTTCGCGTACTAGCTCGCTTCACAATTCGTGCAAGTACTACGTTCGGCCGTTTGGCTCTGTGCTCACGGTCACCACGCGCGTTGGCGTTGCTGGCACCGGCCGCAAGCCGTGGCCGCGTTGTGCTGCCAGCCAGCTCGCGCATCGGTCGGGGCCGCGCAGTGCCTTAGCCTCGCGTTGTCCTAGCCCCCGCTGTTGCGCGCGTGTCGCTGGCCGCTGGGCCATGCTCAGGGCTGCGCCAAGGCCGCAGCTGCCGCGGCGTGGCCATCGTGGCGCTCGCTCCACCACTCGATCCACTACCGTGTAGCGTCTTTAGATGTTTGCCACTGCCGCCATGGTTGGTCATTGACCTGATCATAGTGGCGATGGGACACTGCCCTGCCTCGCCCTGTCCCCGCAAGCGGACGCCGGTGAGCCCCACTTGGGCCTGGCTATGGCAAGTAGAGCGCGTCTCGCCAAGCCCTCCCCGTCTCGTCAACTGCACCACGTGCTCACCTCGCCACCAACTGGAGCTGCCCCACCTTAACTGCTCGGCTCGCTCGTAGGCCACTCCACAGCCTCACCGTGCACTGAGCCGCCATCCTTTCTCCCTCTCCCCATCGCCAAGCTATAGCTTCGCAGCGCAATTCCTCACTTTTGTGGGTAGCTTAGAAGGTTAGCTAAGCACCTTGTTCTTCTCTGGTCCATCGGTGTGCTGTGGGCCGCCAATTTAGCGTTTCATCGCCGCCAGTCAGCTCGTCGTCGGAGCAGAGTGCGAATTGGGGGTAAGGCCCGCTTGGCTGGTTGCAGTTTGATTTCTCATACGCGTGGATTCGCCTTGACTCCCTCTACTCGATGCTCACCCTATCTTGATCTGACCGCTCGTCGGCGATGAGGTGGCGCATTGGTGTCTGGCTTAGGGCGCCGTCGCTCGGTGCAGTCTTACGTGGCTAGGATTCCTTGGCCATCCTCCACCTCAACGGGTTGCACAGCTGGATTCGTGGTAAGCCCCTCCTGCTCCCTCGCAACTTCTTTTATCTCATTAGCCAGTAGGGTCGTCGGAACGTTCACGCTGCCATGGTGGTTGGCCGCCTACGTGAGCAGCGCGATAGGGTCAGCGGGTAGCTTTAAAATCGCCGCCTAGGGTTTCGTCTTGGCTTCGCGATGCTGGTCGGCCACTTAGTGCGCCGATTCGGCCCCCGGGTGGCCGGCGTGGAGGGCTTTGCCAGATCTATGAAGAGCCCATTGCTTGTACCCCCTATGAGGTTCTTTCCATCTTTGGACAAGGATCGGTGGGTGTGGAGGGCTCGCATAGAGGCCTTGCTGGGTCGGGACGTGCAAGAAGACAACCCGACTGTGGTGCACCTGACCACATACTTGCTTGCTCTGGATGAGCAGTATGACCGACAAGCTGTAGAGCTGAGGGAGTGCCTCCGCCGAGCTAAGGAAGCTGAGATCTTCTCTAGGATGCTCAAAGTGCAGCTTGCCAAAGCCCACGCCAATGTAGCAGCTGTAGAAAGTCAAAAGGCTGCCATGGCGGAAGCCCTCAAGGTGGACGAAGATCGACATGCCCAGGAGTTGGCGAACGCCTATCTCATCACAAGGGCCAAGCGTAGGATGCTTTGGGTGGACAGGCAGGAACCTTTGGTCTTAGAGGGAATCCCTATCCATCCACCAGAGAGAAGAAGGTCTGGAGTTGCAGTACCGCCAGTGCCTCCGCCCTCGGAAGCATCAGAAGTAGAGTCATTGCTTCCCCTCACTCAGCCCCACCAAGAGAAGAAGTAGATCCACCACCCAGTGCGGCAGAAGAACCCCAAGAGTCTAGGAATAAAGCTGTTTGGTTCGGCGAAGTTCATTAGTTGACCTAGGGGAGCTGTAACCGTAGCTAGTAGTGCTTTTCATCACTGTCCTCTTGTGTTGTAATCTTTCCATTGTGTTTCACCATAGTAGTAAGACTGTCTTGTTGTAGGAGCCAGGCGATGTGTCGAGAATGGGAGAGTGAGTGCCTGTATGTTGGTACCCTTATACGGGCGTTTCGAACATGCATTTTGCTTTATCCGTCATGTTTGTTACATCGATTTGCCCTTAAGTCTTGTTAGAATTGCTTATGGTTTCCCAGATGACACCAAGCGGGTTACCAGCAAAGCAACAATTCAGATGCAAGCAGACCATACCATGATTGGATAACAGAGGACACTGTATCAATTAACTGTGGATGACCCAACAGAACACGTGAAAATCTCCTTGAACTTAAATCCACCTTGGGATTTAATTTCCTTGTTCCTTGTTTTGAAAGGAACCCTTGTTGCCTGAATCTTCCCTTGCAATACTTTTTTGATTCGGTGGTCTACGACCTCACTGCTTTACTATGAGTAAGTTGGTAATAGCTGCCGGGTTAATAGCTTATGGTGCCACAATGGAACCAAGGGCTCCCTGTGGGACAGCTGCCACAAGGCAACGTTGCTCGGCGCGCGCTGGTATCGAGGTTGTTGACCAAGCACTTTTACCAAGTTACACTGCAGTACCGCTCTTGCTACAACTATTCTCCTTGGTAATAATATCCTTGTGTTCTAACGAAAAATCCACAATGGGTTGATGTAGTGTGCTCTTTCAAAGTAACGGAGTTAACATGACTTTTGAAGGAAGAGAAGAGCACCAGGAAAAGTTAGTCCTTGGGTAGTCTGGAGTGATTGAAACGCCTGACTTGACGTCGTCCTTGTGACCGATTTGACCACGCTACGCACACCGAATCATTGTCACTATGTGCCCTGCAAACGCCATCAGTGCTAGGGCCCACTTGCGTCCCACTCTCGCAAGGCTACGACATTGCGCCGCACTCGCCTCGTCCTCTTACGCAGTACGCCCCTCTTTTTCCAGCATCCTTGTCGGCCCTCGACTCTCGCCCTCGTCCCCATATCGGACCCCCATCCTTTCTCTTCTGTTGGGCACTGTCACTCACATGCCTCCTCGTTGAGCAAACCTCGTTCCTATCGTCTCTCCTTTTCCTCACTCAAGCTCGCACAAGGAGCGCACCATGGACGACGCTCACCCCACCTCGTGACCCACCAGTGGTTTCCCTCCACACCGCCTCCACTTCCGGTGCGCTGCACCACCATCTCCGTCCACCAAGCTATAAATGCCACCTTGTGCGCCTCTCCTCCCTTCCATCTCCCCATCTGAAGCGGAGCTCGTAGTATCATTTTCCCTTCGTCAGCACTCAGGGTGGAGAAGCTCGGGAAGCAGTCGGGAAGGAAGTAGTTGGAGGCAGAGCTACAAGATCCAGCCATTGCTCATGGATCTAGGGTCACCGGTCAGAGGTGATGGTGTAATTTGAGTAAAAGAAGGGATCTGGTTCCCGTCAACACTATTTAGTTTTGGTCTTAGGGTTCACAGTGATCTATTTATCAGTCTCCTATTTCTGGATCTGTTGGGCATACACCATGTTCTGGATACTCATTTTCTCATTGCTCTTCCTTTGTCTTCGTCTTCGTCGATTTTTAGAGAGGTTATGAGTGTTTTAGATTTGTTCTGAACCGTGTTGTCTTTAGATCCCTGAGTGGTTCAGTGTTCGAAGTCGTGTAATCTCCTATGTAATTTCAGATCTAAGAAGTGAAATCGCGTTTTTCACGCACGGGTTCCTGGAGCTGGATGCGGAAGGGAGCAGCGACAAGGTGCAAGCTTTGACCTTCTGCACTGAGTCTGCCGTCGACCTCGATATTGAGGAGCCACGAGCCCATGTCTTCCTCAACACCGGCTCCAGCGAGGACAAGCTCGATGGCTGGTACCTCACAAGTGGTGCCACCCACCACATGACAGGTCATCATGAGCTGTTCACCCACCTCGACTGCAAATCCAGAGGCACGGTGAAGTTCGGCGATGCATCAAAGGTGGAGATTCCTGGCATCAGCTCCATCATCTTTGAGGTGAAGACCGGTGAGCACTGGGTGCTTCACGACGTCTACTACATCCCGTTGCTCCACAATTCGATCATGAGCCTCGGCCAGCTGGATGAAGTCGACTCAGATCAATAAGGGCATGTTGAGGATCTAGGATCAGCATGGCTGGCTTCTGGTCAAGGTCCGACGTGGTGCCAATCGCCTCTACGTCCTCCACCTCGAGACGGCTTGACCGCTCTGCCTCGCTGCGCACAAGGATGATGAAGCGTGGCGCTGGCATGAGCGCTACGGCCACCTCCACTTTGACGTGCTGCACAAGCTTGCCAAGAACGACATGGTGCACAGGCTACTGGTGATCAAGCATGTCATGCAGTTCTGACACCTATGTCATCACCAAGCAGCGAAGGGCCCCGTTCCCGGCTGAAGCAGAGTACCGCACGCAGGAGTTGCTCGAGCTCATCCACGGCGATCTCTACGGCCCTGTGACATTGGTGACTCCCGGCAGCAGGCGCTACTTCCTGCTGCTGGTGGACGATGCCACACGGTACATGTGGGTGGCTCTTCTGATGACCAAGGACGCCGCCACAGATGCCATCAAGCATCTACAGGCAGTTGTGGAGAAGGAGGGCGGGCGCAAGCTCCGGGTGCTGCACACCAACAACGGCCGGGAGTTCACCACCGCAGAGTTCACCATCTACTCCGCGGATGAAGGCATCCAGCGTCAGCTCAACGCCCCCTACTCGCCGCAATAGAACAGAGTCGTGGAGAGGAGAAACCAGACGGTGGTGGCCATGGCGCGGGCTTTGCTCAAGCAGCGTGGAATTCCGGCCAAGTATTAGGGGAAGGTGGTGGTGACTGCAGTCCATCTGCTAAAGATCGCCGATGAAGAGCTTGTAAGGCAAGACCCCATATGAGGCGTGGCATGGAAGGACTCTAGCGGTCGCTCACCTGCGCACATTCGGCTGCCTCACCTTCGCTAAGGAGTTGAACCAGGTGAAGAAACTAGATGACCGTAGCCATCCCGGTGTGTTCATCTGGTACGCTGACGGCGCCAAGGCGTACCGCATCCTCGACTCAGAGACCTAGCGCATGCGTGTGATGCACGACGTCGTCTTCGACGAGAGCCGCGGCTGGGACTGGACCAAGGTGGGAGAGAGCTTGGCATCGGTGGTGGAAGAGTTCAGCATCGAGTACCAATGGAGTGGGGGAGCTGGGGGAGCACAAGGTGTGTCTCCATTGGCATCCCCAGCTCCGCCACGCTCACCATCACCAACTCCGAGGGAGACCGGGAGCTTGACGGCGGCAACTGCCACTCCACCTTCACTCCAGTCAGTTTCACCAATGGTGCCATCGGCTACGGCATCCTTTGCTTCCTCTGCTTCCCCTACGTCCCCCACTGCCACGCCGCCGCCCTTTCGATCTTCTCCCAGTCGAGCTCGCCACGCCGCTTTAGGACGACCGTCTGGACGCGTTCTACGACGACGAACCTCTCTGCTATCGCACGGTGACGAACATCATTGACGATGATCCACTAGGGCTGGCGCCGTGCCTCTTCGCCCAGCTACACCTGACTCATGCTAGCAAGCCAACCAACTACGCTGAAGTGCAAGGCGATCCAGCCTGGCAAGCCGCCATGAAGCAAGAGCTCTGTGGAGAAGAACAAGGCATGTGAGCTCGTTGATCTGCCTGCTAGTCACCGCCCAATCACTCTTAAGTGGGTCTTCAAGTTGAAGAAGGACGAGAAGGGAGTGGTGACCAAGCATAAGATGCGGCTGGTGGCACGTGACTTCGTCCAGCAAGAGGGTGTCAACTACGACGATGTGTTCACTCTGGTGGCACGCATGAGTCGGTCCGCGTCTTCCTCGCGCTAGCAGCCCAAGAAGGATGCACCAGATGGACGTGAAGTTCGTGTTCCTCAATGGCGACCTCAAGGAAGAGGTGTACGTGCGTCAGCCGCCTGGCTTTGCCGTCGCCAGGAAGGAAGACAAGGTGTACCACCTGCGCAAAGCCCTCTACGGTCTACGGCAGGCACCGCGCACCTAGAACGCGAAGTTGGATGCCATGCTCAAGGCGATGAGCTTCCACCAGAGCACGCACGAGCGGCGGTGTACCGGCGGGGCAGTGGGCGCACTGTCCTGCTCGTTGGCGTCTACATCGATGACCTGATCATCACCGGCGCTGAGGAAGGAGAGGTGGTGAAGTTCAAGGCACAGATGAAGGAGAAGTTCAACATGAGCGACCTCGGCCTCCTTTGCTTCTACCTCGACATCAAAGTGTGCCAGGATGCCAGTGGCATCACCCTCTGTCAGGCTCACTACGCCAAGCAGATCCTCGAGCTCGGTGAGATGGTTGGCTGCAACCTCGCCCACACACCAATGGAGAAGCTGCAGCTCAGTCGTCAGAGCACGACGAAGGAGGTAGACTCCACGCACTACCGGCAGCTTGTCGGCAGCCTTCGGTACTTGGTGCACACCCGGCCGGACTTGGCGTTCGCGGTCGGGTACGTGAGCCGGTTCATGGAGCGGCCCACGGTGGAGCACCTATAGGCCGTGAAGTGTGTCCTTCGCTACGTGGCCGGGACCCTGGACTACGGTCTGCACTACAAGAGGGCTCTCGGCACGGCTCGCTTCGTTGGCTACTGCGATAGTGACCTCGCCGGCGACATCGACACAATCAAGAGCACCAGTGGAACTATGTTCTTTCTGGGTGACTGCTTGGTCAGTTGGCAGTCCATCAAGAAAAAGGTTGTGGCATTGTCAAGCTGCGAGGCATAGTACATCGCCACCACCACTGCAGCAACGCAAGCTCTGTGCCTATCCAGGTTGCTCGGGGAGCTTCTTGGAAGAAAGGTTGATGTGGTGGATTTGAAGGTAGACAGCAAGTCTGCTCTAGCTCTGGCCAAGAACCCAGTCTTCCATGATAGGAGTAAGCACATTCGGATCAAGTACCATTTCATCAGGGACTGCTTGGAAGAAGGGAGCATCAAGGCCAACCACATCGCCCCTACTGATCAGCTGGCATACATACTCACCAAGTCGCTGGGCAAGGCCAAGTTCCAGGAGATGAGGAGGAGAATTGGTCTGAAGCATATCACTCAGCACTATGCTTAGGGGGAGATTGATAGTTAAGCCTAGCTGCTTTTATCTTACTTTCATGCTTTTACTATTTACTAAGTGTTTTCAGGTGGCTTAGCACCCAAGTTTGGTATCTGCTTTACACAGCAGAATATGCTAGAGTAGGTAGAAGTAGCGAAAGCCACTTTGCTCTGTATAAGCAGTGGCAGACCATCTTGTATCCCAAGTATTGCAATTTCAGTTTCAATCCAAGCGGCCTAGTGGCCAAGCTGCCCTATGGGCTTTTACCCAAATTTGAGATCCATTTCTATGTCTGGTCAACAGATACCTCTACCATTAATTTGGTGTATTGCTTCCAAAATATTCTGTGGTTGCATTGAAAGGCTTACGAGAGTATGTTAGTTTCCTTCAGAGTTTTGCATCTTGTGCTTATAGGCTGCTACAATTCAGATACTTTGTCTCTAATTGCTTGGTGTGCTAGGCTGCTAGCTTTGCGTGACTATTTACATTCATGGAGGTCTATGTGTATGGGCTGCTGAAGCATTGTCATTTTCATAGCTCATGTTGTCGCTTGTCTTATGCAACAGAACATGCTCTTCCTACGTTCTGCTGAAGTTTTAAGCTATATCGCCATTCCTGTTGCCAAAACTGGACTAAAACCTCAGCTATCTGATTAGTAGTGTCATTTAACCTTACAAAGCAGTTGGGGTTGCCGGCTTTCGAGGATATCCAAATAGAAACTGGGTATATATAAACTATTGTCTCACATGTAATGTATGTATAGACTACCAAACAAAAAATTCTTCCGATGTGCCTTTTAACAATAGTAACTGTCTTCGTTTTTTTCATGTACTATTATCTCAAATGGATTTTGTTCTCAGCACACTCTTATATATGGCTCACAATTTTTATAATTTGACGTCGCTAATCTCATTAGCACCAGCTTTATGCACTCTGAATGTTGTTTTTTACTTACAGATCGATCCGAAAAATATTCCACTTCATGAAGTGTAGATAGCTAACGTTGGGGAACACATCATTTACCAGGTGCATGGTCGTACCATGCTTGCCGGAAAAACAACAACACCTCATTTCAATTTCAAGGTTCGCTGCAATAAGGTAATAACCTGAACATTGTCGGTTGTTATTTTTGTGGCTTATTAGTGAATAGAGGGGCAAAGAAACTAAATATTTTTTACTGAAATGTCAGCTTATTGTATAAGAACAGGCTTTTGTCACAGTATACACGTTTTAACATGCCATTTATCTTCCGGCATTTGATATGCCAATTTCCTGTAGGTTGTCTTTTGCCTATGCATATCCTGTCTATTAATGCTACGAGACTTCTGAGCTCAACAAACCAGAGATTGAGCAGCACATATTTTGGTGTCACTATTCTAAGATGTTTCAGTAAATTATGTGGTTGCAATATTGACTTCCATGAACAACCTGCCAGATTTTAGTTTTGTTTGCTGTGCCTATGATTTTAGTTGCCCTGTTGACAGTTTTGAAGAGATTTAGAGATTTTACAGGCTGCCACTGCGTATGGTTGTGATTTCCTGCAGATCATTGACGAGACTCTTAGCATTGTGTGTGCTCTTGTTGCAGGCTACCGTTTTGCTCGGAAGCAAAGCTGACATTCTCTGTATAATTGTTGTACCCTAAGACAAAGGTGCTTAGTTTGTCCTTTGCTTCTATCTTACAGTTTCTTTTAAGCACAGGACTGATGCATGCTTTCGTTATAGGGAACTACATCTGTTTATGGGATTTCCTTTAAGCCACATATTTATCAGCATGACAATGAAATCGACTGGCACCTCCTTCAGTTGACAGCTCGAGCCACTGATATGGTCATCATTTATTTCCAGAAGGCTGCTTCCGTACGACAAAAACACTCTTTTTATCGTTTTAGAATCCTTTACCTATACAACATATTTTGCATGCAGACAGACTGGTTTTTTTCTAAATTTTAATATCCCATTACAAGTAGGTCAAAAAAAATGTTGAGCGCGCCCGCACAGAGCAATTTGAAGATAATACTGACACTGGCAAGGTAAACCAATGTCCTATCCCTATTCAGCTGTATTTATAGTCTCTGCAGGATTTGGGAACTCACTATTGTTGACACTGCTGAGACCATACATCCAAAATATAATTCCGTCTTTAAACTAAAGCAAAAATAAATGATTTTCCAGCCCAAACTTACTTCCTCAGCTAGCATCTATGTTTCATTTTATTTTTTAACAGACAAATCTATTTGCTTCATGCACTTTGGGTTTTCTTACATAAATAAAATTGTCCAAGTTAGTTGCACTACCCTTTTACTTTTTCCACTATCAGCGCAGAACATATAGCGCCGACCACTTCAGTCAAAAACTTTCAGAATCCTGTTGACAGAAGCAGTCCATTTCAGATATGTTCAGAGGCCTGACCATTTATCTAAACCCATACTACCTATGATACCAAATCTTTTTTCTACTACTATGACAGATTTAATAAGTGTCTTGCATACTCCTCATGCTACTAACCATTTTCCTTCTCCTACAGGTATATGAAACAGTGACATGGATCTGGCATTTTGTGACATGAGCAAGTTTATGCTCAGTGCATACAACAAGTCCCTGTTCACTTTCCTATATCCAGCCTATGTATGTAATAGTGCCTCCTGGACAAAGCATGGCAGCCCGTTTACATACTTCGAGACACTATTGTCCACTGTATATTATGTGCTAAGTTGGATGCTTAGAACTACCTGTACTCAGCTATATAGACCTATCTTTTGCGCATCTAACATAGAAAATGCTAAAGTTTCTGCCTTAGGAGCGCAATCTGCAATGTTTAGTTGTTTTGTAACCAGAATTTATGTTCTCTGAACAGACTATGTCTAACGAACGGCTTCCTATTGCTGACTACCTTGTGTTTTTTTTTCTCTTGCAGGATCTCAAATATTTGGCAAAAGGTATGGCAGCTTGTTCCAACCGTTTATAGCCAGCTCAGGTTAGTGTCTGTTTTTACGCTCCTCTTATCTATGTTTTGACTGTGCCTATTCTGGGTTTGCCTTTTAGCTTACATGACGACTGAGTTTTTTTATTGATATATATAATTAGCATACTTATTAGTGATCCATGCGTCTCCCTACCGCTGCATGTTCTATGGAGTGAATTTAGCTACTGCTGAAATTTGTGCCACCATGTCTGCAATTAGGTTGCCTCCTATTGTCATCTATAGTCTTTAGACCTTCTAGATTGTGATTTGTGGTTTTTATAAAAATTCTGGTTACATTGTTGTCCAAACCATCCTACGGCCCTAGACGGCATCCATTTTTCAATCCGATTTTTTAGTTCGCATTTTTTTCCTTTACCTAAGTTGGCCCCCCCGGATGGACATGCACTTTTTTTTTTCTTTACCTAACTTGCCCTTCTGTCTGTTAAATCATGCTTTGCCTCATTGTACTGCTATTTTCAAAAAAGATTTTGAAGCATTATCTACAAAATTATTTTCCTAAACATTTAGCTGACCAACATCATTTAGATAACAAGCTTTGTACGATGTGAATAGCGTACAACACACGTCTTGATGCAGTATGATAATGCTTAGTCAGGCTCCAATAACCAAATGTGTTTCAAATTCCATGTGCTCTTGTCCGCATACAAATAGCAATGTGAAGTGCTCCTGCTAAGCATCATATCCATCTCGTTGCCTTTTAGGTTCCTAATTGACTGAAGCACATCTTTACTCACGGTAAATTGTTTGCACATGCACACATCATGTATTCATCTTTTTGTTGACAGACTGAATAGATCTACCATATTCAAATGTTATCACCAGATTCACCCAGCAAGCAGAGCTCAGTGTCTTTCAGCAGCAGACTTTCCAATCGTGGACAAAGATTACTAAAACACATCCCTTTGACATCTCAAGATGAAAGGATCAAACATCCAGAGGCGTAGTTAGCACTTAGTTTGCTACCTTCTCAGGCATCTAGAGCACTGCTATCACTGATTTGTGTTGTCAAATATGTACAAAAATTACATACTGCCCCATGTACAAAAAAACTGAAGTGTTCCAGTTTATCTGTATAAAATGTCTATATTAACCTCCTTTGCCTAATCCTCTTTCCATACAAAGATTAAACGTGTATTTTTCATTTACCAGCTAATTCACGTCGTGTGCCAAGTATTACAGTGCCAAGTATTTATCGTGTCCATGCTCCGATCTTATAAAAATATATACACACCAGATCTACGATTGCATTTCCAACTGACTGCCGACGCACGCAAGGGCGCCGCGTGATGGACTAGTATAGATGTACCTAGCTAGTATGTGTGCAACGGAATTCAGTTTGGAGTCCATCGTTTGATGCGGTTGACTTGTGTAATCGTAAAAAAAGCTGTTTGGCTGCTTCGGTAGTAAATGGGTCCCTGCCTCGTTGGAATGGAACTCTGTTGTTGGCTGTTAGCGTGGTTGTACTCCATAGGACCCGCTCCGTCATAAAATAGAGCTGTTTAAATCAAACTGTTTTAAATTTGATTAGTTTTAACATCTTACCTATATATATGGTATCAATTTAATATAGTATAAAGTATATTATCTTCTGATGATACTAATTTCTTATCATTAGTATTAGTGCTTTTATTCTGTAAATTCAATCAAATTAAAAAAAAACTTAGAACAGTAGTAGAAACTATTTTCCTCTATTTGTCTCAAAATGGTATAGGAGCCGCTCTACCGACTTCAACTGTGCACATGGCACTTTTTTTTCCTGCTACAGTGGTGGGACTTGGCAGACCTAGGTCGTTGTTACAAGGAACAAATACGGATTATGCTCGCATAGAAGCAAGCAGCTGAAGGCAAGGACATGCGTTTACTGTTATGCTAATTATATATATGACAGGGAGCCAGGGATGTCATGTATATTCGCACAAAGAGAAGGCTATATAATTCATAATATAGTTTTTTTTGCGATACATAATATAGTTTTTTTGATAATGCATGGAAATAATTTCCGTCCCCTTCCTCACAAAAGCGGAACAAATCGTGCTTATTAAGTACAAAAGGAGTTTCACACTCTAATAACGTTCAT
Organism: Saccharum hybrid cultivar R570; assembly: GCA_038087645.1. Lineage (NCBI taxonomy): Eukaryota > Viridiplantae > Streptophyta > Magnoliopsida > Poales > Poaceae > Saccharum > Saccharum hybrid cultivar. The sequence goes on along the minus strand of JAQSUU010000563.1, from coordinate 880,223 downwards.
AAGGCTCATACAACCATTTTTTGCAAACCTGCTTGAGCATGTGTTTCATTAAGAAGAGAATTACACGACATAGCTACGAGAGAATCTCGTACCATAGATTACAAACCACAAAGCTAGTGGTTAGCGATCTGGACTGACTCAACGGAACAAGTGAAAGAAGAGGCGATAGGAAAAGGACCCTCCCCTTTAGAACCCTAACCGACTGGAACCGTGAAAGGAAGATTACATCAATGCAATGGTTGCCAACAGAGGAGATGAAACTGTGGCAAATCATCCACTAAGAAGAGCCGAGACGAGCATCCGGCAATAACGGTGACAAAGCATTCGCATGTGGCGGGGACATCACACTCTCGACAGCAAAGCATCTGCATAAAGAGGGGAGATCGAAGTGACGTCGGCAGCAAAGCATCTGATGAGTGTTGACAACTATTAATGCTTACCATTCAACAATAAGGCTTTTTGGTGGAGTTTCTATGGCTAAGAAATTCCACCAAAGAAGGCCTTATTGTTGAATTTCAGCAAGTGATGTTGAAAGTATTTGAGCAGTGCCTTATTGTTGAATGTGCATATACTATGGCCGGCCCATAATAAAAAAATGCAATTTGTTAACAGTAGTAGTTGCGCACACTACTATAAAAACGATTTGTAGCAACGCTTCCCCTTTTTTTAGGGGCGGCTCTATATTGAGCCACCCCTACAAATGGTAGATCCCAGAAAGTTATGGAACTTTGCTATTTACAATTTTTTTCATTTGAAATAATTTACTACTTCATAATGCTGTTTGAAATTTAATTTTGAAATAATTGAAAAACTCTGATTTCTCTTTTTAATCTCTGGTTAAAACTTGTAACTAGTCTTTCTTCCTCATACTAACTTTAAATTTGATGATTTTTTCCTAAAATTTTTTAAAATCATGCTCTATCAATTTATTGTGTTGTTACAGCTATTATTTTATCCATCTTTTCATGTGACTGTGTTTTATCTATTTGAATTTTGAATTTTCAAAAAATGACAACTTCAAATATCATTTTGAAACATTAAATGATTTTAGCTGAAAAAGTCATGAACTATAAAGTTGTAGAACTCATCAAGATCTACAATTTTTATTTTGGTCATTTCTTCATATGACAAAGTGGTAGTTACATTATTCACAAAATGCACATGTCTCTCATAAACTATAAGAGGGATATGTAAATTTTGTGAACAATGTACCACTATGTCGGATGAACAAATGACTAAATGACCAAAACAAAAGTTGTAGATCTCGGAAAGTTATAGAACTTTATAGTTAACAACTTTTTCATTCGAATTCATTTTGTCAAGGAAAACTACGTTTTGAATTTCTCAAATTTGAAATTTGGATTTTTCAAAGGACTTCGGATGGAGAAACAACCAAAATGAAAGTTGTAGATCTCGAAAAGTTATAAAACTTTGTAGTTGATAACTTTTTGATTTGAAATCATCTTGTCAACGAAAACTACATTTGAATTTTTAAAAATTTAAAATTTGATTTTTTTAAACGACCTCGGATGGACAAACAGCAAAAACAAAAGTTGTAGATCTCAAAAAAATATGAAACTTTGTAGTTGACAACCTTTTCATTTGAATTCGTTTAGGGCCTCAAACAATCAATTTATGCTCGGTTTAGGATAATATGCGGAGAACTAAAATATAATATAGACACAAATAAGTATTGAGTGGAGTGGTCGAAGGAGGGAACGCGTGAGCCCGGGGTTCACAGGTTTAAACCCCGATAGCCGCGTAGCATGTGATTTTACGCGAAAAAAATGCGCGGCATGTGTCTGACCAGTGGAGGCGTCCCTAGATTAAAAAATTAATATTTTTTTTATCAAATTCATGAATTTCTAGAAAATGCCGCCCCTACAGCTAGGGAGTCAACCCCTAAAAATCCGATTTATAGGGGTGATTGGCTAGCCACCCCTACAAGTCCGTGATGTGTAGCCACTCTTTGGTAGGGGCGGCTAGCAAAACCGCCCCTACAAATTGTCTGGGGCTGTCCCTACTGATCATTTCTGTAGCAGTGACATGCATGAATATATATAGATCGGCTTCTAAAAAAACGGATATATAGATCGGTCGACTGGACAGCTAGCATCATAAACAGTAGTCGTAGTACAAGAGTACATTGATTTATTTAAAATTTATAAGGCTGTCGCAGGCGGCCAATATCTCTCTCTGGACCACTTGCATGTTTCATTAAATCATTTCCCGTCAGGGGCAACCACGTGATGACTTATCTTTCTTGAGCACTTTTCCCCGACAACAATACTCTCCCCAGTTTGGATCCTATATCCGTGTCCGTGTGCACTGCAGGTGACGTTGATGTGTGTCGCACTGCAAACATGTGGTGCACAACATCTGTTGCCCCATGCATGCATGCATAATATATGGATGCATCGTCATCAACACCTAGGTTGACACAATAGACGATGTGGAATGTATTGATCGCATGCATATGCTATTATTGCCACATGCGCACGTGAAGAGTGAAGCCACATCGCACAACAGCACAGAGGAGAAAGTCATCGGCACAAGCCACAAATTCCTTTATTCAAAAGAAAGGGAAAAAATACTAACACATACAAAGACATATTGTCCAACATTTGATACCTTTTATTTAGGCCAGTCTCAGCAGGAATAGGTGTTTTATCCGAGTTTTATTTCATTCTACTTCGTACTCCGTACGTGACATGAAAGTCTTGGACTGACCTTATTTATGCCGCATATCATACAACACACGCAGGCTTTTGCTGCCTTTAATTTATATAGTAAATAGTTTCATGCAGTTTCTTCAGCGCTATTGCAGCGGCTTTGCTTGTGCACTAATGCCGCAGCAGAGTTGAGTCTGCCAACGATTTCCTCCGCCGTGACTGTGAAGCCTTCGTCCACCTATAATAAAACAGAGGAGCAGTTAGTTAGTTCATCTGATTATTCATTCATGCATCTTGTCATTAGTAGGTAGCAGTAACACGCTACCCTCAGAGCAAAAATCTGACACATCATATATAATTAAGCTGTGCACCGTACCTTTTGCGTTGCTCGACCTATGGGGGATTTGAAAGCTAGATTTTGAAATACTAAGAAGGCATCCAGCATATTCCATGGTCCTATGAATCTATGATTGGCCAATCATATTGGCTTGGTGCATGTTCATGTGCATGTGAGCATCTATATTGCCTTTTGCGAAGACAACACCGCCACTACTACAAAACCATTACTATTTAAGGACCAATAACATGCATGGTAATATACATATGAAATAGATGAGTTATAAACAGTATTTACCTAAATGCTAAACACAATCGGTCATTTACTATTTAACCATTACTCAGGCTAAACAATCGGCTAAACAGAAACAACTTATCATTGCGCACAGCACCACAACTATAGTATAATATCAATAACCTAAATGCTTAATGGTACTGGCAGTTTGTATTTTGACTATATTATTCTTCCGCACTTATATGCATCACAGTGTGTTCTTCACCAAATTAATTAAGGACCATCACAACATTATTAATCAAATTAAAGGAACATCACAATATTGTCAAGAAATAATGCAGCATTATAATATGGTTAGACTTTAGAGTACAATTATGAAAAATGAATAAAAAAACTTGCCTTCGCCGTGATGGTTATTATCAAAGTGCAAGCCTGGAATGGCATGACATTGGCGTGGATGATGCTAAGGTGGAGCTCCTCCAACTCGGCGAGCACCCTCACGGCCACTCCCTTGCCATCCAGGCAGTGGATCCGCACCATCACGTTCTTGTTCAAGAATCGGGCTTCTATCTCCGGCAGCGGATTCCTCGCCGGCGACGTCGTTCCCGACGAGTCCCACGATGGGGAGGAGCCAGCAGCATCCTCGTCGGGCACTGCGATGCACGGCTTCTTGACGAGCACCCAGGACTCGATGATGCTCCGGTCGTTACTGCCACAGCCGCCGTCTTCAAGCGCCTTGAGCTTTTCTTGGAGCTCCTTCACGTATCTCGTCGCGTCAGAAAGAATCGTAGCCTTGTCCATCTGATCAGATCCAAGCGTGTTGCACGGTGCAATTTTCTTTTCGTCAGGAACAGAACCAGAATAACAGATGCATGCAGTAGAAGAATTGCAGGCCGGGGATTCAGTTAGTAAATTGGATGAGGACCTTCTTGAGGCCGGGGATGACGGTGGAGAGCTCGATGAAGCGCTGGCTGATCTTCTCCCGCCGCTTCCTCTCCGCGATGATGTGGTCCTGCGCATAGATGGATCCCACGCTCTTCAAGACGACGGCCCTCCTCGTCGGCGGCGACCCGTACACCAGATCTGGCAGCAGGCTGCCTGTGGCAGCGCCGGCCTCAGGCACGCCGCCGTCGCGGCCAGGCGGTGCTGGGGCAGCGCCAAAATTCCAGCTCACGGGCTGGGCTGTGGCAGTGGCACTGCCGCTGTTGCTTCTTCTTGGCGCGGTTCCTGAGATATTGCCTGCGGTGCCACCACCATCGGTGGTGTTGGTGTCCCCGTCGCTGCCGGAGCAGCGGCTGTTGTTTGCCGCGTGAGGTTCCCCGATCAGCTCCTGGATCATTTCTGCAGCTTGCGAGGCCTCGCGGAGTGCTTGGAGCGATGGGAAGGTAGCTCCTCCGCCGCGGCCGTCGTCCATGGGGGCCACCGCGAGGTCCTCATCATGCTGCAGCGTAGTCATCGCCCACTGCATGAACAGGCCGGAGTCCTCCTCCATGTTGCCAGATGGGTGCTGGCTATGTACCTGCAGGCTGCAGCCAGAAGTGACGATGATATTTTTATTACTTCCACGGCGAGAAACATTTTTCTGGAACAAAAAAATGCAACTTCGGATTTGGCTAGAGTACGTATGTATTCTAGATTTGTAGGATCATTTAGTCGTCAACGGGTAATGGTTTAAGACAACAGGAAATTAATAGCTCAAAACCTTTTTATTAACACATTTAAATGAAATAAAGCCACATGTGCATGTGGACCATCTTGCTACAAATGTATTAGTGCAGTAATGCTAGTGAGAAACTCGGTTACCTCAAATCCTTGCAAATGACTAGCTTAATGCTGGCTTAATAGTACTAATTGCCTGTGCTAAACAATACCCTTTTATAGCTAGATGAGCCGCCACTCACAATGCTCCTCTAGCTAGTCTCTCTATATAATGTTTCTCGCTTGAGAGTTGAGACCTTTCACCACTCACCAGTCGGCCCTTTTTATATAGCACCCAAAAGCTAACTAAGGAAAAGTTGCAGTCGTTTTCTGAGATTCCGGTTTTTGTGGCCTTTATCTATGTAGTGAGAATGATATTTAGTACACCTCGAATGTGATTCATGAGGCAAATAATTCTCATTCGACCTCCTAGCTCCTATTGGCTATTCAAGGTCAAGATCTCATGTGGGTTGTACCTGCTGGGGACAGGGTTTGAGCGATTGATTGACCTGCAGTAAATAGTTATGTGTTTTTGTCGAGATGGTCACACTGATTATCCATGTAGATCAAACTTCGTTCTAATAAATAACATAAACTTCAATCCTGGAAATTAAAACATAACATTTTTTTTTGCGAACACGATAACGTACGTGTTAGACGTCCCAAACCTGCGTTTTATGAGCCATGCTATGTGCATGAGAGTATATGAGTCTCTACTGAATTTTAGGAGCTCCACACATGCATGGTCTCCACTTCGGCAAATAAAATGTGTCCCCGTTAATGTGTCCCCCTCAGAGATAGGCCATGACTCCCCCTATGTTTGTGCAAACTTCATAGTAAAGGGTTAGCTAGAGGTAGCTGAATCAATTTTGTAATCACTAAATAGTGCACAAAGCAAAAGACTAGCATGGACTTATTAAGAGATAGTTTGACATATTTCACGATAAATCTCTCCCACAGCATGATATGATTTTCCTCTCCTCTATATTTATTGTCTTAAAGGCAAGCTAGTGCTAGCTCTTGAGAGTAGTATGCTTATGTGATTTTGCGAACATAAGATTGATATGTGCCCTTGTGGTTCCGTGTGATGAGTGATTGTCAACGTGACTTGCGTCTTGGGTTGAGTCGGTGAACTAACCATGGCGTGAGTTGGGGTTGTGCAACATTTCTCTTGGCTTGTGGTGTGCAGGTGTGGAGCTCGGAGGCGGTGGTCGACAGCGAGGTAAAGGTCAAGTAGAGACGTGCCGTGCCGATGAACTGGGAGCGGTGAAGGACGGACGTGAGGCTTAGACCGAGGATCTTGGAGGCCGGGTGACCAGCCGCGGTGGCTGACACTTGGAGGACATTGACAAGTTCAAGAGTACATGGGTGATGAAGACAGCGTCCACCAAGTCAAGGAGGAGGACGATGGCGTTGTGGCACTTGGCGAAAGCCGGACACGCATCAACATGAGAGATGTTGATGGCGTCGGTCAAGTCAAGAAGGAAGGCGAATGCATCAAGCTTGGCGGAGGTCGAACACGTGTAGACATTGGAGGGGTTTGGTGGTTTCGTCCTCAAAATCGTCGGAAAGGTTTGGTGGTTTCAGCCTCAAAACCATCAAAGGACGGTTGGCTATTTTGGGCCTCAAAACCAGATGTGGACGGTTTGATGGTTTGTGCCTCAAAACCATCGGTGACGGGTTTGACCGGTTTTTGCCTCTAAATCGAGGAGTGGCAGATCGGCGGACATGTGGTGGCATCTCGAAGCTTGCGTTGAGGCGAAGCAATGTGGAGAAGGCGCCGGGTCCATTGGATCATTGACAAAAAACTTGGATGGATTTACCCCTAGTGGGTATTTGGGATGAGTACTTTATGTGAGGGCGTTTTTTATTTTTGACTATATGGGCAAATTAGAAGCGTCATACCCCACCTTGCGGATGATGGATTATCTATATTGCAATATGCATATGATATAATTCTTTTATGGACCATGATTTTGAGCAAACTAAAATATAAAGCTTCTCCCTAGCGTTTTTGAACAATTATCAGATTTCAGAATTAATTTCCACAAAAAGTACGATCTTTTTTTAGAAGCTAAACAATATGAGCAAGGGTACACTAAACTATTTGGTTGTGACTTAGAAACATACCTCTTCAGGTACTTAGGAATCCCGATGCACCACCATAAACTACGCAATGCGGAGTGGGGTGTAATTGAGGATAGATCTATGAGGAAACTAAGTACTCGGAAAGGCAAACACTTATCCTATGGGGGCAGACTAGTTCGGTTGAACTCGGTTCTAAGTAGTTTACCCATATTTATGATGTCTTTTTTTGAAATTTCCATAGGAGTTCTTAAAAGATTGAATTTTTATCGACCAAGATTCTTTTGGCAAGGCAACAACGCATGATAAACAAACATATCGTCTTGTTAAGTGGGACATTCTATGTCGCCCTAAGGACCAAGGTGAGTTAAAAACAAATGTTTTCTAAGTAAATGGTTATTTAAATTCCTAAATGAAGAAGGAAACTAGCAGACCTTACTCAGGAATAAATACCCGAGCTCAAAAATTTTGACCCAGGTTCAAATTAAATATGGGGATTCTCAATTTTGGAAAGGTCTTTTAAAGGTCAGTGATGATTTTGTAAAACGTGGGACATTTAGGATAAAGACGGCCCACAAACCATATTTTGAAAAGATATATGGATACACCCCTGAAAGAACAATTTCCTAGCCTATAATATTGTCTACTATCCTCATGCTACTGTTGAGAATGTCATGAGTAAAGGCTTCTTAATATCTCTTTTTGAAGGGCCCTAGCCCAACATTCATCTTTCGGAGGGTAAGGATGGTTTTAACTGGGATTACATAATCATGGTCAATTATTAGTTTGGTCGATGTATCAGTTCCTGATAAACTAGGACATATTTTTTTACCAAGAAAATTATTTTGGAGCTCTTAAGTATTTAACTGGGATTAAAAAAAATCAATCTCTAAAGTATTTCTATTCTAACAAAATAATGATAAATATTGTCTTTTTTTCTTTTTCTTCATATAACGTTTGTGATTACTTTATCTACTTTTTCATCCTTATCCATATTTTGCCCTATCTGCATCACACTTCTATGTGTATTTAATGCGTGTTTAGTTGGTACTCTCATGTATTTGTATTTGGCTTGGAAATCTACATTCTCATTTCATACATACGTGAATAGGGTCTCCATAGTGGTACATGTTATAAGTACATACCTTGAGCCAGTGTTTATGTAACAAATAGTAGTAGTCAGTAACTTAGAAGCATTATATAAAAGTATTTGAGTAAAAAAAAGGGGGAGGTGTGGAGATTGGAACTCATAGCCTTCCACTTTGGTCCTTGTGCGCATTGCTATCTTAACTCTATCATACATATAATCCACCATACATACAAAGTATATCAGACATGTTTTTCTTTTAAATTCACTTTAGAGACACTTTTAAGCCGGGTTTATGTCTCAAATTGGGACTAAAGTCCTCCCACACTGACACGCTTTGGTGACCGTTACAACCGGAACTAAATGGTGAAATTAGTCTTGGTTTCTATTACAAACCAAGACTAAAGGTCTGAGGCCTCCCTTCATATATCTGACCTCTTGGTTGCTCAAGTGTCATGAAATCCTAATATCCTACGTGCTTATCCCTGGGTGCATTGAGACCCTTAAAATATAGTATATGCAAAGATAAAGTTTTGAGTGTATCGCGTAAAATCTACTCGAGCTGGGGCTGATGGCACCCACGATCCTTTTTCGATTCTGGTTAAGCCGATGAATAATCAAGTGATTCAAATATTTACAGGGATTGGTTGATGGCCTGTGGGTGGGCCAGGACGTAATCCTGGAAGGATCACTCCTTAGTCCTTATAATGAAAATCAAAGCCTTGCTGCCCTCAGCTGACTGTGACATCCAGTGCATTGACCCACGTTTTGTCATTTTTCTTTTGAACTACCTTTTATCATTTTAGTTTTGTCGTGCTAAACCTTTTAAAATTCGATCAAATTTATGATAATATGAACCAACATTTACAATACTAAATTCTTTCAATATTATAATGTTGGTTTATATTTTTCTCGTCTATGAGTATATATTAATTCGCCTGATAGAAGTCCTACCAGACATTTTAAAAAAAAACCATTAAATCATTTTTAAACTTATCATAGCATATGCATTTATTTGATATCATAGAATTCAATGTATTATTATATAAACTGGTACAAAAGTTTAATTTAGACAAAACTAAATTAATCTACATTTATCAAATGGGGAGAGTACCATGACAACTACTGATCAACAGCTTACATCTATTCTAGCATTTTTTTTTACCCTGATGCATGGTACGGAATGCATGACTCAAAAGTTTTTATCATATCTAAGGCTGACAATAAATGAGCATTATTTTGTAGGATCCAAATTAATATATAGTATAACCTACGTGTGATGGAGGCAAAGGAATCGCTGGCGACATTTCTGCAGTCACTACAGGAAACTGGAATTGCCTTGAGGGCTAATAATTTCCTTGAGGGCCAAAATCAAACCGCCAAGGAATATATAGTTTCCTTGGCAGTGCTACTATACTCTCAAGTAAATATATATTCCTTGGAGGTTAAAGTAAACCGCCAAGGAATATGGGTGATTCCTTGGCGGTTTTCAATTACCTCCGAGGAAATGACTCATTTCCTTAAGTGTGGTTGTAAACAGCCAAGGAAATTACTATTTTCTTGAGTGTTGTTCTTAACCGCCAAGAAAAATACATATTTCCTTGGCTGTTATTTTAAACCGTCAAGTAAATTGGGGGTTATTGAATTTTCTTGGAGGTTGGCAGCCAAGGAAATGCTTATAAGTATTTTGGTGATTCCGACTGAAAAAAATAATAATATCTTAAAGGTGTCCGAAAATCCTAAAATTTGGCATGAGATCATAATATGGTTGTATTATCTTGCCATAAAATTTCCAAATCATATTATTAAAGTTAGACTATACATTATTCATAAATGGATGTATCTCTCACATAGCTATACACATAGTTACAACTATGTGAGAGATATTCATTTGTGAACAATGTATAGTATCACTTTGTTTAAATTTGATTTTTTATGCAAAGATTATACACCAAAACCATGTTGTAATGCAAGTTTGTAGAATTTTCTAACAAAGATTAGATATTATTATAATTATCTTATGGTAATTTGGAGATAGAACTATGAATTATCCCTAGCACACAAATGATATTTTTGTCTAACTCCGAGATATTGGCTAGAGTGAAATGTATGAGCCAAAAAATATTTTTATGAACTTTTTAGAATCTTTCTGGAGGTACGGATAGTTCAACTTAGAGTTAATTTAAATGAACACACCGAAATTCATTTAAGCTATAGAAATAGTAAATTGGTTTAAAATCTATTGAAACTCCTTCGAAAGGACTAGCATGCAGTATATTAATTTTTAAAAAGTATTTGGGTATATAAGATAACTTCTTTATATGTTACTTAAATACTTGAAAATTAGAAAAAAAAACAATTTTTTTGAGGAGAAGAAAAAAACACAAATGACTACATATAATTAACCATCTGACACTAGTCGGCCCAGAAATGAAGCCCATATCATGGACGTGGCCCACGTCAGCCCAAATCAAACTCCACCTCACTGTTGTCCGTTAGATCGTGACACGAACGATCGAGATTCACAGAGCCTTGGAATAAAAACGCTGCCTCCAGAAACCTAGGGCGTCCCCTTCCCTCCGCCCCCTCACCGATTCAATTCCCTGCGGCGCTCCTATGCAGATCTAGATCCAGGTCGTCAGTGAGGGACGGCGCGCGTCTGAAGCGCCCCCAAGCCCATCACCGGACGCTGCCACTCCTCCACTGGTGGCGCGGCCTCTCCTCCCTCTCCTGCATCGACGGGGACACGGGGTGGTGTTAGGCCCGGTGCAGTGGCTGACGTTGAGGAGGCCGAGCTGACTCTGCACGTCGGTGAGCCCCTCATCTGTACTCTCGTAGTCTCGTGCGGCCGGCGTCATTGGAGAGGTCACCTCTCTCCTTTCTCTGTGCGCAGGAGGTGTGCATCTGTGGGCGGCAGCGCAGGGGATCGACCAAGGAGGAGGAGCTGGGATGGTTGCGACCGTCGTCGCTGATGAGCCATGTGGTGCCGTGAGTTCGGTGGATCCTACGTGAGTTCATCAAATCTTAAGGGTGCTGATACCCAATAGTGCCCTCTCCGCCCCTCTCCATCGGCTAAGAAGGTACGTATCTGCTGACACCCAAAACTGGGGACAATTAGATTATTTAGATTGGGTGGGTTTCCCTCCATTTTCGATTAGGTGTCTACACATGTAATCCATTTAATTAAGCCACAATAGTGTCAGGCCAGGCCATTATGTTTTCTATGATGTGTCCATTTTGTTTGCTGCGAAACTGGCGAAATGATTTCCAGTCAGAAATCAGGAAACTGAATTTCGGTTACCTCCAATCAGTTGCAAAATTTTGGTGTAAATTAGTATATACAGGATTTACCAAAACGAAGTATTGAGCTGGATAACTTGCTTAAGAGCTTAAGGCAATGTGTGCTTGCTGATGAGCCTGCTGAAATTCTATAGCTTGCTTAAGGCAATGGTTGCTTGCTTATAATCAATATGATAGTCTCACTATATTCAATTCATACAGTAACAAACTCTATGGCTTGTTGATGAGCCTGTTGAAATTTAAGGCTACGGTAGAGTAGTCAAGGCATGTTCTAGTGTTAATAAGCTGCAGCATGATTCCATTCTGAGGATGGTTTATTTTGATGATATTAATTGTTTTGAAAAATTGCTGAGCTAACTCTTGATTTCAATCACATATCCTTTAGACTGTCATTTCTATTATCTTCTTTTTCTATGAGCTGTCAACCATGTCTTGTAGATGCTAAAATTTGTCGAAGTCAACCATGTCTTGTAGATACTAAAATTGGTTCCTCATGGATCTTGGACTTATGGTCTGTGGAGGTTTGACATGTTTGCTTCTGCAAGAAAAGATGAGTGATCTGGAAGCCAAGATGGCAAGATCAAAGGGTTACATGCTCATGAACCTAGTATGTTACTAAGTTTAGCTGCTAGGATATTAGCTGCTAGTATCTTTCTGAAAGTCAAGTATGTTACTAAGTTTAGCTGCTAGGATATTAGTTCAAAGTCCTTTATGCATCTTTATTGTACAAATACAATGGTACTAAGTTTAATGTCCATGCTAAATATATTGATGGTACGCTGTATGATAAAATAATTTGAAATTTTTGATTCGTGGGATGTCAATTCAAATGGTCTCTGTCATTTATTTGTGACATCTGCATGTAACGGAATGCATGTATGTGTGATTGGAATGCATGGTCTAAAGCCAGAGATACATGGATCTGTGTGAAGTGTAACATAATGTTTATATGGATGCTATCATTATCAATTCAGATTACTGACTATAATATTGAAATCTATATATTATTGGAAGATATTTTTTTGTTAGTAGTATGCATTTCCTTGAGGGCCAGCCTCCAAGGAAGTCAAATTACCTTGGCGGTCAATGTCAGCCAAGGAAAATCACAATTTCCTTGAAGGTTTAGGGTAAACAAGGAAATAGCTATTACCTTGGCGGCCTAGATAATTTTCTTGGAGGTTTTCGGCCCTCAAGGAAACTAATTTCCTTGGCGGTTGCAACATTTTTTTTTGACCCTTTGGCAAATTAAGTATGGTCATAGTTTCCTTGGCGGCCGGCCTCCAAGGAAATCATCCTTGAGTGTCAAAACCGCCAAGAAAACTAATTTCTCTTAGCTTCTATTCTTGAGTGCGTTTGCTTGACGGTTTATGGTCAAGGATCATTTCCTTGGCGATTTAAGGCCTTTCCTTGGCGGTTTTTGGCACTCAAGGTAATTCGGGATTGTGGTAGTGAGTAGTGTTATTAAGAAATTAAAAAGGTGGTAGTTGTGGGGCAGGGGTGTTGGGACGGAACTAGGAGGTTTAGATGAGATAAAACTACTCACTTCATTCCAAATTATAAGTCATTCCAAGAATCTTGGAAAATCAAAGCATCTCAAGTTTGACCAAATTTATATAATAAGGTAATACCATTTATGATACCAATTAAGTATCGTTAGATTCTTCATTAATTATATTTTTATAGTATGTCTATTTGATGTCATAAATCTTTGTAGTTTTTTCTATAATTTTGATCAAACTTGAGATGTTTTGACCCTTCAAGATTTTTTGGAATCACTTATAATTTGGGATGGAGGGAGTAATGGTTAACTAGTTAAATTAGACGGGTGATATATAGACTAGTACTGGTATGTACTTTTTTGTGACAAAAGTCGGATTTGCTCATTTTTTTATTTTCTGGCAAAAGCTGTTTATAGGGAATGGAGAGAAACGGAGGCGGCATGGGTAGGTGAGAGGATGAAAGCGACATTTTGCTAGTCATTGACCCTTTTTAGCCTAAATTAGTTAGGTGTATCTAGCTAATAATGGGCTAATAGTTAGCTAGGTATGCAATCTTAATGAAATAATGGGCTAATAGTTAGCTAGGTATGCAAACTTTGTAGTTGATAACTTTTTGATTTGCAATCATCTTGTCAATGAAAACTACATTTGAATTTTTAAAAATTTGAAATTTGATTTTTTTAAACGACCTCGGATAGACAAACAGCAAAAACAAAAGTTGTAGATCTCAAAAAAATATGAAACTTTGTAGTTGGCAACCTTTTCATTTGAATTCGTTTAGGGCCTCAAACAATCAATTTATGCTCGATTTAGGATAATATGTGGAGAACTAAAATCTAATAGAGACACAAGTGAGTATTGAGTGGAGTGGTCGGAGGAGGGAACGCGTGAGCCCGGGGTTCATAGGTTTAAACCCCGACAGCCGCGTAGCATGTGATTTTACGCGAAAAAATGCACGACGTGTGTCTAACCGATGGGGGCGTCCCTAGATTAAAAAATTCATATTTTTTTTACCAAATTCATGAATTTCTAGAAAATACCACCCTACAAATCCGATTTATAGGGGTGATTGACTAGCCACCCTTATAAATCCGTGATTAGTAGCCATCCTTTGTTAGGGGCGGCGTACAAATCGTCTGAAGCTGTCTCTGCTAATCATTTCTGTAGCAGTGACATGCACGAATATATATATATAGATCGGTTTCCTAAAAAAACGGATATATAGATCGGTCGACTGGACAGCTAGCATCATAAACAGTAGTCGTAGTACAAGAGTACATTGATTTATTTAAAATTTATAAGGCTGTCGCAGGCGGCCAATATATCTCTCTCTCTGGACCACTTGCATGTTTCATTAAATCATTTCCCGTCAGGGGCAACCACGTGATGACTTATCTTTCTTGAGCACTTTTCCCCGACAACAATACTCTCCCCAGTTTGGATCCTATATCCGTGTCCGTGTGCACTGCAGGTGACGTTGATGTGTGTCGCACTGCAAACATGTGGTCCACAACATCTGTTGCCCCCCATGCATGCATGCAGAATATATGGATGCATCGTCATCAACACCTAGGTTGACACAATAGACGATGTGGAATGTATTGATCGCATGCATATGCTATTATTGCCACATGCGCACGTGAAGAGTGAAGCCACGTCGCACAACAGCACAGAGGAGAAAGTCATCGGCACAAGCCACAAATTCCTTATTCAAAAGAAAGGAAAAAAAATACTAACACATACAAAGACATATTGTCCAATGTTTGATACCGTTTATTTAGGCCAGTCTTAGTAGGGATGGGTGTTTCATCCAAGTTTTATTCCATTTTACTCCGTATTCCATATGTGACACGAAAGTCTTGGACTGACCTTATTTATACCACATATCATACATACTACAAATTAACACACGCAGGCTTTTGCTGCCTTTAATTTATATAGTAACTAGTTTCATGCAGTTTCTTCAGCGCTATTGCAGCGGCTTTGCTTGTGCACTAATGCCGCAGCAGAGTTGAGTCTGCCAACGATTTCCTCCGCCGTGACTGTGAAGCCTTCGTCCACCTATAATAAAACAGAGGAGCAGTTAGTTAGTTCATCTGATTATTTATTCATGCATCTTGTCATTAGTAGGTAGTAGTAACACGCTACCCTCAGAGCAAAACTCTGACACATCATATATAATTAAGCTGTGCACCGTACCTTTTGCGTTGCTCGACCTATGGGGGATTTGAAAGCTAGATTTTGAAATACTAAGAAGGCATCCAGCATATTCCATGGTCCTATGAATCTATGATTGGCCAATCATATTGGCTTGGTGCATGTTCATGTGCATGTGAGCATCTATATTGCCTTTTGCGAAGACAACACCGCCACTACTACAAAACCATTACTATTTAAGGACCAATAACATGCATGGTAATATACATATGAAATAGATGAGTTATAAACAGTATTTACCTAAATGCTAAACACAATCGGTCATTTACTATTTAACCATTACTCAGGCTAAACAATCGGCTAAACAGAAACAACTTATCATTGCGCACAGCACCACAACTATAGTATAATATCAATAACCTAAATGCTTAATGGTACTGGCAGTTTGTATTTTGACTATATTATTCTTCCGCACTTATATGCATCACAGTGTGTTCTTCACCAAATTAATTAAGGACCATCACAACATTATTAATCAAATTAAAGGAACATCACAATATTGTCAAGAAATAATGCAGCATTATAATATGGTTAGACTTTAGAGTACAATTATGAAAAATGAATAAAAAAACTTGCCTTCGCCGTGATGGTTATTATCAAAGTGCAAGCCTGGAATGGCATGACATTGGCGTGGATGATGCTAAGGTGGAGCTCCTCCAACTCGGCGAGCACCCTCACGGCCACTCCCTTGCCATCCAGGCAGTGGATCCGCACCATCACGTTCTTGTTCAAGAATCGGGCTTCTATCTCCGGCAGCGGATTCCTCGCCGGCGACGTCGTTCCCGACGAGTCCCACGATGGGGAGGAGCCAGCAGCATCCTCGTCGGGCACTGCGATGCACGGCTTCTTGACGAGCACCCAGGACTCGATGATGCTCCGGTCGTTACTGCCGCAGCCGCCGTCTTCAAGCGCCTTGAGCTTTTCTTGGAGCTCCTTCACGTATCTCGTCGCGTCAGAAAGAATCGTAGCCTTGTCCATCTGATCAGATCCAAGCGTGTTGCACGGTGCAATTTTCTTTTCGTCAGGAACAGAACCAGAATAACAGATGCATGCAGTAGAAGAATTGCAGGCCGGGGATTCAGTTAGTAAATTGGATGAGGACCTTCTTGAGGCCGGGGATGACGGTGGAGAGCTCGATGAAGCGCTGGTTTGAGGACAAGTGGTTTGTAATAATATTGTCGATTTCGGACAAAATTGGTCATAAGGGATATATAAATGTGGTTTGTGATATATTGATGTTGATTTTTGGATTATATATATGCTTTGTTGTTTACATGAAAAAGCCAAAAAAAATATTTTTGGTGGTGGCTTCCCCGGGTGCCTGGCAGAAGCACTCGGGGTAGAGCGTTTTTTAAAATAAAGAAATAAATTTCTTCCCCGAGTGTCGCATGAGAGGCACTCGGGGAAGAAATTTGTTTCTTTATTTAAAAAACCTCTTCCCCGAGTGCCTCTCATGCGACACTCGGGGAAGAATTTTTTTAAAAAAAAATCAAAATTCTTTCCCGAGTGTTGCACTCGGGGAAGAAATTCAAAAAAAAAACCTAACGGCAACTGCCGTTGGAGTGGACGGTGTCAATTCTTCCCCGAGTGCCGGAACGACACTCGGGGAAGCCTTCCCCGAGTGCATGTTTTTTAGCACTCGGGGAAGAGCTCTTCACCGTTACGAGATTCCCCGTTAGCTCTTCCCCGAGTGCAACACTCGGGGAAGCCTTCCCCGAGTGTTTTTGCCTCTTCCCCGAGTGTATTAGGCACTCGGGGAAGCGCCAGCCTCCTGTAGTGTCTCCGCGATGATGTGGTCCTGCGCATAGATGGATCCCACGCTCTTCAAGACGACGGCCCTCCTCGTCGGCGGCGACCCGTACACCAGATCTGGCAGCAGGCTGCCTGTGGCAGCGCCGGCCTCAGGCACGCCGCCGTCGCGGCCAGGCGGTGCTGGGGCAGCGCCAAAATTCCAGCTCACGGGCTGGGCTGTGGCAGTGGCACTGCCGCTGCTGCTTCTTCTTGGCGCGGTTCCTGAGATATTGCCTGCGGTGCCACCACCATCGGTGGTGTTGGTGTCCCCGTCGCTGCCGGAGCAGCGGCTGTTGTTTGCCGCGTGAGGTTCCCCGATCAGCTCCTGGATCATTTCTGCAGCTTGCGAGGCCTCGCGGAGTGCTTGGAGCGATGGGAAGGTAGCTCCTCCGCCGCGGCCGTCGTCCATGGGGGCCACCGCGAGGTCCTCATCATGCTGCAGCGTAGTCATCGCCCACTGCATGAACAGGCCGGAGTCCTCCTCCATGTTGCCAGATGGGTGCTGGCTATGTACCTGCAGGCTGCAGCCAGAAGTGACGATGATATTTTTATTACTTCCACGGCGAGAAACATTTTTCTGGAACAAAAAAATGCAACTTCGGATTTGGCTAGAGTACGTATGTATTGTAGATTTGTAGGATCATTTAGTCGTCAACGGGTAATGGTTTAAGACAACAGGAAATTAATAGCTCAAAACCTTTTTATTAACACATTTATAAATGAAATAAAGCCACATATGCATGTGGACCATCTTGCTACAAATGTATTAGTCCAGTAATGCTAGTGAGAAACTCGGTTACCTCAAATCCTTGCAAATGACTAGCTTAATGCTGGCTTAATGGTACTAATTGCCTGTGCTAAACAATACCCTTTTATAGCTAGATGAGCCGCCACTCACAATGCTCCTCTAGCTAGTCTCTCTATATAATGTTTCTCGCTTGAGAGTTGAGACCTTTCACCGCTCACCAGTCGGCCCTTTTTATATACGAAGGACCGGAAACGGCGACCAGAGGAAGGTGAATGTGAGCCTTAAATTTTTTTCAAAATATTTGGCCGCTGTCTCAAAATCACCGCCAAGTACAAGCGAGTTGCGAAACTAAATTACTCAAGCCAACTGGTGACAGAAGCACTTAGATAAATTCATCACAATGGTAGAAGTGCAACACAACTGGCGGAAAAAGATTCAGAGCTCAAATACACAAACGGTGGAAGAAATAGTAGGCTGAAAATTCGCGCCAAAACCTGCAAAGAAAATACACACACCAATGGAGGGGCTGCTCTCCAACTATTCAACGAACGCAAACGAAGGGAACTGTAGGGCCACGCATGACCTGGGATCTCGGCACTGCAGGAAACAAACTGGGCTAGCCAATTAGAAGTAGCATCAGCTGCCTATGCGAGCTGTGCTGTTGAATAAAGATTCTCTTGCAGCTGAGCACCACATGCAAGTGCTTGAAGCAGGATCAAACAATGAACAGGGCCTCGTTTAGTTCACAGAATAGGAGAGAAAAATACTGTATCAGAATTCCTGTAGCATTTTGTTTGTATTTGATAAAATTTATCTAAATTTTAACTAACTAGGTTTAAAATGTTCGTCTCGCAAAGTACAACAAAACTGTGCAATTAGTTTTTGATTTCATCAATATTTAGTACTTCGTGCATTTGCCGATATTTTAATATGACGAGAAATCTTCTTTTTGCATAGTAGAGTTTGTGGGAAAATTGGGGAACTAAACGAGGCCAAGAGAGAAACA
This sequence comes from Saccharum hybrid cultivar R570, assembly GCA_038087645.1. Lineage (NCBI taxonomy): Eukaryota > Viridiplantae > Streptophyta > Magnoliopsida > Poales > Poaceae > Saccharum > Saccharum hybrid cultivar. The sequence goes on along the minus strand of JAQSUU010000563.1, from coordinate 861,549 downwards.
GAGGAACAAACTTTTGACTAATCAAAATCAAGCTCAGAAATCTTACTGTAGCTTGAAAAGCCAACTCGAGAAATTGAAGATCAAATCACTATCAGGCTACCACTAGCTGCTGGAAGGACGTGCTGCTCCTGGCAGCACTGCTTGCCTGCTGCCTGCCAGATGGTGTACGAACGGGAGCCCTGGGAGTGCTCGGTGCTGGCTCGGGCCTGAAGAGTGGATGGGACTGCTGGAAATCGAGCCAGGACTGCACGGCGTCGACTCACACCCCACCGGTGACCGATGTGCTCGTACTGGAGCGCGGCCGAGAGGAGCAAAGAGACCGAGCAGACGAGAAACTAGGAGAGCGGCCAGTCACGAGGATCCAGGGCTAGTACTGCTCGGGTGAGCACGCACGGCGCCTGAGCGCTCGGCGCTGGTAGTGCTGCCGCTGGAAACGCACGCACCTGCACGGCTTAGGCTATCCGCATTGATCGATCTCTATATTCATCCTCAGCGAGATTCTCTCTTCTATACTCAATTCTTCCGCACCCATCCATTCTCTATATCATCCTCTGTCCACTCTATCCACTGTGGGATCCACTTGTCACTTTATCTAAATATATTCATATGTGATTTAGTTTTAAAGGATTTATTGAGACGAAATTATTGGTGCAATCGAAATTTAATTTAGATTTTTGGTTTGTGAGTTATAGCATTTTTCCTTTGTTTAGCTAGTGGGGCCGTCACTGCCCACTATAGAGTAAGCACGGTACTACTCTAAATATAAAGTGAGAGAAAGGATAGAGTATCGTTTTAGAGTACCCAGTGTAGCAGTTTTTACTCTATATTCATACTTAAAGTTTTAGAGTATTCTTTATAGTATCCCTACGGGCAGTCTTAGCCCCACATGACCGTACGCAAAACAAGCACGGGATCCCGACGAACTTGACGAACACAGAGAGAGAGAGGCGGAAACCCACTCGGCTCAAAACTAATGGACGCAAGATGGAATTGGGGAGTACGCGGCTGCCAAGGGGGCGCAAGCAGAGGCTGTCGTGCCTCGATCCCCTAGCACCAGTCGTGACCGGTCCCAAGACTGGTGTCCCTTTCTGAATCCGCGGTAAGAACACAGAGCTTGAGCGAACGAAGAGAAAAACACCGGACTCAAGATTCAACGAGAACTTGACCAAATAGACACGATTCGATCCCAAAATTTACACAGTTGAAATTCGACCTAGTACAAATGTATTCCCCAAAAATCGTCGCCTGAGATTGGCTCAAACTCCGAGAAAATCAGATCGTAGCAAGAACGAAAAATGGGGGAAAAGAGGAACGAAAATCACAGACAAAATATATGAATCCCGGAGGACAACTGGAGGATTCGGGCCTCCATTCCCATAGCAAATCTCAGTTTACACTCATGAATTTCTTCATAAATGGACCTCTCTCTTAAGAACCAGAAGAAAAGCTAACCCTAGGTGGAAGAGGAAAAATGAGAGTGGGGAGAGAGGTGAGAGAGATGGGGGCTCCCTTATCCTATTTAACAGGGCTATTACACATTCCCAGTTTTGCCCCTGGATACAAATGAGCCAAACCATTTAGCCCAAGGGCGTAAAGGTCCAACCCTGTGTCAACTTCATCCGACGGCCACCGCGCCTCCTCACCGGTAGCTTCGCCTCGATGCGAACTCTCCGATGCCGCCACGTGCCGTCCGTTCCTCCTCGGAACCTCCGCCCGGGTTTTGAGGCCCAAACCCATAAATCCGCCACCGATGGTTTTTGAGGCCAAAACCACCAAACTGCTCGTGAGTAGCGTACTCCATACGCGTCCCCCGCCGATGGTTTTGAGGACGAAACCACCAAACCCCCGATGTCAACGCGTGTCCGACCTCCCGCCAAGCATGACGCCTTCGCCTTCCTCCTTGACTCGGCCACCGGCCTCCGTCAAGTGCCACGACGTCATCGTCTCCATCTTGACTTGGCCGACGCCATCTTCATCACCATGTACACTTGCACTCGTCGATGTCCAAAGTGTCAGCCACCGTGGCTAGTCACCCGGCCTCTTGGTCCCTCGATCTAAGCCTCACGTCCGCCCTTCACCACTCCCGGCCTGTCGGCACGGCACGTCCTCCTTGACCTTCACCTCGCCGTCGACTACCGTCTCCGTGCTCCACACCTGCGCATCACGAGCCAAGAGACATGCACACATAGCTTTCGCCATGGTAGGGTTAGTCACCACTCAACCTACTTCGTGGATCACATTGACAATCACTCATCACAAAACGAACACACAAGGGTACTTGTCAACCTTGTGTTCACAATATAGCACCCAAAAGCTAACTAAGGAAAAGTTGCAGTCGTTTTCTGAGATTCCGGTTTTTACGGCCTCGTTCGGCTGGAATTATAAGCCGGCTGAAAAACACTGTTGGCTGATTTTTTGTGAGAGAAAAATACTGTTTCGACTGAAAAAACAAGCCAAATAAGACGGATTATAAGCCAGATGAACATGACCGATATTTAGTACACCTCGAATGTGATTCATGAGACAAATATTTCTCATTCGACCTCCTAGCTCCTATTCAAGGTCAAGATCTCATGTGGGTTGTACCTGCTGGGGACAGAGTTTGAGCGATTGATTGACCTGCAGTAAATAGTTATGTGTTTTTGTCGAGATGGTCACGCTGATTATCCATGGAGATCAAACTTCGTTCTAATAAATAACATAAACTTCAATCCTAGAAATTAAAACATAACATTTTTTTGCGAACACGAAACGTACGTGTTAGACGTCCCAAACCTGCGATTTATGAGCCATGCTATGTGCATGAGAGTATATGAGTCTCTACTGAATTTTAAGAGCTCCACACACATGCTGGTCTCCACTTCGGCAAATAAAATGTGTCCCCGTCAATGTGTCCCCCTCAGAGGTAGGCCAGACTCCCCCTATGTTTGTGCAAACTTCATAGTAAAGGGTTAGCTAGAGGTAGCTGAATCAATTTTGTAATCACTAAATAGTGCACAAAGCAAAAGACTAGCATGGACTTATTAAGAGATAGTCTGACATATTTCACGATAAATCTCTCCCACACCATGATATGATTTTCCTCTCCTCTATATTTATTGTCTTAAAGGCAAGCTAGTGCTAGCTCTTGAGAGTAGTATGCTTATGTGATTTTGCGAACATAAGGTTGATATGTACCCTTGTGGTTCGGTGTGATGAGTGATTATTAACGTGACTTGTGTCTTGGGTTGAGTCGGTGAACTAACCATGGCGTGAGTTGGGTTGTACAACATGTCTCTTGGCTTGTGGTGTGTAGGTGTGGAGCTCGGAGGTGGTAGTCGACAGCGATGTAAAGGTCAAATAGAGACGTGTCGTGCCGATGGATTGGAAGCGGTGAAGGACGGACGTGAGGCTTATACGGAAGGGCTAGGAGGCCAGGTGACCAGCCGCGGTGGCTGACACTTGGAGGACAGTGACAAGTTCAAGAGTACATGGGTGATGAAGACAACGTCGACCAAGTCAAGGAGGAGGACGATGGAATTGTGGCACTTGGTGGAAGCCGGACACGCATCAACATGAGAGATGTAGGTGGCGTCGGTTAAGTCAAGAAGGATGGCGAATGCATCAAGCTTGGCGGAGGTCGAACACGCGTAGACATCGGAGGGGTTTGGTGGTTTCGTCCTCAAAACCATTAGAAAGGTTTGGTGGTTTCGGTCTCAAACCATCGGAGGACGGTTGGCTGGTTTGGGCCTCAAAACCAGATGTGGACGGTTTGATGGTTTGTGCCTCAAAACCATCGGTGGCGGGTTTGACCGGTTTTTGCCTCTAAATCGAGGAGTAGCGGATCGGCGGACACGTGGTGACATCTCGAAGCTTGCGTTGAGGCGAAGCGATGTGGAGAAGGCGCCGGGTCCATTGGATCATTGAAGAAAAACTTGGATGGATTTACCCCTAGTGGGTATTTGGGATGAGTACTTTACGTGAGGGCGTTTTTTTTATTTTTGACAGGCGTTTATATATATATATATATATATATATGTGTGTGTGTGTGTGAGAAGGGGCTGGTTGGGTAGCCATTCTTGGAGGGGTCATTCTTATTTGTATGGTGTTGAGAGAAGGCTAGGGTTAGAGAGAAGTGACTCTTGAGCCTTAGTTTTGATTAGGCTAGGAGTGGCCTGTAATATGACCTCTTGAGCTAATCAAGGATCAATTTCGTGCACATTTTTGTTCCCTCTTCAAATATGACTTTTTCTTTTTTTTCTGTGTTTTTTGGAGTTATCTTTAGAATCGGTTCGTTCTTTTTGTATCGATTCGTGCTATGACATGAGTTGAAGCTTCCCTAAGAGTTAATTTGATTGAATCGACTTGAGCACGAAGAAATCATCTATTTTCGTTTTGGGGGTCTTTTTTTTTTTCGTTTCGATCTGAGTTTTTCGGAGTTTGGGTCGATAATTTCTTGGGGATAAGTTTGTTGCTACTAGTTGAATTTTACCTGTGCAAAGTTTGGGAGCGAGTTCTTTTGATTTGGTCGAGTTTGGTTCGATTTTGTGGACGCCCTTCTTCTCTGCATGTTCTTCAGTTCGTGCCGTGCCGCTCGCGTAGGGAGGAGGCCGAGCGCAGACCTTGCACCGTGCGCTCCAGAACGCCGAGCGGGCGCTCGCCTTGGGCCTGGTGCCCTGACAGCAGTGTACGTCCGTGTCCTCTCCCTCCCTTCGTTCTCTGTTCGTGAGCAGGGCAGGAGTGCCTCCAGCGCTTTGCGCTCCCAGCAGCAGCAGGGGCCGCTCACCAGCAGCCCAGCACCGAGCAGGCGCTCGCCCAGGCACCGAGCACGTGCAGACCCGTGCTCGTCGATCTTGCTCCTCTCCGCTGTCCATCGCTTCTCTGATTTGTTGTTCGTGCTCACTGCTCTCAGGCTTGTGGTCAGGAGGACCGGTGCTAAGGCACCGATGGTAACCAGTGCTGACTGGTGATTGGAGCACTTGGCCTGTGCAATCTCGATCTCTTCGTCTCTCTGATCGGTGCTGTGCTGGAATTTTAGACCGGAATTTCCAGCCCATTTTCCGGCTCCAGACCTCTGAATTTCTGGTCTATAATTCCCAAGCTTGTTTCGTTCGTGGTTTGTGTGTTTGAATTTCGATTTGCATTCGGATTTTAGTGTTGGTTTTTTTACCGTTCCATATCTGAGTATTTTTGTCACTAGTTGACTTGTGTATTTTTGTTTCGGGAACTCGCTTCTTCTCAATAGGAGTTGATTATCATATTTTCGGTTTCTCAATTTGGTGTGAGTGCTTCTCGGTTGGATTGCTTTGCGGTGTCCGTTGTGTTTATAGAGAACATTCATCGTCTCATTTAGGTCGTGGATATCGCTGTGTTTGCTTTACGTGTTTGGCGGTAATTTTAGGACAACAGTCTAAAGTTTTGCAAGAAAATTTATAGCTCTCATTCACCCTTCTCTCCTCGCCGTTTTCGGTCCGACAGATTTACTGATTAATTTTCAAAGTGACCACTATTGTCATTGTTGTTTGCCGGTTTGCCCCTCCAGAATTTGTGTCCAAGCTCTCCGCCACTGCTACCTCAGTAAAAAAAACATATATAGCATTGTTTAATACAAGGTTTTAATCATCAATAACACACATTTATACTTTGACCTTCCACGTATATCCACATGTAATCTTTCTATGTAAAGCGATAGCCGCCGTGAGAGACTGAGAGTTTCGCAATCCAACTTTCAGCTGTGCGCGGGGCCACGTGTCCGTTTACTTTAATCAACTATACTGGGAACAAATCTTGTAACCAATTTACAGTGCCCTTAGAAGTGTTCGTCAGTTGTGCTCATCTACTAGACACACCGTATACCCAGCCCACGTTGTGGTTCGTCTATCCGCGGCACGCACTGCACGTGTGTAGCATGACATAAATAGAGGACTAAAGAATTGTTCATCAGTCAACTAATATATTTACCGCACGTGTAGCAACAACAAATAGAGGACTAAAGAAGTGTTCATCAGTTAACTAATATATATAAACATGTGGATCGATGTATGTGCGCCGGGTGAATAATCACGTGATTATTCTTGCTTTTCTATAGTACTCACAATAATATTATGGAATGAGTTGCCCTGTTTGGCAGAACTCCCAGAGCCGATTCTCTGCTGCCAAACAGTTTTTCGGAGAGAAGTAATTCTCTGATTCCGTGAAGTGATTTTCTGAAATGAACTAAAAGACTGAGCCAAAAAAAGAGTAGCTTTTTGCAAAAAAGTAGCTTTTCTAGATTTTGTAAAGTGATTATCCATCGTGATTTTGAGAGTTCATGCTAGAAAATCAAATTACAGAGAATTACTTTCATCCACACAATCAGCTTCCATATAGAATCAAAATCAGATGAAGTTCTACCAAACCGACTCTACGAAGATGGAGAAAGGGATACACACGGCTGCTCGACTACGTACCTGTGTTTCATAAACATTTTGAATTTGTTTTACTGGTCCCATCAACCCATACTACCACACACGGGTATGTAATTTTAAGAGATACAAATACTAAATAATATTTGAATTTTTTTTCTTAATTTTATGATTTTTTACTATTCTTTTGTACATGATTATGTTGTTAAGATCATCTTAGAGAAACATCTCCAATTCGACTTAATATTTAAGATTTTTGACAACTTTGATAAATATTAGAAATTTATGTATAAATTTAAGGCCCATGACTAATCAAATTTGCTTATTTTTGCTTTATCTCATTTACCCATATTTTAACATAATTATCATATAATACTTTCTTATTTAATTTGTATCTTGTCGTTATCTTAGACTTTACTTACCAATTGTCTATATACTTTTTTTGCCCCAATTAAGCATTATCCACTTTGCATCGCACGATCATCTGTGTTAGATTATATTTAGTCGACTATATGGCCAAATTAGAAGCGTCATACCCCACCTTGCGGATGATGGATTATATATTGCAATATGCATATGATATAATTCTTTTATGGACCATGATTTTGAGCAAACTAAAATATAAAGCTTCTCCCCAGCGTTTTTGAACAATTATCAGATTTCAAAATTAATTTCCACAAAAGTACGATCTTTTTTTAGAAGCTAAACAATATGAGCAAGGGTACACTAAACTATTTGGTTGTGACTTAGAAACATACCTCTTCAGGTACTTAGGAATCCCGATGCACCACGATAAACTACGCAATGCGGAGTGGGGTGTAATTGAGGATAGATCTATGAGGAAACTAAGTACTCGGAAAGCCAAACACTTATCCTATGGGGGCAGACTAGTTCGGTTGAACTCGGTTCTAAGTAGTTTACCCATATTTATGATGTCTTTTTTTTGAAATTTCCATAGGAGTTCTTAAAAGATTGAATTTTTATCAACCAAGATTCTTTTGGCAAGGCAACAACGCATGATAAACAAAAATATCGTCTTGTTAAGTGGGACATTCTATGTCGCCCTAAGGACCAAGGTGAGTTAAAAACAAATGTTTTCTAAGTAAATGGTTATTTAAATTCCTAAATGAAGAAGGAAACTAGCAGACCTTACTCAGGAATAAATACCCGAGCTCAAAATTTTTGATCCAGGTTCAAATTAAATATGGGGATTCTCAATTTTGGAAAGGTCTTTTAAAGGTCAGTGATGATTTTGTAAAACGTGGGACATTTAGGATAAAGATGGCCCACAAACCATATTTTGAAAAGATATATGGATACACCCCTGAAAGAACAATTTCCTAGCCTATAATATTGTCTATTATCCTCATGCTACTGTTGAGAATGTCATGAGTAAAGGCTTCTTAATATCTCTTTTTGAAGGGCCCTAGCCCAACATTCATCTTTCGCAGGGTAAGGATGGTTTTAACTGGGATTACATAATCATGGTCAATTATTAGTTTGGTCGATGTATCAGTTCCTGATAAACTAGGACATCTTTTTTTACCAAGAAAATTATTTTGAAGCTCTTAAGTGTTTAACTGGGATTAAAAAAAATCAATCTCTAAAGTATTTCTATTCTAACAAAATAATGATAAATACTGTCTTTTTTCTTTTTCTTCATATATCGTTTGTGATTACTTTATCTACTTTTTCATCCTTATTCATATTTTGCCCTATCTGCATCACACTTCTATGTGTATTTAATGCGTGTTTAGTTGGTACTCTCATGTATTTGTATTTGGCTTGGAAATCTACATTCTCATTTCATACATACGTGAATAGGGTCTCCATAGTGGTACATGTTATGCGTACATACCTTGAGCCAGTGTTTATGTAACAAATAGTAGTAGTCAGTAATTTAGAAGCATTATATAAAAGTATTTGAGTAAAAAAAAAGGGGGGGTGTGGAGATTGGAACTCATAACCTTCCACTTTGGTCCTTGTGCGCATTGCTATCTCAACTCTATCATACATATAATCCAACCATACATACAAAGTATACAAGACATGTTTTTCTTTTAAATTCACTTTAGAGACACTTTTAAGCCGAGTTTGTGTCTCAAATCGGGACTAAAGTCCTCCCACACTGACACGCTTTGGTGAACGTTACAACCGGAACTAAATGGTGAAATTAGTCTTGGTTTCTATTACAAACCAAGACTAAAGGTCTGAGGCCTCCCTTCATATATCTGACCTCTTGGTTGCTCAAGTGTCGTGAAATCCTAATATCCTACGTGCTTATCCCTGGGTGCATTGAGACCCTTAAAATATAGTAGATGGGCAAATATATAGTTTTGAGTGTATCGCGTATAATCTACTCGAGCTGGGGCTGATGGCACCCACGATCCTTTTTCGATTCTGGTTAAGCCGATGAATAATCAAGTGATTCAAATATTTACAGGGATTGGTTGATTGCCTGTGGGTGGGCCAGGACGTAATCCTGGAAGGATCACTCCTTAGTCCTTATAATGAAAATCAAAGCCTTGCTGCCCTCAGCTGACTGTGACATCCAGTGCATTGACCCACGTTTTGTCATTTTTCTTTTGAACTACCTTTTATCATTTTAGTTTTGTCGTGCTAAACCTTTTAAAATTCGATCAAATTTATGATAATATGAACCAACATTTACAATACTAAATTTTCTCAATATTATAATGTTGGTTTATATTTTTCTCGTCTATGAGTATATATTAATTCGCCTGATAGAAGTCCTACCAGACATTTTCAAAAAAAACCATTAAATCATTTTTAAACTTATCATAGCATATGCATTTATTTGATATCATAGAATTCAATGTATTATTATATAAACTGGTACAAAAGTTTAATTTAGACAAAACTAAATTAATCTACATTTATCAAATGGGGAGAGTACCATGACAACTACTGATCAACAGCTTACATCTATTCTAGCATTTTTTTGTACCCTGATGCATGGTACGGAATGCATGACTCAAAAGTTTTTATCATATCTAAGGCTGGCAATAAATGAGCATTATTTTGTAGGATCCAAATTAAGATATAGTATAACCTACGTGTGATGCAGGCAAAGGAATCGCTGGCGACATTTCTGCAGTAGTGTTATTAAGAAATTAAAAAGGTGGTAGTTGTGGGGCAGGGGTGTTGGGAGGGAACTAGGAGGTTTAGATGAGATAAAACTACTCCCTTCGTCCCAAATTATAAGTCATTCCAAGAATTTTGGAAAGTCAAATCATCTCAAGTTCGACCAAATTTATATAATAAGGTAATACCATTTATGATACCATTCTTCATTAATTATATTTTCATAGTGTGTCTATTTGATGTCATAAATCTTTGTAGTTTTTTCTATAATTTTGATTAAACTTGAGATGTTTTGACTCTTCAAGATTTTTAGAATCACTTATAATTTGGGATGGAGGGAGTAATTGTTAACCAGTTAAATTAGACGGGTGATATATAGACTAGTACTAGTATATACTTTTTTGTGACAAAAGTCGGATTTTCTCATTTTTTTATTTTCTGGCAAAAGCTGTTTATAGGGAATGGAGAGAAACGGAGGAGGCATGGGTAGGTGAGAGGATGAAAGCGACATTTTGCTAGTCATTGACCCCTTTTTAGCCTAAATTAGTTAGGTGTATCTAGCTAATAATGGGCTAATAGTTAGCTAGGTATGCAATCTTAATGAAATACATGCCAATGTTATTGTCGAGTGAGATCTACTACCATCCAAGGCAACTTGCTTATTGGTAAGTTTCTTTATAAAATTACAAGCCAAATTCAGCCGCGTCACTATCAGACTTGCTACGGTTGTTATCACAGAGTATACTGTGTATGCTAATTCTGCAGTGAGGTAAGCTTAAGCAAACTTCATCTGGACACAACATATATGCAGCAAAAGTAAACTCAAGAGTCAGCAACAAGGCAATGGCATGATGAATAATCGAGCCACTAACAGGAAACAAATTCCCTGCCAAATGAAGACACACCAAGTTGGTTCAATAAAGTACCAAGGACAGCTTTATCGAAAGAACATATGTTGCAAGTCTTCAACAACTAGTTAAGATCATCTACATCGTTGTAGCCTTGTAGGCAAAAGTTCATCTGATGATAACAATCCTGATCCATAAGGCCATGCTGAAAATTTTCCAGATGATTGGTCACAGAATGGTGCACCCTCGACTGTCACTGTCCTGTCGAGCCTTCTTTAAGCTCTCCCTGAGTTCCTAGATCTCCTCCTCTGTTCTCAACTTCGCTTCTGCTACCTCTTTCTCCAGCTGTCTTGCTTTATGTTCTTCCATCAGCCTGTCCTGTTGAGCCTTCTCTAGGCTCTCCCTGAGTTCCCGGATCTCCTCCTCTGCTCTCAATTTCGTTTCTACAACCTCTTTCTCCACTTTTTGTCTTGCTTTCTGTTCCTCCATCATCTGGTTTTGCATCTTCTCAATTGTAATGTTGAGCTTCTCTTCCACCTATTAATGATACTTACAATCAAGCTATATTGATTCAAGATTCAGTAAATCAGGGGGAAAAAAAGCAGTGAAAAAAAAATCAGGCTGACCATTGATGGCAGAAAAGAGAAAGTTAAGTTGCTAACCATAGAAATTGTAGTTAAGTGAAATAAAGCGAAATGCTCAGATCAAGCAGCTAGCCTGAATAATAGAAACCATAATAGTGGATAGAAATTTGCTTTTCAAGAAAAGCAGGCTGAGAACAAAAGCAAGCTCCAAAGTTTCTCACATTCTGTTAGTATATAAATCATGCATGATAGTGGAGAATAGGACTGGAGAGAAAATCATTTACATCTTGAATGGACAAAATGAAAATCAATACATTTCTTGTTATCACTTATCAGAGAAAGTGATGGCTTTGGTTTCTTAAAACTGATGATAAGACCAAATTAAGTCTCAAGCTCGGGCTATGTTTGCTATATCTGTGACAGTTAAACACAATATTTTGCCATATCTGAACCTCTGCCCTTTCTTCACATTATATAGTGTCAAGGCAACATGAGTTACTAATAGAATTACAACATTACTAATGATTGTGGTGATGCTACACGTTCCATCCTCTCGCACTAGTCTCTGACATTTAACGAGTAATGGTAGTGGTGATGCTACGCCTTCCATCTTCTTAGCATTAGGTTCTGTCATTAACATGCCCAGAAGTTGGAAGTGGCACAAATACTCTAATTTGGTCAGACCAGTGGTTACATGGCTGCTCCTTGACATATTTAGCCCCTGCTGCTGTTGCTTGTGTGCCTAAAAGGTTCCTCAACAGCCAGACTGTGGCTCAAGGACTTAATAACTGAACAAGACATTCAAAGTGACCTATCTACGGAAGGCTGCTGCAGTATTTGCAACTTTAGGATGCCTTCGAAAACATTTAATACAGTAAAAGAGCCAGATCAACACTCTTGGAAACATGAAGCAAGTATATCATTCTCTTCCAAATCCACTAATAAAACCTTTTCCTATGGGGGCTATAACCTTTGAGCCGTGAAAGCGTCTTTGGAAGACTTGGGCACCACCAAAATGCAAGGTTTTTTCTTTCCCTAACCATATGGAACAAAATGCTGGACTCCTGATCATCTAGCATAAAGAGGACTCCCTCACCCGAGACAATGCATGCTATGTCATCAAGAGGAGGAAATGGTGCAAGATATCCTGAGGACGTCTTTGCTCGATAGTTTTGGTTTACTCTTTTTTTTAATGAACCGGCGCTGGCAGTGCATGTTTCTATTGATATAGACGAAAATACAAGTTGGTAACCTGGGAGGATACCTACCCATGAAAAAAAGAAACAACAACATTAACTCGGCGACCGGTAGGTTAAACAACAACATGCGCCCCGCACCATAAGCCGCCACAACTCCACACCACCGCAGGTCACTGCATCAACACACTACCCAAAGTCCCAAATAAATGCTAGCTGTCAAACCCACAAGCCACCAATGCCCAATCGACCCCCGGGCACCTAAATAGCCATTGCTATGTAGGGCCTATTGCCACCACTATATAAAGTTGATGTCACCCTCATACTGCATGCAAGTGGTCATCGAAGAATCTAGTTGTAACTCTTCATTATCCGAAAACCGATAGAAACAGACCACACCGAACTAAGAAGGCCACGCCGTATGTGACCCTTCGCCATAGTGCTGCTGCAGCACCACACCCTAATCAACAGGATGAATCCACTAGATCCAGACCCTTCCAAGGCTGCCTCGTAACATCACTAACAACACACCGCACGAGGTCTCACCATGTCCGCCACTAGACTCCACACCTCACCCTTGTCACCTTGAAGGACAGAGTGCAAGGGCCTCGCCACAACCGCCGCTAGACACCACGTCACAGATCTATTTCCTTTAATGCCATCAAGATAGTGTGCAATGCCACCCAACTCAAAGATCTCTTCCAATAGTCAAGCCTTCACCTGCACCAGTGCACCACAATGATACTTGCGCTATCTCCCGATGATGACCTTCACCGGAATAACCCTGGCCACACAGAGCTTTCCGCCAAAGTCCCCTACAGACCTACTAGTCCCATGTCATCGTTGCTACAAGTGTCATATCATGTTGGCTGATGCCTTGCAGAGCCAGCCCCACAGTGTCCAGCTAGCAACCACCCCGACAAGCACATGACAATCGTGGTAGCTTGTCTAGATGCCCTTTGTCGATGCCACCACCATTTGCACGTGACCACCAACGGTGTCAATGAGGCTCCATGCCACCGCATAAGCTCCACACATCTGTGGCATTGAGTCTTCACACCACCTCTGCCATACAACCAAGGACCAAACATTGTCGACATCGCCTCTACAACTCTCGCACCAGCCACCAAGCACTATCGTCAACACTCTATAGCCCTCGTGCGCTGCTATTGCATATGTGGACAGCTTTGACCATGGTTACTACTCCTTCTGTCCTAATATCTAAGGCGTAACCACTTTTTATTCAAGTCCTATAATGCAAGGCATGCTTTCTCTAGACGCACGTGCATCTATGCAGTAATACTAGTGTTTTGAAAGAGAACTAAATTCATCCCTTGGTCTTTGAATCAGAGGTGGTTATGCCTTATATACTGGAACAAAGGGAGTATTAGCTTGCAGCAAGTGGCCACCATCTTGCTACCATCTGCATTGACGCCAAAGCAACATGCCCACTTGTGCGCCACCACCGTCGTCTGCCTGCCCTTGCCACTGGCCACCACCTGCCATGCAGGTTGCTGCCACCATGCCACGCGTCTCGTAGCACACCACTCTGCCGCTGCCATGTGCGGGCACCTGCGCACTCTCTCCATTGCAACTACCAAGCCCTATCGATGCCCTACTGTACTTAAGGTATCTTTGCCTCAATTGGGGCTGGTATGGCTAGATCTGAAGCCTAGTTCACTGGATCCGTCCTCCCCCAGTGTGGATCTAAGCCACCACGCTGCTACTGATTTCTTGCTTCCCTTGTCGATTCTTCCAATGCTGCCATCCTCCTACCGCGAGAATCTGGCCTGACACGCTATTGCCACATTCCTTATCACTAGTGACCTCAAGCTTGGGAGATGGGCTAGCGCTCCCCAAACAAAATCCTAGTCACCAAGGACCTACCGTCACCGTGAAGAGAAAGGTGGTGGGGTGGGTGGTAGTGCACTGAGGTCACCGATCGTGTCTCCCTGGACTAGAGTGACACTAGGGGCCGTTGTGCCCTTGTAGACAATTAGAGGGAAACTGCAATGCTTGTTTACTCTATTGGCTTCCATGGGCTTGGAGCATACTCAGTGATCGTTGATTTATGGACTAGTGGAGTAAACCAAGCCAGAGAGTGTGAAAAACTTAAAGGAAAGGTTTTCCTTAGTGGTGGTCCTAGGGGAATGGATACCGTGGAACCTTAGGAACATGTGTCTTTGATGGAGCCTCCCCTTCCTTGTCTTCAGCCCTTCATTCCTTCAGAGAGGAGGCTAGGCTCAGGTACTTTGATTGGAGCTATAAAGCTCTAGGAGTTTATCATGGGTTTGGAGGCGTGTTCGGTTGTGTATAAGGCATGTGGTCGTTTTTCTTGATTTGTAATTGGTGACAAGTCCTAGAGGAGATTGAAGTGGTTGCTTTGTATGGGTCCCCTCTCTACCAACGTTTCCTATAAAATATGAATAGCTATCTTGAGTGAGGAAAAAAAACTTAACATGGAAAGATCGGTTAAACTTGATGCTACAATTTACTATGCGAGATTGAAACATTTACGTGATTAAAAATTGAGTAATCAACCATATTCCTATAAATTCTGTTACCATCTTTGTGATGAGCATAAGGTATCCATCGTATATATCTTTCTTCGATTTGAACATTTCTTCAGCCATATATCCATCAGTCTCTTTCTGCCTTTCATGCACTTCCTGCAGCAATAGAACGTAATATACAGTTGAGAACTGAGAGAAAAAAAATCCAAAAGGCCCAGTAAAAGTTAATCACCTTAATCTGACTGAACATTTGGTCTGAGAATATCCCATCAGTATTTGATATAACAGAGTCAACTGCACAAAGTAGTTTCTTGAGTTGTTCTTTTTCATGGACTTCATCCTTGGTCTTGTTGTCAAATAGAACAACCCTATTTGCGCATAGCTTCACTAGATTCTGTAAAAAAATATAGCATCAAACAGAAAGGACACACAAACAGATCATGAATAATTACAGTCCTTGTAACCTGACCCTATCAAAATACGCAAAAGACCATTTTTTTTAGATAAAGGCGCAAAAAGAACATGGCAAAGCCAGATTAGACAGAAATGATAAAGACCTGCAGATATATTGCCCTCTTATCAGATAGCATCTTGTTCAAGGTGTTCTCATCTACTTGATCTCCATTTGTGAAAACTAATATCATGTGATCAGCAATAGTATCACCGAAAAACGTTATGATGGATTCCACAGTATTCACATCTTCATGTGAAAACCGATTTGTGGCTGAAAAAACCATGAGCATCACGTGTATACCGTCCTTGGACAAATCCATACACTTAGCAATCTCCTTTTGGGCATCTCCTACTTTAGTGTTCATGTCAAATAGCCCTATGTCCAATAAAGGAAAGTGCAGAAGTTTAATGTCAAGAAGTAATACACATATACACTATGCAGCATTGAAACAAAATACTCGTAAAAACTATAGATTTGGTTTTAATACAAAACTATAAGCATAAGCATATTCAGACTTCGAAGTGTATTGGCAGGAAACCGTAAGTGGTTCTGCACTAGTTGGAACAGAATATGTTGTACTATGTATGTATTTTTTTTCACTGAAAACCTGCAAATTGCAAGTAAGTTTTACATGATTAAATCTGTTGACTGAACAGCAGGTTAAGACATATTATAGAAAAGAAAAAAAGGGGGTCCAACTCGCGACCCAGATGATGAGCAAAAAGGATAAGAAAAACAAATATGTTGTTATGCACTGAAAGAACAGATTAGGCTACGAGTTCTTATTGATTTACCAGGAGTATCAATAACAGTAATGGTCCGGGCCTCCGAAGAGCCATCGCTGAACGTCCTGCGGTGCACCTGGCAAGTCTCGGTGACGCTCATGCAGGAGTGCTTCGACTCAAACGTGTCCCAACCTAAGATGCTGTTCCCGGTGGCGCTCTTCCCAGAGACAACCTTTCCCACGAGGACAAGAGTCACGTCGTCGAAGCATCGGCAACGCGGCAACGACTCGCCGTTGTGACCTCCGCCCATTGCGAGACGAGACCGCAGGAATGGCCTGGACCTGCCGATCGAAAAAACCGATCAAAAAACAAAAAAGATACAGTGTTTTGCTTATATCACAAGAAGCAAAGCAACTGAAGAAACCAGCAGCGGGGGTTCGAGTGGCCAACCGGCAGCTGTAGCTGTAGTAGATCGGAGGAGCAACCCAAGCGCCAGGAGCAAGAAGACTAAGCTGCCGCGAGTTAAATGCATGCAAGCAGGGAGGAAGGCGAGGAGGCTGGTGATCGGCCAAGCAGGGGACGGGACGGCCGCGCGGCCGCGCGGGGCTGTTCCCGAGTGAAGGCCGGCATTCTGCTCTCCTACTGGGCCTGATGGGCTCGTGAGCCACTGGGCCTTGCAATGCAGCTGAACTTCAAGAGGTACTATCACGACAGCCCCTACCACGTTGTCTCGGCCTCTTGCCAATTTGGGTGTTTTCATTTAAGGGCCCGGATGCCTGCACCCTGATCGACCTGACGCAGCGTCTGCGCCCACCTATCTCCACACGGTGTCTGCACCCCCGCCCGACTCCTCGCGCCCACTAACAGCTACAGGCGCCTACAGCAGCCTGGTCACACTGCAACATGTGCAACACCCGATCTACTTTTGAAACATCCAGATACAACACTTGTAACATACATCTGAAAACAGATGAAACACAAACATGAGTCTGAAACAATTGCAAAAACACCTTAAAACCATTGCAAACATATGCAACATCCAGATAAAACACTTGCAACATATGTATGAAACATATACAACATTCAGATAAATACACTTGCAACATACGTCTGAAAAATAGATGAAACATTAGGAACAAAAGTTTGTAACATACATGTACAACCATTGCAACATTACAACATCTTGATCTACTTTTGCACCATCCATACGAAACACTTGCAACATACCTCTGAAACACTTGAAACATACGCTTGCAAGATGTGTTTCTAGCGCAACATCTACTTGTTGTTTGGACCATTGGAGGCTCGTCGACGTGGAGCTCGATGCCGCAGAGTGACACACAACTCCGGTTGAGAAGGCCACTCCGTGGAGGAGGCTGGCACGGTGGAGAACGCCACGGCAGGCAGATGGCCCGGTGGAGAGAAAGGATGGCGGGCGGCGTCGCTGGAGCGTGGTGGAGAGAGTGGACGGTGGCCGGTCGGGCGCGGCGATGGCGTTGTCGCGCTAGAGCACACGTGCGGCAGTGCGAACACGACGGTGGTGCGGTGAATGGAGAGGAATAAACGATGGGCTCACGAGCAGATAAGGTTGGGGGCGAGCGGATACACAAGTGGAGATTTGGGCCATTTTGGCTGGTGTCGTGGCCCATCAACGTTATTAGCACATCAATACAACAAATAATTAAGAACATTAAGGAGCTATTTGGAAGGCATGTTTTAAGACTAAAACCCTTGTAAATTACAGGCCTTAAATTATTTTCTAAGGCAACATCTGAAATTTTGTTTGGATGAATGATTAGCACACAAATTTTACAACCGGTTTGGCCTAACACCGTCAGGAAAAAATAATCACCTGAGGAGGTCTGTAAAATAAAACGACAATTGTCGAGGGCCTCCTTGTCCGCGCGATCGTCGATGAGACCTTAGCGGCGGTGCTCATGGCGATCACACTGGTTCTATTGCAGAGCTCATTGGCCAAATTCCCCTCCATTGTGGCCATTCTGGCTTCGATCCATAGCTCCGCACCGCAGCTGTCCCAAACTCCACTGACCCCGCCCTCGCACATCTCAATCTCCCACATGGCCATTGCTGTCATCCTTGGATCCTCAATCCTTGATCCATGCACCACCTATGTAGTAATTTTTCTGTTTATAATATTATTATCATAGCTATTGAGAATAACAAGGAAGCACACTGTAGTTTCTTTTTCAGTAAAAAAACTGAAAGCACATTGTAGGTGTCTATCTGATATCCACATTAACTAACTATGGAATCCAGAGTCCATTTGGTAAACCTTATTGCTCACTCCATACTTTACAAATCTAAATGGCACCATATATATGTTCCTTGTAAGTGAAGAGCTTAAATGGAACAATTCAACTACAGAAACATAATCACACCAATAGTAACAAACATGACAACTAGCACAGGAAGAGTTACAAGAATAGGGATCTCATCACAAAAGCAGCAAGGAACCTGTCCAGAACTCTTTGAGATCCTGTCATTTTCAAAGTATGCAGCAAGAACATTTCTGGAGATAAAAGAGACGAGGATCAGTTGATAAGATATCCTGTCGTCACATGTAGAGTTTTAGGGAACGTTAATATGGTTACTTGTGTTTTAAATTTTTCATGTATATTTATCTGGATAAATTCAAGGGAAATTCACTTATCTGAAGAACCTAAAGGCAGTTTAACATTCTATACCAAAACAACACCTTGAGTACTAGTTTACTTACTATTGACAGAGCAGTAAGGAATATGTCTCCAAATATTTGGGCATTGGCCTTGAATCAAAACAAACAAATGAAGATCATTAACACATCATGCAGCTTATGTATTTATGTAACATATCTGAATACAATCCATCATATAAGAATTTGACAATGAAGTTGCCAGCTTTTTGTGGAATTCGGAGTCGAATACGGATTGTTTCGGATGCGTCAGATATTGATATCTATGTCATATATGTATCAGAAATCCAACTTTGAGTATTCGCTGGATACGGTACGGATATTAAATGTCCAGATTCATATATGGATTATCCAAGTAGGGTTTTAACTCTTTCGGGACAGACGGATATCGGGAAATATCCGTCCCATTTTCATCCCTATTACCAACCGACCAGCTGATGGCATACAAATATTGTTACCGATACAGCGATACTTTAATTGAACTTAAGGATCATATAGAATGAACTATATAGAAAACATTTATTGTTTAGTCGCCAGGCCAAGGTTGAAGATCATATATCTGGACAGATTCGACTGTTAAGGCCAGACAATTAGATTCAGTTGATTACAAGACAATTAATTTTTATCGGTAGCTTGTTGATCACATGCTGTTGAAAAGGGCAATTTGTTTGTAGTATCCATCTGGTTGTAGTGTGGTTGTGTTAGTGTGAGTTTTGGGTGTGTTTTTGGGGGACTTTGTCCTTCTTGATCTGAGCTGTTTTTGTTTTGTGTTAGTGGGTTGGTGTGTGTTTGTAAGGGTTCTCACCCCTTTTGTTCTTAATACAAAGAAATGCAGCCCTCTGCGTTTTCGAGGAAAAAAACTCTCTTGCCAGTTTAAGAGAAAAAAAAGATGAGCCATGGACATTCTGATACTAGTGCAATAATATAGTTAGGCTATGTTCTATTGGAGAACATAGGGAAGACCAAGTGCCAGAGAGTTCTAAAAGCAGATAGCATTATTTAGTTTATTATATATGATCTATCAGATACAATACATAATATTAAGTTAGCATCAACCTCATGGAGATGATGATACTATTTTCGCATTTACATATTGTGGTGTGCAATCATATACCACATGAAGAATTGAACAAACAAACTTTTTGAAGACATCACCGGAGGGGTGAGAGCCCCACCTGAATATATTTCCATTGATTCTAGCGAACCGGTGCATGGAGGGTCCAGGACCCTAAAGTCTTACAAAAATTAAGGTAGGGAAATGGAGGGAGAGAGGGATTACAACACCACCAACAACAACAACACATAAAACAGACTCAAGGATAAGCCTAGACACAAGCCGAGAGACACCAATCGACGTCGATTTGCGCCCCCACCGAACAGCATACTCGCCGCTTTCACCGTGGCCATTGTGCCCTCCACCACTCCTCGTAGCTACGACGATCCACTGCCGCCCTCCATCTGAGGACCACTCCATGCAGCAGGATGGGGACTAAGAGTGGCGACGAACATGCAAGCCCTCGATCATCGGACACGACGACCTCCCTTTGAACTGACGATGACATCCTCCAGCACATCCGGGCCCACGTACCATCATCCAACGCCACCACGGGGAGGAACCCTTGGAGGGGAATGACGGTAGCGGTGGAAACACCACCTGGCATTTGATATTCTGACACCACCAAGGAGAGCGCCGATGGAGCAGAGGCGCCAGCGAAGGACACTCGTCGAGCATTAGCAACATCCAACAACCATGGCCAAAACTCAACCAAGAGGGGGGCAACAACAACAAGATAGGAAGAGGGAGCGACGGGGAAGCAATGGCATGGCGGGGTGCAGATACCAGCAGGCACTTGAACTGGCCCCTCTGCAGTGGCGCCCTCAAGAGGGACGCGGTGTTGTTGACGCTGCCGCCACCGGCTCCAGTAGGTTTTCACCAGGAGGGGAGCCACATCTCCAGTAGGTTTTCACCAGGAGGGGAGTAGCATGCGACGGACGAGTGGTGGGGGGCTACATCAACGCCTCCAAGGAGGTATACGGCGCTGGGAGGCGTCGCCGTTGATCGCATAGCAGCTGTGCATGGCTTTCACCTAGCCCCCCAACCATGGGTAGTAGCCCATCGTCCAGCCGCACCAGGATCAGGCGTGGCCTTGGCCAGCCAGGGGCAAGCCCGACCAATCCGCAGCGGACTAAGGTGTGCTGGAGGCATCGAGCCATCACGGTGCAGAGCGCGAGCGAGGGACGAGGCCCAGGCCGCAGCACCTACACAGGAGTAGAAGCCACAGGCCACCACCGTCCACCCAGCTGCCGCGATCGCCAAGACAATCGCACCCAGACACCCCCGTACGAGCGCGCGCGGAGCTAGGATCCCGTAGCCCGTAGCTGCTTGCCGCTGGGGGGAGCTGCGCTGCAAGGGTAGCCCGCTGTGGGGCAACCTGCTCCACAGGGGACGCGAGGATGGCCAAGCACACGGAAGCCGCTCGCCGTCGGGGAAGATGTTGCCGTCATGGGCTGACGGCCGCACTCCGACGCCCCCACATGAACGTCGCGCGAGAGCACCGGGTCCGGGACCGACAGAGTGGATACGGCTCGCCGTCGGCAGCCCAACCCGCCGCCGCGCGTGCCCGGACCGACCCATCCCCGCCGGATCCAGGGCGACCATCGCCGGTCCCGGACCCGAGCCCGGAGGCCTAGCAGCTCGACCCTGCCTCAGCCAACCGCCGCCGCCGGCGCTCCCGCGGCAAGCAGCCGCGCCAGCACGCCGGACGCCCCACACCGCGAGATCCATGGTCGGAGACAGAGCCTGGAGGCTTGGCAGCTCGACCCTGCATCAGCCAACCGCCGCCGCCAGCGCTCCCGCGGCAAGCAGCCGTGCCAGCACGCCGGACGCCCCACACCGCGAGATCCATGGTCGGAGACAGCAGATCCGGAGTCCGGGGGGCTGGATCCGCCACCTGCGCTGCCAGCGCCGCCGGAGACTCGCCGTCCTTATTCACCACCGAGAGGAAGAAACAGAGAGGAAGGGATGTAGCTGGCTGAAGCTGTGGAGCGCCTTGCCGCCACCATCCTCGCGGACGCACGGCCACTTTGTGCGGCCACGCCCGCTCAGGTGGCGGCGAGGACGAGCGGAGGAGGGGAGGGCCGCCGTGGCGGCGGTGGCTGGGTTCCGCCCGAGTCGCCCCGAGAGGAGCGACGCGGGGGACGGAGTTCCACCGTCGAATGGTTTTCTTAGTCGGTTTTCTTCGCCACCTAATTGAACAAACAAACTGAATTTTCAACTTTACTCTGGACAAGCTTTTGCATACCTGTTGCACCTTATTCTCCTCACTACGGGTCGTAGATGGTTGCCTAGCAGAAGAGGTAGGTGCGCAACCTATCATCTCTCACTCTGTTGAAGATACCAGTGTACTTTTCACCTGATGCTGCATTTGCATCATCCCATTCACCAAAGGGTGGTACAGCCACTTCCTCTTCAAGCTGGATTGACCAATACAAAAGCAAGAGTAATTACTCTAAAGGCATTTCTTTCCCATATTCATTGAAATATTACTCTGCTCCTTCCAGGATAGTAAGGTATTATTACCTCATAGCCACCCGGCTTCATCCTGCTCCTTCCAGGTGTATGCTGCCCATGCCCCTCTGAAGATGCCTTCCTCTCCGGAGTCTGCATTCCGGTCGACCTGTGCTTTGGCTTTGATTGATTGTTTGGCTGCATTGGTGAAGCAGACCCAGCAGCTGTTCTGTAGGAGCTTCTTGGTGCCCCAGCATTACTCCCTTGTCCTTGGATCATTTGGTTGTGCAGGAATTCCTGTTTTCTTATTCTTCTACGCATCCTCAAACTTTTGTGTGTAAGGGGCGCTTCCTGTGGTTTCCCAATCCCCAAATGCAGGAATTTCATGTTGCTATACAGGGGAGATCAATAGGTAGCTTGTCAACTTTCTGGAGGACTATGATTTATGATATATAAACATGTAAAAGCATCCAACAGTTGTTAGGGTAGTTATCATTCTTGTGGGAGAAGAATTAGCAAGGACAAAAAGGTACTCAAGCATCCCAAACTATGCTGAATACTCTACAGCAGGATTCACATTAACATTTCCGAAAAAACTAGGACTGAAACCCCCTAAATATTTGGGATGTCTATGATACATGCTGACATGCAGAAGAAGAGCATAATCCATATATCAATCTGGATCAGGTGCTCTCAGATCTAGAATTGTGGCATTTGCAGTTCACAAGTTTCAACAAGGATTTATCCGGGAAAGCATCTGCCATATATCAACCTTAGAAAAAAATCACTCATAGCATAAATAGGTCTAGCATACACAGCACACCAATCATCACAAGAACCGACTAAGGTGGGTTTATAATTACCAAACCAGCTAAGCACACTGCTCATTCGTCAGTAGTTATAGGTCACATTATGTCTCCCTGTGTCTTCCAGACAGGATATCTAAAATTAACTACAGAGAAAACACGTCCAGATGTAAAATGTCAAAAATTTCTCCAGCCCGAGCAAGACAAGGCAGAACCAAGGTATCATTCTACACTAGTTCTTTTCTAACTAGTCAATTAGCCATCACAAGACAATTCCAGGATTTCTTAAAGTTGAATTAAAATGTACTCCCTCAATTCTAATTTATAAGACGTTTTGGCTTTTCTAGATACATTGTTTTTACTATATGGATATAGTGTATATCTAAGTGCATAGGAAAAGCTATGTATATCTAGAAAAATAAAAATGTCTCATAATAATTTGGAATAGGGGGAGCAATACACTGTACCAATACATCAAGAGGTCAAAGACATGATAAGTATGCAAAATCAGAAATGATTTACTCACCGCCATTAGCCAATTCAGATCTGCAAGGCAGAATTGAGCTTCTCCAGTACAAAGAAAATTCTGAACTACCACCCTTTTACACAAATTCTTGGAGGAACAGACCACAGTCCACCCAAGGAAAGCACAGAAGTGTCAGGGGCTGTTTGGTTCCCGACCTTCGTTCGCCACGCCACGGATACGTTCACCACAGAAAATCAGCCGTTGTTTGGTTTCCACGTAAGGTGAGGCTCGCTACAGAAACAACAGTTCATTTGCGCCAGCTTTTTTGCCACAGGTGCGGCGAGCTTTTCCTCCACCACATAGTGTGGCGCGCCACAGCCTGGCGTGGCTTCCAACGGCGGGCAACCAAGCAGGCCCTTAGTTTTTCCTCAGAGTAGTACTGAGTAGGTGCGGACCCAGTAATGGACATGGGTGTACACATGTACAACCTATAATTTTTTTTTGCATAACAACCGAATTTAGTAGGCATTATACATGCATATACACTTGTATTAGATTCAGATCCGAATACAAATGGTATGTCAGGGTTTGAGCGCACGGTTTCGCGCAGTAGGAAGGGAAGACCAAGGAGAGGGCGTACGGCTTCGCACAGCATGAAGGGAAGACCAAGGGGAGGGCATACCTGGTGGTGTTCGTCACCGGCAAAGGTGGCGAAGTAGGGTGTTTGCGGCGGCTGGCCCAGTCGTCGGTGGGTGGAAGAAGGCCCTCTGGTCTCTGGAAGAAGACAAGGCAGAGTACGTAGGGTACTATAGGGGTGCAGCCTACATCTACAGGCGGATCGGTTGCGTAACGGCATTTAGCAAGGGCCGGTCTGACGTAATGTACCTTTCTCAGTGCGGTCTGCATATCATTGCCAATGGACCTCACGGTTTGAGGATGGTGCTAGTGCGGGTAACAGAAATGTATGGGAGAGACTTTGGAAATTATCCATACCAGGGAAAATCAAGATACACTGTTGGCGAGTACTTAATGGCATTGTCCCATGTAGGGGCATACTACTCAATCGCCATATTGGTGACAATGCAGATTGTCCTATGTGTTCGTCAGGGCTGGAAGATTTAAAGCTTATGATGTTCATGTGTGATCGAGCAAAATCAGTTTGGAATTACTTAGGTGTTTGGCCGCATATTGAAGAGCTAGCTAATGGTGATAGAACAGGACAACAAATGATAGAAGAAGTAATCAAAGGTGGAAGAAAGGTACCATCTCTTAATAATGTTGGCCTAGCAGAGCTAATTCTAACTGACAGCTGGTACATATGGTGGGAACGGAGAGGTTTTGGTCATGGAGAGTGAGTCCAGAATGCCTCCCGATTAGCTATGTTGATTGCAGCTCTGTCGTGTAACTACATGAGAGCTCAGAGCAAAACAACTAAAGTGCATAGAGGTTGGGAGAAACCTCTTGAAGGAAAATTGATGGTAAACATTGATGTTGGGTTCACTGCTGGAATTGGAAGCTCGGGCGTGGTCATTAGAGACTCAAGTGGGGGTTTTATTGCTTTCAATGAGTTTTCTACTGGCAGTGCTAATGCTCCAATGGCAGAAGCTTATGCTTTGAAGGAAGGTTTGAACTTACTGAATCAAATTGTCTGTAATGACTGCCAAGAAGTGGTCGACACAATGATGGATGGTGGCTTCACGGCATCAGTGGCTGCACCAATCTTTGAGGATTGCTACAATATATGGAAAGATCTTCTGATGGCTACGATCGAGCATTGTGATAGAGAAGCAAATCAAATTGCCCACGAGCTAGCTTGGCAAGCTTTAGTTGCAAAAGCTTCTTGTATTTGGGTTGATTTACAACCCACGTTTATTACTGCATTATTAGCAAATGATGTAACACTCTTATTTGATGAATAAAGCTTGCCGATTGGCTTTGTAAAAAAAAAGACACTCAAAAGGCTGTAATACTTGGTTAATTAGGGCTTCCCCAACGCTGCTTTTTGAGTAGTAGCTCAAGGGCCACGTAGGATCCGATAAAAAAAGTAGGTGCTCTACACTTGTCATAGTGGCTTTCAGAAGCTACGACGTATGCTTAGGGAGAGAGAAGGTGGTCCACGCTGAAAGAGAAGAGGGAGAGGAAGTAAAGGTGAGGCAATGATTGAAAGAAAAAAGTTTCTTTTCAAACCACAAATAGTGATAGTTTGCACTATGTGAATAGTAGTCTTGACATTTTCTAGTATACATGGATCACTTTATTTGTACTAGAACCACTAAGAGTGTTAGCCTCCATTGATGGTGCTCTTAAGAGAGAAATGGATCTCTTCCAAGAAGATATATAAAGGTACATTCTCTCGTTCATTGCCCTAACATTTACTGTTAAATATATATGGAGAAAATAATGCAATCAAATCAATATTGGCTACCTTATCGGTCCGGAAAGACTAGCACCCGAACGTTGCGCGCGTCCGGAAGCCCACGTCTGCTCCACCATGGTCTCTCGGATTCGCGCACCACTCATGCCAACTCCACTTCCCGCACCTGCATTCGGACCGCTCCCTTTCGTTCCGCTACCCACGTCGCATGGATGACTCGGCCCCGTCTCTTCCACACCGATGCCTCGCCCACCTCTTCCACACCGCTTCGCGCCCACCTCTTCCACGCCGCTCGGATGACTCCCCCACCTCTTCCACACCGGCACTATGCGACCTACGCCTCCTCCCCACATTGATGCCGCCATGGCTCCTACGCTAGCTCCCTCTTCCTCGCTCAGCAACCCTACATTCAGATCTACTTTTGCAACACTCAGATGAAACAATTGCAACATACATCTGGAACGTATGAAACATTTAGAGCATACATTTGCGACATATGCAACGTCCAAATAAAACACTTGCAACATACGTGTATAACCATTACAACATGTGCAACATCTAAAAACTACCATTGCAACATCCATATAAAACATCTTTAACATATGAAACACTTCGAATATGCGTTTTTGCAACATAGGGAAGGCTGGGGCCAGTCGATTCCAGGCGTTGGGGTGGGAGCCGGCGGCAAGCGGCGGCGCGCGAGCACCACCATCGTCAGCAGCACTAGCACTGGCCTTGGCTCAGCCGGGTAGGCGGCGCGCGGGACGGGTGGGAGCAGGCTGCTTCGTGCAACGGGAGGGAGAGAGCGAAGCAGAGTGGGGTGGCAGCAGCGAGCGCGGAGTGGGGTGGGGGCGGGGGCGCAACGCGGACGGGCAGCGTCAGTTTAGGTGCGCGGCACGTAGCGCAAGTGAGCAGCGCGGGTGGGCTGATCCGTCCGGACGGACGTCCGTGGCGTATCATTATCAATATCGGTTACTAGGAATTTCTTCCCTTTTTCCCAAGAGTTGCCATCTTCTAGACTCCAGTCATCAATTAGTTGCTTGCTCCTGATTTTGACCATCAACGGAAGTTTGAAGGCTTTGAACCAACATGCCCTTTTCAACTCAGCTTGTCAGTTGTCCTGCCTTGACACAGCAATTCGCGAATAAATAACTCAATCCTACTTGAAGCACCGATAGGCCTCGTGGTTAGGCTTGTGGAGTATACACACGAAAACCTTCTTTGTGGAAGTTATTATGATTGAAGAGAAGTAGAACAAACGAATTTCTAGCTAAAAAAATGAATCAACTTAACTCAAAGGCCTTCCAAATGTATAAAAGCAAAATTCCAGAGACTGCAAGTATTCCCTCCGGTCTTAAAAGAGTGACATTTTCATTATATGTACAAACTTCGACCATATCAACTCTTCTTGTGTTCAGTGAGATGATTATATTTGTCCCAAGAAATAGTTTCATAATCATATAATTTTACTATGGCTGTTTTGTTAATCTATCATAGTAATATTATTAGTTAAAGTTTGGCCTTGGAGATTGTTTGAAGTCCAAATTTTTTCTCTTTTGTGTCCCGGGGGATTGAATAAGGAGGATCCTAAAATGTTAAAATAATAAAAAACATGAAAATATATAAAATTCACGAGAAACGACGCTAAAATGCAACTAGCTAGAAGGAGTATAAAGCAGAGGATTTTGGTGTATACTAGCAATTTTTTTCTTTCGATTCCTATGGCAATCTTACAAAGGAGAATTTTGCAGTTGTTCCTAGTATCTATTTGCACTTTCTCGTTGTTGCAACTGTTATTATATGCAGAATTTCAGTCCTTTTGTGATTGGACGAACTGATAAATTACCTTTGCCGGTGCTAAGCTAATTAATCATCATCTACTGAGGTGACAGAGGACTGACGAAAACTGGATGACGATCTGCCATGACCGCCTGCCACATCATCCAAGCCCTGCATCACTTCGTGCCGTCTTCTCAGGGTTAATTTTCCTTTTCTTTTGGAAAGATTTTAACTGTGGACAGATCAAAGAAGCTGCCATCAGCCACACGTCAAAATTCCGATCCACACCTTGGGAAACATAACATGGGCGTCGAATAAGAAAAAATATATCAACGTCAACAACTGTGTTGTAGATATATGTCCATGAACAGTATCTTTCACAGTACCAAGAACAGTTGAATCTGAAAAAACAATATGGTTCAAGTATTCAACTATTGCAGAGTACAAAAATATTAGAGAACATATAACAGAGGCAAAAGTTCATCGTACTATGACGGAACACTGATATCGAATCAACAATGCAAATAGAAATCCTCCATGCAACCATTCTGAACATTTCCCAATTGAAGATTGACTACATGATGGTGCACTCCATCCATTTAAATTTCTCATAGAACTGTCGTGCGTTTTCATTTTCTTCACGAGCCTTCTCTAGGTCCTCCCTTAGTTTTTGGGTCTCCTCCTCTGATCTCAGCATTGCTGCTGTCACCTTTTCCTCAGCTTCCTGTCTTGCTTTCTGTTCTTCCCTTAGTTGTTCCCGCAGACTCTCTTGTACTGTTAATCTTTTCTTCCACCTGGGAATGATTTGTGTTAGTAATGTATATAGATTAGGAGCCAATGTGATTAAAGAGAAGAAAAAATTCTCATCAATGAAGAGAAAAAATGGAAATAAATGCTAATCACAGGTCTTGCAGTTCCGGAATACAATTGTACTTCCACAACCTAAGCTTTGACAATCTGTTAGTCCCTTAAACCATGAGGATGTGTACTATGTGTACGAGACTATGAGTAGATTTCATCACATGGTTATTTGTAAGACACCACGATATTTCCCAAAAATGAATGAGCAAATTTTACCTATGTAGGACCAGAGAGCTAAACATTTTTTTTTGTTTTTTGTACACGTTCATACACGATTGACAAAATTTTCAAGCAAGGAATTATAGTTAAACCTGAGTTCTACAATTTAGTTCTATAAGATCATCTGATTTGTGTTTATGGATTGAAACTGTGCATAGTGTATATATTACCATATTTGCAATCTGCATAATATATAGGGAAAAAAACGAGAACAGGGAAAAAACTAAAAAGTAGTACACAAAGATTTAACCACCTGAATCTGAGCAAACATCTGGTTAGAGAATGGTTTCCCTCCATTGCGTGTTGTTAAAGAGTCCACTGCATCAAACAGTTCTGATAGTTGTTTGTGTTGCTTCATCTCATCACTGGACTTGTTGTCAAAGAGAAGGACTCTACCTCCACATACCCGTATTGTCTCCTGTGGAAAAATAGCATACAAATTTAAACTAAAACACAAATCAGGGCTTGTTGATTTAAACATAAAGACGTATATTTATTTGAGAGAACGCATAAATAAAGTAAATCTGGATAGAGGATGGACCTGCAGATATTTTGCATCCTTGTCAGTTAACATCCTACTCCAGTTCCTCTCCCCTACTTGATCCCCATATGTGAAAACTAGTATCATGTGGTCAACAATCCTTTCACGGAAAAACATTTTGATTGACTGGATTGTGCCTGCATCTTCATGTGTAACCTAGAGGCCGCTGAGAACACCATGAGCATGGCGTGTATGCCATCCCTGGACATATCCACGCATTTGGCAATCTCTTTACGAGCATCTTCTGTTGTAACATTCATATTACACAGTCCTACACAAAGTTGTTCAAATGAAACAACAAACCAATTTTTGTTTTGTTATGGTTGTAGTCCGGCTTAGGAGTACCATAAGTGTAAGGCTATTGATGATGATATCCGATAGATCACAGTAGATGTTACCAGATGTGTCGATAACTTGCACGGTGCGCGGCGCCGCGTTGCCAAGGCTAAGCATCGTGCTCCCCATCTGGCACGTCGCGGTGACGCTGGTGTAGGAGTACTCGGATGCGAACGGGAACAAGTCTACTTAACTCCTCAACTATCAGCTAGCGTCTAATCTACACCCCCAACTATAAAACCGTCTGTTTTACACCCTGAACTTTTCAAAACCGTTCAAATTACACCCTGGAACGGTTTTGGACGGCGGTTTTGCTACAGTAACCATGGTTTTGCCGTCCAAAAATGCCCCAGGGTGTAATTTGAACGGTTTTGAAAAGTTCAGAGCGTAAAAAAGACGGTTTTATAGTTGGGGGTGTAGATTAGACACTAGCCGATAGTTCAGGGGTAGTAGACTTTTTTCTATTATTATATGTTTAAATTATAGTAAAAATTTCATACTCATTAGATTATATATAACTTAGTTATAGATTTATTTAGGTTTATGTTTAGGTTTATGCTTGTTAAATATAAATAAATCTATAACTAAATTATACATGATCCAATCAGTATGAAATTTTTACTACAGTTCAAGCATACAATAATTAGTTTACTATAAAAATTTCACCACAATTGGACAATAGAAGTTGTAGCTATGAATTATTCAAATTAATTACAGACAAAATTTGATTTTCTAACTAATTTAAAGCTACAGAAAAAATTTATACTAAAGCATATTATATTATATATTCATTGTGTAGATCTACTCATGTGGAGTCCAACAAAATTAGATTTTCTATTTTATGATTTTTCTGTGATTTACTATGATTTTTCAAAGATTCAGCGGAAATAAATAAAAAAAGAAAAGTTAAAACACTGTTACTGTAGTAACCAGGCTTACTGTAGCAAAACCGCCATCCAAAACCGCCCCATGGTGTAATTTGAACGGTTTTGAAAAATTCAGGGTGTAAAACAGACGATTTTATAGTTAGGCGTGTAGGTTAGACACTCGCTGATAGTTTGGGGGGTTAAGTAGACTTTTTCCGATGCGAACTATACTTGGCCATGCAGCCCGAGGCCCGGTGGCCCGGCCCGCGGCCCGGCGTTTTGGCCCGGCCCGAGCACGGCATGGCCCGAGGGACCAGGCCGTGCCTGGGCCGCCACCCAGGCACGTGGCACGGCACAGGCACGGCCCGTTAAATTGATAACCATGTGAATATTTGGTCCAGCCCACTACAATCCATACATATATATAATATCTTCATCACTCCAAACCCTAACTTCCTCCCACTCCCACTCTCCTAGACGGCGCTGCTCTTCCCTTCCCCTCCTCATCCGCCGCGCCGCTCTTCCCTTCCCCATGCGCCGCCGCTCTCCCACCGCATTCCCCTTTCCTCGTCATCTCCCTCGCGCACGGAGCGCCTCCAGCAGTCCAGCTCCAGGGCGCGGCGGAGCTCCTCCGGCTCCAGGGCGCGCGGCGCGGTGGAGCGCCTCCGGTTCCAGGGCGCGCGGCGCGGCGGAGACCCTCCAGCTCCAGGGCGAGCGCGCGGCGGAGCAGGGATCACCTCCAGGGCGAGCCGCTACGGCCGCCGGCGCCGCCGCCACCTCCCACGTGGCCGGGGGGCGCTCCCTCATGCTCTCGGGCCGCCCGCGGCACGTAGGGCACGCCGTGCTCTCGGGCCGGCACGACGGCCCACGGGCCGTGCCTTGGGCCGGAGGCCAGGCACGAGCACGCCACAGGCACGGCCCGTCAGGCACGACGGCCCGTGGCGGCACGACGCAGACTGGGCCGTGCCGGCCCGACGTGGCCCGTTGGACATCTGCGAACGCGTTGAATCCCAGCACGCTATTTGCCGTGGCGCTCTTCCCGGCCCCAACTTTTCCCACGAGACCGAGGTAGTAGTGTCAGAGGTGGTGGGGCAAGGGCAGCACAGCACACAGTCGCCGTCGCCGCCGCCACCCATGGTCCGGCTGAAGCGAAGGTTCACCTAGCCGGTTAGACCAGTAGCACCTGGAGACTGAGACAGACCACACGTCAACACCAAACACCATAGCAGCACATCCTAAGGCCAGTCTCAGTGGGAGTTTCACGTGAGTTTCATTTGCATTAAATGGGTTGCCACATAGGCACTTTTGATGACATGGCAGTGTATTTAAGAAGAGAGAGAAGAAATGAGTTTCATCTAGATGAAACTCTCTTGGCACGATTACCAACTCTCTATAAGTCTTGGAATTAAATGCCTATGAAACCACGGAATGAAACTCTCCATTGAGAGTAGGTGTTTCATCTAAGTTTCATTTCATTTCAAATGACATGGCAGTCTTGGAAACAACGTAATGAAACTCTCCATTGAGACTGGCCTAAAAAGGATTCATAGATTACAACGGCTGGGACAAGAGGGGCAACAAGAAGAGATTTTGCTTCCTTGTTTAGTTTCCTAAATTTACCTTTAAATTCTACTATGCAAAAAGAAGATTCCCCATCACATCAAAATGCCGGCACATATATGGAGTACTAAATGTAGATGAAATCAAAAACTAATTGCACACTTTTGTTGTACTTTGCGAGACGAATATTTTAAGCCTAATTATTCAATGTTTGGACAATTATTAGCAAATAAAAATAAAATTGCTACAGTGTTCAACAGTTCAGGCATCTAAACATGGCCCAGAAACACGGAAGGCCCGCAGTATTTGGTGGAGAAACCGAGGAGCCAAGAGGCTACGTAAATACAGGAGGCGGAGGAAGACAAGGCGGCGGGACATCGGGGGCCGCTCCAAAGTGTGCCGTTTCGTGTTTTCTGCACTACAATTGGGCCGGTACGGTACTGGACCTCTGTATATGGCCCACTCGAGGGGGACCAAAGTTTGGAGCTTCGAGTTTAATTTTTTTTTGTTTATTTTGTGGGAGTGAGAGTTTTGATAAGATAGAAAATAAGAGTTTAGATAACTACCACCAATCACTTTCCATTAGAAGTGGTAACAAATTGAGATTTTTTAGCGGAAGATGAATTGCTATGAAAAGATAAAAGAATATCCCTTGCAGCCTTATCCTCGTCAAGAGAAGCTCTCTTGTTTACATGGAGTTGGCCGCTTCATATCCAAATTACAGACAACTCCGTCCAACCATAGGCATCCAAGACGTGAGATTGTTGTTTTGAGAATCTCAACCAAATACTCAACAAAGTTAGATCGTAAGTCAGATGACAAAGTTACTTAACAAAAGCACACACTTTCTAGAAACGACTTCTAAATATATTTATTGGATGAATGACTTTGAAAACTAGTTTACCCAAAAAAACAACAACTTTAAAAAGAGATCGTGTTTGGTGTTTGCAAAAATAAAAATGTCTTTCCATAAAACAAAATTCATTATTTTTGTTTTCATCGGAGGACGACTTTACCCAGAATTGTTGTAGGATAGAACGATTTCCCGAAGTTGTTCGGATTTTTTAGGATAGAACGATTTCCCGAAGTTGCTCTATCCGAAAACAGTACATCAATTTTGAAGTTCCATGGGCATGATCGAAGTATATTTTTGTAATTTTCGTATGAAAATGTATTGAAAAAATAAAAAAATCCAAACAGCAAGGGGCACCGCCACTAGTAGAAAGATGATTTTTCCTGGCGCCTGCTTTTTTTACTGGTTGTTTTAGTTATCACGCACCAATAGAAATGAAACGGTGGACCCTAAGAAAAAAAACCGTCTGTAGAAATAGATTTCAACAGGCGGTTTATTAAGACAACCGCCTGTGAAAATAAGATATTTCTACAGGCGGTTGTTTTAAGAAACCGTCTGTAGAAATCTATTTGTACAGGTGGTTCGTTAAGAAATCCGCCATTAGAAATACCCATATTTTTTTAAATTTGATTTTTTTCAAACGATCTTGGATGAGAAAACACCCAAAATAAAAGTTGTTCGTCTTGAAAAGTTATGAAACTTTGTAAATTACAGCTTTTTAATTTAAAATCATCTTGTCAACGAAAACTACGTTTGAATGGTTTTAAATTTTAAATTCAAATTTTGTAAACGACCTCGGATGGAGAAATGACCAATACGAAAGTTGTTCGTCTCGAAAAGTTATAAGACTTTGTAGTTGACAACGTTTTGATTTGAAATCATTTAGGACCTCAAACAAGCAAATTACACTCGGATTTATATTATATGTGGGGAACTGTATATGGACACATTTGAGTGTGTGGTGCAGTGGTAGAGGAGGCTTCGCTTGAGGCTGAGCTCATGGGTTCGAATCCCACCGGGAGCGGGTAGAGCGTGATTTCTGCATGACTTCGACAATTTTTTTTTTGTACAGGCGGATGTGCTTCTATTTCCAGAAGAAATAGGTTCTCGACTGCCAGTGTTGAGGTTTTGTGTACTAGTGCGCTCCACCGGATCTTAGCGGTGCGTATTTAAGCTTCCAGGTCCAGCCAAAGAACCGTTATTATTAGTTTGGAGTATTTATAATATAATATGTATATTATGAAAATACTCCAAACTAATAAGTATTATTAGATTTTTCTTGTAAGCAACAATAATAAGGCCCCGTTTGGCACGGCTCCACTTCACGAGTGAAGCCATTTTTTTAAGGCTTCGGATCCATGAACGGCTCTTCCTATGTAGCCGAAGCTGTTTTGATACCCCGTTTGGCAAAACAGCTCCTTACAGCGGACAAAGCAAATGAAAAGACCAGAATGTCCTTTTTTTCCCGGTCCTTATCTTCTTCCGTGGAAAAAAGAGGGTTTCATTCGCGTGAGCCGAGCTGATCTATTTAGCACGCGACGTGACGAGAGCATCTCACCGCTCGATTCGGGCGTCTACGTGAATTTGCCCTCAGCGAGCCGAGCGAGTGAGAATTCGAATTCGAATTGGATATGTGGCTGCTGCGTTCGGTGGGCTGGAATTCTCGCCACCTGCTTCCTCGAGAGGCGGTGGTGGTGGTTGCGTTCGGTGCTCGAGGAGGGTCGATGGCCGGTCGGCCTCGCACCATTGAGTACGAAGCCAGCCGAGGCTGAGCAGTGGGCGGCCGTCCTGCGATTGCGGCCCTCCGCACAACCCTCGTGGCCAGGCCATCCCGCCCTCGCGCTCGGAGGCAGTGCTCCAGTGACCGCACGCCCCCGGCACCTTGCGGCCATGGCCTGCGTGCCCTCGCGCCCTCCTCTCCGATGGTCACGCCCCTCCTTAGCAGGGGTACAACGAGTCTTTCTTCTCTTCGGTGTCCACGTGGAGGAGATGAAGCCGGGAGAAGCCACAATTTTTGGCTCCACCCTTCACCTTTTCTTTGTCTCAGCACCTTTTTATGGGCTCCATGCCTGAAGCTGTTTTATTTTACCCCGTTTGGCAGAAAACGGCTCCAAACGGCTCCTGAAGCCGCTGGAGAAGCCCTGCCAAACGAGGCCTAAGTAATAGATATATTTTGGGTCTTTTTTCTCTTTTTTCAATGTCCCTTGTTATCTGCATGTCCTTCTCTAATCTAATAATTCATCTTAACTAATCTATATCTATATATACCTATAGTTTCGTGACTTTTTGTTTTTCCTTTTCTGTCTCCCTTTTTTCTTATAAATACAAAAAATTAAATAATTTGTGACTAAAATCTTAGATCATTCAATCTAATTTGTATCTATATCTATGGATCCGTGGCCCCTTTTTTATTTTTCTCTTTTTTGTCTCCTATTTTTCTTATAAATAGAAAAATAATTAATAAATATAGTATTATAGATCTTTGAACTCTTTATTTTCTCTAATAAATAAATCATGACTAAAACCTTAAACATTTTTTCATCCAATCTAATCTATATTTATATATCTTACCAACCTAATATTAAAGAAAGAGAATTTCTTGTTATATCGTTTATGGAAACTCACCACGGGGCTCGAGTACATCCTCCACATGTCAATAAACCTAATCCAAGCTGATTTGACAACCCTATCTTGACCTTACACCTTATGTGTTACATATGTGACATCGACTCATGATCTATGCTCGAGTTAGAACAACTCGTGTCCAATATTAAAAATATGAAGTACGATTCCAAGGTGTATCGAGTCTCGTCACAACTCGCAGGTATATTTGCTAGTAATCGAATTTATGTTAAAAATGTATTTTTTTTAGACGAAGGGAGTATAATATAATATCCAAGAGATAGTTGCTAGCGAGACAAAAAAATCAAGAGCTAACTTCATATCGTGCTGTATTACTAGCTTTGCTCTAACAGAGTCGTGGGGGACCTGGCGGCCTCTGTCCAAAGTCCAAGCTATGGCCTATCATGTGTCTCTGTCCACTGTACAGGACTGAAGGAGAGCAAAGTCCCCGTAGCCGTAGGGAACGAGAACGACGCGTCGGTGGGTGTGGTTAGGGATGAAAACGGAACAGAAATATTCCGAATTGACCATTTTCGTTTTCTATATTATGAACCGTTTTTTAACATGAAAAATTGTCAGTTTCAATTGGTTTCACAACAATTTTCAACCATTTTTTATACTCTTTTAATTGCTAAATGTAGAAATATCCCGAACCGACCGTTTTCGTTTTTCTACATCGTAAGTTCGTTTTCGACCGTTTCCGACCGTTTTCATCCTTAGGTGTGGTACCGTGGCTGGCGCGTATGGGGCTCATTTTCAGCGAGCATGAAAGGGCAATTCGACCTGTTCTTTCTCTTTGTCAATCACAGGGTACAGAAAACTAACGCTTGCTCTATGTACTAGTTGGGATTCACTCGTTCATGCGGGCTCGGCTCTTAGAGCAAGGCTAATAATCACAGCCAGCTGTTGTTTGTAAGATTCTTTGTTGCCTTTTCTTAGTCTATTCATATAATAATTACTTCTTCATTATTAATACATGACTCACTTATCTCTTTCATAAAGTTTTTTTTGTTTTTATATCTAAGCCGGTTGTAAGCTTACAACCCACTTCTCCTCTCTCTCCTCTTCTCTCTTCGTCACCTCAGTATTTAACCGGCTTATAACATATTATTATACTTGCTCTTAACCGCACATCACTGGTGGCTGTCTTTGTGGTGGAGCCCAAAGACACATGTCGAGCAGTCATAAGATGTCGCACGCACATCACTGTGGCTGTCTTTATGGTGGAGCCCGGAGACACGTGTCAAGCAGTCATAAGTTGTTGCACACAGGTGCCATGCAACGGTGTCGCATAGAATTAATTTCCTAATTTCTAAGGTACACAACAGAATAGACTAATCCACCGCCGCACCTGCAAAGTCGGCAACGTGCTCCCGTTTCAAAAAAATCTTATTCTTGGGGCATCTTTTCTTGTTCTGGCCTTCACCTACCCGTTGATGAAGAGGGTCACATATTGGGTACGTATTGAAGCCAAACTATTAAGAGGCTTGAAATACCACATATGCTCTAGTTTACATGGAGTAAAGTAATGCATGCTCCTAAGGCCAATTTCAGTGGGAGTTTTATTTGCATTTAATAGCCTGCTACATATGCACTTTTGATGACATGGCAATATTTTAATGAAGAGAGAGAAGAATTGGGTTTCATGGGAATGAAACTCTCTTGGCACATTTACCAACTCTTTATGAGACATAGAATTAAATGTATATGAAACTATGGAATGAAACTTTCCATTGAGAGTGGTTGTTTCATCCAAGTTTCATTTCATTCTATGTGACATGGCAGTCTTGAAAACAACAAAATGAAACTCTCCACTAAGATTGGCCTAAGGGCACTCTCAATGCAGAAACCATCATAGTTTCTATGGATATTAATTGCACTGCCACCTAAGCATTTTGCTGATGTGGCAAGGTAGTTATTGAATAGAGAGAGAGAGAGAGAGAGCAAAAATCATAGAAACCGAGTCTAAGTTATAAATCATATCTACACGAGAACCAAGACATGAAGTAATGTAATTGATAGAGAATGTATGCGATTGGATAAAAAATTATTCTGTAGAAACTATCCATTAGGACCATGGTTTCTTTATATAATGTTTATGGAAATTAATAGGTATAGAAACTATATGTAGTTTCTAGCATTGGGACTGCCCTAATGATCCACACGACAGCCTCAAGCCTATCTTGGTTTGGCCATAAACTGTGGAGCTTTGTTAGGATGGGCTGCTATTAAAGAAAGCTTAGACTCTGCAGTCATCCTTCCATTGTATGCTGCTAGCATTTGTTGGACACTGGTATATGATACCATATACGCTCATCAGGTATGCATATATGTTGATGTTGTTGTTCCATATCTGTACTGAAATCACTCTTTCAAGACTCTTGGTGATCTCTTTGCAAATGCATATATCAGGACAAAGAAGATGACATCAAAGTAGGAGTTAAGTCCACAGCCTTAATGTTTGGAGGTATGACCAAGTACTGGATTAGTGCATTTGGTGCTGCGTGCATCGGCTGCTTAGCACTCACTGGCTACAATGCTAATCTAGGTTTTGGTGCTCAGAACCACAATGTTTTTTCATTCAGTATATAAGAGTACTTCTGATTCACGTTACACTGATTACATACCTCAATCATGTTGGACAGCATGGTGCTATTATCCTTTCCTGATAGCTGCAGCTGCACACTTGGCATGGCAGATTTCGACTGTCGACTTATCAAGCCGCTCAGATTGCAGCAGGATGTATGTGTTCTTCAACTGAATATATGTTCAGTAGCTTGAGGACATTTAGAAAATTTGCGTTTTTGCTGATTTTAATCATACTATTACTATGGAGTCATGCTGAAATTTTGTCTGTTGAATTCATGTCTTGCAGGTTTGTCTCCAACAAATGGTTCAGACTTTAATATTTGGTGGGATTTTATTTGGGGTACTTTTATCATGATAAATAATTGAAGCATGCACGTGCCGTCACGTTATTCTTTCCTAGCATGATTAATTCGGTGGTTTAGTATACTAGCTCTGTTGTTGGAACCAAAACAATGTTCCTGTGATATGGGCTCGTTCGAGGCTTCCCATATTTTGTACATTTATATACGCAAGCATGTTACGAAAACTTCAGAATAACAGTTGGAGTTGTCTCAAGTCGGTGTGGTGCAGGATTTTCTGTGCCTGTAATTACTTTTGTACAGTTTTTTTCCTTTCTATCGTCTAATAAAACCTGCGACAAAGCTTTTGCCATCCTTTCTAAAAAAAATTCAGAATAGGCAGACCAGCCAGGATTATGTTTGTAATCACAAACTAATGTTCCCCTACGATGTTCCCATATTACGGTATCAAATTTCTCCACTGCTACAAAAAATCATTTTCAATCACAAACTGGACGTACCTGACAAATGGTACGTCGTCGGTTGCCAGTTCCTTCTCTGGTGCGGCGACGGTGCAAAAAACTCCGAGATGATGCGGCCTGGGCAAGGCTTCCTCTGTGATGGCAGTCGTCGGTTCATTGCGGCAGCCGGCAGAGACAGGTTGATGGACAGGGGAAGTGCATGCGTGAAACAGATATGCAAATGGAAAGAAAAAAAAAGAAAAAAAAAGAGTATGGGGCCATACAAAAGGAAAGGAAGAGATCACCCTTTCATGCAAAAGGATAAAAAGGAACATGTATGAGATTTAACTGAGCTTGGTCTAACTTCATTTTAATTATTAAATCAGATAAATTTCAAGGTCTATAATAAGTTCTAGGTGTAATTAGTAAATGATTAATCTTGTATTGAAATTTGACTATAGATTAACTCAGCTAATACCTCATGCTCGTGGATACCTATAACGAGGTTAGGAAAAGTTGGAAGATGAGCCACATGATTGTATGGCCCAAGCCGTGTCTCGACACGCATGGGCTTGGGTTCCGCCAGCCATACCATGACACGAGAGGTACGGCGCTACCAAATTTTGTAGCTCTAGATCGAGAGATGAAAGAAAGATGGGTGTCACTGACGAGAGGAGTGGTCGGAGTGTGGGACATGGACCAAGGGAGAGATTTTTTTTTCGCTCTTTAATATTGACCATTACCAATAGTCTTTTTGGTTTCACACACACAAATGAATTGGAGATAAGTTTGCTAGTTATAAGCGTACCATATATTCTACTCCTATGACTACGAGCACCTACTATAAGCATCTTTTTTATTTTTTGAAGAAACTGGAGGGGTGTGAGCCCCTATAGCAATTCTTTATTTAAAGAAGCAAGGGACCAGGTTCAGCATACACCGATTAAAGACGAAAAAAGAAAGGAAAAATGAGCACAAAGAAAAAGATTACAACAGATTTTGGATCCATAAATTGAAGGTGATTGAAACTTTTGTCTTATCCCTTAACTAGCAGATGCCCGTGCGTTGCTACGGAACCAAAATTTCAATGCAGTAATAATATAAAAAATATACTGCATCAAAATGAATAGACAAATAAATTTAAATTTAGTTTAATAACATACTATTCTGAGCCACGTTCAAATAAATAAGCATCAATTTCCAATAAAAAACATCAATTCATCATATATATTCCTCCATATCTATTCTTTACAACAATTTAAATTTGTCTTGGCACACAATTTAACAACTTTCTCTATTTCCTATTCCATGGTACTCTCCTTTGCCTAGCCCTCCAGTTGTGTTTCCAACACCAGGAATTTAAGACCTTCAGTTCATCCCCTGCCTCGCTAACCTGATGATGCTACTAAGCTGCTTCCTCACTGAAATTGCAAATAATCGATGCGTCACTGGACTTCTGAACTGTATTCTTAGCAGATTCCTCAACAATACATGATATTACATCTTCATTCACTTATACATGAGGTGTAAATGGTTGAGAGCATAGCCCATGTATTATCTCGTAGAATTTGCTATAGCATTGACGTTCTGCATTACCATTGCAACGATTGTTCCTGCGTGGCTATATACTTCTGGCCAATTCATCCTTCTGCAGTATACTAAGACCAGCACTCAAAATTTCCTTTTTCTAAAAAAAGAACCTCAAAAAATCCCATTAAGTTGGCGTCGTACTTGCATTGATCATGCTAATTCGATGTTATCCACTAACTCAAGTAAACAAGCTATTGAGAAAAAAAGAAAGGATGGAAGGAAACAATAAAATGCATGACATGCAAGATCGCTCTAAGAGCATATTCCCAACTAACATCACTCTATATTGATATGGTAACAACATTGTATACTGATATGCACATGTAATATCTTTGTCACAAAAAGAATGTATCACTCCACAACTGTGGGTACCATCCTGACCTCTACTACAAACTTGATACCATCCTGACCTGCTATCGGTACTACAAAATAAAGATGCAAACATTTCATCTTATACCTGCTACTTTGGGTACGCACGTGTGAGCAGGCTCATGCACACGGTATCATGTTGCTGTTGAATATGCACTTCATACCACCTGGTGGGTAAAATGAGAAAAAAAAGAGAGTTAGCAACAGCACTCATATAACAGGGATCTTCTAGTACAAAATAACCAGCCCTATCAAATGGTTCAAATAGTCATGCATCAGTTCATGGCTTTGGTAAAGTGTTGCAATTTCAAACTACTATAGAAAGAAATAATTGATTTTGTCCAAATAGTTATTGGAAGAGATATCAATTCTTCCCTAGAAGGCAAAGCAAACATCCTAAGTAGTTAAGTTGTCCTAGAAAAAAGCTTCATCAATTTAATAGCAGAAGCAAACTTGATTGTAAGAAGAGTATGGAGGCCCTTGATGTACTTGAAAGCAGCGATATGCTGATATCCTTCATGATTCCTCGTTTTTGTTCCATGCATCTCTGCAGTACAAAAAATAATTAACCTGTAGGCGATAACCTAGAAGAACAAAACAAAATCATGACTGTTAGGAAGCTGAATCAGGAAACAGAGACATAGGTTGCAGATCACGGTGAACTGTATTGCATTCTATGGCAATTCAATTTGCTAAAAACACAGCAGGTAGAGTGAGCAACAGTAGTCCGCTCCATACTGTTCTGACAATCAGCAATCCACAAAGGCGTCGCCAAGAAGCCTCTGTGTGGTTTGCTCCATGTAGCTCAGTAGCTGTGCAGTATTCGAGCACAGTGCATAAACCTGAACTTGTGCTGTACGTCGCGCTTGATTGTGCAATCTTACCAAAATGCAAAGTCTGCTCCAGAGGATGCACCGATATAAACAGCATGGGTCATTTATTATTTTATTGATCCGAGCTATGTCAAGCATTTATCATTAGTAATTTTAGAAACTACTGTAAGTCCATACTCCCTTTCCCAATTTCACAATTCAGAAATAAATTGTATGCAAGCATTTAATCCATATATCACCAATAACCGGGTAGAACCATCAGTAATTGAAGCAAATAAATTGCTCACCTATTTCAGGAATCCATCGAATTGCAAATTTTACTAAACGGTCTAGTAATTTGCAAGCATTACCTTCCATTACGTCATGCACGATTCAGTGATAGGCTCTGCCTAGTTGCTGTAGACACATCCGCCATCCACTCTTGGAACTGCGCTGGCAAATTGAAGAGGCGACCAGCTAGCCGCGCGTGACGCACCTCCACGCCTCCCAGCCGATGGTCGGAGCTAGCTGGTTGTCACTTCTCCGGCTGTACGCCGGTCTGCAGTACGCATTGCTAACAGCACCCTTCCCTATTATGCCGTCTGGCTGTTCCCCGTCTTCTACACAGTGGAGGAGCCAACCAGGAGTACCACGTCGTCGAAAAGAGCTGTCCCCGCCGGATCTACCTTCATCGCAGATCTGCAGTACTCGAGGCCGCCATGCCTTGTACCTGCACGGCTGGACCCTCCCTGAGGCAAGCGGATTCCGGATGGGGAGACAACCAGGTGGGATGGGAAAGGGGCGGGTTCAGGTGCTGGCTGCGGCTACCAGCTGGTTTGTCGTTGGCGAGGCGTGCTGCGGCGGCTGGGCGGGATGGGGGCAGTCGCGAAGACAGCTACCGGGCCGCGAGGCGTGCTGCGGCGGGGTGGCGGCTAGGCGGTGTACCTGCCTTCATAGGAGGAGGAGGACGTGGCGGAGAGGCGGGCGTCGGGGGGCGCTCGGCGGCGACGGCGTCGGGGCCGAGCAGGCGAAGCCACGAAGGGCGCGGGGAGCCGGGGACTCGCATTTTTTTCCCTGATGAGGACTCGCGAGGTTGAGGGAGTGGAGTTGGGGGAGGCGTGGGAGTCGGAGGCACGTTGATTTGACTGTTGACGTCTCCACTTTCATCTTTTTAGGAGTAGAGAAGAAAGCAGAGACAACTCTTTTATGAAAATTTCTTTAGCTGTTTGAACATTTGGCTGAACATTCTTGAATATAAAGTCATTTCTCACTGTCCAAATTGCTCATTAGAATTGCTACCATCATGCAGAAAACTGGGTGCGTCTGATCTCTGTAGAATGCATTCTGTGATACTGGACCCA
Source organism: Saccharum hybrid cultivar R570 (assembly GCA_038087645.1). Classification (NCBI taxonomy): domain Eukaryota; kingdom Viridiplantae; phylum Streptophyta; class Magnoliopsida; order Poales; family Poaceae; genus Saccharum; species Saccharum hybrid cultivar. Next base: position 818,798 of record JAQSUU010000563.1, on the reverse strand, counting down.
TTGAGAAGGGTAACGCCAATAAGCTCGATCCAGCAATCCTTGGCAAAAGGACACTTAAAAAAGAGGTGCTCAGAAGTTTCCTCCACTGAAGATTGACATAAGACACAATGATAGGAGTCCAAGTACATATTTTTCCTTCTTAGAATGTTCCTTGAACTTAACCTATCTTTCAGAAGGAGCCAAAAAAGACCTTGTGCTTTGGCTGGCAAAAACACTTCCATAGCCATCTATAGACCTGATGAACATGTGTGTGACCAATCAGGAATCTGTAAGCTTGTTGAAGCTGAGAACTCTCCCCAGTTAGATGACCACTTGTCCTATTGATCTGTTAGAGGGAAGTGCTCAATGAAGGATCCAATGGTCTGAAGCTGAGCATTTCTGCAGATAAAGGGAGACTAAAAAGATCTGTCAATTGTTGTTGTGCATATAGGTTACAGACTGATATGCTCTTGTTTTTGGCAAAAGAGTAGAGCCCAAGAAAATCTTCTTTCAGTGGTTGTTGAATCCAATTATCTTGCCAAAACAGACATGTGTATTTCCATTTTGAACCTGAACAATGGAGAAAGATTTAAAGACTTCCAAAAGTTTTAGAATATCTCTCCATCAGAAAGAGCCTTTTCTTGTGTTGTTAGAAAGTTTTCCATTGCTATAATGGTTCTCCCAGATTAAGGAGACCCATGGTATATCCTTATTGTTGAAGTATCAAGGTTTATCATTAGAAGGGCTTCATTGTGCTTCTTCAGGTTGATTACCCTTAAACCTCCCTCATTTTTAGGAACATAGACCATTTCCCAAGCTGCCTTTGGAGGTTTTGTGAATTTATATCAGCACCCCTTCATAGGCAGTACTTTCTATACTTGTCAATCTTTTTAATGACTCCTTTGGGTAGGGAAAGGGCACTCAAGTGGAAGGTAGGGGGGCTGAAAGCACAACATTTGTTAGCTCAAGCTTCCCGGTTTAAGAGATGAATGTTGAAGTGCAAGCTAATCTTCTCTCACATTTGGTTAGAGGTGGAAGGAAGTCATCAACCTTTCATTTTGTGATCCCAAGAGGGAGACCAAGGTAGGTGAAAGGGAAGGATCCTTTTGGGCACCCAAAGACATTAGCCAAGTGATTAAACTTTTCATGAGAAAGGTTTATTGGAACCATCATTCAGGCTAGTGGGATTAGAGAAAGAGTGTAAGACAAATTTTAGAAAAAGGAGTTGCCTTGTGTCTCCTTCAAGGATAATGAGAGTATCATCAACATACTGGATGACAGGAAAGTCAGAGGTAGCAGTCAGAGGGATTGGGATATTGAGAAGGCCTCTCTACTTGGGTTTGTTAAGAAGAAACTGAAGAAGGTCAACAGTTAGGACAAAAATAAGGGAGGCTCTTTCCCCCTTATTTTCAAGCAGTGCTTCTAGATGGATCCTCAAGGGAGCCTCCTACCGCCCCGCCACGCTTGAGATCAGCCTCCAGTTTGTGTCGCTTATGTCAGGACACCTCCTCTGGGCACCACCTCTAGCGGCCTGACAATACTATGCCTCTCCGCTGTGCTTCTAGATGGCAGCTTTGTCGGCTACCTCCAGACCGGTGCCCTATTCTGCAAGATCTAGAGATCAAAGATTACGGCTTCGATGACTTCAAGGAGATTGTCTCTAGCACACTCAAGAGCTTGACCTTCTATGGTTGCATTGTGAAGCGGCGTCCCTATGCTGAGAAGTGGCATGTCAGGGTCATGGGCCCATGCCTCATGTCCATTGCCAATGGCTATGGCTGGCGGAACATGATTACCCTCTCAACGCTGCTTCTATTGCCGTAGGTAGAGGCTGAGAGGGTAGTCTCCGCAACTCATGAAATAATCTTAATAATATTGTAAGAAACATTATTGAAAGTTCACCCTATTTGGACTCTAGATAGATGGAATATGAAGACATATGCTATCATGGAAAAACGTTGTAATAATAGTATAAAAGCGAGCTTAAAGTTTGTACATTTAGATAATATAGGAAAAATGTGCTACATGACACAAAAAGTGATCTCGCATTGCTAGTGGATGCCGAAAAAAGGTTTAATTGGACAGTGGTTCGTGACAAATTTGCTTGAAGACAATGTATCTATTAAAATAATACTATTCTGACAGAGTAGGAGAGAGAAAGACATTGAAAAGTAATTTTTTTGACCTTGGTTCTTCTTCTTCCTTTCCTCCCCTTTATGTTCTCTCTCTGTAGCAGGACACATGCAACCTCCATATCATCATCGCGCTAGCTAGCCATGCATGACCCATCGGCCATTCATGCCTCATGGCACCATGCTCGCCTGCTATTTACTTAGCAAAGGGCCATGCTGACGAAGTGGCCCGTTTCCTGCACCGTAGGCCCTTCGCACCTCACACCGGCCCTTGTTGCCAATGTTTGCTCACTGTTGTTTCCCTTCCTCACCTGCCCGGTGCACGCATGTCGCCCTTGCCGCTAGAAATTGTGTGCCGTCGTTTCTTCCCATGCGCACTCATCTCCCTTCTCACTCATTCCATGCTTGCCACTAGCCGCCGTGCTCCTGATGCTCGCGCACTGCCCTTGCCTACCGGGTTCTCACGCATCGTCCATGCCGCAGGAAATTGCGTGTCGTCATCAGTGCTGGCCTTCGCGCATAACCCTTATCACCTGGTGTCGGTGTTTGACCACCGATAACCTACCACGGGGGTACCCGGGACAGTTGTTCGGACTTCGGTGTATGCTAGAATTCGACGGTGAACACAAAGACAGTCGATTTATACTGGTTCGGACCCTCGATCGTGATCGAATAATAGCCTTATATCCAGTCGGCGTTAGCCTGTTGCGTTGGATTGATTGTGTTGTGTTGTGTTGTGTTGTGTTGTGTTGTGTTGTGTTGTGTTGTGTTTGTGTTGTCTCTTGTTACAGGGGAACCCACGCCCTCTCTTTATATCTATAGAGAAGGCGGTGGTGCGGTTACAATCCTAGTCAGATCCAAAGAAGGTGTCCTGAACTATATACAGAAGTTACTTTCCATAGGAATCCGGCTAGTCTGGCCTATTCTACTCGGATTCGGTGTAGTGGATGCTACACCTCTCCTTGCTCCAGTTTGTGGGCTAGGCCAGGGCCCACGACTTGTAGTCACATCGTTGGGGAACCCCATGGGTCCCGCATCGATAAGCCCCCGAACATTACATGGTTGAACTCGAAGACTTCCTTCTTTCTCCGGCTATGCCTGATAAATCAAGCTTGTTCCGGGTTCTTTCGACATAAAGCCTTGAAGTGGTCCTGTCTTGAAGAAGTCTTTCAAGTGACGTGCGCTTTTTTGAAGAAAAAGCGCACTCACTGAGTGTAGCCCCCGAGCCTCTTGCTATTTGGAACAAAAAGTTGGAGGGTCTTGAATTTTGATTGTTGAAAAAACTAAAAAAACTCTTCTCAGGATATGTACCCTGCAGCCCCCAAGCATCTTTCCGAGTTCTTTTCGATCATCAAGAACTCGGATAGAAGGTCTTCTATTGTCTTCTTAGGTAACCAGCTTTATATTCGAGGTTGGTGGTGGTTGACGGTTGAATTGAATTCTCTGTAATCATGAGGTGTACAGTGTTGGTATATTCTTTCGAATATGTTTGTCCTTGAACATTGTTCCTTCACGCGCATGTCCTCTTCTTGTTGTTTTCTGTCTTTTCACTGAGACCTTTGTCAAGCTTGTTCTGTTGGTGCTCCCAGTCTATGTACGCTGCTCTTTGGCCTATAAATACCCTCCTGGTGTACTGCTTCGATTCATCAAGTGTCTTGTTGTATAGCCGGAGCCTCCGTAGCCATGAATATGATAGTTTGTGAAGTAGAGCAGCCCCCGGGCGTGAGTTGTGAGTCTTGTAGCAAGTGGAAGAAGTCTTATGATGGAGATTAGAGGTAGACTAATCTCGCCGCAGCATTGTACCAGGTAGTACGTGGTGGCAGGTGGAAGAAGTCTTGTGATATGAGATGTGTTCCATCATCCAGTAGCTCCAGGTTGATCCTTCCACACTGCCTTGCGACTGTCCAGTGCAGATCAGCGTCTGATCCAGGATCACATCGGGCTTGGGTAGACTGATGTCTGTGAGTCTCACATGGTCTGAGTTGCCCTACTGTGCTGCTGATATCCGTCTTGGATGCACTGTGTCCTTCCTTTGAAGAAAACAGTGTATCCGAGTTGGTTGTCTTCTGTCGTGTTGTGGCTAGGAGCACGTAGTCGTTTCCAGAGCCGAGTTCTGTTTGGCCCCTTTGTTGCTACCTTGCTTGTCGTAGTACCTAGTTTGTTGGGTCTTGTAAGATCTGTAACCTTATGTTCTTTGATGATATTTGTTATAAAAAATCTTTCTTTCTCAGTTGTTGTCTCCTTTTTTGTTGTCTGAGTGCTTTTGAGTATCATCTGGGTTGTTTCTGGAGTATCCGGGTTCTCTGGCAGCATATTGTAACGTCTTCTGTGAATCTTGTGAATGGCGAGTTCTTTCTGAGTTGTGCGATCTGTAACAATTTGGCAATGACGCAGTGTGAACGGATAAGTCTGAAATCTGCCCGTTGCACTGTACCGCTATGAAAAGTTGCGTCGTTCGTCATTTCGGCCGTGTCAGTTATGGCAAGAAACAGACTGTTGCGTTTCCATGCCGCGTTAAGCGGGCCTGATGGGTCTCGTTTTTTTACTGTTGTAAATCTATTTAAGGGCCCTCCTTCTTCTTCTTCTTCTTTCTTACCCTATCTTTGCCCTTTAGCATTCGGTCTTTGCGAAACCCTAGCCTCCAGAGTTCCATTGCCGCTGTCACCGCCACTGTCGAACTTTTACCGCCGACCCTAGATCCTTGTCTTTGTATGGGCAAGAAGAAGTTGTCAAGCAAGTCGAAAGAGGTCTTGGTGGACAAGGAGGCGTCACTCTCAGTCATCGAGAATTAGGAATTCGTCGCCATAAGGGCTGCAGAGAAGCTCTGGCCAATTCTGACTACAACGGAATATCAGTTGCGTGATTTGGTCAGCGACGACTTAATCTATGAGAAGGATTTTGCTGATTGGAAGGTCCTAGGCTAGCATCGGGTTCCTACTCCTAGGCCTGGTGAGATCGTCCTGTTTATTTCTTTCGTTCAGGCTGGCCTCTGCTTGCCCGCTTCTGCTTTTCTTCATCGTTTCCTTCATTATTTTGGCATTTCTCTGAACCACTTGACTCCGAACGCTGTCCTTCATCTGTCAGTGTTCGTCCATCTCTGTGAAGCTTTTATTGGCATCATTCCTTCAATCTCTCTGTTTCATTTCTTTTTCCATTTGAAACCGCATCCTCGGAGTGACAGTACTTCTCCATTGGGTGGTTGTGGCATCCAATTCCGTCAGGGGAAGAAAACTCTCTTTTTTTATGATCTTGTTGATTTTGTTCAGGACTAGCATTCCGAGTGGTTTTATGCTGCGAAGATGATTTCTCCCCTTGATGTTCATTCTGGTTCTAGTCCCTCAGTTAATGATCGTTGGGAGAAGAACCCCTTGACAAGCGATGAGCTCCAGGCCATCAAGCCACTTCTTGAGAGAATCCAGACTCTGAAGCAGCAAGGTTGGACCGGTTTTGGGATCATTGCTAGCTACATGCGTCACCGAGTTTAACCCCTAAAGGAGAGGGAGCATCTCGGCTTTGAGTATTCTGGGGCTGAGGACCCATCTCGGATGGTTCCTGCCCTTGAGTTGACTGAAGAAGAGGTACTGGAGCGCCTGAAGAAGGTGCTAAAGGGGGTGACCATTGTCCCCCATGCAGTTCCCGAATATTGTGGAGATAATCCGCCCCCTGATGTGAGTTGTTTTACTTTTGCGAGTACTTTTCTTTATATCTCTTCTGTTGTTGGTACTTTCTGTCTTTAATTTTCTGCTTATTCTTTCTCCTTTGGTCGTTTTGTAGGAATTAGGGCGTAACTTTGTTGATCCGATTCCCACTGATGATAACCTAGCTGGGAAGGGGGCCGGAGCAAGTCTAGCCATAGCGGCTCCGGCTAGTAAGTCTCTAGTATTCATAGTTCTTCCTAGTGCTTCTTGCAATGAACTAGTCCAATATGTTGAATATGTGCCACGCCTAGTTCCTCAAGCTCCTCGTTCCATCAATAAGAGGGCACGGGTGGATGATGCTTCCGTCAGCGCGTCTACCACCAAGAAGCCTCATCAACCGGGTACTCTTCTAGGTACTCAAGTTGTAGGTAGCATGCTCCTAGGTGAGCACATCAGTTTGTTTTATCCCCTTTGTTGTTTGTTTGCGTGCATAACCGAGTACTTTTTCTTTTCTCATCCCCCCTACCTGGCGCGCCAGCTGTCGGTGTTTGACCACCGATAGCCTACCACGGGGATACCCGGGATAGTTGTTCGGACTTTGGCATATGCTAGAACTCAACGGTGAACATGGAGACAGTCGATTTCTACTAGTTCGGGCCCTCGATTATGATTGAGTAATAGCCTTACGTCCAGTCGGCATTAGCCTGTTGCATTGGATTGATTGCGTTGTGTTGTGTTATCTCTTGTTACAGGGGTGCCCACAGCTTCTCTTTATATCGGTAGATGTGGCTGTAGTGCATAATAGACCGTGAGGTCTATTCTGGTTTCTTCTTTTCTCTTGATTCTGACTCCCGTTTGGTCCTAGTCTTTCAAAGGCAGACATCCTTTGACTTTGCGTGTATTGTTCATACGATGCTGTCCTAGCGGGAAGCCTAGAATGAGTTCTTCCGCCATGCGCCTTCAGGGCTGTTGTCCGGAGAACTTCTCGGAGTTATTTTTGTTCCTCATTAGGATGCGAGATTGCTTCGAGTTCTTCTAGTGCTTCTCGTATCTTGTCGTAAGGGGCTCCATGTACTCTGGCCGTGCGCTTTTCTTTGGCTTCTTTCTCTGATTTCCTCTTGTGGTTTTCGGCTAGGTCTATTTTGTATGTGTCCTGTGCTTCTTTTCATTGCATAGCACGGTGTTTGTGGCCTTCTTTTAGTTTGTTCCTTCTTTCTCTAGCTCGTCTCTAGCCCTCAGATTCACCATCGTATTTAGGAGCGTTGGGTGATATGTTTGATTCTGATTCATCTAAAGATCTGACATTGAGTGCAGTTGGCGGCATCGGTAGTGGCCGTCGAATCATGAAGGCTTCCCGGCCTGGCACCAGGCTTGCCTTGCTATAGTTGCTGACGACTTTAGTTGGAGTGTTGGCATCACAGAGCGAACTACCTTCTTGGTAGGGTAGAGTGATAGCATCTTCAACTAGTCAGGCTTTGTTGTTCTGGGGACAAGTACTCGGCCAGTGGACTAGGCAATCTTTAGATGTTACGGTTAGTACAAGACCTTCCTGTGTCCCAGTAAGATGTAGCCTCCGAGCTAGACTGGCCGTATTTCGGAGTAAGTCTTGATTCGCCCTTGCCACGTTGTTAAGTCTGGTTGGGAGGTTACTCAACTTTCCAGGAGAAACCTGAAGTAGGTTCGAATTGATATTTTGAAGGATTGATGCCGCGTTCTGGAGTCCAATTGGAAAAGGACTTGGCTTGTCTTTAAAAGAACCCAGATAGGACTCCAAGGGGGAACCCGACTCAGATGTCAAGTTGAGACTGGTTGTCGTCGGAGCCCGAGTCAATTCGGACACCGTAAGCCTTTCGGCGAGACCTTCAGTAAGCTTCATCGGAAGAGTGAGTCCCTCGTGGGCTTCTAGGGCTTCGACGAGATGCTCTTGGAGGTTTCCCTTATCGTCTGTCTCACAAACCCATGATCCGAAGATGAAGATTGATCCCATTAGGAAGATCACGTTGTCAAAATCCGTAGAGCTCTTGATCGCGATTGTGCCAAAAGCCCGTACCTGGTGAGCCAGCTGTCGGTGTTTGACCACCGATAGCCTGCCACGGGGGTACCCAGGACAGTTGTTCAGACTTCAGCGTATGCTAGAACTCGACGGTGAACGCAGAGACAGTCGATTTATACTAGTTCGGACCCTTGATCGTGATCGAGTAATAGCCTTACGTCCAGTCGGCGTTAGCCTGTTGCGTTGGATTGATTGTGTCGTGTTGTGTTGTCTCTTGTTACAGGGGTGCCCATGCCCTCTCTTTATATCTATAGAGAAGGCGGTGGTGCGGTTACAATCCTATTCGGATCCAAAGAAGGTGTCCTGAACTATATACAGAAGTTACTTTCCATAGGAATCCGGCTAGTCTGGCCTATTCTACTCGGATTCGGTGTAGTGGATGCTACACCTCTCCTTGCTCCAGTTTATGGGCCAGGCCAGGGCCCACGACTTGTAGTCACATCGTTGTGGAACCCCGTGGGTCCCGCATCGACAACTGGTGCTCATGCTCGATGTTCATCGTCACTACAAGAGACGAAACATTCTGTAATATTTAATTTATGTCATAATATTTGGAACTATGTCATAAATCAACATTTTATGATGCTTGTGTGATGAAAAAGCTTGCATCTCTAGTCATGCTGAAAACCCTAAGTTTGGTTTTGGTAATTGAACGTCAACTAGTGAACCGATGCTTTCAATTAAGCACCAAACATGTGTTGGCTCCTCTTTGAAAGCCCTAGTTTGGTTTTGGATAATTGATGAAACCTATGTGTACTAACCTTGCAATCTAAGTGATGTGTGAGATAGGTTGGTACACTCAAGATGTGGAGCACAATGGCACTCAAGTGATGGTGGTGATCACATGAAATGATGAGATGGCCACATGTGATGATGTTCAAGTGCTCCAACTTGAAAAGAAGAAAGAGAAAAACAAAACCCTATGGAGATTAAGGCAAAGGTATAAATAGGGATTTTGTTTTAGTGATCAAGACACTATAGAGAGTGTGATCACATTTAGGATAGATGGACGTACTATTAAGAGGGGATCTCTACTAGACATTTCGGTCATCTGGTGCCACTAGGTGTTGGACTTCATGCATTGCATTTAGGCCTAGTGCACAATCGGAGAGCAAGCAAAAATATTTATTGAAAAATATTTTTTAGAAATGCTAGCTTGGCTCTAACATATTTTGAGAAAACATTTTGAGAGTTAGCATCGCTTGCGGGAAGTTGCCCGAGTTGCCATGGATCAATTCGAGACAAAGTTTGCAACTTGTAGAGCAAGTGGTGGTAACTGGGTTGCACCGCCACCCCCTGTCCGGTGCACTGCCATCTCTAGGGCGGTGCCCACCTGGACTCGGTCTTGAGCAGCTTTAGCAAGGTGGTCACCGGACGTGGCTATGTACACCGCCACTGGCATGGTGGTACAACTCCTAGGGCTGTCCAATGCCACCGCCCCTTTTTACCCGAGAGCAGCAAAAACGGGAGATGGGCTGAGGAGGCACCGCCCTGGTCACCACCACTGGCACAGTAGTACACGGCCCTATTTTTCCAGAGAGGGGTATTTTCGGGGACTTGGCTGGGATGGTCACCGCCACCCCTAGGGTGGTGCCACCATCACCTGTTCGGTGCCCCAACGGCTAGTCAAAATAGCCATTGAGTCGACCATTGGAGGGCACCACCGATACCTATCCGGTGCCACCACCGCCGTGTCCGGTGCCCTCGCAGACAGCAGCTCCAAAGGGCCAACGTCTCTATTTGCTCGTGTGGCTATAAATAGAGGAGGTGGCCGGCCTTGGCCACTCTCTTGGCACCTCAAACACTTGTGCACACCCTTTGGGAGCTAAGCAAACGCAATCCACTCACTTGTACACTTGATTTCATCATTTGAGTGAGATTGGTGAACCTCTAGTGCATTGCATTGAGTTGCATCATCTTTGTGGCACTAGGTGGGAGCTTTCGGTTGGTCGTGATCTTGTTACTCTTGGTGTTTGCCAACACCTAGATGGTCCAGTGATTGGAGGATCGTTGAGCATTGGTGATTGTCTCTGGCTCTGATCGGTTGCTTGTGAGGGGTTCTTGACCTTGGCGGAGAGCCAAAAGATACTCTTTTGGATTGCTCGTGTCATTGAGTTACCTCACTTGTGGGTAGGTTCTTGTGGCGCCAAGTGTTGGCTAGGTGTGTGATACCTATTAGCCACCGAACCACCAAGTGTTGGTAGACACAACGAGGACGTAGCTTAACGGCAAGCAAGTGAACCTCAGGATAAATCTTGGTGTCATTTCTTGGTATTCATATTGTGTTTGATTGTCTCTTGCCATGAGCGGTATAATTACCCTACTCTTCTCCCTTTCATTACTTTGTTACTTACTTGTTGTAGTTGAGTAGAGTAGCTCTCTTGCTAGTTTAGTTGAGTAGCTTGTTTAGCCTCTTGTTAGTTGTTAGCTAGCTCAACTAGAGTAAGAGTAGTGACATAGCCTTTGTTTGTGCTTAGAGATCATAGCAACTAGAATTGTTGGTATAGGTGGCTTGTAACCCTTGTAGAGCTAGAGCAAAATTGCTTTACGCCATTTAGTGTACTAACTACTTGCTCTAGTGAATGTGTAGAGAATTTTTATAGGCTATTCACCCCCCTCTAACCATATAGGACCTTTCACTCGTACTATGAGATGAGCATTTATTTTGGAACAGATGGAGCAAGTGAGCAAGTGATATGGGAATACTATGGGCCTGTGGCTCCCTGCCTCCACCTCAGCCGGTGATGGACCAGGATACCAACCTGCTATGAGTCTGGGCCAGCCCACGGTCTACTCGAAGACACGAAACAAGATGGCGTGATCTCCAAGTCATCAAGGACCGACCTAGTCGGACTTTACGGAACATAGCTTCTGTAATAGAACTAGAACTCTCTAATTATATCTGACTAGGACTAGAACAATACATCCTGTCTAATTATATCTGACTAGGACTAGAATAATACATCCTGTCCTCAGGACTATATAAAGAGAGCTAGGCGAGCATCCCTTGTACACAACATCTCATACACAACAATCCAACGCAAGGCATCACGTCGAACTGGACATAAGGTAATATGCTATAGTAGCGGCCTGAACGAGTATAAATTGTTGCCTTCGTGTTTACCACCGAGTTCTATAAACGTCAAAGCCCACCAGTCACCGTGACATGTTGCAAGTCATCAAACACTAACAGCTGGTGCTCCATGAGGTCAAGTCAGACACGTTCGGTTGCTCGTACATGCCTTCTAGCCAGCCTCCATAAGCCAAACCGGCCTGTTAGCCAGGCTCCAGAAGAACATAGGGGTAAGTCATTTTTTATAGGGGCAGGCTTGGGCTAGCACGCTGTGCGATCCTGTCACCTCCTTCGCTCACCTCTACTCGCCTCCTCTGCTCGCCTCTACTCGTAGTACAACACGTTGGAGCTCGGCTCCTCCTCCGCTCGCCTCCGAAGGCCCTCCCCACGCTCCCTTCTTCTGCATCCTCCATCCCCACGCTCCCTCCGTCCGCATCAACCGGACTTGTCGCTGCACACCAGTCTGTCGTGCAGCGCGGTAGGTTTGGGCCGTCTAGGGTCGTGTCGCCCTAGGGGACCCATGCCGGAGGCTGAATGGGTCCACAACATCCACAGAGCTGTCGCTGTCGCCGCCGATCGAGCAAGAGCACGGGGACACGCTGCCGTGGCGACACCAGCCGTCGGCGACGACCCTGTCCTCCGCGGCCAACACGTTGGCGGCGGGCGCCGCGTGATGCCCGCTATGCCGATGTTGTAGCCGCTGGATGGAGGGGGGTGCTTCCGGCCGCTGCTGGGTGAGCCGAGCCCCTTCCCTGGTGCGCGTGGGCTCTGCGATGCCACGCCGCCCATCCTTGCCTCTAGCCACATGCCCGCCGGTCAGAATAGGCCACGCCGGCCATCTCCCCTGCTGAGAAGTGGCGCTCACCACATCTCAAATCCTTATTTTTAATATATACAAAAGGATAGAATAAGTACCTCTATCCATCAAGCTTATTCACCAAATGAGTATTTAGCTGCTACCTCTGTCCATAAAAGAATAAAATCTAGATATATTCTTAGTTTGTGTCTAAAATTTGATCAAATAGACAAGTCAAAATATTAATCTTTATTGATACCAAATAAATATAATATGAAAATATATCTCATGACAAATAAATATAATATGAAAATAAATCTAATATACTCATTTGATATATGAGTGTTGATTTTTTAATATAGTTAGTTAAGTTTAAAAAACTTTTAACTTGGTCCTGTATTAAAAATGTACTTTTTTTTATGGAGAGAGGGAGCAGATGCTAGCGAGGAAAAATCAATGATCGAAGTCCAACTTCCACAGCGTGCAAGGAAACCTGGTCGTGGACGCTAAGAAGTCGTCGGTGCCTTCTGGTTATATGGGCTAAAATCGTCGATGGTTACTGAAGTTGATCGAAACCATTTTCTGGGCCGACTGAGATGGTCGACGGCTACGTACGGAACTGCAGAAGCTAACACTGTATCTCTGACTGTGTGTACTGCATCCACCGGGCGGGAGGAAGGCGCCGGCCGGTGGCCGCCCCAGCCGAAGCGATTGGCCCTGTTTTTCAGCGCAGCGGTACTTTTCAACGAACGAATATTATTTTCTTCTGGTAACAAATCAACGTAAACCAAATTTCAGCAAAATGAACTGGACGCGAACAGTCGGGCTCAGGCAACGGGAGTGGTCTGCGTGTTAGGTACACAACATCACTGCCGGAGGGCAAATCGAAGCCATGGGGATTGGGGAACGACGACGACGTATGTACGTCGTCGGCCGCGCGCGCGGTCCGCACTGCAAAGTCAGCAACGTAACTAGCACTAGCAGTGACAACCGATACCAGACGACCTGTCAGCTCCCAGCAAAGAGGCAAAGACGACTGTATATGGGGTTTTTTCCCTCCACGCCTCTCGCCTCAGAACCTAAATCTGTCCAATGCTCTAAGCTGGGAGTACGTATAGTATGTAATCGCGTGCTACAACTCTTGCATTGGTACCTCTGAATTGAAAGGTTGTATGTTCAGGTAGATATATGTAGGTGCCACTGCTTCTTTTCCTCTCATCCGTCTGATCGACATATATCATCTATGTTTTCCTCCCGTGCACCAGATTCTTCGAAAATGGCTGGTAACAAGGGGTTGTCGTCATCGTCGTCCTCCTGGGTGCACCGCTGGCTGCCTGAGGTGGCTAGACCTTATGCGCTGCTCGCTCGTCTTGACAAGCCCATCGGCAACTGGCTCATCCTGTGGCCATGTTTTTGGTATGCTATAGCTAAGCCATCTATTTTTTAGTAACAGTAAAACTATGTAAGTCGTATCTAAAAAATTGCTACTCTCTCCGTTTTAAATTATATGATATTTTAATTTTCTAGATATATTACTTTTACTATGTAGTATCTAGACATGATATATATCTAAGTGCATAACAAAAGCTATGATTCAGAAAAAGTTAAAACGCCATATAATTTAGAATGGAGGGAGTAGAAGCTAAAAACATTGAAACAACAAAATTCAGGAGATCCATGTGAACCTGGAAGAGACTTTGGCAGTTGGAACTTGGCACACAAGAGAGTACTTAAAACGCCATATTCGCAAAGCTTTCGGCATGCATATAATACATAGTGACAAGAAAAAAATCAAAGAAGAAGAGGAAGGAGTCAGGGATTAGCAGCAGTGGAGGGGGCGGCAGAGGTGGCAGTGCACTACCGAAGCCGATAAGTGATGGTGAAGGAGGGGTCGTTCGATCAGAGAAGGAGAAGCCGGTTTCGATTAGTGAGTAGTGGTGAAGAGTGCCATTAAAGACGGCGTGAGCATCCCCGGAGCAGGCAGGGCAGCGTGGGGAAGAAGAAGATGAGAGGGAGAGAGAGAGAGAGAGAGAGAGAGAGAGAGAGAGAGGTAAATAGGCGAGTGTGAGTATGGGTGTGCTCCTACCCTATAGTATAACAATTTATTTCTTACCACATACAAAAACACTTAGGTCTTGTTTGGATGCATGTGTATCCATTTCAATCCGCATGTGTTGGAGTGAATTGGAATGAAACTTAGTTTAATTTCACTCGAACCCACTTCAACAGAATATACATCGCATCCAAACAAGGCCTTATTGAATGTGTGTTATTTATAAGCTTAGACCTTCACATGTTGAGTGTATATATATGAGCCTATTATCATTTTGGTTTTGCTATAAATCTGTTAGTGTTGAGTGCATAATCTATATATATGGCATGGTTGGTCTAAAAAGTGGCTATCTTTGCTTCACAGGTCAATCACAATAGCAACACCGAAAGGGGAGGTCCCAGACATGAAGATGCTGGCACTCTTTGGATGTGGATCAGTTATCCTAAGGGGTGTTGGCTGCACGGTGAATGATATTCTTGACCGAGACATTGATAAGAAGGTTGTTTACGTTTGGAGTAAAAGTAGTTTTATATACTATTATTCTTTTTTTTCTTAAAAAAAGTGCCTATCAAATTGATGTACGTTGCAATCATGAAATGAGAAAAATTAAAAAAGATCTATAAAATTTGAGATATGAGCATACTTCATCCCTCAAAGACCAAAGATACGTAAAACAACAGTTACATGGTGGCTGCACCTAGCATGCAACTAATTAATTTACTATAAGGTTGTTTAGACCTCACGCTTTCATGTTTTTATTGCAGGTTGAGCGGACAAAAAAGAGGCCTTTGGCATCAGGTGTCCTAACCCTTTCACAAGGACTGTACTTCCTTGTGTTTGAGGTCCTACTTTGGTTTGGCTTTCTTCTCCAACTGAATAAATATAGGTACAGATCAATCATTCTTTTCTTCATTCTGCTTGTGCGAATCAGAACACATGCTGTTCCAACTACTATGGACTCCGTTTTTTGAGGCGGATAGAACCAACTTAAAAAATCTGGTCAGCTAACTACCTTTGTTCAAAGGTCTCTAGAAATGTTCCATGTGGTCCAAACTACGGGGCCCGTTTAGCAGGGCTCCTCTGTGGCTCCGGCTGCAGCTCATGGAAGAACCTTGTCAAAGGGTTTAGTAGAAGAAGCCGATTTTCAGTAAAAAAAAAAAGAGTGTGACTCCTCTAAAAACGGCTCTGGCTCTTCCGGAAGTTATTTTTAGTAGTCATTTTTCTTTTCATTTTTCACAGGTAGCAATATAATAAGTTGATGCGATAATAAGTTGATGTGATATTGGTCATTCACAGGTAGCAATATAATAAGTTGATGCGATAATAAGCTGATGTGATATTGGTCATGTAAATTTTATATCATTATTCATCTGTTGCTTATTTGATCTATGTATACTCAATTTATTCAGAGCTACATTTACGCAACAATATAATTCACTGCTATAATAATATTCATCACTTCAACTACTGGAAAATAATCAGGATTTAATTATATGACAAATATTTTGTACTATAAAAGCAATTGGCATTCCCCCCATTGGTAACCCTGATGTTGCAAATACCTATATTTCCTTCAGGAACAGCTAGCAGGAAAAAGCTCTTCAGTTACAGCCAGAAAAGACTCTTTGTAACATATTTATAACATTCATGTGCATCTAAATCCTTTTCAAATGTCACGACTAAAAAATACTAGAGCAATTCTTGCATTATTTATGTGCATATTTTCATCTCTCCCAGTATATTAATCAATTATCCACCGCCTGCCATTTTGTGCAAATTATTTCATCCATGCAGCCTTATTCTTGGGGCATCTTTTCTTGTTCTGGTCTTCACCTACCCGTTGATGAAGAGGGTCACATATTGGGTACGTATTGAAGCCAAATTATTAAGAGGCTTGAAATACCATATATGCTCTAGATTACATGAAGTAATGCATGCTTCTAATGATCCACATGACAGCCTCAAGCCTATCTTGGTTTGGCCATAAACTGTGGAGCTTTGTTAGGATGGGCTGCTATTAAAGAAAGCTTAGACTCTGCAGTCATCCTTCCATTGTATGCTGCTAGCATTTGTTGGACACTGGTATATGATACCATATATGCTCATCAGGTATGCATATCTTGACGTTGTTGTTCCATATATGTACTGAAATCATCTTTCGAGGCTGTTGGTGATCCCTTTACAAATGCATACCAGGACAAAGAAGATGACATCAAAGTAGGAGTTAAGTCCACAGCCTTAATGTTTGGAGGCATGACCAAGTACTGGATTAGTGCGTTTGGTGCTGTGTGCATCGGCAGCTTAGCACTCACTGGCTACAATGCTAATCTAGGTTGGTGCTCGGAACCGCAATGTTTTTTCATTCAGTATATAAGAGTACTTCTATTTCACGTTATACTGACTACATACCTCAATCATGTTGGACAGCATGGCCCTACTATCCTTTTCTGATAGCTGCAGCTGCACAGTTGGCTTGGCAGATTTCGACTGTCGACTTATCAAGCCGCACAGATTGCAGCAGGATGTATGTGTTCTTCAATTGAATATATGTTCGTTGCTTGAGGACATTTATAAGAAAATTTGCGTTTTTGCTGATTTTAATCATACTATTACTATGGAGTCATGCTGAAACTTTGTCTGTTGAATTCATGTCTCCTTGCAGGTTTGTCTCCAACAAATGGTTCGGAGCTTTGATATTTGGTGGGATTTTATTTGGGGTACTCTTGTCATGAGTAAATAATTGAAGCATGTGCCGCCACGTTATTCTTTCCTAGCATGATTAATTCGGTGGTAGTATACTACCTCTGTTGTTGGAACCAAAACAATGTTAATTACTGTGATATGGACTCGTTCGAGGCTTCCCATATTTTCTACATTTATAAGCAAGCATGTTAGAAAATTCAGAATAACAGTCGGAGTTGTCTTAAGTCGGTGTGGTGCGGGGTTTTCTCTGCCTGTAATTATTTTTGTACAGTTTTCCATCCTATCGTCTGATCACTTCCGGACACAGCCCATTTGCCGAGTGCCTCATTTGGCCGAGTGCCACCCACGGCATAGGTTACTCGGCTTAGTTTTAGACGGTAAACAGCTGTTTACCGAGTGCTTCTTCTTAGGTACTCGGCAAAGCCTTCGCCGAGTGCTAAAAAACACTCGGCAAAATCTGAACCGAAAAAACCCCGGTATTTTTCGTGCAAAATTTGCGCGCTACGCGGCTGGCTGGATTCAAACTCGCGACCTCCCCCTAGCGCGTATCGTCCTCTACCACTGCACCACACTGTCACTTGTGTCTAGATTCCGTTTTGGTTCCCCACATATTATATTTGTTTGAGGCTCTAAACTAATTCAAATCAAAACGTTGTCAACTACAAAGTTTCGTAACTTTTCAAGATCTACGACTTTCATTTTGGTAGTTACTCCATCCGAGGTCGTTTACAAAATTTAAATTTCAAATTTGAGAAATTCAAACGTAGTTTTCGTTAACAAGATGATTTCAAATCAAAAAATTGTCAACTACAAAGTTTTATAACTTTTTGAGATCTACAACTTTCATTTTGGTTGTTTCCCCATCCGAGGTACTTTAAAAAATCAAATTTCAAATTTTTGCAAATTCAAACTTAGTTTTCGTTGACAAGATGATTTCAAATAAAAAAGTTGTCAACTACAAAGTTTCATAACTTATTGTGATCTACAACTCTCATTTTGGCTGTTTCTCCATTCGACGTTGTTTGAAAAAATCAAATTTCAAATTTGAGAAACTCAAACATACTTTTCATTGGTAAAATTAATTCAAATTAAAAAGTGTTCAACTACAAAGTTGTATAACTTCTCAAGATCTACAACTTTTATTTTGGTCATTTATTCATCCGACACAGTGGTAGTAACATTATTCACAAATCTTATATCTCTCTTCTAGTTTCATGAAACTATATAAGAGGGATATAGATTTTGTGAACAACGTTACTATCGCTTTGTCGAATGAAGAAACGATCAAAATAAAAGTTGTAGATCTTGAGAAGTTATACAACTTTGTAGTTGAAAACTTTTTCATTTAAATTAATTTACTGCTTCAAAATCTTGTTTGAAGGGCAGAAGAGGAAAAAAATATTTCTTTACCGAGTGAAAAAAAACACTCGGCAAACAAGTAAGTTTGCCGAGTGCGAAACCAAAAACACTCGGCAAAGACCTTGTTTGCAGCAAGTTTGCCGAGTGTTTTATTTTGCAGAGTGTTTTACGCGCAGCACTCGCCAAAGAGCTTGTTTGCCGAGTGCCCGAAGGATTGCACTCGGCAAACCACCTGGCACTCGGCAAAGAGCTGGTTTCTGGTAGTGAATAAAATCTGCAACAAAGCTTAGAATAAGCGGAAATGATACTCTTGGAATATAAACACTTCTTTCTTCTAATGCAAATATATGCACACTCATGCGTATGCGAGAGAAAAACATGTTCCCCTATGTTTCCATATTACGGTATCAATTTTCTCCACTACTATAAAACGTACCTGACAAATGTTGTGTCGTTGCCGGTTGCTAGTTCCTTCTATGGTGCGGCGACGGTGAAAGAAAAACTCGGAGACGATGCGGCCTGGGCAAGGCGTCCTCTGTGATGGCAGCCGTCGGTCCATCGCGGCAGCCGGCAGATACGAGGGTTGATGGACAGGGGAAAGAGTTCCTATCACATTCCATATATTCTCTAGTTGAAACCAGGCTGGCGGAGAGTCCTGTTTTTTTTTACAACAAATATGCAAACTTCCACCCGCTCCGAGCCATCATCAATATATACAGGAGTATCTGCACCCTGTTCGTTTCGCTGGATCAGCAGAATCAGCAGCCATCTAACAGTAACAGTATTTTTCTCTCACAACAAACCAGCGAACAGTACTTTCATCAATAATAATCCAGCGAAACGAACAGGGTTATCCTAGTGTGCGTCGCGTTATTACAAATAAAAATCTCGTTCGCACACGGGCTCGCGTCAGACTGTCTGCGTTCAGATCACGTGATCCTTTCTCCGGCCGGGCACCATCGCAACCAAGGAACGCGCACCCTCGAACGGCGTCGCTGGAGATGAGCGAGCGCCCCGCCAATATCGGCCATGGTGTGGACTGGCTCAGCGCCCTGTCGGACGCCCTCATCCACTGCGTCATGTCCTACCTCACGGCGCGGCAGGCCGTGCAGACGTGCACGCTGTCGCGGCGGTGGCGCAACCTGTGGCGGTTCGCGCCGAGCCTCGACGTGGACTCTTACATGGACGACGACAGTTCCAAGTTCGGCGCTGTCGTCCTCCGCGAGATGCCATGGGAGGAGCTCAAGAACTTCGCCACCAAGCTGCTCCAGCACCACAGCGCCCCGATCCTGGACAGGTTCCGGCTGCGCGTCAGCACTTACCGGGACCGGCACGAGCTAGCCAACGTCAGAGAACAGGTCGCCAGATGGATCCTCAGGGGAGCCTCGTACCGCCCCGCCACGCTTGAGATCAGCCTCCTGCAGCGATTTTTTTTTATTTTTAGCCCAAATTTAAAACATATTTTGGATCTAACCCGTATTTAAAAATATTTTCAAAACTAGTCCGTTTGGCCCCGTCACCATGCATGGCGGGGCAAATGAACTGTACCCCGCCATGCATGGCGGCGGGGTCCAGCTGCCACGTGATCTGTAGCCCGGGGTACCTGCTGACGTGGCTCAGAAACGTGGAAAGACGTACCCTACCACGTATCATGACGGGTTACCCTACCCCGCCACGCATCATGACGGGGTACGGCCATGGGTGCTTGCCTGCTGACGTTCCTCCAAGATACTGATTGAGGTCATAATGATTTCCAACACGAACACAGCGGGTTTTTGCTAAACCACGGTGAAAGGTGATATTCAAGTGTGTGAGGTATGGGAAGGAGCTAAGCTCGTAACTCACATTAGTTTGCAGAACAGCCATGCTCTCAAGCATTGGTAGAGTGTACAACTTGATCAGCCCAAACCAGCAATGCTCCATGATAAGCTGCTTGATCTGTGATTTGGGAGCGTGTACGGCCACAACACCTTGGTTCAGCATGCAGGACTTGAGGTGAAAATAGCTTCATAGGCTGCGGTTGGAGTGGACTCCGGTAAATCTCGCAAGACCAGGCTGGTGAGGGCATGGAAGCCCTTCAATGGCGGAATGTAACAGGCTGCCAGCTTCAAACTTCTTAGTCGGGAGTTGTGTGGATTGTTGCACAGACCATGGTGAGGGAAACTGTGGGCAAAATGTTGCTGGAATGTATTCTTAACTAAAACCTCCAGATCTTCGACCCCCCATGAATCAGCAGCCTTAGCTATCAATCGGTTGATGCCACTTGAACAATGACCAGGAAAGAACTCAAGCCGCAGTGTTCGGACACTCCGGAGGCCGCTTAAGTGGTCATGGCCGTACCCCGCCATGATGGGGGGCGGGGTAGGGTACCCCACCATGATGTGTGGCGGGGTAGGGTAACCCGCCATGATGCGTGGCGGGGTACGTTTTTCGACGTTTCCGAGCCACGTCAGCAGGCACCCCGGGCTGCAGGCCACGTGGCAGCTGGACCCCGCCGCCATGCATGGCGGGGTACAGTTCATTTGCCCCGGCATGCATAGTGGCGGGGCCAAACGGATTAGTTTTGAAAATATTTTTAAATACGGGCTAGATCCAAAATATGTTTCAAATTTAGGCTAAAAATAAAAAAAAATCCCTGCAGCAGCACTCCTTGACCCGACACCGTT
Source organism: Saccharum hybrid cultivar R570 (assembly GCA_038087645.1). Taxonomy (NCBI): domain Eukaryota; kingdom Viridiplantae; phylum Streptophyta; class Magnoliopsida; order Poales; family Poaceae; genus Saccharum; species Saccharum hybrid cultivar. Next base: position 798,346 of record JAQSUU010000563.1, on the reverse strand, counting down.
TTCAGAAACCAAACAGGTGAGGATCGTGGGACTGCTGAGCACCACGTAGCCTCCGCCGATGGCCACTCCAGCCCCGCCGGCCACCACCACCACCACCTCCCCTCCCCCTGCCGGTGGCCGCCACGACCCCGCCGGCCACTGACCCCACGCCGGTGGCCGTTCAGGCCCCGTCGTCCACCATTCCTCACCTTCCAACCCCCTCCTTCCCGTCATCCATGGAGCGCGGCTCTCCTCTCGTCGGTCTTGGGCTGACGAGGTGGAGGAGGACAAGGCCGCCAGGGGGTCGCCTACCCTGAACCCCAACGCCGAGCCCTTCAGCCCCAGCTCAGGGCTGGGTGGGCACCTTTCCTTCTCCGACTCCGAGGAGTACTCCGGCTCGGAGGAGCCCCTGCGGTTGGCCGGGGTAAGGCCCCAGCTACTGAGGGAGCTCATTGCCGGCGTCCGCGCCATCGTCGCCGTCGGCCCCGCGCCGCTAGTGGGTTCATGGCCGATGCGCACCGCCTCTACGACGATGCTGGCGGGGGAGAGCCAAGGTTGCCCTCTGTCATCGTCCACTCCGCGCGTCTCTCCGCCGAGTCTGATGCCGAGGGATTCCGCCAGGTCCACAGTCGGCGTCGCTGGCGGCGCCCGACCTCGCGTCAGCCCAAGCCGGTGCCCGCGGACCTTGTCAGACTCTGCTTCAACTGCCTGGGCGACAACCACGTCAAGGCTGAGTGTCGTTTCCCCTCGTGCTGTCGCACGTGCAGGCAGGAGGGCCATCGCGCTCGACACTGCCCTTTTGGTACGACCGCCGCCGGTGCTAAGCGGGGCAGGTCACCCGCCCATTCCGGCAGTGGACGGGGTGTTCCCCGTCATAGGGCATCTCCGGCACGCTGGCGTGATGGGACCGAATCGGCGCGCTCGCAGTCTACCGGCAGGAGCCCCTCGATTCCCGCGTGCTGTGCTCCGCCTAGCCCCGAGCCCGTTGTGCAGCCGGACGCTGAGCCCGAGCCTGCTGCCGCCGGCTCCTTGCCTGTCCAGCAGCACCCGCAGGGGCCCTCACCGTCGCCATTGGAGCTCGGCCCCGAGCCGCAGCCGAGGTCGGCGGGCCAGGACGGGCTGTTCTTCTAACTAGTGGTGGTGCCACGCTCCGCTGAGCTCCATGCTGCGGAGGATCTCCTGTCGTCGCATGCTCTCACCGCACTCGTCGCCGGGACCAGGCCTGCGGTCTCACCGTCCATGGTGCGTGATTACCTGCGCATCCACTTCGGCATTGTTGGTGATGCGATCTCCATTCAACGGCATGACCCTCAGGACTTCATCGTCCGCTTCAGCCGCACCGAGGACCTTGAGGTGGTGCTTGGCACCCTGGTTGCTCGTGAAGGGGCGCCGTTCTCGCTCATCTAGAGGCGGTGGTCGAGGTTCATGAACACGTCGGCGGATACCTTCACCTTCCGCGTCCTTGTTGGGATCAAGGGTGTCCCCGCGCATGCCCTGAGCCAGGTGGTGGTGCAGTACGTGCTTGGCTCTTCTTGCGCCAACGTCGAGCTGGCCATGTCCGAGGCAGACGGGGTCGCCCCTGACGATGGTCGCGAGCTCTTCGTCGCAGCTTGGTGTGTGCACCCCAGCCTCATCCTGGACCAGAAGATTCTGGTGATCCCGGAGCCGGTGCAGCCCCACGACCCCTGTGGCTTTCTGTTCCTTCGCGAGCATGAAGCCTTCCACAGTGAGCTGCCGACGCTGCGCTACCTGGCTCGTCTCCGGGTGGTCGAGTTCTAGGATTGGGCGCCTCCCTCGTCTTCTTCGGATGATGACTTCCCCGGAGCGCAGGACGACGACGACAGCAGAGACAGCAACTACAACGGCTACCATCCGGGCCTTGACGATGGCCCGTCCAGATCGCTTTCCTTCGGGCCACACACTGTGCGCTTCGGGGCCGCCGGCGGTGCTCCTCTGTGGGGTTCCGGTGTCGGGTTCCGTCCACGCATTAGGGCTATGGTTTCGTCGCGTTCTCACTGCCGCCAGCCAACACTACCTTCGGTTGCGGCCGGTGATGTTGCGCTGGGCTCGGAGAAGAAGACCGCCGCGATCAAGTGGTCCGATGATCCATACCAGATGGTACAAGAGGGGATGACTGCTTTGGATGGGAAGCGTGGTCCTGGTCGGGTCGCCGTTGCTACGGTCATGGGCCCAACTGACGCGAGATCCCGGACGTCGCGTCGCCGCGGCGCGAGAATGCACGCGTGCCAGAGATTCCTAACGAGGCTGGCAGCCAACGTGACCCTGGCGAAAAGGTGTCAGAAGCTCCGTTGCCGCAGCAACGTGTCGCTCCCTACATGGCTGAGGAGTTTGACTTCGGTTCACGGGTGCCCTTTGTCGCGCCCCTCAAGCCGGCAGCAGACCCGATGGAGAACGGGGTAGAGATTGCTGTCGCTGAGCTTGTGCGGTCTCCCATGGGCAGGCAGCTCACTTCGACCCCTAACTTGGCCCGCAGGCGCTGGGCCAAGCTCGTTGGGCCAAATGTGGAGATGGCCTATGTGCTTACTAGCCCAGAGGTCCAAGGCGGCCTGGGTAGTCACAGGCCCTTTGTTGTGGACGACGCCCCTGAGCTTTGGGTGCTCTCTCAAGACAGCCCAACTGTGGAGGGCGACCTTGTGGAGCTTGAGATGTTGGGGGCGCCACGCTGCTCCACGCACGGGGCGTCGCAGATGGCACAAGTTCCCGGAGACTGCTTCGACATAGCCCTACCTACATCGCCGTCAACCTCCCCACCCCCCGGATCCTGCAACGTCGACAACTCCTATCCGGGCAGTCCTGGAAGGCGGGCTGTGCCTACCGCTCCAGACTCCTGTCATTCGTGGGCGCCCAAGCTGCGCAAATCACGAACGCCGGTCTCCATCCTCACCATCCGCCGCAGCGTTCGGCTTACTGTGAAGCCAAGAGAGGCCGACTCTACCAAACAGGCACAGTCGGTGCTTATGCAGAAGCTTGGGGTGGTGGTTCCATCGCCAAGTGTTGACACCGAGACGGTCAGGAAGTTCAAAGCCGTCTTCCAGGCTCCGCTTTCCGCCTCACGAGGCGCCTCAACTGCTCTTCGGCGACGAGTTTGATCCCGTGGTCATGAACCTTGACATCATGACATGGTCGGGATAGACGGTGATGAGGCGTGAGGGCTGCTTGTGCCACGCAGTCGCTAACGTTGTGAACAATGTCGTCGACGCCTAGCTGCTTTGTGTGGAACGTGCGTGGGCTCAACAGGCGTGCACGTCGTAATGTCGTTAGGGAATTCCTAGTCCAGCATAGGGCTACATTAGTCTGCTTGCAGGAGACTAAGATCTCCAATCTCTGTAACAATTTGGCTGTTGAGATTCTAGGAAATATGTTTGACTACACTGTCATGCCGGCCCTGAACGTCTCGGGCGGGATACTGCTTGCTTGGCATAGGGATGCCTGGTCCGCCGCGATCATCACGCGGGGCCGCTACTCCCTGTCCGCCAGGCTCGTCGGGGTTGGATCCCAGGTTCCCTGGTTGATCACCGTGGTCTACGGTCCACAACTGGACAACGAAAAAGTCGAGTTCCTGGAGGAGCTACGCCAGTTCAGGGACGCCAATGCTGGACCATGGCTCATTTGCGGAGATTTCAATATGATTTATGAGGCAGCCGACAAGAGCAATGACCGGCTGGACAGGCGCGCCATGAGAAGATTTCGGTCGTTCATTAGTCGTGCACAACTTCAGGAAGTGGACCTGATCGGGTGGCATTTCACTTGGTCTAGTGAACGGGACGCGCCGACGATGGAACGTCTCGACCGTGTGTGCTAGCCTCCATCGATTGGTTTCACCAATTCCCTAACCACTGCCTGAAGGCGCTATCATCTGATTGTCCGGACCACTGCCCGCTGCTACTTCTCCTTGATGCGGTGCCGCGTGCCAAACGCCGGTTCATGTTTGAATCCTTTTGGGTCAAGCTACCCGGGTTCCTGGAGGTGGTCGAGCAGGCCTGGTTGCAGCCTATTGTGAACGTGGATCCGTTCTGGTTGCTTGACTACAAACTGCGCCACGTAGCAAAGGCCCTGCAGCAGTGGAGTGGCACTAAGATCGGGAGTCTCCGCCTCCAGCTCGCGATGGCCAGGGAGGTCATCTTGCGCTTGGATGAAGCCCAGGAGTCTCGAACGCTTTCGTCACAGGAGTCCGAGCTGTGCAAGTCCCTTAAGCTCCGTACTCTGGGCCTAGCCTCCCTTGCCAGAACAATTGCCCGGCAACGTTCTAGGCTGCTGTTCCTAGGTGAAGGGGATGCCAACACCAAGTTTTTCCATCCAACACCAAGTTTTTCCATCTTCAGGCGTGCCACAGAGCAAGGAAGAATAGGATCGACTCTCTGTGGGTTGACGGGAGTGAGGTGGTCTCTGACACCGCAATGGCTCAAGCACTGTATGACCATTACAACTCGATCCTTGGGACCTCCTTTGGGCGGACTAGAAGGGTGAACCTAACAGCCATCGGTCTGCCGTCCATGGAGCTCGGTGACCATGAGGTACTCTTCACGGAGGACGAAGTACGTTCGGTGGTCATGAACTTGCCGAACGACAAAGCGCCGGGACCTGACGGTTTTACTGGCCTTTTCTACAAAGTCGCATGGGATATCATCAAGTCCGACGTCCTCAACGCACTCCATGCATTTTGGGCACAAGATGGGAGAAGCTTTAGCCACTTGAACGGTGCCTACATGGTACTGCTCAAGAAGAAGGCACAACCTGCCGAGATCAAAGACTGTCGCCCAATAAGTCTGATCCACAACTTTGGCAAGTTAGTCACCAAGTGCATGGCTAACCGGCTTGCGCCGAGGCTGGACGCGCTCGTTTGCCGCAACCAGAGCGCGTTCATCAAGGGTCGACGTATCCAAGACAATTTCAGAACAGTCCGGCTCTTGTGCATGGCGCTGCACGCTGCCTATTGCTCAAGATTGACATTGCCAAGGCCTTTGACACCGTTTCCTGGATGTTCCTGCTCGAGATTCTTCAGCACTTGGGATTCAGCCTCTGGTGGAGGAATTGGATCTCTGTCATCCTCGGCTCAGCAAGCATGAGGATTTTGCTTAATGGGCAGCCCGGTAGGAGGATATGCCATGCTCGGGGGTTGCGGCAAGGCGACCCGCTCTCCCCCATGCTGTTCGTGCTGGTCATGGAAGTCATCAACCACATCGTTCGCTGGCTGGATGGGCAGCAGCTGCTCACTTAGCTAGGCTCAGCGGCGATACGGCAGCGTGTCAGCCTCTACGACGATGACATGATCCTTCTTGTCGTACCAAACGAAAATGACTTCACGGTGATCAAGGCGACATTGGAGATTTTCGGCCAGGCCTCCAGACTATTTGCCAATCTTGATAAGAGTGTCGCCACTCCTTTGAACTATGATGCCCAGGACATTCAACGGGTCCAGGAGATCCTCTCACGCCGGATTGAGGATTTTTCAAGTCGCTACCTGGGGATCCCTCTCTCCATTTTCAGGCTGAAAAGGAGTGAGGAGCAGCTGATCATTGACAAAGTGGCGCATACCGTCGTGGAAAGGGAATTTGCTCAACGAAGCGAGACGGACTGCTCTAGTTAAGGCAACCCTCTCAGCACTACCGGTTCATACGACAATTGTGCTCTGTCTGTCGCCTTGGGCACTTGAGTGCATTGATAAGCTGCGCCAGGCTTTTATCTGGGCTGGCTCCGACCCCGTCGCAGGTGGACGCTGCAAGGTGGCATGGGAAACAGTTTGTAGGCCAGAGAGCTTGGCGGGCTTGGTGTCGCTGACTTATGTCACGCGGGTGTCACGCTCAGAGTTAGATGGGCATGGCTACGCCAGGTGGACCAAGATAGGACTTGGTCATTGCCGGACCAGGAGGAGCGTTCAGTGGGCGCATTCTTTGCAGCAACCACGGTGTCGACACTCGGTAACGGGGAGACAACCTTATTTTGGACAGACAACTAGATCCAGGGCTCCAGTATCCGCTGCCTCGCGCTGACTGTGTTTGCGGTAGTGCCTAGGCGTCGCCGCTCTGCGAGCGTCGCGGAGGCCCTGAATGGAAGAGCTTGGGTGCACCATATCACGAGACCCCAGACCATGAGATTACTAACAGAGTTCCTCAATCTTTGGACGATTGTCGAGCTGGTCCAGCTAACCCCGGGCGTGCTAGATACGTTCTGCTGGAGACTCAGCGCTGATGGGCAGTACTTCGCATCGTCGGCCTAGGAGCTATGTTTGCAGGGTCCTCTAGGCCACTTGGGGCTAAGCTCATTTGGAAGACCTCGGCCCCGCCGAGGGTCAAGTTCTTCTTTTGGCTTGTCATGCACGGTCGGTGCTGGACGGCGCACAGGAGGTTCCGTCGCGGTCTTCAAGCCAGCGACGCATGCATTGTCTGTGATCAAGCCTCCGAGACAATGGATCACATACTCCTTGGTTGCGTCTTCAGTAGGGAAGTCTGGGCTTCTTTCTTGGGACTATTCCTCATCGATGACTTGGTATCTGTCAGGGAGGAGAACGCCATGGCCTGGTGGACAGGCGTCAGGAAGCTCCTACCAAAGGAACTCCGTCGTGGTTTTGACTCCCTCTTCCTCCTTGTCGGTTGGCAACTGTGGAAGGAGAGAAACGATCGGACTTTCAACCGGGAAGCTTCATCAGCGGCACAAGTGGTGCAGAAGGTGCTGCAGGAGATTGCCCTGTGGGGTGCGGCTGGATACAAGCACCTGAGGACATTGGACTCCCGTCGTCTTTTGGCTTGAGCTCTAAAGCCATGGTCGCAAATTAGTTTTATGTAATCACAATCGTGTGCGAGTTAGCAAATTTGCAATACTTGCATAGTTTGGGACTTAGGGCAGGTTTTACGCCCTCACAGGAAAAATCTGGTGCCTCCTGAGGGAGGTCACCGGAGAATGCAGTATGCATAGAGTGCACTGAGCATTTTAACAGAGGTTAGGGTTAGATATTGGAAAAGTTAGGTACCTACCTTACTAACAGCAGGGAGCATGCCCTTGCACTGTTCACTTCGTAGGATGTTTGAACAAAGACACCAGATTTTCGGTGCTCACTATCAGAGACATTTTTGGTGGTGGGCTCGAGCTCTTGGGTGGCTCACCCGAGAGGTTCTCGGGGTCACCGGAGAGGCACCAAAGTAAACGTGATGTGACCATTAGAGCGTAATGGCTAGTTTGCCTCAAACCAAGGGCACAAGCAAGCACCAGATTTAGTGTGATGGGTGGGGCCGAAGCACCACGGGAGAAAGCACTAGGAGGTTTTAAATCCGGATCAAATCTCAACCATTAGATCTTTTTTTTCGAAAGCGTGAAAGCGTGTCCTTGTGACACGTATTCCATTAAGCAGAAGAAGAGTTTAACTGTTTACAACATCCTTAGCCATCAGATCTTCATAACCATTTGTTCGGTGGGTCTTCTCTAGTGGCCTACTCCTTTGATCGCAAAATAAGTTCAAATCTTGTATTTTAAGAAGTCAACCAATCATAAATTTAACTAGATTTATCATTTGTATCTTTAAATTGGTTTACTATGAAATTTTATGACATGATTATTTCAATAATATTTATTTAATACTATAAATATTGTATTTTTTATATATTTGATCAAACTTATGTGTTGGCTTCTCGTATTATGAGATATACTAAGCATTTATCGTGAAACGGATGGAGTGAGATGGGAGGGAACACCGGAATACCATACGGCCAACAGCTGACTCTGTGACTCCAGCTCCCGTGCATCCCTCGTGCTACTCACGTCAAGATCCAGTCGCGCGGCTCCTCGCCTTCTGGTCAGTCTCCCTTCCCCTTCTCCTTACAGGTACGGCGTCCCCCAGTCCCACTCCAACAACCCGGCGATCGCCATCTCCGCCGCCTCCCACCTCCCACCGGAAGTGAAAGAAAGGTACAAAATCTCGTCGCTGACAGGCTCCTCCTTAGGCTGCCTGTGTTACGCAATCGCCTCACATCTCACGGGAGACCCTTCCACCGTCGACGGCGAGGCTAGGGTTTGGTTTTAGTGTCCGGGCTTTCCATCGAATTCCCCGATGATGTCTTGACCTCCATGGAGAAGAGCGGGGCGGCGCTCAAACTTTGGTGAAGTTTAGTTGTGTTGGATTCTGGGCGCACTCCCTTCTCATCATCATTCCCCTAAAACGCAATTTGTACTCGGATTTGGGAGGTAGTGCCAAGTTTTATGTACGTGCCCGAGTTGCGGAAACAAGCCAAGTAAGTAGCAATGCCAAATTGTGGCATCAATTTTCGGTACCTATAGACCGATTAGTTGGGACCTTACATCAAAGCAACTTTAATTAGTCTTGTGTGTGTTGAAGATGTGCTTGCCCCACTCCACCCCGGTTCCCCTTTCTATGGTTAATAATTTATGGGTTTGTTTCTGCAGTGTATTGTTGTAATGCAGTGCTGATGGTGATGGCCCGAACGCTTCCCATGGGGAGCTCCAGCAAGATTATTGCTGTGGCTGCAGGAGACCGGTTAAGCTCGTTGCCAGATGACCTCCTTCATGCCATCATGTCTTTCCTCCCTGTGCGGCAGGCCGTGCAGACGTGTGTGCTGTCACGCAGGTGGGAGCACCTCTGGTGCAGCATGCCATGTCTCAACATAGATCAACAGGAGTTTGACTTGACAGCGTCAGGGCCCAAGAAAAGTGATCAGTTTGAGGAATTTGTGAACAACTTGTTGATGTTTCACCTTGCTTCATCATTGGATATGTTCCGGTTTCATGTTACACACACCTATGGTTTTAAAGTCGTGGAGCGATGGTTCCGCCGTGGAATGAAGTGCTGCCCTGCAGTAGTGGAGCTATATAGGTCTTCCAGTGCTCATTTGTTTTATGGATTACCTCATTTGGGTTCCAATGCTTGTCGCCTCAAAAAGTTGCATCTTGTTGCGATTGCTTTGGATAAGAGTTTCACGCAGCTGCTTCCTTCTGGCTGTCCTTTACTGGAGGATTTGAAGCTTGACAGATGTTTACTTCATTCTCCAGAAATCACATCTTGCACTCTGAAGAACTTGATAGTTGAGGATTGTACAACTTACTGTGGTAACATACTGACTATCACAGCCCCAGATTGTGTTTCTTTTTACCTGGTCATTAATGTTGAATGCAACTGGGGTGGTATTTTGGTGAATGAGATGCCGTTCGTGGCAAACTCAACGATATGTTTGAATCAAGACAGGCGGTCTAAAGGTACCTCAAAGAGAATACCATGCAAGCTTCTTTCCAGCATAACTAATGTGAAAAAGTTAGAACTATCTGGTTTAAAAACGGTATGTTTCTCAATCTTCTGTTAGTCTTGTTGCATTATTTGAAAATTTGATGATTCTCTTGAACAGTTGATCAATATAGATTCCTAAACTGTGCATGGTACATATATTAGTTTCTGTAGAGTTGATTATTGAAAGGAACTAATATAATGCTCCCTTGCTGCACTAAGAATCAGCATGTGCATGTGGTACAAACAAAACGATGTGATAATTGATACACTGCTATGCAAATCAAGAAGATTAACTCAGTTCCTGTAAAGGAGGATAAATTGTGATGTTTCTTATTCATGTGTTGCAGTCGATACTTCATGAGGGATCAGCTACTTTCCCAAAATTTCCTAATCTTAGAACCCTGCTGTTTGATGGTTGTGATTTGAGTGACGACTTCCAGACACTTGGACACTTTCTGAACAATGCCCCTAGTTTGGAGAAGCTTAGTCTGCAATACTGCAAGGTACTTTTCATTTTTCTGGTCTATCATGTTCCATAGTCTTACTTTACTAATCTTCTTGCATGAACACTGTTTACTGTCAAAAGCTTCCAGAAGGTTCCAGGAAAAGGAAAAGAACTGAGCATCCAAAGAGGATATCTGTAAAATGTCAGGAAACACTAATTTTCCAGTGTCCAAACTTGAAGTTGACTGAAATTAAACATAAAGAAGACGATGTCCACCAGCTGTTTGGCCTTTTGTCTGGCATTTGGAGGAACCTACTGAAGACTACCATCGTGCTTATCAAAGCTTGAAGTATCTAATCTCAGTGCTGTTTGCTTCTGGCCTCTAGCCAGTTCCTTCCAGATCGATGCAGCATGCCCTATATATGCTATCCTTGTGCTGTGTTTTCCAGCGACATGTTAGCGTTTTGAAATATCTAGATGTCAAATGGAAAACCAATTTACCACTATAGGTATGTAATGTGGAAGTAACCCCTATTTGTACTGTATTGCGAATGTTAACTCTTCTCACTTCTCACATTGCTCGAAGCACGTTTACCTCTTGGCAATGAACAGCTGTGTACTCTGGCCTGATTGTAGTGATGACGGATGACTAATGTCAGTCTCAACGGGGTTTCAACAGAGTTTCATTATTTATTTATTGCTATGTCATATGAGCTTTTTTGAAGAGTTTGTAGAATATTTATGAGAGATAAATAGAGTTTTATTAAGATGAAACCCATCCATTACCGTTACCAACACAAATAAAACCGATGATACCCCGCTGAGACCGAATCGTTTCATTCTCACCTGCACACGCCGATCCCATGTGCCAACACGGTGTGGCAACACGGCCGCGCGAAGGGGTGAGATACTGTGACGGCGGCTCGCGGCGCGTCTACACAGTTGTGGCAACACGGCCACGCGACCGCGGCACACGGTGTGGCAACGCGGCCACGCGGAGAGGCGACGGCGGCTCGCGGTGCGTCTACACGGGCGTGCGACTTGGCGACGGCGTGGCGCGTCTACACGAGTCAGATAACTGAAGAATCGAAGGCAAGTGGACTGAAAGCATTGACCTTGATGGAGAGCATTCATTTGTGCAAAATGAGGTGAGATATACAGCAGTAACCTTTTTTTATTAAGTACTTCATCTTGTACAGTACAACAATAACCTTTCTAATTCACCAACTCATTTTGTGCAGGACAACAGTAAACTGGCTTAGGCGCTGGAATTTTCAAGAAGAGTCTGATGCAACCTGGGTGTGCCGGACAGCAGGAACCTGACAGCATGAACCTGGCTTAGGCGTTGGAATTAGTCATCAGTTGTGGCATGAATTTAATCTTGTAGTGTACATGTTCGTATCTAATTCTCAGTCGTGGCATGAATTACCAGTCTTCGAGCAATGGTTCTATCTGTTGCTACTGCATCAGATGCTTGATTCACATGCTTGTGCCCTTTTTTTGGGTCCTTGTTCCCTGTTAACTCCTGAAGGCTCATTCGACCCCTTCAACTGTTGCCGGTAGGTTAATAGTTCTGGTTCCATTTTACTTTACCGTTCTTCACATTTTTCCTATGCAGCATATTTTAAACGGCCACATAATTTACATGGTACTTTGGATCACTACAGCATGCTTGTTGTGGCATATTTTAAACAGCCACATGGTTTACATGGTACTTTGTAGCTAGAACAAGAGATGCTTGATGTAACTGACTTGTGTCTTTTATGGAGGCAGGGTCTTTCGCCCTGGAATTTAGGTAGCGTTTGGTTGGGAGATAAGACGGAGTGGGACGGTCTTGTCTCTAGTTTATGGAATGAGATGACTCTATTTTCTATTTGGTTGAGGAGGGATGGGATCAGTCTGTTTTCTGTTTGGTTCAAAGACATGAAAAATAGAATCAGCTACTAACATGTGGGGACCATTTGTCAGTTTTATTTTTCTTTTTCCTTCCTCCTTCCTTATCTCTTTCCCCAACCACCAACCAAAGGCCCCGCATGGCCACGCACCGAGACCACGCCGCCCTGCGACTCCTCCTCTGCCGCACACCGCCACCCACGAGATCGACCACCACCCGCTCCTCCTCTCGCGGCCCCCCAAGCTCACTATACAGCTTTGTGAGGTAGGAGTATTCAATATTCCTTCCAGTCCACTCCTACTCTTGCTCAATTTAGCTGGATACGGTAACTTATGTACCCTGTGATGGTAACAGCTCCCGGAAATTTCCACAGGAGGGAAAGGAGGCAAGCTGAAGACGACAGGAAAAGGAGGAGCCAAATCAAAGAAAACGCATTCTGGGTTCCGGAACTTGGTGCGCATCCAATGTTGCAAACTTAAATCTACTGAGATCATATACAAAAAGGGTGTCAAAATCCAGGAATTGGTCAGTCTTTTGCTGGACATCTCGGAGTGCGCACCAATGAATACTACAACTCTTACCAAGTATGAAGAAGCGATGGACATGGACCTATCAGACTGATACTGTGTGGTCCTTTTTCTGGTTCGTGACTGAAAGTACTGTGTTCTAGCCTTTAGATGTTCAGACGTTCTGTCCGCTGGTATACCAATCAATGACCGAATCTAGATAGCTTAAGGGCGTCCATCTGTGTTGTTGGTGTCTTGTTGAATGGTTCTGAAAGGGAGTGGTGTGCTGAAATGCGACTCGGGGGAGCGACTCACCCGCCGCCGCCACAAACCTCCGTTCCAAGGCCACCACCGGCCGCCGCCGCTGCAGCTCCGGCTTGCGGTGGCGGCGGCCCGCTGCAGCGCCCAAAAAGGCCATACCGTAGCACCTTCCACCTCCCCCTCCTCCCTCCCCAACTCCTATTCCCCTTTGTTGACCTGTTTTCTTTCGGAGCTTGGATGGCCACCATGGTGCAAGAAGCGGCAGATCCGGGGCCTCTAGCACCGGATCCGGCAACCACTGCCCCGGATCTGGCGCTGTCAGGGCAGACGGACGCGGCTGCCAGCAGGTGGCTGCGAGCAAGCCGGCGGCCGCCGCCGCGAGCCGCACTGAGGCGGTCTGCACCACGACGGCGCGGCCGCAGGCTGCTAGCCTGTACGCCGTGGCGCATCGCCCAGCCACGGGGCCTGGCCCCAGTTGGTTGGCGGAGGCGGACCCCCTCGACGGCGGCCTCGGGCAGACAAGCCCGCGGCGGCCCCGTTCCGGTCCACGGCTGACGCCCGGTTCCAGCGCGCGGAGGAGCCGTGCTGCTCACCCATGCGGCGGTAGGGCGGTGGAGCCATGCTGCTCCCGGTTCCTCGGTGGACGGGCTGCGCGCGGGACTCCCGCGTGCCGCTCGGCCTCACTCTAGCGCCGCCCCTGCTCCCCCTTCCTAGAGCCATCCCACCCCGATGTCGTCCCTGTGCTCCCCATGGAGATGCAGAGCTTCGGTGGTCCGCAGTGGCCGCGCGGCTGAAAGGTCTTGATGGCTAGAGGGGGGGTGAATAGCCTTTTAAAATTTTCTACAAAGACAAGCTAAACAAGTTTATCAAAACAACAAATAGCGAGATGCAAGTTTTGCTTAGCCTACGGGGTGTTTGCAAGCCACCTATCCAATTCACAATTCTAGTATAATGACACTCAACCGCACAAGACAAACCGAGAAGGTAACTACAACTACAACTAGCAAGGTACACAAAAGAGCTACTCTAGCAAAGCTAACTAGCTAGCAAAGATAACTAAGAAAGTAATGCGGAGTTGAGTTAGGAGGGTTTCACCGAGGGGCGAAGTATTGAGCCAACCAATATGATCAACAATGAATACAAAGACAACCGAACACCGGGATCAATCAATCACAATATGAAAGTGATGACACGAAGATTTATCCCGAGGTTCACGTGCTTGCCGGCACGCTAGTCCCCGTTGTGTCCCTCTTTACCACGTGGTTCGGTGGCTAATCGGTATCACACCGAGCCTCTCAAAAGGCGCCACAAGAACCTACCAAATGGCAAAAGGTTGCAATGACACGAGCAATTTACTAATGTTGCCTTTGGCACTTCGCCGAGGTAGGCACAAACCCCTCACAATCACCGGAGGTGGCCAAGAACAATCACCAACTCTTGCCAACGCCTCCAAGCTTCTCCAAGTCGTCTAGGTGGCGGCAACCACCAAGAGAAACAAGAATCCCGCAGCAAATCAACCACCAAGTGCCAACTAGATACAATCTCACAATGCAAATGCACTTGGATCACTCAATCTCACTTCGAATATGTAAAGAGGCAAGAGAGATGAGTGGGAGGGGAGTTGCTTAGCTCAAAGTGCTCACAAGTAGGTCAAATGTCCAAGAGAGGGAGCTTTGAGCCGGCCAACGAGTATATATAGACGTACCCCTACGAATATAGCCGTTAGGAACTTGATTCAGCTGCAGTCGCGCTGACCGGACGCGCTGGTCTAACTGACCGGACGCGCCGGTCACGCAACGGCTATTTTTCGAAACACCGACCGGACGCGCTGGTCGCAACGACCGGACGCGCTGGTCACGACCGGACGCGCCGGTCCCGTAACGGACCGGACGCGCTGGTCAACCCTGACCCGCGCACAACGAAACAGTGACCGGACGCGCTGGAGAACTGACCGGACGCCACAGTGCCAGCGTCCGGTTGGAGTCCAGTAAGCTCCCTGATCGACCGGACGCGTCCGGTCGACTGTGACAGGACGCGCTGCGCGTCCGATCAACCAACTGAAAAACGCGCAGACGCTGAACACTGACCGGACGCGTCCGGTCAAACAGTGACCGCGTCCGGTCTAGCGTCCGGTCATCACTATGACCTCCGTTCGCCTCCGTTTCTTTTTCCGACTTCCAGCGTAGTGGAAAATAGGCGTTTCAACTTCTCGAAAACGCCTGAATCCCGCCTCGCAAGCTCGGCGGGAGGGAGAGAGGACCCCAAACCCTCTCTACCATTCAAACTCCACCGCCATCGCAAACGTGCTAACACCACCAAGTGATCACGTCATGTGCAAGTGTGTTAGCATTTTCACAATCATTTTTCGAGGCGTTATTATTTCTATCCAAATGCATATGATATGAAATGCACACCTAGAGGCACTTAGGAGTTCAATAGCCGCGTCATTCCCCTCTTTATAGTACGGCTATCTATCCTATAATGTAACCACACCCACTAGGTGTCTTGGTTACTAAAACACAACCCTTAAGCATATACCTTTGCCTTGATCACGTAGGGTTGCGTCCAAATCCAAGTGTGGCCATCATGATCACCATGTCCATCTTGCCACCAACCTTGGAATGTACTAATCCTCATATGCTACATACAACTTAAGCATAGGATTAGTACTTAGGTATTGTCACTAATTACCAACACCAAACATAGGACTTTCAATCTCCCCCTTGTTGGTAATTGGTGACAACCCTTTCACAAAGATATTATGATAAAAATTTTGATTGAACCCATGTCACATTGTCCAAGTATATTACCATGTGTAAGAATTATGGACAAGTGATCATGAATTCAAATTGATAGCAATGGCTCCCCCTACATGTATGCTATATGTTTGGATTTAGGAAGCATACACGCTTAGATAGGAAAAAATAGGAGCATTGACTATCAATAGGTGCTAAGTGTTTTAGATTATAGACCTTTGAAGCGTGATACCATCGGAGTAGCGATAAACACCATCTTAGCACCTTGTGTAGTTAGATACCACTTGGAAAAGCACAAACATAACTAGAAACCTCGTGAGATCAACATTATAAGCAAGGCTCTAGTACCACTTTGAAACACATGAAGCAAGAAAGATCTAACTACTTCCTATTCATGCTAGTACTTCAATACACCATTCAATTGTATACTAGCAAGTCACCACACAAGCAATGTATCGGAGAAAAAGAAATGCATAACAATGCATCATACATATGAAGTGCACATGGAAATGCAACAAACATGTTTAAGAGCTTGCTCCCCCTACTTGTGTGCTCAAAATTTTAGTTGATCCCCTTCTTTTATCAAATTCTCTTCTTTTTAGAATCTATCTTTGTGAACAACATTTTTCTCCCCCTTTGTGCTTCTCCCCCTTTGAGTTCTATCTTTGTGAATAATATTTTCTCCCCCTTTGGCACCAATGACCACAAGGGACTAACTTTAGATAGATTATCATGTTGACTTATGGGGTGAGGATCAAGTTTGTGATTCAACCTAGATTGCTTGCATAAATAAAATGCTTCGGTTTGATCTAAGGGCAAGCTTCTTCACACCTCACTAGAAGGGTTATCATGCACCATGTTGAAGCAAATATTTAGACAAGTGATCTAGATTAAACACTTAGGATCACAAGCTACTCAATCAAGTTATATGCTACCACTAGATCATACAAGTCATGGAAACAATAGTGGCACCATATAAACTTCAAATTCATTTGATCTTCATGAATGAGCCTAGAACATGTAAATTATGACTAGATGCACTAACCATGTCCTTAGCATAGAATGTATGACATGTCAACCAATTGTACCTTGGGGCTCGAAGGAGAGGCATGTCATATCATGGAGGTGCATCAACTCATGTTGGAGAAGTCAAGTATGTTCAACTCATTCTTTAGCTTGTGAAATCTCTTCTCATCAAGTGGCTTGGTGAATAGATCGGCTAATTGATCTTCGGTGCCCACACTCTTAATAGCAATGTCACCCTTTTGTTGATGATCTCTAATAAAATGATGACGAACATCAATATGCTTTGTTCTTTGATGTTGAACCGGATTATTGGTTAGCTTCACGGCACTTTCATTGTCACATAGCAATGGCACATTCTTGAAATTGATTCCAAAATCCTTCAATGTTGCCTTCATCCACAAGATTTGTGCACAACAACTACCCGCGGCGATGTATTCGGCTTCGGCGGTAGATAGTGCAATACTATTTTGCTTCTTGGATGACCATGAGACAAGTGATCTTCCCAACAATTGACAAGTCCCGGAGGTGCTCTTTCTCTCCACTTTGTCACCGGCATAGTCGGAATCCGAATGTCCAACTAGCTCAAAGCTTGCACCTTTGGGATACCATAATCCAACATCTTGTGTATGCTTCAAATACCTCAATATTCTCTTTGTTGCCTTCAAATGACTTTCTCTTGGTGAGGCTTGAAATCTTGCACACATGCATACACTAAACATTACATCGGGCCTTGATGCCGTCACATAGAGTAGGCTACCAATCATTGATCTATAAAGCTTTTGATCCACCATGTTGCCACTCTTGTCACTATCCAAACTTCCACTAGTGCCCATTGGGGTCGTAATGCCCTTTGAATCTTCCATGCCAAATTTCTTGAGCATATCTTTAATGTACTTGGTTTGGCTCACAAATGTTCCTTCCTTCATTTGTTTGATTTGAAGTCCAAGAAAGAAACTAAGTTCACCGATCATTGACATTTCAAATTCCTTTGCCATCATTTTCCCAAACTCATCACAATAATCTTGATTGGTTGAACCGAAGATGATATCATCAACATATATTTGCAATACAAACAAGTCTTTCCCAATCTTCTTGGTGAAGAGAGTAGTATCCACTTTGCCCATGACAAAACCTTTGGATAGCAAGAAATCCCTCAATCTTTCATACCATGCTCTAGGTGCTTGCTTCAATCCATACAACGCTTTCCTTAGCTTGTATACATGGTTGGGTTTCTTGTCATCTTCAAAACCGGGAGGTTGCTCCACATACACCTCTTCTTGAATGTACCCATTGAGAAATGCACTCTTTACATCCATTTGATATAGCTTGATATTATGAGCACAAGCATAGGCAAGTAAAATCCTAATTGCTTCCAATCTTGCAACCGGGGCATAAGTTTCACCAAAGTCAAGACCCTCTATTTGTGTGTAACCTTGAGCCACTAGTCTTGCTTTGTTTCTTACTACTATTCCATCTTGATCATGCTTGTTGCGAAAGACCCATCTTGTTCCAATGACATTATGATCCTTAGGCCTCTCAACTAGTTCCCATACTTCATTTCTCTTGAAGTTGTTGAGCTCTTCATGCATTGCATTTACCCAATCCGGATCTCTCAATGCTTTATCAATGTCCTTGGGTTCTTCCATTGACACAAAAGAAGAGTGAGCACAAAATGATGCCAATCTTGATCTGGTTTGAACTCCCCTTTGTATGTCACCAATGATGGAATCCAATGGATGGTCTCTTACAATGTTAGTTGGTTGAAGCATTTGGACTTGATTGCTTGGATGTTGATGTTGATCATGAGTTGGAGATGATGAACTAGCCACTTGTTGATCTTGTTGCACTTGAGATGATGTACTAGCTTGATTTTGCATTAGAGACCCACTAGCTTGTGTAATTGGACTTTGAAGCACTTGATCTTTGTTGTCATCCACATCAATCACTTGCTTTGGCCTAATATCACCAATATCCATTTCTTTCATAGCATTAGTCAATTGAGTTCCTCTCACATCATCCAAGTTATTTTCCTCATCTTGAGAGCCATTTGTTTCATCAAACTCAACATCATGAACTTCCTCAAGTAAACCACTAGCCAAATTCCAAACTCTATAAGCTTTGCTAGTAGTGGAGTAACCAAGTAAGAATCCTTCATCACATTTCTTCTCAAACTTGCTCAATCTAGAGCCCTTCTTCAAGATGTAGCATTTGCAACCAAATACCCGAAAGTATGCAATGTTGGGCTTTCTTCCATTTAAGATCTCATATGGTGTCTTCTCTAGAAACTTGTGGTAATAGAGGCGGTTGCTATAGAAGCAAGCCGTGTTGATTGCTTCGGCCCAAAATGAATGACTCACATTATACTCATTTAACATTGATCTTGCCATATCAATCAAAGTTCTATTCTTTCTCTCAACTAGGCCATTAGATTGAGGTGTATACTTGGCCGAGAATTGATGCTTGATTCCAAGCTCCTCACATAGCTCATCAACTCTTGTGTTTCTAAACTCACTTCCATTGTCACTTCTTACTTTCTTGATTGTGGTCTCAAACTCATTTTGCACTCTCTTGATGAACTTCTTGAATATGTCAAATACATCACTCTTGTCCACAAGAAAGAATACCCATGTGTATCTAGTGAAATCATCCACAATCACAAAACCATATTTGTTGCCACCAATGCTTGTGTATGTAGTTGGCCCAAATAGATCCATGTGCAACAACTCAAATGCCTTGGAAGTACTCATAATGCTCTTCAATGGATGAGTGTTGCCTACTTGCTTTCTGGCTTGACATGCACTACATAGCTTATCTTTCTCAAATGTGACATCCTTCAAGCCTCTAACTAAGTCATGCTTCACTAACTTGTTCAATTGCTTCATGCCAACATGACCAAGTCTTCTATGCCATAACCAACCCATACTTGATTTGGTGAGCAAGCATGTTGAAAGTTGAGTGTCACTAGCATTGAAATCAACCAAGTATAGATTCTCATATCTAAAGCCCTTGAAGATCAAGTTGGAGCCATCAACACTAACTATCTCCACATCATCAACACCAAATATGCACTTGAAACTAAGATCACACAATTGAGCAACCGAGAGAAGATTGAAGTTTAACTTTTCAACTAGGAGCACATTGAAAATGCTATGATCATTTGAGATTGCAATCCTTCCAAGTGCCTTCACATCACCCTTGCTATTGTCACCAAATGTGATACTATCAATGCCACTATCATTTGATTTGAGAGAGTTGAACATTCTTGAATCACCGGTCATATGTTGAGAGCACCCACTATCAAGCACCCAATGCCTTCCTCCGGCCTTGTAATTTACCTACAAAATAAATTAATATTTCTTAGGTACCCATACTTGTTTGGGTCCTTGGAGGTTAGTAACTAAGCTCTTTGGTACCCAAATGGCCTTCTTCTTTGGACCCACAATTGGTGTACCAACAAACCTAGCATGCACACCTTTCTCACCCTTGGTAAGCACATAACAAGAATCAAAAGGAATGTAATCCATTTTAGCATGAAACTTGTTGTTGTTCTTGTTCATTTTATTACAATTAATCTCTAGATGCCCAACTTGCTTGCATCTATTGCAATAACGACCATTGCTCTTCACAAAGCAAGACTTTGGAGTAGCAAAGGCCGCCTTGCCCTTCTTGGGAGTATAGCCCAAACCCTCTTTGTTAAGAGAGAACCTTTGGCTACCCAAGTATTTTAGCAAGCGGGCATCCCCACCATAGGCATTGCCTAATGAGCGGGTGAGATCATCCACCTCTCTCTTGAGAGTCTCATTCTCAACCACAAGCGATGCATCACTAGTAGTAGAGGTAGAGTTGGTTGTGGTGGATGATGATGAACTACATGAAGCATTAGTAGGACCAACAAATAAAGAATCATCAATAATATCACATGTTAGTCCAATATCACAAGTGACAATCACTTGCTCCTCCTTAGCTTCCTTCATGAGCTTCTCCAACTTGAGGTCCTTCTCCTTGATGAGCTCAAGTAGAGAGGAGTGGGCTTCCTTAAGCCTAGTGTGAGCAACTTCAAGGTCCTCGTGGTCTTCCTTTAGACACTCACGAGAGGCCTCTAGCTCATCAAAGGATTTCCTAAGAGCTTTGAGCTCTTGTTCAATTCCTTTGCACTCCTTACTCTTTTTGAGAGTAACAAGCTCCTCCATCAAGGCATCATTTTCATTGCTCTTGGCAATGAGCTCTTGCTCTAAGATTTTGCACTTCTTGGTTGTCCTCTTGTAGCCCTTGCTCATTTGATCTATTATGCCTAATAGATCATCCTTGGAGTAGTCCTCATCCTTCTCATCATCACTCCTACAACCATCACTAGCACAAGAATCATCATCACTATCATCATATTTTACCTTGGTAGGCTTGGCCATAAGGCATGTCGATGTAGTGTCGAAGATGGATGGCTTGTTGGAGAGGGCGATGCTTGCAATGGCTCGCCGAGTGGTCCTCTCATCATCACTAGAGCTTTCATCATCATCACTATCGGATTTGTCACTATCCCAAGTGACCACATAGCCACCACCCTTCTTCTTCTTGTTGATAGTGAAGCTCTTCTTCTCTTTCTTCTCCTTCTTGTCCTTCTTGTTCTTCTTCAACTTCAACTCCCCATCATGATATCTTTTGTCTTCATAGGGGCACTTTGCCACTACATGATCGGGGCTATTGCAATTGTAGCAAAGCATCTCCTTTGCCTTCATGAAGTCCCTTCTCTTTCTTGCCCCATATCCTTTCTTCTTCATGAACCTCCCCATCTTGTGCACTAGGAGGGCCATGGTCTCATCATCGAATGGATCATCATCATCGCTCTCCACCTTGCTCTTGCCCTTAGAGGATGAAGCCTTGAATGCAATGGGCTTCTCTTGCTTGACCTTGATCTCCTTCTTCTCATCTTCATCTTCATCATCATCATATTGAGCATCGGTCATGACATCTCCAAGCACTTGGTTTGGAGTCACCTTGTCCAAACCCTCTCTTTGGATCATCTTCCTCAAGATAGCAAACTTCTTAGGTAAGTTCATCAAGAACTTATGTGAGAAGTCCTTGTCCTTGACATCTTCTCCTAGGCTCTTGAGATCATTGACAATAACTTGTAGCCTATAGAACATCTCCGGTATGGACTCATCATCCTTCATCTTGATGCTTGCAAACTTATCCTTGAGCATATAGAGCTTGGCAATTTTTACCGTTGAAGTGCCCTCATATGTTTCCTCTAATCTTGTCCACACTTCACTTGCCATTTCAAGATCCTTGATTTGCTCAAAGACCTTTGCATCAATCCCATTGTAGAGAGTGTTGAGAGCCATAGTGTTGCATTGGTTGTTGATGCGGTCATTGTTGGTGAGGTTATCGGGATCAATGATAGCATAATCATGATGTGTCACTTCCCAAACTTTCTCATTGATAGAGCCAAGATATTGCTTCATCTTTCTTTTCCAATGATCAAAAGATGAGACACCATCAAAGAATGGAGGCTTGCCCCCGACATGGTTGAACACAACTTGAGCCATCTTACACCGAGGTTGTTAAGCCTTACAAACGGTGACCACAGCTCCGATACCACTTGAAAGGTCTTGATGGCTAGAGGGGGGTGAATAGCCTTTTAAAATTTTCTACAAAGACAAGCTAAACAAGTTTATCAAAACAACAAATAGCGAGATGCAAGTTTTGCTTAGCCTACGGGGTGTTTGCAAGCCACCTATCCAATTCACAATTCTAGTATAATGACACTCAACCGCACAAGACAAACCGAGAAGGTAACTACAACTACAACTAGCAAGGTACACAAAAGAGCTACTCTAGCAAAGCTAACTAGCTAGCAAAGATAACTAAGAAAGTAATGCGGAGTTGAGTTAGGAGGGCTTCACCGAGGGGCGAAGTATTGAGCCAACCAATATGATCAACAATGAATACAAAGACAACCGAACACCGGGATCAATCAATCACAATATGAAAGTGATGACACGAAGATTTATCCCGAGGTTCACGTGCTTGCCGGCACGCTAGTCCCCGTTGTGTCCCTCTTTACCACGTGGTTCGGTGGCTAATCGGTCTCACACCGAGCCTCTCAAAAGGCGCCACAAGAACCTACCAAATGGCAAAAGGTTGCAATGACATGAGCAATTTACTAATGTTGCCTTTGGCGCTTCGCCGAGGTAGGCACAAACCCCTCACAATCACCGGAGGTGGCCAAGAACAATCACCAACTCTTGCCAACGCCTCCAAGCTGCTCCAAGCCGTCTAGGTGGCGGCAACCACCAAGAGAAACAAGAATCCCATAGCAAATCAACCACCAAGTGCCAACTAGATGCAATCTCACAATGCAAATGCACTTGGATCACTCAATCTCACTTCGAATATGTAAAGAGGCAAGAGAGATGAGTGGGAGGGGAGTTGCTTAGCTCAAAGTGCTCACAAGTAGGTCAAATGTCCAAGAGAGGGAGCTTTGAGCCGGCCAACGAGTATATATAGACGTACCCCTACGAATATAGCCGTTAGGAACTTGATTCAGCTGCAGTCGCGCTGACTGGACGCGCTGGTCCAACTGACCGGACGCGCCGGTCACGCAATGGCTATTTTTCGAAACACCGACCGGACGCGCTGGTCGCAACGACCGGACGCGCTGGTCACGACCGGACGCGCCGGTCCCGTAACGGACCGGACGCGCTGGTCAACCCTGACCCGCGCACAACGAAACAGCGACCGGACGCGCTGGAGAACTGACCGGACACCACAGTGCCAGCGTCCGGTTGGAGTCCAGTAAGCTCCCTGATCGACCGGACGCGTCCGGTCGACTGTGACAGGACGCGCTGCGCGTCCGATCAACCAACTGAAAAACGCGCAGACGCTGAACGCTGACCGGACGCGTCCGGTCAAACAGTAACCGCGTCCAGTCCAGCGTCCGGTCATCACTGTGACCTCCGTTCGCCTCCGTTTCTTTTTCCGACTTCCGGCGTAGTGGAAAATAGGTGTTTCAACTTCTCGCAAGCTCGGCGGGAGGGAGAGAGGACCCCAAACCCTCTCTACCATTCAAACTCCACCGCCATCGCAAACGTGCTAACACCACCAAGTGATCACGTCATGTGCAAGTGTATTAGCATTTTCACAATCATTGTTCGAGGCGTTATTATTTCTATCCAAATGCATATGATATGAAATGCACACCTAGAGGCACTTAGGAGTTCAATAGCCGCGTCATTCCCCTCTTTATAGTACGGCTATCTATCCTATAATGTAACCACACCCACTAGGTGTCTTGGTTACTAAAACACAACCCTTAAGCATATACCTTTGCCTTGATCACGTAGGGTTGCGTCCAAATCCAAGTGTGGCCATCATGATCACCATGTCCATCTTGCCACCAACCTTGGAATGTACTAATCCTCATATGCTACATACAACTTAAGCATAGGATTAGTACTTAGGTATTGTCACTAATTACCAACACCAAACATAGGACTTTCAGCGGCGATGGGGCCGCCGAGCCTGGCGGCGTTGGCGCACGTGAGGACATGCGTGGCATTGGCCCGGCTGCTGTTGTGGGCCTTCAGGTGCAGACGCATGCCCGAACTGCCTGGCCTGGCCGTCGCTGGCTGAACCTGCTGTCGCTACTGGCCTGCCGCTGCCTCTTTCGGTCCAGCGCCGATATCTGCGTCCGACTCGTCTCCTACTGCTTCGTGCGAGCTGTCATGGTCTCGGACAGTGGGGGCATGTCGGCGAGGTTTGGTTTCCTGGTTTCTAGTCGACGAACTATGGTCCACGGGTTGGGAAGCTTTGGCGAAAGCCATGCATGACTCTGTCCGTGTGATCGACGGCGATGCCCTCTAGTGCCGATTACCTCCTTGGAGGCGTCTATAATGTAGGCTCCCAACTCTATGACTATAGTTTTGTCCCTCTCCGGGTGAAAACCTAGTTCTAGTTATCTGGAGCTAGTGGTGGTGACGCCGTGACCCTCTTGAGGGCGCCACTGTGGTGGAGTAGATTCTAGCTCCTGCCATGGCCTTGTGTTCTCTCCGTTTGCTCCCTCTCTCTCCCCCTATGTTGTTGGACCCTCTTGGGTGAGACTGGCCCTGGTTGTCAGTCGTTGCCGACGTTCGATGAGTGTCCTCCTCTGGTGTCTCTGCTCCGTCGGCGCTCTCCTTGATGGTGCCAAAAAAACAAATGTCGGGTGGTGTTTCCACCGCTGCCGCCATTCCCCTCCATGGCTTCCTCCCCATGGATGGCGTTGGATGGTTGCATATGGGCCCGGATGTGCTAGAGGATGTCACCATCAGTTCCAAGGGAGGTTGCCTTGTCCAATGATCCTAGGCTTGCGTGTCCATCGCCACTCTTAGTCCTCATTCCATTGGTTGGTCCTCGGATGGAGGGCGGCAGCGGAGCGGCGTAGCTACGAGGAGTGGTGGAGGGCACAATGGTCACAATGAAACCGGCGAGTATGTTGTTCGGCGGTGGCGCAAATCGACGCTCGGTTGGCTTCTTTCGACTTGTGTCTAGGCTTACCCTTGAGTCTGTTATATGTTGGTGTTATTGGTGTTGTAATCCCACTCTCCCTCTCGGTTTCACTCCACTCTTCTTTTTGATTATCATTTGTAAGACTTGGGTCCTGGACCCACATGCACCGGCTTGCCGGAATCAATGGAAATGCATTTAGGTGGGGCTCTCACCCCTCCGGTGACGTCTTCAAAAAAATGCGACTATGTGAGTTAATATCTATGTGCGGTGAGAAGTGAGTAATGATGTGTTCGATGAAAGTTAGTAAATTTATGTGATTAATTAAGGCTATGCTAGATGAGTGCCAAGCTTCCAATTGCTGTTGTCGACGACGGACGGCAGGTGAGATCGAGCGGCGGCAACACGCCTACACACACTCATTGGTTGTTGCTCGTTGCCAGGTCCACGCGGCCACGCCACGGAACAAAGAGGAGAGGAAGGGGGAAGGAATCAAAGGAGAGGCCAAGACATGATTTTGGTTGAAACCTAGAGCGTTTACACTTACAGTGTCCGAAACTGAAACGTAGGAGTGCTAAAATCATATCTGAAAGAAGGTTACGGCAATATATGTTGTAACCGGTTAGCTTTTCACGTCCATGTTAAGATGTTGTGATAACTGTTTGGAAGATGGTTTGGCCTTGGGCTTTGTATGTGAATGCGGAAATGCTATAGACCGGGCGTCTGACCGGTCGGACGCATCGCACTCCCACTCGCACTCCCACTTCCCCCACTCTGTCCACTCCCCCGCACTCACTCTTCTCCGCCCCCTCTCCGGGCCGTCGCCGGGACGGGGGACACCGCGCCCGTGCATCGACGAGCTCGCAGCGCGCCCGTGCTCCCTTCCTCCCTCCGTCCCTCGCCCCTTCGCGACCTCCATGCACCCCCACTCTCCCTACGACCCGACTCCTGCACGCCCACTGGACATGAGGACGACGGCGGCGGCTCTAGTGAGGTAGGTCGCGGAGGGATCTGGATCTGAGGCCTGCTCCTCCTCTGGATCTGGATCTGAACCCTCCTCCTCCTCCTCTTCCTCCTCCTCATCCTTCTCTTGATCTAAGGGATGCAGCGGTGGCAAGGTTCCGGCGAGCTCTCGGGTCATATCTCACCGTGTTGCAATGATTTTTATTTTATATTGTAACAAATGATTTCGAATGTTGCAATGGGATTTTTTGGGTCATTGCAACAGATGTTTTTGCGATGTTGCAGTACTACTGCTTGAAATGTTGCAGTACATTTTTTTCAAATGTTGTAGCATAATTTTTCGATGTTGCATTACACATTTTTTTATGTTGCAGTATAGGCTTGTTCGATGTTACAGTACATGTTTTTCAATGTTGCAGTACATGTTTTTTCGATGTTGCAGTAGATATTTTTTCGTTGTTGCAGCAAATTTTTTTCGATGTTGCAGTGTATGTTTTTCAATGTTGCAATAGATATTTTTTCAATGTTGCAGTAGATATTTTTCGTTGTTGTAGTAGATTTTTTTCGTTGTTGTAGTAGATTTTTTCAATGTTGCAGTGCATGTTTATGAATGTTGCACTACATACTTTTTCGATGTTGTAGTTGGGGAAGGGGCGCGTTGGGAAAGAGGGGACAGGAGCACGATGGGGAGCGGAGCCGTCGTCGGGGGCACGACGTGGTGGGGGTGCTCCTGCGAGGGCGAGGCAAACAGATGGGGATGGGGATAGAGATGGGGGATGAGGATGGGGATGGAGATAGGGACGAGGTGCGGGGGCGCGAGGTGCGGGCATGTTGGGCGTGCGTGGGGGGATTTTTAACTTTTTGCCATCCTTATGGATGGCACTCCTTCATTTGCTAGCTTTGTGCGCACCCCTACACATTTGCCACCGAAAACAGTAACCCTCCCACGTTTTTGCCATTTTCGCTGAGGTGGCACGCCAGGTGGGCACACCAGTGTGGCAGGGAGCCTGGGAGCCCTAACTTCACACGCGAAATGACCACGCTGCCCTTGCCTCCTTCTTTTCACGCCAGCCGGTCCAGCCTGGTCAAACCAAGTCCACTCCCCACTCCCGCAACTGCATCCCTTCCCCCCCCCCACTCCTAGCGACGGCGACGGCGACGGCGGCTGTGGCGGACGCAGCGGCAGCGGTGGCGGCATCGCCTCCCCTTCCCCTTCCTTGGACGCACCACGATGACCATACTAGCACTGCCCGCACTCCCCTGAACCTATTTTCCCAGTTGCGATCCCCAATCTCATATGCTAGGGTTTCGATTTGATTCGGTTTCAATTTGATTGGTGGTCCATTTGATTGTAGTGATGTTGCGGTAGCCTTGTTGATATGTATGCATTAAGATGAAGTGGATGGACTGTCCTCCTTGGTAAGTTCGATGTGTTGTGGTCCTTGGTTTAGTTTTTGGGATCTCGTAGTGTTTTGGAGTTGGATGTCTCCTAACTCCACATGTTTGTTTATGATGATTATTGTCAGGATTGATCCTGGCAATACGTTTAGAATCCATGTTAGTGTTGCTAAATACACAACCAATGTTGATTATGGATCAGTTGAAATGGATGAACAAGAGCATGATGTTTGGATTGATCTTACCACTCACTGCTCTCTGTCTAAATTTGTGGATGAAATGGCTACAAAGATCATTTGGGGTAGTGGCCAACAGCTAATTGTTTGGGATCTGGACAAAGAGAGTGGGACAGAATGGAAGGTTACTACTGATGAGCAGTTCTGGGAGATGATAGAAGCTAGATGGGATGACAAGGAATTGGATGTCAGCTGTGAAGTTCTTGACAAGGATAAGGTTTCATCCAGACAACACAGAGATGTAGCAGCAGCTAAGCAGGCAAATGAGCTTAGTGTTCATGCCACATCTGGTGTAATAGCAAAGCAAGGAAATGTTGAATGCACAGATGATGCATGTAGCAATCTAGATCATACTAAATCAGATGATGTTGTTATTGATTGTTCAACTTTCGCAATTTTACCTAAGGAAGAGTTAGATGGGGATGCTACTGTGTTAGTGGATGAGGAACAAATCTATGAAGCCATGGGCTTCAAAGCTGTAGATGAGGGGATAGCAGGTGGTGATGGTCCACCAGAGATTCTAGTGCCAGATATTCCTCCTAAGGTGCAAGAAGAAATGGATGCAGCAGCTTTACCTGTTGATGACAATGAAGCAACTGAGCCACTGTTTTTCTATGATAGAGACAATCCTGACATGTCTGTAGGCACACTGTATCCATCAATGTCTGAATTTAGATTGGCAGTTAAGCAACATGCTATAGTCAAAGAGTTTGAGTTGGGCACTGAGAAATCTGATCTATCAAGGTTTAGGGGCTTTTGCAAATCAAAAGGATGCAAATGGATTATTAGAGCTAGAACACTGAGAGATAACAGTGTCAGGGTATATATTACTAACCTACTGTTTTCTAACATGTCACTATTTTTTATATAATTAACCTGTTGTTTTCTGCTATGCATTAACTTATTTCTTAAATATACTCTAATGTTGGCTTGCTTGCTTGTTTGTTTGTAGATACAAATAAACTCAAATGTCCACACTTGTGCCTCAAGAAGGAGAGTTCTGAACAGGATGGCATCCCAGGCATGGATTGCAGAGAGAGCAGTGCCTCTGCTTAAGGACAAGCCTCAGATGGGGGCAAAGGAGGTCAAATAAGAAATTGAGAAGAAATACAAGATCAAGATAAATTACCAGACTTGCTGGTATGGTAGGCAGAGGGCTGCAGATAAACTTTTTGGTAAGTGGGATGATTTATTTGATTGGTTATTCAGATTCAAAGTAGAGGTAGAGCTTAGGTCACCAGGTAGTGTTGAGATAGACACTGTCAAAGTAGGCAAGAAGGTTCATTTTAGTAGGTTTTTCTGTGCATTCAAGTCTAGTATAGATGGCGCTTCCTAGAGGGCTGCAGGCCATATATTAGTATAGATTCCACTGCTCTCAATGGCCAGTGGAATGGACACATGCCTGCAGCCAATGCTATAGATGGGCACAATTGGATGTTCCCAATAGCATTTGGCTTCTTTGATTCTAAGACCAAAGAGAACTAGATCTGGTTCATGGAGTAGTTAGGCAAGGCTCTTGGTCCATTAGACAACCTAGCTGTGTGCACAGATGCCTGCAAGGGTCTAGAGGCTGTAGTTAAACAAGTATTCCCAAGGGTAGAGCAGAGGGAATGCTTTAGGCATTTGATGGACAACATAAAGAAAAGCTATTCTCAAGGACAGGGCAGTGGTACATTGTTGGGTTAGTACATGTGGCCAGAAGTAAGGGCTTACACACAGGAGAAGTATGATAGGCTCATGGCCAAGGTTGTTGCAGGTTCACCAGACATCTTATCTTGGCTAAATGAGCATCACAACTGTAACACCCCTGGGTGTTAAGCATGCATTAGCATCCAAAGCATTAAGCATAAACATCACACACATGTTATCATTGCATGCAATATAAGCTTCTTTAAAATTTTAAAGTGGATAAACAATTACTTGAAACCCTAATTATGAAATTAAGTGCTAAAAAGTGGTATACTCTTGTGTAATGACAATTTTAGATAATCTAGAAAAAATAAACATGATTTTTGGAGCCACTCTTGTATTCAAAATCCCCTCAAATTTTGCTTTTAAAAATATTCTAGAAAAGTAAATTTCTATTTAAAAATTTATCTTTAAATCCTAAATTCAAAATCTATTTAGAATTTTAAAAAGTGCCCTACATGAAAGTTGTAGAGAATTAAATTTTGAACAACTTTTATTTTGGGCAAAAATTGTGAAAACCTCTTTTTCATCTTCAAATTCGAATTTGAATCAAAATAGAAAATATGTAAATTTATTTAGAAAAAGAAAAGCTTTTTCCTTACCTTAACGGGCCGCGGCCACCCTTTCGGCCCGCCAGCGCTCGCGGCCCGACCCGCGACCGCACCTGTCTTGCTCCCTCGCCCGCGCGCGCGACGCCGTGGCGCCGCGGCAGGCGTTGGCCGCCGCGTGGCCGAGCGATGGCGACACCGCATGACACGCGCCCTCCGGTGGCCCCCGCGTCCCCCGCGCCCGCTTACTCCCTCCATGCGCTCGCCCGCCTCGGCTGCTCCCTCCATTCCCTCCTCTCGCTCCACAGCAGCGCGCCCGCAGCAGCCGCGCCCCGCCGCGCCATTGCCGGCTCCCGAAGCTCCGCCACCGCCGCCCACGCCCGTGGCCGCTTCTCCGGCCAATTCCTCCCGGCTTCAGCTCCGCCTCGCTTCCCTCCATCTCGTGCTCACGCCCGTTCCGCCGCTCGAGCTCAGGTGAGGGCCAATTGACCGCTCCTCTCCTCCACTGCCGCCATGGCCGCCGTTGGCCAGCATGCGTGGCCGAAGCTCCCTACCCCTTTTCGCCTCCTCCGGTCTTGAGCATCAGCTTCCCCTTCACCTCGCGGTGCTCGAGCGCGCCTTCTTGGCCGCTCCCGTGACCTACATTGGCCGGCCGACGAGCTCCAGCGCCGCCATGCCGCCATTTCCGCCGCGTGAGCCTCCTTCGAAGCTCCCGCGCTGCTCGGAGTTGGTGCGCTGGGTGCGCCTCAGTGCGGGGAGCACGTTGGTGCCCTCCCCGTCACCGGAGACCTCACCGGCGGCGAGGAAGCCACCGGTCAGCGCCGCCCCGCTCTGCTCCGGCTGGCAAGTGGGCCCCGTTGACCCGAGGGTCCCGCGTGCCAGCGAGTGTGGGTGCACTGCACCGGGTGCATCCAACGATTTCCCCGGCGGATTTTTAAAAGAGTTTTGGAAAAATGATTTTTCAGAATTTATGAAATTGCTTTGGAAAATCATATCTCCAGATTTATAGCTCCAAAAATTATGAAACAAATTTTGTAGTGTTTCTCTTGAATAGATCTACAGTTTAAAAATATTTCATGTTAGTTTTGTGATACTTTTCTGTGTAGATTTATTTAATTGCTATAAATGCTGATATCTTAGAAAATGTGTAGTAAATAAAATAATAATGAGAAAAATGTGATTCTTGTTGCATTAATCTTTCTTAGTGATGTACTTTCTAGGAAAAATACTTCTGAAGGATGTTCTATGAAAAATTATTGAAGTGTAGATCAAATGCCTTTAATTGATGATTTTTGTTATTTTTGGTAGAAAGCTAAAGTTGTATAACACATGCATGTGATAATTTTTGTAATATGCTAGTTTACTGTGGGTAACATGGGAAAAATGTGAAATCTGTTGTTTGATACTTTTTCTAGTACAAAGTATTTTCATGCTCATTATTATGCTATAACTTGTTTATTTTGTATAGATAGTTTTACTTATCCAAATCCCCTGAAAATTTTGTAGTAGGTTATTTAGAGTAAGAGTGAGCCACTGTAATTTTGGTAGATTTTTATCTACAACAGAAATAGGTGTTGATGTGTAACCCTAGTTAAATAGGAAATAAAAGATTATTCTTTATGAGGAATTAAAAGTAATAAAATATGTTTGGTGTATCTTTGAAGCATCAAAATGCCTTGCTGATGTTACTTGATGGGTTAGGTTAGTAAGGTTTGACAACTTGTGACAACACGTATGTGTATATTATGTGCTAACTAGTGGAATAATAGGTGCATGTTTTATGGTACATGTTCTTGGATGATGTGGACTACCTTGTAGAAGATGTTGTTGTAATCCAAACTGTCCTTTCAATGTGCTCATCTGCATATCATGTCATCAAAGCATTCCACCGTATTCGATGCATCATTTGCATATTTACTTATGCACTCGCATCATATAGGATCGCAGGAGGAGTCGTAGGAGGAGTCGCAGGTAGCAGTACCGGAGGAGCAAGCTTGGACCGATCAGCAGGAGCCCCAGGCACAGGAGGTGCCCGAGGAAGAAGAGCTAGGCGAGGAGCTGCCCGAGTGCGTAGACCATCAACCTAGCTCGTTCGAAAGAGGCAAGCCCCGGAGCATTTTAAGTCTCCTACTTTATAAAAGCAATTCCTTATTATATGAGTTATAGTTATACATATATATATATATATATATATATATATATATATATATTGTTGCATTAAGTTTAGGAGTTGCGTGAAACCGTTGTTGTATTATTATCCTTGTTCGTCTGATTACCTTTACCCTGTTAGGTCAGGATCGAATAACTGCTTAGCCATGCTTAGACCGGTAGAAGTCGGGTGATTTCCTGTCACCTGCGAGTTATAGGAAGATACCTGGTTATTGGTTAGCTACATTGTGATCATGAAGAGTAACCAAGTGTTGATAGATAAAGGAAGACCGGGCGGAGTCTTATAGGGTTTTGGACTATAGTGATTTCGTCTGTGTCGATTAAGGACCGATCGTTGCTCGCCCCTCTTGTCATGTTGAACGCATGCCTCATATTTAGCTGGCCGAATAAAGTACCTTTCGACCGCGAAGCTAGTGACACTATTTCGAGCCGAGATAAACTCGGATTGGTAGACTGGTGCTGAAGGGGGTGTAACGGGGACACGAAGAGTGAGCCCAAGGTGCGTCCTGGCAGTCGGGCGGTCCCTAGGTAGTGCGGTCCATGATTGTTATCCCGCGGCTTCTTGGAAAGTGTCATTGGTGATCTAAGCGACCCTGACGGGGGAAGCATGGTTTGTGTGGGGAATAAATCACCAGCTGGTTAGGAATCGATTCGAATCGCCATCGCTCCTGGATAGTGAGCACTTGACTCGAGCTACGGCATCGTAGTAACAATAATGGAACACGGATGGTTAAGTGAATGATATTGGAAATGCTAAACCTGATATGGTAATTTAGATGTTAATGGTGAATCAAGTGATTGCTTTAGCAATAGGTGCTTACCTAGATTGAATAGGTTATAATAAAAATGATGCAAAAAGTACTTAGTTTAGTTATTCATGATAACTTATGCTTTTCGCAAATGAGTCAAGCCAGTCCACTGTATAAAAGCCTTGCATACTCCTTGGTGTCCTTTATTTTGGTTTATGACGGGTAAGTCTAGCTGAGTACATTCTCGTACTCAGGGCGTTGTTCCCATTGTTGTTGCAGATGGTCAGATGTACTATGGGTACTGCGTCAACTGTCTGTATACGGCTATGGGCGACAACTAGGACCATGGGCAATGGTCACTCTGTTCATCTTATCTAATGCTTTTGTGGACCATGACTATCTTCTGGCACTGTATTTGAACTAAGTGTGTGTGGTTTAAAACTACTTGCTTCCGCTATGTTAATTTGAACTATGTTGTAATGATTTTTATTCTGGACTCCGATGTATTCAACTCTCGTTGCGAACTTTATGTAGCATGTGAACTGTGGCTGCTAAATCAGTACGATCTTGGTTGTATGTTGGTTGGTTTGAAATCCCTCGTGATTTCACGGAATCTCGGGTTATACGGGCTTAAGTTTGATAAATTATCTGCCCCGGTGGAAGATTTTCTTCCTTAATCTCGTATACTCATGTTGATCCGTTACAGCTGGTATCAGAGCATGGTTTAGCATGTTACTGTTTACATGGGTATTTAAAAAAAAAATGTGTTTTCAACAAAATTTTTAAAACTTAAGAGTGTGCCAGTGGTCAGATCCTTTATGCCCAGTAAGGACTCTAGGTGGCTTAATTAAGTACTAACTTGGGGGTTTGCATCATATTTCAAATTCGTCGCTCATACGTCGTGCTATTGTATGAGTGCCATTCACTTGAGTGGTAATGTATGGATCAATTACCTCTACGCCTTGATAAGTGAAAGTTGTGAGAGCATGGTCGGACACACTGCCGATCTAGGGAAGTGCTTATGTGATGCCGAAACACTTACGTGCCATGCGCATGTTCATATAAAGGTATCCAAATTGTGGAAATTCTGTCATGTGGTGATGATGCCGTCAATAGGATGACGATTCGGTTAGTTGTTACCGTTATACTCGTATCTGGGGATGCATGTAGAGCGAGTAGCTTACTTTACTGCTTTCTTGCATATTTTCATACTGTAAGGTTCAGGCTGAAGTGACTTTCTGCAGGTGCATAACAGCGCTATCGAGTAGTACGTATTAGTTACGTTTACATGAGATCGTTGTATGCCACCGTTTATTCCGTTAGTAGTTATTAATTTTCTAAGTTTGTGAGGACGTACGGAACGTGCATGCATCATGTTGTGCATTTCATTCATGGCATTGTTCCTCCCCTTATAAGTTGATTATCTCATTTCGATAAAAATGCCAACTTAAAAATATGTTCTCACCGCGGTAATAAAATTTTGCTACAGATGGCACGCACCAAGCAGACAGCCCGCAAGTCCACCGGCAGAGCTCCCCGTCATCAGCTTGCTCCACGCACTCATCAGCGTCACACTTTCCTGGGAGAGTTTGGGATGCCTACGCTCTTGTGGAGAGTGCTCAGCTATGTAGGCTATCCTGATGGAATGGAGCCCCGCTACTTTTGGTCGAATGAGCGGTTGGGAGAAGGACTTTTAGTGACTGTGGAAGTAGTGGTTCATCCCCGAGGTGATGGTTCTGAGTGGACTGGTTGGCGTTTTGAGTCAACTGGTAGGACCGCTGAAGAAGCCACTGAGAGGGCAGCCTTTGGGATCCTAAGGGATATCATGGATCGCTTTCCTCAGGAGTTGGCAGCAGCTATAGTTGGAGTCTTTCCGAGGGGCAACCCCTCCACTGACTCGTGGCAGCAGGCAAGAGGAAGATCCCTGGAGATTAGTGCAGCAGAAGCACAAAACAGTGACAACCCCGCCATGAGTGCCATGTTCACAGTGATGAAGGCCTTCGATGGAGTGGAAGGTAGCCTGAGACGTGTGTCTGGTGCTCTTGGTCAGGCTCGTGACGATCGACGTCAGCTTCAGAGGGATCATGACACTAAGATTGAGAGGCTCACCGCAGAGATGGCTCAGTTGACTCGTCAGAGGGATCAGGCTACCCAGAGGACTGTGGTTTTTGAGGGAGACGTACGTGCCTTGAGAGAGCAGGTTGGACGTCTGACCACCGCTAACAGGAACACTGAGCGCATGTTGACCCATGTGCTCCATCAGAGGAATGAAGCCTGGTCTGCAGAGGATGTGTTGAGGGCTCGATAGTTTGACCTAGAGCAGCAGCTGGCCAATGCAGAGGAGTACAATGACAACCTGCATGAGGAGGTTCATTGGCTGAACAATCAACTCAACCCCTATGTTCCTCCTGGTGCGGCAGAGATGGATTTGGATGAAGACGAAGATCCCGAAGAGCCCAAGGCACCCGCTGAGGAGGACGACGATGTTGTAGATGGCGACGACGCCAACGTCTCTGACTTAGACAACGACCACGATGAGTAGGCTAGTAGTTGTTGCGCTAGCTACTAGGGTTCCGTCTGCATGATCTTTTGCTTTGTTGGCACATTGGGCATGTAATAATGAGTAGAAAGACTAAGGCTTTGATGTAATGCTGGAAAACTTGGATGTGTTTGTGGTGATATTCGAACGTCAAAAGTCCAGTGTGTGTATGCTGGCAATTTGGTTGTTTTGGACGCGATGTGTGCGCTTTAAGTAATCTAATTAGTGATGTTGTGTTAATTGGAATGACTTATTGTGCCCATGTTTTATTGTATGAATTATTCTCTCCAGTGAATTCAGTACAGCATAATTTTTCATTCGCTCGCAATTTCTACAACATCACCTAATAATTACTGTTGCTGAAACATGCAGATGCCGAACACTCGTCGTACCATGTATGGTGCCACTGAGGCTGGTGGCAGTGCAGCTGGTAATGATGACCGT
This sequence comes from Saccharum hybrid cultivar R570, assembly GCA_038087645.1. Lineage (NCBI taxonomy): Eukaryota > Viridiplantae > Streptophyta > Magnoliopsida > Poales > Poaceae > Saccharum > Saccharum hybrid cultivar. Next base: position 763,013 of record JAQSUU010000563.1, on the reverse strand, counting down.
GATCCACCACCGCCTCCTCCACCATACACTACGGAACAGTTTTTCACACAATTCCTTGGAAGCCAACGCAACATAGAGAGCATGCAACAGAATATGGAAGCTACATTGCGCAGTATTGCAGATAACACCCGTCGGGAGATAAACCCGGGTGGACATGAAGCAAACCAGTACAACAGTTTCAAGGATTTCATGGACACCCGTCCACCGATTTTTAAGGAAGCCGTAGAAACCTTGGATGCAGAAGAGTGGATTAACACTATGGAAGACAAGTTCCGTGTCTTGAGGATGACTGAAGTGTTGAAAACCGAGTATGCAGGTCATTAGCTTCAAGGTCCGGCAGGAATGTGGTGGAAGCACCACCGTACCACTTTTCCTCCCCATGCCCATATCACTTGGAGGGAGTTCACTGAAGCATTTCGTGGAACATACATTCCACCTGGTCTGACGGAGATGAAGCTTGGGAAATTCCTGGCACTGAATCAAGGCACGAAGACTGTAACTCAATATCTGCATGCGTTCAATAATCTGAGCCGCTATGCCCTTGATATGGTGAATACTGATGCCAAGAAGATCGCTAGCTTCAAGAGAGGCCTGAATCCTAAGATGATGAAACATGTGGGTACCAACATGAGGACTGGTTTCAACGACTTTGTTAGTGATTGCTTGAAGCAAGAGAAGAACAACAATGTTTATGCTGCTTCCAAGACCCGTAAAAGAGCTTTCGAGTCGGGTCCGTCCCAGCCCAGGGCCCCGATGACCAACCGTCCCGCGTATCGTTCGCCTGCCCCTGGTGCAAGGTTCAGGCCGCCGCAAAGGAAGGGTCAGAATGCTCAGCAACCTCAAAGGAACCAGAAACCGTTCAAAATGGCATTGCCCCAAGCAAAGGCAGGACAAGGCAGTTCATCTAGAGCTGTGGCTCAAGTAAAGGGACTGTGTTTCAACTGCAACCAACCCGGGCACTTTGCGAAGTTTTGCCCCTACCCCAAGAAACAACAGACACAGTATCAGGCTCGTGTGCACCACACCACTGTGGATGACATCCCGGAAGGAGAACCGGTGACATCTGGTATGTTTTCTATCAACAATCATCCTGCAGTAGTCTTGTTTGATTCCGGATCATCCCATTCATTTGTAAGTCAAGCATTTGTTAAGAGGCATGAGCAAAAGATAGTTGAATTAGAATGTGCATATAGAATCAGTTCAGCCGGGGCTGATCTGTTGACTAATCAGATAGTTCAGGGAGTAACCCTAAACATATCAAACAGATGATATAAGCTTAATTTGATAGTCATGCCAGGGCTAGTTTTGGATGTGATTATGGGTATGAACTGGATGAATAAGATGGGAGTAGTAATTGATATTGGAGGAAGAAGTATCTCTCTTAAGGAACCAAGTGGGGAAGGCACCTTTCAGGTGGTCCTACCTCGGAAAGTAGACCTAGCCAGCACGACTTGTGTCGTTCAAACTACTCTGCTAGCCAAGATTCCAGTAGTATGTGAGTTTCCAGATATGTTCCCAAATGAGTTACCTGGACTTCCACCAGACCGAGATGTTGAGTTTGCCATTGAGTTAATCCCTGGCACAGCACCGATCTCAAGAAGGCCCTATCGGATGCCTCCAAATGAGTTAGCATAATTGAAGAAGCAACTCCAGGATCTACTAAAGAAAGGTTTGATTCGTCCCAGCTCGTCTGAATGGGGATGCCCCGCACTGTTTGTGAAAAAGAAAAAGGATAACTCCTTACGCATCTGCGTGGATTATCGGCCACTGAATGATGTGACAATTAAAAACAAGTATCTTCTTCCTCGGATTGATATCTTGTTTGATCAATTGTCTAAAGCCAAAGTGTTCTCTAAGATAGATTTGAGATCAGGGTATCATCAGATCAAGATTAGGCCGCAAGATGTGCCTAAGACCGCGTTTTCTACCAGATATGGGTTGTACGAGTATCTTGTCATGTCCTTCGGATTGACAAATGCTCCTGCATACTTTATGTATCTAATGAATTCCATTTTTATGCCCGAGTTGGACAAGTTTGTGATTTTGTTCATTGATGACATATTAATATACTCAGAGAATGAAGAAGATCACTCAGAACACCTTAGGATCGTCTTGACTAGACTCAGAGAACATCGACTGTATGCTAAGTTTAGTAAGTGTGAGTTCTGGCTTAAGACAGTTCCTTTTCTTGGTCATGTGTTGTCTGAAAATGGAATTTCAGTAGACCCCAGTAAGGTGCAAGAGGTTATGGACTGGAAGTCACCAACCACATTTCATGAAGTTTGAAGTTTTCTTGGTTTAGCCGGGTACTATCGTCGCTTCATACCGGATTTCTCGAAGATTGCCAAGCCAATGACAAGTTTGTTACAGAAGGATCATAAATTTGTCTGGACAGAGGAGTGTGAGGCAGCTTTCTGCACCTTGCGGAAGTTGTTGACCACTGCTCCTGTTCTGGCCCAACCGGATATAGAAAAGTCGTTTGATGTGTTTTGTGATGCATCTAAGAATGGGTTAGGATGTGTGCTAATGCAAAATGGAAGGGTCATTGCTTATGCCTCACGTCAATTGAGGAAGCATGAGGTTAACTATCCTACACATGACTTGGAGCTTGCAGCAGTTGTGCATGCTCTAAAGATTTGGAGACACTACTTGCTAGGGAATGTGTGTAATATCTTTACAGATCATAAGAGTCTTAAATACATTTTTACCCAGTCTGAGTTGAACATGCGACAGAGAAGATGGTTAGAGCTGATAAAGGATTATAATCTGAATGTGCACTATCATCCTAGGAAGGCTAATGTAGTAGCAGATGCATTGAACAGAAAATCACATGCTATGGGTGTGCAACCGTTGTTTGAAGAAGGGTTCAATTTATTACATCCTGCTGTGTTGCATAATATTCAGATCAGTTGTACCTTGGATAGCAAGATCATTGAAGGTCAGAAAACAGATAAGGGAATATTTCATATCAAGGAGAAAATGAAGAGGGAACCAACCAAACACTTTAGATTGGATAACCAAGGGGTGTTATGGTTTAAGGATCGCCTGGTAGTACCCAAGGATCGAGAGCTCAAGAACAAGTTGATGGATGAGGCTCATCATTCTAAGATATCTATCCATCCTGGGAGTAGTAAAATGTACCAGGAGTTGAGACCCCGTTATTGGTGGACTAAGATGAAAAAGGAGATTGCAGCGTATGTTGCTCGTTGCGACATGTGTTGTAGAGTGAAAGCTCTTCACATGAGACCCGCAGGACTTTTGCAACCCTTGTCTATAGCCGATTGGAAATGGGATGATATAAGTATGGATTTTATCACTGGTCTTCCCACCACACAAAAAGGACATGATTCGATTTGGGTAATAGTAGATCGCCTTACCAAATTAGCTCACTTTCTGCCACTTAAGACAACTTTCCGACCACCTCAATATGCGGAAAAGTATATTGCTGAGATTGTCCGATTACATGGTATACCAAAAATGATCGTGTCTGATCGTGGTTCACAGTTTACCTCTCATTTTTGGGAGCATCTCCATGAAGGTTTGGGCACTAGTTTGATTCATAGTACAGCTTACCATCCGCAGACAGATGGGCAGACAGAACGAGTTAATGCTGTTCTTGAAGATATGCTTAGAGCTTGTGTGCTATCATCCAGAGGCTCATGGGAATCATGGTTACCGTTGGCAGAATTTGCTTACAACAACAGTTACCAAGAGAGTATCAAGATGGCACCTTTTGAAGCTTTGTATGGCAGGAAGTGCAGAACACCGTTAAATTGGGTGGAGCCTGGAGAAAGAAGGTTTTACGGAATTGATTTTGTAGATGAGGCAGAGAAAAAGGTCCGTAATATCCAACAAAACATCCAAGCTGCACAGTCCTGTCAGAAGAGTTATGCAGATAAGAGAAGAAGACCATTGGATTTCCAAGTGGGTGACTACGTCTATTTGAAGGTTACCCCAATGAAGAAGAAACGGTTTGGAATCAAGAAGAAATTGTCTGCTAGATATATAGGACCATACCAGATCATAGAGAAAAAGGGTCCCATGGCGTACAAGTTGTAGTTACCAGAAGAGATGAGTTCGATCTTTCCCGTCTTTCACGTATCCCAGTTGAAGAAGTGTCTGCGTGTTCCAAAAGAGAGAATAGAACCTCAGGGTATTCGGATCAAGGCAGACTTGGAATATCATGAACAACCGGTTCGAGTTTTGGATACTAAGGACCGAGTCACTCAGAATAAAGTGGTGACAACCTACAAGATTCAGTGGAGCCATCATGATGAGAGTGAATCTTCATGGGAAACAGGAGAATATCTTCAAAACGCGTATAAAGATTTTTACAATAAGTGGTTCGTAACTCAAAATCTCGGGACGAGATTCTTATAAGGAGGGAGGGCTGTAACACCACTGGGTGTTAAGCATGCATTAGCATCCAAAGCATTAAGCATAAACATCACACACATGTTATCATTGCATGCAATATAAGCTTCTTTAAAAATTTAAAGTGGATAAACAATTACTTGAAACCCTAATTATGAAATTAAGTGCTAAAAAGTGGTATACTCTTGTGTAATGACAATTTTAGATAATCTAGAAAAAAAAACATGATTTTTGGAGCCACTCTTGTATTCAAAATCCCCTCAAATTTTGCTTTTAAAAATATTCTAGAAAAGTAAATTTCTATTTAAAAATTTAGCTTTAAATCCTAAATTCAAAATCTATTTAGAATTTTAAAAAGTGCCCTACATGAAAGTTGTAGAGAATTAAATTTTGAACAACTTTTATTTTGGGCAAAAATTGTGAAAACCTCTTTTTCATATTCAAATTTGAATTTGAATCAAAATAGAAAATATGTAAATTTATTTAGAAAAAGAAAAGCTTTTTCCTTACCTTAACGGGCCGCGGTAACCCTTTCGGCCTGCCAGCGCTCGCGGCCCGACCCGCGACCGCGCATGTCTCCCTCCCTCGCCCGCGCGCGCGCGACGCCGTGGCGCCGCAGCAGGAGTTGGCCGCCGCGTGGCCGAGCGACGACGACACCGCGTGACACGCGCCCTCCGGTGGCCCCCACGTCCCCGCGCCCGCTTACTCCCTCCACGCGCTCGCCCGCCTCGGCTGCTCCCTCCATTCTCTCCTCTCGCTCCACAGCAGCACGCCCGCAGCAGCCGTGCCCCGCCGCGCCATTGCCGGCTCCCGAAGCTCCGCCACCGCCGCACGCGCCCGTGGCCGCTTCTCCGGCCAATTCCTCCCGGCTTCAGCTCCGCCTCGCTTCCCTCCATCTCATGCTCGCGCCCGTTCCGCCGCTCGAGCTCAGGTGAGGGCCAATTGGACGCTCCTCTCCTCCATTGCCGCCATGGCCACCGTTGGCCGGCGTGCGTGGCCAGAGCTCCCTACCCCTTTTCGCCTCCTCCGGTCTTGAGCATCAGCTTCCCCTTCACCTCGCGGTGCTCGCGCGCGCCTTCTTGGCCGCTCCCGTGACCTACATTGGCCGGCCGACGAGCTCCAGCACCACCGTGCCGCCATTTCCGTCGACGAGCCTCCTTCGGAGCTCCCGCGCTGCTCAGAGTTGGTGCGCTGGGTGCGCCTCGGTGCGAGGAGAACGTTGGTGCCCTCTCCGTCACCGGAGACATCACCGGCGGCGAGGAAGCCACCGGTCAGCGCCGCCCCGCTCTGCTCCGGCTGGCAAGTGGGCCCCGTTGACCCGAGGGTCCCGCGTGCCAGCGAGTGTGGGTGCACTGCACCGGGTGCATCCAACGATTTCCCCGGCGGATTTTTAAAAGAGTTTTGGAAAAATGATTTTTCAGAATTTATGAAATTGCTTTGGAAAATCATATCTCCAGATTTATAGCTCCAAAAATTATGAAACAAATTTTGTAGTGTTTCTCTTGAATAGATCTACAGTTTAAAAATATTTCATATTAGTTTTGTGATACTTTTCTGTGTAGATTTATTTAATTGCTATAAATGCTGATATCTTAGAAAATGTGTAGTAAATAAAATAATAATGAGAAAAATGTGATTCTTGTTGCATTAATCTTTCTTAGTGATGTACTTTCTAGGAAAAATACTTGTGAAGCATGTTCTGTGAAAAATTATTGAAGTGTAGATCAAATGCCTTTAATTGATGATTTTTGTTATTTTTGGTAGAAAGCTAAAGTTGTATAACACATGTATGTGATAATTTTTGTAATATGCTAGTTTACTGTGGGTAACATGGGGAAAATGTGAAATCTGTTGTTTGATACTTTTGCTAGTACAAAGTATTTTCATGCTCATTATTATGCTATAACTTGTTTATTTTGTATAGATAGTTTTACTTATCCAAATCCCCTGAAAATTTTGTAGTAGGTTATTTAGAGTAAGAGTGAGCCACTATAATTTTTGTAGATTTTTATCTACAATAGAAATAGGTGTTGATGTGTAACCCTAGTTAAATAGGAAATAAAAGGTTATTCTTTATGAGAAATTAAAAGTAATTAATATGTTTGGTGTATCTTTGAAGCATCAAAATGCCTTGCTGATGTTACTTGATGGGTTAGGTTAGTAAGGTTTGACAACTTGTGACAACACGTATGTGTATATTATGTGCTAACTAGTGGAATAATATGTGCATGTTTTATGGTACATGTTCTTGGATGATGTGGACTACGTTGTAGAAGATGTTGTTGTAATCCAAACTGTCCTTTCAATGTGCTCATCTGCATATCATGTCATCAAAGCATTCCACCGTATTTGATGCATCATTCGCATGTTTACTTATGCACTCGCATCATACAGGATCGCGGGAGGAGTCGCAGGTAGCAGTACCAGAGGAGCAAGCTTGGACCGATCCGCAGGAGCCCCAGGCACAGGAGGTGCCCGAGGAAGAAGAACCAGGAGAGGAACTGCCCGAGTGCGTAGACCATCAACCTAGCTCGTTCGAAAGAGGCAAGCCCCGGAGCATTTTAAGTCTCCTACTTTATAAAAGCAATTCCTTATTATATGAGTTATAGTTATACATACATACATATATATATATATATATATATATATATATATATATATATATATATATATATATATATATTGTTGCATTAAGTTTAGGAGTTGCGTGAAACTGTTGTTGTATTATTATCCTTGTTCGTCTGATTACCTTTACCCTGTTAGGTCAGGATCGAATAACTGCTTAGCCATGCTTAGACCGGTAGAAGTCGGGTGATTTCCTGTCACCTGCGAGTTATAGGAAGATACCTGGTTATTGGTTAGCTACATTGTGATCATGAAGAGTAACCAAGTGTTGATAGATAAAGGAAGACCGGGCGGAGTCTTATAGGGTTTTGGACTATAGTGATTTCGTCTGTGTCGATTAAGGACCGATCGTTGCTCGTCCCTCTTGTCATGTTGAACGCATGCCTCATATTTAGCTGGCCGAATAAAGTACCTTTCGACCGCGAAGCTAGTGACACTATTTCGAGCCGAGATAAACTCGGATTGGTAGACTGGTGCTGAAGGGGGTGTAACGGGGACACGAAGAGTGAGCCCAAGGTGTGTCCTGGCAGTCGGGCGGTCCCTAGGTAGTGCGGTCCATGATTGTTATCCCGCGGCTTCTTGGAAAGTGTCATTGGTGATCTAAGCGACCCTGACGGGGGAAGCATGGTTTGTGTGGGGAATAAATCACCAGCTGGTTAGGAATCGATTCGAATCGCCATCGCTCCTGGATAGTGAGCACTTGACTCGAGCTACGGCATCGTAGTAACAATAATGGAACACGGATGGTTAAGTGAATGATATTGGAAATGCTAAACCTGATATGGTAATTTAGATGTTAATGGTGAATCAAGTGATTGCTTTAGCAATAGGTGCTTACCTAGATTGAATAGGTTATAATAAAAATGATGCAAAAAGTACTTAGTTTAGTTATTCATGATAACTTATGCTTTTCGCAAATGAGTCAAGCCAGTCCACTGTATAAAAGCCTTGCATGCTCCTTGGTGTCCTTTATTTTGGTTTATGACGGGTAAGTCTAGCTGAGTACATTCTCGTACTCAGGGCGTTGTTCCCATTTGGTTGGCCAATATGTCAATGATCATTTGCTTGGCTGTTATCAAATTCATTTGGTTGGCTGTTATCAATAATTTATGCCAATATCAATATCAGCTAGCAAATATTGAGCCAAAAGATAGCATATCCATTACATTGCCATGTTCTAGCATACATTTTCAACATTTTCTGGCTGCTATCACTTGAACACATACATTATTCCAACAATGCACAACAAATAATACTAAAATCAACATCTTAAGCAGTGAAATCAGGGCATCCATCTTCAATTCCATGATGTTCTTCCTAGCTTTTGCAGCACACTTTAACTGTGCTTCTTCTTCAGCAAATCCCCTAGCTTCTTCTACTTATTCTGCCCCTAGGCCAGCTTCTAGATCAATGACAACAAACTTCAACTCCACCAGCTTCTTAAAGTACACTTTCTGGAATTCATAGAACCTACATCTACCAAGCATCTGCAAAATGCCCAACAGTTAGAGTTCTTCAACCAAAACAAAACCCAAGAAAATTTCAAAATGGAACAAGACAACACTTACACCGGGCACATTTCTAGGACACTTGAAGAACATGCGCCCCTGGTTGCTGTTCTTCGTTGTCCTCACTATGAGCTCGATTACCCTCTCTCTCTCTCTTTCTTGTGGGACACACAATCAGCGGGGGCCCAGTCTCCTTACCGATGTCTTCCTCCTCGATAGCCCACGACGCCATGCTCCTTGATGAAGACACCTCCGTCCTCCGAGCCATAGGGTGCACAGGTCAGGAGGAGCAGCCGCCGCAGTCGTCGGGGAAGAGAATGGGTGAGAGGAGGAAGAAGGGATGCGGCTGTGGCAGTGGGGAGTGGACTGGGTTTGACCAGGGCTGGACCGGTTGTCGTGAAAAGAAGGAGGCGAGGGCAGCGTGGTCATTTCGCGTGCGAAGTTAGGGCTCCCAGGCTCCCTGCCATGCTGGCGTGCCCACCTAGCGTGCCACCTCAGCGAAAATGGCAAAAACATAGGAGGGTTACTATTTTCAGTGGCAAATGTGTAGGGATGCGCACAAAGCTGGCAAATGAAGGAGTGTCATCCGTAAGCAGAAGGGTAATCCCTGAGAGTGCTGGCGCTGACCGAACCCGCGAAGTTGGTTCCTGAGTTGTACCAAAGGTGTCCTAATGCTCCCCGACGGGGGAAGTCATGGGTGAGAGTTAGGAACACCCCCTCAACTAAGTTGTAATTCGATTCGAGTCGCTAAATAACTTGACGGGTGAGAGTTAGGAACACCCCCTCATGGGTGAGAGTTAGGAACACCCCCTCATGGGTGAGAACTTGACGGGCTTATCTCCAAAGTAGATCTCACTAAATAACTTGATGGTTCAGGAATGATGATGATCATAATGATAGCCTTATTATATCTGCTATGGTTAATATTGTTTGCTCCTAATAAAGTGATTGCTCTAGTACAGGTGCTAATCTAGATGACAGGTTAATGATTATTAACTTGATGCTTAAGCATTAATGATTACTTATCCATACTAAGCTTTTATGCAAAATGTTGTCAAGCCAGCCCCACTTATATCAGCCTTGCATACTCCTTGGTGTCACTTTATTTCTGGTTTTCGACGGGTAAGTCTAGCTGAGTACCTTCTCGTACTCAGGGTTTATTCCCACTTCTTGCAGGTCGTGATGTATCATGGCTACTGCAAGAATTGGATGGCTCCTGCCGTAGTGGTGGAGTGTGATCATGGGCATGATCCTTCTGAGTATCTTGTCTCTAATGCTTTTGTTGGAAGTTGATCTCAGTGTTGGCATGTATTTGAAATAAGAGTAATGTTAGTTTCAAATTATTTTGCTTCCGCTACTTTTCAACTTAAGTTGTAACAACTATGTTGAACTCCGATGTATATTGACTTACTTGTGAAATGGATGTAACTTGTGACTTGTTATGTTGAATCATTACGATCTTGGCTTGTATGTTGGTTGGTTTGAAATCCCTCGTGATTTCGTTGGACTACCGGAGTTATATGGGCTCAATGTGGGAATTTGATCACTCCGGTGATTGTTTTTGTACTTGTGCTCTTATAATTTGGACGGTTCCGTGACAGCTGGTATCAGAGCAAGATTCAACATTAAACATGTCATATGTGTATTTAAAACAAAGGTTTTGCATTATAAAATCAGTTTTATCAACTGATAGCTATATTATATAGGTTTGACAAATCTAAATTTTAAACATAAGTATGCCAGTGGTCAATTTCCTTATGCCCATATAAGGACCCTTAGGTGGCTTATATATGTACTAACTTGGGGGTTTTTAATTTATGCATCTACGCCTAGGCCAAGGTATGTATGTGTGATGACTCTCCCACACTATGCTACCCGGTGTGTCAAATTGGAGGTAGCCTTCATATATGAGATAGCCATATATGTCGCTAGTTTACTTTTATGCAACATCGCACCTACGATCAGGTAAGTGTGAGTTGTGAGAGCATGACCGTCCAACCATCGGTCTAGGGGAGAGTTAGTTTTGGTTACTGGATTATTTACATGTTACACACATGTATATATGAAGGTACTTAATTGTGGGTGATTGATGATTCGGGTAGTTTTGGTGCCACATGTATATATACGGGGGTATATGTATATGGGAGTACTTAGAATTTTACTTTCCTACTTTCATTGTGTGCTTTATTTGGGAAATTGTTGGGCTACAATGAAAATTTTCTACAGGTACGCTAACTACGAATGAGTAAGTCGAATGTAGCTGACGACTAGCTATATATCGAGAGATTGCGTGTTATGCCACCGACATAGAACGTGATCGCCACCATAGGTTGGCAATCTTGTGAGGACGAATAGGACGAAGTATGCATCATCATGATTGTTTCATTATGTATCACTATGCTCCTCTCACCCTTGTTCTATAGTAAGTAACTTGTGATTGATGTGGTACACTATCTTTCTTGTGTGGAAGTTATGACTTTGAGAAGTTTGCTGTCAGGTTTTTGCTTGTGCTCTGAATAGATCAGAATGTTTGGTTTGTTTGACCTGTGTGCATATGGGATCATGTCTTGGAGATAATAGAAGAAGTGTAATACTTTTTCTAAGCTTTCCAAAATGTCCTATACCACTAATGTTGGTGGTCTAAATCTCTAGTTATGAGCTTGCAAAATGGAGTGACGGAATCTGTCTAAATCTGGGCAGAGGTGTCTTCTTTATCATGTTTGGCCTTGTTAGCTGTAGAATCATATTAATATGATAATAATAGAGTTATAGAAAACTTAATAAGCTTTACATCAAGTTAAGGATCAGCCTTGTTGGGTCCCTAGAACTCCAATTACGCATTTATGAAGTTCATGTCAGTTTTCTGTCCATAATTGTACAGATCTGAAACATTAGCATGTTTGGTCATGTTAATCTGTGAATTAGCTTTTGGTATGAATAACAAAAGTGTGGAAAACTTTCTAAGCTTCCTAGAAAGTCTAGGATCACCTTTTTGGGATGTCTACGACCTTAGTTATGGTTGAAACAAGTAACTATGGTGTTGCTGTCCAGGTTCTCTGTGCCCGTGCTAAGTTGGCTACCTTAGCTAGCATTGTCTTGGGCTCAACTTGTAGTAGTACTTACTTTAGATAAAGCTTATTATGGGTGAGCCTAGTGCTTAGTAATGGCTGCTTAAGTTAATTTGATTGAGTATCCCAAATGGTGGACTGTGATGTTTGTATGTATGCTTGTTATCTAATTAGTACCATAGTTGTCACCTCGTTTGTCCTCGGTGAGCATACGAGTGTTGAATAGCTTTATCTTAGAGCAACACTTGAGTTACGCGAAACGATCTCTTGGTGTAGTCTCCAATTAGGTTCTTTCCCTTAGGAGCCTGGGCCTATGACGTGGTTGTTAGCTTTTGAATGGTTTGCGGCTGTGCATCTGCTTGACCTAAAAAGCCCAAGCTTGTTGCATTATATGTTGCTTATGCCATAGACGCGCGTACCCTTTGGGGAAGACCCTTGTCGACTGACCAACCAAGTTAACTCTCATCACGTTAGCCTTTTACCATGGTTCGTACGTTGCCAGTTGTGGAGACCGTACCCAAATCCATGTTGGACCTCCTGTTTGCCTTTCCCAAAGGTTAGCTAGTGTGATGCAATGTCTCTCTGCTATGGCCTCTAAATCGTGTGCTTGCAAATTCATGCATCCACCTTATCAACTCAATCTATGACTACATATCGGGTTTTGCCCTTGAAATTTGCTTAATCCGTCCCCAACCTTCCCAAGTCTCGGATAGTTATCAGCCTTGATCCCTTGATCCTACCCAACATGGTCGAGTCTCATGTTAATTGATTGTCTAGTAGTTTACTTGGTCGACACAAGGCATGCATGGAATTAAGCAAAAATCTCATGCTCAGTCGCCTTTGGCAATTGAGCTATGTTATCTTGTGATGTGTTTTGATCTACGAATAGCTTCCCTGTTGATTCTAAACCTTGTGACTACCTTTGCTTGCTATCCCTCCTTGTATGACGCTTGTTCTAACAACCCAATCTGTGCCACTTGAACTTTCTCATCGGGCATATGTTTGGTAATGGTGTTATGATTAGCATTCTACGGTGCCGCGACGAAACCTAGGGCCTCCTTGTGACCGACCGACACATGGTTGTGCTACTAGGCACGCGCTGGTATCGAGGTTGCTACTCATGGCCCATTATGGAACTACATCGATGTGGGCTTTCTTGTGAGATGTTCCTTGGTTATCTCTCCATATCGTATCGTAAGAGCCATATCTTAGACCGAAAGTAGTGGAGTTTCCTTCTGAAGTTGCTAAGAGGATAACCTTTGAAGAATAGGTCACCGACATAAACATTAACATATGGCAATAGGTGGTAGACAAGTGACTCTACTTAGTTGTCCCAGTCTTGGCGAACGTCATTTAGTGAGCGAAGTATCTCATCTCTGTTGGATAAAAAGGACACACTACACTTACTGTTGGACAAGTCATTCGTTGGATAAGACTCCATCATCACATTATGTAAATCTTAACCTTTTTATGCATAATGACCATACAATCGAGATCAATCATCTCTGGTGTGACTCCTTATCTACTGACTTCAATGGCAACCATCTATTCTGCATCAACCACGATTGTTGTTGTCAAGAGTGAAGATTTAAAACTTTTTAGGGTTGAGAGACAACTAATTAGTTACCAATAGGAAGGTTAATCTCTAGCTAGGTAATGACTCCTTGGTAGCTACGAAGGCTATGTCTTACAGAGCAATAACCAACAAGAAGTTAATCAACTAGCCAACAACTTGAGTGATACTCTCTCTTCCAGAGCCATGGTGATCAAGTCAATTCCATGTTGGACAATCACATAGATAGTGTCAGGTGTTGTATCAGCTAGGTGAAGAATTAGAGAAAGCATACCCTAGTCTCGATCAGCATCCTTGTGCCCTTAGGTGCCACAACCGGTTCTGTTCAGAACTCTATTGGACGAAGTGTTGAGGAAATTTCAGAAATGATTCCTTATCTTTGTAGGAATGCCCTTCAGGTGGAATGTACATCGTGCCTTGTTAAAGCAGCCATTGGTGTTCTGCAAATCAAATTATACCATCGTGAATCGAAAGCAATTTGAAAAGTGTCAAACAATAGATTCCCCATCTTAGAGCTGCTGTTTGATCCTAAAGAGGAAGACTCAAGGTGAAAAGTTAGCCTGACAAAGCTAGTTTTGCTGCGCTACAAATCAACTCAACTTACTGTGCAACTACATCATGAAGGAAATTGTACTCAACTTGCTTGGTAGTGAACTATTTATCAAAGTTAGTAAATACTTGCAACTTTTGCTGTCGGCCAGACCTCGTTATATCCTTCTTTAGCAATAATTGCTAATACTCACTGATCTTTGGTATTTATAAGTGTTTTTACCTAAGAGGTTGCATCTGATCTATCCCAGATAAATGTTGCCTTTGGATAAAAGAATCTTCTTAGGTAACATTTGGCCGAAATACGGAGTCAACCGAGTCAGCTACCATATTCACTGATCCCTCAACAGACACAGATAATACAGTGTTGTCATCAAAGAAAGAGAACTGTACACATGGAATAGTAAGTAGCTTTCCATTAGTTGATATCTGAATGATTGAATATTTACAACCAGCATAGGCCTTGTCTGTTGGTTAGTCAGTCTCCTATAGCCTCAGAGGTTGTTTGTCGTTTATAATTTCACCCGTTTTGGAAGGTTGTACTCAAGCCACTTTGGTAGAGGACTGCTTTTCAAAACTTTGTGAACATAGAGTCATTTCAACAAGTATACTTCTGAAGATTTTGGTCTAGTGTAAAGTTCATATGGCCCATGCTATGTTCACTAGAGAAAAATATACTTATGGATGGTTAGCTCATGCACCAAATGACCTTCGTACACTGAGAATGAAGTACTGTGCTGTCTTGGATTCCTCCCAAAGTAACAATGCTTCATGGAAGTCAATGAAGGAAATTCTTTAGGCAAAGTTTATCATTAAAGGCAAGTATCAGAAAGTGTCTTGACCAATTAGCCTCTCTAATGCTTGAAGTTCGTAGCCAAATGCTATCGCAAATGTTGGAAAATGGATAACCTGCTTCTTTTCCTTTGAAAGTCTTTCGCCCTGAATCTCAGGACGAGATTCTTTTAAGGGGGGAGGGTTGTAACACCCTAGGTGTTTATCACCAGTTAAGCAAGGGTTTTGGAGTTCAAACATGACATGTGAAGTGGTAATGAAGATGTTGAAGCCAAGTCTATGGAATAGAGTCCCAACTTAAACTTGAATATTGCACCATCGCTTACATATAGGCCCTTTTCAAAAATGTATGCTTGGGTGGTGTTATTGCAATATATTCATGTGTCTCACCTTAATACCTATCTATATTGGTCACTAGAAAACTTTCATGAAGTTTGGAATCAAAAAGTCACATGAAATAATAAGTTATATCCTTGTTGGAATGACTTTACTAATTGCTGGAATTGCACCATTAAGTGAATGGAATTATAGACCATTGCAATTATGCCCAAATGACTCTAGATGAACTCTACAACAAAAGTCATGAAGGGTTCATGTTGAGCAAAGGTCAAGAAAATGCCCCAATTGGCTTAAAACCCTAGTTTATGCTTTACCGAGTTGATACTTTGACCAAAGTGAAAGTTTGACTTCTATACTATTTATGAGGTTTTACCTTAAAGAAAAGTTGTAGTTCATCTATTATAGAATAAACTTTGTTTAATGGTCAAGAGCTAGTTTGGCCTCTAACCTAGTCAAATAGAGCTCACAAGATTGATTCAGCTGCTGTTTTTGGACTTTGCAAATTTGGCTAAGTGTTGGAGTTGTTTTCAGTTTTGATGTACCCTCCTTTAGGATAGTATATATCTCAAACCAAGTCAAACCAAACCTATATCCTTTAAGCAAAGTTGTAGTCCTCATATAGCTCTACAACATTGTGGAATTGGTTTAGCTTTTGCTTGCTCGGTTTGGGAGATGGAGATGGAAGAAGATTGCAGTTTCAGTCGGCTTGAAACTGAATTCAGTTTTCAAGTTTCGCCTACCCTACTTTGGAGCTTTATATCTCGCAACCCAAGCTGATCTAGACCTTGAGCCTTAAATGAAAGTTGTAGTTCAGTTCGTGCTCTGCAAATAATGTTTTTGGACCGAGAGTTAAATTTGCTTGGAGATAAGTCAAACCATGGCTCAAAGTTTGAATCTACTGCAGTTTGTTTCAGACTTGGAAATATTTAAGTTCGAGTTTAGTGACAACTTGATTGACGTTCCGCGTTCTCCAATTCTTATTAAGCAACTTGGTTTGATCCCTTAATAAAAGTTGAAGTATACGTCTTGAAGAAGAGCTCATAGAAAGTTGGATTTGATTTGACATGTTTTGAGCAGCAAATTAGAGCCTCAACCGAGCCAAGCTTAGTCCTTGTTTAGTCGCTGACATTGTCATGTTAGCAGCTAATTAACTGCTAACCCACTGTCCGAATGGCTGAACAATCTTAATGAGTTTTGTAGATCATCAGGTGGGCAGCAACTTTTCTTAAAACACCTAAGACCGAATATGCTTGGAAGATGCCATTTTTGTGACCCGAAGTTGGGCACTCTGTCACCCACCAGCTGTTCGATGAAGGGGGTGCGTGGCCACCATGCAGGGCAGCAGCGCCCCACCTCCATGCCACGTGCCTTTGCCTTCTCCCTCGCGTCGCTGCAGTGGCAGATGCTTTCCCCTCACTCACCTCGCCCTCCCTTTCCTCGCTTTCCAGCGCCGCGCACGCGAGCAGAGCGCGGTCACGCCATGGCTGGGCCGGCTAAGCTCACTGCCTCAGCGTGGTTCCGCTCCCCCAACGCTCCTCCGATTGAGCCACCCACTCCAGGATGTCCGCCGCACCTCACTGCATCTCCTCCACCCTTTTTTTTGCATCCCGTGGCCGCCGGAGTGCTGTTGCCGGTGCAGCTTCGACCGACGGGCCGCCGGTCACCGTGGCCTAGCCACCTCGGGCCACTGCGAGCCCAGCTGGCGCTTTTCGTGGAAGCGTACAATGCCCCTGGAGCTTCCCCGCCCCTTCCCGGCCTCTCTTCGCCGCCGTGGCGTGCGGCCACCGGCGCCATGGTTGCCGCGGACACCGTGCGCGCGGTCAGGCCAACCTGGCCCACCTCCGGCCGAGCTGGGTAGCTCCACGCGAGCGCGCGGACCCCCTGGTGCTCCCTCGCCCCTTAGCTGGCTCCGGCGACCCCCCCTCTGTTAATCACGGCAGGGGCCTCGGGCTTGAATTTGAGAAAAGTCAGGGGGGTTTCTGCAGAACCTATGACTCATATGAATAGTGCCGTGAGGACTGCTTTGTAATTATTTTTGCTAAACTTTGGAAATTCATAGTAATTCATAGGAAATTTGTAAAATAGCAAATAAGGACTTTTTGGAATCCTTGTGAAATTGTCTATGTGGTAGATCTATAATATGGCATGTTTTAGTTTAAAGTTTTAGCTGTAAAAATAGATTTATGCAACTAGGTTTTCAATGCTAGTTGTATTTGTCATTTTCATAGCTGCAAATTTAGAGCTCCAAATGAAGTGAAATTTTTGTGGCATGCTACTCATGTCATGTTTGATGTGTGGTAATAATTTCATGAATTTTTGTTGCTATATGAGTGAGTTATTAGTGTATATTGCTCTCACATGATTTATTGCAATATCCATTTGTCTTTTTCATAGAGGTTGATATACATGTCCAAATTGTTTAAAATTTGGACAGTAGACTATTGGGTGCATATGTAGGACACTGTAATTTTGGTAGAATTTATTGTGCAATTTTGGTAGGTGTTCATAATTCCACCTAATTATCTAAATAAATTAAGAAAATGCATTAAAAGAATTTAATTAAGAATGGACACTATGTTTTCTGGTGTTCATTTGTCATGTGTGA
Source organism: Saccharum hybrid cultivar R570 (assembly GCA_038087645.1). Lineage (NCBI taxonomy): Eukaryota > Viridiplantae > Streptophyta > Magnoliopsida > Poales > Poaceae > Saccharum > Saccharum hybrid cultivar. The sequence goes on along the minus strand of JAQSUU010000563.1, from coordinate 745,580 downwards.
CATGTTGGTAAAGTTGGTTTTATCCAATTATATGTTTGCAACATAAGTTAATAATTATTTCTTGCAAATGAGGTTTCTGGATAGATCTGGGAACTTAGCAAAGTTCTTCATGATAATGTGCTTTGTTGCAAAACTTGTTTATACAAAAGTTGTAGATAATTTATGTATCTAGCTGCCGTTAAAATTTGGTGGCATTTAGCCATGTGGTTTAGGATTTATAGCTATTTAAAGTTAGGGTACATAATTGCTTGCTCTCTGTTTGTCAGGAACAGATTCTAGAACTTTATAATTTTGGCTTGTTTAACTTATGAATCATGCTGTGATGATATTATATGAAATGTAGATAATTTTATAAGTTTTCCAGAATGTCTTCTTTCAAGTCATTTTGATTTATAAAACTCCAGATATGATTGATTTATGAAGCTACTGTTTGCTAGTCCAGAAATTGGCATATTCCAGTTATCGTTGTTGCTTCACCTTGACTTGCTTTGCATGTTGCTAAGTGTGATTTGTAACACCCCAGGTGTTTGTCACTCACTGAGCAGTGGATTTGAGCTCAAACATGATAGATTAAGTGGAGATGACGATGTCAAGGTCAACCTATGGAGATGAGCCAAACCTAAAGTTGGATGTTGCACCATTGCTTTACATATAGGCCCCTTTTCAAGATATATGCTTGGATGGTGTTATTGCAATGTATTCATGTGTCTCACCTTAGTACCTATCTATATTGATCCCTAGAAAAGTTTCATGAAGTTTAGAATCAAAAAGTCACATGAAATGATAAGTTATATGCTTGTTTGGATTATAACTGAAACGTGCTTCTGAAACAAGGAAACATGCCTTACCTTCCCTGTGAACTAGTGTTTATGCAACATACAAATGCAATATGTGCAACACATCTAGGACACATGTGGAACAATCTAGTGAAACATGTGTAGCATATACCTTAAAACAAACACATGAAACAATTGAAACATGGTGATGAAACAACTATAGCATTTCACTTGATTTCTATGTTTCAGTGCATGTGAGGCCTACACTTTTGTGAAACCTATGCATGGTGTGTATGTTTAGCCTCTAAAATACCTTAACTAGGCTTAGGACACTTAATTGAGCAATGTTCATGTTGACCATGTTGACTAATTAAGTCTCTAAGTGATAGTTGACCTTGATTTGACCTTGTTTGACCTTGAGAGCACAGTTGCTTGACTGTTTTAAAAGGGTAGCTAAAAGTGTTTTCCTATAGCTGCACCCTTAAACAAAGTTATAGAAAATTTTATAAGAAACAAACTTTGTTTAATAGTCAAGTCACGAAAATGTGTGGAACATGCTCAAAAAGGGCCCACGAGTGAGGAATAGGGGTTGATTTGGCACTTGGAAAATTTGGCTAAGTCCTAACTGCGGTTTAACTTCGGGTAACCTAGTTTGGAGCTTTCTATCTTGCAAAACAGATGGATCCAAACCTTGATCCTATAATGAAAGTTGTAGTGCATGTTAAGGACAACAACTTTTGTTTAAGGACCAAAACCTAGTTCAGCCTATAAGGCATCCAAAGAGTGGGTCAAAATTTGAATCCTGGGCTGTTTTTTTTGGAACCCTGAAATTTTGCTAAGTGTAGACTGAACAAGCAGTTTTCAGTTTCATGGTACCCACCTTCGGCAATGTTTAGTTTGCAAACCATTTGGATTATGGGCAAACTCCTATAAGCAATGTTGGATTACTCATATAGCTCTATCATCAGGAACAATTGGTTAGCTGAATCATCATTCAGTTTAGGAGATACGAAGTGGAGAAAAATGCAGTTTCAGTCGGCTTGAAAATGAATTCAGTTTTCAAGTTTTGTGTAGCCCACTTTGGAGCCTTGTATCTCTTGAACCAGGCCGAATCAGACTTTGACACTTAAAGCAAAGTTGGAGATCTTGCATAGCTCTACAACTTTGGTTACTACAGCTCGTGCCAGAACTAAACGGTTTATGAGTTATGAAAGGAGGAAGTTTGATGTTCAGTTGTAATTTCGCGGTAGTATTAGTAGCTCCTTCAGAATTTGAACTGCTGTTGTGCTCGTCATGGCCGACCACGCACAGGGGTCTGCGGCCACGTGGCTCGACGCTCGCTCGCATGTTCACCACGTCGCCGCGCACGTCGACATGAAGAAGCCGAGCACCCTCCCTTCTCTCTCACTCTCTCATTCACTGTCCCTCAGTTCGCCCTCTCTCGTTCTTGCTTGCTTGCAGCAGAGCAGAGCATCGCCGCCGCTCGGTCCTCCACCGCGCCACTGCTCGCTCCTCCCACCGCCGGCCACCCTCATGCAGCCCCCACCACTGCCTTGCCCTCCGCTGAGCCACGGCCGAGCTCCCAGCTCCCTCGCTCTCCCGCGTGCACACAGCGCACAGACGCCATGGCCGCACGCTGAAGCTCTGTCGCCGTCGCATCCTACCGCTCCACCCCTTTTGTGGCCCAAGCCGAGAACCTCAGCGCCCTCACCATCACTTGTCGTCCGCGCTACGCCCTTCCCCGGTTTCCTCCTGTCACCGGAGTGCCCCGCCGCCGGGCTATGCCACTGTGAAGCCGTCGGCGCACGCGGCCAGGCCATCACGGGTCACCGCGGAGCAAGCCACGACTGCCAGCGGGTGCGCGAGGACCCCAGGGTGCCTCCCCGCCACTTCCCCGAAGCCTACGTGCCCTCCTCCGGCCGAACCAGTGAGCTCCGGCGACCCCTCCCCTGTAAAATCGCGACCAGGGACTGCATGCAACAATTTGACTCAAAGAAGGGGCCTAACTGCAATGTCATAGACTCATATGAATAGTACCTCGAGGGACCTATTTGTGGTGAATCGGGTGAAACTTTGAAAATAAATAGTAAATCATAGGAAATTCCTAAAATAGCAAATGAGGACTTTTTGGAATCCTTGTGAAATTATCTATGCAGTGGATCTATAATATATTATGTTTTAGTTTAGATTTTTAGCTGTAAAAATAGATCTATGCTTCTAGGTTTTCAATGCTAGTTCTATTTGTCATTTTCATAACTGCCAATGTAGGGCTCCAAATGAAGTGAAATTTTTGTGGCATGCTACTCATGTGATGTTCGATGTGTGGTAAAAATTTCATGAATTTTAGTTGTAGTATGAGTGAGTTATTGATTCATCTTGCTATCACATGAATTCTTGCATTATCCTTTTGTCTTTTTCATAGAGGTTGATATATATATATCTCCAAATGGTTTGAAAATTGTATAGTGAACTATTGAGAGCATATTTAGGCCGCTGTAATTTTGGTAGAATTTATTGTGCATTTTTGGTATGTGTTCATAATTCCACCTAATTATCTAAGATAAATTAAGAAATGTATTAAAATAATTTATCTAGCATTGGACACTATGTTTTCTGGTATTCATTAGTCATGGGTGACATGTTGGTAAAGTTGGTTTTGTCCAATTATATGTTTGCAACATAAGTTAATAATTATTTCTTGCAAATGAGTTTTCTGGACAGATCTGGGAACTTAGCAAAGTTCTTCATGATAATGTGCTTTGTTGTAAAACTTGTTTATACAAAAGTTGTAGATAATTTATTTATCTAGCTTCTGTTAAAATTTGGTGGCATTTGGCCATGTGGTTTAGGAGTTATAGCTATTTAAAGTTGGGTTACAGAATTGCTTGCTCTCTGTCTTGCTAGACCAGTTTCTGTGTTTGTGTAAATTCGACATGTGAAACTTTGGAATCATTCTGTGATGATTATAAATGAAATGTAGATAATTTCCTAAGCTTTCCAGAATGTCTTCTTGCAAGTCATTTGGACTTATGGAACTCCAGATATGATTGATTTATGAAGCTACTGTTTGCAAGTCCAGAAATTGACATATTCCAGTTATCGTTGTTGCTTCATCTTGACTTGCTTTGCATGTTGATAAGTGTGATTCATGCCCTTTGTGATGAAGTTAGTACACCTGAGGTTTTGTAAATCTTAAGTTATGTTTGGTATTGCTTCCCTTGCTATCTTAAGATAATAGGTGGTGTGATGTTTATTTGAGCGATGTGAAGTGTTTATGTGTATTTAGCGTAACCTTGTACTTGCCTTGTTTAGTGTGTGATGCATCATCTATTACATTCCCATATATTCATACACTTGCATCTTGCATCTCATTTAGGTACGCTAGGTGCACCACGTGAAGGACGTGATGTGGAGCTAACCAGAAGATGGTGTTAGTGGACCTATCTCGGGGATAGAAAGATCGGACAAGTGCTAGAATGAGGGAATGCTCGCCAAGCGAGTTTCATCTGACAAACTCTGACTTGAGTCGGATCCCAGGCAAGCTCCGGAGCATTATAAGCCTCCTATCTTCAAAGCAATTAATTCTATATATGTTATAAGTATTGTTGCATTAGGTGATAGGAGTTGGTTGGAAACTCTTGCTGCATTATATCATTCCTTGTCCAGATATATGAATCCTTGAATCCTACATAGACTAGGATCGAGTAGATGCTTAGCCCTGCTTTAAGCGGTAGAAGTCAGGTGATTTCCTGTCACCTGCGAGATGTAAGGATATTCATATATGGCACGGTGGGCTATATTTGCTATCGTGGAATGGAACCATGTGTTAATAAAATGCAATGAGACCGGACGGGATGACGATAGTGAAGCAACAAGGCATGGAGGTCTTGGGTGTGGATCTATCACCGTCTGAGTCATTTAAGGACCGATTCGCTGTACGTCCTTGAGTCATGTTGAACGCAGTCTAACACTTAGTTGGCCGGATAAGTCGTTCCGACCGCGAAGTCGAGTAATATGGTTCAGGCCGGGAATCGAATGGTAGGTTGCATCTTGGAGGAGAGAAAGAATGTGCTTGGGGACATTGGCGTGAGACCAAGGGGGGGTTAGAGTCCCTATCACCTCGCAGAGTGTCGCCTTTGGGGACGCGACATCATTCGGACCCGCGATTCCTGAACTGTACGAAAGGTGACCTGAGCAGCCCTCGCCAGGCGTGACTCGGTGAGTGTTAGAAATACCCCTCCAGCTGGATAGGAATTCGATTCAAATCGCCGTCGCTCCCGGTTAGTGAGCACTTGACTTGAGCAGCGGCAACGTAGATTCCATTAAATTGAACGGATGGTTAATTGGATAACGATGGAAATGTTGCCTCAATTTATACCTGCTATGGTTAATATTGTTTGCTCCTAATAAAGTGAGTGCTCTAGTATAGGTTTTAATATAGATGACAGGGTAATGATAATTAACTTGATGCTTAAGCATTAATGATTACTTATCCCTAATAAGCTTTTATGCAAAATGATGTCAAGCTAGCCCACTTCATATCAGCCTTGCATGATCCTTGGTGTCACTTTATTTCTGGTTTATGACGGGTAAGTCTAGCTGAGTACCTTCTTGTACTCAGGGTTTTATCCCCACTTGTTGCAGGTTGTGCTGTATCTTGGCGACTGCAAGAGTTGGTTGGCTCCTGCCGTAGAGGCGGAGTGTGATCACGGGCATGATCCTTCTGAGTTATCTTCTCTCTAATGCTTTTGTTGGAAGTCGACCGTGGTACTGGCATGTATTTGAAATAAGATTAATGTTAGTTTCAAATTACTTTGCTTCCGCTACTTTTGAACTTAAGTTGTAATAACTATGTTGAACTCCGATGTATATTGAATTACTTGTGAAATGGTTGTAACATGTGACTTGTTATGTTGAATCACTACGATCTTGGCTGGTATGTTGGTTGGTTTGAAATCCCTCATGATTTCATTGGACTACCGGAGTTATATGGGCTCAAGTGCGAGAATTTGATCACTTCGGTGATTGTTTTTGTACTTGTGCTCTTATAATTTGGACGGTTCTGTTACATGATTCATGTCCTTGGTGATGAAGTTAGTGCACCTGAGACTTTGTAAATCTTGTGTCATATTTGGTATTGTTTTCCTTGCTATCTTAGCATGATAGGTCGTGTGATGTTTAATTAAGCAATGTGAAGTGCTTATGTGTATTTAGTATAACCTTCTACTTGCCTTGTTTAGTGTGTGATGCATCATCCATTGCATTTTCATGTATTCATACACTTGCATCTTACATCTCATCTAGGTACGCTAGATGCACCACGTGGAGGACATGATGTGGAGCTGAACCCGAAGATGGTGTTGGTGGATCCATCCCGCAGATGGAAGGACTGGACAAGTGCTGGAATAGGAGGTGCTCGCCAAGCGAGTGTCATCTAACAACCATTGACTTGTGTCGGATCCGAGGCAAGCCCCGGAGCATTATAAGCCTCCTAATTTCTACAAATGCAATTGAGTATATATGTTATATGTATTGATGCATTACGTTATAGGAGTTGGTTGAAAACACTTGCTGCATATATATCCTTCCTTGTCCAAGTGTAAATCCCTGAAATCCTATTTAAGTATAGGATCGGATAGAAGCTTAGCCCTGCTCTAAACGGTAGAAGTCAGGTGATTTCCTGTCACCTACGAGATGTAGGAATATATATATGGCACGGTTGGCTATATTTGCTATCGTGAAAAAGAACCATATGTTAATGAAATGAAATAAGACCGGATGGGATGACGATAGTGAAGCAACAAGGCATGGAGGTCTTGGGTGTGGATCTATCCCCGTCTGTGCCGATTAAGGACCGATTCTTGGAGCCTTTCCTTGTCATGTTGAACGCATGCCTCTCTCTTAGCTGGCCGGGCCCGAGTGCTTGACCGCGAATCCGAGTAGCTCAACTCAGGCCGGGACTCGGTAAGTATAAAGTGTGCCTCGGAAGGGAGCCGTAGGCGTGAGTTAAAAGTCCTGATCGTCCTGGCAGAAGGGTAATCCCTGAGAGTGCTGGCGCTGACCGAACCCGCGAAGTTGGTTTCTGAGTTGTACCAAAGGTGACCTAATCCTCCCCGACGGGGGAAGTCATGGGTGAGAGTTAGGAACACCCCCTCAGCTGAGTTGTAATTCGATTCGAGTCGCCGTCTCTCACCGGTTAGTGAGAACTTGACAGGCTTATCTCCAAAGTAGATCTCACTAAATAACTTGATGGTTCAGGAATGATGATGATCATAATGATAGCCTTATTATACCTGCTATGGTTAATATTGTTTGCTCCTAATAAAGTGATTTCTCTAGTACAGGTGCTAATCTAGATGACAGGTTAATGATTATTAACTTGATGCTTAAGCATTAATGATTACTTATCTGTACTAAGCTTTTATGCAAAATGTTGTCAAGCCAGCCCCACTTATATCAGCCTTGCATACAACTTGGTGTCACTTTATTTCTGGTTTTCGACGGGTAAGTCTAGCTGAGTACCTTCTTGTACTCAGGGTTTATTCCCACTTGTTGCAGGTCGTGATGTATCATAGCTACTGCAAGAATTGGATGGCTCCTGCCGTAGTGGTGGAGTGTGATCATGGGCATGATCCTTCTGAGTATCTTGTCTCTAATGCTTTTGTTGGAAGTTGATCTCAGTGCTGGCATGTATTTGAAATAAGAGTAATGTTAGTTTCAAATTATTTTGCTTCCGCTACTTTTCAACTTAAGTTGTAACAACTATGTTGAACTCTGATGTATATTGACTTACTTGTGAAATGGATGTAACTTGTGACTTGTTATGTTGAATCATTACGATCTTGGCTTGTATGTTGGTTGGTTTGAAATCCCTCGTGATTTCGTTGGACTACCAGAGCTATATGGGCTCAAGTGCGGAAATTTGATCACTCCTGTGATTGTTTTTGTACTTGTGCTCTTATAATTTGGACGGTTCCGTGACATCCTATGTAGACAGGATCGACTCTTTGCTTAGCCCTACTTAATTAGAACGGTAATGTCAGGTGATCTCCTATCACCTGCAAGATAGGAAGTATTGGGTCACGGTTGGCTATATTTGCTATCGTGGAAAAGAACCAAGTGTTAATAATGAACTCTGACCGGGCGAGATGTCGATAGTGAAGCAACAAGGCATGGAGGTCTTGGGTGTGGAACTATCCCTGTCTGTGTCGATTAAGGACCGATACCTAGAGCCTTCTATATCATTTTGAACGCATGCCTGACATTTAGCTGGCCGGCCTGAGGTTGCCGACCGCGAAGCCTAGTAGCTCAACTCAGGCTGCGAAGTCGAAAAGTGAAAGTCGCCTCGGAAGGGAGCCAGAGGGTCCAAGGGCAGGTGAGTTAAAAGTCCTGAGCATCCTGGCCACTAGTATCCCCGAGAACACGGCGCTGTTCGGGCCCACCCTGAGTTGTACCAAAGGTTATCTACGGCTGCCTTTAGCGGGGTTTGCCGGGTGAGTGTCAGGAATACCCCCCTCAGCTGAGTTGGAATTGATTCGAGTCGTCGTCTCTCCTGGATAGTGAGAAACTTGACTGGTTATCTCTAGCATAGATATACTAGTTATAATGACGGTTCAGAATTGATGATATGATGATGGCCTTATTATACCTGCTATGGTTAATATTATTTACTCCTAATAAGTGAGTGCTAATATAGTTGACAGGTTAATGATGATTAACTTGATGCTTAAGCATTAATGATTACTTATCTGTATTAAGCTTTTACGCAAAATGTTGTCAAGCTAGCCCACTTTATATCAGCCTTGCATGATCCTTGGTGTCACTTTATTTCTGGCTTTTTATGGGTAAGTCTAACTAAGTACCTTCTTGTACTCAGGGTTTATTCCCACTTGTTGCAGGTTGTGATGTATCATGGCGCCTGCAAGAATTGGTTGGCTCCTGCCATAGTGGCGGAGTGTGATCATGGGCATGATCCTTCTGAGTTATCTTATCTCTAGTGATTTTATTGGAAGTCGACCTTGATACTGGCATGTATTTGAAATCAGAGAAATGTTAGTTTCAAATTACTTTGCTTCCGCTACTTTTCAATTTAAGTTGTAATAACTATGTTGAACTCCGTTGTATATTGAATTATTTGTGAAATGGATGTAACATGTGACTTGTTATGTTGAATCACTACGATCTTGGCTTGTATATTGGTTGGTTTGAAATCCCTCGTGATTTCGTTGGACTACCGGAGTTATATGGGCTCAAGTGTGAGAATTTGATCACTTCGGTGATTGTTTTTGTACTTGTGCTCTTATAATTTGGACGGTTCTGTGACATAGAGCACCTCTAGTAGACTATCTAAACAGACTACCTATCCTATATTTGGTAGTGGAGGCAAAAAAAAATGCACTCCAGCAGGCTACCTATCAGCCTACCTAAATTTGTTGGCCCAACAAATTTTCCCTCCCACTACCTAGATGTGTTGGGCCAACAGATGGCCAGCTAAAAATTTGTTCGTGGTTTCCCCCACCCGCGCGGTGCCCGACTCTTCCCCACGCGAGTCCCTCCGCCGCCGCTCCGGGAAGAAGGCCATGCCCCTGCTCCTCACCGGCACCGCCCTTCGTCCCTCCTGCGCCCTTGCTCCTCACCGGCGCCGTCCTTCCTCCCTCTGCTCCCCTGCCCCGAGCTCCACCACCACCAGACCGAGCTGTCCAGATCTATGCCGGTGACCTAGCTCCACCACCGCCAGACCGAGCTCCCACCGGCGCACGGTCGCAGCTCCCATCGGTGGTTGGACACCAGCGGACGCCCTGCTCCCTGCCGTCTTCCCCTAAGCACAAGGTATGAGTTGTCTGAATAAAATTTCATAGGTGCACAAGAACGTGCTACCTTCCTGCTAGAAACTTGTAGAACAGGCCTGGACAATGGTATAGTAGAACACTTGCAGATTAGAACGTGCTTCCTTCCTTTCAGATTAGAACACTTGCAGACCTCAAATTGTAGATGGACTTGCAGACTAGAAACTTGTTCAGTGCAGATCGACTGAACCTGTCGGCGCAGACCGATACTGATAGACAGAATCAGCTAAGGCCTAAAGGCCATCATGCAATATAATATGCAGGACAGTACAGATTTATAGTTATACTAGTACGTAGCTTTTTCTTCTACCAATCTAGCGTGTTGTATGTACATGAATATGTATATTAGTGGAACTTTAAAGCAATCAGTCCTTAGCCATGTACTGTATTTGTTATTATACAACATCGATTGGTACAGAACGTGCAGTTGGACATCCCTTCCTGCTACACTTGCAGACTAGAAACTTGTAGATGGACTTGCAGAGTAGAATGAACTTCAAATTTGATTCGACAGAACTACCCTTTAAGTTGTCTTTTTGTTTAGGTCTGTGCCGAGACTATAAATCAGCATTCTATCATTATCTAGATGTTTGAATTGCTTTATAGAATAGTTTTCTCATTGATATATTTGTCTGAATAATTTCCTATGTCAAACTATGGCAACTTGTAGATGGTTTTGTTTGATGGCGATGAAGATAACATTATGAACCAATTATTCAAAGATGATGATGAGTTCGATGATGATGCTCTTATCTTGAGCTTGATTGCAATTGATGAGGAAGAGGAGAGAAGGAAGAAGAGGCAATGTGGATCAGTCCATGGACGTGAGGTGGTTTACAGAGACATACATGGTGGCAATTTGAGACTTGTCGCCGACTATTTTGCACATGTACCGGTGTACAATGAAAAAAATTTCAGGAGAAGGTTTCGGATGTCAAGAAATCTGTTTTTGCGGATTGTTGAAGCTCACGATCACTATTTCAGGCAAAGGCCAAATGCTGTAGGGCTGCTTGGTGCCACTGCATTGCAAAAGGTGGTTGGTGCAATCCGTATGCTTGCATGTGATGTACCAGTCGATTCAATGGATGAGGACCTCCAAATGATGATGACACAAGGAAGCTTTTGACCTCAAATGAAAGGAGAGGATGGCCGGGCATGTTGGGTTGCATAGATTGTATGCATTGGCGGTGAAAGAATTATCCTGCAGGTTGGAAAGGATATTACGAAGGACATGTTGATGGTCCTACAATGATCCTTGAAGCCATTGCTTATCAAGATTTGTGGATTTGGCACTCCTTTTTCGACTACCAGGCTCGCTCAACGATATCAATGTATTGTAGCGATCACCACTCTTTCAAAGGTTAAAATCTGGAACTTCTCCTGTTAAGTACTTTGTGAATGACAATAAATACACTATGGGATATTACCTAGTTGATGGCATTTATCCTTCATGGGCTACTATTGTGAAGAGTTTTTGAAACCCACAAGGCAACAAAAAAAATTCACTTCACACAAGCACAAGAATCTATGAGGAAGGATGTAGAGAGAGCATTTGAAGTTCTTCAGTCTAGGTTTGCCATGGTGAGGAACCTTGTAGGATGTGGGATAAGGAAACTATTTGGTACATCATGACCGCTGCTGTTATTTTGCACAACATGATCTTAGAAAATGAGAAGGGGGCCGAGGAAGAGGATTTTGACTATGATCAAGATGGTGGCGAGGTGTTAAGGCCAGAGGATTATCGTCGTGGCCCACTTGTTTTGAGTGACTTCTTACGTATACATAAAGAGATTGAAGACCGAACAATTCATGAGCAACTTCGTGATGATTTGATGGAGCATTTATGGGCACGTCATGGTGTGTCGTAGTGAGATTTAGATTTATTTGATTATAAGGTTGTATGTGAATTTGTTTGATTATCTATGGTTGACCAAAGTATGTCATCGTAATTTATTTGAACTTTGTAATATCCTACTTTGATTAATTATGTTTGAACTATGAGTTTTATTTGTGGTTGAAATACTTTTGATTAAACTGTAGAGGAGAAATGAAGATCATAGAGGGGCAATATGTATTTATGAGAAAATAAAATAGGTAGTGATAAAAAATAGCTGCTCTGGAAATCGGTGGCTACAGGAAGATGCTTTTAGTTCTGAGTCTTTTACATGAGTGCCATTAAAAAAGTTAGTAATTACATACAAGTCATTAAAAAAGTTGGCCGCACACATATGCCACTGCTCGGAACTTATTTGCCTGAGAAGCCATTCCGTCCGTTTTTCTACCTAACGGTGTCAAACAGACAGGTGAAATGACCATTTTACCCTACAGTGGGGTCCATTTGTCAGCCACCCAAATTCTCTCTTTCTCTTCTCTTTCCTACGCACACGAAGAGCGGCTCCTTGTTCCTAAGCGACCAGGCATCCTTCTCTGGTTCGTCATCGTTCGATAGCTCCAACTCCTCGTTCCAGACGCTCCAGCCATGGCAGCACTCGGGCACGCTGGACAGCTACGACGGCAGCAGCGGCATCACGTCGGCATCGATGTCGACTTCGGCCATGAACTCGAGCGTGTCATCAGAGTTGCGCCTCGCTGCGCACACCGACGAGCAAATCCTCGCGGACCTCTACGCCACGCGGCAACGGCGGCAGAGGCATCTTGCAAGGCCAGCCCGCTCCTTGGCGGCCTCCGCAGGGCCGTTGCAACAGACGCACACGCGGAGTGGCGGCGCGGTGCAACGGACGCGCACGCGGCACGCGGGAGCGCGACCACGGCGGAGGTGCAGCGCGAGCCTGGCCTTGGTGGCATCCGCGAGACCGCGACGGCGCGGCACAGGAGTGTCGAGCTCTGCCCGACCGCCGCGAGCGCGCACGTCGGGGAGCTCTGCCCCGTTCGCCGCGGACGCGGGCGTGGGCGCAGGCGAGCTCCGTCGGTCCGCCCGGCCACCGCGGGCGCGTACGCAGGGCCAGCTCCGCCTTGTCCACCGCGGGCGCAGGCACGGGCAAGCTCTGCTCGGCCGCCGCGAGCGCGCGTCGTGGAGCTCTGCCCCGTCCACTGCAGACGCGGGCGTGGGCGCAGGCGAGCTCCGCCCGGCCGTCGCGGGCGCGTGCACGGGGCCAGCTCCGCCTCGTCCACCGAGGGCGTGGGCGCGGGTGAGCTCTGCTCGGCCGCAGCGAGCGCGCGCACCGGGGAGCACCGCCCTGTCTGCCACGGGTGCGCATGGGGGCAGGCGAGCTCCGCCCAGCTGCGCGGGCGCGGGCAGGGGGGAGCTCCGCCCCAGCCGCCACAGGTGCGTGTGGAGGGCAGCGCCGCCCCCGCCGCCGCGGGCGCGGGCGCAGGCGAGCTCTGCCCGGCCGCCGCGAGCGCGAGTGCGGGGGAGCTCCGCTTGGCCACCGCAAGCGCGAGCGCGGGCGAGTGAGCTCTGCCCCGGTGCGAGCGCGGGCGAGCGAGCTCCACCCTCTTCTCTGTCCGCTAGGGGCAAGATGGGTAACTTCAGTGGCCGGTCCCACATGTAAGGGCGCCCAAACGGCTGAAAACCAACGGAACACGGACGGAATGGCTTCTCAGACAAAGAAGTTTAGAGCCGTGACACATGTGTGCGTCCAACTTTTTTTAATGACTTGTATGTAATTACTAACTTATTTAATGGCACTCATGTAAAAGTCTCTTTAATTCTTCCCTTCCGCTCCAACGCCCGTTCAAGGTACTTTCAGGGTTAGGGTTTAGGTTCTAACTTATTTAATGGCACTCTTGTAAAAGTCTCTTTAGTTCTTTCCTTCCGCTCCAACGTCGCTCTTCCCCGTTCATGGTACTTTCGGGGTTAGGGTTTAGGTTCTTCGGGTAGTGCGAGGGTACACCTTTCGCCAATTATAGGCGGAAATCGGCGGCGGTCGGAGTGATCCGGGGCTCCCGCTTCAGCTCAGTTCGGGGACGAAGGCCTCTGATGTTCGAGCCAGCTTACGTCCCCGTCGCTTCGCCGCACTGAAGAAAACCGCGATGGCCGGCGCCGCCGTCAAGCGGGCCCGCGCGGGCGGCGGTTCTATCCGCGACCGGCTGAGCGCCCTGCCGGACGAGCTCCTCCTCCGCGTCCTCTCCTTCCTCCCGGCGCAGCAGGTCGTGCGCACCACCGTGCTGTCCAAGAGGTGGACGGATCTATGGCGTTCCGTGCCTGGCATCAACCTCAGTTTCTTGGATTTCCGAAGCAACTTGGAAGAGGATTGGTCGGCGGTTTGGGAAAGGATGGCTGATTTCGTCAACAACCTGCTGATGTTACACAGAGCACCATGCCTGGATGCGTTCCGGTTGGTTTCAGTTGTCGATTTTGATCGACACGTTGATAGATGGGTCCGCCGTGCCATTAAGGACGACCCTTTGGTGATCGAGATCTCTCTCTCTGCCTTTTCTTCACATCAGTTACCATATCTGTCCTCTAGCCCTTGTCGTCGCCTCAGAAGTTTGCATCTTAATGGCGTGTCCTTGGATCATTCCTTTGCGGAACGCCTCCATTCTTGGTGGCCAGAGCTAAAAGATCTTACTCTCAGAAATTGCTGTACTGTGTTTTGCGGCATCGAATCTGACAAACTAGAGAATTTGGTTGTTCGCTATTGTATAGATCAACCTGCAGATGTGTTTGCTATCAAAGCTCCTCATCTTGCTTCGCTGTCCGTGCAGCTGGGCGTTCCTTTCTCATTAGATGCAGGGAATTCCCTTGTGAGAGCATCAATCTCTTTGAACCATGGTGAATTCTCTCCAAGAAGTGGAGCGATGCTTCTTGGCAGCCTCTTCAATGTAACGAGTTTCGAATGGGAATATTTCCAAGCAACGGTACACCTTCTTTATTTGAAATCTTGTTTTGCTCCATTAATTTCTGTTCAGTATCATTTGAAGCTTTCTCCTTATGGACAGAGACAATTGACCATTAGTTTAATTGGCTTCTATTTCTCTATTTCAGGCAGTTCTAGATGAAGTATTTGACGAGGTTCCTATATTTCACAACTTGAGAACCTTGTCTCTTAACTCATTGTTTATCAACAACAACAAAAGTGGTGTGTGTGAATTGAAGGCTCTAGGGAGATTTCTACATAAGTCTCCTAATCTGGAGAAGCTTATGTTGGAGGGTTTTAAGGTAGGAGTACTTAATTTTTATCAACACTAGCCTGTTGGTTTGCATAATTTAGTTTTTATTGTGAAGAGTAATTAGAAGGTTTCAAGATAATGAAGCAAAAGACCAATACCAGCTGGCTTACATAAATTAACTTGTTATTTTGTTTGTGGCAGAGGCAGATGTCACACTTGACCTAGGGTTAAGGAAACATTCTTGACAATTAAGTCACTGTAGATTTGTAACAGCAAAAGTTGACTAATATTATTTTGTTAGTTTTTGCATAACTTGATAAGTAATCAAAGAAATATGTTGTTATATATGGTTAGAGTTTTCTTTTAAAAAACACTAAAAAACTAACAAGAAAAATCAGAAATTTTGGAAACTCGCCATGTTACTGACAACGGGAAAAATGGGAATACTAGACAATAGCCTTACTGTGACCAATGCAACGTGCAAGTGATGATGTTGTAGTTATGTTTCACCAGTTCTGTAGGCTAGACGTACTTCTTGCAGGCTCAAAAAACGGAAACCCTGATCATAAATTACTCCACACTTTTTTTTGTGCCTACTATAAGAATTGGGTCATGCAGATAATACTAAACATATAATTTCCATTGTTTTCCCTGGCATAACACATTTAAGTTTCCTGGCCAAATGGCTGCTTAGTTTCACTTCAAGATCAGCTCCGTTGGAAAAATACTACTGGCATGCCTACTTGCCAGCCTCACATTTGCAGGTGCCATTGTGCAACTTGTGTACAGAGTTAATTCTCTGAAGATTTTTAGAACCTTTTGTCAGATAGTCAATTACTTCACCTCTTAATGTGTTGCAAGTTTTGCTTATTTGTTGGCAGCAAACTAATGCACAGTACAACTTCCTTTATTAGCACATCATGGTATTGTTACTGTGTGTTTCTCTGAGCACTGTGCCAGGCCTTTTTTAAAGACAAATAATATTAAAGCAATCCCAATTCTAAGACCGATGGGGGATTGCAATAAACCAATCCTATTTGTTTACCCTTTTTTATTGAATTCTAGTTGGTCTGGATGATTTAACAAATTGTATCTTGATTTCAGGTGGTGCCAGTTGTTGATCATATTGATTTCCCTATACTCAAAAACCTGAGAACCTTGTGCCTGCATTTTGGCAATTTGAATGACAATTTCCAGATATTGCTTCATTGTCTGCGGAATTCTCCTAATTTGGAAAAGCTCGAGATATTGCATTGTAAGGTATGTCATTTTTCTCTAAGCATACTGTAGCTCCTGCACATTTTATCTTGGTACCAGTAACGTAAACAAGTCCTTTATTTTGGGAACAGCTCTCAGATGATTCCGTGGGAGGGAAAGGAAAGGCCCAGTTGAAGAAGACATATTCTCAGTCTAGAAACCTGGCACGCTTCCGGTGTCTGAAGCTAGAGTATGCTGAAATCTCACACTACGCAGAAGAGGCTGGTGTTCGCGAACTGGTCAGCTTTTTGCTGGACTTTGCTGCACCAACGATTACTATAAAAGTTACAAGTCTATGAATTGCCTACCAGCCTGAGGGTCTTCTTGTTATCTTGTTTCTGACAAACTTGCTTTCTGTAAACTCCTATCAGGCAACGAATCTACTTCTAGCCGAACGCGAGTGCTTGAATTGAACCAGTGCTGGTCTGTTTCCAGGAATGCTGCCTGATATTCTAGAATGCAGAATGCGAGATACTGTCTGTCATCTGAAATGCATTGTTGGTTCTGAAATTCTGATTAGCTCCCTTGGTATACGGATGCCATCTGTTGCACATCTTTCTGCTTGTTCCTGTAAAGTTAAGCCGTGTGTAGCAACAATGTACCCGCGCTGCAGGTTTGTGGGTCGCTCCTCCTCTGCCGTGCCAGCCTTCATCGGCCGGTCACCCCTGACTGCGACCGCACCTTCTCTTCCAGTCGCTGTCACCTGTGGCCGCGGTGAAACGTGCCCGTTCGCAGGTTTTTTTTAGGGAGGGCTGAAACGCACGAGGAGCCCGATCGTACACGACTCGGTATCTTGGTTGGCAATCAACCGATCTCTAGAGATACAGAGGAGGTACGTATATATATGGTTCTAAGTGGGTGTTTGGTCTGCCCTGTTAAAGTTTAATAAGTACTGTAGCACTTTCGTCTTATTTGACAATTAGTGTTCAATCATGGACTAATTAGGTTTAATAGATTCGTCTCGTAAATTACTCTTAGGGCCTGTTTGGAACGAAGGAACGTAAAACAGCGGAACGGTAGAAAACGCAAGAATGGAGGAAAGTGAAAAGCGGAAAACTACAGGATTGAAAACCACAGGAATGAAAAATTTAGACCGTTTGGATTACAGAAAATAAATTTGAATCTTCACATCTTCCAATGAACAAAGTAGCCGTTGGTATGCACTAGTCGTTGCTTTCTTTCTTGGTCTGATACTGCATGCATTCTAGCCGTTGCGCTTGTCTGAAACTGCTGCATGCCTTTGGAGAGTTGCACCTCCCATCCAGACTCACAAGCACACGTATGTGTTCATTCAAAACAAGTAGTCCACACAAGCACACATACACCATGTTCGTTTCGCTGGTTCAGCGGAATCAACAGCCATCCAGCAGTGTTTTTCTCTCACAATAAACCAGCGAGCAGTACTTTCAGCCACAATAATCCAGCGAAACGAACAGGCTGATACATATTCTCATTCCTTACACTTGCACAGCTGGACATCTCTCATCCCTTGTGATAGGAAGTGTTTTTCTTTCTATGGATCCAAATTATCGCCGAAGATCACAAAATGAAGATGATTTCGTTTTCTTCATCCACCCAACACTAGAAGAAGGCACCTCATCCCAATCATCCAAAAAGAAACCAATACATAATTCTATCCGAAATGGAGTCACCTTTATTCATGAAACTCTAACAGGGCATGAGGCTCTGTGCAAAAGGCGGTTCCACATGGAAAGAGAGATTTTTCAAGCTCTTGCTCAAAGATTGCGTGAAAATAACATTCTTACAGATTCAAGGTATGTTTCTGTGGAAGAGCAGTTGGGCATATTCCTTTATGCCATATCAAAAAATGCAAGCAATACAACATTGCAAGATATATTTCAGCATAGTGGAGAAACAATTAGCCGCCACTTTAGATCAGTGCTCGATGCACTTACACAACTCACATGCAACTACATACGGTTACCTTCTCTGCACCAGCATCGGATCTTAAGACAACCTAAATTTGCTCCATACTTCCAGGTAATGTACTTCTTTGTATATCAAAGCAAAATTAATTTTATTTGTGGTTTTAGTATTAATAAGCATACAAATACATGCAGAACTGTATTGGAGCCATTGATGGCACTCACATTTCTATGACTATTCCACTCGGACAACAAGAGCCATATAGAAATAGAAAGCAAGGTCTATCACAAAACATGATGGTGGCATGTGACTTTGATCTAAAGTTTGTGCGCGTGCATACTGGTTGGGAGGGGTCTGCTTCTGATGCAAGAGTTCTTCAGGATGCACTTAACCATGGATTTAGTGTCCCTCCTGGTAAATTCTATCTAGTAGATGCAGGCTATGCTAATACACCACAATTTCTTGCCCCATACCGAGGAACTAGGTACCATCTACAAGAACAGGGCAGAGCTCGACAAAAACCACAAAATTATAAGGAATTGTCCAATCTACGACATGCTCAACTCCGAAACCATATAGAGAGAATTATTGGAATATTGAAAATGAGGTACCCCATACTGAAGGCTGCAACATTATATGATATTGACACACAAGTTGACATCTCTGTAGCCTGTTGTGTAACTCATAATTTTATACGGCTACACAATGGAGATATGTCATTGGCGCATGGTGCCACCGATGATATCAATCAAAGTAGCATGCAAGATGTACCAGAAGGAGACGACCAATACAGTAATGATGTGCCAACATTTAACAATTTACGCCAAGCTGGGAATGATATGAGAGATGAAATAGCAAATAGGATGTGGCACGATTACATTTCAAGAAGAACAAGTCATCGATAGAGAAGTTCAAAAATTTAATGTAACTCAGTTTGTACTAGACATGCTAGTAGCAATTCTACACTGCCACCGGTCCAAAAGGCATGCTAGGATTACTAGTTCAGTACACTGCAGAGACATGCTAAGACATGCTACTATCAGTCCTGCAGTATCATTAGTCTATACAAAAGACATGGTAGTTAAGCTAGCCCTTTCTACTTACAAAAGAACCATGTAGCATACCTGCACACATGTGAATTTGATTTTGGAAGCTACATTTGGTTGCGCAACCATCCCAGCCTTGTTTCATCACAAGAAAAAGAAAGAAAAGTTTCCCTGTTTGCTGGGTTCTCTTTGAATATGTCTGCTGCTTTTATCAGCTCTTCCATTTGTAGGTCAGGCAACCCCTCAAGAGCTGTGACACAGTTCTTGATGCTATATGGATCCTCTATTTTCGTCTCTTCTATGGTTGCAAATCGCTCAATTTCTTCCTTTTTGAGCATTAAGTACCTTTCCTGGAAATCATTAGTCAATGCAGCACGACTAGTTTTCTGTTTTTTCCCTCGCCTAGCATCAACCATCTCTGGAGTTGAACTAGATGGTCGGAAAGTGCGTCGTTGAGTTTCTGAAATCTGTTCTAGGGCAAATGTCTCTTGATTTATAGATTCTTGTGGCTGGGTTCCATCTGGGGAGGCATTAAAAGTAGAGGCATTAACTAGATTTGGTAAAGGACTAAATTCATCAGTGCCAAACCAATTAGTATCATCTCTTGGCCCTCGAGATCAAAATGCAAGGTCGATGTAGTATCAGGACCATGTCGTGGAGGTGAATGTAATGCAGGAACTTCTGAACATTGCTTTCTCTTATTAGCATAGTGATCCATTCCATGACAACTCCTTCCTTCAGCATAACGATGATAGGATTACGGATCCTACCGGGCTGGCTGCGAAGGTTGTAGGGGTGAGAGATTGGTGGGCGAGGTCTGAACGAGCGAGAACGGCGGATCGGCGCCGTGGCGGCGCTACAGTGCTGCGTTTACTGTTCACGAGATTAGGGCTGAAGGAGGGTGGCGGCTAGGGTTTGGAAACTCCCGGCTCCCTAAGGGAAGCCGAGCAATAATAGATTGCTCTTGCTTAATTATTTCTCAACCAACGTTACAAATATATAGCCTATGAGATCCTAATTTAGGGAAATAACTAAACTATTTTAAGGAAATATATAAATAGATAATCAGCCCACTAACGGGCCTAGCGCCCACTAACAGGCCTGGTGCTGAGCCCGACATAACAAACGACCTGTACAAATTATGTACAGAATATTTCTAAGTATAGGTGCAACAATATTTAATGAAAATATATGCAGTTAAATCCATGAACTAAAACTCACCATCATATAAAGCATACAGATCATCAAAGTATGGAAATGATTTATCACGCCATCGAAGAAGAGTCTCTTTGTTTCAGCATTCCTCCAATCCCATCCAGACACTTTCTGGTGCGGTCACCATCATTCTACTAGAATCCCAACCCAAACCACTTTCTTCTTGCAAACCCTTTACAGCTCAAAAATCCTTTTTCAAATCTTGTTCCTTTTGTTTTACTTGACCCACGGTGAACGCTAATGAAAACTTTGAATTGAACTGACCAACCATACTGGTCCATGCATCCTTGCTCCATGCATTGTCTGTCCGAAATCTTGGTAAATCGTGTTGTTTTAAAAGTCCGATAAGATAAAGGATCCTCTTATGGTTCCAGTTTGCTCTACTAACAGCTCTTTTGGTGCCTAACATAATGTAAGATACACAAATTTTCAGTATCAAAATAATATTTTGGAAATATGAATGCCACGAACTAAAGAAATGCAAAGGAGGAAAGGCAATGTCTTCTATGATAAACTCCAGGAGTTTAGCCATGCATTGGAATTGTAAGAGAGAGAGAGGAACGTATGTACATATACAAGAGCTAGATCATTGCTGGCCATGTAAATCAGCTAAGGCACGGCGTTTGACTGAATACAAACTAACTGAATATTAGATCTTATGCAGAATAGGTCACTGACACGAATTAACAAACTAGCAGATGCAATCTTGAATGGGGAAAATAAAATAAATCAGTATTTTCGGATCTAATCTAGGAATCCACCTACGACGAGATCCCAACCAGATTATAACAAAGCATAGAACAAATTGCAGCAAAGGGTTACTCAGTTATCAAATTGATTACCTTTCCCTTGTGAGATCTCGCCATCCCCTCCAGACCGAGGAACACCAAGACCTTATTCAGGTGCTCCATACGGAAGGGGTGCAGTTGGTTTTTGTCCCCCAGATGCACTTTGAAGTCGCGAGTTCGTCATCTATGCGAGCTTGAGGGTGGCAAGTGCGTCGGCGTGCTCCCGTGTGGCTAGGGTTTGGCCATGGCAGGAGGGTGAAAGACGGTGGCAGGAGGGAGAAGAAGTGGCGCGGAAGAGTCGAGAGAGCGAGCGCCGAGCGTTCCCTCCGTTCCCTTGGGTCGGAGTGGATTTTCTGATTCCCGCGTTTTGTGCGTGGATGGATCCCTTTCCTCCAGAACGAAAGGTTTCATTCCTTTGTTCCAAACGGCAACTCTGCTTTCCTTTCCTATGATTCCTCTACCCGTGAAATTCCTACGATTCTCCCGTGTTCCAAACGAGGCCTTAATCTGTGCCAACAAGCATGTAATTAGTCTATATTTAGTACTCCATGCATGTGCCGCAACATTCGATACGATGTTTGTTAAAAAAAACAGAGGCAACCAAACAGGGCCTAAGTTTGTTAGAGATCTTCTCCCCAATTCGCGGTTGTTTCCATCCAATGCAAGAGAAAATGACAACCGGGTACCTCCTCCTGATTCCTCAGATCAGCGGCTACCACAACACGAACAGGACCCAACCCAACCCGATGGAAGAAGCCCCATGCAAGAGGAGCCGCACCAACGACGACGCAGGCACCGGCAGCTTGGCCGGCGGCGGGGACCGGCTGAGCGCCCTCCCGGACTGCCTACTCCACGAGATCATGTCCCGCATGCGGGCCCGGCAGGTGGTGCAGATGTGCGTGCTGTCCACCCGGTGGAGGCACCTCTGGCGCTCCGTGCCCTGCATCGACGCCGACCAGGGTGAGTTTGAGGTCGTGACCGCGGCGGCGCCCGCGGCCGCGAGCTTCTCGGACTTTTTAGAGATGCGGTGGGAGAAGTTCGAAGACTTCATGGACATTCTGCTATCCCCCGGTAACGTTTCCATTGCCCACCTGGACAAGTTCCGGCTCTTCTGAGAATAAACGAGGATACAGATGGATCCGCCGTGCCATAAAGTACGACGGCCCCGCCGCCGACGGACCTGGCATTCAACGTCAGGGCTTCAGTTCTACTAGATCCTGGCGCCTCAGAAAGCTACATCTTAACAACGTGTGCCTGGATGCCCTTTTCTCCGAGCACGTCAGTCAGATCCGGGTGCCCGAACTTGGAGGATCTGGAGCTGACCGACTGCACGTTAGAGTTCCATGCGATCACGTCCGGCTCACTGAAGAACCTAGTCCTCAAAAACTGCTGCATGATAGACGGAGTCCGTGAGATCACGTCGCCCACGCTGAACAGCTTGGTCATCGACGATGGCAGCAACACCGAAGATTGCCTGCTTGTTATGACGGCACCTGCTGCTGCTTCCGTGTTCCTGTCTGTCGCGGCTTACGGCTTTCTTGGTGGTTTTTCGGTGAGAGAGATGACGCCCCTTGCCAAGGCATCCGTTCGTTTAAGGGCGTGGAAAATTGTCCATCATCTGAAGATGCTTGGCAGCGTGTCTGACGTGACGACAAACCTAGAGCTGTCCGAGGCGATGGTGCGCACTCCTCCGATCCTATGTTTGCCCCTTATATATGTTTCTTTTAACTTTGCCATGTCCCCGTTTCACTGTACTAGCTCATTTTGGGCGTTCGTGTGTCATCTAATCTGATATATATTCCAGGTGCTTGGTGAGTGGTCCGCAACATTCCCACAATTCAACAACCTAAGGGCCTTAGAACTCCTGGAGAGGCTCACTTTGCGGCGGTGCAAGGTATGGAGTATATATACTGTACCTAATAAGCAGTCCCGACGTACGTCGGGAGTCCCGACTTTCGCCTTCGCGCAGTGACTTTGACCTAGCATGAACAATGTTTTCTATACAGGTCAGCAGTCCCGAGATCTACGTCAGCAGTCCCGACATAGATCTGAACGGTTAGATTTCTACTAAAAGTATAAATAGCTCTCCCCTCATTTCTAACCGTTGCCCACTCATTCCACTCGACCAAAAACTTCAAAGAAGTGCCTCCTAGCATCCAAAAGCCTCTCTCTTCTCTCCTCTTTGCTCCTAGCTTCAAATCTTGAAAGAGTTTGAGTTGAGAGAAGGGATTTGGTGAGAGAAACATCGAAGAAAGCTTGAGCACTTGATTTCTTCGTCAAGCCGGTTGGATTTTCGTTTGTTACTCTTGGGTTCTTGGAACCCTAGCCGGCTAGGCGTTGCCCAAGAGCTCCCGATCTGTGGGAGAACCTTGAGAAGTTTGTATTACCCTTGTTTTTCTAGTGAAGAACTCAAGTTTATCTTTGTGGTTGCTTGAGATAGGCAAGGAGGTGAAAGAGACTCCGACCTTAGTGGTCACCTCAACAACGAGGACGTAGACAAGCCTTAGTGGCGAGTTGAACCTCGGGGATAAATCCTTGTGTCCCGCGTGCTCATTGTTGTTATGATTACTTGAGATTACTTGTTCTTTGTTGTCTCTCTCTCAAGCTATTTCTCAGGTTTTAGTCCTGTTCTACGTTTGGAGACATCTTGGCATCAAGGAAATGAGCTAACATCTTTACCTTACCACTAGGAAGTTGGGTTGTAAGTTATTGGTTTCACAAAGTTCATTTGAGCACTAGTAGTTCATTCTCCGTAGACGTTGGGACTGCTGACAGTTTGCGTCGGAACTGCTGACGACGTTGGGAGTTCCAACCTGAACTGTCGGGACTTCCAACAGTTGCTGACAAGTGACTTCGAGTTTTATGTAGAAATTTTTAGATACGCCTATTCATCCCCCTCTAGGTGACATCAAGGTCCTTACAACATGTTCCACCATAAAGAACCTAATCATTAGCTATGCTCAGTTCGCATCTTATAGCTTTCCAAGTGGTGTGTCCTTGAATGAGATGGCATCCCAAGCATAATATTAGGTTGTTTGTTTAAGCTGCAACTTTTGAGTTCTTAGATATAACTTTCAAGTAATAAGAGAAGTTAATGTTAATTTATCTTCACGTGTCTTCTTCATATGTTATTTGTTTATCTACTTCTTTGTGATTCTATACCATTAAATGTAATAATTAACTAAAACTTCTAATTATTTTTAAGCAAACATGACATTATACTTTGGATCTTAATTATTTTTAATATTTCTCTGTTGAAATTTAGCATATATTTGCTATAGCATCCGATATCCATAATCTGCTATACAGACACTAATCCTCTACAAATATGCTATTCATTATTTATTAGCTTGATCCAAGGCATCGATTGGGAGGCCCGAACTGTACACACGACTAGAGAACTCAGACCATGTGTTTAATATTCTTCTTTGCGAGTCAGACCGGTTCATTTGGCGTTGGAACGCAGACGACCAGTACTCGGCTTCATCAACGTATGGCTCTTTCATCAGCAGGACTATGCAGTGCCAAGGAAGTATGGCGGGCGGTTGTACATCTCAAAGTAAAATTCTTCTTTTTGGCTCGTCCTTCATGGTAGGCTTTGGACTGCTGAATTACGAAGGCAGCACGGTCTCCAAAACGACTAGCGGTGCGCTCTTTGCAACCAAGAAGACGAGACCACTTGCTGGCGGCCTGCATCTACAGTCACGAGGTCTAGCTGCGCGTCCTTCGCCTGGCGGGTTTGGCTCACCTAGCACCAGATGCTGATGCAGCCCTGATCGACTGGTGGCTTCAGGCACTGTTGCAGCTTCCTCGTCTCTGTGTCGTCGCGGCTTCGACTCAATCACGCTGCTTGTCACCTGGGAACTATGGAAGGAGCGCAACCGCAGGACGTTCCAATCCGGCGCATTGTCGAGGAGGCCAACGCCTAGATGGGAGCAGGCTTCGGAGCTATGTCAATCTTCTTGGCGTAGAACACCTAGTTAGCCTATGCTTCCTCTAGTTACAAAGGCTCTGTTTGCTTGGCTGATAAGCCATGACCGAAAGTATTGTTCGCTGATTTATTGTGAGAGAAAAACATTGTTTGCTCACTGAAAAAATATGGTTTATAAGACAAACGAATAGAGCCAAAATGTGTTATCATATAATAGGCATTGTAATGCCGGCCGCGTCCGGCACTATGGCAACCCGCCATATGGTGCCAGTTGTCTTATAAAACTCTATTGCCTCTCTTTAATAAAATACGTGCTAATCATGTTCTCCAAAAAAAATATTCGTTTTGCAGCGTGTTTGATGCAACGAGTTTAGTAACTTGTAATGAAGTGTTTGGTTCAGCACTTTGTAACGCTATTCGATTATTGAGGGTAAGTAATCCCATTATGGTCTTGTTTGGATATTATATATCTACTTTAATTTACATGTATTTAAGTAAATTAAAATGGAACTTAGTTCAATTTTACTTCGATCCACGTCAATACATGAATATATGCACGTCCCATCGAGGCCTACGCATGTTTAGTTCGGTGCCATCAGTAACCAGCTACCACGCTCGTATATCTATGTACTACTCGTACTTGGGTTATACACTACCACGCTCGTATCCTATCGTACGTCAATTTGATGTACTTCTACGCATCGCTCGTACCACGGCGGGGCCCGCATTGCAAGCCCACACGGAATGGCAGTGGCCTTTAGACTGTCCGTAGTGGCATACTCTAAATGATACTCTAAAGCTTTAGAGTATGAATATAGAGTAAAAACTGCTGCACTGGATACTCTAAAATGATACTCTATTTTTTCTCTCACTCTATATTTAGAGTAGTACAGTGTTTACTCTATAGTGCGCAGTGGCGGGCCCTACTAGCTAAACCAAGGAAAAAAATGCTATAACTCACAAACCAAAAATCCAAATTAAATTTCGATTGCACCATTAAATTCGTCTCAATAAATCCTTCAAAACTAGATCACTCATGGATATATTTAGATAAAGTGACAAGTGGGTCCCATAGTAGATAGAGTGGATAGAGGATGATATAGAGGATGGATGGGTGCGGAAGAATTGAGTATAGAGGAGAGAATCTTGCTAACTAGAACGTATAGAGGATGAATATAGAGGACCATGAGTGCGGATAGCCTTAGACTAACCGGTGGATACTCTAAATAGATACTCTCAACCTTTAGAGTATGAATATAGAGTAAAAATTGTTACACTGGATACTCTAAAACAATATTTTATTTTTTTTCTTGCTCTATATTTAGAGTGGTAGGTAGTGACAGCCCCGCTAGCTAAACAAAGGGAAAAAATACTATAACTCACAAATCAAAAATCCAAATTAAATTTCGATTGCATCATTAAATTCGTCTCAATAAATCTTTCAAAACTAGATCACACATAGATATATTTAGATAAAGTGATAAGTGTGTTCTACAATAAATAGAGTGGATAGAGGATAGATGGGTGCGAAAGAATTAAGTATAGAGAAGAGAATGTTACTGACTATGACGTATAGAGGATAAATATAGAGGTCCATGAGTGAGGATAGGCTCTTTTCCCCAATCACCGTCCAGGAAGGCGAAGACTCCAAGCGTCCGACACTTCAGCTTCTGCCGGGTTTTTTTTTTTTTTGATCTCTCAGCTTCTCCCGCTTGCTCCTGGTGGCTGCGTCTCTCCGGTCGGGCTCTTGTCCGGCGAGCCTGAGGCTGTGGCACTCGGTAAGTTCCTTCCGCGATCCCTCACGTCTTTTTCTCTCTAAAAACCCCCTTTCATTTTTTGCTTTTATTTAAATCTTTATTTAGTAGATCTATACTTTTATCTACTAGCACAGAAATGCTAGATCACGTCTTCGAAATCAATCATGTATTCGTTTTTCATCTTCTGAAGTTCTGATCCACTAGTACTAGAGCATCTCATCTTCAGATTGATGTAGATTTTGTGTAAATGGACTTGCACAAATGAGGATTTTTCACTTTACCATATATGCGCCTTCTGATCTCCTACAGAGACAGGAGGGCACTCACTCCATGGAGCTCGAGGCCATTGGAAAGCGACCCCGTGCAAGCAGCGGCAGCAGCAGCAGCAGCTTGGCCAGCGACAGGCTGAGCTCCCTACCGGATTGCCTCGTCCACCACATCATGTCCTTCTTGAAGGCCCGGCAGGTGGTGCAGACCTGCGTGCTGTCCACCAGGTGGAGGCACCTCTGGCGCTCTGTGCCATGCCTCGACATTGACCAGGAGGAGTTCAAGACCGCGGGCCCGAACCACGATGCAAAGAAGGAATGGTACGAGTTTGAGGACTTCACTGACCACCTGCTTATCCCCAATAATATTTCCATTGCGCACTTGGATACATTCCGGCTGCAGCTTAGTGGCACTTACTCATATCCATACGATAAGGGTGAACGGGCAGCCAGATGGATCCGTCATGGCATAAAGTACAGTGGCCAGGATCCTGGCATTCAACGTAAGGAATTAAACTCTACCTCCTGGCGCCTCAAAAGGCTACACCTTTCCAATGTATATTTGGATGACAGGTTCATGGAGCATATCAATTCGGGGTGCCAATATTTGGAGGAATTGGAGCTGAAAGATTGTGAGTGTACATTTCATGAGATCACATCCCACACACTGAAGAAGTTGATTCTGAAAAATTGCAGATGCAGTGGACTTTCTGCAGTTACATCGCCCATGTTGAAGAGGTTGGTTATTGATGATTGTCAGAATGAGTCTAACTGTCAGCTAGTTATCATGGCCCCTGCTGTTGCTTATCTACTACTCTCCGTCGGGGTTTGGACCTTTAGCGGTGGTGTCTTGTTAAACGGCATGCCATCCCTTGCCAAGGCATTGATTTATCTAAGGGATAACAATGAATATGAAAGTAAATTCGGTGATGATCAGTTCAAGCTTCTGGATAGTGTGTCTAATGTGACAAGTTTATATTTGTCAGATTTCAAGGCAATGGTTTGGCCTTCTATCTTTACTAACACTTCCTTTCCACTCTATTCATGTCGTGGTACCATTTTCGTTAACAAATTATGCAATACATTCCAGGTGATCAGTGAAGAATTCCCAGAATTCCTGAACCTCAGGACCTTATTATTGGAGAAATGTGATCTTAGTGACAACTTCCAGATGTTGGGATACTTTCTTCAGCATTCACCTAATTTGGTGAACCTCACTTTGCACTATTGCAAGGTATACTGTGCTTTGGCATTGAATTTATGATCTGACTAATTTTTTATTTCATTATCATACATCTTTTGTGATGCCACCAGTTCTCAAAGAAAAAGAAAGGAAAGGCCAAGTCGAGAAAGGGGTGTCTGAACCAGTTTAATGTCCGGTGCAAGAACCTCAGGCATACTAAAATTATCTACAAAGATGATGATGTCCAAAAACTGGTGGAGCTTTTGTTGAGCATTTCAGGGGATCTGCCCAAGAATAACATAAAACTCACCAAGGTTTGATCCGGGTCGTCCTTAGCCCAGGTCATCTGTGTCACTTGTCACGCTGTGGCATATATGAACTTTGCTCGCATGCCTCCGCAGTGTTTAGATGTCCTTAGTTGAAGTGTTCGGCATGTTCTTTTGGACTCATTTCTAGATAATTTAGTTGTATGAGGTATGGTACTGATTTTGTGTTATCTGCACATCAAGTCCTTATGTGGTGTAAGCTTACATGCTTCAAAGTGAACAGAAAGTTGCATGTTTGCTTCGTTTCTTTGTACTAGCAGATGCCCGTGCGTTGCTACGGGAGACTCAAAATTTTCAACGCACTAAAAGTATAAAGAAAATAGTGGATCAGAAGCCTCAATTTTCCACACAATAAGAGTATGCAAAAAAATAGTGGGTCAACATACTATTATGAGCCACATAGCACACATAAAACTTTTGTGGTTATATTACTGTGCGACTGTAGCCAGTACTCATGCAGCATCTGCTTACCACTCATCTGCAACCCATCCATACAATAGCACTGAGAATTTATATGTGTTATGACCTAGGGAGAAAACTAAACATGATTTAGAAAGGCCCCATTGATCACGCATCCAACCGGCTATTCCTCCCCTGCATCAAATCAAACTGGAAAGGCAAAAGTTGTAGTTAAACCGAAATGCAACAGACAGCCTCTTATTTGAAAAATAGATATTAAATGTTTAACAATCATCAATCTAAACTACCAAGGTTGTTAATCATTTAATGTTTCTCAAAACAATTCGACCCTAACAGAGATGTTTGGAACACCTGAATATGACAGCATGTGTTTTATGAGGTGATAATAGTAGTACCTTGGCTTTTTGAAAGTGGATCAGCTGCCTCCTGCTCGCTACCAGTAAGCTACACTGCAGATTACGAAGACACCAACATGATCTTGGGTTAAATTAGTACACGAGTACATGACACACTGAGATATAACTATAATTGGTTGGGTGGAGGTAATAACTGAGTATATTCCTAATAGAAGCAAATAGAAAGAATGCTAACTGAAAGGAGGAAGCCAACTGCCAAGATCAGTTATATGGTCTCACTAATTAAAAGTACAATTAAGGGCAGACCCAGTGCCGGAGGCTTCCACATGAGTGGGGTCTGGGGAAGGGAAAAACTGAGGCAAGTACAATTAACTTAAAAAAATAACATAACATATTAAGCATGTTTGACATACTTGAAGAGTGATGTTGCTCCTTGAGGAAAAATAATTTGTTTCCTGATAATTTGGTATTTTCTAAAAGCACACTTCAACATTCCATTGTAGTCAGTGTGGACCAATTTTTCTAGAGATCTATGCATGCATATATGAGCACCTCTTTCTGAAAAAAAAAAGCAGACAACTAATGTGAGTACTGATGGCAAAGGTAAAACTGCTATTCAGTCTAACCAAGCTTAAACAGAAGGATTGCTTTTGGGAAATTTAAATTTAGTTACAGAATTACTAAAACAGTCGCGGAACAGATCCCAATGAAAAAAATAGCAGCAGCATTTAGCTAAAGCATCGGTAATAGTGGTTAGCAGGGGCTCTAACTAAGTATAGATGCATCATGTTTGAGCACCTATATTTTCTGAAATTACAACTCTGGTTCAAAGGTCCTACACTGTTCCTAATCTGGACACCTAAATTTTTGAATCATTACCTGCAGCAGAGATATGCAAAGGGACATCTGACAACAGCATGGCCAGCTTTGCTTTCTAAGCCACTGATCAGTACATATCATCATTGAGAAAGTGTCTGGCCTTATTATAATTTGTTTTGACAGTAAGGCTGGCACATGTCCCATTTAGGAAATATAACTTGGCTGGGTCAACTGCCATCGATAGTGTCTTTTCTGCTTACAGTAGTTTTTCAAAGTCCAAATAGGTTCCAAGGAATTATCCTTGAATAATCCAAGCAGGTCACTAACATTGCTAATCAGTATGGGTTTAACGTTTAGGACAAATATATAGTAGAAAAGAACCAATTACATGAAGAGAGAGGGTTTACCTTTAAGAGGAGTAAATTATCTGAATGGAGAAAGTAGTGAAGTACTCCATCAGGATTCAGGAACAAAGGTTAGCTGAAATCAAAAAGAAGATTGCACCTGTTCTAGGTCTTAACCACATCTCTTTCTACTTCAGAACTGTAAGTCTATAACTGAACGAGAGTTCAAATCCAGATTAGTCAAGGCTCTCATACTGCACACACATGCACCATACATAGCTTATGAAATCTGTGCATCCGACGGCACGGTATTTATTATTATAGCAATAAATATGGCTGGCAGTAGCAAACTCATGAATATTGTGCTGCCCGTATAGCTCATTTAACATAACAAACCACCTTGGGAAATACAACAATTAGATTTGTTGTCAAAATTGTTCTATGAAGGTTGTTGGTCCATATCTAAATAATTGGATAATTACAAATTAAAACCTCTCTTTCAACCCATGTTCTGCTGGTTAAATTCATCATTAAATCATGGGAAATTACTTACAGTTGTATTCTCAGATTTGAGCCGCTTTTCTATAAGGTTATCACAAAAAGTTCAGCAGCTTCACTGTGTACCATAATCAGGCAATTAAAAGAGGAATTTATTAGTTAATTCAATACAGAAATATTATTCCTATATATAAGCTCAACATATTTACATGGCACTTTGGTTATCAACACAATAACCAAATGTTTAAAATGGAAAATTTGCCAAGCATTTTATATTTTACCTACAGAACTCAAAATTACATACTTAGTGCAGAAAGTATCGTACGAAGGTATTAGATTAAAACTTAGGGAAAGCAAACCTGAGAACTATATAACCATCAACTCTTCCTCTAACATTATATGTAAACACAGGTGAACTGCAGCTGCAGTTCATAGCCCACTTACCTTCAAGTTTCAAACTGTCCTGTGTGATCCCGATCTCTACTTGGGCCAGAGACACGAGCTGCAGTCATATCAATTGCGTTAGACCATCAGTCCACAATGTAGCAGCACAACCTCGCAATTCATCATCAAAAACACATGCTACAACTACTGGCCTACTGCATATCAGGTGACAAGCCTTCATTGCTGTGGAGAACTTAGTGAATCCGAGGTATCCCTCCTGTTTGAAATCCACGATCGCCCATACCTTCACACACAAATATGCAAAATGTATTTCCCCACCTCGATTATTTTTTTTTTGCAAATATGCAGTGAATGGTGCCCCAAGTGTAATGTGGTGCACAAGATTTCATCTTAAACAAAAATGCAGATGGCACCCCAAATTCGGCCAAACTGGAAGTCACTAAGTGATGGAGTCTATTAAACAGGCTAAACTATGGACTTGTGTTAATTGTCTGAAAACAGACCGTTGTATATACACCTTGTCTGTATGAACCTACATATTCCTCTTTGTACAATCTTATTCATTTAGCCTCTCCCTCTCCTATGTACTTTGTTTTTATTTAGTGTAAAGCTGTAAACACAAGACGATTGTGTTCAATCAAAAGAAACATTGCAGCAAGAACAAAGCGTCTGATTTGCAGAGCTAGAGCTACAAAAAGTAGTTGAATCATCAGAGTACCTGTTTGCGAGTGTTCAATGCATAGCAGCACAAGAAGTGCCTCGTTGACTGCATAAGTAATCAGGGCTGGAGTGGGCTTGCTGTTATTCATCTAATCTAGCGTTTAACTTTTGTAAGTTTCTATGAACAATGGAAATCTACAAATGACAAATCCACTGCTCAAAAGTCAAATCCATGCTAGGGAGTAGCCGAGTAGGGATCTCACCTGCTGGGCTGTTGCACACTGCAGAGTGGGGGGCGCCGCGGCTTGGGCCTAGGGCGGCTGGCCAGCGGCGCAGCCGCGCAGGGCCGAGGAGGGCGGCAGGGCGCGGAGGCCAGAGTCGAAGCGGCCAAGCGGGCGCCGTCGCCCGTCGCGAGCCGGAGTATTCCGCCTCACGACACAACCGAGTCGGGTAATGTTTGGCGGCCCTGGTTGCTGCCGTCGAGTAGGCGGGGCCCACGTCGGTGTACCCGCTACCGACGCCGCCATAGGAGGAGGTGGTGGAGAGGCAGGCGCTGTTTCCTGTGCCCGCGTCGGGGGCGCTTGGCGGCTGGGCAGCGGCGGCGGCGAGGCGTCGGGGGCGAGGCGAAGGGCACGGCGTCAGGGATGAGGGAGTCAGGTGGGTGCGTGAGGGACGAGAGAGAGAGAGAGGGAGCCTTGTCCCACCTGTCGGCGTGGGGAGAGCGCGCGGAGTCGCGGGGCGAAGCATCATCTGTTGACGATTCCCAGTTTCGTCTTATTAGGAGTAGAGATATCTGATTAATTTAAGTTTGGCAGATGCAGGCCTTTTCGAAAATGAATGTTTGAGTTCATTTCGTCTTTCTGTTTGCATGCATTCACTATTCTATGAAGCTAATTACCAATCTTCGCAATGATTCGAGATGAACTGTGAAGTATATAGATATATTAACATTTGGTCCTGAAGAACCATGGTTGATCTATCCATCAGCCGTAACTCTCATCAACAGTCACCTATTCACCTCATCATCTGTAAGTGCAGACCACTGCTCTGCCTTCGAGCTATATACATGAACCAGCATTTGTAAGCTCTGCATTTGGCATGCAAATTCCCCTCCAGTTTTCATTCCTGCCAGGACTAGGTCCATACAATTTTCATTGCTATAAGATTTTAACCGCTACGCTTCCCGTACGTCCCCCACGAATCCTTGGATTGGGTCACTGGGTGAACCACTTCCTTTGAGATGCCCCTCAGCGCGCAGGCCAACTCTAGGAGGAGAGCATGGTGTTCATGGAATTAGAGCTCAATCAGCTTCAGATTCTCGCACGAGCTTTATCCGAGAACATGCAGTTGCTTAGCGTTAGCGCCTCTGGGCTGGGAATGTTTCCAAGGAACCACCTGAGCACGTGGTGTTGGATATGATATTCAGCGACTAACTGTTTAGTTATTGATTAATTGTCGCGAACGACTCGGTCAAGGCGTTTGCCACTATAGATTAGGAGGCCAGCAACTGACCTCATCATCAGATGGGCCTGGACGCCGGGGCGTGCATCCACGTCGTGCAGAATGAGCGGATGCCGCTTGGCGAGGGGTTCTCCCGGTAGTTCCCGCACAGGCAGGCAGCCATCCCACCACGGCACCACCTGCACTCTACACAGATCGACAACACCCACATAGGGCCTTTGTGCGCCCGGGTAGGCCCTGTTCGCCATGGTACGTAGAGGGGCCGTGTAGGAGAGAGGTGCTGGTGGGGAGGGAGAGAGGTTGCCGACAAGATGGGTTACAGGGTTGTTATTACTCATCACCCAAAGCCTACTTTCCTCATCGACCATGGCTAACACAGCCTCGTCCATGGTAGAAAGACAGCCTCGTCAAAAGGCAGCCCTCCTGCTCTCAAACTCAGGGTCCAAACTTTTTAAGAAATGAGTCACCCTCCTATCCTCAACCCACTTCTCGACCTCTTGAGCATCCTGTGGATCTCTCATACGAGATGGAGTATATTGGTCCAACTCTCCCCACAAGTACTCTGCATCGGCCTTACTCTAAATTTCCATCATTACCATCACATTCCCTCAGCATGGAATACATGTTACTCAGGGTATTCCATATTTGTGCTACAGTGTGCATGGCTTCAATCATTTTGCCAACAGACGGTGACATGGATGCCAATAACTACACCACTATGACAGAGTTTGTCGGATGCCAAACTCTCCACTCGAAGCTAAGCTTGTTAGCTAGCTCAACATAATCCTCCACCGGAGAGTGCTATGCCCCTGGTACTCTTCTAGACCAACTCATATAATTCTTGCTTCCCTCTAGCTTCACATCATTTGTCATTAGTTTCAGCTTCAGTTCAGTTGCCACAACAGCCATCCTGGAACCAATCATGCCCTCATCACACCCTTTGTAATTAGTGGATCACCTCCACTCTTTCCACCGTTGTATTGTGCAGCTAAAGCTTTTGAGCCTCCTCTTCCTCTCTCTCCTCTTTGCCTCTAATTCGATCCTCTGGATTCATCCTGAGTCAGCTATTCTAGGATAGAGCAGTACTCACCACCAAGTCACCACACCACTGCAGCAAACCACAAATGAGGCCCACTTCTCTCCTCTTCCTGCCGGCAAAGCTCAACCACACCAGCCATGCCCGCACCTCCACTTGCACGCATTGTTCTTGCTGCATAGATAATCACCACGCATACCACATCTGATTAACCTGCAATACTTAACCGAGCGAAGAAACCCGTTCCACTTCCACTTCTAT
Source organism: Saccharum hybrid cultivar R570 (assembly GCA_038087645.1). NCBI lineage: Eukaryota > Viridiplantae > Streptophyta > Magnoliopsida > Poales > Poaceae > Saccharum > Saccharum hybrid cultivar. Next base: position 710,969 of record JAQSUU010000563.1, on the reverse strand, counting down.
CACGACTCCCCTACCCCCAAGCGCCCCCAATGGGCGACTCGGGGGCGATCTACGGCGACGCTCTAGCGTCTGCTCCTCGCACCCCTCCGACCGCCACCGCCACCCTCCGTCGTGCGGCGGCGGCGGCCTGCAATGGCCTGAAAAAAGGCACCCGTTGCACCTCCCTTCCTCCCCCCACCCACCCCCTCTCCTCCACTACCTTGTCTCTCCCCGGGTGCCTCTGGCGAGTTGGCCGGCCGGCGGGCTAGATCCGCCCCGGGTGGCCGGATCTGCCATCCCCCTCACCAGATCTATGTCGTGTCGCTCGAGCTACCCTGCCCCACTCCGGATCTCTGTCATCACGGTCATCAACAGGGCTTCGGGGGACTCGGCGGGCCATGGGCTAGATCCGCCCCCCGGTGGTCGAATCTGCCATCCCCTTCACCGGATCCACGTCATGTCACCTGAGCTACCCTCCCCCAAGTCGGATCTCTATCGTCGCTCTGTTGGGCATTGGGGGACTCAACGGGTCAGCTCGTGTGCGCCTGGCTAGGGACGGCCACCTGCCGCCGGGGCCGTGGGTGGCTTCCCCCTGCCCGCGACGGCTTCACCCTCCCGGCGTTTGGACGGGCCGCATCGCTCGTACTGCTCCCCCTCGCCGGTACATCATCGCGGATCACCTGTGGTGCGGCTGGCCAGCGGCCGCCGGGCCGTGGCCAGCTCCCCCCTGCCCGCTGCAGGATCCCTCAGCCGTCGGTGGAAGGGGTTGTGCTCACCCCGACTGCCGAGTGGATTGCCTTGGCTAGCGGCTACTCCATCCTGCCAGATGGCTGGGCTCGGGGCAGCGGTGGCTTCCTGGGGCTCTCACCTACTGGCCTCTGCAGCCGGTGGACGAGGCCGCTCCCCTACGCTGGATCGGCCCGGATCCATAGCCATGTCCATCTATCCAGGGCTGTGGCCGGTTACTCGCAGCTTCCCTGCCTGGCGGTGTGGCCGGCCGCCGCCGGGGCTGGGGCAGCAATGGCCTACTGGGCCGGGGCACGTGTCCGCTGGACCTGGCTAATCCCCGCCCTGCTATTTCACGGCAGCAATCTGGCTGTCGGGGTTGTCAGCACTTGGCAGGCTGCTAACCGGTTCTTTGGTGGCGTGGAGACTGCTGCGCTTTTGGTGCTTGTTCCGGTGGCTTCATTCCCGTCGTAGCCGCGGGTGTCCTGCGTCTGTGGATAGTGTCTGGGTGAAAACCTTGCTCGGTTCCTCTGGGCCGGTGGCGGTGATGCAACCTGCACCATCTCCCTTCCTGAAGGTGTCGTCGAAGACTCTATTCATCGACGCAGGGGTTGGGGTCAAAAGACCTGCTCGTGTGCTTCTACCAGTGATGTTGGCATCTGCAGATGTCATCATCCTTCCTGAAGGCATCGTTGGAGCACTTCTGTAGCATGCCTCCAGCTACTCTCATCGGAGCTCTCCATCCGCGTGCTGTGCCTGTGTATGCTTCATGACCCTCTTCGCATTGGTCTGTCCAACCTGCTAGATGCTGCCATAGTCGATTGGTTCTTCGTAGCGGATGCTTTGCCGCTGTCGCTCTCTTTGACGGATGCTTTGTCGTCATTGCTGCTCTGGCGGATACTTTGCCGCCGATGTCGCTTCGGGCTCCCCCCTCATGCATGTGCTGCTGAGTGCGTGTTGAGCCCCCTTGCCTGTGGATCCTTTATCGCATCGTCTATGGCGGATGCTTTCCCGCCGTGTCTCTTCTCGGTGGATGCTTTGTCACCGCGGCTTCATCTCCTTGTTGGCAGCCTTGCATTGATATATTTTTCCGTTGCAGGTTCAGTCGGTTAGGCCTGTGGTGGAGGGCTTCTCCCTACGGCTTTTCTTTCTGCTGTCGTTTAGGTTCCTAAACCATTTTCTCTGTGGTTTTGTAACTGTAGCAGAACCTCCTAAATTATATGGCCCACATGCACCTGTCATTGTTCCGAACACCTCTGACGGCTATGCATGTACACCAGATAACCTAAGAAGATCTGTCGGGTGTCCTCGTAGGACCCCGATTCAACTACGTTTGACAACTCATACCAGGATCAACAAAGGAGTAACTACAACATTACAATATTTGTACAAAACTTACATCAGAGTGCGGAAGAATAACAACAATAGATTTACAAATCATGATTAAGTTAACTTTTTACAAACTTAACTTCAATTGCGGAAGTCGAGTAGAACTATAGAAGACAACTTAGGTAGAGCACCTAAGTTAGGAGAGGACAATCAGATCACGCCGAGCCCACCGACATGACCTATTTAGCAGCACCAGTTAGCACCTGCAACAGAGGTTAACAAACCCTGAGTACTTGAGGGTACTCAACAAGACTTACCTGACTAAGGCAAAGACTCCAAGGGCATGCTAGCTTTAGGGAATCAAGGTACGATTATTTAAGAATCAAAATTATTTGGCAGAAAAGCTTACTAAAGTAAGTCTTTACTTTTAACATTTTATTTTTATCATTGATGGTTCATTAACCAATTCTAAGTGATCCTAATCTAGATCAAAGTAATTCTCATCAAGATCCTTCTTTATTCTTTCCTCAAATTTCAATTCTTAACTACGATGCAGGACAGGTGATCGAGTCTCCATAACCGAGGAGCAACGATGATTCGAACCGATTATACCCAGCTGGGGATCTCTAACCTCATGACATATGTAGAACCAAATCTTGTATATGTCAACCCTCATTTAGATCTCCTAAAACCAGAACGTGTCCATCGCCACCCGAGAGTACAGTACTCCTCGAACCCGGCCCAATTCTAGCCCCGAGGGTACACGCTACTCCCGCCATCTCTCCACTCCCAGTGCGAGGTTAGACGTTCTCGTAATGGAATCACTAATATCTTGGGCTTACCCAAGGCATGAGGCTAGTTGCAAAGTCTCGAAACACAAACAAGACTACAACGGACGGTCCTTAACTGACAAGACGAAAACACTACATTGAGACTCCTTTCCCAATGCAAGTTAGCAGTGGCCAAACCACCTGTCCGATATTTAGTTTCATTCTTATATTCCATTATTCCTCAAGTATGCCATCATGGCCATATAATCATTTCATTTAAAAGCCTAACTCATTAAGCATAGCGAAGCATAACTACGCATTTTCCAATAAAAACAGGTACCAAGGGTGATATCACAATAATCAAGGATGATAATGCAGCAATTGGGTTATCACTCAATTCCTAATTACTTAATGCAATAGACCATAGTACTAGTGATAAAGATTTGTAAAAACTTCAAAGGAGGGTTTAAATGCACCGAGGCTTGCCTGCGTTGCAGAGAAGGTTAGCTCACAGAAGTTAGATTTGGCACCACTCCACAGATGGATGACACCAGCACCATTGATGGATAACCTTCTCCAACACCACGGGTGGATGACACCTTTCCGAAGATTGATCAACACCAACCTCGTCAACACTTGTTCAACACGAACCTTCTCACTCTCGTATGCACTACACATAATAAATGATGCGATGCTTAACATGACGGAATGGACGTCATGATGTATGATGATGAACAAAGCATAGCATACAAGAGACATTTAGAAAGGATAAACATTAGTTATCTACTTGAGTACAACTTTCCTTCGCGGTACAGTTGCAATCCAATAGAATTATTAAACAACATTATTTTTATTAAGATGTGTTAAGAAAACTACTTAACTTAACTTTTACCCAAGAGGTTACATTTATGGATCAAACAAGACTAATCATAAAACCATTAAGTATTAACATAAGCAAGTCTTTAACTACCAATGACATATGCTAATTACATTAATCACCTATCAATAATTATTTAATTAACAAGTTAATCATGAACTCAAACAATTAATTAAAATGCCAAGGGTCATCACATGTTAATGACCCAAGGTCACCACTCAATCCCAAAATCACACAAACCCTATATTTGTCATTTATTAATTAATAAACAAAGCATAAAACTAAGTATTTAATTTGTATTCATCAAAACAGTACCATAATTTTTGTGGAGCTAGATCCATCCAAGAAAAGCATACTCACAAAATTTCACGATTTTTGGATACTTATTTTAATCACTAAAATTCATGGAAGTAGCGTTTATCAATTAATTAAGCTAATTTTTGAAGCATAGTAAAAGTACTGAAATGACCATTTCATATTTTTCCATGAAATATCACATAATGAACAAGCTACACATAAATTTTCATAATTTTAGCATGCTTCCATAATTAGTTATGAAAATAACAAACATCAGCAATTTATGGAAATTAACAAATCACGGAAAAGGAAAAAGAATTTTGACTCACAGTGGCCCGACCCAGCCTAGCAGCGCGGGCAGACCGGCCCAGCGCGGCCTGGCCTAGTGCGGCCTGACGACTTTGCAAAAAGACCCCGGACTTTCCTCAAACCAACCCGCAGTCCAACCACTATTTAACACTATTTACATGAGTCAAAGGTTTCACATCTAGCCCCTTCCCTTCTTCTCTATTCTCTCTCCTGGCTCCCTCTTCTTCTCCCGATTGGGCAGAACAGAGGAGTGGTGGCCGGCGGCCAAATCCGGCCAGCGAGGTGGTCACCGGCGGCGAGCATAAGCGTTGGAGCATAAGGGGGCCCGCACGTACATGTTGGTGACCGCAGCTCGTCGTGCGATGGCCCGAGGAGGCGTGGCCACGTGGACAGTGGCCCCGGTGACACAGAACATGGCGGTGCGGCGGCGGACACGGCGCTCCGGCTGCCGGCTGGCCAAGATAGGGTTCAAGAGGGCATGAGGGAGCTCACCATGACCTGCACGGCTCAATGGTCGGAGCGGAGGCAGTGCGAAGCGCGCTGGCCACGGTGGAGGCGCTCATGGCGGCCATGGCAGACCGCCGCGACAGGAACTGGCGTTGAGGGCGATTCCGGCCGGTAGCGCTTCAATTACCGGGCGCAATCGACGGCCAAGGAGGTGGCGAACCTAGCCGCGCGGGGAATTGGGTGGAGGTAGTGCGGTGGCGGCCAATTTCGCCAGTGAACCGAAGCTCAACGGCGGCGGCGTCCATGGCGAACGCGGCCGCGGCGAGCTACGAGAGAGAGAGAGAGAGAGAGAGAGAGAGAGAGAGAGAGAGAGAGAGAGAGAGAGAGAGAGAGAGAGAGAGCGAGGGCCGCGAGGGGGAGCGCGCGGAGGGGAGGGAGCAGACAAAGGCGAGCGCTCTGCTGCTGCAGCCGGCTGCCATGGAGGGCGAGCAGAGAGCAGAGAGAGAAGAGAAAGAGAAGATGGCCGGCGGCTTGGACTTTTAAACGGGCACGGTGATGCTTCTTGGCTTCGCCAGCTCTCGCATGAGCTCGACCAAAAGGGCGGCTACGTGTCCAGGCACGAGAAGCGCCGGGAAGGAACGGCAGTCGCGGTGAGGCAAACAACAGAGTAGTTGGTCGGCGTTACTGTAGCAGTCTGACAACCCAAATTCCTCCCCCTCGTTCTCCCAAATCCGTCTAGAATCTTGATAATCACCCTTAACAAAAGTTGTTTATCTACGAGAGATCTCCAACTTCTATTAAGAGTTCAACACCAAAGTATCAACGGATTGGGAGATCAAGAGGGTTGAACACATGCACATGAAACTGAAACTGAATCCAGTTTCAGAGTTTTGAAAACTGTTTTAATCGAGCAATTTTTGAGCAATTAATTAACAGCTAAATACTAGTTAAACATCACAACCAAATACACATTATCATAGTACAAACTCCATTTCATGAAATGGTAACCAAATTTCTCAACTTTTATTTAAAAAAACATTTTATAATTCCCCAAACATTGAACTTGATAACTGCATTTCAGGGACTTGGTCAAAATGACGAAGTATGAAGGTTAGTTATTGAATTCAATATTTGGAGCACAAATTTAACATGTCTGACTTGGAAACATTATCAAACTCTAATTCAATATTAAAGAACCTACTTAGCACTCCAAAGTTTATCTTAGCAAATTTTTTATTTGTATAAGAATTTTTCATTCCATAAAATCACAAAAACCGTAATCAATGTTATTATCAACATTTCATGTAACGTATGAAACACTCATGAGCAACATATGAATGCTACATTTGAAACATGAAATGCATTTATGCCTAAATGCATAATGATAATGCATGATCATTACTTAATCAGGTTTTAATTAATATATTAACACCAATTATGCACATGTGAAAGTTATAAATGAAACATGGTATGCTTTTATGCCATAACGCTTGGTGATTATGCTTGATGGTGCTTCGTGATTAAGTTTTAATTATTTCTTAATATCTGGGATGTTACAGTAACCTGCACTATGGGTTCTTCCATAGCTGCGTTGTGTATGCCGTTCTTTCGGCCCTCTTCTTCTTAATGAAATACATATGAAGTCGTGTTCTCGAGAAAAAATACTTAACTGAGCACCTGCTCCATGCAGCTTAGAAGAGCGACATGGTGCTTACAACTAAGAGTTACTCCCTCCATCCCAAATTATAAGACGTTTGACTTTTTTTATCCCAAGTTTGACCATTCGTCTTATTCAAAAAATTTGTGCAAATATAGTCAAATTTAAGTCATTCTTGAGGAACTTTTATTAATATACCAAGCCACGATAAAAGAATTGATATTTTGCACAAATTTTTGAATAAGACGAGTGGTCAAACTTGGTGTCGAAAAAGTCAAACGTCTTATAATTTGGGATGGAGGGAGTACATGATATCTCTGTCTCTACGCCTAAAAAAACCTCAAAAATAATAATCTACCGGTGATACCAAATCACATCCCGAAAAAAAACCTCAAAAATAATAATCTACCGGTGATACCAAATCACATCCCGACTTCACTTCGGATTCCCTCCCGCGTCGTTCTGCGTTCAAAAGCAACGGATACGAAGTCCACATCTGACACGAACTCCTTCCTATGAAGACTCTGTCCACGCGTGCAAATAAAGGTGCTGATCGGACTCATGAAGGATAGTTGCATCACCTGGTTGCATTGCGTGCAGGCCGGTTTGTATTCGTAATCGAACTGGACCCGTCAGGTGCAACGGCAACAAAAGGGAGGACGTACGGATCCGTATGATATGCAAGCTAATCATGGAAAGCATAAAGATACCGAGGCTTCCATGTGCAACAAGCAAATAAGCAAGGAGTCCGATATGCAAGTTGAGGCTATTTTCCTTTACACTGCTGCTGCCACGCATCCGAACCCTGCCTGATGCCCACCGGTAACCACCGTGATATTCCTGTCTTCGGTGCTTTTGATCTGGTGTTCAATGGTGGTCTCGGCATGGGAAGAGAGAGTAACTGACAACACAATATTCAGTTACGCTGATCGGCCACCTGACCGGATGCTGGGTTCTACTACTAATAATGGTGAATGGGTTAAGGGTGGAATAAACAACGATGACATGACTAGTGGTTGTCTGAGAAAGACAACAAGAATTTCTTATGGTTCTGGGAACTACGAGCATGGATCTTCTCATGATTCAACTAAGATTACGCTCGCCAGCAAATGAGATCGGAGGAAGAGGAGAGGATGGAGGTGCTGTAGTCCGCTTTGTCTACTGGCTGCCATTTCGTGGTTCGTCGGCCCGCCGACTACGGCTCCTCCGGAATGGGCGGCGCCGTTGGTACAACGAACTGAGGCTCCCAACAAAGGGGATGTAGAGGTCAGTGCTAAAATCGGGCTGGGTTGGACGGGCCCATGCAGGACCTAAGAGGAAAATAATTAAAAAAATAATAATTAATTAGATGGGCTGCTTTGAGATATGTACATTTTTAAAAAGAGGAGTATTGGAGCAGTTCTCTATACACTATATTTTAAAATTTCGTTAAATTTTTGCTCAACATGTTTAGGGGGTGGCCAGGGTTTTGTGAAACTCTTTCAGAACCACAATTTTTGCTCAACATGCAGGACCTAAGACGAACCTGGGGTTTTAGATATGCAACTTTGATCATAAAATGGGGTTTTATGGTAGAGTTCCACAGGCTAGAGCAGTCGCGTGAGGTGGTTAAATTTTTGGAAGTTTGATAGTACGGATTCTGAAAGGATTATCGTTAGCCAAATTGCAGCCATGCTCTCTCATTAGTATCCAGTAACATGCATGCATAGCTGTTTTAGCTTGTGCATTTTACTGTCAACTATATTTCTCTAACTAATCCTAACAGGGTCGATCCAGCAATGGAGCTAGAACTGGTGTTGCTAGGACGAAGACGAAGGAGGATGAACATATATTGGCAGATTTAGAAAAAGAGGGAGTGGAGATAGATGACAAGATAGTCTTATTGATGATAAGATAGCTAGAATTAAAGCTGAAGCTGCGAGGTAATTAATAGGAGGCGCTACAGCTTATTTGATTTTAACTAAGTGAAACGATCCTAACATTCATGCATTGTGCGCATCCTTTTCGTAGGGAGAACATTAATGAGCTAATACTGATCAGGGAGGCAGTACGTGACACTCCGCATGTACTGTAGCAAAACCACCGTCTGAAAAACGTATAAGGGTAATTTGATCGGGTTTGGAAAGTTCAGTGCTAAAACGTTTCGTAGTTGAGGGAGTTAAAGTCCGCCCCGCAGTGGGGGGTCAGCCTGTTCATGGGTTGGTTAAAACGGTTTCTGGGCAAAACCCGCTTCAACCCGTAGCTATCCTTCTTCTACGGTTTCATACCCACGGGTTACGCGGGTTTCGTCGGGTTCGATCAGCCATCGACGAGCGTAGCAGAGGGTGCGCACACGGGTTGAGAGGGAATGCGTACACGGGTGGCGTTCGCCAGTCAGGGCAGCTCAAAGGTGCCTCCTTCCCCGCCGTCGCCACCCGCGGCGTCTCTCTCCGATGGTTGGTTCGTGAAGACAAGGTTGCCGTAGAGGTGGCGCGCGACGGCGGGGAGCCAGGCAGCGGCGGACTCGGGGCCGGTGCCGAGGGTCTCCACGTCCAGGTAGTTGAGGGCCGTTTCGTGGGCAGCAAGAGCAGAGGCGACGACTCGGGGATCGCTGGAGAATGGGAAGTGGAGCTCCGGGAGGAGGAGCCAGAGGCGGCGCCAGCGTGTGGAGAGCACGCTGGTCCGGCCTGCGGCGGCGGCGCCGTCGAGGCTGACGAGCACACGGAGCAGGATGTCATCGGGGAGCGTGCTGAGCCGGTCGGCGCTGGCGTCGTCCTCCGAGGGCTTGGCGGCGAGCTGGACGCCAGCGCTGCCGCACGAGCTTGGCGGCTCCATCGGACGAAGGCGAGGGGAAGCCGGCGGTACTGAACTAAGGGGAAAAGTTTGGCGCGGCTACCGAGGCAGAGGCCAAATGCCAATGTCAATCAAATGGGAACGAGGCCCAAAATACTCAACCGAGGAAGGGGAAAAGTTTGACGTGGTGCAGGTGCTCTTCTTCGAGCAGCTGCGGCTACACACCATGGTGCCCGGGTGGTTCTTCATGTCGGACAACGCCGACCAGGGCTCCAGCTCTGACAACTGCGTGCTCCCGCGGAGGCCCGACGACGACCTGGACTTCGCGGCTAGGTCCGAGGTGTTGACGGAAGAGGATGGCGTCGCAACGGACGAGGACGGCTTCGCGGCGGCCAGGCACGACGAGCCGTCGTTGCCTGCAATGAGCGTGGTGGATCCGCGGTAGCTGGCCATGGACGCTAGACCCTAACGGCACGAAGACATGGATGGCCGTGCCGATAGCAGCAGCATCGATGAGATTGGAAGGCGCTCAGTGCGTCGCAGCGGCGGCGTCAACAGGAAGAAGATGAATTGACGGGTTAAGCGGTTTCTACCTGATGTAAACCAGCCCGTACGGTTCCTCTGGGTGCGGTTTGCTATGGTCTGGTTTCTGAGTTGGACTGGGTTGCAACGGGTACAGGGCGAGTGGGGGGTGGCGGGTGAAGCATACTTTTTCCCAAACCCAAACCCAAACCCCGACCTATTCGAGCGACCAAACTACCAAAGCGGAAGAAGAAAAAAAGTTGCACGCGACGACGCGACGGTGAAGGGAAGGGAAGCAGGAGCGAGACAAATCCCCACCCGGCTCCAAACCCTAGCCACCTCCCCCGTCCTCCCCCTTCGTCCCCCAGATCTCGCTGGCGTCTGCCCCGCCTCGCCTCGATGTGACCCGGCCCTAGGGTTTGAGACGGTGTCGCGGTGGGGGGTGTTCGCGGCGATTCGCGACGCGGGTGGGATTCGAGGTGGCGTCGGCGGCGCGAGCGCACATGAAGGACCCGGCGCACCGCACGAAGGTGGTGCTCCGGCGGCTGCCGCCGGCGATCGCGCAGCAGGCCGTCGTGGACCAGGTCGACGCGCGCTTCGCTGGGCGGTACGACTGGGCGTGCTTCCGCCCGGGCAATGCCAGGTCCGCGCTCTCTGCGTTTCCAGTGCTTGTGGCGTTGCTGTGGGTGGGACTAAGTCCGTAATTAGGACTTGTGGTACTATCCTGTTTAGCCTATGAACCATGGTAGGAAGATATTATTGCGATGTCTCTGATTACGTTCCGTTTGCTAGTTCTAGTGTACTCTTCTCGCAAGCAATTAGCCGCTCATCAGTGTGTTATGGAGGTAGAGCCGTGAGATTAGTTACTGAGTTGTCGAAATTTACTTTTCTCTGATTGTGGTGACCTAATTATTTTCTCTCGCTTGCAATGGCGTGGGAGGGTTTCTGAGGTGTCTGAATTATAGTTAAGGTCTGTACAAAGTTTAACTTTATTTGCCTTAGCATTGATTGCTACTGAAGTGTTAGTCAGAATTTAGAACTAAGTTGCCTTCTTAGCTGTTTCTATCTGTTGATTGCATCGCACAATCTGTATCTGACCTACCTGTGCTTTTGATAGAGTTTAAAAGGGCTAAAATCATTGGTTAGGGCAGATTCATTTTTTCATTCTATCTTTGTTGCTTCTGGACTCATTATATAGAGAAAGTTGCTGAGAAGAATTAAATCCAGCTGAAGTTTAGAACTACCTTTTCATATTCAACTTTCTTTGCTTTGCAGTAATTGATTACTGGTTAGTGATTTCCTCTGGCCGTTTTATATATTAGTTTAATGTTACAGGGACTTGTATCTACATTAGAAGAATTTGGTAGGAATTTCTTCTTGAGTGATTCATGTTTTTACTGATTTGCCTATCCAATTGCTTAGTGCTTATATTGATCTGTTTTGGCACTTCCATCTCCCTGTTTTCATAATGTGTTATGCAATATATTTCCTTTTATTTATTAATAATAACAATAAGTTACAGTCAAGTTTTCTGTCAGTGACACGTCCCACATGATCAATATATTTTTTCTTCCTGATCTTGGTTGGGGACTGTTTACTTCGTATATAGCAATTTGCTTCTTTGCTTGAGCATGTTAGTATATTGCTTAATTTTGAAGCTAAATGATGGTGACATTCTTCTTTCTCCCTTTTTATCCAGCCAAAAGAATCATAGGTATTCTCGACTTTACCTTAATTTCAAGCGCCCAGAGGATGTTGTTGAGTTTGCTGAGGTCTTCAGTGGGCACGTATTTGTGAATGAAAAGGGTATTTTCTTCATCTTGTTGAATTTTGTCCATGCTAATCTATATTCAGGATGTGCACCTTATATGCATTAATTTGATCATATTGTGCCAACTCCATCAGTTACAAGCACTGACTATTCAGCAAAGTTTTGCTAGGCGCTAGGCGAAATCTAGGCGATGGCCCTTAGCCTAGCGACTAGTCCAGCCTAGGCTAGCCTAGGCGATGCTAGGCGTTTTTCTAGGCGTTTTGCCAATTTAGTATAATATATACATATATAGCAGAAATCATGAATAATTTAGATAGACATACCTTAGGTCCTTAGTCCTTAGTTATAGTTTGATACAACACATTACTGATATACATGCAATCAGAGTAATCAGTCAACACATTACAAGTATATACATGCAATTAGTCAACAAATTCATAGATATAATGATATATACATGCAATCAGTCAACAATTTCGTAGATATATACATGCAGTCAACAATTTCACAGATTCATCATAGATACAATGATATACACATGGAATCAGTCAAGAATTTCAGATTTCAGAACACTTGAAATGAAACAGAGGAGAGGAGCAGGGGAAGGGAACAAAGAATAGAAGAAGGGAAAGGAATAGGAAACAGAGGAGAGGAGTAGGGGAGGACATACAGACCTTGGGCCTTGGGGCTTCGGCTGAGGGAGGAGACCAGCGGGGAGGGGACTAGGCGGCGGGAGGACATCACCGGCGGGGAGGAGCTTCTGGCGACGAAGAGACCGGCGGGGAGGAGCACGAGCTCGTCGAGGAGGAAGTTCCAGGCGGGGAGCAGCGTCGCCGGCGGGACTTGCCAAGCGGGGAGGAGTCTCGCCGGCGGAATCTGCTTCCAGGCGCCTAGAGGGCCGACTACCCCCCTAGTCCAGGCGCCAGGCCATAGCCTAGAGACTAGTCGCGCCTAGGCGCATCCTAATCGTCGACTTTCAAAACATTGCTATTCAGTTTTTTTAATAGCAAAAACTATTTGTCCTTAAGTGACATACCCATTTCGTTGTTCACAACTCCTGCAATCTAGATTTATCATGGGTGCACGCCTTATCATCTTCTATGTGGCGTCACAAACACAAATTGATGTTAAATCTTGATGCTTGATCATTTACATAGCCATTAAACTGGAAGTTGTATATGATTGGGTCTAGTTATAGTTAGCTTCCTATTGATTGGGTCTAGTTATAGTTAGCTTTCTAGAACACTGTCTACTTGACCTGTTGGTGTATAGGATTCTGTTTTCCCTTGGTGAGTGTGGAAGACGAGATCCAAGAGAAACACACTAGTGAAAATTTGGTATGAAGGAAATTTTGAAGTTGAATTGGATGTACTTACATAAGGTTGCAGCATTGCTAGCACATGAACGATGACATACTGACATTAATCTTGTCCTTGACGTTATTGTGCTTGTTGATCCAACTTAGGTCAGTGCTAAAGGTGGTGGCTGGAAGCAAGAACAGCATATGTTGGCTTGATAATATTTCTTGTACAGTATTATATTGTTATGCTGAAACAGAAATAAACTACTTATAGTGTATTAAATTTGGTGCTTTTTTTTTTGGCAACTGTAGACCACGTGTTTGTAGATTTTTTTGGGGGAGTGTCATTTATGCTCTGCTGTGTAAATTGAGTCTCATGGATGTTGCGTATGGTTCTGTCAGGTGCTCAATTTAAAGCTTTCGTGGAATATGCACCATCACAACAGGTTCCCAAGTCAAATATCAAGAAGGATGGCCGTGAAGGAACTATTATGAAAGGTCTTAGGCAATCACTTTACCTAATTCTTTGCCCAGTTGTATTGTTCTATCATATTACCATTTTCCTAAACTTGGATTTTGTTGTTTTGGAATTACTAGATCCAGAGTACTTGGAGTTTCTTGAGCTTATTTCAAAGCCTACTGAGCATCTGCCTAGTGCTGAAATTCAGCTTGAAAGGAAAGAAGCTGAAAGGGCAGGTAGAATATGCCATCATTACTTTCTATTCATAATAGTACTCCCTCCATTCCAAAATATAAGACATTTTGGCTTTGCTAGATACATAGCTTTTGCTATGCACTTAGATATACACTATGTCTAGATACACACTAAAAACAATGTATTTAGAAAAGCCAAAACGTCTTATAATTTGGAATGGAGGAAGTATTTGCTATATCGATGTGTCTTTCCAAATATGCCAAGCATAAAATGGGGTTGTCACATTTGGTTATTTTTGTCAGCTGCTGGAAAGGAGGCACCTGTTGTGACACCTCTTATGATGTATGTCCGCCAGCAAAGGGCAGCTAAGAATATGGCTCAGGTACATTTATTCCTTAACTGATAACATAGGGCTATTCTTTGTCAACTGTTAACTTGCTACTGTTTTCTTAAATTGCAGAGACCTGGAAGTAGACTTAGCAGAAAAGTTGCAGGTGTCGTAACTAGCAGTTCCAGTCCTAAAAGGTCTTCTGAGAAGCGCAGATCCTCCACGGTAGCATGCTTTATTTGGAACTTCCTGATTTTTTCTGATAAAACTTTCTATTCTCAGTTTATAATTTCTTTGACATAACGGGTGTACCTTCACATGGGTGCCTATGTTGGCAATATTCCTTTGTTCAGTAAGATTCGTTCCGTATGGACTAACTCATTATGTTTTCTCATTCATCAGATGGTCCCTGATGTACTATGCTTATGGTTTACTCTGTTTATGAAAAATAGCACAATTGCTCTTATTTCTATATCTCTGGTTTCTGTGCATAATGTGCTCCTTATATAATTATATACTTTAAATGAACTCACTAAAATTGTTTCCTTTTAGGTGATAGTTGCATAGTTATTTTTAATTCAACTCCTATAGTCCTATGCATGTATATTAATTTGAAATTTGAACTATTTGTGTTGTTATTTTCTATTTTGTAACAAGACCTACTGATCTGCTAGAAGCTTAAAGTTCCATAGTTTGTTGTTCTGATAATGACTAGCTGTTGAGACTAAACAACAAATGCTACCCTCCTTTTGTTCTGTGAAATAAATTGTGACCTGAGGTTCATAATCTTGCTGCCTTTTTCTATTTACTCGAGCAGTATGTTGTACGAGACAGTACTAAGGAGAAGCCAACCTATATCATGGTGTCAAAGAGAGAGGAGCATACACACAGGGAAAAAACTGCTGCTGGAAATTCAGGTGGTATGCTTGTACCAAATCAAGAAATTGCTAATTGTAATACTTTTGCTTTTTTAACTCTCTCCCCCAGTATGTCTAATGTTACCAGGTATTACTGAGGATTTTTTTTGCTAGTACCTAACCTTGCCAGTGCTGCCTATAGTGCTGCTAAATGTTGTATCTAGTGATGTATGGACTATTGCACGCTGTCTGTTGAGGGTGGATAATGAGCCAACTGCAGTTTGTTTAGCTTTCGTCGATATTGTCATAATCTTATTTACCATGATCTCCTGAATTATGGATAATGAGCCAACTTCAGACCGAGCTTGACGAGCTGAGCCAAAGTCGAACGCCACTCAAAATCAACACATTTTTATTTTATTTTTAATAAAAGAAAAATGAGTTCAATCGGAGCATCTTTTACACGAGCAACTGAGCCAGCTCAACAAGTTTTTTGTCCAGCCTCACTGTTTGTGATCCCTTGTATTGCAATTTCACCCAAGGCACAATATATGGGAATGGTACCTCAAATTCCGAGTTTAGCAGCACCGATTAAGGGCATTATTGATGTTGCTTTGCGTTGCTGCATGGTGAAATTGTCTATATATGTGAGCCACCATTTAGAGAAAAAAAATGCTTCAGAAGTTAATATATTTCTAAAATTAGCAGAAATAGGTAGTGTTATTAAGAGCCAGTGCAACACTAAAATCATCCTTTAACATGCCACATGGAGGGTTTTTGCTTTTTTGATCGGGTTGCTGGCGTGTTGCAGTATACTATGTAAAGAGGTTACACTTTTGGTACTACGGATTCAGTCCAATTATGGGAATGATAACTGCCTTTTGTATTTGGTGACATCATTTATGTTTCCAAATGTTACGCTACTTCTCTAATTCTAGATAAGGATGTGTTCTCTTTTCATACAATTTGTTTTTCCTGAACACGGTCTGTTTCTTTTTGAGAAAGCGAAGCTAATTTGCTCTTCTCTGTCATGTTTATGGCTGCTCGTCCAATTTTTCAGCTTATTACACGTTCTCTGAGTGGTGCGTTTTTCTATGTTAATAATCTTTTTGTTTTGTAGATGCCACAAGTGGGGGAACATCTGGATCTGGTCAGGCTGCTGAGGCTAAAAGGGACAAAATTGTCATTTTGAAAGGAAGAGGAAGGGTTGATTCTAACGTAAGTTGATATTTTTGCAGTTTTATTATTATGGACCTATGTTTGATCAATTTTTACCACAGACACCTGATGGAGCAACTCAGCAGTCATCAACCCCTGTGAAGAATGTACCACCATCGAGTTCTAGACTAGACCAGCGACCTGAAGCCAGTGGAAGAATTATTAAAACTATACTTTCAAACAAGGAAGTCCGCAGTTCAAATCCATCTCAAAATCCATCTCAACATGAGCAGGAAGGTCACATGTTTAATACTGAGAAGGATAAGCGGCTCCCACGGGCTCTGAACCCTCGTACCATTGTGAAAGATCAGGTAGTTGAAAATGCTGAGAGAAGCCATTTTGATGAGAAGACTAGTCATATCCACGGATCTGCTCCAATTGGTGAGAAGGTTGAAAGGCATGCCAGAAACAGAGATAGACCCGATCGTGGTGTATGGGCACCTCGCCGCTATGACAAATCTACATCTGGGGGTGGTTCACATGCCTCGTCGTCAGATTTCCCTCAAATGCAGTCACATTCTGGAGATAATGTCTCGCAACTAGCAGATGGTATGTAATTTGCTGAAATGATTTCACCGTTGGCGATGCCTGGAGTCTCTTAACTTGAACTTAATGCAGGTCATGGAGACAGAAAGACAGACACAAGGGGTCATGGTGGTAGCCGTGGTGTTCCTGTTGAAAATGGTTTGTATGCAAAAATAAAATGTGTACCTTTTCTAGATCAGTTTCATGACACAGTTTTTAATCCAGGACATAGGCATGCCAACCGTCGTGGTCCCCCACGTGCTCCAAAGGAAACCGAAATATCTGCTAGCGTGCCTGATGGAAAGAATTCAAAGAGGGGCTCTGCTAGCTATGGTGCTCATGAGGTGCGATTATTTTGTAATTTCTTGTTTTCCCACCAGTTGGTCAAGGGCGTACTCAGACCGCCCAAGTTCAAGTCCTCATTGAGGAGAATTTGGGTTCATATTTATTAATTAAAAAGCCACTTAGTTCATCCTAGGTTGGTCGAGTATAATTTTATTTCTTGTACCATCGCTGATTTCAGGATCTTTGATTTATGTTCAAAATTTTTCGTCCAAATTTAATACCATGAATGCCATGTGCAGAGACAAGTATGGGTTCAGAAGTCGAGTTCAGGCTCGTGAGTTTGTTCATTGATTGACGGTATGCTGTGCTACTCTAGTTTATTCATTGTTGTCAAGCCCTTCTTTGGATAGCTATAACACTACAATGATCCTTGCCAGCGCCATCAGTTGTACATTCTGCTTCTTATATTTTTTTGTGGAACATTGCTGGTGGAATAGCCAAATCCATCCCTGAAGTCCCTTCTCAAAGGTCCATTTGCTGCAAGTTTCATTGTTGGCTCAATATAGTCCCCAGGCTAACATGGAATGGCACATGTGTGCACCCATTAGCACGATGCTAGGATTGTCTCTGCATACATGCTACCACATAGTAAAATGATTCCTGTTAGATCATACGACTTACAAAGTTGTTCTTGTTCCATGCATTCTACCAGTTTTGAATCTAACATTTACTTTCCACTTTATCCTCTGATATGTGGTAACTAGGTGACATTATTTGTACAGATTTTGTTCTTGTTAGATGACACAACTCGCTAAATTGCTCTTGCTCCTGCATACCAGATTACCAGTTTAAATCTATTCTTTTAGACTGCATTATTCCCCGATATGGGGCTAATGAGAGATTTCACACACATTGACACCTAGGCCACTCACTGCTGACTAGGTGCACACCTGGTGCTCCACATTAGCTAGGTGACCTGATTGAGCCAAAGATAACTTTGCGGGACTTGGCTGAACCATTTAGAACCTTAGGGAAGAAAGTGAACCTGTGGTGAAACTTCATGGAAGAATTTACCCATTCTTTCAACATTGTTATGAATGTGTTATTTCCATAAGTGGTCTTGAAATATCTGGAATCTGTACACCAGTTTCCTGCTAACGCGCTAACTCTTGCAGATACTCCCATCAAAACAGGTATTGCAAGTCGTGGAGGAAGTCTTGGATTCTGCAGCGCATTCTTCTTTGTTAGCTGTTGATCCTGCGAAGTATGTTAACAAAATGTCCAATGGTCAAATGCTGCCATGAAGTGCAATCTCAGATTTGTCAATCTAAGTCTAAGCTATAGCTGAAAAGAGGGCTTGCTGATTTGATTCACAGAAATAGTGAAGTAACATAACCCGGCATGTAGGTAGCTCTCGGCAACTTTGGGCAAGATTTGATTTGGGCCCAAGGTTGATATTTCTGGTGCAATGGATGGAGATTAGGTTGGCATCAGTACCTCACTACCTTGTGACAGTGGTCACATATTTCCAAGACCCCTGGAGGCCACACACACCCTCAGCAATTCGTCAGAGATGGATGTAAATATCTCTAGAGAAAGAAGAGGTCTGGTTCTGATTGCTGTTTACAGGTTAGAGGTGCAGCGTATTTACAAAGAGATATAAGAGTTATCACTTATGAGACTACCTGGTTTGCTAAATAAAGGTGAAT
Organism: Saccharum hybrid cultivar R570; assembly: GCA_038087645.1. Classification (NCBI taxonomy): domain Eukaryota; kingdom Viridiplantae; phylum Streptophyta; class Magnoliopsida; order Poales; family Poaceae; genus Saccharum; species Saccharum hybrid cultivar. The sequence goes on along the minus strand of JAQSUU010000563.1, from coordinate 692,636 downwards.
TTAGTTACTAGATTATGAGACCCCGTGTTTTGACTGCTGCAATCGTGGGTTCGCGGCAGCAGAAAGGTTACCTAGTGTAAAAGTGACATCTCATTTTGGTGGTTCTGACTAAATGGGATGTGACGTGTGGAGTTGTTTTGGCGCCTGGTGTGTGCTTTGCTGTCATGTTCCACCAGATGACCCGGGGGTTCTGTCGTGTTAGGGATGAAATGCTGTACAGCATCAAAGGTGCTTACTGTTTCAAATCTTAAAAGTGGTGATGTTGCCTGGCTTTAATGGTTGGTGGTATCTGTTCTTATGTGCATTCCGTCATTTAAAGTTAAAATATGGATCTGTCTACGGAGTGTTTTAAAATATGGATTTGTCTACGGAGGCGTCGAGCAGCGTGCGTCCCAATGATTCGTGGGGTGAGACACCTTGAGCTTGAGGTCACTGACGATGGCCTCTGTATCGGGACGCCAGGGACCCAAGTCGGTGACGGTGGCTTCCAGCATAGTGACGCGATCGTCACGCTACGCGTTGATGTGTTCAACGTGCGCCACGTGTGATTCAAGATCCGTCAGGCGCTTCTTGGCGGCGGTGGTGAAATTGACGTGGGAAGACTTTAAGCCATATATAAGGGAGATCTTCCCTTTGGGAAGACGACCGGCCTTACGGAATGTTATCCCTGTCTAAGCGTGCTACCCTAGGATTGGACTCGAAGGGTAGTAAGACATTCCTTTGGGATGCCACTGAGTTCGGCAACGCGATCATCGATGAGTGTGTCGTGGACAAGGCACGTAGACTCAAGGTCAGCGAATCGACGCTCCCACTTAGCGTCATTGTCGTCAAAGTGGTGAGCGTCGAGTATGAGCTTCAAATTGAGATCCATCGTGCCACGCGCCGCTTGGGAATCTGAGTGAAATAGTCGTGGGATCCATGATCGAAATGAGAAACTGATACCTTGTGAGGAGACCAAGCTTAAGGAAGAAGAAGAGAAGCACACGAAGAGAGACGCAAGGACGACACTCTGGCCGGTTCGAATATGAGTTTTTTAGTTTAGATTTTACATGTCTTCTCTACGCTCCTCAATACAGTATATATAAAGTAAAGAGTTATGCCAGCCGCACGGGCGTTCCTGCTGATGTGGCATGCTCGCTCCTCAATACAGTATATATAAAGTAAAGAGTTATGCCAGCCGCACGGGCGTTCCTGCTGATGTGGCATGCTAACGTGGCATGCATATATTTGTTTTTGATCTTCACGTTTATTTTTCTTTAAGAAAATAGACCTTCCTTCTCATTCCTCTCTTTTCCGCTGCTCCTTGCCTTGCTGCTACACAAGGTCACTTCTAGAGTTGCACTGTCACCGCCCATGGTATATATTTTTCAAGGGAAAAAGTTGAATGGTTAAATGTAAAAATACATTGTCATGCTAGCATACTACATCAGCAAAAAATGCCTACATAGTTGGCATGGACCTGCTGTGCACCACTTACCAAATTTGGAGACCTAGAAATGTATTTTCAAAGTCGTGGTAGATCTATATGACACACTCTTACAAATTTAAGGCCGCTAGTGCATTTATAACTCTATAAAGTTTTTTTTAAGAATATAACTCTAAAGAAAAAGATAATCAGACGATGCATTGTGGGCCTGTAATGCGGCTATTGGACCGGGGCGGCTCTTCTGACGCGCCCCATCATCCTTCGCAGCAGTAGACGAAGCACTAAGCCTGGACAAAATACCCGATATCCATTACCCATACCCGAATTATCCGAACCCGGACCCGAATTACCCGAACCCGAGGTACCTGATCCCAAATTCGGATAGCGATTTTGATTACCCGAAATTAGTTTAGGTAATTCGGATAATATCTCCCGGTACCCAAACTACCCGAACTACACAAAGATTTATTTTTGTCTTTATATTTATCATATGTTGTTAGTTGAACACTTTCACTTGTCACTTTATTAGAATATAATTATCTCTATTTGAACGAGTGACTATAATATATTATTCTCTGCAAATTGTTGTTGAAATTTTATATAAATTGCTGCTAAAATTATGTATAGATCGCTACTAAAATTTAGTGTAGTTTGTTGTTTTCTGTAAATTTGGATATATCGGATAATACCCGAACCTAAACCCGAATTATCGGATACCCAAATTTACAAGTAGTGTTTTTTTAAGACAAAAATCGAATAACAGTTTTTACTACCCGAATTATCCGATCCGAAAAATCGGATAACCCGAACGCCCAGGCTTACGAAGCAGGGGAGGCCTGGTCGCTGACGGAGCCCGCCCCCGAGCCCCGACACCGCTCACGAGCTCCAGCGCCCGCCCCCGAGCCCCGACGCCGCCATCCGCGCCCCTGCCTCCGACTCCGAGCTCCGGTGCCCGCCCTTCGACCGTCGTCCAGCCTTGCACTCGCCCGGAGCCGGGGCATTTTTGGGAGGCCCCACGCGCCTGGACGAAGGAGTTGGGGGAAGCCGGTTTTTTAGCTCCCGCGGACTCTCCTGGCTGTGGAGAGCGCGATTTCCGGGCGGAGCTGCGAGGAGCGGAGTCCTCCGACCCCGTTCGGTAGGCGGAGACGCGCGAAGCGGTTCCAGAATCGCTACCAAACGGGGCCTAACCCGCCCCGGTTTGCCTAGGGTTTGTCCCGTCTCCGAACCGATCAGATCGGCAGGTCGCCGCCGTCGCCGCCGCGATGCAGAGGTACGGACTGCAGATCCGCACGAAGCCGCCATCGTCCTCGTCGTCACGCGCGCCGCCGCCTCCGGCGCGGCCCCTGGCGGCCTTCGCCGACGATGACGACGACGACGTGGAGAAAGAAATCCTCCGCCAGGCGGCCAAGAAGCGCGCCCTCCAGAAGGTAACCTGCTCCCCCCACCGGCTCGCGCGTACGCTTCTCCACAGATTTCATGCCAACACGTTAGATAATTTTTTTTTCTGTCTTCCCCCTTTGTCCGGATGGTGTTGTTGTCGCGCGCTCACAGGTAGAGGAGCAGCAGAAGAAGGCCTTGGAGGAGGATCCCTCGGTGTACGCCTACGACGAGCTGTACGACGAAATGAAAGAGAAGGAAGCCCGTCCTAAGATGCAGGATAAGGTCGTCCGCGAGGTAATTCCTCCATCCCTGCCTTTGAGAGCTGTTTATTTGCTTCGTTTATGCTCGCTGCAATATGTGACAGAGTATAGTTACTAGTTAGTTACGAGTACTTTTTAGTGAAGAAGACTAGTTGCTAGCTTAGTCTTGCATCCTGATTCTTAGTGTTTGATTCCTGAAATCAAAATTTTACATTTGAAGTGGAGCTTATGGTGTTTTACTTGTTTGTTGGGAAGGAAAAGGGGCATAAGACATTGCTGTTATGTTGAGGAGGTTTGCCTTGGTGCTTAGCTTGAGAGTTCCCGTGTTTGTGAGATGAATTTTTAATTGAGGGCTAAATAGGGATTGTAGAGCTAGTTGAAAATCTCCTATTTGTGATGATCTAGTTCCAGTTTTTTTGGCAAAAGGCTGTTTGCTTTTGTTGAATGTTTACTGATGTGGGTGTTTGAAAATTTACATGTCCTGTAGATACCTGACTTTCGAATTTTGCACAATCTTTAGTATTGAGAAAGACATAACTTCATATAGCTACTCCGTCTTGCATGCTATATTGGTCGCAACTGATTATTGACCTGTATTTTAGTGGAAGCTTTCCAAAGTGGAGCTTGGTTCAACATTCCATATGCTAACATGATATTTTCCTTGTTCTTTCTGATTTGTGCCACTAGTTCTGAGTTTTGATATTTTCATTTTCTTATTCAATGCATCTCCTTTGAACAGTCAAAGTATATTGCACAACTTAAGGAAAAAGCAGAGATACGCAAACGAGAACAGGATATAATATACGAGAGGAAACTTCAGAAAGAGAGAAGCAAGGAGGACCACCTCTTTGGGGACAAGGATAAATTTGTAACATCTGCCTACAGGAAGAAACTTGAGGAGCAGCAAAAGTGGCTTGAAGAAGAGAGAATCAGGCAGCTTCGAGAAGAAAAGGAAGATGTAAGTTTTATTCATTTGTTTGCTGTTATCATCTGTACCTGCATTTTTGTATTCATGAGTTCTTAGAATTACTTCTTTCTGTTTCTTTCAAGCTGCATGTTTACCTCTGTACTTTATTCAATATGATATGCTATTTGATATAATCTACTTATTTCCAATAGAACCCTGTTCATGAGTCAGTCTAGTTCAACTTACTGAATTACGTGTAAATTGGATGGCTACTGCATCCTGTTGAGATTTGTGTTCTATGATATATCATCAAGTGTCTTGTTTGAATTAGGTTGTTTTTACATGTGGCTACGTGCCACCTGTGTGGCAACAGACTATGATTGAAGGGATTTTGGTGCCTATGAATTCTGATGCATACATACATGAAACTGACCTTTTATCTTATCCCTTACTTCAGGACTATATTTATTTCTAGCAAATGATTTAATTTGTTTCTGCAAAATATGATCTGCTAACTGTAAATGTCTCTTGAGCAATTTGTCATTTGTCTGTCATGCCTTCCCTGTTCACAATATTAGTGACAGAAATACTGGTTTTCCTCATCTTCATCTGCAAATCAGATTGCCTACCAAAAGGAACTGCATAACCGTTTTGCAGCCATAGTCTGTTGGCTAATGTTTTTTTTTCCATCTGTCTTTTCTAGGTAACTAAAAAGAAAGACTTGAGTGATTTTTACTTTGGGCTTGAGAGGAATGTTGCTTTTGGTGCACGAACACATGCTAACACAAAATGTGCTGACCCTCAAAAGTCGGACAATAAACCAGAGGATTCAAATACCAGTAGTCTTGGTGCTGAAGCCTCTGAACCTTCTCCAAAGCGTAGAAGAGAATCCAGTGTAGGATCGGAGGGGGCTAAGAGTATGGAAGAACCCTTGGCAAGTCGAACGAGGGATTCAACAGCTGCTGCATCTACTGAGAAAAATGTTGCTGATGTTCCATCAAATGCTAAAGAGACCCCACAAAGCACTCAGCCAGCAAAGGTTACTGATGATCACTACAAGAGAGGTGATGATGCACTTGCTGCTGCTAGAGCACGAGCACTGGCCCGAAAGAAAGCAAAGGAGCAGCAATTGTGAAGTAAGAGGGAGAAAAGTTTACCGATCCTTGAGGCATAATTTCATATTTTATTTAATAGGATTGTGTAAAGATGTCATCTGATAGCTTCCTTGCACCTTGAAAAGATTTTCTTTTCCTTGTGGATGATGCATATCTATGTTGTAAAATGACCTCTTCACGTGCCATCTTCTGTGTGTAACATATTGGTGTTTTGACACATCATCTGGGCCACGTTTAGATGGCAAATCTTTTGAACCTGATGAATAGTATCATTTTCGTCTTATTTGGTAAATATTGTCCAATCGTGGACCAACTAGGCTCAAAAGATTCATCTCGTGATTTCTAACTAAACTGTGTAATTAGTTATTTTTTTACCTACATTTACTACTTCATGCATTGGTCCAAAGATTGATGTGATGGAGAGAGTGAAAAAATTCTAACTTTTGAGGTGCATCTAAATAAGGCCCTGGTTTGAAAAATCAGGACTCAGGCTGGAAGGGTTTATGGAATTTACTGCTCGGAAGTGGGAACATTAAATGAAATAACCTGGCAGAGTAAACTAAAGGTTATATGCAGATGTCTTATTTCATCACACCAGTCTTGATGGATAGTTTTATTTTATTGTTTCCAAAATATGCCATATCAACAAATAGTATTTGGTTCATGGTTGAAACAACCTTCTACAATGAATAGTTCCATTTTCTTTGTTTCATGTATACTCATTGCATTTAATTCTATGACAAATTACACATGGAAACAGTGTTTATAGGGTTTCAATCTAGGAAAAACTCATTTCATCTCTCTTCTATAGTTCTTTACTGTGTCACCAGAATTGATCATGTGGCACTTGTTAAATGGGAATGAGTAGCCCTTAGGCGTTTTAGTGGAGGTTTGATGCCCAGTTTCAGATAATCTTATGCATTGAAATAGCATAGACTAGTTTTATCCACACAAAACTCATTTCATCTCATAAAACTTCGATCTCTCTTTTCATTTTTATTGTGCCATATTAACATTTTTAGGGCTTGCTTGGTTGCTGCTATGTGCCTGGCCCAAGTAGCAACATCCTTCCATAGGCAACCAAAATCCAACGTTAGGATTATTGTTTGGTCCAGACAACTTTCTCACGGTCAAACCAAACAGGTCCTTAGAGCATGTCCAAGAGTACCCAAAATAGTCTTTCAATCTAAGTTTTTTTTTGAGAAAGATTAGAAAAAAAAACTCATCTCCAACAATTTCTAATGTCACCTCCTAATCTTTAGGCACTTGAGAAAAATCACCCTCACACGTGTAAAGATCCGCGGCCTCGGAGTCACGCGTATCCGCTGAGCGCCGGTTTTCTCGGCAATCTTCTCCAAACGCCACATTCGGCCAATCTAAAGATGCAAGGGTGGGAAAATAGGAAAGAGTAGAAAAGGGTTCTTGATGCAAATGTACAAAAGAAAAAATATATAAAAGTGGTTAGGATAATTTAGAAATAGTATAGGATTCCTAATGTAAAATTGTCTTCTATATTTTAGGAGTGAATTATTAAAAAATGTTAGAGATAATTTTATTTATTGCTTCCAATACTTTCTGCCGAGTTGAAAGGCTCCATGGTTTTGGAAAGAAATTATTTGGAACTCTTGGAGATGCTCTTAGTAAAAGCATCTCCAAGAGCTACCAAACACAATTTCCCAGCCATTATTTTTTGGCAAGGTTGAAGAAAAAACACATTTTCAACAACTCCATATCCTACCTCCTAATATTTTGGCACTTGGAAAATCAACCCCCTCACGCGGATAAATACGCGCTCATATCCATTGCACCAATCTAAGGTAAAAGGAGGTGGGAAAGAATAAGAAATAATACAGAGTTCCTGATACAAATGTACAAGAGAAAAAAAAATATAAAAGTGGTTGGAGTGATTTAGAAATAGTTTAAAATTTCTGATGTAAAATTCCCTTCTACCTTTTAGGAACGAGATTTTTGGAAACTGTTGGAGAAGGCCAACAAATATACTCTATTTTTTCAGTTACCTTGAAAACTCATGAGTTTACAAAGTGATTTTTTAAAAAACTGTAGGAGATACACTAAGTTGGCAATAGCTTATTTAATGCATATAAAAATCTAACGAAACTTTCACTAAGGCTGGTCTTGTACCATCCCATGTTTAACAAAATGCTGGGTATAAAGCGATTGATGCCAACTGTAATGCTGGCTGTTGTCCCTTTTTGTGGATTTTGGAGTCGTCAAGTTAGATTTCACCCTATCACCTTTGGCTCATCAACTGACTACGACCACGATGCATCTATGTTTGCCTCAATAATGCGTCCTGTCGGTCATAAAACACGCGCTTCATAGAGGCAACGACGACCGACGTCGCGCTTGATGGTGGAGAGACGCGGCAGCGTAGCTGGAGCAGACGAGGGAACGCGCTTCGTCGAGGCCACGAGCCCACGAACGACGTCACGCTTGATGGAGGAGAGACGCGCACGGCAGCACAGCTGGAGTAGCAGATCCGAGCGGAGGAGGATGGAAACGACCGGTTTTTCCCCAACGCAGATGAGGCCGTATCCTCGTGCATCGGTATGAGTGTCGACTTTGTTTCCTCCTTAGAAACGGTTTCTCTATTTTTCATTCTCTCTCTATAATAAATCTACTGTCACATCAACAATTTGTTTAGTTGAAAAGGTAATTAATAGAGATAGAAACCACCATAAATACACCATTGGGACTGTCCTAATACGAGAAAGTGTTTATGAGACCGACAACTTCATGAAATTCCCCTAGCAATAACTTTCTAAATTGAACCAAAACACCATGACTAAGAGAAGCGGAGCACTTTCTCTGTTCTTGGTTAAGAGAGATAAGATGTAAAAAATAAAACATGGGTTTCCTTTTTCTTTCTTTCCTTTAGGTTAAGTGCTGCAATGATGGCAATCTCAATAGGAATAGGATATATGTAAATTAAATGAGGATCCTATACTAAAAGCCATTTGGTAACCAATCCTTATGGTCTCAGAGTCCTATTTCAGAGAATTATGACTTCTTTTACACATTGCAGCTGCCCACCCAAGTAATTAGACGTCAGATGGATGCTAGCTAGCCTCGAAGATTCGTCAAATGAGGTTAACGGGTGTCTATGCAAGTTCATGCTTCCTCTCCTGACCACGCTGCCGCAGCCCGCAATCTTTTGACGAGATGCTTTCCATTCCAGAGGAAGGATAGCATTATAGCAAGCTTCTAGTTTATGCTGCACCACACAACACCCAGGACAGGACCCCACACCACACTGGAAATAGGGATGCAAGCGGCCTGCCGCCTGCGCGGACGCCGTGCAGGCCGCCGCATCGCCAATTTTGAAAGCGAGCCCTCTTGACCTCTCTCCAAGGCAGGAACGAAACTGCCGCAATACGCGCGCGTCAAGCGTGCTATGCAATTTTCCAGACGAGTCCAGCAACCAGCCAGGATCTCAACACTGTAATGTAACAACGAAAATGGGCAACAAACATCAAGCCGACAGCCCTGGTTCTCGTTTTTGTCTGTGTGCAGCCTGCAGCCAGCAGGAGCAGGGGAGGGAGAGGCAGTTGTGAGCAAGAGGGACGGGATGGCAGCTGTGAGCCGGGCGCGAAGCCATCTGTGCTGGAGCTTTTTTGCCTGCCGGGATGGCAGAGATGGGCGCGGGTTGGTTGGTGGGATCTGGTCCATGTCACATGAACGCGACGACGTGCAGGGCCCTGTGCAGCGCATTCGTTGGGTGGGTGGGTGGGCGGGCTGGCCGGCTGGGACGGGCGGGCGGGGGCCGGGAGATAGGATCCGGCCAGCCGGTGTCAGTGCCACACGGAACGGGAAGAAGCCCGCTGCACCCTGCACGCGTGCCGCGGCCCGCGCACCTCTACGGCTCTACCGCCTGTACTATACGTTTTCATTAACTTCGTGTGGTGGAGATATGCACGCTTGCCTTCCACCATCCAAGATGAAGAGACGCGAATCTGCATGTAGCTAGGAATGGCAATGGATAAATCTCCATTCGTAGATAGAACACCATAACTCCATAATCCACACATCACATTATAATTTGGAACAGAGTTAGTAGTAGATAGTAGCACTTCACCATCTGTCGACACTAGCTTGCACCGTCCATGGCATGGCCACTGGTGGTGGGAACTAGGGCAACTCATTGGGCAATGGGGAGGACTAGGGAGGAGGAAGGAGCGATTAGGGGTGGTAAGGAGGAGCGGCATGCCTTGTGCTTCCGCCATCGCCAGGGCCAGCTCTGCGGCTGGCAAGGAGGACTGAAGGAGGAGCGGTGTGCGCAAAGGCATGCACTTGTGCGATCGACCGCTAGGATCCAGGGGAGACCGATGGAAAATGGATGAAGGGGTTGGGGGTTGTGAGGAGAAGGGCTTAAATACCCAAGGTTTGCTCTTATTTGGGTTGGGCTAGCTCGATTTTGGGGTGGATATGTGGAATATGTATTTGGACCTCTGCATATTTTTCATCCATGCGTTAACAGGTATGGGGACGTTGATGTTGGAAATAAAAGCAATAGGTGAAGGCCAATGCCATATGTAGGGAAGGAAAATAAAAGCAGAGCGCCCAGCATTAGCAAGCTCTCCAAATTCCTAAACTTACTCCGCTCAGAAATCAGGACATATCTCTTTGCTGATTTCATCCACCTCCCATTCTTGACCATAACGGCATTGAGGAATAGCAGGGAGACGACAGGGGAGCGCCAGCGTCTGGCCATTGTCTCCATCCGACATCCCCTGTGATGGCCAACCGCCTCAATCCCCGCATCCGATCCATCCATTGCACGAGATTAATTCCCAGCACAGCAAGCTATGTATGACACGGTGACCACGAGTCCCATTCTCCATTGTCCACCGAGCTCCATGCCTTCATCCTCACTCCCTGGCGAGCCACATCCCTAGCATGGTGGAAGAAATGGGGCTTCCCGGCAGTAGAGGCGAATTTGGGCCCTAGGCTGCACAGGTTGTGGCCTAGGGCAAGGCCCAAAAACTCTAGGAACATATTCCATAAAAACCTCATAAAAAGGTCAGCATGCCTAATAGCCCACCCCAACGCGAGGAAAGCCCAACAACCTGCAACCCTAGCCTAGGCCACGCGCAACCCCGACTTGGATCTCCGCTCTCGGCCTATCGCAAATCGACGAACGATGGGTGACGAAGACCGTGACCGTCTAGGCGAGTCCGCGTAACTGGCATGAGTAGCGACGGCTGATAGGACCTCTCCGCATCTGTGCCCACCTGCCCTTGGCCTTCCTCCTGTGTTGCCCGGTTGTCCCTATCCGACTTCCACGTCTGATGACCGGTGTCCCGGTCCTAACGCCCTGCCCCGGTCGCACCACACGGCTGCCCCCATCCCCGCGGTCATGGCCCAGCTAGCTGCCCGGTGACCCGACCAGGCTGCCACCACCCACTGTGGTCCCCACCTACCCCAGTGACCTGACCAGGCGGAGCGCTTTTTGTTGATGTGGCCAGTTGAACCTGTGCCTGGCAGCGGAGTGGGCATAGGACGGGGAGCAAAACGCAGGAGGAGCGAGCGGGGAACGACTTTGGAACACAGAAAATTTACATGAATTTCACCAGAATCGGTTCATTTTCACAGGTAAAATGCAAAAAATAGGAAAATAACTTCCGTCCAAAGGGGCATAGAGGTTTCAGTTCAGGTGTTGTGGTCGTGGTCCAAGTCCACGGTAAAGTAAGAAGCTAGGAGTAGCTAGTAAACGGAGCATCCTCTGCTCTTAGGTACGGACTCCATGCTATAAAGCCATGGCGTCATTGCACTCTACGCAACCTGGAGGGTGCTATTGTTGTGGTGTTCTCGCAGTATGTGAGAACGCCACAACAACAACACCCTGCACACACCAGGTTGCGTAGAGTGCAATGGCGTCGTTTCCCATGCCCAACCTCATCGTCGTCGCCGGCCCCTACACAGGAGCTGCTCGAGCATGTCCGGTTCAGGTCCCAGCTGGCCGGCGTGCGGCCGTGATGGTGAACAGCTGCAGTGCAGTTCGTGTCCTAGCTGGCCGGCGTGCGGCCGTGTTGGCGAGCAGAAGGGGTGGCCGGTGTGCCATTGTGGCCGCTACAGCTTCGGTGCCTGGGGGCAGCCATGGCGAGCGTTCGACGGAAAGGTAAGCCTTCTCATCACAATTTCTTGGACGACGAATGTTTTCTCCTGTTTGTTTGTTCGTTCGCCCAGGTGTTTTTTTGTTGCCGGTGTGAGAAAACTTTCTTGCTAAAAAAACTTGTTCTTGCTAAAAAACAGACTCTTCTTATTTATGAATTGTTTCTGGCTGTTTTTCTTTGTGACTTTTGAGAAAACTTTGTCCTTACTATCTCTATGTGGATTCCATTTATAGGCGGTTGTGACCGAGTTCTGCCACAAATTGGAGGCGGTGAAGTTCGCGGAGTTTGCGTTCGTGGATCCTGATCCGTCTCCGCCGTCCAATACGATCAAGCTGGTTTTGCGCTGTGCCGGCCGCTGCATGCGTTTGCTGGATTTTTTCGTCTTGACAGAAACGACGAACAAACATCAATTTGAGGTTTGCTGCATGTCTACAATATTACTGCAAATACTACTGCAACGATAGTTAACGTGTTGTGTGCAAGCAGGAGGTAGCCCTGGCCGGCGAAGCTTTTCTGCGTGTGGCTGGACAGTGTGTCACTGCTGAAGCCCCTGATCCGAACTCACAATACACTCGATGTGCTGGTGGGTTTCTTGTGGGCCACCTTCAAGTTCCCCAAGGCACTCAGGGTGGAGGCCGTGGTGCCTGCCGGTGGCTTCCTCCAGATGCGAGCTCAGGAGTACTTGGAGGACCTGATGCACGCCTTCATTTTCAAGGGATCAATGCTGATTCTCGTGGCCACTGCAAATGTTGGGCAGTGCGAGGGGCCATGGATTCAGTTCGACTCGGAGGTATGGGGCCTTGTCAATTTGGTTTTTTCAGTTCGAGTTTTTTTCCCGAACAATGTCGAAAGCGGCGACAATCGTATACCACCCTGTTCATGGGTTGGGTTTTGGAGTTTTGGGCGGGTTTCCACCCCAACCCCGCTTTCACGTGAATTCATTGGGATGGTCTGGGCTGGATACGTTTTGGTTGCCGTGTCCCACCAACCTGAAACAGGGCTACTTGTAGTCCTGTTCCAACAATTAGGTAAGTCTGTGCATAAAACCCGATACCCGAACCCCGAACCCGAAATACCCGCACCCGAACCAGAAAAACCCGAACCCGCAGTACCCGAAGTCTAATTCGGGTAGTGAATGCTATTACCCGAATTTATTTCGGGTAAATCGGGTAGTATGCCCCGGTACCCGATCTACCCGAATTTGTTTTATTGAATGTCAACCATCATTCTGTTCTGTCTTAGTGTCTTCGTCTAAACTCTAAATTAGTGCTTTTGTTGAATGTCGAGTATCAGTACCTTAAGTCTTGAACGTTTGAACCTGTTGGCTGTCATGATTTACAGTACTTGCTTGCATGTTGCATTCGCACAAGAGACAAGACTATTTAGTATTATTGTGTTGCAGTTTGGCACCTGTGGTTGAAAAGTTTTATAAAAATCTGTCCAGTTCTAGTTCTTCGTAAAAATATGTGTTCTTTGAGTGTTCACTGTCATTTTATATATTTCGGGTAAATCGGGTAATACCCGAACCCGAACCCGAAATTGCGGGTAGTGTTTTTTTTTGTCTCTAATCGGGTAACAATTCTCAATACCCGAATTTTTCAAAACCCGAATTACCCGACCCGAACTTTTCGGGTAACCCGAACGCCCAGGCTGACAATTAGGCCAATCTCAATGGGAATTTCATGGAGTTTCATAGACATAAAATACGCTGACATGACACCGTATTAATGAAGAGAGAGATGATAAGAGTTTCATGCGAGTAGAGAGAGTTTCATGGGGATGGAACTCTTCTGCACTATTTTGCAAAATATGAGTGTGTTGGAAACTGGGACATGAAATTGCCATTGAGGTGGCCTTAGTTAGTTTCTGGATATTTATGACTTCTTCTGCATTTTAGGCTGCACTCTCGAAGTTGAAGGTCAAGCTAGACATTTTCCAGTTTACTCACCACCCGATGGCTATTGTTTGTGTTCCATCGTCCGAGCTACTCGCTACATCGTTGGAAAGGGCAAATGACTCGGTGCTTCTGCCAGAAAACCTCCTCCGTGCAACAGTAGCAGAAATGGGGCTCCCTGGCAGTAGGGGCGAATTTGGGCCCTAGGCTACACGGATTGTGGCCTAGGGCCAGGCCCAAAAACTCTAGGAACATGTTCCATGAAAACCTCATAAAAAGGTCAGCCTGCCTAATAGCCCACCCCAACGCGAGGAAAGCCCAACAACCTGCAACCCTAGCCTAGGCCACGTGCAACCCCGACTTGGATCTCCGCTCTCGGCCGATCGCAAATCGACGAACGACGGGTGACGAAGACCGTGACCGTCTAGGCGAGTCTGCGTAACTGGCGTGAGTGGCGACGGCTGATGAGATCCCTCCACATCTGTGCCCACCTGCCCTTGGGCCTCCTCCTGTGCTGCCCAGTTGTCCCTATCCGACTTCCATGTCTGATGACCGGCGTCCCGGTCCTGATGCCCTGCCCCGGTCGCACCACATGCTTGCCCCCATCAGCCGCGGTCATGGCCTGGCTAGCCGCTCGGTGACCCAACTAGGCTGCCACCACCCACTGTGGTCCCCGCTTACCCTAGTGACCTGACAAGGTGGAGCGCTTTATGTTGATGTGGCCAGTTGAACCTGCGCCTGGCAGCGGAGCGGGCACAGGACAGGGAGCAAAACGCAGGAGGAGCGAGCGGGGAATGACTTTGGACCACATAAAATTTACATGAATTTCACCGAAATCAGTTCATTTTCACGGGTAAAATGCAGAAGACAGGGAAAAAAAACTCCTGTCCAAAGGGGCATAGAGGTTTTCAGTTCAAGTGTTGTGGTTGTGGTCCAAGTCCACGGTAAAGTAAGAAGCTAGGAGTAGCTAGTAAATGGAGCATCCTCTGCTCTTAGGTACTGGCTCCCTACTATAAAGCTAGGGCGCTATTGCCCTCTACGTAGCCTGGAGGGTGCTATTGTTGTGGTGTTCTCGCAGTGTGTGAGAACGCCACAACAACAGCACCACCAGGGTGCGTAGAGTGCAATGGCGCCGTTTCCCATACCCAACCTCGTCGTCGTCGCCGGCCCCTACACAGGAGCTGCTCGAGCGTGTCCAGTTCGGGTCCCAGCTAGCCGGCGTGCGACCGTGATGATGAGCAGCTGCCGTGCGGTTCAGGTCCTAGCTGGCCGGCGTACGGCCGTGTTGGCGAGCAGAAGGGGTGGCCAGCGTGCCATTGTGGCCACTGCAGCTTCGGTGCCTGGGGGCAGCGATGGAACGGCATTCGACGGAAAGGTAAGCCTTCTCATCACAGTTTCTTGGACGACGAATGTTATCTCCTGTTTGTTTGTTCGTTCGCCTAGGTGTTTTTGTCGCCGGTGTGAGAAAACTTTCTTGCTAAAAAAACTTATTCTCGCTAAAAAACAAACTTTTCTTATTTATGATTTGTTTCTGGTCGTTTTTCTTCGTGACTTTTAAGAAAACTTTGTCCTTGCTATCTCTTTATGGATTTTATTTATAGGGGGTTGTGACCGAGTTCCACCGCAAATTGGAGGCGGTCAAGTTCGCGGAGTTTGCGTTCATGGATCCCGATCCATCTCCGCCGTCCAACACGATCAAGCCAGTTTTGTGCTGCGCCGGCCGCTGCGTGCGCTTGCTGGATTTTATCATCTTGACAGAAATGATGAGCAAACATCAATTTGAGGTTTGCTGCATCTCTACAATATTACTGCAAATACAACTGCAACAATAGTTAATGTGTTGTGTGCAAGCAGGAGGTAGCCCTCGCCGGTGAAGCTTTTTTGCTTGTGGCTGGACAGTGTGTCAATGCTGAAGCCCCTGATCCGAGCTCACAAGACACTCGATGTGCTGGCGGGTTTCTTCTGGCCCACCTTTGAGTTCCCCAAGGCACTCAGGGTGGAGGCCGTGGTGCCCGCCGGCGGCTTCCTCTAGATGCAGGCTCAGGAGTACTTGGAGGACCAGATGCACGCCTTCATTTTCATGGGATTGATGCTGATTCTCATGGCCACTGCAAATGTTGGGGAGTATGAGGGGCCATGGATTCAGTTTGACTCGGAGGTATGGGGCCTTGTCAATTTGTTTTTTCAGTTCGAGTTTTTTTCCGAACAACACCGAAAGTGGCGACGATCGTATGCTGCCCCATTTATGGGCTGGGTTTTAGAGTTTTGGGCGGGTTTCCAACCCAACCCCGCTTTCACGTGAATTCATTGGGCTGGTCTAGGCTGGATACATTTTGGTTGCCGGGTTCCACCAACCCGAACAGGGCTACCTGTAATCCCGTTCCAGCAATTAGGCCGATCTCAACGGGGATTTCATGGGGTTTCATAGACATAAAATATGCTGACATGGCACTGTGTTAATGAAGAGAGAGATGATAAGAGTTTCATGAGAGTAGAGAGAGTTTCATAGGGATAAAACTCTTCTGCACTATTTGCAAAATATGAGTGTGTTGGAAACTAGGACATGAAATTGCCATTGAGACGAGCCTAAGTTAGTTTGTGGATATTTATGACTTCTTCTGCATTTTAGGCTGCACTCTCGAAGTTGAAGGTCAAGCTAGACATTTTCCACTTTACGCACCACCTGATGGCTATTGTTTGTGTTCCATCGTCCGAGCTGCTCACTACAGCACCGGAAACAGCAAATGACTCAGTACTTCTGCTGGAAAACCTCCTCCGTGCAATAGTACCAGAAATGGGGCTCCCTGGCAGTAGGGGCGAATTTGGGCCCTAGGCTGCACGGGTTGTGGCCTTGGGCAAGGCCCAAAAACTCTAGGAACCTGTTTCATGAAAACCTCATAAAAAGGTCAACCTGCCTAATAGCCCAACCCAACGCGAGGAAAGCCCAACAACCTGCAACCCTAGCCTAGGCCACGCGCAACCCTGACTTGGATCTCCGCTCTCAGCCTATCGCAAATCGACGAATGCGGGTGATGAAGGCTGTGATCGTCCAGTCGAGTCCGCGTGAGTGGCGACGGCTGACGAGACCTCTCCGCATCTATGCCCACCAGCCCTTGGCCCTCCTCCTGTGCTGCTCGGTTGTCCCTATCCGACTTCCACGTCTGATGACCGGCGTCCCAGTCGTGTTGCCCTACCCCGGTCGCACCACACGCCAGCCCCCATCGGCCGCGGTCATGGCTCGGCTAGCCGCCCGGTGACCTGACCAGGCTGCCACCACCCACTGTGGTCCCCACCTACCCCAGTGACCTGACCAGGCGGAACGCTTTTTGTTGATGTGGCCAGTTGAACCTGTGCCTGGCAGCGGAGCGAGCACAGGACAAGGAGCAAAACGCAGGAGGAGCAAGCGGGGAATGACTTTGGAACACATAAAATTTACGTTAATTTCGCCGGAATCGGTTCATTTTCACATGTAAAATGTAGAAAACAGGGAATAAAAACTCCCGACAAAAGGGGCATAGAGATTTCAGTTCAAGTGTTGTGGTCGTGATCCAAGTCCACAATAAAGTAAGAAGCTAGGAGTAGCTAGTAAACGGAGCATCCTCTGCTCTTAGGTACCGACTCCCTGCTATAAAGCCGGGGCACCATTGCACTCTACGCAACCTGGTGTGTGCAGGGTGCTATTGTTGTGGTGTTCTCGCAGTGTGTGAGAACGCCACAACAACAACACCCTGCACACACCAGGTTGCGTAGAGCGCAATGGCGCCGTTTCCATGCTCAACCTTGTCGTCGTCGCCGGCCCCTACACAGGAGTTGCTCGAGCGTGTCCGGTTTGGGTCCTAACTAGCTGACGTGCGGCCGTGATGGTGAGCAGCTGTCATGTGGTTTGGGTTCCAGCTGGCCGTCGTGCAGCCATGTTGGCGAGCAGAAGGGGTGGCCAACGTGCCATTGTGGCTGCTGCAGCTTCGGTCCCTGGGGGCAGCCATGGCACGACGTTCGACAGAAGGGTAAGCCTTCTCATCACAGTTTCTTGGGCGACGAATGTTTTCTCTTGTTTGTTTGTTCGTTCGACTAGGTGTTTTTGTCGCTGGTGTGAGAAAATTTTCTTGCTAAAAAACTTGTTCTCGCTAAAAAATGGACTTTTCTTATTTATGAATTGTTTCTGGCTGTTTTTCTTTGTGACTTTTGATAAAACTTTGTCCTTGCTATCTCTTTGTGGATTTTATTTATAGGGGGTTGTGACCGAGTTCCATCGCAAATTGGAGGTGGTCAAGCTCGCGGAGTTTGCGTTCGTGGATCCTGATCCGTCTCCGCCGTCCGACACGATCAAGCCAGTTTTGCGCTACGCCGGCCGCTGCGTGCGATTGCTGGATTTTATCGTCTTGACAGAAACGATGAGCAAACATCAATTTGAGGTTTGCTGCATCTCTACAATATTACTGCAATGATAGTTAACGTGTTGTGTGCAAGCAAGAGGTAGCCCTCCCCGGCGAAGCTTTTCTGTGTGTGGCTGCACTGTTTGTTACTGCTAAAGCCCCTGATCCAAGCTCACAAGACACTCGATGTGCTGGCGGGTTTCTTCTGGCCCACCTTCGAGTTCCCCAAGGCACTAAGGCTGGAGGCTGTGGTGCCCGCCGGTGGCTTCCTCCAGATGCGGGCTCAGGAGTACTTGGAGGACCTCATGCACGCCTTCATTTTTAGGGGGATTAATGTTGATTCTCGTGGCCACTGAAATGTTGGGGAGTATGTGGGGGCCATGGATTCAGTTTGACTCAGAGGTATGGGGCCTCGTCAATTTGGTTTTTTCAGTTCGAGTTTTTTTTCCAAACAACGCCGAAAGTGGCGACGATCGTATACTGCCCTGTTTATGGGCTGGGTTTGGTGTTTTGGGCGGGTTTCCAACCCAACCCCGCTTTCACGTGAATTCGTTGGGCCGGTCTGGGCTGGATACATTTTGGTTGCCGTGTTCCACCAACCCGAACAGGGCTACCTGTAGTCCTGTTCCAGCAATTAGGCCAATCTCAACGGGGATTTCATGGAGTTTTATAGACATAAAATACGCTGACATGGTACTATGTTAATGAAGAGAGATGATAAGAATTTCATGGGAGTAGATAGAGTTTCATGGGGATGAAACTCTTCTGCACTGTTTTGCAAAATATGAGTGTGTTAGAAACTGGGACATGAAATTGCCATTGAGACGGGCCTTAGTTTCTGGATATATATGACTTCTTCTGCATTTTAGGCTGCACTCTCGAAGTTGAAGGTCAAGCTAGACATTTTCTAGTTTACGCACCACCTGATGGCTATTGTTTGTGTTCCATCGTCCGAGCTGCTCACTACAGTGCTGGAAAGAGCAAATGACTCTGTGCTTCTATCGAAAAACTCCTCCGTGCAAGAGTTGCAGAAATGGGGCTCCTTGGCAATAGGGGCGAATTTCGGCCCTAGGCTGCACGGGTTGTGGCCTAGGGCAAGGCCCAAAAACTCCGGGAACATGTTCCACGAAAACCTCATAAAAAGGTCAGCCTGCCTAATAGCCCACCCCACGCGAGGAAAGCCCAACAACCTGCAACCCTAGCCTAGGCCATGCGCAACCCCAACTTGGATCTCCGCTCTCAGCCTATCGCAAATCGACGAACGCGAGTGACGAAGGTCGTGACCGTCCAGGCGAGTCCGCGTGAGTGGCCTGAGTGGCGACGGCTGACGAGACCTCTCTGCATCTGTGCCCACCTACCCTTGGTCCTCCTCCTGTGCTGCCCAGTTGTCCCTATCCGACTTCCACGTCTGATGACCGACGTCCCGATCAGGTTGCCCTGCCCCGGTCACACCACACGCCAGCCCCCATCGGCCGCGGTCATGGCCCGTCTAGCCATCGGTGAACCGACCATGTTGCCACCACCCACTGTGGTCCCCACCTATCCTAGTGACCTGACCAGGCAGAGCACTTTTTGTTGATGTGGCCAGTTGAACCTGTGCCTGGCAGCGGAGCGGGCACAGGACGAGGAGCAAAACGCGGGAGGAGCGAGCGGGGAACAACTTTGGAACACATAAAATTTATGTGAATTTTGCCGGAATCGGTTCATTTTCACATGTAAAATGCAGAAAACAAGGAATAAAAACTCCCGACCAAAGGGGCATAGAGGTTTCAGTTCAAGTGTTGTGGTCGTGATCCAAGTCCACCATAAAGTAAGAAGCTAGGAGTAGCTAGTAAATGGAGCATCATCTGCTCTTAGGTACCAACTCCCTGCTATAAAGCCAGGGCGCCATTGCACTCTACGTAACCTGGTGTGTGCAGGGTGCTATTGTTGTGGTGTTCTCGCAGTGTGTGAGAACGCCACAACAACAACACCCTGCACACACCAGGTTGCGTAGAGTGCAATGGTGCCGTTTCCCTTGCACAACCTCGTCGTCGTCGCTGACCCCTACACAGGAGCTGCTCGAGCGTGCCCGGTTTGGGTCCTAGCTGGCTGACGTGCGGCCGTGATGGTGAGCAGCTGTCATGTGGTTTGGGTCCCAGCTGGCCGTCATGCGGCCATGTTGGCGAACAGAAGGGGTGGCCGGCGTGCCATTGTGGCTGCTGCAGCTTCAGTGCCTGGGGGCAGCCATGGCACGGTGTTCGACGGAAGGGTAAGCCTTCTCATCACAGTTTCTTGGACGATGAATGTTTTCTCCTGTTTGTGTGTTCGTTCGCCTAGGTGTTTTTGTCACCGGTGTGAGAAAACTTTCTTGTTAAAAAATCTTGTTCTCGCTAAAAAACAGACTTTTCTTATTTATGAATTGTTTCTGGCTGTTTTTCTTTGTGACTTTTGAGAAAACTTTGTCTTTGCTATCTCTTTATGGATTTTATTTATAGGGGGTTGAGACCAAGTTCCGCCACAAATTGGAGACGGTCAAGCTCGCGGAGTTTGCGTTCGTGGATCCTGATTCGTCTCCTCCATCCGACACGATCAAGTCGGTATTGCGCTGCGCCCGCTGCTGCCTGCGTTTGCGGGATTTTATCGTCTTGATAGAAACGATGAGCAAACATCAATTTGAGGTTTGCTGCATCTCTACAATATTACTGCAATAATAGTTAACGTGTTGTGTGCAAGCAAGAGGTGGCCCTCCCCGGCGAAGCTTTTCTGTGTGTGGCTGGACTGTGTGTTACTGCTGAAGCCCCTGATCCAAGCTCACAAGACACTCGATGTGCTGGTGGGTTTCTTCTGGCCCACCTTCGAGTTCCCCAAGGCACTAAGGCTGGAGGCTGTGGTGCCCGCCGGCGGCTTCCTCCAGATGCGGGCTCAGGAGTACTTGGAGGACCTCATGCACGCCTTCATTTTTAGGGGGATTAATGTTGATTCTCGTGGCCACTGAAATGTTGGGGAGTATGAGGGGAACATGGATTCAGTTTGACTCGGAGGTATGGGGCCTTGTCAATTTGGTTTTTTCAGTTCGAGTTTTTTTCCGAACAACGCCGAAAGCGGCGACGATCGTATACTGCCCTGTTTATGGGCTGGGTTTGGTGTTTTGGGCGGGTTTCCAACCCAACCCCGCTTTCACGTGAATTCGTTGGGCCGGTCTGGGCTGGATACATTTTGGTTGCCGTGTTCCACCAACCCGAACAGGGCTACCTGTAGTCCTGTTCTAGCAATTAGGCCAATCTCAACGGGGATTTCATGGAGTTTTATAGATATAAAATACGCTGACATGGCACTATGTTAATAAAGAGAGATGATAAGAGTTTTATAGGAGTAGAGAGAGTTTCATGGGGATGAAACTCTTCTGCATTGTTTTGCAAAATATGAGTGTGTTGGAAACTGGGACATGAAATTGCCATTGAGACGGGCCTTAGTTTCTGGATATTTATGACTTCTTCTGCATTTTAGGCTGCACTCTCGAAGTTGAAGGTCAAGCTAGACATTTTCTAGTTTACGCACCACCTGATGGCTATTGTTTGTATTCCATCGTCCGAGCTGCTCACTACAGTGCTGGAAAGAGCAAATGACTCTGTGCTTCTGCCGAAAAAGCTCCTCCGCGCAAGAGTTGCAGAAATGGGGCTCCTTGGCAATAGGGGCGAATTTGGGCCCTAGGCTGCACGGGTTGTGGCCTAGGGCAAGGCCCAAAAACTCAAGGAACATGTTCCATGAAAACATCATAAAAAGGTCAGACTGCCTAATAGCTCACCCCACCCGAGGAAAGCCCAACAACCTGCAACCCTAGCCTAGGCCATGCGCAACCCTGACTTGGATCTCCGCTATCAGCCTATCGCAAATCGATGAACGCGGGTGACGAAGGTCGTGACCGTCCAGGCGAGTCTGCGTGAGTGGCGACGACTGACGAGAACTCTCCGCATCTATGCCCACTTTCCCTTGACCCTCCTCTTGTGCTGCCCAGTTGTCCCTATCCGACTTCCACGTCTGATGATCGGCGTCCCAGTCCTGTTGCCCTGCGCTGGTCTCACCACAAGCCTGCCCCCATCGACCGCGGTCATAGCCCGGCTAGTCACCGGTGAACCGACCACGCTGCCACCACTCACTGTGGTCCCCACCTACCCAGTGACCTGACCAGGCGGAGCGCTTTTTGTTGATGTGGCCAGTTGAACCTGTGCCTGGCAGCGGAGCGGGCACAGGACGGGGAGCAAAACGCAGGAGAAGCGAGCGGGGAACGACTTTGGAACACGTAAAATTTACGTGAATTTCACCGGAATCGGTTCATTTTCACGGGTAAAATGCAGAAAATAGGGAATAAAAACTCCCGACCTAAGGGGCATAGAGGTTTCAGTTCAAGTGTTGTGGTCGTGGTCCAAGTCCACGATAAAGTAAGAAGATAGGAGTAGCTAGTAAACGGAGCATCCTCTGCTCTTAGGTATTGACTCCCTGCTATAGAGCCAGGGCGCCACTACACTCTACGTGACCTGGTGTGTGCAGGGTTGAAAGTCCCTAGTTTGGTTTTGGCTAATTGATGAAACCTAGGACTAACCTTTGTATCTAAGTAGATGATTTAGATAAAGGTGGTCATTGAATATGAGACATGACATTGACTCATATGACCAAGATGGTGAAGACCAAGATGAGGCTTGGCTCGATGGACCGGTTTGTGAAGGTGAAGGGCTAGTCGAGGCTTCGAAGCGAAGGACCATGTGATGGTGAAGCTTGAGCAAGACTTGGCGCCGATGGACCGATGCAACGATGAAGAGCAAGTGAAGTCAAGATCGATGGATCGAGACGGTCATGTGTTGATATGAAATGGATCATATCTTTTGGAGAAACAAATTGGGCTCAAGGCAAAGGTATAACCATAGGGCCATTTTGTTTTACACTCAAGACACCATAGAGGGTGTGAGTGGTTTAGGGTCGATAGCCGAACTATTAAGAGGGGAAGTCTTATCGGTTATTCGACGCACGGGTGCCACTAGGTGAATTCATGAAGTGCATTGCATGTAGGGCCTAGTGAGCTAACTAGAAACCCTTTGAAAATGATTGAGAAAAAGCTAACACACAAGCACATGGAGATGTACACTTGATGGTGTTGGCACATTTGCAAAGGTGGCGTTGGTTGCGCTGTGGTTTGCGGGTAGAGAGGGGTTTGGGTTCCTCTCTCCCTCCCGCCGAGCGTGCGACCGCGGGATTCAGGCGATTTCGGGGAAATGAAATGCCTATTTTTCACTACGCTGGAAGTCGGAAAAGAAACGGAGGCGAACGGAGGTCACAGAGGTGACCGGACGCTGCACCGGACGCGGTCACGGTGTGACCGGACGCGTCCGGTCAGTACAGCGCAGGAGTCAGGCGCGCGGGCTAGGGTTTGCAACCGGCGCGTCCGGTCAGGCGCCCAGAGGGAACAGCAGTTCGCAAGGTCGATCGGACGCAGTGAGCGTCCGGTCACACACGATCGGACGCGTCCGGTCGTCAAGGGAGCTTACTAGACTCCGACCGGACGCTGGCTCTGTCGCGTCCGGTCATTCTCTGGAGCGCGTCCGGTCGTTGCTTCGCGGGCGTGCGGTACAGTGCGACCGGCGCGTCCGGTCGGTTGAGCGGCGCGTCCGGTCATTGCGTTTGACCGTTAGCGCGCAGTGACCGTTGGAAGATCTAACGGTCGCGTTTGAATTCGGTGGACACGTGGATGGCGCAGGGCGACCGGACGCGGTTGAGCGCGTCCAGTCAGTTTCGACCGGCGCGTCCGGTTGTAACAGAACCGCCCAATTATACGAGATTAAGTGAGAAAATCATCCAACGGACGGACAATTTACCAAACTTAAGCCCGTATAACCCGGTAGTCCGTGAAATCTCGACGGATTTCAAACCATTTCACATCACAGCCAAGATCGTAATAAGTTTAGCGATTACCTTCATAAGTTACACAGTAGTTTGCGGCACAAAATACATCGGAGTTTAAACATAGTTATTACAAACCAGTTTCGAATAAAGTAGCGGAAGCATTAGTTCAAAGCGCACACACACACGCACAACTTTCCAAAATAAAGTGCCAGCTCGCGATCATCTCCCACAAAAGCATCAGGCGAGGAGTAGTGAGTGACCATTGCCCATGGTCCTAGGCTTCGCCCATCGCAGGGTAGAGACAGTTGATACAATAACCATAGTACATCTGTCCAACTGCAACAAGTGGGAACAAAGCCCTGAGTACGAGAAGGTACTCAGCTAGACTTACCCGACAGAACCAAAACAAAAAGACTCCAAGGATCATGATAGGCTTTTTGGTGGGGTGGCTGACTCATTTGCAAAAAGAGCATTTTTAGCTTACCAAATCATTTACAAAAGCATGTCATCTTTTAAATCTTTATCCTCCTGTCAACTATGTTTGCACTTATGCTAAAGTAACCATATAATTAAGCAAGCAAGGATTACCATTGATAATTAACCATAATTACCATGTCATTTTCCACATAACTATCCAAGTGTTTCATCAGTATTACTACGATGAAGTAACTCAAGTCAAGTGTTCACTATCCAGTGAACGATGGCGATTCGAATCGATTATTGACCAGCTGGTAATTTATTCCTCACACAAACCTCACTCACCCGCTAAAGTGAGGTATTGGTCACCGAGTCAACCATTCAGGTAAAGTCGCGAGCTTGCTAGGAACCACATGTACCCGGGGGCCGCCCGACTGCTCTTTGGCCTTATCATCGCGCCCCCGTTTCCTGCCACTACTGCTCCGGTACAGTGCGTTGCGGGCAATCTACTCGGCCCGAATAATCTCCCGGCTTCGCGGTCGAAAGGTACTTTATTCGGCCAGCTAAATGTGAGGCATGCGTTCAACATGACCCGAGGCCCGACATCGGACGGTCCTTAATCGACACAGACGGAAGGCACTACAGTCCAGAACCCTGCAAGCTTCCGCCCGGTCTCACATTCATTTCCACACTTAGTTATTCTCACATGACATTTCTTTCACATAAAACCAGGTAATCCCCTATAGCTCGCGGATGACAGGCAATCACCCGACTTCTACCGGTCTACGCAAGCTAAGCAAGTATTAACCGTGGACACCAGGGTAACAAGGATCGGGTAGAACAATGTGAAACAAGGTATAATGCAGCAACGTTTGCAAACAACTCCTAAACTTAATGCATCAGATTAAGTAAAAATCAATAAATAATTATTTGCAAACCGGGGGAGAAATGCTCCGGGGCTTGCCTCGCTCGAAGGTACTGGGACGATGGTCAGGGCACTCCGGAAGCTCTTCACCGGACTCCTCTTCTGCTTCTGCTGGTTCCGGCTCCGTCACTTCGAGCTGCTCCTCTGCGTCCTCGGGAACAACTGTCGGAACCACTTCCTGCGATCCTGTATGATGGAGAAGTATGAGTGCAACATGCATAAGTGCATTGCAGAGGTGACATGAGATGATGATGATGCGGAGTGCATGCGATGTAACGAATATGTTACGTTATCGGATTACGTGGAACTTATGACTCTTCTACAAGGTAGTCTACGTCATCCAAGAACATGTACTCGGAAACTACCAACACTAGTTTCTACCATGCGAGAGTATTTGACAATCAAGATGCTTCAAAGATACACCAAAGTATATTTTTCTAACTAACTTTGCATTAAGAATAAATAGAAACCTTAATTAGTCCTAAAGTTGAACAGCAACACATATTTTAGTAGCTCAGAAAAATCTTATAAAATTATAGTGGATTACTAATATCAAGAATAGCTTGTCATAAAAATTTTACTGCATTTGGATAATTAGAACTTCCTATACAAAAATAACAAACTAGGGCCTAAAATAGATATTTAAAATACTTTACATTATGAAAAGTATCAAACAACAGATTTAGGAATTTTTCTACCATCTATTACCTAAACAAACACTATAGAAAAATTATCACTTGCATGTTTTATTCAAATTTATTTAAATAACAAAAATAACAATTATTGGTAATAAAAAGCATTTGAACTGCAACTATACATTTTTCTACAGAACAACCATGAAATAAAATTACCCTAGCAAGTACATGGCATAACAGGATTAATACACTTGGAACCACCTTTTTCTGATTTTTCTACATTTTCTTATCAATTTTTCAAGAAAACACCAATTTCAAAGATTAAATAAAACACTACAGAAAAGTAATGAAATATTGACATGCAACATTTTTATATTGTAGATCTGATTCAAATGAGTACATAAAAATTTATTTCACCAATTTTGGAGCTAAAATGACCAAGAAATCATTTTACAAGTGTTTTTCATCAAGAATAATAAAAGAAATCGGAATTTGTTTTTCTGAAAAAGGAATTGGGCCGGCCCGAGGTCAACAGTCGGCCCGTGGCCGTTTTCCGGCCTGTCTCGCGCGCGCGGGAAGACCACCGAGCCGGCTCGCTCGGGGCGCGACCCAGGGGCGCGGTTTTGCCCCCGCGAGGAGCAAGCGCGTCGCCGGCGTTCGCGCGCGCGACGTCGCGGCGGCGGCTGTGGCCGACCGGCCGTCTCCGGTCGCAAGCGGGCGGGGCAACGAGCGCACGCGAATCGCGGTGAAGTGGCGAACCCGTTTTTGGAGAAAAGGGAGGCGAGGGGGTAGCGGGGAGCCGCCTCGACGGGAGGCCGCGCGCGGTGGCGCCATGGCCGTCGGCGGCGAGGTGTGGAGGAGCTCACCTAGAGCTCGGAAGAAGGCGCAAACGCGAGCTTGAATCGGAGGAAGGCGAGGCGGAGCTGCGGGCGCGGTTAATTGAGAAATGGTGCGGCGGTGAGGGCGCTCCACGCCGGCGGAGCGGCGGTCACGGCGAGGTGGAGCTCGAGCTTCTCGGCTCGGGAAGGGAGGAGGAGGGAGTGCGGGCGAGAGCGAGCGGGTGCTCGGGCTGCGGCAGGTGTAGGCGGGCGCGTGGGTGCGGTGGCAGGCCGCGGCCGACGCGCGGCGGGCGCTGCAGGCGCGGGGCCGCCACGCGGCGGTGTTCCTCTGCCGCGGTCGCGGCGTGGCGCGGCGTCAGCGCGCGGGCACGGGCGAGCGGAGGGAGAAGGTGGCCGGCTGGGCCGGGCCGGAGGCAGGGTGACGCGGGCGCGCGCGCGCGGGTTGCGCGGGCCGCATGTGGCCGTGGGCCGAACCGGAGGCGGCGGCCCGCGAGGGAAAAAAAAATAAATTTTGATTTTTCGATTTTCGAATTTAAATGTATTTCAAACTTCAAACCAAATTTTGAACAAGAAGAAAGCATTTTATGGATTTGGCCCAAAAATAAAAGTTGCTCAAAATTAAATTCTCTACAACTTTGATTAAGGGGCCATCTCAAAATTCTTGATAGATTTTGAATGACAAAATAAAAGCTAAAATAGGGGAAAATTTTGAATATTTTTCATAATTATTTTTAAGCAAGTTTTGACAAATTTTGAGCTCCAAAATTTGAACTAGGGTTCCAAGTGATGTAGAATTTATAGTTGCAAGGTTTTGGTACAAATGTGATCATCATGTTAATACAATTTAGCACATACTTTAATTTTAAGCTTTTGTTTAAATCAAATTACAAATTGTCACACATGATCATGATGTTATGAATGCGGTGCAATATGATTGCTATGCAAAAATGCATTGCATAACACCGGAGTGTTACACCGGTCGTCCCGAAATTTACTCAGTGGAGTAGCAACGGCTCTATTTGTTTGGGATGCTTATAAATACTCGTTGGCTGGCCCTTGGGGAGGTCTCTTGGCATTTCTAACACTCTTGTGCATCCTTTGAGCTAAAGCATCTCCTCCCACTCATCTCTCTTGCTTGATTGCAAATCAAAAGTGAGATTGAGTGATCCCAAAGTGCATTGCATAGCTTGAGGGCATCTAGTGCAACTTGTGGATGGTTTAGCCGGTGGATTTCTTGTTACTCTTGGAGAGTACCGCTCCTAGCCGGCTTGGAGATTGTTGGAGGCGTTGGCAAGAGAAGGTGATTGTTCTTGGCCACCTCCGGTTGTTTGTGAGAGGTTCTTGTGCTTTCCTCGGCGGGACGCCAAAAGCAACTCTAGTGGAATCCGCGTGTCATTGAGTTACCTCACTTGAGAGTGGTGTCTTGCGGTGCCTTGCGGGGTGTGCCTTGAGGGGCAAGTGACTTGAGGGTCACACCGAGGAACCATCTAAGTATTGGTCGACACAACCGGTGACGTAGCTTGTCGGTGCACAAGTGAACACCGGGTGAACAAAAATATTGTGTCTCTTGTCTCCCGGTGATTGTCTTCATATTGTATTATTGTCAATATTGATTGATTATATATCTTCTTGGTGATTGGCAACTTCTTCACTCCACCGTCGGTATAAGAATCACAATCATATCTTTTGCATTTACATTCACTAGGTTATCTTATGTAGCTCTAGTAGTAGCTTTGCTAGTAGTGTTGTTAGCTTGTTCTCTAGTGTAACTTTAGTGACATAGCTCTTGTGTGAACTAGAGATCTTAATCTACTAGACTTGTGGATAGGAGGCTTGCATCACAACCTTTGGCTAAGCAAAACTCGCTTTACGCCGTTTGTTATTCTAACAAGTTTGATTAGTGTCATTTGTAGATTTTTTTATAGGCTATTCACCCCCCCTCTAGCCATCTAGGACCTTACAAGTGGTATCGGAGCCGTGGTCACCGTTTTAATCAAGGCTTAACATCCTTCGGTGTGAAAAATGGCTCAAATTGTGTTCAATCATGTTGGGGGCAAGCCACCGTTCTTTGATGGTGTTAGTTCTTTTGCTCATTGGAAGAGAAAGATGACAATGTACCTTGGTTCTATTCATGAGAGAGTATTGCAAGTCACCGAGAATGATTTTGCTATCATTGATCCCGATCATCTCACCGATGAAGATAGAGCAAATAGGACATGCAATAGAATGGCTCTCAATACACTCTACAATGGTATTGACACAAAAGTGTTTGAGGGCATCAAGGATTTGGAATTGGCTAGTGAAGTATGGACAAGGTTGAGTGAGACATATGAAGGCACTAAGGTTGTGAAGAGTGCCAAGCTATATGGGCTCAAGAGTGAGTTTGAGAACTTCAAGAAAAAGGATGATGAAACAATCATTGAAATGTTTCATAGATTACAAGTGATAGTCAATGATCTCAAGAGCTTAGGGCACAAGACTCAAGATCAAGATTTTTGTCACAAGTTCTTATTGAGCTTACCTAGAAGATTCAAGATGTTGATCATGATGTTGCAAAGAGATGGGCTTGAAGCAATGAAGCCTAATGATTTGCTTGGTGAAGTATTGACCTATGACAAATATGATCAAGATGTTGATGACAAGGAGAAGGTGGAAGATGAGAAGAAGAAGAAGACCGTGGCATTCAAGGCCACCTCCTCAAAGGGCAAAGCTACCATCATTGAAGAAGAAGAAGACAACAATGAAGATGGGGAATTTGAAATTGATGATGAGGCACTTGCTCTTGTAGTCAAGAAGATGGGTCACATGTTCATCAAGAGAAGAGGCTTTAAGAGGAGAAATGACAACTTCAAAAGAAATGAGCAACAAAGAAAGTGCTTCAATTGTGATAGCACCGAGCACCTTCAAGCGGAATGTCCTTATGATAAGAAGAAGAACAAAAAGGACAAGTTTGAGAAGAAGAAGAGAGAGGCCAAGATGACATTCAAGAAAGGCAAAAATGGTGCCTATGTGATCACTTGGGAAAGTGATGATAATGAAGAAGAAGAATCATCCAACAAGGCTTTTGCTTCCATTGCTATCAACAAGAAGCCATCACTATTTGATTCATCCTCTTCATGCTTCATGGCTAAAGAAGCTAAGGTATTATATGATGAGAGTGATAATGAAAGTGAAATGGAATATGCTCATGATAGTGATAATGATAATGATAATGAAAATGATGATGATGAACCAACCAAAGAACAACTATATGACTTGATGCAATAAACTAGAGACATAGCTATTGCCAAGGACAAAGAGTGTAAGAAGCTTTCAATGAAAGTAGCAATACTTGAAAAAGTCCTTAGTGAGCTTAAGACCACTCATGAGAGTCTAGTGGAAGACCATGAGGATCTTGATAAGGCTCATTCCAAGCTTGAAAAAGCTCACTCATTGCTACTTGAGCAACAAGCAAAGAAGGAGGTTGTTGTATCATGTGATATAGGTGTTACATGTGATATAATTGATGAATCCTTTAATGAACCTATCATCATGTCAAATACTAACCCTTCTTGTAGCTCTTCATCCACCACCACTAACTCTACCTCTACTACTAGTGATGGTTTCACTTGTGATGCCTCACTAATGGTTGAGAATGAGACTCTCAAGAGAGAGGTGGATGAGCTCACTCACGCCCTAGGCAAGGCCTATGGTGGTGAGGCCCGCTTGCTTAAGTGCTTGGGTAGCCAAAGGTTCTCTCTTAACAAAGAGGAATTGGGCTACACCCCCAAGAAAGGCAAGTCGGCCTTTGCAACTCCAAAGCCTAGCTTTGTGAAGGGCAATGGTCGATTTTGCAATAGATGCAAGCAAGTTGGGCACCTAGAGCATAATTGCAATAAAAAGAACCAAAGCAAGAACCTTGTTAATGCTATACCTTTTAATTCTTGCTATGTGCTTACCAAGGGTGTGAAGGGTGTGCAAGCTAAGTTTATTGGTACACCAATTGTGAGCCCAAAGAAGAAGGCTATTTGGGTACCAAAGAGCTTAGTTACTAACCTACAAGGACCCAAGCAAAAGTGGGTACCTAAGCTTCATTGATTTGCTTATAGGTCAATTACAAAGCCAGAGGAAGGCATTGGATTATTGATAGTGGGTGCACTCAACACATGACCGGTACATCAAGAATGTTTGACTCAATCAATGACAATGATAGTGGTGTTGATTCTATCACATTTGGCAATAACAAGAAAGGCAAGGTTATTGGCTTGGGCAAGATTGCAATATCAAATGACATGAGTATCTCCAATGTGTTGCTAGTTGAAAGCTTGGATTTCAATCTTCTATCCGTGGCACAAATATGTGATCTAGGCTACAAATGCATCTTTGGGGTTGATGATGTGGAAGTTATTAGTGTGGATGGTTCAAATGTGGCATTCAAGGGCTTTAGATATGAGAATCTCTACCTAGTTGACTTCAATGCTAGAGAAACTTCATTGACAACTTGCTTAATCTCCAAATCAAGCATGGGTTGGCTTTGGCATAGAAGGCTTGGTCATGTTGGCATGAAACAATTGAAGAAGCTTACAACTCACAATCTTGTCAATGGTTTGAAAGATGTTGAATTTGAGAAGAATAAACTTTGTAGTGCATGTCAAGCCGGGAAGCAAGTTGGAAGCTCACATCCAAAGAAGAGTACAATGAGCACATGCAAAGCATTTGATTTGATGCACATGGATCTATTTGGACCAACAACATACACAAGCATAGGCGGCAACAAGTATGACTTTGTCATAGTGGATGATTTCACAAGATTCACATGGGTATTCTTTCTAAATGACAAAAGTGAAGTGTTTGACACCTTCAAGACATTTCTCACTAGAGTTCACAATGAGTTTGAGATTAGAATCAAGAAAGTGAGAAGTGACAATGGAAGTGAGTTCAAGAATACAAGAATTGAAGAACTTTGTGATCACTATGGTATTGGACATCAATTCTCGGCCAAGTACACTCCACAATCAAATGGCCTAGTTGAGAGGAAGAATAGAACATTGCTTGATATGGCTAGATCAATGCTTCATGAGTACAATGTAAGTCAATCATTTTGGGATGAAGCAATCAATACCGCTTGCTACTACATCAATAGACTATATTGTCATCCATTGCTAGAGAAGACCCCATATGAGCTACTTCATAGAAGAAAGCCCAATATTTCTTACTTTAGAGTGTTTGGTTGCAAATGCTATATCTTGAAGAAGGGCACTAGATTGGGGAAGTTTGACAAGAGATGTGATGAGGGGTTCCTACTTGGTTATTCAACTACAAGCAAAGCTTATAGAGTTTGGAACAACTCAAGTGGCATTCTAGAAGAAGTCCATGATGTGCAATTTGATGAAACCAATGGGTCACAAGATGAAGAAGAAAATCTAGATGATGTTGGTGGAACTCAATTAGTAGAAGCAATGAAGAACATGGACATTGGGGACATTAGAGCAAAACAAGTAATTGATATTCATGACGATGATAAAGATCAAGTGCTAAATTCTCCATTCAAGCTAGCTAGTGACTCTCAAGTGCAAGATCATGGTGCTAGTTCATCTCATCAAGATACATCAAGTGATCAACCAAGCTCAAGCAATCAAGTGCAAGTACTCCAACCACAACATGTTGCAAGAGATCACCCAATTGATAGCATTATTGGTGATGTTAGAAGTGGTGTGCAAACAAGATCAAGATTGGCTATGTTTTGTGAGCATGCATCATTTGTGTCAACCATAGAACCAAAGAAGATAGAAGAAGCTTTGAGGGATGCCGATTGGATCATGGCTATGCAAGAAGAGCTTAATAATTTCACAAGAAATGATGTTTGGGAGTTGGTAGAAAGGCCAAATGACTACAATGTGATTGGAACCAAGTGGGTGTTTAAAAACAAGCAAGATCAAGATGGCATTATAGTGAGAAACAAAGCAAGACTAGTTGCTCAAGGTTACACTCAAGTTGAAGGTCTTGACTATGATGAGACATATGCTCCCGTGGCAAGATTAGAGGCAATAAGGATTCTATTAGCTTATGCCTGTGCACACAACATCAAACTATATCAAATGGATGTCAAAAGTGCATTTCTCAATGGGATTATCAATGAGTTAGTCTTCGTTGAGCAACCGCCCGGATTTGAAGATGACAAGAAACCCAACCATGTGTACAAGTTGAAGAAGGCTTTATATGGCTTAAAGCAAGCACCTAGAGTATGGTATGAGAGGCTAAGGGATTTCCTTCTCTCTAAGGGATTCAAGATGGGCAAGGTTGATACAACTCTATTCATCAAGAAGATTGGAAATGATCTATTCATAGTGCAAATATATGTTGATGACATCATCTTTGGATCAACCGATCAAGCTTATTGTGAAGAATTTGGTGCTATGATGGCCAAAGAGTTTGAAATGTCTATGATTGGTGAACTTAGCTACTTCCTTGGTCTCCAAGTCAAGCAATTAAAGAATGGGACATTTGTGAGTCAAGGGAAATACATAAGGGACATGTTGAAGAAGTTTGGAATGCAAGATGCAAAGCCAATTTCAACTCCAATGGGTACAAATGGAAATTTGGATAGTGATCTTGATGGCAAAATGGTGAATCAAAAGGAATATCGGTCCTTGATTGGAAGTCTACTCTATGTCACCGCATCAAGGCCGGATGTCATGTTTAGTGTTTGCATGTGTGCTAGATATCAAGCCTCACCTAGAGAAAGTCATCTCACGGCCGCAAAGAGAATATTGAGGTACTTGAAGCAAACAAGAGATGTTGGACTATGGTATCCCAAGGGGTCAAAGTTTGAATTGATTGGATATTCGGACTCCGACTATGGGGGTTGCAAGATCAATAGAAAGAGCACAAGTGGCACATGTCAATTACTTGGAAGATCACTTGTGTCATGGTCCTCAAAGAAACAAAGTAGTGTGGCAATATCTACCGCTGAAGCCGAATATGTGAGTGCGGGGAGTTGTTGTGCACAATTACTATGGATGAAATCAACTTTGAAGGATTATGGCCTCAACTTCAAGAATGTGCCATTGCTATGTGATAATGAAAGTGCAATCAAGATGACACAAAACCCGGTTCAACATGGAAGAACAAAGCATATTGACATAAGGCATCATTTCATTAGAGATCATCAACAAAAGGGAGATATTGCCATTGAAAGTATTGGCACCGATGATCAACTTGCCGATATTCTCACTAAGCCACTTGATGAAAAGAGGTTTTGCAAGCTAAGGAATGAATTGAACATTCTTGATTTCTCAAACATGAGTTGAATGCACTCCACTCACTTATTGACATGCCTCTCCTTCGACATTGCAAGGTAAAGTTGATTGACATGTCATTCATCCTATGCTAAGGACTTGCTAGAGCATGTAGACATATTAAGTGGTATGCATGAGCATTCATGATAAATCAAATGAATCTGATGGATATGTGTTACCACTATTGCCTCTATGTTTGTTTTGATCTAGTGGTGGCATATGACATGTTTGTGAGCTTGCAAACCTAGTGTTGAATCTAGAAGATTTGCTATAAGTGTTTAATTCAACATAGGCAAGATAACACTTATTAGGAGGTGTGAAGAAGCTTGTCTTTGGTTCAAATCGAATTAAATATCTTTGGCAAGTGTTCTAGGTTGAACCAAATTTGATAAATTTTACCTACTCCATCAAACATTTTTCTTCTCTCCACAATTTGATCCCATTTTTGGGTAAGTTGTTGACAAAGGGGGAGAGAAAAAGATGATTCAACTTGATAAAGGGCTTGATAAAGGGGTAAATAAAAAAAATATATAAAATTTTTGATGCACTCAAGTAGGGGGAGCAAGCTCATAAACAAAGTTGTTATATTTGTTTGTGCATTTTCATATGACTTGCTCATTGCACATGTATTTAAAGTCAATATACATGCTTGTGTGATTCAATGCTAGTATAGATCTTGGATGATGAAATGATCTACTAGCATGCATAGGAATAGTTTACACGTGGTATCTAGACTTGCCTAAAGTTTTTACAAGTGGTCCAAGAACCTTTACATATAATGTTGATCTCACGGGGTTCTTGAGTTTTGTTGGATGTCTAGTTACTTCATGATGCTAAGGATGGTGTAAAAGGCAACTCCGATTGGTATCACGCTTCAAAGGTCCATTTCTTACACCTTAGCATCATTTTGGTAGAATTACTCTCCCAACACTTCTATCCATGCATATGTGCAAAGCTTTCAATCCAAACTCTATGCACATATGTAGGGGGAGCTAATGCTACCAAAACCGAGCTTGTGATAATTGTCCAAATTTTACTTATGAGCAAAATGATTGGACAAGTATGACAAGTTCAAAACTTTTATTATCAAAATCATCTTTGTGAGGGTTGTCATCAATTACCAAAAAGGGGGAGATTGAAAGTCCCTAGTTTGGATTTGGCTAATTGATGAAACCTAGGACTAACCTTTGTATCTAAGTAGATGATTTAGATAAAGGTGGTCATTGAATATGAGACATGACATTGACTCATATGACCAAGATGGTGAAGACCAAGATGAGGCTTGGCTCGATGGACCGGTTTGTGAAGGTGAAGGGCTAGTCGAGGCTTCAAAGCGAAGGACCATGCGATGGTGAAGCTTGAGCAAGACTTGGCGCCGATGGACCGATGCAACGGTGAAGAGCAAGTGAAGTCAAGGTCGATGGATCGAGACGGTCATGTGTTGATATGAAATGGATCATATCTTTTGGAGAAACAAATTGGGCTCAAGGCAAAGGTATAACCATAGGGCCATTATGTTTTACACTCAAGACACCATAGAGGGTGTGAGTGGTTTAGGGTCGATAGCCGAACTATTAAGAGGGGAAGTCTTATCGGTTATTCGACGCACGGGTGCCACTAGGTGAATTCA
Organism: Saccharum hybrid cultivar R570; assembly: GCA_038087645.1. Classification (NCBI taxonomy): domain Eukaryota; kingdom Viridiplantae; phylum Streptophyta; class Magnoliopsida; order Poales; family Poaceae; genus Saccharum; species Saccharum hybrid cultivar. Next base: position 657,547 of record JAQSUU010000563.1, on the reverse strand, counting down.
TGAAGTGCATTGCATGTAGGGCCTAGTGAGCTAACTAGAAAACCTTTGAAAATGATTGAGAAAAAGCTAACACACAAGCACATGGAGATGTACACTTGATGGTGTTGGCACATTTGCAAAGGTGGCGTTGGTTGCGCTGTGGTTTGCGGGTAGAGAGGGGTTTGGGTTCCTCTCTCCCTCCCGCCGAGCGTGCGACCGCGGGATTCAGGCGATTTCGGGGAAATGAAATGCCTATTTTTCACTACGCCGGAAGTCAGAAAAGAAACGGAGGCGAACGGAGGTCATAGAGGTGACCGGACGCTGCACCGGAAGCGGTCACGGTGTGACCGGATGCGTCCGGTCAGTACAGCGCAGGAGTCAGGCGCGCGGGCTAGGGTTTGCAACCGGCGTGTCCGGTCAGGCGCCCAGAGGGAACAGCAGTTCGCAAGGTCGATCGGACGCAGTGAGCGTCCGGTCACACACGATCGGACGCGTCCGGTCGTCAAGGGAGCTTACTGGACTCCGACCGGACGCTGGCTCTGTCGCGTCCGGTCATTCTCTGGAGCGCGTCCGGTCGTTGCTTCGCGGGCGTGCAGTACAGTGCGACCGGCGCGTCCGGTCGGTTGAGCGGCGCGTCCGGTCATTGCGTTTGACCGTTAGCGCGCAGTGACCGTTGGAAGATCTAACGGTCGCGTTTGAATTCGGTGGACACGTGGATGGCGCAGGGCGACCGGACGCGGTTGAGCGCGTCCAGTCAGTTTCGACCGGCGCGTCCGGTCGTCCCGAAATTTACTCAGTGGAGTAGCAACGGCTCTATTTGTTTGGGATGCTTATAAATACTCGTTGGCCGGCCCTTGGGGAGGTCTCTTGGCATTTCTAACACTCTTGTGCATCCTTTGAGCTAAAGCATCTCCTCCCACTCATCTCTCTTGCTTGATTGCAAATCAAAAGTGAGATTGAGTGATCCCAAAGTGCATTGCATAGCTTGAGGGCATCTAGTGGCACTTGTGGATGGTTTAGCCGGTGGATTTCTTGTTACTCTTGGAGAGTACCGCTCCTAGCTGGCTTGGAGATTGTTGGAGGCGTTGGCAAGAGAAGGTGATTGTTCTTGGCCACCTCCGGTTGTTTGTGAGAGGTTCTTGTGCTTTCCTCGGCGGGACGCCAAAAGCAACTCTAGTGGAATTCGCGTGTCATTGAGTTACCTCACTTGAGAGTGGTGTCTTGCGGTGCCTTGCGGGGTGTGCCTTGAGGGGCAAGTGACTTGAGGGTCACACCGAGGAACCATCTAAGTATTGGTCGACACAACCGGTGACGTAGCTTGTCGGTGCACAAGTGAACACCGGGTGAACAAAAATATTGTGTCTCTTGTCTCCCGGTGATTGTCTTCATATTGTATTATTGTCAATATTGATTGATTATATATCTTCTTGGTGATTGGCAACTTCTTCACTCCACCGTCGGTATAAGAATCACAATCATATCTTTTGCATTTACATTCACTAGGTTATCTTGTGTAGCTCTAGTAGTAGCTTTGCTAGTAGTGTTGTTAGCTTGTTCTCTAGTGTAACTTTAGTGACATAGCTCTTGTGTGAACTAGAGATCTTAATCTACTAGACTTGTGGATAGGAGGCTTGCATCACAACCTTTGGCTAAGCAAAACTCGCTTTACGCCGTTTGTTATTCTAACAAGTTTGATTAGTGTCATTTGTAGATTTTTTTATAGGCTATTCACCCCCCTCTAGCCATCTAGGACCTTACAAGGGTGCTATTGTTGTGGTGTTCTCGCGGTGTGTGAGAACGCCACAACAACAGCACCCTGCACACCCTAGGTTGCCTAGAGAACACCACAACAATAGCACCTTGCACACACCAGGTTGCGTAGAGTGCAATGACGCCGTTTTCCATGCCCAACCTCGTCATCGTCACCGGCCCCTACACAGGAGCTTCACGAGCGTGTCCGGTTCAGGTCCTAGCTGGCCAGCGTGCGAATATGACGGTGAGCAGTTGCCGTGCGGTTCGGGTCCCAGCTGGCCGGCGTGCGGCTGTGTTGGCGCCATTGTGACCATTGCAGCTTTGGCGCCTTGGGGCAGCCATGGCACGGTGTTCGAAGGAGAGGTAAGCCTTCTTATCACACTTTCTTGGACCACGAATGTTTTCTCCTGTTTATTTGTTCGTTCACCTAGGTGTTTTTTGTTGCCGGTGTGAGAAAACTTTCTTGCTAAAAAAACTTGTTCTTGCTAAAAAAACAGGCTCTTCTTATTTATGATTTGTTTCTGGCCGTTTTTCTTGGTGACTTTTGAGAAAACTTTGCCCTTACTATCTCTTTATGGATTTTATTTATAGGCGGTTGTGACTGAGTTCCGCCGCAAATTGGAGGCAGTCAAGTTCGCGGAGTTTGCGTTCATGGATCCCGATCCGTCTCCGCCATCCAACACGATCAAGCCGGTTTTGCGCTACGCCGGCCACTGCGTGCGTTTGCTGGATTTTATCGTCTTGACAGAAACGATGAACAAACATCAATTTGAGGTTTGCTGCATCTCTACAATATTACTGCAAATACTACTGCAACGATAGTTAACGTGTTGTGTGCAAGTCGGAGGTATAGCCCTCGCCATCAAAGGTTTTTTGCGTGTGGCTAGACAGTGTGTCACTACTGAAGCCCCTGATCCGAGCTCACAAGGCACTCGATGTGCTGGCGGGTTTCTTCTGGCCCACCTTCGAGTTCCCCAAGGCACTCAGGGTGGAGGCAGTGGTGCCCACCGGTGACTTCCTCTAGATGCGGGCTCAGGAGTACTTGGAGGATCTGATGCACGCCTTCATTTTCAAGGGATTAATGCTGATTCTTGTGGCCACTGCAAACGTTGAGGAGTACGAGGAGCCATGGATTCAGTTCGACTCGGAGGTATAGGGCCTTGTCAATTTGGTTTTTTCAGTTCGAGTTTTTTCCAAACAAAGCCGAAAGCGGCGACGATCGTATACTTCCCTCTTTATGGGCTGGCATTTGGAGTTTTTGGGCAGGTTTCCAACCCAACCCCGCTTTCACGTGAATTTATTGGGCCGGTCTAGGCTGGATACATTTTGGTTGCCATGTTCCACCAACCCGAACAGGGCTACCTCTAGTCTTGTTCCAACAATTAGTTATTTTCTGGATATTTATGACTTCTTCTGCATTTTAGGCTGCACTCTCGAAGTTGAAGGTCAAGCTAGACATTTCCAGTTTCTGCACCACCCAGTGCCTATTGTTTGTGTTCTATCGTCCGAGCTGCTCGCTACAGCGCTGGAAACAACAAATGACTCAGTGCTTCTGCTGGAGAACCTCCTCTGCGCAACAGTAGCAGAAATGGGGCTCCCTGGCAGTAGGGGCGAATTTGGGCCCTAGGTTGCACGGGTTGTGGCCTAGGGCAAGGCCAAAAAACTCTGGGAACATGTTCCATGAAAACCTCACAAAAAGGTCAGCCTGCCTAATAGCCCACCCCAATGTGAGGAAAGCCCAACAACCTGCAACCCTAGCCTAGGCCACGTGCAACCCCGAATTGGATCTCCGCTTTCGGCCCGCAAATCGACGAATGCGGGTGACGAAGACCGTGACCATCCAGGTGAGTTCGCGTGACTGGCGTGAGTGGCGACGGCTGACAAGACCTCTCCGCATCCGTGCCACCTGCCCTTGGCCCTTCTCCTGTGCTACCCAGTTGTCCCTATCCGACTTCCACGTCTAATGACTAACGTCCCGGTCCTGATGCCCTGCCCCGGTTGCACCACACATCTGCCCCCATCGGCCGCGGTCATGGCCCGGCTAGCCGCCCGGTGACCCGACTAGGCTGCCACCACCCACTGTGGTCCCCACCTACCCAGTGACCTGACCAGGTGGAGCGCTTTTTTGTTGATGTGGCCAGTTGAACCTGTGCCTGGCAGCGGAGCGGGCACAGGACAGGGAGCAAAACGCAGGAGGAGCGAGTGGGGAACGACTTTGGAACACATAAAATTTACATGAATTTCACCAGAATCGGTTTATTTTCACGGGTAAAATGTAGAAAACAGGAAAAAAAACTCCATCCAAAGGGGCATAGAGGTTTCAGTTCAAGTGTTGTGGTCGTGGTCCAAGTCCACGATAAAGTAAGAAGCTTGGAGTAGCTAGTAAACAGAGCATCCTCTGCTCTTAGGTACTGACTCCCTGCTATAAAGCCAGGGCGCCATTGCACTTGTGTGTAGAACAACAGCACCCTGCACACACCAGGTTGCGTAGAGTGTAATGGCGTCGTTTCCCATTCCCAACCTCATCGTCGTCGCCGACCCCTACGCAGGAGCTGCTCGAGCGTGTCCGGTTCGAGTCCCAGCTGGCCGCTGTGCTGCCGTGATGGTGAGCAACTGCCATGCGGTTCGGGTCCCAGCTGGCCGTCGTGCGACCGTGTTGGCGAGCAGAAGGGGCGGCCGGCGTGCCATTGTGGCCGCTGCAGCTTCAGCGCCTTGGGGCAGCCACGACACGGTGTTCGACGGAGAGGTAAGCCTTCTCATCACAGTTTCTTGGACGACGAATGTTTTCTCCTGTTTATTTGTTCGTTCGCCCAGGTGTTTTTTTTGTTGCCGGTGTGAGAAAACTTTCTTGCTAAAAAAACTTGTTCTTGCTAAAAAACAGACTCTTCTTATTTATGATTTGTTTCTGGCCGTTTTTCTTTGTGACTTTTGAGAAAACTTTGTCCTTACTATCTCTTTATGGATTTTATTTATAGGCGGTTGTGACTGAGTTCCGCTGCAAATTGGAGGCAGTCAAGTTCGCGGAGTTTGCGTTCGTGGATCCTGATCCGTCTCCGCCGTCCGACACGATCAAGCCGGTTTTGTGCTACGCCGGCCGCTGCGTGCGTTTGCTGGATTTTATCGTCTTGACAGAAATGATGAACAAACATCAATTTGAGGTTTGCTGCATCTCTACAATATTACTGCAAATACTACTGCAACGATAGTTAACGTGTTGTGTGCAAGTCGGAGGTATAGCCCTCGCCGGCAAAGCTTTTTTTGCGTGTGGCTGGACAGTGTGTCACTACTGAAGCCCCTGATCCGAGCTCAAAAGGCACTCGATGTGCTGGCGGGTTTCTTCTGGCCCACCTTCGAGTTCCCCAAGGCACTTAGGGTGGAGGCCGTGGTGCCCACCGGCGACTTCCTCTAGATGCGGGCTCAGGAGTACTTGGAGGATCTATGCACGCCTTCATTTTCAAGGGATTAATGCTGATTCTTGTGACCATTGCAAACGTTGAGGAGTACGAGGGGCCATGGATTCAGTTCGACTCGGAGGTATAGGGCCTTGTCAATTTGGTTTTTTCAGTTCGAGTTTTTTCCAAACAAAGCCGAAAGCGGCGACGATCGTATACTGCCCTCTTTATGGGCTGGGTTTTGGAGTTTTGGGCGGGTTTCCAACCCAACCCCGCTTTCACGTGAATTTATTGGGCCGGTTTAGGCTGAATACGTTTTGGTTGCCATGTTCCACCAACCCGACAATTAGTTAGTTTCTAGATATTTATGACTTTTTCTGCATTTTAGGTTGCACTCTCGAAGTTGAAGGTCGAGCTAGACATCTTCCAGTTTACGCACCACCCAATGCCTATTGTTTGTGTTCCATCGTCCGAGCTACTCGCTACAGCACTGGAAACAACAAATGACTCGATGCTTCTGCTGGAAAACCTCCTCCGCGCAACACCAGTGGATGAAAAGCAGTATCAGGTAACATTAGCACCCAGATTGAGACAATTGAATTGTCAATACGTTCAAAAAGCAATTGAATTGTCATGTCGTGACTTTGTGGCTGTATGCAGGTGTTACTCGAAGCAGGTGAGGGGATGATGTGCATCGCGGTTCAGTGCCGTCAGGGATATCTGCGTGCCAGCGCCCTCATGATTTGAGGCTGGTGGGGGAGTGCTTCCTACCCGGCTTCGTCTTCCCCCAGCCACCTCCTCAGCTTCAACGTGCCTTTCACCAGTGACGGCCTCCAGGCGATCCTCCCCGGCGTCGAGTTTCTCAGCCACAAGCATGCTGATAAGGAGGAGTTTTTCCGAAACCTTTTGGTGTCATTCGTTTTCTATCATAGGTCAGTTACCGTAGCTGCGTATGAGAAGTACGGGTTTGGGGGTTTTGAGGAGATATGAGAGGGGCATTAGTTGAAATAGATTTGCGCTCTCTTTTGAACTGGACGAAAGAGCTCCATATGATTTTATCCTTCTCATGTAGTACTTAATTGTTGTGACTTGTGAGGTTAATTTCACTATTTCTGTTTGGATGCTTGATGCATTTTCCTTTGGAAGCTACGCCCGCATTCTTGACACCCTGTTCGTTTCGCTGGTTCAGCCAAATCAGCAGCCATCCAGCAGTATTTTTCTCTCACAATAAACCAGTGAACAGTATTTTCAGTCACAATAATCCAGCGAAACGAACAGGCTGTGAAACGTTTAGGCTATCCGCACTCATGCTCCTCTATATTCATCCTCTATACGTCCTAGTCAGCAAGATTCTCTTCTCTATACTCAATTCTCCCGCACCCATCTATCCTCTATCCACTCTACCTACTGTAGGACCCACTTGTTACTTTATCTAAATATATCCATGAGTAATCTAGTTTTAAAGGATTTATTGAGACGAATTTAATGGTGCAATCGAAATTTAATTTGGATTTTTGGTTTGTGAGTTATAGCATTTTTTCCTTGGTTTAGCTAGTAGGGCCCGCCACTGCGCACTATAGAATAAACACTGTACTACTCTAAATATAGAGTAAGAGAAAGGATAGAGTATCGTTTTAGAGTATCCAGTGTAGCAGTTTTTACTCTATATTCACACTCTAAAGTTTTAGAGTATCATTTAGAGTACGCCACTGCGTACAGTCTTATGAGCTGATCAACAGGAAAGCGGTCTTTTGTATAATGTCATAGCATCTAGTAGCATCCATTTGTTGCTTTGATCACCACATCGGGTGGGCCCCACCTCCACAGTCCACAGCGAGTGCGAGCGCCGAGAGGGCGGGCTTTGGTTTCGTCGTCAATCGTCATCCCATCCCAAGTCCCCTCTCTCTCCGTCCCTCCTCGGCTCCTCCCTCTTCCCTCCCCACGAGTAAAACGAAACGAAGCCTCGCCGCCACGGCGCCACGCGAGCAAAAACCCTAGCGCGAGCAAGCGATAGGGAGACAGAGACCTCACGCAGCGCGGCCCGGCCCGACGGCATGGAGAGCCTCGTCCTCGCCTCCTCCTGCTCCGCGTCCCCACGGCTACCGCTACTCCCCTCCGCCGCCCGCTTCCGGAGGCTGCCCGGCTCCGTGCCGCCGCCGCCGGCGTCCACCGGCGGTGCCGCGCGGAAAGGGCCGAGGAGGCCCAGGCTCTTCGTCGCCGCCGCGACGGCTCCTCGCGGATCCGGGAACGGTGAGGGGACCGGTCTCCCTCTTCTGATGCTTTTTTTCCCCTTCCTGATTGCGCGCTGCTCGGTTTCCTGCGAGCGAGGGCGCGCTGTTGACTAGGCGTTGAGCGGGCCCAGGCTTTGCCTCTGAATTGCTATGATTGTTCTGTTTTGTTCATTTATGTATCTCGACCCAATCCTTGCCGCCTCTGTCTGTGGAACTGAGTGTGTAGCTCGAGGTTGCTCTCTGCATCCCCGGTCTGATGTTTCCATAATTCACATCTGAATTTGTAGCTGACAAAATTACAAGTTGTAGTTGAGAACCGAGCAGGGAATGGTCAGCTTATCCATTCGCTTTTTAGTACTATAATAAAGCAGCTGATGAGTAGAGTTGAGAATGTTTTGTCACTTGTCAGCGTGGGTTGTTCCCATTTCTATTCGTGTAGTAGTACCTATTTTATTCTGATATAATTAAATAAAAACGTTCATTACATCAGTTTTTGATGGATCGAGAGCAAAAGGCTTTGCAAGCATGTCATCTTCGACTGGCAATGAGAATATGTCTACTGGAACTGGTACCCTGCCTCCCATGCCTCCACCATCATCATACTTGTGAGTTTCCCCCTCGTTTCTCTGTGTATGCTGTTATCAACTTTACCTTTGCATGATAACTTAGTTACCTAGCATATAATCTCTGCAGTGGTTCACCTGTTTTCTGGATTGGAGTTGGTGTAGCATTGTCTGTGGCGTTTACCACGGTGCGAATCCCATTGACTTTAATGCTATACCATGGTTTTATGTATATCGTTCACTTGTAACTTAAATACTTTGTGGTTTGATGTATCAGGTCTCTTCCATGGTAAAGGTGAGCTCACAGCTATTCTCTGCTTTTTATGTTGCCAAACGGTATGTATCCCCGTCAAGCGCATGGTTACTCCTAATAATTACCCTACGGCTGACTGTTGATGGTTGGACATGAATCAGCAGGAGTTCTTTGTGTTAGCCTTTCTGTGCTATGCTTGTTTAGTCTTCCATTATCTCTATACTTTTTCAGTCCATTTCTGAGGTTTTTGCCTCTGATCTATTTGAATTTTGAGCAGTGTTTTTTTTCTTAATAGACTATAGTTATGATATCTAATAAGTATGATATTATGAAAGTATGTTTCAAGGCAAATTTACACGTACATGTTATGTTTCTCAATTAAACATTTTGAAAACTATTGACGGTCATTAGAATATAGTTATAATATCTGTTAAGTATGATATTATGAAAGTACACTTCAAGACATATTTACACATGATTTTTATGTTTCTTAACTAAATATTTTGAAAACTATTGAACGTCAAAATTTTAAAAATTTGACTGGATTTTGGGGCTGATGACACTTTTGCCCTGCTTTATCGAAAGCAGCAGAATTGTGCTGGGTTACCACCTTACAGACAGGTTCAGAGAGGGAAAAGGCATTTGTCTACACTCTCGAAAGAGCTAGAGGACACAGTCACATTTTCATTCAGCTCTACCATTAGACTCTGTCTTAGTTTGACCTGATTTTGCTCAAAGAGTTACTTATGACCAGAGGGACTATTGTTTTAGTAGTTTGAAACATAGCATGTAGTCCTATGAAGGTGGTGTGGGGGGGGGGGGGGGGGTGGCGCGTAGTTTGATCAGAAGCTTAGTTTCTGCATCCTGTATATCTTTAACTTCCATACTATCACTGTTGCTGCAATTCCTATCAAAATTGTACGCTCCACTTCATATCTCACTAGGTTTGGCCCTCGTACCCATTTGTTGTTGCCTTTTCAGTTTGTGTTGCATCTTTTAATTTGGCTGTGCGTGATCTATTTGGTTACCCCTTTTTTTCACTTGTTGCAGAGATATGCCATGGAACAAGCATTTAAGTCAATGATGACCCAGGCACCACCAAACTCATTTGGCTCCAACTCGCCTTTCCCATTTGGCATGCCACCACAGGCATCTCCTACTGTACCTAGCAGTTTTTCGTACTTGGAACCAAAGAAAGATACCTCCCCACAGGTGTCAACTGTTGATGTCTCAGCTACCGAAGTGGAAGCCGCTGGAACATCGAAAGAGGTGGATGTGACTGAAACGCCGGAACCTTCAAAGAAATTTGGTATGGCATTTAGGCTTGTAGATTTTCTTTCTTTAACTATCCTTGAATGGAAGGTTGGGACTTTCAGTGTGCAGTGGCATGCTCAACTTGTAAGTTACCATTGTTGTGCATTTATACTAATAAATGAAAACACACTGCTCATTGGTGATGCGGCTTTTCTTAATGTTGATCTTCATTTGCTTCATATATCTGCTGCTCATTCTGACGACCATAATTAAATGTATGCAGCATTTGTTGATGTTTCTCCCGAAGAATTGCAGCAAAAGAACCTCCAATCTTCACTGGAGACGGTAGATGTAAAACATGATAGTACAGACAGTGAAAGCAAGGAAGATACTGAGGAAAAAGTAAGTTATGTACTTATGTTACAAAGCTGGGTAATAAGCTTCCTGCAAAATCCACTGTATTTATTTAATACGTTAATTCCTGTAATTCTCGAAGGTTCCCACAAATGGAGTGACTTTTAAGCCAAATGAAGATGCTGCTCATGGGCCAACTGAATCTAGTAAGTGATTGAACATACATATTGCGGATCTCTATTTGTATCTCAGCATCATTCTTATAAAATGATTTGGTAGTGTACCTTTTATCTAGTTTTCCTGGTTGATCTGAATAGATTCCTCAACTGATTCTGTTATAGGTAACTCGGGACCTACGCTATCCATTGAGACAATTGAGAAAATGATGGAAGATCCAGCTGTGCAGAAGATGGTGTATCCGTAAGTGCCACCTAACTTTGCTGTCTTTGCAGTTATTTTACTGAAAACAGAAGCGCTTCTGCTTCCCAATAATTAGGTTTATTTGATTGTTAATTGTAATAGCTTGGTGAATATTGTTGATTGTCAGTTAATTGCTCTGAACGCCAAATATCCATGCCCTGCCACTTTTGATATATATGCACAAAATGTTTTTTACACAGTATGCTTGATTGCTTGTGCAATAAGAGAGATGCTCTGTATTAGAAAGCACCTAAGACACCAGCTTGGCTCAACCATACTCCTTAACTGTCGTTCTCACTTCCTGAGAAGTCAAAATACTCAACTTTGATGAAATATATATACAAGAAAATATTAATATTTATGGTACATAATTAGTATCATTAGATAGATCGTTGAATCTATTTTTATAATAAACTTATTTGTTGATACAAATGTTGCTAATATTTTCTACAAACCTAGTCAAACTTAAGAAAGCTTAACCAACACGGATACCATAGCGACACTTAAAAAGGGACAGAGGGAGTATTCCTATTCCTGTGTTTGTTAGTGTCAGGATGTTAGCACTTTTGCACGTTGGTGATACTCATTTGTGCTGTGTGTAGGTTATGTTCCTGTGTTCTTTTGCTGAATGATGAGGATAATTAAGTGATCAATAGTAGAAAAATAATACCTTTGGTTTACTAGACCAATAACTTAATCCTGAATTTTGCTAGTTTGAGAAACATGGCGTCTGCAGACTAACAGCCAGCTTATTGCTATATTTCTTGTGAAGTTAGTCCTGCTTTGGAGGAACTCCATGGTTTAACATAAAGATGGAATGGCCTAGGAAATTTTCAGTGTACCTATTCTTTGCCTGTCAGGTGTTAGGGATGGAAGAACCATAGAGCAAGGTCTCCCAAGTAATGAATAGTAAAATGGTATTACGTAATATTCCCTCAAGTCACAAATAAATAGTGGGACTGTTGAAGTCAACTATTTTTACTGTTTGCCTAAACGGCCGTTTAGCCTGTTTACGCACCGTTTAAACGCTACACGGTGGTATGCCGTTTCCATTTAATCGGTTGTTTAGCCCATTTAAACAGCCATTTTGCCCGTTTAAGTGGCAGTTTAGCCTGACTGTTTACCGTTTACCATTTAGGATAACACTAACTATTTTAAACTTCGGTAATAAATTCTTTTTTATGTGTTGAATTATTATTTGAAAGTGATATAGTAGATTTGTCTCAAAATCTAGTTGCAATACATTACAAATATCCTGTAATAAAAAAGTACTAGTTAAAGTTGTGTTTCGGAGGCCATCTCGATTTCCAAAATGTCACTTTTAATCGAGGAATTTGTATCTTATAAGTGCTCCAATTTTTGCCTGCTATGTGTTTGGAATGTGGTGGTAATGTCTCTTGTGCTAAGGCCTCCCATGTAATGGTCAGCCTGCAAAGTTAATTTTAGTAATTCTAAAGTTACTAATTCTTGTGAAGGAATATTAAGAAACAGGAAATCTCCTTTTGTTCCAAGTAAACTGAAAAAGTGTTGCTGATTTCTTCACATGTTGCAGCTACTTGCCTGAAGAGATGAGGAACCCAGATTCGTTCAAGTGTATGCCCGTGAATCCTGATCACTTATTTAGATAATTAATACCGCATATTCAGAGTTTATTTTCTATTTTAAATAGTGATTTGTGTTAATATTATTTTCCAGGGATGCTGCAGAATCCGATGTACCGGCAACAACTACAGGATATGCTGTAAGTGATATACATCTATTTGCACCCTGCTTTCGTATAGGCATCGGCTTTCTGTTTTGATCTCTCACCTTTTTTATTTTAACTTTATGTTTTAACTTGGATATTTCAATGCTTTATTTAACTTATCGTTTTAGAATTAAGATGAACCATGGCATTAGTAGTTTGATTATTGACCAAGCCTATCATTAGTACATACCATATAAATCTTGAATAATGATGCCATGGGACGGTAGAAGCATTTAGGATGATGCCAAGTATTGGTATCCTCTGGGGCTCTGGGCAATGCCAACTGATGTGGTCTTAGCAAAGAACTTACACCCAGACTCATGGTCTCATGGACCAATTCATTATCAACTTATCAGGGCAACTGGACACTGTATGCAGTTGAGCTAACAAGTATCGATACCTGAATGTTTAATCGATACCTGAACTTTTTAGCAGAAATCCTTGTCTTTATTGCAGCGCAAAAATCTTCCCTGATTTTGTTTACTGATGCTGCTACCTATTGACATTGACAGAAATAACATGGGTGCATCTCCTGATCAATGGGATAACCGCATGGTTGATCACCTGAAGAACTTTGACCTTAGCAGTCCAGAAGTGCGGCAGCAGTTTGGTGAGTGAATTGAGTGCTTGCTACATAACTTGGGTTTTGTTTGGAACACATGAATTCCGCAAAATTCCCCGTGCTATGGAATACATTTGTTCCTGCCTGCGATTCATTACGGTTGTCATTCTTTGCTTCAAATACGTTCCTCTGATGCGAGGCTGCCACAAGCTAACATATTGAGATTTGAGAATGTGGTGTTCTTAGAATACCCATGTTACTTTCTTATGCTAAAACCTAGCATACTTGGCATATGCTTCTAGTGTTTGCAAGGCAAGGGTAACAGTTAATTCATTTTAGTTAAGAATCTGTGCTTCTGTGGTATCATTTTTTTTATTCTTTATCAAAGAACTGTTTAGTGCACCCACTAGTTATTCATCAAAGCGGCTTTGCTTAGATGAGATATGAACTCCTAAAGAAAAAAATTGATTTGTTTGTACAGCGCAAGTTGGCATGACTCCTGAGGAAGTGGTATCGAAAATAATGGCAAACCCAGATGTAGCTGTTGCATTCCAGAATCCAAAAATACAGACAGCCATCATGGACGTAAGACCCTGTAGAAACTCATCTATTTTACCGCTCGAGTCATTTGAGTCTTCTGACATGGTGCCATCTTGATGCAGTGCTCGCAGAACCCTCTTAACATTGTAAAATACCAAAATGACAAGGAGGTATTCCTAGACCCTCGTGCTGTCGCAGTCAGTTTATGAACATAGACGGGAGTGCCACCCTGCTTAGCTTTCTAATACGATTGTCTCTGCTTTTTAGGTCATGGACGTTTTCATGAAGATATCACAAATCTTCCCACAAATTAACGGCTAGCTGATCTTCGTCGCGGGATTGCAGTTCTGATTTTTTTGTGGGCCCATCATCTCCTGTCTGGAGGACTGCTGCGGTTAGCATGTGTCAAGAAAGGGAACACCTGTTGGGTCATGACGCTCCAGATATATCCTCACTGTGTCAAGGTCCTTTGAGGCCTTGAGGGTTTGAGTTGCCTATGTACATCGTGTGATGTAGCGGCCTTGGTTTAGCCACGAGTATGACCCTCCCTACTTCATAAAGTCAGGCTAGTGAGCATAGCAGGGTCAAAGATTTTTTTTATTTACATTGCATCAGTAGCCAGTCTGCATGGTTTATCTCGTAGGACATGAAAGGTGCAGCAGAGATGGTTCGTATCAGATCAATTTTGATATATAATTGCTATCAATGTGTAATATATCAGAGACAATGGCAATTCAAGTAATCTGTTTCGACATTTCCTGACCATATTTGACCGGGTTGCAATGCAATGTGATTTGTCAACATGACTGCATGAGCGCTGCGCTGGGGAGCAGCATTTTTCGGACCCCCGGAGCCCCGGACAGGCGACCGGTATGATATGCTGACCGACCAGGTCCTCGCCCACCAACAAGAAGTCCAGTATTTCAGTTGCACCACGCGTTTGCGTTTACCACCACGCTGTTGATACGTCGGCGTCAGACAGAGGAGCCGCGTGCGCTGCTGATCCTGTCCAGATTCCAGGGTCAGGAATCCAACACGGCGAGCCGGGTGAGGAGGATCCGATCGGCGCTTTGGACACGGCGCATGCACGACACGGCGCCGTCGCTTCTCGGAGCAAAACGAAACCCGCGTCGCCGAGTAGCATGACAAGGTGAAGGATGCATCCCGACGGACGACTCGTGGTCGCGCTAGTTGCGGGGTTAACCTTCAAACCAGGCAATCGAGCTAGGCAAGCCTGCCAGATTTCTGGCTTTGTCCGGTGTATCAGTGCTCGGGCTCCTGCCCTCCAAGTCAGCAGGCGTCACGTTCAACGATACGACAGGCATTGCTGATCCATCCGTTCTGCTGCCACTCATGACTCATCCGTCCAGTCTTGTAGTGGTAGTAATTATTTTTGCTCTCAGGAAAAACAGATGCGGTTACGCTGTGGACGAAATCTGCCGCAACAACGTTATCGACCCATCTGGAAAAACTGCAGATACAGCTGTAATACAGCTCTGACGACAGTGGTCAAAGGTAGAATCGTCGACAACGCTGCTGTCTTCTTGCAACCACTACTCCGTAGTCCGTACACCCTGTTCAACAGTGCGGCAGGCGATGGAAGACTTGTACTTAGTTCGGCCATTCAAGGTTTACAAGCTAGGAGGAACTACGGAGACGAATGGTAGTGGTAATATAACCTATAGTATAAAAGGTCATCCATTTTAACGAGCAAACAGTTATTCTTTGTTTCTTTTTTTTTGAAAGACAAAATTAACCCTGCTATGAAATAACAGTGTCAAATTTTGCTGCTTGTGTGGAAAACAATAGTGTGCTCCCTTCATTCACCAAAGAATGCAATTCTCGCTTTTTGATAAGTCAGATGACTTGAATTTTGATTAAATTTATATTAAAAAGTACTAACATTGATGATACACGTTAGATTAGTTATAAAATATATTTTTATAATAAATTTGTTCGGAGACATAAATGTTATTACGATTTACTATAAACTTGCTCAAGTTTGAGTTAGTTTGACTATCACGGATCCTACCATTGCAAGATGTGTAAAAATAAAAACAAGGGTTCTCTACCCAACAACAAAGTATTCTTTTGGCCTCCTAGCGCCCAAAATTATGAGCATGCATGCTACTCCATTCTGGGAAGAGTTCTAGAATTCTTCTAGTTGCTTGATACTTGAATCGAAGTGTTGAAAAAATTCGGGCATTTCAAGAAAACGGAGGAAGTAAGTAGTATAAGGATGGAGATGAAAACAAAGTTGACTTTTGTTCTTATTTCTAGTTACAATCATTTATAACAGGTCTATACTTAAGTTATTTTAGAAGTACAATGATTTTTTGGTATATTTTCTCACTAGATATGATATAACTTTAAAAGAAATCTAGTGCAGAACCATCAGATTTTAAATTATAAGAAGGTTTGTCTTTTGTAGATATATTATTGCTTTTACTACGTATTTAGACATAGTATATATCTAATTACATAGCAAAACCTACGTATCTAGAAAAACTAAAACATGTTATAATTCGGAACGGAGGGAGTATATTACTTAATATGGAGATAGGAGAAACCAAAAAAAAAAGATGTAGTATCAGAAGCCAATGCAACACCCAAGGTGTCGTATAGAAAACCTTAAAATAACAGTACCTTACTTGTTTTGTGTTTTGTCACAGCCATCGGTTCTTCTCGGAATATGTGCCATTTAAGAACAGCTATAGAAGAAAGAGGTTAAATCAACAAGGTCAACAAGGTCTTCTCTCGCTGAGTCGTTTCTCCAAGAACCTTTTAGCTTCAAACTATTTTTTCACAACATTTGGTTCTATATACAGAAACAATGCATACACATTTGCTTTTTTTTATCGGGTACAACATGGACGTACACAACCCACATACTCCACACTCACATCACGCAAAAGAAGAGATTGAGAGTCACGTCTTGCATCGTACTAGACAACGCTACCATTGGACCACAGGCCTATTCGCCATACACGTTTGCTTTTGTTACCTGAACGTCAAGAACTACCAACTCTTCCTCCCTCTCTCAAAAGAAAAAAGAAAAAAAAACTACCAACTCTTGCAGCCGTACGATACTGCTGCTAGCGATTTATTAGTTACTTTGAGACGGCCGGGATTCTGGTAATGATTATCGGCTAGATGTATTTTTTTTACTGTAATTTTTTTTTGACTGTGCTAGATGTATATAAGAAAAGGTGCACTGGAAGTTTGATTGCTGACTGCTTTGTCGCATTGACAAGTCGCTGCCAAAAATTATTCCAAAAAAAAAAGTCGCTACCAAAGACCTGCCAATCGGATGCATTGACCTCTCCAAAACCTGTAAAGTAAATTTGAACACGAGGGCGAATAAAATTTGGGTTTGGCTAGTGCTGCATCAACTTCAACATTCTTGTGTAAGCTTTTGTACGAAAACTTCCAAATTCAATAGCGGCTACTTGCGGTTAACCCCAAACACGTACGGCGAATTTTATTTGACGAATATGCGTTAGCTTAAGCCACACAAGGTCCAGCGGTGAGATGGATGTCTTAACAATAATTCAACTTCTAGTTAAAGACACGAGATATAGTAGTGTTCAGAGGAAACTCACAACGAAAATGCAAGAAACATGCATGATGTTATGTTTTGAGACAAAGACGAGAGCCTAGCTATTTGTCCATCCATTTCCTGACGCGTACTAATTAAGATTCTGAACTTGGAGACCTGATCACAGCTTTTCTTGATCCATGAACATAGGATTGCAACGAGGTAAGGACGCAGTTACACGGCGGCACGCCGCGACCCAAACTGCTTGCGTGCCGGGAATAGCTCTCTCATGGCCTCTTTCGTGGATGATGACAGGGGGCCGGAGAATGTTTCGCGGAAACGACGTGCGCCGGAATCCTTTGTCTAAATATCTGGAAACGACGTATCTGGAACTTTGTAAAGTTCGATCATTAGGGTCATATAAAGGGCATAGACTTTGTCTAAATATTCGAACAGTGCAATTATGAGTCAGAGACCTCTCAAGTTTGAACATGATCCACATCACACATTTTTAGCCGGATAACTTTTCCTGAAAGTGCGATTATGCCACTTTGCTTCCGTTCTTAGGAATCTTCTCGTAAAAATAATGACCAGGTAAAACAGGCCGCGGGCGAAAAGTGCACCACCATTTGCGACCCCCGTTCACATAAGTAGAAAAAATATATAAAGCAGATCATCCATGGCGTAAACTGGAAATTAAACACCATGGAAAAGTTGGCCATGCAGTACCTGGTCCTGGTGTTCAGATCATTACACACTGATGGCTGTGCGTACTCACACCAGCACATAGGCTGTGTTCACTTCCGAAATATTTGGGGGAAATATTCCTGTAGCACTTTCGTTGTTATTTGGCAAAATTTATCCAATCATGAATTAATTAGGCTTAAAAGATTCATCTTGAACTTTATAGACAAACTGTACAATTAGTTATTTTTTTACCTACATTTAATGCTCTATGCATGCGTCCAAAGATTCGATGTGACGGGTGACAGAGGAAATATTTTGGGAAGTGAACGGGGCCACAGATGAAATGCTGAACAAACAAGTTGCAGTACAATGTCTGAATCTCAGTTGGTATGGCCGTACGTCTGGTCGTTTGGACCATCATCCAAAGTTGAACTCCTCCCATCGTCGAAGTTAATTTGGGTATCCATTTCTTCTTAATACGAATGCAAAAGCAGTCTAGTTCCCTCCTAGGTTGGTTTAGTTTTTTCTTATGTATGTTTCAGTCTCTCTCTCCCTTCACTGACCCTTCGTCATGTCAACATTAACGACACTATTCGGTTAGGCGAACGGGTGAAAGCAGGATGTAGATAACTCAACGGCAAATGAGGGAGATAAAAGAAGAAGAAGAAGGTTGTTGTAAACTAGTACAAGTGGGAAGACGAAGATGGAATACGATTGACAATTTGACATGCTAACCCCCTGTGTCATGCATGCCAATTGGCGATTTGCAGGTTAGGTCAAGTGGCTTCTTGGATGCCAGTGCCACCACATCCACGTGAAAGCGTCTCCGCTGGTGAGTGTGAGTGACCACCAGCGACCAGTAAACCAAGAACGCTTCGATCTGACCAGCAGGCAGCAGCATGTACTAGTACACTTTCACCACCCACCCGTCACCGACAACTCAGATTTTTCGACGGGTTTTGATCGGAATAATGAGTGGCTGGTGCATTTTCCGTTCTGTGTGTCTGCGGCATGTGGAAGTTTAGAGGACACAGTGCGTAGGGCGGCGATCTGCTTGTCGGATGTGTACGTGTTGCGAAAGAAGCTTTGAGTGACCTGACGCCGCAACGTTTTCAATCTCCGATCTTCCCCGTTTGGCCTTTTTTTTCGAAAGATTCTCTCAAATATGTCTCTTGCGGAAAGATTTCAAAAAATAGACCCTTCGTTTGGTGCCATAGTCATTGGCGCCAAGCTATAATAGCATGGCGCCAGCATCCCTGGCGCCAAGACACTGCCGACGTGACGAACGTGGCATTGACGTGGCAGTGCATGGCGCCAATGATATTGGCGCCATGCCTTGGCGCCAAGATCCATGGCGCCAAGAGCATGTTTTAGCCGGCCCCCTCTTCCTTCTCGAGTCATTCTCGTTTTCTTACTCATTCTCTTCGGGTTTTTTCTTTGGACACTTCGGCCAACCTCTTCAATCGACCTATTGGACCGTGAAAAGTTGGATTTTATCCGTCGATCTTCGAGAGCTAGGTATCCTGTCACCCTTCCTTATTTATTTCGAATCGATTTGGTAAAATGAAGTCATATTCTTAACCTAGGAACTTCACATTTTAAAATTCGTTTGTATTGTACAACCGTAGAATGCCTAGGCGTGGAAAAGCTAGAAAACAAAGGTATGCGTAGATCTTTTTCATCATATAATAAACTCTTAGTTTTAAGGTTTATTGTTATTTGTTTTGTTATATTAGAACGGAATTTGTTGAATTGTAGCTATGGACGGATGACCGAAAGTCCGTACGTCCCAAAGCCGCTCCCTAGCAGTGTGCCAATACCCATGTACTTTTTGTGGCGATCCTTGCAAGGTAGATATTTCCGAAGATGAGACAACATATAAGCAGAGATATTGGATGTGTTCTAATTTTGCATGGAAACCTACAGAGCGTCAGCGCTGCAATACATTTATTGTGAGAAATTGCTTTTGTTTATTAATTAATTTGTGTCATATGAAGTTTTTCATAATAATTGGATTTGAAACAATTGAATTTGCTGCAGACCCCTCCACCGCTATGTAATTTTGAGCAGTGGATCGACACTGAGATCAAGGAGGCTGACATGCGGCTTCTACAAGGCCTGAAGGAGTGGGATGCGGAGCGCCTAGAGATATTAGAGAAGAGACGCAGAGAGGAGGCAACAACAAAGGAGCATAAGGAAGAGGAGGAAAGGAGGCGTGTTGCTGCGTGTAGGGAGGAGAGGGAGAGGAAGCTTGAGCGCGTGCGCCGAACGAAGGCAGCGATGGAGGAGAATCTCGATGCCCAGAACAAGGAAAAGTGGCCTCGTTGTACTCAGTAGTATGCTAGTTGTATGGTTTAATTATAAACAATGTGGTCGATGTAGTTTGCAAGGTGTTTAATCTAATGTACTTTAAGTAAATCATGTACCTAGGGCATGTTCTGTGTTATTTATTTCGTCGTCATGTACTTCATATGCACTTTAAGTTTTTGGACCTTGCATAGTATTGTCATATATCAGGTTTAATGTTACTGAGTTACTGAAACTAGTTCTCGAGGTGCACATAAAACATAAGGAAGTACTGGATTTCATAATTCAACACGCATAACATAGGACATGGCATGTCAGAACTTGTACCAAATAAGGGCACATATGTCCTGGACTAAACCTAACATGCCTTAGGTAATTAGAGCGAACAACAAGTACATTACATGGCATGTACACACGATAGATTTGTTCTATCTAGTAGTGCGACCACATAGCAAACTGTGTAGCCCCTTCTCCACAGTACCCTCCCATTATTGATGGTGGAGGTGGCGGGGGTGGTGGCGGAGGCCCGTTGTCCTTGCACAAACCCTCTATGGACAGCGTTTCTTGTCACACACAACCGTGTAACGCCGCTCCACATAGGAATGCAGGACCTTGTACGGTCTCTTGAGTAACACTGCAAACGCCTGCAACCACCTCTTCAATGCAGGGAGGTCATTGAAAACCCTCCCCTTCTCTATCTCCATATTAGGACCAGCCTCTGGAGCTTCCTGCAGCTCATCATCACGTCCTTCTGCAAACGCCTGATCTGAATGAGTAAGATCACTGAACTCATGAACCATAGGATCACGACGGCCGGGAAAAATACGCCTAAGCATCTCAACGTCACTCTCCGTGAGCTCTCCAACGGGACGATCATCGTCAGAATCAACAGCCCTTGCGATCTCATATGGCTCTGAATCATTCATAATTTCAACACTATTGGAGGCGCGGATTCCATCTCCAATCTGGACTTGAGCATCAGCAGGAGGAGCGCCCTCATTATCAGGAACGTCTCCTGCAACATAGCCACAAATAAGAGGAGATGATAAGAAAAGTGGATGAAAAAAAGAGACTTAAGTTACAAAGATAAAAGGATACCTAATTGACACTTACTCGGATGATTCTGTGTCAAAGGGATCTCCTGAGGAGGATGTGCCACATCATTGGGGGCAGATTGTGCATCGGGAACGGTAGGTGGGACCTCCGCATCCACACCACGTTCCGGGACGGGAGGTTCAAAGTATGCCTGCTCACCCATTGGCGGGGACAACCCAAGAGGGATGGGATCAACGAGCACCCGCTGCACAACCACGTCCAAACTTTGGAACTGGCTTTTCATAGCCGATCTCACATAGTTGTCCCACTGATCTGCACAACCTATTGGGATCATCTTCCTTAGCATGTTGAGAGGGTAACCTAGGTGAAGTACACCCTCAACTATGATGCCATCATCTCTATGGCAATGTACCTCCTCACGAGCTCTTGCAGTCAACTCACTAAATGATGGCTTCTCATTGAATAGCACAGGCACACTTTGCATGTCAACAAGCTCAACATATCCATAGCGATCTCGTTCCACAGTTCCTCCATAATATATGCTCACTAGATTGTCCATCTAGTTCCAAAACATAACGAAGCACAATTGCTTTACTCCAATATAATTAAAACATACTAAGTAATAGGTCTCTAATAAATAAAAAGTACATACTAAGTATAAACTACTAATTATTCATAACAAACTAACTAACTAAGCACAGTACTACTAACTAACTAACTAAGTAATAGGTCTCTAATACATAAAAAGTACATACTAAGTACTACTAGCTACTAAGTATTCTTAACTAATAACTACTACTAAATGCACAATACTAACTAACTAACTAACTATTGTTAAGTAAGAACAAAAAAAATATTTTACCTTATAGGAGAAGTGGAGATGCGGCGGAGGACGGTGGCCGGGCTGGAGGCCTCGCCGGGCGGGGGCGCGCGGCCTAGCGGGGGCGCGCGGGTGCGCGGTCAGGCCGGGAGGCCGGCGGCGAGGGCGGCCGGGCCGGGCGCGGTCGGTGGCGGCGGCGGCGTCGGCGGGCGGGCGGGCCGGGCACGGCCGACGGCGGCGGGCGCGCGGGCCGGGCCGGGCGCGGGGCGAGGGCGGCCGGGCCGGGCGGCGGCGGTGCCGGCGGGCGCGGCCGGCCGGGGGCGGGGGCGGCCGGGCCAGGCGGCGACGGTGCCGGCGGGCGGCCGGCCGGGCGCGGGCGGTGGCGGCCGGGGCGGGGCGGCGGCGGCGTGCAGGCGACGGAGAAGGAAGAGAAGGAAGAGAGAAAGAAGAGAAAGGAAGAAAAAAGAAGAGACCGACGTTTTTACAGCCTACATGGCGCCAAGATCCGTGGCGCCATGCATGGATCCATGGTGCCATGCACTGCCACATCAATGTCACGTTCGTCACGTCGGCAGTGTCTTGGCGCCAGGAATGCTGGCGCCATACCGTTATAGCTTGGTGCCAACGACTATGGCGCCAAGCGAAGGGTCTATTTTTTAAAATCTTTTCGCAAAAGGTATATTTAAGAGAATCTTTTGAAAAAAGGGCAAAAAAAAAAAACAAAAAAGACGGCTGAAAACAGCCCCGGACTGGCCAGTGATCATGTTCCGGTTCTTTGGTCTTGGAAACGCGTGTGCGTGGCTTTACCGGTCTCCGGCTCGAGTAGTGAACACAACACACCAAAACTGTCCCCTGTCAGTCTTTGTTTGGTACGGCGAATGATGTGTGTTCTTGGACGAGAATAAGCACACATGGAAGTCTCCATTGGGGGCGTACACTCCGCTGTCCGGACACACTAATTCAGCTAGCAATTAGTAGTGATAATCTACCTTATTCTTATTCTTAGCTGTTTCAGTTTCAGCAGTCAGCGCAAGCACATGCTGTTACACCTCAAGGACATGATGAGGATCGATCTGGCTCACAACTCACTATTTACAACCAAATACGGAGTAATATTTAATCAATTTAGTCAGTTATAAAAAAAATCAATTTAGTCTTTTCAAGAAGTTGTTTCTAGACATGGAAAAACGCCCCCCTTTTACTTTGAACAACCTTTTATTTCTTCGCATGCTCTCATATTCTTTGAAAACAAGTTCTCCAGCTTTTGCTTTGATTTCCTCAAATGGGACTAGCACAATTGATTGATATCGTCTCCTCACACTTACAGGAAAGGGAAGAAATACGATGCCGCCACGTGAAACAAATGTGTACCCTTACATTATACCAATCTGTCCCTTAATATCTATCGGTTGGAAAACGTGCTGCCCTCACAAACACACCCCAAGCGACGGAAAAAAAGGACGGAGGGAGTATTACACACGTTACCCAAAGGAGAGGGAGCTCTTGTCTTCCCCCCTCTCTCTCTCCTTTGGATATAATTCGCAGTCAGAGGAACAGAAGCCGTGCATGATCATATGCTTGTGCATGTATGACGACACATATACATGCAGGCTGCAGCGAAGAAGTTCTATTCTCGGTGCAGCACTTGAGGTTAAATGGCACTAATTAATCTGAATAACTAATTGTGGATATTAGGTCAAAATGATAACAAAACCCTTTTTTTTAAAACAAAATGACAACAAGCTAGTATTAGCAGCCACATATAAATACTTAAATCGATCTCTGTCTCATTGAGATGCAAGTTATTGGTCCTTTGTTAAATATGAGGTAAATAATCAAGTCAACACATAATACTCTTTTTTTTTTGCGATCAAGGAGCTTCATTCATTAAGAGGGAGCAATATTACAATCTGCAGAACATGTTCGAGACACAAGCCGGGGCGCAAGACCACCACCCAGCCTGTGTATCACGTGTGACTTGTTTAGCTAGTTTATGCGATATCTCATTACAAGATCGAGCAATAAAAGAAAATTTGAAACCCTGAAATCTAGAGCTCCGCTCCTTTATCTCCTTGAAAATTGTCACAATGCTAGACCTCTGATTCACGCCTGTCTGCCAAAGCCAAAAGCACAAGGGCAACAACTGTCTACGCGTTTAGGTTTGCATCAACGAATCATGTACACCCAGTGTGCATTTATTCAGTCAAAAAAATATTGAAAGTAATTTGGATATATATGATGTGAGAAGTCAGATTTAATGATGACATACCTTATTGGAGCTCTACGCATTACGTTTCCAAGAGTCCATAGGCATGCATGTGCATTATTATCTCATCAGTCAGTGTTTTAATTTAAGCATACGACAGGATATGACCTGCAACATATAGTTGGTAGAGAAATATACTACTACTAGCTCGTACCTGCCATAAAGTTGCTGCATTCGCATCTTCTTCCTGATTAGCTAAGGAGTATATTGTTCCTGTTGCGTCATTTCTTAGTTACACTTCCTGTTTTTTAAATAGCTAAGGGTTGTTGTTCTTCATAAATTTTCTTGGGTGCGCTTGAGGTGTTTAAGGTCTAATTTGGACGGTCCCTGATGAGGGACAACAAATTAGCAACCAAGAATTCTAACCATCATTTTTTTCTAAACAAAAGATAATTCTCAAAAAAATGTCTCGATTAGACTAAGAATCCCTTGGCTACTTGAGAAAACTATAAAGAAGCCCACTTAACCACCATCTATTCGCAAAAGGCACAAACGAATATTAATTGAGATTCTGAAGTACATCATATATAGTTTCGATCGGGGTTTAGTAGTGCAGATATAAAAAATGCTCCTAATATACAAACAGTTCCTTGTGCATATTTATCACATCACTATTTTTTAGTTATGCCCCAGGGACAGACTATCGTGTGGTGTGTGAGCATGCTGTCTAAATGTGCTTTTCTTATATAACAATGGGGAGGGTTTGGCAACAAATTTGCCTCTTTTTTAACCTATAGAATAGATCTACGGTGCCCATGTTGAAATGACCCAACACACGGAACAACATCTGTATTTTCGTGGCAATCCACTCTCACCAAATAGACTAAGAGAGTATCATTGTTGAAGTTGATTTGTGATCCATGCCAAATAAGCCCCTAGTAGCACGATTAAAGTGGATACACTACTATGTGAGATCCGATTTGTATCTCTCTTTAGCTACAAAGCAAGATACAAACTACGACGATATCACTCTAGACAATATACATTGTATAGGTCATGTTCTCGTTTATCTACATCCAACATGGATCAACAAATGTTGTCTATATATGATCGCACATTCCCTAATTTGGAAAAATCGAGTGATATGCGTTGCACCTAGCGGTGCAATGCAATGAGATGTAAACAATGGCAAAAGACACATTTTCTGCAGCAATAATAAGTGCACATATAGTCTGACAAAAACAATAGTCACATGTGAACTGAACAAAACTGAACTAGTTGGATTCCTCATGCTGGAATCAGATCACCCAAGTATTTGCTTCCCGTGGATGCTCACATTTTACTTGATTTATTCTTAGAATCAGGGGTGATCCAGCACCGGGGCGGGGTGGGCTCGAGCCCCCGTTACCGCCGCTCGGACCATAGAGCCCCTCCTAAGCCCCCGCTATAAATTTATACATATTTAAGCTTAGAAGGATAGGCTAGGGATGAAAGATTATGAGATAAGTCCCTCCTAACTTATTTCCTAGATCCGTCACTGCTTAGAATAAATTAAATAGCACAAATTCTTTCAGCGATAATCAATATGTTCATTGATGATGAAACACCTATTGTCAATCTCAGGATCCAGTAGCTTAACTTGTCTTACAAATGTTGTTCTCGTATGGATAAGATGTGAGCGTGTTCCACTCAAAAGGGTAGGGGCGCTTGGTGAATGAATATTAACATTTGTGTCTATACTTTGTAAAAAAAAGTCACAAAATTAATGTCCAACGAAAAAAAAAGAATCTTCATTTTAGAGGGGCCCACATCACTCGCTAATCCTAAGAAACCCAAAGAAAAGGAAATTCCAATCAAAGGGAAAAAAACGAGAGAGAGGCACCTTTAAACCTCCTTGCTTCCCTCCTTCCCCCGTTCTCCTTTCCATTCTCCTTGCTCGCGCCACCATGGTCTACACAACCCCCTCTCCCTCTTCTCCTCCCCTAGCCTCTCTCCCAACCCAATGTCTCCACCTCCACCCCGCCGCCGCCACCTCCTAAGCCTGCTCGCTTTCGTCGTCCTCTTCCCACCGTTCCTCCTCGCCTCCTCCTCCTTCCCGCTCCCCACCATCGCCATCGCCGCCGTCAGCGCTAACGCCACCACCTCCCCGCACAACCTCGCATGCGCGCTCGTTCCGTGCGGGAACGGGACGGACTACCAGATCTCCTGCGCCAGCGTCTCCAACCGCTCCGCCGAGCCCCGCAACTACTCTTACGGCGGCGCCGGCGGTGGCCGGACGCCGTTCTCCGCCGTCGTCGCCGGAGATGGGTACCTCTGCTCTGCCGGACCGACTGTTTCCCCGCCGATGGCCTTGCGGTGGTGGGACCTGAAAGACAGCGAGGAGCCGTCCAAGCGGGTGTACTGGGGCAAGGCGCTGTCCGCGGTGTCCGGCGGCGGGGAGTACGTGTGCGGACTCGTGGACGAGAGGATACAGTGCTGGAGGTGGTCGTCCGGGACGTTTCCGGAGAGCCTGCGGTTCTCGGCCGTGGCGGTGGGCGGCGGGTTCGTGTGCGGGCTGGCGAAGGACTCCGGAGAGGTGAAGTGTCTCGGCGGCCGGAAAGCCGTGAGGCGGGAGCCGAAGGGGAGCCACGCCATGCTCGCCGCGGGAGAGCGGCACGCGTGCGCGGTGAAAGCGGAGAGCGGCGAGGTGGTGTGCTGGGGTGAGGCCGCGGCGGTGGCGGCCGCGTCGCCGTCGCCGACGGTAGTGGGGCGCTCGGTGTCGTCGCTGGCGGTGGGCGACGCGATCACGTGCGTGCTGTGGGGGAACTGGACCGTCGCGTGCTGGCCGCCGGAGGAGGCGGCGCCGCCGCGGCCGGTGGCGCAGCGGCAGTTCGTCGCGCTGGAGGCCAGGGGGAAGGTGGTGTGCGGGGTGCTCATGTCCGACTACTCGCTCGTGTGCTGGGGCCCCGGCGTGTCGACCGAAGCCGCGGGCGGGGTGAGCAGAGTGTTCGACCGCGTGCTGCCGGGCCCCTGCGCGCCGTGGACGTCGTGCACGTGCGGCGTCTGGTCGGGCTCCGCGCCTCTCTGTGGCGGCGGCGGCGCAGGATACGCAGCCGTCTGCTACCCCTGCGGCTACAGTCCGCAGCTGATGGTGTCGACGCCTCCTACTTCGAACTCGTCGGCGAAGCGGCGGCCGAGCGACCTCGCGATCGCGTTGGTCAGTGCCGGAATCGGCTCGGGAGTGCTTGCCGCCATCGCAGCGGTGGTGGCGGTCTACTGCCTTCGCCGGCGACGGATCGCCGTCTCTCAGGACCCCGGACGCATCCACGCCGAGCCGATTGGTCCGGCGCCGCGCGTGGAGCGGCGGCTCAGCGCGCTGCTCTCCAAGGGCCCGAACACGACGGTGGAGCAGTTCCCGCTGGTGGCGCTCCGGGACGTCACGGACGGCTTCTCTCCGTCCCACCGCATCGGCTCCGGCAGCTTCGGCGTCGTGTACCGCGCGTCCCTCCCCGACGGGCGCGAGGTCGCCATCAAGCGCGCGGAGCGCCGCGACCCCGGCGCGGCGTCCTCCTCCGTGGCGGCGCGCCTCGCGAACAACCACGAGGTGGCATTCGTCTCGGAGCTGTCGCTGCTCTCCCGCGTGAACCACAAGAACCTCGTCCGCCTCCTCGGCTTCTGCGCCGACGGCGGCGAGCGCATCCTCGTGTACGAGTACATGCCCAACGGCACCCTCCACGACCACCTCCACAAGCGGCCCGCGCCGCTCTCCCCGCCGCTCGCGTCGTGGCCGGCGCGCCTCCGCCTCGCGCTGGGCGCCGCGCGCGGCATCGAGTACATGCACACCTACGCCGTGCCGCCCATCATCCACCGCGACATCAAGTCCCCCAACATCCTCCTCGACGACGCCTGGACCGCCAAGGTCTCCGACTTCGGCCTCTCGCTGCTCATCAACGACCTGAGCGGCGGCAGCGACGGCTACGGATGCAATGCCGACGGCGGCGACGACGACGAGCCGTGCATGACGGCCGGCACGGTGGGGTACATGGACCCGGAGTACTACCGGCTGCAGCACCTGACGGACAAGAGCGACGTGTACAGCTTCGGGGTGGTGCTGCTGGAGCTGCTCTCCGGGTGCAAGGTGATCCAGCGGTTCGAGGGGAGCGGCACGCCCAAGAACGTCGTCGACGTCACCGTGCCGCACATCGAGGCGGACCGCGTGCACCGGGTGCTCGACGCGCGGCTCCCTCTGCCGACGCCAGGGGAGATGGAGGCCGTCGCATACGTCGGGTACCTGGCCTCGGACTGCGTGCGGCCATCCGGGCGCCACCGGCCCACCATGAGCGAGGTGGTTGGCGTGCTCGAGCGCGCTGTGGCGGCGTGCGAGGAACACGACGACGGCGGTGAGGCAGTGCTGTCGCGGTCGTGCACCGATGGGTCCACCACGTGACGTGGCACGTGTGCAAGGCAGTGCTTGGCAGAGTCCCTGGTGGCAAGAACAGGAGTTTCCTGATGATTTCTTCTTCTTAATTTTCCCACTAATTTTGTAGTTATTTTCTTTTGCAGTTGCTAGCTAGTATAGGCACATTCATTAACATTTTAAATTAAAAAGAATTGAATATAGTGGAAATGATTTTTTTCTTCTTTGTTTAAACGGAAATCTTTTGGCCTTGGATTCTCTTGAGATAGTGATAGTCCTACACTTTTAGCTTGGACCTCTTCTTAAGTGGTTTGAAAACTATGCCATTTTCCATAATGGGTTTACTTTAAGTAATGTGAGTTGTCACTAACCACTTTACCATTGTAGTTTAGAGCAGTTACATGTAACTTGCAGGTGTCAGAAAAAAATAATAAACGCAAACTCTACTATGCGACGGTGATGAGGAGCTCGCCGGCGTTAGGTTCCCAGGGTTAGGGGATCTACTCACTGGTGACTGAAGAAGGGGGTTTGGGGGGTGGCGGTCTTCACATGATGGCAAGACGGAGCGGTGGGGTCGCCACCCGCTTGGGCAATGGGAGACAGTGGCTCGGCGAGATTGATGGCGGTTGGCGGCACAACAAAGTCGTCATCGGCTACCCTGTAATTAGGGGAAGGGCAGGGTCGAGGGGGCTGCGGGGAGAGGCGGGTGGCGCGGCGAGGCGAGGTGACGGGAGCCGTCGACCACAGGTGGTGGAAGCGCAAGGGAGAGGGTGGCGGCAGAGGAGTGCATGACGCAAGGAGGAAGACGGGACACGTGACTGGTCGTGAGATAACGTCATCCAATAATAAGTTGACAAAAATTTACTATAACACTCGTAACATGCAACCTTATTGAAGCACGATACATGTAACATGACTGTTTGGTTGGTAGCCACGTTTTACTATACATCACCTTAAGTAAATCTGACCAAATCGATAAGTGTTTGATTGGCAACTAAACTTAGGTAAGATTATTTTGAACTCCATGTATCATAGAATAGAAAAGTGTTGCAAGTTTCCGTTATATCCGTGGCAAAGTGTGGTTTCAAATTTTTCTAGACACAATTTTTGTGCTCGTCACACCTAGCTAATGTTAGTTATGACAAATTATATGGCCGGAACCAAACATCGCCAGTTCTCAATTGTTACTAATTAGGACATTGACGCGGGACCGCAATACATGAGTCCGGTATGAAAAAAAAATTGATAAAAGGTATTACGAAACATAGCATCCCTTAATCTCTATTGCATCATAGGGCTTTGTATATTTTGCATTACAGGGGCATTGCTAATTGTGGACTAAAGGCAGCACTCGATTTTGCGTTGAAGAAGACGTGCATCCAGCCTAGCGTTTTATACCGATTCTAGGAAGTTTCTAGCAATATTTTATCTGAACCACCCACCAACTAAGCTCGCAGAACAACCAATTCCGGCTGCCGTATATCATATCATGGTAGTACATCTGACTAATAAGCTAGCAGAGCATAACCTAACCAAAAAATCGCTCATAATTACTACTAGTTATTAGTTTATTGATAGCATTCTTGTCACCTCCATGCCATTACTACGCCTATCGTTGCTCGATCCCAATCTGCCGTGATTTCTAGCTAGTAGCCTAGTACCAGTTGGTGCGAAGTGGTTGCCGCCGCTCGATCGGACGCTCATCCTCCACGTAACTCGCGCAATTCCCTGGACAACAGGTCAGGTCAGGCGGACAAGCAAGCGCGGAGAGTGGAGTTGTACCAACTGGCCGTTCTCCGCTCCGGCCATCTCGATCGTCTCGTCTCATCACATTACCCCCATCAATCATCAAACTCCAATTGTTTTAGGCGGCGAAGCACCACGCCAGCCAGCGCAAAATCTCAGTCGCCTCGTGGTGCCGCCACGCACATGAGCAACGCTTGTTCGGAATGCATTCATGGCGTGTCCACCGTGGAGGAGAGAGCTAAGTTTCTTGCCAATCTGCATTGCTCATACGTTGGGGTTGTAGAATAACGTAGATGGATGGTGATGGTAAGAATAAGGTCTCGGTGAAATGAAAGGTTTGGACGGATCGTTTGCGTGTTGGACGCGAACATCTCCGGTGGATGTCTGCCTTAAATTTTTGGACTCAGCCAGAAGCTAGTATTACCTATAGCTATAGGCTGGTTGGTTACACACTCGAGTGTCGACTCATCAGACTACTAGTGAGCGATTTTTGCACTTTTCCATTCCAAAATAGGGAATGAAATGACCGATGAACAACGGCCGGATTCGACTTGCCTACGTGCTCCCCTTTTCATTCATATTTCTGTTCATGCTATACTAGGAGCAGAGGCATGAACCTCTCTCTGTCTTTTTGCTTCATGGTCTTTGGTTTTGTTTGTTGGGCAGTGATGGTTGCTTTACCTGATGGATGGGATGTTTGCGAGCCGACGAGATTCATGCATTGATCTCTGACGTTACATCAACAAGAATTCCAAACTCTAATCGTCGGCTTTTGTTTACTAGCACAACATACGGTTGTGGTCATATTCATACAGCATATAGAATTGTGTCAGGTCATAGCAGAGAGAGCTCTATTCCCTCATGCCATGCCATCTGCGCTGCTCATCACGCCAGATCAGTACTCACCGGTGTTGTTTACGATATCCTGCGCTCTTGATTCTCGGATCTGACTGACACTGCGACCAGCTCAGATTGCCATGCCAACCTCCTGGCTCCTACTGCTTGCTCACTCACCGTTTCCCAGCCACTCCAAGAACTAGGACAGACAGACAGCACACTCAGTTGAGACGAACCTGACCAAACTAAAATTAGCTCCCGATACGTAGGACCTGTCAGATCATCCACCTACCTGCCCCCAGCCCGGCAGTCCCCCAATGCAATGCTGCTCCAATTAGCTGAGAGCGCACGCACGGTCGGTCACGGGGCTGCTGGTGTTGCCTGATTGCCTGAACTGTGTCCGGCCTCGGCTTTTCTCCGGGAGTTGTTAGGACCCCTCCTCGTTTCGTCGTCGCGGTTGATGGAGTCCGCGGTGAGGTGACAGGCGCCAGCCAGCGAGAGCGGCTCGGTTCATGGCTGCCTAACATGTGCTGACCTGACCCTCCCAACCCCGGACGCCACGCCACGGAAGTCCCTGGCCTCTGAAATTGATACGGCGGCCGGCCAGTCGGCCACGATCTTGGAGGGAAAATGGGAAATTAAACCGGAGCCTCCGACGTCTGCCGCGGTTGGCATCGCCGTCCGGCGTGTCCGATTTTGCGAAACAGTCACACCGTGTTCATCGCCAAAAGGAGTGGCTGCGGGAATATAGTGGTAGGTAGGTAGGTCGCGCATGCCTGCCGTATCTACCGGAAGAACCTTCGAAACACTGTAAAATAGTGGTGGTTTGGTGTACTGAATCCCATAAACAATGGCCAGCGCTGATGCTCAGCTTTTGCAGCGCAGCGTTCTTCTTCTTCGCAGTCGGTCGTCGGCGACGGCGGCGGCGGCAGATTCAGAGACAGGAACCCCCCACCCCCCCCACTGCGGCGAAAACAATTGGGCGCAGGTAAGGAGCAGCACGACCGACGTGCACGCGTGCTGAATTCAAGACGAGCTGCACATGCCTTTTCCATTACCTTGGAGGTGCTGGAAGGAGATCTGAGGTGATGCCGATCGATGCCATGCTTGATTAGTTGATTTGCTTCATCACGTATAGGGGATGCATGTGAGTGACCATGTGCAAGGGTCTTCTCGTCATGCACGGTACCTGTTTCTATAATCACAGTTAGTATTAGGCAACCGTTTTGACTCTCAGTTTAGATGCTGCGAAAAGGAAAGGGTACCGACCGGCAGGACTCGATGATGATTCATTACTCTACTCTCTACTAGGAGCAGGTGAAGCCGTCATATGGAATTCCCCAGCAGTTGAAGCCATCATGCATCTGGAACTCCCCGTTCAGATCATTATCTAACTAGCAAGGTTGCCCGTGCAACTAGCTTAAGTAGGTATAACAATAGTGGTTTCTTACTCTTAATATATTTTCAAATAGTTTTGTTTAATTGAAATAGCTCCACACGTTTCACTCATACTTTTTTGGAAGAAAATGGCAGGTTGCATTATATTATAGAAGAGAGAAAGAACAAAGACTTAGGGTGTGTTTGGATGTCACACTAGGAGCAATACGTCTGACTGAGAGCACGCCTGGAACCTGCCTAGATGTCGTTTGGATGATGCCCTGACAATGTTCCTGAACCAGGCAGCAACATGAGCACCCAGGCATAGAAAAACGGTAGCCTGGCTCAGGTTAATTACAGACTGAATTATTCTTTATTGCTAATAGTCACTTAATTAAGTTCATAACACAATGTTTACAGCAGGAAACACTATTTATCTGCTTTATTTCTTTTTTCCATGGAGACTATCATATTATACCATACTAATATATTTTCTTTCTTAGTATTTTTAGAGCTACATTCTTTTGAATGTGAACCAAGAAAACAGTATTAATCTAAAAAATTACTATTATTAGCTAAAATTTAAATAGCAACAAAAAAAGCAATACTGCAATACTAGTATTTTTTTTTCTCCAATTAATATTTTCATGCACAAGTCTCCAATCAAACACACATTCTTCAAACATGTCTGGCCAGGCCAAAAACACATTTTAACCGGCAACTCACCTAGGCCTCCAACCAAGCATGCCCTTAATCCCCGGAGGGCAAAAAGAAACACCACGCATACCAGAACTATCACAGGCTACCAACGCCCATTGCGAAAGGCTTAAACCGCCCCATTACAAGTTCCCAAAAGCACGCCAACATTGCTCTGTGTCTTACTTAGCGTGAGTTGCCACAGCTAGTGAGTAGGATCCTTCATTTTGGAAAAATAAGTTGGTTTTCTTTCTTTCCACAAATTCTACATAATTTACTCCCTCCGTCCTAAAATATAGTACATTCTGGCCATTCTTGGACAAAATAAAGGAGAGTGCAATAGACGTATGTACCCCTCGCTTAACTTACTGATTTATTAAAATCTGATTCTGTTCCGCATGTTAAACTCTCATTCTCCTCGTACAAAATATGGAAAGTACATTAGCGACTTTTCTTGTACAAAATAATCACGTATTTTAAGTAAACATTATCTTCTTGCTCCCTGAATATACTATATTTCAGGATAAATTTCAAATGCCAGAATGCACTATATTTCGGGACAGAGGGAGTAAATGACTACGCCATTGAAGTCACGCTTCTTCTCTTTCAGCAATGCTTTAGTTGCCGTTTTCCACCACTCTACGATGGAGTTCAAATTTGATGCCTGGATATGCGAGGGAAGAGAGAGATGCTCCCACACAAACACTTGCTTCCAAACTTCAAATTTGAGCCATGTCTCTTGTTGCCCATGACAGAGTGCGCAGGGTTTCACTCATATGTTGTGGCTGTGCAACTTCTTCCCCTGAGGTCAACATCATTTTTATTCCAAAATTTCCAGGGCTCAGAAGTTATCTTTTTTTTCCTACTCAATTTACACCTGAGCCAAAGTCATCGGTATCTGTTCCTCGTCTTCGTCCAGCAGGTTGTAGTTGTAGATCGTTGGGTTACCGTCCAGAAAAGTGTTAATTTGTTCCCTCATCTTTATTTACAATCTTGATCCACAAAAGTTTTCTTACCATAGTGGATATGGACAGAATAATTTGTGCATTCTGGATCATCATTAAACTAATCTTTGATATGATATCTTTTGATTCCTAGCTTTCTCTATGAAAAATGTAGAATAACCTTGAGCGTTAGATTATCTAAGAATGGGCATCGTAGATCTTGTCTTTTAGTTACTACTCCGTTTGACAAAAATATTTGGATTAATCTAATCCGTGTGATGACAATAACAATAATCAATTGATACTCTCTCTGTCCCAAAATAAGTGTCGCTTTGGGTTGTACTGGTCAAATTAGATTTTAAATATTTACAATATTTACATTTTTGAATAAGTTTATTATAAAAATATATTTAACAATAAATATAATAATACTTATTATGCAATTTATTGGGAGTTAGAAAATACACTTATTTTGGGACGGATTTAGCCAAATATGATAATCCAGTCCAAAGCCTCAAGGCCTATTCTGACACACGATTATTACTCCATGCGTTTTTTTAATCCAGGTTTTTTTCGAACCATGCATCTTGCAACATGCTTATATCTCTAAAAGACTAGTCCAGTCAAAAAAGAATCGTCTGATCGATGATCACGCCCGCGTGACGTATGCATAGTTGTCTCATATCCTATAGCTAATCGACCCGTTGCCATCTGCGCCTGTCACGTTCACAGTCCATGTTTTAACTTTGTTGACCTGATCTCTTTCAACTCCTGTCGATAAAGGCGTGCTACTGAGAGGAAGCGTGAATTGATTCCACAAACGCCTCTACCATGCAGG
Source organism: Saccharum hybrid cultivar R570 (assembly GCA_038087645.1). Taxonomy (NCBI): domain Eukaryota; kingdom Viridiplantae; phylum Streptophyta; class Magnoliopsida; order Poales; family Poaceae; genus Saccharum; species Saccharum hybrid cultivar. The sequence continues at coordinate 623,052 of JAQSUU010000563.1, read as the reverse complement.
TCAGGTCCTTGATTTAGGGAACGCTCCTGCAGGCCATTGCGAAAGCGATCCCATCTTCAACCTAGGCCACCATGCCGGTGATCCTAGGTCCGCACTGCCAGTGTTCACTCCGATTCTGGCATCTACGCCCCGCCCACCGACTCCCAATCAGCGGAGGCCACTGCAAATCATCAGTTAGCCGTTCCCTGGCACCACCAACCACCAAATTTCCCGCTAGGGGTAAGCGCCGCTTAGGAACCCTAGTTTTTTGGATCGTTTTTGCCCGTGTCGCTCCTATTCGTACGTGGCACACTTGTTGTTTCCCTCCGATCTCTAGAGCCATGGCTGCGATCGGAGAGGAATTCTGGATACTCCGGAGGCAAACATGGCTGATCTCCTACAGAACATGGACCTCACTGCTGAGGAAAGGGACGTGGCAAAGTTCAGCAATGAGGAAGATGATGGTGGATCATTGACCGTGGAGTGGGCACAGTCCTATCGCCGGCGCCGCTGCGCGACCACAATCCATCGGGCGATGAAATCGGCGTGGGAGAACCCCTCTGGCCTGAAGATCAGATTGATCAGTGAGAAGGGGGGAAACCTATTTGTGGCAGAATTTGGTTTCCAGCAGGATATGGAGTAGGCACTTAGTGGCTCGCCATGGATGGTAGGTAGGCATGCCCTGATCCTCTAGCAACATGATGTACGTCTCAGGCCGTCGGAGATCAATTTTGACCGGATGGAGATCTGGGTCCACATCCTGAACCTCCCGCTGGGACGATGGATGAATCGACGTCGTGGTGAATGGGCTATGGGCTTGGTGGGAACCGTGAAGAACATGGATGTTGATACGGATGGGAACGCGAGTGGCCCTTTCCTTCGAGCTCATGTAGTTGTTGAGGTGGCGAAACCAATGAGAAAGGGGGTGCTGCTAAAGACGAAGAAAGACGATGAACCGGAGTGGTTTGATATCCAGTATGAAGAGCTCCCATTCTACTGTTTGTCGTGTGGAGTCATGGGGCACTCGAAGCTGGAGTGAGACAAGCCAGTCGTCCGTAACGTGTTTGGTAAACTACCATATGACATCAAATTAAGAGCTCCTAAGGTGAGGGAGAAGAAGCTCCAAAGTTTTACGAAGGCAACTACAGAGTCTTTTGGAAGTTGCACATCGTCAGGCTCTAAGTAATCACGTGCTTCAACAACATGGTCGGAAGACCGACATTCGGCGGACAAGAGGAGTGGATCAGCATAGGAGGAAGGGGGGCAGATAACCTCACCACTGACGGAAGCAGCTCGTGGCGGCCCTCCGCCGACATAATAGATAAAGATAGAGCCCTGTCTTTTGTTGCCCATGACAGTGCGCATAGTTTCACTCATATGTTGTGGTTGTGCAACTTCTTCCCTTAAGGTCAACATCATTTTTATTCCAAAAAATTCAGGGCTCAAAAGTTACCTTTTTTCCTACTCAATTTGCACCTGAGCCAAGGTCACCGGTATCTATTCGTTGTTTTCATCCAGTGACCTTGAGGTCATAGCTCATCGGGTTATCGTCTAGAAAAGTGTTAGTTTGTTTCCTCATCTTTGCTTAAAATCTTGATCCACTAAAGTTTTCTTACCATAGTAAACTCCTCTACCATGCAGGTCAGGTCCTTGATTTAGGGTGCGCTCCTGCGGGCAATTCTGGAGGTGAAAGTGATCCCATCTTCAACCTAGGCCACCACGCCGGTTATCCTAGGTCCGAACTACCAGCGTTCACTCTGATTCCGGCATCCACGCCCTGCCCACCGACTCCCAATCGGCGGCGGCCACTGCAAATCATCGGTTAGCCGTTCCCTGGCACCACCGACCACCAAATTTCCTACTAGGCGTAAGCGCTGCTTAGGAACCCTAGTTTTTTGGATCGTTTTTGCGCATGTCACTCCTATTCGTACGTGGCACACTTGTTGTTTCCCTCCGATCTCTAGAGCCATGGCTGCAATCGGGAGAGGAATTCCGGATACTCTGGAGGCAAACATGGTTGATCTCCTACAGAACATGGACCTCACTACTGAGGAAGGGGACGTGGCAGAGTTCATCCATGAGGAAGATGATGGTGGATCATCGACCGTGGAGTGGGCACATTCCTATCGCCGGTGACGCTGCGCGTGACCACTATCCATCGGGCGATGAAACCGGTGTGGGGGAACCCCTCTGGCCTATAGATCAGATCAATCAGTGAGAAGGGGGGAAACCTATTTGTGGCAGAGTTTGGTTTCCAGCAGGATATGGAGCAGGCACTTGGTGGCTTACCATGGATGGTAGGCAGGCATGCCCTGATCCTCTAGCAATATGATGAACGTCTCAGGCCATCGGAGATCAATTTTGACCGAATGGAGATCTGGGTCCGGATCCTGAACCTCCTGCTGGGACGATGGATGAATCGACGTCGTGGTGAACGGGCTATGGGCTTGGTGGGAACCGTGAAGAACATGGATGTTGATACGGATGGGAACGCGAGTGGCCCTTTCCTTCGAGCTCGTGTAGCTATTGAGGTGGCGAAACTAGTGAGAAAGGGGGTGCTGCTAAAGACGAAGAAAGACAATGAACCGGAGTGGTTTGATATCCAGTATGAAAAGCTCCCATTCTACTGTTCGTCGTGTGGAGTCATGGGGCACTTGAAGCTGGAGTGCGACAAGCCAGTCGTCCGTAACGTGCTGGGTAAACTACCATATGACATCAAATTAAGAGCTCCTAAGGTGAGGAAAAAGAAGCTCCAAAGTTTTGTGAAGGCAGCTGCAGAGTCTTTTGGAAGTTGCACATCGTCAGACTCTAATCAAGATGGCAACGAGTACTCGAAACCCGAGTACCCAACGGATTTTACCCGATAAAGAGGTGGGTATGGGATAAATTTTCTACCCGTGGGTATGTTATTGGACAAAATCCTATACCCATCGGGTATGGCGGGTACGGGTGTGGGTGTATACTACCCATACCCGCCTACCCGCGGGTAAAAAACACATGCAGAAAGAACAAGCCACCCTCATTATTTTTGCCTATACAGCCCATGAATTTGGCCCAAATCTAACTAAACCCTTCTAGTATATATATTGCAATGATGTCATTATATGAATGTTAGTTTGTATCTTGTTAGAAGATTAGAATGATTTATTTTTGCATGTGAATGTTTGATATTTATATGTAATTCTCGGGTATGTTGTCGGGTGCGGATTACCCGTCGGGTAGAATTTACCCGTGCGGGTGCGGGTGTGGGAGCATTTTCCTACCCCGTGTGCGGTTGCGGGTAACCCGATGGGTACAACTTGGCGGGTGCGGGTGGCCACTACCCGTCGAGTACATACCCGTTGCCATCTTGAGGCTCTAAGTAATCACGTGCTTCAGCAACATGGTTGGAAGACCGACGTTCAGCAGACAAGAGGAGTGGATCAGCATAGGAGGAAGGGGAGTAGATAACCTCACCACTGAAGGAAGCATCTCGTGGTGGCCCTCCGCCGACATAATAGATAAAGATAGAGCCCTGTCTTTTGTTGCCCATGACAGTGCGCATGGTTTCACTCATATGTTGTGGTTGTGCAACTTCTTCCCCAAAGGTCAACATCATTTTTATTCCAAAAAAATTCAGGGCTCAAAAGTTACCTTTTTTCCTACTCAATTTACACCTGAGCCAAGGTCATCGGTATCTGTTCGTCGTTTTCATCCAGTGACCTTGAGGTCGTAGCTCGTCGGGTTGTCGTCCAGAAAAGTGTTAGTTTGTTTCCTCATCTTTACAATCTTGATCCACAAAAGTTTTCTTACCATAGTGGATACAGGCAGACTAATTTGTGCATTATTCTAGATCATCATTAAACTAATCTTTGATATGATTTATTTTGATTACTTGCTTTCTCTAAGAAATTTGTCAAAAAAACCTTGACCATTAGATTATCTAAGGTCTAAGGATGGATATCGTAGATCTTGTCTTTAAATTACTAGTTGTTACATAAAAATATTTGATTAATCTAATCAGTTTGATGATGATAACAATAATCAGTTGGATTACTCCTCTGTTCTAAAATAAACGACGTGGCTAGCGTCCGGACGTCCGCGCCTACTCTGCCTGTTGTGCATGCTACTGCGCCTGCCCACACCTGCTACGCCTGCCCGCCCGACCGCACCTACTGTTGTGCATGCACATCGGGACCGCCCACACCCACTTCGCTTCCCGCGTGCACGCAGGGACCACCCATTCCCTTGCTACTGTGCATGCACATGGGAGTGGGACCGCCCGCACCCACTTCATTTCCCGCATGCATGCGGGGACCACCTACGCCCGCTGATGAAGACACCCACAACATGAAGCACTTGTTGCAACATATATCTTAAATAGGTGAAACATTTGGAACATATGTTCGCAACATATGTGTATAGCCACTGCAACATATGCAACATCCAAAAAAAACATTTGCAACATACGTCTAAAACAGCTGAAACATTTAAAATATGCACTTACAACACACGTGCATAGCTATTGCAATATATGCAACACCAGATCTACTTTTGCAATGTTCGGATGAAACATATATGTCTGAAACACATGAAACATACGGTTGCAATATGTGCTTATCTACTTACTGATTGGGCAAATGGAGTCTCATTGACTCAGAGCTCGACGCCGGTGCCGAGCTCATCGGCAGCACGAACCTTGGCAGTGGCCTCGGTAGGTGGATGGATTGCGGTTGCGGCGAGAGGCGCGAGTCCGGGCAATAGATGCGGTGGAGGCGATGAATCCGCGCGGGCAGGCATCGTGGGCAGGTCGGTCCATGCGGACGGAGGACGCCCTTAGCCAAGCATTATCGTATAATAAGTGTCACCTCGGGTCTGTGCCGGTCAAATACTTTTAAGTTCGATTAGACTTATAGAAAATAATGGCAACATTTGTATTTTCAAATAAGTTTATTATAAAAAAATATATTTAATAATTAATCTAATAATATTTATTATGCACCATAAATATTAATAATTTTTTATATATATTTGGTCAAAGTTTAAATCGTTTGATTTCTTGTGAATTGGAAATTACACTTATTGTGGGACAGGATTCAGTCAGATCTGATAATCCAGTATAAGACTGACCGCACTGCGGTCCGCAACGGCATACTGGAGTACGTGATAACGTACCGCCCGAGCTGCAGCGGGGTACGCACTGGTGTCCGCTATCCTTGCGTGAACACTACATATAGCGCAGTAGTGTAGCAGGATAGCGTACCACAACGGGCCCAGCGCTGCTGTCTGCTGCTTGCATGTGAGTGGAGAGAGAAAAGAAGGGAAGAAAAAATAGAGTATGACATGTAGGCCCTACGTGTTGGTAGTTGATATAGAGTATGAGATATAAAGTATGACGAGTGCGGGAGTCTTAGATATAGAGGAGAGAATATAGCCCTGTTCATCTGGCTTATAATCCGTCTTATTCGGCTTGTTTTTTCAGCCGGAACAATATTTTTCTCTCATAAAAAATCAGCCAACAGTGCTTTTCAGCCGCCTTATAATTCCAGTCGAACGGCCTCATGAATGATTAGGACGGAATATTTCTTTTAGAGAATGAATTTAGAGTACCAAGAGTGTGGATAGCCTGAAGCCTCGAGGCCTATTCTGACACACGATTATTCCTCCATGCGTTTTTTTATCCAGATTTCTTCCGAGCCATGCATCTTGCAATGCAACATGCTTATATATCTCCAAAAGACTAACGCAGACAAAAAAAAATCGTCTGATCGATGATCATGCCTGCGTGATGTATGCATCGTTGTCTCATAGCCTACAGCTAATCGACCCCGTTGCCTTCAGGGCCTGTCATGCTCACAGTCCACGCTTTAACTTTCTTGACCCGATCTCTTTCAACTCATGTCCATAAAAGTGGCCTGGCCTGGAATCTACCTACCTAACATATATATGACATTTTTATCCCTCCTAATCATCCCCTCCTCAGGATTGCTTGTCAAACTTTAGCGTTTGACATGGACGGAACGGCACTCCAAGTTTTTTATTTCATATAGTGCCGTTTGTTGCATTGATGGTTATTTTTCCTGATTTTTTACAAGATTATATACGCTTCAGGTGTGGCCTTGTGCGGAAATTTGCTGAGAAGAAAGGCGGAGCTTCAGCCAGATGCTTGTATAAAAAAATTATTTTCAAAGATATTAGTGAACAATTCTAGATTCCAAGTGCCAAATATGAATCAGGGCCGGTTTAGATTCGAATTTTTTGGCAAAATGACACTGTAACGCTTTTCGTTGTTATTTGGCAAATATTGTTCAATCATGGTCTAATTAGGCTTAAAAGATTCGTCTCGTCCATTTCGTCTAAACTATATAATTAGTTTTATTTTTTATCTATATTTAATGCTTCATGCATGTGTCCAAAGATTCGATGTGACGGGGAATCTGAAAAATTTTGCAAAAATTTCTAGAAACTAAACGAGGCCTCAGCTGAAAGAAAAGTGTACGGCTCCAAGAATTCTTCTCTCTACAGACAGCAGTAGTTTTTTAGGATAACTAGAAGCAGCAACAGTGAAAAGCTTAAAAGCTAATTCAAAAAAGAAAAGCTTAAAAGGGATGCAACAAAAAAAATGTCTAAAAGTTTAATGGTTCTGTGCATGCTTTTTGTCCTTGTACCTTTGTTTGTAGGCAAGCAATTTGCCTGCATTTCGAGTGCTGGAAACCAAACAGGGAACAGGAGAAACATGAGAAGACGGAAAGGCAAGCGAAAATGGGCCTTGTGTCCCCAAATGCTATGACGTGATGAGTACCCTTGATGCAATGGGCCAGTAGCATGTAAGGCTTTCAGCCTCTCTCCAATTTGGCCCAACTGCCGGCTTCACTCATGTTTCCCTCAGGCAACGTGGCCCTCTAACGTGGAGTGGAAAAGGCCAGACCAAGGTGGCTTCGTGGACCCAGTCTATGTATGTTAATTAGACATCTAGACTTTTTCTTAGAAACTTACTCTCTAAATCTTCTTTTGAAGAGTTATTTGAATAAAACTTATTCTTTCTATTTTTTCACCCTCCAACAGTTTCTCTACATATCTTGTGCACATTCTAGAGAGCCATTTTCACCCTCTATTTTCAGCTAGCGAGAAATCCAGAATAGATAATAACAATATTTGGCGATCTAATTCAAGAAGCTATATTGGAGAGTTTTATTTTTCACCAAAATCTCTATAGCATATCAATACGAAAGGATATAAAGATATTCTTGGAGCTGCTCTTAGGCCCACAATGCGACTGTAATTTGTGCTTCTTATGGTCTCGTTCATGTCATCAGTGCAAGCAATTATTAGCCAATAGAACTTCTAAAGATCTAAATCTACGCCATGTTCGCTTGGCTAAAAGGACATGGCTGAAAGTACTGTTCGCTGAGTTGCTGTGAGAGAAAAACATTGTTCATTGGCTGAAAAAGTACGGCTTAAGCGAACAGGGCATTAGCTTCTTCAGATCAGATTAGGTACTTACATATAGTTCTGTATCTAACTCTTGATTCAATAGTGCATCTTCTGAATTTTGAAAGAACTACAAGTCATGCAGGTTCAAGCCCTCACTATTGACCAAGGGTGACGATCAGTACTAACAATTGTATGTGATTCGTTGGGCATTCATAGGAAAGGGTTGAGTTATGTTGATCTACCTACCAATTTGATGGAGTTCCCAATTGCAATGATTTCTGTGCTTTGCATTGGTGTTGTTCACTTGGAAATTGTTACCCCAGTTACAACATTAATTATTCTGAATGATCCTATGTATTCTTGACTGCTTATGATGCTAAATTATGTTTAGGCCATATTTTCTCTCTTCTCTACCAATGCACTAGCCCAAAGAGTCATTGACATGCAAGCCTAATGTTGTTATTACAAAAAAATGTGTGAGAAAGTGGCCTGAAGGTCATCCTTCTCAAAGATAAATTAGATGCATCTCTAGCTGAAAAGCATGAAGAAAAGCGTGAAGAATGGAGTTGATGTCAGAATGCACTAGAATTGACTTTTGGGGCTTTGGCATTCATACCCTTGTTTTTGTGTTGCAATTGTGGTTTTGTCCCTGTTTTTTAACTTTGTGATTTTACCCCTGTGATTTCAAAACGAAGCACCACTTTGCCCCTATTCCGTCATTCCTTCTTAACGGTGTTAGCTTTTGCATGGAAGGAAAAAATATGCCCATATGATTTTGCACCTAGTTAGGAATATTTGTGATTTTACTCCTATTTTGGAACATACATTTATATTGAAATATGACAAAAGACTTCACCAGAGTGTCAAGTCCTCTAGTATGCTCCCCTAGCTCTCGAGTCATTGTAGTAGCCAAAGACGATAAAGAAGCCCCTCCTGCCGACGTGTTGGTGGAGGCGATTCAACATAGTCGCCGAAGTGTTGGCGGAGGCGAGTCGTTGTGGACATTGAATATGTTGGTGAAGGATCTCATACCAAAGGTGTTGACGAAGGCGATGTTAGTATAGATGCCAAAGATGTCAACGAAGCCCCTTGTGCCGAAGTTTTGGTGGAGGCAAGTTGTTGTAGTCGCCGAAGATAATGACGAAGATATGTTGTCGGTGCTGACGTCAGAGATCTTGGAGAAGCCCTTCTACCCGTTGGCACCAAAGGTTAGTCATTGTAGTCACCTTGGGTGATATTGAGGCCCCTCACATAGAAGTGTCGGCGAAGCCCCTAAGTGTTTGTTGGGGGCGGTGTTGCGGGAGTGCATGAGGTATATGGGCCAAGTTTCCCCCTATAAGAGGCCCAACTAGTATCTAGAGTAGTTTCATGTAAAATCCAACCCCACCAAGGGGCCACTTGTAATAGCCATTGCTATATAAGTGCCCAAGAGCATGAGGGCAGGGGACTTTTCCTCCCACTTGTTCAAAACCTAGTGTGTCCCCTCTCTCCACTGTCAAGCTCTCTCCTCCCTCTCCCTCTCTCTTGTTTGGAACCACCGGTTCCAAAATAATGGACTTGGAAACATATTCTCCTAGATATTCTACATGTATTTGAGTAGTTGTGTTCATAGTTTTTGTCTAGTCAAATATCTCTATGCATAATTCATTAAAAATTTTAATGTTTTCTATAAAACCTCTAAATGAATAGCTTTTGCTATAGCCTACTATAGCTTTTTATAGCTTTTGGAGAAGGTCGCCCTAATGTCATAACATGCTATTTAGAACATTAAAGCAACACTATTTCTTTGGATTCTTGGGGAGTGCGAGAGTGGAGAGCAGAACAAAAAGAGATTAAAGCCTAGTGTAAAGGCAAGAGTAGATCGGAGGGCAAGGAGTGGCCATAAATGAATCATTCTAGCTTGGATGCCAAATTTCATAAACCATATGATACCATACCAATGAGCTACAGGTGGAGACCAAACGACTGTCCATGACGAATCTATGTATAGAGGGTTTCGCGACTTGCTCTTCACATGCAGCGCCCGGTGGTGGCGGTGGCGGCAGCGGCACATTCATGGTGAGGAGGAATGCCATGCTTTGGATTGTTGGGAGCAAAGAGCGGAAGAAGAAGAAGAAAAAGAGACTAAAGCGATGCAAACTGCAAAAGCAGGAGTAGATCGGACACCAGAGGGTGGAGGAGGGTGGCCATTTATCAATCTTTCTACTTGGCTCCCAAGTTTCAGAGGAGTTCACGATGCGTGCAACAGCCGACGGAGGAGAGATCGGGCAGGGGAGTGGTATGATTGTGTCTGTGCGCACAGAGAGGAGAGGAGAGGAGAGGAGAGGAGGCGCTTGCCGCGCTTGGTCCCCCACCATCAGCAGAGAAGAGGAGACGACAAGTGGGGGGAGAAGGCTATTAGTTGTGGCTAGAGGGAGGGGACGGAGGAGTAGCTAGGCACTAGGCTAGAGGTGAGGGTGAGCGATCGAGTTGATTCTTTTCTCTCTGGATGCAGTGGGCCTTCTCTCTGCATGCAGCAGTTCATTTTGACCTTGTGGCTAATTTTTTTTGACACCTCTCATCTCGCACACGCCTAGTTTGGATGGGATATAATAATTAAAAATTAGATGACTAACTATAAAACCTGTATATCCAAACATGTCCTAAACTCATCACGCATGCATGAGAGATGAGACACATGCTATGTGTTTGTGTTGCCATCGACCTTTGTAGTCATAGTTTGTGCTAGCATTGACCTCTAATCAACTCGAATGCTGCCTAGTTACCTGGTGGCAAGAGCTCCCAGCCAGAATCCATGAACAACCAACTGACATCCACAAGTTCATAATCCACTTTCCAAAAGCGCCCCTTGAAAATAGATCTTCAGAGGCGGTCGCGGAGCTACAGTGCTTCCCGGTGCGGTTAGAGGCGGCGAACCCCTAAACCCTCTTTCCGAGGGAGAACCACCAGATTGTATCTAGGACTGCAGTGGCAGCAATGCACTAGTTTTGTTGCTACTAGCTAGTAGTTGCTATGCCGTGCCAATATCAAAAGGCACCTACCTTTCTACGGATCTACTCCTCAACTTTTACCACTAGTTTGCAATTAGTAGGCAACCATGGTATCTACTACGAACTTGTGCACTGCATTAGTACTCTGACAGCTTTTGGTGTGACAAAGTTAGGACGCCTTGATACCCTCGATCGGACCAACTGCCTTGTCAAACCTGCACATGCAGGGGAAAACGATTACATGAGAAACAGCCTGAAAAAAGACCAATCGTGTATATATACGCGACATGGCTTCAATCGAGCTCTCTAGAAAGCCGCTGCTAACGTTGTTGATGTAACACCCCTGGGTGTTAAGCATGCATCAGCATTCCAAAGCATAAAGCATTCAACATCATTTCATGACTAGCATTGCATGAAATATAGCCCTTTTAAATTTAAACTTGAAAAGCAATTATTTAGAACTCTAACTTTGATTGTAGATGCCAAAAGGTGGTGTACTCTTGGGTAATAGCAATTTTAAATAATCTAGAATAAATTAACATGATTTTTGGAGCAACTCTTGAATTCAAGTTTACCTCAAATTTTGCTTTAAAAATATTCTAAACAAATGAATTTTTGTTTAACAATTTAGCTTTAAATCCCAAATTCAGAATCTATTGAGAATTTTGAAAACTGCCCTACATGAAAGTTGTAGAGAATTAAATTTTGAACAACTTTTATTTTGGGCCAAATTTCTGAAAACCTCTTTTTCATCTTCAAATTCAAATTTGAAACAAATAAGGAAAATCTGGAAATATTTTGTAAAAGAAAATTTCATTTTCGCTTTCGTGGGCCGCGGCCTCCTTTTCGGCCCAGCGGCTCAGGTAGCCCGGGCCACAGCCCCGCCCCAGCGTCCTCCCGCACGCGCACCCGCGCGCGACGCCGTGGCGCCGCGGCAGAGCTTGGCCGCCGCGTGGCCGAACGGCGGTGACGCCGCGCGACACGCGCCCCTGTGGCCCCCGCAGCCCCGCGCCCGCTTACCCCCCTTCCGCGCGCTCGTCCGCCTCGGCCGCTCCCTCCATTCCCTCCTCTCGCTCCGCAGCCGCTCGCCAGCAGCAGCCGCGCCTCGCCGCGCCATCGCCGGCTCCCGAAGCTCCGCCACCGCCGTACGCGCCCGTGGCTGCTTCTCCGGCCAATTCATCCCGGCCTCCGCTCCGCCCCGCTTCCCTCCACCTCGTGCTCGCCTCCACTCCGCCGCTCGAGCTTAGGTGAGGGCCAATTGGCCGCTTCCCTCCTCCACTGCCGCCATGGCCGCCGTTGGCCGGTGCACATGGCCGGAGCTCCCTAACCCTCTACGCCTCCTCCGGCCTTGAGCATCAGCTTCCCCTTCGCCTCCCGGTGCTCGCGCTCGCCTTCTCGGCCGCTCCCGTGGCCTGCATTGGCCGGCCGACGAACTCCAGCGCCGCCGTGCCACCATCTCCACCGGCGAGCCTCCTCCGGAGCTCCCGCGCCGCTCGGAGTTGGTGCGCTAGGTGCGCCTCGGTGCAGGGAGCACGTTGGTGCCCTCCCCGTCGCCGGAGACCTCACCGGCGGCGAGTTTGCCACCGGTCAGCGCCTCCCCCGTGCTGCTCCGGCTGGCAAGTGGGCCCGTTGACCCATGGGTCCCGCGTGTCAGCGCGTGTGGGTGCACTGCACCGGGTGTATCCAGCGTTTTCACCGGCGGATTTTTAAAAGAATTATGGAAAATGATTTCTCAGAATTTATAAAGTAGCTTTGAAAAATCATATCTCAAGATTTACAGCTCCAAAAATTATGAAACAAAGTTTGAAATGTTCCTCTTGAATAGATCTATAGTTTAAAAATATTTCATGTTAATTTTGTGACACTTTTCTGTGCAAATTTATTTAATTGCTATAAATGCCAATATCTTAGGAAATCTATAGTAAATAAAATAATAGTGGGAAAAATGTGATTCTTGTTGCATAAATCTTTCTTAGTGATGTACTTCCTATGAAAAATACTTATGAAGTATGTTCTGTAAAATATTATTGAGGTGTAGTTCAAATGCTTTTATTTGATAATCTTTGTTATTTTTAGTAGAGCACTAAATTTGTATAGAACATACATGTGATAATTTTTGTAGTATGTTAGTTTACTAAGTAACATAGAAAAAATGTGAAATCTGTTGTTTGATACTTTCTCTAGTATAAAATAATTTCATGCTCATATTTAGGCTATAACTTGTTTATTTTGTACAGGCAGTTTTACATATGCAATTCTCATGAAAATTTAGTAGTAGGTTAGTTAGGGTAAGAGTAAGCTACTGTAATTTTTGTAGATTTTTATCTACACTATAAGTAGGTGTTGCTGTGTAACCCTAGATAAATAGGGAATAAAAGATTATTCTTTATGAGAAATTAAGAGTAAGAAAATATGTTTGGTGTATCTTTGAAGCATCATTATGCCTTGCTGATGTTGTGGATGAGTTAGGTTGGTAAGATTTGGTAATTTAGGATCACTTATATGTGTAAGTTATGTGCTAATTAGTAGAATAACAAGGTGCATGTTTTTAGGGTAGTGGACTACCTTGTAGAAGATGCAGTTATATCCAAACTGCTCATTCCATGTGCTCATCTGCATTGCCTCCGCACACGATTAGTGCTATATATGGCTCTGCTCCACTCCACGCAGGGCAAGCATTTGCTAAGCTCCCTGGTGTCTCTCCTCTTGCATTGCCTCCGCACATCGATCACCGTAGGTGGCACTTCATTCAATTCTGAGGTAGCTAGCCTGTAAGAATTCCTTCATTCTTCTTCTTTATTATTTTCTTGACCCATGGTCTCATCTAGTAATTCTAGACCCACAGTCATGTGCAAGTCAACAAGTTCAATTGCGTGATTAGCCTCCTCCAATAATACCATTTTCTTCATCTCTAGAGCTCATTTGAATTTATGCATTTATTATGAAATAAATTTTGTTAGGTTCCTAAATTCATGATCTATCTGTTAGTGTATTTAGTTCATGCAGTTCAGTGATACCTTTAGGGTTAATTTATTATATTAAAATGCTTATTATTGTTATGGTTATTTAGAGAATGACTTTTTGTGATGCATCGGTAGAAGTGCTAGCCCTAAAAATTATACAGTAGGCTCATGGTAATATTAGATGCTCTCTATAACTTTGTAGCCTCTGAATAGCTAATTTATTAAGGTAGCTAACATACCCTGATGGAAAGCATATTAAATTATTTAAGAATTTAGTTGCGAAATTGTTCTTGTTAATGAAATGATATTCGGTGGCTATGTGATCAGTAGAGCTAGTTTGTTAGCATGATAAGCGTGTTCTTATTTTAAGAGTTGTTGTTGCCTGATTTCGGAATTGTTGCATCATCATTGCATACATATAGTGAACGAATTGGCGGAGATCGTGACTGTCGGCGATCAGGAGTACGAGGAGATCGTTGAGGAGTACGAGGAGGAGATCCTCATACCGGAGGAGGTCCAGGAGCCACTACTGACTGACCTTGCTGACACTGCGCCTGCCCAAGGCAAGCCCCGGTGCATAACCTCTATTATGCTACACTTTATTTATGCTTGTGCATTAAGTTTTAAGGAGTTGAATGAAACCCACTTGCATATATATATCCTGATCCCATGAGTCTTACTAGTATGTCAAGATCGTGTAGATTGCCATGCTACAGGACTCTGGTAGAAGTCGAGTGATTGCCTGTCACTCGCGAGAGATAGGGAATATATTATTGTTACTATTATCATGTTACTATCACATGGCTTATATATGGATAATAATTGGAGACCGGGCGGGACTGTACTTGGAATTGGATATGGACTTGGTTGGGCAATCCGAGCGAGGCTCTGGTTGCATTTGTCCCGCCCGTGTCGATTAAGGACCGTTCGTTGCACTGGATCCCCGGTCAAGTCACAGATTTATTATCCCGAGCATATACTAGCGGATGGGGGCTAGGAAGACTTGTTACTCTCTTGTCATGAGCTCCGGCTCTTTCTGGACCGACTGATTGGAGGCGGGGATAGGTGGAGGTCTTAGCACCGTATTGAGGCCGGGCCTCAAGTACGGGGGCTTGGAGTCCAAGTTTGGACGGGGACCTGGAACCCGTGACAGGAGTGGAACAGGTCGGTCTCACTCGTGCCCGGGGTGCGAGCGAGGCGTGTGTTTTTCGGGGTACCCAGCTGGGCACATTGATTCGCGAATCGCCATTTCTACGTGACGGTACGGCTTGACTGCACTCTGGCACCGTAGTAAGAACTGGCATATGAAAGATGGAAAAATGATTCTGATTGCTCAACCCTTGCTTGATGATAGAATAGGTGCTTACATAGCAGGTTGGATAATGAGTTTAACATGGCTGCTAATAATTTAATGAAATAAGGACTCACTCTTAGTATTGCTTTCCGCAAACAAGAATCCACAAGCCATAAAGCCTATCATAATCCTTGAGAGTCGGGAAATATATTCCCAGTTGGGTAAGTCTTGCGAGTATATTGTGTACTCAGGGTTTATTTACCCTTGTTGCAGGTGCTGCTTGAGAAGCTAGCTGTTGTGTGGAGGATTCGTCTGGTGGGCACAGACAGATCCTTATACCGCTCCGCTAGATGTTGTTTTATTCCGCTATTTAATTTATCGCACTCTGAACTTTGGTACTGTAATAAAGAATTTTTGAGACTCTTTGTTGTATGAAATGGATTAAGTATTGTAAGCTTGTACTCATTATTGGATCCCGGGTGTAAAATTGTGGAACGCTTCGAGTTCTCCCGTTGGGTGTGCTCGACAGAACTGCTTGACTTGGCTCACTTTTGGGGTGCTTAGTGTCTAGTGGAAGACAGCGCCTCTAAAAGTGTGTTAATTCAGGCGGTTCTGCCACAGTTGGTACCAGAGCTAATAATGAGTTCACGAGCTTAATCACCTTTTCAAAAACTTAAAACTTTGACCAACAAAAGCTTTGCGAAAAATAGGATGCGGTAAAATCTGCGTAAATAAGTATAAGCCCTAACAATATGGTCTATCTAGGATAGTGGCACTGATTTTATCTAACCATTTTCTGCAGGTACACTAACTTACGCTACGTAAGAAAGCGCTAGTGTTCGGAAAGGAGTGTACGATGTGCCAAAAATTCAAACGAGTGCCGCTATATTCCGGCTTGAGTGAACGCATAGGCCGATGCATGCATCATAAGAAGAAAATCTGTTAAGCTAAACCCCCTTCACATATAATTTCTAGATAGTTAAGATGATTGGGTAATAAACAAAAAGAAATGCTTCAATCCTTAATAAAAGCCTTATCAATTCTCTAAGTCTCTTGTTCCTAGTCTGGAGGTTCCCTAATGGTTGGCTCCTATCTGGTCGCAGATGGATCTGAGGTCTCGTCGGGTGGGCACTGGGTCTGGTCGTGGGAGCACCAGTGCCGGTGCGGGCCGTGGCCTTGGTGAAGGTCATGGTGAAAGTGGTCGCGACAATGGCAACAACAATGCCAATGGACAGAGCCGTGAGGCCCCACTCTTGGGTCCTCCTTCCCCGCCACCACCACCGCCACCTCCGATGACTCCTGCGGAGATGATGGCGGAGATGTTAGCTTCACGTCGGGAGACAGCCCGTGCCTTGGAGATGATGGCACAGGCTCTTGGTGGCTTCGTCCGCGGAGGCCACGGTGGCAACGACGGGAACGGGGGTGGTGCCCGTGGTCTTGAGAGGCCCTGTTCTTATCAGGACTTCTTGAAGACCAACCCGCCCACGTTCACGCCGACTGCAGAGCCTCTAGACGCGGAGCATTGGCTTCGTGTGCTGGAGCAGAAGTTTCTGCTGCTCACGGTGACCGATGAGCAGAAGGTGCACTTTGCCGCACAACAGCTTTTGGGATCTGCTAGCGCATGGTGGGATACTTTCAATGCCATGCAGCCGGTGGGTTATCCTGTGACTTGGCAGGAGTTCACCACTGCCTTCCGAGAGTACTACATTCCTGCGGGTGTTCTAAACAGGAAGCTCTCGGAGTTCTTGGACCTGAAACAGGGGAGCATGTCTGTGATGGAGTTTGCCAATAAATTCAACCATCTGGCACAGTATGCTGGGACTCATGTTGACACAGATGAGAAGAAGAGGGACCGCTTCTATCGTGGCCTCTCTTGTATTTTGCAGAAGGAGCTTTATACTGGGAACTACCAGACTTTCGGTACTCTGATGAATGCTGCCATTTCTATGGAAGGACTGCAGCGTGACACTCAGGCTGAGTGGAAGCGCAAGCAGGGAATCTCTGGGTCTTCTAGTCACCCACAGTCACAGAAGATGCAAGTTGTCAAGAGGATGTCCTACCATCCCCCAGGTGGACAGCCATCTCGGCAGCCTCAGCAGACTCGGCAAACATCGCCGACTCAGTACCATGCGCCTACTCAGCAGGTGCAGCAGCCCCAGGGATCGCAGTTTCCACCTCGTCAGGGGCAGATGATCAAGTCTACTGCTTGTTTCAAGTGTGGCAAGGAGGGCCACTTTGCTCGGGAGTGTCCCGAGAATCGGGCGGCTCAGCCTTCCCAGCCGTCTGCCAACTCTCGCTTGATCAAGAGGACGATTATTAAGAAGAAGGTGCCAGTGAGTCGCTCGGGACAGGTTAACTACACCGAGGCTGAGGAGATCCTGCAGAATGAGCCTGTGATGGCTGGTATGTTTACCATTGACTCCCACCCAGCATTTGTGTTATTTGATTCTGGAGCATCGCATTCATTCATGAGCATGGGGTTTGCAGAAAGGCACAATATATCTCTTATGGCTATTCCTTTTGCCTATAAAATTAGCACTCCGGGTGCGCAGATGTGCATTAATACCCGGACGGATACAGTCAGCTTAGTGCTGGCCACTCACACTTACCGTCTCCAGTTCATGTTGCTACCTGGACAAGGCATTGATGCAATCCTGGGCATGAATTGGTTGAAGGTTTATGGGGTAGTCTTGGACCTTAAGAGGAGAGTTGTTGAGTTACGACTTCCTTCTTCTGAGGATAGGATGTCTCTTCGTATCTCTCCAAATTCTGCTTCACCAGTCGCCGCTAATGTTGAAGCTTCTCCTGATCTTGCCTCTATTCCTGTGGTTTGTGAGTTTCCTGATGTCTTCCCTGAAGATTTGCCTGGGTTACCACCAGATAGAGATGTGGAGTTTATCATAGAGTTAGAGCCTGGCACTGCTCCTATTTCACGGCGTCCTTACCGCATGGCTCCACCAGAATTAGCAGAAATGAAAAAGCAATTAGAGGAATTGCTACAAAAGGGGTTTATCCGTCCTAGTTCTTCTCCATGGGGTTGTCCAGCTATTTTTGTGAAGAAGAAGGACGACACTCTGCGGATGTGTGTGGATTATCGCCCTCTCAATGCGGTAACCATCAAGAATAAGTACCCTTTGCCTCGCATTGATGCTTTGTTTGATCAGTTGGCTGGTGCTAGAGTGTTTTCCAAAATTGATCTTCGTTCTGGGTATCACCAAATAAAAATTCGACCACAAGATATACCAAAGACAGCTTTCTCTACTAGGTATGGGCTTTATGAGTACCTAGTCATGTCTTTTGGTCTCACCAATGCTCCTGCATTCTTCATGTACCTCATGAACTCAGTCTTTATGCCGGAGTTAGATAAGTTTGTAGTGGTGTTCATTGATGATATTTTGATATATTCCAAGAATGAAGAAGAACATGCACAACACCTTCGCACAGTCCTGAACCGACTACGGGAGCACAAGCTGTATGCCAAGTTCAGCAAGTGCGAGTTTTGGTTGGATAGAGTGCAATTTTTGGGACATGTTCTGACCCCTGAAGGTGTATCGGTTGATCCTAGTAAGGTGCAGGATGTGCTAAGTTGGAAATCTCCTGAATCAGTGCATCAGATCCGTCAGTTTCTTGGTCTTGCTGGGTACTATCGGCGCTTCATTCCAGATTTCTCCAAGATAGCTCAGCCTATGACCAAGTTGCTTCAGAAAGACTCTAAGTTTGTGTGGAGTCCAGCCTATGAGGAAGCCTTCCAAGCTTTGAAGAAATTTCTTACCTCTGCCCCTATTCTGACCCAACCGGATATTGACAGGCCATTTGATGTGTATTGTGATGCCTCCAAGACAGGACTTGGTTGTGTACTTATGCAAGAGGGACGGGTGATAGCTTATGCTTCCCGTCAACTGAAAAAGCATGAAGTGAATTATCCCACCCATGATTTAGAGCTTGCTGCAGTGGTGCATGCTCTAAAGATATGGAGACATTATCTGTTGGGAAACAAGGTGCATATTTTTACGGATCACAAGAGCCTCAAGTATATTTTCACTCAACCCGAGTTAAATATGAGGCAAAGGAGATGGCTTGAGTTAATCAAGGATTACAATCTGGAAGTCCATTATCATCCTGGAAAAGCCAATGTGGTGGCTGATGCGTTGAGTCGAAGGTCACACCAGGATGATGAAGAGTCCTTGCCTCTCTCTCACTCTGCAGTTTTAGCTCACATTGCTCTAGTCTCAGATTTGTTGGATCAAATTGTTATTGACCAAAGGCAGGATGCTTTGGAGATTCCTCATATCAAAAAGTTGATTGCTGAAGGACGTGGTCCTCATTTCAGCATTGATGAACAAGGTGTGGTGAGGTACAAGAACCGTTTGGTGGTTCCCGGAAGTAATGAGCTTAGAAGAAAGATTTTGGGGGAAGCCCATAGTTCTAGGCTATCCATTCATCCGGGAAGTAACAAGATGTACCATGATTTGCGCCACTTGTATTGGTGGTCAAATATGAAGCAGGATATCACTAAGTATATTGCAGAATGTGATATTTGTGGAAGGGTGAAGGCAGACCATATGCGTACGCCTGGTTTCCTACAGCCTTTGCCAATCCCAGTTTGGAAATGGGAGGATATTTCTATGGATTTTATTACAAGATTGCCTCGCACAGTAAAAGGGCATGATTCTATTTGGGTTATTGTGGATCGTCTTACAAAGTCTGCCCATTTTCTTCCTGTGGATGGAAGATATACAGCTATGCAATATGCTAAGTTGTATTTTGATCGCATTGTAACTCTCCATGGAGTCCCTCTCACTATTGTTTCTGATCGTGGATCAGTCTTTATGTCCCGCTTTTGGACTCAACTCCAGAAATGCCTTGGAACTAGTCTTCTCAGAAGTTCAGCTTATCATCCGCAGACCGACGGCCAGACAGAAAGAGTCAATCAAGTGCTGGAAGATATGTTGAGAGCTTGTGTCATTTCTTTTCCAGAGAAGTGGGATGAGTGCTTGAGATTGGCTGAGTTTTCTTACAACAATAGCTATCAAGAAAGCATTCGAATGGCACCTTTTGAGGCTTTGTATGGCAAGAAGTGTAGGACACCGCTCAACTGGGTTGAAGTAGGAGACCGTGGTTACTTCGGGCCTGACTTTATCCTTGAAGCAAGAGAGAAAGTCGGAATTATTCGGAGTCATTTGAAGGCGGCTCAGAACCGTCAGAAAACCTATGCGGATAAGAGAAGAAGGCCTTTGCAATTTGAAGTTGGTGATTATGTGTATCTCAAAGTGTCTCCCATGAAAGGTGTGCATAGATTTGGTGTCCGTGGAAAATTAGCTCCTCGCTATGTTGGGCCTTACAAGGTTTTGGAACGGCGTGGTACTGTTGCTTACCGCATCCAACTCCCAGATATATTGTCAGCCGTCCACGATGTTTTTCATGTGTCTCAGTTGAAAAAGTGTTTGCGAGTTCCTGATGAGGCAGTGGAGATCGAAGGACTCCCTCTCCAACCTGATCTTTCCTATATTGAGCATCCAGTCAAGATTTTGGATGAAAAAGAAAGGGTGACGAGAAACAATGTGGTGAAATTTTACAAAGTCCAATGGCAGAATCACTCGGAGGATGAGGCAACTTGGGAACTTGAGAGCTATATTTTAAAGCATTATCCTCATCTCATTCCTGGCTCATCAATGTAATTATTTAGATTGAAATTTAATTCTACCTCTTTTCTCACACTAGGCACATGAAATCTCGGGTCGAGATTTTCTTTTAGGGGGTAGAGTGTAACACCCTCGGTGTTACCGCGTCAACAAGTCACTAAATATTTGTCATGAGCATCATGTTTATGTATTATTGCATGTGGTAAATGAGAAATTAAATTTTATTGCACTAATTCCCAAATTGAGCTCTAATTTATTCCTTGTCCAAGTTGTCCTTCCAGCACGTCATCTCTCTCCACGTGAAGAGCTCCATAGCCACAAAGTCAAATGATAAATTATTATCATTCACTAATTATTAGCATACCACTTGGTAAGATTTTTATCTCTATCAATCTCGCGACGCGCCACTGTCATCTCTCGTTGTTCTAATTATCCCGCCTTTACTTCGCTTGCTAATCACCTTGAAAAAAATCATCAGTGCATGACGCGCTACCACTGCCATAGTGTGTCGCACACGCTACGCATTAATCTCACTCACAAGTTCGACCGGCGAGCATGCCGCTCGCTCACTGCTCTGCAAACGCGGTGCACGCACTCTTTTCTCACGCCAGCCTATAGCAGCAGGGAGTTTCAACATGTCAGAACGGTACCAGAGCAAACTTTTCTCACGTAGCAATGCAGCAGTGAAGTTTTTTTCAACACGACAGACTGCAGAAGCATAGATTTTCCATACATCGATACTGTAGCAGTGCAGGAAGCACTGTTCACGCGCAGAAGTTACTGTTCATCCGTGGAAAAATCACCTAGCCAGTGGAAAATGTTGTTTGTCCATGCAGCACGTCGTTCCCGCGGCGCTTTATTACCTTTAAGCAAGCTAGTTTAGCCACTAACCTTATGACGCGTCGTTGTCATGCCTTCGCTTCTCTATTCCTGCGTCTTCTGTCTTTAAAAGGATACGCCGAGCTATTTCGCTCCGCTGCTCACTTGTTTCTTCCTCTCAAATCAAGTTCTTCTGTTCTTGCCCGAGAGAGCTGCGTCTATCGATTTCTCCCCGAGCTATCATCAGCTGAGGTAGCTAGTTTACAATTGATCTTCTTATTCTCTAATGTTTCCTTGACCTATGATCTCCTCCTCAATTAATTCCTTGACCTGCATAAATGAACCAGCACCCCACCGCTGAGCACGTTCAGCCCAAAGCCCACCCTAGTCCTGACATGCTCGTAAGTCCAAGACCACTCAAAGTTCAATCCTTGAATTAATTCTCTCATGACCAAGACCTCACCACCGCACACGGCACGGAGCCAGAGGACAACCCTGCCAACTCGTTTCGTGCTTCCAGACTACTTAGCTTGTCATGACCACCCACGATCAGTGCTATATATGGCTCTGCTCCACTCCACGCAGGGCAAGCATTTGCTAAGCTCCCTGGTGTCTCTCCTCTTGCATTGCCTCCGCACATCGATCACCGTAGGTGGCACTTCATTCAATTCTGAGGTAGCTAGCCTGTAAGAATTCCTTCATTCTTCTTCTTTATTATTTTCTTGACCCGTGGTCTCATCTAGTAATTCTAGACCCACAGTCATGTGCAAGTCAACAAGTTCAATTGCGTGATTAGCCTCCTCCAATAATACCATTTTCTTCATCTCTAGAGCTCATTTGAATTTATGCATTTATCATGAAATAAATTTTGTTAGGTTCCTAAATTCATGATCTATCTGTTAGTGTATTTAGTTCATGCAGTTCAGTGATACCTTTAGGGTTAATTTATTATATTGAAATGCTTATTATTGTTATGGTTATTTAGAGAATGACTTTTTGTGATGCATCGGTAGAAGTGCTAGCCCTAAAAATTATACAGTAGGCTCATGGTAATATTAGATGCTCTCTATAACTTTGTAGCCTCTGAATAGCTAATTTATTAAGGTAGCTAACATACCCTGATGGAAAGCATATTAAATTATTTAAGAATTTAGTTGCGAAATTGTTCTTGTTAATGAAATGATATTCGGTGGCTATGTGATCAGTAGAGCTAGTTTGTTAGCATGATAAGCGTGTTCTTATTTTAAGAGTTGTTGTTGCCTGATTTCGGAATTGTTGCATCATCATTGCATACATATAGTGAACGAATTGGCGGAGATCGTGACTGTCGGCGATCAGGAGTACGAGGAGATCGTTGAGGAGTACGAGGAGGAGATCCTCATACCGGAGGAGGTCCAGGAGCCACTACTGACTGACCTTGCTGACACTGCGCCTGCCCAAGGCAAGCCCCGGTGCATAACCTCTATTATGCTACACTTTATTTATGCTTGTGCATTAAGTTTTAAGGAGTTGAATGAAACCCACTTGCATATATATATCCTGATCCCATGAGTCTTACTAGTATGTCAAGATCGTGTAGATTGCCATGCTACAGGACTCCGGTAGAAGTCGAGTGATTGCCTATCACTCGCGAGAGATAGGGAATATATTATTGTTACTATTATCATGTTACTATCACATGGCTTATATATGGATAATAATTGGAGACCGGGTGGGACTGTACTTGGAATTGGATATGGACTTGGTTGGGCAATCTGAGCGAGGCTCTGGTTGCATTTGTCCCGCCTGTGTCGATTATGGACCGTTCGTTGCACTGGATCCCCGGTCAAGTCACAGATTTATTATCCCGAGCATATACTAGCGGATGGGGGCTAGGAAGACTTGTTACTCTCTTGTCATGAGCTCCGGCTCTTTCTGGACCGACTGATTGGAGGCGGGGATAGGTGGTGGTCTTAGCACCGTATTGAGGCCGGGCCTCAAGTACGGGGGCTTGGAGTCCAAGTTTGGACGGGGACCTGGAACCCGTGACAGGAGTGGAACAGGTCGGTCTCACTCGTGCCCGGGGTGCGAGCGAGGCGTGTGTTTTTCGGGGTACCCAGCTGGGCACATTGATTCGTGAATCGCCGTTTCTACGTGACGGTACGGCTTGACTGCACTCTGGCACCGTAGTAAGAACTGGCATATGAAAGATGGAAAAATGATTCTGATTGCTCAACCCTTGCTTGATGATAGAATAGGTGCTTACATAGCAGGTTGGATAATGAGGTTAACATGGCTGCTAATAATTTAATGAAATAAGGACTCACTCTTAGTATTGCTTTCCGCAAATAAGAATCCACAAGCCATAAAGCCTATCATAATCCTTGAGAGTCGGGAAATATATTCCCAGTCGGGTAAGTCTTGCGAGTACATTGTGTACTCAGGGTTTATTTACCCTTGTTGCAGGTGCTACTTGAGAAGCTAGCTGTTGTGTGGAGGATTCGTCTGGTGGGCACAGACGGATCCTTATACCGCTCCGCTAGATGTTGTTTTATTCCGCTATTTAATTTATCGCACTCTGAACTTTGGTACTGTAATAATGAATTTTTGAGACTCTTTGTTGTATGAAATGGATTAAGTATTGTAAGCTTGTACTCATTATTGGATCCCGGGTGTAAAATTGTGGAACGCTTCGAGTTCTCCCGTTGGGTGTGCTCGACAGAACTGCTTGACTTGGCTCACTTTTGGGGTGCTTAGTGTCTAGTGGAAGATAGCGCCTCTAAAAGTGTGTTAATTCAGGCGGTTCTGCCACAAAGAGCCAGGCAAGGAGTTGCCAGAGTGCGTCGACCACCATCCTAGCTCGTTCGAAAGAGGCAAGCCCCGGAGCATTTTAAGTCTCCTATTTTATAAAAGCTATTCCTTATTACATGAGTTATAGTTATATATATTGTTGCATTAAGTTATAGGAGTTGAGTGAAACCGTTGTTGCATTATTCCCTTGGCCACCGGATTCCATTTTACCCTGTTAGGTCAGGATCGAGTAAATTGCTTAGCCATGCTTAGACCGGTAGAAGTCGGGTGATTTCCTGTCACCTGCGAGCTATAGGTGGATACCGGGCTATGGTTAGCTGTATTTGTGATCATGAAAAGTAGCCAAGTGTTGATGGATAATCGGAGACCGGGCGGAGTCTTATAGGGTTTTGAACTATAGTGATTCTGTCTGTGTCGATTAAGGACCGATCGTTGGTCGTCCCTCTTGTCATGTTGAACGCATGCCTCACATTTAGCTGGCCGAATAAAGTACCTTTCGACCGCGAAGCTAGTGACACTTTTCGAGCCGGGATAAACTCGGGTTGGCAGACTGGTGCTGAAAGGGGGTGTAACGGGGACGCGAAGAGTGAGCCCAAGGTGCGTCCTGGCAGTTGGGCGGTCCCTGGGTAGTGCGATCCATGATTGTTATCCCGCGGCTTCTTGGAAAGTGTCATTGGTGATCTACGCGACCCTGACGGGGGAAGCATGGTTTGTGTGAGGAATAAGTCTCCAGCTGGATAGGAATTCGATTCGAATCACCGTCGCTCCCGGTTAGTGAGCACTTGACTTGAGCTACGGCATCGTAGTAACATTAATGGAACACTGATGATTAAGTGAATGATGTTGGAAATGCTAAACCTGATATGGTAATCTAGATTGTTAATGATGAATCAAGTGATTGTTTTAGCAATAGGTGCTTACCCAGCTTGAATAGGTTATACTAAAAGTGATGCAAAAGTACTAATATAGTTTTTCATAATAACTTATGCTTTTCGCAAATGAGTCAAGCCAGTCCAACATATGAAGCCTTGCATGCTCCTTGGTGTCCTTATTTCTGGTTTATGACGGGTAAGACTAGCTGAGTACATTCTCGTACTCAGGGCGTTGTTCCTATTGTTGTTGCAGATGGTCATATGTACTATGGGTACTGCTCCAACTATCTGTATCCGACGATGGGCGACAACTAGGACCTTGAGCAATGGTCACTCTGTTCGTCTTATCTAATGCTTTTGTGGACCATGACCATCTACTGGCACTGTATTTGAACTAAGTGTGTGTGTGTTTAAAACTGCTTGCTTCCGCTATGTTATTTTAAACTATGTTGTAATAACTTTTATTCCGAACTCCGATGTATTCCACTTTTATTGTGAACTCTATGTATCATGTGAACTGTGGCTGCTAAATCAGTACGATCTTTGTTGTATGTTAGTTGGTTTGAAATCCCTCGTGATTTCATGGAATCTCGGGTTATACGGGTTTAAGTTTGATAAATTATCCGCCTCGGTGGAAGATTTTCTTACTTAATCTCGTATAATTACGTTGATCCGTTACAGTTGACTCACAAGAGAAGAGTACGTAGTAGTTCTTCTTGCCATTTGAACTATTTAGCTGTAGGGTGCGTGATCTTGATCAGAGGAGAAAGAGCGGCACAAGGAGTGAGGTTGGTTTCTCTTCTTTGGCAGCACAGAGAGACCCATGGCAGTTCTCTTGGGCCTTGTCTATGTGGGGCGGCGTGGTGTCACTGGAGCGGCAAGGCCTACGACGCTGGACGATCATGTGGGTGGTGGACGAGAGCGCGCTCGGTGAAGTTGTGGGCGCCTGAAAGGTACTAAATGGCTAGAGAGGGGTGAATAGCCTAACAATTTCTAAAATAACACTTGAGCAAAGTGATTAGTATGACAAAAGGCTAAAAGTTTTTTGCACTAGCTCTACTCAAGGTTGCAAGCCACCTATACCAACAACTCTAGTTGATTACAATCTCTAGGCACACAAAGCTAAGATGCTACTCTACTCTGTTTGAGCTAGCTACTATGATAAACAACTAACAAGAGAAACTCAACTAACTAAGCAACTAGCAAACTACCTCTACCCAAGATAAGTAATGTAATGAAGCAAGAGAGGTAGAGAGGGGTATACCAAACGTGGCAAGAGACAATATGATCACTAAGTGAAAACCAAAGAGCCAATTGACACAATTTTATCCTGAAGTTCACTTGCTTGCTGACAAGCTACGTCCTCGTTGTGAAGGCCGATTCACTTGGTGGTTCACGAGCTAATTGGCACCACGCTAAGCCTACACTTGGGAACCGCAAGAATCTACACAAGATGAGGGCACTCAACTTCAAGAGCAATCAACTAGAGGTGCTTTTGGCACTCCACCGGAGAATAAGCCTAAGAACCCCTCACAAATCCACTGGGAGATGGTCACAAACAATCACCAACTTGTGCCAACCTCCTTAAGCTGCTCCAAGCCATCTAGGTGGTGGTAACCACCAAGAGTAACAAGAAAACCGCAGCTAGAACGATCCACAAGTGCCACTAGATGCAATCACTCAAGCAAATGCACTTTGGATCACTCCCAACTCACTTGGATGCATAAACAAGCAAGAGATTGAGTGGGAGAGGTTTGGCTTAGTTCACAAGAATGTATGGATGATCAAAATGTCCAAGAGAGTGTGCTAGAGCCGACCAACCACTATTTATAAAGCCTCCCCAAAGAATAGAGTCGTTGTACCCCTTCACCGGGCTCTCTACGACCGAACCGGACGCTGAGCCAGTGACCGGACTCTCCAGGCGCCAGCATTCGGTGCACGAATAAGTGCCACACATCCCTCATGTTCAACAAGTTCGTTGATCTTCAACTGTCACTTCACTTCGCACTGAAACCCTTCGGACCGGACTCAGTCCCCAGGGTCCAGTCCCTTCTCCACTTTGTACGAGCACATGCGCGCGCACACTGAAGACTTCAGACCAAACTCGCTTGTGCTGACCAGACTCAGCGCCAAGCAGGGTCTGGTCGAGGCCTATTTTACACTGAGAGCTCCCCGGCGTGAAAATACGACCGGACCGAGTCCGGTCGAGCTGACTGGACTCGCACCAAAATTCGGTCCACTCTAGCTCACATGCCTCTGAGCCACGTCTCCATGACTGGACTCACGCACAGTGCCAGCGTCGAGTCCGGTCCACCTCCACGCCGGGGTTCGGTCGAGGTTACAGAGCCGCGCCTTCTCTAAGTGAGCAACTGGACTCGCCTGGGAGGGTCCGGACGCACAGCCACACAGGGTCGCCTTCTCTAAGTGAGCAACTAGACTCGCCTGGGAGGGTCCAGACATATCGCCACACAAGGTTTGGTCTGCTCCATAGGGCCGCACCACCCTAGGGTTAGGCACTGGACCCAAACCACCCAGGGTCTGGTCCACCAAAACCCAGAGTCCAGTCACAAATTTCATCTCCTTTTCAACTCCAATTTCTACACCCTTGCTCCCAAGTGCTAAACACATTTAGCCTATTCGCTTGATCTTATCAGCCAAAATCAGCCAGCCATTCAGCGGTGTTTTTATCTCACAACAAATCAGCATCAGCCAAAATCAGCCAACCAGAAACCATCTAGTGAACAAGGGCCTTTGTGTATCACCATTGTGCATGTGTGTTAGCATATTTTCAAAGCATTTTCAGGGGGTCATAAGTTAGCACACTAGGTCCTAATGCATATGCATTATCAACAACACCTAGTGGCACTTGATAACCTTTATAACCATGATTTCCCCTCTTCATATTACGACTATCTATCCTAAGCCCACTCACACCCTCTATGGTGTCTTGAGTGGCAAAATAAAAATGGCCCTATCATTTTTACCTTTGCCTTGAGCCTATTTTTGTTTCTCTTTCTTCTTTTCCAAGTTAGAGCATTCGATCTTCTCTTTTTGGCCATCACCATCACCATGCCCATCATCTAGCTCCATCATTTGGTGTGTACCAACCTAGCTCGTATAAATAACACTTATGACAGAGGTTAGTACTAAGGTTTCATCAATTAGCCAAAACCAAACTAGAGCTTTCAGCACCATGGCCACTGACAACCAGGCTGGGCACATTTCAACCGAAAACAGAAAACTAAACCGAACCAAACTGAAAAGTCAGTTTTTTCAGTTATTTGGTTCGGTTTCAGTTTCTGTGATGGGGAATTCCTGCTTTGGTGCTTGGCTTCGGTTCTTGTGTTCATCCGAACCGAAGGATCGAATCAACCAAACCTATAATCACTAGGACTTGAAAGCACACGCTGAGGCAACCTATTGTCCTCATAACAGCCTAGCAGCAGCCCAAACCAAATGCCCAAATTGGCCCAACGGTGAACACACCACTACATCAGCCTAAAATAGTGAAACCCTACCCCAAATTCTCGATCTCATCCATTCCCTTTCTCTTGTCCTGCTCATCGTGATGGGCGACAGTGGTGGCACTGGTGCGCAACGATAGGTGATAGCAAGTGTGGGGCCGGCGCAGGCGCGAAGCAGCTACCACCACCACCGTAGCCCATAGGCCTACCGGCGGGGCTCCTTAGAGGTAGCATCGGATGCGCAGTGGGGTGTCATGCTCCCTCTACTCTACCTCCATGACCTCTCCTGCAGGGTGGTGCACGCGTGTTGGTGGGGCTTCTCAGCATCGAGTGAACCAGCAGCTACACACGTGGCCGCGGTGCGGAGGAGGTGACCATGACGGTGAGCGGGTGGCAACCGACGCGCGTGGCCGATGAGGTCAGCCACCCCATGGTGCGCGAGAGCCTGCACTACATCATCTATGCATGACACGCGTGTGATGTCGCTTGCTCGCCGTGCGTATCTATGTATGTGCAGGAGCAGACGGTCCATCCGTCGATGTATGTAACCATTGATGATTGCTTGTGTCATTGCCATAAGTTATTCTATTGTATGATTACTACGTAGTTCTTTCGTGGTTTGGATGTGTGCGAGTCATTACATGAATACACACGATAATAAACGTACCGACCCAACTAGTTTTGGTTCATCAATTCAGATTAATTTTAATCAAAGGCCCCTTCTCCCTAGGCCGGCAAACGTTAGCAATGGGAACCAGCGAAATTGCCCAAGCCAGGGAACTAGAATCTAAGCACCATACTAGAGCGGGCATGTAGCAGTGTCGCATGGTTCATTGGTGTTGGTGGCCTCATGGGTATGGTTGCCGGCGCTAGATTTGTTCAGTGATGCATTGAAAAAGCACCAGACAAAGCGCTACATAGATAATTAGGTGCCATGGTCACTTAGCCACGGCTAGGGTTTGCCACCGGATCTGTCTGATGGTAGCCCAGTGACTACACCAAACAAAACGCCGATACAACATACTGTTCATAACACGAGTTTCCACAGGAGTTGGTGTGAAGCACCAGGCTTGTTCATTGAGGAAAATCCTCTTTGGTACCTCTCTGGTGGACACCGGATCTATCCGATGGTCCACCAAAGGGTCGTACACTAGATAATGTGCTACAAAAGAGTCATTGGAGCGTTCAATGGCTAGTTTCTGTAAGTCATGGCGAGCGAAGCTACCGGATTAGTCTAGTGGTGCTAATCACCAAGCACTCAATAAAATGCTCAGTAGGTAGATGCACATGGCACTTATTCTAGTGGGTCTGTCCAATGGTCACCCGATTAGTCTACGTAAACAGCCCACAAACAACCCTCAACAACTAGTTTTTGGTGGGATGTTATAAATAGGTGTTGGCTGACTCTTTGAGAGTGCTCTTGGCATTCTAAGAAATCCAACACACTTGCGTGCCTCCAAGAACACCTACCACTCATCTCTTGACTTGTGCTTGATCCAAAGTGAGATTTGGAGAGATCCATTGCATTTACTTTATTGATTTGCATCTAGTGGCACTAATTCTTCGATTTGGCTGCAATTTTCTTATTACCCTTGGTGGTTGCCGCTACCTAGATGGCTTGGACCAGCTATGGTTGTTGAGTAGAGTGTTGGCGATTGTTCTCTGCCTCTAACCGATGATTTATGAGAGGTATTGATCCCACCTCATGAAGTTGCAAAGGGGTACACCAGTGGAATGCTCGTGGATAGTTGGAGTGCATCATATGATTGATTCTTGCGGCATCCAAGTTGTGAGTCTATCTTGTCATGCTAGTTAGCGCGTGAGTCATCACTTGGGAACTCGCCAGTCATCACAACATGGATGTAGGTTGCCGGCAAGCAACCGAACCTCAGGGATTAATCATTGTGTTGATCACTTGTCCTCGTTGGTTTGATACTACTCTCATTTGCATTTACTTTCATATCTATTTCTTGTGTGGTAGTTTCGTAGTTGCTTGGTAGAGTAACCTCTAGTTAGTGGTAGTTTTAGTAGTAGAGTAGCTTGTTTTTGTTGCTCACTAGTTTAGCTAGCTAGAGTTGCTTAGTGTACTCAGTAGCTTGTGTGGTGTTGTGATTTAGACTAGAAATCACTTGCTAGAATTGTGTAGGGGCATGCTTGAGTGTTCTAGAGCTAAAGCAAGTAGAGACTATTAGGATCATTTGTTGTACTAATCACATTTGCTCTAGCTAGTGTTGTGACTTTGCAGAAGAAGTTTTTATAGGTTATTGACTCTCCTCTAGCCATCTAGATCCTTTTAGGGACATGCTACAACAACTAGCCCACTACTAGGTAGGTGGAGTAGTGGCATTATAGTAGTGCACAATAGCCATTATTGTCACCCATTCCGCATAAAGGCAACCATAGTGTAGGTCATGTCGTGCCTTGTGCGTGTCCTAGTCTATACGACGGTTAACCTATGGGCCCCTATCTCTAGAAACTATGTCGGTACTCCCCTCTCGACCAACGGGTCGGACCCGTGCATGGGGCAACGAGTAGTCGAGCTATCAAGGTTCAACACGTACGCCCCTATGGATTGAAGGGCCCTCTAGGAGGTTGAATGAGAGTCCATTGACGCTATGGTGGTTGCATCCACCGGGATCGCATGAGCTCACTCGATGGGTGTAGCCCCTAAGGCCTTTGTGCGACTAATTTAAGTGGGGTAGGGGCTTAGCGTCTTGTAGGATCATAGCTCGTTAATAAGGGTACCTGTGGTATAGATACATGTTTTTATACTCCAGAGTCATCCTCCATGCTATAATGATTGTATACTCTATATTTGTTTCATGATCCAATGTATAAATGATCACATGCTCCACACTGGATTCATACTTTGGTGCGCAAATATCTCATACTCCACTTTGTATTCTCTACAAGTTGTACATTTTAATGATGACTTGTGAAATAATATAAATCTTTGTAGCCAGCACCAACTCATTTAATACTAGTGATACATCCTGAAGATAGCCCACTTTGGATTCCCTGCAAGCTGTATATTTCAATTGAAAACTAATGTCGACTTGTTAAATAATATACTCCCTTTGTCCCCAAAAAACGCAATTCTAGCTCCGAACCTGGACTAGTGCTTGTCTAGGTTAAGAGCTAGAATTACGTTTTTTTGGGGACGGAGGGAGTACGTCTGTGTAGGGCGATACACATCCTGAAGAAACTGACTCTTCTTTTGACTGGTCGCTCAAATAAAAGGCATACTTTAGTCAGCACCGCTTACCGAGTCTTTTCTTTTGACACAAATAATAATCATTCAACGATAATCGGCAATAATAAAGAGAGCAATAATTTCACGCAAAAGATATGCACAAAGATAGAGTGGAACCAAAATATACTAATTTATCAATTCTAAGGCATCATTTGCAAAAACATCTATGGAGTAGGTTCAAATGATAATAGAGGCCGCATTCTCCATTTTAACATAGGCTTAGTCGCCTAAGAGAATATGGACTATTTGATTCTGTGACTTCCATAATATATTATTAGACAAACACTCTCTATTAAAGAATATTAATACTTATATGATCATCTTACCAAAAAATTAGCAAACATGTAGAACATAACTCTATATATGGAAGTCTTCAATACGCTACATTGCATTATGGTTTAGACATTCTAGAGAAGGGGTCAGTCGCCTGGAAAGGGTAACACATTTCTCCAACTCCATCCAGCCCCAACATGTTTACGTGACTAAGGTTTGAGTGTGTTAAAGTTTAACTCACATCACATTAATGTTCCCTCAAATGCATGAACTACTAAATGTAGACTAATTGTAGGTATGTCGGCACAGATTAGGAGTAATTTACGAGACGAATCTATTAAGCCTAATTAGTCCAAGATTGAAAACTTTTTGTCAAATAAGACGAAAGTGCTACAATGTTCGTTAAACTTTAACTCCTCCAACCAAACACCCCCTAAATAACCGCAAAGCTGAGGTACCTTCCTGCAAAAACGCTCACCAGAGATTAAGCGAGCAACGGTCCGTTCAGCCGCTATAAAGATCGTCCGTCGTTCCTTCTCCCGTTTCTCTGCCTCGCCCCTGTTCTCCAATCTCCCTCCCTCGCCCAAGTGGAAGCCCGAGCGCCAAGCGCTCGGCGGGCGGCGCTCGGGGCTTTCCCGAGCTACGCCTTCACCCCCGCGCCGCGGCGCGCGCGTGTCCGCGGCCGCACCCCGCCGTACCTCTCCCGTCGCTGCAGCTCCTTCTCAACACTGCGGCCCCCGCACCACCGCCGTCCGCCGGCCGTGCCGTGCCAGCGAAACTTGTCGGTGAGACCCGTGAACCTTGCCCTCGTTTCTGTGCGACGTCCTTTCTTGCGTGTTAGAGCGTGCAAAATGACCTTTTCCGTGAGTTTTGAGTCTCCTGATGGCTGATACCCTTGTGGGTCTGCATGAGACTTTGAGTGGGAATGGTTCAGGGTTTAATCGGTGGCAGGCGTGGGTTAAGGTGGGCTAGGGTTCTAAGGCGGCTTCTGGGGGTTTCTGATGCGATCTGTGTAATGGGCGGTTTTTTTTTCCTGAATCGAGTTTTGTGGGGGGTTTGAGGCGCTTATCCGCGCGGCAATTGACGATTTGAGTGTGGGGGTCGGTGATCACAAGGGTCATTGGGGGCGTTTGCTGGTTCTTTGGAATTCGCATTGAATTGTCATAGTACATTGTTGTGCGTTTATGTGTTTCATGATCTTTGGCTTGAAAGAGATCGCGAGTCGCCGAGTGGAGCCAGAGTATGAATACTGCCTTGCATCTTGTGTGAAACAGAGCTGTTGTCATTTATGCTTCTGGATGAAAGGTGTTATTATTGATGTAATCAAAGCAACTTCTTTGCTTGATGGTTTTCTTCTTCTATATCAGTCTTTCAGATATAACTTTGCTGATAATTGTTCTTTTCGATTTCTCTTAAATAACAAACTTTGACACAGAAACAATGTGGAACCCTGTGTGTTAGTTAATAGATTTGATTACTTTATGACACCATAAAATATGCCAAAATAACATATACGTGTGCATTGCTGCACAAATACTTCGACGTTTATCTGGATTTACAAGCTAACCATGCCCCTTTTATGGTATTCATGATTTTATCTGTGTGGTTGTGATGGCCAGGGGCATAGAGATTTCAATGAAGAACGTTGTATAACAATTTTGCAGGTGTCAAATAAATTGTGCCTTTTGTAGAGGTTCCATAACAGGAATCCAATGCCCCTCCTAAAGAGAACCCCTTTCTCCTTACTGGAACCACCTAAGGACTTGGATCCTAATGAGAAGGTGTTCCAAGTTGAGCTCACTAAGGAGATATTCCGAGATTATCAGTATCCTTTTGCATGCCATTATTGCTATCTAACTTATTTATACCTGATATGAATAAAAGCTTTTTATCAAATTGGATTTCTTATAGCTCTCACACTTGCCTTTGATTATATTTCAGAAATATGTTTGTGTCCTTGACTATTGAATAGGGAATACTTGAATAGGTTGGACCTTTACCATCAAAATGTCTGGACATGTAAGGTGTCTGGAAAGTCTAAGCTTACCTACAAGGAAGCTTTGGTCTGTGAGCAACAAGCTGCAGTGAAGGCTCAACAGTTGCCAAAAGAACTTATGGCTCCTGTTCTCCGGATGATTCAGCACAGTTGGGCCAATCTTCTTTCTGACCTTTTTCTCATTTAGTGATGTTATTGTGATTCTAGACTGCAATGCTTGTCATATTTATTTTTATTTCTTAACGCTGCACACTGTTGGTCTTTATCCAAGTTGACCAAGCATTTATGTGTTTTCTGCTAATTAAAGCTACATGGAGCTAATATTATTTGAAATATATATTATCCATGGTTTGAATACTATGACAAGTTTAGATTCCACTGACAGGTCTTACTTATACCTGGTGTTATTTTCCTTTTGATTGTTCACTGTTAATTTTGCTTGCTATTGCCTTCCAAGATGTTTCCTTGGGGGGTCTAATCCCAGATCATTGTAATAAATTTCTAAATATCTTGTAATGTGTCAAGCAAATCCCTACATATAGGGCAGCATACTTAGTCACATATATTGCCCACTTAGTAACTCTGAACTGAAGGTGTTTTCTATTGTACTGTCACAAATCATTGATCTACTATGTGAAGAGGAAAAAACTTTTGTTACTTGTATTATATTGCATTTCTTAAATGTTCTTTTAATGGACTGGATTTTTCTGCTACAACTTCAGGCACTCTTAGCTTGACTGATCTTGTCAACAAAGTATACAGTAGTCTGCTATTGGATCTTTTTGAAGGACTAGAATTGCATGCTAAAAAAGATGGGTCTGAGGCTGCTTGCAAGATCTTGAAGGTTATAAGCTCTGGTGAGACCAAGTCATACGAAGTGGGTTGGATTGGTAAAGGCAATGAAGTAATCAACACTTCAGTGGTCAAAGCTGATGATCTGATTCGCAAGAAGGCACCTGCTAGTCGTAATGCACTGAAAATCTTTATTAGGGACTCGACATCAGAAACTTCTCCATGGACACTACATGCAGATCTTGCAAAGAAATATGGGATACCCACTGAGGTCCCAGTAGATATTATGGTAATCATATTTTTAAAATTCCTTTGTTCGCTTCCATATTATCGTGTCCCTAAATCAAGCATGGCTCACAGAATGGTGAAGGCTTGAACAAAGGGAGGAAAAGATTTGTAAATGAAGAAGATGCCAGCAAAAAGTTGAAGAAAGGTGATTTAGCATGTATCCATGCCGTTTATTTCAGTTTACAATTTTAAATGGTTTTCGTACTACTGTTTTCTGGGAGGTTTCTTAGTTTGCACTTTTCATTTGATTACAGATCAGCTAGTAGAACCACCGGTTAAATATCCAATTGATGATCTTTTAGTAAAGCCTGCAGCAGATGACACCATTTTGTCAAATAGACCTCCACTATCTAAAGATTTCAGAGTGCCTGTAGATTCTGTGGGAGATCTCCTTATGGTCTGGGACTTCTGTTTGTCATTCGGAAGGCTTCTATGCTTGTCACCATTTTCCCTGTCAGATCTGGAGAATGCAATTTGCACCAAAGAAAGTAACCTTGTTCTTGTGGTAGAAATACATTCTGCACTTCTCCGCTTGCTCATTAAAGATGAGGGTGAATATTTTACAATTCTCCAGAACAAGAAAAAGATACCAAAGGTAATTTCTTCTCATAATGTAGGTGGTGTCAAGCGCTCTTGTCTTCCTTTTTCTCTCTAAAGTTGCTTGAATGTTTCCTTAGGTAACATTTGTCAAATGGTCTGAGTATCTATGCAATTTCCTGGAGATGATAAGCAAAGAAGAGTTCTCTGGTAAGGTGTCAACTATACGAAGGGGTAGTTATGGTCTTGTTGAGACTCGTCTGAAGCTTAAAATTCTAAGGGAATTGGTAGAGGAAGCCATTACAACTTCTTCTGTGCGAGAGAAAATAGGTGAACAGATTGACCAGCAAGGAGCATTTGTAGCTGCAAGAAAAGCAGATGCTAGAAAGAATAGGGAAGAGAAACTTAACGTGGAAGGGGTAGCAGAAAACGGAAGAAATCACACTGATAATA
The DNA here is from genome assembly GCA_038087645.1 of Saccharum hybrid cultivar R570. NCBI lineage: Eukaryota > Viridiplantae > Streptophyta > Magnoliopsida > Poales > Poaceae > Saccharum > Saccharum hybrid cultivar. Next base: position 587,234 of record JAQSUU010000563.1, on the reverse strand, counting down.
CACTAGATGGTGACAAGCCTCCTAAGGGTCAGCGTAGAGGGGAAGAACGAGAGGACTTGAACATTTTATCTTCCAGCAAAATGTTTCTGGTGAGAACTGAGAATGCATAGCCTTTTATAAGCTTTCATGTGCTCTTGTTGATTCTCACATCTGTACATGCATTTATCTGCTAAATCTATTCATGACAAAGGTCTTGTTTGTCTCTGTGTTTTTGCTTTATATTTTATAGAGAAGACACCCTGAAACAGAAATGGAGCAGCAATCTGTACTACCCAGTCCTCTTGGAAAAGACAGATTTTATAACAGGTATTGGTTCTTTATGTGCGAAGGAAGACTTTTTGTTGAAAGTGCAAATTCCATAGAGTGGGGTTACTACAGCACTAAGGAAGAGGTGATTGCTTTACTACCATGGAGATCCCTATGTTTGGCTTTCTGGTTGTAACAATTTTGTCAATTTTTACTAACAGCTTGATGCACTCCTTGGATCATTCAACGTCAAAGGCATAAGGGAGAGAGCACTCAAGCGTCAGCTTGACAAGCTCTATGATAAGATAAGGTGCGTAAGTTCTTTTTGTGTGTATGCTGTATTAATCGTTTCAAGAACACCATGGATCAATGGATGGTCAGGGCTGATATTGACTAGCACAAGTCTTTTTGCATAATATTTTACTATTGATTAGTATAGTATTGGCCTTTCCAAGAACTTTTTTTTGCTGGACACGGATGAATTCATGGCACTGTGGTTTGCTATGCATAGTTTTAAAACTAGTTTAGCTACAAGGAAGATATGAATTTTCTGATGCATTCTGTATCCTGAAAAATATTTGATATAGCTCTTAATAAGCATTGGTTCTCTCTTCGGTTGAACAAGTGTACGGTGCATGTTTTCTATTTACTGTTACAAATTGAGCATGATGCAAACCTTTGTTTGAACTCCACGTTTCCCTGAAACTGCTGGCCAACATTTTGCTACTTGGGTACTCTTAGGTTTTAAGCTGTTATACACAACAGCTGGTCTGTGGTGAAAGTTTTGCTCTTAATCCTGCAAATTAACTTCTGGTTTCCCCCCTTTTGCTGATACAGTAATGCTCTGGAAAGTAGATTGAAGGACGTCCAACAGAAAATGTTGCTTCATCAAGACAAGGAAGTGCGGCGATCCAGTCGTCTACATGCCCAACAAAAAGAGGATATGTCATTCCTCGAGTATGTCAACAAATGGAAACAAAAATGAGCCAGTCGTTGCTAGCATCGGTCTTTCCTTAGTGGCCTACTCTTTTGTGGTTCAACTTAAAGAAATGAGATTTCGTCATTCAGAGCTTTTGGAAGATTAGCCGAAGGTTCTCTAGTTTTTGGAAACATTTCTGCAGCTCAAATTCAAGCTGCATGCCAAGTTACATTTTTTTCCTTTCTCTCATCAGAGATGTTAGCTGAGAGCTAAACATACTATTGGTAGGGCCCTATGTGTAGTCCCCATTCTCCAATCAGCTAATAGCTACATTTGATGAATTGATAGTTGGGCAAGTTCCATCTCATTCACATCCTGCTGTATTGTTCGTGTGCACTCCTCTGCGTGATATTACCGATGGTATTATGCACAGCACAGTTGACCCCTGGAGTCTTGAGTATGAATGCACCTGTGCATGACAGCCACGCAAGTTCAGGGCTGCCCTTACCTTGCAGGTACCAAGTTCGAGTGTCTATGCTACGGTGCATTTTTCTTTCTTGTATATTTGACGATAGTTACTTCAACCAAATTTAAGCCGTCGACTGAAACAAGTGATATGTGCAGCACCACAACTTACAAGCAATTATTTACATTATTTCAGTTCTAAAATCAAACAAGGTGCCACAATTTACATTTCCAGATGCGTTTTAGCATCCACCCTTCGAGCCTGACTAAATTCTGGTGAAAGAGCATCCATATTCGCCCAGCTCACCAGAATTCTTCACATCCTGAACTGCATACGGATCAATCGACAACTATAAATAGCTGTACAACGCCATATCTCCCACCCCACCCAGTGGAACATTGAATTTACACTTTGACCGTCTGTAATTATATTCACAAAAGCCAAACCATTCACACTCACACCAGAGCTTTGTACCACGGGCCGTGGACCTTCTCCGATACCGTTGCCACCTTGATCAGCACCTCAGCAGACTTTAACACCCTGTCGACAACCTTGGCGGCGCCGATGCGGCGCAAAGCCGCGTCTGCCAGCTTCTGGCCCTTGGGACCGCTGCCACCTAAGACGATGCCACGGAAGGCGCAGTAGACCGCATGGGAGACCTTCTTGAAGACCACGTCACCAGGCTGGAGACTCTTGAGGAACACCCGGGTGATCATCTGCATCCTGGACTGAATCTTCTCCTCTGATGGTGAGCCAGCTGAGGCTGATGCATTGACCATCGCCTGCACAATCTCTTCCGTGCCAGCATCAGGTGAGCTGTCCAGTATGTTTGTGAGAGCCTTGAAGAGTTCTGAGATAGCATTTTCCAGTTCCAGAGGAGTGGCCTTCGAGTTCTCGCTCATCAGAACTTGGCGCAGGACGAGCATGCTGCACAAATAATACAATTTGGATGGATCAATGAGTATATGACGCATCAAACAGTTCAATCTTTCTAACAGACGAGGCCAAAGGATCAAACAATTTACCTTGTGGCGATCACGATCACCTGTTGGAATTGGCTCTGCACGGCCCTCAGCCTCAGCAGATTAATCTGAAAACTTTCAGGAGTTGTCTGCAATTGCAAGCCCTCCACACTACTGATAAGTTGCAACAGGCCAATCCTTATCAGCTTGTCAAGCTTCTCCCCCTTGCACTCTGGTTGACCAGATGTGTCTGCTACAGAAGAAGATGGTTGCCCTACTGGAGCTCCATGACCAGCTCGGAGTACCGGAACAAGGGCAGGAGCCTGTCCTGCTGATGGCATTATTGAAAGACAGTCTGAATGTTCACTCCATTCTACTTCCGCAATGTTCTTTGATGTCAAAATCCATTGCAGAGTTAGGGGAAGAGAAGCTGATGCATTCTCAGGAGGTCCATAGTGATCAGCGAAAGTCTTTTGCAGGTACTCCACCCCAGCCGATTCTTTTATGATCTGTTGCATCATCTGGATACGTGCTTTACTCACTTCTGCTTGCAGTTCCTGTTTTGCAAAGGATTGTGTTAGAATCCCCATAATATTCATTCCGATAAGAAAGTCCAGGAATAATTAATATGTTAATATTTATAACAAGAAACATACCTTTATTTCTTCCAGGATGAAACGCAGGCCCTTGATAACAGCAATGGCAAATGAGTTGATGCCATCGTCATTAACTTCAGAATTTGTAGACAATTCACTCAATAATTTATCATGATTTTTCTTCATCTCATCCTCCTTTGCAGCAGCAGAGAGCTTGCGAACCATATCCAAAGAATACTGCAAAATCTGCCCCAAGTATTGTGCATCCTGGGAACCTGACCCAAGTACCTGAGACAGAATTTCAAGGTCAATGTTCTCAAGAATTTTCTCCTTCCATTCTTTTGGAGCCAGGTCATGCAACGAATCCCTCACTTCCTTTACCAGGTTGATCAGTTGACTATAATCAGGTCTTTCTCCTCTCATGGAGTTGGTGACCATATCCCAAAAAGCTTTCTCCATGGTTTCTCTCACTTTCTTCTGGAACTCCTCCTCAGCAGTATTAGCACTATCAGACCTGCCAGCAAAAGCACTGGCATCCTCATGAAGCATCTCATTAACCATTTGTTCATTCTCTGTCGGCTGCTTTGCTGGTGATGAACTGACTGATGATGAAGAAGCACCAAACAGAGAACGGACAACAGAGCTTGTTCCAACAGCATTTGTCCTGGAACTTTCATTAACCTCAGAAACTGGGACCTTCCCAGACGAATTAATGCTCAAAGGGGTAGATACATTTGCAACAGGTGCTGCTAATGGACTCCCATTCTCCTTTGCTTCAAAGAACTTTGATCTCGTATCCAAAAGAGCAGAGTTCATCCTCTCAAGGCCAGCATCACCACTCAGGTGCTGAACCTTCTCACGTAAAAGCTTTTGATCATCAGTAACCTGTTTCTGAATTGCCTTCATGTCATGAGTAAGATTGTTTGGCGAGTGCCCATCTGCAGTTAGCTTGCATGTTTGCATCATTGACAGCTCAAGCTTGCATGCAGCCCTGACAAGATCTTCCTCCAATAATCTTGCATCTTTTACCTTCCACACCACAAAGCGGTAAAGATACATGCACCACGCCTTGTCAAAATTAGCCAACTGAATCCTGAACTTCCTCTGGCCAGTAACATCAGATGACTGCCCTGGTCCATCAAGTATTGTCTTAATCAACAGCTCGAACTGCTTGATAAAGTTTGCTGCCGACTCAATAAGCTGTTTCTCCCGCTCGCCTTGCCCACTTAAAACAGCACTGGGATGAGCCAGTATCATGTAAGCGCATAGCACGACCCTCAGTGAGTACCTGGGCAATCTGATGCTTGCTTCAGAACTTTTAGCTGATCTTTTTACCACTGCCCGAGTTTTCCCTTCTCTGCTAAGAGGAACCTTCCTCCTTGGGGGAGAACCAAGGCGTTTCAGTAGATGATCAACATTTTCCACTGATGAAGATGTTACTGAGTGAGAAATGACAAGGCGTTTCTCCAATCGATCAAGTAATGCCTTAGTGGTCTGAAGAACTATAGGAGATTCCATTGACATGGCTAATTTTTCAAAAGGCATACTTTTCACAGACTTCTCATTAATCCCCAAGGCATCATAAGCTTGAACCAAAGCAAATGTTGTCTTCCTGGACTTCACAAATATTCTCCAGTATCTGAAGTACAACAAAATGATAAAAGATATATGATTAATTCCACTCATCAGACAAGGAAAAAAAACCCAAAATATGCACTTGTTGAGAGCCATATCAATACCTTGCTAGCTTTCTTGAGAGGGCATCTGCATGTTTTATGTAATCAGCGTGGGTTGAACCACGAGGACTTCCTCTTTGCTTCAAATACTCAGCCCTCTGCCTCTTCGCCTGTTTCAGTAAGATAATCTCTGAATGTTAGAAACAGAACACAAGGATAAAAAAGGTTCAATATGAACTCTACACATCTATGAAAGTTGAGAATACATACCCTTTGAAGTTTGTTGTCCAGCTGTTCTTTCAGTTTTCTCCTCTCTGATTCTCTCCGGCTGCATACAGTCATGGCAGCTTTTTGGATGCGCAGAAGCCTAGCTTGAGCCTTTGTCTTTTCAACTTCCAGCAACCTCAGTCGTTTCTTCTCAGCAGCAGCTCGCTTTTGCGAAATTGCAGACCGCACCTGCTCCATGTATTTGCTCTCTGATGTTGCCTTCTGCACCAGGGACCTCGCTGTCCTCTCCTTCAGTGCAGCCCGCTTCTGCATATCTGCATGCAGAAGGCGCATGCGGTTCTCCTCTGCCTGTCGGACACGAGACTCAACTCTGGTCTCAAGTTCTTCCCTTTCCTTCTCGAACCGCATTTCCACGTCATTCTTAGCAGCTTGTCTGAGTTCATCCAACTTGGCGAGTCGGTTCTGTGCCTTCGCCAAGAGGCTTAACCTTTTCTGTTCAGCAGCCATAAGTTTCGCTTCAAGGCGCTGCCCATGGTCTTCCTCTTGAGAGGACCACGATGGGCTCCGTGGCTTCTTCCTTGCTTTGCAGGCCAACCATTCATGGAATTGCTGAAAAATAACATTCGAACATAAGTCAACAAGTTATCCTATACTGCAATCAGTCCAATTCGACTCCACATAGTTGTTTCCTATGACACTTTACTCCCAAAATAAATCAAACAAACAGGAAACATGGCAACTCTCAAGAACCATAGGAGTACAATGCCTATCATAGTCGTGGCGAGTCATAATGCCCTAAGTGATAACTTCCCAGTTGTTAAACAGTTTAGAGCAAATTTAACTGAACATCACCTACCAAATCACAATTCACATCAATGAACCAACAAAAGCTCCAACTATGTTTTTGGTCACCAAATTTTGCAGAGGTACATGTGTGTCAATTTACTTCTAAGCCAAACCAAGTGGTCGGTGGTAACCAAACTGCACGTACCAAATTACCATATTTTTATTACCACTGAATAACGATTACTAGTTGCTAGTATCTGGATTTACTTCTGATTTGTTAAAATAGAAGAATACTTTTTTATATGAACATGCAACTTGGTATATCTCGATGCAGGCAACTAAAAGATAAGCTTAACAGCCGTTGATTACGTTTCCAAAGAACTGCGGATACAGGCAAAAGCCAATACAACACTATAAAAAAAGGAGTCAAAAGACGATGCAAGAAATCGATAGAACCGAGACCTTTACATGGGGACAAAAGAGTCGCATTAAGCTGGAGCACGCTAAATCCCGAGGTGAGGAAGAACCGAGGCAAGGGCGCAAGGCCGAGGAGCACAAAGGAAAAATTGAGGCACACGTGAATCCGACTTGAGCTCACGACTACCTACCGCGAAAATAATCCGCCAAAGAATGTTACTTCAACTTCCCCGACGAATCCCAACCACCGAAAAGAAGCTACAAAGGTCACACAAAAACCTTCCACACACTCTCCACCTCTCAATCCCACGTTCCTACATCCTTGCCAACAAATAGCACCGAAACAAGAGCAAAACAGGTTCTTTTTTGCCATAAGAAACTCCAATTCGGAATTAATCGCCTCTGAAATCGCTAAAACAATCGAGAGAGAGGGGAAAAAACAGCTTCAGAAACAGGCGGGCAACCACTACCCTGGCCTCGGCTCACCGCACCAGTAAAAAGGATCAATTACTATCGTGACTGCGATGAATTACTTGACCTTCACAGTTCACGCCGCAGCCACACGCAACCCAACCCCAACTATTTTAGCGAGAAGCAACGCGAACCAAACTAGCACGCGGGGGAAAAAAAGAAGCACGAAAGGGACACGTACCTGCCTCCGGAGCTCGGCCTCCCTGAGCCTGGCCTCGATCTCCTCCACGCTCGCCGGCGCCCCGCCGCCGCGCGCCCCCTCCACCAGCCTCCTCCTAATCCGCCGCGGCGGCGCCCTCGCCGCCGCCGGTCCTTCCTCCGCTGGTATCTCCATGGCCACCGGCTCCCGCGCCCCCATCATCATCAATCAAACCCGCCGATCAACCCAACTCGCCGGCGCAGAGAGAAACCAAGCGGGTTCCCGCGAGCAAGCAACCGCGGCTTCCCTTCCCTCGCCGCCCTTGTCTTTCCTCCGCTAGGACCGCACCGCTGCGGCGCGCTACTTTACTCTTCCTCTTCTCCCTCCCCTCCTTCCAGTTGGCTCGCGAGTAGTTTGTTCCGTTAATGGATGATCGCGCACCGGCACCGCTCCATTGATATAGGGGGCGAGCTCGTGTGGGAAGCGGTTCGGGAATCTTGAAAGGCGATCGGACGGCCGAGCCGAGTCGGAGATGGGCGAGGGTGTTTGGGTAATTTGAGCGGGGTCACGGCGTTATTGCCTTCCAGACGGTTCGGCAGTTGGGCCCAGCCGACCGGGGGCTATCTTTCCTCTCCGCCTGCGGATTTTACCAAACTGCCCTCCCGTCCTTTCCAAGTCCGAGTTAGTGTGTCCGGGGTTGTTTGTTTCGTGATTTCTGTTTTTTTCCCCCTTGTTCATGAGGAACGTGCGGTTGATTCCCTTTCCGGACAGAGGTTAACATAATGCTGCACAAGGAATTCATTTAGGACTAGGAATAAGTATGTTTTCTTTCTAATTAACCATATGTATACTTTGGCGCCTCTGACTTTGACTGGATAAAACGTTTGAAAAACAGTGACTTTTAAGAAATATGGTCAATGCTACTTTAACACAGTATATATCACATTAAAAAACGTTGCCAAGCAAACAAAGAGTTGAGGTATCAGTAGACAAGTACTTCCTTTCTCCTACAAAGTGCAATTTTAGATTTAAACAAGTTAATTGTCAAGTTTGACCAAATTTATAGAACTGAACATAACTCAATTAGCTAAGGTCCCTGTGGTAGAACCTATCTACCTGAGTTCAAGTCCTTGACTACTATACCCACAAAAATAGAAATATAACATTTATGTCAAATAAATGTATTATAATATATACATCATGGATAATGTATGATATCTATAAGATATCTTGAACGTTAGTATTTTGCATAGATTTAGTTAAATTATTTTAGGTTAGAAGAGTAGAATAGCCACTGTTTCTTATACTATATTTACACTAAGAGATTATAAGTATAAGCAATATAATCTCTTAGTGTAAATATAGTGGCTATTCATAAGTTTATAAGCATAAACAATATAGTAAAAAATAAATAAATAGTTAAAGTGTAATTTGGAAGATATTCATATCAAATTGTGTCTTATAAAAGGGAGTTGAGGGAGTAAAATATAATCTCTTAGGTTCGCTTGGATCCTGGGAATTGAATTCATTTTAACAATCATAATTTAGACACATTAATTAAGCTAATATGGTTATATATGGATTATATTTGTAAATTATTGTTAGCTATACGAGACAGATACTTATGTGTTGCATTTCTACCCTATGGGAGCGAGTTAAAGAGTGTGTTATGAGTTGCAAAAGTAGAAACATGGCATGATGATCTATAGAATCAATTTCCATCTCACCCTATGAATTTAAGATAGGCTTATATATGAACATTGGAAAGTGGTGGAATGTCAAATTCCAAGCCAAATAGCCTAGTTTATTAAGTAGATTTTAATTTCTCTAAATGAAAAAGATTCAAACGGCCCCTTAGTGTTGTCTCTGGCTAGGATGATGGTAATACAAATACTTGATCGTTGAAGGAACATATATATATATATATATACATATATATATATATATATATATGAAGATATGGTATAAAGGCTTTATCGCGATGCGCACATGCACACGACGAAAACAGAGTCATAGGACAGGGAGAGGTATAAGGAGAAGAGCTCCAATTTTGGTCCACAGGAAAATGACACGCCTGTACTCCTACTAGATGTGTAGATTGCCTAAGGCCTGGTTTAGTTCCCGAATTCGGGGCTGCTGTGCAGCACTGTAGCGTTTGTTTTTATTTGGTAATAATTGTCCAAACATTGACTAATTAGGCTCTAAACGTTCATCTCACAAAGTACAACCAAACTGTACAATTAGTTTTTGATTTCATCTGCATTTAGTACTTCATGCGCCGACATTTTGATGTGATGGGGAATCTTCTTTTTGCATAGTGTCTAATTCTGAAATTAGGGGGAAACTAAACAAGGCCTTCTGGTGCTACAGTGTAATGCATGCTAATTCTTCTCGATCCAGCTAGCTGGTATACCTATTTTTCTGTTACCGGAAGACTTGTGTGCATGACGAGGTACGCTCTCCTAACAATCTTAAAGTTGCTACCCTTTTTCATCTGCCTAAGCAACATGTGATGTTGCTACTATACATGCCTCAGTAATCGTCCTAACCAAAGACCCCGGTGAGCAACCAGGCAGCACGAATGAAAGGAGGAGCTGCAACCGCCAACCGCAGACCGTGTCCCGGTGACCGATGAATCTCGCCCAGAATCTTGGCGTGATGGGGCTCGTCTCGCGAGTCGCCACTGACCCCATCCATGTCCATGTGCGGCTATCCAACTCGGACACGTCACCTTTTCCCCGCGTGGCGGCGGGAGCAGGTAATCGCCGGTCCCCCGGGAGCAGGTAATCCGCGGTGCCGCTGACAGACGGGGCCAGCGTCGTGCCGTCCCCACATGGCAGCCGTGCACGTCTCGCCTGTTGCCAGTGGCGTCGGGGCTGCGCCGCCGCGACCGCGATGACGCGTGTACGCGCAGTAGTACGCCTCCGTCCGATTGTCCGGAAGGAAACGTGGCAGGGACCGCACCGCACCGCACGGGGAGGAGAGCTAGGAGTACGCCCACTTGCTTTCACGGAATTACGGAGTTGCCCTCCTGAGCCTCTGACGGCCTGACCCCACCTCACGCTGCACGTGTGGATATCGTCGTCATCCTCTTGTGGACAGCGTGCGTGCATGCGTGTGCGTCTGCTCGATCGCCGGGAGCACGGACAGTTGGGGTACTGTACGCGCTAGGGGCCACGGTTAATTCGTGGATCACCGGCCTTGTTCCAGTGTATAGTACTACATGAATATAATTTAATTATATTACGAGTACACCGGAGGAAATTACGGTGGAGAAACATGAGCGTGAGTTGACCTCAACGTGCAAAAACGCAAACGGTAGGTCCGTCCGTATGGTCCTTGCCGTGGTTTCAACGAGAATGATTACAATTTCCAGGGGAATTGCAGAGGAAGTGTGTTTTTTTCCTTCTCATAATAATTGTATATTCGCACAAAAAGTCAAAAGTCATTTTCTGTATCTGAATTGAGGAAAATGTAGTAACTAGATAATGTCAGTGGCGTATTTATTTCACTGTATCGAAAGGCTGTTCTCCCACTTGGGTTCGGTGTTGATCAGAGTGCGCCTGAAAGGTTGTTGTGCAATGTTGCTTTTTTTTTCGCGATCATGCCAAGGCATGTTTTTCATTAAGAAGAAAGATGTTTGTTACAACGAAAAAAACACTAACGACGGTAATCCAAAGGTTACCGAAGCTACCGCACACCAACAGACCGAACGCAAAAGGTTGTTGTGCAATGTTGCTCACAGTCGATTTGGTAAGTGTAGCCATCGATCTCTAAAACGGAAAAAGCTAGAGGAAGTGGAGTCATGAAACTTGAAAGGGAGTGAAACCGACATGCACCTGGCCGCCGGGCACAAATGGGCATACGAAAACAATCATTCATACATATAAATTAAATAAACACATCTCCTGTGTTAGAGACCAAATATGGGTGCAAAAATCATACACGGTGCCTATGCAGGGACTGTTTCTTCGAGGTCCGGTTCCTTGATAATCCTACCTCTCGGTGGAGCCGGACAGAGTCAGTAGTAATTAATTAAGGGAGCATTTTTGCCGTAATTAAAAAATACTAATGCTTGATTATTGCACACGCGGCGTCGGTGATTGATGGTGGGTTGATTGATTAGGAGGAGAAGCAACCGTGCGGGGGGTGGGGGGCGGTGTTCAGAATCCAGAAAACGTAGCCTCGGGAGCCGGATACTACTAGCCCCGGAGGCCGCACGTTATTTGTCGTTGGTAAAACGAACGCACGCACCCTGGCACTCCGCCGGGTCCCGGTCCCGGCGCGGCGCGAGTGACCCAACGGTCGTGCGCACGCCGCACGCGGGAGGCTTGCTTCGGGGTCCGGCCTCCCCTCCCGCGCAGAAAACGCTCAACCCAATCCACGCACGAGTGGGTTGAGAGGGTTGATGACGCATCAGATACGTGGGGACCCGGACGAGGGAGAGGAGATCCCCGTGAAAGGCAATGATGTGCGCATGAGCGCGCGCTCAGCTTATTCAGAGCTTGTGATTGGTTGCTTTTTCCGGTTGACAGTGCATGCATGCAATACTTTATTCGAAGTGGGGTCCACGTAGTCAACTGAGTGGGTGCCTCGTTCGTGTATGTGCCTGAAGGATTTGCCTCGTTGTACTCTGCTTGCCTGGCACCCGCTGCCCTTTCTTGCCTGGCGCCCGCTGCCAACTTTTTGGTTGCCGAAGTCTGGTGCACTGGTGTTGGTGCGTCAGTTGTTGTACCGTCCACCCGCTGGCCCCTCTTCTTCACATTTTTTTCTTCATGGTCCTCCAGTTATGCTATTACGTTTTATCTCATTCATTTATCTCTAGGTTACACATATTTTTTTTTTCAATGAGTGTTCGTTTATTTTTTTTAATGAGTGTTCGTTTTTTTACTTGTTCTTTTTTTTCGACATTTTTTCTAATTCCAAGTTACCGACTGCTATCCCTTTATTTGTAGTATTGCCTTCTGTTCTATCTTCCGTATATTTTTTTTAAAAAAAATCGTCCAGTGACATGACTGTTTGTTTTTAGTTTCACTACTCATTCCAACTGAACTTGTATTGTCTAGTGACACCACGTTACATATTTGTTTCACAAAATAGTCAGTAACAGTGAATCACACTCAACTCTTGTCACAGTCAGAAACTAAACGCCTCTTTAATTGATTTCGGAAGATTCCCAACGTTGTCTTCCATTTCGAGGAGCTGGTACATCAGGTTGACTCTCTGTAGCTGGCTTGCTTCCTGACAAATGCAGATGGATTAGATTTCTTTTTCACATACACAAATTTTATTTGTATTTAATCTTATTACCTTTGTCAGCACCCTTGTAACTACTTCTCCGTCGAAGTATCTTGCACAGAACATTGTGTACAGTCCAGTGTTTATGCTGTGTTTATAAAAAATGTACCAGTCATCTTCTTAATACTAGTACTCATATTTTTTGACTGTGTACTATTTCATTACCTTTCCACCTGTCCAATGTTTATACTAACGTACTCCATACCCCAGTCATCCATGTAGTAGTTGTAATCATTCAGAAATTTCTCATGGCACTCCTTCATAGCTGAATGTATCATCCTCAATGTAATTTTGTGCTTTCTTTCCAAAGTTTCGCCTTTGGCATCTGTACCTCTTGGATCCAACACTACTAGCAATTCTCTCTTGAAATCCCACACATATAGGCACCAACACCAGTGCACAAGTACTGGCACCATTATCTACCCAATGTTTAAATGTATTAGATACTCATCATATTCATTTTCTTTCATATATATTCTATAATTCATTATTATGTACTTACCAGCCTGCAGTCTGCCACCCTGTATTGTATGTTGCACCCGTAGAACATTTGTTGCACATGCACTGGTGGCTCCCCCCTATCTTTCTTTAGCGCCCAAATCTGATCCACATAAACCATAACCACAAATATTGGTGCACATACTTTTTTTCATACTGTAACGTCCAAAAAAACCTTCAACATGTATCACTTATCTTACCGCAAAATCAGTTGGTAGGAAATGTCGCCATCTGCTTTCATTCCACTTCAAATACATTTGTCTATCCATTTCTGTGTACAACCTTACCAGTGCATCCATTGTTGTTTGATCAAAATCATTTTCTCCCTGGAATACTGCTTGCATCAAACCACCTTTTATTTCAATCTTATATGGAATCAAATGCACGAACCACATCCTGAAATGATAAATGAGATTATAATCACTCTTTTTCAATAACTTTTTTTATGGGGATGCATCTGTAATATTACTCAGTTTGCACATTAAATAAATTCTACCTCATCCTTTCGTCTCCAGTTACATGGCGCAGTGCAAATTGCAAAGCAAGCTGTCCTTCCAGTGGTGCATCTTGGTGAGTTATACCAAGTGCAAACGGAGAAACTCCGAATCTGGTTTCATTGTTTATATATTGTATGACCAGCTTGTTATCATTTATAGTGATAGTATGTCCTTCATCATTTTCCAGCCTATTGCCTACATGAATTTACATGTCAAATTTATTAGAGATCATCAGAAATCGCACACTTCGAATTTTTTTTATCAAGTCACTGCAAATGAAAGTTTTCTTACCTTCGTAGCATATGATCGCGTTTTGTACTGCCGGTGTAACTATTAGCAATGGTGATGGGCAGTCTGCTTCTTCTGGTATGCTTTCTTCTCTTTCTTCTTTCCCATTGCCTTCTGTTTCAACTACATACATCAGATTAATTTATTTGACATAGTTAGCTATGATTTACTAGTTATTTTTTAATTATTTCTATATCAATTAAAGAATTCCATGTTTGGCCTTACCGTTGATCTCTATTCCCAACTCTGATAACTTTTGCCTTACTTCATTTTCCATTTCGCGGTATGCCTCTTCATCAAGTGCTCTGGACACATTAGTCCTGCGAAGACCACCTGCATATGTTTTCACTTTAATTTAATATAAGCAATGAGATAACTTTAAGATTGTTTCTGTTATATTTTAACTGGAGTAGATGGAATGTTAAAATCAACAACATTTGTTCATACCATGTGTTTCTTTAGATATATTGTCGCTCAATTCTTCGATGTCGCTGTCATTTTGATAATTGTTCATTCTTTTTCTATCTATTTTTTTTTCTACAAGCTCTCTCATGACCTTTAGTTTTTTTATATCCACCATTATGTGCTGTAATTCACAGTCACTATTACTGCTTTGACTTTCTTCATCTGGTTTGACCTCTTCTTTATAATCCGATTCTTCAAATAGGCGCACATTGTTCTTGTTGTCTGCTTGAGTCCAGTTGTTCTGACTGCTTTCTGTACCTTTCTCGCCTACTCTCCATGTTTGAGGATCATTCGAATTTCCGCCTGCATATTTAAACATACAAAATCAATTGTATTCAATATTTATCCTTTATTTTATAATTACGTATTTTTTATCTAAACCATTATCTCACCCTTGCTCTGTTCTTCATTGGAGTTATGTTCTGAAATTATATCTGATGCATCATTGTTACGTTGCAAGTATGAAATCATCACTTCCTTTGTTTCGTTTGTTACTTTTGTAACCTTCACCGCCCAGTCGTTTATTGTAGATATCAGTTGTTCTAGATTTTGTTTATTTTGTTCCCCCTGCCTCACTGAAGCCTGATTACAAATGAATACATGTTAGCATTTCGATTTCTGTGACTACTGAAAATTTATATACGTCCAAATATACTTAGATGAGCTGCACAGTAACATGTCATAACAAAAGCTCAATCAGTATGGAGATCATTGAAATTTGTCTTTACTCTGCAGGAAGAACTCAATCAGCCTACTAATCAGCATATGTGTTTGTTTTTCAAATGTCATGGCAGTGATCTGTTGTACTAAATAAATGAAAATCTTAACTTCCCCTTCCCCTGCCAAACTCATAGTGTTAAAACTTGAAAATTATATTTTCCAACGTTTCAGTGTCTTACTCACTATGCTAAACAGATTAAGGAAACTACTGATCATATCTGAAACATGTGCATGTCATGATAGTGTCCACACAGTTTAATTAAGGTCCAAGGTGGTTATAAATTATATTATCCCAATAGTTGACCAGTAATCCTTACAATACATTTTGCTTCTAACTTATCTGTTATTTATATCGTGATAAGTTTTATCTGCCTAACCAAACACACGAAACGAGGCCCTTTTTAATACTCTTCGTTATTTTTGTACATAGGTAGCCTATGGAATGTAACCATTTTATGATGTTGATATCATCTATATTTATTAAGTTCATGCACCAACCTTTTTGCGTCTTGGTGATGTACCTCTTTTGATAACCTTGTGCCTACTGTATATGACTTGGTCATCTGGAAGTACCTGACATTCATGTGTTTTAAATCTTAATCGGTGAGGATCAACGCAAAATATCAGACTTTGTTTATATTTAAAATCAGATCGAGAAGCAACCTCAGTGCGCCCATACAGCACCATGCCTGTAGTGGTCACATCCTTCTTATCTTCTTTCTCTAGTTCTCTAATCAGCCTGTTTGTATAGTTTAGAAACCTAGGTACCAAACTTTTGAAGTGTGTCATGGTCCCAAAGTTCAGGTTGTCCAAGTAGAAAACCTGCAAATCAAATATTATATCAATATACTGACTGAAAGTATTTTTGTTAATCGCCAGGTCATATGTTATATCTGGTTTTGAACTTACCACAGGGAACAGTAGGCAGCCCTCTAATGTTACTGTTTTGTTCCCAGCTCTCAATGATTGTTTAACCCTCCTTGCTGATTGAATCAAGCCATTCAATACATAACCACACCAATTCATTTCAGCAATACTGTCTGTGTTGGTTATGTTTGTAAACATGTCCTGGTTAATCTTAGCTTTTGTTCCCTTTGGTCCAAGGAAATAAGCATCCACATACAGCAGAAAAGCAACCTTGAAAGCCTCCCTCTCTCTTGCGTTCATTTTTGCCCCATAGTCACGTGTCAAGATTGTCTCTACAGATTCCACTGTGACATCTTCATCACCGGTCAACATCATTAGTTTTCTTATCCTACATATGTCCAATTCTGACACATCACAGTCAACTTTGACAATATTAGTTGTCCTTGGGATCCCAAGCACAACTTCTACATCAGATTCGTTAGCGGTGATTTCCACCCTTTCTCCCACTGATATTTCATCTTTTTTGCCTTTCAAGTTTCTAATCAGCCACAGAGCCAGCTGTCTTGGGAATTTGTTCTGTGGCATTAACTGCAAAAGCATTTGAAATCCAATGGATTGAACCAATTCTCTCTTTTCTCTATTGAACTTCGAGAAGGTAGTATGCAAAGTTGTTACTGAAAAAGATGTTGATATTTTTTGCTCTGTAGTACAGTAAGTTTTTGCCATATGTTGACCTTCCGACCTTGAATTCTCTTCTTGTATTCTTGCAGTTGAGGTAGTTCCCCCCCACATTACTGAAGAAGCTGCATTTAACTATCCTTAATTAGAATGTATTCTCAAATTCAGTTTGTTTTTTCTTTTGCAGCTCTACGATATCTCCAATTATTTGTTGCAGTTCAGATTGCTCACCTGCAGATCTAGCTCCGCTCCTGGTACCGCTGGCATGACTCCTGAGCTCAGCTTGTCTTTTTGTTGAACTATCATCTGTTCCTTCGAGATCCACCATTTGGTTGTCTCTGCGTTCTCTTTGCCCGTCCTTCTGACGCCGTTCGTCGAATCTGTGTATATTTTTGAGTAAAAAATCGATGCTTTAATGAGGAAAAAAACCTTCCACTTCCTAGTACATACATCCCCCCGGAAGGAAACTATCCAGATCTGACATACCTGGTCTTCTCTTCTCGGATCTTTGTGCTCTATCTTTTCTGTCTTCAAAATATTTCTGTCTCTCTGCAGTTACCCTATTTTTTTCATTTGTGGATTCTCTTTTTTGTTTGCCGTTTTTCGCCGCTCTTGTGGCGGTGTAGATTCCAGAACACTGCACGGGTTGCGCTTTGTAACTTCGACCCTTTCCTTTCTACCTCGTGGAGACGAAGTACGGAAGGTACCTGTACATTGTGGGCCAAAACGTAAGCCCAATACCTGTTATTTGTCTTCCCATTTTCCTGTGTATAATATTGCAGATATTTCTGTTTTTTTTTTGGCTTGGCAATTCTTCTATTCTATGTCCTTGACGTTATACCCCTGATTTTTTTATTAGTTTATCAATTGTACTACACAGCAAGATTATCCATGTGACCTTGAATTCTCTTCTTATATTCTATGTAATATTTTTTTCTATGCAAGTTTTTTTTTATTTTTTTCAACTGTGATGCACTATTGAATTTTTCGGTAATGTTTAGTAAATTATTATTTTCAACCAATAATTGTTAACTTACTAGTGTTATGTTTATACTAACAACTTCATTTACTTTTTGATTTGCTTGCAATTAATAATATTTGTTTGATGTGCAAATCTATAATTTGAAGAGGGTAGAAGGTAGCCTTTTTTTCTTTGGAATATTATTAATCACTTGATGTACTTGTTTTGCTTGAAATTAGTATTATTTGTTTGCTAAAAAAATCTATAAATTTAAGTGGATACAAGATATCATTTTCCCCTTGCTGCACGGGTACTTGACCTAACATTACACTTAAAGCTCAGAAAGCGAACACATGTAATTAATCTGCCCATGTTCCACTTGTTGGCCCATACATCTCGATGCAGTAGCCTTTCCTTAATCATCATTTGACATACATCTTTACTTCTAACTAATACCTTATCCTTGTATCTAGTTAGGTAGCAAAGATATATCTAATCCAAAATACAAAAGTAGACCTCATACATCAGCTATTCCTGAATCCTTCAGGGGCATACATCCTAACCTCTAACAAATACATTACCGCTATATCTAGTTAGGTAGGAAATAAGTGTTATTGCCAAAAGACAAAATCACCCCTTGAATTTTTGGTCTTCACTGTTGTCTAAATTCTTGCACGAATCGCCCGGCCAAATGGGAAGACCCGTCGACGCTTGAGATTGTTGGAGATGTCATAGTAATGTTCCTGTTCGTCGCCAACTTGATTGGTGGACTCTGAGTCACTTTCAACAGCATCCACTTGACGTCGAGCTTCTTCATTACCCATTGGGCGACCTGTCTGGTTCTCGCTATCGGCGACCTCTTCGATCTGCAGTCACAATAGTTTCCTGAAGTTTTCCAATCCAGAAACAGAGAATGTACTAGTATGTGGTGATTGATTTGAATACTTTGCTGCTCACCCTGTCCTGCGCCAGTGCAGCAGTTGGTGTTCCATTCACTTCTCCTCCTACCAGAGAACCATCCGCCATTGCCTGCATTTATTTTTGTCTGTGCTTTGGTTTCTATCGTCTAAGAGAATTCACTGTTGAGGTGCATTTACTATGGCGTTTGTATGTTACCTGATTTTTTTCTTCTGCCGCTGCCTCATCGTCATCTGACTGGCTATCTGCCGTCATCTCTTCAACAGTTGGCGCTCCCTCTTCATCTCCTCCCAAATATCCTGATGCGTGATCCAAATGGCCACGCTCATTGCTGCCGCTGTGGAATGCAGAGTCATCTACTTGGTTGCAGATGTGGCTTGTTTGAGCAGAGATGGCCTGTTGAGTCACTTTGGCTGAGGAGCTCACGTAGTCAGACATTTTGTTCTTTGTTTTGGAAGGAATGGAGTTCTCTGTA
Source organism: Saccharum hybrid cultivar R570 (assembly GCA_038087645.1). NCBI lineage: Eukaryota > Viridiplantae > Streptophyta > Magnoliopsida > Poales > Poaceae > Saccharum > Saccharum hybrid cultivar. Next base: position 568,663 of record JAQSUU010000563.1, on the reverse strand, counting down.
TTCTGGTGGAAAGAGTGGCTGTTGGTACTGTATCTCCTTCAGCACCGTGGCTTTTTATTTGTAGTGGGCAGTCCAAAGTTTGTATTTTCAGTTTCCCTCCCTTTTGTCTATTTCAAAATCTGGCCGCACAGTCCCAAATGCAATATGATTTCACAATTCTATTTTGTACATCCTGCCCTTCAATGCATGTACCAAACCACCCCATAGGTTGTCTTGTAAAACTCAGTAGTCACATCCGTTTTCTGCATCACTGTATCTATCAGGTGTGCTAGTGTCAGCCCTTACCAATCGTAGCATGCGTCATGTTGTCCCTATGACACTTTTCTCTTTCCTTTGTTCCTATTTTGATAGCACTCATGCTTTGATGTTTCCAGTTGTTCCTAACTTGTTTACTGTTCATGTATGAAATTAATATGTCGCAATAATAAATTATTCTTCTGTATGATTAGTTTGCCTTGTTTTTTTACTATTTCTACTACTTTACCCTTTGCCGTGCTATCATCGCAGTACATTTCCCATGGAAATATTTCAAGTGCTAATAGGATTAGTTACCCAGAAACATTAACCGTCATCTCAGGTGCAAACATTTGAAAGTGTATGCTACAAGCATCACCCGACATAGTTTCGTACTTTGTTACAAATTTATTGTGACTACATTACTCCGGGCAGCAAATAATCTTGATGATATTTGGACTGAAAGTCTTTATTGTGACTACATTACTCCCGACAATGTTTGCTGCACTGGTACATATTTTCATTCTTCTGGTTCACTTCGATCTGAATTTTCTTTTTCTACATTTCCCATTTCTTCCTCTGCATTCTTGTCTACCTTGTGCTTGTTTGCTGCAGAATTATCAGTAAGTTAACCAAAGGGAAGTTTAACTGTTTATCAGTAAATATGTATTATTCAGTTTTTCACAGCAACTGTGTTGTTACCTTTCAATCGCTTGTGCGCTATACGCTTTGTTCTGCCATACTTCCTTTGACCACTAACTTCCTTAAACCTAACCCCGTTATTTTCGCCTTCTGTATTACCAAGAAATAAATAACTATTATTCCTGAATTACTGTATATCGCTTCCTTAGAAATTTTGTTTACCTGTGCCAGTTCTCACTTGCTCGCAGTTGGTACAATCTTTGTGGGAACTTGGATTCCACCTTTGTTGTTCGTATGCTCTGTCACCGGCTCCACTTGACACCCATGCTGTTCCTACAGCTACAAATTTAGAACTACTATTATCCTTTTTCTGTGTCGTTTCAAGATTTTTATGAACTCATGAATTTTGCTATTTTTGAATAACCCAGAAACAAACAATTAATATTCGCTTCTATAGATCAACTCAACTGAAATACTGTATATCGCTTCCTTAGAAATTTTATTTACCTGTGCCAGTTCTCACTTGTTCGCAGTTGGTACAATCCTTGTTTGAACTTGGATTCCACCTTTGTTTTTCGTATGCTTCGTCACCAGCTCCACTTGACACCCATGCTCTTCGTATAGCTGCAAAATTAGAACTTCCATTATCCTTTTCTGCGTGGTTTGAAGATTTATGAACTCATGAATATTGCTATTTTTTAAGTACCCAATGGTGTTCTGTTTGCACTTCTTTTAGTCCCACAACGTTGTGGTGGACCTGTCCTATCCTCACTTGCATTATGCATTCTCCTTTCTGTAACTAGTGAGACATAATTTTGTATAGGAAGAATGAAACTTTCTCTAAGGTTCAGATAATATAGCAATAGAAACACCTCGTTATGAACATTTTCCATTACCTATTTGTTCCTTTGACTGATACGCTTCCTGAGTTGCCTGAACTTCAGCATGCTTTGCTGCAACTAATAATTTTAGTCTATGTAATTTTCACAATTGCATTAATGTTAAATGATCTCATTTTTTTTTGAACTTTGATGTTACTAGATCATTGAGCATGTTGACCATTTCATGACTAATTGTATTATTCTACCTTTCTCTTCGTGTTTGCCTTTTGTTCCAGCCATTTCTTCCTCAGTATCACTTCCTGCACCAGTATTTTTTTTTTCAGCACATGAGATATCTCTCTACTACTAAACTATTACATTTCTCAATGTAATTATTAAGTACGCATTACCTGTTAGATCAACCACATGATGATTGATTTGCTCTTTCACGAAGTTTTTCTCCTTTTTTGTATTTCTCTTCCCTGTAATAGCTCAGTAAGATAATAAGCTGTCATTATCATTCATATTCACTTTGACTTCCATTTTTAGTTTCATTGTTTTTTCTCACATGTTCCTCCAGCATCTTGCCCTCCTTCTCGTGGTTGACTACTTCCTTCCCCGTACACCTTGTATTGGTGTAAGTTTTCTACAAAAATTGAATAGCTTGTTATGTAAATATTTGCACTTTGTAAATAGTGAAAAATGTACCCAATATCCCTTCTTACGTGATCTAAAACCCCGACTCTTCTTCATTTCCTCATTGATACGATCCCTTTCCTTGCAAATCCCAATTGACATCCATCTTGACACAATGCTCTTAGCCTCTGCACAGTGCCTGTCACTGATGTCGCACAGATCTCTTGCATACTCCTTCATGAGCTTCATGATCTTTCTTTTATGCTCTAAGTTGTCACCATCTATACACTCAAGTACCTGAGAAAATATTTTTTGCAATTATTATTTTTTCTAGTTGTTCCTTCTTACTCATCTACAACTTATTAAATGTATTTGTATGCATACCTTGTCTAGTTCATACTCTGCAGGTAGCTTTGTGTATGCTGCGTCTGTTCTGTCGAGCCTGTCCCTATATAGAGCTCCCCTTGTGTAGAAGGTCTCCGCTTCATGCCTCAACTGCAATTAAACATGCATTTAATATTTTCAAATAAGTTTTGTTTTTTTGTTGTACCATGCATTTTTAATAGTGATAAATTTTTACTTCCTATATACCTTATCCACCATCATTTTGGTAGACTAATTAATTTTGCACCGCAACAATCATTTCCTTTAAAAACTATACCAGAAATTAGCTATTTCGATCATCGTTGTCTGATATATTGAAGAGATAGTTAAGATGGATCTGCTAGACTTTAGTAGTATAGTATCAATGAGTTTCATTGCTTACAACAACTACAAACTCTTAGAGAAGCAATTGAGTCAGTTCAGGAGGTGCTAGGTATTTTTGAAGCTTCCTTTTGGAAGTGCAAGTATTTATCACTTGCCCTTGAAGTGGCTGTTGTCAATATAAAAAATGCAAACAGTTTTCCTGACCATGTGCCTCTCTTTGATGGTTCTAGACACTTTGTGGGCATTTTTAGCGAAAGACTTTTCAGGCAAGGTGTCAGCTGTTAGATCAAAGATCAACATTTTACAATTTGTAAGGAGGAAGCGGCATCACAATAATACAGTTGGCACGCAAGCGGCTGCAGGCAAGCTTAGATCTATTCAACATCTGGATTTCGCCTTATGAGTCATTTTATATTATGTTTATGTTTGATCATGCATTTGTAATAGTGTTAAATTTTTACCTCTGATATACCGTATCCATCATCATTTTCCTTGTCTCCCTTGCGCTTGTCCATACTGATAAGCTCTTTCAGTCTTGCGTACGAGAAATCTGCAACCCTTGGCCATTTGAACTGAGATGTTGTACAGACTCCCACTTTGATGTTGTCCAAGTAAACAATCTGACCACAATTAAGAAGGCAAATGTGACATTATTAGTTATTAATCATTGTCAGTTTAACAAAAACAACTATAGCAATGTTGTATTTTATTTATGTACCTGCAGGAATAGCAAACATCCATCCAAACAAACAGAAGATTTGTTAGCCCTTATATCTGCCTTGATCTTTGCACTTGATTCCCTCAATGTCTTCAGTACATATGAGGACCAGTTGAGTTTCAATATGCGATCTGGGTTAGTTATTGAGTCAAAGATCTCTACATTGACCTTTGGTGGTCTCCCCTTGGGTGCAAGGAAGCAGCTAACAGCATAGATTACTACAGCTGTCATGAAAGATTTAGCAAGTGCATCATCTGTACTATATAATATGTCCCGCAGCAGCACCTTTTTTATTGTTTGAAGATCAATTTCTTCACCTGGTTGGAGGAGCAGGTTCTTCCTGATAATCTCTTTGTTTTTTTCCAGCTTTGATGGATCATGGTTATCCAGCTCCTCACCCCAGGACTGTAAACCGAACACCAAACCAACATCCTGATCTGTCATTTGTATTCGGCCACGATGTCCTAGGTCCAGGTCCCCTGTTGCTGAGTCTATTTTCATGAGCAACCAAAATGCAAACCTCAGTTTGAATGGTCTCTCATAATCTGATTCGTCCTTAGGCAGATTCATCAACCCATTGAATCTCATCATTCCTAGAACTCTCTCCTTCGCTTCACTTAAGTTCCGTAACACTTCTACCAACGAAGTAATTCTGAATGAAGAATGTACCTATCAATTGAAGAATTAGGTATGATTTTTTTTTATCATATGTGTCATCTCTACTTATCAATAATTCTTCCATCTTCATATTCTTAACACGATTTCCCTAGGTCTGTTACGAATGGTCTGATTCTTAATGAAGAATCCAACTATTAATAGAAGAATTATATGTTATTGTTTTTATAATTTTTTAAGCAGTTGTCTTATATCCTGTTTCGCTGTACTTATCAGTTATTAAATTTTCATCATTTCTGTCACTCTAGTTCCCTAATATTTCCATACTTAACACGACCCACCAGATATTGTAAAAATACACTAGAGCTCTACAGTATTAACTGCCGTAACAGCTAATTTAAATTTAATTGCTACAATGAGTTTTGCTTTTCTTTAGTACTTACCTTCCCATTCCTCTCATTGAATTCGCGAATGGTTCCTTCACCCCCTTTAGACTCTCTGTGTCCACAGTTTGCCTGCTGTGCTCCGATATCTCTCTTACTCTGGGATACCCGATCTTTCGGCATACTGCATTGAATCGGAAAAGAACACATTAGTCTATTATCTTTCTGTTTACCAGGTTTTAGCTATTCATAAACTTTGTTTAACCTCTTCATATCTAGCTGCACTGCCCGTGGTTTCGACTTTTATTAGAAATAAGATCGTTCTTTGTTCATTGTTGTTTCTTTGCTACAACTATGGAAGGATGGGTTGCGTATTACCTTTTCCAGTGAGGAACTTGGAGGTATTCCTCGCGGTTGATTCTGCCGCACCCTCGCCTCGATCGACCAGCGCTCGATCGCCGCAGTTCCGACCCAGGAGTAGTCTTGGGCTTGTGGTTGGCAGTCTTTCCCTTTATTTCTAACTCTCTGTCAGGAAGAAGGTTGTCTAGATCGGAAAATCTCGCGTCAATGGAGGAGCATTGGAGCGCAGCAGTCGCGAGGAAGGAGTACTCGAGGTCGAGTTGCCGCTAGATTCATTTACCTCTGTTCCATGGCGTGCCTTTTCCCGATTCCACACTCGACTTGACGTTACCTCACTGCAACGCAGAGGAATCGTTCAGGCTCACCACGCCCGTACAGCCCTCCCCTCCCCTAGCATTTTTTGTTGTATTCACACGTGTATTAAGGTCATCTTTAGTTCAAAAACACCCAAAAATTTCTTTTTTGCACAGTACATATCACATCGAATGTTTAGACGCATGAACGGTGCATTAAATGTAGATAAAAAAATAATTAATTGTACAGTTTATCTGTAAATGTCTAGACTGATCTTTTGAGCATAGCTTGTCCATGTTTGGTCAAATTTTGCTAAAATAACAACGAAATTGCTACTGGGATGTTCTTCACTAAAATTTACCAGGCGTAAATTTTTTTTTTACTCCTGGCACCCGTGACATTTACAATACTCATTGTTTATTTGTTTGTATCAATCTGAAAACCTGTGCAATCCAATGATACATTTCAATCTCATACGGGGGTCCGCCTTGCATGACATTATTGTTGGAGTGACTTCTTTGTTTCATCATCAAAATAATCAATGAATATAATTTGATACATGTATTTCCTTTTTTAGGTACATTTATCTATTATTCTTGCTTTGCCTACTAGGAACCTGCGTGTCATTTCCCTCAAAAAAAAGGAGCCTGTTTTTTATCATTTGTGAAATCTAGATACCAGCGAGTATTACATAAGTTTTGATAATGGTGTGGCCTAATTTTCTCTTTCTTTCTTATTTTGGCAGGAAGCTATTTTTCATTTTTTTTCACGACGTTTTGTACAAATTTTTTCCCTTTCTATAGATTCCTCAATGGTAGCGCCGTGTATTTTGTTAACGCCTTTTCAGATCTGATTCATTCAAATTTTTTGTTCATGTTATTTTTCTTATTTTCGAGAGTACATGACAAGATTGGTATGTAAGTGTGTAATAAAATAGGCGGTACCCCTCGCTGTTCTTGTCATGTATTAAATACGTGGGTTATTTGCTAGTACAAAATTGACTACACTATCATTTTGACTACCAATTTGGTTTATCTATTTTATCGTTTCTAAATGTCTACTGCATGCAAATATATAGTGCAACCTAATTTTTGGAACTTGTATTTTGTTATTGTTTCTTTGTTTGTACCAATCTGAAAACGCTGTCTTTTGAAAGCATATCTTGCAATCTCATTTGTTGACTCTTTTTTCTAGGCAGTAAGGTTTTTTAATTTCTGTCTCAACGGTTCCTACTAATGTTTTTTCTTTGTCTAAATCCCTTGTTCGTAGCGCCGTTTCTTTTTTGACTCATTTCGAGATACATTGATTCAATCAAATTGATTGTGCTTTTTCTTTTTTCCTGACATTAAGAGTACATGATAATATTATTATACAACTGTGTACTAAAATATAGGTTAGCCGTCCGCCCAATGCGACATGTACTAAATACTTGGTTTCTTTGTTTGTATATTTTTTAGTACACTAACATATTTTCTATTTCCATTCTAATTTAAGCCCTTCTCTATGTTTCTGCGATAATAGTATATTGACTTGCTTTTTCATATTTTTACAAATTGGTTTCTCTCATTTTTATTGTTGGTAAATGGATATTACAGGCACAAACATACTGCATCTTTTTATTTAGTTAGTGTATTTCTTATCCTTTTATATAGGTTCATGCATTATACTGCCTTTTGCTATTCCAATATATTTTTCAATTTATTCTATGTTGTTTAAGATTTAGTATTACTCTATTGAGCTTTAAATTTTTAGATTTGGTTAGTGTATTTTTCTTAAGTCGTCTAACCTATATGCGATTAATACATTATTCTCCTCACTTTTCTCTTCCAGCTATGATTGGTACATCTAAGTCTTCGAATCAATCTAGTTTGTTTAGTTCACATTTTTTTGGTACAATTTTTAACGCGCAATAGTAAATTTAAATCCAGCTTTGTTTGGTTCACTTTCTTGTAATTATAAATCTGTTAAAATATGTCTTTTTATTTTTCTTTTGTTTTCTCCCACCACTGGCCATTTTCATATATTCACCCCAATTATATGCATTATCACTCTTGTTTAAAATTACCAAGACATGTACGTGGTGTTTCATTTCCTTCAAATAAAAAGCCGATAGTCATGTTTTCGAGAGTACATGACAAGATTGGTATGCAAGTGCGTAATAAAATAAGCGGTACCCCTCGTTGTTCTTGTCATGTATTAAATACGTGGTTTATTTGCTAGTACAAAATTGACTACACTATCATTTTGACTACCAATTTGGTTTATCTATTTTATCGTTTCTAAATGTCTACTGCATGCAAATATATAGTGCATCCTAATTTTTGGAACTTGTATTTTGCTATTGTTTCTTTGCTTGTACCAATCTGAAAACGCTGTCTATTGAAAGCATATCTTGCAATCTCATTTTTTACTGCGCATCGAACAACATTTAATGTTGATTTTTCTCGTATTCTTCCTTTCTCTTCTAGTATCCTGCTTTTTTTTTTGCGAAAAGTAGATACCCACCATGTGTTACGTAACTTTTTGTGTCAATCATGTGGCCATTTGTTGACTCTTTTTTTCAGCCAGTAAGGTTTTTTAATTTTTGTCTCAACGATTCCTACCAATGTTTTTTGTTTGTCTAAATCCCTTGTTGGTAGCGCCGTTTCTTTTTTTGACTCATTTCGAGATACATTGATTCATTCAAATTGCTTGTGCTTTTTCTTTTTTCCTGACATTACGAGTACATGATAATATTACTATACAACTGTCTACTAAAATATAGGTTAGCCGTCCGCCCATGGCGACATGTACTAAATATCTAGTTTCTTTGTTTGTATATTTTTTTAGTACACTAACATCTGTTCCATTTCCAATCTAATTTAAGCCTTTCTTTCTGTTTCTGCCACAAATTGATTTGCTTTTTCATATTTTTACAAATTTGGTTTCTCTCATTTTATTGTTGGTTTCTTTAAATTTTTTTGTTGGTTTCTTTAAATTTAGATTTGGTTAGTGTATTTTTCTTAAGTCGTCTAACCTATATGCGATTAATACATTATTCTCCTCTTTTTTCTCTTCCAGCTATGCTTGGTACATCCAAGTCACCGAATCAATCTAGTTTGTTTAGTTCACCTTTTTTTTGGTACAATTTTTAACCCGCAATAGTAATTTTAAATCCAGCTTTGTTTGGTTCACCTTCTTGTAATTATAAATTTGTTAAAATATGTCTTTTTATTTTTTTATGTTTTTCTGCCACCACAGGCCATTTTCCTATACTCACCCCAATCATGCGCATTATCACTCTTGTTTAAACATTACCAAGACAAAGACATGGTGTTTCATTTCCTTCAAATAAAAAGCCGCTAGTCATGTTTTCGAGAGTACATGACAAGATTGGTATGCAAGTGCGTAATAAATTAAGTGGTACCCCTCCCTGTTTTTGTCATGTATTAAATACGTGGTTTATTTGCTAGTACAAAATTGACTACACTATCATTTTGACTACCAATTTGGTTTATCTATTTTGACTACCAACTTGACTACCAATTTGTCATCTATTTTGCGAAGTGTAGATACCCACCATGTTTATATAACTTTTGTGTCAATCATGTTGCCATTTGTTGACTCTTTTTTTTAGCCAGTAATGTTTTTTCATTTTTGTCTCAACGGTTTCTACTAATGTTTTTTGTTTGTCTAAATCCCTTGTTGGTAGCGCCGTTTCTTTTTTGACTCATTTCGAGATACATTGATTCATTCAAATTGCTTGTGCTTTTTCTTTTTTCCTGACATTAAGAGTACATGATAATATTATTATACAACTGTCTACTAAAATATATGTTAGCCGTCAGCCCATGGCGACATATCTGGTTACTTTGTTTGTATATTTTTAGTACACTAACATTTTTTTTGCTCTTATTTAAAGATTACCAACACATGGACGTGGTGTTTCATTTCCTTCAACTGTTTGAAATGCCCGCTCAGTTTAATAACTGGTCAATAGCAATATCTTTACCGTGTACTAGTACCAGTCTTCCTTACTTGCTGTCATCTTTTCTGACCCTATCGCAGACCTACTCCTACTTGTTATGCCAGCTCCCTCTCTCTGACGTATATCAAGTGACAAGACTAAAGGTGGCTTGAGGTGACATTGCCCTTGGGCATCCAATTCACCCGGACATACGCCTGGTTTAGATTCCAAATCATTTCGCTCTCTTCGTCGCATAAAATTTTTGATACTAGCATGGAGCACTAAATATTGGTTAAAAAATAACTAATTGCTACGTTTTGGTAGTAAATCACGAGGTATTTCTGTTAAGTTTAGCTAGTCCATGTTTGAACAATATTTACCAAATACAAACAAAAGTGCAGGCAGTCGAAAGAGCTGCAAAAATTTGCAATCTGGCTTATAATCCCTGTTCATCTGGCTTATAATCCCCCTTATTCAGCTTGTTTTATCAGCCGGAACAGTATTTTTCTCTCACAAAAAACCAGCCAACAGTGTTTTTCAGGCGACTTATAAATCCAGTCGAACGGGGCCTAAAGGTTGTACTAAATATAGATTTTTTTACGAAACTAAAAATATTTGTTGCGCGCCTAATATAAGGAGTACTAAATATAGACTATTTTGCGAGATGATTTCCTAAGACTTTGCTTCGGTTATTCCTTTCTCAGACCCCACTCGTGTATGAGCCTCTGTCACTGGGTATGCCTTTTTTTAATTAGTCTATAATTAGCATTAATTGTTACAATTAACAAAAGTCGGTAATGATGGATTAATTAGGTTTAATAAATTCGTCTCGCGCATTATCCATCGAGTATGTAATTTGTTTTTTAATTAGTATCCGAAAATCCTATGGTCAACCCGTTCAAAATCCGATGTTGCACGGATTAAACTTTAACAAACTGAACCAAATAGGCCCTTTTTAAATAGGTCACCGTTGATTAATATGCGTACATTCGGTAAAAAATGATTTGCACAGTTTATAAACATTGTCTTAATTTGCGCATTTTTCTTCTTGTTTCTTTTTTTCTATTTCCCTTTTTGCAATAGGCTTGTATGGTTTTCAGACTTAAGATTCTTTTGGCTCATCGTAAAATGGGATTTACATGGTTTTTTTTTTGACGGAGGGAGTTTTCTTCATTGTTTTTGAGATTATTATCACTTAGTCCCTTTCTTTTCTCCTCCTACCTACCGAGTACGTATCTGCTGCTATAGCACGTAGCTCCTGCGGCACGGCAGAAGCCGGCCCTTCCTTTCCTCATAGCTGTCCTTTATCTTGGGTTTTACTAGTCAGACCCACTCCACTCGAACCCCGTTTCCTTTGTGCTACCAACCTGTTCGTCTCTCTTTTTCTTCACATCCTGTCGAGGTGCGAATCCGTCGGTCCCGAAGTTAAAGCCGTCGTCGATCTTCCATCTCATTGGTAGTTCTGGCACCATTTACTATTCTTTCCGGTCTCCTTATGCCCCTGATTCCCTGTGTTTATTATTCAATTTGTTGCGCACTCGATTTTTCGCTTCTGAAGTCTAGATGACTGTTTGATAGTAGATCTTAAATTTGTTACGTACTCTTGTTTCTTGGTAAGTAACTCTGAAATCCGGCTCAGTAGTATGTTTCAAAATCCAATGCGTTTTGCGTGAACCTTGTTGTTTTTTTTATATTGACATGTACGCAGTGATCAGAGTACTCTTGTGGATCGGATCTGCCCTAGTACCTTTTTGGTTGTGGTCATTTTATTTTTTAGTTAATGAACGATGCTGTGAGCAACGTTTGGTGTTACGAAGTTGTTGTGTTCTGGTAGATTTGCACCTTTATTGGTATTATTTTTGTTGTTTAAATTTTCTGCTCTTTTCAAATAAGCATTTAATTTTTCATTTTTTTTAACAAACACTGCAGGGAACCATGCCTTTCTATGTGGTCTTCATTGGAAGGGAGCCTGGTGTGTACGACAATTGGATGGATTGTTATGCCCAGGTAAATGGGTTCTCAAACAATCTATACAAGGGGTACAGTTCAAGGGACGAAGCTTATCACGCCTGGAAGATGTACAGTCGTGAACAAGAGCATGTACTGAATCTGGAAGCTCAAAGGCCAGGAACAGCTGCACCAGATGCAAGGAAACCTGCATCCCTGGAGATCATGTCTTTTAAAAGAGACCTGATCATTGTTCTGTTAGTGTTTGCAGTTCTCATTCAAGCCTACCTGTATTGGTTTTACTAGATTATCTACTATGTATTAGTAGTATCAGCTGTCCAGTTTATTATCGGTTAACTGCTAATCGTGTACCATCGTACTATGTGTTTGATTCTCGCATGTTGAACCATGTATCACCGAAGTTCAATGTTCAAGAACATTCTTGATGACCTTGTTCATCTATGCATCATAAACGTCTTTAATTTTTTGTCTCAATGAGTACTCTCGAACCACGTTAAGTGAAATTAGGTCACATTAGCATGTTGTAGCCATTTTTCTTCCTATTATAGTTTTAGTGAGCACAGACGGTAAACTTTGTCATATTTGCCCAGTTGGACGGTAGTCGGCTCTATTCTCGGCCCTAAATCATGCTCTTTTTGAGCCCTTGCCCATCCCCCCGCACACAAATAGGTATGTTTGAGCTATTTCCCATCCCCCCCCCACACACAAATAGGTATGTATAATCCGCATCTATCGCCCTGCTTGGTCACCCTTTTCATTTATTCTTCATTTTCCCCTCATGTTGTTTGCTTTTTGTATAATTGTGTTTAATTTTTTAAGTGAGAATCAGGATAATGCAAACAAGTTATCTGAAGGTTGGTCACATTAGTACGGTGTACCACTTTATGTTCTTATTCTAATTGAATTAACATGTATTTTGTACCTGCTTTGATAGGTTTGATTTTTTTTTATATTTCAATGCATTTTCTTCTTCATTTACTATAGTATATTAGTTACATGTACCATTTGAACACGTACAATTATATTATAATATCTTACCATTGTTTTGAATCCAATTTATTTGTTCTTTTTAGTGTAATTTTAGGACATTTTTTTTAGTTCTAAATTGTTTTAAATTCCACAAGGCAGAATTAGGATAGCGGAACCAAGTTATGTGAAAGTAGGAGACATTAGTACGTTGTAAGAATTTTTCTTGTTATTCTAGTTATTATTTCCTCTGCAATTTCACTTTCACTTAGCATACCATATTAGGTACATTTAAAAAGGTTCTCATGTAGTATATCAATAAGTACATGTATATTACATTTTACCACGACTATTTTAATCCTAGTTAATCATTTAGCTATTGTAATTTAAGCACACTTGTCTTATTTCTGTTAGGTCTTACTTTTTCTGTTAGATGTCATTTAGTTTTGTTAACTCCTGAACTTTTTAGTTGCAACTTTTTTTTTGCCAGCATAATTGCCTTTTTTTAATACCACAATGTAACTTTCTTTTTAAAAATCTAAACTTTTTTTTACCGTTGTGTCCAATTTGATTTGCAGGCTTTTTATTGTCCCAAAGCTAGTCATCGTCACGCACCTATTATCCCCACTGGAAGTGTACCTGATACAGTAGAGCTGACCTTGCTATGTTCTGTCTACATTTTTTATTCGGTCCTGCATTGCACGGTTCCTTTCCTCGGCATGCAAAGCCACCCGTCCATCTATCTATTCAACTCTTCCACTCGTCCTCAGTTCACTTGTCCTTCACTTCTCATTTTCTTTTCTCACCGCATCCTAAGCATTTTCTTCAGGTCCCCAACTTTCCCTCATCTTTTGTTCATAGTACCTGTTCCTAGTTGTTTTGCGTATGGACCTCATCGTTTAATATGTTTTCCTTTCATCAGTTTTGGACTAGATGGAGTCCTCTGGTGCATCTCCCCTCTCTGGTTCTGGATCGTTCTCTGGTTCTTCGAGCAGTAACGACGTAGAGATGGATCAAAGCGGGGACCATGGAACTGAACCATTGGATGTTCTAGCACAGGTATTGACGAAACCTTTTTGGTTTCTCTTTTTGTTGTGTCGGTTTCTAGTGTAAAATGCTTGTACTTTAATGTGAGTCAAACATTTTGGAAAAAGTCGCCGTGTCCTTTTCACTTGTTAAGCTAGGTAGGATTCTTGTGTCTGTGATATCTCTTTTTCATTAGGATTTAAACCACATTACTCAAATACTATCACTATTTTCGCATATATATGTTGCAGCTCACAGTCGTTAACATTCTACAATTTATATCATCAACCCAATACTCAGTTTTTTCCTTATCCGTGTGCTTTTGATTTTCCACAGTTAATTTTATTTTTCACAACGGAAATTAATAATTTTTTTTCCGGCTTTGTGCATTGGTCCAGGGAACAGCTGTTGTCATTAGAATGAAACCAAAGTCTCTGCTTTGTTACATCATGCAAGCTCTAGGCTCTCCCACAGAACCTCTTTTCTCGGAAATTAACGCGGGTGAAAACGGTTTCAAGTATTCTGTCAAGCTTGATGTCTCTGGTTTGCGTTCTGTGACAGGGGACCGCATCTCCCAATCTGTCGTTGTAGGTGAGCCATCCGTCAATCGCTGTATTGCTAAAATGAACGCTGCTTCAAATGCTCTGAAGCATTTGCATGAGAAACACCGCATTAAGGTTTTGGATTTCAGTAGCCGTGTAGCTGATAGACTTGACAGTTACAATTCATATGATCTTGTGATTGACGGAATTCGTTCGCTAGAGAAGATTTTTGCGGAGTGGGAAATGACTTGTGGTTCTTGTGAAAACTTTGCTGTTAGTATTGAGGGCAAGCAGTTTGATGAAGTTGTTGCTGGTGAGCTGAATGACAAGGGTCATGTTTTTGCTTTATGTGGGAATCGTTTCACTTCTGCTCTCACTGAATTGAATCTTAGAACTTCTGAAGCTCGTTCTGAAATGGATGAAATTAAGAATGATATTCGCAACTATGAGCACAGAATGGCGTTGAAAGGACAAATGATGTTAACCAAGGTATACACTTTGCATTGACATCTTGTATCGCCTCGATATAGTTATATGCATCGTTATTCGCTCATCCTTTGTTCAATATAATTCTGACCTTTTATTGTATCTATAGATTATTGTTGGCTATTTAAATAATTATTGTTCTTTTTTCCTAGGGTCATTTCCATTCTGTTGATCTGTGTTCAAAGGATGTTTTAGGGTATGTGCTGGCTTTCCTTCGCCTTGATGATCCAAAATATAGCATTCGCCCAGGTGCCGATGGTTATGTTCATAGTGAAGTTAAGTTGATTTTCCCGCCCATGGACATGTACCAGTATGGTGGCCCTATTACCATATCTGGGCATGGTGCAACTTCAGTCGAAGCAAACGAACATGCCGCACTCGAAGCATTGTTGTTCATTGAAAAACATTTTCCTGTCAAGATTGTTGATTGCAACTACTCCAAGCGCAAGAAAGCCACCAAGCTGCAAACTTATCTTGTTTTAATGTTGTCAAAGATCATTGATCTTGGTGATCAGCTGAAGAAAATGTGGTGTAATCTCAGCGCTGAAATTTCAGCTGAGCATGATTTGTTAGGCCTTGATGCTACCTCTCTTTTCTCTGGTGGTATGGCTCAAGGTCAGATTGACGCGTACAATTTCTGTGCCAGGGGTTTCCAGGAAATCGGTAAAAAACATGCTATTGGTTATGCTTCGTGTTCTTCAGAGTTCCAGATGATGCTGAAATTAACTTGGCAGCTTGTTTCCTTGAAGATCAATCTCCACAAGTAACCTGTTAGTTCATGTGTCAGTTTGGCTTGGGAACTCCTTTTGCTGTGGCAGCAGTACTTGTTTTACCTCTGCATTGTTGGCCTTTTGGTCCTGAACAACTTAAGTCCTGCTAGTCATACTGTCCAGCTAGTTCCTAAGAATTCGTTTAATCTACTTTCATTTATTTGTAAGACCTTATTTTTATTTCCAATGTATGTGTAATGTTCAACTTATGTTCTATGTTGGTATGCGAGGACCTATGTTGTTACTATCATCATGATTTCGTCCATTTTTGGTGTTGTTTTTTTGTGTTTTTTGTCTCTATATATTTTGTTTATGTGATATGAACTTTCATATGAAAGGAAATTGTTTTAAATTTTTTACGAACTTATAATACCTGAACACTATAGCATTACCCGATGTCTTATTAGTTGGATTGAAAAATTCAAGTGTTACCTTTCTTCACCACTGACCAATATTAATATGTTTATTTTGTTATGCATTCAACCTTATTTGTTTGATGTTTTTCATTCACAATTTCATTAATATTCTAGAAAAGCTTAGTCGCCGCCCGTCAGAAAACCTATATCAAGTTCCAGTAATATGTTCATGACGTTCCAACTATCTTTCAAGTTCAAGTGACACATAGATCTTATTTCAACTCCATACTTCCATTAACCAAAATTTTTCCTTTAAAAACTATACCAGCCTGGCTCCGTCTCTCACATACGATCTAAATTCGAGCAATCTTATTTTTCATCTGTACCTTTCTTAATTATTCATTGTATTTTATGTCACCGTGCGCTTCGTGCTCTCTCCACCAGTCCACTGCATTCGTAGCTATCCCTCTCATTTCTACGCCCCCTATAATCTGCATGTCACCTAAGAGTAGGGGCAACAAAGCTGCCGGCATGCCGTAGCTTAGTCATAGCCCTAGCCCCAACCCAGAAGCTAAGGGGTCTTTTCACCACCCTATCCCGCACCGTGTCCGTTTTAAAACGGTTATGGTAGTGTTTATATGGTGTAAAAGTTGGTGTAAAGTTTCTGTAGCATTTTTCGTTGTTATTTGATAAAATTTATCCAATTATGGACTAACTAGGCTCAAAAGATTCGTCTCGACATTTACAGATAAACTGTGCAATTAGTTTTTTTACCTACATTTAATGCTCTATACATACGTCTAAAGATTCGATGTGACGGGAATCTTGTAAAATTTTTGGAAGTCTAAAGGGATCTAAACACTTGCTATCTCTAACCGGCCTTTTTGCCCACAGGTCGTCCTTGTTCATTTAGGCATTTTTTTTGCCACATATATTGTTATCATTTTTTTTTGTTTAATCAACTAACCATGGATCAGGGCAGTGCGACCAATTCGTTACAAATCTTACCAATTTTTTTCTTTTTGCAGATGTGTTATCATTGTCTTTTCCTTTCTTTTTAAGTTTTTAATTTGTGTTCATTTTCGTCTTCAATTTTGCTGTTATTATTTTAAATTATGTCTAAATTTCACAACGCAATGAAGAACTGTTGATTATTTCATCTCAGAATTATCATATGTTTAATTTGAACATTCTTAAATATGCAGGTAGCTTTCCTAAATAATCAATTATTTTGACTTAATCCTCAAATCGCTGTCCTTTTGTCTTTACATAAACAGCAGTATTTGTATATAGTAGCAACATATCAGTAGATTGATATATATGTCCCTAACTCTAACAACTATCTGAACCTTAATTATTTGAAATAAATATTTATCCCCATACTTGGCAGTACAAAGTTGGTATAAAACTCCAAGTGCCACAGCAATTCTACTTGTGTATACCTAACGCCCGACGGTACTCGACTAGGTCCGTGCTCCACATCAGGTACTCTACTAGCACTCGATGCATCAGCGTTTTTCGTGCTTTTCTATTTTCAGCCCTAGACATGATGATCGCGTGTTCTAGCACATCGATGTATGAGCACTCTTTGTGATTGGCCTCGCAGAAAGGGCAGCAAAAAACGTTGCTGTTACAGACTCTATAACCTTCCGCTCCTTTGATCAGTCCTCTAGTTGTCCTTTCCTTCAACCGCGTTAGACTGTTGTCTAAATCGGTATTAGCAATGCCCGTGTCCTCTTCCTGGTATAGCTCACTAACCAAGTCCAGGATTTTGTTTCCTTCTCCTTTATCCTCCGCAGGGATGTCGACCACAACGCTGCATTTCATTGAATGAGAAGTTAAAGCATTATAATTATGTGCAGTTGCCCTTTACTGATGACTTGATAAACTTAATTACCAAAAAAACTGCCCTTACCTCTTCTTCCCCTTGTCCATTGAAGAGCCCCCCTCTTGCTGCTCTTTGCTTCCTTCTTGCTTCGTCTTGCATTCTTTTCACCTAGTTCAATGTGAATATATAGGCCCCGTTCGTCTGGAATTATAAGCTGACTGAAAAACACTGTTGACTGATTTTTTGTCAGAGAAAGTACTGTTCCGGCTGAAAAATAAGTTGAATAAGACGGATTATAAGCCAGATAAACAGGGCCATACTCCTTTCCTTCTCTTTTACAGATTTTTGTTTTCCCCTTCATTATATGCACCAGTGCGTGTTAGACTTGACGCCTGTACCAAAGAATCCTCTCTCCATCGATTTTATTCTTTTGTTTGGTACACGCAGCATCCGCATGCGCTGTGGCTTCCGTCCTTGCTATGCTAGACTCATGTACCTACTATCCTTTCCACTGTCCCATTTTCTTTTCTATTCATGCAAGTCCAAAAGATTCTCTGACTGGAATCAAAAGGTCATCTCGGCGTGGTATTGAAGAGACCTCCTGCACGTCGCTGCAGCGGCAGCTTGTAGCCAGCTGATTTGACTACACACGCCAGGGGTCTCGAATTCATCCCTGAGTTGACTCCTTTAGCTAACGTAGCACAGATTCTCAACTTTTGTACTGTACAATACCTTTTTCACATGGTGCTCTACAACTGAAGGGTCTGCTCGCCACTATTCCGCTATGTTTTTAGGACTATTGGCCCTCATCCGCTGCATTTCACCAAGCATGGATCTTGTTCTGAAGGTTAGAATTTCAATCCATTACTGTTTTTTTACTTCATGTTTATTTTTTGCTACTGTGATTTTTTACTTCATAATACTTGCAGAACTATTTTGGCTTCTCATCCTTGCGACCATACCAAAACGCCGTCGTTGAACAAGTTATTAATGGCAAAGATTGTTTAGTGGTGATTGCTACAGGTGGAGGCAAGTCATTGTGGTACGGAACCGTTCAATCCTTGCAAATATTTTTGAACAAATTTATTGTATTATTTATTAGTTTCTAGTTCTTTAAATGTCTGCCACACAGCTACCAGCTCCCTCCCTTGTTGACCAAGAAGTCTGCAATCGTAATAAGCCCACTGTTATCACTGATGCAAGACCAGGTTATACTAACATAATTTAGAACCGATCAAGTATTACTGCAAGTATTATTTTCATCTCATTTGGCCTTAATTGATTATCTTTTAATTATAAAATTACACCAGGTGATGAGCCTCCAACAAAAAGGTGTTCGTTCGGATTACTTAGGAAGCACACAAACAAATCCTGCAGTTTCAAACTTTGCCCAAAACGGCCTTTATGATGTATTGTACTTGACCCCCGAAAAAGCCATTTCACTTCCAGCAAGGTGTGAACTAATTATTTTTCTTGATGTTGTTAATCCTTAAATCCCAATTGTCTATATAACTGGAATTTACTAATTATGTTCTTACTACGCCTTAATTTGAATGTTTTTTGTTTATAGTTTTTGGAGGAACATGATTCGTTCTGGTATATGTCTATTGGCTGTGGACGAAGCACACTGCATATCTGAGTGGGGTCATGACTTTCGGTATATAATTATTTTGAATCTTTTTCCTTGGAATTTTACAGCATAATAATTTAAGTTTCTGACTAATTGATTATGTATTGTTAGGATTGGTTACAAGATGCTACATACTCTACGATCTCACTTGCCCGGTATCCCTTTTATTGCTCTCACAGCAACAGCAACTGAGAGGTTATAATCCTTTAATATTAAATCATTTTTTTAATCATGTCACTGGTTTTAATTTATTGGTGCAAAATATGAACAGGGTGCGCGAAGACATCAAGAGTTCTCTTTGCCTGTTCGATCCATTTGTTTTCATTGGTTCATTTGATAGGCCCAACTTGTTTTATGGTGTTAAATTACTAAAATCACCGTCACGAAGCGACGACTGCATTTATGAATTGTTGCGTGATGTCCCTCGCAGGGCATTTGCCCGCGAGTCAACTATTATATATTGTGTGACTATTCGTGACACCGAACAGGTATGTCCTATCTCATTTAGAAGTTACTTTTGGCTAAATTGTTTGTAGTTGTCTATTTTTCCACCTTTGTGGATGAATCCCCCTTCATTAGGTACATGATGCTTTAACTGCTCAAGGTGTTCCTGCTGAAATGTACCATGGTCAGATGGTTAGCTCGGCCAGAGAGGCTGCACACAAGTATCTATTAAACAATGTTGAGCTTACTTCCTTTTCTAACAATCACAAAATTTATACTTTAGCTTGTCATTTTATTTTTTTTAGGTCCTTTGTCACGGATCAGGTTTTTGTCATGGTTGCTACAATTGCATTTGGTATGGGTATAGACAAACCAGATGTCCGGTGTGTTATTCACTACGGTTGCCCAAAGAGCCTTGAGTCATATTACCAGGAAAGCGGTAGATGTGGTCGGGATGGGTTGCCGTCAACTTGCTGGTTATATTACAGTAGGTCTGACTTTACCAGGGGCGATTTTTACTGTTCAGAAATCAAGACGGTGAGTGAAATGATTTCATTGTTTCAATTTTACTGTTGGTGATTTTACCCGTCAACTTCTTACATGCTCATGCTTTAGAAAGTTCAAAAGGAACACATCATGCAAGCCTTCAGCGCCGCACAATGGTATTGTGGTCTAGGTACATGCCGCCGGGAGCACCTTCTTAACTATTTTGGCCAAGCTAGTGATGCTACATGTGGTTAGTATTTTATAACTATTTACTATCTGTCCACCCATGTATTTATCCCCCTGATTACCTTTGGAATAGTCAAGTAATATATAATTTATTTTTTTAATAGGTAATTGTGACAACTGCACATCTACTAGAGCTAAGCAGAAAGATCTTTCATTTGAGGCCTCACTTCTGCTCGGTTGTGTGAGTGAATGTGGTGGTCGTTGGGGACTCAACTTACCTATCAATGTGCTTAGAGGATCCAATGTATTGATTTCATCCTTATTAATACTATTTTCATATTTTTGTTATCCTTCATCAAGCTCTAATAGATTATCCTCGCAATGCTTGTGTTCTGTAGGCCAAAAAGATTGTATCTAACAATTTACAGTATTCTCAATTCCATGGCCAAGGCAAACACCATGAAGTGAATTGGTGGAGAGCGTTTGGTGGAATGCTATTAGCCATTGGTAATTAAATGAGCTGTTCAGCTAACTAAAAAACCACTTTTTACATATATTGTCATTAACTGCAGGTTATCTTAATGAAACCGTCAACGATCGTTTCCGGTTTATCAGGTTTTTACACTGTGTATCAATATTTCAAGAATTTCAGATTTGTGTCACTCCAAACTTGTTAACATGCTATCTAAAAATACGCTTATCTAATTATTTTTTCTAGAATTTCTGAGCAAGGAAATGAATTTCTTCGTACGTTTGAGATATGTCGACAACCACTATTATTAAATGTGACACCTGAGATGTTAAGTGACGATGATAATTCAAGTGGAAGTGTTGAGCTACCAGTTAATGATCAAAATTTTCTCAGCAGTGTATGTTTCCTTCGTCTTTTTTTATGGATGTGATTTGTCAGTTTTTTTTCTATACTTTTGCAATATACTTTCCCTTTTGTAGGACGAGATCTCCTTGTACCGAATGCTAGTTGAAGTGCGGAAGAGTATTGCTGATGACAATTACACTGCACCGTATTTTGCAATATATTTTGTTCTATAATTTAATCGTTCTTTTTAATTTTTTTGTTACTTCAGTTCTAAAGTTGATCTTATTTTTGAACAGGTATGCCATATGTAGTGATCAAGTTCTTAGGAATATTGCTAAGACCAGGCCATCAACTAAACAGAACTTGTCACTTGTAGATGGAGTTAATATGGTAATCCTTTGTCATGTTATTTCCATTTAATATTAGCATCTGCGGACGATGCTACCAGTCTTAAATCTGCTTACTAAATTATTTTTTTCTCAAATAGAATTTCGTCACCCGCTTCAGTGCTGTAGTGTTACATTGTGTGAGAGACATGGCACGAGATCTCCATCTTTGTCTTGACAATATGTACATTGATGGATCATATTTTTCTTCAGTTGGCGATATAGCTTCACATAGCCAACAATATTCTCCAATGCTAGAGTTCGACAATCAAGATAGACTTGTCCATCCTAGTGTTGATGATCCCGAGGACTGGTCACTTGAATTCGACATTCTTAATGTTATATTGCACCACAATGGAGTAAGCATCAGCATACACAAAATGCATTTTCTAAAATGTTTATTTTTACAAATAGGTATCTTCTTTTTTGATGTGTTTTTTTACTGTCTTTTTTTTTTTTGCAGTTGACTATTGATCAAATAATTTCATCATTTCCATTAGAAAGCCGCGATCAGATAGTGTACGGCGTTGAAAGCTTGGAGTCTTCGTTTTTAATATATCAGAGAGATCACCAATATTTTAAGTTGTAGAAACTTTTATTTATTTACTCGTGTCACTATTTCGATGTAATTTGCTTTTTTTAGTCCATATGCACGGCCCTTTGTTATTTGTCTTGATATATGTAATTCTTATTTACCTATAAACATTCGTCATGCATATTTATTAACGCTATTTTATTTTGTGATATTTTATTTTTTCGTATATGCATTTATTTCACGTGTAGCCATGTATTATTATCTTCAGCTTAATAGTTTTTTTCTGGTTACATATGAAATAATGTGTACTCTACCTTTTTACCCAGTTTATTCAATTCCATTTTACCCTTCCAATACGCCCATGACATTTGTGTCCTTAAAATGTTCGACTACAAGTTTTGTATAATATTTAATCTTACGGTTTTTATATTTTTTCAATGCATATTTACTAGTACGAAAAACGTACAAATTTGACTTTATTCGACCAATTATATTAGAGACATCATTTATACACTTTATTCGGTTCAGCATTTCAAATGAGCGCTTTCTGTGTACAGCTAGAAGTACCCATAGCGCTTGATCTCTTTCCCCTGTACAGAGCACATACGAAAGCCTGCCTCTGTGCGTCACTTTCGATAGCCTGCCTCTGTGTTTCCCAGAGCGTGGTCGTTTCAGATAGCAGAGAGACCCGCTCCATCTCTTTCGATGAGCCTCCTCCCTCCTCTTCTTTTTCGTCGACTGCCTTTCATCTGCTAAGTATCCTCGCGTCGGATCTAATTGCTCCCCGCTTTGAGTATGTCATCTTCTCTAACTCCTTTTATTTCTAGTTTACCCAGGATCTTTCGAGCTTGTCTTATAGTGCATTTTGAGTTTTCTTACTTAGACCTGCTGTATAAATCATCTTATTTTTTTCATCATTTAGGTTTACTTGTTTTAAACCGCCGGTACTGACCTCGGTTTGGTACTTCTGTAGTTTTCATGCGTTTACTATTTGAATCAAACTCCTATGCAAGTTATATGAATCTTTTTTGTTTATTCTTCTACGAAACATGTTTTCTAATTTTAATTTCTATACAGAAAGTTCCCCCTAGATAGTGTCAGTGTCCCTAATTATCAAGATTGTTGACGTATTTCATTTTTTTCTACTTTTACAGTAGCCTAGTCATTAAGAAAGGTCCAGTTTTCATAAATTCTCAGTGATCATTATCACTTAGTTTGATTTCAGTTATCCTAAATTTTAAGTTATGCTCAGTTTTCTTACTTTTACAATTTACGCCCAATGTGCCTTGATGCTAACGTATGCCTACGCTCTCTAAATTTTATAATTTATGCCCACTATCCAGTTCTGGTTCTAAAATGTTTTTCTTGTGCTTTGTTATTTCTATCCAGTTTTGGCGATGTCAGACAATGACAGTTGGTCTGGAGGTTTCGACAAATCTCGTCGTAGGCGTTTTTGTAAACCATCTTTAACCAACCGTTCACCACGTTCGCCCAGTAATTGCATTAATCCCATTGAGGCCATAAATCCTCTTCCCAACATTGAAGACATTGAGTCTCTCAGATTCCTCAGCTCTCCTCACAATATCTGGCACATCATATCATCATTTGGTCCAATCAAACGTGATATTGTTCAATCTATTGGTTTTGGTGGTTTACTTTTGCTACCTTGCATCACCACAGAGAACAAATCATTTTCTTATTGGTTGCTCAACCGTTTGAAATGGTACACTTGTTGTCTTACCTTAGGGGAGAAAATCAGTCTGACATTGAACCCTGATCACATTGGAAAGATTACTGGGCTCTGTACAACTGGTTCTGTCATTTCGGACTTCTCACTACAGACTAATAATGAGAAGTTGTCATTCATAAAATCAAAACTCTCATTCCTGGGTTCAGAGTCTGGTATTCTTGAAGCATGTGAAACATATGTTCAGAAAGAATTCCCAAGTCTTTTCATGAAAGAAGACATTGACAATTTCAAGATTGCATTTGTTATTTGGGTGATTGGACGTTTTCTTGCTCCAAGTACCGACCATCCTGATGGCAATATAAATTTCTGGGGTGCTTTGGGTGATCCTGATGCTATTCAGTCATTCAATTGGAGCTCTTATGTTTATTTTAATCTAAGGGAGGCAGCGCGTATGGTTGATTGGGTGATCCCCTACAAGAAGCCTCTTACTTTTGTCATGGGTTGCACATTAATTTTGCAGGTAATCCATTCTTTCACATTACTTCATGAATGCATCAACTATTGTTGCTAGTATATTATTACCAATCTAAGACAGTTTCTACTTGACTCGCGCAATTTTTTTTCTCAGAAAGTGTCTTATTGTGCACTAAACTATTGGACCAATTGTAGATTTTCTATCTGGACAATATAGATTTTGGGGATCTGAACTTGAAGCATGACCTCTTACCCCGTTGGACTAATTACTCTGATGACTCCATCAACGCTATGGTTCTAGCTGATACAGTTGTCCCTTTGGTTGGATCTAGTACACCCGAGTACGGAAAACATCTGGTAGGGTATTAATATAAGGACACCTTCTTCTTTAATTCTCTACTTTGAACTTGTTAATTTTTTTTCTTCTTTTCAATGTTAGATTATAAGAGAAGGAAGTACATGCTATGTATTCAGTAAGCATCAGGCTATCATCACTGCACCATCTGGGTCCACACCATCTGCACCAATATTACCGTTGCGTCAGAGGCGATCTTCAAGGGACAATTCGATGACACCAGACCACAGCAATGATGATACTGGATACCAGATTGCTATTGATTCACCTCTGCCTGACATTTCCAATCATGTCCCAAATTTTGATAAAGATCTTCTTGAGTTTAACTCACTTATTCGTAACAAATACCAAGGCAAGGTATGACTTGAATTCCATCCACTTGATTCTCTTTAAACCCACAAACCTATTTAGTAATTCATCCACTTTTTTTTGGGTTTCAAGGTCGATTCAAAAATTCTTGATGATTTGAGGATGTACAATGCTAGATGTTTAAATCATCTTTCAAACTCTTATCAAGCACTTGCTGCTTCCATTGTCAATGAGAATGCCCATATTGCTACCCGTCTGCTAGAACACCAGCTTCTATCTGGTACAAACTCCAGCCACGGTGCAGTAACCAGTAACTTACATCAGAGACGTCGCAGATATAATGAATTTCTTAGTGGGACTGATTCTAGTACTGATGGTATGAATTTCATTCTCCTAACAATATTCCTTTTGTCGAACCACAACATTCTTAAATAGTATCAACTCATGTGAACAGGTGAAGATAACAGCCTGCACCCTAAGATGCCTAGCAGTAGGCTCCCTTTGCCTTCCATTCCCGGAAACATCGTTGGCACTAAACTTGATTCTCGGTTGAAATGTTGTGATATGAATATTGAGCAAACAAGTAAGCAACCTAATCTATTTACCAAGCACATTTACATTTTCTCTTGAATTTACGGCTTCATTAATTTACGGCTTCATTAATTTTGCAGGTGTCTCAATCATCCATCCATCCAAAACCAACATGAATACCAATATGACACCTGTTCCCCAAAAAATAAAGCTTTTATCGAGTCCTATTTCTTTGCCTTCTGGCTGTTCCAGTTCTATAGAAAGGAACACACCAAATACACCATCACTGGTTCCACTAGCAGCTGTTAATTCTAACCTTACAATGGACAAGAAAAGATTTGGTCGTAGTGAATCATCGGAGCACAATTTAAGTACTGGTCGCTTGAACTTGTGTGATTTTGCCACCCCGGAGGCTACTCTTAAGATGGGTCCTCTCTCAGCAGACATTTCTCCAACCACGGAGAACACATTATTCTCTGGTGCTGCTCTTTCCGTGAGGATGCTTGAATCTATTAATGTAATTGATCTGAATTCTGTTTCATTTGACGCTAATTACAATTTAGTGTCTGGACCCAAAAAAAACGCGTCCCCAGGCCCCATTTCTCCCTCACACTTTTCTATGAACTTGGAATTTCCTGAAATTGATCCAATTTCCATGGAGACATTCTATCATTGGATATCAGAAACCAATAGCCAGGAGCTTGATAGGTACACAGATGCTTCCTTTTTACCTATTTTTTCTAGTTTTACACTTCATTTACACTGAAAACATTTTTTTATTTTTTTTAGAAATTGGATCATGCATGGCATTCCTCGCTTCTTAAATATATCTGGTCATGACCTCAAACAACAGTTTGTTTTAAACAAGACAATGAGCTTCGACGTATTTGATCTTTCTATACGGCGAATGAAACAACTTGACAGATGTATATATGGAACTGTTGCACCTCTTAGATGGAGGCACCTCCTTGAATCAGATTATGCGGTGAGTTGAACTTTAATACACAATTATTAATTATGCTATATCTTTTCACGACAATCTCAATACATGTGCCAGCCCTTTTGATCACTGCAGTTGCATGTTCTTGGTTCTGAAAACCCTATTGAAAACAATCCAGTCCGTGATCAGTTTGTTGGTCCTGGTGTAGACTACGAGGTCTCTCGATGTCAGCTGGTAAACCAAACATACACTTTGTTTATCCATTCACATTGTTATGTAACTTACCTTACCTGGTTAACTTTTTCTACTGTATATAACAGTTCTTCATACCAGTATACGTCAGCGGGAACTGGTGGTGTTATGCTTTCGATATGAGTTCCTCTTTGGTCTTCATCATTGATCCATCAGCTTCTTCTCAGAACGATGACGTGATAATTAAAAAACATATTGGAACAATTGAACAGTTGTGTAAGTCAGTAGCATCGACAATTGTTGACCTCTTCAATGGCTGGGCTCCTAAATTTTCTGCTTCCAAATGCGTTGTTGTGAGAATTGCAGGAATGCCATATAGCAGGTTCAGAATTAATTAATGTTATTGTCATTCTCAAAACTAGTACAAATCTTATATTACATGTTATATATTGGTTTGACAATTAAGTTTTCTGTTCTTGCAGCAAAGTATCTGGACTGATGACTTTGTTTTGTATTTGGAATTTTGACGGGAGCAAGGTCACTGCCGCAGCTAATCTGGTTTGCCCCTTTTAAAGTCAATTCATACTGTTGTCCGGTCTAGTAGTTTCGAACAGCATTAATTTCTTATCTGTCGTCCTTATATTTTACAGGTCAACATAGCCAACTTCAAAGCTTACCTGTTGTACCAGCTCTTGCAAATTGAACAGAACAGTGGACGCTTGCCAACCACATTCAACCAGAACATTGAATGACTATGATATCGAATTGATCAACATATTTTGTGCTAGCCCCACTACATCAATGTTTCGCGGCATCTCCCTTTTGATTTAGCTATAGTTCAGGAAGAATAAATCTTCCTTGCTTCTAGCTGTTGTAACATCGGACTCATTATCCATCAGTAGCAACCATTTTTTGTTCCAAATGTCGTGGTTGTAATAATGTCCTTAGTGCAGGATTGGAACAAATTCAGTCGAGGTTTGGAACAAATTCACAGTTACAATATCAAGGTGCCGCATGATGTATTTACTTTTTTTTGGACACTTCTGATGTCCCTATAAATTTTTATATTCATCTAATGATCTTGTTTAATTTATCTTTATGATGACACAGTTTTTGCTCATCTAAAATTGAACGGCAGTCTAATGATCATCTACATACTCCGTGATTTCCTAAGTTTTCAATGTATTTGATTTCTTACCTTAACAGACATGTCCTTAAATTGTTTGATTTTTTAACTGTGCATTTTGAACCATATCCTGTTTTAGAATCTCTCTCTCTTTCTCTTAAAACCCCAGGAGTTTTCCCATCTGAACTGAAGACATCAGTTTTCTTTTTGCTTTTTAGTTACATCATCAGTATATCTCCCGCCTTTTGATTTTTGCCAGTTGAATTTACTCCCTATAGAGCATGAGCATACAGTAGGTTCTGATCGTGATGTTCTCCTGCGGACGTTCGCTATTGCACAACCACGCGAGTGTCACCTGCATTTCCGTACATTGGGTCGTCTATGTATCCGCCCGTAGCTAACGAAAATTCATGTCAGCATAGACAAAGTCCTCTTCAAAATAGAAAGGGAAAAGTTGCAACATCGATGAAAAATATTACAGAACAAACAATTGCGTTGTTTAACAGGAAAGTATCCCATACAATTAATGCAGACATTTAGTTGTGTCATTACAGATTGCTCATAAAAAATTAATCAGTTCAAAATAAAATCCAATAAGCCACATCCAAATAGCAATATCGTGCCAAGTTGTTTTTGGGATTGCATCAGCATTGAAACAATTTAGTTTCAGAAGTTCCTCCGTAAACAAAAGCAACTACGTTATCATGCACTTTTCATCAGCTCAGCAGTCACCCAAAAGCATTTGCAGTTTTTCTAACACAATAAAGGTAAATGTGTTTTCTGCTGGAAGAAGTCAATTTACTGAACCGTTCAGTCATCCGACGCAAACCCTTCATGCCTTTTTGATTTCTTCGTCTTTGCCCTAGCGTTATTAGTTTCACCATTCTCATCATAGGCTCTGTAGCACTTTCTCCCCCTCCTAATTTTTTCAAAAATTGGTTTGTACCTATTTTCTCTCTGCTTACCAATATGTTGTGGAACCAAAGGCGCCTGAATTTCTCTGATTTCAGCATCACTCATGTAAGCACTTGAACCAGCAGCACCATATGTATTTGTTATAATTTGTTGTCCATTAGATTCATAACCTGTTTGACAGCCCCCTTCGGTTTCACTGTCATTCACAGGATTTTGTGCAGCTGAACTGTTGCCATCAGTTGAAGCGATGTAGCTCAAGTTTTCAGGTGGCATGCTGTCAATCTCTTTCTTTGCCATATGTAGGTACTTCATCAATATCTCGACTGCCTTTGGATTCTTGTCAGTTGACTTTACCACGTCCAGAGCATTGGCATACAATAGGTTTTGACCTAGCTGTTCTCCTGCTGAAGTGCAGACCTCATCTGGATATTCAAAATCACGTGCATTCCTAGTCCACCTCTTCATTATGTGTGCTTGAGGTATCTTCTTTAACCCATTAGTGATCATAACCTATGCAATATACATAATATTTAACCTCTAAAATAAAAATCAATGCAACTCCAGACAAAATCATAACTGCGTTAAAAGGAAGACATTTCTAGTAAATTATTACCTTAAGAGCATGGCAGCATAGCATTCCAAAGTGTTCGTACTGTCCACATTCACATGTATACTTCTGTAAGTCTGCCTGCACAGTTACATAGAAAACCACACGAGCCCAATCTTTCCTTGTCTCTGCGTTATTGTGTATAACAAAATAGCTATTTTTTTCCTTTCCTGGTGACACCAAATAATCTGTAGACTTATCTACCTCCTCACTGAACAAGGCGAAACAGTTTTTGGTGTATACAGTAATTGCATGCTTCTCAATTGCATACATTCTCTTGGTACGATGCACAAACTACAAAATTAGAATCAGTAATTAGTAAAGAAAACATTAAAAACCGAAGTCGAATTATAGATCTGATCTTCCAAAAATGTTATTCAATCTCATATTTACAATATATTTGTATATCATAAGGAAAAAACATTTCATTATCTTATCTAATTACCGTTAGCATCAATATACTATCAAAAAGCAATCTAGGAAACAGTACGTTAAAAAATTCCTTATAAAAATTTATTGGTCTTTTTTTAGGAACCCTGAATCACTTATGTGTGTACCTGTTTGGTTTGGTGTTCAGCCTTTTGTTCAGCTGTTGTACGCAGGAACAACAATTTCCTGTATTGCTCTACGAACCGGTTCATTGATGAATTTCTGGGTATTACTTTCTTCAAAACACTGTTTGCACTTTCAGACCTTTGTGTACTAGCCATCCTAGCACAAAATGTATCTCTCGCCCATGGCTTTGCCCACTTTTCTCTCTTTGCATAAGTCCTCTTCATGAATTCATTTTCTTCCAGTCCATAACGCTTCACCAGATCATCCCAAGCTTTCTCGAACTCATCTATAGTTAGCATTTGATTTATCACATAATGAAATTCTATTCGGAATGGTCCATTGTTACGATAAACTGGACCCAATTCTTCTGGTGCATAACGAAGCACATGCCATTTGCACCATAAATGTGTAGTCCAATCTGGAAATACTTCTGCAATAGCCTTTGTCATTGCCTTGCACTGATCTGCCATGAAGCACAGAAATTACATTATGCTTAACATTCCATAAAGAATTATATATTGATAATTTCTCAATAGTTGCAATACTGATTTTTTTTACCTGTCAGTATTGTAACAGGTGCCTTCCCACCCATCAATGTTAGAAATTCTTTGAATACCCACTTGAAACTTTCTGTGTCCTCATTTTTCATCAGCACACCCGCAAACAGTATACTTTGGAAGTGATTGTTAACACCCACGAACATACCAAATGGCATCTTGTAGATGTTAGTACAGTATGTTGTGTCAAAAGTGATTGCATCACCAAAAAAGTGATACTGGCACCGACTTCGTCCACTAGTCCATAGTAGTGTTTTGACCTTTTTTTCACTATCAAGATCTACACTGAATTGAAATCCTGGGTCTTCTTCTCTCATTTTTCTAAATATTTGTAATGTTTTTCCAATATCGTCATCCCTTTGGTCCTTTGCAATCTTAGAACATACAGCCCTCAAAGACTTTTGGTTGAAAGGAACATTTTGCATACCACCATACATGCTGCCCATAAAGCAGTGCACCCTACTTAGGCTAACATTGTTGTCTCTAAGATAGCTTATCATTTGCTTTGCGCAAGGCTCAATCTTACTATGTGAATTCCATTCTCTCTTCTCCCCAGAAGTCACAGACGTGGCATGGTTGTGGTTAGAAACATGCTTACTAATATACCAGCCCATGTCCTCAGTTCTGTGCAGGGTTATCATAGCCTTGCAACGAATTCTCGTTGAGGTCTTCTTGCATCTTGAATCAAAACCCTGAAAGCAAGAACATCTGTCAATCAATTTCTTCTTAAAATGTCAAGCTGTTCTTATAATCTATGTTGAAGTTATTTGCAAACCTGTCTTTCGCAGACTATTTTTTGCATAGTTCTCATTTTGTTTACTCTGTTTGTTGCAAATGAACCAAAACGAATCCCAAAACCAACTTCCCACGAATAAAGGTTGTAGAATTGGTACGCTTCTATTCTTGAATCAAACACCATGCCTAGTTTTGGCTCAAATATGTGTATTGTAGACCTTGTCGATGCATTCCTCATCGCCTTTTCAATAGTTCCAATTTCCCTCGCTGCCCTGTGGTCTGGTACCTCATAACCTTTTGGGAAACGTCGCCTACAAGATTTTTAAAACAATATCATTGTTTTTGTTACCCTGGTAATCACAAATATTGTATGCCAGATAAACTCCACGATAAATTTCACAATAAGTTGGGTTATAATAAAACAAAAAGTTCATCTCATTTGAATTCATTTGTAAGCATCCAAGTCCATTTTTTTGTACTGTCACAACCACATAATTATAAATTCACACCTTTTTTTGACACCTCCTTTTTGCTTGTTATTGATTTCCACAATTTCGAATTCAAGTGCCTTGTCTAAATCACTCGCTGGTTTTGAAATCCACTCCATTGTTGTTTCTTCCTGACATATTCCATCTGAACCTTCATCGTCTGCATCCTGGTATTCATCATCTTCATCAATCTCTGATTCACTCTCTTCATTTTCTTCACCTTTTTTGATTCAACATGCAACAATGAAACGTTGAATTAATTTTTCCCCTCCTAAACTAGTCATTTCAAGAATGGTGATTTATTTTGTAAAAGCATACCATTGTATGTCACATTCACCCGACAATCCCCTGATGTACCAGTTGTCACACACTGGCCATCTTCCTTTGATGTACCATTTGTAACCTTTCCCCCCAAGTAATTCTCCGCCTGTGATGAAACATCACGCAGCAAGTCTTGAAGTGGTCCTGAATAATAAATTTATGTTATACTATATACTGTTAATGTGGTCAAACTATTAAATTTAATAGTTTTTGTTACCTCGACCAGCTCCCATTTCTGAAGAACTTAAAAGTTTGGAAAAGTATCCATTCGATGATGCATTGTTAAAATCACTGCCACTGTTGGTGCAATTTGTATCCGCTCTGTGGCTTTGTACCAATGGTTTGACACCTACATATCGACCAACTCAAAATTCAACTGATTTTCATGCATGAAACAATTTGAATATCCATATTGTAGAGTGTACTGTTATATCTTATCAAACCTGTTGGCATAGCATTGTTGTGCTGAAGTTGCCATGCACTATAACCTGGCAAACCGTGCCAATAAGAATTATTGACTACGTTTCCAAAAGCTCCATCTGATGTATAACATCCTACCCACTGAATCCCGCCGTTGTAGTTAATATGTTCTTTCGGAAGTAACATCGGGAAACCTTGAGTACTCGTCAAAACTGAACAATGACACAAAAAGCATTGTTGTAGTTAGTTTTTGGAATTTCCAATCATAACCAAACAGAATAGCATTTTGGTGCAAATTAATATTTAAATTGTTAAATAGTTGAACAGGCTAGAAATTACACATGTTGCTCTGTCTTTATTAATTTATCACATAAGAACATAAAGTATAATCATATCTCAATTAAGCGTGTACAGACTAATGGTTAATGTGTTCAACTTTGCACATCATTATTGTTGTTATTTATCTTTCCACAATTAAGCTAGAAATTCTGATTACATTGTAATTACAAAATCAATCTTAAACTGCTATGGTTGGTTCTTGCTTTTGCTAGTTAATACTAGCCAAACGAATGCATATATATTTAATCATTGTTTTAAAAACTTCATAAACAGTTTTTTCAACTCTGCAAGGATTGTTACCATGCTGTTGTTCCTGAATCTTCTGCTTTGGAAGTAACATTCGGTAACTTTGAGGGCTCTTCAATGCTAAACAATGCATATATAGAATAGTCATTTTTGTATAGTTATTACAATTTACCATCATAACCACAAGGACTAGGATTCACGGAACATGCTTGCAGTATAATCCATCATTTTTCTCTTATTAGAACGTAGGTATAAGTTGCAATTAAATTAGACTGAAAAGAACAATTCTATACAAACAATCTAGTATTTCAGAGTCAAGAATTTGCAGATTGTTTTTAATTGATTCAATCTTTTCCAAAGTACACTGAAGACATCATTATTTTGCAAAGTATACTTAAGACATCATGAAATTGCACGCTAATACAAGCAAAACAACTATAGTTTGAACACCGAAGACAATCATCCCTTACCATGTTGTTGGCAATGCATTGGTATATTACCAGTGTAGCCGATTACCGGAAATCCATTGTCTGCAAATGTAGCAGAGGTGGCGGATCTAAGTTGAACTCCGCCGTCGCCCCTTTGTACACCGTACCCTTGGCTACCGGACTGGAGGATTTGCTCGCCGGCCAAATTCGCACCATTGTCGCCATAGCGACCAGAGTTGGTGGATCTAAGTCGAACTCCGCCGTCTGCCCATTGTACGCCGTACCCTTGGTTGACGGATTGGAGGAATGGCTTGCCTGACAAATGCGTGCCCGAATTGGAAGCGCCTTCTTCTACGGCACTGCTAGATCTTGGCATCCCTGCGGCGGAGTTAGAAGCCGATTTGAATCTGCCGGCGCTTGGAGACATTCGGTATCGGATGTACTGGTTCTCGACTGAGCGTGAATGGAGAAGAAAGAGGGAGGAGCAGTGCTGGATAGGAGGAGCGCTCGAGAAGCACGAGGAAGAAGACGATGTGGGGATCTATGGTTGACGAATAGGGGAGAGAAGACGTGCTGGATAGGAGCCTGCGAGGTGAAGCTTTTGAAATCCAAGAGGGAGGTAGGCAGGTAGCAGGCAAACGACACCAGGCAGGATTTCAGGCACCCGAACGAGGCCAGGCGACGGTTGACCATAGTAGGACCCACCAAAATAAACAAAGGAAAGGTTATGGGGTCGGCTCAGATCTCGAGAAGACCGTGGCCGTCCAGATAGGCTGAGCGTGCGCTCGTATGACTAGAATTTTCCGTCTGGAGATCCCCGGTAAGCATCGCGTGCCGTGGGCTGCCGCCTGCCGGCACCACATTCAACTCTTCTTGTGTCCAAGGACGAGCAGCGAGAGCTTTTACCGAGACAGCGAGCCTCTGGTCCAGTCGCATCGTGTTGGGTCCAGCAGGGCCCCCCTCTGTTGCCAATGCACCGTTCCAGTAGTGACCGCTAGCTTCGCTCGCTTTGAGTTTGAACCCCAGACGCACAGTTTAGGTCCAGCACGGTGCTTGTGGTGGTGCCGGTGCCGGTGCCTGCCATGCAATGCAACCCACCAAGTTCGGGCGGGTACTACTACCAGTGTACTGTAGCACCAAAAAGACGAAACTGGTTAAACACGTACCAGTACCACCCCTAGTTTCTCTCTAGCACGTACGTGTACGAGTACGAGTTGACGTCCGTCTCCATGACCTCGACTGCTGCTGTGCTTTTATGCTATGCTGAATATGATTCATGGAGGAAGAGGACTAGAGGAGAGGCCATGCCCATCCCTCTCCGAGGACAGATCCGGACACAACACATAACACAGGTAGTGGCGTGATGAGCCGGAGCCCGCACGCGCGCATCATGGCCGGCCACGTCGCTGCCTGTAGTAGCAGCATTCATTCGCGTTCGTTCGTTGGCCACGGCAGGGATGATGCGGCTGCGGCGCAAGCCTCTCTCAGTCCACGGCGCTATCCAGGGACCCGAGCCGACCCCGACGGCGACGGCGACGGCGACGGCTAACTAACCACCTGCCCCCGTGGCCCTCGCAACGCAACCAGAAAAACCGCCAACTAATGAGATACTGGTAGGAGTACTTGACGCTGGGTTCCTTGGTGCTCGTGCATCGTCACGTATGAAACGTTAGATTAGAAGGAAGAAACGAGCGAGGAGCCGAGGACGATGGATGGGTGGATTGATTAAGCTTAGGCCGACGGGTCAGGTCGATCATGGGTCCAGCAAGGGCAGCTCCTTTCAGTCTGGAGAAAGAAAACCCGACTTGTTGTTCCCTTGCGTGCGGCGTGAGGCCTCTTGCGTCCACGGCGTCGTCTCCTCGGTCCTCACCCAGCAGGTCGGCCAACGTTTTGAGGCCAGCCTTACGGATGCAGACCGAAACAGAGTCGTCGCGGCCGTGACGACGCGCGAGAAAACGAGCGATCGATACCCGTTCGTTCGTTCTGAGGACCACGCCTCTTCCGGTTTTCTACTACTTGTTGCCTTCTCAATGCCACATGAAAAGAGTAGGATATATAAAGGATAGTCCTATATATGCAGTTTTTTTAATCTTTTTGGGCATTGAGTATGGTCACCCTGTATCGTGAGTCATTGTCAGTTTAGCACTTGTCGCACTGCACGCCATGCCCCAGTTCATCAGTTGCGTGTGGGCGTGTGGCAGCAGTCTCGTTTCACTCTCAACTCACACACCCGTATACTGTTGTATCCTGTGCTCTGTGATTTCTAGGCGGCCTAAAAAGCTTCCTGCCATCTTCATTTCTATACCGGGTCTATAGTTGTATACTACTAGTACTGTAAGTAGAATGAAAAGATATTCCGTGTGGACCACCATCCATGAATGAACAGAAAAAAGATGGTATATCCATCTTTTCTCGTCAGTGGGCGGCAACTACCCTGCCGAACGGAAGCATTTTCCGCGGCCAGCAAACAAGCAAGCAGAGCAGAGGGAGTTGGAGAGTACTAGGCTAATGATTCTGGGGCCGCGAGTGGCGAGGAGGTGGGAGGCAACGCCAAGGTCGACCACCGGCCTCGGCCGGCCTGACGAAGCGGAGCACCGCACCGGCATGATGGGCCCTGTCGTGCCGTGCGCCTCCTCTTCCTCTTTCCTTTCCACGGCTGTGAGCGAGCGAGCTGACACTGACACTGACACTGACACTGACAGCGCGCGTCGCCGCCAGCGGCCAGTAGGCCACTACCACTACGGCCACGCCGCGCCACTTTGATGAGGAGCCTAAGCCGCACGCGTCCAATTCCCAGCACAACAGGCGATCGATCGAGCACGAGCAGGGGAGGGGATCACGAAAGCTCTGGCCAGGTCCACGCTGATGGCTGCCAAAACCAACCGTCTGTCTCGGCGGCGATCCATGGTGTGGTGTGGTGTGGCGTGGAATCCATTTGTGTTCCACGGAAGTTTCCGCATCAGCCTACGCATCTCGGTCTCGGATCGATCGATAGGCCTGTCTCTCTCTCTCTCTCTCCTTTCCGGAACAAGTGACGCATATCATGACATGTCCGGAGCACTCTGGAGACCACTTCTGGGCCTGCCCTATATCTAGTAGTTCCTAGCCTACTCTACACCCTAATACCAGTATAGTATATATTCTGGGACGAGGCTTTGGAGCCTAATAATAATCCTATATGGAGTAGATAGATTGATTATCTCTCTGCGGTCTGGAGGAACTTTTCCATCACGCAGACGCAGCTCGCTCTGCCTGCGGCCTCCTGCCCTGTTGTCCACGGCGCGTTGCGGTGGCCACAGCACAAGGACGGCAAGCGAGGGACCATGATGATGATTGATTGATGGCGGCGTACCTGCGGCCCCGCCGGCTAGCTCCTCCGTGTCACCCGACGCTGGCCGGAGGAGCATGCGGACGTGTGTGTCCGTGTCTATCCCGCTGGGCGCTGGCGTTTTCTAGCCATGACGGGCTAATCCTCCGTCTGTTGTTGGCTCTAGCTAGTCGCTGCCATGCAATGCCATACCGATGTTTGTATGTTTCTTTTAATATAATAAATATTACCTCTTAATTGAGATAATTGTTAAACAAAACGAGTTACTGCTTTCTTCTGGAGCTATTCTCCTTCTTTTCCTTGAGAAGAAAGCTCAAAAATGAACTTTCGGAGGTTCTGCTGTTCTGGAATGAGGGTGTTGCTGCCTCTCCCGCTTTGTGGCTGCCACTTTGTCAGGTGCTAAACCGTGTGTGAAAGGCAACGCATGGCTTGCGGCAACGGAAACTCAGAAGGCTACTAGTACCTCGCATATACAGGCCCTGTTCTGCTGGTTATGTTTCGGCTTGTTTCAGTTTATTTCAGCTTATTCTCTCTCACAGAACACTATTGAATCAGCCGAAACCAGCCGGCTCTTCCACCAGCCGAACCAGCCCATACTTCCCTTGCGTTTCCATGGCTTGTGTTGTGAGAGAGCCTCGAGTGCTGCTGACTGGCCTCGAATCCACGTATGATCACCTGGTGTCCTGGTCCAACTATTTGATGCCAATTTCAGCAACACTTGGAAACGAATCACACCGATTCTGAGCAAAAAGGAATTTAATTATAAAACCGGAAAAGTATACTATGCATCAAAAGCCGTTTTTTTTAGGGGAGCATCAAAAGCCGAACTGAATCCACGTTCCAGAATTACATGGGCTGTGTTCTGCTCGGCCTTGGCTACGCCTGGCTAGTGGTGGTAACGAGCCACAGCCCACCAGCCCTTACAAATTCAGCTTAGCCCTCATATATTTTTGGCATGAGAAAAATAATCCTACTCACTTCATCCCAAATTATAAGTCATTTTAACTTTTTCGGAGAGCCAAAGCATCTCAAGTTTGACCAAATTTATATAATAGAATAATAACATTTATGATATCAAATAAGTATCATTAGATTCTTCATTAATTTTATTTTTTATAGTAATACCTATTGGATTGATGTTATAAATCTTTATATTCGTGAACTATAGTTGCAGTCAAATTTTCCTTCCTGTCTATACCTAATAATAATATTAAAGAGCCAAAATTTTAGCCCATTTTTTTTGTCCACCTCCCTTAACTAACTACGTTAATGAAAAAATGTTGACACAAATTCTTAATGTAAACCAGAAGTTAGGCATCCTAATCTAAGGATGCGTTTGGTACAGATCTAAATTCTCTTAGAAATGTTTCAGATTCAATTTCTTCGTAGAAACGTTTCTTTTGGTGAATCACAATCACTTTCTTAAATTGTTTGACAAGTTGGTTGGATTCTGATTCTTATTGGGTGGCAAAAATCATTGGTTTACATGAAAAAATCATAAAAATATATAAGTTTCACAAGAAAATGTTGATTTTTAATGGGTGAAGATCAAATCGAAAGCAACCAATTTTAATTGGTTTCACTTGAAGAGGATCACTAGAAATATTTTTGGATTAGATTGGAGGAAGGAATGCAAGAAACAGAATTCGGAGAAACTACTCTGGAGACGATTCTGATTGCTAGTACAAAAAAAAAGAGAATCACTAGAAACATTTCTGCGTAGAATCAGTATTGTGTTTGACCATTTGGAAGTGTTTCTAGCGATTCTGAAGAGAATCGGAACTAATTCTTGCATTCAAACAGACCCTAAATACCAATATTGACTAAGTTGAATAGAAAATCCTATTAACCAAAATTAAAAAGGTGCAGTACAAGTAGAAATAAACCAGAGTTTATATAGGTCCATCGCCCAAGTTCACCACGTGCCTCGGCAACGTGGTCAGGCCAGGTGGCCCCACGTGTCGGACTGCGCTGTGCTCGAGTTCACGGTCACGGTGCACGATGGCCCGGGGCTCCTGTCGTCCATCACGTATGTGCTGGTCGACAACGGGTGCCACGTCGCGTCCGGACAAGCGTGGACGCACAACGACCAGCAGGCGGCCGGGGTGTGAAACCAATTAAGATATGAACAACGTATCTTCATTCGACACTTTTTAATTAAAAATATATAATTTTCATGAGGTGATAAGTCTTGGTGTACGATTAATATGCTACTGGGATTTTATATTATTTTCTCGAGCGTTTTAACGACCTTAAACGTAAATACTCAAAACTACAAACTTGTATATCTCGTTGAGAGCTACAACTTTGGTATAAAATTTATATTCAGTAGACTCCATACAAAAAAAGATATTATTTTTCTAACGTGCGAAGCACTAATACACGATTATTATGGTGCTAAACTTTTAGATAACTTTTTGAGCATCTTAATATCCTCAAACGAAAAAACTCAAAATTAGAAAGTTGTAGATCTTGTCGAGATCTATAATTTTCATATAAAAATTATCTTCATCCTACGTTATATTGAACACTACTTATGATTTTTTAAAAGTTTAGTCTTCTCATGCCATTTCCGGTGGCGTGACAAGACAATACTGTCACGCCAGCGGAAGTGGCGCGACGAATTTTTTCACGTCAAAATCGCCGTCGAACGTGCCGTATTCCGTGCCGCACTTGTCACCGATGTGGCATCAGCGCACCGCAGCAGTGACCGCAGCTGCCACGGTATTGCCCCTCCTCTGTGGACCTAGCCATCACGTCTCCAACAGACCAACACCTTGACCATGGATGCGGCGTACTCGTCGGTCGCGAACAACAGGAGCCCCTGCTCGCGCGCTCACTCCCCGCGAACGACATACGTCTTGGGGATCTTGATGCAAGCTCCTTCCTCCACCCTCGCCACGGGGCCGGCTGCTAGCTACCACAGGTGTACAAGTGAACACGGCGCGGGTGGCGGCGGCGAGCACGGGGACAGCTATCGGTTTTGTGCAGTTGCACTGAGCAAACACGTACGGTGGCAGCAGCCACGTGTCCGTGTGCAAAACCGGTGCTCCAAAACCGGTTTGGAACATCTAGTGAAACATTTAGCAAGCTTAGAGACATAATAATCTAGTTTTAGGAGTACGTGGAGGTATTTGAGAATACGGGACAAGTTTAAGGAACTCTAGTTGATCGATTTATTTGAAATTAATTTTTATGGTTATTTAATACACTAGTGAACATGCACATGCCCCAGGCACGTGTTTTAAAAAACTATTTAACGAGACATTATAAGATCTATGCCATTGTCTACAATTTTGGATAAAAACTGAAAAAACTATTTAACGAGACATTATAAGATCTATGTCATTGTCTACAATTTGGATAAAAACTGAGATTGGAAACTCTGACTATATAAGATATCATAGTTCAATGAGTACAAACATTATTATCTATGACTCTATGTGCTTCTAATCATAAACCATATTTGCACATATATAGGAACCATAAAATTTGGAAATTAATTAGAAATCAATATTATTGAGATATGGGTTTTACATGGCTCTCAGCATATTAGATGCAATTTTCAGTATATCTCCTGTTACTCAAGGTATGCACTATTTCACCTATTGGGCTTCGTTTAGTTTCTCCCCAAAACTTTACGTCCTATCATATCGGATGTTTGGACACATACATGGAGTATTAAATGTAGACTAAAAAATAACTAATTACATAGATTATGTGTATTTTGCTAGACGAATTTTTTGAGCCTAATTAGTCTGTGATTAGACAATGACGTGCTACAGTAAACATGTGCTAATGACGAATTAATTAGTCTTAATAAATTCGTCTCACGGTTTACAAGCGAGTTCTGTAATTAGTTTTTTTATTAGTATCCGAACACCTCTTCCGACATTCCATGAAACATCCGATATGACACCCAAAATTTTACACCCCTAAAACTAAACGAGGCCTGACCACTCAAAGTCATCTTTATTCTTGGCCACATGGGCTTCATAGATCTGTGGAGCAGCAGGCTTTGAAGGCCGAGGATGCTTAAATGTGTACCTGGAAAACAGAGGTAAAAGGAACTATAATTTTGTCATATATTTTTGTCTGGCTAAGATTTTTTGCTTAAATTTAAAATGTGGTTCAGGGCAGTAGAAATAGACCTTTCAGTAATTTACAATGTGGTTCGGGGCAGTAGAAATAGACCTTTCAGAAGCAGGAGGATCCCAATGAAGACCTTCGTAGGGAGCTCTAATTTTAGAGGCATCAACAGTCACATAACAAATCCATGCAGGAATACGATCAACCCATACACCACCATGTAGAAAGCGAAATTTAACCTTGTAATTATGAGGGATACCAGGTTTCCTTTTGACATGGTCAATTTTGGTCGGCCAAACACCAAATTTATCCTTTTCCATCTTGTGGTCCAGTCATTGAAGCCACCAATAAACTCTGCCAAAAAAACTCAAGTTAAATGCATGAATCTATTAAAATAGTGGAAATTATGATTTTTCAATGGACAAGAGTGAAGTCTCCAAACAGTTTTGTATTCCTAAACATTGATTACTCTTATTTGTTTTAGCTTTTTTTATTAAAAAAATATAGTTACTATCTCTGTCAGTACATCATGTTTGCATGACAACATTAGAATTTACTGTGCAGCAGGTGCCCTGTTATGGTTGGCAATGTCTATCAGCGCCGCGGCAAGGCTAGTAGCTGAAGGGTGGGCCGCGGGTGAACACCAGAGCGCGGTCACCATCTGGAGCACGCCGTAGCCGCGTCGCCCAACTAGTTGCCTCCGACGGTTTAGGGAGGATATTTGTCTTAGTTTGTTAAGACATTAAAATTAGCAGCTTGGTTGTTAGGATCTTTGTATAAGTTTGGAACAGTTTTGCTTAGCAACTCCAACGGGTTTTGCATTTTTTGTTTGGCAAAAGATGGAGTTTGCCAACTCTCAAATCAATATGGGGAGGAGAAAAAAAATGTTATCTCCAACGGTTTGGCAAAATTGACTTGCCAAAATCCAAAAAAGGAAATCCGGCGGCGCGGGAGGGAAGAGTGCACGCGGGAGTAGTGCGTGAGACGGAATGCCAAGCCGATCGCGAGCTTGCATATATGCCAATCCATCCCAGGATTTTGCCAAGTTAATAAAAAATGCAAAGCCCATTTGCCAAACCGTTGGATAGGAGTTTTATAGACTTTTTTGTAAAAACAGGAATGCAAAGCCCATTTGCAAAACTGTTGGAGTTATTCTTAGTGAAGGTTTAGCCAAAGATTGAGATTTACTCTCTCTCTTGCAAGTTAGTCGCTTTCTGTTTCCCGGCGTTCCCTCATCGTCAACTCAGCGCCGAGCACGGCGCCGCCTGTTCAAGCCTCGCCCTGCAATCTCCCACTACTACGCCCTACGTTCCCTAGGCTCCAATATGCCCATTCATGATATACACAGTCCATCCTCATTTGCATTGATCCCAAATTTGAAATAGCCTGAAGAACATATAAAATCCAGAAAGATTGATGATGCAGATAAGGTGATATTTTGCCCCAGAGGCAGGAGCTATAAATATTAGCATTTGAATGTATTAAGCCTAACCTTTGGAAAATTCTTCAAGACTTCCCTCATTTTCCTCAGTGGAGCCTTTCTGGTCCAGGAATCTTTTTATCCAGTAGCTGAAATGGTCCTTGAATTTGTACAAGCTTGGGGTCCAGGTCGTATATGGGAAGATGGTTGCCATAGTTTTATCTTGTTGCACGGTAGCTGCAGTAGCGTTGCTCTTGACCTTGCAAACCGCATTAAAGCCAAATTCAGAATTACACGGGCGATAGAAGCTAACATGTGACGATGTAGTAAGGCTAATTATTTGCTGCAGCAACCACAGAATATAGCAGTTTATTGTAACTATTCATTATTATGTAATAAATGATTAGAATGGCAAAAGAAAACCAACCACCAAAATTTAAACAACTTTAAATGAAATCTGAGATCCGCTTGACTTGATTTCGTAACAACGTATTCAAATCGGGGAAAAGATCTACATACCTTCCGTGCTCCTGACCGCCGGCGAGCCTCGCACTGGACAGACAGCACACTCAAGCGCACATTGCTGCCACCCTGCGAAACCATCAAACCAACAACCATCAGTACAAAGGAGTAGCTTACCTCCAAAGCCCGTTTACCTGACTGACATCACACAAAAAGGACCAAGAGCTCTTTGCAGTCTAACTTGCTACTTTCACAGACCAGGTCGCTATATCTCACCAGAAAAGCTTTTGAACAGTTTATTTATTGTGAAGAGCCACTTCGATCTGTAATCAACAAATTTGTAAATACTTA
This sequence comes from Saccharum hybrid cultivar R570, assembly GCA_038087645.1. Classification (NCBI taxonomy): domain Eukaryota; kingdom Viridiplantae; phylum Streptophyta; class Magnoliopsida; order Poales; family Poaceae; genus Saccharum; species Saccharum hybrid cultivar. The sequence goes on along the minus strand of JAQSUU010000563.1, from coordinate 526,002 downwards.
ACCACAGTAGGATAGGAGAAAGTCAGCATGAAAAAACAAGGAACTGATGTGCTATTTGATCTTAATGTCGTCATGCCCATAGACCTCAAACTGAGTGTCAGGTTTTCTAACCAGAGTAGCTGCGAGAATATTCAATTAATAATCATCATATAAATTTTTTGTCACACTAATTATTTAAAACAAATTAAGTCAGAGTAAAACTCTAAAGTCCCCCCTTCACTCTATACCAATTTTGTGTAAATGCAATCAGCTTTTTTATGGTCAATATATAACAATACTATGATTAGTAATAACAACTGAATGCACGAGCCCAGATAACAAAAACTACCAGTAGTAACGGCAACGGCGATTATGGATCTGCGAACACGAAGCACTGATTCAAAGTTTTCTGTTCATCTTCATTGAAATTCACTGCCCTTTCAGAAAAAAAAAAGATCAAACAAAACTACAGGATTGGAAGAACACAACGAACCTTTGAAGTTTGCTGTCATTATGGTATGCCACACTGGCCTGGTGGGTCAGCAACACAAGCACGAATTATGCCTTCATGGCTCCACGTCTCCGCCCGTGGATGGTGGCCTACCGGCATCGCAAGTTCATGAGTACCGGTGGTGGTGGATCTAGGAGACAACACAGGGATGAAAGCATGTTAATGGCTTGCAGCTAATGAACTTGAGCAGGAACAAACGAAATCGAGCTTGCAATAGATGGTGCATGTAGATTGTTGTGGCTTGCCAGACTACTGCACTGCAGTATGCAAACGTATATATACTCTGAACAATTCTAGTAGTAAAAGGAGCTTCTTTCTGGCATGGAGGGGAGGCAGAAGCACCTGGTGGTTTTTTATAGACTATATTACTTTCCATTTAAGGTATTGTATATTATAAATAATTGCTAGTCAAAGTGACATATTAGAGACATTGTAGATGCCTGAATGGGTTTATATTTCCGACCAGAGCAAGTAGAGTGAGATTTTTTACCTGGTTCCTGAATTTGAATGCTCTTTATCTCGAACAGAAACAATCAGATGCACAATAAAGCAGGTCAAATTCACAAATAGAGTATAATAATTTATAACATGAGAAAACCCCTGATATGCTGATATGATGATATCCGTATCAGGGAAGTCAGCCTAGAGGTAGTCAAGTCAGCCTAGACGTACGTCGCCTTTGGAGATCATTTTCATCCCATGGCATGCCCTTTTGCTGCAGCTGAACCTCGTGTACATGTTCCTTGCTGCAATCGCACACTTCACTCCCTGGATCTGGAGTCTTCCAAATTTGCTCGATCTGCACAAATATTTCCCAAAACAGGTCCATCATCACATAATCCCACCTCAAGTCCTCAAGTTCAAAAAGTGGGCAACAGTACAAGCAATTTAAGGGTTAAAAAAATTGACAGACGGCACCTGCTGCTTTGATTGGGATGGATGCACAGAGACGTGTCCTCAAACACAGGAGTCGCGCTAGCCTAGCGGCAATCGTTGAGCATGTGCGCATGGAGCATGGCCGGACAATGTGACGTTGATTCGGGATCTAGCGTTTTTTTTACCTGTTGAACACCACAACCAGGGAGTCGAAGTTTGTTGGGTCCTCCAGGAAGCCCCAGTGATCTATGTCACAATCGCAACTAATATATATATATATATATATAAAAACAAACCCATATGGCAGATCTTATTAATGCCCTGGTCCTGGATGCGCACCTCAGATCGAGCCCTTTGCCTCGACGCTGTTGTGACGAGACCCTATCTACGTCGTCGGAGGCAGTGCCAACCAAAGGGTGCCATGCCCATGACGAGCATGAGCAACAACGTGGCCATCGTGAAGGCAAACGCATGGTGCGACATCAGTAGGCAGAGGAGGCGTCGCCCTTGCCTTTCGTCTTGGGGGATCCCTCGTCATGGCGGCCGACGCAGTTGCAAGCCGCGATGGTGCTGATCTAGGGCGAAGAGGAAAAAAGATACTCCGTACGTGATTGCCTCCTGCTATCCAATCTTTTTCCCGTGATATATAATCGTAGCAAAGAAATTTCCGTGGGTGAGGAGGGCGGATAGATTTTTTGTCGGTGAAAAAAAAAAGACGCGGAGGGCGCGGCGCAGAGAAGCAGGAACGCGTAAGACGTCTTACGCAGGCTGTAAGATGGTAGATGGCTCACAACTCAATTAAGGTACACAGTCAGATTTAAAGATGTTTAGTAATCCAAGGGTCAAAATATAGGATGGGTATGAAACTTTAGGTGAGAGGTATTTTTCAATTCCTTTGCTTTTTTATAGTATAGATATAGATAGATAAAAGCATAGCTAGTACATGATAATAAACTAGATAAAAATTTAACGTGGCACCCTCTATTTGCATAAGACTGGTTTTGCATCGATCAAGTCTCTCTCATATCCATATTGCTACTGCCCTACAAATAAATGCGTTCTTCTTCATCTGAAAAGCATGTAATAACACTATCCTCGTTGCTCTCTTGATTATTCCACCCAACTGTCTTTCCCTTCTCCATGTGGCGAGCAATGATATTGCATATCAGCTCCTTCGTGATGGTGGGGCAGCTTAGCGCTAATTTCTCAAACTTTTTGGTTTCAATGGCGGTAAACAGAGCCGCGGAGGAGCCCAGGAACTCCAAGCACGCCTTTTTAAGAATAGCGCAGCGGTGCTTCTCAGCTAGCTCCAAGATTGCCGCCACGGAGCCCGTATCGATATGGCCACATAGCCAATCTTCACACATCAACTTTAGCCTCTGAATGTCGTATTTGTCTGCCGCGGCAAGAAGACGCGGAGCCATGGCAGCCTCGTCCTGGCCACCCATATTGGCCCAGGTGTCCGTGTATATGAAGGCAAGCATAGCCCTGAACACCGGTGCCTCCATGCCTTCTATCTCTATGACGGCGGCATTGGTGGCGACGCCCTCCTTCATCGTTGGGACAGAGAGCTCCGCCTTGAAAACCGGCGACCGTGCACGGAGCACCAGCCGGTGTGCGACGAACGTCTCCCCGCCGACCAAGAACTCGACGTCAGCACCTAGCTTGCTCGACAGGAGGCCGCCAAGATGGCGGTGCATGTCAGACGGTGGGACGACCGCCATGGGCGGCACCGACACCTGCTTGACGATGTGCAAGTCCACCCTGACGGTGAAGCAGTCATCATTTAGAAACTCCGATTGCTCCAACTCTTGGCTCCTGATGAAGTATTTGAATCCGTAGCCGAGCAACCCGAACTTGGAGAAGTCGACCATGCAGGTGGTGCGGCTGCCGGACGGCACCGGCTTATGCTCCTGGTCGAGCAAGCTGAAGGTAGCCTCAGCCACCACGACCTCATCGATGATGTCGACGAGGGCGAGGAAGAAAGACATGAAATCGGTGTTGCCGCACATGGCCTTGGGGAAGAAGCGGATGACCCAAGTGTAGCCTCCTGCACGGAAGGGATGTGAATTGATGCACGGGTTGTTCGACAAGGTGTCAAAGGTTCTCGAGTATCCGTCGATCCGGAGAACGTGGTAGACTCTCACGGAGATAGTGGTGGACGGCGGCTCACCGGGACTGGACGCCAGGGTAGCCGGCCGGTGAGAGACGTATAAGGTAACGTCGTCAATTGTGGGGCGGATTATATTATTATTAAGATCAAAATAAAACAGCCATTGAGATTCCATATATAGAGTTTTCTTTTATTATATATAGCAAGTTTTAGAGATTGAGACAGGGGCAGGGGTGAAGTCTCCGATTGCAAGCCGTATAGATGATCTAGCGACAGAAGGAAGGATATTTTTTTTTCATATTCCTTAATTGTTTTCCTTCCTAGTATTTCCTATGATTACTGTTTGCAGCTTTTCGAGCTGGAACCTTCAACCGATCATATCTTTTATTTGGCCAACGGTTTTTGTTTTTGGAAACCTTAACTTCTTTTTTATATATATTAAATATTATAAAAAGAAAATACATAGATTTGGGAGCACTTGTTCCAAAAACTAACTCGTACTCTCTCCATTCCTAAATAAGTGTCGTTCTCGCTTTTCGAGGAGCCAAACATTTCAATTTGACTATGTATAAGAAAATATTAATATTTATAGTACATATATAGTTAGTATAATTAGATAGATCATTAAATATATTTTTATAATAAACTTATCTAAAAATATAAATGTTACTAATTTTTTTATAATCATATTCAAACTTAAGAAAGTTTGATAAACATGAATACCTTAACGACACTTATTTTGAACGGCGGGAGTAGCTCCGAAGCTACAACAAGAGATTCAAGCCATCCAATAAAAGCACATCACAAGTACAGTGTTGAAGACACGAATCTTGGTTGTGCAATTTGTTTTCCTCCCTCCGTCTTTATAAATATATAAAGTTTACTAGAATTTTTAGGATAAATTATAAAGTTTCCTAGAATTTCAGGATAAATTATAAGGTAAAGCAAATGATGCATGTAGTCCTCGTCCCTTAACTATAGGGATCTTGTGCTTATAATATTTTGAGTATGGTGGTAGATATGACATGTACCTGTATAGCTGGTGCTTTGAGAGAGTTAATACTTAATTCACCCAAGATATATATACTTTATAATTTGGAACAAATTCGAATGCTTCAATACCTTGTCGTATTTCAGGACAGATGGAGTATTAGCAAACATGCATATGTGTTGCAACAAATAAAAGGTGCAGTTTGTTAAGTGATCACTCTGATGACTTGAGGCTCATAGAAATTTAACAATCGTGTCATGCGTTCCAATTCGTCTATCAAAATCTTTTTCCTTTATAGTAATACTAGTACATATGTCTATAACAGGAGGAAATAAAACTTCTGTTGTGTTGCAGTGGATCAAGGGTATGACGCTGTAGCTGATCAGTGTGCTGCGACTATATGGCGGGTTGCATGGCGGCCGTGAAGCCACAATTCCAATTTCCACCACCACTACCACCACCGCATGTCCCCATGCCACCAACACCCCTTTCCGACCTCGGTCCTCTCCAAGCTCATCTTCTCGTCTATTGCTCCCTCTTGCTCCTACTCACCTTCCTTTTGCTCTCCCCAGCAAGCCAAGCCCGAGTCCCCGCACCGCTCCCTCCATGTGTCCCCCTCTTCCACCGCCTCCTGGGAGAAGAAGGTGCGGGCATTGGTGCGCTCCTAGGGCCACTTTATCCTTGTCACGGGCGCCATAGAGGTCGTCGCTTGCCACACGCGGCCACCGTGCTACATCGCCGAGGGGATGGCATGCTTGGCTCAGCAACTTCAACGACCACTACGACATGACGAGAGAGAGAGAGAGAGAGAGAGAGAGAGAAAGAGAGAAGAGAGAGAAGAGACAAGTGGCACTAACAGAACCAAAAAATTTCATAGAATCAACCTAAGGGAAAATGAACAATTCCATACTCTGTTAGCTGTCATTACCCTCAAAATTGATGGAAACGGCACTCATGTTCAAGGAACTTTGCATCCATAATCAAGTATGCTACAACCTTTTTCGTGGCACATATGGAATTGAAAACTATTTTAGCAGGCACAAAATAATTAGGCTTTTTATATTCTCTTTGTGTATAACCAGTCAATTACGGAGGGCACCATGAACTCAACATCTTCAATCTTTTTCAAGAAAAATAATAGAGGAAACCATTTTGTCAAACACTTTTTAAAGCTCCACCAGAGAAGTGCTTTTCAAACGAAGTCGTTGCCAAAATTGTTTAAAGAGGAGTGCAAGTCTTGTCAAAAGACCCCGGTAATATTTGAAATTGCGTGCGAGTAGACCTGTGATACGTAAAATTCTCCTCCTAGTTCAATACGATGGCGGTCGAGTCTACTGCAGTTGTAAAAATCAAGCGCACCGTGTGGTGTTTGGCAAGATTGTGTGATTCCCTTTGCCTTCACCACGAAAAAGGGGCCATTGTCTTTGGTTTTGCCAGATTAAAAATCGAGGAGCGTACCTATAGCACCTTCTAAAAAATTTGCAAATATTGTTGGAGCTAGTATAAAAACACATTGCAGGAACCTCTTCTGCACTCCTTAATGGTGTTCCTAGGAAGGTCCTTCATTGCAGGAGAGGGGTTAGGAAAGGGGACCCTCTCTCCCCCCTGCTTTTTGTGTTGGCTGCTTTCGTACTCTAGTCCATTTTGAACAAGGCAAAGGATCTGGGTCTTCTCAAGCTTCCATTTCCATTGCAATGCTCAAATGATTTTTCAATCTAACAATATGAAGATGACACACTTATTATTATGGAAGGCTATGGTAATCAACTTTTCACCCTCAAGGCCCTTCTTCATTCTTTCTCTGCATCAACTGGTCTGACAGTGAACTTCCAAAAATCAATGATGGTCCAAATAAAAGTATCACAAGAAAAGTTGCTCCTTGCTAGAACATTTGGATGCTCAATTGGAAGCCTATCTTTCACTTATCTTGGCCTTCCCCTCTGTTTGACAAAGCCAAAGTTTCACATCTGTTGACAAAGCCCATTGTCAACAGATGTGAAAGAAGATTGGTTTCCACCTCCTTTTCCTTTCCCAAGCTGGCCAACTACAACTTACAAACTTTGTCTTCACTGCTCTCTCCCTTCATGTTACTATCAGAGAGTAGATTGATAAATATAGAAAAAACTGCTTATGGAGGGGATCAGATGAGAGTAACAGAGTCAATGCAAAACTTGCATGGACCCTGGTCACAAAACCAAAGACAGAAGGAGGTCTAGGAGTTCTAAATCTAAAGACTCAGAATGAAGCCCTCCTAGTCAAAACATGCACAAGTTCTTCAGCCGATCAGATATTCCCTGGGTCAACCTCATATGGGAGAAATATTATAGCAACGGGAAGCTACCAAACCATATCACAAAGGCTCCTTCTGGTGGTGTGATATCCTTAAGCTACTAGACAAGTTCAAAGGCATGCCTTCAGTTCAGATTCAGAGTGGTACCTCATGCTTATTCTGGGATGACCTCTGGTCAGGGCAGATTCCTAGGCTTACCTTCCCAGAGTTATATTCTTTCACCAAAAAGCCAAACATGACGCTTGCAGGAGCCAAATCAGCAACTTCTCTTATCTCAACCTTCAACCTACCCTTATCAGTTGAAGCCTTTGAGCACTTTCTTATTCTGGAGCAAGTTGTCCACAACTTTCAACCCACTGATCCTAAAGATGAATGGACCTACATTTGGGGAAGACCAGGATTCTCTTGTAGCAAAGCTTATAGACACCTCACTGGTTCAATAGAGACACGTACACCCGATTTTTGGTTGGATCTGGAAACCTTCATGCCTGCAGAAACACAAGGTCTTTTTCTAGTTGCTTGCACATGACAGACTAAGTACCCGTAACATTCATTCTCAGGAGAAGGACCATGCACCTGCAAACTTATGACTGTGTTCTGTGTGATGAAGCAGTTGAGGTGACAATTGACCACCTCTTCTTGCACCGTGAGTTTGCAAGGCTGGAACCTGGTTGGGTTAAATGTCCCCCAGCATCTAGGCCCATTTCAAGTTCTAGATTTTTTTTTCCAGAATCCAACAACTTGGTGTCCCATTGTACATGGAGATCGTCGTCATTCTCTGTTGGAGTATTTGGATGACAAGAAACAATCTAATCTTTTGAGGAGAGGCAGCTACAACAAAGAGGTGTAAGCAAATCTGCAAAAATGTCTTCATCTTAGCTATACTACGCGCATGGCTAGAGCAAAAATTGTAATTGAATTGATGTTTTTTGTTACTTTCTTTGTCACTTAATTTCCCACCTTCTAGGTTTCCCCTCGCTTGTATTTATGCTTTACTTTTTGAATAAAGTTTAGTAGGGGCGCAAGTCCCTCCTGTTTTCTAAAAAAAGGTATAAAAACACGATGAAAAAGACAAGACATTGACATAGCCACATAGGCTGCTCCAAGCATTGGATTGCACATTCTTTTTTTTCTCTCTAATAACATCTTGTTTTTTTTATCAGATTTCATCAGAGGCCACGAAATAAAGGTACCCGGGAGCAAAGCTCTCCTAATGTTTCTCTTTCGAGATCACGAGCAAGAAGACCGGAAATTAGCTCCTTCACGATAGTCGGACAGCTACGGGCTAAATACTCAAATTCTTGTGTTTCTATAGCCTCAAGGAAACCTGGCGCAGAAACACCAAGGAAGTCGAAGCATGCCTTCTTAAGACCAGGACACTGGTGCTGCTCTGCCAGCGCCAAGACAGATGCCACGGAGCTTGCGTCGATGCGCTTGCGCAGCCTATCTTCGCACATGAGCTTGAGCCTCTGCAGGCCATACCTGTCTGCAGCGGCTAGCAGATGCTGAGCCATGATAGACTCGTCGTCTTCTTGCTTGATCTCCGGCCATGCATCCGTATACACGAAAGCAAGCAAGCCACCGAACACCGGCGGCTCCATATCATCGATCTGTATGACGGTGGCGGCGCCCTCCTTCATGGGGTCGAAGAGCTCCGCCCTGAAAACCGGCGACCGGGCTCCGAGGACCAACCGGTGCGTGGCGAACGTCTCCCCGCCAACTAGGAACTCGACGTCCGTTGCAGCCTCCTCTTTGCTACCAGACATCAGGAGATCGCCGATATGCCGGCGTATGTCAGGCGGCGGCACCGCGACGAACGGCGCTTCCTTCTTGAGATGCACTTGTACCCTGATCGCAAAGCGATCATCCTTGAGAATCCCGCTGGATTGCTCCAGATCTCGCCGTTTGATGAACCTCTCATATCCCCAGACCCTACGTGCCGCCGAGAAAATATTTGCGGTGGTCGAGGTGTACACCGGCTCTCTGCTGCGTTGGTCGAGCAGACTGAACGTGGCCTGGGCGAACACCGCCGCCTCGTCGCCGGCGACGACGACGTCGTCGAGAACGAGATAGAGAGCGATGGAGTCGGTGTTCTCTGGCCGCCACGAGCTCCCCATGGGCCTGTAGATGACGTGCCAGGTGCGACCTCCCGCACGGAACGGATGTGAGCTGAAGGTGGGCCGAGAACAACCCGGCTGCTGGGTGTTCAAGCTTCTTGAGTAGCCGTCGATCGTGATCACCTGGTACGACCTCGGCGCGACAATGGTGCTGCCGGATCGCGTCGGTTCGCTGGAGCTGGACGCCGTGGCCATGGTGGTGCCGGTGGGCAAATGTTGGATCAGGGGAGGAAGTTGATAAGGAACCGATGGTTGGTACAGCTGGAGAGAGATGGAATTATCGATCGATGTTTCTTGCGTTTATGTAGATGTAGAACTATAGAAGGCGGGACAAGAGCGAGGGCAGGGTACAGTGGAAAGATACAACTCAACTTCTGCCGGGATCCTTCCATCTATTGTTTTTTTTTTCAGTAGTTATTTTAGAAAGAAAAACAAAAGGCGGCTTCACATCAATCCGCGGTACAGCGGAACCTATGCGTTTCCATATATATATCACTACAGGAAACTGGCTCTTTGCCGACTGTAATTTTCTTTGTCAACTGTTTTTTTTCGACACTCGGCAAAGAGGTCCCTTTGCCAACTGGAATTTCCTGCAGTCGGCAAAGCAGGATTTGCCAACTGCCTGGCTTTGCCGACTGCCAGGCAGTTGGCAAAGAATTGCAGTCGGCAAAGGCAGGCCATGGTTGACGCCATCCACACCGTCACCTTTGCCGACTGCCACTCCGTCAGCAGTCGGCAAAGGTGCAGGCTTTGCCGACTGCCATCCTCCCTGGCAGTCGGCAAAGGCTCTTTGCCAACTGCCACTGATGGCAGTCGGCAAAGAATTAATTTTTTTTTCGATTTTCGATCCTAGTTTTTTTGTGTTGCCTTGCTACAGTAAGTACATGATATATTCCAAGTTTGGGGTCATTTTGATTTATTTTGCTATATTTCATTGATTTTTGCTGTTTCTTTGATTTTTTTCGGCAGCTCTAGATTTGAACTGTAGGTACATGAAATAATGGAATCCGGCAATTTAGAAAATGATATTCATGATGTTTGGAGCATGTTGAGGCCGTGTGCGGGGCCTCGCGTGAAATTTCGACCGTGTTGGTGTCGGAACACACCGAGGCACGCGCGTGAAAAGTGTTTTTAAATTTTATAAAATCGAAACGGAGTCCGAAAATGACGAAACTTGACGACGTGTCTTGCCATCGCATGCGGAGGCTGTGGTAAAAATTTGAGAAAGTTTTGAGCAAGTGGCGACGTCGGGTGGCTAAAACCTGAACGTGTTCCGACACCAACACGGTCGAAATTTCACGCGAGGCCCCGCACACGGCCTCAACATGCTCCAAACATCATGAATATCATTTTCTAAATCGCCGGATTCCATTATTTCATATACCTGCAGTTCAAATCTAGAGCTGCCGGAAAAAATCAAAGAAACAACAAAAATCAATGAAATATAGCAAAATAAATCAAAATGACCCCAAACTTGGAATATATCATGTACTTACTGTAGCAAGGCAACACAAAAAAACTGGGATCGAAAATCGAAAAAAAAATTAATTCTTTGCCGACTGCCATCAGTGGCAGTTGGCAAAGAGCCTTTGCCGACTGACAGGGAGGATGGCAGTCGGCAAAGAATTTCTGAGAAAAAAATAAAAAATAACCTTTGCCGACTGCCAGGGAGCAGAGCAGTCGGCAAAGTATTTTTAAAAAAATTAAAAAAAATAATTTTTTGAAAAAAAATAATAGACCTTTTGCACAGGCTATCTGAAAACACAACCTGGGCCTAGACCTCTTATATAATATATAAATATTATTTATTGTTAATTGTTTGAAATAGTAGATAAATAAATATACACCTGTATGTAGGAAAGAAAAATAATTAAATAAAAAAGAAACTCGAGATATTTATTGTTAATTTTTTCTTGGGTTTTTTTTGATACGCACAGAAAAAAGTGCAGTCTGTGGGTTCATTTGATAAATAGGGAAAATAGGGGAAAAAAGTACAGTCCATGGGTTGGTAAATAGGGAAAATAGGGGGGAAAAAGCAGTTCATAGGATTCGAACCGAGAACCTGTGAGTTGAAAACAGGCCACCTTAGCACGCGTATGTGTTATGGTGGGTAGAAAAATGAAAAAAAAAATGTGCAAACACGGGGATTGAACCTAGGACCTTTGGAACAAAGAAACATGCACAAACCACTAGGACAAGCAACTGATAATGTCACATTGGGTGTTATATTTCTTTTTCTCAATTGAAAAGCGAGAAAATATGTAAAAATTTATTGAAAAAGGTGGCGCATATAGGAATCGAACTTGACACATCTCGAAAGACACCGAGCAAGATTGAGACATACCACTGCGCCACTTCTTCATTTGTGATGTTGTTGGTTCTTTTTCCTTTTCCTAAGAATATAAACGTAGATGTTCGGAACAGAGAGAAGCCACGTAAAAAATATATTTAAATACTGGAAAAGTTAGAACATGAACATAAGGTTTTCTCTTTTTAATCTGCAGTCAAAACTTGTAACTAGTCTTTCTCCCTCATACTAACTTCAAATTTGATGATTTTTTTCCTAAATTTTTCTAAAATTATGATCTATCAATTTATTGTGTTCTTATAGCTATTTTTTTGGTAATATTTTCATGTGACTTTGTTTTATCAATTGGAAATTTGAATTTCAAAAAATGGCACTTTCAAACAACATTTTGAAGCAGTGAATGATATCAGTTGAAAAAGTAATGAACATAAAAGTTATAGAACTCATCAAGATCTACAACTTCTATTTTGGCCATTTCTTTATCCGAAAAAGCGGTAGTAACATTGTGCACAAAATCTACACATCTCTCTTGTAGTTTATGAAATCACACGAGAGATATGTAAATTTTGTGAACAATATTATTATCGCTTTGTCGGATGAAGAAATGACCAAAATAAAAGTTATAGATCTAGATGGCTTCTACAACTTTGTTGTTGATGACATTTTCAATTGAAATCATTTTCTATTCGAAAATTCTATTCGAAGTTCTCAAACTTTGAATTTCAAATTTCAAATTGTTTAAACAGGTCCGGATGGAGAAATAACCAAAATAAAATTTGTAGATCTAGATGGCTTCTACAACTTTATTGTTGATGACTTTTTCATTTGAAATGATTTATGGTCTCAAATTTTTATTTAAATTCGTCATATTTTGAAAATCCAAATTCAAATTGTTGAAACAAAGTTGGATGAACAATTGACCAATTCAAAAGTTGTAGATCTTGATGAGTTCTACAACTTATAGTTGACAACTTTTTCATATGAATTCATTTAGTGTCCTAAAATTTGATTCGAAGTTGTGTTATTTTGAAATTAATTTTTTAAATTTGTTGGCCTTTTGAAGCTTTCAACCTGGGCTTGGGCCTCACTTTCACTTTTGGGCTACTGAAACCCGCAGGCCTATTATGGCAGTGGACGATTAGAGCCGTTGATCTGAGATGGATGGCTGAGATCTGATCAGCTGAAAACAAACTCATATAAAATCCGGCCAAACCCTAACGCCCAAAATTTCCCCATTTCCTACCCCTCCCCTTCCCCTTCCCCTTCCACCCGCCGCCCGCTCGAGGAAGGGGAACCCCAGCCACCGCCGCCGCCGCCGCGCAGCACGCAGCCCATGGCCTCCTCGTCGGAGAACACGGGCGCGCCGCTGGAGGAGGAGCAGCCCCAGGCCCCGCCGACGCCGAACCCGGAGCCTAGCGAGGTGGCGCCCGGCGAGGTGGAGGAGGAGCCGCAAACCCTAGAGCGGGCGCAGGAGCTCTTCGACCGGGGCGCCAAGGCTATCGATGATGAGGACTTCGTCGAAGCCGTCGACTGCCTCAGCCAGGCGCTCGAGATCAGGTTAGGGTTTCCTTTCCCGCTCCGATTTCCCCTCCACTTCTGCGACATGTAGCTGTGAAGCGACTCCGCGTGTTGGCGTATTTTGGAGCAATTGGCGGTTGGTACGGTGCGTTTCTGTCCGGATCTGCTGGTTTTCGCATCAGCGCTTGGGTGGCTCGGGGATTCGGTCCACTAGGGTTTAAGGGGTTCTGTAGCAGACTGCTTAATCGTTTCGTTTATGTCGGTGAGTGAGATGCAGAGAGTCTGTCGTTGTCAGGGATCTATTGGATTTGGCTCCGAGCCCTGTGTTGGTTTGTGGAGCAGCACTTGGCCATGGTTTGTCACGGTGCCTAAATTGTGTTCACCATCAATTGGAGTGTACTGTTTTTTTAAACAACTTTGGAGTGTACTGTAGTATACAATGGTTAAGGAAAATGTGTTGTCTGTTTGAGATTATGCAAACATTTCGAAAGTCAATCAACAACAAACTAACTTAGGACCTTGTATCAGTAACTTGGTTGATAAAATCTCTGTATCTATCACTTTCAGTTGTGCTGCTCTATCTCGTTTTACATTGCCCCTCATGGCCTGATGCAAGTTATGCTAATAACCTTTACAGTGGTGCACTAACAATTTTGTGCATTCGTTGCCCACTAGGACTTCACATTATGGAGAGCTCGCGCTGGAGTGTGCCAGCACATACTTCAAATATGGATGCGCCCTGCTATACAAAGCTCAGGAGGAAAGTGATTTTTTGGGAAATGTTCCCAAGAGCGTGCCAAATGAAGAATCAGTGAAGAGTACAGCTTCTAAAGATGACAGTGGAACCTCAAAGGTCTCTGGTACCAATGTGGAGGATGCCGTGTCTTCAGAGAGCACATACTTCTATAGAATGCAGTCTTAAACTCCTAATCAGTAGTGTACTCGTGTGTGTTTGCAAAGTATTAGTTGAGTGTTAGAACTAATGTCTTCAATCACTATCAGCATTCCATAGGATTCCATTTCATTGAAGTGCTATTTTTTTTGAACAATATTTGTGCTATTTTAGTATATGAGTAGGAGATAGCATATATAAGTTAGTTTGTATCACCATATGTTGATCATATTTCAAACTGGACCTGATTTAATCTATGTTCTTCTATACTTGTATATTGAGTGCTAAGTACGGAGTGTTACAACTCATGTTTTGCATTGCAATGAGCATTCAGTTGGTTCATCAAAGTGGTTTTGTTTGTCTTAACAATTTTTGTGTTGTCTTTAGTAGGTGAGTTAGGTGATAACTGATTAACTATAAAATCCTTTGAATGCTCATGCATTTTAAATGGGTTGGATTTTAGATATTTCATTCTAGATTTGTATATTAAGTATCTTCTGTACATGAAGAGATGTTAGTTTAATCAGATATGTATCTTTGGTGCACTTGTGTCATTTGATTCTCATGAAACTAGCTGTGTAATCATTTTGCTTGCATGGGCCAACTTTTACTAAGATTCCTGTTTGCTGTTATTGTGTTATAGTAACTTATGACTGACAAGGCATATCTAATTGGTTTCTGTTTCTAATATATTTGTGAAGGGGAATGGTGAAGTTGAGAAGGATGATGATGACGATGACGACGTTGATGAGAAGATGGGAGATGAAGAGGATAATGATCTGGATCTTTCCTGGAAAATGTTGGACATTGCTAGGGCAATAGTTGAGAAGAGCCCAGAGAACACTATGGAGAAAGTAAAAATATATTCTGCTCTTGCTGAAGTCGCAACGGAAAGAGGTAGTCACAGTTTGTGTCACACTCCTGCATTTTGAATTTTTGATTGGTGAGTGGTCTTAATACTCATGACTAACTTTTAATTTCAGAGGACATGACAACTCACTCAGTGACTACATGAAAGCTTTATCCATGTTGGAGCATTTGGTTGAGCCTGATCATCGCCGAGTTGTGGAATTGTATCCTCTTTGTCATAGTTACACTATTTTTTGTGCTGAAGAGAAATATTACTACCTACAGTCGTAATTACTCCTACATGACATTAGGATCATCAAATTGACTTCAATGTAATTGTTGCGTCATATATATAATAATGACTGGAGCCTGGAGGTAGTATTATTACATAAATAAGCATCTGCAACCTGGTTGTTGGGGCTCTTGCATCGCTCTATTGGTCATCTCTTTACTTTAATGGTTTTTGTAGCCTGTTAAACTTGAGAATTTGGGTTGGTAAAGAATGCCTGTTTAATAGTCAATAAATTAGTTAAGTTCTTTTGGTCGAATGCACATGTGTAACATTATTTACTTGAATGCACATGTTACTTTATATAATATGATCGCATCCCAGCATCAGTTTGTTGCTCTTCCTTTGTTAACTGCCTTAATCCAGTCTTAGAAACTTCCGCATATGTTTGGTTTATGAGCTAGTTTCCAAGATTGGAGATGCGATTCCATACTGTGCAAAAGCGATCTCACTATGCAAGTCACGCATACAGAGCCTGAAAAGTTCGAAAGATGCTTTGTTGGCTGGTAAAGACGGTGATGCATCTGCTGCTGAAGCCGAAGGAGGCTCAGAAAAATCTGATGCTGAAAAAGAGCTAGAACAGCTTACTAGCATATTGCCTGATCTTGAGAAGAAGGTAAACAGTTACAGATGCAATTTATTTTGCTTCATGGGCCTGGTACTGTATCAGTGATGAAAATGATTTATCTTGCTTCTAAGGACTAATGACATCTCTAATTTGTTGTGCATTTAGCTTGAGGACCTGGAACAAGCAAACCCAAGCCCCGCCATGGAAGAGATGGTGAAGACAATTGCATCCAGGGAACTGAAATTAAATGGTAATATTAACATCTTTTAAAATATTTTTATTGTGAATTCTGCTGGTTAAATAGGTTTTAGTCTAGATCAGATCATTTTAGGTGATTTACTTACTCTTCTATAGATTGCCAAAAGATTAAATTTTGACAATAAATACTGAACTTTATTGCAATAGTTTTGTTTCAGTGAATGGAATTGAGATGTGAATACTGAAAATATTCTGTGGACTGCTTGTGTGTGATAAACTGCTACTCACTACTAGCTGTTTATGTGCCAACAGTGATTGCCTTTGAGTAGTGATGGTATGCTCTTTGAGTAGTGCTGCTAGCAGGTTAGCACTTGTTGGCAAAGAACATTTCAAAAAAAAAAATTTCTTTCTTTGCCGACTGCAACTACGAAAGCAGTCGGCAAAGAACATTTCAAAAAAAAAAATTCTTTCTTTGCCGACTGCAACTACGAAAGCAGTCGGCAAAGAACATTTCAAAAAAAAAATTCTTTCTTTGCCGACTGCAACTCCGAAAGCAGTCGGCAAAGAACATTTCAAAAAAAAATTTCTCTTTCTTTGCCGACTGCCGAACTGGCGGCCAGTCGGCAAACAATTTTTGGAAAAAATTCTTTGCCGACTGCCGAGAAACCAGCAGTCGGCAAAGCCTGCCGTTAGGGCTGACGGCGCCACGTGGCTTTGCCGACTGCTGGCATGGCAGTTGGCAAAGCCTTTGCCGACTGTGTGCCACGTGGTAGTCGGCAAAGCCACCTTTGCCGACCCAGGCTTTGCCGACTGCTCTTTGCCGACTGCCACGTGGCTTTGCGGTCGGCAAAGTCTTTGCCGACTGGGATGCCTTTGCCGACCGGGGCAAGCAGTCGGCAAAGAGGCGTTTTCCTGTAGTGTATAGACTTATATATTATTTAATCTTCCAAAATTCATAGGAAATTACTTGTGTCTTATATAGAATTATTTTGGTGTTTATTTGCTATTTGGGTTTGAGTGGGGAGTTAAAATTACTGATTTTAATAACAGTTTTAAGAGGAATAATGTATTACTAATAAATATGCTCATGCGTTGCAATGGGATAAAATAAGATATCAAGTATGCATGAGAAATGAGAACATAAATACTATATATTTATTTATGAAATTTAAAAGTATAATACTATATCTTTTTATGAAATTTAAAAGAATAATGTATAATACTATATCTTTTTATGAAATTTAAAAGAATAATGTATAATACTATATCTTTTTATGAAATTTAAAAGTATAATTTTATTTTACGATGACACCACATCTATAATATAGGTTAATGTTGACAATATAGACCAGAGTCCTATTAAGTTTATAATGTCCATGTTTAACTTTGATTAAATACAAATTTGATAGATTTTTTCTCTCGCACAAAAGTATTTACTCGTAAATATATCATAACTTTAATGTTTATTATACTATTGCGCGTTATTACATTTAAAAAGCTAGTTGTCGATATATCAAGTAGTGATATGTCCGCTAATAATTATGATGAGAGACCTCTCTTTATTTTCCATGTGCTAGCCCTCGTCCAGGATTGCATTGGTGCATAGTATAGCCTGGAGACGTTAGGTCCTGTTTGGTTCCCCGATGCCGTATCGTGCGTTGCCACGTTTGAGAAACACCATGCCATGTTCATTTAGTGCTGTGAAACGTGCGACCGCCGCAGACCGTTCGGTGGGATTATCTCGCGTTTTCGTCTCCGCATGGTCGCCCAGGCCCATACTCCCTTTGTCCCCATAAGTGTGTCGTTTTAGCCCCCACAGACTTGTGAGTGTCGTTTTAGGCCGAGCCCAACGCACCAGCATGTACAGTAGCCCCACAGAGACACGCATGCTCGGATGCCATCTGGAAGAGAGAGGTAGCGGGATAGTAGCTTCGCAGTCTGTCAGAGTGTCTTATAGCAATGGCTTCGACAGAAAAAGTGATAGTTTCGCTAGAAAGGAGCGAGAGAATGAACGGTATTGGCTAGTAGACTGCAAAAGCAAGTCCTTGAAAGCGACGTTCGAAGTAGGAGATGGTAGCACTGGGTGAGAAAGTAGATAGGGCTTGCAGACCTATCCCCTCACTTCCCCCTTTGTCCCGCTCGCTTGACACCAGCACTGAGGCAGAGAGGTCCCACAGCACCGGCGCGGTGGCGAAGAGGCAAAGACGGAGTGGCCTGGAGCAGCCAGACATCGAGGCAGAGCACGCAACGCGCGGCCAACACGGAGGCAGAGACAACGAGATTCGGCGGGAGGCGGAGCTAGTGGCACGACTCGGCGTGAAGATGGAGATGGTCGATGTGGCTGGCGTGGAGGCAGGTCTTCCCCCTCCCTCTTCTTATCCTCAACCGGCGCCCCCATCTCCTCCGTCGAGATCTGGCATCTTTCCTCTTCTTCTTCTCCACCGGCGGCCCTCCTCTGTCCCCAAACTAACCCATGCGGCGGAGAGGAAGCACAAGAGGGTGGGCGTGGCCGTGCGACGGAGAGGAGGAGCGCGAGGGTGGGCGTGGCCGTGCGACGGAGAGGAGGAGCGCGAGGGTGGGCGTGACCGCGCGACGAAGAGGAGCAAGAGGGCAGGCATGGTAGCACGATGGAGAGGAGGCACACTCGCCCGAGTGTGGCCCGTGGTGGAGAGGAGGCGCGGTCGCCTGGTGTGTCTCGCGTAGGCGATCTGGATCAGGATTAGAATGAGAGGAGCAGCGCGAGAGAGAACCATGGGGACCAAAGAGATGAGAATATAGGGGCATGAAGGTCTTTTTCCCTTCTCCTTGGTACATGTGTCTAGTCCTAAGACGTCACTCTTATTTAGATGGATGGAGTATTTATTTAGATTGTACTGGACAACAAACTGCTCAATCTTTTAGTTCAGGTTTGATTAGTTCGACCATCAGCTGAACAAATTTTAATAAGATTGGTTTAATTTTTATTCAAATTGTACGCTCAGGAAGGAACCGAATGCTCAGACGAGTCAAAACAAAGCGTGTACGTATGATTTTACCCCAAATTTCCAAGGGGGTGATGATGCAATGCAGCATAGACGGGCAACAGTTCGCGTGCAGGGGCACCACGCATGGAGGCCGTGGTAAGGATGGCAGCGGATCGGATTCGGGGCGGATATCCGTGGGTTTCGGGTCATGCGGGTTCGGGTTTGGGGATGATTTCTCACCCATGGTTTTCGGGTTCGGTTTCGGGTTTGGTATCAGGTTTGGTTTTCCACCCGTATATATCCAATGGATATCCGAAATAAATCATTTTGAATTAAAACTCATGTTTTATAATATGCTAATAATAACTTGTTTACTTAGATTAATAAAAATCTATTTAAAATTGACTCATGAAAATATTTATTATTTGTTGTCTCTTATTTATACATGTGAATATGTGTATATTTATCCGTGGATTTCGGGTATCCATTCGGGTTTCAGGTATCTGTTCGGGTTTTAGGTATCCGCGGGTTTGGTTTTGGTGATGGATTTTCACCCGAATCGGTATTCGGTTCGGGTTCGGGTTTTAACTTCGGGTTTCAATTTTAGATACACGGAGACTCCACCTAATCCGAACCCGACCCGTTGCCATCCTTAGGCCGTGGTAGAGTTCCTGGACGGTGTGGAGCTCTCTTTGGGTGATTTGAACTTCTGCGACAATCTGACCTACTGGGATGTTTCAGGACGCCGGTTTCACATAGGCAACATTCCTGGTGTGAACATTATACGCAGGGAACGCACCTCAAGATGTAATGCTGCAACTGCACATGTACGCAGATGCAAAGCAGTTGGAATCTAATCAACTCTTAATACATGCTACAATTCAGCAAATTGACCCCCTTAACATGATCTCTGGAATTTTGATTGTCGCAGAAGTTCAAGTCACCCAAAGTGAGCTCCATGCGGTCGAGGAAAGGTATGTGCCGGCTCCTTTGTCCACCCTCACTGCAGAGCCGGCGGCTGGCTAGCGCAGGTGTACAGGAGCGGTTCTAGTGGCTTGCCAGGATAGGGAAGGATGGTGATTGGTTGGACAGTCTACCAACACGACTGCTCTCTCACTCGGCTCAATCTGCGTGCTCACGCTGCACAAAGCCAGCCAGGCCCGGTAGGAACGGAACTCACCCGCGTTTCCAGCCAGCCTGCCTCGGCGTCGCCTCGTGCATGCGGCTGGCCTGGCCGGAGAAGCAAAGCAGCCTACCAATCACTTCGTTCCTGCATGCGATGGCCCATGTACGAGTGGTGAGCGGAAGCAGCGTACCAATCACGCGGCAGTCCAAAGAAACCAGTAGTTTCTATAACATAGGATACCGCACAAAAAAAGTACTGTTTTTTAACCCATAGTTTCTATGAGTAATAATTATTTTCTCTTTCTCCTCCCAACTCTATCTTCTTCCTCCAATGAGAGCGCGACACGAGCTCCCTAGAAACTGGTGGTTTCTCTCCAATGATGATTTCATGGTTTCTTGGTGCATTGGGTCAAGAGTAGACCCGATTTCTTCATGAAGAAACCATTTCTATGATTTTTGCTCTCTTTCTTCATTAATTATATTGCCATGTCAGTATTTTACCTACGTGGCAAGTCATTTAATAAGGATAAAAACCATCATCAATGCACCATTGGGACTGCCCTTAGGAACTCAAAAAACTGGTTTTGAAATGCGCGGTGAGAATGTGGGATAAATTTAAGGACTCCAGCGGATTCGTTGAAATTGAAAAGCCTGCATGTACGAATGTAGTGTCTGGTAATTTCACTCTGATCACTGCAAAAGAATTCAGTAACGATAATGATACACAATAAGACGTCCTGACGAACGCACGTCTCCCTCCTGCTCATTCCTCCTGCCCTCTTCCCCCACCGCGACATCTTCGCACCCGCAGCACCCACGTCGTGACGCTCCTCTGCCGAGCCACTCCCCCGCCCCACCCCCACGCGCGTCGCCCGAGCCGCGCGTCCCGCTGCCTCCCTCTCCCTCCTCCTGCTCTGGTGCGGCGGCAGCCCCAGCGTGAGCACAAGCTTTGATCCACGCGGCCACCCCCGGCGACCCCCTTCGACTTCTTCGGCCGGCCATCCCCGGCCTCAACTCCGGTGCGGGGTCAAGCGCGACCCTGGTAGTGGCCTTGGCGCGGGCACGTAGCCCTACTCCGGCACGGGACGCACAGCTCCGGCGCGGCGGTGTCTCTGGCACGGGCGCACAGCGTTGCCCTGCTCCACGCCTTCCACCCGCTCCCCATCCCAGACCTCGCCCTCCAATCCGGCTGTGACCGTGGTGCGTTCGATTCTCCTCCTATTGGGGCAGCTGCTATGGATCAGAGCCGGCGGGCGGTGGAGTCGTACTGGCCATTTGTCCAAGCAATAAGTAGATGTTGCACTTTGAAAGTGCATGTTGTAAGTATTTATTTCAAGTGTTTCAAATGTTTCATAGGTATGTTGCAATTGTTTCATGCAGATGTTGCAAAAGTAGATCGAGATGTTGCATATGTTGCAATGGTTGTACACGTATGTTGCAAGCTTTTGTTCCTAATGTTTCATCTTTTTTTTGCAGACGCATGTTGCAAGTGTGTTTATCTGTATGTTGCATATGTTTCACACATATGTTCCAAGTGTTTTATCTGGATGCTGCGTATGTTTTGCAATGGTTTTCAAGTATTTTTTTAATTGTTTTTGCTAGTGTTTCAGATGCATGTTTTATGCGTTTCATCTGCCTTAAGATGTATGTTGCAAGTGTTGCATCCGGATGTTTCAAAAGTAGATCGAGTGTTGCATATCTGTCCTCGCTTTCTGCTGCCTCCCCTTCGCCTCGGTGCCTCCTCCTCCCGGCGCCGGCTGGGCATCCTCTGCCCCCTCCCTCTCTTCTCGATGCTAGAGTAGCCACCTGTTGCAGCTGCTAGCCACGTGCATGCGCGTGAGCAACGGAGGGGGTGCAAGCGAGGACTCCCCGCGTGCTAGGCAGCGCTGGCGATGCCCGGGCGGTGCAGGCCCGCATGGGTGGGCGCGGGATGCAGGTGCACGCGGGGAGACAAAGTGCAGGCGCTGACGTCGAGACGCGGGCGTCCGTCCGGACATCCGAGCGCTAGCACCGCCGATTCAGTAAACCAGGGCAATAATAGAATTGATGCTTTTCAATTTTATAAGATCACAGGTGGCTGGTTATGACTGGGAAGTCAGTCATTACTCAGTCTATGGTAACTGTCCTTTGGATTGCAGCTACATTACATTCACATTTTACAGTGCAGTGTTGCATCATGTTCCCAGCCGAATAGAGATTCACATTGTCATTTCACAGTGCAGTGTAATATAACGTTTCCAACCCAATGAGAATCAGAGCAAATTCCATCCGGCATTGGTACCTATAGAAAGTCTAAATTGCCACCAACTCAGCACATGCGAATTTTACTTGTCAGAATGCTACTGCAAACAAGTTGCAAGTTAACTCGAACACAACCAGACATGACTAGGTACTAGTAAATAGTATCACTAAGTCAGAGAAGCGATACATCGCATCACATGAGCTAAAAGTACCAAGGGACCAATGATTGTCTCAATCCTTTGGTGACAAACATTAAGAAACAAGTACTTCAAAAATTTAAGTTCGTTGCAGATGCAGAGCTTCAGCTGGATTCAGACAGCCACCATGACACAGCATGACCAGGGGATCTGCAGGTAAACGTCCTGGTAGAATGGTAGTTATATGATTCGAACAATACCATCTCGTATCATTACCCTGTTTGCATCTTGCATCCTCTGAGAGCACAAGGAAACAAAATTTCAATGCAATCGACATGCTTAGCTATTTGTTACAAGCCTGAAAGGAAACCAGCTTAGTTTTTTCATACCTCCAAAATAAACTCTACTTGGCTTCTGGTGTAAGGTGCAGTTGACTCCCTATTAATCGTCTGCTCAATTTCATCAATTGACATTTGATCTACATGGTTTGCCAACACATGCTGACCGAGAATTGCTTCAAATGCTTGAATTCTGCAGGTTATCCAAAAACAAGGGCAGCTAAGGATCAGGCATAAACAAAACAAAACAAAGCTTCAGATTTGCAGGTTATGTAGTAACCTCTCTGCCGGAACATCCTGATCACTTGAAGTGTTTCCTACATCCACATCCATTGGATCGTTTCCAGAGCTGTGAAGAGTAGAGATCTTTTTAGATACATGAATGGGGAGAAGGTAAAAACTAAGAAGAACAAATGGCACAGATGGGACAGGAAACATACTGTAAATGAACTACTTAATTCTTAAAAAAGCTGAGACAAGTGGGTATTTGGATAAAGTTATAAAATATTAAAATCACCTTCCATGTCCATCCACAGTGCCACCAGTTGCACCTGCATCATGATCAGCTTGCTGTTTCATCTCCATTTCTCTCTGTTCACGCTCTTCCATCTCAGTCAACTCCTTGTGGTATATTGCAAAATTTAGAACTTGCAATGCAGCCTCAACATCGGATTTCAGAACCTGCAACACAAGACATTACCACCATGATCAGATCTTCTCAAGGACAAGTGGTTCTGGTATCCTTCTAAAATATCAAACTGTCTGTAAAATGGCGAAATTGCTTCATTTCTTGGTGAAGTTTCAGGAAAATCATAAGAAAACAAATCGGAACTGTGGTTCATCCAGAAAGTTCTTGATGTGGGTAGATTGCTTGTGAAATAAACAAAATACCTCATGCCTCAGTTTCATCTTGGCATGAGCTGTAGATAGACGAATTATGGTTTCCAATGTCCTTGCTGTAATTGGAAGTGTACCTCCACCGGACTGTAAAACACACAGGTGAACAAATAAGAGCTACAAACATATAACATTAACAAGATAGCAGGCAGCTATGCTTGAATCAAACCTTTGCATTTGCACTACCATCCCTGAGCTCAGCATATGAAGTTGCAATATGATCAGATGCCTGCAGCAGAAGAATTTCAATGCTATATCTGAAGGGAGAGCTTTCTATTATACATAAGAAAAGAGATTCTCCTGATTTCTTGAACAATGGTGAAAACAATCAAAGAAACATTGAAATACAGAAGTGTATTGAAGAGGAAGAAAAGAAAGCAGGCCCCCACCTTGGTGAGGAAAACATGGAATGTTAATGCACAGTAGAAAAATAATATCTCCGCCAACTTTGTATGCCTCTGTATCCAGGATTGGAAAAGGTTACCTCATCAGTAAGCTTTGGTTGAATAAGGTTCTTCGCGTAATGAATATATTTCTTCAGAAATTTGACAGTTAGCCTGTCTTGCTTGGCTTTCTTGCCTCTTCTTCTATCCTGACCATGGAGCATTCTATCATACTTAACAAAAATGGCTGCATTAGCATCACCGTCATCTGCTTCAGCATATCCCTCTTTATCAAGAGACCTTGCTCCTGTTTATGAGGTTGTCTTTTATTACGCAAATGAAAAGAATGGAAGAATTAAACAAATATATTGGACTGTAAAACAGCAAAGCTACCTCCATCATCAGTGCAATATCTATGCATTCGTGCAACGTGTTCTGAAATTTGCCGATCAATCTCAGGATCCATTTGATCAAGAACAATAAAAAGTAAATCAAAACGGGAGAGCAGTGAATCTGGAAGCCCGATATTCTTTGTTGGCGTCAATGAACGATCATACTGTCATAAGGCCAGAAATTATTGTCAGAAACAGCAAACAATCAAGTGGAACACACATATGGAGCAAGGGAAAGAAATGCTAAGAGCATACGGTTCCATATATTGGATTTGCTGCAGCAATTACACTACATCTCGCATTTAACGAGGCATGTATTCCTGCCTTTGCAATGGTTACAGTTTGCTGTTCCATAACTTCATGAATAGCAACTCGATCTTGATCATTCATTTTATCAAACTCATCAATGCAGACAACACCACGATCAGCAAGAACCATGGCACCAGCCTCAAGCCTTCTTTCCCCTGAACAGAAATTTGTCATGTGGCTTTTACTGGAATATGAATACCAATCCCCTGAACAGACGTATCATTTACCAGTTTCTTGATCAGAAGTCACAGCAGCAGTCAAACCAACACCAGATGAACCCCTGCCAGTTGTTGAGATAGCCAAAGGGGCAATGTTCATGACAGCTCTTAGGAGCTGGGACTTGGCAACTGAAGGATCTCCCACCATCATCATGTTTATATCTCTGTATGCCAAAATATAAATAAATAAAGCACAATCAATGAAATCATGTGTCAATAATGATCTGAAACATCACTTACCCTCTCAAGTGAGTTCCATTTTTTAGATTCTTCTCAACGCCACCAAGCATCAATAGTACTACTGCCTTCTTTATCCATAGATGACCATATATGGATGGAGCAAGTGAGTTTCCCAGCAAGTCGAAGGTGTCATTTCTCCTTGATATTTCTTTCATCCGCTTCAGATCTTCCCGAGTATAGACAGGTGCATTTGCCTCTTTGTTAAGAAGTGACACATTATTTGCGATAAGGACAGTTCTACAGACATGTAATACAAAACCACATTATACTTCAGAAATAGGTAAATTGAAACCAGCTTTAGTGAAGGTCATAGCTGAACTGACCTGAACACACCACTAACACTTCCCTTGCTTTTCCCTGGTAGAGCCTTGTATACACCAACAATTGAGACACGGTCACCGGGTTTACAACAATCCACAAGATCATCTTCTACAATAACATCGACAGTTCTTGGGAGCTGTCCAGGTGCAGAATTTTCAGGCACTTCTTGCATGGACAATGTCTGGTGATCCTTGTATTCACACATTCCATACTCAGTGACCAACAAGTTACCATTGTCATCCTAGACATTCCAGATTGAGAAGCATTACAACTATAGTACCAAAGGGATTGATTGAATGAAATTGCAAAGAGCAAATAGTAGGAGCATACCCTTGTTGGATAAACAGAGCCAGTAGGCAAGCCAACAAAAGAAGTGATGTCCCTGTATTCACGTGACAGAAAAGCCCCGGTCACAGGGCAGAAATGAACACTCTTAACAACTTTCGGCCTTACCAACGAGCCTGTTTTTTCAGAAGGAAAAATAATATTAGCACTCAAAGTCAAAGGTGTATAGGTACTTCACTAGAAATCTAGTGTCTATCTATGCTTTGTATTAATATAAATTGCTGGCACGGATTAGTAGACCAAGTAGTTAGCGTCAGATTAGTATGCTACATGCACAGGTGATGAATTTTAACAGAAGTCAATACTAAAGTTTCATTACAAATGCGTGTAGCTCAGACATTCTGACATTGTCATTCAGGTTCAGTTTTTACTGACACAGCTAACAAGGACAATTTTACCCATTCTATTTTGCAGTTTCCCTTTACCACAAAGGTACCAGTTGAACTACCACAAAACTTCTATCCACCAGCAAGAAGAATGCTAGAGTTTAATTGGAACTTGTTCAAAAGATACTGACAACACAATCTGGTACCATCTAAACAAATTAAGTGCACCCAACAAGCAGTATGAAAGGGAGAAGTGAGACATTACATTTGGTGACGATGCCCTCAACGCAGACCATGGTGCCGATGAAGGAGGACATGAGATCCCTGGGCGTGACCCTGTGGAACCCGAACGGCCCCGAGAAGCCCACCATCACGCGCTCCCCTTCCTTCAAAAACTTGGGGTCCAGGTTCTTCGCCACCTCCGACACCGCGTCCGACGCCGGCTGCATATACTCCCCGGGGCTCCGAATCACCCTATTCAGACGCAAGGGCAGACGGCATCAGCCAGGAAGGCAGGAACTTGCCCGACAGAACAACAGAAACGCAACGAGAAAGCGAGGGAAAGGCAGCGGCGGGGCACCTGCGGGCGAGATCGAGGTTGTGATTGCGGAGGTCGTCCATGCCGATGATGAGGCGGTGGCGCTTGTTCTGGACCATGTCGCGGACGGCCTGCATGTAAACCCCCTTCCCGACCTGCGGTGGGAGGCAAGAGCGTCAGCCGATAACCCGGCGAACCGGCGGCCGCGGCGGCGCTAGGGACGGCGAGGCGACTTACGTCTTGGTCGAGGAAGTCGAGGAAGGCGCGCTTGTGCGCCGCCATTGCCTCCTCGTTGACGTCCATGGCTGCCTGCGGCCAGGGGCGGATCCAGTAAGTAAAGGGACATGGGTGTACTCAGCTTCGCACAACATGAAGGGAAGAGAAGGGGTGGGGAGTACCTGGTGGTGGGTGCTCGTCGCCGGCGAAGAGACCAACGCCTCGGCACCTGGGATGGGGGGCCGCTGGCGAGCAGGGATGCGGGGGAGGGGAAGGAGCCGGGTGGCGCCGGTCTCTTCCGGCAGATCCGGGCGGCGCCGGTCTCCTTCCTGCTGCCGGGCGGACGGGGATGGAGGCCGCGCGCGAGCAGGGATGCAGGGGAGGGGAAGGGCGCGCGAGAGCAGGGATGCGGGGGGTTCCTCCTGGCCGGGGATGCGAGCGGCGCGTCGACGGGGAGACGAGCCGCGCTACGCGTGCGGGCGGAGGAAGCGGCGGCGCGCGCGGTTTTCTGCCGCGAGCGGGAAGGAAGCCCGCGCAAGGAGAATTTTTTTTTATTTTTAGCCTAAATTTGAAACATATTTTGAATTTGACCCGGATATGAATATATTTTTAAAACTAGCCCGTTTGGCCCCGCCACCATGCATGGCGGGGCAATTGAACTGAACCCCGCCATGCATAGTAGCGGGGTGCAGGTGCCACGTGGCATGCAACGAGCAGTGAATACTGACGTGGCTGGGAAACGTGGAAAGACGTACCCCGCCACGCATCATGACGGGGTACGCCTAACCCGCCACATGTGATGGCGGGGTACAGCCTGCCCATTTCTCAAGCGCGTAGGCAGCGTGTGGCTGAGCTTGGGGCGTGTTCAGTTGCAAATTTTTTTGCAAAATAACCCTGTAGCACGTTTCGTTGTTATTTGACAATTAGTGTCCAATTATGGTCTAATTAGGCTTAAAAGATTCGTCTCGTTCATTTCGTCTAAACTATGTAATTAGTTTTATTTTTTATCTATATTTAATGCTTCATGCATATGTCTAAAGATTTGATGTGATTGGAAATCTAAAAAATTTTGCAAAATTTTCTGAGAACTACCGGCCCTTGTTGTCCTTCACTTCCTCCACCTGCAGGATATCGGCGTGGCCCACGGAAAAGCAACTTCAGCAAGCAACACAGCTGCACAGGCCCTATTTATTCGTCGTCGTTGGTGTTCGTGCCACGAGTTTAACTTAATTTGTAGAAAATGCGTGCAGCATTTGTATCTTCAAATAAATTTATTAAAAAACTATATTCAAATATCTATCCAATAATACTAATTATGTACCATAAGCATTAATATATTTTAATATATAATTAATCAAAGTTGTTTCTTAGGAAACGCAAGTGATAAATATTTAGGGACGGAAGGTGTACTGTTGGAGCTCAAGCACCAAGGAGGAGCATCACTGCACTGCTAGCCTCAGGCCTCGTTTAGATATCAAATTCATACCCAAATTTCACTATGAAAAAGAAGATTCTCCATCACATCAAAATATCGGCACATATACGGAGTACTAAATGTAGATGAAATCAAAAACTAATTGCACAGTTTTGTTATACTTTGCGAGACGAATATTTTAAGCCTAATTAATCAATATTTGGACAATTATTATCAAATAAAAATAAAATTACTACAGTGTGACGAGACATTTACTCGTTGAGCTTTAACAGTAGCTGTGAGCTCCCTGCGGCAGCAGCAGCAGGGCCTGTGCACTACTGTACACACCACGCGATGAGAGAGAGGCCTTGTTTAGTTTACGCAAATTCATCCCAAATTCTACTATAAAAAAGAAGATTTCCCATCACATCAAAATGTCGACACATGTATGGAGTACTAAATGTAGATGAAATCAAAAACTAATTGCACAATTTTGTTGTACTTTACGAGACGAACATTTTGAGCCTAATTAATCAATATTTGGACAATTATTATCAAATAAAAACAAAAATACTACAGTGTAGCATAGTAAATCAGGAACATCCGATTTGGACATCTAAACGAGGCCAGAGGGCCTGTGCACTGCTGTACACACCGCGATGAGAGAGAGGGGCTGTGCAGCAGCAGCAGGGCAACACCCCGCCATCACCTGTGGCGGGTTAGGCGTACCCCGCCATGATGCGTGGCGGGGTACGTCTTTCCACGTTTCTCAGCCACGTCAGCATTCACTACCCGCTGCAAGCCACGTGGCACATGCACCCCGCCACCATGCATGGCGGAGTTCAGTTCAATTGCCCCGCCATGCATGGTGGCGGGGCCAAACGGGCTAGTTTTAAAAAAAAATTCAAATCCGGGTCAAATCCAAAATATGTTTCAAATTTGGGCTAAAAATAAAAAAAAAATCCGCAAGGAAAACTGCACGAAACGGTGATTTGAGGGCTTAGCAGGCACGCCGCAGACGGCCGGCCCAGCCGGGGTTGTTGGACGCAGGCACGCCGCGAGAGCGCACCCGCACGGGCCTTCTTCTGGGCCGTTTTTTCAAACAAATATTTATTATTATTATTTTTCTTTCTCTCCCATTTAGATTTTTTATTTTTCTTGATTTTATATCTATCCTTTTCAATGGGAGGTGGGTACTCTGTAAAATCATTAGGCGTATTTTAAATTATCATTCATAATGGCAAAATTAGATGGTTTGGATTTGAAGTTAGAAGGCTATTTTGAATTATCATGATAATGACAACTATGAGTAACTTAGATGTAATAATGTTAGGGGTTTATTTTGGATCAATTTTAATAATGGAAAAGGTGAGGAATTTATATGCAAACTTAAGGACTTATTTTCAATTATTTTTTATAATAGCATATGTCGGTAATTTATATACAGATCTTGGGGTTATTTTGAACTATATCTCATAATGGCAGAGGTGGGTAGTTTAGATGCGAATTTAGAGGGTTAATTTAGGTATTCTTCATAATAACAGAGGTGGGTAAATTTTTATAAATTAGAATAGATCTAGTAGCTATTATTAGCGATGGTGATTGAAGGCTAGATGTTTCTGATTATTGTGGGATTTAGGATTTATCTTTTTTTTCTAGCGTGTCTATTGAGGATTAATATGGTGCCTTCATTAGAGCCTCTAATTAGTAATAGTAAGATTGTGTGCGATGTTTCTTCACCTGTGAATCAAGTTTGTGACGTTCTTCTTCGCAGAATTAAATGCATTGCTATCTTGTTCCGAACATTGCAAATTGCAACACATGCTTGAGTATGTAAAGTGGCATTTTTGCTCCTCAGGTATTTACCTGGTCATCTTACATGTCGCAGCAAGCTGGAAAGGCTCTTGCGAGTAAGCCTGAAAACAAATTTGAGTTGGTCGCAGTTTAGCTTTTTGGATCCTACTAATTCGCATATACTACTATACCTAGGTGCTAATTTGTCCGTCTGAGTCTCCACATGGGAATAGCCGAATAGGTCAAGGTATATATGGCCATCCGGCCCACGACACGGCGGCACGGCCCATGGCACGGCCTTTCGGCACGGCCCATGGGCCGCACGGCCCGGCCTCCGCCGTGCCCGTGCTGGCACGGCCCGTAGCCAGTGCCGTGTCTGGGCCGCCGGCCTGGCACGAGACACGGCACGGCCACGGCACGGCCAACAGGCCGGCACGGCCATCGGCACGGCGGCCCCAACGGCCTAGCGGCCCCGCCCCGTCGCGGTATATAACCGCGCGGCCGCGGCGCATCGCCCCCCCCCCCCCCCGCCCGAACCCTAATTCATTTCCTCCCTCGCTCGCTCTCGCTCTCGGCTGGATCTGGAGACTGGAGCCACCGATCCGGCGATCCGTGGATCCGCCGCCGCCGTTCGCCTGCTCGCCTTGAGCTCGCCGGACCAACTCCTCCCTTCCCTCTCCCGTCCTTTCCCTCCTCCCTCCTCCTCTCTGGTGTACCATGTGAGTCGTTCTCCTCTAATCTTCCGCCGCCGCTCGCCGAAGGTCTAACTAACGGTGCTGTCTCGTTCTTGGGCTCGCTCTTCCTCACCGCCTCTCCCTCTTCTTCTCCGGTGCTGGCTCCGGTGGATTAGGTAAGTGAAACCCTAACCCTAACCCTAGATCTGTCTTCCCCTTCCCCTGTTCTTGTTCTTGTTCCCCTAGAAGGCTAGAACTGATGATCTTTGATCTGTTCCCCTCCCTTCGCAGGCCTCCTTTGCCGTTGGTGCCTGACGCGGCGTCGTCCTCTTCTGGAGGCGCCATGACAAGGACGCCGGCGGCGAAGCGGCCCTGTCCACCGTCGAGGGACGGTGCTGGAGCTGGAGGGGCAGGGGCAGGGGCAGGAAGGGGCCGGGGCCGGTGCCTGCCTCCCCGTCCTCCACCGGTGACGATGCCAGTCGCCGCGGATGTGTACAACCACCGCGGCGACGGCGATCACTCCGTGGACTTGGACATGGAGGAGGAGCTCGAGCTCGAGAACGATGACGACGTTCGTGACGACGCAGCGGGGCTATTCGGCATCGATTGTGGGGACCAGAACCCGATCGAGGTCGAGGACGGCGATGGTGTGGACGGCTCCGAGGATACCACTGCTACTGGTACCTCGTCTGGTAAGCTCAATGCTAAGTGCTGGGAGGATTTCGTTCCTATCTATGATGAGGAGAAGATTCGTACTCATGCTGTATGCAAGCGTTGTGGTAAGAAGTTTGCTGCTAGGTCTTCGATTGGCACTGGTTCCTTGAATAGGCACATGGTTGTTTGTAGGAAGAGGTTTGAAAATGATCGTAGGGTTCAGTCGAGGCTTGCTATGAATGCTGCTGATGGCTTGCATAACTGGGTATATGATCAATCTCGTGCTCGTGATGAACTTGTCCGTTTGATTGCTAGGCTTGACCTTCCATTAGGTTTTGGTGATACCCAGGCCTTTGAGGATTTCATTAAGCGTGCTCATAACCCTAGATTTCAGAAAGTGTCTAGGCAGTCCACTACTAGGGACATGTGGCATTTGTTTGAGCAAGAGCGTGATTTCATAAAGAACTCTGTGATGCCTGCTTGTTCTTCTATTTCATTGACATCTGATATCTGGTCTGGTAATGCTAAGGAAGATTACATTTCTGTGATTGCTCATTATGTTGGTCCTGACTGGGAGTTGCATAAGAAGGTTATTGGTTTTAGGCTCATTGATGCTGCTCATACTGCTGAGAACATAGCTGAGAAAATTGCTGGTGTGGTTGAGGAGTTTGGTTTGATTGATAAAGTCTTTGCTGTGTCCCTTGACAATGCATCTGCTAATACTGCTGCTTTTGACATCTTAGCACCTCTGTTTTTTGGCTACATGGGTTCTTATCCTGCTCCTACTAAGGAGGATAGGAACAGAGTCAAGTATTTTCTTGTGCATCAGCGTTGTGCATGCCATATTATCAATCTGATTGTTAAGTCTGGCTTGAAGAGGTTTGATCCATATCTGGATGCTTTTAGAACTGCCATAAATTTCCTGAATTCATCCAATGTTAGGATTGCTTTGTTCAAGAATTACTGTATTGCTCAGGGTATTAGACCTAGGAAGTTTGGCTTGGATATGGATGTTAGATGGAATTCTACCTACTTGATGCTTAAGCATTTGATGCCTTATAGAGAAGTCTTTTCTGTCTGGCTGAACTCTAATTATGGTGAAACCTTGTTGACTCCTGCTCATTGGTATGTGGCTGAG
Source organism: Saccharum hybrid cultivar R570 (assembly GCA_038087645.1). NCBI lineage: Eukaryota > Viridiplantae > Streptophyta > Magnoliopsida > Poales > Poaceae > Saccharum > Saccharum hybrid cultivar. The sequence continues at coordinate 493,840 of JAQSUU010000563.1, read as the reverse complement.
GAGATTATGAAGTTCTTGAAACTGTTTTATGATGGTACTGTTCTTCTGTCTGGTGTTTACTATCCCACTTCTCCACTGATGATGCATCATATACTTGACTTTGCTGAGCATTTGTATAAAGCTGAGCATGATGATAATTTCAAAGCCATTGCTGCCCCTATGAAGAAAAAGTTCCTTAAATATTGGAAGGATATACCACTAGTGTATTCTTATGCTTTTATCCTTGATCCTAGAGCCAAGATGAAAGGTTTCTTCAATGTGCTTGAATTGCTTGCTAAATTCAATGGTACCTCCTATACTAAATACTATGGTGATGTCAAAGATGAGCTAACCAGATTGTTTACCAAGTATCAGGAGAGGTTTGGTGAAGCTCCTAGAGCAGAGAGGGCTGCAATGCCTACTGCCCCTCATCAGAAATGGGGTAAGATTTATGGAGGTCCTGATGCATCCTCTGGCCCCTCATCATCTTCATCTGCCGTGGTTAATGAACTGTCAGCTTACCTGGACAGTGATCCTGTCAATGATTGGAATGAGTCATTTGACTTGTTGCTACGGTGGCGTGACCACAAGATGACCTATCCTGTTCTATCCATTTTAGCTCGTGATGTCTTGTCTGTCCCTGTTTCTACTGTGTCCTCGGAGTCCTGTTTCAGTTGCACTGCCAGGATCCTCGAAGACCGGCGCCGACGCTTGTTGCCTGAGCATGTTGAAATGCTCACCTGCTTGAAGGACTGGGACTTAGGAGCAAGGAAACAGCAGCATGCTCCTGTTGACAAAGAACTGGAGGAGCATTTCAGCAACCTTTTCTTGGATGAAGAGGAAGGCAGCGGCGGAGGTGCTGCTGTAGCAGGAGCTGGTGGAGGTTAGAAGAAGAAGCAAAGCTGTCGAGGTACTCATCATGACATCATCTTCTATTCTCTCTAAGTCACTATCCATTGCAATTTGAACATGAAGCTGACAAGTTGAATTTTGCAGTTACTTTTGGATTGGCTGTTGATTGAGTCACAATGAACATGAAGCAATGAAGCATGATCTGTTAGAGTTGGATTGTTGGCCTTTTGTAATAGGATAGAATCTGCTGCTTCCTTTTGTCTTTGTGAACTCAATTTGCCAATTGCCACTGATGTTGGCTGATGTAATAGGGTACAAGAACATTGGACACTTGTGATATTGAACTATGAATCTATGATTGAGCTGGCTGGTGCTGTACTCTTTTTCTTTGTAAGGTTTCTCACAAGGGTGAGTTTTACTTACAAAGGTTTTTAACGAGGCAGCATCAGCATTGCACATCAGCTCCTTTTGATATGAAAACTTGAAAATTTCTGTGAAAACTGTATGTGTTATTTTTTTTGCAAAGTTTTTGCGTGCCGCGGGCGGCACGACACGGCCAAAATGGCCGTGACACATGGGCGGCACGGCACGGTCAACCGGCCCATGTGCCGTGTCTGTGTTGGTGCCTCGGCACGCGGCACGGCGCGACACGGCACGGCCGGCACGGCCGCACGGCGCGGCACGGAGCAGTGCCGTGTCGACACGGCACGGCCGTGCCGCGTGCCGTGCCGTGCCGGCACGGTGGCCATATATGGGTCAAGGTATTGGACTGCCAAAAAAAAGAAAAAAAAAAGGAGGAAGATTTCCTGGTTATCAACGCCATTGCACCGAGGAATTCTGGAATTTGTTTGGGTAAGGCCGTAGGGATGCAGTTTTTTTGTTTTCATGTCTGTAATCTGGCTAATCCTCTACGTGAACTGTGAAGAAAGCTCTGTTTCCTCTCAACCTTGAATAATTTCACAGAGCCATCCTTTTTTTTTCTTTTTGGTTCACCTTGTTTCCTCGCTTTCCAAGAGAAAAGAGTTGACTCTGTTCACATACTTAGGGGCTTAGGGCCCAGACTCCGGCATCAATCTGAGCCCCAGGCGTCTAATAATCGAACGCCTAAGATGAATGCCCGTACGCCGTGCCTAATGATGACAACTCACACAAAGTGTAAAATATATTATGTAAAAGAAAACTGATATGTCACTCGAAATAAGATTGGTGCAAGTAATAGGTTGGAACTTGGAAGTGCTCAAGATCTAGCTAACCTAGGGGGTGTTTAGTTTCCTTCAAAATTCCAAATTTTTACACTCTCTCTCCATCACATCAATCTTTAGACGCATGCATGGAGCACTTAATGTAGGTAAAAGAAATAACTAATTACACAGTTTGATTGTAAATCACGAGACGAATCTTTTGAGCTTAATTAATCTATGATTGGACACTAATTGACAAATACAAACCAAAGTGCTACAGTATCAAAATTCCAAATATTTTGGATCTAAACACCCCCCTAGTGAATGTAACTGGTCTGAAAAACTGGAAAAGCAGCGAGGGGTCAGTATTGGAAGAACAGCAGGATATCACAGAGTACAAATTTTCCCTGTTCATCTGGCTTATAATCCGTCTTATTCAGCTTGTTTTTTCAGCCGGAACAGTATTTTTTTCTCACAAAAAATCAGCCAACAGTGCTTATAATTCCAGCCGAACAGGGCCACAGGTTTTGTTGACAGGGAAGGTTCAGAACTTCAGCTGCAAGGGGAAGTTCTTCATTGCTTTGCATTGCACCACAGAACAACAAAGTGTACGAGTAAAAACAAATTCACAAGTTTGAATTGCGAGTAAAGACAATAGACAAGTCATCGAGGACAAACAAAAAGGTTAAAAAATATATATATTGATAGTGTAACATATACTTGTATTGCAAAAGCAATCCTCCCCCTCATGCAGAAGGCAAGGTTGAATATGCTTCCCTCAATTCAGAACAAGGTCAGTGCAAGGGTGCTGGAATCGTGCAGTGACAGTGGGGAGCTCGATCCAAGATTGATGTACATTACACTAGCTACTCAGTCCAAGGGAGGTGCCCGGAGTAAGGCACCGGGCCACAATAGGAGAACAGACCCTTCAGCTCCGGGCAGCCATCAGGGTATGGAATGGTACGGTGGAACGGGTCCCTCTTCAGCCTCTTTACATGAAGAGATCCTAGACATCCATATGGGTCTTCAAGGAACTGAGAACGGACAGCTGCTTCACCTTTCAGAGCAGCCTCCCTTGCGGAAGGTGTAGCTGGTGTACCTGTGAAGAAGAACCTGCCTTCTGGGAATCCGAGTGCGGTTCTGTGCAATTGAGCAAACCGTTCCTCCTTGAAATCATAGCTAACAACCTAAGCAACAAATGTTCAAATGTGCTGATTAGAGAATGGCAATAATCAGAACTCAAAGAGCTTGAATTAAAACTTCAGAAGATCAATACCCATTACTATACTGGTATTAATAAGTAAATAGTTAATTCAAGGTTTTCAAAAGAAGCAAAGCTTACAGTTATGTTTTGTGGATATCTTCCAGTGAGCTCTCTGAAACGGCACACACTAAATAGGAGGTTTTCAAAGCTATCTCGTGCATGCTCCTCAGTGAGTGCTCGGCTCCTTACACTCTCATCATTTCCTGTGCATGTCCACACATAAAGTTAGTAGTGAAGGACAACTGGGAAGTCATTCAGTGATAAAGAAAACGACAGAAACATCAAGATCAAGCTGCAAGCACGGCTAAGGTGTAACTACCACAATGGTGAATTGGTGATGACAGTGAGGAAGTTAAAAACATTAACCTTCAGGAAACATTAACTTGTTTGAGCACATAATCAGATGCTCTGACTGTCCTTGTTGCAGAGGTGGAAATGTGCATTGAATTATATATTTTGACATAACCAGAAACCCAACCTTTTAGGCCTTGCCTATTGCTAGTGCCTTACAGAAACAGAATATAATTTTGAATTGAGAATAATGAAGCACCATAATGTGACCATTTGAACCATCCACTCTCAACTCTGAAATCTGCCATATGAATATATAGCCCCAAAGACAAGCTTGTTTGTTTTGCATTTTACTAGAGCAACTGATGGGTTAGCAGTCATAAGTAATTGCACAATATATCCTACCTTTGATAGAGCAACAGAGATTTACTATGGCATTAATCTTACTAAAGTACATCAACCAAGAAATGTTGAAATTGCTGAAAACTCACCAAACCATCCTTTCGACTCGGCAATAGCCCAATAGCTCTGCGCCTCGCTCCTCGGGCCAGCATCTCTCCTCGTCTCCCCGCCGCTGAACAACAGGAGCGCCCCCTCATCCCTGGCCGCGATCCCCACCCCTTCCTTGATATGAGCCAGGAAGGTGGCCGCCTGTCCAGGGTGCTTCTGGTACGGCTCCAAGAACCAGGAATTCTCACTCTCAGTCTCCCCGCATCTGGAGCTCGTGTAGATCGAATGCCCAGCCACCATGACGAGGTTCCGGAGCTTCGGAAATGGGTACTCCCCGCCGTCACTGGACCACGCACCGACGCTCCTCATCGCCCTGAACCGGGTCTCGTACACGGACAGCAGGACGAGGACGCTGAGCCCGAAGGAGAGGAGGATGAGGGCCACGGCCACGGGGTGCGCCTCGTAGAAGTAGCGGACCCTCATGACGATCGAGGTCTCGAGGTGAGGGTTCTTGGGCTTGCGGCCCTTGCGGGGGGACCCGGACTCGAGATCGAAGTCGCCGCCTCTAGGGTAGCGGAAGGACTTGGGGCTCCCCGTACCGAATCCTCCCTGGCTGCTCATCACGCTCTCAGGAAGTCGGCCTCTCACACTACATCACTTGGGCACCAAATCAAAGCTGTTCTTCGCAGCTCGCTGAACTGAGGCCAAGGCCAGATCCGAAGATAGAAGATACTGTTTGGTACCAAGTCAGAGTCCCCGAGTGTCGTGCGAGCCACGCGAGTAACCGATCCCAGGAGACAGCCTGCGGAGATGAGAAATCGGCGTCAATCAGCTCGATTACGGATGAAACCGAGAGAGTGCTCCAGTGATCTCGGGAGCAGAGATCCCACCTTCGGATGCGCCGCCGGGAACAACTCGGCGAGGAGCCGCGCGCCGTGCCGGATCTGCAGAGGCTGGATGGTAACAGGCGGCGAGTCGGCGACGCGGCCCGGCAGGATTGGGGGAGTGGGCGCGTGGCCGGGCGTCGCTACTGGGGAGTGGGGAGGGCGGCGTTGCTCCGTGCTCGGTCGTGTCCTGTGTCTGCGCGCTCGCGCGCGCTCCAGTCGGGGTCGACGCGAGGGAGGAGGAGATCAGGGGAGACAACCTTCACCAACTTCACCGTTCATTACTGACTTGGTCCGGGGAAAATCTGACATTTTTCCGAGTTTTTTTCCCCTTCTCCTTTTCAATCCACCTTGTTAATACACGTTTGACCAAGGTGGATTAAAAATACATTTATGACTCTAAATTAATCTATTATCAAATTATAGTATCATATGTATTATACTACCTCTGTCCCTAAAAGAATGCAACTATGAGTTGCATCCCACTTCGAATGCTTCACATTTGACCAAGTTCCAGTAAATAATATTCACATTTATGGATCAAAATTAATTTATTATGAAAATACATTTCATAATTAATCTAATGATATTTATTTTATATTATAAATATTTATACTTTTTTATTTATAATTGGTCAAGGGTGATATACGAAAACACGATACTGTTCCGGAATTGCATTCTTTTGAGGACGGAGGAAGTACATTTTTATCTATAATGGTCGAACTCATAACTAAAATATGACGCTATGCTAGAATTTCTTTCCTGGACGGAGGGAGTATATAGGACTAACACTTGAATTTAGGATTGTGTTTGGTTGAGAGACATCATGTCATGAGACGGTCGTGTTATAGTTTCTAGAGACGGGATGATTGTGTTAGATGTTTGGGTGAGTGAGAACGGGAGTATCTTCGTCCTGTTCTTCAGCACTTCCTCAACAGTACTTTTTAGCGAATGAACAATATTTTTCTCTCACAAGCATCAGTCAAATTTTTGCGAAACGAATAGGTTTTTTTTTTGTCTTGGGACACAAATAGTAGGATCCATGTCCTGACGTGTGGGGGCTATGTGTTAATCTTTTTTCTTTTGTTCTTTTTTCTTTTTCCTCTTCCATTTTCCTTTTCTTAAGCATGCTAGAAGACGGATTAACTGCCTAATCTCCCTAGCCGACCTGACCATCCTCTTGCATTTCGATGCAAATTCCTCTGATTTAGTAGGAAAGTTGCAGATTATGTTTTGGGAAGGATTTCTACTGAGATAAAACCAATCCTTCTATATATACCAAAGGTTTACCGCTTATTGAGGTTATCCAACATAATCGATCAAAAAAATCACTCTACCATTATTTGTCTCCTACTTTTAGCTTCTTGAACCTCTCTCAGCGAGATTTGTTGGCATTTTAGATGACGTTGCTAACTTTAGAGCAATTCCGTTGCGCTCCTCCATGGTAGGTCTTTCCAGGAGGTGTCGGTGGACTTTTTAGATGAAAACAGACATCTAGCCGGCCTTGCTGTTTGAACCTCTCTCCGCTGCATGCTAGCCGTGTGCGGGCTTGCGAGCTACTAGCTTACTGATAAACATGGATGACCATCAACTTTATTGTACAAGAGAGTTAGCTAGAACGCAATAAAATTACTGTATTGTGGAGGTGGTAGTAATACGTCAAATTCACACGTGCACATTTTGACATAAAAAGCTGTACAAATGTATATAGTCCAAAATTCATCCCAAAAAATGAAGTATATTTTACTGAAAAAACGTGATCGAAGGTGGTGGTAAAAGCCAGTAGTACGAACAACGAAGGATCGTATTCGTATCATAAGAGGCCATCATGCATCATGATCCTGAACTCATCGAAAGAGATGACGCCATCGCCATCGAGATCGAACCTGCAGATCATGGCCCTGCACTCGTCCAGGTCCAAGGCCAGCTGCTGCTGCTGCTTATTCGCCCCCACCACCAGCCGGGCGAGCATCCGCTGCAGGCTCGCCGGCGTGATGCACTGCTCCTGGCCCTCCGCCGTGGCACCGTCGTCCGCGAACATCCCGAACGCCACCCTGAGGCACCGCCGCCTGCTGCCGTCCGCGTCGTCGTCGGCCTGCTGGTCCGCCGCCGCAGCCGCCTCGCGGGCCAGCCCGAGGAACTCGTCGCGGCACAGCAGGCCGTCGCCGTCGGCGTCCGCCGCCGCGACCACGGCCGCGGCCTCCTCCTCGTCCAGCGCCGCCGCCGCGCAGCCGCGCAGCCGCGCAGCTCGGACGCCGACACCTTGCCGTCCCCGTCCTTGTCCAGGGCCTCGAAAAGCGACGCCGCCGCCGCCGCCGTGGCAGCCATTTTTTTGGCACGATCACGTACCACGTAAGCAGCTGATGGCCTGGAGATCACACACTTGGACGCAGCTCAAGGGTTGGCTGGCTACATCATCCGTACTACTCCAGGTACTTTAGTAGTAACCCTAGTTAAGCTGGCTGATTTCTTATTTGCCTGCTAGCGGCTTGATGGTACTGTGTACGCTTTGATCGAAACTAAACACGCTGAGGATGAGATGGAGTCTGGAGATATATAAGAATGTGTGTGTAGAAGAGGTGGTCGATCGGCCATGTGTATGGCTGGATATAGGTCAACTGATTCAGAGAAGTCTTCTTTTCGAGAGAGATGAGCTGATTTTGTACAAGTTGTCTTCTTCTTGCCGTTCTTCTTTTGATCGATGGTAGATACAAGAGTTGTTTGACGACAGAGGAAAAAAACAACAAAAGAATAAGAGGTGAGCTGCGATGTAATTTCCGCGTCTTTTCGGAGGCCGGTCGGCACGCATCGTGCGTACCTTGATTGTTACCCGTCTCGCAAGAACCGTACACCAAATTAATTCATCACAAAACCAGCAAAATTATTAGTCAAGTAGTTTTAAAAAAAGCAAATTATTAGCCAACAAGTCAAATACGCATCACATGACATCTTCGGCAGCACCTTCGCCAAAAAAAAAAACAAAGACATCTTCGGCAGCACACGAAGGGGAGCTTTATTCGTCGTCCTAAAATTAGTATGTCTGCCGATTCAAGATGGGCATGACAAGCATCCGGACGTTCGGACGAACACCCCGTCTGAACATATGTGGCTGCAGTCCGTTTCTGCGTCACGCCAGCGTCTGCTGCTCAGAGAAAATTACGCCCCCACTTCGCGCCTCTGTCTGCACACAACCCCTCCGCTTGCCGCACCCGCATGCCACGTGGGGATTGCTTGTGCCCCTGTCACCATCGTCCTTCGCTTCTCGCACCTGCTGCCGAGCAGCGCTCCATCCCTCTGTTCCCCCACGCGCATGCACGATGCCCAAGCTGCTGCCGCAGGCGGTTGTGACACGTGAGTCACCAACACCTCGGTCTACTTTTGAAATATCCAGATAAAACACTTGCAACATTCATACAAAATAGCTGAAACACTTGCAACAAGTGTCTGTAACACTTGCAAAAGCATATAAAAACTATTGAAAACCAATACAAACATATGCGACATCTAGATAAAATATTTGCAACATACATGTGAAACATATACAACATCCAGATGAAATACTTGCAATGAACGTATGAAAAAACAGATGAAACGTTTGGAATATTGAAACAAACGTATGTAGCTATTGCAATATGTGCAACATCACAATCTACTTTTGCAACATCAAGATGAAATACTTATAACATCTAGATAAAACATTTGAAACACTTAAAATGTAAGCTTGCAACATGCGCTGCGAATGTCACCTTACTGTTTGAACGAGGTACCCGAGCAACGTGGGCACGCCGATGAAGGAGAGTGATGCGATAGCCAGGAGCTTCCACACACCAAGGTCGAGGTCCCCGCCAGGGAGGTCCGCATTGATGAGCGTTTGGAGGAGGTCATCGTTGTCGTCCCTTACGTCGCCAAAGACGTTCCGACTCGTCGACCATGCCGGCATCGGCGAGTTCTAGAGGAGTGGGCACATCGTGGCAAGGTTCTAGAGAAGTGGGCGCAGCGTGGCCAGTGGCGGATTTACAGGGGGGCTGGGGGGCTCCAGCCCCCCTAATGACTTGATTTACTACTAAAAATACTGTAGCAAAATCTCAAATCACCATTAAATTTTCATGCAAATCAACATCTCCATTGTTTTAGCCCCCCCTTGATTCTCATCCTGCATCCGCCACTGAGCGTGGCGGCAAATGCGGCGCGGAGAGGGATGGGGGCGCCCAGCGGAGTGGGACCGGTGCCCGATGCGTTGAAGCCGCGACGAGTGAAGCGAGTGGGGATTTCCGTCAGTGTGGGTTATGTCGCTGGGTAGAGATGAAGGAGAGAGGATATAGGAGAGCAGGCTGATTGTTGTTGGACCCAATTCGCTACGCAAACCCAGAAACGGGGTGTGCCGGGATGCACATGCCCGAACGAACGCCCTAACCATAGCATTAACGATTTAAGACAATAATGAAACCCGGGCAAGGGGCGAACTAATCATAGATCAGTTGATTGGGTTCCTTGTGGTGGAAACTGCCCACCTGGGTTAAGTCTTCGACTTGACATGGGTGCTCGTATTTTCGTGGATTTATTCATGGATTTAATTGCGCTATGATTTCAGTGGTAGGCGACGTCCCCGGCGACAGCGAGGCGCCTGTAGTGACTTCGTGAATCTCGAGATCTACTAGCGACGTCCTCGGCGATAGTGAGGTGCCTGTGGTGACTTCATAAATCTTAAAATCTGCTGGCTCAGTCCTTTAGAGATGCCCAGAGGGGCAGGGTTTATTTACGTGTGTTCACGAGGGTGAGTGTGCGTGAATCTCGAGATCTGCCAACTCAGTCCTTTGGAGCTCAGAGAGGTAGAGTTTACGTACGTGTGTTCATAGGAGTGCATGTACGTGTTGTGATGGTGAGTGTGCGTGCGTGTTGTGAGGATCGTACTATATAACTTTAAAAAAAAGTCCGGACAAGGGCCTCCATCTGATCTGAAAAATCTATATATCTTATAAAAGAAAACTCCACTATCATATTTCTCTGTGATTTCGTGAAGCCACGTCATCACAAGGGCCCCACTAAATCATTACATTCAAACACTAAGTTACATTTGTTGGGTCAATAAGTGTTTCTTCTCTTGGTTCATCGTCTGGCTCTCCATCTCCCGTGGACCCTGTCCAAGCCAAAGTGGAAGTAATCAACCAAGCACTTTCTTTGTCAGTTACCAGACTCCTCAGTTCCTTGCAACAGCAAGCATTTCAATTCAGCCGAGGAGTCCAGATGCAATTCATCTCCTCTGCCATGGAACGGCAGCAGTGGCCATTAAGCGTGCACTACTCTCTGTGGGAACTCGTTGCCTGATCACATCCAGTAACAGGTGATGGCCTATTATATATCGCCAAAGAGCCAAAGAGAATCATACAGGTCGTCAACAAAAGCTGCCGCCGTCCGATGTGATCATCTTTCTTCACCGTCATTTTGAGCGCTTGCTTCATCATCCCACACGCGCAGCCATATTTCAGGGCAGCTGTTCCCATGATCCTCTGTTCCCAATATATTGATCAGGGCTGTTCTTAATCATATCTCAGAAGTCTACAAAGTTGGACAGTGATGGCCTTCTTCACCATCAGGAATCAGTATATCCATTGCCGTAAGCTTTATGCCTTTTTCGAGATATCCTATCTTTCATACATGTATCATCTCTCTGCGAATATAATCCTAGGCACAATGCAGTACACCTAGGTGAATGAAAGGACATGCCCAATTTGCAAGCGTGCTAGGAGCAAATTGGAAGTGTTATGCCATTTCCCTTATGTATATTAGGCAGATTATGAAGTGAGACTATATATTATTTTTTATATTAGATTTATTTTTCTTATGTAACTATCTTCTTTATATGTTATTTTGAGAAGATGCATGAGCTATAGTACGTTTAAGAATATCTATACCTAAATTTAACATTACATATACGTCGTCATGCAAATACCCAATATCAATAGATTACCTATTCAATTATATAACAAATAAGAAGCAACTATTCGGCGTAGAATTTGAGTCTTCAAGGACTATTGTCAAAATTATTCCTACTATTCACGGTATTTTATTCAACAAATATACTAAATTATCTTAAATGCATGCCTCGAAGAATATACTTGATTTGTTTATCCATATGTTATGCTAAATGTCAAATTGGCATTTGTTTATCGATATGTTATGCTAAATGTCAAATTGGCCTATGTCCAAAAACTGAGCAACATACTCCAGTAAATCTAACAATCAACCCGTGGCAGCGCGGGGAATCCATCTAGATAAACTATATATATATACACCACACAACATTGTGACAAAGCACGGCCGATATTACGATGTGCGCGCGCCCACAGCTAAGGGCTGGGCCAATTAATCAGATGGAGCGGCTCGTCAACACGCGCTAACCGTCTCAACGGCATCATCAGCTGGTCCCAGCTCGCGTCGACCTGCTAGCAGCTAGCACCGCCGCTTGCGCGTTGGTGGCCGACTGGCCGGCGCCATTGACTCCGACAGGAGTGCGCACCACGACATCGGAAACCCGATCGTGAGCTTCCATGAAAATCCCTTTGGCTTCCTTCAACGTGGAGTCTTCGACCCATATATACTATTGCTGAAAAAAAAAAACCGTTAGTCCGTTACAACGGTCCGCGCCGCGGTGCCGCACCGCACCCCCACCACGCGCAAGCGCCACGTCGCAACCCAACAACGATCACCTAGCACTAGCACCCAACTTTTTTTCTTTGCCAGGAAAAAACTGGTGACCCCAACAATCAGAGGCTGCATGCTGCACGTGGGATTTTAAGGTGTTGTTTAGTAAGGTCAGGCCTTGTTTAGTTTTAGGGGTGTAAAGTTTTGGAACATCATATCGGATGTTTCATAGAATGTCAGAAGAGGTGTTCGGATACTAATAAAAAACTAATTACAGAACTCGTCTGTAAACTATGAGACGAATTTATTAAGACTAATTAATCCGTCATTATCACATGTTTATAGCAGCACGATGTTGGAACATCACATCGGATGTTTCATAGAATGTCGGAAGAGGTGTTCGGATACTAATAAAAAAACTAATTACAGAACTCGTATGTAAACTATGAGATGAATTTATTAAGACTAATTAATCCGTCATTATCACATGTTTACAGCAGCACGACGTTGTCTAATCACGAACTAAGTAGGCTCAAAAAATTTGTCTCATAAAATACACGCAATCTGTGTAATTAGTTATTTTTTAGTCTACATTTAATACTCCATGCATGTCTAGGGTGTAAAGTTTTGGGAAGGAACTAAATAAGGCCTTAGTCTCAGTAGAAGTTCCATATGAGTTTTATTTCTATTTAATTGTCTGTCATATAGATGTTTTCGATGATATGACAACGTTTTTAAGAAGCGTGAAGAAGCGAATTTCACCTAGATGAAGCTCTCTTGGCACGACTACAAAGTTTATATGAGTCATGAAATTAAATGTCCATAGTAAAACTATATGAACTATGCATTGAGGGTTGATGTTTCATCTCAGTTTCAATTCATTCTACATCTCTACCCCTAAAAAGCCGATACTGGAGACGTCAACACACTCCGACGCGCCTCTTCAACGTGCCCACACTCCACTCCAAGGCCACCGTCCTTATTTGTTTCTCTCGACATCTTCTCTCTTTCCGTCCCAAGGTGCCGGCGTTCCCGTTCCCCTCGCGCTCGCCTGCTTGGCGGCCGGCCGGAGGTTGCCCGCGCGGCGGTAGGGCCAGCGCTTCCCCACGCACTCGCCAGCGCGGCTGCAGGCCACGGCACGCGGCGGAGGAGCCCAAGCGCCGGCAGCGGAGGCCGTGCCCACGGCAGAGGAGCGCCACGGCGGAGGCCCGCTCGTGCTCGCAGCAGCGTAGGCCGTGCCCGCGGCTCGAGCTCTTTTCTCCGGGCAGCCCCCTCCCACCGGCGCTCCGGCGGCCACGGCGACCACGGGCGGCCCCATCACCTCGACGGTGCCATCCCCAAATCGAATCCCGACGGCCTCTCAATTCCCGGCGCCGAGCTCCCCAACCCCGAGAAGAGCGCCGAGGAGCGGAGGAGGCCGCGCGGCCGAGCTGCAGCGCCGCCTCGAGCCCGCGGAGGAGCACCTCGCGCTCGCGCACGCGCCTGGCGGCAGAGGAGCCCAAGGTCGCGCACGCGAGTACGCTCCGGCGCCCGCTTCCTCGCCTGCTCCATCGACCTCCCGTCTCGCCCAGCCGCCGCCGCGGACGCGACGCCGTCATCCGCCTCTCTTCCTCGCCCTTCCGCTCGCCGCCGGCGCCACGGACGCGAAGAGCGAGGACGCGCCAGCATAGCCACCCCGCCCCGCCGAGTCGCCCCGCCCCCAATCACGTTCGTCTCCTCCTCGCCCTTCCGCTCGCCGCCAGCGCCACGAACGCGAGGAGAGAGGACGCGGCAGCACAACGACCCCGCCCCGCCGAGTCGCCCCGCCCCCATTCACGCCAGGCGCTCGAGTCTGTCAGTTCCTTCGCCGGATCTTTTCATCGCTCCGCCCGGAGGACCTTCTGTACCACCACCGATGCCTTCTCCAGGTGAGTAATCTCGCCCCCACCCCCATCTTCCTGGCTCTTCGTTTTAACATCTGTGAAATTTGATTGGACAGTTTTAACAGTTTTGGTTGGAGCTTTCACTCTGTGCTGTCCAGTCCTTGAATAAATGCTCAGTTGCTTCATTGGAGTGCATTTTCATCAAGCTAACCAGTGAGCAGATGGCGTGCTGGGTTGTGGAACTAATAGAATTGCAGCCTGTGCTAATTTGCTGAGAAACTACAGCTTGGGTGCAGCTTTCACTAGAGAGGATGGAACGTATCATGAGGGCTTTGACAATAAGCATTCAGTGAGTTATTTTTCTTGGTGCATTGTTTCATTGAGAAATAGTGCAGACACTAAGTTGTTGAATAGTGTTATATAGATTAGCTTATCAGATTGGTTGCTGGAGTGAGAACCTTAGCCAACATACATGGCAGTGCAGGGCAAATTAATTGATGACTTAATGCAATTAGAAAAAGGTTACTCGAGCTCCTTGTTAGAAAAAGGCAAATTACATAGTTTGACATGTTAGGGAGGTATCCATGTGAGGATAAGATATTTTAAAAATATCATCAAGCTCTATACGGAGTGCCATCTTCGAGTCTTATCTTCGAGTCTGTGACAGTTGAATTAGTTTAGTTAAAAAAACTTCTTTTGTTGTGTTGTCTAAATTTACTATCTGTCATAAACCAATTGGTTGTTTACTACCTGTCATAATACCTGAGCTTTCCTATTTGAGGGCTGTTTTGATTTGCTTGATAGCTAAGTTTGTGCATCCTTCAATTATGCAGTAATCAATCTCTGCTACATGGAACACCCCCCCCCCCCCCCCCCCCCAAAAAAAAGAATAGTGCAAATAGTCAGTAATCAGTTGCAAGATGATGCTTGCTAAATGCTTCACATACAACATTGAACAATGAGGAAAATATTTTTTTATGGTTACCATGTAGCAGCTTGCTGCAGCCCTTCTGATAAACCTCCATAGATCAACTTTTGGCACATCCAAATCCAACCATTTACCTTAATCTATTTGATCAATCTCACAGATCAGCTTTACTTTGTTCTTTTTCGAAGCACATGTCTTTTGCAACTACAATAAACAAATTGACTATGCAAGTGTATGTGCTTGTGTGCCTTTGTGAGAGAGACAGAGAGTCCACATTGAAGCATCCTCCTAACTTTGACTGCATTTTAGCTTGCAATGACATCCTGGACGTAGTTCTCTAATACTCCTTGAGCCAAACTTGATTTTGCCTGTGTCTGAAAAATCTCTACCCCTAAAAAGCCGATACTGGAGACGTCAACACACTCCGACGCGCCTCTTCAACGTGCCCACACTCCACTCCAAGGCCACCGTCCTTATTTGTTTCTCTCGACATCTTCTCTCTTTCCGTCCCAAGGTGCCGGCGTTCCCGTTCCCCTCGCGCTCGCCTGCTTGGCGGCCGGCCGGAGGTTGCCCGCGCGGCGGTAGGGCCAGCGCTTCCCCACGCACTCGCCAGCGCGGCTGCAGGCCACGGCACGCGGCGGAGGAGCCCAAGCGCCGGCAGCGGAGGCCGTGCCCACGGCAGAGGAGCGCCACGGCGGAGGCCCGCTCGTGCTCGCAGCAGCGTAGGCCGTGCCCGCGGCTCGAGCTCTTTTCTCCGGGCAGCCCCCTCCCACCGGCGCTCCGGCGGCCACGGCGACCACGGGCGGCCCCATCACCTCGACGGTGCCATCCCCAAATCGAATCCCGACGGCCTCTCAATTCCCGGCGCCGAGCTCCCCAACCCCGAGAAGAGCGCCGAGGAGCGGAGGAGGCCGCGCGGCCGAGCTGCAGCGCCGCCTCGAGCCCGCGGAGGAGCACCTCGCGCTCGCGCACGCGCCTGGCGGCAGAGGAGCCCAAGGTCGCGCACGCGAGTACGCTCCGGCGCCCGCTTCCTCGCCTGCTCCATCGACCTCCCGTCTCGCCCAGCCGCCGCCGCGGACGCGACGCCGTCATCCGCCTCTCTTCCTCGCCCTTCCGCTCGCCGCCGGCGCCACGGACGCGAAGAGCGAGGACGCGCCAGCATAGCCACCCCGCCCCGCCGAGTCGCCCCGCCCCCAATCACGTTCGTCTCCTCCTCGCCCTTCCGCTCGCCGCCAGCGCCACGAACGCGAGGAGAGAGGACGCGGCAGCACAACGACCCCGCCCCGCCGAGTCGCCCCGCCCCCATTCACGCCAGGCGCTCGAGTCTGTCAGTTCCTTCGCCGGATCTTTTCATCGCTCCGCCCGGAGGACCTTCTGTACCACCACCGATGCCTTCTCCAGGTGAGTAATCTCGCCCCCACCCCCATCTTCCTGGCTCTTCGTTTTAACATCTGTGAAATTTGATTGGACAGTTTTAACAGTTTTGGTTGGAGCTTTCACTCTGTGCTGTCCAGTCCTTGAATAAATGCTCAGTTGCTTCATTGGAGTGCATTTTCATCAAGCTAACCAGTGAGCAGATGGCGTGCTGGGTTGTGGAACTAATAGAATTGCAGCCTGTGCTAATTTGCTGAGAAACTACAGCTTGGGTGCAGCTTTCACTAGAGAGGATGGAACGTATCATGAGGGCTTTGACAATAAGCATTCAGTGAGTTATTTTTCTTGGTGCATTGTTTCATTGAGAAATAGTGCAGACACTAAGTTGTTGAATAGTGTTATATAGATTAGCTTATCAGATTGGTTGCTGGAGTGAGAACCTTAGCCAACATACATGGCAGTGCAGGGCAAATTAATTGATGACTTAATGCAATTAGAAAAAGGTTACTCGAGCTCCTTGTTAGAAAAAGGCAAATTACATAGTTTGACATGTTAGGGAGGTATCCATGTGAGGATAAGATATTTTAAAAATATCATCAAGCTCTATACGGAGTGCCATCTTCGAGTCTTATCTTCGAGTCTGTGACAGTTGAATTAGTTTAGTTAAAAAAACTTCTTTTGTTGTGTTGTCTAAATTTACTATCTGTCATAAACCAATTGGTTGTTTACTACCTGTCATAATACCTGAGCTTTCCTATTTGAGGGCTGTTTTGATTTGCTTGATAGCTAAGTTTGTGCATCCTTCAATTATGCAGTAATCAATCTCTGCTACATGGAACACCCCCCCCCCCCCCCCCCCCAAAAAAAAAGAATAGTGCAAATAGTCAGTAATCAGTTGCAAGATGATGCTTGCTAAATGCTTCACATACAACATTGAACAATGAGGAAAATATTTTTTTATGGTTACCATGTAGCAGCTTGCTGCAGCCCTTCTGATAAACCTCCATAGATCAACTTTTGGCACATCCAAATCCAACCATTTACCTTAATCTATTTGATCAATCTCACAGATCAGCTTTACTTTGTTCTTTTTCGAAGCACATGTCTTTTGCAACTACAATAAACAAATTGACTATGCAAGTGTATGTGCTTGTGTGCCTTTGTGAGAGAGACAGAGAGTCCACATTGAAGCATCCTCCTAACTTTGACTGCATTTTAGCTTGCAATGACATCCTGGACGTAGTTCTCTAATACTCCTTGAGCCAAACTTGATTTTGCCTGTGTCTGAAAAATTACTATAGTTTGGACTTGGACATCTCTAAATTTAGGTGTTCTCGTGCAATAAATGATATAAGTGTTGTACTTTTTTTGGCAGCCAACCAGACAAAATCAGTCGAAACCATGGTGCACACAAGATATTTCTTTCATATGTGTTACTAGAAAATACATAGGGTCATGTGAATTTTCAAACCCATAGGGGCATGTACTCAACTGGGGATCAGTAATCCTGATATTACAGGAGTTGCATTGATCCGTTTAGAAGAAGTTGGCTATGTGTCCTTGATGTTTTCTTTTCCCAACTTGCGCACACATCCCTTTGAGCTGAAGTCGGGTACAATATGCTAGCCCTGTGATTAATTCTATACGGCTTGTGTTCATTTTCATCCATATCTTAAGTTGGCTATGTATGCATTCTAAACACAGGGATCCAAATTGTTTATGTATAACTGTATGTTAAGTCTAACAGAAGTTTGCCATCTTTGTGCAGTGCTTGAGCCACTGAGTGGATGCCGTCCAGTATCCTCTGACGAGATTGACAAACTTGCAACTTTTTGGGGAACCAAAAAAAGGTTTGTCAGGCTTATTAGGAATCACAATGGGTGAATAATGCTTGAGGCCAAATAAATGCTCAAAGCTTAACATATTTTTGGGGTTCACAATAATTTGTACGTTGATAATGTGAACGTGGTTGAGATTTGTTTATACAAATGGTTTTGTTTTTTATTCTTTTCGAACATGGTTCTCAATATTTAAATTAAATTATATGTACACAACTGAGATTTGCTTGATTGGCCTGATAACTAAGTTGACATGTCCTTTACTCAGGCTACATACAATATCTTCATCATTTTTGCTTTGATTCTTTGCGGTCGATCTTTGCCTCATGGACATTGAAAAAAATAGCAGTGCGCGCACTCCATTTGGAGACCTGACTAATACTACCAATGCAGGTAAGTAGGGAGACACATATACGACAGATTCATGCATTAGGCTGTCACACTAAGTACATCCACTTATTATTATAAACCAGGAAGTCACAATGCGTCCAATTCAAGGATACAAGTCAATGACCCTAAGGAGCGTAAAAGGCAGAGAGAAAGAGACCGACGGGCGGGAATGACTAAGGAACAAAAGGTTGAAATAAATAGAAAGCAACGTGAAAACTATCACAAAAGAAAAGCGCAAGCTATGCTGCTAAGAGAATCCGAAGATGATGGGAGTGTTGACTTAACTAATAAAACACCTCAACCCAGTCCAGGTGTTACAAGACCAGTGGAAATAGTAGGAACCTCATTTTCATCGAATGACATGAATAAAGTTGATTGTGTTACCCCTACACCCTCTGCTGTCAAACTATGTACGCAAATTACATCAAGAAGTCAGTACCTCAGTGAGTGGTATAAAAATATGACACCACAACAGAGGGAAGCGAGGCTTGAACGCCAAAGGCTGCACAATACTCTTCCTGGCCGTAAACAGGCAAAGAAAATCTCTAAAGAAAGGTTAAAGGAGGTCCGAAAAAACACTCTTCACCAGGAATCCATTGCCATGGAGAACCCTATCTATGTTCCAGAGCCTGTGTGGTCCACTATAGAAGTCTCCGAGCCTCATAGAACCACAACAAGCACCGATAAATGGTTAATCTCTGAGGTCAATACAACACCCCTTTATAGCCCACCAGATTCAGTGGAGATGATGGAGATGGATAAAGATGCATGTAGTGATGTACAAACTTGCAAAGTGAAGCAAAGGCGACGTGTGCCATCTTGGAGAAAACAAATATTGTTGACCCACCAAAACATGTTGTTTGAAGAATGCATTGGTGGGAAACAAAAACAAACTACTAAACAAAGTGAACGAGATAGAGCGAATGAGACGCAGCTCGTAAGTCAATTGACAGAAGACGTCGGACCAAGCATCCATCCTACCTCAGATATACACACACAACAATTCGTTGACGATAGTGGTAATTTACAGTATTTGTTAACAATTCCTATATGTTCTCTAACCCATAGTTCAAATAAATCAATCCCCTATGATGAAAACAGATGATCACGACGGTGAAATATTTGAGGACGATGAGGAAAAGGATGAGGGATACCTATTCGCTGGGCAAGGTACCTGTCACAACTTTTGAAACATTGTTAGTTTCATCATCTGTAGTCTAAATGGTTGTGGTATAAATACCCTTACAGATGAGGAAGCTGAAGAGGATGTCCAAATCGATGAGTCAGACGAAGATACATCTTCTATCCCTGAAATACCCGATCCATATGAAAAGGTGTATAGTAACATTCCGACAGATACACATATTCTCAAACCTACCAAAGATTGTAAGCATTGTGGTGCAAAAAAGTTTGAGTCCGAGCCACCTGGGTTCTGTTGTCGTGGCGGAAAGGTGAAGCTAAATGCACCTGACACTCCTGATGAACTTATGAGGCTTTGGTCAAGTACAGATGTTGACGCTAGGCACTTCCGTGACAACATTAGGTTCTTTAATGGCCATTTCTCATTCACTTCTCTATACTGTCATCTCGATAGTGCTACCACTAATAGGAAAAATAGTGGCATTTACACCTTCCGTGCACATGGTCAAATCTATCACAACATAAGGTCATTTGGTACTGAGGATGGTAAGGAGCCTAGACATCTAGAGCTATACTTCTATGATGATGATCCGAGCCTTGATCACCGATATCGAAAGTGCCGCAAAGAGCAATGCGAAAAAGATAAAGAAGTGATTCAAAGGCTGGTGGCTATCCTTCGAGACAACCCATACTCACAACATCTCAGGAGTATGGGACAGGTTGAACACCTTGAGGACTATTGCGTCACACTAAACCTTGACCAACAGCTTGACCAAAGAACGTACAACGTACCATTGACTTCAGAGGTGGCTGCGGTTTGGATCGAGGGCAGCGAACGCTTGGGTCAGTTCAAAAATAGTGTAGTACTTCATGGGAAAGATAGAGGCATACATGGCATACGATCGTATCATGGATGCTATGATGCTCTTTCATACCCTTTATTCTTTCCTAAGGGTGAGCTTGGATGGCATATGGATATTCCAAAAAAAGATGTTAGTATGGAGGAAGTCAATATGGCGCGTGCCCTTCGTAAAGCTCGTACTGATGGTACAGAAGACGATTCAGGTTCATTTTTGTTTTCCTACTTTTCATGTAGACTACTACATTTATGTTAGAAACAACTCTAATCCATGATTCTTATATGTGCAGTATCTCCTGGTAACCTATGTGTGTCTGTCCGTGACTACTACTGCTATAAGTTCCAGATGCGGCCAGGAATATTCAATCCAATATTTTTTGGAGGGCGCCTTTTCCAACAGTTTGCGGTTGACACGTACATCAAGATTGAGAGCTCTCGACTGGATTATATACGCAACCATCAGAAGGATATTAGGGCTGACTTGTACCAAGGATTGGTGGATAGCCTACATGCTGGTGAGGGTAGAGCTGAAGCTATTGGAAAGAGGACTGTGATGCCTTCATCATTTATCGGAGGACCACGAGACATGAGACGTCGGTATATGGACGCCATGGCTCTGGTGCGCAAGTTTGGGAAACCGGACATCTTCCTAACTATGACCTGTAATCCAAATTGGGATGAGATCAAGAGTGAACTCTACCCTGGCCAAACAGCACAAGATCGGCCAGATCTCGTTGTGCGGGTCTTTAAGGCGAAGCTTGAAGAGTTGAAGAGGAGGTTGTTGAAAAAGGATATTCTTGGAAAGGTTCGGGCCCATGTTTATGTGGTGGAGTTCCAGAAGAGAGGTCTACCGCATGCACATTTTTTGCTGATCATGCAAGGGAAGTACAAGATCACATGTCCGGAGCAGTATGACCTCCTTATCTCCGCTGAGCTTCCAAACAAGAAGAAGTACCCAGAATTATACAAAATGGTCACCAAGCATATGATGCACGGGCCATGTGGAATGCTTAATCGTAATTGTCCATGCACAAAGGGTCGTGATTCATGTAAGAATCGATATCCGCGACCTTTCAGTGAGGTCACAGTACAGGGTAAAGATTCATACCCGGTTTATAGGAGACGTGAAGATGGCAGGAAAGAAAAAATTCGCAATCATGAGCTGGACAATAGATGGGTCGTGCCTTACAACCCTTACCTCTTGCGGTTGTTCAACTGCCACATCAATGTTGAGGCATGTGGGAGCATCAAGGCTGTTAAGTATTTGTTTAAGTACATTTACAAGGGTCATGATCGAGCGTCTGTGGCTTTGAGAGAGGCAGACAAGGGTGACAATGAAGGAAACATTGATGAGATCAAACAATATAGAGATGCTAGGTGGGTGACCCCTCCAGAAGCGTTGTGGAGGATATATGGGTTTGATTTGAGCGAAAGGTCCCCTTCTGTGCTATCCTTACAACTCCATCTTCCGGACATGCACATGGTGTCATTTCACAAGCGCGAGGGTGTTCGAGGAGTGCTCAACCGTCCAGGTGTTGAAAGGTCAATGCTTACAGCATATTTTGAAAAGAACATGACAGATGAGAAAGCTCGTGGTATCTTGTACCGGGACTTTCCCGAGTTCTATAAATGGGTTGCAATGGGAAAAGAATGGGATGAGAGGAGAACAAATAGGGAAGGACAGATTGGAAGAATTGTCTCTGCCAATCCAGCCGAGGGGGAGCGCTATTATCTTAGGGTTCTTCTAAACCACATGGTTGGCGCTACATCCTTTGAGGATCTAAGGACCGTTGATGGAGTGACTCTTCCAACCTTCCGTGAAGCAGCAGAAAGAAGGGGCCTGATCGAATCAGACAACACACTAGATGAGAACCTTGCTGAAGCTACTCAGTGGATGATGCCATATGCACTGCGACGACTGTTTGCTACAATGTTGGTATTCTGTGAGCCGAGTAATGTGTTCGGACTTTGGGAAAAATACAAGGAAGCAATGTCAGAGGACTATCGACGCAATAATCAATCTAGCATTGCAGTGGAACAAATGGTCCTTGTAGATATTAGGAAAATATTACAATCAATGCAGAAGGACATAAATGAATTCCCACTTCCTCATATCGATGACACATATGACACCTGCAATGATATTCCTAGGGAGATTTATGAGGAGGCAAGCATTGAGGCCAGCAATGATGATGTCGCTCTTTTGGACACCCTTAATAAGGAGCAGAGGGCTGCCTTTGATGAGATTATGTCTGCTATTAATACCAAACGTGGGAGGTTGTTCTTCGTTGATGGACCTGGTGGCACGGGTAAAACTTATTTGTATAGGGCCCTTCTTGCAACTATACGCAGTCAGAACAAGATTGCCATAGCAACAGCTACATCTGGTGTTGCAGCATCCATAATGCCTGGCGGCAGAACCGCACACTCGCGCTTCAAGATTCCTCTTACCATTGATGATGGAGCTTATTGTAGTTTCACTAAACAAAGTGGCACTGCCGAGCTTCTACGGACCGCATCTATTATTATTTGGGATGAGGCTTCCATGACAAAGAGGCAGGCTATCGAGGCGCTAGACAATAGCCTTCGTGATGTAATGGACCAACCTGACCTACCGTTTGGTGGGAAGACAGTGGTGTTTGGTGGAGATTTCAGGCAAGTCCTCCCTGTTGTTCGAAGGGGGTCAAGGGCTCAGATTGTCGGTGCTTCATTGCGGATGTCATACCTTTGGGAATCCATGCGACACCTCAAACTGGTGCACAATATGAGGGCACAAAGCGACCCATGGTTTGCAGAATACCTTTTACGTGTTGGTGATGGATCTGAGGAGTCCAATGGTGATGATGACATTCGTCTTCCTGAAGAGATATGTGTGCCACATACTGGGCAGGATGGTGATCTCGATACTCTAATAGATTGCATTTTCCCAGGGCTCAACGAGAACATGACAAAGAGAAAATACATCACTTCGCGAGCAATACTGTCTACACGGAATGACTGTGTGGATATGATTAACATGAGGATGATAAGTCGTTTTCAAGGGGACGAGATGGTGTACCATAGCTTTGACTCTGCGGTAGATGATCCAAACAACTACTACCCTCCGGAGTTCCTTAACACTTTGACCCCAAATGGTCTGCCTCCACATGTGTTAAAGCTGAAGATTTGTTGCCCAGTTATATTGCTTAGAAACATCGATCCCGCAAACGGACTTTGCAATGGTACGAGGTTGATCGTACGTGGGTTCCAAAAGAATACAATCGACGCAGAAATTGTTTTGGGACCACATGCTGGAAATCGTGTTTTCTTGCCTCGCATACCTTTATGCCCGTCTGATGACGAGATGTTCCCATTTCATTTTAAGAGAAAGCAATTTCCGATTCGGCTTAGCTTCGCCATGACTGTCAACAAAGCGCAGGGGCAAACTATCCCGAATGTCGGACTGTACTTGCCCGAACCAGTGTTCTCACATGGTCAGTTGTATGTAGCGCTATCTAGAGCCACAGCTAGATCGAATATCAGGATCTTGGCTATTCCAGCAGTTGAGAAGGAGGTGAAGATTGGAAAGAAAAAGATCACAACGGTAAATGGTACATACACGAAAAACATTGTCTACAAAGAGGTGTTAAATCCTTAACTAAGGTAGTGTCTCATGTTTATTACATTTATTTAATATTTTTGTTTATTACATGTCTAAGAGAAAATGGTGGTGGCAGAACGTCACGTCGAGGCAAGGCGGAAAGGGTGATGAGGAGGGACTGCTATATTTTTTTCGTATTGTCGGAGACACGCCAGTTGAGAGAGAACCAAAAAAATTCGAACGTGCAGAGCTTTTGGTTGTCAAAGATGTGCATTAATTCTATTAGAACTTTTGAAGGAGTAGAAACAAAAAAATATTGATTATGCAAAGCTTTTGGTTGTCAAAAGATGTGTATTGACGATTCTGTGCATGGGTCCTCTAATCCACCTAACCCGTGACAAGCATTGTCAAATGGATTGGGTGGATATGGGTTATGAGTTATGACCCATTAGACCCATGAGTTTCAGACGCGAGCCGGAGGCTAAAGAAACAAGGACGCCGACATATACTCTCTGTCTCTGACACCGGCAGCTTGTTCTAGAACTCGAGTTAGTCGTGAAGGTCGTAGTAGTTGCGGTACCCGTCGACGGCCAGGCACATGTTTTCTGTTGGCACTAGCGCGCTCTGCGTCACTACGTCCACGACGGATGGCGGCGGCATTCGCGCCAAGCGCAGCAGTGGCGGCGCCGGCGCTGTGCACGACAACAAAACTTAGGCTAGCAACAACATGCAGGTTGTGGCCGCGTTGTGCTCCCGCAAAGCAGCATGCATGACCAATGTGTGAGCAAAGCAGCAGCTCACGCAGCATGCATGCAGGTGCACATCAATCAGGTATTCATTAGTAAAATTCAAGAACTCAAGTGAAAGATGAGTGATTCACGGGTTGGTTTAGTGATTTTACAGCAACATGCAGCATGCTCAAGAACTCAAGCAGCAGCTCACGCAACATGCAGTATTTGGGGCAACTAAAATCCATTTGATGACACATAAAGGAAGAACCATTACACGCCAACTTAGGCAAAAGCTACGACACCATTCACTCATCACCACATATTCAAAATGAGCCAAAAGCCATATCACCGCATACTCAAAAGCACTGCCACAACAAAAGATGGTTCCAACAAAATGCTAAGACTCGGCTTTTCTCCATGACTACATTCTTCATTTTTGTTTGATTCGTGAAGAGTTCCTGCCTTCCAAGAAGGCATTAGTCTGCAGGTTGCAGTAGCTTCTAGAAATGGCAACAGCGGCAGCCAAACCTGCAGCGATCAGGTGAATGGATCTCTGGTTCTCCATTAATCCTATAAAACAATTAATTAACAAGTAAATTAGTAGACAGTATAAATGAAACATAACTCCAATAAATAAAAGCTATAATTACCTTCTCCTGGCTTCATGCGCAGCTGCGATCTTCGGCTCAAAATGAATCCTACTAAATTCCGTAGTCTCGAGTCGGCTCTCTAATCCAATTTAAAAAGAATAATGGCAGCAACATTAGTTTTTCATAGACAAGAGCACCCTAATAAATACTATCCAAATAATACATAACCAACATGACATACTTACCATCACTATTTCCACGCAACATTGTCAACACAACAATCTCACGATCTTCTTGTAGCTTTTTCCATTTCATTAGATTATCCGTAACTAACTTGTCAAGCACCTTTATCTTACAAATATTATGGCTACAAATTCAATTAAGATTACAAGAAAACATAAGAAATTTGAATCATCTTAAATACTAAAAGTTAAAATCCATGATATATAAACATACGTGCTATCCAGTAGAAGCATATGTATAGTTGGGATCTTTCGATTATAGTCACCATCAGTTTGTGCAAATGAACTAACCATGATAGGCATACCAATAATATCTGACATTTGAATATAAAAAATAATAAATATTTGGTTAGAAAAAGGACATTTATAGCCTACACAAAACGAAATTGGAGCACTTACCAACATATGTATCATTATCCATATAGAACTCCCATACTTTGTTAAAACGCATAAAAGGTGGGAATAATGGAATTTGCTTCTCGTCCATGTTTCTGACCTCATTAACTGTTGTCACTGAGGTAAAACAACACACGACATCATTATCTGCCCACTTGTACTCCTGAGATCTCATAGTTGGTTGTGCGAACATCCGCCCCACAAAATACACTCGACCCTCTACAAGTAAAGGCTCGAGGCGATCAACTTCGCGATCATATATCACTGCGACCATTTTTTTAGCCTGTTACAAAAAAGTAAATAGCTTGTGATGATCAAGGTTACTTTAAATATTGCTAAGTGTAGCTGAAACTAAAGGAGTAGATATGTATTATACCTTCTCATCCAACAACACCATGTAAAGCCTCTTTCTGCCTGGGGCAAACCTCTCCACGTGGAATTTGTGGAACACTCGGACACATAGAGTCCATGAGGTATGAGGATGCACATCCTCAAAAGTTGGGATGCGTGGTGCTTCAACTCTCTTACGCTTCAGCGACCCAGTCATCTTGTACTGAAAGAAGAATTGAGCATGTGAACCAGAAGATATATCAACTTTATGCAACTGTTTAAGTATTATATGTTCTTTCCTAGAAAAAAACGTGAGATCTAAAACTAAGACCATGCATATCAGAGTATAGTAAAAAAATGCAGTACAAAGTTTACCGATTCACGATTTGCAGATAAAACATGCGATGTAAAGCTTAGACTTGCATATCAGAGTACAATGACATAGATGATTCCCAGAAAAAAGATGTGATTTAAAGCTTGCACCATGCATATCAGAGTACAATAATATAGATGCAGTACAAAGTTTATGGCACGATTCTTCTCAGAAAAAACATATTATGATCTAAGACTTGGACCATGCATATCAGAGTACGACAACATATCTAATTATGAACAGAACACAAGAATAGTTTTTTTGTATTAAGAACGCACCTTTAGCTGAAACTGCAGGTAGGCTTGAGGCTCTTGTCAACGACACCCACATGTATATATAGGGGAGGACTGATGACAAATGGACACATTTTGAAGGCGCGAACAAGATGAAGAAAATTTGGCGCGTGAATTTGAAAGAGAGTGAGGAAGAGGGCGGCAGCAGGTGTTGCTCGGGTAAACACGATTTGCTACTCGTACAAAAGCAAGATTTGCAGTAGGGGAAGAGGCTAGCGGCGTCGAGTGATGCTTGATTTGACTGCACGGACAGTGGCGCCGTGTCCTGCCTCCCCGGCCAGCCTTGGCATGCGGCAACCGAGCAGTCAAAAAAGAGGGAAACAATGGAACCTGGCAGCCAGCAACACTGCACGGCGGCTGCGCGTGGCGCGGCAGCCAGCAGCCCTGCACGGCGGTTGCGCGTGGCGTGGTAGCAGCACTGCACGGCGGCTGCGCGCGGCGTGGGGGTGATCCGGCGTAGCACCATGTCATGATGCTCGCTCGCTCTCGCACGCGCGCAAAGGGAGGGGTGAGGGATTGGACAGGAAACCACGGACGCTGCTGCTGCTCTCGACTTTTCAGCAGCCAGCATGCCCGTTTGCGTTTCCTTCTCTGCTACTGCGTGCGGCTCACAAGCTTTATGTCCTGAGGCAGATGCAGGGGAGCGGACGGAGCGGGCCTGTCGCCGAAAAGGTCACGCGCCCCATGCACTCTACCACTACAGGTCTAGGCATGCAGGGGGAACGATTGGAGACTGCTACGCAGGCAGGCACACAGAATGGTAAGGTCACATGTGCCAGGGCAGCGGCCAGGCGGCCAGGGCCTTGCAGGCCATCACATCAGCCGGAAGCTAAGGGCAGATAGCAGGAGGTATGTCAGTGACTTGCAAAGTTTTGGGAGACGTGCGAGCTGAGCGCTTGCCTCAGCGCTAGCTAGATAAGTTTTGGGGTTCTCTCTCTTTGTGATTGGCCATGTGCTGCTGCTAGCTAACCAAATCGTCAACCGTTGGGGACGCCCTAAGGTCTGCTGCTTTCTCCTGCCGGGCCTTGCAGGCAAGAAAGCTGCAGGCTGGTGGTGTGCCGCCTGGAGAACACCTAATGTTCCATACAAGCTTGATTTGACTAGACCCATCGTAGGCCATCGCATCATTCCCAAGCTAAGGTTTGCTGCTTTCTCCTGCCGGGCCTTGCAGGCAAGAAAGCTGCAGGGTGGTGTGCCGGGCGGCTGGGCGACGCTAAAGTCAACACATCGCCGCTAGGCTCTGCCCACTTCGAGCCAGCGGGTCAGCGGGAGGTGCCGCGCATCCCAGACCAGTGTGTAGTATCAGGCATCACATGAGCGCATCCTAGACCAGTGTGTAGTATCACGCCTTGGCCAGCACCGTTGCCCCTCCCGCCAAAGTCTTATGGCTTCCACCGCTACCTAGCCACATCAGCTCCTCCTCCTCTCAGCTGCAAGTAGTTGGACTCCGCGGGTTGAGCTGTGCATGTCCGACTGCAGCCACCTGAGGAACTGCAGCCGCGCACCATGGACGACGAGGCGACCCAGCAGCAACAGTCGCCCGCCGGCGCCGGCCGCGGCCCCTGGGAGGTGACCATTCGGCGTAGCGACGAAGGTGATGGCGTGGAAGCTGCAGAGGCCGCGCAGACGCTGGCGCTTGGTCCAGATGAAGGTTTGCCCTCCTCGGGCAGAAAGGTTTGGCCTCAACCCATAATTTTAGATGTTCTCAAAATAGGATGCTGGTAATCCTATTTCTGTTAAAATGGTGAATGCCTTGTGGTAATAGGATGCCTTGTGGCCTCAACCCATAATGAACTTATTTTTTCTCGAGTACAAAGCTTCAATTTTTGTTTTGCATAAATGAATAGAATTATGCATTGATATTACAGCATGCTGGTAATCCCTGAATTCATAGGAATTGCTAATGATGAATATTATTGGTTAAACCTTGGTTTGTTTTCTTGTATATTCCTTTTGGTCTTCTGCTATTTTCTAGAATAATCACAAATGTCATAAAGATGATGTTGTTGGCTAAACTATTAATATGCAATGCTTAAGTATGTGAATTAAGGTTCCCTGAAATATTTTTCTTGCTGCATTATTTCAGAGGTTTGCCAATTCAAGCAGAATTTGAATAAAAAACACAGTAAGCAAGTATTCTAAATTTTAAGTTTCAGAGTTAGTAATCTTGCTACTCAAGGACTAAATTTGTGAACAGACTCTAATAACACTTAAGTAGTTAACTGGAAATAGATGATCAACGTCAGTCACACGGTACCTCCCTAGGAAGATCAAGCCCGTTCAGCAGGAAGCACAGTGAAATCCTGAATTCCTGATGGATAGTGCCCTCGGGCTGCATCCAACCAGATCATTTGTATCCACTAGATCCTAAAATCGCAGTAGATATGGAAGAAATTAAGCGACAAAAAAACAAACATGAAAAGCGGAAGATAACATATATTCACAAATCATCACCTGCAGAGATTTGTAGAGCTCTCAATAAGTCAAAATTCAATAAGTTTGCTTCAGTAAATAAATACTATTTGCTTATCTCCTTGACCTGCTGAGGGTATAAGTCAAAATCCAGAATTCTGCAAAAGAGAAGAAGAGGAAAAAGAGCCACAATAGTATCAGTACCTCTAATATTTTGCCCCAAAGGTAAACCATACTTAGCTGATCTTGGAAGATAAACTTCTGTGATTTTGTTATGATGTCATGAACTCACTATATTTTGGGACAAGTAGCTTTTTGCAGCAAAAATGTGATGGTAACCAAGATGTCCAAGAAGAGATGCTTAATAATACAAAAAAAGATAATGGACTTCCATTATGTGAATCTGAAGAGACATCACTGGATATCAAATCTGAAAAATCAATGTCAATTGTGGCTATCCCAGAAGGTAATAGAATTGTTTTTCCTTTTTTACATGTTCCTTCCCAAAAAGTAAATTATATTTTTCATGTGCTACATTTGTCATCTTCCTTACACAACTTTTTTGTACAGATTATGTTTGCAACCAGGCTGATCTTGACATTATTGAGCCTATTAAAAAAATCCCTTGTAAACCTGGAAAGGAACAAGTTGTGCTCATTGATGATGCTTTCATAGACAGAATGAACATGGAGTGCCTTTTTCAGCCGAATGCATTTTTAAATGATCAGGTCATAGCATTTTTAAATGACCAGTTGATACATATGAAATATTTTCCCCAGATATTTATAGTTCCGGTTACCTTACTTGTGCAGGTCATAAATGCATACATTACCTTATTAAGGGCTCAAGATCATCTGAAGTTGAGGGCTTGTGGTGAGGTCCTCCTTGAGAATTCTCTTATCTCCAGTATCCTCAAGAGGGATGGTGATGATAAAATTAAAATGGAGGACCTATATCCCACATATGACGAGAATGGAATTAGAACCATTGAGAAAAGGGTTTTAACGTACCTGGACCATGACATGGTAAAAATCAATTTATATTACGATTTACACTGCTGTATACAAA
This sequence comes from Saccharum hybrid cultivar R570, assembly GCA_038087645.1. Lineage (NCBI taxonomy): Eukaryota > Viridiplantae > Streptophyta > Magnoliopsida > Poales > Poaceae > Saccharum > Saccharum hybrid cultivar. The sequence continues at coordinate 463,891 of JAQSUU010000563.1, read as the reverse complement.
ATATATACTTGTCTGATGCAATATGTACAATACTTACTTAGGTGTTTATTCCAATAAACATTGAAGACACCCACTGGTATCTTGCCGTGGTTAATGCCAAAAAGTACGAGATACAAGTGCTTGATTCAAAGGGCAATACATTTGGTCGTCAAGACCTAACTCTTACTGTGAGTGTTTTTTTTGCTACAAAGTGTTTTATTTGTTAGTTCATAAATAGATAATATATTTATGAAGCTAAAGATACTGTTCTGTCTATTGTCTACAGATCAAGGGACTGCAGAAACAAATAGATATTGTATCGCAGCACAAGAATCTTAATAAAGATCACAAGTGGCTGGACATCCAGGTTTCTTCTTGGCCTGTTCGAGAGATATTCGAGCAGAAAATGCAGACAGATAAGTTCGTGCCAAATATTGTATTTAATAGAATTTTACTGTATTTATTGGATGTGTGATGTTCTTTTTGCTACTGCAGTTGTTCATGCGGTCTTTTTTTATTAAAGTATGTTGAACACTGGACTGGGGAAGGTCTGTCTAAAACCATAACTCAGGTATATCACATATGGTTACCGTAGGTTGTTGCATGTGCACTAATGATATGTATTATAAAATGCTAATGCATCATATTTTGTAGGAAGTCATGACACAATTTAGGACAAAGTTGGCTGCTATTTTATTGTCATCGGAGTTAAACAAGAGAAAAGGTTGTCTGTTAGTCAAAGTTGACGATGAAGCAATTGGAAGCCTGTCTGACGTTGAAATACTACAGAGTCCTAATAGTCCATGCAAGAGAAAAAAATACCATCAAATTTCTCCAGCATGCTCTCCTGATGGAGCTATGGACCCATTTTTATTGTGTGGCCTTTCCACATTTGACATGCCAACGACCAAGGAAGATTTGATAGACATGTTGTGTGACTATATCATGACAATTAATGATGCTGAGACATTGGAGTAAGCTTCTTATAATTTTATGCATGCAGTAATATATATTACTCAAATGATCATATTATGGGTCATAACTTATCCTCTTATAGGACCAGTTGGGTACGGAGCTTCCAACCTTACAATATCACCCTAACTGTCCGTCAACTCCAAGCATCACTAAGGATGAATGAACCAATGCCCACGGAATGTTTCAACATGGGTGTGCGGCTACTTGCATACAATGAGAATAAAAGGCTGACAAGTGCTAATGTGATGGTTTCAAAGCATTACATGGACCTGAGATTCAGTGTGAGTAAACTGTTTTTTATTATATAAGTATACTCTTGTGCATTTTCTTAATTAAGTAGTATATCCATAGTAAGTCGTCTTTTCTCATGTTTCTAAATATATTTGTTTTATGTAGAGAATATACGAATCTGCGCTAAAGCCACAATCAGAGAAGCTTAATGTTCAAGAGTTGGCTAAATCATTAGAAACTTGGCCATATATGAAATATGATGCCTCATGCTGCAGATTTGTAAGGACATTTCTCTATGATTATTGTGAGCCCCTTTTTAAAACACTAATTCCAATCATTGTGCAGCTTCTTATGCCATGGAAAAGAGGAGGCCTTAACCTTTTTGTGTTTGACCGTGAGGAAAAGACTCTCACTGTGCTTGATCCTACTCCTATTCCTGATTGGTGTAAAGATATACCATACAAACGCTATGTGCATAGAATTATCAATGTTTCCAACAGTTATAGACGTGCAATGGGAGTGGATGTCTTTCGGTGGAAACATATACTCCCAAGTAGCATTCCAGTCATAGAAGAAAGGTTTCTTCATTTGAAACACCTTTTATTATGCTTTATATAGAGAAATGGACCGTTAAGTTGAACATTTTATTGTGCTATAGGGATTTAAATGCCTTCATCCTTCTGAAATTCATGTCTGCATGGAACAATGGAAAACTCATGCCAATCTCTACGGTGAGCACAATACTTTTATGTTTGTGGTCATCTATATATATGTATTTCCAATTTATTATTTATGTTTGTCTTGTGCACAGGATGGCCAAAGACTGCGGAAGGAATTTGTGATCAACCTATTGACGTATGACGGGAATTCACGGCGGTGCATGATTCCTCTATCCGTACGAGAATATCTTAGCCGCATCACGGGCTTAAGACAATGAAAGAGATAGTTGTGGAAGCCTTATCTATCATGCACTTATTTTGACATTGTTTTTAAATCTGAGACTTATTTATTTGAATATGGCTCGAAACATTATGTTGCTAAGCCAAGTTAAAATTTATTTGTTTTCATTTTGACCCACTACTTTTTTGTACTCTGAAAGCGTTGAAAATTTGAGCTCCTAATCTACTATTTTTTCTTACTTTTATTGTGTTGAATTGATTTGAAAATTTTAAGATTCCCGTAGCAATGCACATGCATTTATCTATATCAAAATAATAATGAAAAAGACATGGGGATTTAGGGATTCAGGCATTCAGGCAATCAGACAATAATATTAGCATAGAATTTAGTAGTACGTACCAATATAGAAGGCATTCAGGCAAGAGGAAAAATTTGCAGACTAGCAGTACTAATACAGCAGTTGAGCAAGAGAGGGCAGATCCAATCACCCAAGTGCTTACCTGCATAAGCAGCTGCTCCATTAGGGCCTCCCACTCCTGTGCCTCCGGTCGCTCACCCTCGCGACTCCTCATGAGAAGGACAAGGCCCGAGGTAGGCGCGGGCGTGGCCGTCGGGGTTGGAGCGAAGGAGCCGGCCAGGGCATGCGCGCTGGGAAGGAGCCTCGCCGGGGCGCCAGTTGACGGAAGCACGAGCTGCCGGGGCGCGCGTGCGGTACAACTTCGCAGGGAGCCCGAGCCGTCGGGCCGCACAACCTGCCGAGGAGCGGGAGTCGGCGAGGCACGCCAGCTGCCGGGCCGCCGGATGCCGGGGAGCGCAGGCCGAGCGGCGGGGACGGAAGGGAATGGGAGGAGGAGACGCGGAGACGGTTACGGGAGATGGAGAGACAAGGTGGAAAGAGATAAGGAGCCAGGCGAAATAAAATAGAGAGGAAAAATAAAAAAAGAGAACAAGATATTACGGGTAAAGAGTATTTACGCTTACCAACAATCAAAACAAGCTGCTTTTAAAAGAAAAAAATTGATTGGTGAAGCTTAGCTGTACCAGACGGGCATAGAAGAGAGATGGATCTGATTTTGATTTTCTTTTTCTATATAAATCTGATTTAAAAATTTTATGAATTCTTCCAAATATATTTGACTAAACCTAAATATTTTAAACGAAAAATACAATATAAATGTCTTACTACAAATCATGGGTGAAATCATAAATAGCCATAAAAACTTAGTGTGACAGCAATGGCCATATTTGTTATTTGTACACAAGTTAACATAGTTAGAGGAGAATGATGGAATATGGGCAAAGTGACGCTTAATTCTGAAAACACAGATGTAAATCTACAAAATAAATAAAATATGGGCAAAATCACAATTTTCAATACAAAATTATGATCTTGACATGTCCAGCGGACCAATTGTCATTTTATCTTTATTTTTTAACTTCACCTCGCCTGAATCCTTAGAACTGAATTCTCGTAATAGACTATAGTTGTGGAAAAAGAATGAATAGAATCTAAAATTGGAGAAGAAAGAATCCATATATTCTATTTTTCGTCTTTCGCCTTATGAATTTAAGATAGGATCATATGTGAACTTTGAAAAGTTGTAGAATCTTAAATTTCAAGCCAAAACGGAGGGATCCAAACGGGACCCATGATTTTTACCTTGCTAATTTTTCATTTGCCCTTATTAGACCATGTACCGCTTTAACTTCATTATTGGTATCAAACATCGTTTCGAAAAGCCCTTTTTAGTGGAGTAACAAATTGAACTAACATAGTTTTTTCACCCGTAGCAACGCACGGGCATTGGCTAGTGATGTGTTAGTCTTGGAAAACGCCATAAAATTCTCCACACAAACGCAGAATCAAAGCTTTCGACATTTTTTTCATTTGTGTTACAATTCTACGAACCAAACAACACGTTAGTCATTTACATCTTCTTGGAACATCCCACCTCACATCTCCGAGATACTAAGGCAGTAGATTTTGAGATTGACGAAATCATCACAAATATCATGTTGTCGACAGTCCCGATGTCGCCTATCAGGCTATCATGAAAATTCATACTCCCCTCGAGTCAAAGAACTTGACCTCGAGTTGGCAAGTTCCATCACAGAAACGCTCGTGAAAAAAATGTTCTTTCATAGAAAGAAGAAAAAACTACGCACAAAAAAAACTTCGACAAGAAATTGAACTAGACAAAGAATTATTCGTAGACATATGTGGCACTATACATTTTTTCGTGGCTGCCTTTTAACACAATTTTATAAACAAAAAGTTGGATTTTGTAGAAACTTGTGCAGAAACTATGTCGTAACTTTTAAATGAGATACCTTTTTTCAAGCCATTGACAAGAGCATGTCGGGCATGTATTGATAGAGAAGGAGCCAAGTACAATCAACAAGAAAGAAGAGAAAACCTCTACACTTAGGAAGGAGACAACAAGACCACAATTGATATTTTAGTGCAGACAGCATGTTGTAGTGCTTTTGTGCAATTAGATGTATTTACTACCTAACAAACATGGAGACATATAGTAAATTGAAATTCATATGAGTAGCAACTTCACTGAACATCTAATAACACATTATGAAGATTGTATAGGAAGTCTAATGAAAAACTCTGAGAGGTTGCAATTTCAATATTAATACTTGGTACTGACTGTCGTGGAAGATGTATATCAACTTCAACTAATTAAGGAAGAAATTTTGGTTAGCATTCAGTAATAAGCTATGTGGAAGATGCATTGGAACTTCACCCAAGGTAGAAATTTCGGTAAGCATTCAACACACACAACTCATTGTGCGGACCTTTTGCAATTCACTCACTGAATGGTAAAAGAACATATATTTCATTAAATAGGGCAGAGTTTTTTTGATTAACCGAAGCAAAAAAAAAGGTACAAAGAAGGCAAGAAAAAAAAGAGACAACAGGAATGACCAACGCTGACCAGGGTGAGAACAACAACTGAACAACCAGCACACAACTATTAGAAGCTTGCAGCTCAACCAAAGCAGTGGTAGATGCAATGCAATGGATTTTTGGAAGGTGGAGTTGCAGACTTGCAATTCGACCCTTTCTAATAACAAATTCGATTTAGGGGCAGAGTATAAAACATGCAAATTTTTCCTCTGTTTTTTTCTCGCTTCTATGTTTCGTTCGTGTGGTGCCCCTTTTTTTTTGGCTTTGATTTGCTATAAATGGCACCGCCCTGGTGATAAGTCAGAATGCTCCAATTGTTCAGCGTCGACTAATAATCAAATGAAGAGTAAACCGCAGCGGGCTACTTATATAAAAATGGAACAACACGCAAAACTTCGTTTGATCCGGAATTCTGCTCCGAATGCTCAGATGAGAAACAGCCTGTGGGCTGTCACTTCACATCAATCTAAAAGGTAAAGGGAGAAAATTTAATTTAAACCAGTGACATTGACACTTCAAGGGAAAACGAAGATTTAAATGATACTCTATTCGTCCCTAAATATTCGTCGCTTTCGCTTCCTGAAAAACAACTCTAACAAAATATATATTAAAAAATATTAATATTTTTTGTACATAATTGGTATCATTGGATAGATCTTTGAATCTAGTTTTTTGATAAATTTTGCACGTATTTTTTACAAATCAAGTCAAACTTGTGGCATGAAAATTGAAAACGATATTTAAATAGGAACCGAGGGAGTACGTTAGTAAATGCTACAATTTTGTCGTGGTCTAGACCTACTCCACGGTAACCACGCTGGAAGACCATTGAGGTCCAGAAAGTTGATGGGAGCAGAGCACATCCATAGGATGGTCGACGGTCTGTCAATGCAGTCTGGGTCTGCAGACCAGCCAATCCAGTAAAAATCGTGTTCGTCTCCTTCCCGTCCACCTCGCGCTGCACCTTCTCCTTGGCAGCCCTGTAACATCTTAAAAATTCACATTAAATAATTACTTACGTTAAAAATTATTTTCAAATGCATTTCAAAAACTATAAGTCATCTGAGTTGTATATCCTTCTAAATCTTATCCATCTTATATCCATCCCAACTACATCTCTTCAATTTATCATGCACCGTGGCATCGGCATCACCCACCTGCTCTCCATCCCTCTCTCTCGCTCGCTCGCTTCGTCCGATGCCCCGACAACGGCGCGTGCGCTGACCCCACCACCATCGCCGCAGCACGCACCCGCGCTCAGACCCTCCTCGCCAACTACGGTAGCTCGCACTCCGCCACGACAGCGGGTCCCACCTCTCACTTTTCCCTCCATCTTTCTTCTCCGTGCATGGCCACAACACATTCGTATATACGCAGCAAATGAAGCAAGACAAAGCACCACCAAGGCAACATCCACTTTTACCATTTACCACGCAAACAAGCAAGGCACACAGGCAACATGCATGTACCATCAGCATGCAAAGCTCAAACAAACAAATGTCAGCAGTGCATCCACATATACACACATACAGATAGCTCATGTATGCATGCAAATTAGGCATCGACCACTATGCAAGGTTAGGCATCGTCCATTTGCATGCTAAGCATCTATTCGCTACGCGCCGCACCGCCCAAGCATCCGACCACAGTGATGCCATTGGAGGAAAGCAAGCAAGCCAGTAGCACATCCCTGCTTCCTGGCCAATAAAAAGGCACGCCTGGTTGCTCGCCCACAGCAGCACACTCAACTCATCACTCACTTGCCTACTCTCGCTTCACTTGCCTCGCGTATACCGTATATAGCAGTACGCACGAGCCGGGCTCGACCATCGTCGCATGAGGTGAGCAGCCCATGAGCATCCCCTTACTCTTCCCACTCTCCCTGTGGTCTTCTCTTTACTTTTCTCCTTGCCCTTGCCTGTGTCGAGCCGCTCCCGAGCTCCACGAGCTCAACCATAGCGTCGTTCATGCAGGAAGCAAGAAGAAGACCCTTGCTAGCTTTTCTCTTTCCCTTCCCATGCATGTGTGTATGACGTGTGGGTCCTAAGCTACAACTTCATCCAAATAGCACACGCATAGTATGCACCATGCACTACCAGCCAAGCCAAATGCCCACATGATCACCCATTCCTTAATCGCGCATTATTCTTTTTTGCGTGATTAAAATTCGGCCATCTTGCAGAGCCACATGCCAACTCTGATTCCAAATATTATTCTTTCTAAATTCATCTTAAATTATGATCTATCTCTCATATAAATTTCATGATTTTTAGAGCTCATTTGAATTTATGTGATTATTTATCTGTGCTTGTTTGTCTGTTGCGCTCGTTGGGTACTTCTAGCTGACGGAGTGAACGAACCGGAGAACGAGGACGTCGGAGGCGAGTACCGCGAGTTCGACGCCGAGGAACCGGACTGCCAGCAGGAGTTTGCCGAGGACGCCGACGGAGACAAGTCCAGCCTATTCCCCTTTGATGCATATTGATCCTTTTTTAAACACAACCCATAGAAGCCGTTTTAAATATTACATGTACGATTATACGTACTGAAAGCATCTAGGCCCCGAGGTTTGGTTTCGGCAATTGATGACAACGCTTTATTACCATGACTAACGTGTGTTTTGCAGAAACTTTGGTAAGTTAGGTCATGGAGGTGATAACTGCTTTGGGCACCATGGTATTCGTGTCCCTTGATGGAAATCGTTTCGGTTTTCAAAAGAGTGACGTCAAGATTAAGGACGGTTAGTTCCGGATGTCGAGGTGTTGAGATACATTCGGAATAGTCGTTAGGATCTTCGTTTTTCTCTTTTGGCCGTACTATAAAGGGGGGCATGAATGGGTAGCTTGACCTAGGCGAGTCCTATGTTTAGGTGTGGTGCACACTTGTTAAACTTGGCGCTAGGCAACCCTAGAATAGCTCAAAGTTTAGTTGGAAGCAACTTGGTTGAAGTTGCGACGCGTTTCGGAAAGTTTCGGGCTGTTTCCCACTGACCGGACGCGGTCTTCGGCAGCACCGGACGCGTCCGGTCAGTACGTTACCGCGGCTAGGGTTTCGGCCCTGACCACCGGACGCGGTCCTCGCGAGGACCGGACGCGGTGGTCAGTGGCTGACACGTGTCACTCGAGGGAAACACCCGTCGGACGCGACCTGGCTGTGATCGGCGCGTCCGGTCACAGTCCAGTAAGGTCCAGAGAGGACCGGACGCGTCCGGTCATCACCGACCGGACGCGGCCTCGCGTCCGGTGCGATCACAGTAAGCTCCTTTGCACGATCGGACGCGTCCGGTCACCCCTGACCGACGCGTCCGGTGGTTCAGTTCAAAATCGCGTTTTGACCGTTACGGGCGACCGGCGCGTCCGGTCAGTTCGACCGGCGCGTCCGGTCAGCCCGTGTCAGAACATAACGGTTCGTTTTCTTTGAGGGGTGTATAAATACAACCCCTCCACCTCTTTTAGAGGTCTCTTGCTCATTCAAACATCTGAGAAAACCCTTTAGAGTGCAAGGGAGTGCAAGAGCTCTAGTGAGGATAGAGATTTGAGAATCAAAGTTTGAGAATTCCTCACTAGTGATTAGAGAGTAGCAAGTGTGCATCCATCTCCTCATTTGGGCTCGTTGTGGTCAAGTGAGAGTTCTAGCTTGTTACTCTTGGTGATCGCCATCACCTAGACGGCTTGGTGGTGATTGGGAGTTTGGTGATCATCCGGCGGAGCTTGTGGATGACCCAACTCATGTTGTGAGTGGTTGTGGGTGATTCACCGCGACGGAGTGTCGAAGAATCAACCCGTAGAGAGCACTTGATCCTTGCGCGGATCAAGGGGGAGCGACACCCTTGCGCGGGTGCTCCAACGAGGACTAGTGGGGAGTGGCGACTCTCCGATACCTCGGAAAAACATCGCCGTGTTCCTTGCCCCTTTTACATTCAAGCAATTACTTTCTTGTATTTACTTTCATTGCTTGTTTTACATTCCTAGAATTGCCATGCTAGACTAGGATTGGAAACTAGGGTGCAAAACTTTTTATCGGTAGACTCTCTAGGAACACAAGTAGGCACTAGGGGTGAATTCCGGCTTGTAGGATTTAATTCTTGCAATTAATTTTTTTAGAAAAGCCCAATTCACCCCCCCTCTTGGGCATCTTGATCCTTTCAATTGGTATCGGAGCCGTGTTGCTCCTAATTTAGGCTTCACCGCCTAGAGCAAGATGTCTAACGGGGAAGGACCACCTCCCACCTTTGAGGGGGATGATTTTCCATATTGGAAAATCCGCATGGAGGCGTATCTCGAAGCCATAGATGTCGGGTGCCTTAGAGCCGCAACCCAAGGGCTTTCCGCTATCAAGGATCCCGCAAACCCCATTGGTGACGAGGAGAAGTACGACCGGTGGAATGCAAAGGCCAAAAATGCACTCTACCGGGGCTTAGGCAAAGATATCTTCAATCGTGTGCGTAATGCAAAGAACGCTCATGATTTGTGGGAGAATCTTTGTGCTCTCCATGAGGAAACTAAGAGTGAGCGTGAGGAACGCTATCATATTGCTTTAAAGAAAATTAATTCTTTTGAGATGCTTCCCAAAGAAAGTGCTAATGACATGTACACTCGCTTGAATGTTCTTGTAGAGGACCTCAATGCTCTTGGGCTCACTCAAATGAGTCAATCGGACGTTGCAAGGAGGATCTTGAGTGTTCTTCCCGTTGAGAAGTATGGTCACATTGTCACCGTGCTTCATCAAAGTGATCTCTCCACCGCAACTCCGACACAAGTATTGGGGAAGATCAATGCTCATGAGATGTACATGCACATCACTCCGGAAGAGGGCTCATCATCTTCCAAGAAGAAAGACTTGGCCTTCAAAGCTAGCCATGACAAGAAGAAGAAGAAGGGCCAAGCCATGATTGTGCAAGAAAGCTCAAGTGAAAGTGATGTCAATGATGAATCACTTGCACTCATGGTGAGAAAGACCACCAAGATGCTAAAGAAGCTCAACAAGAGTGGCATCAAGTTCGATGGCAAGAAAAAGAAATTCTTCACAAGTAGCAAGAGAAAGCCCATCTCGGAGATGGATTGCTACAATTGTGGTGAACTTGGCCACCTAGCTCATCAATGCCCTAGACCACCAAAAGACAAGTTCAAGAACAAGAACAAGGGCAAGAAAAATGATTCAAGTGATGAAGAAGATGAGAAGAAGAAGAACAAGCCATACAAGAAGAAGGATGGCAAGAAGAAGGAGTTCTACAAGAAGAAGAAGGTGGAAAGGCATATATTGTTGGTGATTGGCTCACCGACATTGAATCATCTTGTGACTCCTCCGAAGATGAGAGCGATGATGAGAAAGAGAAGGTTGCCGCATTTGTGATGGGGCCATCATCTTCACCGACATCTTCACCACCACCTTCACCGCCTTCTTCACCATCATCGTCCACTACTCACCTATGCCTTATGGCCAAGGGTGAACGAAAGGTACAAAACCATGATAGTGATGATGATGATGATAGTGATAGTGATGATGAATATGATGCACCTTCTTATGATGAACTTGTAAAATTGCTAAACAAATACACTAAAATCATAAGAAGGACTAGAAGTGAAAATGATGATCTTCAAAATGAAAATGAATCACTCTCATCTAAGCTTGAAAATGCTCAAAAGACTAGTGGTGAGCTTAGAGATCAAAATGAAATTATGTCTTCTACTCTCAAGGAGCTCAAAACCTCTAATAAAGAGCTTAAAGATCAACATGATAAACTTGAGAAGAAGCATGATGAGCTCATCACTAGACATAGCTCTCTAAAAGACAAATACACCACATTAAAAATTGACTATGATAGTCTTGTGGTTGCTAATGAACTTGCTCTTGAGACACATGATGCTACTAACAATGTTGTTAAGTGTGATATAGCTACATCATGTGATGACTTGATCATTGAAAGCATTGAGCAAGGTTCTAGTAGCAAAGGCAAGAGTGTGGTTGAGTCAAACAACTATGATGATTATGCCAAGATCAAGTGTGAGAATGAGAAGCTTGCAAATGAGAACAAGAAGCTAAAAGGTTTGATGGCTCTTGAGAAGCAAACAACAAATGAGTCACTCATTGAAGAGAATAAGAAGCTCAAGCAAGAAAAAGAGCATCTCAAGACCGGTCTAAGCAAGTTCACAAGAGGTCAATATTTGCAAAGTGAGCTCCTCATGAACACCGTAATGAAGATGGATAGAAGTGGCATTGGGTACTTGGCAAATCAAGAGAAGAAGGCAAAAGCTCAACAACAAAGTAAGTCAAAGCCCAAGCCAAAGAGATGTGTTGAGTGTGGTCAAGAAGGTCACTTTGCTCATGAATGCAAAACTCCACCACCACAACCCTTGCCCAAGCATGCTAGACCCTTTGCCTTCAATGCTCATTACATGCTAAGAAAAGATTCAAATGGAAAGATGAAAGTCATGTTTTTGGGTCCCCCAAACAAGAATAGGCCAAAGAAAATATGGGTTGCCAAGTCACTAGTTGAGAAAGTCAAGGGCCCATCTCAAGTTTGGGTCCCTAAACAAAAAGCTTGATCTCTTGTGTGTAGGTGAACTACAAGACAGATGGATCTCATTGGGTTATTGATAGTGGTTGCACTCAACATATGACCGGTGATCCTCGTATGTTCACCTCCATTGAAGAGAATGGGATATGTCAAGAGAAGATCACATTTGGGGATAATTCAAAGAGCAAAGTCAAGGGTATAGGCAAGATTGCAATATCAAATGATCACTCACTCTCAAATGTGCTCTATGTTGCTTCATTGAGTTTCAACTTATTATCCGTTGGGCAACTTTGTGACCTTGGCTTCCAATGCTTGTTCACACCAAATGAAGTGGAAGTTTCAAAGATAGATGACAAGCAAGTGATATTCAAAGGCTTTAGATACAACAATCTTTATCTTGTTGACTTCACCTCCGAAGATGCAAATTTGATGACATGTTTGTTCACCAAGACCTCACTTGGTTGGCTTTGGCATAGGAGGCTTGCTCATATTGGAATGAACACTCTCAACAAGCTATTGAAGAAAGAGTTAGTGAGAGGATTGAAGGATGTAAAGTTTGAAAAGGACAAACCTTGTAGTGCATGTCAAGCGGGCAAACAAGTTGCAAACACTTATCCAACCAAAGCTTTCATGTCAACTTCAAGAGTGCTAGAACTCCTACACATGGATTTGTTTGGGCCTACAACATACAAGAGCTTGGGTGGTAATCTCTATTGTCTTGTGATAGTGGATGACTACTCAAGATATACATGGACTTTCTTCCTTCATGATAAATCCAAAGTAGCAAATTGCTTCAAGAAGTTTGCAAAGAGAGCTCAAAATGAATTTGAAGTCAAGATAAAGAAAATTAGAAGTGACAATGGCAAAGAGTTTGACAACACCAACATTGAAGCTTATTGTGATGAAATTGGAATCAAGCATGAGGTCTCTTCAACCTACACTCCTCAACAAAATGGTGTAGTTGAGAGAAAGAACCGGACTTTGATCACCCTTGCAAGAACAATGCTAGATGAGTACAACACTCCGGAAAAGTTTTGGGCCGAGGCAATCAACACCGCATGCTATGCTTCAAATCGCCTCTTCCTCCAAAAGTTTCTTGGCAAGACCCCCTATGAGTTGCTTAATGGGAAGAAGCCGGACGTCTCATTCTTCCGGGTGTTTGGTTGCAAATGCTACATCTACAAGAAGTGTCAACACCTAGGGAAGTTTCAAAGACGTTGTGATATTGGTTTTCTTGTTGGTTACTCATCAAAGTCCAAAGCATATAGAGTATTTAACCATGCCACCGATTTGGTTGAAGAAACATATGATGTGGAATTTGATGAATCTAACGGCTCCCAAGGAGCAATTGAGAATTGTGATGATGTAGGTGATGAACCCTTGAGGGAGGCCATGAAGAACATGCCGGTGGAAGACATCAAGCCAAAAGATGATGAAGACGATGTGCAAATCATTGATCCACCATCTTCATCACGTGTGCCTCAAGATGATGACAAGAATGAGAGAGTTGAAGATACTTATGTCTCTAATGAACAAGCCGAGGCACAAGCTCAAGATGTTGATGCTCCCCATCCACCTCCTCAAGTGGTTGATAGAAGAAATTCACCTCTACTTCAAGCACATCCACAAGAACTCATCATAGGGAGTCCTACAAAGGGAGTAATGACTCGATCCCAAAAGCTAGCTTCTTTTGTTGAACATCACTCTTTTGTCTCTTGTATTGAACCTAAGAATGTAGAAGAAGCTCTTCAAGATCCGGATTGGGTGAATGCTATGCATGAAGAATTGAACAACTTCACCCGCAATCAAGTATGGACACTTGAAGAGCATCCTAAAGGTGCAAGAGTCATTGGAACCAAGTGGGTGTTCCGAAACAAGCAAGATGACCAAGGCATAGTGGTGAGGAACAAGGCAAGACTAGTTGCAAAGGGGTTCTCTCAAGTTCAAGGCCTTGATTTTGGAGAGACCTTTGCACCCGTTGCAAGACTTGAAGCCATTCGTATCCTCCTTGCATATGCATCACACCATGATATGAAACTATATCAAATGGATGTGAAAAGTGCATTCTTAAATGGCTTTATAAATGAACTAGTCTATGTCAATCAACCTCCCGGGTTTGAAGACCCTAGATATCCTAATCATGTTTATAGGTTGTCCAAGGCGCTATATGGGCTCAAGCAAGCCCCTAGAGCGTGGTATGAGCGCCTCTGGGACTTCCTCATTGAGAAGGGCTTCACCATCGGGAAGGTCGACACCACACTATTCACCAAGAAGCTTAATGGGGAGATCTTCATTTGTCAAGTATATGTTGATGATATCATCTTCGGGTCAACAAATGAAGATTATTGCAAGGAATTTGGTGAATTGATGTCGAAGGAGTTCGAGATGTCAATGATTGGTGAGTTCACATTCTTCCTTGGTTTTCAAGTCAAGCAAATGAGAGAAGGGATTTTCATCTCTCAAGAAAAGTATACCAAGGATCTTCTCAAAAGATTCAAGATGGAAGAATGCAAGCCAATCAAGACCCCAATGCCATCAAATGGACATCTCGACCTAGATGAGGGAGGTAAACCGGTTGATCAAACTCTCTACCATTCTATGATTGGTAGCTTGTTGTACCTTACCGCATCTAGGCCCGATATCATGTTTAGTGTGTGCATGTGTGCTCGCTTTCAAGCGTGCCCTAAAGAACCTCACTTAAGTGCCGTAAAAAGAATCCTAAGATATCTTAAGCACACCCCAAGCATTGGTCTTTGGTATCCCAAAGGAGCTAGATTCCAACTAGTTGGCTATTCCGATTCGGATTATGCCGGTTGCAAAATTGATAGAAAAAGCACATCCGGAGGGTGCCATTTGCTTGGGAGATCCTTAGTATCTTGGTCATCTAAAAAGCAAAATAGTGTGGCTTTGTCCACCGCCGAGGCGGAATACATTGCCGCGGGGGCTTGTTGTGCACAAATCTTATATATGAAACAAACCCTCCTAGACTATGGAATTGTTCTTGAAAAGGTGCCACTTTTATGTGACAATGAAAGTGCCGTTAAAATTGCTAACAATCCGGTACAACACTCTCGCACCAAGCACATTGATATCCGCCATCACTTTCTAAGAGATCACGTTGCTAAAAATGACATATCACTAGAAGGTGTACGAAGTGAAAATCAATTAGCGGATATCTTCACTAAACCTTTGGATGAGGCTACCTTTTGTAGGCTAAGGAGTGAACTCAATGTGCTTGATTCAAGTAACTTTAAAAAATGAGCATGTGTTATCCCTTGCATTGCATTGTATTATCTGTCATGTTTATTTTATCGCAATGCATTTAGGGCTTGGCTAACACGGTTACGATAACCCTCCTTTGGAGGAGTGAAGAAGCCTAACCGTGGATCAAACTTGACAAGCAACCTAGCTTTACTTTCTCGTATTGCATTGCATATGCATGGTTGTTTGTTTGTCGTTTCTTTTCGGTTTAGCTTTGAGCAACCTCTGTGTTCGTCCATGGATAGAGAGAGCATTTGACGCTCCTAAAGGTCCAAAAACTCTATTGCATGGCCATACGTTGCTCCTCGGGTGTTTATTGCCTATTTTCCTAAAAATAATACTAGCCTAAGGCAAAATATTTTGAAAATTTTGAGGGTTTGAGTGAGGTCACTCATATCAGGTTCCAATTGGTGTTTATTTGTGTCTCTTTGAATTGGAACTTGATTGAGAGAAGTCGCGTCGAAGTTCGGAACGAAGAAGGGCGAAGAACAGCAACCGGACGCTGGACCGGACGCTGCACCGGACGCTATGATGCTTCACCACCGCGTCCGGTCCCGGCGTTCACCAGCGCGTCCGGTCATCCAGAAGACAAAGTCCAGACCTAGTCACCGGACGCTGCACCGGACGCGCCTCTGACGACCACCGCGTCCGGTCCCGGCGTTCACCAGCGCGTCCGGTCATCCAGAAGACAAAGTCCAGACCTAGTCACCGGACGCTGCACCGGACGCGCCTCTGACGACCACCGCGTCCGGTCCCGGCTACCACCACCGCGTCCGGTGCTCCGCGATGAATTCCCGAGCTCCCAGCGACCGGACTCTGACCGCGTCCGGTCAGTCCGCACCGGACGCGTCCGGTTACTCCAGGAGCTTACTGGAGTGTGACCGGACGCTGCACCACCGCGTCCGGTCATAATGACCACCGCGTCCGGTCATCGCGCGTCGAGCGGATCTGAGCCCCTCATAAAACCCTTCGTTTTCAATCTGTTATTCATCGACCAAATCCGCCGCCGCCGCTCGCCCTCAACTCGCTGTCTCGCCGTCCTCCGCCGCGTCCTCGCCGCCCCGCTCGCCGCCGGCGACTCCCCTGCCGAGCTCTTGCCGCGCCGTGCCATCCTCGCCCTCACTACCCACACGCGCGCTCGCCGTACCCGCTCGAACCCGGCCACCCGCTCTCCCGCGCGCCCGTCTTCCTCCTCACCGCCGGCTGTTTCACCGCCGCCGTAGGGATCACCAGCTGCAGCTGCAGCACCTCCTCTCGTGCCCTAGCTCCTCATCCTCCACCTTCGATCGACAGCCGCAGTTTCTCTCGAGCTCCTAGGGTTTGCCCTAACCCTAACCTAGGGTTTGCTCGAAACCCTCGTCTTCAGGTGACGACTCGTTCGTTTTTCGTTCAAGTCTCGTCAATTCCGTTGTTAGGGCTAACCTTGACCGTGTTTATCCATTGATTATCTCGCTCGGTCGTTTCAAAGCTCGATCGTCGATCTCGGGGATTATCGCGACCTAGGTCACCGCTTCTACTCACCGTCGTCTCGTCGATCCGAGGTAGCTTCGCGTCACGTTTTCTCGTCGTATCTAATATGCTTGCTATCTCTAGGGCTTCGCACCTTTTAGTAATATATGTGCTTATAGTATATCTTTCTATTCCTTCGGTGCAGCGAGTCAGTCGGTGTGTCAGTGTCAGTTTTGTTTGCTAAATCCGAGGCCAAGCCTGCGGATACGGATTGAGGCCAAGCCTCTCGAGTGTCAGCTCATCATCTCACAGAGGTTCTCAGTCAGTTGATCAGCATGGTGCGTTGCAAGAACACCGGTGGTGCTCCTGGTGACGGGGACAACAGTCCTCCCCGCCGTGATGAGATTGCGCGTGGTAAGCGCATCAAGATGGCGGCCAGGAAGAAGAGGAAGACGCCTTTAGAGGCAGAGGTTGCTCAGGCCGTGGCAGACGCTGCAGAGCAGGCAGAGAGAGGTGGCAGACGCAGTGGCATACACATAGGCGAGCGTCGCTTTCACCTTGAAGGTCGACAGCTCGGCACTGAGGCCACTGAGGGTACCGAGGATACTGGACCTTCCGAGCAGATGTCAGTAGATCCACCCACAGAGCCGACAGAGGCTACAGAGGCTACACAGGCTACCGAGGCTCCACAGGCTACAGAGGATACAGAGGAGCAGCCAGCTCAGACTCCTCCACGTCGCCGCTCCACACGTGCTCGTACTCAGGTGACACCTAGGCCAGAGGGCCAGCGTCGTGGAGCACGACCTCCTCCCAGAGTTAGAGGTTCACCCCCGGTCGAGCGCTTTGACCTGAGGGCTGCGACAGCACGTCAGGTGCAGAGTTTGAGGTTCGTGGAGGTCAGCCGTTGGTTCCCACCAGTCAGAGATCACAGAGCTTCAGAGGGTTTCTATACCCCACTTCAGGAGGACTTCTACAGGGCCTTAGTTGACAGTGGTATTGCTTTCAGACCTCAGAGGGTATGTCGACTTGAGGCACTGGTTGATGTTGTGGGAGAGCAGCTCCGTCCGCACCTGTCCTATATGCCTGGTTTGTCGGATCTTCTTGGACGGACAGGTGCATACTGCGGCACATGGGTCAGAGAGTTCTATGCTTCACTTTGGATTGATCCTGCCCATGAGTTCATTCACTTTGCTTTCAGAGGCCACGATCACAGACTGTACAGCTCCAGAGCTCGAGAGATCCTCAGACTACCAGCTTCTGACACGAGGATCCATCAGTTATGCTATGGTCAGACTCCTCCACCCAGACGCCCTCACGGCGGAGCAGTGCCACCTACCGACCTAGTTCGACCCTGTTTCCGTGAGCCTTTTGGCGAAGGGTCTCGTCGTACGCCTGCTAGTCTGACACCACTTGCCAGAGTCTTGGACGCCATTCTCAGACGCACTCTACTTCCCAGACTTGGCTACAGAGAGGGACTGACACGTATGCAGCTTTGGGTTGTTCACCACCTCCTCTCGCAGAGACAGTTTGACATCTAGGATCTTATACTTAGTGAGATGGAGGACACCATTGCTGAGGGCTTCAAGGGTAATCGTCAGCTGCCCTATGCACACTGGATTTGCTTTATCATCAGATCTTCTATCCAGATGCCACCAGAGATCAGGGCCGAGATAGCAAACACTACTACAGCTTTCCTTGATTATGATATCCGTCAGCTTTGGGCCTCGGTTACTAGAGATCAGGCCCCAGCGCCAGGACAGCGTGAGCGCCCAGATGTTCCTGAGACAGCAGCTGAGCAGGACGCCAGAGTTGACGAGCTTGTTGAGGCAGAGCTCGCGGACCTTGAGGCTCAGACTACTGACATACCTGAGGATGTGACTTCAGACAGCACTGATAAGGACTACTAGCCCATCCCTAGGTACCGGTCTCCTCGGTCTTACGACCACGAGGCCGGTGGCTCTGGCTCAGCCTCCCGCTCAGACCCAGCCATGGTGGCTATTCTTGAGAGGTTGACCCAGGCTCAGGAGCAGCAGCAGCAGCAGATACAGAGACAGGCACAGGACACAGCTGCAGCACTTGCACAGATTCAGGCTCGTCAGGACGAGTTTCAGCGACAGCAGCTTGAGATCCAGAGGCAGCAGGTTGAGATGCAGCGACAGAGTCAGCAGCAGTACATGGATCTCCTGCGCCACCTTATCACAGTCGGGGTTCCTCTGCCAGCTTCTGTCATGACTCAGGCTTTGCATTCCAGTGGTCCGTCGAGTCAGGGACAGCCGAGCTTCCAGTATACATCTCCACAGCAGCAGGTTCCCCAGTCTTTTCAGTCCCCGAGCTTCACTCCTATTCATACGGGGTTTACACCGTCAGACCAGCCTCGCCCGCACCTCCTGACAGGCACACCTATTGGTGATTACAGTGCTACTTACAGTGAGTTGACTAGTCAGCCGACACCCTCGCACACCACTACGTTTCATACTTCGTCAGGGTTGTCAGCTCCCGAGGCAGCTATTCCTCCAGTGACAGGGACCGGGACTACAGAGACTATCCCTTCGTCAGTTGCCTCGACAGATCCCCCAGCTCCTGGCTCACTACAGGCTCAGGTCACTCAGACAGATCCTATTGTTGCTACTCAGTCAGTACCTGTTCCTGCTCAGACCCAGACCGCTTCACAGCCACGTGCTTCTTCAGAGGGTCAGCCAGATAGCTCAGACTCCGAGGGCGATTCGCTTCTCTTCGTGATTACTCCGCGCACCTCGGCACCCGACACGACTTCGTCTGTCCCCCCGTCAGATCATTAGATTAGTTTTTGGCGCTTGATGCCAAAGGGGGAGAGAGAGAGTAGTTTCAGGGGGAGTTTGATAGTGGGTTTTCGTTCTTTGTGTGCTACATTCATGCATATCATGTTTACTTTTCAGCACTGCATTCGTGTGACATTGTCGTCGAGTCGTAAACTTTGAGTCTTAATGTGTTATCCGTCACAGTGATTAATATATGTCACCGTTTTAGCTATAGCTCTAAGGTTGTGCTTCCGTGCCTTACTCCGATTACTTATGAGCTATATCTTTTTGTGTACTAACGCTTTTTGCCTTATCTTATGAAGTACACTCTTTTGGCTTGGGGCACATAAGCAATTCCTAACCCTTTGTGCTTATTGTCTTTTGCTTATGTGAACCAAGCATGCTCGAAAACCTCCACTCTAATCTTTTGAAACTTAGTGTTGTCATCAATCACCAAAAAGGGGGAGATTGAAAGCATCTAGGCCCCGAGGTTTGGTTTCGGCAATTGATGACAACGCTTTATTACCATGACTAACGTGTGTTTTGCAGAAACTTTGGTAAGTTAGGTCATGGAGGTGATAACTGCATTGGGCACCATGGTATTCGTGTCCCTTGATGGAAATCGTTTCGGTTTTCAAAAGAGTGACGTCAAGATTAAGGACGGTTAGTTCCGGATGTCGAGGTGTTGAGATACATTCGGAATAGTCGTTAGGATCTTCGTTTTTCTCTTTTGGCCGTACTATAAAGGGGGGCATGAATGGGTAGCTTGACCTAGGACAGTCCTATGTTTAGGTATGGTGCACACTTGTTAAACTTGGCGCTAGGCAACCCTAGAATAGCTCAAAGTTCAGTTGGAAGCAACTTGGTTGAAGTTGCGACGCGTTTTGGAAAGTTTCGGGCTGTTTCCCACTGACTGGACGCGGTCTTCGGCAGCACCGGACGCGTCCGGTCAGTACGTTACCGCGGCTAGGGTTTCGGCCCTGACCACCGGACGCGGTCCTCGCGAGGACCGGACGCGGTGGTCAGTGGCTGACACGTGTCACTCGAGGGAAACACCCGTCGGACGCGACCTGGCTGTGATCGGCGCGTCCGGTCACAGTCCAGTAAGGTCCAGAGAGGACCGGACGCGGCCTCGCGTCCGGTGCGATCACAGTAAGCTCCTTTGCACGATCGGACGCGTCCGGTCACCCCTGACCGGCGCGTCCGGTGGTTCAGTTCAAAATCGCGTTTTGACCGTTACGGGCGACCGGCGCGTCCGGTCAGTTCGACCGGCGCGTCCGGTCAGCCCGTGTCAGAACATAACGGTTCGTTTTCTTTGAGGGGTGTATAAATACAACCCCTCCACCTCTTTTAGAGGTCTCTTGCTCATTCAAACATCTGAGAAAACCCTTTAGAGTGCAAGGGAGTGCAAGAGCTCTAGTGAGGATAGAGATTTGAGAATCAAAGTTTGAGAATTCCTCACTAGTGATTAGAGAGTAGCAAGTGTGCATCCATCTCCTCATTTGGGCTCGTTGTGGTCAAGTGAGAGTTCTAGCTTGTTACTCTTGGTGATCGCCATCACCTAGACGGCTTGGTGGTGATTGGGAGTTTGGTGATCATCCAACGGAGCTTGTGGATGACCCAACTCATGTTGTGAGCGGTTGTGGGTGATTCACCGCGACGGAGTGTCGAAGAATCAACCCGTAGAGAGCACTTGATCCTTGCGCGGATCAAGGGGGAGCGACACCCTTGCGCGGGTGCTCCAACGAGGACTAGTGGGGAGTGGCGACTCTCCGATACCTCGGAAAAACATCGCCGTGTTCCTTGCCTCTTTTACATTCAAGCAATTACTTTCTCGTATTTACTTTCATTGCTTGTTTTACATTCCTAGAATTGCCATGCTAGACTAGGATTGGAAACTAGGGTGCAAAACTTTTTATCGGTAGACTCTCTAGGAACACAAGTAGGCACTAGGGGTGAATTCCGGCTTGTAGGATTTAATTCTTGCAATTAATTTTTTAGAAAAGCCCAATTCACCCCCCCCCCTCTTGGGCATCTTGATCCTTTCACGTACGAAGTAATTTCGCTGCTTAGCTCAAACCTGTTTGAATAGCCATCCTTGAATTGATATTACCTGATAATTATCTTATTCAAACTTAGAAACAAATAATATGCTATGATAAAATATTATTATTTAGTATGCTTAGGACTTGATATTCATCATAGATACTTATCCTATGTTTTTCTCAAATGCAATGATTTTAAATGCAAAATTGTGTGAGTCGGGTATAATGAAAGGGTTAATGAACAAGTTATAGATGGTGATTACCCTAGAGATAGGGTGGATCGGTGTTTCTTTTGTGGGATGTCATGGTGTCGGGGCTTGTACCTTTTGTGGTTAAGCATGAAGATATCCGTCTTGTCTCGATTAAGGACTGAGTTGATGATTCATCTTGCCTAACTCATTTTCGTACAACCACTCGCCTTGCATGGGAAAGGCTTAGTCTAAATCCCTCTAGTTGGTATGGCAATCACCTGGAGGCAGATGTGCAACGGGACACTAAGAGATGTATGTGGAAATGGATGAATATTGTATGAAATGTAAAGAGCTCTGTAAATTATCGTATTATGAGATGTGGCCTTAGTGTTCCCGTGGTGAGCGTTAGTGCTAGCTATGGAGGGTAATGGCTTTGATGGATCTGTGCTTGCATGACGGTGTTAAGCTACGGTATCCTACTTGTGGGGAAAGTGTACAACCTCTGTAGAGTGTAAAATTTATCCGGATAGACGTGTCTGCGGTATCGGACGAGTTATGGTTTGGTTTCAACAACTAGATGGGTTGGGATGAGTGAAAACATGAGAGTGAGTGTGATTTTGGAAATGAATGGTTGTATGCCATATGTTGCGGGAACAGAGGGTTCAGCAACACCTAAAATTGTGATCAACTCCTTTTTCAGAATTACTATTATATATGAAAAATATATGTCTTTTGCAAAGGTATTTATAAAATGAAACCCTGCATGTGTAAAAAGATAGCTTTATGCAAATAAACTAAGCCTTATCCTGATTTATCCATATGCATATACTGATATCTCATTCTGTAGGGTAAGGTTGGATTTGCTGAGTACTTTATACTCACCCTTACTTTGTTGAACAGAGAAAGATCCGGACTTTAATCCTGACGTGGCGTACGAATAAGGTCGTGTCTACACCCAACTAAGCCTGTGGCATTGGGATCCGTTAGATGATATGTATTAGCGAGACCTCTTTCTGGGTCTGTTGGACCTGTATTGTATTGTGGTTACTTTTAATCGTGGCATGTCTTCACTATCCACGCTTGTCGAGACTACTGCAATGAGACCTATCTGATGTAATAAATGTGTTATTAGCCTCCTAGGATTAGTACTGTATCACATTTGAGTTCCTGGTTAACCGGGGCGCTTCAAGCCCTCCTTCCATTGCTCCTGCCGCTCGCCCCGCGCTGCTCCTGCTCCTCCTCCTTCGCCCGCCCCGCTGCCCTGAGTTGCTCCGTGCGCCCACCCTGTTGCTCCTGCTTTGTGCGCCTGTCTCGCAGCTCCTTCGTTGCTCCACCACCCGTGCTCGTTGCTCCTGCTCCGCCACTCGCCTGGCCTGATGCCGTCGACAGGCGCCACTAGCTCAAGGTGAAGCATTAGGCCCCGGTGCGGAGGCCCTCCAGCCTCGCTTGCTGCTATGGCTATGGCACCCTGATGCAAACTATGGAGGAGGTTGCACCGGGATATAATGCATGTTGCAAGCTCACATTTCAAATATTTCGGAGGTATGTTGCAAGAGTTTTATACGGATGTTGCAAATATAGATCGGAATGTTGCATATGTTGCAATGGTTATATATGCATGTTTCAAGTTTGTCTCTAATGTTTCATTTGTTTTTGAGACTATATTGCAAGGGTGTTTGTTTGGATGTTGCATATGTTTTTACACATATCTTAGAAGTGTTTTATCTGGATGTTGTGTATGTTTGCAATTGTTTTTAAGTGTTTTTCAAATGTTTTTGCAATTGTTTCAAATGCATGTTTCAAATGTTTCAACTGTCTTTTTTTATGCTGCAAGTGTTGCATCATGTTTCAAAAATGAATTGGATGTTACACATGGGATACGCGTGGAAAGTTGGAGGTGTGCGGCGCGGGCGACGTTTGACGGCACAGGCCCCCGCGTGGCTGAGAGATGCAAGCACGGGCGAGCAAGGTACGGCCAACGCGGGCCCATGCGTGGACGCCTAGACGCAGACGTCCATCCGGACGCTAGCAGTGCCGTGCAAATTTAGGTCTCTCTCCTTGGCATACGGCTCCAAGAAGCTCCAGCTCGCTGAAGAAACAGAACGCTTCGTTCGTTAAGATTTTTGCTTTGAACGAAACCTTCCCTAAGATTTTGCGGATCGAATTTGTTCGCCTAGTTGTGGCAGCACTCAGCTGCAGTCTCTCCTCACGTCTGCAGGCCAGGCCAGCGGTGCTGACACGCCGTGCGGCACCGGCGGCGCGCCACGTACACCTGACGTGCCGAGGAACCTGATCGTCTTGAAACCGATTCCTAGGTCTCCCCGACATGATCCAAACAAGGGTTCAGGGCTCCAGGCATAAATTTGTACAAAAAAAAAGGCCCTGCATGCAGATCGTACAGTCTAATACCCTACAACTACAAGCAAGACCTATGTACAGACTACAGACCAGCTAGCAATGCAACTCCAAGACGGGCTGGAACCTCTTACAGGCTACAGCACCGACAAATTAAACTAGGGCAATATTCACAGAGCAAAGCACGGGGTCCATGGCTTGGGCTCGCCATGGATGGATCACGTCGACTTGAGCCTGTCCAGTCTGAACTTGGCCTGCGAAAACGCGGCATCGGATTAGAGATGGTGATGTTATGTTAGCACTACTATGCAGTGATCAGAGAATCAGGTTCAGCACTAGAGAAGAACTTTTTATGCCGTGAATGAGATCAGAAGCAGCAGTAGCAGCGCTAACCATCATGGAGTGGATGTCATCAAGGAAGGGCCGAAGCAGCGACGCGAGCCTTCTGATCTCATCCTTGAGAGCAGAGCAGTCTTCTTGTCCCATCCCCAGCAGCATGCTGGTGAAGACCTTCCTCTCAGGGATGAGCTTCAGCGCTATCTGCAAATGTAGTCGAATCGATCAAGTTATTATCAGAGGTTCAGAACATAATTGCGCCAACTAATCCAAGTTCATTCGTCGGCATATATTTTTCACACAGGTGCATGGTAGGTACAGTAGCACCCAAAGGATTCAGTGTGATCCCCGACCTTGCACGCCGCCGAAGAGATCCAGCCATGCCATGGCTTCAGGCTGACTTCGTACGCGGCTTCGACAAGCTGCGCGAGGCTCCGCTGCTGCTCAGAGTCCTCCTCTAAGCTCTGTAACAGTGCGATCGTGAAATCCATGGATCTGGCCACATTAGAAACAAGAGAAGAAAAGATGCATTACAAGTGAGAACGAAGAGGCGTATTTACAAGTATAGCTAGCATTGACAGCACGAGCTAAGAACGAAGAGTGGTGTGAACTCCTGATGATGTTGGTTGTTTTATTTTACCTGGCAAGCCACAGGACAGCCCTTGCACAGCTGTCGACCTTCCTTGCAGTGCCCTCCTTGACTTCCTTCTCCACTACCCCCGTTAGGGTCGAGTATTTGGCTGGGTCCAATAGGTACAGCTCCTGCAGCCTCTGCAACAGGCATCCAATCCGCTGTTCAGGTTTTTTCTTTTTTTCCCTAGCTAATGCAGTTTGTATGTTTCAGAGAGGAAAAAAAAGAGAACAAGGGAGTATTTGTGTGTCTACGGGCAGCAATGGAGTGAAATTGGAGTCACGGCTATGAAATCTGAATCCTACTCCAAAGCAACAGAACATTTCGAAAGATAAGCTAAACATGGGGCAATATGATCCTCAGCCACCATGTGTGAGGATAGCCTTTGAACTACCAGTCTACAACTAGAAACGGATCATGGCACTCGATCTACATTTGTCGATACTTTGTAGTAGCCAATAATAGAAGTTCCATGGACAGGCCTGCCCCAGCATATAGCTCTCATCTTTCATGCCAAACAAGACAATCCTTAGCCCACTTGCATTGGCAATCTCCATCAGGACGTCCTTTGCTTACAATTACAAGTCTAGTCTAGGAGTAATAGAAGATTTTACCTCTACAGACACCCTGCTCGCTCGCCCTCCTCATCTTTATCTTTGGATGGAATGGAAAACAATAAAGATGACAAAAGCGTCAGCTTCTGGTAAAGATAGGAGAGGAGAGACACCAATCGCGAAAGGGACGGGACGCGAACTGCCGGCCAAAAATTGCATCGGGCCGGCCACGGCCAGTGGGCGGATGTGACTGGAGCAGTTGGAGAAGGCCTGTGCGCGGCACACGTAACGGGCCCATCCGTGTCGTACATCGCCGGTCGCCCTCCGCCTCCGGCGTCCCGCGAAAGCAAAGCAATTTGTCCATCGTAGCCGCGCTCAGTGGTGCAGAGATTTACGCTGATATAATCCTCTCCTATCCTATTGCCTTTATTTGTCTGACGCCGCCCTCTTCCCTTGAAAGCCATCGTTGTCTGTGAGTCCAAGAATTTTAAGGCGACAGCCAAAGTTTTTGGCTGCCTTTCGAAAAAGAATTTTAAGGCGTCAGAAAGAGACCCGTTCATGCACATTTCTCCCTGTCCCTCTGGTGCAGCCGTGTCCGTGTGCAGACTGCAGTGTGCTTCATCTCTGACATGCTTGGATCATGGAGCTGCAGCGATTCGATCTCGCACGCTCTGAGGTGATAAGAAAGGTGGGGAAATGGTGCGACGAACCAGCGAGCTGTTTGGTTCTACCAATGAAAACGCAAACGTAAATGAAATTGAACTACAAATGTTACCAAACAGCTCGCAGATCCGAGCTCTAAAGCGAGCACTGGTTTCTTCCAGTAGTTCACTGAATCCCCAAAGCATATAACTCCTGTAGCTAGGAACTCGAAAAAACCGTGTGTCCCAATCATGTATTTATTTATTTTAGTAAGTACTGTACATGGTGAATTACGGCCGGGGACTAAGACTACCCGCAATGGGTATTCTAAAACGATACTCTAAAGCTTTAGAGTACGAATATAGAGTAAAAACTGCTGCACTGAGTACTCTAAAACGATACTCTATCCTTTCTCTCACTCTATATTTAGAGTGATACAGTGTTTACTCTATACTCTATAGTGGCGGGCCCTACTAGCTAAACAAAGGAAAAAAATGCTATAACTCACAAACCAAAAATCCAAATTAAATTTTGATTGCACCATTAAATTCGTCTCAATAAATCCTTCAAAACTAGATCACACATGGATATATTTAGATAAAGTGATAAGTGGGTCCCACAGTGGATAGAGTGGATAGAGGATGATATAGAGGATGGATGGGTGCGGGAGAATTGAGTATAGAGGAGAGAATCTTGCTGACTAGAACGTATAGAGAATGAATATAGAGGTACGGGTAGTCTAAAAATAGGCAGACATGACGTGACATAACCCGATATATGCGGCCAAACGGACCCGGTCCTATTGGTGCGTAACTGCGTAGCCGTGTGGTAGCCTGGTAGGCACGGGACAGGGGGCAAGCAGACGAGGAGGAGTGACGTACCCCGCCCCCCCTGGCTGCCTGGACCACACCAAACAGTTTCGAGATGCGATTTCATGTTGCAATTGGATCCAACCTCGCAACCTTCTCTTGTTTCTTTTATGGTGAACTTGCTCTCTCGTCTTCTATGATCAGGCAGAGGCGCAGAGCAAGTGGAGCCTTTTGCAGGCAGCTTAAGCAAGCTAGGGGGGCGTCTGATGACAGGCACTCTCTGCCTAATTGCAGCCTTGCAGTTGCAGGTAGTAGTATTTGCAACAAGTACTACTAGCGTTAATAGTATATAATCTAGTAATCTACCGTATCAGCAACCATGAAGGGCTGTCTGTTACTCCTAGTAGTATTAATCCGGGAGACGAGAAAGAGAGGAGGTCTTGTTTACTCACCTCGATGTTCCGTTGGACGTCGAGCCTCAGCACGGCCATGGTCGGCCCGATCTTATCTGCACACAGCAACACCACGCACCACGCCATGGCCAAATCGCCATTCAATACAACAGCGCGAGAAAAAAAAAAAGACATCAGAATTCAGAAGCAACACGCCAAGAGGCACAAGCTAGCATGATACTGCAGGTGAGTGGCTATATACAGAGCAGAGGATCAAGAAGTAGAGGAGGTTTCAGGGCAAGACGAAGAACAGATACATGCATGGCACATGGCAGCCGATGGCTGGAACTCACCGAGCACTCGGAGGAGGAGGTGCGACAGCGCGAGGAAGGGCAGCGTGGGAAGCGACGACGCGTCCGCCTTGCCATCGCCGCCGCCGCCGTGCTTGAGACGGGCCGGCGGGGACAGCTCCTCGATGGCGAGCCGTATCTCCGACCACTCCACGGCTTCGTCGTCCCGATCGTCCTCCTCCCGCTCGTCTCCTGCTTTCTCGCCGCTCTCGCCCTCCGCTGCTCCTTGCTGCTGCTGCTGCTGCGGTGGCCCGCTGGTCAGGGCCCTGGCTGCTTCTCCCTCGTCTCTTTCCCTCTCCACCATGGACGCGCCGCCGGTTGCTGTGTTGCACCTCTCACTGCTGCCAAGGCACCTCCCTGCTCTTTGCTGACAGACAGAGCAAGTCAAATGCCCGTGCCTTGCAAAGACTTGACCCTCCAAACGGTAAGCCGGCCTTGAGACCATATATATAATCCTACTAATATCCAGGCAGGTGTCGCTAGGGAAAAGCCTGTACAAACAGGCATGCTATTACTCGGAGCTCAAACCGCTGTCCTTGGCTTTTCAAATGGGTTGGCATCGTTACGTTTGCAGAGCTCAAACCGCGGCTTTGCCTTGCCAATGCAAGCAGAGAGACAGCTTCAGTCGACCTCAGCAGCTTACACTCATGATGTCGATGCCTCATCGACATCACATATCTTAATGAACAAAATAATGGGAGGCAAAATATATAATGTAAATAAATGTAAACCTATCAAACTTGCAGGAGATAAATCTAAACAAAAGGGATCGACGGCAGTGAGTCCATGGATCCGGCCGTCACGTTACTTAAGCAATGACGTATAAATAGTAGCCGATGTCATTTCCCTGCTCGTGCTCGGCGAGGCGTCGTCGACGCAGGAGTGACACTGCAGATGAATCGGCCTTTCTCTCGCGCTCTCGCGTCACCTTATCCAAACAAAGCGGCGGCGACAAGGACAACGGCCCTGACCGTGCTTGCTTTCTCCTGTGACGCTATCTGGTGTCGTCAGAGAAAAAGCAGCGGCACACCAAATCTACTGCAGCTAGTGGTAACCAGGTCAAAAAAAGTTGGCGCTGCAATATTACTACAGTAATACAATCTCATAACCATGATTCAAAATCCAGCAGCTGCGAGCGAAGCTCAGTCACAGAGAAGCAGCATGCTTATCTAGTTATACTAGCAGGAGAGCCCGTGCAAAATCGCGGGCAGTAATCTGGCCTCTTTTTTTTTTCATGTTTTGTCGATATTTGTTAGCGGGTTGTTACTATTTTTAGCGAGTTTAATACTATTTTAGTAACGGGTTGTACTGCATGCTTAACGGTGTTACTATTTCATAACGGTTTTACTGTGTCTTAACGGGTTTTACTGTCTCTTAACGGCTTGAACTATTCATAGGACCCGGTACTGTATTAGCAGGCCTACTGTTTCAAGACACTGTTGTGGGAACAATAACATGAGTATAACGGACCTGGCCAGAAGCCTCAACTTTAAGAGTTATGCATAGATTACAAGGGCAAGCATAGCATTTCCCAAAGTGCAACCCCAATCGGCAAAGATGCCCTATTCACTTCGCGAAAAAGCCATGACTAAAAGTATTGTACACTTTTGTTATAAAAAAAATAATATTCATTCGCTAAAAAAATACGACTCATAACGTGGCCATGGCACAGCTAGGCTTCAATTCAAGCAGGCTACCCATAAAACCGTTGCATGTCTGAATTTGTGTCCACAGAGCACATGCTTAAAATCGCATACCCGTAGACCGCCCGCACTCGAGCAGCAGGAGAATGGCACGCTCCTTTCACATAACTTTCCGTTTCAATAAGCTCGGTGGCTGGTACTATATTTCTAGTTTAGCAACACAAGCACATCAGCATATTATCCTCTGGCGGTGCCTGTCTGAACCAGATGCTGGTCGTCATGAAACACACGGTCAATATTTTGTCCACCGATTAAAAGTGCAGACACCAAATGAGCTCACGTCATAATTATCTTTAAGACAACAAATATATAGCCACACACACAGCCCTCGTAGTGAAGGGGTACTACTCAACCATTGAGTCAAGCAAGTTCAAGCAACCATCTGAATATCACAGGATGATAGTATCTTTTATTCCATGCATACATAGCACCTTCTACGGCTTCCATGCTCTATGGCACCTTAGCGACGCAACAGCCAGCGCAGCAGCTCTTTGGTGGCAGAAGCAGAATTGGCGGCGGCGGCAGCAGCAGCAGCACAGCGGTAGCAGCGGCGCTGGGCAGAGCACTCAAGCTGAGGAAACAAGCAGTACCCATCTGTTAAAGACAGCTAACAAGCACTGTAAATAAGACTGAAAACTAAATGTGGGGACTTGCCTGCAGGTTCTGGTTCAGTAATAAAGGGGAAAAAACAGAATAGATTTTGACACTGATGAATTCTCAATGGAAAATCATATAGCGACAGCTATTTTTATTCTTAGACCTTTTAAGACCCAACGGTTATGCATGAGACATGTCAGATGACCCGGTTATCAAAATAAATAGTAGTGCCGCTTGAAAGATACTCTTCACATTTAATGAGTCATTAGTTTATTAACTAAACTGAGGAAATTAGTTTGTGGGACCATGGGAGAGAAATATGCAGGAGAAGATCAGACCATCTAATTTTATCAACAGCCCAACAGCATAAACTAGTAATAAATTCTAAAACAGTGGACTGATAAAAGAGGTCATCTGCCATTGTTGTGGTTCATGCATCTAAATAACAAACTTAGCAGAAGAGCTTTCCCAGAAGGAAAAGAATTGATGCGGAATAAAAGACAATGAAGCTGATCAAACAGTAGATCACTTGAACAGTGCCGTTCAGGTCGGATAAAAAGTTGCATTTTCATTGAAAATATGTTAATTTACCCAAATGACAAAAATTGCCAATCCTAATAAACTCTATATTGCTCTAGCTGGTTTGAATGGGCAAAATTGATCTACAAGGAATTGAGGTTAAAGTTAACTCTGTACCTAGGTGTTCCTAGGGGAGCATTCATTCATCTATATGTATTGGCAGCCATTTGAAATTTTGTATTAAAAAAAGGGAAAACAAGGTATAATTTACTTTACTTTAGCTAACAGAAAACTTCAACTTGTAAATGGATGGAAATAGCGACAGGCAGGTCGATTGCATTCTCCTCGTTTAAAATCACGGCATACTTCAACATTGGCGCTCACCGCCTGGCCAATTAGATACAGAAAATGAAACTTGCGAATTAGTAGTTTGCATACTAGCAGAAAAAGGCAAAAGAAGAGGCACAAATACTAACCGTTGTATGTGTCTCAGGGTGTGCAAACCGGCAGGATTCCCTATTGCACATGTTCTTCAAGAAGTCCCTACAAACTTCAACTCTGTTCTTATTATCTGTGTTTTCAGAGGAGTATGTTTTTCAGGAAAAGTTCATTAAATGTCAAAAGCAACAATAATAGTACAAGGGGGAAACTGATCATTGCGCGTTATGTACCAGCAAATGGTATAGGAGGTGAAGGCGGAGGCCCCATCATTGGTACTCCAAGGGGTGGTGGTGGTGGTGGTGGCATGTAAAGCTTCGGAATAATGCATAAAAAGGGATACACAGTATGTTACTCATGATAAATCATCTTACATTTATATTAATAATACATAATGCAAAGATGAACACTCTCCACTAAAAAATACAGGCAAAAGAACGGTAAGCTTCTCAGTTCTCCAAAGAGCACTGTGTTATTAAAAATATGAAGAATAGATTAAAAAAAACTCTTTCCATAAAAAGTAACAGCGTAACATGTGGGAATGTATTCAGCAGAAGTACATACCATCTCAGGGTATGGCATAGGAACATGGCTCATTGGTGGCACTGGATGTGCTACTACATGAGAGTACCTACATGCTATGCGATTGCACTGTCCACGCAAGAAATCTTGGCAAACCTGTCACAGAAACAAAGTAGAAAAAAAAACCTAAATCAGCCAAAATACCTTTTAAGAGTTAGGAAGTGCCAAATGTGGGAATCAGTTAGAAATAGACGATGTTCTTGCTCTAAGTACAAAGAAAACTGTTCTCAGTTGTATTTTGATAGGCAATTTATAGCAATAATAATAATAATACACAAATTTCAATGAGGTACACTTACAATCGCAACATCTTCAACAGATGAATGGTGCAAGAATCGGCACTCATTTGCGGATCTTGAACACTTCCCACGTGTAAAATCTCTGCAGATCTGCTGAAGTTTCATAAAAAAAATTGGTAAGTTGGCAATCCAAAATGTTATATGCAGACCAGATTACTGTTATAAGATAGATAAATCAGCATAGCTGCTACAATGGCATCTAATTTAAGCAGGCCTTTAGACATTGTTCTACAAGATAGGTTCAACATTGTTGACACCACCTCTTCCATGAATTTCAACAAAAGGATATATGTTACTAGGTCACACAGGGCAAAACAAATGTATAAACCCTGATATATAATTTGTGTTATCATTTTAAGCATATACTCCCTCCATCTCTTAAAACAGTTCGTTATGGAGCTTTCGACATTTTTCACAAAGGAATTCGTTTTGGGTGGTCCACAGTGACTTGAGACGACTTTGCCCCTGCGGTGGCGCGGCCTCTTCATTTCCAGCGAGTCATTAACGCAGCAATGAGTCAGCCTCTTCGTTTACAAATCCCATCGCTTGCTATCCTCGAACGTGCCAACATGCCACACAAGCAAAAATACGAGTACATACGCGCGCCAACACGCTGAGTGAGTAAAATACAAGTACGCGCACCTGCAAAAATACGAGTACACGCATGGTACGCAGCCGAGCGAAATGCAAAAATAGGTGCAGGCGAGCTCAACTTGCAAGTCTATCGTATGCTCGCAAAAAATAGGTGCAAGCGCTGCATGCAACTTGCATGTCTACGTACGAGCGCGGCGCGCATGCAAAAAAAAAACAGTCC
The DNA here is from genome assembly GCA_038087645.1 of Saccharum hybrid cultivar R570. Taxonomy (NCBI): domain Eukaryota; kingdom Viridiplantae; phylum Streptophyta; class Magnoliopsida; order Poales; family Poaceae; genus Saccharum; species Saccharum hybrid cultivar. The sequence goes on along the minus strand of JAQSUU010000563.1, from coordinate 431,625 downwards.
TTGCTACAAAAATACACCATGCAAAAAAACGCAAAGGAAAAAAGTAAGCAGTCCATTGTCCATGCAACAAAAAGAAGCAAGTGTGGGATCGAACCCACACCGCTAGCCATAGAGTGCACCTCCGTAACCAGTCAGACACAGAGAATTATTCGTTGAATGGATGCCCAGCAGTCCATTTAATAAGGACAAACAGGGGAAAATAGACTCTAATTAATTACTGCTTGGTATCTTAAATCATGTCCAAAACGAAATTTTTTAAGGGATGGAGGGAGTAGGCATCAATTCTACTCTTAGTCAGCAGATGGCACTAAATAGAAAGGAATTTTAAACTTTCAGGAAAGGGCAGTCAGATCCATGTTATTACCCAATAAAAATATAACAAACTTACCGTCTTCACCTTTGGGTCTTCCACACCAATTGATCTCAGCAATTGCCTAAAACAAAGAAGCAAATAAAAGCAGTGGAATCAGAAGTGCAGCTAAAAATCTTCTTGTGCTCTCACAGGATAATTGCAGTTTGCATGTCACTCTACAAGTTCATCCAAGTCAAGTTTTAAGACTGTCTTCGATCAGAGTCAAGCAGAACACACTCTGCAGGCTTCCCAAAACAACAGAAAAGGTGGTTATGGGGTATGCTGCTGTACTTAAGGAGTAACTTTTTTTTAAGAAAGAGGAGAGCGGGAGGGCTAACAGCGGAATTTCCAAGTCAGGGAGCTCATGGGATTGAATGGTACGTGCTATGCAGAAATAGAGAGGAGTTAGATTCCTACACTATGACAAGGACTTAAAACAACCTATAGGCCATGTGTTTCAGTCATCAGTAGCTTTTCTCACGAAGCAATGTTGTAAAGGAAAAACGCTGTTAGCCATTTGCAGTTTGCATCAGCTGTTAGCACAATGTAAAAGGGGCATTGTTAAGCTGTTAATTCAAATTTATATGTTATATTATACTCTGCAGTCTTCATGGGCTCACAGTCAAAGTATCTGTCACTCGTGCTTCTAACCTTCGATAAACATGAAACGAGACACAGCTCACCATTAACCAGCAAACAAAACCAAACGAATCGAACAGCCAAGGATGGAGAAATGAGCTCGTACTCCTGGATATGTGGAGGCGGATGGTAGTAACGGCATGTCCTCCCCCGGAAGCAATTGTTCCTCAGAGAATCCGCGCACGCGGTCACCTTATTGTCCCTGACCAAATCCCACGGGCAGCAAACAAAATCAAAATTAGAAAGGAAACCCTGTTACTACAAGCGCAAGAGGAGGCGGGATCTCGCGCGCACGCACTGGTCGACGGAAACGGAGTTGTGAGGGTGCGCGTATCTGCACTCGAGGTCGGAGCGGGTGCACCTGTCGCGCAGGAAGTCGCGGCACGCCTCCACGTTAAGGTCGTTGTGCCGCCGCCGCTTGCCATCGGGCAGGTACTGCGGGCTGCGGCTCCGGCTCCGGCTCCGGCTCCGGGAGCGGGAGCGGGAGCGGCGGCCGCGCGGGGAGCGGGAGCGGGGGGACCGAGAGCGTGACACGGAGCGCGTGGGGGATGCGGAAGGTGAAAGGCGGCGCTTGCGCGGCGGGAGCGGCGGCGAAGAGGAGAGGTCGGGGCCGGTGGCGGCGGCGGGGTTGGTGGCTTCGGGGCTGGAGTTGGGGATTTCGGCGGAGGCCATGGTGGCGTGGGGTGGATGGGAGGGGAGATGCGTACTCGTGAGAAGATGGGGATCTAGGTTAAGAAAGAGGTAATTTCGCTGTGGAGAGGATTCTAATTCTTTTAAATTATAATTAATAAAATTGTAACTAATACGTATTTTTTTAGAAAAATAATCTGTGACGTGATAAAATCACTGTGCCAAAGTATATGTGTTGGTGCGGCAAGGTGTGCCACGCTCATGCTTTTTAAGTCGTCGCCTAGTCGTCCCGTTGCGATTTCAAACTGGGTGTCGGCCACGCCACAACCTCAAGGCGTATGGCGTCAGCCTTGCGGTAATGGTCATCGCCTAGGAGCGATTTGGCGACGTTTAAGCCCAGAGCGGCCTGAGGCAGACGACACACGAGCGAATTGGAGGGGATTAGGGGCGAGAGCGACCGCAGGAGTTGTGCGCGCAAAAGAAACGATGCGCGGGAGATTTACGCGCGAAGGAGACCGTTGGAAGTTGTGCGCTGGCGGGAAATCGCGGGCCTATAGCTTCCGCCAGTCCCTATCCCATCTCCTGTGCGCAAATTAACAAAGCAGGGGAACGGAGGGCGCACACATGTTCGGCCACGCCGCCTCTTCTCCATCAATTAACTCCTCCCTTCGTCGATTTGAGCCTCCTTTGCTTCAATTCAAGTCTTCCCTCCCTCTTTTCCGCCGATTAATCCCTTGGATTCACGGCTCCTTGCCGCGCGCCTTAAACACCTAGTCGACTCGAATTGGCGGGTCGCCGCGTCTCGACTTACCGCCTTAAAAATCATGGCCACGCTAGAGTCGTTTGGCTTGACAAAATCACTATGTCATGTCACATACATTAGTGTGACAATGTGTGTCATATGGGAGCATGTAGAAATGGTCTAATGGCACATATTCCACGTGTGAAGCTTATCGCTTCGCTCGTGTTGGTATGACAACTCTAGTTAGAGCATGTACTTCCACTTCCACGCACTGTTCGCTTAAACGGCCGTTTAGTCTGTTTAAACACCGTTTAAACGGTAAACAGAAGTCAGCCGTGTTGTTTAGGCCCTAAACGGTGAATTAAACGGTTGGGTCGTTTAAACCCATTTAAACCGTTCAATTCTATCTAAACGGTCTAAATAAAATTAGATTAAACGTGATTAAATGAGCTAAACAACCATTTAATCCATAATTAAATGAATTAAAGGACTACGTTTATCACAATCAACTTGAAACTAATTAACATTGTAATTATATAAAATGTTGTGGGATTTAGATTTCTTCCAATAAAATTATTTGGTAGAATATTTAATTTTTACATGTGTAAATATATATGGGTTGTAGCAAATTTTATTTTTACCTATATAAATATGTATATTTTATTGTTATTGTACAAAACCGTTTAGACCATTTAACTCCGTTTAAACACCGTTTAAACGGTCTAAACGCTAAACGAAGGGTGACCGACTGTTTACCGTTTAGTGTTTAGGAAAACATTGCTTCCACGTGTAAAGCTTTCCATTTCACTCATGTTGGCATGACAACTTTATTTGGAGCATGTACGGGCGCATATTCAAATGTATAAGGCTTTGTCGCGCCACTCATGTTGGCATGATAACTCTATCCAGAGCATGTGGAAGGAGTCTTTCAACGTACATATAAAGCTTGTCATACTTGGCATGACAAGTCTATTTTGTCATGCACTAAGATTGGTGTGAGAAGGCTATCATTGCACTTTAGAGAAAAAAAGCATATCTTTTTTCATAAGATGATCTTTTATATAGAAACTATATATGTCGATGAATCTACAACTTTGTGGTTTTGAGTTTTTTTCACTTGTGTTCATTAAAATTATTTAAAAAATGATACAAATTTTCACTGACTTATGCACCCAGACTTGTCACCTTAGAAAAGTTGTATCTTTTTTATATGGAGACAAAGAGATATAATTGATACAAAAATTATAGCTCACAACAAGATCTATAATATTTAGTTTTTCATTTAAATCGTTATGATACTTAAATAACTAATACAAACTTTTAGCAGGACATTAAGCATATTCTATATAATCTCCGACTTGACTCATATTACGGTATTTATGAATGTTGCTATAATTGCATCTCATATATACTCTTCAGCATCTTATTTCTTGATAAGGTGTTCCTTGATGGCATGGTCTACAACGATGCGACTATATCTCCTTTGGTACCATGATGGAACCAAGGCTCCATGTGGAATGCAACCATATGGTTAAGCCTACGGATGTTTATGAGTATCGAGGTGAACTGCCATGACCATTGTAAAGTTGCACCGAGGCGCATTTTTAGCTATTCAAATATATTCCCTTCTCTTTGTCGAGTAAGCATTGATGACCTTTTGAAAGGTCTTGTTTGGTTTTAGTAATTGAGTGACAACCTTAGGTGGACTAATTGTGTCTAATGTGAGATATACAGGGAATTAGTCCACAAGTGATTGTGTCATGAAGGAGCTTATTGCATATGAGACATGACATGGAGTCATGTGACCAAGGTGGAGAAGATCAAGATGAGGCTTGACTCGATAGACCAGTTGCAAGCGTGAAGGGCAAGTCGGAGGCTTTGAAGCGAGGGACCGCGTGTGACGGTGAAGCTTGAGCAAGACTTGGCGCCGATGGACCAACGCAACGGTGAAGAGCAAGTGAGGTCAAGATCGATGAACCAATACGGTCACGTGATGATATGATCATTTGGTGATTGCTGGTGCATGTGTTGCATCAACATCGAAGGAGATGGAATGGAATGCGCAAGGCAAAGGTATAACATAGGGCATTTCATTTCACCGGTCAAAGGTTGTGTAGAGAAGTGCATGACCGGGTTTAGGATAGATGGCCGTACTATCAAGAGGGGCAAACTTGTTTGCATATCGGTCATCTAGTGCCACTCGAGTGATCTAACTTTGCATCGTTGCTAGCATCGAGTGGCGTGGCAAGTTGAGTGGCTAATTCCTTTGAAAAAAATTATTGTGAAAATGCTAACACACCTGCACAAGGTGGTGATCACTTGCTGATGTTGGCACATTTGCAAAGGAGGTGAAGTTTGAGTGGTAGAGATGGGTTTGGGGCCCTCACTTCCTCCCGTCGAGCTTGCGAGGCGGAATTTGACGTTTTTTGTGGAAGTGAAACGTCTATTTTCCACTATGCCGGAGGTGAAGAATTTCTCTAAGTCGTCGTGGATAGAAACGGAGGTCACTGGTTGTGACCGGACACGGTCTCGATTTGACCGGACACGTCCGGTCAGTGGCAGAGCAGCGCGCGGCGCGGGTGCGGTCAGTTCGACCGGCGCGTTCGGTCGTTCGTGGGACCGGCGCGTCCGGTCAGACGCCTAGAGGGTCTGCAGAACGCGAGGTCGATTGGACGCGGTGGCGCGTCCGGTCACGATCGACCGGACGCGTCCGGTCGCATGTGGGTGCTTACTAGAAACGACCGGACGCTGGCACTGTGGCGTTCGGTTTGTCAAGCGTGCGCGTCCGATCGAGGTTTCACGCGCGCGGGCTGTGCGTGACCTGCGTGTCCGGTCGGTTGAGCAGCGCGTCCGGTCGCTCGATGACCATTGGGGCGCTGAGTCGACCGTTGAGATCCTGCGCTTGTCGTTTGAAGAGGAGGACACATGGACAGCCACGGGTGACCGGTCTGAAAGGTCTTGATAGCTAGAGGGGGGTGAATAGCCTTTTAAAATTTTCTACAAAGACAAGCTAAACAAGTTTATCAATACAACAAATAGCGAGATGCGAGTTTTGCTTAGCCTACGGGGTGTTTGCAAGCCACCTATCCAATTCACAATTCTAGTATATTGGCACTCAACCGCACAAGTCAAATCGAGAAGATAACTACAACTACAACTAGCAAGCTACACAAAGAGCTACTCTAGCAAAGCTAACTAGCTAGCAAAGATAACTAAGAAAGTAATGCGGAGTTGAGTTAGGAGAGTTTCACCGAGGGGCGAAGTATTGAGCCAACCAATATGATCAACAATGAATACCAAGACAACCGAACACTAGGATCAATCAATCACAATATGAAAGTGATGACACGAAGATTTATCCCGAGGTTCACGTGCTTGCCGGCACGCTAGTCCTCGTTGTATCCCTCTTCACCACGTGGTTCGATGGCCAATCGGTCTCACACCGAGCCTCTCAAAAGGCGCCACAAGAACCTACCAAATGGCAAAAGGTTGCAATGACACGAGCAATTTACTAATGTTGCCTTTGGCGCTTCGCCGAGGTAGGCACAAACCCCTCACAATCACCGGAGGTGGCCAAGAACAATCACCAACTCTTGCCAACGCCTCCAAGCTGCTCCAAGCCATCTAGGTGGCAGCAACCACCAAGAGAAACAAGAATCCCGCAGCAAATCAACCACCAAGTGCCAACTAGATGCAATCTCACAATGCAAATGCACTTGGATCACTCAATCTCACTTCGAATATGCAAGGAAGCAAGAGAGATGAGTGGGAGGGGAGTTGCTTAGCTCAAAGTGCTCACAAGTATGTCAAAAGTCCAAGAGAGAGAGCCTTGAGCCGGCCAACGAGTATTTATAGACGTACCCCTTCGAATACAGCCGTTAGGAACGAGATTCAGCTGAAGCCGCGCTGACCGGACGCGCTGGTCGCGCAGACCGGACGCGCTGATCACACAACGGCTATTTTCGTGAAGCACCGACCGGACGCGCTGGTCGCTCGACCGGACGCGCTGGTCCCGTACCTGACCGGACGCGCTGGTCAAGCCAGAGCAGCGCACAACGAAACATCGACCGGACGCGCTGGAGAACTGACCGGACGCCACAGTGCCAGCGTCCGGTTGGAGTCTAGTAAGCTCCCTGATCGACCGGACGCGTCCGGTCGACTGTGATCGGACGCGCCGTCGCGTCCGATCAAAAAACCAAAACACGCGAAGACGCTGAACACTGACCGGACGCGTCCGGTCAAACAGAGACCGCGTCCGGTCACCTCTATGACCTCCGTTCGCCTCTGTTTCTTCTCCGACTTCTGGCGTAGTGGAAAATAGGCGTTTCAATTCCTCGAAAACGCCTGAATCCCGCCTCGCAAGCTCGGTGGGAGGGAGAGAGGACCCCAAACCCTCTCTACCGCTCAAACTCCACCGCCTTCGCAAATGTGCTAACACCACCAAGTGATCACGACATGTGCGAGTGTGTTAGCATTTTCACAATCATTTTTCGAGGCGTTATTAGTTCTATCCAAATGCATATGCATTATGAAATGCACACCTAGAGGCACTTAGGAGTTCAATAGTCGCGTCATTCCCCTCTTTATAGTACGGCTATCTATCCTATAATGTAACCACACCCACTAGGTGTCTTGGTTACTAAAACACAACCCTTAAGCATACACCTTTGCCTTGATCACGTAGGGTTGCGTCCAAATCCAAGTGTGGCCATCATGATCACCATGTCCATCTTGCCACCAACCTTGGAATGTACTAATCCCCATATGCTACATACAACTTAGGCATAGGATTAGTACTTAGGCATTGTCACTAATTACCAACACCAAACATAGAGCTTTCACGGTCGCAGTGCAGCGCGTCCGGTCACATCGACCAACGCGTCCGGTCGCTCCGAAAATCGCCCAGCAAAGGGGTAACGGCTCTATTCATTCGTGGGGCTATAAATACTTATGGTGGCCGGCCTTGGCCGGGAGCTGAGCACACTTTAGCCTTAGTGGCTTATATTGTGGTGCTTGGAAGCCTATAACTCACTCATGCTTGATAGTGTTCATCGGATCGAGTGAGAGAGTGATTCTAGTGCGATTGCATTGTGAGATTGCATCGAGTGGCACTAGGTGATCGTGTTGCAAGCCGGTAGTGCTTGTTGCTCTTGGAGGTTGTCACCTCCTAGACGGCTTGGTGGCTTGAGGCTCCGTCGAAGCTCGCAAGAAGATTATGCAAGGCTCCGAAGAAGCTTTGTGAGGGGGTTGTGCTCACCCCGCAGAGATCGCGAAGAGCAACTCTAGCAGAGCGTGTCATTGATCTACCACACTTGATGGTGGGTTCTTGCAGCGCTCTTTGGGAGAGCTCGGTTGTGGATACCGAATAGCCGCTGAACCACGAAGTGTTGGTCGACACAACAGGGACGTAGCTTGGTGGCAACCAAGTGAACTTCGGGAGAAAATCACCGTGTCAACATTGTCTATTCTTCTCGGTGGTTTGCCTTTGTGCAACACAAGCTTGTATTTATCTTCATTTTTACCTTGCTTATGTTGTTGCTCTTGTATCTAGTTGTGCTTGTGTAGCTAGCTAAATATCTTCTTATTTGTGTAGCTAGAAGTATCCCCTTTGCGTGGCTAATTTGGTTTGTGTAATCTTGTTAGTCACATTGCTTAGTTTGTGTAGCTAATTATTTTGCGCTCTCTAATTTGGCATTGGTTGCCTCGTTATTGAGCATTGCTAGTGAGCCTAAGAGCTTTGTCCTTTTGCTTACTAGAATTGTGTAGGAGCTCCCCAGTGCTTGAAGTACTAGCTGCATAGGTTTGTGTGATCTTGCAAGCTAGAATTATTTAGGTGGGCTCTTGCTAGGAAGGCACCTTATTTACTTGATTAGGATCTTTTGTAAGGTGCTAGAGTTATAGATAGAGACGTGTAGTCTTGGCTAGACCGATAAATTTAATTTCGTACTTGTTTTGGTTAGCCAACGCAATTAACTTTTAGAAAGGACTATTCACCCCCCTCTAGCCCGCCATCTCGACCCTTCACCTTTGACCTAAACAAAATTGTCATCATCTAAACCATACTTCTCTTTTATCATAGACTATATAAAAGCTTGTTGCCATTCCTTATACACCATTGCTCATATACACCATTGTTTTCTTACATAAAAGCTTGTTGTCTTTGCATATTGATGAGTGAATGTGATTGAACTTTTCCTTTGTGATGTGTTCTTGAATAACAAGTTTTGTGCTTGGTTTAGGTTACTTGGGAGATTTGTCAAGGACGGCAGGAGCCCTTTTTTAGCATTGTCAGTGGCAGAAGAAACCTCCTCAACCTCATTCTTAGCATGAAAATCATTGTTACCACCAATGGGTTGCTCTTCATCTATTGCATCATTGGGATTATCATCTTCAATGGGAACATCTTGGCGTAGGGGTTGCAGCTCATAGGATTCCAATGATCTTGCTCGTTATTAGTGATGTCACTAAACATCACATTTAAGTCATCCTTATTTCAGAGAGCCCTCTTCTTAAACTTGCCACATTTAGGATTTTTCCAAAACATTTGACAAGGTAAGAAATTAGACATCAATACTAGAAGCAATAATCAACATAACATTATAATAAAAAAATGATGGAACACTCATGAGTTTTGTCTTCTTCCACCATTGGGGGTCCATGTTGATCAACTCATTTTCACTGTTCCAACTAGTTTTGTTTGCTTCCTCATTAATTTTTGCTTTGTAGTCAAATTACCCCTCAACTCATCCCACTTGTTCTTTAGCTGCCTTTTGCTCAAATGTTTTTGGTACCTCAGGAAAGCGCACGATGTTCAAATGAGTGTTCAGCCAATTTTCTTTTCTAATTTGTTTCGGTGAACAACTTACAAATAATTGTGGTAATCTCATCATTCCAATCCATTGAATCACCTATACCATGATTTCCCCACAACGATTTTTAAGTTCCAATTCACATATATTTTCGTATAATAGTACTATGAGACAATTCTATTGTATTGTGGACCTCTAATTCATATGCTTATCATTATGCTTCATAATTAATTAAAGCTATACCAATAAAATTGGAAGAAAAATCGATACCTCACCATCCTTTGTCCTATTGTTGGGCGAGGAGCATGTTTCATAATTTGTGTCGCTAACATGACTATTGCTTGTGATGTGTGCACTTGGGAAGACCGAAAAATCCTCGCCTAGCACTGTGGAAATCGACGAGGAGAGGGGTGGAGGATGGCTGGATCAACCCATTCCCACGGTCATTAGGTCGCCGGAGCTGTCCCACTAGCGGATTTTGGTGAAGGCGACAACTACTGTTGGGGTGGCATGGGAGATTCAGAAGATGAACAATTGCGTCGGGAACCAGTACAGGGGTTTTGTGTGTGTAATCATTGGCACAATGTGTAATTATCACCCAACTCCACGAGGAGGTATATGACACCGGTGTTCTTAGAGCACCCCTTTGAGGACTTCCATGAAATGCATGTATTTAGCCCCTATATCCATGTTTTTTTGTAGATTTCGTAGAGCTAAGGCATTTAGCTTGCTTTTTATATGGAGTGGGGTTGTTCTTTATGGTGTAAGCTATTTGATCGCTTAACTATTTCACCCATGTTGGCATGACAACTTTATTTGGAGCATGTACAACTAGCGCATATTCAAATGTATAAGGTTACATTGGAGCTATAGTTAAGCGATCAAATAACTTACACCACTCATCTGCTATCTGTTTTTGTTTCATTGAGCGCCACTATCGAGCTTCGGACTTGCAGGAAAGCAGTAACTGGCGCAGAGATAATGCCTCGTTCTAGAAGATGACCCAGTTTCTTCGTTTCCACGATTGCCAGCAACACAAGGCAATTAACATGTTGTACTGCAGTGTAGGGATTTGAGAAGATCTATTTTTACTTCCCACTACATCCTTGACCCCTTCTTATTCAGTTTGTGACTCGGACTCATGGTTCATGGTCGTACCAGTTAGAACAACATGAGTCTAATGTCAGAACGAAGTCCAATTCCAAACCGCGGTTTGATTCCAAAATGTACTGAAACATATGATGATCGTTGAATAAATCTCTAAACAACAAATTGTTTCGACTTTAAATCAATGCGCGGATGGGTCGATCCATAATATTAACATCCTTATGGTGTATGGAATCGCTGTTCTCCGGAGATCTCATGGTGAATTCATGTATTACTATTTCAGCACGTGTTACTGCTTCCACGTGGGGGAAAAAAGTGTTGGGGACTATACCCATGAGGCAACCGTGTGCACCTACCGTGGATTCATGTTACGTATCTATACATGATCATCGAACTCATGAGATTGCTACGTAAACTAAGGAGGAGCAGTTGGAAAGAAAAACTATAGCTTTCTCATGCGTTGGATGTTTATATATGTACACAAGTATAAATCTAAAATATTTGGATTTTTAAAAATATATTTGTGTGCTTTTAGATATTTTTTGTAAGAAAGATTTCTAGTTCAATTTACTTTCATAGACTTTCAGCTTAGTCTAAATTTTCTCATTTTGACGTGATGCCACATCGTTAAAACTACCATCAAAACCACTCATCAAAACAAGAAAAGGTTTTAAAAATTGAAGGAGATAAAAAGATTGGTTTTATAATTCAGGGAGGAAACACGGGCGACCACGATAATGGGAGAGGTAAATTAAACTTTTTCCTTCATTATCTAAGGTGAGGTGCGGCTTGCTCTCGATGAGGTGGGCGTGGTTGACATTTACGGAGCGAACCAGCAACGGTGCAACACGGAGAGACAAGTCCGTGGTGGGCTGGGCTGGTGGCGGCCGCTGACCGGTCACCCGCCGAAAAGAAGATGCGGCGCATGCCGTTGGATTGCAAATAGAGGGCATCGGGAGGGGAAAAGGCAAGCTCAGAGAATCCACGCCCCGAGTCCGTCGTCCGTCCCGGTGCGTCCTCCGTCTCGTAGTCTGTCTGCGCAACCAAACCGGTTGCCATCGACAGGAGGCCCTCTATATTAATCTGGCCCCAGCAGCAATTGGGGGCAACTCGTTTGCGGAATTTGCGTTGATCGATCAGGAGAGGGGACTGTTGTTTTCTTTAGGATCTCATGGAGTAGATCAGTGGGGTACTTTCTTTTCTTTGGGTATAATCAACAAAATCCTAGTACATGATCTACTAGAAGAATGACAGAGAGAGGGAGGAGAAATGAGATAGAGGTAGAGTAGATTTCACAGACCATCGGTGGGAACTGTTGGGGCGGCAGAGGTCGATCCAGTGGCCGCCATCTCTTTTGTTGGTGAAGTTCTGCTCACGGGCAGCGATGGTTGGGGAGAAGCCGATGCAGTGAAGCTCACGGTGAAGAGGTGGCGGCGTAGTCCGGTGGTGCTTCCCGCCGCTGGCTGCGCCCCTCACTTAGAGATCGGGTTTAGGGTTTGTCGGTGGGAGGAAAGGCTGCGGTGAACCTCGTGTCTCGAGCCACCGGCCTCCCACCTCTTTATATTGCGCAGTGCGACGGAGGCCCACCAACCATGTAGGGTTGGGCGCCCCCGATCGGGGCACGAGTCAAGGCCCAAGGACGGCCGTTGGGCCTCCTCTGTAAGGAGATCAACCTAACATTCTCCCCCTTGATCTCAACATATACTTTAACCTTTGAACTTTGACTTTAACACTTTCACTTTACTCGTTCCATCACAGATAAGTGCATAGAGCATGTTTCATCGTCACGGTCAATTGCCAATGGATTTGACAGCTACAATACGCATGTCTGATCTGAAACAGTTACTTTAACTTTAGGCCCTTTATAGTCCAGGAGTCATAGGCTTTCCCTTAAACCCATGCCGGCTACATGTTCTCTGAACACGTTGGGTGGTAAGCCTTTTGTAAGCGGATCCGCGAGCATCTTTTCAGTGCTTATATGCTCAAGATTTATAATTTGATCCCGGACTTTATCCTTCACAACATAATACTTTATGTCAATGTGTTTGGCAGCACCACTTGACCTATTGTTGTGAGCGTACTGTACTGCTGGATTATTATCGCATTATAACTTTAGTGGCTTATGTATGCTGTCGACCACCTTCAAACCGGGTATGAACTTCTTTAGCCAGTTCACCTGCCCCGTTGCCTCATAACACGCTACAAACTCGGCATACATTGTGGACGATGTAGTGACAGTTTGTTTTGAGCTTTTCCATGAAATTGCTCCTCCTGCGAGAGTGAATACATATCCTGACGTGGATTTTCTATCATCTCCCGCATAATCAGAATCCGAATACCCCACTATCTGGAGAGAATCTGATTTTCTGTACGTCAACATGAGGCCTTTCGTACCTTGCAAATATCGTAAGACTTTCTTTACCAGTTTCCAGTGTTCAATTCCTGGATTACTTTAAAATCTGCCAAGCAACCCGGTAACAAAAGCTAAGTCAGGGCGCGTGCACACTTGAGCATATTGTAGGCTTCCGACAGCAGAAGCATATGGAACCACTTTCATTTGATCGAGCTCATATTGGTTCCTAGGGCATTGAAAATCCCCATATCTGTCGCCCTTGACCATGGGTGCAGGTGAGGCACTACATTTATGTATACTGAATTTCTTTAAAACTTTTTCTATGTATGCCTTTTGTGATAGTTCTAATACCCCTTTACTTCTATCTCGGTGAATCTCTATGCCCAAAACAAATGACGCTTCACCAAGATCTTTCATATCAAATTTTGAGGATAAAAACTTCTTTGTGTCCAGTAGTAGGCTGACATCACTACTAGCAAGCAAGATATCATCTACATACAGGATTAGGAAGATATACCTTCCATTCTTAAACTTTGCATAAACACAATTATCCTCAACATTTTCTTTAAACCCAAAATTCCTTATTGTTCTGTCAAACTTCAAGTACCACTGTCTCGAAGCTTGCTTTAACCCATAAATTGATTTCTTTAAGCGACATCCCATTCGTTCTTTTCCTTCCACGACAAAACCTTTCGGTTGTGCCATGTAAACATTTTCCTCCAGATCCCCATTTAGGAATACCGTTTTTACATCTATCTGATGTAACTCTAAATTATAGTGTGCTACTAATGCCATTATAATTCTGAAGGAATCCTTACATGAGACTGGAGAAAACGTCTCAATGTAATCAATCCCTTCTCTTTGCGTGAAACCTTTTGCCACAAGTCGCGCTTTAAACCTTTCAATATTCCCTTGGGAGTCACGTTTTGTCTTGTAGACCCATTTACAGCCTACTGTCTTGGCTCCTTTAGGAATAGGTTCTAAGTCCCAAACTTTGTTGGTACTCATTGACTTTATTTCATCTTCCATAGCCTCAAGCCACTTGGATGAATTATCGCTTCTCATGGCTTCTTCAAATGAAGTGGGATCACCCTCCATTTGAAATTCTTCAGTGTTATACACCTCATAATCATCAGGTATAGCTGATCTTCTAACTCTTTGAGACCTTCTCGGGGCCTCCACATTTGGCACATCTTCTGTTTGGGGCTGTTGTTCCTCCCCCTCATCTGTGGCATCAGTTTGTAAAGGTTCTGGAAGGACAGGTTCCTCATCATTATTTACTGTCACTACAGGAGAACTGACAATAGATGTTGGCACTATAGTATCTGGCACTGTTGGTGCAACAAGAACAGGTAGTTCAAAGAATGGTTCCTGAATCATCAGAGTGGGCACACATACCCGCTTCTCCTCAAGAACAATTTCTCGAGCCACCATGCTCCCCCTCATCATTTCATCCTCTAAGATAACAGCGTGTCTCGTTTCTACAAATTTTGTGTATCTGTCTAAACAGTAGAAACGAAAACATTTTGACTTTTCAGGGTAGCCAATAAAATGGCAACTAACTGTTTTGGGATCTAACTTCCCAATATTTGGGTTAAACACTTTTGCCTCAGCAGGACTCCCCCACACACGCAAGTGTTTTAGTGAAGGTTCTCTTCCTGTCCACAACTCATATGGTGTTTTGGGCACCGCTTTACTTGGCACTCTATTTAGAATATGAATGACTGTTTTTAACGCCTCCATCCATAGACTCAATGGCAAGTCAGAGTAACTCATCATACTACGCACCATATCTATCAAGGTACGGTTACGTCTTTCAGCTACTCCATTCTGCTGAGGTTCGCCCGGTGTAGAATACTGGGCTACTATGCCATTCTCCTGTAGAAACCTTGCAAAGGGTCCAGGAACTTGGCCATATGGGGTATGCCGACCGTAGTACTCCCCACCACGATCAGACCGGACCACTTTAATCTTTAAATTATGTTGATTTTCAACTTCAGCCTTAAATATTTTAAATTTATCCAACGCTTCATTTCTTTCTTTAATTGGATAAATGTAACCATAACGGGAGTAGTCATCTGTGAATGTTATGAACGAGTCAAAACCATCCACACTTTTCACAGGAAAGGGACCACAGATGTCTGTGTGAATTATATGTAGAATTCCTGTGCTTCGTTTAGCATCCTTTTTAATTTGCTTTGTGTATTTTCCTTTAATACATTCTCTACACTGTTCAAATTCTGAGAACTCTAATGGAGGAAGAATATCATTCTTAACTAGTCTCTCTATTCTCCCCCTCGAAATATGGCCTAAACGACAGTGCCGTAATTTCGACGACGCATCTTGAGTTCTCTTTCGTTTTCTATTCGTATTCACAAACGAGGATATGTTCTCATTCGCATCACATTCGGAATTCATATTTTCACGAAGTGATAACAAATAAAGATCTTGCTTTTGAAAAGCAAGGCCAACACATTCATTATTACATTGTATCTCGCATTTGCCATCTCCAAAATGGCAATCAAATCCATCATTGTCTAAACAAGACACACTAATCAAGTTTCTTTGTAATGAAGGAACAAATAAAACATCTCTAAGCAAAAGAATAAAGCCATCAACAAGCTCTAGAGGAATATCGCCAACAGCTTCGGCATCTGCTTGGACTCCATTCGCGACTTTAACGTGTCTTTCGCTTCTTTGCGTAGTCCTCGTCGAACGAAATCCCTGTAATGAATTAGTAACATGAACAGTTGCACCTGAGTCAATCCACCAAGTAGATTTCGAATACTGTACATACAGGGATTCATTTATGAACGTAATAATGTTCTCACCTTTCTTTGCCATGATCATCTTTAAGAATTCAGGATAATCTTTCTTGTAATGTTCCTCCTTCTTGCAGTAGAGGCACTGATCTTTGTTCACTGCAAACCTGTTTTGCTGAGGCTGATGCTGCATGAGACCCTTGCCCTTTGGCTTTGAGGGAGAGTTGGCATTAGCATTGAAATTCTTTCTTTTGTTATCTTTAACAAAACTGAGAGTACCACCATTGGCGGCCTTTATTCTCTCTTTCTTTTGCACACACATTGCCATACAACGTTCTAGATCCCATTTCTCGGGCTGAATATTGTAGTTGACAACAAATGTGTCAAACTCTTTTGGTAAAGAAGCAAAAATCAGATGGACAAGAAACTCTTCCGTAAGAGCCAGGTCCATTGGTTTTAGCTTGTTGTTCAAATGATTCATCTTTGATATGTGCTCTCTAATGCCATTGCCATTTCCACCTCCAGTGTATCTCTCTGTCACCGGCTGCTTTATCAGCTGAGTAGCATATGTCTTTGAAGAGCCATAGAACTAACTTTTTATCCTTTCCAAGTACTCTGTGATAGTGTCACACTCTTGGATTGAGCCCATTATGGTAGGCTCAATCGTGTTCTTTATGACAGCAACACACTTTTTGTTGGTATTGACCCACTTTTGCTTTTGTAGGTCATATGCCATCTGTATGAGAGCATGGTCCCTTTCTTTCTTTTGCCATTCAGCATCAGACTCATTGGCGTCCCTCACCGGTGCCACTGGTTCAGTGGGGCACGGTGTGGTGACTACCCAGTCTACCTCGGCCAAGACAAAGGCGAGGTAAATTTTCTTTTTCCATTCGGTGTAGTTGTCACCTTTGAGGGGTGGAATATCTTTGATAAACCCTATCAAAGAGTAACCTCCTGAAAACATAATTCATATAAAGTGAGAACATAATTATAACATGAATAATTGCATGCTTTAGTTCCAACGTTGGTCAAAATTAAAACATACAATTTTCCTTTTTACACTAATTCTATATCACCGTTGGGCAGAAATAGAATTAATGCATGATAAAACACCATAGATATTATAATATTGCCATTAATGAACGTTGGTCAGAATAATAACAACATTATAATCATGTCAAACATATCCATTTTTCAAAATTAAATTGTCCCGTTGGTTCGAATTTAATAATAAAATTAACATCAAGTACGCAACGGAAACACTTTTAACAGTCTCATAATATTTTCCAGAAGCACTTTATTCACTTTACTGATGTCTGAACAAATAATATCGTTGGATAAGAATTTGCACAGTAAATTTGCATCAAATTTGAATCGAAAATGATCAAAAAATATCAATTTATGCTTCTGGTAATTGAAAAAATGGAATTCTTTGATTCTTTGACGCGGCGGCCCAGCAAAGCGCGGCCCACGGCCCGCTTCACGCGCGCGCTAGCCAGCATTCCCGCGCCCAGGCCGCAACCTAGGCCTGGGCCGGGAATTCGGCCACCCGCTCTCTCCCGCGTGGGCCGATTTCAGCCCAGTCACTGCGAGTCGTCGATCTGAGGGCGAGTGGATCGGACGGTCGCGCGTGCACATCGGAGGGTCAAAAGGCCAGGCGACCGCTGCCCGAACGAAACCCTAGTTTCATTTCTATCCTCTCCTCCCTCCGTTCTCTCAAGGCCGCGCAGCAGTCAGAGCAGCAGCACCGGCAGCCGTCCATGGCGGCTGGGAGGAAGAAGTGCGACGCCGCCGCGGTGCCCCTCGCCGGCGTGCGCGTTCCCCGCGAGGGAGAGCGCGCCGCCGTTGAGCGGTTTCGTGACGGTGTCCTGGGAACTCGCGCGCGCGCCGCGGCAACCAGCCGGCGAGCGGCGGCTCCGCTGGCTTTTCCCGCACGGCGTCCAAAGCCGCCGGCGGTAATGGCGGCTGGAACCGGGTAGGTCCCCTCCATGACCTCCTTTCTTCTTTTACCCGATTAGGGTTAGGGTTTCAACATGATTTGCTTTTCACCGATTCAAAATCGGGTGTTCTTGTTTCTTTTCTCTATCCCAAAACTTAGATCTACTACATCATAGGCGTCTGATACCATTGTTGTTTTCTTTAGGATCTCATGGAGTAGATCAGTGGGGTACTTTCTTTTCTTTGGGTATAATCAACAAAATCCTAGTACATGATCTACTAGAAGAATGACGGAGAGAGGGAGGAGAAAGGAGATAGAGGTAGAGTAGATTTCGCAGACCATCGGTGGGAACTGTTGGGGCAGCAGAGGTCGATCCAGTGGCCGCCATATCTTTTGTTGGTGAAGTTCTGCTCACGGGCGGCGATGGTTGGGGAGAAGCCGATGCAGTGAAGCTCGCGGTGAAGAAGTGGCGGCGTAGTCCGGTGGTGCTTCCCGCCGCTGGCTGCGCCCCTCACTTAGAGATCGGGTTTAGGGTTTGTCGGTGGGAGGAAAGGCTGCGGTGAACCTCGTGTCTCGAGCCGCCGGCCTTCCACCTCTTTATATTGCGCAGTGCGACGGGGCCCACCAACCACGTAGGGTTGGACGTCCCCGATCAAGGTGCGAGTCAAGGCCCAAGGATGGCCGTTGGGCTTCCTCAGTAAGAGATCAACCTAACAGGGACAGCTTCCATGACGGGGGCTCTCGAGTTCGTGGCAATGGAGGTACAGCCGGCGGAGGAACGCGCGGTGGCGGCGACAAAACTGCTGCAAAGTTCAGACGCCGGAAGGCAACAACGACGTGAGTACTTGAAGTTGAAGGATCACCAAAGCCCTCGTGCTGATTACATCAAGCATGCAGATCTGCTTTCTAGGAAGCTAGCAAGGTATAGCATATATTCCTCTCACACAATCTAGACATAATTGCTTCGTCGTGCTACGACTTACGACTTTCGAGTTTGAATATTGATTCAGATTTCCGTTCCTTCTGAACTTACAGGTGCTGGAAGAAATTCTCTCTGTCCAAGAAGACGACGCTCGCGCTGGTTCAGGCTTTCGGTTCCTCGGGAATCAACGGCAAGTCCGTCAAGAACGTGTCGTTCGAAAACCTGGCCATGTCGATCGAGTCTCCTCCCGTTCTCCAGGCCACGAGGGCACTGCTCGATCGACTGGAGACGCGTTTCGTGATCTCTAGCTCCGCGCCGGTGGAAAACGTCGACCATCTGCTGAAACACCTCGCTGCTCCCCCAAGGAGGAAGCAGCCCGCAGCACCTCGACGTGCTCGTAGCAGCCGCAGCGTGGGAACAACAGCGCCGGCGGCGGCAGTGGCAAAGAGACCGGCGGCTACGGTCACCCAAAGTTCCCAAGAGAACCGACTGCTGCCTAGGTACTCGCTGAGGGTCGTGCTCTGCGCCTACATTCCACCATCACCAGTGAAGCAGCCGACAGAGAACGAGAGAATGGTGAATGAGATGCTTCATCTGGACGACGGCAGTGCTTTCGCTGGAAAATCTGACAGTGCTGCTGCCGAGGACGGTTTCCAGGAGAAATTCAGGGAAACCATGGAGAAAGCGTTCTGGGACTTGGTCACGGACTCCATGAGGGGAGACAAACCTGATTACAGCCACCTGGTCAGCCTGGTCAAGGAAGTTAGGGACTCGTTGCACGAGCTGTCTCCCAAGGCGTGGAAGGAGGAGATCCTTTAGAAAATCGACGTCGAAATCCTGTCTCAGCCTCTCAGGTACTCGGGTCAGGTTCCCAGGATACGCAGTACCTGGGGCAGATCTTGCAGTACTCGCTGGGCATAGTCCGCAGGCTCTCCGCTGCGGCGAAGGAGGAGGAGGACCAGATGAAGCAAAGCCACGACAAGCTGCTGGCCGAGCTGGCAGCGAGCTCTGAAGCTGATGATGGCAACGGCACCAGCTCGTTCGTCGTCGGTGCCGTCAAGGGCCTGCGTTTCGCCCTGGAGGAAATAAAGGAGCTGCAAGCAGAAGTGAGCGAGGCGCGTATCCAGTTGGCGATGCAACGGATCATACAAGGCTCTACTGGCGTGGACTACCTGCAGAACGCTTTCGCCGATCGCCATGGACCTCCTGCCACTGCACCGGCTTCTCTCCCTCTGACCGCGCAATGGATTTTGACGTCGAAGAACGTCGTCCGACAAGAGTGGAGGGAGCATTTAGGTTCTCTCTCAGTTATGCCATCAGCAGCCCTCGTTCCGGTACTCCGAGCTGGTCATGGCGCTGCCGCTGCGGTACGCCAGCCATCTTCTTCTTCGCCGGCAGCTGCAGGGGGCGTTTCTGGGCAGCCCGAGTGCAAGGGTGACGAGCTTGACAAGCTGATACGGATTGGCCTGTTGCAACTTGTTAGCAACGTAGAGGGCTTGCAAATGCAGTCGACTCCTGAGAGCTTCCAGATCAATCTGCTGAGGCTGAGGGCCGTGCAGAGCCAGTTCCAACAAGTCATCGTGATTGCTACAAGGTAACTTTCTATCCTTCAGTTACAAGTCTGTCGTAAAGATTAATTCTGACGATATTGATCCCAACTTGTGTTGTATTGTTTTTCCAGCATGCTCATCCTGCGTCAGGTTCTGATGGGCGAGAGCTCGAAGGCCACTGCTCTGGAACTGGAAAACGCCACCGCAGAGCTTTTCGATGCTCTCGTGAAGATGCTGGACGGCGGCTCCCCTGACGCCGGCGCCAAAGAGATAGTGGAGGCGATGATGAGCGCGTCGGCGTCCGTTGGCTCGCCGTCGGAAGAGAAGATTCAGGGCAGGAGGCAGACGACCGCCCGGGTGCTGCTCAAGAGCCTCCAGCCCGGCGACGTGGTCTTCAGGATGGTCTCCCGGGCCGTCTTCTGCGCCTTTCGCGGCGTCGTCCTCAGCGGCAGCGGCCACAAGGGCCAGAAGCTGGCCGACGTGGCGCTGCGCCGCGTTGGCGCGGCCAGGCTCGTCGACAGGGTGGTGAAGGCGTCCGAGGTGCTGATCAAGGTGGCCACGGTATCAGGGAAGGTCCATGGCCCGTGGTACAAAGCTCTTCTGTGAATGCGAACGATCTGAATCTGATTCTTTTGTGAATTGTATATAGACGACGACGTCTAAATATATTCTTTTGTCAGTTTCAGTATTAGTCAATTTAGGTTACAGGTCGTATTGTCATAGGTGAGAATACATTGTTTTGTAGCCTTGTGATTTGTGAACAACATGCAACATAGCATTTCTCAAATCTTCGTTCAAGATCAAATGATCAAATGGTTAGCTAAACGCTACTCCCAGTGCATCACAATTTGTTAGTAACTATAGTTTTGTGATATGACCAAATCGTTCAAAGTTGTAGAACATATTACTGTAAAGTTTGCTGTTATAGGAAAATCCATCAGATAACTTAAGTTGTTTATACCATTGACCGCAAAGATGTTAAGATAAACTATAAATACCAAGTATACCGTTACCAACTGAAGTTCTGAATAAATCGGTGACTGCTATCCATTCAAGCTAATACAGAAGATACATTGACCTTTCTTTTTCCGCTATTTTTTTAACGTAATGGCACAATCTCTGCCTTTCAAGAAGAAAAGAGTTTATATGCAACAATGAGGCACAAACTTCGCCAAACAAGGCGGGACACAGCTCGTTTTCTGAAACAAGCCACCTAGGATGCCCCTCCCAATAGCCAAAAGTGACTACTACACCTGGGTTTGGAAAGCCCGTCTACTGTAATAAGCACTCTTTTGTTTTCCCTGCCACCCATAAAGTGGAAAGGCTTTTGTTTTAAAAAATTCGTTGATTGCCCTCACAGTTTCTACATAATGTAGATGACCATGGTGTTGAAACCCTGCCTAAGATCCTTCATCCTTCTGAACTCATTTTGCTGCAGCTTCCCACCACTCCATGATGCTATCGAAGTTTGTCGGGATGGTGTTCTGTGGAATCGCTAGCTGTTCCAAGGTAGAGACCTGTGTCCGAACCATTTGGGCTCTGTTGGTCCATTGCAAAAGGGGGCATAAAGTATGGCGAGGCCATCCTCCAATCGAAAGATTGTCAGCCGTTAGGATCTTGTTCTGGACTAGGATCCAGACGAACAGCTTGCATTTGTTTTCCGCACCGGCTTGCCAGATGAGTTGGTATTGGAACGCCTGACTGCCCCAAGGAATTGTGCCCAATAGGCTGAGCGAATAGAATATTTCCCATCAGCAGTCGACTCCCAAAGGATGGTGTTCTCAGTCTCCGGCTGTAGATGAAACCCCTGCAATCTAATCCAGAGAGATACAAATTCCTCAATAATCCTAGGTGAATGAGTAAGTGTCCATTGGAAGTTAGAAATCATAACAATAAAAAACAATAGGCCAGCCAAACAATAAGCCAGAAACAATGCACGACCATATATAGTAAATAAAGTAAAAGATGTTCTATCATATTCTATAGAGAAAACAATTTTCAGTCTTTACTCTATGAAAGGAACAGTTTAATTACAAAAACAAAACTATAACTAATACATGTAATTTAAAAAGGTACAGATGTAGTAAAAAAAAGAAACACAAACCACATCAGTTTGGATTTTCTAACAGGAAACACAGGTTTCTCGAGATCCTTGGAATAATGGATGAAGGCATTTACCGTTCCATAAAATTTTCACATCATGTTGTTAAGGTGCCAATAAGTCACTGATCTAAGAACACAATTTACACTGTAGTTAGTACGCAATCCATTGATGGCCCTGAATGAAGTTCTCCGTTGAAAAGTGTTTAACATGCTGTTCTGGTGTCTGGCTGCTCCACTCAACCCTTGCTGTGTGGTTTGCACCAGGGCCTCGACTGTCAAACTCTCCATAATAGAGTGTCCTGAGAGCAAAATCACCTCGCCATGGAAGCCATCCCTCTGGCCTGACAACTGTCCCCAAATAACAGCTGACATACAATGTCCTGGCATACTCCTTCCATGGCCGCCCCAAATACAGCCTGTATGACTGTGGCTTTGTCCGAAACAATTCCACAAACTCTTTGTTCCCATCCACAGTGCAATTCACAAACACAAACCCTGTCGTCTGCCCCGGATCAATCCTCCCACTAGCTGCCACCACATTTCGTGCACGCTTCTGAGCGCCCTCGGCCCGTGGTACAGTCTTAATCACACATTCCTCAAACACCGCTGCGGCATTCCCAAATATAAAATCCACTGTCCCTATAATTTGGCACCTGCGGTAGAACTGCCGCATTGTGTGAGCATACACTGTATCCTGATGCCCACGGAACTCTACATTCTCCAGCACTGACCGATCGCTATCTGAAAAAAATGCCACAGCCTGATGAGCTCCAGCACCAGCACTGTTCTCAAATGTTATATCTCTCGCGCGGAACCCATCACCGATCACAGCCACCGTCGCAGTTTCATAAGTTCCCAGCCCATCAATCCCCACGCTCCGTGATGCAGTGATAACAGTAGCTCCCATACCCTCCCCCATCAGCAAAATGTTGGTCTTCTCATACGGAATCACGACATTTTCCTTGTATGTACCTGCGGCAACTGCTATGACAAAGTGCCCAGCGCCAGCAGTGTAGTTCGGCGCTGCATCCACCGCGGCTTGCACGGTCGAGTAGCCACACGGCTCCACTCCGGAATTCGGTTTGCACACTGTGGCGTCAGGGCGGATCCTCGCAGGGAATGCAGCGGCAGGGGCGGAAGAGGGAGGTTTCAGGGCAGCATTTAGGGTTTGTGGGGCAAGGGAATTGAGGAAGCGGGACGTGAGGGCGTGGGAGCGGAAGGCCGGGAGCGAGAGGAGGTGGGAGCAGTCGTACTGGCACTGGAGCGAGGCGGAGGCGAGGTGGAGCGCGGCGGGGACGTCGCCGGACTCCAGGGACGATACCGCGGCGCGGAGGCGGTGCAGCGAGAGGGCGAGGTGGTCGGCGCAGGGCCGCGCGTAGGAGGCCGGCGACGGGTGCGCCGCGACGGCCGCGCGGAGGAGCGAGGCGGGCGCGGTGGTGTGCTCCCCGGGCGGCGCGGCCGGGAGGAGGACGAGCAGCACGAGGAGCAGGAGCCCGGACGCCGCCGCGGCGAGCTGCAGGAGGCGACCGCGGCGTGGTTGCGGGTGGTGGTGGGCGCGCGGCATTTGGTGGGCCGTGGGCACGTGGGTCGCCGCGTCGGAGCGGACGCGGCGTGGTGGCGCTATCTTGTGTTGTGATTGTTCTTCGAGCCTTCGAGGTGTACTACTAGATTCGTTCGTTCTCCATTGAGAACTAGGAAGGAGGCCGCGTTGGTGATGGCGGATTTTAGGAAAGGCGTTTTACCCAACCTGTTAGCGTACTCCGTTACCAACTGACAGGATAAGCAGGTCTCGTCCGGACGCTTGGCGCGCCACCGCGCAGCATGCTCGATGGTTCTTGAATCTTGGCTCTGAAGTGATCTGTTAACCGATGGATTTGGTCGCCGGAGGCGTCGTTCATGGGCGCCTCCCCGTCAGGCCATCAAGGTTTTCTCTTCTGCTCGGCTCGTTGCCCTACACTACTGTTGCCGTGAGTGCTGCCTTTTCCGGATGTCCATGCCCACCCATCGTTCGTCGGAATGCCCCAGCGGTGGTGCCGTTTGCCAAGAAGAAGAGGAAAGGGTATAGCGAAGATCCGCCAGATGAGGAGGTGGCAGATGATTTCACCGACGAGTTGGAGGAGGACGAGGAGGTGGGAGAGGAGGAGGATTTCGGTGCCGAAGAGGAAGAAGAAGGTAATGGATTTTGTGAACTCGGTGATGTTTGTTTTTCCTCTTATGATGGTTGGGAGTTTCCGGGTGTCTTTCTGTGGGACGACCGCGGATTGTGGACCCTGCATTTTGCTCCATTTCTTGGTTCCCCTTATCTGACAGTTCACACTGTGATGCATTTTCTCCCCCTTAAAATTTTATTAGTGAGAAGCATTTTGCACATCTGATCCTTCTTCATGTGCTTGTGTCTTATCGGGCATTATAAAGCATCCATACTAGGAAGACGTGCAGTATGATGCAGACTCTTCCCTTTGTTTCAGAAGAAGATGCAGTTGTATGCACATTGTTGGCACCCACACACACCACGAAATTGAGGGAAGATGTCATTGCTTGTTTGCGTAGCCCATTTCCGAACAGTTGGAGGTGCAACAGTACAGTCTTGTTAGTAAATTGGGACAGGGCTGATGTAGTGATGTATTTCCTTCTATAGCAAACATGCAACAATGGCTTATGGGCTTGGGTTATGTAATGGTTCCCATTTACAACACATCTGTCTGAACTTGTGTGCTCTGAAACATACAGTGTTTCAGCAACCACATACTTGTCTGCTCATGACTTTTGATGTCTCTTGCTCAGCTAGTATTAGTAGTTTCATATATAAGCCAAACAGTACTTTATTATACCAAATAAAGTTACTTTGTTCCCCAAATCATGCAGATATAATGGATGATGACGAAGAGTTTGAGGACGACTATGACTTTGAAGATGATTTTGAGAGTGATGATGAACAGGATCTTTATGTAAGTTTTACTTTACTTGGTTGATAAATACAGTTTGATTATGTAAACATTTAATTATGTTCTGGAGGCTGGAGATGGAGGTGCTGGTGGTGGAATATCCCTTGCTGGCACATGGTGGGACAAGGAAGCGTTAGCTTTGGCAGAACAGGTCTCAGCATCATTCGATGATGACTTGAAAATCTATGCTTTCAAGACAGCTGCAAATTTGACCATTAGAGTACGCATTGAGAAGATGTCCACCAGGTATATGCATCTATTTGCAGACATATGCAATTGTTTCCAGAGTCTGTTCATGTATATGTCAGCTTGTTTGAGCCTGAAACTTATAGATGCATGTAGCGGGTTAATATGTTGGTGCATAGGATTTTGAGAGGAGGTTTCACTGTTTCAGTCATCTGTTCGAAGGTTTAGTTTCAGTAAATCCAGATTGCGGCCTATATGAATCAGAACACGCATACGGAAGTAAAAGCATAGGCATCGTACTCAGGCGCAACACTATAGAACATATTAATTGGCTCTACTAGATTCAGTTCTTTTTTAGTGTCAATGGTGGAAGAGTGGGGTCCGGCAGGTTGATATATTCATACCTGGTTTTCATTAGGCTTGGGTTTGGGCAGCCATAAATTGCTTTGCAGATAACCTTAAGGTCAAAGTTTTCTTCTTTGGACATGATTAATGTAATACCTCTCATCAATTGCTTGATAAAATAGGTACGGTTCTCCAACTATAGATGACATTGAAGCATACACAATTGCATACCGTGCAAAGTTGGACGATGCAGAGTCAACAGGAAAGATACCAAAGAACATATCGTTGGAGGTATTTTCCCCCTGTACACAATACAACTAGTTAAAGATTTCCAATATCTTAAAGAAACAAAACATCAGAAAGACACTGCCTGTAGCTCTACTTGGTTTAAGGCACATACTTTTGGTTAATCACTTTGAAGGTGTCATCCCCTGGCGTGGAGAGAGTTATCCGTGTCCCTGAAGAGCTCGAGCGCTTCAAAGAACGGGCAATGTATGTTAGGTACACTACAACAAGCGATGAGTCAGCCACGCTTCAGGAAGGCGACGGCGTGCTAACGCTAATTTCCTATGACATGGACCTGCGAGAGTGCACCTGGGGCATAGCCGACGTGAAGATAAACCGGCAGCAGTCTGGCAAGGGCAGGCCCCTGAGCAAGAAGCAGAGGGAATGGAGGCTGCAGACACCGTTTGAGTCGCTGAAGTTAGTTAGGTTGTACTCTGAATGTTGAGGTTCCAGTTTTTGAATAATTTTGAGTTTCCAATTGTTGCACTCATTCAGAAGTTTATCCAGTTTTGCTGAACTCCGATAGGCCACTGGATGCACAGTTTGTACTAGTTAGAAAGTTGTTGTACTATCTGTCACAGTCATTGATAGGTTTTTCTACTGCTAACAGATAACAACAGAGGTTTACAATTAGTCCACAAAACAGAATGTTCTTTGCCTCACCCTTTAGGCCTTTATAGTTTACAGGCACTTGATTCATTGTTTGTCTTCTCCTAGATGTTTGTCTAATTTGTTCGTGACTTGTCAACGAGAATGGATTGCTTCATTGCTTGCAATGTCATTTTTTAGAGGTTTTAATTTAGGGTCAGGCCCCAGTCTTACCATTAAGAATTTAAGACGACCTCATTGCTTGCACTGTGAGTTGAATGGGCTGCTGAAACCATGCCATCTCTAGTTTCTCTATCAGCCACTGTGTCAAGTGGGGGCTGTCACAGCGTTCGACATGGAAAGAAGAAGGGCGGTCTGTACTCTGTTGTCGTCGGAGTCCGACTGTGCATGGGATCCCCGGCAAGTAGTTTCAGATACAATGGTGTTAGTTTTTTGGCAGTTTTTTAGGAGATTTTGTTGCGTAGGCAGTAAGCTATAATTTTACTAGGAGGTTGGTTAGTCGATCTTTTGGCTGAATGATGATCAAATGTAACCGGCCCATATATACATATATGAAGATCGTTGTATTAGGGAGATGAAACAATAGGTCAAATCTTATTTCCAGTCTCCTCTCCAGCATGTTGCGTGCGGTTGCCGGTCACAGCGCCCTGGCTAGAGAGGTCCAGGGCCACGTCCTTCCATAGTTCCACGGTCGTCCCACCTCACGCGAATACGCTCTACTCCTAGTCAATAAAAATCCCTGCGCATATAAACACTGAACCAGATGTTAATTAGCCCTTGCTTGTAGCAAGTGAAGTTCCTCGCCAAAACAAAGAAAGAAATGAAAAGAAAAACAAGTGGAGTATTGTTAAGGTACAAGCTGTAACTAGTCTAGTATAGTCCACAGTTTTAACTAGTACATACATATATACGCTCTATCTAAAATGTGTGCTTGCCATCATCAAGGAGCAGGGCAGCATCTACGCTGATGTATTAGCCAGTTGTTTCTTGCACTGCACATGTGTGTACGCATGCATCTAGTTGGACCAAGCCCAATGTACTTCACTCTACCTATAAAACAAGCTCAAAGGTGCATGCATTTGATCCAAGTCTCCTTCACACAAAAATACCACCAGTGTGAATATCAAGAACAGAAGGATCTTCTTGCTCTGCATACAGAACTCTGATATGGCAGGAGCACCACCCTATGTTACTCACCCGCCACCGCTTCCGCCACCAGGCTATGGCACGCTGCCTCCGCCGCCACCACCACCACCGACAGGGTATGGCACGCCACCGCCTTCTCCCTCGCCCACGACACAAGTCACGGTCTTTTTTTTTCGAAAAATCCGTTACCAGCTTTCATTGATAAGATTGGTGAAAAAATTACAGCAGTACATGATTTGGCACAAGCTGCGCCCCCACCTTTTTGCCTGGAGCTCAACACAGTGAGGTCCAAGCCACCCCTAGCTTACAGAAGGACTAATTTACATTATCCAATGAAACAACAACGTCGTTTGCTATTACCGGGTGCACGCTATAGTCATCTTGCATCGGCATGATCATCTGCAGTCCTCTGTTTCCAGCGTGTGCCCACAAAATCGCTTCATCATAGATGGCTTCCATTATCTTCGGCAACTGTCTGCCCTCCTTCCTGAACACCCGTCCATTCCTTTCTTTCCAAATTTCCCAGAATGTCAACAGGACCAGCGACCAGACCCCCTCCTTGCCGGAAGACGGAAAATTTCTGATGATCTGAAGGAACCATTCCTTAACGTTATCTGAATGATCCCAGCTAGCCGGCTGTAGACTCGGTGATCCTAGCCAGATCCCCACTCTATCCCAAATCGCTCTAGTGACCGGGCACTCAACGAACAGGTGAGCTGCCGTTTCCAGGTTGCGTACACATAGCTGGCAAAAATATTCATTTGGCCATTGCCTAGCCTGCAGCCTCGCTGCCGTCCAAATCCTGTCCTCGAGGAGCAACCGGCAGAAGAACTTACATTTAGGAGGCACCTTGGTCTTCCATAATTTCGGCCACATTGCATCTAGGGAGACCCTCGAACTGCAATTGGTAAGCGGACTTGACTGAGTATTGGCCACTCGGAGAATGCACCCAGGTTATACTATCTTCCTGTGTCTGAGAAAGCGTAATGCTTTGCAGCTTTTCCCAAAGCTGTAGGTATTCGGCGATAATTTCCTGGTTCATGTTGTGGTCAATGTCCCGGACCCAAGCGTCGGCTGCTAGTGCATCTGCCACCGAACGGTTCTTCCTCTTGCTGTGTGAGAACAATGCCGGGAACAGGTCAGCAAGACCGTTGCCGTCCAGCCATCGCGACTCCCAAAAGGATGCCCTACATCCATTGCCCAGGCTTATTCTGGTGGCAGCATTGAAAAGACTTCGGTCTTCCTTGTCAGTAGGCAGCTGAAGGCCCTTCCATGGCCGATCTCTGTCATCCCAAGCAAACCACAACCAACGTAATCGTAGCGAATGGCTGAACGACTCCAGATCCTTGATGCCCAGTCCTCCGTTCACAATCGGCTTGCATACATTTGGTCATGCCACCTTGCATTTGCCCCTAGTTAGCTAGCCATCACCTGCCCATAGAAATCTTCGTCTGAGCTTGTCGAATTCCTTCAGGAACTTCTTTGGAGGCTTTATCACTGTGATCAAGTAGAGAGGCAACGGACTGACAACTGAATTTATCAGTTCTTTCCTACCTGCCACGGTGATCAGCTTCCCCTGCCAGCCGGCTATCCTACTCTTGGCCCAGTCTTGGATGTATTGGAGGTGTACCATACGAACCCTCCCTAGATTGAGTGGCAGCCCAAGGTACTGAATTGGAAAGTTGACTCTTCCACCCGAGAAATCCCTGGGCACATCCTCCATGTCTATGCCTGAACATCTGATAGTAGCCACTGTACTTTTTGTCATGTTGATACGCAGCCCGGTGGCATCCCCGAAGGCCTCCATGATTTGCATAATGCAGTTGATGTCGTCTCTATTGGGGTTTGTGAAGATCACTGCATCATCCGCATACAAGGATAGCCTAAGTCTTGCTTGCCGGTCTTTTAGTGGTGTCAGCATCCCTTCCTCCGTGGCAATGTCAAATATCCGATTAAGCATGTCCATCGCCAGGATGAAGAGATATGGTGATAATGGGTCGCCTTACCTGAGGCCCTTGCGGTGGGCGATTTTTGGACCCGAGCATCCATTCAGCATAACCACCGAGGAAGATGAACTGAAGATAGCCGATAGCCATTCAGTCCACCTAGTATTGAAGCCCCTTTGCATGAGCATCTCCAGCATATACTCCCACGAAACAGTGTCGAAGGCCTTACTGATGTCCAACTTGATTAGGCATGCAGGTGTTTTTGTCCTGTGATAATGCCTGGCTAGCCCCCTTACATATATATAGTTGTCTTGAATGCAGCGTTTTTTGATGAATGCACTTTGCGCGTTTGCAATCAGCCCGTCAATGTAGCTACCTAGCCTGATAGCCAGAACCTTGGTCATAAGTTTGGCGAAGGAATGGATTAGGCTAATTGGCCTGAAATCTTTGGGTTCCAGCGCAACTTCAGCTTTCGGCTGTAGGACTACCTGGGCACCATTGACATGCTCCAAGGCGCCACAGTGGTGTATGTGGATGCTGTGAAAAGCAGCTAGGATATCATATTTGATAATTTGCCAGCAGCGTTTGTAGAAATTGTTGGTGAACCCGTCAGGACCAGGGGCCTTGTCATTTGGCAAGCATTTCACTGCATATTCCACCTCCTCCACAGTGAAAGTCCTGTCAAGTTCCAACCCCGGGATTTCCTCAATTTTGCTCATGGCCAGGCGAGTCCAGTTAAAGCTCCTAGAACGCTGTACCCTCGATCCCAAGATACTAGAGAAGTAATCATGCAGCACCTCTTCCTTCTCCTCATGGTCCCATGTCAAAGTGCCGTCCTGCTTCTTCAGTGATGGTATATACTTTCGTCTTCTCCTCGCCCCCATCCTAAGGTGGAAGAACTTGGTGCAGGCACTGCCTTCACCCAAATGAACCTCGACGTCTGCCTTCTCCTTGATCTCTCCAATGCAGCCAGCCCAAGTGCCCTTAGTTTCAGTTCACGTCTCAGAGCGAGTTCGGCCACTGAGAGTAGCCTCCTTTCCTGTGCCATATCCAGTCTCATGATAACTTCATTGGCTATGTGCAGTTGTAGCCGCGCGTTGCTGAAGAGCGGCTTGCTCCATCTTCGAAGTGCGTGTGCTGTCTCTGACAGTTTCTTCCTAAGTACCGTGTGCGCTGCCCCAGTCTGTTGCTTGGTCCAAGCCTGCTGCACTACCTCAATGAACCCATCAGTGCGAAGCCAATGGTCCTCGAATCTGAAAGTCGCTCTTCTAGGCACTGTAACCTGTCTGGTAAGCATTATCTATGTGTGGTCGGACACTCCAGTCGAAAGAGCATGAAGAGCATAGTTAGGGAACAACAATTCCCAGTCAGCATTGCAGAACGCTCGGTCAAGGCGAACCAAAGTTGGGTTGTCCCTCTCATTAGACCACGTGAATTTCCTATTCTGAAGGCAAATTTCCATCAGCTCACAGGCGTCCAATGCAGCCCTGAACTTCCCCATGAGTCTGCGGTTCAGGTTAAGATTGTTTTTGTCACTTCCCCATGGACAACATTTCCTGCAGGAACTCTTCTTTCCTCCTATCATCAGCTGGACCATAGCAGGTGGTTAATCTAAAGCATGCGTCAGTAAGCAACATCCTGACTCTCGATGTGATTGTGAACTGGCCAGTTTCTACATCAGTTACTTCTGCTACATCCTCGTCCCAGGCAAGGAGGATGCCTCCCCTAGTACCAGCGGCATCAAGTGTGCAATGGCTAGAGAACCTTTGTCCCAGGGTATCCGTTAGGATTGTTGGGTTCATGGAGGAGATTTTTGTCTCCTGGAGGCAGACAAGCGAAGGTTTTGCACACACCGTCGTCTCCCTCACTAGTTCCCTGTGTGCTGCATCGTTGAGCCCTCTCACATTCCAAGATAATAACGATAGATCTTCACACATTGGAATACTTGAACAACAACATCACCAACACCTGGCGCCAGGAACAGGACTGCGTGCCATACATACCATTACGGAGTTCCCCAGAACTCACCCCGTCCTCATGACTCAACCCCATCCATCCTCCTAACTTCCCAGAGATACAATGCAGGATCAAGGGCACTCTGCCTAACTCCAACATAATGTTGATGCAAATGTTGCTGATCATGGTAAGTTGGAAACAATCCATTGAACTGCGTCCTCCACTCAAGCAGCCACCTCCTCAGCCCCAGTCATCTCCTGCTCCACAGCAAGCTGCGCTGCCGCTGCCAGCGCTGGGCCACTGTCCAGAGAGGTCAGCATACGCACTGCCTTCATACGCTGCTCCGTCATGGGCGTGTCAAAGGATCTGATGTACTCCTCGAGGGCCTGCTCCCCAATCGGCTCCGAAGGGCTAGCCAATTCAAACGCCTTGATGAGGCGGTGGGTGGCCCTCTTGGAAATCGGCACCGAGTTAGTCAGAACCTGCTTCCTGGTGCTCCTCCGGGTTGGTTCCTTCTTTGCTGTCTTGCTTGGCCCCGCCTTCCCTTTGGCCTTGCTAACCTGTGGTGCCTCTAGCAGCGGTTGCTCACATGGCACGAAAATGCTGTCCACGATCTTGTTCCTACGGTCCTCCAGGATCGTCTCCGCTCCCTGTTCTGTGATCGCTGTCTCTCTGATCTCTCCCCCACCTCCTGCGTGAGCACCCCTGGGCCGAAGTGGACCATGTTGTTGTAACCCAGTGCAACCGCCTCTTCATTCAGGTCCGCAACCTTGTTCCACAAGGCTGACACCGGGTTGTAGATTGGTGAGCCCTGGATCTCCTCATTGGGGAAGGGCGATGGGGAGCTGCACATAGCAGAAGCCTCACCGAGCATGGTTTCCCACTCCGCAGAAGGCCTTGTCACCCTCGCCCCACCAATGTCATCACTGCAGAGCCCCTTGAAGAATTCGAACATTGGGTCCGGGTGCAGCACCGGAGGGGAAGGAGCTCCCTCCGCCACATGCAACGCGCCCGACAACAGTGCCGAGCCTAAGTCTCCAACTACCGGTGTCCCGCTGCTATCTCTGTTCTGGCCATCAGCTCGCTCCTTGTCAGTCGCCCTGACCGGCGAGCGCAAGCAGCGGTGCTCCCAGTCCGCGTCCTCCCTGCGTGGTGGATCACATGCATGTGGAGAGCCCCGGGCCTCACGCTCGGTACTCCTGCCGTGATCCTCGTCCAGTGGCGCGCCTTGATCACCAACCGCTCTACATCGTAGGCTGACGGGGAACGCGTGCGCTCCCTGCTGCCTCCGGTGCCGGCATTGCTAGCCCGACGCAGGATGCCGAAGGCTTGTCGTCCCCGCTCCAGGAACCTCCTTGGAGGCCCCCTAGGACCGCGTCCATCATCACCGTCAGGTCGGTGTTGCTGCTGCATCAATGGTGGCACGTGGCAGGGTTGCGGACAAGCCCTTTGACGGTGGCCGTCGATGACTCCCGGAATCCAGTCCTCGAAGTCATAGATCCTTGGGTACTCCACGGAGTCGGACGACCCAGAGGACGGTCACGAGGTGGGCTCCAATCTTCAACCCGGTCCAGGTGGATGATCAGGTTGTAGGAGTGACCCCTAGGAGGAGGAGCCACGTCCCTGCTCTGCTGCAGTGCTCCACCTAGATCAGGGGACTGCCCCGTTCCCGGCGGGAAGATTGTCATCCGCTTGGAGCGGTGTAGGAAGTCTGGGTTCCACATCTAGGCCTAGTAGAAAAAAATGTCGGTTGACTCCTGTCTGAACGTGGCGTACTCTATCTTGTCGAAGAGGCAGTCGTCTCCAAGCACACCCCGGGTGACCTGGGGGTTCCAAGCATGGACCGGCAGGTTCTCAATGGCAACCCGCACACGATACCACCAGGTAACGTCGCCCCCGTGCTGCGCTTCAGTCCATGGCAGGATGTCAAAGTCGATGCCATGAACGCGCAGCATGGTCGCCTGAATTGCCAGGTCACGCTGCGGCGGGTAGTCGAAGAGGACCATGAAGTGCTCTGGGCGATGGCGAGTGACCCGGGCCTCATAGCGAGGGATGCGGATCCTGCTACTGAAGGCCAGAGCCATCTCGCCCGTGGTGATGTTGTGGTACCTGATGTTGGTGCGGGCTACCAGCAGAACGGCCCTGGAACGAAACTTGGCAATCTCCGCGGCACCCTCCACCGGGCGGTTCTCCGCCATCCCAGGGTCGTAGGCAATGCCTCCCTCTCCTCCACGCCCCTGGGCCTCACTCCCCTCCGCAGCACCGGCCTCTT
Organism: Saccharum hybrid cultivar R570; assembly: GCA_038087645.1. NCBI lineage: Eukaryota > Viridiplantae > Streptophyta > Magnoliopsida > Poales > Poaceae > Saccharum > Saccharum hybrid cultivar. The sequence continues at coordinate 398,027 of JAQSUU010000563.1, read as the reverse complement.
GGATAGGCGGGAAGATTAGGCCAATGGATGGAAGGAGGCTTTTGCTCGGCGAGAGATAGTCTGGATTGGACGCTGGGTTTAGGGAAGCGAAGTCTGGAATGGATCGCAGACCGGTGTGCCCCTTCCTTCTTCTCCGGGCAGTTCCGGGCAAGATGGCCAGAACGCCGGCAAGCAAGGCAGCGGAGGGGGTCAGACAATTAGCTAACTTGTGGTCACTACTGAGACACCTGAAGCACCTTCCCTCGAAAGTGTTCTTGTATCCTGCCGGTGGCCCCGGCCTGCCCCGGATCTGCATCGTCCCATTGAAGGCCGAGGATGAAGACGGGAAGGCGCGCCTACCACCCCGGAATCTCAAGTTTCCCGCTTGCCATCTTGGTTGCGCATAAGACCGAGCAGGCGGCGGGCGGGGAGGGGTGCGGGCGGCATCGCAATAACTCATCCTGATCGCCGAGGCCCGAATGGGAGCGTTCGGCACCTCAGGGCGATACAATTCAGAGGCCGGCACCCGAGAGTGAGAGGGAGAGAGGCTCACCTTGGGTCTGCCGGACGGCCGCAGCGCTCGGGCAGTCCCCATCAGCGGCCGCTGCCGAGTCCGCCGGCGCGCTGGCCGTGGCTACTGTAGTAAAGACCGCGGCGGTCGACGCATCACCATCAGCCGCCCCGGACGAGACATCCCCCCTGAGCTCCACCTCTGGGCACGCCGGATCCTTGCCATTGCTCGTTCCCTCTTGAGCGGTAGCGGCAGAGCACGCGCCACCCACCATCGTCGAAGTAAATCGATCTATCTCCTCCCACTCCAGTGGAGTAAAGACACCCCCACGCCGGGCGAGGAGCCCGATGCTCCCCTGACGACAGCCTCTCCCTTCTGGATAGCCCGCTGGCCTGGGGGCGCCGGATCCGTAGCTTCAATTGGAACAGCAGCGGCACCTATTTGACCGAAGGCCCCATCCTCATCGTCAATGGAGCCCCAGTCGAGCAGCTCCGGAGCACCCTTGTCGCACGCAAGCCCATCCTCCGCGCTGGCGACTGCGCCAGCAGATCCGTCCTCAGCTTGCTCAGAACCAACTGGCTCAACCGGGGAGCCCAAGCTGGGTAGGGGAGTCCCCAGCGGGCACACTGCAGGAGAGGCCAGAGGGCTTGGGTTATGGTTTGAGCTGGTGGCCGGCGGCGCCGGCGGTGGGGAGAGGGGGGGGGCTCTCGCTCGCAAGGTCGCTCACTCATTTTCCCTCAATCTCACTAATGTCGTTTCCACGTCACGGTCATCGTCATCGTCGTCCCGATCGTGGGCATCATATGCCTCGGGCTTCTAGCCGCCCTGCTGTTCGTCTTCTGTAGGAGGCGCCGGCGCCGGCGGTGCCCGGAGGTGGTGGAGGAGGCCAAGGTGGACGAGGTGGAGGACGTGGTCACGGAGCACGTCCGCATCGTGGAGGGCGTCGTCGGTGAGGCCGCCGGTGAGGTCGTCGAGCCGGAGACGCGTACACCGGCTGTGAAGGCGGCGGCGGCGGTGTTGTGGCTGTGGAGGAGGCCCTGGCAGCGGGGGTCGTCGTCCAGGACGACGTTAAGGTGGAGGAGCACGTCATCAGGTTCACCGAGGCGTCGAAGAGAGAGCGAGAGTGATCCTTGTTTCGTGCGTGCACGGCACTGCCTTTCAAAAAAGAATGGTTGTGATTCGGCGTGTCAAGCGTGTGTGTGATGCTGCGTAGCTTCCTAGTTAGTATTTTGGTATATATCTATCCATGTTAATTCTGCTACTATATTCCTTCTTCTACGATTGAAAAGTTAATGTTGGGACAATTGTTGATTGAACTATGCACTTGTAAAACAAAATAAATAGGTGCAATAAAACAGGCGCAGGCTTGAAACTTCTGTTTTTTTTTTAAAAAAAGAAAAAAGTTCAAGGGAAGAGCACTGGTCTTAGCATTGCAAGACCATAATAAACGTCAATAAGCGGAACATGACAGCTCACAGAACGTCTACTACTAACCGACTCACTGACTTGGAAGAACACTTAAACTACAAGAAAATCGAATACCTTTGGTGGCTAATGATTTTCTTGAGGGGCGAAATTGAACCCTCAAGGGATATGTCAACTAGCCAGGTTCTTGATCATATCCTCTCTTCCTTCAGCATCCTTCTTGTTGATTAGAGGCTTCCACAGTTTTAGATGAATCAGAATCTTGTGCACGTACAGCCACAGCTGGATTCTTCAATATATAGCTTGTTCTTGAAAATCATCTCATTCTTTGTCTTCTAGAGACGATCATGATATACATTCATATATTTATGCATGATTATTAGATGTCACTATTGGAATTAATTAGCATCCGTAATAGCGTTTGCTATCCAGGATCCACTACATAGACACCGATCTGCTACAAACCAGCTATCCGCTATTTATTACCTTGGTGTCATCACATAGAGCACTTGCACAAACGAAAACACCACCGATGCTGGCAATAGCGATGACATCACTGGTGTATCCGATTACAAGCTCAAATGCAATAACTAAAACTTTTTTTTTCTCACGAACATGCACATTGCACCTATTTCATTAGGAGGGTAGAAAGTTTTACAAGGGGTTTCCAAGGTCGAGCAAGGTGCCCTTCCTTGTACCCCCCAACACACAGAGAGAGGAGATACACGGCTCATTAGTTTTTTTTTGTGTTGGACTACATCTTAATGTCTTGGCGACTTGAGCAGCGTCGAGGGCCTTAAGCTACTGCGCCCGCAAAGAAGACCGACATCGAGGCGAGTCCCGCCTCAATCCAGCTACTACCCTCTACCAGAATCAGCTTTGCCAATCTCGACGGCATGCATTGGGTTCTTTGAAACACCCTCCGACATCTCTCCTTTCAATAACTAAAACCACCGAGTCACAGGTACACACCATCGATGGCATAAAGGGGGATTTGGGGATTGGTGGTATTATTCTAAATGAATGGCCTTTTATCATTATCATTGATCCCATTAGTATGCATGCTTAATTGAGTGAGAGATGGATTGGTAACATTCATGCTTTGTTCATGATCAAACTGAGTAGTAGTAATGGACATGATGGTTTAGTAGTTATGAGTTAATTCGTGTTATGCATGATGATGATGTTATATGATCGATTTAAGTTACACTAGCTTAAGTCTAATTCATGTTAGTTATGCTTATTGCTTTAAGTTTAATTACTACTATAATAAGTAACTTGTTGATAGGGTAACTATATGAACTTGATATGGTCATGATAAACTTATTTTTAAGTCTGATTACTTGCATAATAGTTATTGTCGATATGTTGTTATTCCTATCCACACGTAACACAGGCTGACAAGGATAAATGTTCATACATGCCGGCAAAAATCCAACCTGACTAACCCTATCCATGTTGCTCGCTCACTGTTGGTTGGATAAGGGCACTCCCAATGTAGAAACCACCATAGTTTCTATGGACATTAATTATACTGCAACCTAAGCGTTTTGCTGATGTGGCAATGTAGTTATTGAAGAGAGAGAGCAAAAATCATAGAAACCGGGTCTAAGTTAAAAACCATGTCTACACGAGAACCAAGACATGAAGGGATATGATTGGTAGATAATAGAGAGAGAATATATGTGATTGGATAAAAAATTGTTCTGTAGAAACTATCTATTGGAACCATGATTTCTATATATATAGTGTCTATGGAAATTAATAGGTACTAGTTTCTAGCATTGGGACTGCTCTAACTAGCACATATATAATTAAGACTAGCCACAATATTGCGTTCCACCTAAAAGAGGAGAGAGAATATTGAATCATCGAGTTGAACCATTATGCACATCGATGCTGAAACAAAAACACACCACGAGTCATCTTCATTCCTCGGGGTTGAACAAATAAAAAAGTCCCCCCTGTTCGGCTGAGCTTATCAGCATGGCTTATCAGCCGTGGAACAGTGTTTTTCTCTCACAGCAAATCAGCCACAGCCGGCTTATAAGCCAAAAATCAGCCTGCCGAACAGGGCCAGTAACCAAGGATTTTAATTTCGTTATCGCAAAAATTTCGGTCACCACCGAAATTACCGAATTTCGCGAAATTCGGCCGAAATTTCGCCGAAATTTTTTTAGAGATTAGGACATGAAGTATGTTGTTTCTAAAAAAGTTTAGATCTAAATAAATATTAGTATGATTTATGACTACACATCTATTGAATAGAAGAATATACAATATAATCAATAGAAAAATACAAGTCTAGAGTTATACATCACATGTATTAGACTATTACAAAATTTCGGAGTTTTCTTTCGGCCACCACCGAAATTACCGAATTTCGCGAAATTCGGCCGAAATTTCGCCGAAATTTTGATCCCTGCCAGTAACTATATGTGTATGCTACTACATTTTTTTGCTTATTAACTCTGCATTTATTGCTAGCATGTGTGCACGAACTAGCTTGTTAGAATGAACTTTTACTCCTGTGATAATAAATCCTTACAAAACAAACAAATAATATGCCCAGCCCCGCAAGGGCTGACCAGCAAATTTAATTGACCAGAGTATTGTCAAATCCACTACGCTATGACATGCAATGTACACTTCCATTAGTTTTATTTGGAGATTCTTTCTTCTTCCGCTCCCATCGGTGCACATTTCAAATGTGAATGCATGAGTTATAGACTTATACTGATTCAGCTAGCTGGATCGTTGTTATAAACATTAGTGAACTTGTCTCTACAAAATATACCTCTGTTTTGTTTTTGTTGTGTGAAAAAGGTATAAGTTTATAACTATACTATAATAGATTCAACTTCAGTGAAACATGCCAGAAAAATTCATATAGTTTTCATAAGCAGTACATCCAACTATAATAGTTTTCCTATAGCTACCTACCACATATTTTAGGACAATAAATAAAAAGAATATAATGATGGAGATGGATAACAAACGCATAATATTTTTATTTAACTAAGGCCTGCAAATAAATACTGCTTGAAATTATATATTTTGTCAACTATGTATGCAAGTGGGAAGCTTGGATTGTGTTAAGAAAGCAAGCGGGAAGAGCTTGGTGCTAACCGGAGAGCGTTTACATCCACCTTGGATCAGAATTAGCAGTAAAGAACAAATTGGTGCAGTAGCTACCGCGGCACCGAAACATAATCATTAGGGTGCAACGTAAGCTATAGTAGAATATTGACACGTTCTTCAATTGGGAACTGGTCACTGGATGCGAAGTGAGCAGGCATAATCTTGTACATGTTGGCTATAGGTTTCTGTCTTAAGAGATATGCTGGTCTTAGTCTTTTAATGCATGATGCTTATAGAGGTAGCATGTATGTGCGTGTTCACACTCACAAGGGTGTGTGTACATTAGTGTCTGTATTTGTTGTATGTGTTTTCCAGAAAAGAAAAATGACAACTGGCGCCTTGTTCGCTTGCTGATAAGTCATGGCTGAAAGCGCTGTTGGCTGATTTGTTGTGAGAGAAAAACATTGTACCATGGCTAAGTTCAAGCGAATAGGACATAGATCAAAAGAACATATTTATTCCCTTGAAATGTCAGAAAATGATTGTTTTGCAATTGCCAATTGCTAGCGTATCTCATCCAGACTCATTGACCACGTGAGAAGTTATGCTACGTAATTATAGATAAGAGGCAACATAATTAAGTAAAAATGCATCCACATGAACTTAGTTGACTATGCTCCTCAATCCTTCTGATGAAATACCCACCTAGATTTGAGTCTCTGACATGGGTTATTCGTATATTTAGCTAACTATTCTACCAGTGGTATGTGGCTTGTATGTCAATAACAAGTATGTGGTTACAACTGAGGGTACGTGGATCTGTAGAGGTGGGCCGAAACCTAGGCATCTCTAGAAAATCATTTTTACATAATTTAAAAATCAGGCTAAAAATAGCAAAGAAAATTTGTTTTATCCTAGGGGAGTCCCACCAGTCGATTCTTGTGGTTGCATGCCGCAAGATTTTCGGCTTTTCGCACGTGCTGCCGCAGGCGGAGCGAGCTCAAAACCTCAAGCTTGATGCGTTCCTTCGTCACTACTAGGGCTCAAAGTCACTTGTAACTAAGTGTCCGATACAATTCATCTGTACCCACTTTAATAAATATTATAATACATATTTGAGACCTTAAACAAATTCAAATGAAAAAAGTTTAAACTAAACAGTTTTAGATCTCTTTGCTACAACTTTGGTTTAGGTCTTTTCTCCATCCAAGATCACTTAAAAAATTCAAGGATTTTGAATTTCAAAATATAAAAACTTTAAATAGAATTTCCGAGCAATAAATCGATCAGTTCAAATGAAAAAAAATCATCAACTACAAAGGTATAGATATCTTTGATCCCGGATATGTGCATGCATGTTCAACCATTCTTGTGTTTATCTTCAGTCAACACGACGTTAAACAACATACTATGCACGAACACTTTGCCGTTAAACTCAAGTACAAGTACAAGTATTGCTCGCTAGTCACAAATTCACAATATTCATATATTCATCAATAAATTAGTCGGATATAGTTCTTCGAAGTATGACGCCATGTATATTCTTTAGCGTCTGCATGTATATATATAGAACATGCGAAGAATCAGTATAGCCCCATCCTCACCTCACGCATATCAACTTGCACGTACGACGACTTTTGTTGCAACTTGTGTATATTTGACTGAAATAAGCTTCTTCACTGATCTACTTAGTGTTGTGAGGAGATGTAACTGGTGAAGCACGGTCTGATCATATATCTAGCTAGCGTTGCGTATATATACCGCACGATAATCAAGCAATGTATCGACTAATTGCATGCACCTAATGACATCACTTGCTTTTAGGCTTTGTCGATGGACCAATCAACTAATAACAATGGACTAAATGCTTGCCCAGTTGAACTGTTATTTTTTCCTTTCTTGGAAGTTTTTTTTACACTTTCACTTGCCCTATATTCAAGCTCACCAGACCCAGCTAGCTAGGTCGGTCTTACTCCTATATATCTAGCTGGTGGCTATCATACATCTTTGCTCACAGGAACTCAAGAACAGTGGTTTGGTTGTATGCCATATCTTAGCACGATTTTCCATGGCCCCAACTTCGTTTTGGCGTACTGAGCCAGCGCCACCTCCATCATCGCCATACGGCCCACACCCCCAGCCTCCATGTCCTCCACCATCATCGCCGCCACCACCGCGTGTGCATCCGCCTGAAGTCCCACCTGTTCCACCCCCTCACTACCCACCTCTTCCTCAAGTTGAACCACCTCCCCCTGACTACCCGCCGGTCTACCCCACCACGCCTCCGCCTCCACCGCCACCGTCAACAAAGAACATCGTCGTCATAGCGGTGGTGGTTCCGATCGCCGGGCTGCTCTTCCTGGGCCTGCTTGCGGGTCTGCTCCTGTTCGCGTAGCGGCGGAAGCGGAGGACGGAAGAGGAGGTGGAGGCGGTGGAGGAGACTGTGGACTTGGAGGTGTCGGAGCACGTGCAGGAGCACGTCGTGGCCGGGCCGTCGGGGCAGCTGCTCAAGGTGGTCGACATCGACGATGAGGTCGACGTGAAGAAGCACGTCGTGAGACACGAGCGGGACGAGGTGGTGGACGAGTGACGACTCGACCGTTGCCACGGACCCTTTTGCTAAGGCTGGGCATTCGGGTTACCCGAAAAATTCGGGTAGTTGGAAATTCGGCTATTAAAAATTGCTACCCGATTTTTGTTCCAAAAAAACATTACTCGAAATTTTGGGTACCTGATAATTCGGGTTTGGGTTCGGGTTTTACCCGATATACCCGAAATTGACAAAACCAACCATTTTCGAAGAATTCAAATACCATTTTATAGCAATAAACAATAGTCCTATAAATCACATCATGTCTTCATATCAATTATCAACAAATCAATTATCAAGTGAGCATAAATATACATTAATTCATACCAAATAATATATTCATATGGCATTGAAATACTTCATGTCTTCATATTAGGAATAGAAGAGAAAATATTTGAGATATTTCGGGTAATTCGGGTAGTTCGGGTACCGGGAAACATTATCCGAATTACCCAAACTAATTTCGGGTTTTTACAATCACTATCCGAAATTGTGATCGGGTAACTCGGGTTCGGATACTTCGGGTCTGGATTCGGGTAATTCGGGTTCAAAAATTGGGTATCAGGCATTTTGCCCACCCTTACCTTTTGCTGCCTAGCTTGCACCATCGATCGTCGATCGAATTCTTCGACTGGACTGGTTGTTGAATACTGTAATATTCGTTTACATCCGATTATTTGCATGTATAATAGTTGTGTGTGATGATCGAATTACTCACCTGATGAGTACGTAATAAACAACAAGTAAATTGGTGCAGCTGATGAGGCGGCACTGTGAAACGGGATCATCTTTGGTGCAAATGTAACCTATGGTAGCGTATATATCAACGCAAACTCTAATCTGCATGCATCCGGTCGCGAGTTCGCGTGAACGCGCCACCGCGCCGACCATCCATCGATGCAACCCTCCGCCGGAGTTAGGTTAATTTTAATCACTACAGGAAACAGGCACGGCACTCGGCAAAGCCTATAAGGCACTGGGCAAAGGCTTTGCTGAGTGACGCACTCGGCAAAGCCCACACGGCAAAAAAAAAAGTATCGGCAAAGGCCGTTTTGCCGAGTGCTTTTTATCGGGCACTCGGCAGTGCCCGACACTCGGCAAAGTTTAAAACGAAAAAATCCCCCAAAAAATAGCAGAAAAAATAATTTTTTTTACCAAGGAGGCCCCCACCGGCCAGCGCGCTACGCGGCCGGCGGGATTCAAACCCGCGACCTCTCCCTCGCGCATAACCTCCTCTACCACCACACTGTCACTTGTGTCTAGATTCCGTTTTGATTCCCCATATACTATACTAATCTGAGTGTAAATTGATTATTTGGGGCCCTAAACGAATTCAAATCAAAAAGTTGTCAACTACAAAGTTTCATAACTTTTTGAGATCTACAATTTTTATATAGGAAGTTTCTCCATCCGAGGTCATTTACAAAATTTAAATTTCAAATTTGAGAAATTCAAACATAGTTTTGCATGGCAAGATGATTTCAAATGAAAAAGTTGTCAACTATAAAGTTTCATAAATTTTCGAGATCTACAAAGTTTATTTTGGTTGTTTTTCCATCCGAGGTCTTTTAAAAAATTTGAATTTTAAATTTTTGAAATTTAGATGCAGTTTTGCATGACAAGATGATTTCAAATTAAAAAAATTTCAACTACAAAGTTTCATAACTTTTCAAGATCTACAAAGTTTATTTTGGTTGTTTTTTCATCCGAGGTCTTTCGAAAAATTCAAATTTAAAATTTTTGAAATTCAGATGCAGTTTTGCATGACAAGATGATTTCAAATCAAAAAGTTTTCAACTACAAAGTTTCATAACTTTTTAAGATCTATAAAGTTTATTTTGGTTATTTGATCATTTATGCATCCAACATGGTGGTTCTAACATTCTTCATAAATCTTATATACCTCTCTTCTAGTTTCTATAAGAGAGCCACGTAAGATTTATGAACAAATTTACTTTCACTTTGTCAAGGCAGGCGGAAGTTGGCAGAAGCTGGGACAAGCGGAGACTTATCGACAATAGGTTAGCAGATGCGACGGATCGGATTAGCAGAAGGCAAAGTCGGTGAGTTGTGGCTAGGCGGTGTGTCGCCCGCGGGCACGGTGGTGGGAGGAGTCGCGCGACGGGTCGCACACGATAACTTCATCCATATATCAACTTTGCACGTTCTTCAATTGGCCACTAGATCGTAACAAGGTAGTATGTGTGTATGTGTATATCTATGTCTATATATATACTATTAAAGTCAAAAGGGTATGCTTTCAATCATATTTTACTTTTCATAATACCGTTTGAAAGCTCTATGTTTGGTGTTGGTAATTAGTGACAATGCCTAAGTACTAATCCTATGCCTAAGTTGTATGTAGCATATGAGGATTAGTACATTCCAAGGTTGGTGGCAAGATGGACATGGTAATCATGATGGCCACACTTGGATTTGGATGCAACCCTACGTGTTCAAGGCAAAGGTATATGCTTAAGGGTTGTGTTTTAGTAACCAAGACACCTAGTGGGTGTTGTTACATTATAGGATAGATAGCCGTACTATGAAGAGGGGAATGACGCGGCTTTTGAACTCCTAAGTGCCTCTAGGTGTGCATTTCATGTCATATGCATTTGGATAGAACTAATAACGCCTCGAAAAATGATTGTGAAAATGCTAACACACTCGCACATGACGTGATCACTTGGTGATGTTAGCACATTTGCGAAGGCGGTGGAGTTTGAGCGGTAGAGAGGGTTTGGGGTCCTCTCTCCCTCCCGCCGAGCTTGCGAGGCGGGATTCAGGCGTTTTCGAGAATTTGAAACGACTATTTTCCACTACGCCGAAAGTTGGAAAAGAAACGGAGGCGAACGGAGGTCACAGTGGTGACCGGACGCTGGACCGGACGCGGTCTCTGTTTGACCGGACGCGTCTGGTCAGTGTTCAGCGTTTGCGTGAGTTTTAGTTTGTCGATCGGACGCGCGGTGCGTCCGGTCACAGTCGACCGGACGCGTCCGGTCGATCAGGGAGCTTACTGGACTCCAACCGGACGCGGGCACTGTGGCGTCCGGTCAGTTCTCCAGCGCGTCCGGTCGCTGTTTCGTTAGAGCGCTGCTCTGGCTTGACCAGCGCGTCCGGTCCGTTACGGGACCGGCGCGTCCGGTCGTGACCAGCGCGTCCGGTCCACGCGACCAGCGCATCCGGTCGGTGGTTCGCGAAAGTAGCCGTTGTATGATCGGCGCGTCCGGTCAGTTGGACCAGCGCGTCCGGTCAGCGTGACTTCGGCTGTTTCAAGTTCCTAACGGCTATATTCGAAGGGGTACGTCTATAAATACTCGTTGGCCGGCTCAAGGCTCTAACTCTTGGACATTTGACATACTTGTGAGCACTTTGAGCTAAGCAACTCCCCTCCCACTCATCTCTCTTGCTTCTTTGCATATTCGAAGTGAGATTGAGTGATCCAAGTGCATTTGCATTGTGAGATTGCATCTAGTTGGCACTTGGTGGTTGATTTGCTGCGGAATTCTTGTTTCTCTTGGTGGTTGCCGCCACCTAGACGGCTTGGAGCAGCTTGGAGGCGTTGGCAAGAGTTGATGATTGTTCTTGGCCACCTCCGGTGATTTGTGAGGGGTTTGTGCCTACCTCGGCGAAGCGCCAAAGGCAACATTAGTAAATTGCTCGTGTCATTGCAACCTTTTGCCATTTGGTAGGTTCTTGTGGCGCCTTTTGAGAGGCTCGGTGTGAGACCGATTAGCCACCGAACCACGTGGTGAAGAGGGACACAACGGGGACTAGCGTGCCGGCAAGCACGTGAACCTCGGGATAAATCTTTGTGTCATCATTCTTATTGTGATTGATTGATCCCGGTGGATGTGTATTGTGGAATTAATCTCTTGATCATATTGTTTGGTTGGCTCAATACTTCGCCCCTCGGTGATACCCTTCTAACTCTCTCTTGTATTAATTTCTTAGTTACTTTGCTAGAGTAGCTCTTTTTGTAGCTTGCTAGTTGTAGTTTCCTTCTCGGTTTGACTTGTGCGGTTGAGTGCAAATATACTAGAATTGTGAATTGGTTAGGTGGCTTGCAAACACTCCGTAGGCTAAGCAAAACACGCATCTCGCTATTTGTTATATTGATAAAATTGTTTAGCTTGTCTTTGTAGAATTTTTAAAAAAGGCTATTCACCCCCCTCTAGCCATCAAGACCTTTCAAGTGGTATCAGAGCCGTGGTCACCGTTTGTAAGGCTTAACAACCTCGGTGTAAGATGGCTCAAGTTGTGTTCAACCATATCGGAGGCAAGCCTCCATTCTTTGATGGTATCTCATCTTTTGATCATTGGAAAAGAAAGATGAAGCAATATCTTGGCTCTATCAATGAGAAGGTTTGGGAGGTGACACATCATGATTATGCTATCATTGATCCCGACAACCTCACCAACAATGACCGCATCAACAACCAATGCAACACTATGGCTCTCAACACTCTCTACAATGGGATTGATGCAAAGGTCTTTGAGCAAATCAAGGATCTTGAGATGGCAAGTGAAGTGTGGACAAGATTAGAGGAAACGTATGAGGGCACTTCAACGGTAAAGAGTGCCAAGCTCTATATGCTCAAGGATAAGTTTGCAAGTTTTAAGATGAAGGATGATGAGTCTATACCGGAGATGTTCTATAGGCTACAAGTTATTGTCAATGATCTCAAGAGCCTAGGAGAAGATGTCAAGGACAAGGACTTCTCACGTAAGTTCTTGATGAACTTACCTAAGAAGTTTGCTATCTTGAGGAAGATGATCCAAAGAGAGGGTTTGGACAAGGTGACTCCAAACCAAGTGCTTGGAGATGTCATGACCGATGCTCAATATGATGAAGATGAAGATGAGAAGAAGGAGATTAAGGTCAAGCAAGAGAAGCCCATTGCATTCAAGGCTTCATCTTCTAAGGGCAAGAGCAAGGTGGAGAGCGATGATGATGATCCATTCGATGATGAGACCATGGCACTCCTAGTGCACAAGATGGGGAGGTTCATGAAGAAGAAAGGATATGGTGCAAGAAAGAGAAGGGACTTCATGAAGGCAAAGGAGATGCTTTGCTACAATTGCAATAGCCCCGATCATGTAGTGGCAAAGTGCCCCTATGAAGACAAAAGATATCATGATGGGAAGTTGAAGTTGAAGAAGAACAAGAAGGACAAGAAGGAGATGAAAGAGAAGAAGAGCTTCACTATCAACAAGAAGAAGAAGGGTGGTGGCTATGTGGTCACTTGGGATAGTGATAACTCCGATAGTGATGATGATAGCTCTAGTGATGATGAAAGGACCACTCGGCGAGCCATTGCAAGCATCGCCCTCTCCAACAAGCCATCCATCTTCGACACTACATCGACATGCCTTATGGCCAAGCCTACCAAGGTAAAATATGATGATAATGATGATGATTCTTGTGCTAGTGATGGTTGTAGGAGTGATGATGAGGAGGATGAGGACTACTCCAAGGATGATCTATTAGGCATAATAGATCAAATGAGCAAGGGCTACAAGAGAACAACCAAGAAGTGCAAAATCTTAGAGCAAGAGCTCATTGCCAAGAGCAATGAAAATGATGCCTTGATGGAGGAGCTTGTTGCTCTCAAAAAGAGTAAGGAGTGCAAAGGAATTGAACAAGAGCTCAAAGCTCTTAGGAAATCCTTTGATGAGCTAGAGGCCTCTCGTGAGTGTCTAAAGGAAGACCACGAGGACCTTGAAGTTGCTCACACAAGGCTTAAGGAAGCCCACTCTTCTCTACTTGAGCTCATCAAGGAGAAGGACCTCAAGTTGGAGAAGCTCATGAAGGAAGCTAAGGAGGAGCAAGTGATTGTCACTTGTGATATTGGACTAACATGTGATATTATTGATGATTCTTTATTTGTTGGTCCTACTAATGCTTCATGTAGCTCATCATCATCCACCACAACCAACTCTACCTCTACTACTAGTGATTCATCACTTGTGGTTGAGAATGAGACTCTCAAGAGAGAGGTGGATGATCTCACTCGCGCATTGGGCAATGCCTATGGTGGGGATGCCCGCTTACTAAAATGCTTGGGTAGCCAACGGTTCTCTCTTAACAAAGAGGGTTTGGGGTATACTCCCAAGAAGGGCAAGGCGGCCTTTGCTACTTCAAAGTCTCGCTTTGTGAAGAGCAATGGTCGTTATTGCAATAGATGCAAGCAAGTTGGGCATCTAGAGATTAATTGTAATAAAATGAACAAGAATAACAACAAGTTTCATGCTAAAATGGATTACATTCCTTTTGATTCTTGTTATGTGCTTACCAAGGGTGAGAAAGGTGTGCATGCTAGGTTTGTTGGTACACCAATTGTGGGTCCAAAGAAGAAGGTCATTTGGGTACCAAAGAGCTTAGTTACTAACCTCCAAGGACCCAAACAAGTATGGGTACCTAAGAAACATTAATTTATTTTGTAGGTAAATTACAAGGCCGGAGGAAGGCATTGGGTGCTTGAAAGGTCTTGATGGCTAGAGGGGGGGTGAATAGCCTTTTAAAAATTTCTACAAAGACAAGATAAACAAGTTTATCAATACAACAAATAGCGAGATGCGAGTTTTGCTTAGCCTACGGGGTGTTTGCAAGCCACCTATCCAATTTACAATTCTAATATAATTGCACTCAACCGCACAAGTCAAACCGAGAAGGAAACTACAACAACAACTAGCAAGCTACACAAAAGAGCTACTCTAGCAAAGCAAACTAGCTAGCAAAGATAACTAAGAAAGTAATGCGGAGTTGAGTTAGGAGGGTTTCACCGAGGGGCGAAGTATTGAGCCAACCAAGATGATCAACAATGAATACCAAAACAACCGGACACCGGGATCAATCAATCACAATATGAAAGTGATGACACGAAGATTTATCCCGAGGTTCACGTGCTTGCCGGCACGCTAGTCCCCGTTGTGTCCCTTTTCACCACGTGGTTCGGTGGCTAATCGGTCTCACACTGAGCCTCTCAAAAGGCGCCACAAGAACCTACCAAATGGCAAAAGGTTGCAAATGACACGAGCAATTCACTAATGTTGCCTTTGGCGCTTCGCCGAGGTAGGCACAAACCCCTTACAAACACCGGAGGTGGCCAAGAACAATCACCAACTCTTGCCAACGCCTCCAAGCTGCTCTAAGCCGTCTAGGTGGCGGCAACCACCAAGAGAAACAAGAATCCCGCAGCAAATCAACCACCAAGTGCCAACTAGATGCTATCTCACAATGCAAATACACTTGGATCACTCAATCTCACTTCGAATAAGCAAAGAAGCAAGAGAGATGAGTGGGAGGGGAGTTGCTTAGCTCAAAGTGCTCACAAGTATGTCAAAAGTCCAAGAGAGAGCCTTGAGCCGGCCAACGAGTATTTATAGATGTACCCCTTTGAATATAGCCGTTAGAAACTTGAAACAGCCGAAGTCGCGTTGACCGGACGCGCTGGTCCAACTGACCGGACGCTCCGATCGTACAACGGCTAGTTTCGCGAACCACTGACCGGACGCGCTGGTCGCAACGACCGGACGCGCTGGTCACGACCGGACGCGCCGGTCCCGTAACGGACCGGACGCGCTGGTCAAGCCAGAGCAGTGCTCTAACGAAACAGTGACCGGACGCGCTGGTGAACCGACCGGACGCCACAGTGCCCGCGTCCAGTTGGATTCCAGTAAGCTCCCTAAACGACCGGACGCGTTCGGTCGACTGTGACCGGACGTGCTGCGCGTCCGATCAAAACGCTGAGAAACGCGCAAACGCAGAACGCTGACCGGACGCGTCCGGTCAAACAGTGACTGCGTCCGGTCCAGTGTCCGGTCACCACTGTGACCTCCGTTCGCTTCCGTTCGATTTCCGACTTTCGGCGTAGTGGAAAATAGTCGTTTCAACTCCTCGAAAACGCCTGAATCCCGCCTCACAAGCTCGGCGGGAGGGAGAGAGGACCCCCAAACCCTCTCTACCGCTCAAACTCCACCGCCTTCACAGACGTGCTAACATCACCAAGTGATCATCACCATGTGCATGTGTGTTAGCATTTTCACAATCATTTTTCGAGGCGTTATTAGTTCTATCCAAATGCATATGACATGAAATGCACACCTAGAGGCACTTAGGAGTTCAATAGCCGCGTCATTCCCCTCTTTATAGTACGGCTATCTATCCTATAATGTAACCACACCCACTAGGTGTCTTGGTTACTAAAACACAACCCTTAAGCATATACCTTTGCCTTGATCACGTAGGGTTGCATCCAAATCCAAATGTGGCCATCATGATCACCATGTCCATCTTGCCACCAACCTTGGAATGTACTAATCCTCATATGCTACATACAACTTAGGCATAGGATTAGTACTTAGGCATTGTCACTAATTACCAACACCAAACATAGAGCTTTCAATCTCCCCCTTGTTGGTAATTGGTGACAACCCTTTCACAAAGATATTATGATAAAATTTTGATTGAACCCATGTCACATTGTCCAAGTATATTACCATGTGTAAGAATTATGGACATGTGATCATGAATTTAAATTGATAGCAATGGCTCCCCCTACATGTATGCTATATGTTTGGATTTAGGAAGCATACATGTTTAGATAGGAAAAAATAGGAGCATTAACTATCAATAGGTGCTAAGTGTTTTAGATTATAGACCTTTGAAGCGTGATACCATCGGAGTAGCGATAAACACCATCTTAGCACCTTGTGTAGTTAGATACCACTTGGAAAAGCACAAACATAACTAGAAACCTCGTGAGATCAACAATATAAGCAAGGTTCTAGTACCACTTTGAAAGATATGAAGCAAAAAGAATCTAACTACTTCCTATTCATGCTAGTACCTCAATACACCATTCAATTGTATATTAGCAAGTCACCACACAAGCAATGTATCGGAGAAAAAGAAATGCATAACAATGCATCATACATATGAAGTGCACAAGGAAATGCAACATTCATGTTTAAGAGCTTGCTCCCCCTACTTGTGTGCTCAAAATTTTAGTTGTTAGTTGATCCCCTTGTTTTATCAATTTTCCCTTTAGGGTTTTCTCCTCCTTTAGAATCTATCTTTGTGAACAACATTTTCTCCCCCTTTGGCACCAATGACCACAAGGGACCAATTTTAGATAGATTATCATGTCGAATTATGGGGTGAGGATCAAGTTTGTGATTCAACCTAGATTGCTTGCATAAACAAAATGCTTCAGTTTGATCCAAGGGCAAGCTTCTTCACACCTCACTAGAAGGGTTATCATGCACCATGTTGAAGCAAATATTGAGACAAGTTTTCTAGATTAAACACTTAGGATCACAAGCTACTTAAACAAGTTATATGCTACCACTAGATCAAACAAGTCATGGAAACAATAGTGGCACCATATAAACTTCAAAGTCGTTTGATTTTCATGAATGAGCCTAGAACATGTAAATTATGACTAGATGCACTAAACAAGTCCTTAGCATAGAATGTATGATATGTCAACCAATTGTACCTTGGGGCTCGAAGGAGAGGCATGTCATAACATTGGGGTGCATCAACTCATGTTGGAGAAGTCAAGTATGTTCAACTCATTCTTTAGCTTGTGAAATCTCTTCTCATCAAGTGGCTTGGTGAATAGATCGGCTAATTGATCTTCGGTGCCCACACTCTCAATAGCAATGTCACCCTTTTGTTGATGATCTCTAATAAAATGATGACGAACATCAATATGCTTTGTTCTTTGATGTTGAACAGGATTGTTGGTTAGCTTCACGGCACTTCCATTGTCACATAGCAATGGCACATTCTTGAAATTGATTCCAAACTCCTTCAAAGTTGCCTTCATCCACAAGATTTGTGCACAACAACTACCCGCGGCGATGTATTCGGCTTCGGCGGTAGATAGTGCAATACTATTTTGCTTCTTGGATGACCATGAGACAAGTGATCTTCCCAACAATTGACAAGTCCCGGAAGTGCTCTTTCTCTCCACTTTGTCACCGGCATAGTCAGAATCCGAATATCCAACTAGCTCAAAGCTTGCACCTTTGGGATACCATAATCCAACATCTTGTGTATGCTTTAAGTACCTCAATATTCTCTTTGTTGCCTTCAAATGACTTTCTCTTGGTGAGGCTTGAAATCTTGCACACATGCATACACTAAACATCACGTCGGGCCTTGATGCTGTCACATAGAGTAGGCTACCAATCATTGATCTATATAGCTTTTGATCCACCATGTTGCCACTCTTGTCACTATCCAAACTTCCACTAGTGCCCATTGGGGTTGTAATGCCTTTTGCATCTTCCATGCCAAACTTCTTGAGCATATCTTTGATGTACTTGGTTTGGCTCATAAATGTTCCTTCCTTCATTTGTTTGATTTGAAGTCCAAGAAAGAAACTAAGTTCACCGATCATTGACATTTCAAATTCCTTTGCCATCATTTTCCCAAACTCATCACAATAATCTTGATTGGTTGAACCGAAGATGATATCATCAACATATATTTGCAACACAAACAAGTCTTTCCCAATCTTCTTGGTGAATAGTGTTGTATCAACTTTGCCCATGACAAATCCTTTAGATAGCAAGAAGTTCCTCAATCTTTCATACCATGCTCTAGGTGCTTGCTTCAATCCATACAAAGCCTTCCTTAACTTGTATACATGGTTGGGTTTCTTGTCATCTTCAAAACCGGGAGGTTGCTCCACATACACCTCTTCTTGAATGTACCCATTTAGAAATGCACTCTTCACATCCATTTGATATAGCTTGATATTATGAGCACAAGCATAGGCAAGTAAGATCCTAATTGCTTCCAATCTTGCAACCGGGGCATAAGTTTCACCAAAGTCAAGACCCTCTATTTGTGTGTAACCTTGAGCCACTAGTCTTGCTTTGTTCCTTACTACTATTCCATCTTGATCTTGCTTGTTGCGAAAGACCCATCTTGTTCCAATGACATTGTGATCCTTAGGCCTCTCAACTAGTTCCCATACTTCATTTCTCTTGAAGTTGTTGAGTTCTTCATGCATTGCATTTACCCAATCCGGATCTCTCAATGCTTTATCAATGTCCTTGGGTTCTTCCATTGACACAAAAGAAGAGTGAGCACAAAATGATGCCAATCTTGATCTAGTTTGAACTCCCCTTTGTATGTCACCAATGATGGAATCCAATGGATGATCTCTTGCAATGTTAGTTGGTTGAAGTACTTGGACTTGATTGCTTGGATGTTGATGTTGATCATAAGTTGGAGATGACGAACTAGCCACTTGTTGATCATGTTGCACTTGAGATGATGTACTAACTTGATTTTGTATTAGAGACCCACTAGCTTGTGTAATTGGACTTTGGAGCACTTGATCTTTGTTGTCATCCACATCAATCACTTGCTTTGGCCTAATATCACCAATATCCATTTCTTTCATAGCATTGGTCAATTGAGTTCCTCTCACATCATCCAAGTTATTTTCTTCATCTTGAGAACCATTGGTTTCATCAAACTCAACATCATGAACTTCTTCAAGTTGACCACTACCTAAATTCCAAACTCTATAAGCTTTGCTAGTAGTGGAGTAACCAAGTAAGAATCCTTCATCACATTTCTTTTCAAACTTACTCAATCTAGTGCCCTTCTTCAAGATGTAGCATTTGCAACCAAATACCCGAAAGTATGCAATGTTGGGCTTTCTTCCATTTAAGATCTCATATGGTGTCTTCTCTAGAAACTTGTGGCAATAGAGGCGGTTGCTATAGAAACAAGCCGTGTTGATTGCTTCGGCCCAAAATGAATGACTCACATTATACTCATTCAACATTGATCTTGCCATATCAATCAAAGTTCTATTCTTCCTCTCAACTAGGCCATTGGATTGAGGTGTATACTTAGCCGAGAATTGATGCTTGATTCCAAGCTCCTCACATAGCTCATCAACTCTTGTGTTTCTAAACTCACTTCCATTGTCACTTCTCACTTTCTTGATTGTGGTCTCAAACTCATTTTGTACCCTCTTGATGAACTTCTTGAATATGTCAAATACATCACTCTTGTCCACAAGAAAGAATACCCATGTGTATCTAGTGAAGTCATCCACAATCACAAAGACATACTTGTTGCCACTAATGCTTGTATATGTAGTTGGACCAAATAGATCCATGTGCAACAACTCAAATGCCTTAGAAGTACTCATGATGCTTTTCAATGGATGGGTGTTGCCCACTTGCTTTCCGGCTTGACATGCACTACATAGCTTATATTTCTCAAATGTGACATCCTTCAAGCCTCTAACTAAGTCATGCTTCACTAACTTGTTCAATTGCTTCATGCCAACATGACCAAGTCTTCTATGCCATAACCAACCCATACTTGATTTGGTGAGCAAGCATGTTGAAAGTTGAGTGTCACTAGCATCGAAATCAACCAAGTATAGATTCTCATATCTAAAACCCTTGAAGATCAAATTGGAGCCATCAACACTAACTATCTCCACATCATCAACACCAAATATGCACTTGAAACCAAGATCACACAATTGAGCAACCGAGAGAAGATTGAAGTTCAAATTTTCAACTAAGAGCACATTGGAAATGCTATGATCATTTGAGATTGCAATCCTTCCAAGAGCCTTCACATCACCCTTGCTATTGTCACCAAATGTGATACTATCAATGCCACTATCATTTGATTTGAGAGAGTTGAACATTCTTGAATCACCGGTCATATGTTGAGAGCACCCACTATCAAGCACCCAATGCCTTCCTTCGGCCTTGTAATTTACCTACAAAATAAATTAATGTTTCTTAGGTACCCACACTTGCTTGGGTCCTTGGAGGTTAGTCACTAAGCTCTTTGGTACCCAAATGGCCTTCTTCTTTGGACCCACAATTGGTGTACCAACAAACCTAGTATGCACACCTTTCTCACCCTTGGTAAGCACATAACAAGAATCAAAAGAAATGTAATCCATTTTAGCATGAAACTTGTTGTTGTTCTTGTTCATTTTATTACAATTAATCTCTAGATGCCCAACTTGCTTGCATCTATTGCAATAGCGACCATTGCTCTTCACAAAGCGAGACTTTGGAGTAGCAAAGGCCGCCTTGCCCTTCTTGGGAGTATAGCCCAAACCTTCTTTGTTAAGAGAGAACCTTTGGCTACCCAAGCATTTTAGCAAGCGGGCATCCCCACCATAGGCATTGCCTAATGCGCGGGTGAGATCATCCACCTCTCTCTTGAGAGTCTCATTCTCAACCACAAGTGATGAATCACTAGTAGTAGAGGTAGAGTTGGTTGTGATGGATGATGATGAGCTACATGAAGCATTAGTAGGACCAACAAATAAAGAATCATCAATAATATCACATGTTAGTCCAATATCACAAGTGACAATCACTTGCTCCTCCTTAGCTTCCTTCATGAGCTTCTCCAACTTGAGGTCCTTCTCCTTGATGACCTTAAGTAGAGAGGAGTGGGCTTCCTTAAGCCTAGTGTGAGCAACTTCAAGGTCCTCGTGGTCTTCCTTTAGACACTCACGAGAGGCCTCTAGTTCATCAAAGGATTTTCTAAGAGCTTTGAGCTCTTGTTCAATTCCTTTGCACTCCTTACTCTTTTTGAGAGCAACAAGCTCCTCCATCATGGCATCATTTTCATTGCTCTTGGCAATGAGCTCTTGCTCCAAGATTTTGCACTTCTTGGTTGTCCTCTTGTATCCCTTGCTCATTTGATCTATTATGCCCAATAGATCATCCTTGGAGTAGTCCTCATCCTCCTCATCATCACTCCTAAAACCATCACTAGCACAAGAATCATCATCACTATCATCATATTTTACCTTGGTAGGCTTGGCCATAAGGCATGTCGATGTAGTATCGAAGATGGATGGCTTGTTGGAGAGGGCGATGCTTGCAATGGCTCGCCGAGTGGTCCTCTCATCATCACTAGAGCTATCATCATCACTATCGGAGTTATCACTATCCCATGTGACCACATAGCCACCACCCTTCTTCTTCTTGTTGATAGTGAAGCTCTTCTTCTCTTTCTTCTCCTTCTTGTCCTTATTGTTCTTCTTCAACTTCAACTCCCCATCATGATATCTTTTGTCTTCATAGGGGCACTTTGCCACTACATGATCGGGGCTATTGCAATTGTAGCAAAGCATCTCCTTTGCCTTCATGAAGTCCCTTCTCTTTCTTGCACCATATCCTTTCTTCTTCATGAACCTCCCCATCTTGTGCACTAGGAGGGCCATGGTCTCATCATCGAATGGATCATCATCATCGCTCTCCACTTTGCTTTTGCCCTTAGAAGATGAAGCCTTGAATGCAATGGGCTTCTCTTGCTTGACCTTGATCTCCTTCTTCTCATCTTCATCTTCATCATCATCATATTGAGCATCGGTCATGACATCTCCAAGCACTTGGTTTGGAGTCACCTTATCCAAACCCTCTCTTTGGATCATCTTCCTCAAGATAGCAAACTTCTTAGGTAAGTTCATCAAGAACTTATGTGAGAAGTCCTTGTCCTTGACATCTTCTCCTAGGCTCTTGAGATCATTGACAATAACTTGTAGCCTATAGAACATCTCCGGTATGGACTCATCATCCTTCATCTTGAAGCTTGCAAACTTATCCTTGAGCATATAGAGCTTGGCACTCTTTACCGTTGAAGTGCCCTCATATGTTTCCTCTAATCTTGTCCACACTTCACTTGCCATCTCAAGATCCTTGATTTGCTCAAAAACCTTTGCATCAATCCCATTGTAGAGAGTGTTGAGAGCCATAGTATTGCATTGGTTGTTGATGCGGTCATTGTTGGTGAGGTTGTCGGGATCAATGATAGCATAATCATGATGTGTCACCTCCCAAACCTTCTCATTGATAGAGCCAAGATATTACTTCATCTTTCTTTTCCAATGATCAAAAGACGAGACACCATCAAAGAATGGAGGCTTGCCACCGACATGGTTGAACACAACTTGAGCCATCTTACACCGAGGTTGTTATGCCTTACAAACAGTGACCACGGCTCTGATACCACTTGAAAGGTCTTGATGGCTAGAGGGGGGGTGAATAGCCTTTTAAAAATTTCTACAAAGACAAGCTAAACAAGTTTATCAATACAACAAATAGCGAGATGCGAGTTTTGCTTAGCCTACGGGGTGTTTGCAAGCCACCTATCCAATTTACAATTCTAATATAATTGCACTCAACCGCACAAGTCAAACCGAGAAGGAAACTACAACAACAACTAGCAAGCTACACAAAAGAGCTACTCTAGCAAAGCAAACTAGCTAGCAAAGATAACTAAGAAAGTAATGCGGAGTTGAGTTAGGAGGGTTTCACCGAGGGGCGAAGTATTGAGCCAACCAAGATGATCAACAATGAATACCAAAACAACCGGACACCGGGATCAATCAATCACAATATGAAAGTGATGACACGAAGATTTATCCCGAGGTTCACGTGCTTGCCGGCACGCTAGTCCCCGTTGTGTCCCTTTTCACCACGTGGTTCGGTGGCTAATCGGTCTCACACCGAGCCTCTCAAAAGGCGCCACAAGAACCTACCAAATGGCAAAAGGTTGCAAATGACATGAGCAATTCACTAATGTTGCCTTTGGCGCTTCGCCGAGGTAGGCACAAACCCCTTACAAACACCGGAGGTGGCCAAGAACAATCACCAACTCTTGCCAACGCCTCCAAGCTGCTCTAAGCCGTCTAGGTGGCGGCAACCACCAAGAGAAACAAGAATCCCGCAGCAAATCAACCACCAAGTGCCAACTAGATGCTATCTCACAATGCAAATGCACTTGGATCACTCAATCTCACTTCGAATAAGCAAAGAAGCAAGAGAGATGAGTGGGAGGGGAGTTGCTTAGCTCAAAGTGCTCACAAGTATGTCAAAAGTCCAAGAGAGAGCCTTGAGCCGGCCAACGAGTATTTATAGACGTACCCCTTTGAATATAGCCGTTAGAAACTTGAAACAGCCGAAGTCGCGTTGACCGGACGCGCTGGTCCAACTGACCGGACGCTCCGATCGTACAACGGCTAGTTTCGCGAACCACTGACCGGACGCGCTGGTCGCAACGACCGGACGCGCTGGTCACGACCGGACGCGCCGGTCCCGTAACGGACCGGACGCGCTGGTCAAGCCAGAGCAGTGCTCTAACGAAACAGTGACCGGACGTGCTGGTGAACCGACCGGACGCCACAGTGCCCGCGTCCGGTTGGATTCTAGTAAGCTCCCTAAACGACCGGACGCGTCCGGTCGACTGTGACCGGACGTGCTGCGCGTCCGATCAAAACGCTGAGAAACGCGCAAACGCAGAACGCTGACCGGACGCGTCCGGTCAAACAGTGACTGCGTCCGGTCCAGCGTCCGGTCACCACTATGACCTCCGTTCGCTTCCGTTCGATTTCCGACTTTCGGCGTAGTGGAAAATAGTCGTTTCAACTCCTCGAAAACGCTTCCGTTCGATTTCCGACTTTCAGTGTATGCATGTGTGCAAGATTTCAAGCCTCACCAAGAGAAAGTCATTTGAAGGCAACAAAGAGAATATTGAGGTACTTAAAGCATACACAAGATGTTGGATTATGGTATCCCAAAGGTGCAAGCTTTGAGCTAGTTGGATATTCGGATTCCGACTATGCCGGTGACAAAGTGGAGAGAAAGAGCACTTCCGGGACTTGTCAATTGTTGGGAAGATCACTTGTCTCATGGTCATCCAAGAAGCAAAATAGTATTGCACTATCTACCGCCGAAGCCGAATACATCACCGCGGGTAGTTGTTGTGCACAAATCTTGTGGATGAAGGCAACTTTGAAGGATTTTGGAATCAATTTCAAGAATGTGCCATTGCTATGTGACAATGAAAGTGCCGTGAAGCTAACCAACAATCCTGTTCAACATCAAAGAACAAAGCATATTGATGTTCGTCATCATTTTATTAGAGATCATCAACAAAAGGGTGACATTGCTATTGAGAGTGTGGGCACCGAAGATCAACTAGCCGATCTATTCACCAAGCCACTTGATGAGAAGAGATTTCACAAGCTAAAGAATGAGTTGAACATACTTGACTTCTCCAACATGAGTTGATGCACCCCAATGTTATGACATGCCTCTCCTTCGAGCCCCAAGGTACAATTGGTTGACATATCATACATTCTATGCTAAGGACTTGTTTAGTGCATCTAGTCATAATTTACATGTTCTAGGCTCATTCATGAAAATCAAACGACTTTGAAGTTTATATGGTGCCACTATTGTTTCCATGACTTGTTTGATCTAGTGGTAGCATATAACTTGTTTAAGTAGCTTGTGATCCTAAGTGTTTAATCTAGAAAACTTGTCTCAATATTTGCTTCAACATGGTGCATGATAACCCTTCTAGTGAGGTGTGAAGAAGCTTGCCCTTGGATCAAACCGAAGCATTTTGTTTATGCAAGCAATCTAGGTTGAATCACAAACTTGATCCTCACCCCATAATTCGACATGATAATCTATCTAAAATTGGTCCCTTGTGGTCATTGGTGCCAAAGGGGGAGAAAATGTTGTTCACAAAGATAGATTCTAAAGGAGGAGAAAACCCTAAAGGGAAAATTGATAAAACAAGGGGATCAACTAACAACTAAATTTTTGAGCACACAAGTAGGGGGGAGCAAACTCTTAAACATGAATGTTGCATTTCTTTGTGCACTTCATATGTATGATGCATAGTTATGCATTTCTTCTTCTCCGATACTTTGCTTGTGTGGTGTTTTGCTAGTATACAATTGAATGGTGTATTGAAGTACTAGCATGAATAGGAAGTAGTTAGATTCTTCTTGCTTCATGTTTTCCAAAGTGGTACTAGAGCCTTGCTTATAATGTTGATCTCACGAGGTTTATAGTTATGTTTGTGCTTTTCCAAGTGGTATCTAACTACACAAGGTGCTAAGATGGTGTTTATCGGTACTCCGATGGTTTCACGCTTCAAAGGTCTATAATCTAAAACACTTAGCACCTATTGATAGTCAATGCTCCTATATTTTTTCCTATCTAAGCATGTATGCTTCCTAAATCCAAACATATAGCATACATGTAGGGGGAGCCATTGCTATCAATTTGAATTCATGATCACATGTCCATAATTCTTACACATGGTAATATACTTGGACAATGTGACATGGGTTCAATCAAAATTTTATCATAATATCTTTGTGAAAGGGTTGTCACCAATTACCAACAAGGGGGAGATTGAAAGCTCTATGTTTGGCGTTGGTAATTAGTGACAATGCCTAAGTACTAATCCTATGCCTAAGTTGTATGTAGCATATGAGGATTAGTACATTCCAAGGTTGGTGGCAAGATGGACATGGTGATCATGATGGCCACACTTGGATTTGGATGCAACCCTACGTGTTCAAGGCAAAGGTATATGCTTAAGGGTTGTGTTTTAGTAACCAAGACACCTAGTGGGTGTTGTTACATTATAGGATAGATAGCCGTACTATGAAGAGGGGAATGACGCGGCTTTTGAACTCCTAAGTGCCTCTAGGTGTGCATTTCATGTCATATGCATTTGGATAGAACTAATAATGCCTCGAAAAATGATTGTGAAAATGCTAACACACTCGCACATGACGTGATCACTTGGTGATGTTAGCACATTTGCGAAGGCGGTGGAGTTTGAGCGGAAATAAAAGTTATTACAACATAGTTCAACATAAAGTAGCGGAAGCAAATAGTTTTACGCACACACACTTAGTTCAGTTACAGTGCCAGTAGATAGTCATGGTCCACAAAAGCAGAAGATAAGACAAGCAGAACGACCTTTGCCCAAGGTCCTAGTTGTCACCCATCGCCGGATACAGACAGTTGGAGCAGTACCCGTAGTATATCTGACCATCTGCAACAACAATGGGAACAATGCCCTGAGTACGAGAATGTACTCAGCTAGACTTACCCATCATAAACCAGAAATAACATGACACCAAGGAGCATGCAAGGCTTTATATAGTGGATTGGCTTGACTCATTTGCGAAAAGCAAAAGTTATTATGAATAACTAAAGATAAGTACTTTTAGTATCATTTTTAGGATAACCTATTCATGCTAGGTAAGCACCTATTGCTAAAACAATCACTTGATTAACCATTACATCAAAGGTTACCATCTCAGGTTTAGCATTTCCAACATTATCTACATAACCATCCGTGTTCCATCATTAATACTACGATGCCGTAGCTCGAGTCAAGTGCTCACTAACCGGGAGCGACGGTGATTCGAATCGAATTCCTATCCAGCTGGAGATTTATTCCTCACACAAACCATGCTTCCCCCGTCAGGGTCGCTTAGATCACCAATGACACTTTCCAAGAAGCCGCGGGATAACAATCATGGATCGCACTACCCAGGGACCGCCCGACTGCCAGGACGCACCTTGGGCTCACTCTTCGCGTCCCTGTACACCCCCTTCAACACCAGTCTGCCAACCCGAGTTTATCCCGGCTCGAAAAGTGTCACTAGCTTCGCGGTCGAAAGGTACTTTATTCGGCCAGCTAAATGTGAGGCATGCGTTCAACATGACAAGAGGGACGAGCAACGATCGGTCCTTAATCGACACAGACGGAATCACTATAGTCCAAAACCCTATAAGACTCCGCCCGGTCTCCATTTATCCATCAACACTTGGTTACTTTTCATGATCATCATTACCGCTAACCATAACCCGGTATCCACCTATAGCTCGCAGGTGACAGGAAATCACCCGACTTCTACCGGTCTAAGCATGGCTAAGCAATTTACTCGATCCTACCCTAATTAGGTAACAGTAATCGGGTGGACAAGGATAGTAATGCAACAACGGTTTCACTCAACTCCTATAACTTAATGCAAAAATATATAATTATAATTCAGGTAATAAAGAATAGCTTTTATAAAATAGGAGACTTATAATGCTCCGGGGCTTGCCTCTTTCGAACGAGCTAGGGTGGTGGTCGACGCACTCCGGTAGTTCCTCGCCTGGCTCTTCCTCCTCGGGCACCTCCTGTGCCTGGGGCTCCTGCTGATCCGTCCAAGCCTGTTCCTCCGGTACTGCTGCCTGCGACTCCTCCTGCGATCCTGTATGATGCAAGTGCATAAGTACATGTGAATGATGCATCGGATTATGATGGAGTGATGGTATGACATGAGATGCAGATGAGCACATGGAATGAGCAGTTAATATAAAACTTCATCTTCTACAAGGTAGTCCACGTCATCCAAGAACATGTACCCTAAAGCTTGCACATTGTGATTCCACTAATTATCATACACATTACACAAGCAAGTGACCCTAAATGACCAAACCTTACCAACCTAACTCATTCACAACATCCGCAAGACATAGTGATGCTTCAAAGATACACCAAACATATTTTATTATTCTTAATTTCTCATAAAGAATAATTATTTATTCCTTATTTAACTAGGGTTGTACAGCAACACCTATCTCTGGTGTAGATAAAAATCTACAAAAATTACAGTAGAGTATTCTTACCCTAACTAAGCTACCACTAAATTTTCATGGTAAATGGAAATGTAAAACTACCTGTACAAAATAAACAAATTATAGCCTAAATGTGAGCATGAAATTGTTTTATACTAGGAAAAGTATCAAACAACAGATTTCATATTTTTCCTAGGTTACCAACAGCAAACTAACACACTACAAAAATTATCACCTGTATGTTGTATACAAATTTTGCTCTCTACTACAAATAACAAATATTATCAATTAAAGGCATTTGAACTACACTTCAAAAATTTCCCACAGAACATGCTTCACTAGTATTTTTCCTAGAAAGTACATCACTAATAAAGACTAATGTAACAAGAATCACATTTTTCCCTTTATTATTTTATTTACTACACTTTTTCTAAGATAATAGCATATATAACAATTAAATAAAATTGCACAGTAAAGTGTCACAAAAATAACATGAGATATTTTTAAACTGTAGATCTATTCAAAAGGAACATTTCAAAATTTGTTTCATGATTTTTGGAGCTATAAATCTTGAGATACAATTTTTGGAAGCCTTTTTCAGATTTTCAGGAAATCAATTTCTTTAAAACCGAAAATCAAAACCAGCCTTAAACGCTACGTGCACCCCGCTGTGACACCCGGAACCGAACGCTGAGACAGACAGGCGGGATCCATGGGTCAGACGGGCCCACACGTCAGCCGGTGCCGGCCACAGGCGGCGCGGATGGCCGGGATCTCGCCACCGGCGAGTCCTCCGACGACGGGGAGGGCACCATCGTGTTCCTCTCATCGACGCGAACCCAGTGGTGCCTAGTGGGTGGCCAGACGAGCTCGGCATCGAGCTCGCCGGCGTGCATGGCGGCTCGGTGGCGCGGGACGCCGTCGGCCGGCCAGCTCCGACCGAGAGGAGCTGCGCGGTGAGGTCAGCGAGGTTCGCGGTGCAAGTGCGGTGCTCGTGCGCTCGAGAAGTGGGCGAGAAGAGGCGTGGAGGGGTGCGGCCCACGGAGCGGGTCGCTCCGGTGAGCTCGACCAGAACTCCGGCGAGCCATTACCGCGGGTGTAGGCCGAATCCGTGCGGGCCGAGGCGAGCACCGGATGCGCAATGACAAGGCGCAGCGAGGGCGAAGACGGAGGCGGAGGCGGTGAGCCGGAGCGGCGGCTAGGGCGGTTGCGGAGCTCGGGAGCCGGCGATGGCGAGGCGGAGCTCTGCTGCTGCTGCTGCGGGCGGGCGAGGGAGAATGGAGGGAGCAACCGAGGCGGACGAGCGCGCGGAGGGGGGGGTAAGCGGGCGCGGACGCTGCGGGGGCCACAGGGTGCGTGTCGCGCGGCTCCGACGGCGTACGACCACGCGGCGGCCGAACGCTGCCGCGGCGCCACGACGCCACGCGCGGGCGAGCGCGCGCGCGAGAGCGGGAGGGAGACGACGCGGGCGCGGGCCGGGCCACCAGCGAAGCTGGGCCGAATGGGAAGCCGAAGCCCACAAGCGAAAATCTGATTTTTCTTTTTCAAATTATTTTCCAGATTTAATTCTCTGTTTGAAATTCGAATTTGGAGATGAAAAAGGGGTTTTCAGAAATTTGGCCCAAAATAAAAGTTGTTCAAAATTTTATTCTCTACAACTTTCATATAGAGCACTTTTCAAAATTCTCAACAGATTTTTAATTTGAGATTTAAAGCTAATTTAGAAATCAAAAACTCATTTATTTAGAATATTTTTAAAACAGAATTTGAGGAAAACTTGAATTCAAACTTTGCTCCAAAAATCAAGTTGATTTATTCTAGATTATTTAAAATTGCTACTTCTCAAAAGTACACCAAATTTTTGACACTTATATCAAACTTAGGGTTCCCATTTATTTGTTTTTTCAAATTTAATTTGAAAGGGCTATAATTCAAACAATGCTAATCATACAATGATGTTGAATGCTTATGCTGTGAAATGATAATGCATGCTTAACACCTAGGGGTGTTACAGCCCTCCCCCCTTATAAGAATCTCGTCCCGAGATTTGAGTTACGAACCATTTATCGTAAAAATCTTTATAAGCAGTTTGAAGATATTCTCCCGTTTCCCAAGAAGCATCGTTCTCGTCATGATGACTCCACTGAACCTTGTAGGTTGTGATTACTTTATTTCGTGTGACTCGGTCCTTGGTATCCAGGACTCGAATCGGTTGCTCATGATATTCCAAATCTGCCTTGATCCGAATACCCTGAGGTTCTATTCTCTCTTCTGGGACACGTAGACACTTCTTTAATTGGGATACGTGGAAGACGGGAAAGATCGAACTCATCTCTTCTGGTAACTGTAACTTATATGCCACGGGGCCCTTTTTCTCTATGACCTGGTATGGCCCTATATATCTAGCGGACAGCTTCTTTTTAATTCCAAACCGTTTCTTCTTCATTGGGGTAACCTTCAAATAAACATAGTCACCTACTTGGAACTCCAATGGTCTTCTTCTCTTATCCGCATAACTCTTCTGACGAGACTGTGCTGCTTGCATGTTTTGTTGAATAACACGGACCTTCTTCTCTGCCTCATCTACAAAATCAATTCCGTAAAACCTTCTTTCTCCGGGCTCTACCCAATTTAACGGTGTTCTGCACTTCCGGCCATACAAAGCTTCAAATGGTGCCATCTTGATACTCTCTTGGTAACTGTTGTTGTAAGCAAATTCTGCCAACGGTAACCAGGATTCCCATGAACCTCTGGATGAGAGAACACAAGCTCTAAGCATATCTTCCAATACGGCATTAACTCTTTCTGTCTGCCCATCAGTCTGTGGGTGGTAAGCCGTGCTACGAATCAAACTAGTGCCCAAACCTTGATGAAGATGTTCCCAAAAGTGAGAGGTAAACTGTGAACCACGATCGGACACAATCGTTTTTGGTATCCCGTGCAATCGGACAATCTCAATAATGTACTTTTCTGCATATTGAGGTGGTCGGAAACTTGTTTTGACTGGCAGAAAGTGAGCCGACTTGGTAAGGCGATCGACTATTACCCAAATGGAATCATGGCCCTTCTGTGTGGTGGGGAGACCAGTGATAAAGTCCATACTTATATCATCCCACTTCCAATCGGGTACCGACAAAGGTTGCAGGAGTCCTGCAGGTCTCATGTGAAGAGCTTTAACTCTACAACACATGTCGCAACGAGCAACGTATGCTGCAATCTCCTTTTTCATCTTAGTCCACCAATAATGAGGTCGTAAATCTTGGTACATCTTGCTACTTCCGGGGTGAATAGATAGCTTAGAACGATGGGCTTCATCCATCAACTTGTTCTTAAGCTCTCTATCCTTAGGTACTACTAGTCGATCCTTGAACCATAACACTCCTTGGTCATCCAATCGAAAGTGTTTGGTGGGTTCTCTCTTCATCTTTTCTTTGATATGAAAGATTCCCTTATCTGTTTTCTGACCATCAATGATCTGACTTTCTAGAGTGCAACTGATCTGAATATTATGCAACACAGCTGGATGTAACAAATTGAACCCTTCTTCAAACAACGGTTGCACATCAATAGAATGAGATTTTCTGCTCAGTGCATCCGCTACTACATTAGCCTTCCCAGGGTGATAGTGCACGTTCAGATTATAGTCTTTTATCAGCTCTAACCATCTCCTCTGTCGCATGTTCAACTCGGATTGGGTAAAGATGTATTTGACTCTTATGATCTGTGAAGATGTTACACACATTACCTAATAGGTAGTGCCTCCAAATCTTTAGAGCGTGCACCACTGCCGCGAGCTCTAAATCATGTGTAGGATAGTTAACTTCATGCTTCCTCAATTGTCGTGAGGCGTAAGCAATGACTCTTCCATTTTGCATCAGCACACATCCTAACCCATTCTTGGATGCGTCACAGAAAACATCAAACGGCTTTTCTATATCTGGCTGGGCCAGAACAGGAGCAGTGGTCAACAACTTTCGCAAAGTACAGAAAGCTGCTTCGCATTCCTCTGTCCATACAAACTTATGATCCTTCTGTAACAGGCTTGTCATTGGTTTGACAATCTTCGAGAAATCCGGTATGAAGCGACGGTAGTAACCGGCTAAACCAAGGAAACTGCGAACTTCGTTAACTGAAGTTGGTGATTTCCAGTTCATAACCTCTTGTACCTTACTAGGGTCTACAGAAATGCCATTTTCAGACAACACGTGGCCGAGAAAAGGAACTGTTCTAAGCCAAAACTCACACTTGCTGAACTTAGCATACAGTCGATGTTCTCTGAGTCTAGTCAAGACAATTCTGAGGTGTTCTGCGTGATCTTCTTCATTCTCTGAATATATTAGAATGTCATCAATGAACACTATCACAAACTTGTCTAATTCGGGCATGAAAACCGAATTCATCAGGTACATAAAGTATGCAGGAGCATTTGTCAATCCGAAAGACATGACAAGATACTCGTACAAACCATATCTGGTAGAGAACGCAGTCTTAGGTACATCTTGCGGCCTAATCTTTATCTGATGGTACTCTGATCTCAAATCTATTTTAGAGAACACTTTGGCTTTAGACAATTGGTCAAACAAGATATCAATCCGAGGAAGAGGATACTTGTTTTTAATTGTCACTGCATTCAGTGGCCGATAATCCACGCACATGCGTAAGGAGTTATCCTTCTTCTTTTTCACAAACAGAGCGGGGCATCCCCATTCGGACGAGCTGGGACGAATCAAACCTTTCTTTAACAAGTCCTGAAGTTGCTTCTTTAATTCTGCTAACTCATTGGGAGGCATTCGATAAGGCCTTCTCGAGATCGGTGCTGTTCCTAGGATTAACTCAATGGCAAACTCAACATCTCGGTCTGGTGGAAGTCCAGGTAACTCTTCTGGAAACACATCTGGAAACTCACAGACCACTGGAATCTGGGCTAGCAGAGTAGTTTGGACCGCACAAGATGTGCTAGCTAGGTCTACCCTCCGAGGTAGGACCACCCGGAAGGTGCCTTCCCCACTGGGTTCCTTAAAAGAGATACTCCTTCCTCCAACATCAATTACAACTCCCATTTGATTCATCCAGTTCATACCCATGATCACATCCAACACTAACCCTGGCATGACTATCAGGTTAAGCTTATATTGCCGATTTGATATGTTTAGGGTTACTCCTTGAACTATCTGATTAGTCAACAGATCAGCCCCAGCTGAACTGATTTTATATGCACATTCCAATTCAACTATCTTTTGCTCATGCCTCTTAACAAATGCTTGACTTACAAAGGAATGAGACGATCCGGAATCAAACAAAACTACTGCAGGATGATTGTTGATAGAAAACATACCAGCTGTCACCAGTTCTCCTTCAGGGATGTCATCCACAGTGGTGTGGTGCACACGAGCTTGATACTGCGTTTGCTGTTTCTTAGGGTAGGGACAATACTTTGCAAAGTGTCCAGGTTGGTTGCAGTTGAAGCACGGCCCCTTCACTTGGGCCACAGTTCCAGATGAACTGCCTTGTCCTGTCTTTGCTTAAGGCAATGCCATCTTGAACGGCTTCTGGTTCCTCTGGGGTGGCTGAGCATTCTGATTCTTCCTTTGCGGTGGCCTAAACTTTGCACCTGGGGCAGGCGATCGATACGCTGGGCGGTTGGCCACTGGGGCCCTGGACTGAGACGAACCCGACTCGAAAGCCCTCTTACGGATCTTGGAAGCGGCATAAACATTGTTGTTCTTCTCTTGCTTCAAACAGTCACTAACGAAGTCGTTGAAACTAGTTCTCATGTTTGTACCCACATGTTTCATCATCTTGGGACTCAGGCCTCTCTTGAAACTAGCGATCTTCTTAGCATCAGTATTCACCATATCAGGGGCATAACGGCTCAGGTTATTGAATGCATGCAGATATTGAGTCACAGTCTTCGTGCCTTGATTTAAAGCCAGGAATTCCCCAAGCTTCATCTCGGTCAGACCAGGTGGAATGTATGTTCCACGGAAGGCGTCAGTGAACTCCCTCCAAGTGATATGGGCGTGGGGAGGAAAAGTGGTGCGGTGATGCTTCCACCACATTCCCGCCGGACCTTGATGCTGATGAGCTGCGTACTCAGTCTTCAACACTTCAGTCATCCTCAAGACACGGAACTTATCTTCCATCGTATTAATCCACTCTTCTGCATCTAAAGGTTCTGCGGCTTCCTTGAAGATCGGTGGACGAGTATCCATGAAGTCCTTAAAACTGCTGTACTGATTTGCTTCGTGCCCACCCTGGTTTATCCCCCAACGGGTATTATCTGCGATACTACGCAACGCAGCTTCCATATTCTGTTGCATGCTTTCCATGTTACGTTGGCTTCCTAGGAATTGGGCGAAAAACTGTTCTGCCGTGTAGGGTGGAGGAGGCGGTGGTGGATCACGGTCATCATTAGCAGCTGCACTGCCACCAGCCTCAGCGGCACCATACACGGTACGGCGAGTGTTCGGCATCTGCATGTTTCAGCAACAGTAATTATTAGGTGATGTTGTAGAAATTGCAACCGAATGAAAAATTATGCCGAACTGAATTCACTGAAGAGAATAAATTCATACAATAAAACAGGGGCACAATAAGTCATTCCAATTAACACAACATCACTAATTATATTACTTAAAGCACACACATCGCGTCCATTACAGCCAAGTTGCCAGCATACATACACTGGACTTTTGACGTTCGGATATCGTTACAAACACATCCAAGCTTTCCAACATTACATCAAACTTTAGTCTTTCTACTCATTCTTACATGCCCAAAGTGCCAACAAGCAAAAGATCATGCAAGTGGAACCTAGTAGCTAGCGCAACAACTACTAGCCTACTCATCGTGGTCGCTATCTAGGTCAGAGACGTTGGCGTTGTCGCCAACGGCAGCGTCGTCGTGCTCCTCAGCTGGCGCCACGGGCTCTTCAGGATCTTCGTCTTCATCCAAATCCATCTCTGCTGCGCCAGGGAGGTCATAAGGGTTAAGCTGATTGTTCAGCCGATGGACCTCTTCATGCAAGTTATCATTGTACTCTTCTGCATCAGCCAACCGCTGCTCGAGCTCAAACTGTCTAGCTCTCAACATATTCTCTGCGGACCAGGCTTCATTCCTCTGATGAAGCACATGAGCCAACATGCTCTCAGCATTCCTGTGGGCGGTGGTCAGTCGCCCAACCTGCTCTCTCAGGGCACGCACATCCGCCTCGAAAACCACAGTCCTCTGAGTGGCCTGATCTCTCTGACGAGTCAACTGAGCCATCTCAGCAGTGAGCCTCTCAATCTCGGCGTCGTGATCTCTCTGAAGCTGACGGCGGTCATCACGAGCCTGACCAAGAGCACTAGAAACACGTCTCAGACTACCTTCCACTCCATCGAAGGCCCTCATTACTGCGAACATGGCACTCATAGCAGGGTTGTCACTGTTTTGTGCCTCTGCTGCGCTAATCTCCAAAGATCTGCCCCTTGCCTGCTGCCACGAGTCAGTGGAGGGGTTGCCCCTCGGAAAGACTCCAACTATAGCTGCTGCCAACTCCTGAGGAAAGCGATCCATGATATCTCTCAGGATCCCAAAGGCTGCCCTCTCAGCGGCTTCTTCAGGGTCCTGCCAGTTGACTCAAAACGCCAACCGGTCCACTCAGAACCATCACCTCGGGGACGAACTACTGCCTCCACAGTCACCAAAAGTCCTTCACCCAACCGCTCATTTGACCAAAAGTAACGGGGCTCCATCCCATCAGGATAGCCTACATAGCTGAGCACTCTCCACAAGAGTGTAGGCATCCCAAACTCTCCAAGAAAAGTGTGGCGCTGGCGAGTGCGCGGAGCAAGCTGATGACGGGGAGCTCTGCCGGTGGACTTGCGGGCTATCTGCTTGGTACGTGCCATCTGTAGCAAAATTTTATTACAGGGGTGAGAACGGATTTTTAAGTTGGCATTTTTATCGAAATGAGATAAGCAACTTATAAGGGGAGGAACAATGCCATGAATGAAATGCATAACATGATGCATGCACGTTCCGTACGTCCTCACAAACTTAGAAAATCAATAACTACTAACGGAATAAACGGTGGCATACAACGATCTCTTGTAACGTAACTAATACGTGCTACTCGAAAGCGCTGTTATGTACCTGCAGAAAATCACTTCAGCCCAAACCTCACAGTATGAAATCATGCAAGAAAGCAGTAAAGTAAGTTACTCGCTCTACACGCATCCCCAGATACGAGTATAACGGTAACAACTACCCGAATCATCGTCCTATTGACGGCATCGTCACTGCATGACGGAATTTCCCCACAATTTGGATACCCTCATACAAACATGTGCATGGCACGTGAGTACTTCGGAATCACATAAGCACTCCCCTAGATCGGCGGTGTATCCGACCATGCTCTCACAACTCTCACTTACCAATGCGTAGAGGTATTTGATCCATACATTACCACTCAAGTGAATGGCACTCATACAATAGCACGCCGTATGAGCGACGAAATTTAAAATATGATGCAAACCCCCAAGTTAGTACTTAAATAAGCCACCTAGAGTCCTTATCGGGCATAAAGGATATGACCACTGGCACACTCTTAAGTTCAAAAGCTTATTTAAAACCATAGTTTTGTTTTTAAATACTCATGTGAACAGTAACATGCTAAACCATGCTCCGATGCCAGCTGTAACGGATCAACGTAATTATACGAGATTAAGTAAGAAAATCTTCCACTGAGGCGGTTAATTTAACGAACTTAAGCCCGTATAACTCGAGATTCCATGAAATCACGAAGGAGTTCAAACCAACCAACATACAACCAAGATCGTACTGATTTAGCAGCCACAGTTCACATGATACATAAAGTTGACCATAAAAGTAGGATACATCGGAGTTCAGAAATAAAAGTTATTACAACATAGTTCAACATAAAGTAGCGGAAGCAAATAGTTTTACGCACACACACTTAGTTCAGTTACAGTGCCAGTAGATAGTCATGGTCCACAAAAGCAGAAGATAAGACAAGCAGAACGACCTTTGCCCAAGGTCCTAGTTGTCACCCATCGCCGGATACAGACAGTTGGAGCAGTACCCGTAGTATATCTGACCATCTGCAACAACAATGGGAACAACGCCCTGAGTACGAGAATGTACTCAGCTAGACTTATCCGTCATAAACCAGAAATAACATGACACCAAGGAGCATGCAAGGCTTTATATAGTGGACTGGCTTGACTCATTTGCGAAAAGCAAAAGTTATTATGAATAACTAAAGATAAGTACTTTTAGTATCATTTTTAGGATAACCTATTCATGCTAGGTAAGCACCTATTGCTAAAACAATCACTTGATTAACCATTACATCAAAGGTTACCATCTCAGGTTTAGCATTTCCAACATTATCTACATAACCATCCGTGTTCCATCATTAATACTACGATGCCGTAGCTCGAGTCAAGTGCTCACTAACCGGGAGCGACGGCGATTCGAATCGAATTCCTATCCAGCTGGAGATTTATTCCTCACACAAACCATGCTTCCCCCGTCAGGGTCGCTTAGATCACCAATGACACTTTCCAAGAAGCCGCGGGATAACAATCATGGATCGCACTACCCAGGGACCGCCCGACTGCCAGGACGCACCTTGGGCTCACTCTTCGCGTCCCCGTACACCCCCTTCAACACCAGTCTGCCAACCCGAGTTTATCCCGGCTCGAAAAGTGTCACTAGCTTCGCGGTCGAAAGGTACTTTATTCGGCCAGCTAAATGTGAGGCATGCGTTCAACATGACAAGAGGGACGAGCAACGATCGGTCCTTAATCGACACAGACGGAATCACTATAGTCCAAAACCCTATAAGACTCCGCCCGGTCTCCATTTATCCATCAACACTTGGTTACTTTTCATGATCATCATTACCGCTAACCATAACCCGGTATCCACCTATAGCTCGCAGGTGACAGGAAATCACCCGACTTCTACCGGTCTAAGCATGGCTAAGCAATTTACTCGATCCTACCCTAATTAGGTAACAGTAATCGGGTGGACAAGGATAGTAATGCAACAACGGTTTCACTCAACTCCTATAACTTAATGCAAAAATATATAATTATAATTCAGGTAATAAAGAATAGCTTTTATAAAATAGGAGACTTATAATGCTCCGGGGCTTGCCTCTTTCGAACGAGCTAGGGTGGTGGTCGACGCACTCCGGTAGTTCCTCGCCTGGCTCTTCCTCCTCGGGCACCTCCTGTGCCTGGGGCTCCTGCTGATCCGTCCAAGCCTGTTCCTCCGGTACTGCTGCCTGCGACTCCTCCTGCGATCCTGTATGATGCAAGTGCATAAGTACATGCGAATGATGCATCGGATTATGATGGAGTGATGGTATGACATGAGATGCAGATGAGCACATGGAATGAGCAGTTAATATAAAACTTCATCTTCTACAAGGTAGTCCACGTCATCCAAGAACATGTACCCTAAAGCTTGCACATTGTGATTCCACTAATTATCATACACATTACACAAGCAAGTGACCCTAAATGACCAAACCTTACCAACCTAACTCATTCACAACATCCGCAAGACATAGTGATGCTTCAAAGATACACCAAACATATTTTATTATTCTTAATTTCTCATAAAGAATAATTATTTATTCCTTATTTAACTAGGGTTGTACAGCAACACCTATCTCTGGTGTAGATAAAAATCTACAAAAATTACAGTAGAGTATTCTTACCCTAACTAAGCTACCACTAAATTTTCATGGTAAATGGAAATGTAAAACTACCTGTACAAAATAAACAAATTATAGCCTAAATGTGAGCATGAAATTGTTTTATACTAGGAAAAGTATCAAACAACAGATTTCATATTTTTCCTAGGTTACCAACAGCAAACTAACACACTACAAAAATTATCACCTGTATGTTGTATACAAATTTTGCTCTCTACTACAAATAACAAATATTATCAATTAAAGGCATTTGAACTACACTTCAAAAATTTCCCACAGAACATGCTTCACTAGTATTTTTCCTAGAAAGTACATCACTAATAAAGACTAATGTAACAAGAATCACATTTTTCCCTTTATTATTTTATTTACTACACTTTTTCTAAGATAACAGCATATATAACAATTAAATAAAATTGCACAGTAAAGTGTCACAAAAATAACATGAGATATTTTTAAACTGTAGATCTATTCAAAAGGAACATTTCAAAATTTGTTTCATGATTTTTGGAGCTATAAATCTTGAGATACAATTTTTGGAAGCCTTTTTCAGATTTTCAGGAAATCAATTTCTTTAAAACCGAAAATCAAAACCAGCCTTAAACGCTACGTGCACCCCGCTGTGACACCCGGAACCGAACGCTGAGACAGACAGGCGGGACCCATGGGTCAGACGGGCCCACACGTCAGCCGGTGCCGGCCACAGGCGGCGCGGATGGCCGGGATCTCGCCGCCGGCGAGTCCTCCGACGACGGGGAGGGCACCATCGTGTTCCTCTCATCGACGCGAACCCAGTGGTGCCTAGTGGGTGGCCAGACGAGCTCGGCATCGAGCTCGCCGGCGTGCATGGCGGCTCGGTGGCGCGGGACGCCGTCGGCCGGCCAGCTCCGACCGAGAGGAGCTGCGCGGTGAGGTCAGCGAGGTTCGCGGTGCAAGTGCGGTGCTCGTGCGCTCGAGAAGTGGGTGAGAAGAGGCGTGGAGGGGTGCGGCCCACGGAGCGGGTCGCTCCGGTGAGCTCGGCCGGAACTCCGGCGAGCCATTACCGCGGGTGTAGGCCGAATCCGTGCGGGCCGAGGCGAGCACCAGATGCGCAATGACAAGGCGCAGCGAGGGCGAAGACGGAGGCGGAGGCGGTGAGCCGGAGCGGCGGCTAGGGCGGTTGCGGAGCTCGGGAGCCGGCGATGGCGAGGCGGAGCTCTGCTGCTGCTGCTGCGGGCGGGCGAGGGAGAATGGAGGGAGCAACCGAGGCGGACGAGCGCGCGGAGGGGGGGTAAGCGGGCGCGGACGCTGCGGGGGCCACAGGGCGCGTGTCGCGCAGCTCCGACGGCGTACGGCCACGCGGCGGCCGAACGCTCCCGCGGCGCCACGACGCCACGCGCGGGCGAGCGCGCGCGCGGGAGCGGGAGGGAGACGACGCGGGCACGGGCCGGGCCACCAGCGAAGCTGGGCCGAATGGGAAGCCGAAGCCCACAAGCGAAAATCTGATTTTTCTTTTTCAAATTGTTTTCCAGATTTAATTCTCTGTTTGAAATTCGAATTTGGAGATGAAAAAGGGGTTTTCAGAAATTTGGCCCAAAATAAAAGTTGTTCAAAATTTTATTCTCTACAACTTTCATATAGAGCACTTTTCAAAATTCTCAACAGATTTTTAATTTGAGATTTAAAGCTAATTTAGAAATCAAAAACTCATTTATTTAGAATATTTTTAAAACAGAATTTGAGGAAAACTTGAATTCAAACTTTGCTCCAAAAATCAAGTTGATTTATTCTAGATTATTTAAAATTGCTACTTCTCAAAAGTACACCAAATTTTTGACACTTATATCAAACTTAGGGTTCCCATTTATGTGTTTTTTCAAATTTAATTTGAAAGGGCTACAATTCAAACAATGCTAATCATACAATGATGTTGAATGCTTATGCTGTGAAATGATAATGCATGCTTAACACCCAGGGGTGTTACACCGGACGCGTCCGGTCGATCAGGGAGCTTACTGGACTCCAACTAGACGCGGGCACTGTGGCGTCCGGTCAGTTCTCCAGCGCGTCCGGTCGCTGTTTCGTTAGAGCGCTGCTCTGGCTTGACCAGCGCGTCCGGTCCGTTATGGGACCGGCGCGTCCGGTCGTGACCAGCGCGTCCGGTCCACGCGACCAGCGCGTCCGGTCGGTGGTTCGCGAAAGTAGCCGTTGTATGATCGGCGCGTCCGGTCAGTTGGACCAGCGCGTCCGGTCAGCGCGACTTCGGCTGTTTCAAGTTCCTAACGGCTATATTCGAAGGGGTACGTCTATAAATACTCATTGGCCGGCTCAAGGCTCTAACTCTTGGACATTTGACATACTTGTGAGCACTTTGAGCTAAGCAACTCCCCTCCCACTCATCTCTCTTGCTTCTTTGCATATTCAAAGTGAGATTGAGTGATCCAAGTGCATTTGCATTGTGAGATTGCATCTAGTTGGCACTTGGTGGTTGATTTGCTGCGGAATTCTTGTTTCTCTGGGTGGTTGCCGCCACCTAGACGGCTTGGAGCAGCTTGGAGGCGTTGGCAAGAGTTGGTGATTGTTCTTGGCCACCTCTGGTGATTTGTGAGGGGTTTGTGCCTACCTCGGCGAAGCGCCAAAGGCAACATTAGTAAATTGCTCGTTTTATTGCAACCTTTTGCCATTTGGTAGGTTCTTGTGGCGCCTTTTGAGAGGCTCGGTGTGAGACCGATTAGCCACCGAACCACGTGGTGAAGAGGGACACAACGGGGACTAGCGTGCCGGCAAGCACGTGAACCTCGGGATAAATCTTTGTGTCATCATTCTTATTGTGATTGATTGATCCCGGTGGATGTGTATTGTGGAATTAATCTCTTGATCATATTGTTTGGTTGGCTCAATACTTCGCCCCTCGGTGATACCCTTCTAACTCTCTCTTGTATTAATTTCTTAGTTACTTTGCTAGAGTAGCTCTTTTTGTAGCTTGCTAGTTGTAGTTTCCTTCTCGGTTTGACTTGTGCGGTTGAGTGCAAATATACTAGAATTGTGAATTGGTTAGGTGGCTTGCAAACACTCCGTAGGCTAAGCAAAACATGCATCTCGCTATTTGTTATATTGATAAAATTGTTTAGCTTGTCTTTGTAGAATTTTTAAAAAAGGCTATTCACCCCCCCTCTAGCCATCAAGACCTTTCACCGTTGCACACCTCTCTATAACTCTATACCAATTTATGATCCGTGCTCATACGAGTTAGAACTGTTGGATTGATCTCCCAACCACAATGGCCCAACGGCCACTTGGGCCTTGACCTCACACCCTGATCGGGGGCGCCCAGCCCATCTATGGCTGGCGGGCCGCCGTCGCACTGCACAATATAAAGAGGTGGGGGGCTGGCGGCTCTCAGTACGAGGTTCACCTGAGCCACTTTCCCACCGATAAACCCTATTTCCGATCTAACAGAGGGGCGCAGCCAGCGACGGAAAGCACCGCCACTGCACTGCACCACCACGTTCTTCACCACTAGTCTCCACTGCACCGCCTTCTTCTC
The DNA here is from genome assembly GCA_038087645.1 of Saccharum hybrid cultivar R570. Lineage (NCBI taxonomy): Eukaryota > Viridiplantae > Streptophyta > Magnoliopsida > Poales > Poaceae > Saccharum > Saccharum hybrid cultivar. Next base: position 355,717 of record JAQSUU010000563.1, on the reverse strand, counting down.
CGATCGACGCTGCCCATGCGCAAATCTTCACCACCGAACCCGATGGCGGGATCCGGCTCCTCTTCCTCCGCACCCCCATTGGTCTGCACACCTAGCCTACCTCTCTCTCCTTCCCTGATCTAGTAGTTCTTGCACTAGGACATGACTATTATGAAGAAGTACCCGACTAGATCCATGATTGTATGATCCTATAGACACAACAATGGTACCAGAGCCACACTAGAGTATAGATCTAGATCGACGAAAAGAAACCAGAAAGAAGAAAGAACCGAATCTAATTCGGGATCAAAACCCTAACCCCAGACCCTAGAGGGGGAAAAGGATGGAGGGGAGGCGGACCTACCTGGGTCACCTTCCCGCCGTCACCACCGCCGGCCGTCTCCCAGATGGCGTGCGGGAAGATGACCCGAGTAGCCGGGAGGAGTGTGGATCTCCCCACCGATGCGGATCTCGCCTCGGGCAAAGGGCACCACCGCAGTGTCGCTCGACGGTGCCTGTTGGTATTTATTAATGTGAATAGAAAAGATCCACAAGCGCACGGATACTGTTGTAGCTTTCACCCCGAGGGTTTTAAATATCGTATCCATAGGGAAACGTGTAAGTTAACTACGTGTTCTAACTTAACCAGAAAAGGTGAATGAGTTGGAAATATAAATAAGGTGGGAACAACTAAAGTGAAAACAAGACTAAAACGTAAGAGAGGATCAATCTAGTGTGGGGTCGATAGTAGGAGTATAGAGAGGATAACTCGATCAGGGTTTTCTACTTCAAACTTGGGCAGTCCAGATCTTCTACTATTCAACTGGGGAATTACTATGGAAGACCGCAAACAGAGTATGAATCTACCACGTAATTATATATCCTGCTAGGCCTACAGACGGGAGGTGGACTACAGAGGACTCAACGAAGCTGTCACCTTCGTGATCTACCACCAATCCAGAATATAGGGTGAATCTACGAGTAACCCTAGTCTAAGCACCACGTTTACACTATGAATTATACTCTAACCTAGTCGACTAGATTAAAGCGCTCAAAAGAGACTCGCAAACTAGAAGAATAATATAAACATGAATCTTACTTGAATCAGAAGTTGATTGCCAGAGCCTGAGCCATCTCTGGAGCAAGCCCACGTAGAGCTCGATCCTGCCGAAGTATAAGTTGTTGAAGAGGCACCGACAGGCCAACACCTCCTCCGAACTCCTCCCTCGCTCTCCATCTCTCTACTATCTAGAAGACTAGATCTATTCTAACTTGGGAGTTGAGAGGACATCCATTCGAGGGACACCTCTCTTCCCCAAACCCTAGCTTTTCTCTTAAAGGTGATTATGATGATGGATTGAATGAATTCCCCTTGGAGGGGGTCTGGGGCCTCGTTTATATAGCCCAGAGCATGGAACCGTGGCCCTTGGATCAAACCGACCTTCACGTGGGGTTAGGATGCATCCTTGGAGGCGGTTGAAGTAGCTTGCAAAGGAAGGAGCCGAGGGGCGGCGGCCAGGGGCCGGTCGGCCTAGGGTTGAGGCCGGTCGGCCCCACCTAGCGGTGCCTCGTGATGGCCCTCCTCGTAGAGTCCTCTGGTGTCCTCTAGAAGCCTCTTGCGTATTCGTGACATGGAGATTAGGCCGATTGACGTGGATTCCATCTCGTAGAAGATATCAATTCCTGAATTATTCTGATAACCCCCTGCAAAATATAGATTCACCAAAACTCGTGGAATTTCGTTAGTTGACATCCTAAACCTATGTTGGTGATCATTTATTAGCCCTTTATATATTTATTTTAACCCTTTATTATGGTAGATAACCATCATCAACAGCGCCGCGCGCGGTTGTGGCCGCACGCGCGCGCTGACGAGGGGTACCATGGTGGTGCCACCATCTTCCATCGCGAGCTCAGTCACCGGCGCCGTCTTCAGGCGGTGGCTGCTGATGTTGGAGCGAGAGACGTGGGGGAGGAAGAAGAGAAAGGAAGGAGGCAGGCGGGGAGCCGCCGGCGCGTGCTTCGGCACAGCCGTTTCCCCGCCACCGGAGAAGGCCACCACCGCTGCTGCGTGTGCGGCGAGACAGCAGGTGGAGGCAGAATCGAACGGGGCTAGAGTTTCAGGGACGCAGGTTGTCGTGGGTTTTGATCTCGCGAGGATCGTGCTCGGCCGTCGGATGGCGATGAGAGGCTGAGAGTAGCCGGGCCAGATTGAGCCCACGCGGGTGAGAGAAATATTGGCCTAGGCCCACGTTGCGGCCTGGGTGCAGGAAGGCATCGAGCGCTGGGCTGTAGCCTACGAGCTGGGCCTTCAGGCTGAAATGAAGAAAAGTTTGAGAATTTGTCTTTTATTTTTTTTTCCAGAAGCAATCATGATGTTTTTCATTAAGATTTGATGCTAAAAGTTGCTCATTTTTTAACCAACGTCGAAATCTGAGCAAACAACAATTAAGTACTTCTAGATAATGTTGATTTAAACATGGTTTTAACGTTTTTCGCTGCGTATTTAAAGTTGTTATTTTCATTATTAAATTCGAACCAACGGGAGAATTTAATTTTGAAAAATGGATAATGTTTTCTGATTATTATAATATTGTTATTATTCTGACCAACGTTGATTAATGGCAATATTATGATATTAATTATGAATTTTTCTTGCATTAATTCTATTTCTGGCCAACGGTGATGTAGAATTATTGTAAAGAACAGTTGTACATTTTAATTTTGACCAACGTTAGAACTAAGGCATACAATTGTTGTTATTATGTTCTCACTTTACATGAATTGTGATTTCAGGTGGATACTACTTGATGGGTTGCATTAAAGATATCCCTACCCTCAAAGGAGACAACTATATTGAATGAAAGAGAAAGTTTGACCTAGCCTTTATTTTGGGTGAGGTGGTCTGGGTAGTCACCGCACCGTGCCCCAGTGAGCCTGAGGCACCGGTGAGGGGGGCTGATGAGGATGATGCTGCATGGCAGACTAGAGAGCGTGACTTTGCTCCCGTAAAGATGTCTTATGACCTTGATAAGGCAAAGTGGGTCACGACCAATAAGAAATGTTTGGCTGTGATAAAGAACACAATTGAGCCTATATTAGTGGGCTCAATTCCAGACTGTGACACGGTCGCAGAATGCCTTGAGTGTATAAAGAGTCAGTTCACTGGCTCTTCAAAGACTTATGTCACCCAGCTGATAAAGCAGTTGATTATAGAAAAGTACACTGGTGGTGGCATAAGAGAGCACATATTAAAAATGAATAATCAGGCATCTAAGCTGAAACCAATGGATCTAGCTCTCAAGGATGAGTTCTTTATCCATCTGGTTTTCGCTTCTTTGACAAAGGAATATGACATCTTTGTTGTTAATTATAACATGCAGCCTGAAAAGTGGAATTTAGAGAAGCTCATGGCTATGTGTGCCCAGAAGGTGGACAGAATAAAGGTTTTAAATGGTGGTACTATCAACTATTTGAAAGATAACAAGAAAGAAAAATTTAATGTTGGTTCCTCCTCAAAGTCACAGGGAAAGGCTCCCATGCAAAATTAGTCTCAACAGAAGAACTTTACAGTGAAGAAAGATCAGTGTCTCTACTGCAAGAAGACCAGGCACTACAAGAAAGATTGTCCCGATTTTTGAAAATGATCATGGCAAAGAAAGGTGAGAACATTATTATGTTCATAAATAAATCCCTGTATGTACAATATTCAAAATCTACTTGGTGGATTGACTCAGGAGCAACTGTTCATGTTGCTAATTCTTTACAGGGGTTCCGTTCGACGAGGACTATGCATAGAAAAGAAAGATGCGTTAAAGTTGCGAATGGAGTCCAAGCAGATGTTGAAGCCGTTGGTGACCTTTCACTACAGCTTGCTGATGGCTTCGTGCTTCTACTTAGAGATGTTCTTTACGTTCCTACTTTACAGAGAAACTTGATTTCTGTTTCGTGTTTGGACAATGATGGTTATGATTGCCATTTTAGAAATGGCAAATGTAAGATAATGTTTAATAATGCATGTATTGGTCTTGCATTCCTGCAATGCGAGCTTTATTTGTTATCACTTCGTGAAAATGTGAATTTCGTATGTGATGTGAATGAAAATGTATCCCCGTCTAAAAATGTAAATAGAAAGTGAAAGAGAACTCACGATGCGTCATCAAAATTATGGCACTGTTGTATAGGCCATATTTCGAGGGGGAGAATAGAAAGACTAGTTAAGAATGAAATTCTTTCTCCATTAGAGTTCTCAGATTTAGAACAATTCATAGAATTTATTAAAGGAAAGTATGTAAAGAAAATTAAGAAAGATGTCAAACGAAGCACAAAAATTTTAGAGATAATTCAGACAGACATATGTGGTCCATTTCCTGTGAAAAGTGTGGATGATTATGACTCGTTCATAACATTCACAGATGACTACTCCCGGTTTGGGTACATTTATCCAATTAAAGAAAGAACAGAAGCATTGGATAAATTTAAGATATTTAAGACTGAAGTTGAAAATCAGTACAATTTAAAGATTAAGATAGTCCGATCTGATCGTGGGGGGAGTACTACGGTCGACATACCCCATATGGACAAGTGCCTGGACCTTTTGCAAGGTTCTTACAGGAGAATGGCATAGTAGCCTAGTAATCCACGCCGGGCGAACCTCAGCAAAATGGAGTAGCTGAAAGGCATAACCGTACCCTGATGGATATGGTGCGCAGTATGATAAGTTAGTCTACTTTACCATTGGGTTTGTGGATGGAGGCGTTAAAAATCGCCATTCATATTCTCAATAGAGTACTAAGTAAGTCGGTACCTAAAACACCGTATGAGTTGTGGACAGGAAAAGTACCCTCACTAAATCACTTACGTGTGTGGGGGAGCCCTGCTGAGGCTAAAGTTTTTAACCCAAATATTGAGAAGCTATATCCCAAAACAGTAAGTTGTCATTTCATTAGCTACCCTGAAAAGTTAAAAGGTTTTTGTTTCTACTGTCCGGACAGACATACAAAGTTTGTAGAAATGAGACACGCTATCTTCTTAGAGGATGAGGCTGCCCGCAGCGCAGATCGGTAAACCCGACTGTACGCTAAATAAAGCGACGAACGAGCTGCACTGCGCTACGCTATAGCAAATGCTACAGTAGCGTTTACTACAGTAACGCGCCACAGGTACCGATCGCTTGTGAGCGCCTGTAAAAGAGGAGGAGAGAGAAAGAGAGAGGAGAGAGGATATGAGATGGTTGTTGATATAGAGTATGATATAGAGTAAATATGGGTGCGGAAGGAGTTGGTATAGAGGTAAGAATTCTTGATGACTAGGACGGAATATTCCTTTAGAGATACGTTTAGAGAGTGGTGCGGTGCGGATAGCCTGAGATGATGAGGGGGAGCGTGGTAGCTCAGAAAATTGATCTCGAAGAGAAGCGGGTGTGTGCGCCCAATCCGATGATTCAGGAACAATTTTTCGAGCTACCTGCTGTTGCTGCACCGACAATGCAAGACACTATGGTGCCACCACCTGTTGTTATTCCACCCATAGCAACAATGAATGATGATGAGGAACCTGTCCTTCAGGATCCCATAGAACCTGTTGTCACACATGAGGAGGAGCAGCAACAGCCTCAAGCTGAAGATGTGCCAAATATGGAGGCCCCTAGAAGGTCTTGAAGAGCAAGAAGATCAGGCATTCCTAATGATTATGAAGTTTATGATACTGAAGAGTTTCATATGGAGGATGATCCCACCTCATATGAAGAAGCCATGAGAAGCGCCCACTCATCGAAATGGTTGGCAGCCATGAAAGATGAAATGAAGTCAATGAGTGCCAATAAAGTTTGGAACTTGGAAACAATTCCTAAATGAGCCAAAACAGTAGGTTGTAAATGGGTCTACAAAACAAAATATGACTCCCAAGGGAATATAGAAAGATTTAAAGCGTGACTTGTGGCAAAAGGTTTTGACGCAAAGAGAAGAGATTGATTACAATGAGACCTTTTCTTCAGTCTCATGTAAAGATTCCTTCAGCTGTCCGGACAGACATACAAAGTTTGTAGAAATGAGACACACTATCTTCTTAGAGGATGAGGCTATCCGCAGCGCAGATCGGTAAACCCGACTGTACGCTAAATAAAGCGACGAACGAGCTGCACTGCGCTACGCTATAGCAAACGCTACAGTAGCGTTTACTATAGTAACGCGCCACAGGTACCGATCGCTTGTGAGCGCCTGTAAAAGAGGAGGAGAGAGAAAGAGAGAGAGGAGAGAGGATATGAGATGGTTGTTGATATAGAGTATGATATAGAGTAAATATGGGTGCGGAAGGAGTTGGTATAGAGGTGAGAATTCTTGATGACTAGGACGGAATATTCCTTTAGAGATACGTTTAGAGAGTGGTGCGGTGCGGATAGCCTGAGATGTTGAGGGGGAGCGTGGTAGCTCAGAAAATTGATCTTGAAGAGAAGCGGGTGTGTGCGCCCAATTCGATGATTCAGGAACAATTTTTCGAGCTACCTGCTGTTGCTGCACCGACAATGCAAGACACTATGGTGCCACCACCTGTTGTTATTCCACCCGTGGCAACAATGAATGATGATGAGGAACTTGTCCTTCAGGATCCCATAGAACCTGTTGTCACACATGAGGGGGAGCAGCAACAGCCTCAAGCTAAAGATGTGCCAAATGTGGAGGCCCCTAGAAGGTCTTGAAGAGCAAGAAGATCAGCCATTCCTAATGATTATGAAGTTTATGATACTGAAGAGTTTCATATGGAGGATGATCCCACCTCATATGAAGAAGCCATGAGAAGCGCCCACTCATCGAAATGGTTGGCAGCCATGGAAGATGAAATGAAGTCAATGAGTGCCAATAAAGTTTGGAACTTGGAAACAATTCCTAAATGAGCCAAAATAGTAGGCTATAAATGGGTCTACAAAACAAAATATGACTCTCAAGGGAATATAGAAAGATTTAAAGTGCGACTTGTGGCAAAAGGTTTTGACGCAAAGAGAAGAAATTGATTACAATGAGACCTTTTCTTCAGTCTCATGTAAAGATTCCTTCAGAATCATAATGACACTAGTAGCATATTATGATTTAGAGTTACATCAGATGGATGTAAAGATGGCATTTCTCAATAGGGATTTGGAGGAAAATGTTTACATGGCACAACCAAAAGATTTTACCGTGGAAGGAAAAGAACGAATGGAATGCCGCCTAAAGAAATCCATTTATGGGCTAAAACAAACTTCAAGACAGTGGTATTTGAAGTTTGATAGAACGATAATAAAGTTTGGGTTTAAAGAGAATGTAGAGGACAATTGTGTTTATACAAAGTTTAAGAATGGAAAGTATATCTTCCTAATCATATATGTGGATGATATCTTACTTGCTTGTAGTGATGTCAGTCTACTACTGGAAACGAAGAAGTTTTTGTCCTCAAATTTTGATACGAAAGATCTTGGTGAAGCTTCGTTCGTTCTAGGGATCGAGATTCATCGAGATAGAAGTAAAGGGGTATTGGGGCTATTACAAAAGGCATACATAGAGAAAGTTTTAAAGAAATTTAGTATGCACAAATGCAGTTCTTCACCTGCACCTATAGTCAAGGGCGACAGATATGGGGATTTTCAATGCCCCAAGAACCAGTATGAGCTCAATCAAATGAAAGCGGTTCCATATACTTCAGCTGTCGGAAGCTTACAGTATGCATAAGTGTGCACGCACCCTGACCTACGTTTGTTACCGGGTTGCTTGACAGATTTCAAAGTAATCCAGGAATAGAACACTGGAAATTGGTAAAGAAAGTCTTGCGATATTTGTAAGGAACGAAAGACCTCATGATGACGTATAGAAGATCAGATTCCCTCCAAAGAGTGGGATACTCAGATTCTGATTATGCGGGAGATGATAGAAAATCCACGTCTGGATATGTATTCACTCTCGCAGGAGGAGCTATATCATGGAAAAGTTCAAAATAAACCGTCACTACATCGTCCACAATGTATGCCAAGTTTGTAGCATGCTATGAGGCAATGGGGCAGGTGAACTGGCTAAAGAAGTTCATACCCGGTTTGAAAGTGGTTGACGACATCTATAGACCACTTAAGTTATACTGCGATAACAATCCGGCAGTACAGTATGCTCGCAACAATAAGTCAAGTGCTGCTGCTAAACACATTGACATAAAGTATTATGTTGTGAAAGACAAAGTCCGAGATCATGTCATAAGTCTTGAGCATATAAGCACCGAAAATATGCTCATGGATCCGCTTACAAAAGGCTTACCATCAAACGTGTTCAGAGAACATGTAACTGACATGAGTTTAAGGGAAAGCCTATGATTCCTGGACAATTAAAAGGGCCCAAAATTAAAGAATCTGTTTCAGAACAGAGACGTGTATTGTAGCTGTTAAATCTATCGGCAATTGACTGTGACGATGAAGCATGTTCTATGCACTAATCTGTGATAGAACAAATAAAAGTGAAAGGAATTAAAGTCAAAGTTTAAAGTTAAAGTATGAGTTGAGATCGAGGAGGAGAATGTTGGATTGATCTCCCAACCACAGTGGCCCAACGGCCACTTAGGCCTTGACCTCGCGCCCTGATCGAAGGCGCCCAGCCCATCTATGGCTGACGGGCCTCCGTCGCACTGCGCAATATAAAGAGGTGGGGGCTGACGGCTCTCAGTACGAGGTTCACCGTGAGCCACTTCCCCACCGACAAACCCTATTCCTGATCTAACAGAGGGGCGCAGCCAGCGTCGGGAAGCACCGCCACTGCACTGCACCACCACGTTCTTCACCGCTGGTCTCCACTACACTGCCTTCTTCTCCGACCGACGCTACCTGTGTGCAGATTTTCACCACCGAACCTGATGGCGGGATCCGGCTCCTCTTCCTCCGCACCCCTCACTGGTCTGCACACCTAGCCTACCTCTCTCTCCTTTCCTGATCTAGTAGTTCTTGCAGTAGGACATGACTATTATGAAGAAGTACCCGACTAGATCCATGATTGTATGATCCTATAGACGCGACAAGAACATCACGTGTCTAGTCACGGTATAAGTACCTCCGTTCGAAAAAAGTGAAATTCTTCCTTGTGATTGAACTTATTCACCTTTGTTTGAGTCTCCGACTTTGCATATATACACGTGTGTACACACACATAGAGTGCTAGGTAAAGCGCGCGCATGTGCATGCATACGCTATCAGAGTTGTTTGCACATGATCATAATCTTAAAATTCTGCACTCCCCGGAATGTCTTCTGACGTGGCTTTAATTTGATTAGTGATATCGCGGATGTGTGCATGCATGTTGAGTCGTTCTTGAGTTGATCTTCACGCAAACACACGCCTGACAGTTAAGTGTGCTCACAGTTAATAATTATTCATCAAATTAGGTTATATAGAGAACAAACGATCGAAGACCAAGCACGCACAATGTGATCGCACGCTATATTCTTCAGTTTGTATCCATATATAAAGTGTAGCTACCTCACGCATATCAACTTGGACGGTTACTTTCTGTTGCAACTTGCGTATCTGACTTTCTAAGGGTTGTGCTTGTGAAGAGATGTAACGGTGTAACTTGTGAGGCTGTCTCCGCTCAAGGGATCATAGCAAACTGGCATGGTAGTTGCTTGTACCAATCAATGTATGAACTAATTGCATATAGTTGATGGACCAATCAGGTAATAACAAGGTTTATTATCTAAAAAATGGTAATAACAAGGTTGTCTGCACAAAAAGCTAGGGTACCTAGCTTTTTTGTTAATTTTTTTTACTCGAGAATATTTTTGGTAAATGGTTTTATTTGTTTCTTTGGTTATCATCCTCTCTCCGGCTGCCTCTACTGCATCTCCTGGCATGAACTCCATATTGATACCATCGACTAATTCCTTGACTATTGTCGTGTTTCCTTTTTTTCTCACTCCTATATATCCTATGGTTGTGTACAATTTCTATTGAGGTCGAATCAAGGTGGCCTTCAATTTTCACTTCGTGAGCTCTATTACTCGACAAAACTACTATCCAAGTATTTGGAAAATTGTTCAGTTCATTGGTCCTCTTTTAAATTTTAATTTTTCAAATATCTTTTATCTTCTCTGGTGAATAATCATAGTTGCCTTCTTTAACCTAAAACATCATCAAATTCATCAGAGTCATGCTCATGCGTTTGCTAGCTAGAACCACTGCACTTCTACGGTTCTACCACAAGAAACTAGCTGGCCATGTCATGTACCAACATTCATTGCCACATCATGCCTTTTTCAAACATGTGGGGGTGTTTAGTTCCACCCTAAAAATTTTTCACCCCATCACATCGGTTGTTTGGACACATGCATGGAGTATTAAATGTAGATGAAAAAATAACTAATTACACAGATTGCGACAAATTTGCGATATGAATTTTTTAAGCCTAATTAATCCATGATTTGACAATGTTGTGTTACAGTAAACATGTGCTAATGACGGATTAATTAGGCTTAATAAATTTATCTCGTAGTTTCCAGGCGAGTTATGTAATTAGTTTTTTATTAGTATCCGAACACCCCTTCCGACATCCCATGAAACATCCGATATGACACCCTAAAATTTTTCACCCCAGGAACTAAGGCTGCGTTTAGTTCGCGAAAAGAAAATTTTTGCGTGTCACATCGAATGTGTCGGAAGGATGTCAGGAGGGGTTTTCGGATACTAATAAAAAAACAAATTACAGAACCCGTCAGGAAACTGCGAGACGAATCTAATGATACTAATTAATCCGTCATTAGCACATGTTGGTACTGTAGCACTTAAGGCTTTTCATGGACTAATTAGACTTAAAAGATTCGTCTCGCGATTTCTCCGAGAACTGTGCAATTAGTTTTTTTTCGTCTACGTTTAGTACTCCATGCATGTGTTTAAACATTCGATGTGATGGGTGGAGACAAAAATTTTTGAAAACTAAACCAGGACTAAACACCCCTTACTATGGGATGAACCATAACTGACGCTAGCTAGTTAGTTGAGGCATCGCTGTCCAACTTGGGTAGCTCTTTTGCATGCATGTAATAGCTCCTATAGGTGTTTCACTGCCATCATTGGTCCCTGTCTGTCCCCCATTGTGAAACCTTACAATAAGGCTTACAATTGACAATGCTTTTCTATGTGTCATGCGCTCGGGTTGTAGGGGCGTTGATGATTTTTGTGAAGAGATTCTACAATGGGTTTGGTCAATTGACAAAGGTGCCGATGAAGGATCACCGACTCCTCCTTATATAGTCTGAAGGGTAGAGTTATAGATGAAGTTATGATCGACCTATAGATAAATTTTCTAGTTTATTACTCCATCTGTCTCAAGATAGTAGGTGCAATTCAGAAAATGTTAAGATCAAGGAGCAGATTAACTATTGTGTGTTCCTAGAAAAGTAACGTCTAGTATACTATAACCACAATCAAGGGAAGAGTACTACTTGGAGATATATAATTAGCTCCGTGAGGCCTTGGTTGGATTCATAGGGCTAAAGTTTAGCCCAGGGCTAAAGATTAGCCCTTAGAACGAAAGGGCTAAAGTTTAGCCCTAGGGACTGTTTGGATCCAAGGGCTAAAGATTAGCTATATACCCTGCCATGACCTATTTGCCTCTAATTAATACTAATGCACGGCCATGCATAGGGATGAGTGGGGGCAATATACGTCTTTTGCCCCCCTAGCGGCACGCGAGAAGTTGAGGAGTCCAACAGCCAGCACTAAAGGCCTGTTTCGGTCAGAACCAAGCAAACCTGCCTAGCGCGAGCGGGCTCCCAGGCATCCGTGGCCAGGATGGCTGCCTGGCCAGGAGGTTATCTGGGAGGCTGCAATCCAAACGGGTCATAAATGCGTGCATGCAATATTGAGGGTCTGTTTGGCAGAGCTCCAGCTCTGAAAAAACAGCTCCAGATCCGCAGATCCAGCTAGCTCCATCATAGAGCAGCTCCACCGTAGATTTGAGATTCCAAAAGTGTTTGGTACAGCTCCACTCCCATCTCTATCTTATTGGCAATTTGGGCCCACACATCAGTAGAAAAAAGAAAACAACGAATCATGTCTTCTTCTTCCCGTCGATTCCACGCACTGGAGGTCCGGAGCACGCGGCCACGGCCGGGCACGGCCACGGCTGGCGCGGCCTCGGCGGGCGCGGCCACAGCTGGCGCAGCCATGGCCGGGCGCTGCCACGTCAGGCTCGCTCGGGAGCCGCCGCGGCAGACGTCCAGCCGCCCACAGCGACGCGGGTGACACTACACCACAACACCGCATCATCGTCAAACATCTGACGCTAAAAATTATATTTATCGATGGATGATCTGTCGCTAAAGATAACTCACAGACCATCTGTCGCTAATTCCTCATTCAACGATTTATTGTTTGTCGCTATAGATATTGATATTTAACGTTGAACTGTTTGTCGCTAAAAACAAGTATACCATCACTCTGTCTGTCGCCAAAAATAAGTGGGCTCGCGCGGGAGCAGCCGCGGCGAGGTCCGGGCGCCCACAGCGGCGCGGGTGATAAGAGGCTCCTGCGGGCGGGGCAGGGCTCCGGCGCTCGGAGCGGTGCGGGGCTTGTCACAGAACCTCCTAAATTATATGGCCCACATGCACCTGTCATTGTCCCTAAGACCTCTGACGGCTATGCATGTACACCAGATAACCTAAGAAGATCTGCCGGGTGCCCTCACAGACCCCCGATTGAACTACTTTTAACAACTCATACCAGGATCAACAAAGGAGTAACTGCAACATTACAACATTTGTAACAAAACTTTACATCAGAGTGCGGAAGAATAATAATAATAATAATGAATTTATAAATCATGATTAAGTTAACTTTTTACAAACTTAACTTGTATTGCGGAAGTCGAGTAGAACTACAGAAGTCAACTTAGGTAGAGCACCTAAGTCAGGAGAGAACAACCAGATCATATCGAGCCCACCGACATGACCTCGGTTAACGGTACCCGTCAGTACCTGCAACAGGGGTTAACAAACCCTGAGTACTCAATTGTACTCCGCAAGACTTACCCGACAAAAAGAAAAGACTCCAAGGATATGCTGGCTTAAGGGAAGTAGTGAAGCTAGAAAAGAGAAGTTTTGCAGAAAAGCTTACTACCAATGCATCCTTGCTTTCAAACTTTTAATTAGGTGTTGGCTCCAGTTTTAGTATAGCCTAATTATAGCTAACTTTTGCACCTGTTTCTATCTCAATCATAAATATAAACATTACACTTGTTATTCACTTCTTATCAAATCCTTTCTCATTCCTTCAACATATTTCATTTCTTAACTACGATGTTGGTGCAAGGCCAAGACTCCTTTCTCGTGGAGCAACGACGATTCGAACCGCTTCATTTACCCGGCTGGGGCTTCCTAACCACACGACATATGCAAGTCCTTGACCTGCATATATCAACTCTTACTTGGGTTACCCAAAACCAGAACGTGTCCATCGCCACCCGAGAGCACAGTACTCCTCGAACCCGGTCCGATTCTAGCCCCGAGGGTACACGCTACTCTCACCATCTCTCCACTCCCAGTACGAGGTTAGACGTTCTCGTGATGGAATAACCGAAGTAAGGCTTACCCAACATGGGTACATGGCTAGTACTATTAAAAACTCCTTGACTCGAGGGCCAACAACGTACGGTCCTTAATCGACACAGACGGGACCAACCACCAAAGACGATTCCCATGCCCCGTCCGGTCTCAAGTTCATTCTTATATTCATTTCCACATGCTCTCATGACCTGTCATTAGGCCAGAAGAAGCAAGTAATAACCTGTTCTGGTGATCAAAGAAATATTATTCGACTTCTACCGAAGTCTAAGCATTACTAAGCATAAAAGATCGACCTACATATACTTGTGGGATATCATTTGAATATAAATGTAGATCAAGGTAATCAATACAACAACGGTATCAACCAACTTCTACTAACATAATGCACATTACACTAGACTTAAGGTGTAATAAGGCATTTATAAAACAGAAGAGTGGTTATATGTCCGGGGCTTGCCTGCGTTGCAGCGGTGGTTAGTTCTCGTAGAAGTTAAGTTTGACGCCAACATCACGGGTGGATGACACCTTTCCGAAGATTGATCAACACCAACCTCGTCATCACTTGTTCACCACGAATCTTCTCACTCTCGTAGGCACTACACATATATAAATGATGCGATGCTTAACATGATGGAATGCATGCCATGATACATGATACTGAACAAAGCATAGCATACAAGAGACATTTAGAAAGGATAAACATTAGTTATCTACTTGAGTACAACTTTCCTTCGTGGTACAGTTGCAAGCTAACTAGGTTAATTTAAAAGTTAACTAACCGTAACTTTGTTTTTACCCAAGAGGTTGCATCTAATAACAAGTAATTTTACCACAAGACCACTAAGTATTAACATAAGTAAGTTATTAACTACTAAAGACCTAAGTTAATTACATTAATCACATATCAATAATTCTTTAATTAACAAGTTAATCATGAACTCAAATAATTAATTAAAGTGCCAAGGATCTTTACATGTTAATGACCCAAGGTCATCACTCAATCCCAAAATCACACCAACCCTAAATTATGATTTATTCTAATCATATAAGCATTTATTAAATAATAAAAAAGGCATGAAATAAAATATATAATTAAAAGTTATAAAAACAGTACCAATATTTTTGTGAAGGTATATCTTACCATGCAAAGCATACTCACAGAGTTTCAAGATTTTTGGATACTTATTTGACTCACTAAAATTCATGGAATAAACATTTATTAATTAAAAGAGCTAATTTTTAAGCATCTAAAAACTATTGGTTTTATGGTTTCATATTTTTCCCTCATAGATCACATGTGCACCAAAAATTTCATGATTTTATCATGTACCAATAATTAGTTATGAAATTCACAAGTTTCAGCACTATTTTAACATTTCTGGAAAAAGAGAAAATCATTTTTCTTTCACTGCTGTCGCTGACAGGGCGACCCCGCTGGTCAGCCTGAGCTGACCACGGCGACTCCGGCCGATGACCGACGATATCTCGCCGGTGGCGAGATCTCCGGCGGCGTGGCCGATACCTACAGCTTCATCTTGGCCCCGCGCGTCTCCTCTACCAACTGGTTGGAGCTCTACGGCTTCACAGCAAAGACAGCGGCGACCATGGCGGCTCGGCGAGATTCTAGCGACGTGGAACCGGCCGATGATGCAGTTAGCAGCGACGGGAAGGCTACCAACAGCTTCCCCGTGCTCAGGTGAACGTGTCTAGCTAGCTCATTGAACGAGTTACGGCCAGCAGCGAGCTCGCCCGCGGCCACGGCGGAGCGACGTGGTAGAGCTCACCGGCACGACGGTGACCCAGCCACGAGGGTGCGGTAGAGATTAAACGGAGGGCGTATTCAACTTCAGGAGCTCACCGCGGGCCTGAACAAGTAGCTGATTGAAGCAGAGACTGCTCGGGCAGAGCTGTCGACGTACATGGCGGATGCGGCGACGATGCACCGGCGGCGATGCCGTGCTCCGATGAAACCTGTGGACAAATCAATCAACCGTCAAGCCAGTGAGCTTCACGGCATCAAGGCGAGCACGAAAAAAAAATAGGAGGAAGATAAAATAGTCGGTGAGGGCCGGCCACAGTGAAGCGCCTTGCGGCGGTGCTCTGGCCGTCCGCGAAGAAGACGGCGGCGAGCGGTTGACTCCGGCGACCAGAGGCGAGGCAAACAGGCTCAAACATTGCGCAAGAACCGGGCGGAGCTACTTGCAAGGTGGAGCGGGTGAAGATGAAGCAAGGACGGCGAATTTCACCGGTGTGGGCGCACGGCGGCGGAGCAGAGTTGAAAGAGAGAAAGAGAGAGACGGCAGCGACACAGCGCTTAAGAGAGACAAGATGATGTTTCCAGGCGTTGCCAGCGACTATGCAAACTGGGCCACGTAGAAGGTTTCGTGGCCACGCGCACAGACGCGTCGCGAAGGCGCGGCAGCCGTCGGCAAGCAGCTCGGGGTGAGCAGAGTATGGCCGGACTACTGTAGCAATACCACCTCATTTCTACTTTTTCTGTTTTCTTCAAATTACTCCCAAATTTGTTTAGCAACTTCAAAATCTCCAAAAACGAAACTTGTTCAACTTCTCGAGATCTCCAACTTTGCTTTTTGGACCAAACTCAGATTTTGAATAGTTTTTGAAATTTGAAATCAAATTCAAATGGGAGCACTTTTAGGATTTCCGAAAATTCAAAATTACTTTAAATTTTTTAATAAAACTTGAAAATATGTAAAAATAGAAAATGTAAAACTTTTGAAGATCTACAACTTTCATAATGGGGTCATCACCCAATTATGCCTACTTTTTGAAATTGAGTTGAAATTCAAATTTGGGATTTGAATCTTTTCAGTTTTATTCAAAAATTTTCATTGAAACTTTGAAAACCTAAAACACCAAAGTTGTACATCTAGGGGAGACCTACAACTTTTCTTTTTAAACCATTTTCAAATTCTGCCTCCATTTTGAAATTGGAACAGGGAAATGAAAAGGGGTCAAATTTGAGATTTGCTTATTTTCAAAATTGCTCCACATTTTACACTAAAACTTTGAAAACTCACAACACCAAACTTGTAGCCCTTGAAAAGATCTACAAACTTGGTTTTAAACTTTTTCCCAAATTTTTCTTAGATTTTGAATTATTTCAAAAGGGGTAAAATCAGGGTTTTTCTTTTCCGAAAATTAGGGTTTTGAATTCAATTGATTATTCTTTTTAATTAAAACTTGATTAATCCTTTTAACCCTAATAAAACATTATTTCATGTGATAAGCAACATGTCATTTTTAACATATTTAAGCATACTAATAAAAATAACATCAAATTACTATTGAAACATGTGAAACATGTATATGAAACAGGAAACATTCTAAAGTTATACTTGAAACATCTCCTTACAACTTAACAAGGTATTTGAAACATATGCAACATATCAACCTTACATCGGAAACATTGCTCAAACAACCCATGTAACACATGCAACATATGCAACATGACTAAAGTAACATGTGCAACATGAATGCATTTATGGCATGTCATTTGATGTTTATGCTTGATGATGCTCCATTATCACGTTTTAATTGTTTCTTAACATCTGGGATGTTACATTGAAGATTCGTGGTGAACAAGTGATGACGAGGTTGGTGTTGATCAATCTTTGGAAAGGTGTCATCCACCCGTGATGTTGGCGTCAAACTTAACTTCTACGAGAACTAACCACCGCTGCAACGCAGGCAAGCCCCGGACATATAACCACTCTTCTGTTTTATAAATTCCTTATTACACCTTAAGTCTAGTGTAATGTGCATTATGTTAGTAGGAG
The DNA here is from genome assembly GCA_038087645.1 of Saccharum hybrid cultivar R570. Classification (NCBI taxonomy): domain Eukaryota; kingdom Viridiplantae; phylum Streptophyta; class Magnoliopsida; order Poales; family Poaceae; genus Saccharum; species Saccharum hybrid cultivar. Next base: position 338,372 of record JAQSUU010000563.1, on the reverse strand, counting down.
TTGGTTGATACCGTTGCTGCATTGATTACCTTGATCTACATTTATATTCAAATGATATCCCACAAGTATATGTAGGTCGATCTTTTATGCTTAAAAATGCTTAGACTTCGGTAGAAGTCGAATAATATTTCTTTGATCACCAGAACAGGTTATTACTTGCTTCTTCTGGCCTAATGACAGGTCATGAGAGCATGTGGAAATGAATATAAGAATGAACTTGAGACCGGACGGGGCATGGGAATCGTCTTTGGTGGTTGGTCCCGTCTGTGTCGATTAAGGACCGTACATTGTTGGCCCTCGAGTCAAGGAGTTTTTAATAGTACTAGCCATGTACCCATGTTGGGTAAGCCTTACTTCGGTTATTCCATCACGAGAACGTCTAACCTCGCACTGGGAGTGGAGAGATGGCGAGAGTAGCGTGTACCCTCGGGGCTAGAATCGGACCGGGTTCGAGGAGTACTGTGCTCTCGGGTGGTGATGGACACGTTCTGGTTTTGGGCAACCCAAGTAAGAGTTGATATATGCAGGTCAAAGACTTGCATATGTCGTGTGGTTAGGAAGCCCCAGCTGGGTAAATGAAGCGGTTCGAATCATCGTTGCTCCACGAGAAAGGAGTCTTGGCCTTGCACCAACATCGTAGTTAAGAAATGAAATATGTTGAAGGAATGAGAAAGGATTTGATAAGAAGTGAATAACAAGTGTAATGTTTATATTTATGATTGAGATAGAAACAGGTGCAAAAGTTAGCTATAATTAGGCTATACTAAAACTGGAGCCAACACCTAATTAAAAGTTTGAAAGCAAGGATGCACTGGTAGTAAGCTTTTCTGCAAAACTTCTCTTTTCTAGCTTCACTACTTCTCTTAAGCCAGCATATCCTTGGAGTCTTTTCTTTTTGTCGGGTAAGTCTTGTGGAGTACAATTGAGTACTCAGGGTTTGTTAACCCCTGTTGCAGGTACTGACGGGTACCGTTAACCGAGGTCATGTCGGTGGGCTCGATATGATCTGGTTGTCCTCTCCTGACTTAGGTACTCTACCTAAGTTGACTTCTGTAGTTCTACTCAACTTCCGCAATACAAGTTAAGTTTGTAAAAAGTTAACTTAATCATGATTTATAAATTCATTATTATTATTATTATTATTATTATTATTATTATTATTATTATTCCGCACTCTGATGTAAAGTTTTGTTACAAATGTTGTAATGTTGCAGTTACTCCATCGTTGATCCTGGTATGAGTTGTTAAAAGTAGTTCAATCGGGGGCCTGTGAGGGCACCCGGCAGATCTTCTTAGGTTATCTGGTGTACATGCATAGCCGTCAGAGGTCTTAGGGACAATGACTGGTGCATGTGGGCCATATAATTTAGGAGGTTCTGTGACAGGTGGTACAACATTACATTTGAAAATTTCAAAATGAATTTACAATATAAAAGGTTTTGAGGGTAACAAGTTAAAAATGGACTTCTATCGATCTTCTTGCTTGCTGGAAGACTTCATGAAGATTTTCCGATGGCTCAAGTACAAAGGCTTCAAGAAGTTCGTCAACTCGTCTTTGGAAGGTCAAGAGGAGAGTCAACTTCATCGATAAAGCTCTACTGAAGTACCTCTCAATAGTCTGTCAGGCGCAGTGAAGATAGTGTATAGTAAAAAGCCCTATAATCTACTAACATTTTGAAGATGAAGCACTCCTGACGTTGAGAAGACGTATAGGACGAGCATATTTCATATCATGCATAAAATGATAATAAAATAATGATTAAAATTTCCCTCCTTATATTCAAGGAGCAGTTATTTTTTGTTATAACTGTTCTATTGATGAATCTCGTCCTGTACCAGGTTCTGTTAGTCCTTTAATGATCCCTGCTCCACAAGTTCCTAATCTTTGGAGGACTTCTTGATGCACTTTATTTACCATGTCGACTCAATGTAAAACCTGGGACTACTCCTTGCATTGACTTCTCAATGTATGCATGTGTCATGTTTTGATTTCTTCCATCCTGACACCTGCTATTACTTTGATATTGATAACCAACATGTGTTGGACGAGAGTTACTTTAGCTGTGCTCTATAGTGGTGCCTCGACCCGTGACTATGGTGCTGTGTCAAACCTGGAATACTCCGTGATTCGCGACCACACGAGTTCCACCAGAATATGCACTAGTACCGTAGTCGGTGCTCCTGAACCATTATAGCTCACAATTAATGTGTTTTCACTCGTTGGACATTCGTCGGAGAATTCTAACCTTTCCAGCTCCTTTGTTATTATAACCAATCTCTAATCTTGGTTATAATACTGACATTGTCAAACGAGTTACTGCAAGTTGTGCCCTATGCTGGTACCATGATCAGTGACAGTGGAACAGCGTTGTATCCTGGAGTTTCTTGTGACTTGCTACCATAAGGAAATACGGGACACTCGCTGTTATCAAGGTCTATGATCATGATCCCTTATAGTCCACAATTAGGGTGTTTTCATTCTTTGGACACTCCTTAGGGATTCAAAGTTGTCATTTTGAGTTCCCTAGACGCCTTGTGATTGTGACCGACTTCTGATTCCGGTTGCATTCTCAATATTGTGAGACGAGGGTTATCACTGTCATGCCCTATAGTGGTGCCACGTCCCGTGACCATAGTGCCGCGTCGGAACCTAGGGTCTCTTGTGTGTCCGGGTCACACAGGTTTCTACTAGGCGCGCGCAGGTATCGAGGTCTGTGGTCGTGATCCATTATAGTCCCACGACTAATATGCCCTCACTGTTTGCAATATGTCTTAAGAATTCATGCCCATACTTCTTTTGAATTATCTCAATCCTTGATGTTGGAACCATTATCAAATCGCGGTTGTAATCTTGATCTCTTCTGTGAATATTTTCGTTTCAATCGAAGACTCTACTTTCTTGAAAGTTGCTCCAATTGTGTCCTATAGTGGTACCATGATCAGTAACAATGGTATAGCAAGTATCGTGGAAATCCCTATGGCTGATCACTGTACGGGAATACGGGGTATTTGCTATAGCAAGGTCTATGACCATGATTCATTAACAGTCCGCAGTTGACGTGCTTTCGATTCTCTTGGAATTTCTTGTTGGAATAATCCGTGTCTCCAGGATTTCTCTAAATACCTTGTTAATTACAACCATCATTATGAAATCGGTTGTAATTCTTGAATCAATCCTTGTTGCTTTGTGAACCTTTCACAAGATCGTGTGTTTGGCACATTTCCTTTTCCATTACTTAACCCCACGGGTTATGTCGTTCCTGAAATCTCGGGACGAGATTTCTTTAAGGGGGATAGTGTAACATCCCAGATGTTAAGAAACAATTAAAACGTGACAATGGAGCATCATCAAGCATAAACATCAAATAACATGCCATAAATGCATTCATGTTGCACATGTTACTTTAGTCATGTTGCATATGTTGCATGAGTTACATGGGTTGTTTGAGCAATGTTTCCGATGTAAGGTTGATATGTTGCATATGTTTCAAATACCTTGTTAAGTTGTAAGGAGATGTTTCAAGTATAACTTTAGAATGTTTCCTGTTTCATATACATGTTTCACATGTTTCAATAGTAATTTGATGTTATTTTTATTAGTATGCTTAAATATGTTAAAAATGACATGTTGCTTATCACATGAAATAATGTTTTATTAGGGTTAAAAGGATTAATCAAGTTTTAGTTAAAAAGAATAATCAATTGAATTCAAAACCCTGATTTTCGGAAAAGAAAAACCCTGATTTTACCCCTTTTGAAATAATTCAAAATCTAAGAAAAATTTGGGAAAAAGTTTAAAACCAAGTTTGTAGATCTTTTCAAGGGCTACAAGTTTGGTGTTGTGAGTTTTCAAAGTTTTAGTGTAAAATGTTGAGCAATTTTGAAAATAAGCAAATCTCAAATTTGACCCCTTTTCATTTCCCTATTCCAATTTCAAAATGGAGGCAGAATTTAAAAATGGTTTAAAAAGAAAAGTTGTAGGTCTCCCCTAGATGTACAACTTTGGTGTTTTAGGTTTTCAAAGTTTCACTGAAAATATTTGAATAAAACTGAAAAGATTCAAATCCCAATTTTGAATTTCAACTCAATTTCAAAAAGTAGGCATAATTGGGTGATGACCCCATTATGAAAGTTGTAGATCTTCAAAAGTTTTACATTTTCTATTTTTACATATTTTCAAGTTTTATTAAAAAATTTAAAGTAATTTTGAATTTTCGGAAATCCTAAAAGTGCTCCCATTTGAATTTGATTTCAAATTTCAAAAACTATTCAAAATCTGAGTTTGGTCCAAAAAGAAAAATTGGAGATCTCAAGAAGTTGAACAACTTTCGTTTTTGGAGATTTTGAAGTTGCTAAACAAATTTGGGAGTAATTTGAAGAAAACAGAAAAAGTAGAAATGAGGTGGTACTGCTACAGTAGTCCGGCCATACTCTGCTCACCCCGAGCTGCTTGCCGACGGCTGCCGCGCCTTCGCGACGCGTCTGTGCGCGTGGCCACGAAACCTTCTACGTGTCCCAGTTTGCATAGTCGCTGGCAACGCCTGGAAACATCATCTCGTCTCTCTTAAGCGCTGTGTCGCTGCCGTCTCTCTCTTTCTCTCTTTCAACTCTGCTCCGCCGCCGTGCGCCCACACCGGTGAAATTCGCCGTCCTTGCTTCATCTTCACCCGCTCCACCTTGCAAGTAGCTCCGCCCGGTTCTTGCGCAATGTTTGAGCCTGTTTGCCTCGCCTCTGGTCGCCGGAGTCAACCGCTCGCCGCCGTCTTCTTCGCGGACGGCCAGAGCACCGCCGCAAGGCGCTTCACTGTGGCCGGCCCTCACCGACTGTTTTATCTTCCTCCTATTTTTTTTCGTGCTCGCCTTGATGCCGTGAAGCTCACTGGCTTGACGGTTGATTGATTTGTCCACAGGTTTCATCGGAGCACGGCATCGCCGCCGGTGCACCGTCGCCGCATCCGCCATGTACGTCGACAGCTCTGCCCGAGCAGTCTCCGCTTCAATCAGCTACTTGTTCAGGCCCGCGGTGAGCTCCTGAAGTTGAATACGCCCTCCGTTTGATCTCTACCGCACCCTCGTGGCTGGGTCGCCGTCGTGCCGGTGAGCTCTACCACGTCGCTCCGCCGTGGCCGCGGGCGAGCTCGCTGCTGGCCGTAACTCGTTCAATGAGCTAGCTAGACACGTTCACCTGAGCACGGGGAAGCTGTTGGTAGCCTTCCCGTCGCTGCTAACTGCATCATCGGCCGGTTCCACGTCGCTAGAATCTCGCCGAGCCGCCATGGTCGCCGCTGTCTTTGCTGTGAAGCCGTAGAGCTCCAACCAGTTGGTAGAGGAGACGCGCGGGGCCAAGATGAAGCTGTAGGTATCGGCCACGCCGCCGGAGATCTCGCCACCGGCGAGATATCGTCGGTCATCGGCCGGAGTCGCCGTGGTCAGCTCAGGCTGACCAGCGGGGTCGCCCTGTCAGCGACAGCAGTGAAAGAAAAATGATTTTCTCTTTTTCCAGAAATGTTAAAATAGTGCTGAAACTTGTGAATTTCATAACTAATTATTGGTACATGATAAAATCATGAAATTTTTGGTGCAGTCTCTTCATGATGTGATGTATGAGGGAAAAATATGAAACCATAAAAACCAATAGTTTTTAGATGCTTAAAAATTAGCTCTTCTCTGCTACATATAATACACCTAAAAATCTTCCCTATAGCCACACAACAAACTATCCACCACAGTCATTATCTCTCCTAATCTCTTCTAAGTACACCCAAACAAATGCACCCAAAATCCAACCAACCTTTCAAATAAAGGGACGAGATTCACTCTAATCTATCTTTTCTCTTAGTCACTCGCATCCAACGGACGAGATCCCTGGGATCAGACCTCATCACTCATCCTAAACCCATCCCGCATCCACCACCCAGGAGCGAAACGCGAGGCCTGACCCTCCATCCGCCGCCCCGCATTCACCCAGGCGCGAAGCGTGAGGCCTCACCCTCCATCTCCTGTCCCGCGCACTCCTCGACGCTGCCTCTTCAGCTCAACCGACGTCCATAGTGCTTCTCCCAAGGCCAGGCCTCTTCAGCTCCTAGGGCGGAGGACAACAGGAGCATCGCCAGGAGCGCCGCCAGAGCCGGCCGCCGCGTGGAGCACTGCAAGGGACGGCCGCCAGGGCCGGGCGCTGCGTGGACTGCGCCTGCCCTTCTTCCACCAGCCACGGCCGAACGCGAGCGCCTCCAATCGCCGGCGTCCGAGCTTCGCCAAGATCGGCCACCGTCGCGTCGGGTCTCCCGTGGGGGCGGGGGGACGGGGCCGGGACCTGCAACGCACCGCGACGACTCGCCGTCCAGTCTAGCCCGCCCGTGGCTCCATGCGAGGATGCGACAAGGCGTGTGGTGGGCGGAGCAGGTCGTTGCCAGGTGAGTTGCAAACATTTAGGGTTCCAAATCTCCTCGCGATTCTTCCAAAAAAAATGGCCTAATCGCGTTGAAGCGGTGGCAGGACCTGATGGTGATTGGCACCGTCTTGTGAATGTTTACAATGCATATTGTTATTTCTATGTAGTGACATGCAGCAAAGCACTTGAGCACGGTGACAGAGACACCATTGATGACATAACCTCAACTCCCATGTCGTATTCTGCCAACAACATGACTGTTTTCCCCTGATCTGTAAGTTCACATCCTTCCATGATTTTATCCTCCCATGACCCAACTGTTAGCTAAATTATTCCTCTGCCGATTGGAAAAAATTCTTTGTCAAGCCTGGTGCCTGCCATTTATTCGATAGAATGCATCTTAGGAAATTTGCGTTGGGAGTTATTTGTATGATCAGAGTATGCAGGCCTACCATGTGTAGCTACACATTCGGTACTAATATTCATTGCATTTTGGTTGAATAGAGTATGGAGGGCTTTCGGAGATTTTTGATACATTTAGTTTCAGGCTCCTTTTACAGCTCTGATTTCAACCAATGAGCTACAAAAGGTCAAAAAGAGATGTGCTCTGTATTGCGACATCGTTGGAAATAATCAGGTGCGAGAACTCTCTTTTGATTATGTTTGTCAGATTATTATTAGAGGGAAAATATTCTTTACAATATAGAGTTGTTGTAAAAACTGTCTGTTTATCTTCATCATTGTTATGGCTGTTTGTCATAGATAGTATGCAAACCAATTTTACAGATAATTGCATCAACTGGATCTGGGAGTTCGATTTAGCTGCATACATTAGTTATTGAGTAGGTAGATTTGAGAATCCGGTAGACTTAATTGAAGTAGATTTAAGGAGCAAACTGGATTAGGGCATATGTTACTTTCTTTCTCACTAATTACAGTTCATGCGTGCCCTCATAATTATTAAATCTGTATTTACAATTTTTTACCCTTCCCTTTCATTATCGGTGATGGCGTAGGTGACCCTGAGTTCACCCGTCCCTTTACATGTCCTTGCGCACCCCTCAACGGAACTGAGAGGTTCATCCTTTGCCTTTTTAGTGACACCTCTCAACGGAACTGAGAGGGGTGCGCAAGGACATGTGCTTGCGCACCCCTCAACGGAACTGAGAGGTTCATCCTCTGAATAAGTAGTTAAGTACACCTCAAGCTTTTTAGTGATTCCCCTGTATGTACAAAGCTTCTTTCTGGTATGAAGCATTGTGCCTAGAATATTCCATGCTCTGTTATTCACCTATTAGTTTGCCAAACGATCACAACTCTTAAAAAGGGTGATTATCCATGCTATTCTCATGCTCAGTAAACTACTAGCTGTAACAGATAACAGATTGTGCAATGACAGCAGCAATTATCTATGTGACACCTCTGTATTTTATCAGAGCCACGTTTACCTTTCCTTTATTGATTGTTTACTATATGTAGACACCTTCATTGTTCAAGCCTTACAGGTTTCAGCGTTTCAGTATTCTCCCAGCCCATAGAGGCAGAGTGCCACATATCATCTTGCTCTGACATAGCATTCAATTTTCGTCTTTTTAATGCAATAAAATTTACTTATGGAGGTATGCTCTTTGTTTCTATAATTTTAGATGGCTCGTTTTTTTAACACAGTATCCAATATTATTTCACCTTCTTTTTTTCTGCAATAGTTCAGGTGAATTTTACATGCCAAAATTACTGAATTTATGCAGCTGTATCAAACGACAAGTAGTGACTAGAGGCTCATTGACATTTTCCTCAGTTGAAATTTGACGGCTAAATCATTCTTCAGTTAACCATTCTAAATACTGAGATGGTGATGGTGATGTTATGTCAGTCAGTGAGGGTCGTCTAAATGTTTTCTCAAATCTTGTTGATTGCTGCTATGTAACTGTATTAAACAAGAATAGATATGTTTGCTCAATTGAATTGTCAATAACAGCCCTATCACTTTTAATTCCAGCAGACTCTGAACATTGGAGTAGAACAAGGTGCTTATTCAAAAAGTGTGAATTGCATGGAGATGGGAATGAGTCCTGAACTAATGTATGGAAAAAAATGTTTTTGTCCCTGCTACAGCAAATCCATACCAATATGGTTATGCTCCGGTCTTTGTAATATGCCTGTCCTTGGTGCTTTCCTCCTTTCATTCAGCATTTCATTTGATGGTAACTAAGAATTTGGATCACCGATGGATTGGTATAACCACCCGAGCTCTTTAGTGGAATGTTTATTAGGTAACTTTATTCACTCAATGTATCACACCACTGCATGTCTGGTCGTCATGCTGAAGTTTTTTCCAGGATTGCTTTGGGCAGGGTACTGATAGTTCATTTTAAAACGCCTTTAGCAAGGATCCTAAGTTTTGGAAGTTCAGGATCTCAGGCTTTCTTTCTCGGTTGAAACTGTAGAAGTCAATTGGTGTCTTTCGGGGGCTGCAGAAACATTGTTTACGCTCTCAGTCTTGTTTCATTTCTATTAGTAGGGTCTGCAGATTTTCGGAGCTCCTTTAGTTTCTTGCTTAGTTTCAGGCGCTAAACTGCTTCGCTTGTGTCCCCAGCCTTTTTTCACTTTCTTTGTTTTTTTCTGTTTTTCTTTCCCTGTGCACATGTGGGCCCACGATGAAGGAGAGCACGATGGAGTGATGGACCACCGGTGTTACATAATTTAGGTAATTATTAATTATTAATTACTTGTCCTCTGGTTTCGGATGGCGAATAGACGAACTAACCGAATCCTTTGACCACGGCAACAGCTCAGGCGGGATCGGAGGTACTAACAGCCCATCCGTGACAACGAGGGTCCTCAGTTCGATAGTGCGTCTTTGGTTTGACTCTCCGGGATCTAGGAGTAGGCGGCGGCAAGCGACGATATCCCTGCTTATTTATTTGGGATGGTACAACTGGGCAGAGTGCCCTTGCTTTGTTTCTGCTCCTCACTGTTTTTTCTTCTAGAATTTGTGCACTGAGCTTGCATTGCTAACTCTGTAAAGTGCAGCTGAATAGATAGAATAGCTGAAGCTCATGCCTGTAGCAAATAAACACACCACCACTTAGATGTCATTAATTTTTTTTCTGAACCAAGTTTTTTTATTTCTGTTCATGGTCGTTATTGGTTCTGTAAAATGATTAATCATTTTTGCCAGCAGCTGCTGAAAGCATCTAGGCCCCGAGGGTTGGTTTCGGCAATTGATGACAACGCTTTATTACCATGACTAACGTGTGTTTTGCAAAAACTTTGGTAAGTTAGGTCATGGAGGTTATAACTGCTTTGGGCACCATGGTATTCATGCCCCTTGATGGAAATCGTTTCGGTTCTCAAAAGAGTGACGTCAAGATTAAGGACGGTTAGTTCCGGATGACGAGGTGTTGAGATGCATTCGGAATAGTCGTTAGGATCTTCGTTTTTCTCTTTTGGTCGTACTATAAAGGGGGGCATGAGCGGGTAGCTTGACCTAGGCGAGTCCTATGTTTAGGTGTGGTGCACACTTGTTAAACTTGGCGCTAGGCAGCTCTAGAATAGCTCAAAGTTTAGTTGGAAGCAACTTGGTTCAAGTTGCGACGCGTTTCGGAAAGTTTCGGGTCGTTTTCCCTTGACCGGACGCGGGCTTCGGCATGACCGGACGCGTCCGGTCAGTACAAATCCGCGGCTAGGGTTTCGGCGCTGACGACCGGACGCGGTCCTCGCGAGGACCGGACGCGGTGGTCAGAAGCCGACACATGTCACTTGAGGGAAACATCCGATCGGACGCGACCTGGGTGTGATCGGCGCGTCCGGTCACAGTCCAGTAAGGTCCTGAGACGACCGGATGCGTCCGGTCATCACCGATCGAACACGGTCACGCGTCCGGTGCGTTTACAGTTTGCTCCCTGCACGATCAGACGCGTCCGGTCACCCCTGACCGGCGCGTCCGGTCACTCAGTTGAAAATTCGGATTTCGACCGTTACGGGCGACCGGCGCGTTCGGTCACTTCGACCGGCGCGTCCGGTCAGCCCGTGTTTTGCTGAGTCAGCGGGTAATGGTTCATTTCGTCTGTGGGGTGTATAAATACATCCCCACCACCTCTTTTAGAGGTGTCTTGCTCATTTGATCAGCTGAGAAACACCTTTAGAGTGCAAGGGAGTGCAAGAGCTCTAGTGAGGATTGTGATTTGAGTGCATCCACCTTCTCATTTGGGCTCGTTGTGGTCAAGTGAGAGTTCTAGCTTGTTACTCTTGGTGATCGCCATCACCTAGATGACTTGGTGGTGATTGGGAGTTTGGTGATCATCCGGCGGAGCTTGTGGATGACCCAACTCATCTTGTGAGCGGTTTTGGGCGATTCACCACGACGGAGTGTCGAAGAATCAGCCCGTAGAGAGCACTTGATCCTTGCGCGGATCAAGGGGGAGCTACACCCTTGCGCGGGTGCTCCAACGAGGACTAGTGGGGAGTGGCGACTCTCCGATACCTCGGAAAAACATCGCCGTGTTCCTTGCCCTTACATTCAAGCATTTACATTCTCGTATTTACATTCATTGCTTGATTTACTTTCCTAGAATTGCCATGCTAGACTAGGATTGGAAACTAGGGTGCAAAACTTTTTATCGGTAGAATCTCTAGGAACACAAGTAGGCACTAGGGGTGAATTCCGGCTTGTAGGATTTAATTCTTGCAATTAATTTTTAGAAAAGCCCAATTCACCCCCCCTTGGGCATCTTGATCCTTTCAATTGGTATCGGAGCCGAGTTGCTCCTAATTTAGGCTTTACCGCCTAGAGCAAGATGTCTAACGGGGAAGGACCACCTCCCACCTTTGAGGGGGATGATTTTCCATATTGGAAAATCCGTATGGAGGAGTATCTCGAAGCCATAGATGTTGGGTGTCTTAGAGCCGCAACCCAAGGGCTTCCCGCTATCAAGGATCCCACAAACCACATTGGTGACGAGGAGAAGTACGACCAGTGGAATGCAAAGGCCAAAAATGCACTCTACCGGGGCTTAGGCAAAGATATCTTCAATCGTGTGCGTAATGCAAAGAACGCTTATGAATTATGGGAAAATCTTTGTGCTCTTCATGAGGGAACTAAGAGTGAGCGTGAGGAACGCTATCATATTGCTTTAAAGAAAATTAATTCTTTTGAGATGCTTCCCAAAGAAAGTGCTAATGACATGTACACTCGCTTGAATGTTCTTGTAGAGGACCTCAATGCTCTTGGGCTCACTCAAATGAGCCAATCGGATGTTGCAAGGAAGATCTTGAGTGTTCTTCCCGTTGAGAAGTATGGTCACATTGTCACCGTGCTTCACCACAGTGATCTTTCCACCGCAACACCGACACAAGTATTGGGGAAGATCAATGCTCATGAGATGTACATGCACATCACTCCGGAAGAGGGCTCATCATCTTCCAAGAAGAAAGACTTAGCCTTCAAAGCTAGTCATGACAAGAAGAAGAAGAAGGGCCAAGCCATGATGGTGCAAGAAAGCTCAAGTGAAAGTGATATTGATGATGAATCACTTGCACTCATGGTGAGAAAGACCACCAAAATGCTAAAGAAGCTCAACAAGAGTGGCATCAAGTTCGATGGCAAGAAAAAGAAATTCTTCACAAGTAGCAAGAGAAAGCCAATCTCGGAGATGGATTGCTACAATTGTGGTGAACTTGGCCACCTAGCTCATCAATGCCCTAGACCACCAAAAGACAAGTACAAGAACAAGAACAAGGGCAAGAAAAATGATTCAAGTTATGAAGAAGAAGAGAGGAAGAAAAACAAGCCATACGAGAAGAAGGATGGCAAGAAGAAGGAGTTCTACAAGAAGAAGAAAGGAGGAAAGGCATACATTGTTAGTGATTGGCTCACCGACATTGAATCATCTTGTGACTCCTCCGAAGATGAAAGCAATGATGAGAAAGAGAAGGTTGCCGCATTTGTGATGGGGCCATCATCTTCACCGACATCTTCATCACCACCTTCACCGCCTCTTTCACCATCATCGTCCACTGCTCACCTATGCCTTATGGCCAAGGGTGAACGAAAGGTACAAAACCATGATAGTGATGATGATGATGATAGTGATAGTGATGATGAATATGATGCACCTTCTTATGATGAACTTGTAAAATTGTTGAACAAATATACTAAAATCATAAGAAGGACAAGACATGAAAATGATGAACTTCAAAATGAAAATGAATCACTCTCATCAAAATTTGAAAATGCTCAAAAGACTAGTGGTGAGCTTAGAGATCAAAATGAAGTTATGTCTTCTCATCTCAAGGAGCTCAAAACCTCTAATAAAGAGCTTAAAGATCAACATGATAAGCTTGAGAAGAAGCATGATGAGCTCATCACTAGACATAACTCTCTAAAAGAAAAATACACCACATTGAAAATTGAATATGATAGTCTTGTGGTTGCTAATGAACTTGCTCTTGAGACACATGATGCTACTAACAATGTTGTTAAGTGTGATATAGCTGCATCATGTGATGACTTGATCATTGAAAGCATTGAGCAAGGTTCTAGTAGCAAAGGCAAGGGTGGTTGAGTCAAGCAACTATGATGATTATGCCAAGATCAAGTGTGAATATGAGAAGCTTGCAAATGAGAACAAGAAGCTAAAAGGTTTGATGGCTCTTGAGAAGCAAACAACAAATGAGTCATTCATTGAAGAGAACAAAAAGCTCAAGCAAGAAAAAGAGCATCTCAAGACCGGTCTAAGCAAGTTCACAAGAGGTCAATATTTGCAAAGTGAGCTCCTCATGAACACCGTAATGAAGATGGATAGAAGTGGTATTGGGTACTTGGCAAATCAAGAGAAGAAGGCAAAAGCTCAACAACAACAAAGCAAGTCAAAGCCCAAGCCAAAGAGATGTGTTGAGTGTGGTCAAGAAGGTCATTTTGCTCATGAATGCAAAACTCCACCACCACAACCCTTGCCCAAGCATGCTAGACCCTTTGCCTTCAATGCTCATTACATGCTAAGAAAAGATTCTAATGGAAAGATGAAAGTCATGTTTTTGGGTCCCCAAACAAGAATAGGCCAAAGAAAATATGGGTTGCCAAGTCACTAGTTGAGAAAGTCAAGGGCCCCTCTCAAGTTTGGGTCCCTAAACAAAAAGCTTGATCTCTTGTGTGTAGGTAAACTACAAGACCGGTGGATCTCATTGGGTTATTGATAGTGGTTGCACTCAACATATGACCGGTGATCCTCGTATGTTCACCTCCATTGAAGAGAATGGGATATGTCAAGAGAAGATCACATTTGGGGATAATTCAAAGAGCAAAGTCAAGGGTATAGGCAAGATTGCAATATCAAATGATCACTCACTCTCAAATGTGCTCTATGTTGCTTCTTTGAGTTTCAACTTATTATCCGTTGGGCAACTTTGTGACCTTGGCTTCCAATGCTTGTTCACACCAAATGAAGTGGAAGTTTCAAAGATAGATGACAAGCAAGTGATATTCAAAGGCTTTAGATACAACAATCTTTATCTTGTTGACTTCACCTCCGAAGATGCAAATTTGATGACATGTTTGTTCACCAAGACCTCACTTGGTTGGCTTTGGCATAGGAGGCTTGCTCATGTTGGAATGAACACTCTCAACAAGCTATTGAAGAAAGAATTAGTGAGAGGATTGAAGGATGTAAAGTTTGAAAAGGACAAACCTTGTAGTGCATGTCAAGCGGGCAAACAAGTTGCAAACACTCATCCAACCAAAGCTTTCATGTCAACTTCAAGAGTGTTAGAACTTCTACACATGGATTTGTTTGGGCCTACAACATACAAGAGCTTGGGTGGTAATATCTATTGTCTTGTGATAGTGGATGACTACTCAAGGTACACATGGACTTTCTTCCTTCATGACAAATCCGAAGTGGCAAATTGCTTCAAGAAGTTTGCAAAGAGAGCTCAAAATGAATTTGAAGTCAAGATAAAGAAGATTAGAAGTGACAATGGCAAAGAGTTTGACAACACCAACATTGAAGCTTATTGTGATGAAATTGGAATCAAGCATGAAGTTTCTTCAACCTACACTCCTCAACAAAATGGTGTAGTTGAGAGAAAGAACCGGACCTTGATCACCCTTGCAAGAACAATGCTAGATGAGTACAACACTCCGGAAAAGTTTTGGGCCGAGGCAATCAACACCGCATGCTATGCTTCAAATCGCCTCTTCCTACAAAAGTTTCTTGGCAAGACCCCCTATGAGTTGCTTAATGGGAAGAAGCCGGACGTCTCATTCTTCCGGGTGTTTGGTTGCAAATGCTACATCTACAAGAAGCATCAACACCTAGGGAAGTTTCAAAGACGTTGTGATATTGGTTTTCTTGTTGGTTACTCATCAAAGTCCAAAGCATATAGAGTATTTAACCATGCCACCGGTTTGGTTGAAGAAACATATGATGTGGAATTTGATGAATCTAACGGCTCCCAAGGAGCAATTGAGAATTGTGATGATGTAGGTGATGAACCCTTGAGGGAGGCAATGAAGAACATGCCGGTGGGAGACATCAAGCCAAAAGATGATGAAGACGATGTACAAATTGTTGATCCACCATCTTCATCACGTGTGCCTCAAGATGATGACAAGAATGAGAGAGTTGAAAATGAAGATACTTATGTCTCTCATGAACAAGCCGAGGCACAAGCTCAAGATGTTGATGCTCCCCATCCACCTCCTCAAGTGGTTGATAGAAGAAACTCACCTCTACTTCAAGCACATCCACAAGAACTCATCATAGGGAGTCCTACTAAGGGAGTAATGACTCGATCTCAAAAGCTTGCTTCTTTTGTTGAACATCACTCTTTTGTCTCTTGTGTTGAACCTAAGAATGTAGAAGAAGCTCTTCAAGATCCGGATTGGGTGAATGCTATGCATGAAGAATTGAACAACTTCACCCGCAATCAAGTATGGACACTTGAAGAGCATCCTAAAGGTGCAAGAGTCATTGGAACCAAGTGGGTGTTCCGAAACAAGCAAGATGACCAAGACATAGTAGTGAGGAATAAGGCAAGACTAGTTGCAAAGGGGTTCAAGGCCTTGATTTTGGAGAGACTTTTGCACCCGTTGCAAGACTTGAAGCCATTTGTATCCTCCTTGCATATGCATCACATCATGATATGAGACTATATCAAATGGATGAGAAAAGTGCATTCTTAAATGGCTTTATAAATGAACTAGTCTATGTCAATCAACCTCCCGGGTTTGAAGACCCTAGATATCCTAATCATGTTTATAGGTTGTCCAAGGCGCTATATGGGCTCAAGCAAGCCCCTAGAGCGTGGTATGAGCGCCTCCGGGACTTCCTCATTGAGAAGGGCTTCACCATTGGGAAGGTCGACACCACACTATTCACCAAGAAGCTTAATGGGGAGATCTTCATTTGTCAAGTATATGTTGATGATATCATCTTCGGGTCAACAAATGAAGATTATTGCAAGGAATTTGGTGAATTGATGTCGAAGGAGTTCGAGATGTCAATGATTGGTGAGCTCACATTCTTCCTTGGGTTTCAAGTCAAGCAAATGAGAGAAGGAATTTTCATCTCTCAAGAAAAGTATACCAAGGATCTTCTCAAAAAATTCAAGATGGAAGAATGCAAACCAATCAAGACCCCAATGCCATCAAATGGACATCTCGACCTAGATGAGGGAGGTAAACCGGTTGATCAAACTCTCTACCGTTCTATGATTGGTAGTTTGTTGTACCTTACCGCATCTAGGCCCGATATCATGTTTAGTGTGTGCATGTGTGCTCGCTTTCAAGCGTGCCCTAAAGAACCTCACTTAAGTGCCGTAAAAAGAATCCTAAGATATCTTAAGCACACCCCAAGCATTGGTCTTTGGTATCCCAAAGGAGCTAGATTCCAACTAGTTGGCTATTTCGATTCGGATTATGCCGGTTGCAAAATTGATAGAAAAAGCACATCCGGAGGGTGCCATTTGCTTGGGAGATCCTTAGTATCTTGGTCATCTAAAAAGCAAAATAGTGTGGCTTTGTCCACCGCCGAGGCGGAATACATTGCCGCGGGGGCTTGTTGTGCACAAATCTTATATATGAAACAAACCCTCCTAGACTATGGAATTGTTCTTGAAAAGGTGCCACTTTTATGTGATAATGAAAGTGCCGTTAAAATTGCTAACAATCCGGTACAACACTCTCGCACCAAGCACATTGATATCCGCCATCACTTTCTAAGAGATCACGTTGCTAAAAATGACATATCACTAGAAGGTGTAAGAAGTGAAAATCAATTAGCGGATATCTTCACTAAACCTTTGGATGAGGCCACCTTTTGTAGGTTAAGAAGTGAACTAAATGTGCTTGATTCTAGCAACTTTAAAAAATGAGCGTGTGTTGTCCCTTGCATTGCATTGTATTATATGTCATGTTTATCTTATCGCAATGCATCTAGGGCTTGGCTAACACGGTTACGATAACCCTCCTTTGGAGGAGTGAAGAAGCCTAACCGTGGATCAAACTTGACAAGCAACCTAGCTTTACTTTCTTGTATTGCATTGCATATGCATGGTTGTTTGTTTGTCGTTTCTTTTCGGTTTAGCTTTGAGCAACCTCTGTGTTCGTCCATGGATAGAGAGAGCATTTTGACGCTCCTAAAGGTTCAAAGACTCTATTGCATGGCCATACGTTGCTCCTCGAGTGTTTATTGCCTATTTTCTTAAAAACAATACTAGCCTAAGGCAATCTATTTTGAAAAATTTGAGGGTTTGAGTGAGGTCACTCATATCAGGTTCCAATTGGTGTTTATTTGTGTCTCTTTGAATTGGAACTTGATTGGGAGAAGTCGCGTCGAAGTTCGGAACGAAGAAGGGTGAAAAACAGCGACCGGACGCTGCACCGGACGCAGTGATGCTTCACCACCGCGTCCGGTCCCGGCGTCCACCAGCGCGTCCGGTCATCCAGAAGACCAACTCCAGACCTAGTGACCGGACGCTGCACCGGACGCGCCTCTGTCGACCACCGCGTCCGGTCCCGGTTACCACCACCGCGTCCGGTCATTCGCGATGAATTCCCGAGCTCCCCTCGACCGGACTCTGACCGCGTCCGGTCAGTCCTCACCGGACGCGTTCGGTCGCTCCAGGAGATTACTGGAGTGTGACCGGACGCTGCACCACCGCGTCCGGTCATATCGACCACCGCGTCCGGTCATCGCGCGTCGAGCGGATCTAACCCCTTCATAAAACGGTTCGTCCTCGGCCGTATTTTTCATCCGCACGCGTTTTCTCCGCCGCCGCTTGCCCTAACCGCCGATTCGTCGAGCTCGCCGGAATCCACCGCGCCCCTGCCATCTTCCTCGCCTCCGGCAAGCCCAGCCGCGATCCAGCCGCGCCTCCTCACCCGCACTTGCCCGCGCGCGCTCGCTGCCGCCCTGCCCGCAGCCGCGCCCGCGCAAGCCCGCAGCTGCGCCGCCACCGCCGCCGCCGTGTCTGCTGGCCCCTCGTGCCTCGCCGTTCTTCTACAGCAGCCGCGAGCTCCCCCGTGCCAAGCATCCTCTCCAGCTCCCCAAATCCATCCTTCGGTCGAGCTTTTTCTCTAGGGTTTGTCCTAACCCTAGCTCGAGGTGAAGAACTTGTTTGATTTCACCAAATCTTTTTTTCAATTCCGTCGTTAGGGCTAACCTTGACCGTAACTTTCCATTGCTTATCATCGACTCGGTCCTTTCAGAGCTCGTTCGACGAATTCGGGGAATCTCGCGATCTAGGTCACCTCATCTTGTCACCGTCGTCTCGTCGATCCGAGGTAGCTTTGCGTTTCGATTCATATCTTATCTCATATGCTTGCTATCTTTAGGGTTTCGTACCTTTTAGTTATATATGTGCTTATAGTAGATCTCTCTATTCCGTCGTTGCAGCGAGTTTGTCGGTGTGTCAGGGTGAGATCAGTTTGCTGAATCCGAGGCCAAGCCTGCGGATACGGATTGAGGCCAAGCCTCTTGAGTGACAGTTCACCATCTTACAGAGGTTTTCAGTCAACTTCTCAGCATGGTGCGTTGCAAGAACGCCGGTGGTGCTCCTGGTGACGGGGACGACAGTCCTTCTCGTCGGTCTGAGATTGCGTGTGGAAAGCGCATCAAGATGATGGCCAAAAAGAAGAAGAAGACACTTACTGATGCAGAAATTGCTCAGGCCATTGCAGATGCAGCAGAGCAGGCAGAGAGGGGTGGCAGGAGTAGTGGCATACGCATAGGCGAGCGTCGCTTTCATCTTGAAGGACGACAGCTCGGCACAGAGGCCACTGAGGGCACAGAGGACACAGGAGCTACAGAGGCTATGTCAGTTGATCCACCCACAGAGACTCCAGAGGCTCCAGAGGCTATAGAGGATACAGAGGAGCAGCCAGCTCAGTCTCCACCGCGTCGCCACTCCACACGCACACGTACTCAGGTGACTCCTAGGCCAGAGGGCCAGCGTCGTGGAGCACGTCCTCCTCCCAGAGCTAGAGGTTCACCCCCGGTCGAGCACTTTGACCTAAGGGGTGCTACTGCACGTCAGGTGCAAGGGTTGAGGTTCGTGGAGGTCAGCCGATGGTTTCCACCTGTGAGGGATCACAGAGCTTCAGAGGGTTTCTATACTCCACTCCAGGAGGATTTCTACAGAGCTCTAGTTGACAGTGGTATTGCTTTTCGACCACAGAGGGTCTGTCGGCTTGAGTCACTGGTTGAGGTTGTGGGAGAGCAGCTTCGTCCGCACCTGTCCTTTCTGCCAGGCTTGTCAGATCTTCTTGGACGGACAGGTGCATACTGCGGCACATGGGTCAGAGAGTTTTATGCTTCACTGTGGATTGATCCTGCCCATGAGTTCATTCACTTTGCATTCCGAGGCCGCGATCACAGACTATACAACACTAGAGTGCGGGAGATTCTCAGACTCCCAGCTTCCGACACGAAGATACATCAGTTGTGCTTTGGTCAGACTCCTCCACCGAGACGCCCTCACGGCGGGACAGTGCCACCTACAGACTTGGTTCGACCCTGCTTCCGTGAGCCTTTTGGCGAAGGGTCTCGTCGCACAGCTGCCAGCCTGACACCACTTGCCAGAGTTCTGGATGCTATAGTCAGACGTACTCTTCTTCCCAGACTTGGCTATAGAGAGGGACTGACTCGGATGCAGCTATGGGTTGTTCACCACCTCCTCTCACAGACACAGTTTGACATTTGGGATCTCATACTTAGTGAGATGGAGGACACCATAGCTGAGGGATTCAAGGGAAATCGTCAGCTGCCCTATGCACACTGGATCTGCTTCATCATTAGATCATCCATTCAGCTACCAGCAGATATCAGAACTGAGATATCAGACACTACTACTGCTTTCTCTGAGTATGATATCCGTCAGCTTTGGGCCTCAGTCACTAGAGATCAGGCCCCAGTGCCAGGACAGCGTGAGCGACCTGAGGTTCCTGAGACAGTAGCTGAGCAGGATGCCACAGTTGATGAGCTTGCTGAGGCAGAGCTTGCCGATCTTGACGCTCAGCCTACTGATCTTCCTGAGGATGTGACATCTGACAGCACTGATGAGGACTACCAGCCCATCCCCAGGTACCGGTCTCCTCGGTCTCACGACCACGAGGCCGGTGGCTCTGGTTCAGCCTCCCGCTCAGACCCAGCCATGGTGGCTATACTTGAGAGGCTGACCCAGGCACAGGAGCAACAGCAGCAGCAGCAGATACAGCGACAGGCTCAGGACACAGCTGCAGCACTTGCACAGATACAGGCTCGTCAGGACGAGTTTCAGCGTCAGCAGCTTGAGATCCAGAGGCAGCAGGTTGAGATGCAGCGACAGCAGTATGAGATACAGCGCCAGAATGCAGCTAGTCAGCAGCAGTACTTGGACCTTCTGCGCCATCTAGTGACTGTTGGGGTTCCTCCGCCTGCTTCTGTCATGACTCATGCTTTACAGTCCAGTGGTCCGTCGAGTCAGGGACAGCCGAGCTTCCAGTTCACATCTCCACACCAGCAGGTTCCCCAGTCGTTTCAGTCCCCGAGTTTCACTCCTATTCACACGGAGTTTACTCCTTCAGACCAGCCTCGCCCTCACCTCCTGACAGGCACACCCTTCGGTGATTACAGTGCTACTTACAGCGAGTTGACTGGTCAGCCGACACCCTCGCATACTACCACCTTTGCTACTTCTTCAGGGTTGTCAGCACCAGAGGCAGTTGTTCCTCCAGTGACAGGGACCGGTACTACAGAGACTATTCCTTCGTCAGTTGCTTCGACAGATCCTCCTGCTATTGGTTCGCTACAGGCTCAGGTTACAGAGACAGCTCCACTTGTTGCTACTTCGTCAGTACCTGTTCCTACTGCTCAGACCCAGACCACCTCACAGCCACGTGCTTCTTCAGAGGGTCAGCCAGATAGCTCAGATTCCGAGGGAGATTCTCTGCACTTCGTGATTACTCCGCGCACCTCGGCACCCGACACGACTCCGTCTGTCCCCCCGTCAGATCCTTAGATTAGTTTTTTGGCGCTTGATGCCAAAGGGGGAGAGAGAGTAGTTTCAGGGGGAGCTTTGTTAGAGGGTTTTCGTTCTTTTTTGTGTGCTACATTCATGCATCATGTTTACTTTTCAGTCATTGCATTCGTGTGACATGTCATCGTGTGATAAACTTTGAGTCTTAATGGTCTATCTAGTCACAGTGTTAATTAATGTCACCGTTTTGGTTATAGCTCTAAGGTTGTGCTTCCGTGCCTTACTTCGATTTCTTATGAGCTATATCTTTTTGTGTTCTAACGTTTTTTGTCTTATCTTATGAGTACACTCTTTTGGCTTGGGGCACATAAGCAATTCCTAACCCTTTGTGCTTATTGCTTTTTGCTTATGTGAACCAAGCATGCTCGAAAACCTCAACTCTAATTTTTGAAACTTAGTGTTGTCATCAATCACCAAAAAGGGGGAGATTGAAAGCATCTAGGCCCCGAGGGTTGGTTTCGGCAATTGATGACAACGCTTTATTACCATGACTAACGTGTGTTTTGCAGAAACTTTGGTAAGTTAGGTCATGGAGGTTATAACTGCTTTGGGCACCATAGTATTCATGCCCCTCGATGGAAATAGTTTTGGTTCTCAAAAGAGTGACGTCAAGATTAAGGACGGTTAGTTCCGGATGACGAGGTGTTGAGATGCATTCAAAATAGTCGTTAGGATCTTCGTTTTTCTCTTTTGGCCGTACTATAAAGGGGGGCATGAGCGGGTAGCTTGACCTAGGCGAGTCCTATGTTTAGGTGTGGTGCACACTTGTTAAACTTGGTGCTAGGCAGCTCTAGAATAGCTTAAAGTTTAGTTGGAAGCAACTTGGTTCAAGTTGCGACGCGTTTCGGAAAGTTTCGGGTCGTTTTCCCTTGACCGGACGCGGGCTTCGGCATGACCGGACCCGTCCGGTCAGTACAAATCCGCGGCTAGGGTTTCGGCGCTGACGACCGGACGCGGTCCTCGCGAGGACCGGACGCGGTGGTCAGAAGCCGACACATGTCACTTGAGGGAAACACCCGATCGGACGCGACCTGGGTGTGATCGGCGCGTCCGGTCACAGTCCAGTAAGGTCCTAAGACGACCGGATGCGTCCGGTCATCACCGATCGGACACGGTCGCGCGTCCGGTGCGTTTACAGTTTGCTCCCTGCACGATCGGACGCGTCCGGTCACCCCTGACCGGCGCGTCCGGTCACTCAGTTGAAAATTCGGATTTCGACCGTTACGGGCGACCGGCGCGTCCGGTCACTTCGACCGGCGCGTCCGGTCAGCCCGTGTTTTGCTGAGTCAGCGGGTAACGGTTCGTTTCGTCTGTGGGGTGTATAAATACATTCCCACCACCTCTTTTAGAGGTCTCTTGCTCATTTGATCAGCTGAGAAACACCTTTAGAGTGCAAGGGAGTGCAAGAGCTCTAGTGAGGATTGTGATTTGAGAATCAAAGCTTGAGAGTTCCTCACTAGCGATTAGAGAGTAGCAAGTGTGCATCCACCTTCTCATTTGGGCTCGTTGTGGTCAAGTGAGAGTTCTAGCTTGTTACTCTTGGTGATCGCCATCACCTAGAC
This sequence comes from Saccharum hybrid cultivar R570, assembly GCA_038087645.1. Lineage (NCBI taxonomy): Eukaryota > Viridiplantae > Streptophyta > Magnoliopsida > Poales > Poaceae > Saccharum > Saccharum hybrid cultivar. Next base: position 315,902 of record JAQSUU010000563.1, on the reverse strand, counting down.
GGCTTGGTGGTGATTGGGAGTTTGGTGATCATCCGGCGGAGCTTGTGGTTGACCCAACTCATCTTGTGAGCGGTTTTGGGCGATTCACCGCGACGGAGTGTCGAAGAATCAGCCCGTAGAGAGCACTTGATCCTTGCGCGGATCAAGGGGGAGCTACACCCTTGCGCGGGTGCTCCAACGAGGACTAGTGGGGAGTGGCGACTCTCCGATACCTCGGAAAAACATCGCCGTGTTCCTTGCCCTTACATTCAAGCATTTACATTCTCGTATTTACATTCATTGCTTGATTTACTTTTCTAGAATTGCCATGCTAGACTAGGATTGGAAACTAAGGTGCAAAACTTTTTATCGGTAGAATCTCTAGGAACACAAGTAGGCACTAGGGGTGAATTCCGGCTTGTAGGATTTAATTCTTGCAATTAATTTTTAGAAAAGCCCAATTCACCCCCCTCTTGGGCATCTTGATCCTTTTAGCTGCAATAAGCATATATTTTAGTGTGAGCTGAATCTTGGCCTTCTCATTTTAGTACTAATAATTCACTGGTGTAGATGAGAACGGATGGGTTGCTTTGGGTTTAGTAGGTTCTGAGATATCAGATATGGTGGGCACCATTTGCGTTTACTCACCCACATGTCATTTGATGAAATGTCTCACCTAATAAACAAGTGAGCCTTATATCCAGGACGCGGGCAAGCAGGAGGCCGGCTGCCCTCAGGACCTCACGCACTGTGGGTGTACCACCAGGCGCTCTCAATCTCACTCTGCGACTCCGCGTTTGTGACTGGTGAGTGTCTAACTCCACACTCCGGGGAAGGACTGCAGCCACCGGCCAGCAGTCAGGCCCGCTCCCAGCATGCTTGCCACTGCTCAGTTTCTTGCTTTGCCTTTTGCCTCTCCGTACAGCGTACATGTACTGGTACATATGCTTTTGTTGTTTTCTATTTTTCTTTGCTTCTAAACCCTTTGATCTGTATATAATTCGTAGGGCTAAGTGGTTGATTGAGTAATATTTTGTTGTCAATTTAGATCTTCTGTTGCTTTTTTTAGATAATTTTTAGGTGTTTTGCTATTTGATTTGTTTTATATTTATAAGAATTAAGGCTAATAATAATCTCTCCACAGCCTGTGTATATTTTGGAACGCCGCACGACGCCACGGCTGCACACCAGACCAGTAAGTCTACTTGCATCCGAATTCATTTTTAAGTTCTCTGTTCTAAATGCCTGTGGGTTGAAAATACTTTCAAGAACTCAACAAATATTAGAGGTGTGAGGAGGTGCCATTTTGTTCTAAAAAAATCTGGATAATAATTACTATGTAAAAAGCAATGAATTGAGTTAAGTTAGCTTGGTGCTGCACAACTTCTCTACTTACAAACTTCTCAGGAACTGATCTGGCTTTGTTTGAGGTTTGATCCATCTTTTTCTATTGGTTTTCTCAGTGTTGGTTGTTTCCTGACATTGCTTTTGTCAGTCTAGCTAACATAATAAAATTGAGGAACAGAATTACCAGCAGTATAGTTTCCATGGCCTATGAGGGAACTGCCTCATAAGATTACACACATTAAAAATTCTGATGCTGTCCTTTTTCCTGAAAGTAAGGCAGGAGCTCACCTTGCATGCTTTCCATTTGACTCCTGTTTGCCAACATAGGAGTGTTGGAGCCTGCTTGAGATTTTTCGAGCTAAAAAATATTTGGGCTTGAAACAACCGGATTCGAATTACTATACTCTATAAAATGCCTCATCTTGTTGACATGGTGACCTCTCTACTCTGAAATTGATCTCTTGTACATGCATGTAACTATCCAAATAGACGTTTATTTCTGTTCTTTTCTTTTCTTTTCCAGCAGGGGATCTACATTTGCACTTGCATGCAAGCAAATAATGGTCATTTGTTTTTCACCTATTTTACCTGTGTATGACTTTCTGTAGCTCTGCTCTTTTAGCAGCAGGCCTCAATGGCTAATAGTAGCTCTGCTCAAGTGGCCTAATAGTAGCACTCCGAAACGAATTGTTGAGATGCTGAGAAGAGGCGAAACACCCCGTGTGGCCGTGTGACATACTTTGTATTTTGAGCTGACGTTTAGTGGCAAACGCTTTGCATTTTGGCAGCCGGTGAAGGAGCTGAACCTAACCGTGCTACGCAATTTTGTTGTATTCTGTCTTGTTATTGGCCATTTAATGATGAGATCATATTGCCTGATATATCTTGAATTTAATGATGAGCTTAGCAACCTGATTACCTGATCGTTTATTTTGTCACAAGGAGCATTTATCTTACTGTAATTTTTTTAGTAAGAATTAATTACGGAAGTGTCTTTTCTTGGTAGAGATCAAGAGATGGATGGTTCATGCTTGTATTTTTGAGTGCATTCCTTAAATAAAACCGTGGCAACGCACGGGCACTATACTAGTTTAACTAATAAATGTTTATTCTATGAATTTTAGTGAGTCAAATAAGTATCCAAAAATCTTGAAACTCTGTGAGTATGCTTTGCATGGTAAGATATACCTTCACAAAAATATTGGTACTGTTTTTATAACTTTTAATTATATACTTTATTTCATGCCTTTTTTATTATTTAATAAATGCTTATATGATTAGAATAAATCATAATTTAGGGTTGGTGTGATTTTGGGATTGAGTGATGACCTTGGGTCATTAACATGTAAAGATCCTTGGCACTTTAATTAATTATTTGAGTTCATGATTAACTTGTTAATTAAAGAATTATTGATATGTGATTAATGTAATTAACTTAGGTCTTTAGTAGTTAATAACTTACTTATGTTAATACTTAGTGGTATTGTGGTAAAATTACTTGTTATTAGATGCAACCTCTTGGGTAAAAACAAAGTTACGGTTAGTTAACTTTTAAATTAACCTAGTTAGCTTGCAACTGTACCGCGAAGGAAAGTTGTACTCAAGTAGATAACTAATGTTTATCCTTTCTAAATGTCTCTTGTATGCTATGCTTTGTTCAGTATCATGCATCATGGCATGCATTCCATCATGTTAAGCATCGTATCATTTATATACGTGTAGTGCCTACGAGAGTGAGAAGATTCGTGATGAACAAGTGATGACGAGGTTGGTGTTGATCAATCTTCGGAAAGGTGTCATCCACCCGTGATGTTGGCGTCAAACTTAACTTCTACGAGAACTAACCACCGCTGCAACGCAGGCAAGCCCCGGACATATAACCACTCTTCTGTTTTATAAATGCCTTATTACACCTTAAGTCTAGTGTAATGTGCATTATGTTAGTAGGAGTTGGTTGATACCGTTGCTGCATTGATTACCTTGATCTACATTTATATTCAAATGATATCCCACAAGTATATGTAGGTCGATCTTTTATGCTTAGTAATGCTTAGAGTTCGGTAGAAGTCGAATAATATTTCTTTGATCACCAGAACATGTTATTACTTGCTTCTTCTGGCCTAATGACAGGTCATGAGAGCATGTGGAAATGAATATAAGAATGAACTTGAGACCGGACGGGGCATGGGAATCGTCTTTGGTGGTTGGTCCCGTCTGTGTCGATTAAGGACCGTACGTTGTTGGCCCTCGAGTCAAGGAGTTTTTAATAGTACTAGCCATGTACCCATGTTGGGTAAGCCTTACTTCGGTTATTCCATCACGAGAACGTCTAACCTCGCACTGGGAGTGGAGAGATGGCGAGAGTAGCGTGTACCCTCGGGGCTAGAATTGGACCGGGTTCGAGGAGTACTGTGTTCTCGGGTGGCGACGGACACGTTCTGGTTTTGGGCAACCCAAATAAGAGTTGATATATGCAGGTCAAGGACTTGCATATGTCGTGTGGTTAGGAAGCCCCAGCTGGGTAAATGAAGCGGTTCGAATCGTCGTTACTCCACGAGAAAGGAGTCTTGGCCTTGCACCAACATCGTAGTTAAGAAATGAAATATGTTGAAGGAATGAGAAAGGATTTGATAAGAAGTGAATAACAAGTGTAATGTTTATATTTATGATTGAGATAGAAACAGGTGCAAAAGTTAGCTATAATTAGGCTATACTAAAACTGGAGCCAACACCTAATTAAAAGTTTGAAAGCAAGGATGCACTGGTAGTAAGCTTTTCTGCAAAACTTCTCTTTTCTAGCTTCACTACTTCCCTTAAGCCAGCATATCCTTAGAGTCTTTTCTTTTTGTCGGGTAAGTCTTGCGGAGTACAATTGAGTACTCAGGGTTTGTTAACCCCTGTTGCAGGTACTGACGGGTACCGTTAACCGAGGTCATGTCGGTGGGCTCGATATAATCTGGTTGTCCTCTCCTGACTTAGGTACTCTACCTAAGTTGACTTCTGTAGTTCTACTCGACTTCCGCAATACAAGTTAAGTTTGTAAAAAGTTAACTTAATCATGATTTATAAATTCATTATTATTATTATTATTATTATTATTCCGCACTCTGATGTAAAGTTTTGTTACAAATGTTGTAATGTTGCAGTTACTCCTTTGTTGATCCTGGTATGAGTTGTTAAAAGTAGTTCAATCGGGGGCCTGTGAGGGCACCCGGCAGATCTTCTTAGGTTATCTGGTGTACATGCATAGCCGTCAGAGGTCTTAGGGACAATGACTGGTGCATGTGGACCATATAATTTAGGAGGTTCTGTGACAGGTGGTATCAGAGCTCATACAATGGATCAGCTACAACATTACATTTAAAAATTTCAAAATGAATTTACAATATAAAAGTTTTTGAGGGTAACAAGTTAAAAATGGACTTCTATCGATCTTCTTGCTTGCTGGAAGACTTCATGAAGATTTTCCGATGGCTCAAGTACAAAGGCTTCAAGAAGTTCGTCAACTCGTCTTTGAAAGGTCAAGAGGAGAGTCAACTTCATCGATAAAGCTCTACTGAAGTACCTCTCAATAGTCTGTCAGGCGCAGTGAAGATAGTGTATAGTAAAAAGCCCTATAATCTACTAACATTTTGAAGATGAAGCACTCCTGACGTTGAGAAGACGTATAGGACGAGCATATTTTATATCATGCATAAAATGATAATAAAATAATGATTAAAATTTCCCTCCTTATATTCGAGGAGCAGTTATTTTTCGTTATAACTGTTCTATTGATGAATCTCGTCCTGTACCAGGTTCTGTTAGTCCTTTGATGATCCCTGCTCGATCTGAGCCTCTCCTGGGATCAGAGATGAAAACAGATCGGATATGGATGAATATCAATAATATTATATTTGTTTTCTTATTTCTGTCCGGATTTAAATTCGAATACGGATAGTGTCAATCATGCCGAATAGGATATGATTGGATATCGACATCATAAATATGCGATTTGAGTATTCGGATACGGATATGACATCGGATATTGAATATCTGGACTCGGATATGGATAGATCTAAACCCCTTTAAACAGATTCGGTCTCGAATACGGACGGAAAATATCCATACCGTTTTCACCCCTCCCACAACTCCATTCCAGTTAGGCTATCCTCCTTGCGGCAAGGGTAGGGACAATATAATGACAAGCAGGCCTCTCAAACGGCAGTCCGTATGTGACATGTGCTTAGGTGTATGTGTGATCTGGTTTTTGGAAACGCTTCGCGCGGTGCACAAGAATGACTACTTCCAGTCGCAAAAAAAAAAAAGAGAATGACTACTCCTTCGTCTCATAATAGATGACGTTATAGATACGTGTTGGTCAAACTTTCTTAACTTTGACTAAATTTATAAAAAATACGTGCAACATTTATATCTCTAAATAAATTTATTATGATAATATATTCAACGATCTATCTAATAATACTAATTATATATTATAAATATTATTATTTTTATATATATTTAGCCAAAGTTTAAAAAAGTTGATTTCTTGATAAACGAGAATAACTTCTATTTTGGGAGAGAGAAGGAGTACTTCGCAGTGGCCAGTGGTTGTCATACCTGACGCAAGGCAAACATGAGCAACTATACATGGCGTCACTTCTGTACTTCACCGAGCGTACATGACTACATCGAACGACACACTTCGTTGACTAGTGGGAACGGTGTTGCCGATGCCTTCATTGTGCAACTATTGTTGATTAGTTTTTCATCTATATATATATATATATATATATATATATATGATCAATATGGTTATTATGTATTTATTTTACGAATAGATCATACGTGTACATACTTATCACAAATATATTTATATTTCTAAATTAAAGTGTACTTTTTCCGTCCTAAAATAAGTACATATTTTGCTTATCAAGGAGTCATTTTTTTAAACTTGACCAAGTATATATACAAAAATACCAATACACCTATGATATGTAATAAGTATCATTTGATTCATGGTAGAATATAGTTTCATAATAAACTTATTTAAAGATATAAATATTAATATTATTTTTTTTATATATTTGGTTAAATTTAAAAGAAATTTGGTTCGTCCATAAACGAGATATTCTTTGAAACAGAGAGACCACCCAAATTAAATATCCAACACTTATCACGAGATATCCTTAAGGCCTATTTGGTACCGCTTCACATGCGGCTTCATGATTAGCTCGTGTGCGAGCCTACCGCAAATGGCCCCCAGCCGCTCAGCTCCCATGCCGAAGCATCGGATTTCCAGCTGAGAGAGGCCTGGAGAGAGAAGAGAAGCCGAAAAATGTAGCTTTGCCCCGCTTATTCTGACACACATGGCGTCCCGCGTGTGGCGATAGACGGATTTGGCCCTATGCCGATACCTGAGATGATGCGAGGGTGGATGGTCGAGCCACAAGGGCAGGTGGACTCGTCGGAGGCGGGGCTGGCGTAGGGGCGGAGGCCAGGGCGAGTCGTGGCGGCTTGCACGGGGGCAAGTTGCAGATGCCGGGGCGGGTCTGCTAGGGAGCTCGAGCCGCCAGGGCACGTGTCCGCAGGGCCATCCGGGAGCGTAAGCCGCTGGGGCCGCCACCCGCCGGGGAGCGCAGGCCGAGCGGTGGTGGAGCGCGGCTGTGGAGAGGGGTGCGGGGCGAGGACAGTGGGAGAGAAGGGATAAGGAGGAGAGAGAAGAGAGAGGAGAAATAAAAAGAGAGGGAAAAAAGAGAAAAGAAAAATAAAAAGAAAGGATATTATGGGTATTTCACACTTTACAACCATCAAGAGGAGTTGTTTTACCGAACGGCTCATAAAAAAAGATTCAATTTCAGTAATAAAGCTACTTTCGGAGCCAACAAAAATTGATTCACCAATGAAGCTAAGATGTACCAAACACCTTAGTATTAAATTGACGTAATTCTTGGTATAGGGCGTCCGTTCGTGTCCTGTCCAGACGCGGGCACGTGGATCCGCGGGAGCAGGCCCCATCTCTCTCAGAAATAGAAAAAAAATGAATCACCGCTTGCTCATCCTTATTCGCCCAGCGCACGACACAGCAGCGTGACTGCTCATTCGTCCGCGCCTCTTCCCCCACCGCACGCTCTTTGGCAGACGCGTCGTGCCCTTCCCCCCACTGCACCGTGCCCCATCGCCGGCCGCGCCGCGCGCCTATCCCAGTCACTTGTACCTCTTACTCCCTCGCCGTCCGTCCGTTCGTCTCCCATTGCCACCGCGCACGCCGCTGACCCCGCCATGGCCACTGGGACGCACGTGTCATGGCGTTTCAGGTCTTCTCCGGCCGAGCCAAGGGCACCCACGAGCGCGGCGCGGTGCTGGTGGTGCTCACGCGACGTGGCTCGCCACCAGCTCCCACCCCAACAGCCGGAATCAATCAACCCGTCCTTCCCCTCCTCTATGTACATATGTATGTTTCAAGTGTTTCAATTGTTTCAGATGTATGTTGTAATTGTTTTATCTTGATGTTGCAAAAGTAGATCAAGCGATGTTGCTCATGTTGCAAGCGTTTGTTCAAAATGTTTTATCTATTTCCAGACGTATGTTGTAATTGTTTTTTATCTGAATATTGTATATGTTGCAACAATATGTTCCAAATGTTACAACTGTTTTAGTCTGATGTTGTAGCAAGTGGTTTCACGTTACAAATTGCAAGTGTTTTTATTTTGGATGTTTAATGTGTTTCATACACATGTTGTAAGAGCATGTTCCAAATGTTTTATATGTTTTTAGTCTTATGTTGTAAGTGTTTTACGTTGTTTGACTGGAGCAAACCGGACATGCGGCACGATAGGGGGCCGACGGAGAGGGGTGCTACATGTCGGGATGCGCTAGGGTCATGTTCGTCCTCAGTCTCTCATCTCGACTCCCTTGTGCCGTCTGCACGGAGAGTGAGAGAGAGGAAAGGGTCAAGGAAAAAGACTGGCGGGCAAGTACCAGTATACGATGACGACAAACATAAAGAAAAGAGAGACTTTTTATGGTCAGAGAAGGTTAGGGAATATTACTTACGAGATTCGTTTGGTTCTCTCTTTCTAGCCCTATATATTGGTCGGCTAGAATATACACTGTAATATAAGCAGTCCTCTATATTGGACAAGACAACGCCGTTGACTTCTTCACACCAAACGTCGAAAACTCGAAATCGCACCTGGATCGCCGGTGATGGAGATCCTGAGCCCGTCGCCGCCGCCCAGCCCCTGCCCACTCCTACGCTACGGCGGCCGCCGGGAGCAGCACCACGGCGAGGCGTGGGTCCACGTGGCCGTCGGGAGGTCACCGGAGAAGACGCTTGGGCTGCTACGATGGGCCCTGCGACGCTTCGGGTGCGGCCGCATCGCCCTCCTCCACGTCCACCAGCCATCGCCGGTCATCCCAACCCTCTGTGAGCCTTTCATTTCTGTAGTTCAACCATTCATCATTCATTGAACAACCAAACTAAATGAACTGAAAAAAAAAACAGTAGGAAAGATCCCCGCGGCCCAAGCCACAGAGGAGCTGGTGCGCTCCCATCGCAAGTCCGAGAAGGAGGAGATGAACAAGATGCTTCACACCTACCTCGCCTTCTGCCACAGGGCCCAGGTCCAGACAAGGCTTCTTGTCACGGAGAACGACCAAATCCACAATGGCATCCTCAGCCTGGTCGACCAGTACAGGATCACCAAGCTCATAATGGGTTCGTCACCTGATAAGTATGCTTCTCATCATATCTCTTGAAGCTAGTAGCATACATTATGCACTACTATTTGTCAGTGAACTGTATCCTGGGCCGCCAAATGCGTGCAGTTGCTTCAAGTTAAAATATGGCAAAGAATCTTTGATCGCCAGCAATGCTCCTGCGTTTTGTCAAATCTGGTTCGTGTGGAGAGGAAGGCACATCTGGACCAGAGAAGCGAGTGCGGCCACCGACAACGCTACCCCAGTTCAGTACCAAGATGATGTGATGACTACAAAAAGAATTAGGTTCAGTTCATATACTAACAACACTGGACCCATACTTGATGAAGGATATCATGCGCGCGAGGCATTAACAACAGTTGATCTAGATCAAGGTGTTGTTTCAGATTACGATCGATCTATTGATTATGAAGATTTTGGGGCACATGAAGCCAACCATTTCAACAGGATGAGTATGTCAGATTGGGAAGATGATACAGAAGCTGCACTCAACTCAACATTCTGGTCTGATTCTTCTGTACATGTTGATACATTACAGTTATATCCTAAGGTGGTCATTCTGCTTCATTTATATACATATGCATCGGTAATTCATGCTTGAGACTTGTGTTAAACATTATGTGGATAGTTTTTCAGGAAGTATTAGCCAGAAATGTCAAACAAGTAATGATGGAAGCTGACAGATCAAGGAAAGAAGCTTTTGCTGAGCTGATGAAGCGCAAAGAAACAGAGTCAAAAGCTGCGAGTGCTTTTGCCAATGTATGTGACATCTATTCCTCACCATTTAAGATATCGCGTACTCCCTCCTTTCCAAATTATAGTTCACTTAGCTTTATCCTAAGTCAAACTTTTCTAATTTTCACCAAGTTAGTAGAAAAGTATATTAACATCTACAAGTTCAAATAAACACATTATTAAGACATTACATGGAGAACTTAATAAAACTAATTGTAGATGTCAATACATTTTTCTATAAACTTGATCAAAATTAGAGAAGTCCTTTTTCTCAAACACGTATCATTTCATTAAGAGAGGAGAAAGGCCAAAACACGACTGAACATGACCATGACTTCCACGACCAAGATCACTAGCCAAAAACAATGACCTCAGGAAGGATGATCTTACAGCACCAAACAAACCCCCAAACGCCTTATCGGACCAAAATGAAGCCTATACAAAAAAACCATGAAGACCTATATACTCTCCAACCGTCTCAAGAGGCAACACGACCAGACCTAAGACAGATCTAAAGTGAACTATGTTTTGGAACGGAGGGGTTATTTACCTTACTACCCTATTCTTGTAACTTTACACAACATCAGTAGGAAGCCAGGTGAAATCCAGACACTCAGCAGTAAACATTCCATGTCAATTAATGTGCAGAAAACTATTGCACTTGTTCATTGCTCTTACCCATCTCCTGGACTTTGTGCAGATAAAAGATTCCGATTCTGCTAAAAAACATGAAATGGAAATGCGGGAGGAACTTGAAGTTGTATTGGTAGCCACAAGAAAGCAGCATGAAGATCTTATAAAGAATAAAGAGAGAGCAGTATCAGGGCTGGACTCTTCTATGAGAAGATTAGCTATCCTAGATGCCCATGCTGAAAAAATAAAGCTTCGGATAGATGAGTTTTCAGCAGAGCTTGAAGTGATCCAATCTTCCATAGAAAGTCTTTACCAGAAGAAACTAAAAATGCAAAAGCTAGAAAACAGACATATTGACCTGGATAAGGGATGCACATACAGCCATGACACACTGTCAAATTGCGTCTCAAACGCTTTTGGAGATGATTTGTACAGCTTCAGAGAATTTACAATGTCCGATATGCAATCTGCTACGTGTAAATTCTCAGAGAGCTTCAAGATATGGTCACAAGGCCGTGGGTGTGTTTACAAAGGAGAAATTATGAACAGAACTGTGATGATTTATAAGCTGCACTGCCATAGCATTGAGAGCGTGAGGCAGTTCCAGCAAGAGGTATTCCATGTTTCTCTGATCTTCACACCTTTTGCACTTGATATGTTTGATCAGCCAATGCACTCTAGAACTTATGGAAGTTATTTTTGCGGACACGTGAACACATGGTACTGGTGCATAACACATTTTTCACTGGGCTTGCAAATTTCTGCTTGTTTGTTGCATATCTTAGGTCTGATGGCAATGCAGATGTATTTGGAAATTGCTATTGAATTCATGGGAACCTTTTATTAATTATGTATGTGTCTAAGAACATATCCTTGGTTAGCTGGAGATACTTATTTCTGTTTTTCGTTTTCTATGTCAGGTTTATATCCTTAGCAAGGTGAGGCACCCTCATCTAGTGAAACTGGTTGGGGCATGCCCAGAAGCGCTGTGTCTCGTTTATGAATATCTGCCGAATGGGAGCCTTCATGACCTATTCAGCAGAAGCAATAGCCGTCCCTTGCCATGGAAAATTCGTGTGCGCATTGTTGCTGAGATCTCGGATGCACTGGCGTTCTTGCATTCCTGTAAACCTCAGATGATCGTACATGGCAACTTGAAGCTTGAGAACATCCTCCTAGATACTGAATGCCATTGCAAGATAGCTGATTTTGGTATTTCTCGGCTATTCACGGATGACATGAAGGATTACCCATTGGGGGGTTCTGAGCTGAAAGGGTCTTTTCCTTATGCAGACCCAGAGTACAAGAGAAGCAAAGTATTAACACCGAAGTCTGATGTATACTACTTCGGCATTGTGATACTCCAGCTGCTGACCGGAAAACAAGAGCCTGCAGGGCTTGCTGGTGAAGTAAGGCGTGCTATGTCTTGTGGCAAGCTATCAACAATTCTCGATCCGTCTGCTGGGCAGTGGCCTATGGAGGTGGCTGGAAGGCTAGCAGAATTGGGCCTGAGGTGCAGTGAAGACAGCAGCCGAGATCGCCCAGACCTGACTCCTGAGATTGTACGAGGACTGGAACAGCTACACTTGATGAGGGAGGAACGAGCACCCTCCTCTTTCCTGTGCCCAATTATGCAGGCAAGTACCATCATCTTGCACCATTGTTATCTAGGGAATGGGTATGGGGTTGGATGTGATTATGACAAGGAACTTGGTATTTTTCTTCCTCTTCTGTTTTGGCCTGCAGGAGGTAATGCATGATCCTCAGGTGTGTGCTGATGGGGTGACCTATGAAGGGTGGGCAATCCGTGAGCAGATGGAGACTGGGCAGGGGACAGCGCCTCTGAACAACCTGAAACTAGAGCATCTCAATCTCACACCTAACCACGCCCTTCGTTTTGCTATCCAGGATTGGCTTCGTCACTCTCACTGATGAATCTTTTGCTTGGGGTTTCTTTTGCCTTTTTGATCTGTATAGATTCACGTGTAAAAGGGAATAGCATATGAATAATTTGAATAGCTGTTCTAAGGTTTTGAATGTATGAATTGACGAAGAGCTTAGTACTTGATGAAATGTATTAGGATGTATTTATTCGGCAATGCAGCTTCAGGATCAGTCACATAATTGTTGCCCATGTATGTACTGCTAGCATGTCACCAAAATTTAGCGTTTTCCTATGCCTCTTATATGGCCTATGTAGACATCTAGATCTGACTTTTTATGTTTGATGAAACTTCACTCTTCTTGGATCTGCTTATAATTTGCCCAAGCCCATCCTTCTGTGTAATAATTAATCAGTGTATACTATATAACTATAATACACATTTAAACTTTAAAGAGCGTCAAAGACGACCTTTTTTTTCACTGATGTGGCATGAGATTTACAGATAAGGTAGCAGGATGATCTAAATGATACAACTTGGGCACAGAAACCAAGTTTTGCTAACTGCCCACATGTTTTAGGGTCTGTTTGGTTTGTGTGTTAAAGTTTAATAAACACTGTAGCACTTTCGTCTTATTTGACAAAAAGTTTCCAATTTTGGACTAATTAGGCTTAATAGATTCGTCTCGTAAATTACTCCTAATCTGTGCCGACATGCATGCAATTAGTCTACATTTAGTACTCCATACATTTGCCACAACATTGATGTGATGGGAGTTAAACTTTAACACGTGGAAACCAAACGGGGCCTTAGATTCATTGTCAGAACCACGGTGAACTAGGCAACTTGCGCATTGCCGGTTATGGCTGCGTTTTCTGAAAAAAAAAGGTGAAGTGGTAATTAGCTATTTTTGTTATGGCTGCGTTTTCTGAAATTACTGACGTGGTAGGTAGCTATTGGATGAGAAAAAGCGAAGGAATTCCAAAAGTGAATGAAAATAAGGTTTTCAAAAAAAAAAGTGAATGAAAACAAACAACACAGACAGTCTCTCGAATCATTGTTCTGGGCCTTATGGGCCGTCTACTTTCTCTATTCCGGCGGTTTCCTTTCCTCCTCGTGTTGACCTAACCAATTTCTTCGACCCAACAAAATACAGCCGCCGTCCCCTGCCGACTCCCGCCCACGGCCGCCGCCGCCTCTCTTCCACCCAGCCGCTGCCGGCTGCCGGCTGCCGTCTCCAGCGGGCCCCAAAAAGCGAGCGAGCGAGAGAGATACAGAGGCAAACCCTCGACGTCGGCAGCGCGGCGTCGGCGTCGGCGAGATGAAGAACCTGCGCCTTGTGACGAGGCTCCCGCAGCAGCTCCAGCTCCAGATAGACGGCGAGACCCTCGTCGCCTCCGCCATCGACGCGGAGCACCGCCGCGCCTTCTTCGCCTCCTCCGCCAACTTCATCTACACCGTCTCACTCCCCGCGTCCTTCACCCGGGAACAGGTTTCTCAATTCCACCCCTTGCGGACCAATACGAGTTTTTTTTCTTTCACTGTGTCTACGCTAGAAAGCCAGCAAACAACACTTACTAAAATGTTGCTGTGTAGCCAATGATTTAAAATTTTCAGTCTAGGAAAAGCGTTCGCTATGCCAACAACTTCATCTAGTAGCTTTCCATGTTGTGCTGACTATCCTGCTTTCGTCTCACTTCTGCAGCAACCGCTGCAATGGAGCAAAATTGCTACTCAACACTCCGACATGGAGGAGGTTGTTCTTGATCCTGGAGATTGCGTTGTTGCCATGGATTATCTCATGGAGAGGGAGTCTCTTCTCCTTGGTTCGTCAGCCGGTTGCCTGCTCTTGTATAATGTGGACGAGAAAACAACTGAAGTTGTCGGAAGACTGGAAGGTGGTGTCAACACCATTGCCTCTAGCCCCGATGGTGCCCTTCTCTCTGTCACCACTGGACTCGGCCAACTGCTTGTCATCACACAGGATTGGGAAGTGCTGTTTGAGACTTCTCTTGACCCTCAAGTATGTTTTATATATTAAAGTTTTGCTGAATATACAAGTTCTTTTGTGTGTGTGTTCTCCCCCATTCTAAACATCCTTCTTCTCAGGATGCTACCATTGACAACAAAGACAGTACCGGTGGTCATATCCGAAGCGCAATTTCTTGGCGGGGGGATGGGAAGTATTTCGCAACACTTGTGGCCCCCGATAGCTCTTGTAGCCCCACAAAACTTAATGTCTGGGAACGTGAATCGGGAAAGGTGCATTCTTCTTCAGATGCCAAAACTTTTATGGGAGCATCGCTAGATTGGATGCCTAGTGGAGCCAAGGTTGCTACAGCCCTTGATAGGAGGACAGAGGGAACGTGCCCTCTCATTGTTTTCTATGAGAAGAATGGCTTAGAGAGGAGTCACTTTTCTATTGATGAGCCATCAGAGGTTGTCATTCAAGCTTTAAAGTGGAACTGCAATTCTGAGATCCTTGCTGCACTGGTTTCTTCTGGTCAGCATGATCTTATCAAAATATGGACCTGCAGGAACAATCACTGGTACTTGAAACATGAACTGCGGTACACAAAGGAAGAGGGGGTGAAGTTCTTTTGGGATCCAACGAAACCAATGCATCTGATTTGCTGGACACTGAGTGGCCAGGTCACTATTCACAAGTTTGCTTGGACTACGGCGGTCAGTGAGAGTTCAATTGCACTTGTGATCGATGGTTCCCATGTTCTTGTTACTCCTCTTATTTTGGGCCTCATGCCACCTCCCATGTCTCTGTTCCACCTTGCCTTTCCTTGTGCAGTGAATGAGGTTTCTTTTGTGACCAATAACTCAAAGAGCCACTTGGCTGCTTATCTGTCAAATGGCAGCTTGTCTATTGTGGAACTTCCAGCACCAGATACCTGGGAAGAATTTGAAGGCAATGGGATAAGTGTTGACCCGTGCTGTTCTGACTTCACTTTGAATAACTGTATGCACCTCACTTGGATAGATACACGCACCTTGATTGGTATCTGTTGCTATAGTGAAGACTACTCATTAACAACAATCAGGTCCAGTGAAACCAGAAACCTTGTAGATAAACATGATTCGCTGTTTTTCATCAATGAGATTGAACTTAGATGTTCAGAGGATTCTGTGCCAGGTTCAGTGAGTTCATCTGGCTGGCAGGCTAGAGTATCAAAGAAAGTGCAATTGGAGAGTTCAGTCATTGGAGTATCTCCAAACCCAGCAAAAAGAGGTTCAGCCTTCATTCAATTTAGTGGAGGAAGGATTATTGAATACTGCTCAAGTTTAAATCTGTCGAAAATGTGTCCACCAGCACAATTCAGTGGCATTGGTTCTGACCTTTGTTTTCCAGCATCATGTCCTTGGATGACTGCAGTTCTGTGCTGTAAAAATGGTATGGCAGAACCCTTTCTCTTTGGACTCGATGAAAGTGGCAAGCTTTATATGGGCAAAAGGTTATTGAGCAACAACTGCAGCAGCTTCACATTCTACTCCAGTGCTTATGGAGCCACTGAGCCAATTATGAGCCACTTGCTTGTGACTACTAAGCAAGATCTTCTGTTCATTGTGGATGTCAATGAGATCTTACTTAAAGACATCGAGGTGACAATTGATGGCCTTGTCAGTAGTCCTGCTCGCGGAAAGCATAGCAAAGAGCACATCACTGTGTGGGAAAAGGGAGCGAAGTTGGTTGGTGTTCTCCATGGTGATGAAGCAGCTGTCATAATGCAAACAACACGTGGTAACTTAGAGTGTACCTACCCCAGGAAGCTAGTCCTTGTTTCAATTGTTCAAGCACTGGTTCAGAGGCGTTTCAAAGATGCAATAGACATGGTGAGGCGACATCGGATAGATTTCAATATCATTGTTGACTATTGTGGTTGGAATGCTTTTGTGAATTCAGCAGCAGACTTTGTTAAACAAGTTAATAACCTTTCCCACATCACTGAATTTGTTTGCTCAATGAAGAACAGCAATGTCAGCAGCAAATTGTATGAAGCCTATATATCATTTCCTGATCAGTGTGCAGTCCCAATGTCGGATAATGAAAGTTCACCTGGTTTATTTTTGGGTAACAAAGTCACTTCTGTACTTATGGCAGTTCGAAAAGCCCTTGAGGAACAACTAGAAGAGAGCTCATCAAGAGAACTTTGTATATTGACCACTTTGGCCCGTAGTGAACCTCCATTGTTGGAGCAGGCACTGAATAGAATAAAAATCATTCGAGAATTGGAACTTCTTGGGCTTGATGATGCCAAGCGAAAGCTGTACCCTTCTGCTGAAGAGTCACTGAAGCACTTGCTTTGGTTAACGGACACTGAAGCTGTTTTCGGTGCTGCTTTGGGGTTGTATGATCTGAATCTTGCTGCTATCGTTGCTTTGAATTCCCAAAAGGATCCAAAAGAGTTCCTTCCTTTCCTTAAGAATCTTGAAAGCCTTCCTCCTGCTATCATGAGGTACACGATTGATTTAAGGCTTGGAAGATATGAGAGTGCTCTCAGAAACATTGTTTCTGCTGGCAATGCGTACCATGAGGATTGCATGAAACTCCTTAATGGTAATCCTCAGCTGTTCCCACTGGGCCTCCAGTTATTTAATGAACCTGATAAAAGGAATCAAATTCTTGAGGCATGGGGTGACCATCTTTCTGGAGAGAAATGCTTTGAGGATGCCGCGTTGACTTATCAGTGCTGTTCATCATATCAGAAATCACTGAGAGCTTACCGTGCTTGTGGGGACTGGAGAGGTGTTTTTACCGTTGCAGGTCTTTTGGAGTTAAAAAAAGAAGAAGTTGTTCAACTTGCACACGAGTTATGTGATGAGTTCCAGGCGCTTGGCAAGCCAGGTGATGCTGCTAGAGTAGCACTGGAGTATTGTTCAGATGCTGAAAGAGGTGTAAGTTATTATATCATGGCAAGGGAATGGGAAGAGGTTCTTAGAGTTGCCTATATGCTTAGCAGGCATGATCTGGTTGAAACTGTCAGAGATGCAGCTTCAGAATGTGCCACATCACTGATATCTGAGTACCAGGAAGGACTGTTGAAGATTGGTAAATATGTAGCACGCTATTTGGCCGTCCGTCAGAGGAGATTGTCGCTTGCTGCCAAACTCCAGTCAGAAGATCGGTTTATGGATGTTGAATATGACAACGTTTCAGAAGTGAGCACTAGCTTCAGTGAAATGAGTGCATATACCACAAGGTAAGAGGCTACACCTTGCACCATTTGGAGTTGCACAACTCGTGTTATCTCTGTTCATCATTCCTCTCTACATAGTTTCAGAATATCTTGTTTCAGAAAGAACTCTAAAATTTAATCCTATCTGTGTCATGTTACCTATCAGTGTGAAACTCTGAATTCTGTGTGGACAGGTCAACCAGGGAGTCAAGTGCTTCGGTCATATCCAGCAATGTCAGCAAATCACGAGGAGCAAGGCGGCAAAAAAAGGGTGGCAAGATACGAGCTGGAAGGTCGGCAACCTGTGCTTTTGGTGTTGCTTAGGGTTTGTTTGTCGTGTGGACTCACCTGGTCTTTCTTTGTGCATGCAGTCCCGGGGAGGAAATGGCCCTTGTGGAGTACCTCAAGGGGATGGCGCTGACAGGTGGTGCCCAAAATGAGCTGAAGAGCCTGCTTGTGGCTCTGATACAGCTGGGAAAAGAAGAAAGAGCCCGTCAGGTGCAGGAGTCCGCAGGTAACTTTGAAGTGTCTCAAAGGGCTGCGATGAAGTTGGCCGAGGACACAGTATGCAGCGACAAGGTAGACGAGAACACACACACCCTTGAGCATTACGTAAGAATGCTGAGGGCTCATGGGTCGGGTCACAGCGAGGCTGGTTCATGGCGAATCAAAGCATTGTCTCCCCCGTGAGGCCGTGACAGGGTGAGTGGTTTGACCGATTAGCAATTTAGCATTGTTTAAATCGAATCGGGATGAAGTGTTGCGTTCTTGTGAGTGGCGAAGAAAAGGTCAGGCTTGATCTTATCGACGAACTGTTGTAGCCTCATTTTGAAATTCTGGTGCCTGGTTGGGCTGTTGGATGGATTTGTGTTGTACTGGTGGTGGTCTAGGGATTTTATGCTGTGAGCCAATACCAGATTTGTCCACCTTTTTTACAGTGACAATCAACAGAATTGGGCCATGTGTAATCATGGGAGCAACTCTATTGTAAAATATATCGTCATGGGAGCAAATAATCCAAGCACAAATATCGTGGTAGTATTTTTTTCCTTTTTTTGCTTAAGACCCTCTTGTCTTGCATGAAGGCAAACTCAGCTTGAAGCTACGCGTACGTTTTCGGACTCCAGAAACCGACAGAGCAACTGACGTCAGCAATGATCTTACTAGCACTTACTACCATGACATACATATATATACTATCTCCTAACAAAAAATGTACTTCCGCCGTCTCTAGATATATCTGATTTTCTCGCTTCCCAAGAAATAACTTTGATTAATTTTATATAAAAAATATTAATATTTATGATGCATAGTTGATATCATGAGATAGATCTTTGAATATAGTTTTTAAATAAATTTATTTAGAGATATAAATGTAGCACGTATTTTCTACAAATCTAGTCAAAGTTATGACACAGAAACCCAAAACGACAAATAATAAGATATATGGAGGGAGTATATCTTTAATTACCTGCTGACTAGTAGTACGACGTACCACCAGCTTGCGTTAAGCTTGTTCAGTTATAAACTAGTCTATGCTTAGCTTGTTAATAATATAATTGGAGACAAAGGCTCGAGAAGCAGGAGGACACGTCTGAAAAGAGGGCGAGAAAGTTAACGATGACTTTCGTATAGCCTCAGAGTGAAGCTAACTCTTGAGTCTTGACAAACATAAAAAGAGGCGAGATTGCATTCGTCACAAGTGTCGTGATCTTCCATTCCATCGGCGTCAACTACCGGAGAGATCGCGCCGATTATTGTAATCTTTGCGGTTGGGGGATTAACATCGGACGAATACGAATTATATTATAATATAACCAAGCTAGCTAGCCCACTCTTTCTTCATTCTGGCCGCTCCTGTGACTTATCTATGTGAAGTTTTTTGGCTCCTTGCCGCTTGGATTTTTGTTGCCGCGACGCTGGCGATCGATCGGGACGGAAGATATGGCATGATGGGTGAAGAAGGAAACAAAGCTAAAGATCGATCGGTCGGCGTGAAGTGACAGGATCGATGCTTAAGATAGTAATCTGCGCGTGACTGAGTCTGCGCACCTAATCCAGCTTTAGTTTATGTATCCGAAATGTGATTATATTCCTAGTGTTGCTATCATCAGCTTATCAGGGCATGTATATGTGCGATTGTATATTCCTATCTTAAAGACTTCAACGATTACTTTGGTTAATCTATCGATCAGACAATCATTACAAATTCAAAAAAAAAAATCAGACAATCATTATATATGCATATATACAAGCCATGATTCCTCATGCGTCGTCGTCGATCGGTCCCAAGATCTGAAATGTAAGGAGCTTGATGATAGCCATATACATTATGTAGTCAACGCTATATGAACAGGTAAAAATGCTTCCGGCGGCTAGTGCAAATCATTAGACGAATTTTCCTCTCGTGTGTGCCTTTGTAATCTTGTGCCAGTCTGCACTTTGTCTACATTATAGTATGTGCAACCATTATCCCACGATCTAATTTTTACGCGTTCCTCGATTCCCTTCTCAACTAAAATTGGTGTATTTGGTTTGAGGAATCACTCCATTCTAGATGAGGTGGTCTGTCATGAATTTATTCTTTAAATTTGGTTGAATGACTCAATTTCTCATTATAGTACTAATTATTAGCTTATGAGAAATGAGGCAACGATACATCAACCTATTTCATTGCACAAACAAAACAAAAAAAAGTGAGGAATGAGTAGATAATAGACCAACTCTTTCCTCGAACCAGACACACCCTACATTTGAAGTTTGTTTAAGCTAACTTTCTTCTAATGTTAGATCAGGATCTATGTGTTTAGATGAACTTCCTCTTCCTATTTTAGCACTATCCCGATAACCCCTTTCTCGCTTCCCTTATCTCTTCGTTTTTCTTTTCCTGTGCCTAATAGCACCGCCTCAACTCCCTGACAACCTCTTGTGAAGAAAATTTGATTATTTATCTTTTTTTTGCGCATAAGAATTTGATTATTTATCATACACGTTACTTTTTTTCTTTTGAAATTGTTCACTGCTTGTGTTGGTGAAATGTCTCGAAGATTTGTTAAA
This sequence comes from Saccharum hybrid cultivar R570, assembly GCA_038087645.1. Classification (NCBI taxonomy): domain Eukaryota; kingdom Viridiplantae; phylum Streptophyta; class Magnoliopsida; order Poales; family Poaceae; genus Saccharum; species Saccharum hybrid cultivar. The sequence continues at coordinate 295,378 of JAQSUU010000563.1, read as the reverse complement.
TAGATGGTACGCACGTCAAAAGAACAGTCCAGATCAGCGCACACATAGATAACAGACTTAATAGCCAATCAGCCAATTTTGATCAGATACATTGTGAGCTGGCAAGCAATATATATTAGCAGGCGGCGTACGTAGAAGTGCTACTCAATACTCTATGGCCGCCAATATATTCTCGTTCGTTACTTTAGCTCGGGTGCGTGTTGTTGCCTTTTATTATAAAAAGATGATTAAAGTTTGATTTGCACCCTTAAAATTGCCATCGAATTTACAAAACATTATTGAACTCGACTACTGGACAGTATACCCCTCTTATATTAACTTTTAAAACCGGATAAATTAGGCCCTTAAAATAGTTCATAGTTTGAAAAGGTCGGCAGGGGAGTCCCCTACCTTTTTTTTTTTTGCTTTTCTATTAATGAAAGAATGTATGTACAAACATACACAGGGAAGCAGAGGGGGAGGAAGAAAACAGCAATGGAGCAAAAAAAAAGTACAAGGCATCCAGGCCCAAAAAGAAAAAGAGATAAACATTAGGAGTAACTGTATCGCCAAAGTGTGAGTGGAGTCTTTGTTGCTATCTTAGCCTTGATGCATACCAAGCTAAGTTCCTCCTTGAATAATCTTTTCCATGTCGACAGATTGCAAGTTCCATTGTCAAAGATGATGCTGTTTCTAGTCTTCCATATGATCCAACATGCTGTGATCATTAGTTCCTTGAAGATAGCATGACCGAAGACTGTCCTGGCTTCAATGATCATGTCGAGGGGATCTAAATTTGTACTCCAGTAGATATGTATAGTCTCCCAACATTCCTAACTAAAAGGACATGTGAAAAACAGATGTAAGAGTGTTTCGTCAGTACCACTGTTACAAAGGACGATACAGTTGTAATCTTCTAGAGTTCTATTCTTTCTTCTGAGAATGATCCTTGTGTTTAATCGATCTCTTAACAATAACCAGAAGAACTTGGGCTTCTCTAAATTGCTTGATGACCAAAGCCAGACAAACTGGGGTGAAGCTTCCAAAGGATCCCTCAAATGCTTGTATGCTTTACTAGATCTGAAGGAAGTACCCTATTTGTAAACCCAAATATCATTAGCTTCAAGATTCAAACTTAATCCCTGTATCTGTTCTTGCAGTTCAGCAAGTTGAGTGGCAGCTTCAATAGAAAGAGGAAGACTGAAAATTCTATCCATCTCTGTATTAAACAAGTGGCTCAGGGAGGACTTGGGTTTTTTTACAAAAGAGAAGAGTTGTGGGAACCTGACTTTCAGAATATCACCAGCCTATGATTCTAACCAGAACATCACAGTGTTATCTTTATTGAGGATGCAGACAGATATGGATTTGAATTGTTTAAAGAGTTTCAAGATGTCCTTACACCAAAATGATCCAGTGGGATATCTAGCCTGTGGTGGTGTTTGCTGATTACTGTATAAATTTGACCAAGTCAATTGAACCCAAGGAAGATCAGACTGATTATAGAATTTGTCCAGGTATTTGAGTAGGATGGCAGTATTTTGTGTTTTCAGATCAATAATACCCAGCCCTCCTTCTTTCTTTGGTTTGCAAGCTACATCCCATGCTGCCAGACAAATTCCTTTCCTATTTATTTCACCACCACTCCAAAGGCATTTCTTCCTGTAGGTGTCTATTTTTTTTGATAACTTGGGGAGGAAGCTGCAGGGTGCACATGTAAAACATTGGCAAAGCAGTCATCACTGAATTCACTAAGGTTAACTTGCCATGGTAGGAAAGGAATTTGCTCACTACATATAACCTGTTCTCTATTCTTGTTAGCATTGGAGAAAATTCTTGCAAAGTTGGTCTTGTGGTTCCAAGGGGAAGACCAAGGTAGGTAAAAGGCATAGACCCCACAGTACAGCCAAAAGTATTGGCAAGATGAGTAGTTCTAGCTTCAGTAATATTGACGGGGACTAAAAAGGATTTGCTGAAGTTAATATGCAGGCCAGTTGAATCTGAAAATGATCTTAGTAGGCCTTTGAGGTTGAAAAGGATCCTGCCATGAGCTGGTAAAATGAGTAAGGTGTCATCTTCATATTGCACAATTGGGTAATCTCCCTCAAATGAATCAGTGATAGGATTAGTTCATAGTGATTTTGATGGTTGTTTTGGCTGGCACATAAGTGGCATGTGGGCCACACATATTTTTAGCTTTTTGCCATGTCATTTTTATTGAATATTTGGACTTGTAAATGATCTCAAATGGAAATAATTTCAACTAAAAGGTTTTGACCTCATTGAGCACTACAAATTTGTGAAGTTATAAACCACATTGAAATCTACAACTTTTGTATATATTATGCTAACACTAGAAGTTGTTTGAAAAAAATCGAAAATGAATTTTAATTTTTGAGAACTTAATACAAATATTTGGGCCTCTAAACCACTCTAGATAAAAAATATTGCCAACTAGAAAAGTTGTCGAACATATTGAGAGCTACAATTATAGTATAGACCATATCAACATCAGAGGACATTTGAAAAGCTCAAGGAAATTGAATTTCAAAATTTGAGAATTTAAAACTAACATTTGGGCCTCTATGCTGCTTCAGATAAAAATATTGTCAACTATAAAGTTGTATAATTATTGAGAGGTATAACTTTGGCGTAGACCACATCAAGATTCGAGATTGTCCAAAAAATTTTAAAAAAAGCAAATACAGAACTTAAAACGAATATTTGGGTCTCTTACTGGGAACTACAATTTTGATGCAAACTAACACCTGACTGAAAAATTCAAGAAATTGAAATTAAAATCTAGTAACTTAAAATAAATATTCGGGACTCTAAAAATATCTTAAATAAAAAAATTGTCAAGTGTTGAGGTCTACAATTATGATATGAAGTTTGTATGCATATGATTTCATATGAAAAATTTATGTTTTTCGATGTAGAAATAGAGTGTCCAACTAGCAGGTGGGCTCTACTGCCATGTTAGTAAAAATTTAAAATCACCTAAGAAACCATTTTGAAATGATCATGAAGATATTTTGTTTGGCCCGTGGAAGTTTTTTTTTTCAGATTCAGCGATTAATTTAGGGTGAATTGGACTTTACTATAAAAGAATAGAGAAAATAATATTATTCTAATTTGTAGCCGACGCTACCAACATGATCTGATGCCATAATTGCGGGAGTTTAATTAAACTATCGTGCTCCAAATTTTAAGGGGCGTCAGTGATGGCTAACGGCATCTCAGAAAATGATTAAAGAGCAAAGGGATAAATTAATGTAGTTATTGGCCCCGTTCGGCTGTGCTGATAAGCCGGCTGAAAAACACTGTTGACTGATTTGTTGTGAGAGAAAAACACTGTTGTTCTGGCTAAAAAACAAACTGAAAAGTATGGATTATAAGCCGGATGAACAGGGCCATTATCCATAAACTTCTGTGTAAGCATCCCCTCGCCTACCCAGAAAGCATCTCTGCGTGTAGGTGGTGGATGAGCTGTATCATCCGCCGGATTTACAAGTGTTTGCCAAGCATCAATCCCTCTTTCCTAATTCAGGAACCGACATGACAAGACGAGCAGTTTTCTTCCATGCCATTTCTACTTCTATCAGAGATCCCCCTTGCCTGCCTGTCCTTGTTTTTTTTTCCGGAAAAGAAAATCTGGGAAACAAAAATTTCCACATAGTACTCGCCTGCCACGTCAGCAATGTCCTGCCCGGGCGACCGTGGCGTACGCCACCAAGCTTCCCGCGCGCGCCAGACCCGGGCTCGACTCGACACCACCATCCGCGAAGATTCCATTCCCTTCCGCTTCCGCACGCGAGGAAAAAACGAAAAAGAAATCCCGCGCACGGGCGCGGCGGCCCCAGCTGCAGCCTGCAGCCGCCCGAGCGGGCCGAAGCCGCCACGGCGCAAGCGGCCAAAGCCACAAGCCCCGCCACCACCGGCCCGGCCAGGACGGCACGCTGACGCCGGGCCCCGCGGCGCGGCGGAGTCGCCGTCGCCGTCGCCGCAGCTGCCACCCACCTGCGCGCAGTAACTCGCGTAGTCGCGCGCGCACACACGCGTGTACTCCTACGCCTACATGACACATTGACACTGCCCTCTCCACCACTTCCGCACCATTTTTTATAAGGACAAAAAAAGAAAGAAATCCGAAAATATCTCCCCCATTCGTCTCTCTCCTGTCTCCCCCTTTCATCACCTAAAAAGCGAGGCGCCTTCGGCTTCGGCTCCTACCTCGCGCCTTCCTCGCGCGGCGCGCCTCGCCCTCTCCTCTCCCTCCCCTCCCCTTCCTCTTACTCTTCCTCCATCTCGCCGCGGCAGCTCGAGCTCGGCGGCTGAACCCTACCCGGCGAGCCCGCGGACGCCCGCGGAGGTGGTGGCGACGGCGGCGCGATGCCCGCGTGGTGGCCCGGCAGCAAGCTGAGGTCCAGGGCCAAGGCCAAGCCGGGGGGCGCCGGGTCCGTCTCCGCAGCGTCGTCCCCGCGCAAGTCCGCGGACCTCGAGTCGCCCTCCCCGTCCCCGTCGCCGACGCAGCGGGACAGGAAGGCGCACAGCCTCGACTTCCCCGGCGCGGGCGCGGCCCCCGCGCGCGCCCGCTGCGCCGCGGCGGGGCATGGGTCGGTAGGGTACAAGCTCCCGATGCCCGCCGAGGCGGCGGAGCCTGTCGGGACTCTGTACGAGGAGGTGCTGGCCGCCGCGGCGGCGGCCGGTGCTGGTGACGGCTGCTCGTCCGCGGAGGAGTCCAGCGTGTGCTCGGCCGGGTCGTTGGACGAGGCGCACTACCAGCATGGGTTTAGGTGAGTGACTCATCGCGGAATGGTTGCTGCCGTTATATGGCTCAATTTCAATTCCGAATTTGCTGCAGCCTAGTTGTCACTAGAATTTCCTCATTTGGGCTGCAGTAATTACAATTGAATTGCCTGGTGCTCTGATCAAATTGGGGGAGTTGAGCGCCTAGATAGGTCCATCTGCAGGCTTGCTTTATTGTCTTCCCCTCAATTTGGTGTGCAACGTATTTGAGGGGGTTTGAGTCAAGGGTAAGAGTTAGAGTGAACTGTGAGGATTCACACCAACTGCACCAGTTGACCTTTTCTAGGTCGTTCCAGTTCGACAATCCTGATCATCTCTCCCTCTCCATCTCTCTCTGGTAAACATAGATTGAGGACTGGATAGTTCAGGGTACCAAGACGTGTTAATTAATTGTTGACAAATATAATAAATGTAAAATTACAGTAATAACGAGTGAACAGCCATGTCTTTGCTGCTTCATCTGTTCGAAACTAGAGCTATCAACCTTTAAGTACAGGTTAAGGTTTTTTTTGGATGATTCTTTGTTTATCCTTGCAAGTTATAATGCACATGGGTTAGTTTATCTCTTTCTCTTTTGCACTCAGATATGTCATTTTGGGGATTTCTCCACTATACCTGTGTAAATAAGTACAATACTTAGAAGCCTTGCATTGCCATGTTGATATGTTCTCTGATGTTTACTGCCTGCTTTGTAATTTCTAGGCCCATGGATCCAGTTGCTTTTGCAAGGGAAAGAAATATGCCTTCTGATTCAGATAGGACCGTAAATGAAGACAAGCGTTTCATGTCTTGTAGTATGCCACGGGAGCATCAGAGGTTCTTTGAGGTTCCTGTGTCTAGTGTTAGAGAACTTCATTTTCAAAGTGATGAACCTTCAACTAGTGAAGCCAATTGTTCACGTGGAAGAATGATACCTGACTTTGCTCCAAGAACGAGGAGTCTTTCTCCTGTCCCAAAAGGCCATGCATTCGCTGTGAGCAATGGAAATTCTAGAGAATTTGGTTTTAGCCCGAGGTCACCAGTAAGAAAGATGGATGGTTTGAGGAGCCCACCACATCCCTTACCTCTTCCTCCAGCTTCTGCTGCTTGCTCTCTTCTTCCAGCTTCTGGTGCTTGCTCACCTCTTCACCCAGCTTCTGGTGCATGCTCGCCTCTTCATCCAGCTTCTGGTGCTTGCTCACCTCTTCCTCCAACCCACAGTCCTTGCTCACCTCTTCCTTCATCTCCCAGTTCCTGCCCACCTCTTCCTGCATCTCCCACTACCTGCTCACAGTCCCAGTCGCAATGGAAGAAAGGGAAATTGCTAGGGAGTGGTACCTTTGGCCAGGTTTACCTTGGATTTAACAGGTATCACATTTTTGTGCCCCCTTTTTACTCATGGAAACTTTGTGATATCTAGTGAAATTTAATGCATTAGAGTTGCACCTCACGCTACAGTTATTCATTAGAGATATGGCAGTGCAAACAAACTGATATATTCAATTGTATATAAAAAAAATCCTTAGTTTATGATTGTTCAACAATACAGTGAAAATGGGCAGTTTTGTGCGATTAAGGAGGTTCAAGTCATTATGGACGATCCACACTCAAAGGAAAGACTCAAACAATTAAATCAGGTACTTACTGCTGCTGTCTACGTAATTGGCTTGGTTTGCCATCTCATGAATGTATTTTTATCTCTTGTTTGATTGACTGATCCACATGATTAATTTTGGTATCGACAGGAAATAGATATGCTTAGACAACTCTCCCACCCGAACATAGTGCAGTATCATGGAAGTGAGCTGGTAAGTTCTATTTCATAATCCATTTCAGTTATCTCTGCAGCAATTTAGTTCCAGTACTTGTTTGCCTTATCACGTTTTTTATTCTATGCATATGTTGTCTGATATGAATACGATTCATTTTTGTGAGCTAGTAGAAAGTTGTTATGAATTCCTTAGTGAGATTCCACAGATAACTTATATAGTGCATTTGTGCTTGATAGACTATTCTAGAAAAAAGGGTTGGGGCATTCATGCACAAAAAAGGTTACTTGTTTACAAGGCCTTCATCACTATTTGAACTTAAATTTCCATAAAAAAAACTATTTGAACTTAACATGTCAAAGAAAGATCTGTTATTGTATACATATACGATGGCAACATTAATTCTGTGCTCCAATATATGTGACTATATATAGTGACCTAAAGAATATGGATTTCATTCAGTGGTTTGGGTGGTATTGGTATTAGGAGTAGCAGAAATTGGTAAAATGCTACTGTTCAATTGTTTTGTTTTGTTGTTGCTGTTGTTATTTTGACTTATTTGCATTTCCTTCTATGTTCTATTGTTTGTCCACCTCAAGGGTTAATTTTGTGGTTCTAGTATCATAGTGCTCAGTGTTCATCAGCATTTATTGGTGTTGCATTACAACATGGCCATGCTTACACTTTCTAATCGTACCTGTTTCTGTATGCAGAGTGATGAAGCACTTTCCATTTATCTTGAGTATGTTTCGGGGGGTTCAATCTACAAATTACTAAGAGAATATGGCCCTTTTAAGGAACCTGTGATTCGTAATTACACTGGGCAAATTCTTGCAGGTCTTGCCTACTTGCATGGGCGAAACACTGTCCACAGGTTGTTTTGTTATCTAAAACTGTGTTCTTGTTCCATAGGTATAGTCATATAGCTCAGAATACAATAATCATGTCATACTTATTTTCTTGGCAGAGATATCAAAGGAGCAAACATACTTGTGGGTCCTAATGGTGAAGTCAAGCTTGCTGACTTTGGCATGGCTAAGCATGTATGCAGCGTTTACTTTCTGACCCTCTCTGTCTATCTGTCTGTGTTTAGCACTTTCAATTATCATAATATTTAGTATTCTCTGGATTTAAAAAGTCAGCTACTGATTTTGTCCTGAGTGCCCTCCATTTTGTACGACCCACGGTAGTCCTTTTTGCCTGTGCACCCTGGAAATTCTCTGAGGAATGCTTATGTGCATCCTTAAAGAGTAATATACAGTTTCAATTTGTTCGAGAAATTGCAGTTGAAGTAAATATTACTCAATTGCATTAGCATCCATGTTTTCTAATAGAAAAGGAATTAAAGTAGGTGCAAATTCTGATTTCTTATAAATCGAAGTATCCAGTTATCTGCCTAGTGCCTACTCACATAAATGTGGAAAAGGAAAGTTATGGAAGGGTGCCAATGGTTTGTTTCCCTTCTGTGCATGCCCAGCTAAAGGATTCTTAACAATGAACAAGTTTTGGATCTTTGATGGTCACCAAAACAAGGATACACACTGATTGTGCTTGCTTTTGTTTTTCCTCTGTAAACCCATTCATTTTTTTTACTTTGTTGAACAGATATCATCTTTTGCTGAAATACGCTCTTTCAAAGGAAGTCCTTACTGGATGGCTCCTGAGGTGAGCTATTTTAATACTGATCTTCATTCATTGTTTGTTGTAATCTGCTATCCATCTCTGAATGAAGTTCTCCCATCATGGGGAAACCTTCAGGTTATAATGAACAGTAAAGGCTACAGTTTATCAGTGGACATTTGGAGTCTGGGTTGTACCATTATTGAAATGGCGACGGCAAGACCTCCTTGGCACCAATATGAGGGGGTAGGCCTTAACTTAGAAGTTGTGGATTTCCACGTTTCCAGTTATCTGTGATGAATAACGCTGAGCCATTGTCATCTAATCTTATTTTGCAGGTAGCAGCAATATTTAAGATTGCAAACAGTAAAGATATACCTGAAATTCCAGACAGTTTCTCAGAGGAAGGGAAAAGTTTCTTGCAGCTTTGCTTGAAACGTAACCCTGCATCTCGTCCCTCTGCAGCCCAGCTAATGGATCATCCTTTTGTTCAGGATCATCCTGCAGTGAGAGCTGCAAAATCCAGTGTATTGAGAAACACGACGTCTTCTCCAGCAGATGGCAGACACACAATGGTATTGTTTCTAGTTAAGCAATCTCAGTTTTTTCTCATTCTTTTATAGTTCTATTTGCTTATCTACTTTCCAAGTGCAATTATAAAAACTACAACATCTTGTAGTGCATCGCTGATTTGAGTACTTCACCTTTGTGCGAGTTATTTGATCTTGTTTGAACCAATTATGGCACATTTATCTTGGGGGGGGGGGGGGGGGGGGGGGGCGGGGGGGGGGGTTAATTAACCTATCTCTAGCTTCACAATGTCAATAAGTTTACTTTATTTCATTATAAAGTTCAGTTTAGTATTGTTGCTTTACAAGGGGGACAAAAATGGTATCATATTTCTTTCGCAGGATATGTCATCCTAAATGCTCACACTCCTTATCCTTGATCTTGTTGCAGTCCAACAGGGAGTTGCCATCTCAGAAGATTATTACTCCTCTGAAGGATATTGGACTGAGCATGAGAGATTTTACTGGATTTTCCACTGCTGTTCCTTCACCACACAGGTATTCCACTACCATCCTTACCTTGTACCATTTCCCACAATTTTGACTGACAGTGTTTGCGGTACAGCAGCCCTATTCCTGGAAGAGCAAACATGTCTACGCCAGTTTCACCATGCTCAAGCCCGCTGCGGCAGTTTAAGCAATCCAACGTGAGGTGCATGCGTTCTCCACCTCATCCACTGCTCTCCCCTGGTCTTGGGAACACGTTAAGTTACACGCAAAATCAGACAAGACGCATTCCAGCTCCTGCCATTTCAGATTCGTGGCTGGATGTTGGCCAGATGAAACTCCAAAGCCTCAATATTTCCCCCAAAAGGTTCTGAGAACGATATATGAAAAAGAGAATCAAGAGCGCAATATCTCCATGACAAGGTTTATTCAGAGATGTTCAGGAAGCAACTTGTTTGTATGTATAGTTACTACAATACGACACTTACCGGAGGTTCGGTACAGCGAAATGAGGCTCTTGAGAAATTGTAACAGGAAGTTCTGTATATTCGTAGGCTTTAAGGTTTGTTGTCGTTCTTGCTATACATAGTTATACGTACATATACGTCCTGATGTAAATCCTCACAGAATCTTACAGATGACTACGGGATGTAAATTCGTAAGCTTGTGCAACCTGATATTTCTGTGAAGTAGCAGTAGTTAGGGACTTCCATGGCAGATGTAACCATGTCTTTCCGAATGAATCGGAGTAAGATATATGTACCGTTCCATTTCCATTTCATCTCTGGATTCAATTAGGTAATTGAAAAAAAAAAGAGAGCGGGGTGCATATTATATTTTTTTTCATCGAAAAAAGCTGTAACTTGGACCAGTGTAAAGAACTAATTTACCCGGTTGCTCGTTTGTGAACGGCAAAGCCTAGAATGCTCGCTGCTATTTATGACCTTGCCTAGTTGAAAAGGCTTTGAGAAAAAGGACTGAAAAAACGACCGAGATAATGAGATATATAAGTACGTATACGCATATATATAAACTAAAAATTGCTTGCGACTTTGTCTATTCGAAAGGTTCAAATGGAGGACTGATTTTGTCTATTCAAAAGGTTTAAAAACAGGTCAATATTGCTTGCGACTTTGTCTATTAGAAAGGTTCAAATGAGGGACTAAATTTGCCTATTCAAAAGGTATAAACACAGGATAAAATTAAATTAATCACAAGGACCAAATTTGTCTATTCAAAAAGGGTTTAAAAACAGAATAAAATCAAATAAATCAAAAAGTTTGAAGGTTCAAATGGAGGACTAAATTTGTCTCTTTAATCAGTTGAAATACAGGACAAAATTAATTTAATCAGCAGGACCAAATTTGTCTATTCAAAAAGGGTTTTAAAACATAATACAATCAAATTAGTCAAAAACTTGCGGTGAGTTTGGATCGGACACGCGACCTTCAGATCTTCAAAAAGGATTTTAAAACAGAATAAAATCAAATTAGTCAAAAACTACAGATCTTTAATAAAGGTTGCGGTGAGCGTGGATCGAACACGCGACCTTCAGATCTTCAGTCTGACGCTCTCCCAACTGAGCTATCCCCGCTTCGCGCAACTGCTGCAAAATTATTCAAATTACCTTGGGGGTCTCGTTTGGTTACCACCATTCCTGGCCAGAACTATTCTAAGCTGCAGTTTCTTCAATATTTGAATAGCACCGGAACCATTCCTGGCCAAGAATGGCCGGGAACACGTAACCGAACAGCACCTAAAGCTCCAGATTAGTTTCATCTGCAGTTCTGCATAACTTTGGGCCATGAAATAACCATAGCTATGGTGTCCAGCCTTGCACAAGACCTGTCTGCAAGCCGTGAAATTAGCAGACATTCTTGATGTAACTTGGGCCATGAAATAACCATATAGCTATGGTGTCCAGAGCCTTGCACAAGTCATGAGACCTGGCTGCAAGCCGTGAAATTAGCGGAGGTTCTTGACGCAGCTTACAAAGAAGTAGCTTATGAAATTAATTAGCGGACGTTCTTGAAGCAGAAACTTACAGCTTGAAGCCAAGAACATCTAAGCATTAACACCTAAACTAACCCCTTGTTTCACATGGACTTGAAGAGTTTGAGCAGCGACCTCGCCCTGGTCTTGGCCCTGGTGCCGCACTGGCTCTGCAGCAGCAGCAGCACCTGCGTGACCACCCCCGCGCCGGCAGCCTCGCTCCGTGCCGCCCTGGACTCCCTGCACACGGCCAGCAGCGCCGCCACCGCGTGCTCGCTTCCCTCGTTGCTCGACGACATCAAGAACACGTGCCTCACCAGCGCCCGCACCGCGCCGGGCTCGCGCGCCACCGCCCGGCGCCCGGCCTCCGACGCGGCCAGCGCCTCGAGCGCCGCGAGCGCGCTGCACGTCGCGGCGCCACCACGTGCCTTGCCCGCGGACGCCCACGACAGGCAGCCGAGGAGCGCGGGGACGGCGCCGTGGTGGACGGCGCTGCCGCGCGCCGGCTCGGCGCCGCAGCAGATCGCGGCGACGGCTCGCACCGCGGCGCCCGAGACGCGGTCGTCGCCGTGCAGCAGCAGCGGCAGCAGCGCCTGCCACACGCGCGGCGAGGCGGCGGCGGCGAGCGCCAGGTCCCGCGTCGCGGCGGCTGTGGCGATCGTCTCCAGGAGGCGGCACAGCCCCGACTTGGCCACGGCGCGGCCGCGCGCGGCCAGGAGCCCCACGAAGGACGTCAGGCTGGCCTCCGTCTTGAGGATGTTGAGGCAGTCGTGCTGCGGCGACGCCGGGCTCGACGGAAGCAGGGTGAGCGCGCACTGCAGCGCCAGGTCCTCCTGCTCCGACTGGTCCCGCGGCGTGGGCGCGTGGAAGACGAGCTGCAGCAGGACGGGGAGGAAGCCCAGCTGGAGCATGCACGCGCGGCCGACGTCCGACTCGGAGGCCAGCGCCACGACCTTCCTGAGCGCGGCCACCTTGGCGCTGGCGCTGGCGCCGGACTGGAGGCAGCGCTTGAGCGCCGCGAGCGACGGCTCCTCCGCGGCGTCGTCGTCGCCGTCGGGGATCTGGTGGTGGTCGGCGGAGAGCCAGCGCTCGATGAGGTGGCGCAGGGTGCGGTTGGGCACGAGCGCGGCGTCGCCGAGCGGCTGCATTGTGACCGGGCACGTGCGGTGGCCGGCGGCGAGCCAGCGCTCGATGCAGGGGCGGTCGTACGTCTGCCCCGTGCACAGCGTCACCGGGTCCGTGAAGATGTCCAGGCTGATGGGGCACCGGAACAGGTGCGGGATGCTCATCTTGCGTCTTGCGTCTTGCGTGCGCGCACCACCGCCACGGACCAGATCAACAAGACGCAGTAATAAAGAAACGCCCAGGGATCATGCTCCGCAGCCGCCGCACAGGCCCGCGATCCAAGAAGGCAACAAGATCCAGATCAGGAGCCAACACCACCAGCAGCTGAAAACACCAACAACTCACAACCAGGGCGGCGAGGCGAGAATGCGAGCTCTCACTCCCATGCATCGCCCCATCAGGAATCTATGGCGACGCGACGCGACGGCGACGTAACAGGTGACGAAACTGCGCAGGTGACTGCAGCAGAGTTACTGCACTGTGGTTAGCTAGCCGCTGTGGCTGTGAGTACTTGAAGTTGCTGCAGGTGAGGTGATGGCCATAAAGCCGGCCAAAACAACAGGAGCTGCCGCCGGCCTGCACTTCACACAAGATGGAGGCAGGCTACAGTGCTGGAAATGTATGGGCTCTCCTCAATCGAAGAACAGAGAGAGAAGGGAATGGCGCCGGATGGGAGGAACCGAGGAGGAGCAAGCGAGAGAGAGGGGCGTGTGCTTTGCTTCATGCTCCATGCATCGAGAGCATCAGGGTTGCAGGAAGAAGATAAAGGCAAAGGTCGAGCCGAGCGGGCGGTCATCGAAAGGGAAAGGTCCAGTGATTGGACCGGAACAGGAGCAGGAGCCGGAGCCAGCCGAGCTGGGCGGGGAAAAGTTTGCGGCCTGGCCTGAAAACGTGGGGACAGTCAGAGTTGGGGGCCGGTTGAGACGCAATTCACAGATTGGAACGCAATTTGCAATGTTCGTTAAGGGAGGCTCCCCCTTTTCCCAGAGCAGGTTTGCAAACCTTTTTAAATTTTTTTTTGCAAAATCATAAGGACTTGAATTATGATCTGCCAACCTGGCGGCGTCAGATGGTATAGAAATGACACTGAATGAATCGACAAAAAAAAGATATGACTTTGGGCTAGGTGTTGATCATGATCCGAATTCTATGTAGTAAGTTATTATGAAAAGGGAAGGTTTGTTGATGCACGATCATGTTGCTGTAAGTATTATTTGCATCAATAAGATCATCCACACAAAAAAAAAGATCATCCAAAAGTCAGGAAATGTGGACAGGTAGCTTGTATTTCTACGGTGCGGGTTATTTTTCTGCAAGGTTTGCCATGCAAAAGATAGACAATTAATTAATTTGCTCCATCCGTTTCAAATTCAAATTTACTTCAGTTTTGTGTTTAGCCAAAAATTCATTGACTTCAATTTTTTTTGGAAATGTATCAACCCCTATAAGTTTGAATAAATACATTTCATGGAGAATTTAATAAAGCAAATTTGGTATTGGAAATGTTGATAGATTTTTGTATAAATTTGGCCAAAGTTAAAGAAATTTAACCTCACATAAAGCTAAAATAATTAACATAATTGGAGCTGGCAGAGTTTTAGCTCTAACTTCAAATTGAGGTGAACTTTATCATTTTTGTTTGTCGAATTCTAACGCCAGGAATTGGCAAATGTCTGTGCACAATAAATTCTACTCCATCAATTTCAAACTCTAAGTTATTTTGTTTTTTCTAGGAACATTTGCTATATGCACCTAGATAGTACTCCCTCCGTTCCAATGATAAGACGTTTGACTTTTATAGGTACATTGCTTTTGCTATCTAAACATAGTGTATAATTAAGTTCATAACAAAAAGCTACCTATATAGAAAAGCCAATATGTGAAATGGAGGGAGTATGTGATATATCTAGATAAATAACTTTTAATTTAGCAATGAGAGAGTATTATGATTTTGCGACAACGTCGACAAGACGAAAAGTGTGTTGCACACTGGCTCTAGTAATGTAGCTCACCGTGAACCGGTCCGCACTCTTATTAGGCACCACACCATGTGTCATGATTATTCCATTTGCTTAGCTGGGACAAGATCTGGAGAGAGAGAGAGAGAGAGGGTGAATGTGATGTTAACATGGGGGCATGGGCAGAACAGAAAGCCATGACCTGACTGAAAAAATTGAGTGCGTTGGAAGCGTTATGATGAACGCGCGAGCAATTCTTCAAACACTTTCCCATCCCATCCTTACCTTTCTCAACCCCCCAAAAAAATCTGAATAAACAGAAAAAAAAATCTAACGAAATCCAGTTGCCACGTGTGACTTGAGCTTGCCCCACTTGTCAGTCAGCAGCAGCCAGTACTGCCTTCCGCTACACGGCAGAAACGGGCCGAGAATCTCTGTTACCGGACCAACATCGCTACGCTACAAATCAGGATGATCTGTACAGTTGAAAACTGGATAGGTAGCTGCGCCTGCGCCGGTTAATCGCCGTCTCGAGCAGCCCACTGACGATAAACAATGGGATTCTGTAGTAGGCGCAGTGCGAAAGTCTTGCTGACACTACCTGCGCTTTGTGGCGCTGTAGCCACTGCAGGCAGCAGCATTACCCAAATCAAGGGACTCAGGCACTCAGCTCCACCGTAGGGCTAGCCTAAGAATAGGATTCACACACTGATCATAGCATGCTATGGCCAAAGCTATGCAATATTAACTTTGTGTATAAAAATGAGGAAAGGTTTTGCGCGACCCTAATGATATATACAATGTTTTCCGACTGGCCCTCACATCATGTGGTAAACAAGAAGAAAAATTGAGCTTATTATTAGCATTTGCCAAATAGAAGAAAAAAAATAGCTCGGGAGATGTTACGATCGAGTCAGCGGCCAGGGCGGCATGACAACGTGGAAACACATTTTAACGGCCGATTACTACACGTACTACGAGTCTAAGACCCTTTTTATTTTGCGAAAGACGGCATGATGTATTATTGGCGTGCAATAATAGAGAGTTTTTGTGGACACGAACACTCTCCTCACTCTCGATCGAGCTGCCATGATGGATGGATGGATGCTTACCCGTCTGTGTCTGTTCAAACTGCAGTAATAAATGCGTCGTTACACACGGTTGACTTCAGGGTAGAAAGCAAGAAAAACCAAAGCTACTAATACGCGTCCAATTTTTCAAGCCACTGGCTTTTCCTCCACCGCAATCTTTTACCGCGCATGTCTTTTTCCTTTTCGTGTATTCGAAAATTAGGCAAAGCCACCAGCGCCGACGTTGACCGACAGGCTGTTTTTTTTCGAACACACAGGGAGTTTTGTATGGTTCAGACGCAGAAATTACAGTCCAGACAGGCACCGTTCCTGAAATAAAAGCAGTTTGATTTGATCAGGCGATTAGTAGTAACATATATTCCGTACTATATTGACGTGTAATCTTAAACGGTAGACTTAGACTTGTCTGTAGCTTTGTCCGCATGCGTATATCTGTTCAAAGATTGGACCCTCGCGTGCTGTTAAATGGGCATTACTCTACTCGACTCCAATCCCAGCGTAGAGAATTGCCTAACAATTTTGACTTCAAATATATGTTTATCTGGTTCAATGTCCAGATTGGAAAACCACATTACTAAATTGTATTTATATATTTTTTGACCGCATAAATTGTATTTATATTGGACCTTTCCCTCGAAAAAACAAAAGCTCGCAACCTAATACTACGTCCTACTAGCTATTAGCACTGTCTGGAAGCCAGACAAAAGATTGTCCTATTTACCGTCTTCTGAACAATATATTTCCTTTTTCTAGAGAAGATGATGTCGTAAGTTATGTCCATATATAATATAATAACAATAAAGACACAGTGAATTTTGTTAAAATAGCATGTAACTTGAGTTATTCAATCTGACCCAATCGTCAGTATTTGAACTTGCTCAGTACAAAATTTGCAGTTCATTCACCAGTCAGATGAACTTGTGTTTTCCCTCTCTTGCGGTTTATGAATTTGCGTGGTTGACATGAGGAATCATAGCAAGTGTTCAACCTAGTACTGATAAAACCTGGCTCCATTTTGTAGAGTTTTCACTTGTCCATTTTATCGGTTTGTTGATTTTTTCCGTGAGCGTGAACAAATCTGGCTACATGCAAAAAAGAGAAAGTTATCCATGATAGAGACATTAGTGAGGTAAAACCTACTTATCAAGCACAAGCAGGGAGGGATATCGCTTTCGCTCGTGTCACTGGAAGCAGACCAAAAGGATATAAAGAAAACAATGACGAATGAATTAAGTGCCGGTGAGCAAAGTGGTAGTTCAAAGCAACAGCTTTGAACTAGGATTGCTCTCCCCTCCCCGGCTGTTCCAAGTCAGATTCCATGGATGACAGGAACCCAAGCACGGACTGTTCAAAGCCTGTGGTTACTTGCAAGCTGTAACTTTGGACTAGAAGCAGACAGATGCTGATCATGCTCTTGCAGAAATTGTGGATCAACTGAGTGCCTTGCAGCATGCTCGTTCTCTTTTTTTCCCCCTTGTCGGTTGGAAGCGTTTTGATTCAGTGTACAATGTACATGCATGCATCATCACCAGAACATTCCGGTTCTGGAGAAGAATTCCCTACGAGGAATCATGAACAGTTCTTTGAACAGGTCGAGCTCCACACGTGTGGAATATCTCTCAAGTCTGAACCACTCCATCTCCATGCTACGAGTAGTATATGTATATCTTTGAGCTGTGATGCATGTTATCTTTGAGCTGTGATGCATGTTGCGTTTCTTTAACTGGTAAGGTTAGGCCATGAAGCAAGGCAAGGGATGATGAGACGTTGCACGTGCAGCGTTGAATGATTTCTTTGTAGTGCCGCCTTTGATCGATCCATCGACATGTCTTCTAGATGATCCAACAGCCCATTCTGATGAAGCATCGCTTTCTGCTGCTGAGTTTTGTTGACCCGTTTCTTCGAGAGATGCCTTGCCATTCACAGTGGCCATGGACTCTCTGGCCGTGCCACCTCAGCAGACCTCTACCTTACTTGACTGGTGGCTGCACGGGAGAGTTTCACTGCCGCAGCCACTGAGAAGAAGCTTCGACTCTCTAGTTCTTATCGTTTCCTGGTGCCTATGGAAGGAACGCAACAGCCGCACGTTCGACCGACGTTCGTCCACGCCTACCCAGCTGTTCACGACCATTTTAGAGGAGGCAGGTGCATGGGTCGGAGCATGCTACAGCTCCTTGGCTCTGCTCACCGCGCTAATTGCTTGAATTGCGTCCCCCCCCCCTCCCCCCTCGCCCGTCGCACAATCAGTCTATCCCTCAATACAACTTAGACATTCCACCACTAGCTGGTGATCTGTGTATCGTGTATCCTTCCGGATATGTATAGCCCCTCACTGTGCTCACCCGTGGATTGTGTAAAACTTCTACTTCCACTTAATGAAACACGTGCTAATGCGTGCTTTCGAAAAAAAAATAAGGAGGAGACATGCCTTTCCTGATCCTACCTTTGTTGTTGAAAGACGAAAGCAGTGTCGTTTGGCTTGTGACTGATCTGAAGCTCGAGCCAGCTGCAGCCTGCTGTTTCGGCATGATTTATCCGGCTGTCAATTTCAGGTTTTTCTTCCTCTTCAGTGTTAAAATTTCAGATGGCGATTCTTCCAAATCCTGTAAGGCCATCGTCGTACGCATCTGAATTTGCTACAAATTAAACGGTGCACGTTGTCCATATAGAATTCAGAAAAGAAAAACGTCACAATCACAATTCAGAGGTGGAGAAGCAACGTGCAGTACAACTTCAGACCAAATAGCAAAATATACTGATGATTTTCATACAGAAAGGCAAAGGCAAATCGATACGTGATTAATTGTGCCATACATAGAAAGGTGGCATGCCTTTCGCTATCCTACCTTTGTTGTCAAAAAAAAAAAAGTGCCCTTTGCCTTGTGACTGATCTTGCTTGAAGGAGCTCCAGTTTCTGCCTGATTTATTGGACTTATGTCAGTTCAGGCTTTCGTTCCTTTGAGTGTTACAGTTTTGGACGACGATTCTGTCAAATCTTATAACGCCACAGGATTGTAGGCATCTTTAGAAAATAAATGGCGTGGTTTCAATAAATAAAGTTCAGTAAACAGAACAATGAAAATTCAGAGGTAAATAAGCAATGGGCAAGAGAACAGCGTCAGATCAAATTTACAACAAAAACTACTGATGATTTTCTTACAGAATATCCCCTACTACAAACATTTGATAGATGTGCTATTCTACTCTATTTTAAACAGAACATTCGCCAACGGCAAAATACTTTAATTGTGCATACATAGAATTAAGGCAACAAGTTGATCTGCCTCAACCAAGATTGTGCCCTCTGTTACAAACTACTGAATGCGTTTAGTATCCATGCTGGGAGGATGAACGGCGACGCTGGCAGCAGCTGGTCCGGCTCCTTTGGTACGGGTGGTGGCGGCGGTGGCTCGGTGGAGACGTGCGTGAAACAGCGTCTGACACCGAAGGCGAGCTCGGGCTGTAGTCCGGCGAAGAAGCACGCTGGAGAGGGCTGAGGGGAGGGTACTCTGGGTCTGGGGTGGCCGGTGTGTACTCTGGGATGGCAGGCGTGTACTCTGGCGACGCGGCAAGCAGCGGGTACCCAGCAGACGACGGCGGCGAAGTGTAGCAGAAGTCGTTGATGTCGTCAAAGAGCATGGAGTAGTCCGGTGAACAGCGGTCGGAAGGACTCCCAGGTGTGTACTCAGGCGACTTGGCACGCAGTGAGTACCCAGCAGACGGCGGCGAATTGTAGCAAAAGTGGTTGATGTCATCGAAGAGGGCGGAGTAGTCCGGTGAATAGCAGCCGGAAGGACTGGCGGGCGTGTACTCCGGCGACGCGGGCGCACGCGACGAGTAGCCCGTAGACGGCGAGATGCAGTAGCGATCAAAGTCGTGGAAGTAGTCGGATAAACAGCAGCCTGAAGGAGTCCGGGGCGTGTAGTTCACGGTGGCCGGAGTGTAAGCTGGAGACCCGGATCGCTTCGGCGGCGTCAGGGGAGTGTACTCTGGGGTGGCCGGCGAGTAACGTGGCGATCCAGATCGCTGAGACGATGGCTTCAGGGGCGTGTACTCCGGGGTGGCCGGCGAGTAGACTGGCGATCCAGATCGCTGCGACGACGGCGTCAAGGGAGTGTACTCGGGGGTGGCCGGCGAGTAGACTGGCGATCCAGATCTCTGCGACGACGGTGTCAGGGGAGTGTACTCTGGAGTGGCCGGTGAATAATCCGGCGATCCAGATCGCTGCGATGATGGTGTCAGGGGCGTGTACTCCGGGGCGTCAGGCGTGTAATCTGGAGATCCAGATCGCGGCGAGTCGAGCAGGGACGACGTCCGCCGGTAGCAGAACCTTTCGGAGTCGAAGGCAACGCCCTCCAGCTCCACGAAACGTTTCCCGCGCACCTTCACCGGGCGGAAACCGAGCGACGACCCCAAGTCGTAGGAGGAGAAGGCGGCGGCGGCGGCCGATCTGGAAGCCGAGGAGTCGAACGCCATCGCCATCTCGCGGAGCGCACGAAAAGACGAGGATTGGTCTGAGGCGGTGGCGGCGGTGGATGGAGCGCGGAGGGATCGGTGGATGGAATGAGTTGGATCCCCGCGGAAGGTAAATATTGCCCGCGGGTCGCGTGGCGAGCAAGCGTCGTCTCCGTCTCCGGCTCCGACTCGAATTCCATCCCAGCTCGTCTCCGATTCATCGTCGCGGGGAAGCCAAGCAGCCTGTTTCGTTGTGCCCTCCGCCGCCACCAGTCGGACTCAAAACCGCGTGGGCGAGGGATCAGTTC
Organism: Saccharum hybrid cultivar R570; assembly: GCA_038087645.1. Classification (NCBI taxonomy): domain Eukaryota; kingdom Viridiplantae; phylum Streptophyta; class Magnoliopsida; order Poales; family Poaceae; genus Saccharum; species Saccharum hybrid cultivar. The sequence continues at coordinate 275,277 of JAQSUU010000563.1, read as the reverse complement.
AGTTGTTTGTGGGCCCGTCTAGCCACGTGTCCGTTCTTTCCGTGCCTCCCAACTCCCACTTCGGTTGCGGCCTTGTTTAGATCCCAATTTTGGGAGTGCCAAATTACTATTTGGTACTGTAGTAATTTTGTTTTTATTTAGTAATAATTGTTTAAACATTGATTAATTAGGCTTAAAATGTTCGTCTTGCAAAGGACAATAAAACTGTGCAATTAGTTTTTGGTTTCATCTACATTTAGTACTCCATACATATGCCAGCATTTTGATGTGATGAAAAATCTTCTTTTTACATAGTGAATTTTGGACCCCAATTTGGCGAACTAAACATGGCCTGCGTTTCCATGCAAGGCCGGCTGCTAATTTAATTGAGATGGAGGGCTTATTAAAGTACTACTCCCTCAATTAAATTTTAAAGCTATCAAGAAATAAATTATTTTAAATTTAATCAAATTTATAGAAAAGAGCACAAATATAGCCTGCACGACAGCACAATTTCTGGAAATATTTATGATTTAAACTAGCACCACTAGATACAACATAAAAATATATTTATCATAATCTACTTATTTGATGTAATAAATATTATTTTTCTTAACAATCAAGCTGGTTAAACTCAAAAAAGTTTGATTAAAATGATGGAGATAAATGAATGGAGGGGGTATGAAACAATTGCAACATACCTATAAAACATCTGAAACATAGGCTTGCAACATGCGTTTTTCATCCTTCTTTCTTGAGGCTTTTACCTGTGTGCCATTACAAAAAGTTTATAATTACCCACAAGCCATTAAAAAGTTTGAGCGGTCACATATGCCACTAGTCAGAACTTTTTTTGTCCTCCACGCCATTCCGTCAGCTTTTGTCTCTAACGGTGTCAAACTATGGTGAAAAAAGTCTAAAATGCCCTTAGGTCTAAATGTCATGCAAAAGTTCGTCGTTTCTCTGGTGCCATGACACTGACCCCTGACGCCTCGTCGCTGCCGTTAGGTGCTGCTGCTGCGCGCTCTGCATCGACGAGGATGACCCTGCGTTCCGCCGCGACGTCGAGTATGAGAAGGGTCGTGCCGTGTCCATCTCCAGCGTCTTTGCCGGCTCGCGCTGGTCTATGGACGCGCCGGTCCATGGACGTGCACACGGACACCGCTGCGGCTGGTGTCGAACGACGGACGCGACGCCATCCACCGCTCCGCCCACCGCAGCTGCCCGTCCACGTCCATCTCCTCCGCCGGGTTCCTCCAAATCTTTGTTTGCATGTAGCAGCAAAAAATGCACAAGTGCATAGCGTAGGAGAGCGCTCTCTCACGCTTAAGAAGGCAACTTATGTGATAATACCAGACCAGATGCAGGCATAAGACATTTTAATGGACACTGCAACACTGCCAATCCCCAATTAAACTAGATAACCATAGGCAACTAACTGCAGTACAAAGTCATGGTGAGCATCACAGCCTGAACCTTCAAATCAAAGTGGAGCCGTTTATACTGCGGCTGTGCGGCCCCTTTTTCTCTTTTGATACTAACAGTGAAGGTGTTGGGTAGTAGTGGTACTATGCAATGAGCAATTCTCAGACAAGAGTAGTATACCATGACAAGTCATGAAATAGAGAGCGTCCACAATTGCAGGAATCTATACCTATATACTACTGCCATGTTCGCAAGAAACTTGCATCAATGCAGTGCACTAGTAACAGTGCCGATCAAACACAACAGTGGCGGCAGAGGAACAATCCACCGTTGCCGTCACGATTATTCAAAAACAAAAAACTAACTTCTGCCGGAATTGAGACGAACCAACCATGGCGTCGCAAATTCAGAGCGCCTTGAGCATGTCCTCGGCGCTGCTGTTGGTGAATGCACCGCCCTCCTCGAGGTTGAGCACCTTGACCACCCCATCCTCGGCGAGCATGCGTGTGGCACCGGGACCGGACGCCGAGCCCCACGGGTTTGTCAGAGAGGTCGAGCTCGACGCCCATGGCGCGCACCAGCTCCCCGATCCCAAGACTCTCCTTCCACGCGCGCATCACGAAGGCATCTTTGACGGAGACGCGGGCCACCTACCGCTGCTCCGAGTCCGAGGGCTGCCGCCCGCCCTCACGCGCGTGAGGCCCCGCGCGGCTGCGTAAGCACGCCCGGGCGGAGGAGCGGACCCCATCAAACGGGATTCCTTGCGGCGGCGCGTGCGGAGCTGCCGCAGCTGGTCCTCGGTGGCCAGCAGGCGTGACACGACCACGAGGAGGCAAGCTCTGGCTCTGCCGTGCCCGGCCACCGTGGGCGAGCTCTGCACGAGGGGGGCAGCTGCGAGAGCGACGGAGAAGGCGCGGAGGCAGGCCGCCGAGGCCAGCGTGGAGCCACGACGTGAGGACGACAGGGAGCACCGAGAGGGGCGGCGCGGACGTGCAGAGGGACTGGGAGGGTGTGAGAGGGTATTTTGGACATCTACACTCGCCGGGCGCACATGTCAGGGCTAGCAAACAACAAAAAATCAACGGAAGATGGACGGAATGTGGAGGACAAAAAAGTTTCGACCAGTGGCATGTGGCATATGTGACTGCTCAAACTTTTTAATGGCTCGTAAGTAATTACAAACTTTTATAATGGCACATAGGTAAAACCCTCTTCTTTCTTCCATATGAAGTAGCGCAGAGCAGGTGAATTCCAGCCAGCCGACGACCGAAGATGGTGGCGTGGCATGGCAGCGACTAGCCGTGCCTGCGCCTAGCCTAGGCCCGGCCAACGACAGCCCCCTCTCATGGCCACCTGGCTTGGGTGCAACGGAGGATGGGGCACGGCATGGCGCGCCGGAGCAATGCACAGCGTGAGAGATGGAGGCGCCGCAGGGGATGGTGGTGTTGGCACAGCGGAGTGGACGCAGCGTGGCATAGAATGGGACGTGCGACATGAGGCGAAGTGGGACAAGCGGATGGCCACACTAGGGAGTTTTTTTAGTGAGTGTGTCCGGACGAAGGGACGTCCTCGTCCTATGATTATCGGTAAGTTTAGGCCTATGAAGCAAGAGGAGCGAGATCATCAGCGGGCGCACGTGCAGCGTTGACTAAGCAAATGTTGTTTATGCTAATTCGTGCCGATTTTAGTCCATCGGCATATCCCTTTTTTTTTATCGAGCAGCTCGTCTCCCTCTTTCTGAAGAACATCCCTTAGCTTTCTACCGCTGAACTTTGTTGACCGGTTTCTGCCAGCAAAGCTACGATGCGCAGTGGCAACAACTCACAACTGACATGGCTTCCGTGATCTAGCAAATCCTTCTTCCATTTTCCTTTCGAAATTCGAAATCTCTATCTCTACAACTAAAACGACCCGGAGGTCATCGTCAGCGCACACTAATCGCCCCCCTCGCGCTAATCGCCTCCCTCACACGCTAATACCCCGGGCCCGAGATAACCCACCGCCCCGCTGTTACCAAAAAAAAAACACCGCACCGCTCCGTGTATCGCCCCTAACCGCCACCCGCGCACGACTCCACACGACGCCCAGGTCCTTCCCTCCCGCCCGCACAACCGCAGCTCCTTCCCTCCTCTCTACGCACGCTGCTGCTGGGGATCGCCGGCCACTCGACCTTCCCCGATTCGCGCCCTCATCGGATCTCGTCCACGCCGCCGCCCAGCATAGCTTGCTCGCTCCTGTGCCCTGCGAGCAGCAAAAGCACCCCCGTCCCGCCCGGCAGCACGAACTTGGCGAGGACTGGCTGCGGCCCCGAGTTGCCCTCACCTCGTCGGGCCTCTCCGCTGCCAGGACACCACAGCTCTCTCCAGCCGGTTGGTGAGGAGCGGCTGCAGCCCTGCAGGGACCCGGCAAGGTCAGGCCACTGACCCAACTCGCCTTCTGTTGCCTCATCGATCCCTGCCCTCACCGCGTCTTCTTTTTACTTTTGTTTTTGTTCCTAGATATATAATGTGTGCAATGCCCCTTCTTGGCTTCTCTGGTTGCAAAATAGATGATGATGATGTCTGGTTAGAAGATGAGACTGGTTGGACAATAGATGATAGATGATGTCAGTTAGAAGATGAGGATGAATTTCAGCTGAAATCTGCAAGATTGAGTTATTGACAGTTGAAATGCTGATTAAAACTAATTTAGCTTCCTATTTTTCTCCCTTTAAAAACTAATTTAGGTCTAACTTGATGGAATGGCCTCATTAGTATATGCTGAGAAAAGTTCCCCATTTAATTTTGGATGTCAGCATCCATTTGCTTCGTGATACCCTGTAATAGATAGAGGTTTTTTTCGTATCGTATCTCCTGTTATTTGGTACTTTGTGTTGTGCAGAACATGAGGATTTAGAGATGATCCTAATCTGAGTTTACTGAACAACCGTATATTTAATTACTTGTATTTGTTTTCTTTTATGGGCATGATGCTATAGTTTAGTTTAGAGCAACAATTTAGGTAGCAAGTGATGATTTAGTAGTATGGTTGCAGATTAACTAATCTTTGTTTTTTCATCATGATGTACTTGAGTGCTTTGGGAAAAGAAAACCTAACAAAGCTGATGAAAGACATTTAGACTAAACTTTAGAATGCAGAATATAAATTTTATAAGGAGAGCTCTTCCACCGTATCTATCTGATCGTAAGCAGATATAGTGGGCTAAAGTTTTTGCTTATTCTTTACTATCTAGTTCAATACCCATAAACGGTGACTGAAATTATTGTCAAAGTTTCTTAAAAAAATTATTATCAAAGCACTGAAATTTTCTAGACAGAGGTATCATTAACAAAGGCTGGGGTGGCCTTGTGGAACTTGTAAGTTCTCTTTAGATAGTTCTGCCTTTTGTTTCCTGTGCATATATTCTGATTTTGTTCTGACATACTTCATTTTATTCTGGAAAAGAGATAATCTCTATTTTTATTGAAAGCATAATTGTTGCATAATTGGTGTACCTTTCAAGTAAAAAGTCAGAATTAGTCTATTTTTGTTAAAAGCATAATTGTTGCATAATTGGTGTACCTTTCAACTAAAAAGTCATAATTAGTAAGTCTAAAAAAACCCTATACAATAATTGTTGGGCCAGAACCCAGACTCATGTTCATATTAATTTCTTGCTATTTTAAGATGTCAGGCAACTGAAGTTTAAGATGGCATGTATTTTCTACCGTGCTTTCTGATTAATTTCTGATGCTGGCATGTGTTTTCTGATGCTGGCATGTCTTTTCTACTTTATGCACATCTAGAATGCTAGAACTGGTGTTCACGTGATTCACCCATGCAGTCACGCTGTGGCTGGAGGTGAAGTGCACAGCCGCACTTGGAGGCCACCACCTCGCCCCTTCCAAGACGCTCGCCACCGGTTTCTGACCCATCGTCGAGTCCGCCATCAGTGCCCGTCGCCCTGCCAGCCCGCCGTCCTCGCTGTCAAGCGCCGCCCGCGGTGGTGGAGTCTGCTCCACAGCCTGCTTCTCCGTGTCCGCAACCCCTTCGTCCAGTCCAGGTATTCCACGATGGCATTGCTCGATCTCTCTCTGTTCTTGTTTCTTGGCCTGGATCTTTATGTGTACCTCTCCTCTCAGTGACTACGACCTCTCTATCTTAGATGTGACGAAAAAACTTGTTACCTACTGATTTTTCTTTATGCAAAATAAAAGGACAGTTTTGTTTGGTTGTTGTGCTGCAGGGAGAAGTTGTTATGGGAACACTGACTAAAACCACTGGGGCGAAGTTTAATTAACTTTTGTGTGTTCAGGTCATATGCAAATCAATCCCTTCTCACTTTTTTTTTACTTTTGTGTTCTCCTAAATATCTAATTAGTTTGTTTCTCTCAATAAAATTAGTTTAACTCAAGGGGGATCAGAATAGGTGGAGGCATCTCTACCAGATACTACACGAAGACAGATTTTCCTGCAGAAGGAACACCAGAGGTATTTTCTACTCAAGAAAGCTGCACACAAATTCTCACTGTGTACATATTGCCTTCATTTCTGTATTGATCATGTATACCTCTCCTTCCAGTGACTACAACCTCTCTATCTTGTGGATTTGTGGTTGGATGGATAGACTTTGCAAGTTTGCACCTCCCTGACTTTCTCTGCTTGTTACGTTTGTTGGTCAGTGGGCACATCTTTCTGTGTCAAATTAACAATTTAACTGATGCAATCCAATAGGAGCACCAGGATAGCGCACTAAGTCAATCCAGCAATAAATACTAAGGACTCTGTTTGCTTGAGATTTATTTTTAGTAAGATAGGGCACTGAGTCATTCCAGCAATCCATACAAGGACTCTGTTTGCTTGAGATTTATTTTTAGTATTCATGCAGCTTGGATACTTGAATTTTTGCTTGCTTTAAGGTGCATTCATCCTCCCATTACTTGTGATGATGTCTAATTAATAAAGGGTACTATATGCTTATTTTAAATAGATTTATTTGCGACATTTGTTACTGACATTTGTCATATCCATCTGCATTTCAGGTATAGAACAAGTTTGAGAACAATGGGAGACAAGTAGCGTATGATGACTTGTCGACATGTTATTGACTGGATGTACTATAATATATCTTCAATAACATGTCTGAATTTATGTTTAATTTGTAACGTGATGGTTATTATTTCTAGATGTGCAACTATTTTGACCATGACATAGTAAAATTGTGTATATCTCACCCGTAAATGTCCATCTCATCTTACACATGGTGTGTTGAATTCTAATATTTTAACTTTTGATCTAGGTATTCCTTCCAATCAACATCAAAGACTTTCACTGGTACCTTGCAGTGGTGGATGCTACAAACCAAGAGATCCGTGTGCTCGATTCATTAGGTGAACAGGAGAATCGTTTGGAACTTGGCCATACGGTTAGTAAAATATTAACTTTATTTACATTCTTGCCTGATTGTTATTTATTTTTTATTACTGACTATGTGGTTTATTAGATAATTGGCCTACAGAGACACATAGATATTGTAGTAAAACTGAAAGGAATACAAACAAAATGGAAGAACCTTCAAGTTCAAGATTGGGGTATCCATGAGGAATTCACAAGTGCCACGCAAACAGATGGGTATAATACACCATCATTCGTATCATAAAAATACAAATATTTTAAATTAAATTAAAAAATTATAGACATATTTTTACGTGTCATATTTACATGTTTCAAACTTGGTAGGTCATCATGCGGCTTATTCATGATTAACTATATGGAATATTGGAGAGGAAAAGGAAAAGGTCTAGTAGACAGCGTAACTCAGGCATATAGGATTAACAGTGTTTTATTTGATGATTCATTATATTTGTTTATACTGACATGTCATCAATAAATAATATGCATGCTTGATGTTGCATAGGATGACATGAAAAACTTTCGATTCAAGCTACTTGCCATTTTGTTGAACTGCCAATTAAATACGAGGGAGTGGTGGCTGACTTCCGAATCTGTTGATAAGGAAGAAGAAAGTACATATGAAATTGAAATTTTAGATAGGCCACTGAAAAGAATCAGGGATGAGAAGTCATATGCCTACGAAGAAAATTTAATATTATCCAGGGTTTCAAATTATATCAACTCCATTAGCGATACTGCTACTTTAGAGTAAGTCACCTCTATTACATGTACCTACTATTAAAAGTTGGCATTTTCCTTTAATCATATGCATAATTTTTTTGTAGGGCCTTTGCGAAGAAGTTAGCTGACCTGCTGCAAAAGACTAAGGCACACGCTCTTACAATTTGTGACTTGCCAATGGGCGAACAAGAGTTAAGAGACCGCGTTTGCAATTATATCGTGACAATTGACCATGATATGGCTTTAGAGTAAGACTATTCTTCACAATAGATATTCAAGCATATACCACATGTTGTTACATGTACACAAAAATTCATATTTTACAGGAAGGAATGGGTTGTAAGTTCGAAGCCCTATCCGATTGTATTGAGCTTCAAGAAAATCCAAAACATGTTAAAGAAGAACCAACCAATTCATGATGACTGTTTTAACCTGGTTGCACGGAAATTTGCTTTTGAAGAACTCAAAAAAGTTGAAGGGAACAAACAAGGTTGTGTCAAAGCACTACATGGATTTAAAGTTTTCGGTAGGTTTTACCTTATATAATGTCACGATATATAATCACTCTTTTTTTCTTCTCACATTTCTAAGGCTTCCATCCATTATATTACCATAGGCTGTGTGTCAACTAGGTAAAGGTGATGAGTATCGAACAAAAGTCGATTATAACAGGCTAGCGAAATTAGATCTTGAATGGCCTTGGAGAAAATACAATGTGAAAGAGTGCACATGGGTAATGTTGTATCTCTTCTTCTGTTCCTTACATCTTTTGTCTAAATACCATATTACTAAGATACCCCTTTTCAATTCCAGATTCTTAAATACCATATTACTAAGATGTCCCTTTTCAATTCCAGATTCTTATGCCACTTCAAACGGTTACAGCAGGCAGTATTTATAATATGTTTGTTCTAGACATTTTTAGAAGAACTCTCTACATAGTAGACCAAACTCCTAAAGGTGATTTTTACAAGAGTCAACCACTAAAAAAAATATACAACCAAAATTCAACGGGTTTCCACTGTCCTAAATGAAGTCATGAAAGTATCATGCCCTCGGTGGCAAGATGATTTAATCCTATTTGACCATAGAGCTACAGAAGTCGGCCAATTTGAGTTAAATGGGTAACTACTTTTACAATGGAAACTCCTCCTTTTATGTTCTACTATATATATACAATAGTAACAATTTAATGCTTCCTCAGGGACTTATCTGGTTATAATGTTCTACTTGCCATGCGTGCGTGGAATGGCAAAAGGATAGAAATACCCATTTGCAATAATGTGAGTATTATCCTTTGTATATAATTTTCTTTTTTTGACCTACATACATTTTAACTATATATGTGTATAAAAATCTGGCAGGATAACTACGAAGTGAGGAAGCACATCTTGCTACACCTACTCACATACACGGGGAACCAAAACGCAGCCAACATACCTGAAGGTGTACAAGATTATTTTCAACGCTATAGTAGTCTCACAAACAAAAAACAATGAATTGTTGCTTATTTTCCTCTGTTTGGGTGAAGTTAATAACATCGTACTGGTTTCTTTATTTCAAATAAATTAGTTTGAATTATATGTTTTAATGTTAATTATTTGTGATGACATGGGATTCTACAGATATTTTACATGTGTGGTTGTATGTCATGAGATGTTTTACCTGTAACAACGCACGTGCACTTAACTAGTCAGATAAAAAAAGGAATGCTTGTTTGCAGGGGAGAATCTATAATGGCAGTGACGACATCCCCGTTACAAGCCTTGAGGAGCCTTGGCAAACCCTGGGCCTCGAGACAGATGTCCCTCAGCCTCAACACCAGTACCTGTGATGGGCTTTTCTTCAATGACACGGCTGACACCTGTGATGGGCTTGATGCCATGCTTCACCACGGCCTCGCGGCTCTTCTTCTCACTATACTCCTGCTTTGCTTTGACTTGCCACTTGGCACCCCCTTCTTGTCCATCCACTTCATTCTTATCCTTGTCATCATCGCCATGGCACCTGTCGATCACGGATTCACGGTCGCTTGTTGCACGCGCCAATGACGATCACGCTAATTTGGAGGTTCCCACATGTGAGATGGATGCTAATTTGGAGGTCTCTCGCGCTAGTTTTCATGTGAACGGTGAATTCCGATGCAATGGGAAATGCATAGTCAACGTGCCACATCAGCGTACAGAGCAAGTTAGAACATGTTTGGACCTAGACGATACCTAAAACCAAGTTTATGGACTCGGAAATAGCATTTGACAGTAGTGGGACCTAAGTGTCACCTTTTGCCAAGTTGAAGGACCGGCCTTACACGTAGGGGCCATGTCAATGCACGGTCATCATGTCACGTCATTGTATAGAGCGGATTAGGGCCTGTTTGGACCTGGATGATACACAAAACCAAATTCATGGACCTAAAAAATAATATTTTAAGAGTAGAGCGACCTAGGTGACACCTCTTGCCAAGTTGAAGGACCAGCCATGAATTTTTTTCAATGATTTCGATAAATCTCTTGCCGACCGTTGGAAAAAATATTTGATCTTTTATTAGTCACTCATATTTTCAAGTGTGGCGGCGAAAAGGCAGGGATTGCGATGATACTACACCAAGGAATATGGGTAGTGTCTGATTATCAACAACCCTTTGCCATGTCAATTCATTACTACCTTTCATTGGTCCATGCAGAATCAATGGCCTGTCCTTCTAGGGATGGCCTTCCTATGGTCCTGTGATGCTTGATGCTATGTGACATAATGAGTTTGGCAGGATTGAAATTGACCTAGCCACTAAGTGCACTTTCAGTTCATCTCTACCCATGGGCATCATTGCCTGTGAGCATAAGAGTACAACATGCATGACGTTGGACCCATTCGGTTTTGCTTAATCAATGAGTAACTTGCTGACACCTGAGAAAGACAGCTGATGCTTGTTGAAAGTAACATATCCTGACCTATCTATGAAGTTCACAGCTATCTATTTCTCTGGTAGGTACAGATGGCTTTCAGAGAATGCCTAGAAAACTAGAGCAAATGTTTGGTTTAAATTTCTTCTGAAATTGCTTTGCCAGCTTTGCTTATTTTTGGGAATGACTTTTATGACAAGGTATATGCACTCAGTTAAGGGATGTTTTTTGTATGATGAAGCATGGGAACCATGCGGTACATGCAAGATGCCACCTTATTACGTAGGTATATAAGGTTTGATCCACTTGAGCATCTCCAGCAGTCCCCCAATACAACTCTCCCAATAAAATGGTACTGGGGTAGCCCAATATCACTTTCTAGATTTATTGGGGGAGTTGCTGCAGCAGTACCCAATATATCTCCCCCAATACCCATATGAAAGGTGGGTCCCACAGGAGTGTAAGAGAAAATATAGCTGAAACGTGATAGTTGGGATGGTCCCCATGATATCGAGGGAGTTGTATCTCCCCCTTTCTTTGAGGGGAGATGAGGGAAATATTGGTGGCCACAAAAAAAGGAGATGTATTGGGGAACTGCTGGAGCAAGAAAAAAGCATAGCTGTTCTCAATATGACAGTTTTATGAGGATATGGAGGGGTGTTGGGAATTGCTGGAGAGCATCTCCAGCGATAGGAGAAAACTATAACCCCAAAAACTAGTTATTGGGGGAGATACAAAACGTATTTTGAGATTTTAAATGTCTTCGCTCTAGCAGAATGAGAAAATTCAATCTCCAACAAAAAAAAATAGTGGATTAGAGGAGGAGAGGTCTCCCCTTTATTTGAGGGGTAGGAGGCTATGATTTGAGGGATTGAGAAAACTTTTTTCTCATTGGAGTTAGGTTCAGGGAGCTGCTGGAGCCACAAAACCTCCAAAATAACAGTTTTTTCTCGTTTGGGGTTAGGAAAGATGGAGTGCTTGAGATGCTCTTACTAAGCATATGGGTCTGTTTGGATTAGGCCTGACCCGAACTGCTTGGACCATGCAAAACATTTCACACACTACAAAAACAATTTGTAGAGGCCATTGGGAAGTATCTAACTCACATCCACCTCTATCTCTGCGTTTCTAGAAATCAACGGCGGCTAGCCAGCCTCTCCTAGAAATTAATTTCTAAAGGTGGCTGAAAACACTACCTGCTATCTCACAGATGACATGTTTTTTCACGCAATATGCACGCGTACGGCCGTGGGGCTCGAACTCACTTACCTCCAGCCGTCCTATTTTTTTAGAAAAATATATAATTAAGGACATGCAATGCATATATTTCATTAAGAGAAGTGCGGCCTAGCTCAAGGTTCCAAAGCAAACAAGCGCATATAGTGCGCATAGAATAGAGGTTCAAACAAAATGTGAAACATTTTTTTTCGAGTAAACATCGAAAAAAACTAGAAACTAGGAAGTCAGCCATTCATCCATTTACAACTATGATTAAGGTTCTGTAATTAAACTTGTTATTATAAACTAATTATCACATTAGTGCAAAGCAAATGCAACAGTAATTAGACATATATATATATATAACAAAAAAATAATATGTTTTCTAGATAAGTTGTTTCCCTTTTCATTTTCAATGCTCTATCAGCTGCTTACTCTTTGTTTCTTCGGAGAATGTTTCACATGTTGCACAATTGTTAAACAGTCTCATGTGTGCTTAAGAAAAATTAAAATAAATTGTGAAAATGCCAATGTTAGCTTAAACGTTAAACGGTGAACGGTCGGTCACCCATCGTTTAGCAAAAAGTCAGTATACACGGCCGTTTAAACGGCCTTTTAAACGGTCGAAACGGTTTTGCACGGCTTTACACGGCTAATCGGCCTACACGGTTACCCATCGAGTAGCGTTTACACGCCGTGTAAACGGCCTACACGGCCGTGTAGGCGAACAGTGGAAAATGCTACACAGTTTGTGTGTTAATAGCTATCTATGACATCTAGTGGTGTTTTGCTCTAAAAGCTATAAAAGCTACAACAGGTTATAGCGGAGGCTCTTTAATTTAGCGTGTTTTATAGAAAACATAAAAAACCATTAACTAATTGTGCACGAAAACATTTAACTAAGGAAAATTTAATGAACACAAATACTCAAATACATATACGGGCTAAATTAGTTAATATTCACTAAATCAGTTTATAATAGCAAGTTTAAATTAGTCATATATATATATATATATATATATTACATATCTTTGCATCAATTACTTAATATTCACTAAATCAGTCAATATACTCATAGCTACAATCAACATTCATATTCATTCAACACTCAATTTTTGATGATTTAGTAATTATTTAATGGCTTATTAAGAAAAGAACATGATGGATATGCATATATTATACCCCTCTAGTAAGGAATTTATATTTCCTTGGTCACGGTTGGTGGTTCTAAAATATTTTGCGGCTAAGCCAAATAGCAGTATTCAGCAGAGCTAAAGCACCACTATCGTCAAAAGCGGAATAATTGGTAATAATATTGTAACGGTAGAACCTTAAAAAAGCTATGGAGAGCTATTTACAACAATGGTAAAATGTAATACCTGCAAAATATAAATTTATATTATTTTTCTCCATTATTACACTATTTCTCCAGTTCCTTGGTCATGCCTAGTTATAATCATTTTATTGATTGTTACTAATTGTTAAGTGCATTTAGATTCTGTTTTTTTGTGTGATTTGGTCTTTTATCTCTACCACTGTTAAGAACACTTGTACTCTTTTTTTGAGAATGTGGCATAGCATGTGTTTCATTATGAGGCTAAGAACGCTTGTTAGAGCGATATTAAGGATGGCTTGCAACATTAAATTCCATTAATACTCCATCCGTTCCAAATTGTAAGTCATTCTTGCTTTTCTAGGTACATAGCTTTTGCTACGTATATAGATATACATTACGTCTAAATATATAGTAAAAAGTGTGTATCTAGAAAAGATGGAATGACTTACAGTTTGGAATTGAGGGGAATGGAGGGAGTAGCGTTTTAAAACTTGTAGCTTATGTTCCATTTGTCTCTAGACGTTAGAATAATGTGCACTTCTACTTTAGGAAAGAGTCCAAATTGCTCCCCTTAATTTTAGCCTATATCCAAATAACTCCCCTAAACTAACATCTGGTTCAGTTTACTCCCTCCAACAATTTCAGTTGGTCCAGTTTACACCTTAAAAAGTTTTTTCTTTTTTGTTTCTCTATGTACAAATCATGTTAGTGACAAAGGATATCATATTTTGTGTTAGAAAACTAAATTATAAATTTTTCATCATTATGTTTTGTATGATATTGTATCTCTAGTGTTAATTTTTATTATTAAATTCCTTAAGCTATCAAAACAGTGGCAAAAAGGATATATTTTTCTAACATAACTTATGGTGTCCTCTCTCACCTTAAACAATTTGACATTAAAACTCAACTATACGTGGAGAAACAAAAATAATAAATCTTATTAAGGGGTAAACTAGACCAACTGAAATAGTTGGAGGGAGTAAATTGAACCAAATGGTTTAGGGGGTTATTTGAACATAGGTCAAACCTGTAGGGAGTAATTTAGACTTTTTCCTATACTTACTTTATCTCTAGGTATTCTCCGTCAACATAAAAATAATCATAAGAGTACAACTCAAATGATTACAGATTTAACCACTACTGTCATGGGATAATTATCATTTAATTATTTTCCTTTTGCTTATTGATGTCTCTCGTTCATTAGACTCCATGTGCTAGACCATTGTCAAGTCTTTTAGCTACGAACAGCAAGAACGTGCGCGCTAAAGTTTATTTGGAGGGATATGCAGTAACGAGTTCTCCTAGTACATTAATTTAATCACATTCCAAGGTTAGGTTTCTCCTAGTAATCTATAGTATCCTTTTTAAGCATAGTTTCTAACTGGACGCATAACAGCCATATTAGCGATCTAAAGCCAGTGCACTATGCTCTGCAATCCACCAACAAAGATTTACAAATGTTAGTGGCAACCTGTGTCTCCAGTAAGTGGTTTGTCAAGTTGATCAGTTCATGGCAGCACCGTACCATTTCCCCATAAAGGCAAGGCAACCCACCTGCTGTGTAATATTTTTTTTAATACAGAGACACTCGGAGCCATAGTTATCACCTTTTTATGCTCAAACATAGCAACCTTGTAGTATAGTGTATAGGGGATTATCCACACTATGACATATTTCTATAAAGCTAACTCAAGTTTGTTACATGCATGTGCCTCGGCTCCTTTGATGAGGAGAATAATAATTACATCTCTGTGGTTTAGACACAGTGTTTAAGGCTAAACACCTATGGAATGATCATTTGATCTTCTGGAATCGTAGGGGCCTACTAGTACTACTACTACCAGTTATGGTGATAAGGGTTCTAATTATTTGACAAACTGACTTCATCATAGTCGTCGAGGGATAGGAACACCTCATCTAAGCATGAAAGCTCCATGCCCTCCTCATGGCAGCTCGCTGCTTGCGATCCACCGGTCGTCGAATCAAACACTCGGCATATCACCCAGTTATTGGACTCCTGTAATGATCATACAAACATTTTATTGCCCTTATTAAGATAACCATGTAGTATATGTATATATATGTACAAATACAGTAGTGCTAGCTAGATGAAGCTAAGTAAGCAAACATATATTTGCATGTAACTCTTACTGTGTTTGGATGATGCAACTTCTTGCTTGAACTATTAGTTGAGGAAGTGCTACTGCTAATCCCCTTCCTGGCATCCAGTAAGTGATACTCATGCATGATCCAGTTGGTCTCGGTCCCCTCAGAGGGCTCTCCAGTGGAGAAGACGAGTGTCTTCTTCACGCCGACACTACAGCCACCACTGCTCACCGTTTCGTCTGCACAAACAGAGCTCCAGTACCCGTTTGGTGTGACCCTGCTGTGCTTCGCATGGCTGAAGAAGTACCACTGGTTACCTGCCTCAAGTGCTTTGCCTAGAAGAAAAGAAAAAAAAAGGAGATTTGTTGCCAGCAATCAGGACCCTCACACACACACCAAATAGTGATGCTGACAAGAATGAATATATATCATTAGCTTGGAATCAATCAGATATATACATGCATATATATACATACCATTCAGTTCCCATGGATCGTAGTGATTCATACACACTGTAGGGACGATGTCTGGCTGGCATGGGAGGAGCGAGGCTTTGCGGCGGAGGAAATGGTCGACGAGCTCTTCGTCTGATGGGAAGAAGTGGAAGCCAGGAGGAAGGTTAGAATTAGAAGCTCCCCCCATGGCGAGGTGTGAGGTGCAGGACGATGCTGGAATAATGGATGCAGGAGTGCTTTGCTTAGTGTGATGGCTTAGCACTACTTATAGGCGCCGTATGCGTTTGGGAGATAGCTAGGGAGGGAGAGACGTGCATCTCAAGGAGCGTCGAAAGGTTTTTGAGGCGGCTAGCTGCGGCAGAAGCCTGGCAACTCAAGTGTTCAGCTTTAGTTTCTTGGCCTCTCCATTTTTTTAATCATGCCTTGCAAAGACTGCTGTTGGATACAGAGAGGAGTATGTATATCTTGCCTTGATGTTCAGTTCTATTGAGAAGGATCGATCCGGTGCTATGGAATGGAAGACCATCAATGAATGTATGCATGCATGCATGCATGGTGCATCATCATTCTCTGTGTGTATTCTCTTTATTTTATTGGTAATAAAAGATGATTAGACGAGCGAGAAACAGTTCTTGTTCAGCAATGATGCTGTCATGGGAGCACTTAATAATGAGGATTAACATCTCTTCTCTGTAACGTGTGTTATCGTTGACTCCTCTTCGATACCATATACTGTATATTACTACTTAAGATAGAACATTAATTAATTTGCAGTTTCATTTCATTTCCAGGTTCTTGGATCATCATACCACATTGCTTCTGTTCTACTTTTAATTAGATGCAACTTCAAAACATCATGGCTGCCCAAGAAACAGCGATTGAACGTAATACCAGGTGATTGGTTTCTTCTTGTGCTCGTCCATATCTGAAATCAGGATATGTGTGAATGGAAAGCTAGGTGAGCTGACAGAATCAGTGCTTGGCATGTTTCGATTGCGCGCGCAAGTTGTCTGAAAAAAAAGAGATGTTGCAATTAAATTATTGTGCTGATTAGACAGAAGCTTTGACTTGCTTACAGTTACGTTGATGTGTGCTGGACATCATGTAGATATATATATGTCGATCAATTATAAGGCAAATAGTAACTTGATGAAGCTTGTTTTCCAAAGCAGTTATGATATGCATACATTCTTGAACAGTCAACTTCATCTGGGCCTATTATAAATGATGTGCTTTGTTCTGGGTGTTCCGTACTCGATCTATTTGATATAATTTTGGCCAGCCTTTTTATGTGTGTAAAATAAAGGAGGCGATCTTCATCAATAAGTTTAGCATTTGAAGATAACTAGCTAGCTAGTCATCAGTATAATAACGTCATCATGTAACTCTGAAGCAATCGACTTGAGGTTGAGGTTTCAGTACTGTACCCAGGGAGTTGAGTGCTATACTCGTACTCTGTATAGTCATTTGAAAGGTATAGTCTAGGGCCTCTAGGCTCAACTTCTTGTCACTTCATCATGTACGGAGAAAACATGGCCTGCACCAAATTTTAACAGCTTGATTTTAACATGGCCTGCACCAGATTTTAACAGCACAAATGGACCATGCTGCTACCCCTATACCGATAGTGGATCTTGTTAGTGCTGCAACAGACTCCTCATGTCATGCAGGCGTCAAAACCAGCATGAATGCCTCTTGACCATTGCTTTGCTACTATCACTTGTCGCACATAACATACCCCACCAAACTAAAAGGTATCAGAGAGCTCAGTGCAGCTGTGGAAAAGTACAGAGGGAGCATCACTTGGGCATGAAGCCACTCAACTTTCATTTCCATGTGCCCTTTTCACCCCATCCATTCTATATATATATATATATACCCATTTTCGCAAAAACCGCCGCGTCAAAAAGAGGCTCATCAATCATCATTTTTCAAGCTTGCCTTGCATCCCATGCCTCGATCCAGCATGGTCAGTTTGAAACAGGTTCGTATGGCAGAGAAATTTACCACCATCCATTATGACAGCGATGCTGCTGGCGATGCCTACACTGGCCTGGCTGCCCTGTCCAAATCTTTTGGCAAATACCGCCTTGCTAAGTAAGCGCCAGGCCAATGGGTAAGGGATACACATCGTTTGCACGGAAAAGGCTTTTCCACTGATAGCGAGCACCCTTGTCAATATTGTACTGACTACTGAGTTGTTCAACCCCCCTTCAATGGATCAATGATATATATACTGACCAGTAGTGTGTGCTGTGCTCCCTAACAGTTAGTTGGTAAGGTAGATGCTGCTGCTAAACTTGGTGCAGGTGCAGCTTAATTAATTGCAAGGATAATCCTAATCGTCCTCCTGATCGTCAGAATCTTCCAGTAAGTATACCTGCAGCAGCTCGATCTCTGTCGTCATGGAGTCCAATAAAAAGAAGAGGAAAGATGACAGACAATCATTCAGTCACTTCATTCATGGTGCCCAAGCCCATGCACACACTGATGCCCTGCCCTCTCTCCTTTCAGGGAGGAAGGATGTTTCATTATATGCATGCGGCATGCCTTGTCCACCTTTTCGGCAGGACATGCAGGATTAGGCCTTGTCCACTTGATACTGGCTGGGGCAGCCCAGCCATGGCGCTGCTGGTGGCAGCAGAGGTACACGTGGGGCGACCTAACCCTTCCATGGGCCCAGGTGACGTACTGATGACGCAGCTCTCCTTATGTTTCTGCGTCGTCCCTGCTGGTGACCCCCTGTGGCCGGAATTGCAACAAGATAATCACGGGGCCAGCAACTAGGCAAATCTTTTAAGCTTTTGTTTCAGCTCGGTAAGTCGGCAGGCATGTGTCATCTTTCTTAGAGTAGGGGTAAGCCTGCATCCTCTGTCTCTGCTCTGCACTAACCTAAAAGGGATATGCAGCCTTAATTAAAGCTAGCCAGTCAATATCGATTTGGGCCTCTTTTGGTCACCTTCATGACCCCGCCTACTAAACGGGGTCAAGGGCCTATGCTTAACACCACTTCATCCGCGATTTGTGTTCTTTAAAGCTAGAAGACTTCAGGAAAAACAAAATGGCTTCTTTCGACTTCTAGGTCTAGGCGTGGGGCCCTCCTTGAAATGCACTGGAGCGAACGGAGACGGCAAGGCAGAGGCGATAGGGTAGACAAAGGCATAGTGGCGGAGGTGGCGCTGGCTTTATGCAGGCAGGGTAGAGTCGCTAGGGTGCGGGGTGGTCGACCAGAGGGAGGTGGCATTAGTGGATAAGGAAGAGAGAGAGGGGAGGGAAGGAGAATAGGTGATGAGGAAAAAAATAAAGAGAGACTAGCATCCAAACGCCAGCGTCTACTGCCCGCCCATACGCCTGACACGCTCCCTCTACATGCTGCAGGAAACGGCGCAGGTGATGCACTTCCCTAGATGCATGCGGCCAACGGAAGGGACGCTTGCACCGCGCCTCCGCCTCCCACTTTGCCTAGGTGAGCCCCACATTGCATGCATGCAACTCCTACCCATCCGTCGGCACGCTGCTGTCGTACCTGTCCGCATGCTGCTGCAGCTGTTGTCGCCTCGCGCTGCTCTTCTACCACGCTTTGCGGGCCCAGCTCTGCCTGCTGCTGTGGTATGCATGCACCTGCGCAAGCATGTGGGGGCCGCGCTGCCCGCTTCGCTTCCTGCACGTACGTGGGGACCGTTGTGCCCAAGAGGACCACTTCCATATGCGCCCACTTCCTGTGCCTGGTCATGCAACACTTGCAACATAAAACATTTGCTGCAACATACATCCGAAACGAATGAAACATTTATAAACATACACTTGCAACATGTGTATGACCACTGCAAAATATGCAACATCTAAATAAAACACTTGTAATATACGTTTGAAACAGCAATAACATTTGAGACATACACTTGCAACATACGTGTATAGCCATTGCAACATATGCAACATCCAGATAAAACACTTGCAACATACGTTTGAAACAACTAAAACATTTGAAACATACACTTGCAACATACTTGTATAGTCATTGCAACATATACAACATCCAGATGAAACACACGCAAATGCAGATGAAAACATACGTCTGAAACGTATAAAACATACAGAGTAGATGTCATGGAGTGACAGAGAAATTTGGGCCAGCACTCAGCTGCCATGCAGATGTGGGCCCATGCTTCTCTCATAAACAGGGCGCTTGCCTGGCCAGCCCAGCAACTGGCTAAGCACCTAAGCTGGTCGTCCAAAGCAACAACGTGGCAGGCAGGACGCAGCAGGGGAAGGTAGGCCTAGCACAGACAACACAGAGAGAGAAAATAGCAGCACGACAAGCAGCAATAGGCCTAGGCGCTAGGCAGCAGAGGGCAGGCACGGTAGGGAGGTCTACGGCCCTGGACGCATGTGGCTAGGGGCCTGGTGAAAGCTCTATGTTTGGTGTTGGTAATTAGTGACAATGCCTAAGTACTAATCCTATGCCTAAGTTGTATGTAGCATAAGAGGATTAGTACATTCTAAGGTTGGTGGCAAGATGGACATGGTGATCATGATGGCCACACTTGGATTTGGACGTAACCCTACGTGATCAAGGCAAAGGTATATGCTTAAGGATTGTGTTTTAGTAACCAAGACACCTAGTGGGTGTGGTTACATTATAGGATAGATAGCCGTACTATAAAGAGGGGAATGACGCGGCTATTGAACTCCTAAGTGCCTCTAGGTGTGCATTTCATAATCATATGCATTTGGATAGAACTAATAACGCCTCAAAAAATGATTGTGAAAATGCTAACACACTCGCACATGACGTGATCACTTGGTGGTGTTAGCACATTTGCGAAGGCGGTGGAGTTTGAGCGGTAGAGATGGTTTGGGGTCCTCTCTCCCTCCCGCTGAGCTTGCGAGGCGGGATTCAGGCATTTTCGAGGAGTTGAAACGACCTTTTTCCACTACGTCGGAAGTCGGAGAAGAAACGGAGGCGAACGGAGGTCACAGAGGTGACCGGACGCGGTCTCTGTTTGACCGGACGCGTCCGGTCATTGTTCAGCGTTTGCGCATGTTTCAGCTTTTTAATCGGAAGCGCAGCGCGTCCGGTCGTTGAGGGAGCTTAATGGACTCCAACCGGACGCTGGTACTGTGGCGTCCGGTCAGTTCTGCAGCGCGTCCGGTCGCTGTTTTGTTGGACGCTGCTCAGGCCTGACCAGCGCGTCCGGTCCATTACGGGACCAGCGCATCCGGTCGTGCTTCGCGCGTCCGGTCCGCGTGACGAGCGCGTCCGGTCGGTGCTTCGCGAGCATAGGCGTTGTGCGATCTGCGCGTCCGGTCAATGCGACCAGCGCGTCCGGTCAGCGCGACTGCAGCTGTTTCGAGTTTCCAACGGCTATATTCGAAGGGGTACGTCTATAAATACTCGTTGGCCGGCTCAAGGCTCTAACTCTTGGACATTTGACATACTTGTGAGCACTTTGAGCTAAGCAACTCCCCTCCCACTCATCTCTCTTGCTTCTTTGCATATTCGAAATGAGATTGAGTGATCCAAGTGCATTTGCATTGTGAGATTGCATCTAGTTGGCACTTGGTGGTTGATTTGTTGCGGGATTCTTGTTTCTCTTGGTGGTTGCCGCCACCTAGACGGCTTGGAGTAGCTTGGAGGCGTTGGCAAGAGTTGGTGATTGTTCTTGGCCACCTCCGGTGATTGTGAGGGGTTTGTGCCTGCCTCGGTGAAGCGTCAAAGGCAACATTAGTGGATTGCTTGTGTCATTTGCAACCTTTTGCCATTTGGTAGGTTCTTATGGCGCCTTTTGAGAGGCTCGGTGTGTGACCGATTAGCCACCGAACCACGTGGTGAAGAGGGACACAACGGGGACTAGCGTGCCGGCAAGCACGTGAACCTCGGGATAAATCTTGTGTCATCACTTTCATATTGTGATTGATTGATTCCGGTGTTCGGTTGTCTTGGCATTCATTGTTGATCATATTGGTTGGCTCAATACTTCGCCTCTCGGTGAAACTCTCCTTACTCAACTCCGTATTACCTTCTTAGTTACATTTGCTAGCTAGTTAGCTTTGCTAGAGTAGCTCTTTTGTGTAGCTTGCTAGTTGTAGTTTCCTTCTCGGTTTGACTTGTGTGGTTGAGTGCAAATATACTAGAATTGTGAATTGGATAGGTGGCTTGCAAACACCCTGTAGGCTAAGCAAAACACGCATCTCGCTATTTGTTATATTGATAAACTTGTTTAGCTTGTCTTTGTAGAATTTTTAAAAAGGCTATTCACCCCCCCTCTAGCCATCAAAACCTTTTACCTGGCTGGCTGGTCCATCCAGCAGCGGACACAGTAGGCAACTATCCTCTCTATGCGGTCACTCGCATGCACGGCCCTCTACACGTCGCATCCGCCCCGAAAGAGTTGCCGCACGTGCTCCTAGGGTGTGAACCCTGCTGTAACTATGCACCCCTTTTTTATTGGGTGCAACGCCCGTAGGGGTGGGTCGGTTCGTCCGTCCGGACGCCCTCAACCAAGCATTACCGAAAAATAAAGGAAGAAGTTATTTTAAAAATAAGAAAAAAAGATAAGGACATTATGGATATTTCACTCCTTTCATCTATCCTAAGGAGCTATCTTGCCAAACGTTTGACACTTTCACCGGAACAACTTTAGCTCCACCAATAGAGCTACTCGTAGAGCCGAAACCAAAAAAGCTAATCTACCAGTGAAGCTGAGTTGTATCAATCCGGATCATCATCCATGAACATAACCAAATAGCATGTCCGCCTGTCTAGAACACCTAGATTAGGGATGGAAATGATATGGATATTTCTCGATAGTCCGTATCTGAATTGGAACATTTAATGTATGTATCGTATAATCCAAATACTCAAAACCAGATTTTTTATATGTATATGAGATAGATATCAATATCCGACATGATCCATATCTGGTTGTAAGATTCGAAAATAGATAAAATGCAAGATATAGGATAGAATGCAAGATCGCAGTATCGGATCCGGTTTCATCCTAGCCGGGATGTCCCTTATTCATGTCGGAATTGAAGTGTTTACTGCTAAATTTGGGCACTCCAAACACACATAAATATGTATGCAATCGAGTGACTACACAAAGTAAGCATCTGACCAGAAATCCAGTATTAAAATTGACTCGTGCTCTAAGGTGACTAACTCAACATTCATGGTAGGGGAGCAAACTTTGTAGCTTCTGTAGTGGTCATAAAGCAATTCAACACCTTTTTATTTTTGATTGTTTTCTAGCAAAGGCTCTTTCGTAGAGTTTGTTTTTGTTGTTTTTGGTATTGTTGTGTCTTGTGTTATGAATCTTTTTGAAAGTTGGTGCAAACAGGGAGGAAAAAAAGATTGTTTTTACTTTTTACTAACAGGGGCAGCAACCTTCTATTATTCTATTTGGTTGGCAAGAAACAAAACAAAATTATTTTTGAACCGTAAACCTAAAATTTTTGTGCAGGTCTTACTCCAAGAAACTTATTGGCTCCGTCATTGAACCAATTGCGATGTTGTGATGATAAGAAAAGCACATTGTCTTTGCTTGTCGTATGTTGGAGTATGCGGCAATGATCTTTTTCACCTCCCATAGGTGTCCTTATGTCTTTAGGATTACAAACTAAGTTTATTTGGTATAAGGGACTGTTTGTGTTTTAAACATTCGTGTCTTATAATAATTTTGGTCAGATTCCTCACTTGTGAAGATGAAGCCAGATTTTCTTCCATTATCTAAAAAGGTTGCAATGCTGGGCTATTTCTGGGCCTGTTCGTTTGATATGAAAACCAAGGGAATTAGAGTATATTGAGAGGGATTCAATCCCTTACAATTCAAAATCCTCCTCTGTTCCCTTCAATTCAATCCCTCATATCTCAAGATCAAACGAAGAGGGCCTCATTGAGGCTGTGGGTGCGTGTGTGGTGGGGGAGGGGGAGGGATCATGTCGTCCTATCCCTTCACTGCTGGTGCAAGCAGTAATATGTATGGCCTTGGTGGCTCTGCCATGGCATCATGGTGTTGGTAGTTGGTCTTGGTGGGTACACAATTGGCTCTGTTCGCCCAAATTGTTTCTTTCGGCCCTTGCTCTCTGTTTGTCTTGATCACGAGGCAACTCGGGTAAGGGCCTGTTTGGTTTGTCTTGTTAAACTTTAACAGGTTTGACCATGTGGTTGATCGTAGAGTGTTCGGATACTAATAATAGACTAATTAGGCTTAATAGATTCGTCTCATAAATTAATCTCAATCTGTGTAATTAGTTTCGTAATTAATCTATGTTTAACACTCCATGCATGTGTCCAAACATTCAATGTGATAGGTGTTAAAAAAACAATGGAACCAAACACCCTCTAAGCTTATTGACTAGTATTGTTGACAATTATTGCTCTTGTACTCTGTTCTATAGAAAAAATGGGCAGCAAATCCTTGTGCTCCTCGTTAATTATTCTATGCCAAAATGGCTACCTTTCTGTTGGCAATCATATGCTCTTGTGCTCTGTTGTTCTGTGGAAAAACTGACAGCCTACTGTTTACTTCATTACTGATTGTTACTGCTACACCTACACCTCTCTTCAGACTGTGGATTATTCTTGTTCTTACATGCTTTGTTTTCTTCTCGTACGGATCGACTGGTTGATTCATGCATCGACTGAAGGGTCTAGAGAAGAGACCATTGCCGTCTTGCCGACAAAATACAAACACCTTGAAAGATCACCGTTACAGTTGAATGATAGATACTCCCTCCGTCCTATAAATAGTGACATTCTCACTTTCTAAGAATTCAAACATATTCAACTTTGAATAAATATATAAAAAACACTGATATTTATGGTGCACAATTAGTATCGTTAGATAAATTGCTCAATATATTTTTACAATAAATTTATTTAGGGATACAAATGTTACTAATATTTTTTACAAATCTAACTAAATTTAAGAAAGTTTGATCAACACGAGTCTATAGTAACGATACTTTTTTTTTTTTGAAATGGAGAGAGTATCTCACACAGATTGAACTCGATTGCCAGGTCAAGTAGGGGCCCGTACGGTCGTGATGGACCACCAATATGGTACAATTGTCTTGGTAGCACTAGTCACATTCTATCCAAGTCCTACTAACCACACGCCAACTCGTCAACAGGTCTTGTCTGGAGTTTGTTTAGGCCAAATCCCTTTGCAAGTATTGCTAGTGAAGTTAGTCGCTGTATCCACCACCATAACCAGCGTGTAACCAAACGTAGTAGGAGTAATTCATTATTACGTAGTATGTTTGATCCTGAGGCTTAACGATGCCTATGGTAATCGTTTGCAGCTTGGAAGTATCTTGTGAATGTAGTAGCATACCATTACTATTATTGATGGCGTATAATAAGGTAATAAGGACAGCTTGAACAGTGTTAAAAAGCTCATAGAATATTTTGCTCAATAAAAAGGAAAGAGAATAGTAAGCTATCTTCATTAAGAGCTAAGTTCACACACTTTCTTATGATTCATATTTGTATATGCTTACACATTTTTCTACACTAGCATGTTAGGCTTTAACTTTTCTTTCAAATTCGTATGAGCTAGTAGGGTTGTTTGGTTCCCATGACTAATTTTTAGTCCCTGTCACATCGGACGTTTGGACACTAATTTAGAGCATTAAACGACTAATTACAAAACTAATTGTACAGATGAAGACTAATTTGCGAGATGAATCTATTAAACCTAATTAGTCCATAATTTGACAATATGGTGCTATAGTCAACATAATTAGGCTTAATAAATTCATCTCGCAAATTAATCTCCATCTGTGCAATTAGTTTTATAATTAGCTCATGTTTAGTCCTAGTTAGCATCCGAACATCCAATGTGATAGGGACTTAACTTTAGTCCCTGAATCCAAACACCCCCTAAGTTGATCCACTAAAATGCCATAATAATGTCTACATGTTGTTTTGTTTGCCACGCCTTAAATTCCATTAGTGTCAGTCTGTCGATCCTTGTTTCATTGCCTAGCAAAACTAGATTAATCTACACTATAAAGGACCAATTCAAATAAAGCATGATACGCCCCATATTTGTGTCCCCCACTGAGATAATCCACACATTATGCACCAAGGATTGTGTACCCAGGATTCTAGCTTCATTTCCTTCATAATCCTCCCTCTAAGGCTTCAACTCAACCCAAGGGATACGGTTCTTTGATCTCTCAGCTAGGCTTACTTCTGTTTCCCCCTCCCCTACTCACACAATGCTTGCGCACCCCCGCACCAACCTAGGTTCGACCAGCTTACACAGACGAGGTTTTTGGATTATTAGAGGTGACATGATAGCCCATCTTAGCAAGTAATCCTCCATAAATGAGACATTTCAGAGGTGGAGTGCTCATCTGCCTATGAAAATGACAACTACAAAGCCATATGTCTTATGGTACTCATCTCTGTTAATCGATAGAAAAATAAAAAAAAGAAGCAGCTCCTCATCGCCGGCTAGGTCCTTGTTGTCCCCTTCCTGGGTTCACATGCTACACACCAAAAGTGGATCCAACCATCCATTTGCTGGATCCCAACTAATATGTGGATTTAGAGCCTACAACGTGGATTCTGAGACATGATCTATGCACACTAGATGAAGAATTGGAGATATGATGGGTGGGTTGAAGGATAGGCACCTTTGACAGGTGTTCTTCTCAACGTTCCTCTCATAGGCTATCACCCATGGCTAAGCCTTCCTCGGTGCTCTCGTCTACTTTTCCTCTAAGAGAAGACGAGAAGAGTTGGGGTGAATAAGAGGACAAGGTCAGTGTTGGGGGCAACAATATTTGCATAGTCATTGGGAACATGTTGGTGGCTTCCATATACATTGGTGGAGAGTTATGAAGCAACTAGAGTGGTGAGTGAGATAGAAAAATATGGCGGCTAGAAAGAAAGCATGGGCAACGACTGAGAAGGTAGGATTCGTGTGAAACCCTAGGGAGCGGCTTATATATTCCTGATCCTCGATAGGCTGAATTGGGCATTGGAAGTATCTATAGATGTGGAGGGTTTATGAGGTCTACATAAAGTCTAATGTCATGTTCGCTTGGCTGAAAGTACTGTTCGCTGATTTGTTGTGAAAGAAAAACACTGTTCGTTGGCTGAAAAAGTATGGCTTATAAGCCAAGCGAACAGGGCGTAAAACTGCATTAATTTGCAAAGATGAGCTTCTTAAGTTCATCTTTAAAAATTGATTTACAGGACAATTATTAGTTGTTGGGTTTTCTAGTAATTTTCAGACATAACACTTCTACATGGTATCTCTAAGATATAAAAATTCTCACGATTACAATGGTTTAGGGCAGTATTGGTCTTATACATGCCAGTGTTGACGGTGAGACCGATTACAGAATGGCAAAAACAGAGTTACATAATCGAGTCACGCTACGTTTTTACATGAACCGACCGCATTTTAGTGCAAGAACACTACAATTAGCTTTTCTCAGAGGAAATAATCGCAAAAAAATAAAGGGTCCTCAAGATAGCGTAGCACCCATTACGCGTAGAGCTAGACCCATCCTTTGCCTTCCCGCCAACATGGCGGCCGCGTCCGCCGCCGCCTCAACGGTGTCCGCGATCTCCAACCACGTTGCCGCCGGGCACCTCTTCGCCGCCATCGATGCCCTCCCCCCGTGCTCTGGCTCCTCCCTGCTCCCGCCCTCTCTTTACGCCTCGCTCCTCCGCTTGGCAACCTCCCGCCGCTCCCTCGCCGCCGCCCGCCGCGTCGCCTCCCACCTCGCCTCCTCTTCGTCATCTTCCCCTTCCACCTCGATCTCGTTCACTCCAACATTCCTCCTCAACCGCGCCATCGAGTCCCTCGCTGCCTGCGGCAGTCTCACCGACGCGCGGGAGATGTTCGACGCAATGCCACGCCGGGACGGCGGTTCCTGGAACGCCATCATCTCCGCATCGTCCCGCGCTGGGCACCCTGCAGAGGCGTTCTCCCTCTTCGCTGACATGAACTCTCTTGGCATTCGCCCCAAGGACGTCACACTGGCATCAGTGCTCCCCTGCTGTGCTGAGTGCCTTGACCTGCGTGGTGCACAGCAGCTCCATGGTCACATCGCAAAGAGAGACTTCCAGTCCAATGTGATTCTGGGCACGGCACTGGTTGACGTTTACGGGAAGTGCCTCTTGCTTACAGATGCAAGGCGGGCATTTGATGGCATCCTGCAACCCAATGACATTTCATGGAATGTAATCATCCGGAGATATCTTCTCGCTGGTATGGGCGACATGGCAGTTCATATGTTCTCCAGGATGGTATGGGCTGGTGTTAGGCCACTGGTATATACTGTCACACATGCAATGCTTGCTTGCCGGGATAATGGTGCACTTAAAGAAGGGAGGTGCATACATACTTTTGTGCTCCGACATGGGTATGAACACCACGTACATGTGCGGAGCTCAGTTGTAGATATGTATGCAAAGTGTGGTGACATTGATGCAGCGCAAAGGCTCTTCAACTTGGCACCAAAGAAAGACGTGGTGATGTCCACTTCAGTTGTGTCAGGATTGGCTGCTTGTGGGAGGATTGCTGGTGCAAAAAGGGTGTTTGATGGTATGGAACAGCACACTTTGGTATCCTGGAATGCTATGTTGACCGGCTATGTCAAGTCCATGGATCTGACTGGTGCTTTAGATTTGTTCCAGCAGATGAGGCACGAGACAAAGGAGCTTGATGTCGTTACACTTGGTTCTGTGCTCAATGCCTGTACAGGGCTGCTTGACCTTGGGAAAGGTGAGGAGCTCCATGCACTTGCTCTCAAGTGTGGTTTGTTCAGTTACCCCTTTTTGATGAATGCACTTGTGAGGTTATATTCCAAATGTGGATGTCTGAGGAATGCAGAACGGCTTCTTCTATTTGAGATGGAATCAGAGAGAGATAGATTCTCCTGGAACTCACTCATCTCAGGTTACGAACGCCACTCCATGAGTGAAGCAGCTCTGCATGCTCTACGTGAGATGCAATCTGAGGCAAAACCTAGCCAGTCCACGTTCAGCTCTGCCCTTGCAGCCTGTGCAAATATATTTCTGCTTAATCATGGGAAGCAGATTCATGCATACATGATCAGAAACGGGTATGATATTGATGATATACTGCGAAGTGCACTGGTTGATATGTATTCCAAGTGTAGGCTGTTTGATTATTCCTCCAGGATCTTTGAGTTGGGATTATCTAATGATGCCATCCTGTGGAATTCTATGATCTTTGCATGTGCTTACAATAGCAAAGGTGACTATGGGCTTGAATTGTTCGATGAAATGCGGAAGCAGGGGATTAGGCCACACTCTGTCACTTTCCTTGGTGCTCTGGTTTCATGTATCTGTGAAGGGCATGTCGGGTTGGGGAGGAGTTATTTCACTCTGATGACTGATGAGTATAGCATCGTCCCACGCATCGAACACTATGAATGCATGATCGAGCTGTTGGGCAAGCATGGATACATGGTTGAGCTAGAGGATTTCGTGGACCACATGCCCTTTGAGCCAACAACCGCGATGTGGCTCAGGATCTTTGACTGCTGCAGGGAATATGGGAACAGAAAATTAGGGGAGAGGGCTGCACAGCGTATCAATGACAGCAAACCCCTGACTCCAGTTATATTTGTTGAGTCCACTCGTGACTACGAATGCAGTGGCAGTGATGATGCGGAGCCCATGTCATTCTGCTGAGGCGGACAAAACTGGTGATGATTGAGGTTCTTGCTGAGCCGTGAGACTGGTCTTTTGGTGGCTAAGAAGCTGAATGGGCAGTCTGAGATGTCACAGACTTGAATTTGACCTTTTAGCTGCCTATAAACTGGTAGGATCATCAGCCCTTATGATACCCTGCTAAGACAGGAATTCAGGCTGGACACTGAGCTCATGTGCTGATTGACCTGATAATTGATGTCTATCAAGGGCTCAACCTCCTCTCCTGCCTTGGGGGTTTGCATTGGGTCAGAACGTAGTAAAGAAATGTATGATCATATAGTGCTGGATTTCTCAATTGCAGACTTCACTTTCAGCAGTTCATCTGTCTCGAGTAAAGTACGACTGTCACAATTGATCGAGTAAAGTACTTGCATCTACAGCCTGGAGTGTGAGATTCCATCATCTGGAGATGGAAATCTGATGGCCAGTATTCCACACAGTCGGCGTACAAGGCGCAATTCAAGGGCTCCTACACTAGGCCCAAACCAAAACATGTGGAAAACAAATGCTAGCTCTTCATTTGGATTTTGGTGCAAGATAAAACCCTAACCGCAGACAATTTGGCGCTACAGGGCTGGCCTCACCATGGTGCATGTGTGCTGTGTTATGGGCCCTTGAGACTGGAAGACACCTTTGCTTGTAGTGCCCCTTTGTCCAGGCGGTCTGGAACCAGGTTCTGACCTGGGAGCATTTCAGCGTGAGGCTGCTTGCGCTTTCAGATGTGAGCACAACGATTAGCACCTGGTGGGAGGAAACAGCCTGCAAGATCCCAAAAGATAAGAGGCGCAGTTTCAATAGTATGGCCGTCTATATCATGTGGAACATTTGGAAACATAGTAACCGGCGGATCTTTGACAGCATGTCCCAAACGGTGCAACAGGTTGGTGAAGGAAGACATTTCTCAGCATAAAAGAGCTTTTAACAATCTGGCGTAGTGTTTGTTTCCTTGGCTCAGTGTCTTCTTGTGTTCAGGGGAGGTTTCTCAGCCTTTGGGGCTTTTCCTGTTTTATTACTGATGTAGTATAGAAGCTGGCAACTGCCTCTCCCTTATTTTTGGATTGTTTGTATCTCTTTTTCCTACCTTAATTGAAAGGCAGAGCTCCTGTCATTTGTGTTTAAAAAAACCATCGAGTTGAAGCTTGCTCTAAAATGAGGACTCTCAGAGAGCAAATGGCATGCCTTGAGTTAAGATAAGAAGATGCCGAGGCATTTGTAGTTGCATCTGGCGCCCTGCATGTTAACTATAAATGCCAAAAACAAAGATTATCTGCTGTCTGGACGCTTAATCTGTGTATGAAGTGGACAGGATTGTAATCTGCTATGCAGCATTAGCTGAAGCCCCGAGCCCCCGATGCTGCAATGCAGTTGTATTGACATGGTCACATGGACATGGATGATGAAAATGACGAAATTCAGGGGACTGATGAAATTGATGATACGGTGGTTGATGGCAAGGAGCATTCTCAATTCAATCCTTCAAACATGCATACCAGCAAGTGTGAAACTGTGATGCTTTTACAAACGCATTTTGAAACTGAACACTAATTTGAATGTTAATTTTAACGTCTCTGAAGAATATTGTTTGTGTCCACGCAAGATGTGACTCGGACTCGCACATATTCGTCCCTCATCATTCGATGACGCAGAATGTTCTCCTACAGCCCTGTTTCTCTCTAGATCGCAAGCCAACTGACCCTGGCCGTTAATTACGCCAGGAATTCCGTAAGGCCTCGTTTAGATGCCAAATTTCATCCCTAATGAACACTATGCAAAAAGAAGATTCCCATCACATTAAAATGTCGGCACATGCATAGAGTACTAAATGTAGATGGAATTAAAAACTAATTGCATAGTTTTATTGTACTTTGCGAGACGAACATTTTGAATCTAATTAGTCAAAGTTTGGATAATTTTTACCAAATACAAACGAATTGTACCGATTCGGGCTCCCGAATTTGGAATCTGAACACGGCCTGTAAAGGGGTGGGCCTTGCGAATGCGAGCTGACCGCGTGCCTCTCGGTGGCATGGCGCGGCACCTCCACCACCACCATGGCCAAGAACTCGTCGCGCACCTCCGCGCGTCGTCGCCGCTGGCCGACCTCCTCCGCTCCGCGCCAAACCTCTCCGGCGCCCGAGCCACGCACGCGCGCGTTCTGAAGTCTCCCTTGGCAGGCGAGACCTTCCTCCTCAACACGCTCGTGTCCACGTACGCGCGGCTCGGCCGACTCCGCGACGCCCGCAGGGTGTTCGACGAGATACCCGTCCGCAACACCTTCTCGTACAACGCGCTCCTCTCCGCGTACGCGCGCCTGGGCCACCCCGACGAGGCGCGGGCTCTCTTCGAGGCCATCCCGGACCCCGACCAGTGCTCCTACAACGCGGTCGTCGCGGCGCTCGCGCGGCACGGGCGCGGGCACGCCGGGGACGCGCTCCGGCTCCTGGCCGCCATGCACGCCGACGACTTCGTGCTCAATGCCTACTCCTTCGCCAGCGCCCTGAGCGCGTGCGCCGCTGAGAAGGACTCGAGGACCGGGGAGCAGGTGCACGGCCTCGTCGCCCGGTCGCCGCACGCTGACGACGTGCACATCGGGAGCGCGCTCGTGGACATGTACGCCAAGTGCGAGCGCCCGGGGGATGCGCGCAGGGTGTTCGACGCAATGCCAGAGCGGAACATCGTTTCGTGGAACAGCTTGATCACTTGCTACGAGCAGAACGGTCCCGTGGGTGAGGCGCTCGTGCTGTTCGTCAAGATGATGGCTGCTGGATTCTTTCCAGATGAGGTGACACTCTCAAGTGTCATGAGCGCATGTGCAGGACTTGCTGCAGACAGGGAAGGACGGCAGGTCCATGCCCATATGGTGAAGTGCGACAGACTTAGGGATGACATGGTGCTGAACAATGCTCTGGTGGACATGTATGCCAAGTGTGGGAGGACTTGGGAAGCAAGGTGTATCTTTGATTCCATGCCTTTCAGGAGTATTGTCTCGGAAACATCTATACTCACTGGGTATGCAAAGTCTGCAAATGTGGAAGATGCTCAGGTGGTGTTCTTGCAGATGGTCGAGAAGAATGTCATTGCTTGGAATGTGCTTATTGCAGCATATGCCCAGAATGGTGAGGAGGAAGAAGCAATTAGGCTCTTTGTCCAGCTGAAAAGAGACTCCATTTGGCCGACACATTACACGTATGGAAATGTTCTGAACGCATGTGGGAATATTGCTGACCTTCAGCTTGGTCAGCAAGCTCATGTGCATGTCCTCAAGGAAGGTTTTCGCTTTGACTTTGGGCCAGAATCTGATGTGTTTGTTGGGAACTCCCTTGTAGACATGTACCTGAAAACAGGTTCCATTGATGATGGTGCTAAGGTATTTGAGAGAATGGCAGCCAGAGATAACGTGTCGTGGAATGCGATGATTGTTGGTTATGCACAGAATGGTCGTGCAAAAGATGCATTGCATCTTTTTGAGAGGATGCTGTGCAGCAATGAGAACCCAGACTCTGTCACCATGATAGGGGTCTTGTCAGCCTGTGGCCATTCTGGATTGGTGGATGAGGGCCGGAGATACTTCCATTCCATGACTGAGGATCATGGGATTACACCATCTCGAGAACATTACACATGCATGGTTGACTTGCTTGGTCGTGCTGGTCATCTCAAAGAAGCTGAGGAGCTCATAAAGGACATGCCAATGGAACCTGACTCTGTGCTCTGGGCTTCTCTGCTAGGTGCTTGCAGGCTGCATAAGAATGTTGAGTTGGGGGAATGGACAGCTGGGAGATTGTTTGAGCTTGATCCTGAGAACTCTGGACCCTATGTCCTTCTCTCGAATATGTACGCTGAGATGGGGAAATGGGCAGAAGTTTTTAGAGTGAGGAGATCCATGAAGGACAGGGGTGTAAGTAAGCAGCCAGGGTGTAGTTGGATTGAGATAGGAAGGAAAATGAATGTGTTTCTGGCTCGAGATAATCGACATCCATGCAGGAATGAGATACACAATACTTTAAGAATAATTCAGATGGAGATGGGCAGAACGAGTATAGCTGAAATTGATGATGGCTTGATGAATTACTGCTCTGAAGCGTGTGGATAGAAGTAGAAAGTTGGATGACTTCAGAAGTAGGTGTTGACAACTTGATATTGTATTGGCAAGGTTAGTACATCCACAGTACTTACAGGACAGGGCCAAGAGCAAGTTGGTTGACAGAAAGGATCGTCTTCTTACCTAGTAAAAGAGAAGGGGGGGTTTTCAGATCGATTTTAAGCTCCCAACCAATCTATCTGGTCTCTGTCCTCAACCAGATAAAACGATTTTTCAAAGAATGGGATAAGCTACGGAGATGTTTCCTTTGGGTGGGGGATCAGGAACTCTCCGCGGGTAAATACAAGGTGCCTTGGACAACAATGTGTCAGCTATTAGAAATGGGCGGCCTTGACATACTGGACCTTGAATGCTACTCGCGAGCTCAACGCTTATGGTGGCTGTGGTTTGAATGGTTTGCACTAGACCGCCCTTGAATTGGCATGCCCCTGCCTTTAGAGCATTACTAATATTGCTCTCTTCAATGCAGCTATGATTGTCAAACTGAACAACAGCCTCATAGGCCACAGCATGTTTCTGGACATCAAGTTGGGTTCGAGAAGACACACTGTCGACACTCTTCCCGTCCCTGTTTGCACATGGCAGAAGAAAGAATACAATGGCTGAGGCTCACATAAATGATAGATGGATTTCCAGATTTGGACCATGTCCTCACTTTTCCTTTATTTGAGGAATTTGTCAAGATCTTCGTCCTGCAGCAAGATTTTAATGTGGATCCTACATCTGACCAGCCTGACCACAGTGTGTGGACTGCAAATGAAAATGGTGAGTGCTCCACACGCTCTTCATATTTGCTGAAATTCAGGGGGGCGGTAAGTTCGGCAATAGCTACACACATCTGGAAGCCATCTGCGATGCCAAGGCGTAAATTCTTAGTATGTATGTGAGGATGTCCCTACAAGAACAATGTATGGACGGCAGCACAGATGCAATAGTGTGGATGGCTGAATTCGTATTCTTTTTCCTTTTGATTTTTTTAAAAAAAATTGAATTCATATTTCTGCCAATTATATATCAGGAACCTGGAGACGGCGACGCACCTAGCATATGAGCGTCCAGTAATAAAGATGGCATGGGCAGTGGCGGTGATTTGACTGTGGCATGAGGGGCTACAACCTTCCACCTAGCAGTCGGCTACCTCCTTGCAGGATTGCTACATTCAAACATTCAGTTAACAAACAAGGTCAGCCTTCTCTGGTGCTGGGTCTCAGGTCCCTGATCATCCTCACAATCTGGGAAATTTGGAAAGAAAGGAAGAACAGAGTGTTCATGTAACACCCCTAGTGTTATAGTAACTAAAAGTTTGTCATGTCATCATATGCACTACAAAGCATTCATGATTAAGTTAACCATGATGGGCATCAACTCAACTAAGTTTACATTTCCTAGGTTGAATGTGTTTCTGTGATGTGTGACTTGAATCGATAACCCTAATTTTGAATGTCACCGCAAATGCTTAGTTTGTGCCCTATGTAAGTTGAGGTGTACGACTGTGTTGTACACTAGTGTCAAGTGTAGGGTATGAGCTCAAGTCCAACCCATAAAATGAAGCTTCAGGTTTGAGTTTGAATTTGGAATCCAAAACTTGTTGCAAGTTTTCCGATTCGAATTTGAATTCAAAGTTGAGGAATTATTAAAAGATTTTCCAAAGTCAATCTGGTCAACCAAGAGTGGCATTTGGTCAAAGATGTGATGTTTGACTCAATGATGCCCTTGGATGATGGTGTGATCACTAAATACTCACCAATTAATGTAGCAACAAGTTTTAATTTGAAATTCTTCCGAAAACCCTAAAATTCAAAACCCTGGTTTTACCCCTTTTTGTGTAATTCAAAATCTAAGCAAAATTTGGGGGTGAGCCAAAAAGCAAAGTTGTAGATCCGGTGTTGTTGTACAACTTTGGTTTTTAGAGTTTTCAAAGTTTTAGTATAAAAGTTGGAGTAATTTTGAAAAGATTCAAATCCTAGATTTGACCCCTTTTCATTTCCCTATACCAATTTCAAAATGGAGATAAAATTTGAAAATGGTTTGAATAGCAAAGTTGTAGGTCTTGGCTAGATGTACAACTTTGGTATTTTGAGTTTTTGAAGTTTCAATATAAAATTTAAAGTAATTTTGAAATTACCAAATTCCAGAAAGTGTCCCCTTTTAAATCCAAATTCAAATTTTAAAATCCAGGTTGAATTTGAAAAGTTTATATTGAGAAAGTTGTAGAACTTTGAAAATTGAGCAACTTTTGTTTTTACAGATTTTCAACTTTTATAGAATTTTTTAGAGTAATTTGCAAATTTTAGTCAGTGGCATTCTTGTAAATATTTCAAAGTTAGTCACCAACTGCAGGGCGCCACCTCCCGCCGTCGCCGGCGACCTTCGAACGGCTTCCAGGCGCGCCCGCAGTCGCCACCTCTTGCTTGGCATGGGCAGGCGTCTCTGGCGTGTCGCTTCCCTGTTGCCCCGCCTTGGCTATAAAGCCCGCACAGCCACCGTCGTTTTTCTCTTCTCCTTTCTCTGTGTTTGCCGCCGCCGCCTAGCTCCGCCGCTCACTGCTGCCACCATCGAGCCGCCTCCGGCTAAAGCAACCGCATCATCGAGTTCGCCTCACTCCCTCGCATCTCTTAGGCCCGCTCGCACCAGCCAATTCCGCCCGGAGCACCCACATTGCTGCCTCCTTCTCCACCTCCGGTCACAAGCGCCGTTACCACTTTCTCACCGTGGTCCGGTCCCTCCGGTCCATCTCCGCCTTCACCAAGCACGCCACGGTAATCGTGGTGAGCTACTGGACCTTCCCATGCCTTCAATTTGATCTCTACCGGCTTGTCTCGCCGGAGCACTGTGCGCCACCGCTACCATGCCGCCATGGCCGAGGTAGGGCTCCCTCCAGGGTGTCTGCGGGCGTGTGGAGTGTCCGAGGGTGTTCGCAATGTCATGTAGGTCGTGATGCTCGGGTTAGCTGGTCAGTACCTTGTCGCCGCCGTCGTGGCCACCAGGCGACCATCGTGGTTCCATGGCCGGCGGACGGAGGAGAGAAAGAAGAGGGAGAGAGCGAGCGAGAGCGAGTGGGCCGCGCGGCCTGGCCTTGCTGGGCCGGGTAAGGGAAGAAGCGGGCCGAGGAAGGGGGAAGAGAGGCGCGCGTGCACGGGTGGGCCGCGCGTTTGGCTGGGCCGAAGCGAGGGGGAGGAGAAGGGGAAACGGCCCGTGTTGTCGATTTTGTTTTTCTTTTTTAAAAATGTGAAATAGTAGCAGTTTTTGTTGATTTTATTCTTAATTTATGCTTTATTAATTAATTAGTTAATCTTGTAATTAGAGCTTAATGACTAAGGGTTGTTTGACTTTGTGATTGAGTGTTGACTTTGGGTCATTAAAACTTAATGACCTTTAGCATCTTTAATTAATTGGTTGAGCTCTCAGAATTATCATTGTTAGAGCTTAATTGGTATTATTTTATGTGATTAATGAAAGTCATTAACGAAGTAGTTAAACTAATAAAACTCTACTTTCGGGTTAGGTTAGTGTTATTGTTTACAACGGTACCGTGAAGGAAAGTTGTACTCAACTTTGTAATCGTGTTCTGTATCTACCGAGCATCATGTTTCATACTTCATCATATTGAGCGTATGTTATTATCGGGTGTAGTCCCGTGAATGAGGAGATTTCTAAAGTTGAATCCGTCCTCGAGGAAGAGCCGACGTTTGTGGAGGTGGAATTTGATATTTATGGTACTGATCCGGAACCCAAACTTCCTGTCGACCAAGGTAAGCCCCGGATGCATTTAAACCTTTCTTGTGTTTTGAAAAGCTTTACTTCACCTTATTAATGTTTTGTTGCATTCGGTAATAGGAGTTGAGTAATAACCTAATTACTGCATTACCATCCTTGATACTTCAATATTATCCTTGTTACTGTTTTATTTGAAAATACTTAGTGCGCTTAGCCTTGCTTAATGATAAAACTTTAAAAATATCTAGCAAAGTTTGAAAGGTCGTTGTGAAACAACTGAATGAATGAATTTGATGTTAATTCGAGATCGGTCGGTGGACTTGTATCGGGAAAGGAGTCCCAATGTAGTGTCTCTGATTGTGTCGGTTAAGGACCGTACCGTTGTAGGCCCGCCTGTGTTTCGAGACTTTGTAACTGACTGCATGCTCCGGTAAGCCTAAGACCTCGGTCATTCTATCATGTGAACGGCCAACCGCGCACTGGGAGTGGAGAGATGACAAGAATAGTGTGTACCCTCGTGGCCAAGGGCTGGATTGAAGGTGTAATGTACTCTCGGGTGGCGCTGGACCCGGTCACGTGTTGGAGGATCCGAGTGAAGGTTGATATATGTTGGTTAGAGTCCTACATATGTCATGTGGTTAGAGATCCTCAGCTGGGTATAATCGATTTGAATCGTCGTTGCTCCTCGGTTAAGGAGACTCGATCGCCTGACCTACATCGTAGTTAATAAGTGAAACATTGGTCCGAGAATAAGAACAGATGGTATGAATTATCTGATCTAGATTAGAATCACTTACATTCTGTTGATGATTAATACTGAAATAAAACATTGATCATAAGGATTCACTATTAGTAGTTTTTATGCAAAAGAACTTTGAATCTCGCAGGAACCTTACCTTGATTTCCCTCTGAACCTGCATTCATGAGTCTACTCTGTCCTTTTTGGTCGGTTAAGTCTTGTGGAATACTTTTGTACTCAGGGTTTGTTGAACTCCTGTTACAGGTGCGTCTCATGAGCAGGTTTGTTTCGGATCCTGCTGCATGACCGTCTTTGCGATAAGCGACGATGAGTAGTTTGTTTGGCTTTTGGGCAGAGCATCACGTTTTGGTGGTTTGTAATAAAGTTACTAATGCTACTCCACTATTATGGTTGTAATAACTAAACTTAAGATTTGTAAGTTTGGAACAGAGGGTTTGTAAACTTATGTTATGTAAGACTTCCGCACTTTTACTCTGATGTAATTTATTATATAAAATGTCGTAATACTGTGATGCCTCTGAAATGTGATCCTGCTCGGAAGATCATGGATGATTTGGGTTTTCCGAGGACATCCGACAGACTTCTTAAGTTATGTGGTACACATGTATGTTATTAGAGGTCTTTAAGACAATGATAAGTACATGTGAACCATATAATTTAGGAGGTTCTGCCACAGTTCAGTAGACAGAGCCACTCTGAGTCTGGAATCCTCTCTGGAATTCATGATGAAGCCCGCCACCCGCCCCTGGTGTCTGGTGGGAATAAGAAGCTGAAGTTGTTACTGCCGGCATTGCCAGATGGTGAGCCTTAGTGGTAGTAGTTACTCTTAGATTAATGTTGTGTTATAAATCGCTTTTAGTCTCCCAGGGATGGCAAGAACGCCAAGTACCTTGTACTTGGAAAGCTTACAAAAATTTTGGTGTGCTTCTAGCACATAACTCTAATTTACAAAGGTGATATGCCACTTGCACACAAAAGGTGCTGTACTATCAATATTTTATAGCACTTACAAGCTACAGGATATCATTTGCTGAAAAAAAAAGACGAACGAGCTAATGTCTTTTGAAGGCAAAGTTCAGAAACATGGAGTCAAAGAGAAGCTAGCAAACAAAGCTTCCATTGACTTCCTCGAGATCCCTGCAAATGCAATGCAATACCCTTGCATATATATGGCCGCGTTCTTTTCCCATGCAAGCCCCAAAAATTTCCTCTTCCACCCATCACATCAAATCTTTAAACACATGTATTAAATATTAAATGTAGGTAAAAAAACAAACTAATTACATAGTTTGTCTGTAAAGTTCGAGACGAATCTTTTGAGTCTAATTAATCCATGATTGGACAAATTTTACCAAATAACAACGAAAAGTGCTACAGTGACTTTTCACCCCAACTCACCCCATCTAAACACACCCTATATTAACTCGGGTTCACCCTCAGCAGGGCACTTTTAGTTGCAGCTTAAGCAATGGCTGTCCCCCTGGTGCTTCCGTTCACCATCCTCCTCGCTGGTGTTCTCCTCCTCTCTGGACCTGCCTTGGCTGAGGTGGAGACCGCCGTGGAGCTGGGCGAGGTGGTCCTGACGCTGGACGCCGGTAACTTCTCGGAGGTGGTGGCCAAGCACCAGTTCATTGTCGTCGAGTTCTACGCGCCATGGTACGTACGGCTCAGTGACTCCATTCTCTAATAAGCAGCCGTGCTCTGTCTCAACTCCTGGCTAAGGCTAATGGAGTAATGGTAACTTATCCTCAGGTGTGGCCACTGCAAGCAACTCGCTCCAGAGGTAACAACTCGCTGCTCCCTTCATACGCGCCAGCGCCACTGTGCCAGACTACCGGACTTGCCTGGTTGCCCCCAAGGATGCAACGCAGGGACATGTGTGTTTTAATTTGTTTTGTGCCATGTCCGTGATACCATGCATGCAGTACGAGAAGGCAGCCGCCGTTCTGAGGAATCACGACCCGCCATTGGTGCTCGCCAAAGTGGACGCGTATGACGAGAGGAACAAGGAGATCAAGGACAAGTACCAGGTGCATGCGTACCCCACCATCAAGATCATAGAGAACGGAGGGAAGGACGTGCGTGGCTATGGTGGTCCGAGGGACGCCGACGGCATCGTGGAGTACCTCAAGAAGCAGGTCGGCCCAGCTTCCATGGAGCTCAGTTCGGCGGAGGCTGCTCAGTCGTCCATCGGTGACAAGGGGGTGGTTCTTGTAGGTTTTCACCACTGTTAAGAATAATGTCTCCTGTTTCGTGGATGCCATAGGAGAGTGATGGATGCGAATTTGATGCATGCCATGTCCATATGAAACTTCTGTTGCAGGTTGGAGTTTTCCCCGAGTTTGCTGGTGTGGAGTATGAGAATTTCATGGCCGTGGCAGAGAAAAAACGGTCAGACTATGATTTCTTTCACACGTCAGACGCAAGCATTCTGCCACGCGGTGATCAGGCCATCAAGGGCCCTGTTGTTCGTCTCTTCAAACCATTCGACGAGCTCTTTGTTGATTCACAGGTACATTCCCTTTTCATGTATACATTCGATGATAATTCATGAACTGAACACACTAGCACTAAAACACCATTCTTGATCTTTTTCAGGATTTTGATACGGATGCTCTTGAAAAATTCATCGAGGTGTCTGGTTTCCCTTCAGTAGTTACCTTCGATGCTGATCCAACCAACCATAAGTTTCTTGAGAGATACTACAGCACTCCTAGTGCCAAAGTGAGTAACACAAAATTGTGATTATGTTCTGTTTGCTACTTAAGAATTTGAATATATGAGTTGTATGTTGAGTGGAAGAGCTAAGTTTTGGTAATTCATTTACCTCTGTATAAGTATAGGTAATAGGTTATGTTATCCACATTGAACTGACATTTCTGCTTGCATGAATGCATCGACTTACTTTTCATATGCACTGAAAACAAATATGGTTGGACAGGCGATGCTCTTCTTGAACTTCAGCGACGACAGAATTGAGACCTTCAAGAGTCAGATTCAAGAAGCTGCCAAGAAATTCAGTGCTAATAACATAAGTTTTCTAATTGGTGATGTTGAATCTGCTGACCGTGCCTTCCAGGTTGCTATTTGTAGTTTCTCTGAGTATTTGTTTGTCAAAAATTTCTATGGTTAGATGCCTAACAAGCTCTCATGCAAATGGTTTCAGTACTTTGGGCTTAAAGAGAACGATGTGCCCCTCCTTTTTGTGATTGCACAGGGTGGGAAATATCTCAATCCAACTATCGACCCTGATCAAGTCATCCCCTGGTTGAAGGAGTATATAGTTGAGGCCTTTTCTACTTTATTATGTTTCTTAGTTACTGAGCTGTTTCACAGTACTTTATTAGCAAATAATTTCCTGCTCAATCTTGTTCTATCTTGTGTTGGTTCATGCAGTATGGAAACTTGACACCTTATGTTAAGTCAGAGCCAATCCCAAAGGCGAATGACCAACCTGTCAAGGTCGTTGTGGCTGACAGTATCGACGACATTGTTTTCAACTCTGGAAAAAATGGTTAGTTTTTCTCACTTCCATTGGTTGTCTGAGTATGTCCCCCTTAGCTCAATATGATTGTATTAGTGGTTACATTCAGATTTCAGTTACGTTCAGCATTCAACTTGTTTTACTACATCATGCTTGACATGATACTTTCTTCACAG
Organism: Saccharum hybrid cultivar R570; assembly: GCA_038087645.1. Classification (NCBI taxonomy): domain Eukaryota; kingdom Viridiplantae; phylum Streptophyta; class Magnoliopsida; order Poales; family Poaceae; genus Saccharum; species Saccharum hybrid cultivar. The sequence continues at coordinate 233,794 of JAQSUU010000563.1, read as the reverse complement.
TACTGCTCGAGTTCTATGCACCTTGGTGTGGCCATTGCCGGAAGCTGGCCCCAATCTTGGAGGAAGTTGCGGTCGCATTACAAGACGACGAAGAAGTGATCATTGCAAAGATGGTGAGCCATTTTGCGACTGATGATCAATTGTTTTTTTCTATGTTTCCTTTTTGTGGTATGGTATGATCTTGCTCATACCAGGCATTACTTTACTTATCATTAATCCCTTTTGGTTTTCTCAGGATGGCACTGCAAACGATATCCCTACTGACTTGGCGGTGGAGGGATATCCCACGATCTACTTCTACTCGACAACCGGTGACCTTTATAACTACAATGACGGAAGAACGGCCGAGGACATCATCAGTTTCATCAAGAAGAACAAGGGCCCCAGAGCTGGTGCCGTGGACGAAGTGACGCAGACGGGTGCTGGTGCTGTAGAAGAGGGCATTATATCTTCATCGCCGTCAGGGCTTCCGAAAGACGAACTCTGATCAAGGTGTCAAATGTAGCTATGCAGCGAGAGAATGAGGCACATACAGAGATTCAGGGAAAATAGCCAGTTATAAGTTGGAAATCATTTGTCATAAGTCATTGCTATACTAAATGCACTGAGGTTGCTAGTTTTATTTGGTTAAAATTTGCTGTCATAAGCCGTTACTGATTTGAATAAGGCCATTGTAATCCAGCCTGCACTCAACCTTTTCGTTGTTTCTGCCCAATTCATGCAAAATAGTCCTCTTTAGTGGTTTTTATAAGTCAAACTTTGATTTATACCTTTGACTATTAAGATCTAAAATTTATATAGGTTCAGAAAATAAGGATGACATATTACATTATTATAAAAATTACTTTCATAAATAAATAATATAAATATTCCTATATTTTGTAGATATTGGCATATTGCTAGTTAAAACAGGAGGTCGTGTTGATATACTATTATTAGGGGCCGTTTGGAGGGGCGCCGACGGGCTCCGGCTCCTGCACTGTAGCAGCACTGTGGCGGAGCCGGCCGGAGCACCCAAACCCCAGCTTATCCGGCACCTTCGTTTCTCAGTTCATTTTTTGAAGGAGGCGGAGCCGTTTTTTCATGTGCTACAGTACTACAATGCCCAACATGATTCGCGATGCTACTAAAGTATTCCCGGAGCCGGAGCCAGAGTGCCCGAAGCCTCACCAAATGCCCCTTAGATGTAAAGTACTTCCTCAGTCATAAAAAGAATGCAATTCTTTTTTTAAGGAGTCAAACAGTATTTAACCAAATTTATGAAACAAACATTTATGATACTAAATAAGTGTTACTCCTTTTGTCCCAAATTATATGATGTTTTGACTTTTGTAGATACATTGTTTTTACTATATATCTAGTTATAACGAATATCTAAGTGTATATCAGTAAATATGTATGTCTTTACAATTTGGAACGAAGAAAGTATTAGATTAATCACAGAATGTCTTTATAGTATATTTATTTGGAGTCATAGTATTTTTTCATAAATTTAGTTAAATTTAAAGAAGTTTAACTTGGTCTAAATACAGAATTATATACTTTTTGATGGAGGCAGTATTTTTTTTCATAGAGAGGAATCCAATTAAAGAGAATCATTCCTGCTCAATTGCACGAGTGTTTTTTTCCACACGAAGGCCATCCTCCATTTTCATTTCAGAGATAAACGGAAATACAAGTATTCGAACCCAAAGAAGGGAAGAAAGACAGAACAAAGTTCCAACACCTCTAGCCTAAGCCTCTGTCTCAGAGTCAGAAAGCTGGAAATTGCGCGAGTGTTGACTACAGAACTTTTGGCTTTTCCATATGCATATGCTCAACGGTCAACATTGAGGCTATCCACACTCATCGACCTCTATTTCCAGGGGCGCTGCTAGCGCCCGGACGCGCCGCAGGAGGCCTCGCTTCCACCCCGCAACACGCAACAGAAGATGATAATGAAAAAAACTACAACCGCGCACCGTCCCCACGCGCGCGCGGGGGGATCCGCCCCGCCTCTCCTCTCTAGAACTCGCCAGCCCCCAACCAACTTTCGCCCAAGCAGCTACTACAACAGACAAGGACCTGCCTGTTGCACCAAAGCATGAAAACCCACAGAAACAACGCCCAAACACCTACTAAAACAACGTCCAAACACCAATTGAAACATGCAGAAACTAAAGCTTCAAACAGACACACGAAGCCTGCTGCACCAAAAACATGAAACTACTGCAACAACACCCCAAACACCTACTGCAACAGCGAGCGACCGCTACTTCACCATGTCGTTCAAACAAAAAAATTAAAACAAAATCTCAAACACACTCCAACATCTGCTGAAACACTACTGCAACAATGAAAAACAACCATTGCAACAAGGCGAGAGAAGGGGGAGGAGGAGGGAGGAAAGCTCATACATGTCCCGATCTACTTCTCCAACATCCAAATGGTTCTATTGAAACATACATTTCGATCAACTATAACAAAAGAAACATGCTACTGAAACAGGGGAAGGGAAAAACGTCGCTGGATCTGTGTCACCCCCCATGGATCCATCACGAGAGGCACCGTTGCTCCATGGATCCGCCACCGGGGGAGGCCCCTATGCCGCCATCGAGGTGGGGGAGGCGCGCTAGGGTGGAGAACGCCACCGTGCAGCTGCCGTCGACGTGGAGGAGGACGCTCCAGGGTGGAGGAGACCACCATGCCGTTGGATCTGCGCCCCCCCATGGATCCACCACGGGGAGGGTGGAGCTCCATGGATCCACCACGCGCCGCCCTCTCTCGGTCACATGGAGGACGCGGGAGCAAGGAGGAAGGAAGGGGGAGGGAGGAGAGGAAGGAGGGAAAGGGAGGAGGTGCGGCTTGCCGGCGAGTGCTCCTCACCGCCGACGTCGCCAGGGTGGAGAACGCCACCACGCAGCTGGATTTGCGTCGCTCCACCATGGATCCACCACGGGGAGCCTGGTCTCCATGGATCCGCCATGGGAGACCCTAGAGCTCTATGGATCCACCATGGGGAAGGCCGCCACGGAGAGGAGCCGCCCTCGCCCTCAACTTGTAGGAAGCGATGGAGGGAGCAGAGGGTCGCAGTGGGGGAGGGGGTGAAGCTAGAGAGAGGAAGGGAGGGAGGGGTGCCTAGCCGGCGGCGTGCGTGGAGGGCGTGCGGTGGAGGAACAGCGTCCTACAGCGTGCGGAGGAGAGCGCGAGGCGAGAGGAAGAAGAAGCGAGGCGGAACGAACGAGTGGTGAGAGGGAAGACCGAAGAGGTGAACGAGTGGATAAGGGAGACCCGGGCGAGTTAGTTGCGCCGCATCGTTTGGGCGTGTCCGGCGTCGTCCGAACACCCTGATACTATCCTTTCCGATACTCTATACATCCTGGTCATCAAGATTCCCTTCTCTATGTACGTTTCTTCCGCACCCATCATCCTTTATATCTCATACTCTATACCAACTACCAAAAGCGATCCCACTTGTCATCTTCTATAAATTTTATCTAAATATATCCATGTGAGATCTTGTTTTGAAAGATTTATTGTAACGAATTTAATGGTACAATCGAAATTTAATTTGAATTTTTAGTTTGTGCGTTATAACATTTTTTATTTAGTTGGAACAGTGTGGCCCGCAGCACATACGCTCTCTCTCCACCTATTTTCTCATGCGGAGCCAGCTCGGCCGGTAGCGCACTCACGACATCACACTACTTTTGCCAGACGCGCACACGGTAGCGTATGTATACAGGTCCCCGTTGTAGCTGCATTTGTCCTTTATCCTGCTCACGTGACCGGCAGCGGATGGCATACCGTACAGCCGTGCGGACAGTCTGACTAGTTATCCGCCCGTAGCCGGTAGCCCCACCTGTCAGCCTATGACCCTAGCAATCCCCCATTCCCCCACCACCACGCTCTGTAGCAGCCTCCTTTCGTCTTCGGAGCTGCGTGCGTCTTGGTTGCCGACACGACACCTCGTCGGAATCAGGTGGCGCGGCCTCCCCTCCTCGCCGCCCGGCGCGCCACCACCATGGACCCGGAAGCGGTGCGGAAAAGCCTGGAGCCCACCGCAACCGCTGAGAAAATCACCGGCTCCACCCCTGCGCGGCTCCACTTCTACGATCCCTTTGTCCTCAGCGGCGTCAGCATCGAAGCCGCCGAGCACGGCCGCCTCCTCTGCTCCTTCGTCGTGACACCTCGCCTCGCGGTAAGCCTCTCGCACTCCCTTCGCTTCCGGCTTCGGTTTGAGATGGTGTCGACGGAGTCGGAGTGACTGACGAGACATATACTGCTTGACTTGATTGCTTGGTTCGGTCTGTGGCGCCCTTGCAGAGTCCCGTGGGGTACCTCCGCAGTGGTGTCACAGCGACGCTCGCCGACCAGCTGGGATCGGCCGTGTTCTTCTGCAGCGGGCTCCCCAGCAGCGGGGTCTCCATCGAGATCAGCGTCTCCTTTGTCGACGCGGCTGCAGTCGGGGTGAGACTGAGACCCACTCTCTCTCGGTTCACATTTCCTGTTGTGATCGATTATGGTATTAAAAAAATAGTTCATGAGGATCGGGATTTATGATGGAACTGGATCGATTTTGCATTTATGCTGCTAGCCTGCTAGTGCTAGAGCTAGGCCATTGGGAAATCCTTTTTTCCTGAAGAAATGGCATTCACTTTCAGTAATTGCTCTCTGGTAATTTGAAGGTGTGTACTTTCTATTGACAATTAGGCTGTGTCGTGGTTCTGGCATGTTTAGGGCGAATGTCAGATTAGCATGTTGTGGTTTGTCTCCTAGAAATTGCAATCTCCCATGACAAGCTGTTGTGCATGAATTTCTGGCTTTCAGAAACTGTCACTAATCTGTGGGCTTGGATCTCAATGGCACACTCATAGTTGTTGTGGCTATAATACCTCAGGGATCTTCTCTTACTGGATACTAGTCAATGTGCTGTATTGTGAAGTTGGCAGATAATGAGTAGGACTGTAGGGATGAGCTGGGATTGGATGCTGAAATTGCTTCCAACTTGATGGAAGTTGTTGGATTTGTGTTTTTATTATTTTCTAGCATTCTGAAATAATTTATTAGTATATCTGTCTAGAGGCTAGAGGTTGCATTTTGTGGTAATTAAGGATAGTACAACTTCAATAGTGAAAGTTCTTTGATTGTATTAGGATGTGGCAAAGAGTTCATTATATGTTCTTATCTGTCTGTTCTAGACAATTTGATGTATTCATGATAACATAATTTCAGAACCTATGAAACTGTCTTTAGTTTAATTTTCCAACAGGTTATTTAAATCCTAATTCAGTTATCCATCTTTCTTATACTAGAAATCCGTCTTCAGCGTGATTAAGATATTTTTCCTAATCGCTGCCAAATAAATGACTCAATGCTGATAGTTTCATACTTTTTATTGTTTTTTATGCTCATGCATAACAGATGTGCCTGTTGCCAGGCCAGTATCATTAGGTCTAACATTGTTTGTTTAGAATAGATAAATACCCATCTTTTCAGATTCTTCTAGAAGCTTTAGTGTTGCTTCGTGGTCCTCTAGAAAGGTTGAATGCTTACATTTTTATGACTTAACATCAGTAAGTAAACATTGCATGACAACAGCTCTATTGCCAAGATGAAATGGTTATTGTACTTCTTTGCTTCGTACCTTTTGGCGACTTGCATTAATGGTATGGATGTCTTGCGTGTGTAAGCAGAAAAGATGGTTACATAAATGAGTGTTGTTTTGGATAACATTGTTGAACAGTGTAGGATTGTATCACTTTATATCTGGAAAATTTTCTGTTAGGTATAAAAAGTAGCCATCTTGGTAGTTCATACTACCAGATGTCGCATTGTACTGATGTCCTTTGGTTGTTCTACTGGAAGTTAAACAAAAATGAAGCCAGCTTCGGCTATTGAAAATTGCCAATTTGCCATCGCCAAGTGCAGCTTAAAAAACCAACACTTTAGATGCGCAACACTTCAAAATGCCACTCTCTATGTATAGGTTTCAAATATCTACCACTTTTTGACATTTTTGCCCATAGCCCCCACTTGTTACTTTGTTAGTCATCTCTTTGCACTGCCCTTGGTGGTGACAAACTGTCAAAATAGTTTTATTTTCAACTTTTTCTTTGTTTCCACACCGCTATGTTTCCTTACAAAGTTTTTCAACAATACTGTTAACTTTTTTGGTTAATTGTCCAGGAGGAAATAGAGGTTGAGGGGAAGTTGTTGCGTGCTGGAAAATCAGTTGGTGTCGTCTCTGTCGATTTCAGGAAGAAAAAGACAGGAAAATTGATGGCACAGGCCCGTCATACCAAGTATCTTGTGGCATCAAGCAAATTGTGAGGCGCTCCCCTTCTGTTAACAAGATATCAACACAATTGCGCCCAAACTCTCCATTATTGATGCCATTATTAATAGGCAGCAATCATACAATTCTTGTGGTATATCTTTTTTTGTCAAAAAATTTGCTGTATATACTATATATATATGTATGAAATTCAAGTATCATCATTGGTGCCTCTGTGATGCATATTGTTCTAGTCATGTTACTTTCACTTGACAGATCCCCCGTAGTTGACCTCAAAAAAACTTTCACTTGACAGCCATGATGTAGGCACTGGCGAGCTGTTTGGTTCTACCATTGGCAACGCAAATGTAAATGATTTAAAGTTGCGGATGTTACTGGTGGGAGATAGGATTGAACTAATTTCATTTACATTTGTGTTGCTATGAAACCAACCAAGCACTTGGGTTTTAACTTCGCACGAAACTCCAGTTCTTGTTGCATTGGCTCGGTCTGCCATCATCTTGGGAGATTCTCTCCGTTACTAAAAAGAATTGATCATTGCTGCATCATTCTATTGTTGGCCTAGAAGATGCATGATATTTAATCCTGGTGCACACATCGGCCTGAGATAGTTGGTGAAAGTAGGCCCGGGCGCCCGGCTGCCACCACGCTGTGTTTATGTGTGTACAGTGTACGAGCTCTAGGTCCTTGTGGGCTATCTCCTGTCTACTCAGCTGTTAGTTGACCCCAATTTGTTATTGACTCATGGTAGGATCCCAACATACAAGAATTGTCCCTTTCCTACCTATGCCCGTGCAGTTTTTGAATTTGGATGCAAGTAAAATGGTACAAGCAATGAGACAAAAGTATCAGTTTCTTTGCTGTGATGAACTTTGTGAGTCTCTTCTTTAAAAAAGAAAAAAAAAGTTTGTGAGTCTCTAGCCGCAGTGCCACTTCGCAGCCTTGAAAATAGAAGTACAGCAAGTACTCAAACAGTCATAGTGCCCACTGCCATTATGCTGAATTGCTGATCCTAGGCAGTTTGTATTGGGGATGTTATTCTTCTCCCATTCTTACACAACGTAGCTGTCCGTCGACTGTGATTTGTGAAGTTACCTTGGAAGGACAAAAGGGTTGTTACTGCTGAGAGAGAGGCAGGAGGTTGGATGTCCTTGTCCGTGGTATCCTTTTGCTTTTAGTCAGTTCATTAGTGCGAGCTAATGCCCCTGTCCTTATGTGAGCCGCCCAAATAAAAACACGCATCAGCACAAGCACCTTTCATCCCCACAAATCCACACCAAAAAAATTTTTGTTCTGAGAAAGCCGTGCACCTTTCTTTCTTTCTTTCTTCAGATCCGCGGATATGATACCATGAATCACAAGACACCGTCTCGTGACTAATAAAAAGGGCACAAAAAGAAGAATGTGCAAATGCATTGACCTTTCTTTTTTTTTCCTCTTTACATTTCTACTATTCACCCTGTTCTGGCTGATCCTAATTTGTTGTGAGAGAAAAACACCGCTGAATGACTGGATGATAAGCACTGATAAGCACAAGCGAACAGGGTGATTGATGAATTCATAAAATAGGATTCAAAAATGAAGTGCCAGTAATTAACAATGGGAGAATTAAGAAATGTAGTGGCATTGCTATGACACTGCTCTAATTTCTCTGTATCTGCAGTCTGCTGATAATGAACCACTGAACCCTATTTACTTACAGCGTCAAGAACAGATCCCCTTACTTGTATGTCTAATGGAGTAGCATAGCAGTATGCTTTACTAGTGGCCGTACGGCGTACGTTCGCATAGGGAGCATGCATGCAGGATGCAGCTCAGCTCACGCTCAGCGCAGCATTCATGATCATGGAGGCAATTGGCTGCAAGCATGCTGGCATCAGCTCGCCCTCGTGGTGGCAGCGGCGTGCTGCCGCCTGGCCGCGGAGACGGTGGTCTTCTCGATGACGAAGAGCCGCCTGAAGATCCGCATGAGCAGCACCCACGTCCCGGCGCGGCGGCGGCAGTGCCGGACCGCGCCGGCGGCCCTGGACGAGGGGCGCAGCACCGACGCGCACCCGCGTGCCGCCGCGGGCTCCGACGACGACTCCGCGTCCGACGAGCCCGACGACCACAGGTCGCGCGCCTGCTGCAGCTCCTCGTTGAAGTCCTCCCACAGCAGGTCCATCCTGTCCTCCACCTCCGCAACCGCCGCAGCGTCTCCTCCCGCGCCCGGCGTCGGACCTTGTTGCGCTGCGGCGGCCATGGCAGTGAGTGTGAGCGCTTGGCTCCTCGTCGTCGCCGGCGGCGCAGCGGTGGCGGCGGGAGGAGGAGAGGGAGGCGACGACCTGCAGGGTGGTGGCCACGACGGCGAGGCGGCGGCCGCGAGCCACGGGAACGGGAGTGGGCCTGCGACGACAGCCGGCGGATCGGGCGTCGTCATCGTCGCTGCGGCTGTCGTCGAAGTGGCAGGGAAGGTGAAGTCCATGTTGATGTGGTTATGTGTATGGTAGCCAGAGATATAGATGACGTCGCTGCCGCTGTTTAATGATGCGCGCGCGCTCCCTTGGGCGAAGCCTGATTCTGATTGGTGCCGCGCCTGTGTCCCCTGCCCCGCTGCTCAGTGGCCAGTAGCCAGTAGGTAGGTGGCGCTGTACTGTACCTACCCGGCTACCCCTGGTCCAGTGCGGCGTCGCCGTCGCGTCTCCTCCGTCGCTCCGGCCGGCAACACGAAATGCACGCGGCATATGGAACCCGGATCCACCGGGGCCGTACGTGTCGCCGCGGTGACTAGACCTGGACTGCAGTGGAAGTAGAATAGAAGAATCGGCTACACGGTGTCTTCTACCGATGGCAACAGAGGACCGGCCGTATCACAGCTGGTCCGGGGCCGAGGCCGATGGGTGGGCGTGTGCGGTGGTGGTGGTCTGGTGGACCTGGTGATTTGAGGGGGGCGCGGCGGCGATAGAGGAGCTAGCCGCGATGGAGTGGCGAGCGAGGCGAGGCTAGCTGCAGCGCGCGGGCCGGGGCGGAGGATGGCGACGGCCGGGGCGGAGTGACACCTGATGGCTGACGCCTCATGAGTCGGAGTCGGCGAGGGCCGTATGGCGCATTTGGCTGCCAGCCTGCCACTGCCAGCTTCGGCCGTCGCTGTGGCGTGATGCGGCCTGGGCACCCACCCGCGCCAGTCCATGTCGCCGTCGCGCGGCATTTGCCTGGATTCCTCTGCTTACCTTGCCTCACACGTGTGTGTTGTGCAGCTTTTCAGCAAAGTGAATAACATTTTTTAGTCTAGCTTTTCAGCAAAGCGAAGAGGGCGACAGACTTCACCGGACCGGAAGTCCCACGGCGTGCAACGTTGCCATTGCAGAGGCGGCGTGCGGGCTTCGAGTCAAGTGGTTAGTGGCTTAGTGGTACCACAATTCCTTTCAATTTTTTTCCCTACCAGAAGAAAGCCAGAAGGAGCGTGCTGGTGATGCACACGGCTGTCGGCTGGTGATGCTGATGCAAACCAGGCGCGCCAAGCGGAATGCGTCCACGACCGACAAAACGTGCCGATCTCGCGCCACTGTGCCACTGCGGGCTATATGGTGTGTTTGGAGCAGGCTAAAGCTGCCCAACCTAGGATTCTAGCCAAGCTATAAATTAGCCAGGAAACCAAACACACCGTTGGTTGTCTGCAGTGTATAAGACTGACTAGCTTCAGAGTGTGTTTGGTTACCTGGTTTGTTTTTGATATAGTTTACCTTTTCCGTGAATTGGTAAGGTTACACCTTTGATGTAAGCACAGCACACGGCAGCAGCAGCATGAGTAGGGCGAGCAAGGCAAGCACTGTAGGGCTAGCACGATGAGCACGGCAGCAGCAGCACGAGCAGGGCACGACCCTCCTCCTCCGCAGCACCTCTGCTCCAAGGACGACAAGCTCTGCTCCTCCTCCTCAGTAGCACCTCGCCGGGGACGCAGCACCTCTGCTCCTCTGCTCCAAGGACCAAACAGCTCTGCTCCTCCTCCGCAGCACCTCGCCGAGTACGCAGCACCTCCTTGCTGGGATTCCCACTTAACATTTTGCATCAAAATGAAAATGATCATTCACACACTGTTTCAGCATCCCAAAGTATTGATATCGCTGAATGACACGCACTGTAATTCTCAGGACTGAACAAGTCTGCTCCCCACACACCTGACGTCCTGACCTATCCTTCATGGAGTGAAGACGACGATGCGGACGGAAGATGGAGGGAGGTGACGCGAACGCAACTTGGCCCTGGCCAAGCGGCTCCAGAAAAACGGACGCTCGTGGCGTTCTTTCGGAGCCAGGCTGTGGGAGTGTGGGCTTACAGATGGCCTTTTCGAACCAGGCTATAACCCATCTATACTCAGGACTTGTTTAGTTCTAAAAAAATTTTGAGTTCTACATCAACATTGAGCGTTTGACATATGTATCGAGTACTAAATATAGATAAAAAAACTAATTGCACAATTTAGTGGGAAATCGCGAGACGAATCTTTTAAGCCTAATTAATCCACAAATAGCCTTAAGTGCTACAGTAACCCACATGTGCTAATGATGGCTTAATTAGGCTTAATAAATTAGTCTCGCAGTTTTCAGCGCGAGCTATGTAATTAGTTTTTTTTATTAGTATCCGAAAACCTCTTCCGACATCCCACGAAACATCCGATGTGACATAATTATTTTTCCCCAACTAAACACAGCCTCAACTAAAAAAAAAGCTCATCTTAGCTCAAGAACCAGAGCAAACACACCCTGTATGACCCGGCCCCCGCACTCCTGTCGTGCGACTGGGCCAGGCTAGCCAGCTCGCGGCCTCGCGCTACATGTTCGCTCACTTGGGCCGCCAGCCGTCCCCGTATGGCCCCGCCTCGGCGGCCTTGGGTTGGGCCTAGCCGGCCGCCCATCCCACAAAGGCCACCAACAAGGCCGCAATGCAAGCGTGCGCAACCGAATCACGCGGCCACGCAATTCTCTGAATTCCGCCGCACCCAACGCAGGCGGCAGGCATCCAGGAACAGAATCCGGAGGTGCGTCACACCGCGACTTGCATGGTCAATCTGGTCGACCAATCGATAATGCCGAGAAGGAAAGGAACGTCCAGGCATCAGAATTCACAAATCACAAGGGCGTCACTTGCTTCGTCAACCTCCTGCCTTCCCTTTCTCTGCCTCTCATGTCTCATCTCCAGGGTTAGCAGTAGCGGATGCCGCATCCGTACTGTTTTGTTCCTTTCTACAATCAGTCAGTCACATTCCCACCCAAAATTCAGTTTAGTTATCCTAAGTATTTCTTGCCAAGAAAAACAGAGCATCCGCCGAAAAGACTGATGGCTTTGGTTGGCCATCATCATGCAAGTGGGAAGAAACGAGAATGAAGCACTTATTGTACCCTCCATGCAATATCAAAGATCCAGGACACATGTTGTCAAAAAAAAAGAGATCCAGGACACATCTTAACAGCACAGCAAGTGCAGGCCGACTGGGCTAGCCACCTCTAAGAGGTGAATCACATCACACACACATCATCGCTGCGACGCGAGGCAGTGCTACTGCTAACATCTCAACACCAGGAGGTCCGTCCGTCAACGGAAAGCACTTCGGCAGAACATAATGCACAAAAATCGGGCGCCGCTAGATGGGCACCCGGTCTTCATAGTACTACTAGTAGGGTTAAGGGAGGTCGGTGGAGTACTGGAGTGGATGGTAGAAGAACTACGACTGCACGCGCATTCTCTTTACGTCTTTCTCTGGTACATTCGCGTCAGCGCCGTTGCCTCGTGCTGTGCCTTCGCCTGCTTTAGGAACCTGAAGATCAACACAGGAAAATTTCAGCAGCAATAACCAGATGGATACGTCGGTGTTCTTGTGTGTAACTAATGCTGCAGTTTAAGCAATTTGCTTCAGATTAAACGTGGGTGAACTGAGCTCACGTTTTCGTCAGGAACTATGGCGTATCTTTCTGACGGCGATACCCAAACTTTGGCTGCAAAAAATAGAGACATTTCAGTCAATTGCCTGTATTGCAACTTTGCAAGAGCATCTGCAGCTACTAGAGTTCAATGAACCAAACCTGTAAATGGGGCTGCCGCTGATGATTCCAACTTCTTGCAGCCAGAACCGTCAGGGCTTAAGGCATCAATCAGCACAGGAGTATTCCTTCAGGATGGTATAAGTCGATAGGTTGTCAGCTCAGAAGAGTATAAATAGCAGAGACTAGCATAAACAGGTGTTCTAAAAGGGAGAAGACATTGAGCTCGTGCACTAGATAAGAACCACCTGTCAACTATTTCACCGTTGCCGAGCTGTCCGCTAGTGCCCCTACCCCAGGAGAAAACATTTTTCTTCTCGGAAAGGGCAAGTGTATGCCTCCATCCGCATGCAACTTGGGAAATTCTCTGCGGTAACCACAGTAATAAGCAAAGTTGGCAATTATCATTTATTGTTTGAGGAAAAAGTGAGTATTATGCACTAGCCCTACCACAAAGACACCATACCTGATCCTCTGGAAAACGAACTTGTACTGGGGAGCAGTGATCATCATTGTTGCCGACTCCAACTTGTCCAAACTGCAGGCTCAAATTAGGAGAAACATTCCGTGTAAAAAATGGTAGAAAAAACCCACATGGCCAAGTGAAAATAGAATACAATAGCTATGGAACGCAAGCAAAGCTCTGCATGAAAATCACCATGTGCCTAGATTGTAAATAGTTTTAAGTTGTGCCCAAAGTAAGCACATGCAGAGACAAGATGTGTCCCTCTTCTGGAGAAGAATGGTGATTTTGCAAGTAAGCAATCATGTTCATAGAAACAAGAACTTAATTTCCCAAGGTGACCAAGGAAAAAGTCCATCTTGTTTCTGTTGTGTAAAGAAACTTCTCAATCATCATGCCGAGTTTCACCATGGCTTTTTTATCCACACAAAAGAGATTCATTGCTCAATGTTTGCCTTTTTTATCCATTGATAAAAAGTACATGATAGAATTTTGCATTTGCAGTTTGAATCAGACACCAATAATTGGGTACCAAAGCAAGTAGAGGCACAAAGATGATAACAACCTTGTTCCATCCCCATCCGTAAAGCTTTCCCTCTGATGTAAGTGCCATCGTATGCCTCCAACCGCCTGAAATCTAAATCAGCAGAATTTGTGTATGTAAACCTTCTATTCCAAAGCTCAAATAGTCAAATAGTAATAAAGACTTGAGGACATGCTAATTTATTCCGACAGGGACATTTTGTCTGGGGTTCTCGGCTAAGTAGCATAAGATATGTTCCCATTTGTTTGGGAGTTTTCTCAACTTTTAATGTAAACTTGACTATATATACCAATATGTAAAAAGTAGATTCTTCAAACCATCAGTAGGTGTGTCTATGTCAACCTGTGCATGGAAGTACGGAACCATTGTCTTTCTAAATCCCAGTAAAGTGAAAATGAAGTTCTTGATTGTATCAATCCTTCATGAAACCATGTCACGGAATGTTTCTAGAAGGTATTACCTGGGATATAGTGCTATCTTTCAAAGCTTCTAGTTTACGTGGAATTAAATGATCTTCAAAATCACCATGTCCCAGTTGACCATATTTGCTCCAACCATAAGTGTACAGATTACCAGAGTCGGACACAGTAATTGTATGGCGCCATCCACATGCCACAAGCACCATCTTCTCACCCTACAGAAGGACAAAATATAAGAACTACAGAAACCTGGAACAACAGAACAAACAGAAATAACAGTAAAAAAATAACTATCTATAGGAAGAGGACCAAAATGGCCATATCTTTGTGACAGTTCCGTTAACTTATTTAAAGCAGGAGTAAGATAAAGCCACAGGGAAAACTGAATCTTATTTCACATCTGATTACTGTAAAGTTATTAATTATTAGAGTAAGGAACTCCCTTTTCACCTACAACTGAACCATAAATCAAATATTTAAACTCTGATGTGTGCTTGGATGATGGCAGACATCTGATCGGATGATGGCGGACCAGTGCTAGTGCTTTACTTTGTCAGGACTAGAAAAGGTAAAATGGATGCACTCCATGCTGATTTCAAGAAAATCACCGGCATAATGTTTAGAGAAGAACAGAGAGTTCTGCAATCAGCTGAAAGAATTTTATGCATTTGATGGTTTCTATCAGGGCAAAAAATACTGACCCCCCAACACTTTTTAAGTAAGGGATGTTTCAAGATGACAACATCCAGCGTGCTAGTGGATGATCTGGAAAGAAAGGAACATGAGGACGTTTGACGGCTCAAGCACCTCGTCTGCGGAACTAATGCAACTGATCATCAAGGAAACGAATGTTTGGCTAATGGCTGGTTTCAAACAGCTCAGGTCGCTGATGGTTCTCTTATGAGTACACCTGATTGTGGCTCAGCGCTAGGATCTTTTTCAGAAAGGTCACAAATGTGTTATGTATAATTTAAACCGCTGTAAACGCTGATGTGTGCCCTTAACTCAGTAATCAGGTGATTACCGTTTTGACTTTTGAGGCTTGTATTTCACTCTACTTCTTAATGAAAAACATGCCACAGCAGTAACTCACAGCTAAACATATGTCCGGCTGACAGTCTCAGAGATCAAGTAAGGAATAAGGAGTGCATTTAGATTTTGTAACATGTGATCAATTTTCATGCAGTATCAAGTGCTGTAGGTGTTAGTAGACGTTCAGTTGCTTGGATCTGTTGATTTTAAACTGGAAAAAAAACAGGCTGAGCCAAATTAGATAATTTACCTCCACAGAAGATACTTTTTCAGGAAACAAGCGATCATTACGATCACCAAGACCTAAGTTTCCATATCGACCCCAACCCCATCCATAGAGGTCACCATCTTCAGTTACTGCAGCAGTATGTTCAGCGCCAGCAGCAATCATTTTCACACAAACACCCTACAAACATAGGACTATTAGCACTAAAGTGCACTGCATAGGACATTGACAAATAGTGACAGTTCTGCTCCAGAAGGAACAAGGTGGGATGGGTGAGGGCCAATGTTCACATCACCATTACTGAGGAACATAATGACAGCACATAAATGGTGTATCTCATGATTATTAGCAGTTTAGGTAATATATTGTTGTGAACCAAATCATAAGTACTTAGAAACGAATCCAACACATCAACTCAATAATCGTGATTTACAATTTTACACACATGTTCTCCGCATAGCATGTTGCATTGAACAAGTGTCGAAGTGCAAAATGGTAAGTCCTAAAACTTTCCTAGCATGATCCAGATCACTCTGTATGAAGATTTCGTTATCCCCCTTTGTTACCTCAAAAGCCTGAATCTTTTGTGGAAGCAGCGAGTCTTCAGTGGTTCCAAGACCCAGCTGTCCGTTTTGGTTACGGCCCCAACTACGATACGCATGAAGGAATAGGGATCAGATAATAGAACAGCTATACACAAAACTCAAATAGACCAACAGAATACAATGATGTAAAACTTGATAGCAGTGCTTATCGAATTTTTTTTTTCATGAATAGGCTTAGTATATACTCCCAACAAGTTATAACATGCTCGGCAATTATAACTGTGGTGGGTAGCCCGCTCACCTCTGCACTTCTCCGGCCATGGTGACGGCAAGACAATGGCTGTCCCCGCAGGCAATCTGCTTGATCTTGAGCCCCTGCAGCGCCTTGACCGGCTGGGGCGTGAAGACGTCGCTGGAGTTGCCATGGCCCAGCCTCCCGAAGTCTCCCCAGCCCCAGCTGTAGACCTGCAGCTCGTCCTCGGAGTAGGCGGTGGTGTGGTCGGCGCCGCAGATGACCGACGCGATCCCGGGCGCGTCGAAGCCGCTGAGCACGGTGGGCACGAGCCGGTCCTCCGCGTCGCCGTGGCCGAGCTGCCCGTCCTCGCCCCTGCCCCACGAGCACAGGACATTGCCCGCTGGCAAGCAGACACAAAAAGAAAAGCAGGGACGGACACTTGTCAGCGAAAAGCGACGAGTCCAGAATCGTGTTCGACGGAATGCCTAGTCTAGGCGGCATGGCTTACTGAGGAGCGCGACGGAGTGGCTAGCGCCGGCGGAGACGAGCACGACAGTCTGCGGCGGCGAGTCGGGGGCGGCGGCCATGACCGAGTCCATCTCTCCGACCGGGCGGCGGGCCGGAACGGGAACGGGAGTGCGCTCGCTGGCGGCCGCCAATCCAACAATCGCGACGGCGAGCGGGGAGCGGAGGCGGAGTGGGGTGCGCAGTGCGCGACGACCGGGACGCGGGATTTAAGCGGGGGGCGACGAGACGGGCGGGCGCGGCAGCCGCGATGGGATGGGCGACCCGCCGTATTAATGGCTAGCGTACAAGCCCCACCGGCCCACCCCCACCCCGATGTGACGAGACGCACGCTAGCTAATGCCGCGCCCGCGCCCTGCGCCGGTGTGCGCTAGCAAAGCACTGCCGCGCGCTCGCCCGAGCCGGTGGGTTAAGCTCGCTGATTAGCGCGTCATTAAGGAGGAGCGGGAGAGGTGGACGACGACGACGACGACGGCACCCGTGCTCGGTCGCGGCGGCCAGGGTACGTACCCCGCTGACTCGCGGGGCCGTGTCTCCACGGGGCCCGCTGTCATTGGGCGGGTGACGAGAGGGGTCCGGCGGGGCGATTGGAGGCGGAGGAGGAGGCCCTGAGGGCCACTCGTTTTGCTCCCGGAGCGAAGAGACCAGAGCGCGCAACGTCGCCCTCGCCAACTTATCTGAGTTTTTAATTCGGCTCGTCTCGTCGCGTCTGTCGTCTCTCCGGGCACCGGCCGTTTTCGTTTTCCGGTGAAAACGGCTCGAAATAGCATCGTTTCGGTGAAAACGGCTCGAAATAGCATCGTTTTTCGGTTGCAGGACCAGGGATTTGAGCAAGAGAAGCAGGACCCTTGGAACTCTGCACCTCATCATGGATGATGTAGTATTGATCCGTTTTGCATGGTAACGTTTCACAGCTGGGCCTCGTTTAGATTGAAAAATATTTAAACCCGATGAATAGTACCACTTTCGTCTTATTGGGCAAATAGGACCAACTAGGCTCAAAAGATTCATCTCGTGATTTCCAACTAAACTGTGTAATTAGTTATTTTTTTTACCTATATTTACTACTTCATACATAAGTCCAAAGATTAATGTGATGGAGAGAATAAAAAAATTTCAACTTTTAGGATACATCTAAACAAGGCCCTGGAAATAAAACGATGGACCGAATTGTCCAAGTGGACGTGCTGGCGCTACTGCCACAGGTCCATTACGCCCGCCGTGGTCCTTGCCTCCCGTTTTTCCAACTCCAGTTCCGTGGCTTCCTAGTTCCTAGTCAAGACATATGACTTTTCAAACAAGCACAGCACCCACGCAGACTCTCCCCAGGCGACTCGCGAGACGTTTCTCTCCCCAACCTCGATCTAGTTCACCAAATTCCGGTGATCTTGATCTGCTGCGCCGTGGCTCTCCGGCTGCGCCGCCCAAGCCCTGCCACTGACCTGCTGTTGGTGCCGGACAACGCATATCGACGGTTAGCCCGATACGTGGCGCCGTCGACCACATATCCCCCTAGGTAGCCGCTTAGGAACCCTAGGCCGGGGAAGATTTTGGGGCTACGCTGATCTACGCGCAGTGTACCCTGGCTTGCCCTTCGATCCGTCTGCATGGCATCGGTTCATAGTGGCGGTTCGAATGGGGCAGATGGGAGCCCTAATCCCAACGTGACGGATCTCCTCCGGCGACTTAATCTCACGGAGGCGGAGGAGGAAGTGGTGGACTTCTGCGAGGAGGAGGATGAAGAGATCCCGGCGCCGATTGAGTGGGCGCTTGTGGGAAAGGTGCTGTCGCCGTCGCCGGTACATGTTAATACTGTGCGCTCGGCGATGAAACCCGCGTGGGGAAACCCGGTCGGACTCAAGATTCGCACGATCGGGGGGAAGGAAGATAATATGTTTGTCGCGGAATTCGGCAATGGCACCGATCTGGAGAGGGTTTTGGCCGGCTCGCCTTGGATGGTGGGGCGGTATGCAGTCCTCTTGCAGAACTATGATGAAAAGCTCAGTGCGTCAGAGATAATCTTTGATCGCTTGGAGCTGTGGGTGCGTGTTCTCAATCTGCCACTCGGCTGGATGAATCGAGCACGTGGCTCTAGGGCCATGAGCCTCATTGGGCACGTCATTAAAATGGATGTTGATGCGGATGGGAAAGCGAGCAGGGCTTTCTTGCGGGCTCGAGTGGCAATTGAGGTTGCTAAGCCACTGAGGCGTGGTGTGTTTCTCCGGATGAGTAAATCGGAGGATCCAAGATGGTTCCAGGTGTAGTACGAAAGGCTGCCATATTTCTGCTTTGCGTGTGGTGTAATGGGACACTCTGAATTGGAGTGCCCAACACCTGTCTCTAGAGATGAACAAGGGAAGCTTCCCTATGATGCTCAACTCCGAGCACCGGAGGAGAAGAAAAGGAGGCCACTATCTTTCGCTGGGGCAGCTGCTGAATCGTGGGGGAGTGGTTCGTCTTCTGCTGCGCGCTCACAGAAATCTCAGTTCAGCAGATCCAGTGATGATCGGGCCTCGAAGGATGGGAATGGGTCTCGCCACTCGGCCAGTTTTGTTGGGGAGTCGGAGGAGCAGGAGGTCCAATCTCCTCTCAAGAACCATGGCCGGTCGCTAGTTCCAGAGAAAAAGGAAGGTGCCTCCAGGGTTGGCAGACAGCTTGACCTAAAGGGAGAAGATGAGCGCCAACCGGCTCCGCGCAAGCGGAAGTTGTTGACGGTCCTTAAGTACCAAATATAGTTATCAAATAAATAAAGAAAAGGATCCAAATGCAACCAACACCTAAACTTAGGGTTTTATCTGACAGAATTCCACGAGTTTTGGTGTTTGTCTGTTTCTGCAGGGGGTTATCAGAAAATACGGAGGAAAGGCCCACACGTCGGGTTTACATAGAGATAATAATGTGTTCACCGATTTTCTATCATCTAGAAGACTCCAGAAGCCACGAGATCGAACGGGAGGCCGAACGGGCCCGGAGGCAGGGCGCCCGCCCTGGCCTGAGAGCCAATCAGGCTCCGTCTCGCGGATTATGCTCCACCGACCTAAGGGATCAAGGAAAACCGTGCGATTAATGTCGATTTGATCCGACGGTCCACGTTCACTTGAGGGGGCTATATAAGCAGGACCCCTGGCCCCTGGAGGAGACACTCCCTCATTCTCAATTCCTTAAACCCTAATCTCAGGAGGAGAGTCTCTGATCAAGCCCTAGAGCCACCACATCAACTAGATCTCTAGTATAGCATAGCTACATAGGATTAGAACTAGAAGGAGTCAATCTTCGATTGGTTTTCGGATCTGTCAAGAGGATTCTTGGTAATTCCTTTACTGTTCTTCATTGTTCATCTTTGTTCTTCAATATTATGAATACAACTTTGTTCTATTTCAATATATTGATTATGACTATGCTCTACTTGTTTATGTTTGCGATTATATTGTTCTTAGTTTATCGTAGTTATACGCTTGGCCTAGTTAGATTGGAATTATATACATGTTTAGGATCGTATAGCGTTTATCCATTGGATCCATGGGTAAATAATAAATATTGTATAGGCGTGGTGCTTAGACCATATTTATCTGCGATTGCACCTTATATGCCGGATCGTGGGGTGGTCCGCGATGGTGACAGCTTCGTTGGTTCTTATATAGTCCCCCTCCCGTGTGTAAGGCAGGCAGAGCAACATTATTACGGGGGAGTGATTGCTATGTTTCTCATCTTCCTTGATAATATCACTATGCATGGCCGTAGTCCTTTCTCGCAATGATTGCCAAGTGTACTTGCACTAACTATGATATGCTAAACTTTATAGTTAAGAATAACTTAGGAAATATCCTTGTAGTTCGTCCTAATACCATGCTAATGACTTGCTAGAATATCTGTTGAGGTGCTTATCATTATTATATGTGGCTAGCTGATCAGATTAATTATCTTTGACACCATTCATACTTTATCTATATTTTATGTGACACTTACCCCTGTATGCAAGAGATAGATGAATGCTCTCACTTATACATGCAATGATTGATACTCATTCCTATATTCCATTCCATAATCAACATTGATGTTAGTAATCCCTTCCCAGTGGTAAAAATATAAATAACGATACCTGGAATACTTCCCGGTTAAAATGCTACATCGGTATTAATTTGTGCGCTTGCAGATCTTATTTATTATTTATTTAGAAGAGCAGTTGCATATTTCAATACCGCGTCTCTCATGTCATGCTGGGGATGACAACTTGGCTTAAGTGGCATGAGGGATAGGTTCGGCATTTTTGGCGCCGTTATCAGAATTAGAAAACTAAGTCTACTTTTGGTAATGACGTTAAGGATGCCCAACAAGCATTTTTAGCGCTGTTGCCGGGGAAGGTTGATTTACTAACAAGGAATGAATACGGAATTTGAGTCATCATTCGCATCATTAAGTGATTGAGATCATCAATTCTCCCATACAGATTTACCCCTGTATTTTTCCATTCTTATTATTTTGCAGGGTGATGTATGAATAGAGGACATCTTCCAGAAAATTTTGTTGACAACCCCGAAGCATTAATCAGAGGGGCAAGAGCCAAGCTCAAGAAGTCAACACTTCGACGCAACACTTCATCCAATCCAGAAGACCGCCGAAGTTTCATCTGGAATTTGTCAACAGAGTTCGCAGCCATGGCGAACAAGACGATCCGCGAGTTCTCAGCTCCCACTACGGACAACATCCGCACTGGACCTGCCGCGGCCATCGACAAGAACTTTGAGATCAAGCCAGGGCTCATCAACATGGTACAAGCCAACCAGTTTTGTGGGAAGCCGCACGAAGATGCAAGTGCTCATCTCCAACACTTCCTGGAGATTTGCAGCACATTCACTTTATTAGATGTTCCCAGAGACGCCATACTACTTCGTCTTTTCCCATTCTCACTATTGGGGAGAGCGAAGCAGTGGTTCTACGCGACGAAGGATAAGAACACTACGTGGGCACTCTGCTCTATGAACTTTCTGGCTAAGTTCTTTCCCATGGGTAAGACCAATGCTCTCCGTGGGAAGATTACAAGTTTTCAGCAACAACATGATGAATCCGTTCCAGAAGCATGGAAGCGCTTTCAAGATTACATCCTAGAATGTCCCCATCATGGAATGGAGAGCTGGCTACTTATGCAGACTTTCTATCATGGGCTCATCACTAGTGCTCGTGAGACCATGGATGCTGCAGCTGGAGGCGCATTTCTATCACTCACCATACCACAAGCTACAGCCCTTGTGGAGAAGATGGCGTCCAACCAAGGTTGGAACGAAGAGAGGACTCAAACACGCAAGAAGGGTGGAGGTATGCACCAGCTCAAGGAGGTAGACATGCTGTCTGCAAAGCTAGACCTACTCATGAAAAAGCTCGATGACAAAGCTGGAGACAAAAGAGAAGTCATGAACGTCTACGACTCTCACATGACTTGTGAGGAATGTGGAGATACTGGACACTCAGGCAATCACTGCCCTGAGATGCTTAAGGATGCAAGGTACATCAACAACAACAACTACAACCGTCCTCAACAAAATCAAGGTTGGAATCAACAGAGGCCTAACTACTCAGGTAACTACTCAGGTAATTATCAAGGTAATAACTCTTACAACAACAATAATAATTTTCCACCCCTGAGAGAGTTAGTGTCTAATCAAGGAAAGCTAATGGATAACTTGTCTAAGAAATTGGCATCCAATGATAAAATACTAGAAAACATAAATAATAGAATGGATAATTTCTCTACTGCCATCAAAAACCAAATTAGCTTTAATAAAATGATTGAATCTCAGTTAAATCAAATAGCTGCTGCTGTTCCTGCTACTAACCCCGGTATACCATCACAACCGGAAGGATTAGAATCTGTAAATCTTGTAGACATGTTTGATGCAGGTAACTATTGGAGTAATCCCGCTGTCAGAGTACATAATGACTGTGGCGGAACCGTCTGAATCGGCACATTATCGATAATACTCGTCTTCTATTGACACTAAGTATTCCGATAATGAACCAAGTCAAACACCTCCGTCGAGCACACCCGAAGGAGAACTCGAATAATCCACGTTTTCATCCAGGATACAATAATGAATACAAGCTTACAATACTTAGTCCATTTCATACAATAGCAGTTTTGGAAATTTATTCATTATAATACCAGAGTTCAGAGTGCAGTAATTAAACAGCGGAAACTAATTAAACATCTAGCGGAAAGCGATACAAGGATCCGTCTGTGCCCACCAGAAGAATCCTCCACACAGCAGCCAACTTCTTAAATTGCACCTGCAACAGGGGTAAAATAAACCCTAAGTACAAAATGTACTTGCAAGACTTACCCGACTAGTGGGAATATATATTTCCCGACTCTCAAGGATATGAAAGGCTTTTTGGTTTGCTGTTTCATTTTGCCTGCAAAGCTTACTAAAGTGTATCCTTACTGGTAAATATTTAGCAGTCATTTTTTTTCATTAGCTAAACATTCTAGGTAAGCACCTGTTCTACTTTCAAGCAAGTGATAAGCAATCAGACTCATTTCTCTTTCTTTCCTTTCTTCCACCAACTTTATTATTCCAGTTGTTACTACGATGCCATGCCATAGTCAAGCCGTACCGTCTAAGCGACGGCAATTCGCGAATCAATGTGCCCAGCTGGGTACCCCGAAAAACACACGCCTCATCTGTACCCCGGGCACAGATGAGACCAACTCGCTCCACTCCTGTCACAGGATCCAGGTCCCCGTCCAAACTTGGACTCCAAGCCCCCACCCTTGAGGCCCGGCCTCAAAGTGGTGCTTAGATCTCCACCTATCCCCGCCTCCAATCAGTCGGTCCGGAAAGAGCCGGAGCCCATGACAAGAGAGTAACAAGTCTTCCTCACCCCCATCCGTAAGTATGTGCATGGGATAATAAGATCTGTGACAAGACTATTGTCCATAACAACGAACAGTTCTTAATCGACACGGACAGGGAAATGATGCAACCAAGCTAAGCCCGTGGCCGCGGGACATAACTTGTCACACCCACCAGTACCCAAACCATATCCTTGCCCGGTCTCCAATTTTCTTTCACCTTCTTATCATGTGATACAATAATAATCACCTATTGTGAGTAACGACAGGTTACCCGTTACCGTCATCCTAAGCATCGCATCTACACGACCTGTACTAGTAGGACTCATAGGTGGGTATATATGTGCAAGTAGTTTTCATATCAACTCCTGAAACGTAATGCAAACATATATATACCAAGTGATTAGTAAAATAGGGGTTATGCACCGGGGCTTGCCTTGGGCAGGCACGGAGTCAACAAAGTCAGTCGGCGGCTCCGGAACCTCCTCCGCTGCAAGGACCTCCTCGATCACCTCCACGACCTCCTCGTACTCCTAGTCGTCGATGGTCACCACGTCCGCCTCCAACTCGTTCACTACATGCATGCAATGATGGTGCAATAAATTAATACTTAGACAACAACAACTCTTAAAAGTAGAAACTCACATGACAAGATATCAGCTAGCTATAATGGCTAAGGTACTAAACTAATTACTATTTTTAAAAGTCCTTCAATACCTACCTTAATTACTCTAATACACTTGCCACTTAATTTTATTTAAGTTTTGGTGAACAATTAATTATCCTACTAGACAGTATCATGTGAAGCTACAAAAATTACAGAAATATATAACTAAGGTCACTAACAGATAAATCATGATTTTAGGACCTATTTCGGATTTATAAAGATTTTACAAACTAAACCAATTTGATCTGTCTATGAAAACGACACGAAGCTAAATAGCATAATTAACTAAATCGCCTAAATTCAAATAAACTCTAAAAATTATGAAATTTATATGAAAGATAGAGTTTGATTTTAGATGAATTTAGAAACAAGAATCACTGTAATCGGAGATGGTATTTGGTGCTGCGAGTTTGCCGAACTTTAATCACGCGGAAAAGAATAAGCGTAATTAGAGAATGTGTGCACTCGTGATGGATGGCTGGTTGTGCATGGCTCTTGCGTGAGTTATTGTTCAGGTCCCACATGTCACACATACATGCATGGGAAGGGATACAACAAAGATAGCAAGGGGTTACGGGTGCTCTTCTTGCTCCATGCGTGTACGCCATGGATGAGCTGCTATGAGCTCGAGGTCAGCTCGACTTGCAAGGAGAGGAGCCAGAAGAAAATCACTAGGAGAGGGAGGAGAGCACGGAGAAGCTCATGAGATACTCACCACGTCCTGCGACGATAGTCGAGTCCGGCTCGAACCCACGGCCGTATACGGTATACGCGAAGCAAGACGAAGCTAGAGCTAGCGAGCGAGTGAACGAGCTGAGCGTGGGCGAGCTGAGCGTGCTGGTGCGAAGTAATATGTGTGGGACGTGTGCAGCCGAGCTATAATGGCGAGACATCGGCAGTTGGAGCACACGCGTGTGTGAGTGCATGGGTTGAGAGGACCACGATATAGCATTAGTGCGACGTGACAACAGAGACAGGCATCACGTGGACACTCAGGCAAGCAAGTGGCTTAGGCAAGGGCAATGTTAGTGACTCAGTTGGCAGTAAAGGTGGGGCCTACTTCAATTGGCAATAGCTATGACCATTTCTACAATGCATATGGCTCTGAAGGAAACATGACTTTGTACTTTTGCAGTCAGTTGGCAGTGAGGGAGCGTGCGATCAAGGACAGAGATAAAAGTACTTATTTATTTCTTATGGTGCACTCTAAGCTTATGGTGCATCTTGAGAAATTTTTGCTTGAGGTGTTCTTCCACAATGGCTATGGTGTTATATAGTACAAGCATTAATTGCTTAAGGCTAACTTTTTCGTCCCATTGTGGGTGCCCGGCTCATGCAAGATCAGCATGCAACTCAGTATGTGTGTCGTGGTGTATATAAGTGTGTGGTCTGGTAAGGCACAGACATGACGAGAAAGCACGGTGCTCGTCACAGCTCGCACGTTCCAGGTGTGTACGCTGGGAGGGTGTCAGTTTGCCTTTTGAAAAAAAATTCTTCATCAATAAAGTACATACATACATTATCACAGAATCATGATAAAAACTAAATTAATAAATTTATTTTTATTTAGCACTTTCGTTGATCATTTTGGGTCACACAATTTGTATTAGCACACATGATCACATATAATAATAAAAAGACATGATGCTCATGGCATGATTAGTGAGTTATTAACGCAGTAACACCGAGGGTGTTATAATGACCTTTTGCCAGTCAAGAGAGGCGATCCAGGACGCCCCGTCATCCCGATCTCCATCGGCATGGTGGACTTCCCAGAAGCACTCTGTGACTTTGGCTCCAGCGTCAACATTATGCCCAGGGTACTCTATGAAAAATTCTTTACAACTATGTGTTTGCAGTTTGCAGATCGGACACTAAGCTTTCCTAAAGGAATATTAAAGAACATGTGTGTCCGAGTTGGTACCTCGTATGCTCCAGCTGACTTCGTGGTGATAGAGACCGGGTTCGATGAGAGGTCACCAGTTATTCTGGGAAGGCCATTCCTGAACACCTCGGGAGCTGTCATCTACGCCAGCACTGTGAAGATCAACTTCAACATCAAGGGGAGGAATGAGACGTTTTCCTTCAAGAACAAGATTACACAAATCCCAGAGCAACCCCAACATGAACCAACGAAGAGGACCAACAGGAGGAACAAGCAGAACAAGAACAACCAAGGATGGACCGAATCAGCTAAGATGGTCACTGCAGTTCAAGGAGGTCAAGACCGACGACTCAAGTCGCCGTTCCTAATCAAGAAGGACGACCCAGGTATGCCAAGCATTGAGTGCTCAATCAATGGATACTCCTTTCAGAAGGCGCTCTGCGACACTGGATCAGGCGTCAACATAATGGCCACAGTCACCTATCAGCTCTTGTACGGGACCATGTCCTTAAAACCAACATACACTCAGCTCCAGATGGTAGATCAGACATCCCGAAAGATCAAAGGTATAGTAACCGATGTCCCTGTTAAAATTAACGATCATTTTGTCCATACAGACTTTCAGGTCATTGACATGGGAGACGATGAGTACGATCCACCCATCATCCTAGGAAGACCGTTCCTAGGCACCGTCAAAGCAATCATCTACATTGGAACCGGAGAAGTCCATATGCATTTCCCCTCTGAGAAGGTACGCCGCTACTTTAATGACCCTAACTATATAGTTGAAGATTCTAAGCAGGTCAGGACAAGAAGAAGGCGACGTAACCGTAACCAAAGGAGGCAAACCATCAAGGACGTATGGGCAGACTATGAAGGAGAGGTCATAAGGCCCGAGGATACACAACAGGAGACCGAAGCACCAAGTCGGGTATGGAAAGTGAAGACAGTTACACAAGAAGAGGAGGCGCTGCCGGAACCACCGTCTACGCCACCCAAATCCCAGGACAACTAAGAAGAAAAGAAGTCCTGTTCGGAGGACTTAAAAACACCGAACGTCGTGCCAAGAGGTAAACTTGGTAGTTATCATTTTCCCTTTAATTATTGCTCAGTTAATCATGTTTATTCTGTCTAAAAAAATATTGAAAACAGTAAGCCCCATGTGAGTATGCGAGTGGCATAAAACCCATAAGTACATTCATTGTGGTGGCATAAAAAAATAAATAATATATATTTTTTCTGTTCTATAAAAATGAAAATAAAAATAGAGAGTGACATTTATCAAGGAAGCTCAAACATGATAAAGGCTAGATATTTATGCTAACGCTTAATCAAGTTCCACGAAGCTTTGTTGTCTATTTGAGCTCCACAGAATTCAGGAAGACTAGCAGATGGAGGACATCCTAATCGTTGTCAGGGTGCTGCCGACATTCAAATACACCTCTGCACCTGCTAGCTACATCAGAAGAAATTACGTCAAGATCCAGCTTGGGGGAGAGCACCCCCATTTATCCCGATAAGTATTTTTATCTACATTTATAAATATGCTTTATTAAAATAAAAAGATGCATAATCATGAAAACCCAAATAAATATTTTGTGTTTATATATATATTTGCTTAGTTTAATAAATAAATAAAGTAGCTATGCTAAACTGAATCTTGAAAATAAAACTCTAGCATGGATATGATGAATAGTTGCTCTGTCTAATTTTCAAATTTGTTCTCTCTCTAGTTTAGACATAACTGTTATAATTTAAAACTGGTTCTAAATCTGAACTAGTGGGAAGAGAACTTGATCTGAAGTCTAAGTTGTTAGCGGATATGATATGGGAAGGTTGAGCTGCTGTTTATCTGTTCCTAGAGATGCTAGAATTCTGGAGAATTTTATCTTTAAAAATCTTTAAAATGTTGCATGATGAGTTCCTGTATGATGAGAGTTTAAATTCCTACCACAGCCATATATACATGCTTGTTAGATTAAGAGCCGCACTTTTACTACTTACTGCTTATGGGCATTGAGTGTGGTCAAGCTGTGTAGACCCTTAGGAACTTGTCATGTGGTTAAAATCAAGATTCACTTGCACGTTCACTCATACATGCTGCTTCTACTCCGGAAGTACGCATCCACATATATCCACTCATTTCCATCTCCAGATTTACCCAAAATTATTCTACTCCTGACCCGGGAGAGAATAGCCAAAAACATTATCCCATTCCTGTTATTCCCTGTGAAGTTAATGCTCAAGTCATTTCTACTACCACTTGCTATATTTTCAAAAGAGGGAGATTGCTCTAAAAAAACGAGGAAATAAAAAGGAGCGAGTGCTCGGAACCTCGAAGAAAGAAAAAGTGAGACGAGAGGTAAAAATGGACAAGTGTCCGACAGTAGAATTAGGGGTACAAGATACCCACCTGAGAGGAAAAAGAAAAGAAAAAATATATATATACAGAGCATCTCATTCCCCTCAAAAGTTTTAAAAAGCAAGAAAGGTATGTATTCCCTCAAAAAGAGCATTAGACTTTTGTTATCACCATCATCACCATACACCACTCATTCACCACACATGCACATCTTGATTTGACTTATTGACTTGTTTGTCTGGATCCATGGTTTGACTATGCAATAAATGTTCTATGAGTATGTATATTGTATCTCCCACCTATGAGCTCCAGATATCAAAGCCTTATTAGAGTAGGGTGAGAGAGAAGGCAATGTCACTACGCCTTATACCATAAATACCACATACTTTGAGAGAGAAGGCATATACCATTACTGCCTTGGTAAGGATCCAGAAATACCACAAAAGAGAGACCCGAGAGAGTCATACAAGGAATCTCTGAGTTTTATTTGAAAAATTTACAAAAAACTCCAGAGCTATAGCTGATCAAGAATAAGAGACATGGCGTTTGACTAGACCGTTCTATCTTTTAACCACTCAAGATGCAGGTGACGGTTGCAAGCCCCATGGTGAAAGGTAAAATGAGTAAGTTTTAAGTCTTGACAGTTTACTCTAACTCAGGGATGAGACCTTATTTGAAAGCATATGTACCGTCAACGTTCAAAGGCGTTGCAGCAACTTCCGATCCATAATGAGTCTATCCTTGCTCAGGGACGAGCAAGAGGTAAGCTTGGGGGAGTTTGTTGACGGTCCTTAAGTACCAAATATAGTTATCAAATAAATAAAGAAAAGGATCCAAATGCAACCAACACCTAGACTTAGGGTTTTATCTAATAGAATTCCATGAGTTTTGATGTTTGTCTGTTTCTGCAGGGGGTTATCAGAAAATACGGAGGAAAGGCCCACACGTCGGGTTTACATAGAGATAATAACGTGTTCACCGATTTTCTATCATCTAGAAGACTCCAGAAGCCACGAGATCGAACGGAAGGCCGAACGGGCCCGGAGGCAGGGCGCCCGCCCTGCTCCCTAGGGCGCCCGCCCTGGCCTGAGAGCCAATCAGGCTCCGTCTCGCGGATTATGCTCCACCGACCTAAGGGATCAAGGAAAACCGTGCGATTAATGTCGGTTTGATCCGACAGTCCACGTTCACTTGAGGGGGCTATATAAGCAGGACCCCTGGCCCCTGGAGGAGACACTCCCTCATTCTCAATTCCTCAAACCCTAATCTCAGGAGGAGAGTCTCTGATCAAGCCCTAGAGCCACCACATCAACTAGATCTCTAGTATAGCATAGCTACATAGGATTAGAACTAGAAGGAGTCAATCTTCGATTGGTTTTCGGATCTGTCAAGAGGATTCTTGGTAATTCCTTTACTGTTCTTCATTGTTCATCTTTGTTCTTCAATATTATGAATACAACTTTGTTCTATTTCAATATATTGATTATGACTATGCTCTACTTGTTTATGTTTGCGATTATATTGTTCTTAGTTTATCATAGTTATACGCTTGGCTTAGTTAGATTGGAATTATATACATATTTAGGATCGTATAGCGTTTATCCATTGGATCCATGGGTAAATGATAAATATTGTATAGGCGTGGTGCTTAGACCATATTTATCTGTGATTGCACCTTATATGCCGGATCGTGGGGTGGTCCGCGATGGTGACAGCTTCGTTGGTTCTTATATAGTCCCCCTCCCGTGTGTAAGGTAGGCAGAGCAACATTATTACGGGGGAGTGATTGCTATGTTTCTCATCTTCCTTGATAATATCACTATGCATGGCCGTAGTCCTTTCTCGCAATGATTGCCAAGTGTACTTGCACTAACTATGATATGCTAAACTTTATAGTTAAGAATAACTTAGGAAATATCCTTGTAGTTCGTCCTAATACCATGCTAATGACTTGCTAGAATATCTGTTGAGGTGCTTATCATTATTATATGTGGCTAGCTGATCAGAGTAATTATCTTTGTCACCATTCATACTTTATCTATATTTTATGTGACACTTACCCCTGTATGCAAGAGATAGATGAATGCTCTCACTTATACATGCAATGATTGATACTCATTCCTATATTCCATTCCATAATCAACATTGATGTTAGTAATCCCTTCCCAGTGGTAAAAATATAAATAACGATACCTGGAATACTTCCCGGTTAAAATGCTACATCGGTATTAATCTGTGCGCTTGCAGATCTTATTTATTATTTATTTAGAAGAGCAGTTGCATATTTCAATACCGCGTCTCTCATGTCATGCTGGGGATGACAACTTGGCTTAAGTGGCATGAGGGATAGGTTCGGCATTTTTGGCGCCGTTATCAGAATTAGAAAACTAAGTCTACTTTTGGTAATGACGTTAAGAATGCCCAACAGAAGTCAAAGGCGACAACAGGAGTCGTGCAAACCCCTGACCTGAATATCCCACTGGGGGGGTCGAGTGCGATCGTCCCGGTGGGTTTAGTGAATTCACGAGTGAGCCAACTTGACACCTCCGCGGAGTCCAGCGGGGGTAGTATGATTGAAACTTTGAAGAAACAGAGGAGGGGATCCAACCAATTTGCAAGATCAGCGGCGTCTGCGATGGACAGCCCCCGCCGGGCACAATGAATCTGCTAAGTGTGAATTGTCGGGGCTGCGAGCGGCCCGAGGCAGTTCAAGAGCTCCGCCTGTTGGTGGAGGAGAAGAAGGCTGCGGTGGTGTTCTTGATGGAGACGAGGATGGGTGAGGAGCGCGCTCGTGGCCTGCAACGATCCCTTGGCTTCCCTAATGCCATCGTTGTTAGGTCTGAGGGCCTCAGTGGGGGGGCTGCTCTTGCTGTGGTGACAGGATGTTGTGGTGGCGGAGCTGAGCAAGTCCAAATCGCATATTGATGTGCTGGTGTCTTGCAACAGCTTGCAAGTCACGCAGTGAAAATTAACGGGGTTCTATGGGGAACCACGAAGAGAACGACGCAAAGACTCCTGGTACCTCATGAGATTCTTGAGGGCACAATCAGCATCTCCTTGGTTGTGCGTAGGAGATTTCAATGAGGTGCTTTCGGCGGAGGAACAGATAGGCGGCAATGATAGGGAGTTGTGGCAGATTGCAGCTTTTCAAGATGTGGTCAGTGACTGTTGTTTGACTGATCTTGGCTACCATGGCTTGCCCTATACGTGGGATAACCGGCAGGAGGATAGCAACAATGTTAAAGTCCGCCTGGATCGGGCGCTGGGGGACAATAGTTTCATGGATGTGATGGGTGATTCCGAAGTCTTCCATATTCCTTTGGCGGAGTCGGATCACTGTGGGATCCTGGTTTAGGTGAGGGCGAAGGAGCCGTTTGGACATAGGCGTGGCCGGCGCAAACAAAAACCTTTCAAATACGAGAATATGTGGAGAAGCCATGGCGAATATATGGATTTCGTCAACCGGTCGTGGGATCCTGGAGCTGGCCCGCTGGATCTTGCAGCTACTTCTACTGCCCTCTCGTCCCTACAGGTCTCACTGAAATCTTGGGACAGAGATGTTTTTGGGTCTGTTAAGCAACAGGTCCAACAGCTACGTGTGGACCTAGAGAAGGAAAGGAGCAGCACCTTGTATCGGGGGCCAACAGACCGGGAACGTGATTTGGTGTCCAGGTTGACGGTGGTCCTGGCAAGGGAGGAGACTATGGAGCGTCAGAGATCAAGGATCTCTTGGCTGCGTGAGGGTGACAGGAACACAGAGTTTTTTCAAGCGAAAAAGCTCGAGCAAGGAGTCGGGCTAATAGAATCAGCTTTTTGGTGGATACGACAGGCCAGTCTTTCACGGCCCAGGATGATTTTGAACGATTGGCACGCGAGTTCTATCAGAAGTTGTTCACGGCTCAGGAAAATCTTCAACCGGAGCTCATATGTCAGCATGTGCCGTGAAAGGTGACGCCTGATAGGTGCACTATGTTGGAGAGGCCTTTTACTGAGGAGGAGGTGGAAGCTGCCCTCTTCCAAATGGCCCCAAACAAAGCACTGGGGGTCGATGGCTTTAACGCCGGTTTTTTCCAAGCGCATTGGCAGCTAGTGAAACCGTGCGTAGTGAATGCAGTACTGAATTTTCTAAACGGAGGGGACTTTCCTGAAGATGTAAATAAAACATTACTGGTCCTCATCCCGAAGGTATCTAATCCTCAGGAGCTATCCCAATTTCGGCCTATCTCGCTTTGCAATGTGTTGTATAAGCTGTGCTCAAAGACCGTGGCCAACAGGCTCCGAGTGATTCTAGATGAAATTATAGCTGAAGAACAAAGTGCATTCGTGCCGGGACGATTGATCACCGACAATGTCCTGATAGCATATGAGTGCATACATTATTTGCGAAATAAGAAAGGGAAGGTGGGGGGCTGTGCGATCAAACAGGACATGGCAAAGGCATATGATAGAGTGGAGTGGAGCTACCTGTTGGCTATTATGCAGGCTCTAGGGTTCCCGGACTCGTGGTGCTCTTTGGTCATGAAATGTGTCTCTTCAGTCTCTTTCTCAGTCCGAGCAAGCCTGTACATTAGCAGGTGCAAAGTGTGTGACTGTTCAGGGCCTCCAAAATTATAGAGCCTCCAAATTTACAAATTACACTAAGTATTAAGTACTAAGTAGCAATTAGCGGCTAGGCTTGCAATCAATAATTTGTTAATTGGAGCACTGGCCCAACGTAAGGCCCAAAGCCATCCACCCACCGGCCTGCTTGGTGACTCCTTGGCTTCCCCATACGTATAGATTGGCCAACGACATTTCATTTTCCTGTGCTGGTGTGCCGCAAACCAGCCGCTACTAGAGCTACAACACGTCGGTAGCTCGGTATGCACATGGCTTTCATCCCCCAATTATATTGTTTACGTTTGTGTCTTGGAAAGCAAATTAGTCTAAAAATTGCATTATAATCAAGGAATTTCAAAGGAGATTCCGAGACTTGCATCATATCTTCTAGAAATAGGAGGTTTGATTCTGGTCATGAAAATATAATTGAAGACTTCATCATTTCAAAGAATACTAAGAGAATGATGCTTTTTAGTATAATATAAGGTTAGTTGGTTGCCTAAGTACTTTTTGTATTTTGATATGTTTCTAAGTACCGTAAGAACAACGTATATTTGAAGCTTTATAATTAAGTAAAAGTATGCTTTTGTTATATTATTTTCTTATATAAATTTTGGGGCCACATCATGCGTTTCGTTCAGGGCCTTTCAAATCATAGGTACATGTCTGGTCCGAGTTAATGGTGTTTTTTCAGAGAGCTTTAAACCCTCCCGTGGCATTAGACAAGGGGACCCAATTTCACCATATATGTTCCTTTTGTGTTCGGAAGGGCTCTCATGCATGGTGAAAAATGTTGGGCCATTATATATATCCAGAGGGGTGCGAGTGAGCCCGAAAGCACCATGGATTTCTCACCTCCTTTTTGCTGACGATTGCCTGATCTTTACTCAGGCATCAAAAAAGGGGGCGGATCGGGTTGCTGCAATATTGGAGGACTACAATAAGGGTTCTGGTCAACTGGTGAATAAGCAAAAATCGGCAGTTTTCTTTAGCCCAAATTGCCAACAAGCTTGCAAGGCGGATGTTCATGCTAGTCTGCAGATTCCAAATGAGGCACTGGGAGAGAAGTATCTTGGCTTGCCAACGGCAGCGGGGCGAGGAGCTGCTGCAGCATTTGACTATGTGCCTGCTCGGGTACGTGGCTTCGTTGGAGGGTGGGCATAGAAGAGTTTGAGCTGTGCGGCCAGAGAAGTGTTACTGAAAGCAAATGCTCAGGCAGTGCCCACTTATCCTATGTCGTGCTTCAAGCTGTCACCGGTAGTATGCCGCAAGCTCACTTCGGCGGTATCAAATTACTGGTGGGGTAGCTCGCTGGATAACCACAAAATCCACTGGCTCCGATCGGAAAAATTGACGAGATCCAAAAGCCAGGGTGGTATGGGATTCAGGGATTTTACATTTTTTAACCAGGCAATGCTAGGAAAACAGGGATGGAGGTTGATCACGAGGCCGGATTCGCTATGTGCTAAGGTACTGAGGGGTAAATATTTTCCTAATGGTAACTTCCTCTCGGCTACTAAAAGAAGGCGCAGTTCGGAGACTTGGCGTTCTATCCTTCATGGTCGTGATGTACTGAATCGTTGGCTCATTAAGAGAATTGGCCCAGGTGAGACCAATATTTGGGAGGAGAACTAGATCCCAGGACTGAGATCCCTCCGGCCTCTAGTGCCACCAACCACAGCACGGGTTGAGGCGGTCAGAGACCTTTTTATTCCCGGTACGCGTGAGTGGAATGTTGAACTGGTGAACAAGACCTTCATGGCGTTGGAGGCGGAGGAAATTTTAAAGATCAAGCCTGGGGTTTCTCAGACCCATGATGTTACAGCATGGGCTTTTGAGAAGAATGGCTTCTACTCCGTGCGCTCAGCATATAGACTTCTGCAAGGAGTCGCAAATGGCAGATGCAATGGCCTCTTCTTCGGAAGCTGGAGCGTCAGGTGGCAGGCATGGAGTCTTCTATGGAAGCTTGACGTTCTCCCAAAAGTGCGGGTATTTTGGTGGAGGATACACCACGATGCTTTGCCGTCTAAAGTAAAGTTGAAGAGGCGGCATGTGGCAAAGGAAAGTTTCTGTGAGGTTTGTGGAGATCCTGAGGAATCCGTGTATCACGTAATATGGCAGTGTTCGGTTGCAAAACGTTTCTGGGCTGAGATTAAGAGAGTGTTGGGGCATGTCGTTCCAGACTTCCATCCATATTCCTGGGCGACAAACATTTTCTGTCCAGATGTATGCCCGCCGAAGTTGGTTGCTGTGGTGGTATGTGGCGCGTGGTCGCTGTGGTCTGGCAGGAATGCTAGACATCATGGAAGGCAGGTTTGGGAACCTAGAGCGGCGGTGAGATATATTTCCAAGCTGCTTGAGGAGATGGCGATGCTAAAAACACCGGCGAGGCTAGGCCAGCCGCGGATGGTGATGAAATGAAAGAAGCTGGAGGAAGGTTGGTGCAAGGTGAATACCGATGCTGCCTTTGACACAGTGTCTGGCACGGGTAGTGCTGGTGTGGTGATTCGTGATGAACAAGGACAGGTGATCGCAGGAGCTGCTCGCTGGTTCGATCATGTCCAAGACGCTCTCACCGCCAAGGCACTAGCAGCAAAGGAGGGACTAGAATTGGCTATGGAAATAGGTTGTGGAAAAGTTATTCTCGAAACTGATTGCAACACTCTGAAGTCTCTTTTAGTGAACAGTGAAGGCATGAGATCCTCTATAGGAGGTATTTGTTTTGATATTTCAGAGCTAGGTAGGAGTTTTGTTGAGTTTAAAATTGCTTGGGTGAGTAGGGACGCTAACTCGGTGGCACATTGTTGTGCTCGCTTGGTGTCGGCCACTAAGCGCGCTTTGTTTTGGCTAGACTATATCCCGGAGTGGCTTGTGGGATTAGCAGCCGATGATTGTACTCCTGTCATTGATTAATGAAAGCTCTGAATTACTCAAAAAAAAGACATATGACTTTTCGCCAATTTGGCAAGTCTTATATACCGTATATTATACTCCCTCCGTTCCAAACTATAAGACGTTTTGATTTTTCTAGAAACAGTTACATTTGCTATGCGCGCGCGCGCACACACACACACACACATAGGGCTGGTTCGGCCGGTGGAAAAGCCGGCTGGTTTCGGCTAGTTCAATAGTATTCTGTGAGAGAGAATAAGCTGAAACCAGCCGAAATAAGCTGAAACCTGACCAGCAGAACAGGGCCATATATATATATATATATATATATATATATATATATATATATATATATATATATATATATATATATATATATATACACACACACATTATGTCTAGACATAGTAAAATCAATATATCAAGAAAAGCCAAAACGTCTTATAATTAGGATGGATTTAGTATAAAATAAAAAAAAACAATTTAACAAGTGTGGAGTGAACCAAACCATAGTGGTATATTGCTCTGTGTCCGCATATTAAACCTACAGTTAGTTATGGCAAAATTTATTTTTGTTTCTAATAAGATTGACATAAAAACCTGATACAGAATATCCATGTAGGTTTGGATGGTATAAAAACCTGATACAAAATTTATTTTAGGTGTCATATCGGATGTTTCATGAGATATTGGAAGGAGTTTTTTATATTAATTAAAAAACTAATTACATAACTCGTCTAAAAACCGTGAGATGAATTTATTAAACCGAATTAAGCCGTCATTAGCACATGTGTGTTATGGTAGCACTTAAGGCTAATTATGGACTAATTAGGTTTAAAAGATTTGTCTCGTGGTTTTCAACCAAACTGTGTAATTAGTTTTTTTTCGTCTACATTTAATACTCCATACATGTGTCTAAATATTCGATGTGATGGAATAAAAAATTTTAGGCGGAAACTAAACACCCCTGATTAAGAGAAGTCTACATGTGAATAGGACGACAAGCAAGGATGGCCGGACCGACGGCGATCGATCGTACTCCGTACGTGTGCACTAATGAAGCATTATTACCACGGTACCACCGCAACGAACATCACAGTATCGTAACGTGAAGTGGAGCCTCAGACGTAACTACACGTGTGAATAGCTCAGCTTAGTTTGATGTAAGCAGTAGCAATGTCGTCTCAGCCACACGATCGGTTGGTAGCTCGATCTCCAGGAGAAGATAGGTGAGAAGCGAGTGGAACTCATAATTGATTGTAGCAACGTCGTACAAAGACGCGTATTTATATATATCGAGTAAACTGCATCTACCATACATCAACTAATAATGTGGGTGTGAGATTGTTGGTCCATGAACTTGTAATCTGGTCTAAGTTGGTGCAACTGTTAGAATTTATATGAATATTCTCCTAAATTCATATGAAGAAATTCTAATAAATCTCAAAGGCTCAATACATGTGTTTTTTAATGGGCTTTAATGTTTAAGCCCAAGAATAGAGGTGAGAGGTACAACATCAATTAGTACCACATTGCTAGTTGATGTAGAGGTAGGGGGTTTTCCTCCATATATATATATATATATATATATATATATATATATATATATATATATATATATATATATATATATATATATATATATACCTATCCTCCTGGGAAAAGACACACAAAAAAACTATAATTGGGAGTTTCAGTTAGAATATCCCTAAGGCAGTAAATTAGTATTTTCATCTTCTTGCTACTGCGCTGCCGCCGTAGTTTCTCCATCCCGATCGTCTGCGTCCACCGGCGTTTGGGAGAGTAGGTCTCTGGAACCCTCGTCTTTGCGATCCTGCACCGGGAGAAGACGAATAAGATTTTTGGGAAGCGTTCTTCACGCGACTGCTCCCAAAGCTTCCACAACGGCTCGTCTCCCGATGGGTGCATCGGCGCGTCGGCTTCGTCGTGCTAGAGCTTGCGGGGTCGTCATCAAGAATACTCCTCCGCCTCTCATCGACGACTTTGACGACGACATCGACATCAGCGATCTCGCTCCATCACCACCGCCAGCTACATCTTCAACACCATCTACTACTACTATAACCGAAAGGTATAATTCTCTTGATCTAATTTTGACGTTCGTACAATCTAATCTATCTGCTGGACTATCAATGCTTGTCATGTTGATGCTGTGGAATATGCTGATCTGCTATACTAGTATGCCATACATGTTTAATCTAGTTCATATATTTGCCATGATTTATGTTCTAGATTTAATCATGCTTTTAATCTGGAAATTGTCTAATTCTTTAACAATCCAAAAACCTTATTATAGGCCGTTTCCAGAATTATCTATGGCTAGTTTTGTTGACGCGCTGAGACCGGAAAAGTTTTCTGGTACGCATTTTAAAAGGTGGTCTGTCAAGGTCACTGATTGGCTTACTGCCATAAAAGTTTTCTGAGTCAAAGATGGCATGCCTGAGGGAAACATCTCTGATGAAGATCAGAGAAAATTCCAGGAAGCTAATGATATCTTTATGGGAGCTGTGCGTAATGTGCTTTCAGATTATCTATTTGATACTATGATGCACTTAAGAGACGCAAAGGCTTTATGGGATCATCTGAATGCTACTTGAAAGCATCTAGGTCCCGAGGTTTGGTTTCGGCAATTGATGACAACGCTTTATTACCATGACTAACGTGTGTTTTGCAGAAACTTTGGTAAGTTAGGTCATGGAGGTTATAACTGCTTTGGGCACCATGGTATTCATGCCCCTTGATGGAAATCGTTTCGGTTTTCAAAGGAGTGACGTAAAGATTAAGGACGGTTAGTTCCGGATGTCGAGGTGTTGAGATACATTCGGAATAGTCGTTAGGATCTTCGTTTTTCTCCTTTGGCCATACTATAAAGGGGGGCATGAGCGCGTAGCTTGACCTAGGTGAGTCTTATGTTTAGGTGTGGTGCACACTTGTTAAACTTAGCGCTAGGTAGCTCTAGAATAGCTCAAAGTTTAGTTGGAAGCAACTTGGTTCAAGTTGCGACGCGTTTCGGAAAGTTTAGGGTGGTTTTCCCTTGACCGGACGCGGTCTTCGGCATGATCGGACGCGTCCGGTCAGTTCAGTTCCGCGACTAGGGTTTGGCGCTGACGACCGGACGCAGTCCTTGCGAGGACCGGACGCGGTGGTCAGAAGCCGACACGTGTCACTAGAGGGAAACACCCGATCGGACGCGACCTGGGTGTGATCGGCGCGTCCGGTCACGTTCCAGTAAGGTCCAGCGACGACCGGACGCGTCCGGTCATCACCGATCGAATGCGGTCGCGCGTCCGGTGTGGTTACAGTAAGCTCCCTGCACGATCGGACGCGTCCAGTCACCCCTGACCGGCGCGTCCGGTCACTCAGCCCGTTTTCAGTTTTTCGACCGTTACGGGGGACCGGCGCGTCCGGTCACTTCGACCGGAGCATCCGGTCACCCCGTGTTTTGCTGAGTTGGCAGGTAACGGTTCGTTTCGACTGTGGGGTGTATAAATACATCCCCACCACCTCTTTTAGAGGTCTCTTGCTCATTTGATCAGCTGAGAAACACCTTTAGAGTGCAAGGGAGTGCAAGAGCACTAGTGAGGATTGTGATTTGAGAATCAAAGCTTGAGAGTTCCTCACTAGAGATTAGAGAGTAGCAAGTGTGCATCCACCCTCTCATTAGGCTTGTTGTGGTCAAGTGAGAGTTCTAGCTTGTTACTCTTGGTGATCGCCATCACCTAGACGGCTTGGTGGTGATTGAGAGTTTGGTGATCATCCGGCGGAGCTTGTGGATGACCCAACTCATCTTGTGAGCGGTTTTGGGTGATTCACCGCGACGGAGTGTCGAAGAATCAACCCGTAGAGAGCACTTGATCCTTGCGCGGATCAAGGGGGAGCTACACCCTTGCGCGGGTGCGCCAACGAGGACTAGTGGGGAGTGGCGACTCTCCGATACCTCGGAAAAACATCGCCGTGTTCCTTGCCCTTACTTTCAAGCATTTACATTCTCATATTTACATTCATTGCTTGATTTACTTTCCTAGAATTGCCATGCTAGACTAGGATTGGAAACTAGGGTGCAAAACTTTTATCGGTAGAATCTCTAGGAACACAAGTAGGCACTAGGGGTGAATTCCGGCTTATAGGATTTAATTCTTGGAATTAATTTTTAGAAAAGCTCAATTCACCCCCCCCTCTTGGGCATCTTGATCCTTTCAATTGGTATCGGAGCCGTGTTGCTCCTAATTTAGGCCTTACCGCCTAGAGCAAGATGTCTAACGGGGAAGGACCACCTCCCACCTTTGAGGGGGATGATTTTTTATATTGGAAAATCCGCATGGAGGCTTATCTCGAAGCCATAGATGTTAGGTGTCTTAGAGCCGCAACCCAAGGGCTTCCCGCTATCAAGGATCCCGCAAACCCCATTGGTGACGAGGAGAAGTACGACCGGTGGAATGCAAAGGCCAAAAATGCATTCTACCGGGGCTTAGGCAAAGATATCTTCAATCGTGTGCGTAATGCAAAGAACGCTCATGAATTGTGGGAAAATCTTTGTGCTCTCCATGAGGAAACTAAGAGTGAGCGTGAGGAACGCTATCACCTTGCTTTAAAGAAAATTAATTCTTTTGAGATGCTTCCCAAAGAAAGTGCTAATGATATGTACACTCGTTTGAATGTTCTTGTAGAGGACCTCAATGCTCTTGGGCTCACTCAAATGAGCCAATTGGATGTTGCAAGGAAGATCTTGAGTGTTCTTCCCGTTGAGAAGTATGGTCACATTGTCACCGTGCTTCACCAAAGTGATCTTTCCACCGCAACACCGACACAAGTATTGGGGAAGATCAATGCTCATGAGATGTACAAGCATATCACTTCGGAAGAGGGCTCATCATCTTCCAAGAAGAAAGACTTGGCCTTCAAAGCTAGTCATGACAAGAAAAAGAAGAAGGGCCAAGCCATGATTGTGCAAGAAAGCTCAAGTGAAAGTGATGTCGATGATGAATCACTTGCACTCATGGTGAGAAAGACCACCAAAATGCTAAAGAAGCTCAACAAGAGTGGCATCAAGTTCGATGGCAAGAAAAAGAAATTCTTCACAAGTAGCAAAAGAAAGCCAATCTCGGAGATGGATTGCTACAATTGTGGTGAACTTGGCCACCTAGCTCATCAATGCCCTAGACCACCAAAAGACAAGTACAAGAACAAGAACAAGGGCAAGAAAAATGAGTCAAGTGATGAAGAAGAAGAGAGGAAAAAAAACAAGCCATACAAGAAGAAGGATGGCAAGAAGGAGTTCTACAAGAAGAAGAAGGGAGGAAAGGCATACATTGTTGGTGATTGGCTCACCGATATTGAATCATCTTATGAGTCCTCCGAAGATGAAAGCAATGATGAGAAAGAGAAGGTTGCCGCATTTGTGATGGGGCCATCATCTTCACCAACATCTTCATCACCACCTTCACCGCCTCCTTCACCATCATCGCCCTCTACTCACCTATGCCTTATGGCCAAGGGTGAACGAAAGGTACAAAATCATGATAGTGATGATGATGATGATGATAGTGATAGTGATGATGAATATGATGCACCTTCTTATGATGAACTTGTAAAATTGTTGAACAAATACACTAAAGTCATAAGAAGGACAAGAAATGAAAATGACGAACTTCTAAATGAAAATGAATCACTCTCATCAAAGCTTGAAAGTGCTCAAAAGACTAGTGGTGAGCTTAAAGATCAAAATGAAGTTATGTCTTCAAATCTCAAGGAGCTCAAAACCTCTAATAAAGAGCTTAAAGATCAACATGATAAACTTGAGAAGAAGCATGATGAGCTCATCACTAGACATAACTCTCTAAAAGAAAAATACACCACATTAAAAATTGACTATGATAGTCTTGTGGTTGCTAATGAACTTGCTCTTGAGACACATGATGCTACTAACAATGTTGTTAAGTGTGATATAGCTACATCATGTGATGACTTGATTATTGAAAGCATTGAGCAAGGTTCTAGTAGCAAAGGCAAGAGTGTGGTTGAGGCAAGCAACTATGATGATTATGCCAAGATCAAGAGTGAATATGAGAAGCTTACAAATGAGAACAAGAAGCTAAAAGGTTTGATAGCTCTTGAGAAGCAAACAACAAATGAGTCACTCATTGAAGAGAACAAAAAGCTCAAGCAAGAAAAAGAGCATCTCAAGACCGGCCTAAGCAAGTTCACAAGAGGTCAATATTTGTAAAGTGAGCTACTCATGAACACCGTAATGAAGATGGATAGAAGTGGTATTGGGTACTTGGCAAATCAAGAGAAGAAGGCAAAAGCTCAACAACAACAAAGCAAGTCAAAGCCCAAGCCAAAGAGATGTGTTGAGTGTGGACAAGAAGGTCATTTTGCTCATGAATGCAAAACTCCACCACCACAACCCTTGCCCAAGCATGCTAGACCCTTTGCCTTCAATGCTCATTACATGCTAAGAAAAGATTCTAATGGAAAGATGAAAGTCATGTTTTTAGGTCCCCCAAACAAGAATAGGCCAAAGAAAATATGGGTTGCCAAGTCACTAGTTGAGAAAGTCAAGGGCCCCTCTCAAGTTTGGGTCCCTAAACAAAAAGCTTGATCTCTTGTGTGTAGGTGAACTACAAGACCGGTGGATCTCATTGGGTTATTGATAGTGGTTGCACTCAACATATGACCGGTGATCCTCGTATGTTCACCTCCATTGAAGAGAATGGGATATGTCAAGAGAAGATCACATTTGGGGATAATTCAAAGAGCAAAGTCAAGGGTATAGGCAAGATTGCAATATCAAATGATCACTCACTCTCAAATGTGCTCTATGTTGCTTCATTGAGTTTCAACTTATTATCCGTCGAGCAACTTTATGACCTTGGCTTCCAATGCTTGTTCACACCAAATGAAGTGGAAGTTTCAAAGATAGATGACAAGCAAGTGATATTCAAAGGCTTTAGATACAACAATCTTTATCTTGTTGACTTCACCTCTGAAGATGCAAATTTGATGACATGTTTGTTCACCAAGACCTCACTTGGTTGGCTTTGGCATAGGAGGCTTGCACATGTTGGAATGAACACTCTCAACAAGCTATTGAAGAAAGAACTAGTGAGAGGATTGAAGGATGTGAAGTTTGAAAAGGACAAACCTTGTAGTGCATGTCAAGCGGGCAAACAAGTTGCAAACACTCATCCAACCAAAGCTTTCATGTCAACTTCAAGAGTGCTAGAACTTCTACACATGGATTTGTTTGGGCCTACAACATACAAGAGCTTGGGTGGTAATCTCTATTGTCTTGTGATAGTGGATGACTACTCAAGGTACAGATGGACTTTCTTCCTTCATGACAAATCCGAAGTGGCAAATTGCTTCAAGAAGTTTGCAAAGAGAGCTCAAAATGAATTTGAAGTCAAGATAAAGAAGATTAGAAGTGACAATGGAAAAGAGTTTGACAACACAAACATTGAAGCTTATTGTGATGAAATTGAAATCAAGCATGAAGTCTCTTCAACCTATACTCCTCAACAAAATGGTGTAGTTGAGAGAAAGAACCGGACTTTGATCACCCTTGCAAGAATAATGCTAGATGAGTACAACACTCCGGAAAAGTTGTGGGCCGAGGCAATCAACACCGCATGCTATGCTTCAAATCGCCTCTTCCTATAAAAGTTTCTTGGAAAGACCCCCTATGAGTTGCTTAATGAGAAGAAGCCGGACGTCTCATTCTTCCGGGTGTTTAGTTGCAAATGCTACATCTACAAGAAGCGTTAATACCTAGGGAAGTTTCAAAGACGTTGTGATATTGGTTTTCTTGTTGGTTACTCATCAAAGTTCAAAGCATATAGAGTATTTAACCATGCCACTGGTTTGGTTGAAGAAACATATGATGTGGAATTTGATGAATCTAACGGCTCCCAAGGAGCAATTGAGAATTGTGATGATGTAGGTGATGAACCCTTGAGGGAGGCCATGAAGAACAAGCCTGTGAGAGACATCAAGCCAAAAGATGATGATGACTATGTACAAATTGTTGATCCACCATCTTCATCACGTGTGCCTCAAGATGATGACAAGAATGAGAGAGTTAAAAATGAAGATACTTATGTCTCTCATGAACAAGCCGAGGCACAAGCTCAAGATGTTGATGCTCCCCATCCACCTCCTCAAGTGGTTGATAGAAGAAATTCACCTCTACTTCAAGCACATCCACAAGAATTCATCATAGGGAGCCCTACAAAGGGAGTAATGACTCGATCCCAAAAGCTAGCTTTTTTTGTTGAACATCACTCTTTTGTCTCTTGTGTTGAACCTAAGAATGTAGAAGAAACTCTTCAAGATCCGGATTGGGTGAATGCTATGCATGAAGAATTGAACAACTTCACCCGCAATCAAGTATGGACACTTGAAGAGCATCCTAAAGGTGCAAGAGTCATTGGAACCAAGTGGGTGTTCCGAAACAAGCAAGATGACCAAGGCATAGTAGTGAGGAACAAGACAAGACTAGTTGCAAAGGGGTTCTCTCAAGTTAAAGGTCTTGATTTTGGAGAGACCTTTGCACCCGTTGCAAGACTTGAAGCCATTCGTATCCTCCTTGCATATGCATCACATCATGATATGAAATTATATCAAATGGATGTGAAAAGTGCATTCTTAAATGGCTTTATAAATGAACTAGTCTATGTTGATCAACCTCCCGGGTTTGAAGACCCTAGATATCCTAATCATGTTTATAGGTTGTCCAAGGTGCTATATGGGCTCAAGCAAGCCCCTAGAGCGTGGTATGAGCGCCTCCGGGACTTCCTCATTGAGAAGGGCTTCACCATTGGGAAGGTCGACGCCACACTATTCACCAAGAAGCTTAATGGGGAGATCTTCATTTGTCAAGTGTATGTTGATGATATCATCTTCGGATCAACAAATAAAGATTATTGCAAGGAATTTGGTGAATTGATGTCGAAGGAGTTCGAGATGTCAATGATTGGTGAGCTCACATTCTTCCTTGGGTTTCAAGTCAAGCAAATGAGAGAAGGGATTTTCATCTCTCAAGAAAAGTATACCAAGGATCTTCTCAAAAGATTTAAGATGGAAGAATGCAAACCAATCAAGACCCAAATGCCATCAAATGGACATCTCGACCTAGA
Organism: Saccharum hybrid cultivar R570; assembly: GCA_038087645.1. Classification (NCBI taxonomy): domain Eukaryota; kingdom Viridiplantae; phylum Streptophyta; class Magnoliopsida; order Poales; family Poaceae; genus Saccharum; species Saccharum hybrid cultivar. The sequence continues at coordinate 189,101 of JAQSUU010000563.1, read as the reverse complement.
TGAGGGAGGTAAACCGGTTGATCAAACTCTCTACCGTTCTATGATTGGTAGTTTGTTGTATCTTACCGCATCTAGGCCCGATATCATGTTTAGTGTGTGTATGTGTGCTCGCTTTCAAGCGTGCCCTAAGGAACCTCACTTAAGTGCCGTAAAAAGAATCCTAAGATATCTTAAGCACACCCCAAGCATTGGTCTTTGGTATCCCAAAGGAGCTAGATTCCAACTAGTTGGCTATTCCGATTCGGATTATGTCGGTTGCAAAATTGATAGAAAAAGCACATCCGGAGGGTGCCATTTGCTTGGGAGATCCTTAGTATCTTGGTCATCTAAAAAGTAAAATAGTGTGGCTTTGTCCACCGCCGAGGCGGAATACATTGCCGCGGGGGCTTGTTGTGCACAAATCTTATATATGAAACAAAGCCTCCTAGACTATGGAATTGTTCTTGAAAAGGTGCCACTTTTATGTGATAATAAAAGTGCCGTTAAAATTGCTAACAATCTGGTACAACACTCTCGCACCAAGCACATTGATATCCGCCATCACTTTCTAAGAGATCACGTTGCTAAAAATGACATATCACTAGAAGGTGTAAGAAGTGAAAATCAATTAGCGGATATCTTCACTAAACCTTTGGATGAGGCCACCTTTTGTAGGTTAAGAAGTGAACTAAATGTACTTGATTCAAGCAACTTTAAAAAATGAGCGTGTGTTGTCCCTTGCATTGCATTGTATTATATGCCATGTTTATCTTATCGCAATGCATCTAGGGCTTGGCTAACACGGTTACGATAACCCTCCTTTGGAGGAGTGAAGAAGCCTAACCGTGGATCAAACTTGACAAGCAACCTAGCTTTACTTTCTTGTATTGCATTGCATATGCATGGTTGTTAGCTTGTCGTTTCTTTTCGGTTTCGCTTTGAGCAACCGCTGTGTTCGTCCATGGATAGAGAGAGCATTTTGACGCTCCTAAAGGTCCAAAAACTCTATTGCATGGCCATACGTTGCTCCTCGAGTGTTTATTGTCTAATTTCTTAAAAATAATACTAGCCTAAGGCAATCTATTTTTGAAAAATTTGAGGGTTTGAGTGAGGTCACTCATATCAGGTTCCAATTGGTGTTTATTTGTGTCTCTTTGAATTGGAACTTGATTGGGAGAAGTCGCGTCGAAGTTCGGAACGAAGAAGGGCGAAAAACAGTGACCGGACGCTGCACCGGACGCAGTGATGCTTCACCACCGCGTCCGGTCCCGGCGTCCACCAACGCGTCCGGTCATCCAGAAGACCAACTCCAGATCTAGTGACCGGACGCTGCACCGGACGCGCTGCTGTTGACCACCGCGTCCGGTCCCGGTTACCACCACCGCGTCCCGTCATTCGCGATGATTTCCCGAGTACCCCTCGACCGGACTCTGACCGCGTCCGGTCAGTCCTAACCAGACGCGTCCGGTCACTCCAGGAGCTTACTGGAGTGTGACCGGACGCTGCACCACCGCGTCCGGTCATATCGACCACCGCGTCCGGTCATCGCGTGTCGAGCGGATCTAACTCCTTCATAAAACGGTTCGTCCTCGGCCGTCTTTTCCTCATCTCGCTTGCGTTTTTCACCGCCGTGCCCTAATCCGCCGTGTCGCCGGAATCCACCGCAGCCCGCCTTCTCCTTCGTCTCCGGCGACCCCAGCGACCCTGCCACGCCACCCTGCTCGCCTCTCGCCCGCGCACGTGCCTCCTCGCCCGCGCACTCGCTGCCCAGCCGCGCCCGCGCCTCTGCCGCCGCCAGCCGCGCGCCACCGCCGCCCGCACGCCTCACGCCACTGGTGAGCCGCGATTCCACCGCCGTGAGCCACGCCCTAGCTTGCCAAGCACCTCCTCCGGCCGTGGACCACCTCGTGCTCGCCCTCGATCGGAGTTCGTCACGTGTTTGACCTAACCCTAACCTAGGGTTTGCGAAACGCGTTTCGGCCGTTCGTCGTGGAGTTTTCGTCGCGCGTTGCTCTCTTCGCGAGGTTGTTTCGTGTTTCCCGTGACTTCCTTGTTTAGGGTTTGCCGTAACTCTCTTTTCATTAATCCTAATTGTCTCGTGTTTTGGCAAATCAGCGCTCGTCCGGCGAATTCGGGGAATCTCGCGATCTAGGTCACCTCATCTCATCACCGTCTTCTCGTCGATCCGAGGTAGCTATCGCGTTTCGATTCACATCTTATCTTACTGCTTGCTATCTCTAGGGTTTCGTACCTTTTAGTTATATATGTTGCTTATAGTAGATCCATCTATTCCGTCTTTTCAGCGAGTTTGTCGGTGTGTCAGGGTGATATCAGTTTGCTGAATCCGAGGCCAAGCCTGCAGATACGGATTGAGGCCAAGCCTCTCGAGTGACAGTTCACCATCTTACATAGGTTTTTCGTCAGTTTGTCAGCATGGTGCGTTGCAAGAACGCCGGTGGTGCTCCTGGTGACGGGGATGACAGTCCTCCTCGTCTGTCTGAGGTTGCGCGTGGAAAGCGCATCAAGATCATGGCCAGAAAGAAGAAGAAGACACTTACAGATGCAGAGATTGCTCAGGCCGTGACAGATGCAGCAGAGCAGGCAGAGAGGGGTGGCAGGAGCAGTGGCATACGCATAGGCGAGCGTCGCTTTCATCTTGAAGGTCGACAGCTTGGCACAGAGGCCACTGAGGGCACAGAGGACACTGGAGCTACAGAGGCTATGTCAGTTGATCCACCCACAGAGGCTCCAGAGGCTACAGAGGGTACAGAGGAGCAGCCAGCTCAGACTCCACCGCGTCGCCGCTCCACACGCACACGTACTCAGGTGACTCCTAGGCCAGAGGGCCAGCGTCGTGGAGCTCGTCCTCCTCCCAGAGCTAGAGGTTCACCCCCGGTCGAACACTTTGACCTGAGGGGTGCTACTGCACGTCAGGTGCAAGGGTTGAGGTTCGTAGAGGTCAGTCGGTGGTTCTCACCTCAGAGGGATCACAGAGCTTCAGAGGGTTTCTATACTCCACTTCAAGAGGATTTCTACAGAGCTCTTGTTGACAGCGGTATTGCTTTCCGACCACAGAGGGTCTGTCGACTTGAGTCACTTGTTGAGGTTGTGGGAGAGCAGCTTCGTCCGCACCTGTCCTTTCTGCCAGGCTTGTCAGATCTTCTTGGACGGACAGGTGCATACTGCGGCACATGGGTCAGAGAGTTCTATGCTTCACTGTGGATTGATCTTGCCCATGAGTTTATTCACTTTGCATTCCGAGGCCGCGATCACAGACTGTACAGCACTAGGGTGCGGGAGATTCTCAGACTCCCAGCTTCAGACACGAAGATACATCAGCTCTGTTTTGGTCAGACTCCTCCACCGAGACGCCCTCACGGCGGGACAGTGCCACCGACAGACTTGGTTCGACCCTGCTTCCATGAGCCTTTTGGCGAAGGGTCTCGTCACACGCCTGCCAGCTTGACACCACTTGCTAGAGTTCTGGATGCTATAGTGAGACGCACTCTTCTTCCCAGACTTGGCTACAGAGAGGGCTTGACTCGGATGCAGCTATGGGTTGTTCACCACCTCCTCTCACAGACACCGTTCGACATTTGGGATCTCATGCTTAGTGAGATGGAGGACACCATAGCTGAGGGCTTCAAGGGCAATCGTCAGCTGCCCTATGCACACTGGATCTGCTTCATCATTAGATCAGCCATTCAGCTTCCAGCAGAGATCAGAGCTGAGATATCAGATACTACTACTACTTTTCCTGAGTATGATATCCGTCAGCTTTGGGCTTCAGTCACTAGAGATCAGGCCCCAGTGCCAGGACAGCGCGAGAGACCGGAGGTTCCTGAGACAGCAGCTGAGCAGGACACCACAGTTGAGGAGCTTGCTGAGGCGGAGCTTGCCGATCTTGATGCTCAACCTGCTGATCTCCCTGAGGATGATGCATCTGACAGCACTGATGAGGATTACCAGCCCATCCCCAGGTACCGGTCTCCTCGGCCTCACGACCACGAGGCCGGTGGCTCTGGTTCAGCCTCACGCTCAGACCCAGCCATGGTGGCTATACTTGAGAGGCTGACCCAGGCACAAGAGCGATAGGAGCAGCAGATACAACGACAGGCTCAGGACACAGCTGCAGCACTTGCATAGATACAGGCTCGTCAGGACGAGTTTCAGCGTCAGCAGCTTGAGATCCAGAGGCAGCAAGTTGAGATGCAGCGACAGAGTGCAGCTAGTCAGCAGCAGTATCTGGACCTTCTGCACCATCTAGTCACTGTTGGGGTTCCTCCGCCTGCTTCTGTCCTGTGTCCTGACTCCTGCTTTACAGTCCAGTGGTCCTTCGAGTCAGGGATAGCCGAGCTTCCAGTTCACATCTCCACAGCAGCAGGTTCTCCAGTCGTTCCAGTCCCCGAGCTACACTCCTATTTAGACGGGGTTTACACCTTCAGACCAGCCTCGCCCTCACCTCCTGACAGGCACACCCTTTGGTGATTACAGTGCCACTTACAGCGAGTTGACTGGTCAACCGACACCCTCGCACACTACTACATTTGCTACTTCTTCAGGGTTGTCAGCTCCCGAGGCAGCTATTCCTCCTGTGACAGGGACGGGTACTACAGAGACTATTCCTTCATCAGTTGCCTCGACAGATCCCCCTGCTATTGGCTCGCTACAGGCTCAGGTTACAGAGACGGATCCCCTTGTTGCTACTACGTCAGTACCTGTTCCTGCTGCTCAGACCTAGACCGCTTCACAGCCACGTGCTTCTTCAGAGGGTCAGCCAGATAGCTCAGATTCCGAGGGAGATTCTCTGCACTTCGTGATTACTCCGCGCACCTCAGCACCCGACACGACTCCGTCTGTTCCCCCGTCGGATCCCTAGACTAGTTTTTGGCGGTTGATGCCAAAGGGGGAGAGAGTAGTTTCAGGGGGAGTTTTGATAGAGGGTTTTCGTTCTTATTTGTGTGCTACATTCATGCATCATGTTTACTTTTCAGTCATTGCATTCGTGTGACATGTCGTCGTGTGATAAACTTTGAGTCCAATGGTCTATCTAGTTACTGTGTTTATTCATGTCACCCGTTTTGGTTATAGCTCTAAGGTTGTGCTTCCGTGCCTTACTCCGATTTCTTATGAGCTATATCTTTATGTGTACTAACGCTTTTTGTCTTATCTTATGAGTACACTCTTTTGGCTTGGGGCACATAAGCAATTCCTAACCCTTTGTGCTTATTGCTTTTTGCTTATGTGAACCAAGCATGCTCGAAAACCTCAACTCTAATCTTTTGAAACTTAGTGTTGTCATCAATCACCAAAAAGGGGGAGATTAAAAGCATCTAGGCCCCGAGGTTTGGTTTCGACAATTGATGACAACGCTTTATTACCATGACTAACGTGTGTTTTGCAGAAACTTTGGTAAGTTAGGTCATGGAGGTTATAACTGCTTTAGGCACCATGGTATTCATGCCCCTTGATGGAAATCGTTTCGGTTTTCAAAGGAGTGATGTAAAGATTAAGGACGGTTAGTTCCGGATATCGAGGTGTTGAGATACATTCGGAATAGTCGTTAGGATCTTCGTTTTTCTCCTTTGGCCGTACTATAAAGGGGGGCATGAGCGCGTAGCTTGACCTAGGTGAGTCTTATGTTTAGGTGTGGTGCACACTTGTTAAACTTAGCGCTAGGCAGCTCTAGAATAGCTCAAAGTTCAGTTGGAAGCAACTTGGTTCAAGTTGCGACGCGTTTCGAAAAGTTTAGGGTGGTTTTCTCTTGACCGGACGCGGTCTTCGGCATGACCGGACGCGTCCGGTTAGTTCAGTTCCGCGACTAGGGTTTGGCACTGACGACCGGACGCGGTCCTTGCGAGGACCGGACGCGGTGGTCAGAAGCCGACACGTGTCACTAGAGGGAAACACCCGATCGGACGCGACATGGGTGTGATCGGCGCGTCCGGTCACGTTCCAGTAAGGTCCAGCGATGACCGGTCACCGATCGGACGCGGTCGCGCGTCCGGTGTGGTTACAGTAAGCTCCCTGCATGATCGGACGCGTCCGGTCACCCCTGACCGGCGCGTCCGGTCACTCAGCCCGTTTTCAGTTTTTCGACTGTTACGGGGGACCGGCGCGTCCGGTCACCCTGTGTTTTGCTGAGTTGGCAGGTAACGGTTCGTTTCGACTGTGGGGTGTATAAATACATCCCCACCACCTCTTTTAGAGGTCTCTTGCTCATTTGATCAGCTGAGAAACACCTTTAGAGTGCAAGGGAGTGCAAGAGCACTAGTGAGGATTGTGATTTGAGAATCAAAGCTTGAGAGTTCCTCACTAGAGATTAGAGAGTAGCAAGTGTGCATCCACCTTCTCATTAGGCTTGTTGTGGTTAAGTGAGAGTTCTAGCTTGTTACTCTTAGTGATTGCCATCACCTAGACGGCTTGGTGGTGATTGGGAGTTTGGTGATCATCCGGCGGAGCTTGTGGATGACCCAACTCATCTTGTGAGCGGTTTTGGGTGATTCACCGCGATGGAGTGTCGAAGAATCAACCCGTAGAGAGCACTTGATCCTTGCGCGGATCAAGGGGGAGCTACACCCTTGCGCGGGTGCTCCAACAAGGACTAGTGGGGAGTGGCGACTCTCCGATACCTCAGAAAAACATCGCTGTGTTCCTTGCCCTTACTTTCAAGCATTTACATTCTCGTATTTACATTCATTGTTTGATTTACTTTCCTAGAATTGCCATGCTAGACTAGGATTGGAAACTAGGGTGCAAAACTTTTATCGGTAGAATCTCTAGGAACACAAGTAGGCACTAGGGGTGAATTCCGGCTTATAGGATTTAATTCTTGCAATTAATTTTTAGAAAAGCCCAATTCACCCCCCCCTCTTGGGCATCTTGATCCTTTCACTACTTATGGTGCTTCAGATGCAGGCAAAGAGTTGTATACCATGGAGAGCTTTAATGACTACAAGATGATTGCTAACAAATCAGTAGTCGAGCAAGCTCATGAGATTCAGCGCCTGGCTAAGAAACTTGAACTCCTTAAATGTGTCTTACCCGATGAGTTTGTGGCTGGGTGCATTATTGCTAAATTGCCTTCTTCATGGAGGAATTTTGCCACAAGTCTCAAACACAAGAGACAGAAAATATTAGTTGAAAACCTGATAGCATCTCTTGATGTCGAGGAAAAAGCTCGGGCTAAAGATAACATTGAGAAGGGGAACGAGAAAAATCTGGCGCCCACTTTGTCTAGAGAAATCATGGCAAGAACAAGGGAAAGCCTAAGCAACCTGCTTTTAATGCCAAACAAAATACTGCCTTCAAGAAGAAGAAGAAAGGCAAAGCAGAGCTACCTTGCTTCACGTGTGGAGAGCTTGGTCATTTTGCTAAAGATTGTCCGGAGCGAGCGGACAAGAAAGAGAAAAAGAAAATTCACCTCGTGACTGCTAGCAGTGCTGATGACGGGTATGGTAATTTTCCTACTGTACTTTCAGTGTTTCAATCTCTAAGTTGGTGGGTTGATACAGGTGCTAATATTCACGTGTGTGCTGATATCTCTTTGTTTTCTTCTTACCAGGGGCTCTAAGGTTCCTCCGTCCTGATGGGAAATGGGTCACATGCTTCTGTTCGTGGTGTTGACACGGTAGATCTGAAGTTTACTTCGGGAAAGATCGTGCAGCTGAAGAACGTACAGCATGTCCCTACTATTCGCAAGAACCTTGTTAGCATCTCCCTTCTATTGAGAGATGAGTTTAAGGTAGTGTTAGAGTCTAATAAAATAGTCATGTCTAAGCATGAACAATTTATTGGTAAAGGCTATAATTGCGGAGGCTTGTTCCGCCTATCTTTGGTAGATTTTTGTAATAAGTCAGTGAATCATATTTGTGGCACGATTAATGATAATTCGAGTGTTTGACATTCTCGCTTATGTCATGTTAACTTTAGATTGATGTCACGTTTGTCTAGCCTGAATTTAATTCCAGATCTCACTATTGCCAAAGGTTCTAAGTATCATAGTTGTGTGCAATCTAAGCAACCTCGAAAGCCTTGTAGGGCAGCAGAGGAGAGAAACTTGGCACCTCTAGAACTCATACATTCTGATCATTACGAGATGAATGGTGTGTTAACAAAAGGTGGAAAGAAATATTTCATGACTTTAATTGATGATGCAACTAGATTTTGCTATGTTTACTTGCTTAAAACTAAAGATGAAACGCTAGACTACTTTAAAATCTATAAGGCTGAAGTTGAAAATCAACTAGAGAGAAAAATTAAACATCTAAGGTTAGATCATGGTGGTGAATATTTTCCTATATTATTTGATGAGTTCTGTGCGGAACATGGTATTATTCATGAGAGGACAGCTCCCTATTCGCCCGAATCAAACGAGATTGCCGAGAGAAAAAACCGCACGCTGACTGACTTGGTGAACGCCATGTTAGACACTGCTGGTCTATCTAAGGCATGGTGGGGGGAAGCTCTATTAACTGCGAGTCATGTCCTGAATAGAATTCCAAACAGAAATAAAGAGACAACTCCATATGAGAATTAGATTAGAAGGAAACCATCACTTTCATACTTGCGCACGTGGGGATGTTTGGCGAAAGTCAATGTTCCAATTTCTAAGAAGCGTAAGCTTGGACCGAAGACTGTGGATTGTGTCTTTCTAGGATATGCTCACCATAGCATTGCCTATAGATTTTTAGTAGTAAAATCTAAAGTTCCTGATATGCATGTTGATACAATATTTGAATCTCGTGATGCTACATTTTTTGAAAATATATTCCCTATGAAAAATATGTGTAGCAATACTAGATTTTCCTCTGAGATAGCTCCTGATTTTACGGTATCTATTGAGTTTTCTATTGAATCATTTGAGCAACCACCTGAAGAAGTCTTTGAGGAGAATGATAATAAAGTTCCTGCGAGGAACAAGAGACGAAGGATTGCAAAATCCTTTTGTGATGATTTCATTGTGTATCTTGTGGACGATATTCCTACTTCTATTACAGAGACATACGCATCTCCAGATACAGATGATTGGAAAGAAGCTGTTCGTAGTGAGATGGACTCAATTCTTTCTAATAGAACTTGGGAGTTATCTGAGCTACCTTTTGGTTATAAACCAATTGGATGTAAGTGGGTGTTCAAGAAGAAGCTTAGGCCTGATGGTACTATTGACAAGTATAAGGCTCGGCTTGTGGCTAAGGGTTATACCCAGAAGGAAGGCGAGGATTTCTTTGATACTTATTCACCTGTTGCTAGAATGACCACTATTCGAGTGCTACTTTCTCTGGCTGCCTCGTATGGTCTTCTCGTTCATCAAATGGACGTGAAGACAGCTTTCCTTAATGGAGAGTTGGATGAGGAGATTTATATGGATCAACCAGATGGATTTGTAGTAAAAGGTGAAGAGCAGAAGGTGTGTAAATTACTGAAGTCTTTATATGGCTTGAAACAAGCACCTAAACAATGGCATGAGAAGTTTGACACTACTTTAACTGGTGCGGACTTTGCTGTTAATGAAGCTGATAGGTGTGTGTATTATCAACATGGTGGGGGTCAATCTGTTATATTTTGTTTATATATTGATGATATTCTAATCTTTGGAACAAACATTGATATTATTAATGAGGTCAAGTCTTTTTTGTCAAAGAGTTTTGACATGAAAGATCTAGGAGAAGCTGATGTAATTCTAAACATTAAGCTGATTAAGGAAGATAGTGGGATTACCTTGTCACAATCTCACTATGTTGAGAAGGTCTTGAGCCGTTTTGGCTTTATTGATAGCAAGCCTACTCCAACACCTTATGATCCTAATGTGACATTGAGAAAGAATAAGAAGATTGCTAGAGATCAATTGAGATATTCTCAGATAATTGGTTCACTCATGTATCTAGCTAGTGCAACCAGACCAGATATCTCTTTTGCCGTGTGCAAGTTGAGTAGATACATGTCCAATCCGGGTGATAATCATTGGCATGCACTTGAGAGGGTCTTGCGTTATCTCAAAGGTACAATGAGTTTTGGGATTCACTATTCTAGGCACCCAGCTGTGCTAGAGGGATATAGTGATGCGAACTGGATTTCTGATATTGATCAAATCTATGCCACTAGTGGGTATGTGTTTACTCTTAGAGGTGGCGTAGTGTCATGGAGGTCTAGTAAACAGACTATTTTGACTAAATCTACCATGAAAGCAGAACTTACTGCTTTGGATACAGCTTCTGCAGAGGCAGAGTGGCTGCGTAAGCTCTTGTCAGATTTGCCGGTGGTTGAAAAACCAATACCGGCTATCCTTATGAACTGTGATAACCAAACAGTGATCACTAAAGTAAATAGTGCTAAGGATAATGCGAAGTCAACAAGACACGTTAAAAGACGTTTGAAGTCTGTCAGGAAGTTGAGAAACTCCGGAGTAATCACTGTGGCTTATGTGCAAACAGACAAGAACCTGACAGATCCTTTTACCAAAGGGCTATCACGGAATGTGATAGAAATAGCATCAAGGGAGATGGGTTTGAGACCCATATGAGTTTACAGTAGTAGTAACCCAACCTTTTTGATCGGAGATCCCGTGACTTAGGATCTGGGAAGAACAAACTATTGGTAAACTGAGGAGAGTATAATTATAACCCTCTCTATGTGAAGATGCAATACTCTCAAAGCGTTGAGGCACTGATGGTAGGTTGGCTAATGCCTTAACATGTTCTATTGGCTTTAACAAGCGAAGATGCTGTCCTACAGAGCATTCTTGAAAGAACATACCTATATGAGTCTGACTGTAAAACGTCGCAGTTTATGAGATTTGGGTGATCTCTAATAAGCTCATGAAGAGACCAAGGAGTATGACGTATATGCTCCACCCACGGGGAAGGCTACTGGCAGCCAGGTACTAGTTTGACTTTGAGTAAAACTCGTTTGCACAAAACTTGCAATTCAAGGCGTAGTCCATTGTTCAAGTTGTGAATAAGTGTAACTCGAAGTTCTAGGCAGATGTTTAACTTAACAGTCTCTGCTGAAACACTAATATATAAACAGTAGTGAGAGAGAAGGAAAATGTCTATACTGGGCAATTGAGATCTGGTGGGGGATTGTTAGAATTTATATGGATATTCCCCTAAATTCATATGAAGAAATTCTAATAAATCTCAAAGGTCCAATACATGTGTTCCCTAATGGGCTTTAATGTTTAAGCCCAAGAATAGAGGTGAGAGGTACAACATCAATTAGTACCACATTGCTAGTTGATGTAGAGGTAGGGGGTTTTCCTCCATATATATATGTACCTATCCTCCTGGGAAAAGACAAAAAAAAACTATAATTGGGAGTTTCAGTTAGAATATCCCTAAGGTAGTAAATTAGTATTTTCATCTTCTTGCTACTGCGCTGCCGCCGTAGTTTCTCCATCCTGATCGTCTGCGTGCACCGGCGTTGGGAGAGCAGGTCTCTGGAACCCTCGTCTTTGCGATCCTGCACCGGGAGAAGACGAATAAGGTTTTTGGGAAGCGTTCTTCGCGCGACTGCTCCCAAAGCTTTCACAACGGCTCGTCTTCTGAAAGGTGCATCGGCGCGTCGGCTTCGTCGTGCTAGAGCTCGTGGGGTCGTCATCAAGAATACTCTTCCGCCTCTCATCGACGACTTTGACAACGAGTTCAACATCGACGACATCGACATCAGCGATCTCGCTCCATCACCACCGCCAGCTACATCTTCAACACCATCTACTACTACTATAACCGAAAGGTATAATTCTCTTGATCTAATTTTGACGTTCGTACAATCTAATCTATCTGCTGGACTATCAATACTTGTCATGTTGATGCTATGGAATATGCTGATCTGCTATACTAGTATACCATACATGTTTAATCTAGTTCATATATTTGCCATAATTTATGTTCTATATTTAATCATGCTTTTAATCTAAAAATTGTCTAATTCTTTAACAGCAACAGCTCGGTAAATTAGCGCACCTAATGTACGGTCCAATTGGAGAAGGATATAACGCACATCACTGTACGGTCTATACGTAGCATCTAATGTAGCCGGATCTGGGGCGTTTTTGGAGGCGGGAGGAGTGGGGCTGGAGGGCCACTCGTTTTGCTCCCGGAGCGAAGAGACCAGAGCGCGCAACGTCGCCCTCGCCAACTTATCTGAGTTTTCAGGGGGTGTTTGGTTCCACCTATTGACCACTAAAGTTTAGCGATTATTTACTAAAGTTACTATCCCACGTATATTTTAGTCACTTTTAGTTACTCCTTAGTTACTAAAGTTATTAAACTTTAGTGGCCACTAAACTTTAGTGAGGATGTTTTGTATTTTAGTGACAAAAATGACTAAAGGGATGAAGCAAACGTGCCCTTAATTCGGCTCGTCGCGTCGCGTCTGTCGTCTCTCCGGGCTCCGGCCGTTTTCGTTTTCCGGAGAAAACGGCTCGAAATCGCATCGTTTTTCGGTTGCAGGACCAGGGATTTGAGCAAGAGCTGTGGTGGTAGTGGTACTCGCTACTCAGGCAGGACCTGGATCTCTCCACCTCACTCACTACTACTAGTATATTGATCAATTTGTTCCATTTGCAATTTTTGCATGGTATCGTATCGCGCGCTGGAAATAAAAAACGATGGACCGAATTGTCCAAGTGGACGTACTGGCGCTACTGCCAGAGGTCGGAGATCCATTTACGCCCGCCGTGGTCCTCCTCCCGTTTTTCCAACACCAATTCCGTGCCTTCCTAGTCCTAGTCAAGACATATATGACTTTTCGCCGAATTGGCAAGTTCTATATATATTATATAAATAAAAAGGCAATTTGACAAGTCTGTCACAGCTTCACGGGGGCAGGACTGCAGGAGTGTGGAGTGAACCAAACCATAGTGGCATACTGGCATGTCGCTCCGTGGCCGTATATAAAACCTAGAGTTAGTTATTGCAAAAATTTATTTTTGTTTATAATGAGATGACATAAAAACCTGGTACAGAATGTCCATGTAGGTTTGGGGTGTGTTCAGTTGGTAAAAAGTGGGTGAAAAGTTACTGTAGCATCTTTCGTTGTTATTTGACAAAATTTGTCTAATCATGGACTAACCAGGCTCAAAAGATTCGTCTCGACATTTACAGACAAACTATGCAATTAGTTATCTTTTTTACCTACATTTAATGCTCTATGCATGCGTCTAAAGATTCGATATAATGGGTGGAAGAGGAAATATTTTGGGTTTACATGTGAAGTGAACACACCCTTGGACGGTATATTCACGTCTCCCAGCGAACCTGCATGCATCATGCTTGATCTAGTACACTTTGGAGAGCAAAGTTTTGCCATCATTAGACGATTAAGATGAGCACGAGTTCCCGGCTCGTTCGGTTAGCTAATTTCAGGCCCAAGGACCATTCCAGGTTTACTCGCTTATACAAATTAAGCTAATTGTTTCAGCTGGATTCTTTTCAGGGAGTCATTCCCTGATAAGCGAACTGCCGGGTACAAATATTAAGGGCACCCGTAGGACAGGAGTTGAAAGACATCAGCCTCAGTCCGTTTAGAACAGTTATGGGCGTACTTGCGGCCTAGTTCGGCCCAACCGAGGAAGTTTCTTGCTCGCCCAACCCCTCGGGCATAGGCTCCGCGTCCCCCGACCCTCTCGGGGGGGGGGGCTTCGCCTCGCCTAACCTCACAGGAAAGGACTCCACCTCGCCCCCCAGGGTCAGACCTACTCTTAGACAAAAGCAAAGGCCCCGGAAGGGGCCCACGCCGTCTCATCCACCACGGGCGTGCGCCTCTGACACGAAAGGAGGAGCAGGTATGCCCCGACATGAACCGCAACTGTGACAGGCCATCCTTAGGAGTTCACGTCGCCACGGCATCAACAGGGCGGTCCTGTGTTGCCAACTCATCGTACGACCCTGTTAGGCGTCCACAGTTCTATACTATACTTCCAACTCTGACATGGTCTTTGTCAGAGGAATCCGTTGACCATACCGTCCGTCCGGGCGGTATGGAGCACCACGATTGACCCACGACGCCTATGCGTGGGACCAATGGCAGACAAGACAGCAACGTGGGGATGTCTTCATCGTCTACAGGACCGTCAGGGCCCGCACCGGCAGGGGAAGAAGAGCAACGTAGCTTCGAGACTCCTTTCTCTTTTGTTTTTCTCTTTCTTCTCTTCCTTTTTCCCATCTCTCTCATGTATGACCGGCCCTTCCTTAAGCTATAAAAGGGAAGAACTGGCACCTTTCTGGGGATCGCAATCCTACAACTCCACGACGACACATTCGACCTCAACACACAGAGACTTGGGAGTTCGTCCCTCTCTCGACCGTCTGTAACCCCCTACTACAAACTCAGGTGCAAGTAACATGAACCACTTGCCACTGGACGTAGGGATACCATCCCCCAAACGTACAATCATCTAAATTTAGTAGTTGGTGGTTTTTAAACAGCGACCCGAACATAGGCAGGATAGAAAAGCTTGTGGCTTATTAACTCACCTGGCCAGTGGTAGCTCGGCTCGTTTCCTTTTCTTAACAAGTCATGGTAGCTTGCTTAATGAGTTGATTCGCAAACTATAGTCCAATAGCCTAAAACTCCAAAATTAAACTTGATATTGTAATGTATTCTATGCATTGTACTCAATTTCCATTGCATCTTTTTCCTCTTCTTCCCCCCCCCCCCCCCCCCCCCCCCCCCCTCCTCCTCCTCCTCTTTAATGTTTGTAGGATGAGCTCGTTGTTGCTATTAATGAGTTGGCCTGCTAAGGCGGCTCCAGTGTCTCAGTGATTTTATTGTGCAAAATTGTCAGCATGACGCACAATTTGATAGCTGTAATGGTTGGTTCAGTTGGTGGACCTCCATTATGTTTTAGATAGAAAAATGAAAGGCATAAGATTTATCTCTTCCAGTTGTTAAAGCAAACTCCTGGCCTCAGGCCTCCCTGCATGGGCTCCATTTATTCTTTTTTTCTATTTAGTATGGTTCTATTGTTCGAACCATCTGCAACATGCGAACCGAAGAAAGATTCCATATGGTCCGAGTGCTTTAGTGTGCAAATCGAACCATATTGCTTCCAAGATTCGGTTTTGACACACACCGACTCAAATCAGACTAGAGTTTTAGCTCGTTTTCTCGAAAAGCCGAGCCCTAAGTAACACTACGGAGCTCTCAACGACGTCCTCTACTTATTACTCTGCAGCCCGGGTGGAAAAAAAAACATCCCTTCTAGATTCTAGTTCGTGAGACGAGCATGGGCCTGTTTGGCATCCAAAATACTAAATTTTTTAAGATTCTCTGTCACATCGAATCTTTGGACGCATGCATGAAGCATTAAATATATATAAAAAATAAAACTAATTACAAAGTTTAGATGAAATAGACGAGACGAATCTTTTAAACCTAATTAGACCAGAATTGGACAATATTTGTCAAATAAACGAAAACGCTATAGTAGCGTCTTACCAAAAAAATTCGGCATCCAAACGGTGCCCATGTTGCGATCTATCATCCCTTGTAAGACACTGTACAAGATGGTGTGCACAGGCGCTCGGTTCCATTCAACTTCCTACAGGCAAAAAATGACAGGGGGCCGGGGCAGGTAGCGGCTGAGGGTGCGTGTAGTTTGCGAAAATTTTTGGTTTTGATATCGTAGCACTTTCGTTTGTATTTATCAATTAATGTTTAATTATAGACTAATTAGACTTAAAAGATTCGTCTCGTGGTTTTCTACCAAACTGTGTAATTAGTTTTTTTTTGTCTATATTTAATGTTTTATACATGTGTCTAAATATTTAATGTGACGGAAAATCTTGAAAATTTTTAGGAATTAAATATGGCCTCGGTAAGAGAAGTCTACATGTGAATAGGACGACAAGCGAGGATGGCCGGACCGACCCTGCGATCAATCGTACTCCGTACGTGTGCACTAATGAAGCATTATTACCACGGTACCACCACAACGAACACCACAGTATCTACACGTGTGAATAGCTCGAGCTTAGGCCTTGTTTAATCAAAGATGTTAGAAAAATTTGGATATGTAGTATTTCGTTTGTATTTGGTAATTAGTGTCTAATTATAGACTAACTAGGCTTAAAAGATTCGTCTCGTGATTTATAACTAAACTGTGCAATTAGTTTTTTTTTATCTACATTTAATATTTCATGTATGCGTGTAAAGATTAATGTGATGGAAAGAGTGCCTTCTTGAGCCTATCTAAACAAGGCCTTAGTACGATGTAAGCAGCGGCAATGTCGTCTCAGCCACACGATCGGTTGGTAGCTCGATCTCCAGGAGAAGATAGGTGAGAAGCGAGTGCAACTCATAATTGATTGTAGCAACGTCGTACAAAGACGCGTATTTATATATATCGAGTAAACTGCATCTACCATACATCAACTAATAATGTGGGTGTGAGATTGTTGGTCCATGAACTTGTAATCTCTGGTCTAAAAGTTGGCGCAACAACTCAGGTAAATTAGTGCATCTACTACGTACGGTCCAATTGGAGAAGGATATATATAACGCACATCACTGTACGGTCTATACGCAGCAAGAATAAATGAAGAGTATGCAGATCGTGATGAGCACCGTAATCTGATTTTTAGTGTAGGCTAGGCGCAAAACTCTACTAATAGTGCATCAGTACATGCTGTTAGAATTGATCTGACTCGGTCCAACGACCGAGTCAGACCCTTGATCACGCCCTGATCGGGGGCATGTCAGCCGTTCATTGGCTGTGGGCCCCTCTCATACAGTGCTATAAAAAGAAAAGGAGACGCCAGGGCAGGTTGATTGGAAGTTTTGACTATTCCACGGCGCTCTCTATGAACCCTAACTCCACCGATCAGGAGATGCACTGAAGCAAGGGGAACCTGTCCACAGCGCTGTTCTCGTCTTCACCACCACCGGGCTACACCGACGCGAGACGCCATCACTGCCACGTCGTCGGATCACCTTGCTGTACACTGTCTCTATGGTCGACTTCTCCACCAAGCACAAATGGTTAGGTACCTCTCTCCTCTCCCTCTCTAATCTCTCTAGTAGTTTTTGTATTAGGACTGTTTATCTTGTCTACCAAAGAAATATACCCGCTAGATCTGCCGGTTATGATCCTATAGTATCAACACATGCATGTTCACGTGCTCTAGATCCCGTTTCCTGGAGAAGCTGCCTCCTTCATGAGACGCCAAGAGCCTAGAAACAAGCCTCCGGTGTTTGGCTGCCCTGCCTGAACCTGAACTGTTGCCTCATCATGTTCGATGAACATAGGTAGGTAGGGTAGCCTTACATGGAGGCTGCCTATTGGCCTTGATCATAACTCACATATATTCCAAGGGTACCTATGTAGCAACCTATTGACCGCACCCACGCCTGAAACTCCCCGCCTTATTACCAAAATTGACCGCACCCACGCCTGAAATCATCATCCAGGCCTTGTTTAGATCGGAAAAAATTTCAATCCGATGAATAGTACCATTTTCGTCTTATTTGATAAATATTGTCTAATCATGGATCAACTAGGCTCAAAAGATTCATCTCGTGATTTCCAACTAAACTGTGTAATTTGTTATTTTTTTACCTATATTTAATACTCCATGCAAGCGGCTAAAAATTGATGTGATGAAAAGAGAGTGAAAAAACTTGGAATTTTGAGGGGAACTAAGCAAGACCCTACTACGGGGACACCGCGCGCACAAATTTCAATTCCCGAGTGCTACACAAGCGTCTTGGGCCATCTCCTTGTCAGTCTTAATCTACCATCAATCAAGGCACCAGGTGGCTCGCTAATTAGGGTGTGTTTAGATGAAAAAGTTGGGGTGAAGAGTTACTGTAGCACTTTTCGTTGTTATTTGGTAAAATTTGTCCAACCATGAATTAATTAGACTCAAAAGATTCGTCTCGAACTTTACAGACAAACTATGTAATTAGTTTTTTTTACCTACATTTAATGTTTCATGCATGCGTTTAAAGATTTGATGTGATGAGTGGAAGAGGAAATATTTTAGGTGAAGTGAACACGGCCTTACTGCGCCCGCCCGGCGTGCATCATACTAGCACCAATGTGATAGGAGCAAGGAGTGTTTAGATGGTGTAAAAGTTGGTGTAAAGTTTCTGTAGCATTTTTTGTTGTTATTTGGTAAAATTTATCTAATCATGGACTAACTAGGTTCAAAAAAATCGTCTCGACATTTACAGATAAACTGTGTAATTAGTTATTTTTTAGCTACATTTAATACTCCATATATATGTCTAAAGATTCGATGTGACGGAGAATCTTGTAAATTTTTTTTTGAAAGTTCTAAGGGATCTAAACACTGCCTAATACTGGCTCGTTGTAATAAATGTGTTGTCACGTCCCGTTCCCGTCGGCGTGTCCTGGCTGCCGGCCAGCAGTACCGTCTTTTTCTAGGCCTGGTTTAGATTGAAGAAAATTTCAAACTAATAAATAGTATCACTTTCGTTTTATTTGGCAAATATTATCTGATCATAGACCAACTAGGCTCAAAAGATTCATCTCATAATTTTTAACTGAACTGTGTAATTAGTTATTTTTTATACCTACATTTAATACTCCATGCAAGCAGTTAAAAATTGATGTGATGGAGAGAGAATAAAAAAACTTGGAACTTTGAGGTAAACTAAACAAGGTAGAAAGCGATAGCTGCGGATTATTGGGACGTTAGGGCCAGTAAAATACCCGACGCCAATGCAGCGAAGAGCCGATTCTGCTGGCACGGAATGCCGCCGTGCATGCATCTCCCGTCCAGAAGGCGTTTATTGTGGCGCCGCGGGACACCGCTGACGCTGAGAGTGAGCGCCGTTGACGCCTTGCTGGTGGTACGGGGGTTGGTGGGCAGTGGGCACGTAGGTGGTTGGGGGTTCGGCCGCTCGGGCTCGGGTTCAGTTCAGGTTCAGGCCCTGTTGAGTTCCCATAAAATTTTATAAAATTTTTCAGATTCCTCATCACATCGAATCTTTAGACACATGCATAAAGTATTAAATATAGATAAAAAATAAAACTAATTATACAGTTTAGACGAAATGGACGAGACAAATGTTTTAAGCCTAATTAGACCATGATTGAACAATATTTGCCAAATAACAACGAAAAGCACTACAGTACCATTTTGCAAAAAATTTCGAATCTAAACCCGCCCTCAGCCCGCCTGTCCGGGGCAGCGCACGAGCACGAGCTGGACTGTGCAGTACTGTGCGTGGGCGCCCCCTGTGTCACTGTTGAGCAAATCATGCTACGCTATTAGGGCCTCGTTTAGTTGGCAAAATTTTTGGCAAAATGCAAGTGTAGCACTTTCGTTGTTATTTGGTAATTAATGTCTAATTATGGTCTAATTAGGTTTAAAAGATTTGTCTCGTCCATTTCGTCTAAACTGTGTAATTAGTTTTATTTTTTATCTATATTTAATGCTTCATACATGCGTCTAAAGATTCGATGTGACGGGAAATCTACTGTTCTTTTGCAAAAAATTTTGGAACCAAACGGGCCTAGAATAGAAAGCCTAGAATCTTCACCTCAAAATTCCAAGTTTTTTCACTCTCTCTCCATCACATCAATTTTTAGCCGCTTACATGGAGTATTAAATATAGATAAAAAAATAACTAATTACACAGTTTAGTTGGAAATCACGAGATGAATCTTTTGAGGCTAGTTGATCCATGATTGGCCAATATTTGTCAAATAAGACGAAAGTGGTACTATTCATCGGGTTGAAATTTTCTCCGATCTAGACGAGGCCGTGACGAGTATTGCGTTCTTCAACGGCACTCTACAGCTACAGTGTGTGATCCCTACTTTTGACGGTATAGTATAATCAGTGGCGGAGCTGGGATTGAGATAAAGGGGCTAAACAAGGAAGATTTAGGACTAAAGCTAAAAATTAATGACAATTTCACATAAATCAACAGTGATTTAGTAAGTAATCAAGCTGATTAGGGGGGCTGTAGCCCCGGCAGCCCCCCTTTGGATCCGCCACTGAGTATAATCCTGTCGCCGTTTCACTCGTACTATGATCCTCTCCCAGCTGTACTAGTATATACTCCCTCCGTGCTAGAAAAAGTGTCGTTTTAGATTTTTCAGACATCATGTTTGACCGTTCGTCTTATTCAAAATTTTTTTACAAATTATAAAATAAATAAATCATTATTGAAGTATCTCTAATGATAAAATAAGTCATAACAAAATAAATAATATTTATTAAATTTTTTTGAATAAGACAAACGGTTAAACACGATGTCTGAAAAACCTGAAACGATACTTTTTTTTTGGACGGTGGGAGTATATGGGAATGGATATACGGGTGCCTGGATATATATACCTCTGCTCGATATATCCATTCATATACTGAATTGAACTTTGCGAGTGAAGATCCATTAAACCGCCTACAGAGGAGTTGGCAGGCCCTTGTTTAGTTCCCAAAATATTTTCTAAAATATTTCAGATTCTCGTCATATCAAATCTTTGGACACATGCATGAAGTATTAAATATAGATAAAAAATAAAACTAATTACACAGTTTAGATGAAATGGACGAGACGAATCTTTTAAGCCTAGTTAGGCCATGATCGAACAATAATTGTCAAATAACAACGAAAGTGCTACAGTAGCGCTACAGTTACATTTCCCAAAATATTTCGCGGACTAAACAATGCCTGGCAAATATTTCACGAATCTTTTAAGCCTAGTTACATTTCCCAAAATATCAAGCACAAGCCGACGGCCGGTCGCCGCCGCGAGGATGAATGAAGCGCGCGAACCGGTGAGGCGACGTTGACCGATCATAGGACGGGTGACGCGGTCGTCCCCAGCCATCTCGCGGCAGCGGCGCATGGGCGCACGGCGTCCACGCCACGGGGCGTCTCCGTCTTCCGCCCGGGCGGGGGACACTCGTGGTAGCAGGAGCCGGGAGTGTCGTTGGGTGCGCTCGATCGACCTCAGCTCGCCCATGCCGCTGTCCGCTTGTCGATCGCGACCCCGGGCGCGTGCGTGAGCCTCGTGGCCGGCACATGGACCCCGGCCTGCCTGTGCAGCCTCTGCGGCAAGCGAGAACGCGAGATGGGATGGGAGTGGCCTGTGGTGATGAAGCTGCAACTGCAACGCTGCAATGAATGTAACATGGGCCTGAGCAATCAGAGGGCCTGTTTAGTGGGTGAAAATTTTTGGATACATTCTTGTAGTACTTTTCGTTGTTATTTGATAAAATTTATCCAATTATAGACTAACTAGGCTCAAAAGATTCTTCTCGACATTTACAGATAAACTATAAAATTAGTTATTTTTTACCTACATTTAATGCTTCATGCATGCCAAAGATTTGATGTGACGGGTACTGCGCAAACTTTTTTTTGGCTTTTGTAGCCAACTAAACAGGCCCAAAGTTGCACTGCACTGCCTCTAGACTCTGGTAGTCTGGTCCCATCATCAACACGGCGGTTTGGAACTTCAAAATTCAAGATGGTGGGTGGTGGAAGTGGTCTCATTTCGTCACATTGACTAGAAAACAGGCGCGGCGTTGCCGCGCTAGCCCCTGATGGACTCATTGTATTGTTTTTATGGATAATTAAAATATATGTATACGTGCTATATCTGTTTGAGGGAATATTTGTAGTTTGAGCTATTTAGATGTAGTTAAAATTTTTCGTTATATAAATGTTTTAAATTACTTTTGAACAAAGTTTAGAGCTTATGTATTGATTTTGTAAGTATATAATTTTACCATTGATTAGGTTTTCAGCTATCTTGAATAGCACATCTGTGTTCGAAGTATTTGTACATATTGTATTTTAAGGAGTTAACTAATTTCGGTTTAGAATATTTGTTCGGAACATAATAATAATAATAATTGTATTTTGGAATATGTGTACTGTAGAAGCGTATGGTGCGATGAGATTGATGATGTTTGTGACATTTTTCATTTTTTCACACCTATTTTAGTTGTAGACTATTTAACAAGCGTGCAAAATTGTCAGCATGACGCACAATTTGATAGCTGTAATGGTTGGTTCAGTTGGTGGACCTCCATTATGTTTTAGATAGAAAAATGAAAGGCATAAGATTTATCTCTTCCAGTTGTTAAAGCAAACTCCTGGCCTCAGGCCTCCCTGCATGGGCTCCATTTATTCTTTTTTTCTATTTAGTATGGTTCTATTGTTCGAACCATCTGCAACATGCGAACCGAAGAAAGATTCCATATGGTCCGAGTGCTTTAGTGTGCAAATCGAACCATATTGCTTCCAAGATTCGGTTTTGACACACACCGACTCAAATCAGACTAGAGTTTTAGCTCGTTTTCTCGAAAAGCCGAGCCCTAAGTAACACTACGGAGCTCTCAACGACGTCCTCTACTTATTACTCTGCAGCCCGGGTGGAAAAAAAAACATCCCTTCTACTCCCTCCGTCCCATTGAAAGTGTAGTTGGAAAAGCGTGCCCCCCTCACAAACACGTTTCCCGGGCGACACTTTCAATGGGACGGAGGGAGTAGATTCTAGTTCGTGAGACGAGCATGGGCCTGTTTGGTTGCATCCAAAATACTAAATTTTTTAAGATTCTCTGTCACATCGAATCTTTGGACGCATGCATGAAGCATTAAATATATATAAAAAATAAAACTAATTACAAAGTTTAGATGAAATAGACGAGACGAATCTTTTAAACCTAATTAGACCAGAATTGGACAATATTTATCAAATAAACGAAAACGCTATAGTAGCGTCTTACCAAAAAAATTCGGCATCCAAACGGTGCCCATATTGCGATCTATCATCCCTTGTAAGACACTGTACAAGATGGTGTGCACAGGCGCTCGGTTCCATTCAACTTCCTACAGGCAAAAAATGACAGGGGGCCGGGGCAGGTAGCGGCTGAGGGTGCGTGTAGTTTGCGAAAATTTTTGGTTTTGATATCGTAGCACTTTCGTTTGTATTTATCAATTAATGTTTAATTATAGACTAATTAGACTTAAAAGATTCGTCTCATGGTTTTCTACCAAACTGTGTAATTAGTTTTTTTTTTGTCTATATTTAATGTTTTATACATGTGTCTAAATATTTAATGTGACGGAAAATCTTGAAAATTTTTAGGAATTAAATATGGCCTCGGTAAGAGAAGTCTACATGTGAATAGGACGACAAGCGAGGATGGCCGGACCGACCCTGCGATCAATCGTACTCCGTACGTGTGCACTAATGAAGCATTATTACCACGGTACCACCACAACGAACACCACAGTATCTACACGTGTGAATAGCTCGAGCTTAGGCCTTGTTTAATCAAAGATGTTAGAAAAATTTGGATCGGTAGTATTTCGTTTGTATTTGGTAATTAGTGTCTAATTATAGACTAACTAGGCTTAAAAGATTCGTCTCGTGATTTATAACTAAACTGTGCAATTAGTTTTTTTTATCTACATTTAATATTTCATGTATGCGTGTAAAGATTAATGTGATGGAAAGAGTGCCTTCTTGAGCCTATCTAAACAAGGCCTTAGTACGATGTAAGCAGCGGCAATGTCGTCTCAGCCACACGATCGGTTGGTAGCTCGATCTCCAGGAGAAGATAGGTGAGAAGCGAGTGCAACTCATAATTGATTGTAGCAACGTCGTACAAAGACGCGTATTTATATATATCGAGTAAACTGCATCTACCATACATCAACTAATAATGTG
The DNA here is from genome assembly GCA_038087645.1 of Saccharum hybrid cultivar R570. Taxonomy (NCBI): domain Eukaryota; kingdom Viridiplantae; phylum Streptophyta; class Magnoliopsida; order Poales; family Poaceae; genus Saccharum; species Saccharum hybrid cultivar. Next base: position 165,460 of record JAQSUU010000563.1, on the reverse strand, counting down.
GGTGTGAGATTGTTGGTCCATGAACTTGTAATCTCTGGTCTAAAAGTTGGCGCAACAACTCAGGTAAATTAGTGCATCTACTACGTACGGTCCAATTGGAGAAGGATATATATAACGCACATCACTGTACGGTCTATACGCAGCAAGAATAAATGAAGAGTATGCAGATCGTGATGAGCACCGTAATCTGATTTTTAGTGTAGGCTAGGCGCAAAACTCTACTAATAGTGCATCAGTACATGCTGTTAGAATTGATCTGACTCGGTCCAACGACCGAGTCAGACCCTTGATCACGCCCTGATCGGGGGCATGTCAGCCGTTCATTGGCTGTGGGCCCCTCTCATACAGTGCTATAAAAAGAAAAGGAGACGCCAGGGCAGGTTGATTGGAAGTTTTGACTATTCCACGGCGCTCTCTATGGACCCTAACTCCACCGATCAGGAGATGCACTGAAGCAAGGGGAACCTGTCCACAGCGCTGTTCTCGTCTTCACCACCACCGGGCTACACCGACGCGAGACGCCATCACTGCCACGTCGTCGGATCACCTTGCTGTACACTGTCTCTATGGTCGACTTCTCCACCAAGCACAAATGGTTAGGTACCTCTCTCCTCTCTCTCTCTAATCTCTCTAGTAGTTTTTGTATTAGGACTGTTTATCTTGTCTACCAAAGAAATATACCCGCTAGATCTGCCGGTTATGATCCTATAGTATCAACACATGCATGTTCACGTGCTCTAGATCCCGTTTCCTGGAGAAGCTGCCTCCTTCATGAGACGCCAAGAGCCTAGAAACAAGCCTCCGGTGTTTGGCTGCCCTGCCTGAACCTGAACTGTTGCCTCATCATGTTCGATGAACATAGGTAGGTAGGGTAGCCTTACATGGAGGCTGCCTATTGGCCTTGATCATAACTCACATATATTCCAAGGGTACCTATGTAGCAACCTATTGACCGCACCCACGCCTGAAACTCCCCGCCTTATTACCAAAATTGACCGCACCCACGCCTGAAATCATCATCCAGGCCTTGTTTAGATCGGAAAAAATTTCAATCCGATGAATATTACCATTTTCGTCTTATTTGATAAATATTGTTCAATCATGGATCAACTAGGCTCAAAAGATTCATCTCGTGATTTCCAACTAAACTGTGTAATTTGTTATTTTTTTACCTATATTTAATACTCCATGCAAGCGGCTAAAAATTGATGTGATGAAAAAAGAGTGAAAAAACTTGGAATTTTGAGGGGAACTAAGCAAGACCCTACTACGGGGACACCGCGCGCACAAATTTCAATTCCCGAGTGCTACACAAGCGTCTTGGGCCATCTCCTTGTCAGTCTTAATCTACCATCAATCAAGGCACCAGGTGGCTCGCTAATTAGGGTGTGATTAGATGAAAAAGTTGGGGTGAAAAGTTACTATAGCACTTTTCGTTGTTATTTGGTAAAATTTGTCCAACCATGGATTAATTAGACTCAAAAGATTCGTCTCGAACTTTACAGACAAACTATGTAATTAGTTTTTTTTACCTACATTTAATGTTTCATGCATGCGTTTAAAGATTTGATGTGATGAGTGGAAGAGGAAATATTTAGGTTCCTGTAGGAAGTGAACACGGCCTTACTGCGCCCGCCCGGCGTGCATCATACTAGCACCAATGTGATAGGAGTAAGGGAGTGTTTAGATTGTGTAAAAGTTGGTGTAAAGTTTCTGTAGCATTTTTTGTTGTTATTTGGTAAAATTTATCCAATCATGGACTAACTAGGTTCAAAAAAATCGTCTCGATATTTACAGATAAACTGTGTAATTAGTTATTTTTTAGCTACATTTAATACTCTATATATACGTCTAAAGATTCGATGTGACGGAGAATCTTGTAAATTTTTTTTGAAAGTTCTAAAGGATCTAAACACTGCCTAATACTGGCTCGTTGTAATAAATGTGTTGTCACGTCCCGTTCCCGTCGGCGTGTCCTGGCTGCCGGCCAGCAGTACCGTCTTTTTCTAGGCCTGGTTTAGATTGAAGAAAATTTCAAACTGATAAATAGTATCACTTTCGTTTTATTTGGCAAATATTATCTGATCATAGACCAACTAGGCTCAAAAGATTCATCTCATAATTTTTAACTAAACTGTGTAATTAGTTATTTTTTATACCTACATTTAATACTCCATGCAAGCAGTTAAAAATTGATGTGATGGAGAGAGAATAAAAAAACTTGGAACTTTGAGGTAAACTAAACAAGGTAGAAAGCGATAGCTGCGGATTATTGGGACGTTAGGGCCAGTAAAATACCCGACGCCAATGCAGCGAAGAGCCGATTCTGCTGGCACGGAATGCCGCCGTGCATGCATCTCCCGTCCAGAAGGCGTTTATTGTGGCGCCGCGGGACACCGCTGACGCTGAGAGTGAGCGCCGTTGACGCCTTGCTGGTGGTACGGGGGTTGGTGGGCAGTGGGCACGTCCACGTAGTACGTAGGTGGTTGGGGGTTCGGCCGCTCGGGCTCGGGTTCAGTTCAGGTTCAGGCCCTGTTGAGTTCCCATAAAATTTTATAAAATTTTGCAGATTCCTCATCACATCGAATCTTTAGACACATGCATAAAGTATTAAATATAGATAAAAAATAAAACTAATTATACAGTTTAGACGAAATGGACGAGACAAATCTTTTAAGCCTAATTAGACCATGATTGAACAATATTTGCCAAATAACAACGAAAAGTACTACAGTGCCATTTTGCAAAAAATTTCGAATCTAAACCCGCCCTCAGCCCGCCTGTCCGGGGCAGCGCACGAGCACGAGCTGAACTGTGCAGTACTGTGCGTGGGCGCCCCCTGTGTCACTGTTGAGCAAATCATGCTACGCTATTAGGGCCTTGTTTAGTTGGCAAAATTTTTGGCAAAATGCAAGTGTAGCACTTTCGTTGTTATTTGGTAATTAATGTCTAATTATGGTCTAATTAGGTTTAAAAGATTTGTCTCGTCCATTTCGTCTAAACTGTGTAATTAGTTTTATTTTTTATCTATATTTAATGCTTCATACATGCGTCTAAAGATTCGATGTGACGGGAAATCTACTGTTCTTTTGCAAAAAATTTTGGAACCAAACGGGCCTAGAATAGAAAGCCTAGAATCTTCACCTCAAAATTCCAAGTTTTTTCACTCTCTCTCCATCACATCAATTTTTAGCCGCTTACATGGAGTATTAAATATAGATAAAAAAATAACTAATTACACAGTTTAGTTGGAAATCACGAGATGAATCTTTTGAGGCTAGTTGATCCATGATTGGACAATATTTATCAAATAAGACGAAAGTGGTACTATTCATCGGGTTGAAATTTTCTCCGATCTAGACGAGGCCGTGACGAGTATTGCGTTCTTCAACGGCACTCTACAGCTACAGTGTGTGATCCCTACTTTTGACGGTATAGTATAATCAGTGGCGGAGCTGGGATTGAGATAAAGGGCTAAACAAGGAAGATTTAGGACTAAAGCTAAAAATTAATGACAATTTCACATAAATCAACAGTGATTTAGTAAGTAATCAAGCTGATTAGGGGGGCTGTAGCCCCGGCAGCCCCCCTTTGGATCCGCCACTGAGTATAATCCTGTCGCCGTTTCACTCGTACTATGATCCTCTCCCAGCTGTACTAGTATATACTCCCTCCGTGCTAGAAAAAGTGTCGTTTTAGATTTTTCAGACATCATGTTTGACCGTTCGTCTTATTCAAAATTTTTTTACAAATTATAAAATAAATAAATCATTATTGAAGTATCTCTAATGATAAAATAAGTCATAACAAAATAAATAATATTTATTAAATTTTTTTGAATAAGACAAACGGTTAAACACGATGTCTGAAAAACCTAAAACGATACTTTTTTTTTTGGACGGTGGGAGTATATGGGAATGGATATACGGGTGCCTGGATATATATACCTCTGCTCGATATATCCATTCATATACTGAATTGAACTTTGCGAGTGAAGATCCATTAAACCGCCTACAGAGGAGTTGGCAGGCCCTTGTTTAGTTCCCAAAATATTTTCTAAAATATTTCAGATTCTCGTCACATCAAATCTTTAGACACATGCATGAAGTATTAAATATAGATAAAAAATAAAACTAATTACACAGTTTAGATGAAATGGACGAGACGAATCTTTTAAGCCTAGTTAGGCCATGATCGAACAATAATTGTCAAATAACAACGAAAGTGCTACAGTAGCGCTACAGTTACATTTCCTAAAATATTTCGCGGACTAAACAATGCCTGACAAATATTTCACGAATCTTTTAAGGCTAGTTACATTTCCCAAAATATCAAGCACAAGCCGACGGCCGGTCGCCGCCGCGAGGATGAATGAAGCGCGCGAACCGGTGAGGCGACGTTGACCGATCATAGGACGGGCGACGCGGTCGTCCCCAGCCATCTCGCGGCAGCGGCGCATGGGCGCACGGCGTCCACGCCACGGGGCGTCTCCGTCTTCCGCCCGGGCGGGGGACACTCGTGGTAGCAGGAGCCGGGAGTGTCGTTGGGTGCGCTCGATCGACCTCAGCTCGCCCATGCCGCTGTCCGCTTGTCGATCGCGACCCCGGGCGCGTGCGTGAGCCTCGTGGCCGGCACATGGACCCCGGCCTGCCTGTGCAGCCTCTGCGGCAAGCGAGAACGCGAGATGGGATGGGAGTGGCCTGTGGTGATGAAGCTGCAACTGCAACGCTGCAATGAATGTAACATGGGCCTGAGCAATCAGAGGGCCTGTTTAGTGGGTGAAAATTTTTGGATACATTCTTATAGTACTTTTCGTTGTTATTTGATAAAATTTATCTAATTATAGACTAACTAGGCTTAAAAGATTCTTCTCGACATTTACAGATAAACTATGAAATTAGTTATTTTTTACCTACATTTAATGCTTCATGCATGCCAAAGATTTGATGTGACGGGTACTGCGCAAACTTTTTTTTTGGCTTTTGTAGCCAACTAAACAGGCCCAAAGTTGCACTGCACTGCCTCTAGACTCTGGTAGTCTGGTCCCATCATCAACACGGCGGTTTGGAACTTCAAAATTCAAGATGGTGGGTGGTGGAAGTGGTCTCATTTCGTCACATTGACTAGAAAACAGGCGCGGCGTTGCCGCGCTAGCCCCTGATGGACTCATTGTATTGTTTTTATGGATAATTAAAATATATGTATACGTGCTATATCTGTTTGAGGGAATATTTGTAGTTTGAGCTATTTAGATGTAGTTAAAATTTTTCGTTATATAAATGTTTTAAATTACTTTTGAACAAAGTTTAGAGCTTATGTATTGATTTTGTAAGTATATAATTTTACCATTGATTAGGTTTTCAGCTATCTTGAATAGCACATCTGTGTTCGAAGTATTTGTACATATTGTATTTTAAGGAGTTAACTAATTTCGGTTTAGAATATTTGTTCGGAACATAATAATAATAATAATTGTATTTTGGAATATGTGTACTGTAGAAGCGTATGGTGCGATGAGATTGATGATGTTTGTGACATTTTTCATTTTTTCACACCTATTTTAGTTGTAGACTATTTAACAAGCATAAACTAAGTTAAATCAATAGCTCAGTCATACATGCACCCATGCAGCTAAATTTTTTTAAAATTTGATTAGCAATTGGAGCAATATAATTGCATATATGAATTAGCACTAAAAAGCATAGGCAATCGTCTACAGCAAAACGTTTATACTAAAACATATCATATTGTTTGTTTTATGTGTAGACCTAGTTAAGAGGAGTCTAACAAAACTAGATTTGCTATTTTATGATTTTTTTACAAATTACCATGAAATTTAGAAGATTGAGCCGATTTTGTGCATAAAATAAAAGATTAAATGAAAAAGGGAAAAGCACATTTGCTCTTGGGACCCTAGACATTTGAGAAATAAATCTACATACGAAAACCACTTTAAGCACTATTTGTTTGAGTCTAGGATTTCGCATCTGGAACCCCAGAAAGAGTTTCTAATCATTTTTCCTCCCTCTTCTTCATCCTACGAACAGAGGAGGCGCAGGTCATGCGGTGGAGCTCCGATTCCAGGCGGTTGGTAGTCAGCGGAGGGGCGCTGGAGCGGTGCAGCAGCGAGGCGCGGCCGCCGGCTCACGCAGCCCAGCCTGCGACGGCCGGTGGCGCCCTGGCCACGCGCGCCTGCTGCTGTCGCTGCGGCTGCGCCGGCGACGGTGAGCTGCAGGGGCCGAGCCGGCGAGAAGAGGAACTGGGGAGGTGCGGCATGAGGTGGTCGGCCAGCACGCCCGTGCGCCGCCGTCAGTGAACCAGCGCAGTGCTGCCAGTGACGGGACAAGCGGAGAGTTCACGAAGGCTCGGGGGCGGGTGTGAAGTGTGCGACGTGGCCCAATCGCTGGTCGGCCAGTTCGACGGCTCGATCGATGATGGCACGGGAATTGGACGGCTGTGAAGTGTGCGACGTGGCTTAATCGCTGCTCAGATATTGTCCGCAGGTTTCGTCTTGTAAAGATTTTGTTAGCCGGGCTATGTGTTGGGCTTCACACTGTATCAATGGAAACTAAAGCGAGCTGGCCCAGTTCGGCCCACGTCTTACCATGCCTTCTGTTGCTTATTATATCACCCTTATAAAAGAGCTACAGTATGATGTATATATATATACCCAAAAAAAAGTTAGACCATCTTTGTGTCGTGGCCTGGCCCATAGCATTGCACCATGTGTAAGTGTCACGCCACTTCCGGACACTGAGCTATGAACGGAGAGAAAATTGGAACCAAAGAAAATTTTATTTGCAATAATAACACATGTCATGGTTCCACTTGTTATGGTTAGCGGACGGGCTAGAACCTTACTGTAACCAGGACTGGATTCATATGTTTAAGTGAACGGTGATGCTCTCGCGAGGACGTCCGGACGGACGGACCCGGCTTCCCACTAGCCCGCGCGGGTCAACGTCCGTACGTTCGCGCACCTCACCAACGGTCAGTAGCACCCTCTGGCCACGTGAAAGAACAGCGTGGCAACCGCGCTACGCGGGCTTGAGCGCCCCTGCACGCCAGGGCGTACAGCTGTTTTGCTTGCCCATGCACAGTGCGTGTCCGCCCTGCCCATGGGGTCCACACGCACGCCCATGCCGCGCACAGCCATAGGTGCTCGCCCGTGCCCTCCTGCTCGGCAGGGGTGCTCGCGGCCTCCCGCATGTGCTCCCCAGGTCGGCAAGCAGGTGCTCGTCCAGGGGTGCTACGGCCTCGCGTCCATGCCGTTGAGCAGGTGCTCGCCACTTTGCTGGCGCACCAGCGAGCTACATGCGCTGCCACCGACCTTCGCGCTGGTGAGCTCCATGATGACGAGCCTCCATTCGTCCAAGCAGTAAGGTGACATTGCGCTAAAAGCGCATGTTTCAAATATTTCAGATGTTTCATCTGGATGTTGCATGTGTTTCATCTGAGTTTTTCAAAAGTAAATCGGGATATTGCATATGTTGCGATGGCTATACACATATGTTGCAAGTATATGTTCCAAATGTTTCAGTTGTTTTCATAATCATGTTGCAAGTGTGTATTTCAAATGTTTCAGTTGTTTCACACGTATGATGCGAGTGTGTTTATCTAAATGTTGTATTTGTTGCAACGGCTACACATGTGTTGCAAGCATATGTTCTAAATGTTGCATCTGTTTTAGACGTATATTGCAGCAAGTCCTCCATGTTGCAAGTGTTTCATGAGGCGCAGGTGGTCCCCACGGGGCGGGTGAGCACCAGGGGTGTAGCAGGGAGAGCAGGCGTGGACGAGCAGTAGGGCGCGAACGAGCAGTAGCAGGCACGTGGGCAAGGGCATGGGCGCGTAGCAGGGGGAGCATGCATGTGCGTCCGTGAGTGTGTGTGTGGGGGGGGACCAAAGGGAGCGTGTGGGAGATAGCCACCTGGCGTGGGACCCGTTGTAGAGACAGGGGCGCTGGAGCATTACTGTTTTTTGCCGATCCGTTTTGGCCACCGTCGAGCCTAGTTGACAGCCAAGGGAGGTGTGCTCCGCTGGCTGTTCGGGCGCACGTCCGCAAGTGTGTAGGGGCGAGTGTGCCGCATGGGCCGCACGGACGAGCACGCGTTGGGCAACGATATTGCTCTCGTGAGCGGCGAGGCGTGACATGGGCGTCTAGGCATGTGCTTCTGTCCAGAGGTTTAGGCGCTAGTATCTCCCTTTAGGGAATTTGGTGGTTCTGCCCTATTCTAACCTGCAAAGGTCTACTTAGTAAAACACGTGATATATTTCCTCCGATTGCGAAAGGAAAAAAAAATAGCAAAGCTGATTTTACCCCTACTTTTGAAATTATGATTTTGCCCTCGTGATTTTGAAACGAAGCTCCTACAGAAGGGCAGTGAGCGCGTTGGCAGCGGCGTGCGGCCAGCGCGAAGCTCCTACAGAAGGGCAGTGAGCGCGTTGGCAGCGGCGTGCGGCCAGCGCACAGCAGGAGCGCAGTGGCTAGGGGCCTCAAGGAGGCATTCAGGTGCTCGGTCTCGACTACCGGTCCTCGGACTCGGGCGGGCAGCGGGTCTGGCATGGGCTTTCGGAATCTTCTCCTCTATCCTTCCCCCTCTATCCTTCCCCCTGTATTCCCGTTGGTTGATTTGGCACTAGATCCGGCTGGTCTAACTTTGAAGGGATATGTTATTCTATTGTGCCAATGCTACTTGTGATACTAATTTGTGTTTATACAGATTTTTAGCTAAAATGATCTCGGATTTTTTTTCTGAAATTTGTCAAGTTTTCACTGGTAAGAAAATATGGGTAAAAACACAGAGAGCCAAAAAAAAGGAAAAAATTATATGGATAAATTTGTCATTTTGTTTGAAAGTTAACACGGTTAAGAGAGATTCGTAGAATAGGGGCAAACTCGCTCTTTTCGTTTCGAAATAGCAAGGATAAAATCATAAAATTAAAAAAATAATAATGTTTAAAAGACCATTTAACATGAAACCAGAGATATAGGTCCCGTTCGGCTGGAATTAGAAGCCGGCTGAAAAACACTATGGCTGATTTTTTTTGAGAAAAAAATACTGTTCCGGTTAAAAAAACAAGCTGAATAAGACGGATTATAAGCCAGATAAACAGGGCCATAAACGCTTAAGCTCCTATGTTTTATTAGGCTAGATTCTACGATATAATTAATACTTGCTTTGGCATTGCTGCAACTCTGACACTGGCTACAATTATTTTTATACAAAGACAGAGAACTTCAAATCTCCTGTAACTAAAAAGAATGAAAGATGGACATTTTTTTTCGTGAGACAATTGCTTCGTCCGTCTGCCTCTCCTCCTCGTGCGATCCCCGCCTCTGCTCGCCCACGACGCTCATGGAAGGAGGTAAAAACGGAAAGCCAACACAATCACCGGATCGTCTTTCTGCCTCCTGCGATCCCCCGATACCCACCACTCCTGAGTCCTGCCTCCTTTCCCCTCACCCCACACCCCATCGCGACTGCTCCTTGCCCCTCCTCCCCCACGCACCGACGTCCTCCTCTTCCAGATCGGCGTTGCGATACCAGACGGAGCGGAGGCCGCGCGGGCCATGGTGTGGAGGTTGCCGGCCGTGGATACTGGGTCACAGGCCGCAGGGGCTTGGAAGCCGCGCATGGCCACGGTGCGGAGTCGCCAGCCGCTGGCGCAAAGGGTGTGCAGGGCTGCCGGCATAGGATCTTGTCGCCTGCCTCGGCGAGGAATCGGCGCAGGGCCAAGTGTAGGGGCCGCGCGGGGCCGTCGGGCGTTGGATGAGGCTGCAGGGCCACGGGCGCTGCCGCAGCGCGCGGGCAAGGAGGAGGACAAGGGCCCAGCACGCTACATCCCTATCAAGGTCTACTTCTTGTCCACCAGGTAAGCATGCAGCGGCGCCCCCACGCTTGCTCGATAGGTGTTTGACGATATATCTGCGAGGAAGCGGAGCACGGCAATGATCCGAACTTATCTTGCTGGTCGTAGTAATAAGCTGCTTGTATTTTCGGCTGCTTCTAGCTGCTATCAGTTCATCACTACAATGATGTATGAGGAAGTAAACAGCCATAGCAGCAGCTGCTGCTGCCGAAACTGAGTGTCAAACTGGAGAGCATGTCTTGTCTTAAAAAAACCTGAACAAACATTATTTGCTTGGGATAATATCACTTGGACCTGATAATGGATGATTAGTGTAGAAGTTGTTACCATGATTGTTTTTCCTCGAGATTTTTTTGCTCTGTGGAGGATAAATGGACGAACTGAGGCATGTGAATATACTGCTTTGTGGAATATAGCACAAACATTATTGCGGCATACATTCGAAAATAGATAGCCCATCAGGAACTTCATTTTGCTTTGTAAATTGATGCCATTCTGGATTTACATGGTAACCTTTTTTTACAACAAATAATGCTAATTTTAATGGATCAATATTTTAAAAGTAATTTAAATATCTCTATGGAAGTGGGTTGTCTGTTAACTTTGATTTGTTCATGATCATAACTAATTGTGCTTTAATCTTGTTCATGATTATTTTTTTGGGTGTTATGGCCAAGTACCAGTATGGAGCTATTTGATTTACAACTAGTCCAAGCAGTCTATTGACGAAGTTAGAAATTCTATGTTTCATAACTAAATAAATTCTTCTTTTGACGCACAATAGTCCCGAGCTGCACGCTGCTGCTGGGTCAGGGCTCGCCGAGGAGTGCACCACCTTGGTACTGTTCTTGACAGAGCTTGTGGCAAATTAAAGGGGCAAGTTTGTTCAGCTGTCCTGGTTACTGTTAGACATCAACTCTTTTCTTGTCAATCATTTTGCAGGGAGGTTGCCGAACTGGGATGGCGAAGATGAACAATGGCTACAATCTGCCTGCAAGCTAAACTAGGTCTATATTATTTATATTTTCCCTTATTGGATCATTTAGAAAATGCATATATGTGTTTGAAGATCTTGAACACCGTGGAGACCTAAGCTACAACATTGATGTGTTATGTGATTCCACAATGACAATTGTGCCCCTTTACAGTAAATAAGTTACTCGATTCAAAGTTCCCAGCTTCATGTTTCCTGCAAATCTCGAATAGTGAGGGAAACACAATAGTTTTTGCTTATGGAGTCACAATACGGGTTGTTTTGCCTGCATTTTTTTTTTCAAAATCTTCTGATATAGCACTGGTGTGACGGTTGTTGAACCCATATAACTTGTTACTTCAAGCAAGCCCAGTGGCCAGTAATTGAAGCTTTACTGAAAGTCTGACAGCTCTGTTGAACACTCTCAGATTTACTCATATCCAACATGTTGGTCTGTGGTTGTCTGTAATCTCAGTTATGCTAAGGTGCATGTATCAATTGATTATGCAGGAAGGTCAACCATACTGTGGGCCCCAAATATGCTGTCAAGTATCACACGGCTGCAGAGAATGCACTTAGTCACTGCTATCGGTCCTTCTTGGAACTGCTCATTGAGAATGGTCTTGAAAGGTACATGTAGGATCATATTGCTTAAATCTAATTGCTAATTGCAGTTTAATAAATGATGTATGAGTCATCCTGTTCCGCATATAGTGAACGGCTGGTGAGGAAATGCTCATGTGTGGTGCCTATAGCAAATATCGCAATATGGCTCGCTAGCTATATAGTATGAGCTATGCCATAATTTTCTTGCTTTCTTAGTTGTATGTATATTTCCTGGATTCATCTCTAAAGTTCCCCGGTAAACATTTCAGGTTTTTGTCATGGTGTACATTGCAGCAAGGAACAATTTCAAGTTTGAAAACTTGGATGGGGTGGCTGTGTTCAATTGCAATATGGCTCGGTTGTGTTGTGCCATTGGATAATAAATAAATAGGAAGCTATTTTGGTGAGCATATTCTTTTTTATGATTTCACTAAATTCTGATAGTTGTGCAGCAGTGTGCCATGATATATATCAGAACAATTGCTTAATTAGATGATTTCATATGTATCTCAATATGTGCCCTCTAAAAATAATATGTGTGGTTAACCTCATGACTAGGCTAGATGAAATTTCAACCAATTTTTCTTATACTGACCAAAATATCATATATTCATACATGTGAGATCGAGCCTGATAGTAAAGTTTATTTTTTGTGTCAGTATCCACAAATTCTGATTGTCAGACTATCTCTAAATAAATTTTACTTAATTGCTAAATTTACTGATATGTTGTGATCACTGACCGGGAATATGGCGTGGCCCTATAGGGTGAGGCTAAGATCCATAGATTTTCCTGGCCGGTTTGGTCAAGTTTTATTCTTACCGCAAAAGCCATGGAACTGTCTTTCCCCACCTTGCAAGTTTCTTAAGTATCATACTTAAACAAAAGTTACTATGTGGACTTAATAAACAAGTTTGTCGGTCTAAAAAAACAAGTTTGTCTTTGGCCAAACTCTTTACCAATCAAGTATTTAGCTAAAATACTTGAGATATCAAATTTGGCATTGGATCATATGGTGTGAATGTCTGCTTCATATGCGAGAAGCGTCAGCCCTACAATTTTTATTTTAGACTTAAACAACCTAATACCAACAATTCTCCAATAATATGGCATGTTGATCAGAGGGTGTGCCGATGTAAGTTCCTTTTGTTACAGCTTTGTAACTGTAATACATTCAATTCATGTCTTATTTTTTATGCTAAGCTACGTGACCATATAGGCACAAACAACTTCTGAAGTTCTGAGCACTGTAGGCTTGGCAAGCCCTAATACAATGGCCAAAAGAAGGGTCATGATACCTTGATTATCTTCTCCTGTAATTGTTACAGCCGCAGACATATCATTGTTGATCTCTTTCCCCTGCTATTGCTTCTGTGTGCTTTCATATGCTCTGTTCAAAATGTTCTTGAAGGTATTTGTTAGATTCCATGCTTTGCACTTGTATGCTATGATTGAAGTCCCCTAATATATACTGATTGCAGAATGAACAAAATATTTTTTTGCAGTCTTATTAGAGGATGGAGGTATGCATAGTGTACGGCAGTTTAGGGTACCTAAGGCATACACTATGTTGCCACTTGTCTTTCAAACTATTGATGTCACATTTCCAACCATCACAGCTTGATTCTCTTTGGATCATCGGTGTGTGAGTGAAAATGGAATTAGGAAGTTATGGATAAATGTTGCAATTAGCAAGTTATTTAAACTATCAATGTATACCAAATAATCATTTGTCATACTTTTTCTTATTTGTTTTTGTTGGACTGCAGATTTCAGGGTCAACCGGGCAAGTGATATATTGGCATTGACTGACTGGCAGTAGCTCATATTATAATTACTTTTTTTAACTAAAAGTATTGAGCTTTGGAGGATCGCTTGAAGGGGGTGTTGTAGGAGAAACCAACAAACATGTAATTGTATCATGAACTTGCTTCTGTTAATTTGAGGAACACACTTTACTAAGCAATTCATTTTTGCTAGATGTGACTATTTACTTTTTGGTAGATTGATTGATTTTTTTATTATGGTATATTAATTAATTATTTTTTTCATAATGATATCAATTAACTATTGGAGTCGGATCATGTTTTTTGATATTGTCAAGATTGGTTTGCCGTTATCATTGGCATGCAGATCTCTCCTAATATAAAACATTATTATCATAACCGCATCACGGAAAGGTCTGTATAGTAGGGTTTGTAAGCCTTTGACACCGCGTTTTCCGTGACTATATTAATTTTACAAACTTTAATTTTTTAGATTAAATGTCACTTTAATGTTGGTATTTAATTTTTACAATATTGTTATCTTATCGTGCTGAAAGGATCAAGATGCCCAAGAGGGGGGGTGAATTGGGCTTTTCTAAAAATTAATTGCAAGAATTAAATCCTACAAGCCGGAATTCACCCCTAGTGCCTACTTGTGTTCCTAGAGAGTCTACCGTTAAAAAGTTTTGCACCCTAGTTTCCAATCCTAGTCTAGCATGGCAATTCTAGGAATGTAAAACAAGCAAAGAAAGTAAATACGAGAAAGTAATTGCTTGAATGTAAAGGGGCAAGGAACACGGCGATGTTTTTCCGAGGTATCGGAGAGTCACCACTCCCCACTAGTCCTCGTTGGAGCACCCGCGCAAGGGTGTCGCTCCCCCTTGATCCGCGCAAGGATCAAGTGCTCTCTACGGGTTGATTCTTCGACACTCCATCGCGGCGAATCACCCAAAACCGCTCACAACTTGAGTTGGGTCATCCACAAGCTCCGCCGGATGATCACCAAACTCCCAATCACCACCAAGCCGTCTAGGTGATGGCGATCACCAAGAGTAACAAGCTAGAACTCTCACTTGACCACAACGAGCCCAAATGAGGAGGTGGATGCACACTTGCTACTCTCGAATCACTAGTGAGGAATCTCAAACTTTGATTCTCAAATCTCTATCCTCACTAGAGCTCTTGCACTCCCTTGCACTCTAAAGGGTTTTCTCAGATGTTTGAATGAGCAAGAGACCTCTAAAAGAGGTGGAGGGGTTGTATTTATACACCCCTCAAAGAAAACGAACCGTTACTTTCTGACACGGGGTCACCGGACGCGCCGGTGCAACTCACCGGACGCGCCGGTGGCCCGTAACGGTCAAAACGCGATTTTGAAAACGAACCACCGGACGCGCCGGTCAGTTAGCACCGGACGCGTCCGACGTGCAAGGGTGCTTACTGGACTTACACCGGACGCGAGGCCGCGTCCGATGCCTGAAGACCGGACGCGTCCGGTCCTCTCTGGACCTTACTGGACTCGCACCGGACGCGCCGATCAAGTCCAGGTCGCGTCCGACGGGCGTTCTCCCTGAGTGACACGTGTCAGCCACTGACCACCGCATCCGGTCATCGCGAGGACCGCGTCCGGTGGTCACGGCCGAAACCCTAGCGCAGAGCGTACTCACCGGACGCGTCCGGTGCTCCCGAAGAGCGCGTCCGGTGACTGGAAAACAGCCCGAAACTTCTCGAAACGCGTCGCAACTTCGACCAAGTTGCTTCCAACTGAACTTTGAGCTATTCTAGGGATACCTAGCGCCAAGTTTAACAAGTGTGCACCACACCTAAACATAGGACTCGCCTAGGTCAAGCTACCCATTCATGCCCCCCTTTATAGTACGGCCAAAAGAGAAAAACGAAGATCCTAACGACTATTCCGAATGTGTCTCAACACCTCGTCATCCGGAACTAACCGTCCTTAATCTTGACGTCACTCTTTTGAAAACCGAAATGATTTCCATCAAGGGACACGAAAACCACAGTGCTCAAAGCAGTCATCACCTCCATGACCTAACTTACCAAGTTTCTGCAAAACACACGTTAGTCATGGTAATAAAGTGTTGTCATTAATTACCGAAACCAAACCTTGGGGCCTAGATGCTTTCAATCTCCCCCTTTTTGGTGATTGATGACAACACTAAGTTTCAATGGATTAGAGTGAAGGTTTTCGAGCATGCTTGGTTCACATAAGCAAAAGACAATAAGCATACAAGGTTAGGAATTGCTTATGTACTCCAAGCCAAAAGAGTGTACTTCATAAGATAAGACAAAAAGCGTTAGTACACATAAAGATATAGCTCATAAGTAATCGGAGTAAGGCACGGAAGCACAACCTTAGAGCTATAGCTAAAACGGTGACATATATTAATCACAGTGATGGATAACACATTAAGACTCAAGGTTTACGACTCGACGACAATGTCACACGAATGCAATGCTGAAAATAAACATGATATGCATGAAAGTAGCACATGAAAAACGAAAAAAACCCACTAACAAACTCCCCCTGAAACTACTCTCTCTCCCCCTTTGGCATCAAGCGCCAAAAAGCTAATCTAATCTGACGGGGGGACAGACGGAGTCGTGTCGGGTGCCGAGGTGCGCGGAGTGATCACGAAGTGAAGCGAATCGCCCTCGGAGTCTGAGCTATCTGGCTGACCCTCTGAAGAAGCACGTGGCTGCGAAGCGGTCTGGGTCTGAGCAGGAGCAGGTACTGACTGTGTAGCAACAAGTGGATCTGTCTGAGTAACCTGAGCCTGAAGTGCGCCAGTAGCTGGGGGATCTGTCGAGGCAACTGAAGAAGGGAGGGTCTCTGTAGTCCCGGTCCCTGTAACTGGTGGAACGACTGCCTCGGGAGCTGACAACCCTGACGAAGTGTGAAACGTAGTCGTATGCGAGGGTGTCGGCTGACCAGTCAACTCGCTGTAGGTGGCACTGAAATCACCAATAGGTGTGCCTGTCAGGAGATGCGGGCGAGGCTGGTCTGACGGTGTAAACCCCGTATGGATAGGAGTGAAGCTCGGGGACTGAAAAGACTGGGGAACCTGCTGCTGTGGAGATGTAAACTGAAAGCTCGGCTGTCCCTGACTCGATGGACCGCTGGAATGCAAAGCCGGAGCCATGATAGATGCAGGCGGAGGAACCCCAACTGTGATGAGATGCCGCAGAAGGTCCATGTACTGCTGCTGACTCTGTCTCTGCATCTCAACCTGTTGCCTCTGGATCTCAAGCTGCTGTCTCTGAAACTCGTCCTGGCGAGCCTGAATCTGTGCTAATGCTGCAGCTGTATCCTGTGCCTGGCGCTGTATCTGATGCTGCTGCTGCTCCTGAGCCTGGGTCAACCTCTCAAGGATAGCCACCATGGCTGGGTCTGAGCGGGAGGCTGAGCCAGATCCACCGGCCTCGTGGTCGTGAGACCGAGGAGACCGGTACCTGGGGATGGGCTGGTAATCCTCATCTGTGCTGTCAGAAGTGACATCCTCAGGTATCTCAGCAGTCTGAGTCTCAAGGTCTGCGAGCTCTGCCTCGGCAAGCTCGTCAACTCTAGCGTCCTGCTCAGCTGCTGTCTCAGGAACATCTGGGCGCTCACGCTGTCCTGGTGCTGGAGCCTGCTCTCTAGTAACTGAGGCCCAAAGCTGTCTGATGTCATAATCAGGTAATGCTGTAGTAGTGTTGGCAATCTCTGCCCTGATCTCTGGTGGCATCTGGATAGCAGATCTGATGATGAAACAAATCCAGTGGGCATAGGGAAGCTGACGGTTACCCTTGAAGCCCTCAGCAATGGTGTCCTCCATCTCACTCAGGATAAGATCCCAGATATCAAACTGTCGCTGCGTCATGAGGTGGTGAACAACCCAAAGCTGCATCCTCGTCAGTCCCTCTCTGTAGCCAAGTCTGGGCAGTAAAGTGCGTCTGAGTATGGCATCCAAGACTCGGGCAAGAGGCGTCAGGCTAGCAGGTGTACGACGTGACCCTTCGCCAAAAGGCTCGCGAAAGCAGGGTCGAACCAGGTCGGTGGGTGGCACTGAACCGCCGTGAGGGCGTCTGGGAGGTGGAGTCTGGCCATAGCATAACTGATGGATCCTCGTGTCAGAAGCTGAAAGTCTGAGGATCTCTCGGGCTCTGGAGCTGTAGAGTCTGTGATCGCGGCCTCTGAATGCAAAGTGAATAAACTCATGAGCAGGATCAATCCATAATGAAGCATAGAACTCCCTGACCCATGTGCCGCAGTAAGCACCTGTCCGTCCAAGAAGATCTGATAAGCCAGGCAGATAGGACAGGTGCGGACGGAGCTGCTCTCCCACAACATCAACCAATGCCTCTAGTCGACATACCCTCTGAGGTCTGAAAGCAATGCCACTGTCAACTAGGGCCCTGTAGAAGTCCTCCTGAAGTGGGGTATAGAAACCCTCTGAAGCTCTGGCATCTCTGACAGGTGGAAACCATCGGCTGACCTCCACAAACCTCAGACTCTTCACCTGACGTGCTGAAGCACCCCTCAGGTCTAAGTGCTCGACCGGGGGTGACCCTCTAACTCTGGGAGGAGGTCGTGCTCCACGACGCTGGCCCTCTGGCCTAGGTGTCACCTGTGAACGAGCACGTGTGGAGCGGCGACGTGGTGGAGACTGAGCTGCCTGCTCCTCTGTATCCTCAGTGGCCTGTGGAGCCTCAGTGGCCTGGGTAGACTCAGTAGCTGGTGTAGTCTCTGTAGCCTGTGTCTGCTCTGAGGGTGGATCAACTGACATCTGCTCTGAAGGTGCAGTAGCCTCGGTGTCCTCAGTAGCCTCAGTGCCGAGCTGTCGACCTTCAAGATGAAAGCGACGCTCGCCTATGTGCAAGCCACTGCGTCTGCCACCTCTCTCTGCCTGCTCTGCGGCGTCTGCCATGGCCTGAGCAATCTCTGCATCTGACGGTGCCTTCCTCTTCTTTTTGGCTGCAATCTTGATGCGCTTACCACGCGCAATCTCATCACGACGGGGAGGACTGTTGTCCCCGTCACCAGGAGCACCACCGGCGTTCTTGCAACGCACCATGCTGACTGACTGCCTGAAAACCTCTGTGAGATGATGAACTGACACTCGAGAGGCTTGGCCTCAAACCATATCCGCAGGCTTGGCCTCGGATTTAGCGAACAGATCTGACCTGACACACCGACTGACTCGCTGCACGTATGGAATAGAGAGATATACTATAAGCACATATATATCTAAAGATGCGAAACCCTAGATAGCAAGCACGTGAGATACGAAATGAAACGACGCTAAGCTACCTCGGATCGACGAGACGACGGCGAAGGGATGCGGTGACCTAGTTCGCGAGAACCCCCGAGATCGGCGATCGAGCACTGAAACGACCAATCGAGATAGCAAAGGAGTGTTATGGTCAACGGCAAGTGCTAGCGATGAAAAGGAATTGAAAGGACTCAAAAAAGATCGAACGAGCCGATACCTCGACAAACCCTAGGTTAGGGTTAGGGTGAAATCCGAAGAAAACTCGGGCAACCTAGGGCACGAGGTGGAGAAGTGGTGGCTTGGGCGCACGGGACTGAGCAGCGGCGCTGGAGGTGACCTCGGCGGTGGTTGACGGCCGGCGGCGAGGTGGTTACGCGGCGGATTACGGCGGCGGCGCGGCAAGCAGCGGCAGCGGCGCGGGCGCAGCAGGGCAGCGCGCTGGGCAGCGAGGGCGTGGCTGGAGCGCGTGAGGGGTCGCCGGAGAGGAGGTGGAAGGCAAGGGCGCGGCGGCTCCGGCGAGAACGGCGGCGAAACGGCGAATCGGCGAGGAGAGCTCGGGCGGCGGCGGAAATTGCGAGCGGTGAAGGAAAAAGAAGAAAACCGAATCGGTTTTATGAGGGCGCAGATCCGCTCGATACCGTATCACCGGACGCGGTGGTCAAAATCACCGGACGCGGTGGTGCAGCGTCCGGTGACACTCCAGTAAGCGCCTGGAGTGACCGGACGCGTCCGGTGTGGACTGACCGGACGCGGTCAGAGTCCGAAGGCTGAGTGCTCGGGAATTCATCGCGGAGCACCGGACGCGGTGGTGGTAGCCGGGACCGGACGCGGTGGTCGTCAGAGGCGCGTCCGGTGCAGCGTCCGGTGCCTAGATCTGGACTTTGTCTTCTGGAAAACCGGACGCGCTGGTGGATGCCGGGACCGGACGCGGTGGTGAAGCAACACTGCGTCCGGTGCAGCGTCCGGTCGCTGTTTTTCGCCATTCTTCGTTCCGAACTTCGACGCGACTTCTCCCAATCAAGTTCCAATTCAAAGAGACACAAATAAACACCAATTGGAACCTGATATGAGTGACCTCACTCAAACCCTCAAATTTTTAAAATATTTTGCCTTAGGCTAGTACTATTTTTACGAAAAATAGGCAATAAACACCCGATGAGCAACGTATGGCCATGCAATAGAGTTTTTGAACCTTTAGGAGCGTCAAATGCTCTCTCTATTCATGGACGAACACAGAGGTTGCTCAAAGCTAAACCGAAAAGAAACGACAAACAAACAACCATGCATATGTAATGCAATACAAGATAGTAAAGCTAGGTTGCTTGTCAAGTTTGATCCACGGTTAGGCTTCTTCACTCCTCCAAAGGAGGGTTATCGTAACCGTGTTAGCCAAGCCCTAAATGTATTGCGATAAAGTAAACGTGACATATGATACAATGCAATGCAAGGGACAACACGCGCTCATTTTTTAAAGTTACTTGAATCAAGCACATTAAGTTCACTTCTTAGCCTACAAAAGGTAGCCTCGTCCAAAGGTTTAGTGAAGATATCCGCTAATTGATTTTCACTTCGTACACCTTCTAGTGATATGTCATTTTTAGCAACGTGATCTCTTAGAAAGTGATGGCGGATATCAATGTGCTTGGTGCGAGAGTGTTGTACCGGATTGTTAGCAATTTTAACGACACTTTCATTGTCACATAAAAGTGGCACCTTTTCAAGAACAACTCCATAGTCTAGGAGGGTTTGTTTCATATATAAGATTTGTGCACAACAAGCCCCCGCGGCAATGTATTCCGCCTCGGCGGTGGACAAAGCCACACTATTTTGCTTTTTAGATGACCAAGATACTAGTGATCTCCCAAGCAAATGGCACCCTCCGGATGTGCTTTTTCTATCAATTTTGCAACCGGCATAATCCGAATCGGAATAGCCAACTAGTTGGAATCTAGCTCCTTTGGGATACCATAGACCAATGCTTGGGGTGTACTTAAGATATCTTAGGATTCTTTTTACGGCACTTAAGTGAGGTTCTTTAGGGCACGCTTGAAAGCGAGCACACATGCACACACTAAACATGATAAGGATATCTAGGGTCTTCAAACCCGGGAGGTTGATTGACATAGACTAGTTCATTTATAAAGCCATTTAAGAATGCACTTTTCACATCCATTTGATATAATTTCATATCATGATGTGATGCATATGCAAGAAGGATACGAATGGCTTCAAGTCTTGCAACGGGTGCAAAGGTCTCTCCAAAATCAAGGCCTTCAACTTGAGAGAACCCCTTTGCAACTAGTCTTGCCTTGTTCCTCACTACTATGCCTTGGTCATCTTGCTTGTTTCGGAACACCCACTTGGTTCCAATGACTCTTGCACCTTTTGGATGCTCTTCAAGTGTCCATACTTGGTTGCGGGTGAAGTTGTTCAATTCTTCATGCATGGCATTGACCCAATCCGGATCTTGAAGAGCTTCTTCTACATTCTTAGGTTCAACACAAGAGACAAAAGAGTGATGTTCAACGAAAGAAGCTAGCTTTTGAGATCGAGTCATTACTCCCTTTGAAGGACTCCCTATGATGAGTTCTTGTGGATGAGCTTGAAGTAAAGGTGAGTTTCTTCTATCAATCACTTGAGGAGGTGGATTGGGAGCATCAACATCTTGTGCTTGTGCCTCGGCTTGTTCATGAGAGACATAGGTATCTTCATTTTCAACTCTCTCATTCTTGTCATCATCTTGAGGCACATGTGATGAAGATGGTGGATCAATGATTTGCACATCATCTTCATTATCTTTTGGCTTGATGTCTCCCACGGGCATGTTCTTCATGGCCTCCCTCAAGGGTTCATCACCTACATCATCACAATTCTCAATTGCTCCTTGGGAGCCGTTAGATTCATCAAATTCCACATCATATGTTTCTTCAACCAAACCAGTGGTATGGTTAAATACTCTATATGCTTTGGACTTTGATGAGTAACCAACAAGAAAACCAATATCACAACGTCTTTGAAACTTCCCTAGGTGTTGATGCTTCTTGTAGATGTAGCATTTGCAACCAAACACCCGGAAGAATGAGACGTCCGGCTTCTTCCCATTAAGCAACTCATAGGGGGTCTTGCCAAGAAACTTTTGGAGGAAGAGGCGATTTGAAGCATAGCATGCGGTGTTGATTGCCTCGGCCCAAAACTTTTCCGGAGTATTGTACTCATCTAACATTGTTCTTGCAAGAGTGATCAAGGTCCGGTTCTTTCTCTCAACTACACCATTTTGTTGAGGAGTGTAGGTTGAAGAAACTTCATGCTTGATTCCAATTTCATCACAATAAGCTTCAATGTTGGTGTTGTCAAACTCTTTGCCATTGTCACTTCTAATCTTCTTTATCTTGACTTCAAATTCATTTTGAGCTCTCTTTGCAAACTTCTTGAAGCAACTTGCCACTTCGGATTTGTCATGAAGGAAGAAGGTCCATGTATATCTTGAGTAGTCATCCACTATCACAAGACAATAGAGATTACCACCCAAGCTCTTGTATGTTGTAGGCCCAAACAAATCCATGTGTAGAAGTTCTAGCACTCTTGAGGTTGACATGAAAGCCTTGGTTGGATGAGTGTTTGCAACTTGTTTGCCCGCTTGACATGCACTACAAGGTTTGTCCTTTTCAAACTTTACATCCTTCAATCCTCTTACTAGTTCTTTCTTCAATAGCTTGTTGAGAGTGCTCATTCCAACATGTGCAAGCCTCCTATGCCAAAGCCAACCAAGTGAGGTCTTGGTGAACAAACATGTCATCAAATTTGCATCTTCGGAGGTGAAGTCAACAAGATAAAGATTGTTGTATCTAAAGCCTTTGAATATCACTTGCTTGTCATCTATCTTTGAAACTTCAACTCCATTTGGTGTGATCAAGCATTGGAAGCCAAGGTCACAAAGTTGCCCAATGGATAACAAGTTGAAACTCAATGAAGCAACATAGAGCACATTTGAGAGTGAATGATCATTTGATATTGCAATCTTGCCTATACCCTTGACTTTGCTCTTTGAATTATCCCCAAATGTGATCTTCTCTTGACATATCCCATTCTCTTCAATGGAGGTGAACATACGAGGATCACCGGTCATATGTTGAGTGCAACCACTATCAATAACCCAATGAGATCCACCGGTCTTGTAGTTCACCTACACACAAGAGATCAAGCTTTTTGTTTAGGGACCCAAACTTGAGAGGGGCCCTTGACTTTCTCAACTAGTGACTTGGCAACCCATATTTTCTTTGGCCTATTCTTGTTTGGGGGACCCAAAAACATGACTTTCATCTTTCCATTTGAATCTTTTCTTAGCATGTAATGAGCATTGAAGGCAAAGGGTCTAGCATGCTTGGGCAAGGGTTGTGGTGGTGGAGTTTTGCATTCATGAGCAAAATGACCTTCTTGACCACACTCAACACATCTCTTTGGCTTGGGCTTTGACTTGCTTTGTTGTTGAGCTTTTGCTTTCTTCTCTTGATTTGCCAAGTACCCAATACCACTTCTATCCATCTTCATTACGGTGTTCATGAGGAGCTCACTTTGCAAATATTGGCCTCTTGTGAACTTGCTTAGGCCGGTCTTGAGATGCTCTTTTTCTTGCTTGAGCTTCTTGTTCTCTTCAATGAGTGACTCATTTGTTGTTTGCTTCTCAAGAGCCATCAAACCTTTAAGCTTCTTGTTCTCATTTGCAAGCTTCTCATTCTCACACTTCATCTTGGCATAATCATCATGGTTGCATGACTCAACCACACTCTTGCCTTTGCTACTAGAACCTTGCTCAATGCTTTCAATGATCAAATCATCACATGATGTAACTATATCACACTTAACAACATTGTTAGTAGCATCATGTGTCTCAAGAGCAAGTTCATTAGCAACCACAAGACTATCATAGTCAATTTTTAATGTGGTGTACTTGTCTTTTAGAGAGCTATGTCTAGTGATGAGCTCATCATGCTTCCTCTCAAGTTTATCATGTTGATCTTTAAGCTCTTTGTTAGAGGTTTTGAGCTCCTTGAGAGTAGAAGACATAACTTCATTTTGATCTCTAAGCTCACCACTAGTCTTTTGAGCATTTTCAAGCTTAGATGAGAGTGATTCATTTTCATTTTGAAGATCATCATTTTCACTTCTTGTCCTTCTTATGATTTTAGTGTATTTGTTTAGTAATTTTACAAGTTCATCATAAGAAGGTGCATCAAATTCATCATCACTATCACTATCATCATCATCATCACTATCATGGTTTTGTACCTTTCGTTCACCCTTGGCCATAAGGCATAGGTGAGTAGTGGACGATGATGGTGAAGAAGGCGGTGAAGGTGGTGGTGAAGATGTCGGTGAAGATGATGGCCCCATCACAAATACGGCAACCTTCTCTTTCTCATCATCGCTCTCATCTTCGGAGGAGCCACAAGATGATTCAATGTCGGTGAGCCAATCACCAACAATATAAGCCTTTCCACCCTTCTTCTTCTTGTAGAACTCCTTCTTCTTGCCATCCTTCTTCTTGTATGGCTTGTTCTTCTTCTTCTCATCTTCTTCATCACTTGAATTATTTTTCTTGCCCTTGTTCTTGTTCTTGAACTTGTCTTTTGGTGGTCTAGGGCATTGATGAGCTAGGTGGCCAAGTTCACCACAATTGTAGCAATCCATCTCCGAGATGGGCTTTCTCTTGCTACTTGTGAAGAATTTCTTTTTCTTGCCATCGAACTTGATGCCACTCTTGTTGAGCTTCTTTAGCATCTTGGTAGTCTTCCTCACCATGAGTGCAAGTGATTCATCATCGATATCACTTTCACTTGAGCTTTCTTGCACGATCATGGCTTGGCCCTTCTTCTTCTTCTTGTCATGGCTAGCTTTGAAGGCCAAGTCTTTCTTCTTGGAAGATGATGAGCCCTCTTCCGGAGTAATATGCATGTACATCTCATGAGCATTGATCTTCCCCAATACTTGTGTTGGAGTTGCGGTGGAGAGATCACTTTGATGAAGCACGGTGACAATGTGACCATACTTCTCAACGGGAAGCACACTCAAGATTCTCCTTGCAACATCCGATTGACTCATTTGAGTGAGCCCAAGAGCATTGAGGTCCTCTACAAGAACATTCAAGCGAGTGTACATGTCATTAGCACTTTCTTTGGGAAGCATCTCAAAAGAATTAATTTTCTTTAAAGCAATATGATAGCGTTCCTCACGCTCACTCTTAGTTCCCTCATGGAGAGCACAAAGATTTTGCCACAAATCATGAGCGTTCTTTGCATTACGCACACGATTGAAGATATCTTTGCCTAAGCCCCGGTAGAGTGCATTTTTGGCCTTTGCATTCCACCGGTCGTACTTCTCCTCGTCACCCGTGGGGTTTGCGGGATCCTTGATAGCGGGAAGCCCTTGGGTTGCGGCTCTAAGGCACCCGACATCTATGGCTTCGAGATGCGCCTCCATGCGGATTTTCCAATATGGAAAATCATCCCCCTCAAAGGTGGGAGGTGGTCCTTCCCCGTTAGACATCTTGCTCTAGGCGGTAAAGCCTAAATTAGGAGCAACACGGCTCCGATACCAATTGAAAGGATCAAGATGCCCAAGAGGGGGGGTGAATTGGGCTTTTCTAAAAATTAATTGCAAGAATTAAATCCTACAAGCCGGAATTCACCCCTAGTGCCTACTTGTGTTCCTAGAGAGTCTACCGTTAAAAAGTTTTGCACCCTAGTTTCCAATCCTAGTCTAGCATGGCAATTCTAGGAATGTAAAACAAGCAAAGAAAGTAAATACGAGAAAGTAATTGCTTGAATGTAAAGGGGCAAGGAACACGGCGATGTTTTTCCGAGGTATCGGAGAGTCGCCACTCCCCACTAGTCCTCGTTGGAGCACCTGTGCAAGGGTGTCGCTCCCCCTTGATCCGCGCAAGGATCAAGTGCTCTCTACGGGTTGATTCTTCGACACTCCGTCGCGGCGAATCACCCAAAACCGCTCACAACTTGAGTTGGGTCATCCACAAGCTCCGCCGGATGATCACCAAACTCCCAATCACCACCAAGCCGTCTAGGTGATGGCGATCACCAAGAGTAACAAGCTAGAACTCTCACTTGACCACAACGAGCCCAAATGAGGAGGTGGATGCACACTTGCTACTCTCGAATCACTAGTGAGGAATCTCAAACTTTGATTCTCAAATCTCTATCCTCACTAGAGCTCTTGCACTCCCTTGCACTCTAAAGGGTTTTCTCAGATGTTTGAATGAGCAAGAGACCTCTAAAAGAGGTGGAGGGGTTGTATTTATACACCCCTCAAAGAAAACGAACCGTTACTTTCTGACACGGGGTCACCGGACGCGCCGGTGCAACTCACCGGACGCGCCGGTGGCCCGTAACGGTCAAAACGCGATTTTAAAAACGAACCACCGGACGCGCCGGTCAGTTAGCACCGGACGCGTCCGACGTGCAAGGGTGCTTACTGGACTTACACCGGACGCGAGGCCGCGTCCGATGCCTGAAGACCGGACGCGTCCGGTCCTCTCTGGACCTTACTGGACTCGCACCGGACGCGCCGATCAAGTCCAGGTCGCGTCTGACGGGCGTTCTCCCTGAGTGACACGTGTCAGCCACTGACCACCGTGTCCGGTCCTCGCGAGGACCGCGTCCGGTGGTCATGGCCGAAACCCTAGCGCAGAGCGTACTCACCGGACGCGTCCGGTGCTCCCGAAGAGCGCGTCCGGTGACTGGAAAACAGCCCGAAACTTCTCGAAACGCGTCGCAACTTCGACCAAGTTGCTTCCAACTGAACTTTGAGCTATTCTAGGGATACCTAGCACCAAGTTTAACAAGTGTGCACCACACCTAAACATAGGACTCGCCTAGGTCAAGCTACCCATTCATGCCCCCCTTTATAGTACGGCCAAAAGAGAAAAACGAAGATCCTAACGACTATTCCGAATGTGTCTCAACACCTCGTCATCCGGAACTAACCGTCCTTAATCTTGACGTCACTCTTTTGAAAACCGAAACGATTTCCATCAAGGGACACGAAAACCACAGTGCTCAAAGCAGTCATCACCTCCATGACCTAACTTACCAAGTTTCTGCAAAACACACGTTAGTCATGGTAATAAAGTGTTGTCATTAATTACCGAAACCAAACCTTGGGGCCTAGATGCTTTCACGTGCGATCTGTGTATTTTTAATATAAAATGTTAGGTATCCCGTAGCAACGCACGGACACGCTACCTAGTAAAACAAGAAAACAAAATCATCCATCGGCAAGCAGACGAGGGCATGTTTGGGACAGCGTATTTTACGGTTGTGGCGAAAAGAGTATGATAATCGCGCCAAACACCCTGTAGCTGCGATGATTGTTTCCACCGCACACGATTGATGAATCGCAAAAAAGAATAGGAGCGTGTTTGTTTCAGTTTAAAATCCGATTCCTTCTTCTGGCCGCGGACGGTGAAAGAAATCAGCCTCTAGTAACCGTGCGCTTTTGTACCGTGGGGTTATCTTACATCGTTTTTTTTAGGATGGTCCGATTTAACACGTTTTTGATGCGCTTGTCTCTCACTGGACACCAAGTACTTCGAAAGGAAGCTAAATAGAGCAGTTCTGTCGAGCACACCCAACGAAAGAACTCGAGCAATCTACATTTTACATCCAGGATCTAATAATGAGTACAATCTTATCATATTTAGTCCATTTCATACAACATAGCGTCTCAGAAAATCATTTGTTACAATATCAGAATTCGCGATGAATTAAACAGCGAAATAAAAATAAACATCTAACGGTAAGAATACAAGGTTTCGTCTGTGCCTACCAGAAAAATCCTCCACACAAGGTCTAACTTCTCAAGGTGCATCTGCAACAAAGGGTAAAATAAACTCTGAGTACACAATGTACACGCAAGACTTACCTGACTAGGGGATATATTTCCCGACTCTCAAGGAATATTATAGGTTTTATGGCTTGTGAGTTTTTTTGTTTGCGGAAAGTAATACTAAGAGTGTGTCTTTATTTTCCTAGATTATTAACAACCATGTTTTATTCATTATCCAACATTCTATGTAAGTACATGTTCTATATTCAAGTAAGATTTGAGCAATCAGAGTCATATTCCATCTTTTATATGTCAGTTCTTATTATGGTGCCAGAGCGCAGTCAAGCTGTACCGTCACTTAGAAACGGCGATTCGCAAATCAATGTGCCCAGCTAGGTACTCCGAAAAACACACGTCTCGCTTGCACCTCAGGCACAAGTGAGACCAACCTGTTCCACTCCTGTCACGAGTTCCAGGTCCCCGTCCAAACTTAGACTCCAAGCCCCCACACTTAAGGCGAGCCTCAATGCGGTGCTTAGACCTCCACCTATCCCCGCCTCTAATCAATCGGTCCTGAAAGAGCCAGAACCCATGACAAGAGAGTACTAAGCCTTTCCGCTCCCATAAGCAAGTATGTGCTTGGAATAATTGTAACAGCCTTGAAATGGGCCAAGTGGGCTCAATTCACGGATGGGCCAACGATACTATAGCAGGAGCAGTGGCCGACACGGTAGATGCGGGTTACTATACATCGGACTCCGGGGTGTAGCAGCCCGGTACTGTGCTCGGACACTGTAGCAGCCCGCTACTGTAGTACCAAATAGGGCTAGGACGAATTTGCTACTGTAGCACGGATATTGTTTCCCCTAGTTACTGTAGCATAGCGAAACACTATGCAACCGGTGTTTAGTACCCTACCGTGAATACTGAGTTCGTCAGATCGACTTAAATAACAGGGTCAGGAACGCGTAGTAACCTTCGGTTAACCGTTTTGAGCAAAGCAAGGACGAAAGCTTAAGTGGGTTGCTACACAGGTGGGACCACTCCTCGGTAGAGTGGGCCTGGGCCATGTATACTAGGACTAGATGTTACAGTAATAAATCTGTGACTTGACCAGGGTCCATGCAATGACGGTCCTTAATCGAAACGGACAGAGAAAATAGTGCAACCAAGCTATGTACCATGGCCGTGGGACACAACCTGTTACACCCATCAATACCCATACTATATCCCTGCCCGATCACCATTTCATTTTCACCATTTTATTTTGAGATTTATGATAATAATAATCACCTGCTGTGAGTAACGATAAGTTACCCACGCCACCGATAAACCTAAGCAAAGCAGCTACGCAATCCTGCACTAGTAAGACTCATAGGTATATATATATATATATGCATGAGGATATCATAAAATTTCTGCAACATAAATGCACCACACACATATATATATAATGATTATAAAAAAAATACGGGTTATGCACCGGGGTTTGCCTTGGGCAGGTGTAGAGTCAGCGGTGTCAGTCACGGGCGGCTCCTGAAACTCCTTCGGCACAAAGATCTCCTCCTCGTACTCTTCGACGATCTCCTCGTACTCCTGATCGTCGACGGTCGCGAACTCCACCAGGTCGTTCTCTACATGCATGCGATGATGATGCACATTTAGTATTTAGGCAATAGGAACTCTTAAAATGCAATGCACATGCTAAGCTACAAAGCTAGCTCTAATGACTAAGGTAACAAGCTATCTATCATCTTCTTCAAGCAAGATATCAACTCATTTGCATGTGCTTCATTTTATCGATCGATATTATGCTTTCATTTATATGCGTTTTAATGGCTATTTAGCTACCATATGAAACGGTCTAATCTAATGCTACAAAATTTACAGCAAGCACATGATGATACAACAAGGCTACTGCGAAAATTTCACGATAAAAGCCACTACCAATTTACCACCAAAATTCCTACGAATATTATCCTAATAATATTAAGCCTTTCCAAATGATTTAATATATCCCGACATCATCATAGAAACATATAGACTAATTATATGATCAGGTAGATCATGAATTTAGGAACTTAACTAAAGTGGTTTCACAATTTTTGGACATCTACACGAATCGATATCAATTATCAAAGTTTAGCTCAGAAACTAAATTATAAAAGCAATACTTAATTCGCTAGAAAAAGGAAAACTCATTTCCTCGGCGCGGCCCGCACCAGGCGGTCCATGCGCGGAAGTGGCCCAAGGCAGGGGAGCCCGCGCGCTGGCAACTTTGCTAAAGAGTCCTGGGCTTTAAGCCGTTTTACACGAACGCGAAACCTACTATTTCTCCAGTCAACGATTATGCACTAAGGCCCTCATACTAACCTTCTTTCACAACGGGGAGGTCCCCGACACCTCCCTGCCCACCAGCGTGGCAAGTAACGGCACAAGGTGACTACGCCGGCCAACTAGGGAACCCTAAGACGCATCTAGGGAGCCGACGCTCACCTGTGGGACCTTGCGCACAGACGGATGCCGGTTGGAAGGCCGAAGGCGCACTAGAATGGCCTCCCCACGGCGGCGGTGACCTAGCTGCAGTGGCGGCCACGTTCTAGTGAGAAGAGCGCTAAGGAAGCGGTAAAGATGGGAGGTGAGCTCCAACGACTTACCCCAGACTCGGCCGAAGCGATGGCTCAGCCGAAGCTTGCTCGAATCGAGCTAGCCACGCGCGCCCAATCACTACGGCGGCGCACCACGGTGGCGCGATCGCATCAGCGGGAGCGAGAGGGCGGTAGGGGTGCGGAGCAGCGGCGTAGGGTGACAAGGGGGCAGGGGCGAGTCAGGTGGCACGGCCGATTTGGCTCTAGGCGATCCAAGGGGGCCTACCTACGGTGAAAGGCGGGCACCGTCTTAACGGCATGGTGCCGGGCATAGCTCCAAATTAGGGCTCGGTAGGCTCGGGGTGGGGTGGGGTCGATCGGCAGGGCCACAAGATGACGAAGCCAAGCACACGAATAATTGGACGCTGGTGATCTCTCCCGATCGACACCCAAGAAGCGGCCCCCTCGGTCATGGCGGACATAGGAGAGGGGGAAACCAAGTCAGCGCTCGGGTCACCGCCGCTATCGGGATGGGGTCGCCAAGGCGTGCGTGAGCAGGCGGTGGAGTAGCGTGGCATGCGCGTGCAGCCACCGACCGGCCAGCAACAACGCTGGGGCCGGGGCACGGATGCGACGCTCATTGACCCTAGGGTGGCAACCACGTCACCGAGCATGATGTGGAGGAGGCAGCGGGGCAGCGCGAACAGGCTCACATGCAAGTGGCCAAGCGGAGCCAGTGGTAGCAGCGCGGAGCTAGCAGCATAGGCGGGGCAGAGCGGCAGAGGAGCAGCGAGCAGAGCGACAACGATAGCGGGGCATCGTGGCCCGCGGTGACCAGCCACAGGCGCTGCGGCCAGAGCAGCCAACGCGCAGCCGAGCCACGGCCAGGCCAAGGACGGGCCTGGCCCCCAGCGCGCGGCCACCAACGTGTGAGGCTGCGAGCGTGAGCATAGCCAGCACAGGGTCGCGGTGACCGTGCCCACCTGTGGTGGAACCACCCAAATTAACACACTTCCAGAGGCATTTGTCTTCCGCTAGACACTAAGTACCCTGAAAGTGAGCTAAACCAGACAGTTTTGTCGAGCACACCCAACGGGAGAACTCGAAACATTCCACATTTTACACTCGGGATCCAATAATGAGTACAAGCTCACAATACTTAGTCTATTTTGTACAACATAGTCTCAGAAAGTATTTATTACAATACCAGGGTTCAGAGTGCAACAAAATACACAACGGAAATAAAATAAGCATCTAGCGGAGCGATATGAGAATCCATCTGTGCCCACCAGAAGAATCCTCCACACAAGGCCTAACTGCTCAAGATGCACCTGCAACAAGGGTAAAATAAATCCTGAGTACACAATGTACTCGCAAGACTTACCTGACTAGGGGATATATTTCCTGACTCTAAAGGAATATGACAGGCTTTATAGCTTGTGGGTTTCTTGTTTGCGGAAAGCAATATTAAGAGTGTGTCCTTAGATTATTAGTAGCCAGGTTTTAATTCATTACCCTAGAATTCTAGGTAAGCACCCGTTCTATTTTCAAGCAAAGGTTGAGCAATCTAAGCCATTTTTCCATCTTTTATATGCCAGTTCTTACTACGGTGCGAGAGCATAGTCAAGCCGTACCGTCACGTAGAAACGGCGATTCACAAATCAATGTACCCAGTTGGGTACCCTGAAAAACACACACCTCGCTTGCACCCTAGGCATAAGCGAGACCAACCCATTCTACTCCTGTCACGAGTTTCAGGTCCCCATCCAAACTTAGACTCCAAGCCCCCACACTTGAGGCCTAGCCTCAAAGTGGTGCTTAGACCTCCACCTATCCCTCCAATCAGTCGGTCCGAAAAGAGCCGGAGCCCATGATAAGAGAGTAACTAGTCTTCCCACTCCCATAAGCAAGTATGTGCTCGGGATAATAAATCTGTGACTTAACCAGGGTCCTTGCAACGAACGGTCCTTAATCGACACGGACAGGGAAAACAATGCAACCAAGCTATGCCCCGTGGCCGCGAGACACAACCTGTTACACCTACCAATACCCATACCATATCCCTGCCCGGTCTCCAATTCCTTTCCACCATTTCATTTTTAGTTTTATGATAATAATAATCACCTGTTGTGAGTAACGACAGGTTACCCATGCTACCGGCAAACCTAAGCAAAGCAACTACGTGATCCTGCACTAGTAAGACTCGTAGGTAGCTATATATATGCATGTGGGTATCATAAAATCCCTACCACGCAAATGCACCACATATATATAATGATTATAGAAAAAACAGGTTATGCACCGGGGCTTGCCTTGGGCAGGTGCAAGGTCAGTGGCGTCAGTCACGGGCGGCTCCTGGAACTCCTCCGGAATGAAGACCTCCTCCTCATACTCTTCGACGATCTCCTCATAGTCCTGCTCCTCTGCGGCCACGTACTCAACTATCTCATGATCTACATGTATGAAATGATAATGTAGCACTTAATAAGGTGACAACGGTAGCTTCTTTAAAATAGCAACAACTACTAAGCAAGAGTTTACTGATCTAGCTATTTTCTAGCAACTAAAATGCATACATTCTTTTTATTACCGATTTAATACCTAGCACTACTAGGGAAACTTAGCTACCTGATCTAGTAAGCTATTCAAAAGCTACAAAAATTACAGCAAGCATCTAATACTATCGTGAAGCTACTGTAAATTTTTCAGAGCTAAAGCTATCCTAGATTTGCCACAAAAATTTCTACAAGATTGGGTGCATTAATATTTGTTGTCTTTTGCATTGGTTTAATAGACCTAACATCAACACAGCCATGCACAAATGGAATTCACCAACTGATAGAGCATGAACTTAGAGACTCAACTAAAGTGGTTTCACGATTTTTGGACATCAACGCAAGTCATTATAATTTATCAAAGTTTAGCTCGGAAACTAAATTATAAGAGCAATACTTAAATCGCAAGAAAAGGAAAGCCTAATTCCCCGGCTCGGCACGCACGATGCGGCCCAGGCGGGGGAGACCGCAGGAGCGCTGGCAAAAATGCGATTTAGCCCCCGAGCTAGCTGCTATTTGCACAACTATGATCTTCACTATTCCCGTAGACAGCTGTTATGCAAGAACACCCTCTCCCTTTTCTAGTCTTTGCATTGGGGAGGTCCCCGACGCTCCTCCGCACATCGGCGTGGCGTTGGCTGGCACCGGTCGGTCACGCCGGCCACTGGGGAGGCTCAACAATGCACTAGAGGGGGAGACACTCACCTAGGTGCAGGCACGAGGCACGGGGCAGCGATTCGAAGACCAGAGACGGGGTGGCGCAGCTCCCACACGTTGGCAGCCAACCGGCAAGGACGGTGTCGGTGTTCCGGCTAGCAGGGACTCTGCAAGAGTGGCAAAGGGGGCGGGTGAGCTTCGGTGAACCCCCCGAACCTGACCGCAGTGATGGAATGGCCGGAGGATACCTGAGCTGAGCCGGCCACGAGCGACCCGATGGTGCGGCGGCGCGGACGTGTCAGCAACGACGAGAGGGCGCTAGGGGTTTGGTTCAGGGGCGAGGGGTGTAGGATAGGCTGAGGCGAAGCTGTTGGCGCTCTCAATAAGACTCGAGGGGAACGGCTTGGGGGTAATCAAGGATCACGGCCGAGGTTAGCCTAAATGGCCCGGTGCCGAGCAATCTCCAAATTGGAGCTCGGTGGCATGCGATGTGAGGCGAGGTGGGGACGGGTGACAGAGGCATAGGCCTGCGAAACAGTGTGCACGGAGAATTGGGCCGAGGTGGCTCCTCCCTGCCGAAAAGAGGGTGCGGGTATGGCGCCCATGGCGATAGAGGAGACAGGGGAACGGGCCAAACCCACGCACGCGCGATTGCGTGCAGCAGCGGCACAGCGCAGGGCGAAGCAGGGCAGCGGTAGGTCAGGGCGGTCGGCCGAAGTTGGGCAGCGAGGCAGAGCATTAGTGGCAGTGGGGCACCGTGGCCCGCGCGTGACCGGCAACCGGCGCTGCGGCCAGAGCGGCCAAGGCGCAGCCGAGCCACGGCTGGGCCGGGACGGCCTCGGCCGACCCATGCGCGGCAAAGCACGCGCACGCGGTGCAACTCAGCACGACACGTCGAGCACGACGACGCGGTGACCGCGCACGGCTGGCCAACAGGCCGAGACTACACACGCGCACGATTATTAAAGCACTTAAAACGACTAAACGGTTGGACTAGGAACCAAACGACTTTCACCAACGTATAGAGAGTACACTAGGCTATCAACACTAGCCAAGACATGCTGCCACCATTCAACTAGATTTCGCAGACGAAATCGCCCACACGGCCTTGCCAACAGTTTTTACATACTACAGAAATCGATTACGTCAAGTCTGATTTTTGTTGCAAGTTCACTCTTCGAGCTACTAGAACTACCAACTAGAATTACACCTTGCTCCGACGAACGTTGCATTATCATTTACAAAGTTCGCACTACAAACTTTATTTAAGGTTCACCTACATGTCCTATAGTATTTTTGTTCAATAAAAATTAGTTTGCAACCTTAATTGATATGACAAGGGCTAACGCGTCAACTTCTAGTAACATTTTTATTAGTTATTTTAAATTACTAAAATGGTTCTAGGCACATCTAACATATGCAAAATCACATGGAGATGATGTTCATGCTATGCTTTGGTGCGTTGTTAGCACAGTAACACCGAGGGTGTTACACCACCGTCGGGCAGGTGGCGCGCACGAACTTTAAAGCGCTCGCCAAAACTAACTCAAAGCGAACTAAGCCCAACTACCTACACCATACTACACGTGGTATATCAGGCTATCGACGAGAGCTAAAACATGATACCCCTCCTACACTCAATCTCGTAGAAAAATTCTGCGAACTTCGTGCTGTCATACCGTTTTTGACTGCGTTACCATCTACTAGAAACACCCGCTAGCCATACCCCTTTGCTAAAACAAACGTTGCATTACCATCTACATAGTTCACACTTCAACTTTATTTAAGGATCACATATATGTTCTATGGTATTTTTGCTCCATAAAAATTAGTTTTCAACCTTAAGTGATATAACTTTGAACTATTGAATACTTTTCATTCATCATTTGTGTTAATTATTTTTTATGCCAAGAAATTTATTTTTACACCTTCTTACATACATTAACACATAAACACGATGCTCATGACATGCTTAGTGAATTGTTTTACGTGGAGTGTTACAGTTGCCCTCCCTCCGCTCCTCCCACTTGGCCGTCTACTCAGATCCCGTTGGCTCGCGCCCGTTCTCTGTGGTTCATGGGTAAAAGGAGCTGAGTTCTCTCCTGAGGCTTCTGTCGAGTAGCTACTATGTTATTGCTTCTATCCTATTATCGTCCAATCGAATATCCTCTCCCATCTCGAGTTCTCTAGATTTTAGAGAATGATGAAAACGCTTCAGCTTTTCTTCATTTCATGGTTTCCTATACATTATTATCAATACAACAAGCTTTCTACTAAACAAACTAAAAAATTACTTTTAATTAGCTCGTATCTAGTCAACAAATAAGCTACTATCATTAATCTCAAGGGCATACAAGTCATTTTATACTTAGGTCAGAGAATCTACGAGCAATAATTAGGATTGCCAAACACCTAATTTTTTTGGACCACAGGTTCTTTAGATTGTGGTTTATCAGAAAATCCTAATTAGATTACAATCAATTCTCAGCCAAACGGTTCCAAACAGGGTGGAACTCTCGCGTTTTCTGTACCGCGAACTGAGAGCCTGATGGATTGGCTTCAAAAAATTGCTAAACCAAAGATTTAGTAAGGCATGATTTTGACTATTATTTGGTTGGTTACCAAAACTTGTCAACATTTCACATTTGACTTGCCAAATTTATGGCAACATTTTTACCTAACTTTGGCTTGTCAAATCTTTATCATGGTAAATTTTAGGCCATGTTTAGTTCTAAAAAATTTTCAAGATTCTCCGTCACATAAAATGTTTGGACACATGCATGAAGCATTAAATGTAGACGAAAAAAAACTAATTTCACAGTTTAATAGAAAACCACGAAACGAATCTTTTGAGCCTAATTAGTCCATAATTGGACACTAATTGACGAATACAAACGAAAGTACTGCAGTAGCCAAAACCAAAAATTTTCGCGTACTAAACACACCCTTGGTTAGAAACCAATCAGACCGTGAAACGCACGACCACCGTGCCAAACACGCCCCAGAGGGCCAGAAGCACGCGGCACGGCCTTCTGGACTCTGGCAAGTGGCAACAGCCAACAGCGTAGAGCCAGACCTCCTCTCCTGGCCAGACCAACCGGCAACCACGACTAGGGCCGTGTTTAGTTCTCAACTTGGGCATCTCCAAGTTGATGAAAAATACTGTTGTAGTGCATTGTAGCATTTTCGTTTGTATTTGGTAAAAATTGTCCAAACTTTGACTAATTAGGCTTAAAATGTTCGTCTCGCAAAGTACAATAAAACTGTGTAATTAGTTTTTAATTTCATCTATATTTAGTACTCATGCATGTGCCGATATTTCAATGTGACGGGAAATCTTTTTTTTGCACAGTAAAATTTGGGGAGAAGTTGGGAACGGAATGATGATGAAATGGAACGGGCGCTGGGCGGACAGCTACGCCAGTGGTCCGTGCCAGTTGGTGAGTTGGAGTTGCGCTGCCGCGGCCGGTGGTGAGAGCGACATCCAGGGAAGCCGCCTCGGCCGACGCGACGTGAACGCAGCGTGGCGGGCTGGCGTAACCGTCACGTCGGGTCGTCGCCGACGCTGACCCGACCTGACCGCCCGGGGCCCCGCCACCGCCACGCCACGCCGCGGGAAAAAAAACACTCGGGTCACGCTCACGCGGCGCGACTCGACGGTCGGCGGCGAGTTGGGTTTACTCCCTGCCCGGGGTGCCCCCACGGCCACCGACCAGGCCGAGGCCGCGAGGGAGGAAGGTGTCGTCGCGAGGACGCACAAAAGGGAAAGGGCTTTGCATCGATCCAGGTCGCCAAACGTGCCAGTGAGGACGAGTCCAAGCACACGCCCCCACACTGCCCTCGCTTGAAACCGCAGCGGAGCCCCAAAGGCCCCGACTGAAACTGCCCCCGCGACCACGAGCGCACCTAAACCCCGCCCGGCGCCCGCCCGCGTCTCGTCGCCGGGAGCCTCTCCAGTCTCCCCTCCCCATCGACGCCGCCGCCGCCGCCTCCTCGCCGGGACTCGTGAGGTAGTACGCTTCTTCAGTCCCCGTACTCGATTGGCTGAATTCGGTGTGGCGTTGCGCGGTTGCGGTAGTTGTAGCTCGGCTGTACTGTAGTGTTATAAGACCAATTAGGAGATCAGAGGAGTGATGTTTTCTTTCCCTTCCCCCCTCTCCTTGTATCCAGTACATACATAGGGCTTGTTTCCCCCCTTGATTCTCATGATTCATGGCTGCTATAGTAAGGGTCGCGTGATTTGCAATGAAAAGCCGGTGCCACCATGTTTCGTATCGAATATTGATGATTACAACTATTTTTCATTAGGACGGACACATACAGATGTACTCATGCCATGGTACCTATCTTATCATTCCAGAATTGAACTGTAGAAGAAATATAGAGCAAACGAACATACTACTTATCCTCCTGTTTATTTTGCTGTTGTTGTTTTTATTGCAATAATACTGCGTATTTGATATGAACTTTGATCCCAGACAGTAATTGACTCTGATGAGTTGCACGTTTGTTCAAGCTATTCCAGACACAGCAAGTATGGTTGTCATGACGAATTAATACTAACCACATCATTGTTTTGCTGCTAATACAGCAATGCAGCTATACCACCACCCCTATTCTCTGGACAGTCAGAAAGTGCGGATGGCGCTGGAAGAGAAGGGCATCGACTACACCTCGTATCACGCCAATCCGCTCACCGGCAAGAACATGAATGTGGACTTCTTTCGCATGAACCCCTCCGCGAAGCTCCCTGTCTTCCAGAATGGAGCGCACGTCATCTATCGTGCCATCGATATTATTCAGTACGTACTACGTTCCTGCTTTTTTATATATTGGAAATATATGAAACCTGACATTCTTCTATTTCTGTTGAACACAAATGTTTATATGCACTTTACATTGTCATAGGTACATAGACAGACTTGCAGTGCATTTAAGTGGTGAAATCCCCCCTGTGAATACCGAGGTTCACCAATGGATGCAGAAAGTTGATGCTTGGAATCCTAAGATGTTCACCCTCACGCACACCCCGACCAAGTACCGTGCGTTTGTCTCCAAGTTCATAAGGCGGGTGTTGATTGCTCGCATGGCTGATGCCCCTGATTTAGCTAGCATGTACCATGTCAAGCTCCGTGAGGCTTATGAGACTGAGGACAAATTGAAGGACCCTGACATCATGAAGCAAAGCGAGGAAGAACTGAGCAAACTCCTTGATGAAGTTGAATCTCAGCTCAGCAGGACCAAATATCTCGCTGGCGATGAATTCTCACCTGCTGATTCGATGCTTGTCCCTATTCTTGCGCGCATAACTCTTCTGGACCTTGATGATGAATACATCAACTGCAGACCCAAGATACTTGAGTACTACAATTTGGTTAAGCTGCGGCCAAGCTACAAGATTGCCATTGGCAAGTACTTTAGTGGGTGGAAGAAGTACCGAACTCTCTTCAAGACATCGTTCTTCCTTTGTGTTCGAACCCTGTTCAGGAAGTACTAGATAGTCGAGCAGCTGAAATAGCTGAATCAGTACCTTGTGAACTGACTTGTATAGTGAGTTTTGGCTAAAAAATCATCTGTATATCTTCCATGTGACTTTTTGTGGTCTTGAGTTCTGTTTTCACCTGTAAAACCAAATACGTTTGTTTGCTTGTATATTTCTGCTTCATGCTGTAAGCAGAAATGCAGGTTATAGAACTGTATACAGAATAGGCCTAAGTGTATACATTTCGGTTCTTGTCACTTGTTCTAGTCCAATTCATGTCTGAAATAAATTGTTGTTGACTTGATTTTGGTACTGTCTAATTGTTTCCTTAATTTATAACTTGACCAAGTTATTATGCCTTTTTACCTTATAGTTTCTAATTTCTTTGAAGGGGAGGTTATTCCTGATACTCTACTGCACAAGGTGTGTCATATCCTTTCTCCTCACTTCTATCATACTTAAAGTGCAAGTTCTATGACACATTTTCTTTTCCATTCTAAATGCAGGCCTTAATACTGGTTGGCATTTTAGATATGACCATATAGGTAAGCATAAGATCTGCATGTCAGCATGTGCTCTACATTTAAAATGCAGGACAGTTGCCTGACTATCACATGCTCCTTTTGCTCCAATAATGCACCATGGGCCAGGTCTGTACATCGTTTTCTTTGCATAATGTTTTCTCCAGAGTACACTACAGGTCTATATATATACCTCAGATAGAAGGTTTTCTGTTCAACAATCCAAGTTTCTTTGTTGTGGAGCATATGGAAAGTTGTAGCTATAGGACTTGAGAGTGAGCTGGGAAGGGGAAGAGAGGGCCTAAGAGCAGTGGGAATGGGAACATGGAGGAAAGCCTATCCTGTTTGTTTCCTCCTTCAGAAACAGAGGTGGAAGCTTGGTCTGGTGTTTCCCGATGCCTCCCATTCCTATTGTTCTTAAGCGCTCCATCCTTTTCCTTTTGGCTTACTGTGCAGTTGGTTCAGTAGACAACCAAATTATGCTCCTATTTTGATGATTTGAATTTGGGAGTGAGCATGGAAGAGGAAGAAAAGAGGGTCTAAGAGCAGTTGGCATGGGAACATAGAGGAAGGCCTATGAGGTGGAAAACTCATTTTGGGTCTTCCTGATGCCTCCCATGCCTATCGTTCTTAGGTGCTCCTTCCTCTTGCTTTTGGCTCACATGACATACAGGATGAGTGCTGTGTCTCCATTCCTGATTTGACATTTTTTTATCTTTTATGTTTTCTTTGGCATGCCTTAGTACATGCATAGTTTACGATGTTGGCTTTGCTTCCTGGAATGTTTTAAGTTCAAAATTCTTTGGCATGTTTGGTCACAGATAGGTTAAAGGTTATAGCTTAGATTGCCAATAGTCCAAGTTTCAGATTCCACTAGCACAATCATACAACTGCTTTGATTAAAAAAAGAACAATCATACAACTGCTTAACTATCTGTTCTGAATATGAACACATCTCATGCCAACATTTATCAGATAGCATATGGAGTAAGAAACTGGCTAGCACTTACTGAACTTAACGGCAAGAGACATAGAAATGCTATTTGACAGAACATATGATGGCATGCATTTTCTGCCAACTTCTCTTTGACAAAGTACTGCAAAAGAAAGTACAGAGACAAAGATGATGAAACATAAGATTTGAACATTATACATCTGACTCTACACCAGAAACAAAATCAACAACTTCCCTACAAAATTTGAACCAAATGATCTACACTGAGATTACACAACCATGGGGCATAGCAACCAAATGGACAAATGGTCAATAAGTTTGCAAGAAGCAAATATGGCAACTAGAAGATGTATAACTAATTTTGCACTGCCTAAACATATGCAAGCACGTCTGTGGCAAATGATTGCTCAGCATGTGAGCTCCTGGTGATATGCACTAATAAGTAATAACTGGCTACACTCTGGGTCCAAGCAGGTGTGTGCCATCTCAGAGAGCTCCAGCCAAGTGTTGCAGAGCTGAGGATTTTGTAGTCCATGCATACTTTGTGCTAGTCTCTAGTAGTTGTTTCCAGTCATCTCTGAGTCACAATTTCATGGAGTTAAACTTGCGAGTGAAGAGTGCTTGCATGCCTCCCGTTGTATTGAACTCATTCATTTCTTCTTTGAAAAAAAATGACATGCACTAATAAGTGTGAAAAAAAATCAAATTGATGTCTATGTGTTGAATTAGGCAGCTTGTTGTTTTCTTGCTAGCCTGAACAGTTCTCGGTTTTTCAGCGCCAACAACTGTCGCTGTCTTATTGTCTTTCCTCTTAGTGTGAGCGATTACAATTTACACCTCTCTTGCTTTCAGGTGTCAGTTGTCACCAACTTCTTGTTTACTTTATTCATAATGTTGCCAATTTCTTATGCCTTGTAACTTATATACTAGCTTCTAATTGCTTTCAAATAGCATGGTAATCCTGACATCTGAACCCTGCTACAGCTGAAATGTTCAGGATATGTTATCCCCTCATTGTTCTCATTCTTAAATGCAAATTTCTTCATTTTTTTTTCTAATCTAAATGCTGGGCATACTGGTGGTCCTATTAGATATGTGTAAACTGAAGATTTTCTGCATATGCTCTATATTTACACTCAGTCTTCAGGACAAAGTGTAAGACGTATTTGTACATGTGCATGTAACACAGGTCACTCAGGCTATATATATGCAAGTCACTCATTGGGTGACTTGCATATATATAGCCTGAGTGACCTGTGTTACATGCACATGTACAAATACGTCTAACACAAAGCTTGACCATCTCAAATCCACATGCCCCCAGTGTCATCGACTGTCAGCTCTAATGGTGCGCCATGAATGAGGTCTGTCTGTGCATAGTTTACTCCACACAAGGTTTTCTACAGGGTGCACTAGTGGCCTATATATATTTCATATCTCATCAGTCCAGGCATATGGTTTATAGTATGTGAGAGTAGTGGGACTTGATAGTAAGCCTGGAATAGGAAGATAGAGAGGGCCTAAGAATAGTAGGAATGGGAAGGGCCTAAGAATAGTAGGAATGGGAACATGGAGGAAAGCCTTACCTATTTGTTTCCTCCTCTAGCTACAGAAGCTTGGTTTGGTATTTCCCGATGCTTCCCATTCCTTTCGTTCTTAAGCACTCCTTCCTTTTCCTTATGGCTTGCAGCACAATTGTTTTAGCAGAAAAACCAAAGCACACACTTATTTGGATGTTTTCAACTTGAGGGTGACCCAGGTAAAGGAAGGAAAAAGGACCTACGATCCCATCGAATCTTCGTGATGCCTTCCAACCCTATTGTTCTTAGGTGCTTCTTTGATTCGTCTCATACAATACTGAGATGATGAACAGTGTGTTTCCTTTTTCCGTTTTGCTGTCTTTTTAAAAGATGATGTTTTCACTCGTCAAATGGTGATTTTTTCTTTTTCTTTTGTTTATTTGGCATCCTTAATCCGCGCATAGTTCAAGATGATGGCCTTGTTAGTTGCAGTCCTTTCAGTTTCATATTCTGTCATGTGCAGTCCACTGATACGCTAAGATGATGGCTTAGCAAGCTCGCCTACAAGTTTTTGTCACAATCAATTGGCAAAATAATACAACTGCTACTACTGACTGTTCTGTACATGAACACAGATCACAATATTGCTTGTCCTTTAGTTATGAAAACCGACTAGAAATCTTGTCAGGAATGTACAACAGAAAATGTTGTTTCCGTGGAACGTATCCACATGCATTCGCTGCTTAATTTTCTGCGATTGCAAAAAAAAAAACCAGTGAGAACTAAGATTATGACAAACATGGAATGAAAATTATACATTCTAAAGTCTGTAGTCCTTCTACACAACAAACATAGCAGGCAACTGCCCTGCTATAGGGATCAAACACGCATGGAGCATAGGCAACCAAATGGACAAGTAGTCCATGTAAGACAACAGAAGATTAAGGACAGTGAGCACATGCTTCATTCCTGATTCCTCAACAGATCCAAGAACGGTTGAGGTAGATGCATTGCTTAGCTGATCCCTGTGGTCTACAGTGGTTTGATGCTGAATCTTAATACGCATGCACAGGAAACGCCTTCATGTTATCTTGTTACAAGGGATCATAACTGGAGCTCATTGTGAAGGAATATCAGATTTCTGTCTAAGCTGACCTTGTTCAGAAAATACTAGATAGTTAAGCAGTTGCATAGCTGAATCAATACTTGTTGAATATTTGAATCAGAACGTTACCTGTAAATGTTGAATATGTTTTTCTTGAAAGGTTTGTTCTTGATAGTTTCTGGACCTAGAACATCTTCAGAACAGTATATGGTTACTTGCTCATATGTAATATCCAAATTTATGGGCTAACCACATTTTATCACTTGTTCCGGAGCAGTTCTTGTCTGAAGTAACTTGCAGTCACGTTTACTTTTGTCGTCTACTTGCCTACCATTCTACCATTAGAGCTCTCGTGCTTTTAATCTTCCACAGGGATAGTGGTCCCTTTATTGTTGTTTGTTTTATTTGTATTTGCCCAATA
This sequence comes from Saccharum hybrid cultivar R570, assembly GCA_038087645.1. NCBI lineage: Eukaryota > Viridiplantae > Streptophyta > Magnoliopsida > Poales > Poaceae > Saccharum > Saccharum hybrid cultivar. The sequence continues at coordinate 122,330 of JAQSUU010000563.1, read as the reverse complement.
CTTCATTCCTTGAGAACTTCAATCCTCTAATTACTCTGGAATGGCATACTATCTCCAATATCTGTACTGACTGTACCTTTCCTACAATCGAGCTTCATAAGGTGTCAATCACTTCACTTCTCACTTTCTTAAATGGAGGCTTAATTCTTCACCAATGTCCCCCATTGTAAATGCTGGGATCTTTTTACTGGCAACCTTTTAAATATGGCCAAACAGAAGATCTCATGCACATGCTCTGAACTGACAATGCAGGACAGGGCCTGAATATCACATGGCTCCCAGTCCTCCCACTGTTGCGGACATAAAGTTCAGAATGCACTAAAGATCTATATATACACCTCTAAGCCGACGGGCTTTCCTCAGTGACCAATGTTCATGCTTGAGGGTATATGGAGAGCTGTAGCTGTAGGACTTGTCAGAGTGAGCCGGGAAGAGCAAGACAGAGAGGGCCTAAGAGCAGTGGGAATGGGAACATGGAGGAAAGCCATTCCTGAAATTTCCCTCCCTCCAGCAGTGGAGGTGGGAGCTTGGTTTGGTGTTTCCTGGTGCCTCTCATTCCTATCGTTCTTAAGCGCTCCTTCCTCTTCCTTTTGGTTTGCAATGCTTGTTTTAAGTGATCATGGAAGAGAAAGAAAGAGGGCCTAAGATTAGTAGGAATAAGAACGTCGAGGAAGGCTATGATTCATTTTCGGTCTTCCTGATGCCTCTCATTCCTGTCATTCTTAGGTGCTCATTCCTCTTCCTCTTGGCTCACACAAACCATGGACGACTGAATGACACTTTTTCATTTCTCAGTTAGCCATTTTCGTGTGATGTTGTTTCTTTGCGAAGTTTGAATACTTGAATTCTCTAATATGATGCCTTTGTTTTAACCGAAATGTTTGATTAGTCTCACCGTCCCAGATTCGTTGGCAAGTCTAGCCCATGAGTAATTTAAGAGGATGGCCTAGATAGATTTAATGAGTTTCAGATTCCACTAACATAATGATACGACTGTTTATTACTTATTGTTTTGGCCATGAATACACATCACACTAATAAACTTCGGGAGATAGACAAAAAATGATATTTGCCACTAACTGCTATTACCAAGGCTGCAAAGAAGGTACAGAGAAAATAAAGATACTGACACACAACAAGAACATTGCATCTGACTTGGTAGATCATCTATGGCACAAACAATAGTTTGCAACTGCAATGCAAAATTTGAATATAATAAGCTATACAAGGAGCTGTTCGGCTGATGGTTTCTGCGGCTGATAAGCCGGTTGAAGCTGATTTGTTATGAGAAAAAACTCTGTACCATGGCTGATAAGTTCTAGCGAACAAGGCGAAGATCGTACGTGCACGTGGCATACATCAGAATGAACTAGCAGTCCAGGTATGTTTGCAGGAAACGAACATTGGGAAGTAAAAGATTTCTGATAGTGAATTCATCCTGAAGCCTTCAACAGATGTGAGCTTGGCTGAGCCACAAATGCATTACCAAGTGATCTCTAAAATCATACTGGCTTCATGCTGAATTTTTAGATGCATGATCAAGAAGTCGACATATTTTGACCTCCTATTTTGAAGGAATTGTAGTTAATTAATTTCGTTTAACATTTGTGAAATAGTGTCCTTACTTTTTTTTTTTCTTTCTCATGTTATTTGCCACATTGTTTTTTTACTATTATGAAGGCTGCAAAGAAGGTGCAGTGAAAATAAAGATATTGACACGCACAACAAGAACATCGCATCTGACTTGGTAGACCATGTATGGCACAAACACAAATTTGAAACTGAACTGCAAAACTTGAATATAATAAGCGATACAAGATCGTAAGTCCACACGGCATGCATCTGAATGGACTAGCAGTCCAGGTATGTTTTCAGGAAACAAACATTCCGATTTGGGAAGTAAAAGATTTATGATAGTCAATTCATCCTGTCATCCTGGTGCCTTCAATAGATGTGAGCTTGGCAGCTGATTCTAAAATCGTAGTGGCTTCATCCTATATTTTTAGGGCCCATCAGGATTCGTGCATCTGCTCTTCATTGCTCATACAGGCTCCATGGCCCCACATTCATCTATTGCTATAGTTTATAGGGCCCACTGTCATCCGCTGCTACGCCAATGTCCTAGAGTACTGTGATCGCCGCTGCGTATCGTGATCGGCGTGACGAACTGACCTGACCACTGACGGCGACGAGGCACCTGGCGAGGCGAGACGTTGAGGCTGAGGCCTAAAGGTAATACTAATCATTCGTATTTTTTTCAATTCAATATTCATTACAATCACAGCAAACTATAGCGAGTAATTGGTCGATCTCTAAATTTTATTCTTTTGATCTGTTCATGTAGACGCCTACTGCAATAGTGTCCAAATATTGAAGCCACGTCTTCTGCAAATCGGTCTAGAAAATTTGAATCGGGTTGGGAAAAGCGTAAGAAAAAACAAAAGAATAGAGGCTTTAGTCCAATCTCAGTAATCGGAGAAGATTGATTATGAGCATATCATTGAAGATTTCATTTTGAAGAACACTAAAAGATTGATGCTATTCAAGTAAAGAATATGCAACATAGGTACCATTTTTGACATACCTTATTGCAATGTAATATATTAAATTATATATCTTATTTTATTTCTATTTTTCTCACGCTAGTTGGCCTCATTTTTTAGTTTCGTACTGGGCCTCGGATTTTCCCGGGACGGCCCTGAGAGTACACCACCTTGTTCGGTGTGCTTTCATTTTTCACAAAGCCAGGTACACCAAGGTCCCTATATATATGCACACCTGATGTGGGTGGTTCCATATGGTAAGAGCTTCTCGCCATTGAGAATTTGTGAGCAGGGAAGAGGAAGAAAGAGAGGTCCTAAGGGCAGTAGGAATGAGAACATGAAGGAACGGGAGTGCTCTAAATTTCTCCTCTCGCAGGGGAGGACATCTGCATTGTGGTGTTCCTCGTGCCTCTCATTCCTACGGTTCTTAAGTTCTCCTTCCTCTTCCTTCTGCTTCATTGCTTGTGTTATTTTGATTCGGGGATGGAAAACAATACTCCAATGCACATACTTTAGATGTGGAGGCTCTGATGGCGAGTCAGGAAGAGGAAGAAAAGACTGTGTAAAAGCAGTGGGAATGAAAACATCAAGGAAATACTAGTTCATTGGTTTCCACCCGCAAAGGTGCAAATTTAGTGAGGCGTTTCCTGATGCCTCTAATTCCTATTGTTTTTATGCGCTCCTTCCTTTTCCTTTTGGCTCGCATGATTGCCTTAGCAGAGAGATGTTTACACAGACTTGAGAGCTCACAAACATTTAGGCATAGAGAATCCTGAATGTGGTGCAGTAAGAAGAAATACAGAGAGCTTAAGAACAATGGTTATGGGAATATGGCATGTCTCAATCCACGCATAGTCTAGGATGATGCCTTTTTTCCCCCTAAAGGACAGCAAAAGTTCACTGTAAATTTTATTAGAATAAAAAACAAAATACAAAGTGCGGCCCAAGATAGTTTTTTTTAACTTGAACGTTTTTAGAGTTTCAAAATCCACAAAAGCACAATGATGCAACTACTTAACGTATTGACTGTTCTGCCATTACTGCTTATCACACCAAGACTTGCCAGCAGAGTGCAAGTAAGAACCTCCCGTATACAAAAACTAGTGATGTAATGTAGCATCTGACAAAGATTCAGGACGCATGACGTGAACATTTATCTCACTATTCAGATCACTATCTACAGGAAACACTGAATGGCAACTGCCCTGCCAAAATGATCTGAACAAGCTGTTCCTTACAGCCATGAAAAGATTTGGCGTGAGCTCCTTGATGGATCGCCCATCAATCCATCTATTTGTCCAGAACTTCGTTTTGCGATCATCCCTGTTCTTAATGATCAAGGTTCACCTCAAACATTGCCTGTATAGCATGTTCGGAAGTGTCAGATAGGTGAAACCGTATCCTTTCCTCATCTATTCGGCGTAACCAACCATGTCCGTGCTGTGCCATAAGAAGGCTCGCCATTTTTTATTTCGATCATACGAAAAATTCATGGAGAAACGTTGATTGCAATAGAGCCATCGAGGTATGGACGACCATGGAGTTACGCTGTGCAACCCAAAGATGGACAGCAGAATGCCGAGGTACTTGATGGGGAAATTGACCACCTGGTAAAGGTAAGTAGCACCTCAAGAGGGTTAGCTCGTCATCGCCACACTGAATAGGAGCCACTTTACATTTAGCCATGTTCATGCGAAGACCCGACTTGAGCTACTGTGTTTCCTGATGACTCTCATGCCTATTGTTTTTAGTCGCTCCTTCCTTTTCCTTCTGGCATGTGGCCTGTGCAGTTGTCTTAGTAGAGAAGCACAGAGTTCTTGAAGCTGAGATGGTAAGGGAATATAAAGAGAATACGAGAGCAGGGAAATGCGAGATCCGGACATGGCATTATCTCAATCCATGTGCACGTTTAATATGATAGCTTTCTTATCCACAACGATTTCAAACTTAAGTTACACGATGGCTATACATTTTCAAACTTATTAACAACACAATGGTACTGTCTCATGGAATGGAGTGAATTCTCCATATATTCGCCACCAACTTTCAGCTATGACTTAGTGCAAAGAAAGTTAAAAAAAAAGGACAAAGATGCAACATACGTGACGTGAACATTGTATCTGACCCTGCAGACCACCATCTATAGTACAAACATTAACTGGTAAGTGCCCTGACAAATTATTTGAAATAAACGACCTGTTCCTTGGGGGTTCATACATGCATTGTTTGATGGACAAATGATTCTGATGAGTTAGTAAGAAGCAAACGTGGCAATTGAAAGATATGCCTGCAGGCTGCAGCTCCAAAAATCTGTCTCAAATGAACAGAGAATGCCTGATGCCAGATGCCAGAATAACTGGGACTGATACATGATAAGCGCTCGACCAAGAAATGCTGATTTTGGTTTTAATCTTTTTGATTCAAAGTTGATTCTAGTTTGTACTCGAGTCACTGATTGTCATTTTGTAATATTTAATTTTTGAAGAAGTAAGCTGGGGACCTCCTTTGTCCTTTCTGCACTGTACTAACTCGACTATACTTGAGTAAAACCAGATTAATATCCAGATTTACTACACAGAATTTGAGTCTCCCATTACTGGAACTAAGCAACTACCTGAACAAATGTTAATTTCTTACGGGAGATATATATTAAAATCCAATCTGGTTCTTAGGTGCTCACTTACCTGAAGTGTTCACTTATTTCCCCCATGATTCCATTCTCTGAATTGAATTCACGTCCCCCTAGACCAATTGACTAACATGAATGCCTCTCTTTCAGATACTATGGCACAACGTTTTCACAAAAAAAAAAAAGATACTATGGCACAACTAACATGAGTGTCTCCATTTATGCTTCCTGCATGTGTTCTTCACTGCCAATATCGATTGCATGCATGGTCCCACATTTCTACAGGTAGACCCTTAAGAAGTCTGCCACTAGAAATACCCCTACTTTTAAAGATGTTTGTCTTAAGACGACCAACACTAAAAATTCATTCCTTGAGTTTGTTTCTTTTTTTAGAAAGGACAGCAAAAGCTTTGCCGTAATTTTTATTAGAAGAAGAACAAAAAAAAGATGACAGCCTAGTTTTTTTAAGTGGAAACTAGGCCAAAAAAAACCACTGAACTAGAATACAACGACCAACAACTCAAGCACGAAAACCGACTACTAAAACTTTACAAACCTCTAGTGCACGAGGCAACACTAAAAATAACTCGGTCGAAAACAACAAAACCAACTCTAACACTGACTCTACTAACAACATGCACAAACCACACTTAGGAGAAAAAACTTAGCACAACTTAAGACAAACTAAGGACCTCTAGTAACTAAAGCTAAAAGAACAAGGAAGCCAACTGAGTTTGACCCCTGGAAGGCAGCACCCGCCAGCTATCCTTTGCTCTGAAGACACAACAACTAACCCACTAGCTTGTTTTCTCTAGACTGGAAGGGGAGCAATAGCTTAGCACTTGATGCCTTCACCTTTTTGGAATGCCTAAAAGGAAAAAGAACTCAAGCCATTTGACCATCGCCAATGATCTGTTCAAGTGGGTCTTTGTTGCCTTCTTTTTTAGTTGTTGTCCATGATCGACCAGTGCTTCGAGGGCTTCCATATTTGCCTTAGTGAGCGGACGATCCAAGTGTTGTGCAAATTGTTCAAACTGATCAGCAGCAGATGGTTCCAACTTAGGAGATAAATCACAAGTTTCTTAACTAGTAGCTCCAGCGTTGTTCCTTTTCCAGTTTTTCTTTTAGCTTTGTTAGTGTAGGATCGATTCACTTTAGGATAGGCAATCAAAGGGGGGTGAATGATTGCAGAAGCCAAAATTAAATTTAAAAACTTCACCCTAAACACAAAACCGAACTAACCCTTGTTTTTCAATTGTAGACAGAACATTGTGCCTTTAATAGAAATAAACTCGACCACCAAATGTGCTCCAATTGATCTCAAAATTTAACAAAATAAACTATATGAAATTTGTGAATGAACCCAACTGGAATCATCTCAATCGGAGGTCTAGAACTCGAGATATAAAATAAACAATGTCACTGTGTCTGATAGTGACGAGAATGGGTCCAGCTTTATTTTTGTGATTATGCAAAATCTATTAAAGCTTATGCAATAAGACTTTTCATATTACGAGCACAATGCCTTGGCACAGTTCAGATCGAACAAAAGACATGTCTAAACTTGCAAACAAGATATCAATCTAAAACGAAAAGCTAGACATGTAAATCAAGAAGTTGATCCCTAGAACGAGATTAACAACACATCCATACGAGAGAACTGGACTTCATTACTCTGATAATGTGTTAACAGGATGCAACTTACAAGCATCCACGCAAGGATTCTACACAAAATCCAGAAGCACTAAAACAACCGCTGGCTAAACCCAGCCTGCGCTGCCTCTCTTTTCTCTGGCGTCGCACTCGTCTGCTTCTGCTGTTCTCCACCACAAACAGAGTGCACACCTTGGTCTCCTTTTATATCCAGACACAGATACGGCATGCTGATCGTAGCATGCTGATCCCAGCCTCAAAACACGTACAACCATTTGGTCAAGTCACTCCCTTGACCGAACTCCAAGTCAAACCAACCATAGCCTTACATGAACACCTCCAGGCAGCCAAGGTCCCACGATAATCATGCATCACGCATGCATGATCATCACAGCGGAGCTCCTAAAAATAGCTCCCGATGACTCATGCCAGCTTGTGCCTGGTCTCCACGGCGATGCGCACTCCTTGGCTTCGCACAGCGTCAAGACTGCCAAGTTTCCACATCGCCATGCACTCTCTGCGGAGCTCCGTGTCAACCTGCAACTCCCACCACATGCGGAGCATCGTTCTCTAGCCCAAACGTCTCGTATGACATCCTTGACCGATAGGACCTTAGTTCCTCCCTGAACTTAGTCCTGAAACCTCAGTTCCTCCCCGAACCTAGTTTCAGTCCGTCATCGACCACGTTCCGCCTCAAGCAACCTCTGCACATGAACAAACAAGCGCACACGTCCGAGCCCAAGTCCACGACTTGACTCAAGTCAATCCGCACAACACCTCACACGAGTATGTCATGCAACAATACCAAATCACCATGCTATCGCAAGCATATATAAGCAGCACATGCATATCTCCCTATGCCATGCATAATCCAAATCACTTTGCAATGCCAATTTCAAACCAATTTTTCATCACATGATTTCACAGTTAGCAAGTCTACTACTTTTGCGTTGAGGACTGGATTTGCTCCGCTTGTGAAAAGGAGTACGAGGTGACCGAGCAGGGAGCCCCTCTTCAAGAACAAAGGAGGGTAGCTGGTGTTGAGAAGATTGCATAGTGCTAGAGTTAAAAACATCCTGAGTCTTGAGCTACCAAATTTAAACTAGGTTGTTGCTGAATCAGTGGGGGAGGTAGCGGTCTGGTGATTGATACAATGAAATCATCAATGCCAAGTGCTGGAGTCACATCTGATAGACATTTTTCTTTGATTAATTGAACCGAGCTGTCAGGTACCTCTATTTGTAGACTCCCGCTTCTGTTTCAAGGTTCCCTGGCCCAACTTGTTCAACCATCAGAGTCGGTGGTGTGGAGATGCTCGAAGTTGAAGATGTGGCGATGTGTTGTTCAGAGTGATTCATTTCCTATACTTCATCATCGAGAATTGGCCACGATGAAAAACCTGCTGAGATTCAGTACAGTCTTGTCCAATGATGAATCAGCAACATTGATCGGGTTCAACTGATCAACCTGCGATGGTGAGGTCCACTCGTGATCTGCTCCCGCGTTCAGCATCCCCAGGATCTTGTTTGTAGATGATGCGTATATAAAATTGATAACTTTTACCAATGGATGGTCCCGGAGATTGTGAATGGCCAATGATTAAGGTAGTACCAATGGTTACAAGTTGACTTATTGACCATTCTTACAATCCTAGTATTATTGAAAATCATATGAAGATAAACTTTGTATCAAAATTGTAGAGCTCGACGAGATCTACAACTTTGTAGTTGATTTTTAAAATTAAGATCATTTAGGCACCTAAGTATGTGTTAGAAGTTCTCGGAGCTATTTTAAATTGACAAATTTCAAAGACTATAGACGGTTGGCTTAGAAAATCGCCACTAAAATCAACATGTGTTATTGTGTTTTGAAATTATATTGACCTTGTCCATGATTGAAAGAAAATCTCATTCACTTTTACGCTTGAGATTCGGCATTCTGAGTTCTGCAAAATCAATATGAAAATAGTTCCCGATAATTTCAAGCTTGTCAAATCAAATTCTCACCCACTCTGAAACACCAAGCCAGGGAGAAGTGCTTCTAGACTGGAGTGTGCAAAATCACTAGGAAACAAAACTATTTTGCCTCTGAAATTGCACACTGTTTGAACTGTGTCTACTTCAATACCCGTTTAAGCCTAAGGTGGCCGCCTGCCACCTAAAGGAAACGTTGGTGCAGCTTGCACTTGTCCAATCTTTTGTTTATTAATATATGCCGGTAACCAATCTGGATATTTAATAAAAACAGTGTAGACAAGAGTACCATAATTACAAGGTCACGACCACACTTTTCTTAGTATGTTCCCTTGCTTCTTCCATGTGCTATACCTATACGTTACTGACACATGTACAATAGATGTAACACGGTCCCACTATCATCAACTGCTATATGTCCTATGGTGCAGTGCTCGTAATTCATGCACATGGCGAGTTCACTAGTCACTGGACTCGGTACAGCACTGAAGGGAGAGGTCTAAATATACCGCTCTATATATACATGTGTCCTAGCTAGAGACGAGTAGAGTTAGATGAAGTTACAAATTTGAGGCCTAGAAGGGTGAGCCAGGAAAAGGAAGAAAGTTTCTAAGAGCACTAGGAATAGGAACATGAAGGAAAGCATTATTGTGTATATGGAGATTTGGTTTAATGTTTTCCTGATGCCTCCTATTCCTAAGGCTCTTAGGTTCTCCTTCCCTTTCCTTATGGCTTGAGAGATTAATGTTAATCAGATAAAAACAAGATATATATTTATTAGATGGGATACAGTGTGTTGGTTGCAAGCAAGGAAGAGGAAGAATGAGAGGGCCTGAGAGCAGTGGGAATGGGAACATGGAGGAAAGCCAAATTTGTTTTGTATCTCACCCACCAATGGAGGGTTTAATCTGATTTGGTCTTTCCCGGTGCCTCCCATTCCTATTACTCTCAAGCACTCCTTCCTCATCCTTTTTGCTTACACTAGTGTTTCATACTTATAACCTAATGAACTCTGGATAATCTTGACAACCAAGAAAAGGAAGAATATATAAGAAGGCTTACCATAAGAGCAGTGGGCATGTATGGGAACATGCAGGAAAGCCTAAGCAGCTCCAATTCTCCATGTTAATAAATTTCTGGAGGATGAATACTGTTTGGAGTTTCATAATGCTTCCCATGCCTATTGTTCTTCGGTGCTCCTTCCTCCTCCTTTTGGTTTGCACAACATTCAGGGAATGCACTGTGGGTTTCAGTCTTCGTGTTTCTCTCTTTAGTATGCCTTAATCCATGGATAAGTTAATATAATGACATAACTAATGATGTGATTCTTTATCTAAAAAAACCAATGATGTGATTCCAAGTGGGAATTAATGTGGTGCAGCTGTGCAGGTGGTGCCAATGGTGCAAGGGTTGGGCTGGCCGGCTGTCGCTGGTGGAGTTAGTGTCACTAGCGAAACCATGTTTCATGTTTGGTTTCAACCAATGAGGCAATGACGACGACAATGTCAGTAGACAGTAGGAACCCTGTGCATGTTATGAAACGCTCCTACTTGGGAAATCTACTAGCAAATTATGAAATAATGTGTTAACTATTTTTTTTGAGGAAAACTGGAGAGGTTTGCACCCCTACAGCATTTTTATTGAAAGTAAAAAGCACAATTTACAGAATACAAACGAACATAAAGAAAAAAGGAAAAAGGAATTGCAGGGAAGAACAAAGAAACAAAGAAGGAAAAAGAAGAAAAGAAGGCTCAGGATTGAGCACACTCTGGCTAAGAAAGATTTGCAATCCATAGATTAAACCTATCCAGATATATTCTTTTTAGCCGCAATGACAGACATTGCAACTCTTCCCTGAAATAAGCCTTCGATGCATTCAAATTGGGACCAATCTGTCTGAAGATCATGTCATTCCTTGCTTTCCAGATCGTCCAACACATTAGGATTATCACTTCCATGATGTAAGTTCAGTATTTTTTCCAAAAGGACAACAAAAACTTTTCCTCAGCTATATTCATCAGCACATGAATCCCATATGTCGCAAGATGCATTTGTTATATATGGGACAATTATATGATGTAAGTTCAGTATTTTTTCCAAAAGGACAACAAATAAAAACTTTTCCTCTTGCCACAACGAAGAGAGTTGACTCAGATTATGAGGAAAATCTGGCCAAAAAGCACAACTAGGTGAAGTGCCACGTTTCTCCCAAACTGCTTCGGTACAATAAACAGCTCAACTAAACACAAGGTTTAGTGAGAGATAACCAGCAAAACCACCTTCATGACTACAACTCCATTGGGACAACATCTCAACATTGACTTCACTAGGACAACTAGCTAGGGGACATCAACTGCATACGCGTCAACAGCGTGGTGGTAGGTCCTTTGGTTGGGTGGTTGCGATACCTCGGAAGAGGTCAAACCCCCAGGGGTTGAGTTTGTTTTTACTGTTTTTAGGGTACATCCACTCCCCTAAAAAAACTGACACTACCATAGGAAAAGAAAATCTTAACTAAATCAGATGAATTCATACTCCCTCCGTTTTTATTTGCACGTCGTGTTAGCTCTGTCCTAAGTCAAACATTTATATTTTCAACCATCAAAATTTTTTTAAAAAATATATAGGTTCATGATATAAGATTTATGTTTTTAGATTCACTATAAGAAATACTTCCATAATATACAATTCATACGTTGTGAAACTATAAGGATTTTGAAAAATAGATAATCAAAGATATTAATATTTGACTTAAGACAAAGCTAATGTAACATGTAAAAAGAATGGAGGGATTAGTTCTTTATTTTCCCCCGATGGATGGAAATTTAAGGTCCTGTACGTCAATGCCTTTGGCTATCTAGTTATGCACAAAAATGTCATCCTCTAGTGATTTTTGGAACTGAACCGGCAGGAGAGCTGCCTGCTGTATTAAAAAGAGGAAGGTTCGGACGAACAAGTACAAATTAAAGAACACTGTACAAGTCTAGCTACACACGCAAGATGGATGATTTCAAAAGCGTTGTACAAGTCTAGCTAAGTGTTTTGCACCCGTTGAGATCCACAATTGTGCCTCATCTTTGATTTTCTGCAAGAGGAGATGATTCGGCATTCCAATATGCCCAAAGATCCTCACATTTCTTTCCTTTCAAACTTCCCAGCACACCAAAATTGTGAGAGATCTCAGCCCCTGTTTGGGCACACAGATGGTGTGGTCCATGGCGGACCACCAATCTGAGACCAAGTTGCTCGCCACCCAAGCATCTGGATGAAGATTTATATCACCAAGCCAACATGCTATTTCCACCCAAATGCGCCTTGTAAACCTGCAATCTTTGAAAAGGTAGATGCCAGATTCTGGCCGAAGATGACACAAATGGTAGATTTGTGTGTTTGGCCATCCACATGCCTGGCAGATTATGAATAGCAAGCCAGCTAAAAAATTTACATTTCGGTGGTGCCCAAACTTTTCAGATGAGGACATTGAAGTTGGTTGACGTTGATCCCTAGAATTAAGCATGGTAGGCCAACCCAGTTGTGTCATCCTCTAGTGTTTACATTGATACAATAATGTATATAGGTCACATGGCCCAGCTGTCATTTACTGTTATTTACCGTACACCATCCAAGAGATGCATTAATTTGTTCACTGCACTACCACAGAGGTCTATATATACTCTAATCGACGTCTACAATACATATGAATTGTTCATCAGCTCAGGCCTGTCTGACGTTTTGTAGTTGCAGGCTTAGGGCCTGTTTGTTTAGGGGTGATTCTAGACTGGAACTGTTCCCGGTGACGCTAACTATATAAATTAAAGAAGGAATTCCAGTTGGAATGATTCCAGGCCATGAAAACCTGCTAACCGAACGCAGCCTTTGTGAGTCAGGAAGAGGAAGAAAGAGAGCCTAAGAGTAGTGGGAGTGGGAACATGATGGAAAGCCAACGTGTTTGTTTCCTCTGACCATGAGGTAGCCTAATGCGCTTTCCGATGCCTCCCATTCCTATTATTCTTAAGCACTCCTTCCTCTTCCTTTTTGGCTCGCATAATCATTTCACGGTGAAGCTAAACTTCTTCATACACATATTTACATGATGACACAGCACAATGGTGAGGCGGGAAAAGGAAGAGATGAGGGTCAAAGAGCAGCTGGTATGGGAACATGCAGGAAAGCTTAAGCTATGGTTAACTCCTGGAGGTGTGGCCAGATGGGATCATGCTTCAAGCTTTCCTAATGCCTCCCATGCCTACTGTTCTTCGGTCCTCATTCCTTTTCTTTTTTTTTTGGCTCACAAATCACAATGTATTAAAGTATTTCCTTAGAGGCCTGTGGCACCTATGGTTTGGACCCTTCTACTAGCGAAGTTTAAAATCTATTGGGTGGTCTTTTCTGCACTGGTTAAGTTTTTTTAATGACTATAAGGTAATTGATTGAATAACTGTAACAAAACAAAACATAACTTTGGGTTATTATGTGGACACTTGCATATATCTGAAAACTTTGCAGGTAGCATATGTAGTAAGAAATCAAAATATTCAGATATGTGGATAAGTACAAAATTATAATTGGCCACATGGAACACATTCATCACTAGTTTGTCCTGGACCTTGAGTTACGATAGATAATGTATCAACAGTAACATGCTTTGACTAAGAGTTGGACTCCTAGAGCAGATAGTAGGGAACAAACATAATGCTACTACAAGAGTGATTATTACTTTTGAGGACCAAAAACCGCTAAGGAAAATGGCAAAACCGCAAAGAAAACAATCCTTGATTATTAGCCGTCAAACAAAATGCCTACTTCGGTTGAGTTTGAGATAAGGCGGAGGATGGGGAGCGTCATGGGCTTGCCTAGCGGCCGTTTCCAATGACCCAAAAGAGTAACAACCACAGCCACATAGGCGGCCTTAGGGCAGGCACCAGGCCACCGTGGCTTCTAGTTCCAAGCTCACGCTCGCTCGGTTGCGGAGTCACCCTCGCCATCTATGGTTCTTGTTCAGCCATTGACGGCGGCCATGGCTCCCCCGCCTCCCCCCGATGCCTGTCGGGCTGGCCCCACCGCCTCGGAGCCCTAGCTATTCGGGGCTCCTGCCGGCCGCCATCCGCCCGCTTCCCACAGCCCCTAGTCGGCCGCCCCATTCTAAGGCCCTTAGCAGGCCCTAGCCGGCTAGCCGGCCAAGCAGCCAGCCCATAGCCTAGCTCTAGCCACCAGTCCTCCAGCTCCTACCCTATGCTCAGAGTCCCTAGCTTTGCAGGACTTTTCATTTTGGTGATGGATGAAGGATTAGATGAAGCCTCCGTGGGTGGGGGAGTAGATGAAGCTAGAGATGTAATTGGTTCAAACAGTGGCACTACCACCCCGATTAGGCAACAACTTCAATTCCACTAAGCAAGAAGTGCTATAAGAAACTAGGTATTGCCTTACTTATAGTTAATTAGTCATAGAGTTTGATTACTGTCAATTCAATTTATTAACTATGCAGATTTGAAAAGCTTCTTTGGTAGTAGTAGCAGGAGAAACTCGGCAAGTGGTAGTAACATCTTGATTCTTATTGGTTGTTCTACAACTATGCCCTTAACATCCATGTTGTCGGTTAGCCAAAATTTTATAGTACAAGTTCGCCCTATGTCATTTCTCGGGCTGGATTTGCAATCGTCCTTTGACGGCGAGATCCACTCGAGACCGAGTGGTCTGAGAACGAGGCACCATGCTTTGCGGCTGAAGATGGACAACAGAATGCAGATGTACTTGAACGGGAATTGGACCATGTGACAAGGCAAGTAGCAACTGAGAGTTTGCTTTCATCGCCACACTAAATAGGAGCCAGTTGACACTATGCCATGTTCATGTGAAGACCCGACGTGAGCTACGGTGTTTCTCGATGACTCTCATTCCTCTTGTTTTTTGTCGCTCCTTGCTTTGCCTTTTGGCTTGTGCAATTGTCTTAGCAGAGAAACACGGTGAGTTATTGAAGCTGAGATGGTACAGGATTGTGAAGAGAACATGAGAGCAAAAGGAATTGGGACATGGCATCATCTCAACCCATGTACACACTTTAATATGATGGCTTTGTTATCTGTAATGATTTCAAACTTATGTAGTTATGCTAGACAATGGCTATACATATTGTCGCGGTGGGGGTTGTCGCTACACTGCCACTGCGAGGCCCCCAGGAGCGCACGTAACAACTCCTCTTCAGGATCTTTGCATTGAGTTACACACACATACCAGATACAAGGCATGCTGAACAACTCAATTACAAGCATACTCCAGTCTCAACACATAACTGAAATATCATTGGTGATAAAATAAGTTTAAGGCAAGAACTGCTAATGACACTAACATTCTACCTATTTACTGCCTTCTGTCTAGGTTACATCTCAATTCACTCTTCTACTCATCAGGTCACACGTAGCTCATCTTGGAGGACTTCCAAGATCTACTAACCGTGGCATTCATCAGAACTAGTCTCGGAGGAATACCTTAACAACCTGCAAAACAACTTAACGGCAGCACCGTGAGTATATTTCGTACTTGCGGGACTTAATTCCAACATATAGATATTTGGTGGATGCAAGGGGTATTTATTACGCATTTGTACATTTAGTAGAAAGCAATGGTGTTTATTAATCATGCTATGCTCCAACACTTAAGACAAGAGTAGTTATATTTCACATTTAAGTCTCGGTGCTCATATTACATCAATTTTGCTACCATGGGTATAGAAAGTAAGAACAACCAAATGGTTCCATCCCGAGGGACTTCAGGCTTTCAAACTCTGCAGAGGTGTACAACTGTACCCACACGGAAGAACGGGACTAACCACCATACCCTTGCGCGAGAGCAAGGGTTGCCTCACGTCTTCCAACCTTTCCCTAATCCAGCCCGAATGTCTGACGAAAGGTTCGACTGGTGCCCAGTCAATGTCCTAGACATTCCCGACCGACATCACCCCCTTGCCAGTTTCACGGATAAACCGGTCGTAATTAGTTACTTGGCTTGTCGACCCCATCCACGACATGTGGTCTGTATGGGTGGTTACTTAGACTCACTATCCCAATAAACGGTCCTTAACTGCTCCATGAGCTACGTCATTTGAGATCCCACACTCACAACGACCTACCCCTCGCATGAGCGGAGTTACCAAAGGATTATCCAAGTTCGTAACTTTTAGTGATATTATTCCTTAGCTAGATTAGTGAGGTAAGTCAAGTTGTACCCTCATCAATTTTAGTGATTAATTGTCCAAGTGTAGCATCCTACACGCACAAGAATGAGTTCCCTTCTCATACTCGACTTCTACCGTTGCTAAGTAACTAAGCAATAAGCAATTAAGCGTTTCCATTCCCATTGTTTAGATGAGAGGTTTCTACTAGATTAATGAGTGACTCTAAGTGTAGAGTGCACAGGTTTACTAACTGAAACTACATGCAATGCATAACTCATAATGAAACTGCATAAGTATCCAAAATAAGATTTATAGTAGTGGGGTGCCTGCCTGATTTGTTGCCGTCCTAACTCTCGTAGCTGACGATGATGACTTGTACAATTACATGATCCTTACTCGAGATGTTCCTAAAAGAATAAGAGAGACGTGTCTGAGGAGATACATCGACAATTGAGATAACGAGAAAGGATATGGGTGTATAGGTCAACATTGGAAACATGGGAAGAGACATCTAATTGTGGCTCCACTGTACACTATTTGGTGGAGGATATGAACTAGTATGGGTATCCTCTTGGGTAGACTTGCTAAACAACCTCACACTCTCTATGTATTGTCGCACATTCCGTCCTGTTGACGGACACTCCGCTGTGTTGGGTACCGAGGTGAGTTGCCTCTGGGTTGGTCCTACTCAGGTTAGCAGATACTCTATGGGGATCACGGATACTTCGACAGGTTCGGGACTTAGTTATTTATCGGATTCGCTGATAACATCGGATGGTCCAGTCTACTGACAGACGCTTTGGTAGGAACTGGGTTCTCTCAGTGTTGGTGTTTGACCACCGATAGCCTATAACAGGGGTATACAGGACAGTTGTTTGGGCTTTGGCATATGCTAGAACTCGACGGTAAATGCAGAGACAGTCGATTTATACTGGTTCGGGCCCTCGATAGTGATCGAGTAATAACCTTACGTCCAGTCGGCGTTAGCCTTTGCGTTGGATTGATTGTGTTCTATCGTCTCTTGTTACAGGGGTGCCCACGCCCTCTCTTTATATCGATAGAGAAGGCTGTGATGCGGTTACAGTCCTAGTCGGATCCAAAGAAAGTGTCCTGAACTAAATACAGAAGTTACTTTCCATAGGAATCCGGCTAGTCTGGCCTATTCTACTCGGATATGGTGTAGCGGATGTTGCACCTCTCCTTGCTCCAGTCCATGGGCCAGGCCAGGGCCCATGACTCATAGTCATGTCACTGGGGAACCCTGTGGGTCCCGCATCGACAAGCCCCCGAGCATTTTATGATTATTTCTCTAAGATTGCCAAATCAATGACAAGTCTACTATAGAAGGACCATAAGTTCGCTTGGACAGAGGAGTGCGAGACAGCTTTCCGCACCTTACGGAAATTGCTAACCACTACTCCTGTTCTAGCGCAACCGGATATAGAACAGTCGTTTGATGTGTTTTGCGATGCATACAAGAATAGTTTAGGATGTGTTCTTATGCAAGATGGAAGAGTAATTGCTTATGCCTCACACCAATTAAGGAAATATGAGGTTAACTATCCGACACATGATTTAGAGCTTGCTGCTGTTGTGCATGCTCTAAAGATTTAGAGACACTATCTGCTTGGAAATGTGTGCAACATCTTTATAGATCACAAGAGTCTCAAGTATATATTTACTCAATTTGAATTAAATATGCGACAGAGAAGATGGTTAGAGCTAATCAAAAATTATAACTTGAATGTACACTATCATCCAGGAAAGGCTAATGTAGTAGCAGACGCCCTAAGTAGGAAGCCACATCTTCTTGCTGTGCAACCATTGTTCGAGAATGGGTTCAACCTGATGCATCCTGCTGTGTTGCACAATATCCAGATTAGTTGTACCTTGGAGAGTCAGACCATAGAAGGCCAGCAAATAGATAAGGGGATATTTCATATCAAGGAGAAAATAAAGAAATAATCGACTAAGCATTTTAGAGTGGATGAACAAAGAGTGTTACCTAAGGATCGAGAGCTCAAGAATAGATTAATGGATGAAGCTCATCTTTCTAAGCTGTCTATCCATCCTAGAAGTAGCAAAATGTATCAAGAACTGAGACCTCGTTATTGGTGGATGAAGATGAAGAAAGAGATTACAGCGTATGTTGCTAGATGTGATACGTGTTGTAGAGTGAAAGCACTTCATATGAGACCTGCGGGTTTGTTGTAACCTTTGTCAGTACCGGATTGAAAATAGGATGATATAAGTATGGATTTCATCATAGGTCTTCCCACCACTCAGAAAGGAAATAATTCAATTTGGGTAATTGTAGACCGTCTTACCAAGTCAGCTCATTTTCTACTAGTCAAGTCAACATTTTGACCGCCTCAGTATGCTAAGAGGTACATTGTAGAAATCATTCGATTGCACGGTATATCGAAGACTATAGTGTCTGATAGAGGATCACAGTTTACAGCTCATTTTTAGGAACATCTACATAAAGGTTTGGCTATCAGTTTAGTCCGTAGTACTGCTTACCATCCATAGACAGATGGATAGGCAGAGCGAGTTAATGCTGTTCTAGAAGATGTGCTTAGAGCTTGTGTGTTATCTTCTAGGGGTTCATGGGAATCATGGTTACCTTTGGCAGAGTTCGCTTACAATAATAGTTACCGAGAGCATCGAAATGTTTCCATTCGAAGCATTGTATGGCAGAAAGTATAGGACACTGTTGAATTGGATTGAGCCTGGAGACAGAAGATTTTATGGGATCGATTTTGTTGAGGAGGCTGAGAAAAAGGTCTGTATTATTCAGCAAAACATAAAGGCCACACAATCCTGTCAGAAAAGTTACGCGAATAAAAGAAGAAGACCGCTTGATTTTAAAGTTGGTGACTATGTCTATTTGAAGGTTACACCAATGAAGAAGAAATGGTTCGGGATCAAGAAAAAAATTGTTGCTAGGTTTGTAGGACCGTATAAGATAGTAGAGAAGAAGGGTCCCGTGGCTTACAAGTTATAGCTACCAGAAGCGATAAGTTCGATCTTTCCAGTCTTTCATGTATCACAATTGAAGAAGTGTTTGTGTATTCCGGAAGAGAGGATAGAACCTCAGGGCATTCAGATCAAATCAGACTTGGAATATCGTGAGCAATCGGTTTGAGTTTTGGACACTAAGAATCGAGTCACTCGGAATAAAGTGGTGAGAACGTATAAGATACAATGGAGTCGTCATGATAACAGTGACGTGACATGGGAAATAGGAGACCATATGCAAAAAGCTTATAAAGATTTTTATAACAAATGGCTCATAACTCAAATCTCGGGACGAGATTCTTATAAGGGGGAGGGCTGTAACACCCCCAGTGTTAGGCTTGCATTAGCATTTGCAAATTATGTGCATAAGCATAATCATGCATTGTTAAGCATAACATGAAATTTAGACCTTGAAACATATGAAACATGTGAGTGAAACATAGATGTTGCATTTACTTGTTTTCAATAGGTTAATGCTAGTTTGATGCTTGTTATGCTGCATATGTGCTTATGTGTCATCTTAAATAACTTAGAAATGTTTAGCAAACAATTTGGAGCAAGGTTTGTATTCAAAATTTTCTCAAATTTTGCTTTTTAAAATAATCTAGAAAAATAGAGTTTTGATTTAAAATGGACTTTAAATCCCTATTTCAAAATTTAGTTGGAATTTCAAAATGTACCCTAAAGCAATGTTGTAGAGAATAAAATTTTGGACAACTTTTGTTTTTGGATCATGCCCTAAAATGAGTTTTTCATGCTCAAAAAGGAATTTTTGGGGCTGTTTAGTTGAAAAATAAAAAGAAAAAATGTTTTCTCCTCCTTATTGGGCCTCGCGCCTTGCTTCTGGCCCGCTTGCATAGTCGGCCTGGCCCAGCTCCCGCGTCCGCCCCCGCGCTCACGCCCACGCGCGCGCGACTGCGCCCGACCGCGGTAGAGGGCAGCCACCGCTGGCCACCATGCGTCGGCGACAGTGGCAACTGGCGCTCCAACGGGCCCCGCACCGCGCATTCGCCTTACCAGCCGCCCGCCCGAGCTTCCCCCTCGCTCCTCCACTCCATTCCTTCCTCCTCGTTCTCTCTCTGTTTTGGAAAAGTCGAGCGGGAGTTCACGCCGCCGCACGCCATTGCGCCACCCGCCGGCATCGTGCTCCGCCACCGCACCACCATTTCCCAATTCACCTTGCACGCAGCTCCGCCTCGCTTTCCTCCTCGTGCTCGCGCCCTCGCCACTGTTTTCGCCTGGGGTAAGGCCCATTTGGGCGTCTCCTCTGCCACGGCGCCATGGCCGCCGTTCACGGCCGCGTGTGGCCGGAGCCCCCTCCGCCCTCTCTCTCTCTCTCTTCTGTCTTGTGCACCGTGGTCGTCTTCGCACCAAGAAGCCCATGCTCGCACTCGCGGGCCCTGGCGTGGCCGGTAGCCACGATTTGCCGACGAGCCGCGCCGCCGCTCCGCCATCGCCGACAACAAGCCCGTACTTGCGCTCCATCGGCTCACCTGTCTGGTGCACCTGGCTCGCCTCGTTGTGGGGAGTACAGTGGTGCTCACCCCGAGGCCGGAGACCTCACCGATGGCGAGCTCTCGCCGCTGGTGATCTCCCCCCTCTCGGGTGAATGACATGTGGGGTCTCGGGTCCCACTGTCAGTCACTGGTGATGAGTTTGGGTGCACTGCACCGGGTGCGCGTAGCATTTCAGCGTGAGTTTTTGAAAAGGATTTCAGAAATGATTTTCTAGAATTTATTTAAATGCTTGCTTAATTCATAACTTGGTAGATATTGCTCAGAAAAATGTGAAACAAATTTTGTTGTGATCCTTGCTGTCTGATTTACATGTTGAAAATGTTGCATGTCAAATTTGAGATACTTTTATATAGAGCTTTATTAAATTCTTGTAAATGCTGTTATCTTTGGAAATGTGTAATAAATCATGTATGTCTCAGAAAAATATGCTTCCAATTTTGTTGATCTATTCATGTGTTGTAATTTTTGTGAAAAATGTGTTTCATGCATGTCCTGTGGAAAAATATGGCCAAGTAATTTAGGTGCATTTATTTACTATTTCTTGTAAAATTGTTAGAGCTAAAAATATGTATAAAACATGTATGTGAAACTTTTTCTATAGTGTTTGTATACTATATAGATCATGGGAAAATACTAAATCTGTTGTTTGATACTTTTCACAGTACAAAGTATTTTCATGCTCATTTATCCATCATAGCTTGTCATTTTTGTGTAGGTTGTTTTACTTATCCAAGTGCAATGAAAATTTTATGGTAGGCTATCTTCAACATGACTATGCTACTATAATTTTTCTAGATTTTTCTATGCACTAGAAATACATGTTGCTGTTGTAACCTTAGTTTAAAGTGAAATAAAATAACTTTCTTTATGCATGATTTGTTTAATTGTAGCTTTGGTGTATCTTTGAAGCATCAAATAACTTGCTAGTATGACTTGACATGCTAGGGTAGCACTTGTGGTGTTAGTATAAGTAGCACTTGTGTGTGTCTTTATGGTAGTTAGGGTGCATGGTGGTAGTTAGTGGTAGAAGAGAATGCAGTAGATGACATGTACTTATGGTACATGTTCTTGGATGATGTTGACTACCTAGTAAAAGAGTTTTACATCTACTCTGTCTAACAAAGCTAAACATGTTTATCTACATTGCATGCAATCGTGATCATCATATGCCATCTCATCTGATACACCACTTGCATAATCACTTACACCTATGCATCATAACAGGATCGCAGGAGGAATCGGTAGCAGTCGAGCTGGAAGCAACCGAGGAAGTCCCGCAACAAGAGCCCGCACAGGAAGTGCAGGCCGAGGAGGACGCCGTTGACGAACTTCAAGAGTGTCCAGACCACCGTCCGAGTTCGTTTGAGCGAGGCAAGCCCTAGAGCATCATAAGTCTCCTACTTTATAAAAGAAATTAAATTTATATATTATTTATATTGTTGTATTAAGTTATAGGAGTTGAGTGAAACCGTTGATGTATTTTTTATTATCCTTGTCTACCTTGTCATATCTTTATACCCTGTTAGGTTTAAGATTGGATAACTACTTAGCTCTGCTCAGACCGGTAGCAGTCGGTGATTCCTATCACT
Organism: Saccharum hybrid cultivar R570; assembly: GCA_038087645.1. Taxonomy (NCBI): domain Eukaryota; kingdom Viridiplantae; phylum Streptophyta; class Magnoliopsida; order Poales; family Poaceae; genus Saccharum; species Saccharum hybrid cultivar. Next base: position 100,234 of record JAQSUU010000563.1, on the reverse strand, counting down.
GGCAACTATAGGTGGTTACTGGAATACTTTAGCTATGGAATGGATGATATCCTGGAGATAACCAAGTATTAATGGATAATGGAGATCGGGTGGGATAAAGGTTGTGCAACCAGACAGGGTTCTGGGGTTCTTATAGTTTCCGCATGTGTCGGTTTAGGACCGATCGTTGCTCGTCCCTCTTGTCATGTTGAACGCATGCCTCACATTTAGCTAGCCGAATAAAGTACCTTTCGACCGTGAAGCTAGTGGCACTATTTGGGCTAAGATCTACATGGGCGCGTGTATTGGTACTGATGGGGTATGATAGGGGCGCAAAGAGTGAGCCCAAGGGCAGGCGTGGCCTGATTCCTGGCAGTCGGGCGGTCCCTGGGTATTGCGGCTCCAGTTTGTCCTGTGACGTTTACTGGAATAATGTCATTGGTGATATGTAGCTCATTTGATCCATGAGTGTGGTTTGTGTGAGGAATAAATCACCAGCTGGTTAGAAATCGTTTCGAATCGCCATCGCTCCTGGATAGTGAGCACTTGACTTGAGCTACGACATCGTAGTAATTATGATGGAACACGGATGGTTATGTGGATGATGTTGGAATTGCTAAATATGAAATGGTAACTGGATGTTAATGGTTAATCAAGTGATTGCTATAGTATAGGTGCTTACCTAGATTGATAGAATATGATAAATATGATGCAAAGTACTTAAAATGGTTTATTCATGATAACCTATGTTTTTAGCAAATGAGTCAACTAGTCCACTAAAATAAAGCCTTGCATACTTCTTGGTGTCACTTTATTTTAGTTTAAGACGGGTAAGTTTAGCTGAGTACCTTCTCGTACTCAAGGTTTGTCCCCACTTGTTGCAGATGGGCAGATGTACTATGGCTACTGTATCAACTTCTTGTATCCTGCGATGGGTGATGACTAGGACCAAGGGCATGGTCGCTCCCTACGTCTTACCTGATGTTTTTGTTGGACATGACTATCTATTGGCACTATAATTTGAACTACGTGTGTGTGAAGTCTCAAACTATTTGCTTCCGCTACTCTATTGTGAATTTGGCTTATGTTTTAAACTCCGATGTATTTCAATGATGTTGCGAACTTTATGTAATATGTCACTGTGGCTGCTAAACTTGTACGATCTTGGTTTGTATGTTGGTTGGTTTGAAATCCGTCGTGGTTTCACGGACTACCAGGTTATACGGGCTTAAGTTTGCTAAATTATCTACTTTAGCAAGTGATTTTCTTACTTAATTTTGTATAATTGGTTGGTTCTGTTACAGTGGACTAGGCAATCTTGAGATGTCATGGTTAATACAAGACCTTCCTGCGCCCTAGTAAGACGTAGCCTCCGTACTGGACCGGCTGCTTTTCGAAGTAAGTCTTAATACGCTCTCGCCACGTTGTTAAGTCCGGTTGGGAGGCGACTCAACTTCTCAGAAGAAAACTGAAGTAGGTTCGAATTGATCTCTTAAAGAGTTGATGCTGTGTTCCGGAGTCCAATTGAAAAAGAACTCGGTTCATCTCTAAAAGAACCCGGATTGGACCCCGAAGAGGAATTCGACTCGGACACTAAGTCGAGACTGGTTGTCGTTAGAGCCTGAGTCGATTCGGACACCGTAAGGCCTGAGAATCTTTCGGTGAAATCTTTGGCTAATCCCGTCGGAAGAGTGACTTCCTCACGGGCCTTCCAAACTTCGATGAGACGTCCTTGGAGGTTGCCCTCACTGTCCACCTCACAAATCCACGATCCAAAGATAAAGATTGATCCCGTTGGGAAGTTCATGTTATCGAAATCCGTAGAGCTCTTGATCGCGATTGCGCCGCAAGTCCCTACCTGGCGCGCCAGCTGTCGATGTTTGACCACCGATAGCCTACCATGGGGGTACCCAGGACAGTTGTTTAGGCTTCGGCGTATGCTAGAACTCAACGGTGAACGCAGAGACAGTCGATTTATATTGGTTTGGGCCTTCAATCGTGATCGAGTAATAACCTTACGACAGTCGACGTTAGCCTTTGCGTTGGATTGATTGTGTTCTATCATCTCTTGTTACAGGGGTGCCCACGCCCTCTCTTTATATCTATAGAGAAGGCTGTGGTGCGGTTACAGTCCTAGTCGGATCCAAAGAAAGTGTCCTAAACTAAATACAGAAGTTACTTGCCATAGGAATTTGGCCAGTCTGGCCTATTCTACTCTGATGCGGTGTAGCGAACGCTGCACCTCTCCTTGCTCTAGTCTGTGGGCTAGACTAGGGTCCACGACTCATAGTCATATCACTGGAGAATCTTGTGGGTACCGCATCGACACTCGGATTGCTAGGTTAATGTCCTCTATAATTCATCAGGTGCTCTGCCATGAGTGACGAATCCTCCGATGTGAATTGGTTACTCTCGAGTTGCTAGCTATAAGGCTCTATAATTCAACGGACACTCCGCGGGATACCGCGGACACTCCGGTGGTCCAGGCTGACTATGGATAAGGCTTTCTAGTAGCTTCTCGGGGGTTTGGCGGACACTCTATCGATTTGACTGTAGAACCTATGCTCTTGGGAGATCCTAGGTTCAAGCTTAGATTTGTGGAGTTGTGCACCTTGCATGTGCTAAACATTCCTAAGGTAGCTCAGGTGGTTTACTAGGTTCAAGATAGCTAGGTTTTGAGCTAGTTGTACTTAGTGTGGCTAAGGCTTTAGGATCCAAACCGAATACTCATGAGAAAAGGGGTAAACCTTGAGATTGAGATGAAGATCCTTAGCTCAGATATTTGAGAGCTTCCATGGCTAGAGGGTTGAAGACCCAAACTTCCCTCATTACCACTTCTTCATCCAAGAGATTGGTTACTCATGGGCTTCTCCTTGCAAGGCACCAAAAGATGAATCAAATATCAATCCAAGGGATGCTTGAGTGCTTGAGCTAGTTGGAGATTTCTTGAACTTACTTACGTATGATGGAATCACCATCAGCAAGGTATCCCTCCATTGTTTGTTCAAAACCATGAATCACTCTTGGGGTATCCAAGAAATAGAACTCTTCTCTTGAGCTCACCAAGAACAAGATTGAAGATGTTGATGGTGTCCATGAAGTGGTGCTGGTGCTTCCTTCCTTCCTTCCTCTTCTCCCTTTCCAATCTTCCTTCCATTCCTTTCTCTCTATAGTTCTAGGGTTCATCCTTATTCTTGGGGTGTAGAGAGAGAGTGGGGGGAGTAGCAAATGAATGGGTGAGTGAGTGAGAGGGTGGGCTTCAGCTGACAAAGATCCCAATTTGTGCTAACATGTGGGTCTACGGTCATAAATGGGAAAAACCACTTATTTCCACTTAAATCTGTGCTATCTCAGTTTCTATCGGAGGATCCGATACCCTGGCGGATCGTCCGGTAGTCTCTGTCTCGTGCTGAATTGATTAAGTCATTGAATCATGGATGCCAGTGGCTAATGCATCTTTCCCACATGTGTGCTTGACATGTAATTGGTGTTGATGATGTGGATAGGACAAACACCAGTCCAAGTAGAGGTTCTCTTTCTCTATGCTGGGCGTGTTAACGGATTCTCAGTGTTTTCTCTTGAGTAACACGATATGAATTTCCCCAGGAGATTCAGTAGTTGATTTCTCTCGACATCCAAAAATGACCACCTAGGTTGTAACGGGTTCCGGGTCGTTACACATATTCAAATTATTAACAAATGGTACCATCTCATGGAATGGAATGAATTCTCCATATATTCGCCACCAACTTTCAGCTATGACTTAGTGCAAAGAAAGTAAGAAAAAAAAGAAGAAACCCTGCAGATCACGATCTATAGTACAAACATGAACAGTAACTGCCCTGACAAATGATTTGAAATAAACGAGCTGTTCCTTGAGGCTTCATACATGCATAGTTAATTAGATGGACAAATGCTCTTGATGAGCTAGGGGTGTTTAGTTTCTGGGGTGAAAAATTTTGGGGCGTCACGTCGGATGTTTTATAGGATATCGGAAGGGGTGTTCGAATACTAATAAAAAAACTAATTACATAACTCGCCTGGAAACCGCAAGACAAATTTATTAAGTCTAATCCATCATTGGCACATATTTACTGTAGCACAACATTGTCAAATCATTGATTACTTAGGCTTAAAAAATTCGTCTCATAAATTTTATCACAATCTGAGTAATTAGTTATTTTTTCGTCTACATTTAATACTCCATACATGCATGTGTCCAAACATCCGATGTGACGAAGTGAAAAAATTTTGGGGAGCAAATAAACACCCCCTTAGTAAGAAGCGAACATGGCAATTGAAATATATGCCTTCAGCTCCAAATAAAAAATGTCTCAAATGAACAGAGAATGCCTGATGCCTTTGAACAAATGCAAGCATGGCTGGGACAGACACATGATGAGCGCTAGCTCGACCAAGAAATATTTATTTTTTTTAAAGGAGTAAGCTGGGGACCTCCTTTGTCCTTGGTGCACTGTACTAACTCGACCACCTGAGTAAAACCAGATTAATGTCCAGATTTACTTCTACAGAATTTAAGTCTTCCATTCTTGGAATTAAGCACCTATATATATCTGAACAAATGTTGATTTCTTATGGGAGAGATATAGATTAAAATCCAATCTGGATTTAATAATACAAGTAAACAAATGTTGATTTCTTACGGGAGAGATATAGATTAAAATCCATTCTGGATTTAAAAATACAAGTAAATACCTGTAAATAATATTCTTTTCCCCACGATTCCATTCTCTGAATTTACGGCCTAGACCAATTGACTAACAACATGAATGGCTCTCTTTCATGATACTATGGCACAACTAACATGATTACTGATCTGCATGTGTTCTTTATTGCCAATATATCGATATCATGCATGGTCCCACATTCATATAGACTGCTGTAGTTTACATGGCCCCACTGTCATCCAAAGCTGCATCCAATTAATGGCCTGTTGGTGCACGCTGCATTTGGTCCATTCATTGTTGACAAAGCTAGGTGCACTGGAAGTGTCTATATATTGCTTGAGCTATCCTTGAGGCATGAGTGGTTCAACTGCAAAACCTTCTCCGTCTCTGAATCTGTGAGCACGGAAGAGGAAGAAAGAGAGGTCCTAAAAGCAATAGGAATGGGAACATGAAGGAATGCAACGCCCTAATTTTGTTCTTCTATATCGTTTGGAGATGGACATTAGACTTGTCGTGTTCCTGATGCCTCCCATTCCTATGGTTCTTAGGTGCTCCTTCCTCTTCCTTTCGCTAGCGCAATTGATTTGGTGATGAAGATAATATACATACCAAAGCACATAGTTAGATGAGGGCCTGATGGCAATTGGCAAGTCAGGAAGAGGAAGAAACAGAGGGTATAAGAGCAGTGGGAATGAGAATATTGAGGAAAACCACGCTTGATTTCCTCCTATTTTGGGGTGGGAATTTAGTTTGGTGTTTCCCGATGCCTTTCATTCCTATAGTTCTTACGCCTTCCTTCCTCTTCCTTTTGGCTTGTGTGATGATTTTACGGAAAAAAAAAACTAGGGACATCCATCACAAGGTCTTGGATCACCTTTCTGCTACAGATTCTACTAGTTACTAGTATGAGGGCATAATGGCAACTAGAAATTTGAACAATATTGCACTAAGACGTACGGAGTATGTGCTGGGAAGTAAATTGTGAAGGAAGAATCAAACACCAATTTGAATTTAACAAGGAACACAAAAAAGTTAGATGGGAACACAGTGGCACAGCTAATTCATCGATGTTTCTGTCACGCCGAAGGCTGAAACCATGGTAATGAGAGACAACAGATAAAACATGCACCTTTTGTGACATTAAGTTGGTACCAGAATCATAGACAGAAGGGAGATGAACTGCATGCAAAACGTGAACACTTCACTCAAAACACAAACTATGTCATTTTTAGGGAAGTAATTCATCATAGCTTTTTTTTAAAAAAAATAAAAAGTTGCCTGTAAAAATGACTGAGCTGATGAACTGAGACAACCGTTGCCAAAACATTGTGGATGAAGCACAGCGATCATCTGTATATTAGGAACACTCAAACAGATAATGGTAGCAAGGAAGATCTACCTGCAATGAAACGATAATCTCAATGGTTGCTCGCGCAATCTCTATTGGACTTTGGGAAGCTTTAAACAGATGTTTCTATAATTGAAATGAATACGTGTCGACTCACACAACTATAAAAAGAATTTAATTGGTTTCGCCTGTGCTGTGAGCCAGCCAGGCCCATAACCAACAGCCACCACTCAGGACCGGCTCTAGGGGTGGGCAAGAGGTGCCACCGCCAGGGCCCAAGCCGCTAGGGGGCCCATGACTATATATATATATATATATATATATGCGAGGCCACCGTCTTTTTCTATTCTCGATGGACATAGTTTATCTTTCTCGGTACAGTTCTTGAAGATTTTGCATTTACTCATAGATGATTTTTTTTACAAAGCATTGAAGCATTGTTGTTTTATTTGAGGTATAATCATAATAGTTATTTTATTGTTATTTTTGTTTTTTGTTTATTACTATCGTTAACTTTCACAAACTAAACATATGTTGTAATTTATTTTTTCATACTATATACTTCAGTTGTCATATTAAAAATTAGTTTAATGGGCCCTTACGATCTTGTTTGTCCGAGGGCCCTTAAATTTATAGAGACGGCCCTGCCACCACTAAATTTCTAGTGGTAGACATTTTAAGACAACCATCTATATAGACTATTTGTACTAACGGTTTTATTAAGCAACTGCCACTCTAAATAGGCATTTCTCTTTTTTTTCGAATACGCAGGAGACCTGCGTATCTTTGTATTAGAGAGGGAAACCGACCCCTTACAAAGATCACCACCTCACTGCAGGCCAAGCCGTGAGGATGATAAATACATGTTAAATAACTAACTAGAAAAGAAAACACTCTGATCCTTGACCGAACATGACAAGCAAGCCTAATCTAACCAAGCTCGCCACCATGACCAAGGCCAAGGGCAAGTAGGCCCTTAGAACCTGCAGGACACCACAAATGATGCTCATCTTTGAACGCTCGGTGGAGGGAGGTGTGGTGGATGCGTAACAAATCTGCCACTAGAAATACCTCTATTTCTAGAGACATCCGTTTTATGATGACTAACACTAAAAATCCATTTCTAGAGTTTGTTTCTATTTTTTTCGAAGAACATTTTTAGAGTTTGTTTCTAGGTGACACGTATATAAAATTGATAACTTTTTCATTTGAACACTACTGGAATGTGTATATAAAATTAATAACTTTTACCAATGGACAATCTCGGAGATTGTGAACGACCAACGATTAAGGTAGTACCGGTGGTTGCAAATTGACCTATTGGCCATTCTTACTATCCTATTATTGAAAGTCGTATGAAGATAACTTTATATAAAAATTATAGAGCTTGACAAGATCGACAACTCTGTAGTTGATTTTTTTTCAATTAAAATCATTTAGGCACCTAAATATTCATTTAGAAGTTCTCAGAACTATTTTAAAATGACATTTTTTTATACTGTTTTCAGAGGTCTGAATATCACTTCTCTAGACAGTTAGCTTAAGAAGACCTCTACTGAAAATCAACCATGTGTTTTGAATTATTTATAATTTTATATTGAATATGTCTATGACTGACAAGAAAATCTCAGTCATTGTTACCTTTGAGTTTTGGTATTCTGAGTTCTAAAAGATCAGCTTGAAAAATAGTTTCTGATAATTTCAACAGCTTGTCAAATCAAATTCTAACCCACTAAACACCAAGCAGGCAGAAGGGCTTCTACTGGAGTTGTATATAGTTTTGCTTTTGTGTATAATTTGAGAGGCAAAGTACTTTTGTTTCCTACTGATTTTGAGAGACAAGAGTACCATAATTATTAAAAGGTGACGACCACACTTTTTTTAGTACTCTCTCTCCCTTGCTTCTTGCATGGGCTATACCTATACGTTACCGCCACATGTTTCATAGATGTAACATGGTCCCACTATCATCAACTGCTATATGTCCTATGGTGCTCGTAATTCATGCACATGGCGAGTTCATCACTAGTCACTGGACTAGGTACAGAGGTCTATATATACCGCTCTACATACATGTGTCCTAGTCCTAGAGTGAGTAGAGTTAGATGAAGTTACAAATTGGGGCCTAGAGGGTGAGCCAGGAAAAGGAAGAAATGTTTCTAAGAGCACTAGGAATAGGAACATGAAGGAAAGCATTATTGATGTTTATGGAGATTTGGTTTAATGTTTTCCTGATGCCTCCTATTCCTAAGGCTTTTAGGTTCTACTTCCCTTTCCTTATGGCTTGCGAGATTAATACTAATCAGATCAAAAGAGAGATATTTATTAGATGGGGTACGCTGTGTTGGTTGCAAGCAAGGAAGAGGAAGAATGAGAGGGCCTGAGAGCAGTGGGAATGGGAACATGGAGGAAAGCCAAATTTGTTGGTATCTCCTCCAGCAATGGAGGGTGTTTGATCTGGTTTGGTCTTTCTCAGTGCCTCCCATTCCTATTACTCTCGAGCACTCCTTCCTCATCCTTTTGCTTACACTATTGTTTCATACACAAAAACCAAATAATGACTCTTTCCCATATGAGGATGATCGATAATCTTGACAGTGAATTAGTAAAAGCTAAGGACGCATATATAAGAAGGCTTACTGTAAGAGCAGTGGGCATATGGGAACATGCAGGAAAGCCTAAGCAGCTCCAATTATCCATGTTAATAAATGACTGGAGGATGAATACTGTTTGGAGTTTCCCTAATGCATGCTTCCCATGCCTAGTGTTCTTCAGTGCTCCTTCCTCCTCGTTTTGGTTTGCAGAACATTCAGGGGATGCATTGTGAGTATGCCTTAATCCATGGATAAGTTAATATAATGACATAACTAATGATGTGATTCAAGTGGGAATAAATGTGGTGCAGCCGTGCAGCATGTGCAGGTGATGCCTATATATGTTGCAAGGGTTGGGCTTGGCCTCTGATGGAGTTAGTGCCAGTGTGCCACCGGCGAAACCATGTTTCATGTTTGGTTTTCAACCAATGAGGCAATGACGATGACGATGTCAGTATACAGTAGGAACCCTGTGTATGTTATGAAATGCTGCTACTTGGGAAATCTACTAGCAAATTATGAAATAATGTGTTAACTATTGACTATTCAGCACATGAATCCCATATGGCGCAAGATGCATTTGTTATATATGGGACAATTATATGATGTAAGTTCAGTATTTTCTTTCAGAAGGACAACAAAAACTTTTGCTCTTGCCACGACGAAGAGAATTGACTCGGCTTATGAGGAATTTGGCAAAAAAAAAACACACAACTAGGTGACGTGCCATGTTTCTGTCAAACTACTTCGGTACAACAAACAGCTCAACTACTGAACTACACACAAGGTTGAGTGAGAGACACCGGCAAAACCCCCTTCATGACTACAACTCCATTGGGACAACATCTCAACGTTGACTTCACTAGGACAATTAGCTAGTAGGCATCCACTTCCCGAACAACTAACCGACACAACCACAGGAAAAAAAAATCAGATTAATGCACAGAAATGGCTCTTAAATAGATCAGATTAATGTGTGGTTCTTAATTTTTTTCCCCCGGGGGTGGATGGAAATTCAAGGTCCTGTCAGTGCCATTGGCTATCTAGTTATGCACAGAAATGCCATCCGCTAGTGTTTACATTGACACCATCCAAGATATGCATTAATTGATTTTTCTTCACTGCACAACACTACCACCAGAAACAGGGGTCTATATATACTCTGATCAGCGTCAACTATAGAGAGGAATTGTTCAACAGCTCAGGCCTCTCTGAACGTTTTGTAGTTGCAGGCTTAGTGAGTCAGGAAGAGGAAGAAAGAGAGCCTAAGAGTAGTGGGAGTGGGAACATGCTGGAAAGCCAACGTGTTTGTTTCCTCTGACCATGAGGTAGCCTAATGCGATTTCCGGTGCCTCCCATTCCTATTATTCTTAAGCACTCCTTCCTCTTCCTTTTTGGCTCGCATAATCATTTCACGGTGAAGCTAAACTTCTTCATACACATATTTACATGATGACACAGCACAATGGTGAGGCGGGAAAAGGAAGAGATGAGGGTCAAAGAGCACAGCCGGTATGGGAACATGCAGGAAAGCTTAAGCTATGGTTAACTCCTGGAGGTGTGGCCAGATGGGATCATGCTTCAAGCTTTCCTAATGCCTCCCATGCCTACTGTTCTTCGGTCCTCCTTCCTTTTCCTTTTGGCTCACAAATCACAAGGTACTCAAGTATTTCCTTGAAGGCTCTCAAATCACAAGGGATAGTTTATAATCTATTGGGTGGTCTTTTCTGCGCTAGTTAAGTTTTTTTAATGACTAAGATGATTGATTGAATAACTGTAAAAGAACTTGACCTACAGGGCGTAAGACAGCCCCTGGACATTGCATATAACAAAATAAAACTTAACTTTGGGCATTATGTGGAACTTGCATATCACCTAAAAACTTTGTAGGTATCATATGTAGTAAGAAATCAAAACATTCAGATAAGTGGATGAGTACAAAATTTTAATTGACCACATGGAACACAATCATCACTAGTTTGTCCTTGACCTTGAGTCACCATAGATAATGTATCAACAGTAACATGCTTTGACTAAGAATTGGACTCTCAGAGCAGAAAGTACGGAACAAAGTGATACTACAAGAGAACGAAATTACTTTGAGGGCCAAAAACCGCCAAGGAAAATGGCTAAACCACCAAGAAAACAATCCTTGACTATTAACTGCCAAACAAAATCCGGCAAGAATACAGGATAAGGGAAATTCTTTTTCTTGGAGGTCTTGGCACCCAAGGATCATTTCCTTGGAGGCTGGCTGCCAAGGAAATTAGGGTGACATCTAATTTGCCACAGCGATAAGAAAATATTTCAATGGACAAGTAAATAGCTTTCCTTAGAGGCAACCAAATATAAACTGCCAAGGTATATTTTCTTGAGGGTTATAAACCTCATTTCCTTGGATATTGTTGGCCGACAAACTAATTTTATTTTCCTAAGGGTTATAAACCTCCAAGGAAATGTCGATGGTTGGTGGTTGCACAATGCAGCATTTCACATATATTTAACTAAGCCAAATAGTTGTCGAAGTGTACACTTGATGGCATATTACTATTGATGGACTAGAGGAATATATGTATAGAAAAACAATGATTTCCTTTGATATAAAAATTTCGACCAATCCCTAAAAAAGCTGGCATGGGGGTTTGGCAATAACACTAAGGAATATTAAGTATTTCCTTGGAGGCTTCGAAGAACACCCAAGAAAAAGTGTAGTTTCTTGACATTTGGCAACAACACTCAAGAATATTAACTATTTACTTGGAGGCTTCAAAGAACACCCAAGAAAAAAATGTGTAACTTTCTTGGAGGTTGAGTGCAGCAGTCAAGGAAATCTCCATATTACTTGGCGGTTACTAGAAACCTTCAAAGAATATAGCTTACCTTGGAGGCTCCCTTGCACCGCAAGGAAAATAGAATTTCCTTGGAGGGTTGATTTCGGCCCTCAAGGTGATGAACACGATGTAGATTACTTTGTAGAATGATTTGAATCCAATGAGACGTTGATGCTCCCACTGGCTTCTCACAGTAACAAAATTAAAACCCTACATATATTAGTCCCTGGAAACTACTGCCTGCACAAAACTGAGCAAGTATATATGTTTACACAATTACACTTGCTAAATGAAACAGAATGTGATTAATAATCTCCTATACACTAGTATCAATCAAAGACGTATAGTTATTGAATATCGTTCAGGATTCCTTGTTCATCTAACTTTTCACAAAAAAAAAGGATGAAAGCATCAAACCAGCACATGATGAAATGACATATATGGTGGTGTAGGGCTTGCATGCATGATAAGAAAATAACATGATGTTCTGATCTTCCATTGGGTCGGTCAATCCCTGTGTCATACACAGATATACTGGTCACATGGTCCATCTGGAAACACCACAATGCTGGCGTGTTTGATGGCGCCGCGGCTTCTGCTCTAGAATGTCATGGACGAGGCTGAACTCTGGTGCAGGATGGGGGCGCGAGGATTGGGACTCCTGCAATCCTAGTTGTCCTGTTGTCGGTTGTTTGGCGCTGGTCTATTTTTCAGAATCTGTATTTTTTTTTGCGCCTTAGGTGCTTTGTGTAATCAAACTTTCTTATATTCCTTAATATAATGACACCTAGCGCTCCTATGTGTTCTAGAAAAAAAACACTATAGAAAAATGACACTTCATGACGCGTTCTCATTGGGAATTATGGATAATATCTCATAACAGCTGCTTTTTAAAATCATATTGCTTTGCTCTAATTACTCAGATATGCTTCCCTACAGTCTACAGAGTTTATTTGTTGAATTAAGAGATCAACAAATAACTCTGTACCCCTTTTTCTTTACCTTTTCACCAAGGGCATGGGTCAAAGACTTGGACAGGTATATATCTCTCTCCCACCCCTTCCACCACCATCCTACATTAAAGATGTATCGGGTTTCCTTATTTGGGCTCTTCACAGTCTAGACTCTAGAGCACAGCACATATATATATATATATATATATATATATATATATATATATATATATATATATATATATATATATATATAGAACCGCTACACTATAGCTGGCTATAGAATAGGATATTCTATAGCCAGGCCGTCCGACCGAGCCACCTGATCCCGGTGGCACCAAAATCATCTGACTTGCATGCGTCTCTCACCTTCTGGCCGGTCCCACGATTCCAATAATAATCACATTGCCGGTCCCCACAATCAACGATCACATTGATTTCTCCCGCACACCTCGCCCGCGTCCGCCCCCAAACCAACCAAGCAATCGGGATTTCTCCCCCGACACCTCAGGTGGCAGATCCCCACCTTCCCGACGAGCCGGCGGCCCCTGAACCTTCCTGGTGGCGACGGCGGCCGGCCCTCCACCTCACCGCGCAGATCTGCGTCCCCTGGTCCTCCCTCGAGCTGCGCCCGACAGGTGAGCAATGGAAACACGCAATCGAGGATCTGGATCCCCATTTTGTGAAGTCCCTTCCCCCAGCGATAACATGATTCTAATTTCCCGTCGGTCGCCGTCTCATGCATTGTCGATGGGAATCCTGCAGTCTGTGCAACGGCGCCGCCGGAATTCTACTCCTCGTCCTCGCAGCGTTACCTCTGAAGACGTCCGCAAGACATACTTGGCTCCATTCACCAGTACGTGAATGGCCACATTCTCGTTCTATCCCCATACAGGCAAGCTGTTACTGTTCATTTTTTTTTTCAATAGTAGTTCTGGTTAGCCTGCGATACATCGAATTTGCACCTGGCACCATCCTTTATTCTATTATATGGATATGGATTTTTAGTAATCGAAATTGAACTTCTGTGCACTCTCATAGAAATTTCTTGCTGCAGAGTTCATAAATCTAGTAATTTACTGTTTTTCCTCGAATGTTGATTTCTTTACGTTTCACAGTGGTGGTCGATCTAAGCACATATCATATACGTTCTATTGTAACTTAACATATCCTAGTTACTATATCATTATATTCGAATTTTGGCAACTATTTCATTGTAAAATCTTGTAACTTGTAACTAGTATCATTATAGTAATTGGTTTCTTAGAATAGTTTAACGCTAAATTATGGTAATTTTTACTACTATAATTCGTTCATCAGGATGCAGCGGCCCGGCACCGTCGCATCTCCGGCAGTGACAATATCTCGAGGTGAGTCCTGCACAAATCCGCATCCCTCAATTAGCATGGAGTCAATTTGCTTTTGGTCTGTACTAGTGTCTCGCTGTACGACTATGTTGCCGCCACGCACTGGATTGTAATCGAGCTGATTTTTAACTGCCCGGTGGTTCTCAATTTTGTCAGTTGGATTAGGATTCCGTGCATCATAACATATGTTTGGATTTAGTTACTAGCAGTTCACTAGTTCTTGATGTTAGTAGCATCATATCATATTCAAAATTTGACGTAAAGCATTGTGGAGTTACTGTATTTTTTACTAATATATTGTAACTTAGTTCCTGTTATGGTACAAAATTATCGTAAATAACATATTGATCTTCCAGTAACCAATTCTGTGTCATGGTAACTGTGTCCACCAATTGACGAGCCTGCATGTGCATGGTTCAACTATCCTCAATTTTTCTTGCTCCTGCAGATTGAAACAAGCTTGCTTTCTTATTTTGCCAGTGACACCTCCGTTCTCAATGATGTTTTCTACTTTTCACCCTTGCAGATTGAAATCGATTTGATCTAGAAACCAGAACTGAACTGCCGCAATTAATTCTGGTGGTTACTTATGCCAAGGTTACAGTAAATTCATTTGTTCTTGTTAATGATTTATCATGTATCTTCGTTAGCTTATAATGTAAATCACTGATGTGTTTGTTCATTCTAACTGTGTCTCATTACTAATGCAAAAAAAGGTACCTCAGGTTTGGTCAAAGCCGCTCTTCTGAATGCATTACAAACCACCGAGAAGATCAAGAAGCTCTATGCTGAACCTGCGCCACACACCGCTCGAACTAACTTAGCTGATGATCTGTGTTAAAACTATATAGAAGCCTACTCTTCTTCTTAATGGCAGGAGTGGCGAACACCAGCAGAAGGAGTGCAAGATGAGCTGATGCGTGAACAAGAGAATCCTGCTGTAAAAATTATTAGTGAAAATTCTTGTAAATAATGTTAGTATTGTCATAAATAGAATTCTCGTAAATATTAGTGCAAATTCTTGTAAATATTATTAGTATTTTCGTAAATAGAATTTCTGTCAATATGCATTATTATAGTAACTTGTTCATGGAAATATGGTAAATCTTTTTCAGTTACCCAGCATGTAGAGTATTCTCGTAACCCATTCCGGTTTACTCGAATATATTCTTTACTATATTTGCGCACAATAGTATTCTCGTAACCTTTTAAGGTATGTTGTATTCTCGTAACAAGAATATTTGCATGCGGCTGGACAAAAAATAAATTAAAGCCCATGATCTATTCTGGTATACTTGCATGTGTAGATTAGTTCACATATTCTCGTAACAACCACTGAAAGTAGTCCGCTAGCTTGTTGGGACACCACCGAAATCACCGTGATCTGCATGCACTAATTAACATGAAGTAATTACTAATTACGGTTTTTATTTCCCATCTACGGAGTAGCTCACGGACACGGTGGCAGCTCGGCCTGCATTTACGGGCCTGCTTCCTGGTTGGCGCGGTGGGGGTGAATGACTCGGTGGGATGGTCTAGCTACAAAATAAGGTATTCTATAGCTAGCTACAGAGTATACTCTCCCTATATATATATATATATATATATATATATATATATATATATATATATATATATATATATACATTCGAGTACTGCTACAAGCTGTGCTGAGCAGTTCGTGTTTGTGATTGTGAAAGTTGTTCAGTTTCAGGATTGAGCGTGAGCGAAGTCAGTAAGAACAGTGGGAATAGGAACATAGAGGAAAGCGACAGGTTCATTTTCTCCTCTAGCATTGGAGGTAGAAATTTGCTTGCGTTTTCCCGATGCCTCCTATTCCTATCGATCTTAGGTACTCCTTCATCTTTCTTTCAGCTCTCACAAGTACCTTCAATAAAAAAAATATACAAAAGAAAGTGGGCAAAAGATAATCTGGTGGTTCAGTTGGCCATCTGTCCCTGTGATGTGGGTTGTTAAGAGCTTCATTTGGCATGTTCTGTTTCCTTGGAGATTGATCATATCCAAAGAAAGTGGTTTATGTTTCGAAATTTGCCACAGAATAATAACTTAGATTTTTCTAGCTTTTTACTAGTATGAAAACACATGGTAAACTACCATGAAGATAATTTTAAAAACAGCGAAATAAATTATATGATCTATAGGCACATTCAGCCTTAATATATAACATATGGCAACAAACCCTTTTGTTTCAAGCACGTTAGGCTAGG
Organism: Saccharum hybrid cultivar R570; assembly: GCA_038087645.1. Lineage (NCBI taxonomy): Eukaryota > Viridiplantae > Streptophyta > Magnoliopsida > Poales > Poaceae > Saccharum > Saccharum hybrid cultivar. Next base: position 84,246 of record JAQSUU010000563.1, on the reverse strand, counting down.
CTTTGACCTTAATCATGTAATGATGTAATATAGCATATTCATGGCATGTACAAGGATTACCCACTAGCTGTAACCAATTTTATGACGCTGCGCTGGTTTGAAAGAGGGAGAACATTTTTACCTGTCAAAAAGGTGTATGATGTTACATTATGATGATGGGATGTGAAAACCCAAACATAATAATATTTCTGAAAGCTGAAAAAGGTTCATTGGCAAAGAAAGTTCGGGTCCTGTTTAGCTCCTAAAAAGACCTAAAAATTTTTACACAGTATCCGTCACATCGAATCTTTAAACGCATGCATGAAGTATTAAATGTATGTAAAAAATAACTAATTGCACAGTTTATCTGTAAATGTCGAGACGAATCTTTTGAACCTAGTTAGTCCATAGTTAGATAAACTTTACCAAATAATAACGAAAGTGCTACAGAAATTTTTCCTAAAATATTTTAGATCTAAACAAGGCTTCAATATACAAAATGACTACAAATCTCTCTCTTTTATAAGGGCATTCCTCATTTAATAATGCTGCAGAGGGAGCACTGCACACATACACGAACACTGGAAGGCTACTTTTACAGTGACTTGAAACTTCAGATACAGAGACTTGAAGCCTCGTTTAATATTTGTGCAGTGGGAGCACTGCACAGTCACAGGAACACTAGGAGATGCCACTGCCCGGAATAGTTCAGCCAAGCTGCTGAAGGTCGCTTAAAAAAAACACCCTGCTGAAGGAAAGAGAACAATGAACATAGAGAACAAAAAGCAATTTCGCCTCAAAGACTTGAACTCCACGCAATGGCGTTCAACCATACCCCCCAAAATGACGAGCATTCTGAGACCCGTTCCAATGGCGTGGTGTCCAAAATTCTAATTCTCATCCACCACAGGTTGGACTCCACACATCATCAGGCTGAGGTGAAGAATCATGTAGGACAATCTCCAAAATAACAAGAACCAAACCTGCCTTGAGAGAATAATGTTAAGTAATTAGACAATTTTTAGATTAAAACAAGATAAATCATGTAAAATAGATGAACTAGATCAAGCATGTATAGCATACTAGCATGACATATCAGCATATTGGATAGCATGAACGACAAGATTAGATCACGAGGATTATACCTGCCGACTATAGCTGTAATCGTTGGTGATGCAGATGGTGATGATGATGGAACAAGGTCGATGTCGAAATCATTGATGTTGAAGTCGTCGTCGAAGTCATCAATGAGAGGTGGAGGGAGAGCTCGATGCATTTAACGGTGAATACACAGGGACGTAGCGTCGCCTGACTTGGATGGAAGACGACCCGTTGTGAAAGTTGGGAGCAGTCGCACGGTCAGCACTTCCCAAAAATCTTATTCGCCTTCTCCCGGTGCAGGATCGCAAATACGAGGGTTCCGGAGACCTGCTCATCCAGTCGCTGGTGCACGCAAGCGATCGGACTAGAGTAGCTACGGCGGCAGCGCAGCAGCGAGAATTGGCAAAAGCTCTAGCTCAATTAGATACGTTTTGGCGTGGCCGATAGGTTGCTTATATAGTCCTGTCCAACCGACCTCATGTCACGATCACGATCTAAGTCATTTTAGGACTCTTAATTTGTAACCGTTTAGGACTCTGCAACTTGAAGGTCAAGAAACTAAAAACTAAAACTACAAAAGGAGACCGCGCTCCCGCAAGGCGAGGAGCCGGATTTCGACGGACGATTCACGTAGGTGCCGCACGCCCGCGCCCTTCACCCTGCCCGGTGAGGCGAGCGCGCGCGTGTGGGCTTCTCTTTCTCCTCCTCACACTAGACTCGAGGAGGTGGAGATGACTTCCATATTTAAGTATAGCTACCTCCACTTCAATAAGCAAGGTGGTAATAAAGAGTTACCACGTCCCCCTTTACTCATATGAATAGGTCTTTGAGATTTATTAGGAATTTCATAATTGGTTATTGGACCAAGCCCATATAAATTCCAACAAATAAACATGATGCCAATATGTGTTGGACACTCTATTTTTCTTGACCGCATAAGACTAGCCGCAGTGGCATACTGTAAACGATACTCTAAAGCTTTAGAGTATGAATATAGAGTAAAAACTGTTGCACTGGGTACTCTAAAACGATACTCTATCCTTTCTCTCCCTCTATATTTAGAGTAGCACAGTGCTTACTCTATAGTGTGCAGTGACGGGCCCCACTAGCTAAACAAAGGAAAAAAATGCTATAACTCACAAAACAAAAATCCAAATTAAATTTCGATTGCACCATTAAATTCGTCTCAATAAATCCTTCAAAACTAGATCACACATGAATATATTTAGATAAAGTGACAAGTGGGTCCCACAGTGGATAGAGTGGATAGAGGATGATATAGAGGATGGATGGGTGCGGAAGAATTAAGTATAGAGGAGAGAATCTTGCTGACTAGGACGTATAGAGGATGAATATAAAGATCCATGAGTGCGGATAGCCTAAAGGGCAGATGTGGCAGTCCCCTTCTCTCACCAAACAATCTGCAGTCAGACATCAGCAATGAACTGCTACTGCTAGCCACGAAAAAAAATAGCATTAATTTTTTTTTGGGCCCACGAATTCACACATGTTACCAAGGCTTGGGGTATGATGCCCGGGTCGTATGCCGACTTGGCGGTATACTGCCCAGGTTCAAAATGCTTCAAACTGTGCTCATCTTCGAGATGCAAAGTAATCTCAGCCAACAAATCCCAAAGATCAAGGAACTCCGAGAGGGCAGCAACAGAAAGGGCACCACCAACGCATGATCAGAACTTATTTGATGTATTGTTGTCTTCTACAGATCCATGATTACCTGATAATTGATGGAAGTTCTCCGTATATAAAACCAACTAAATGCTTTTGTCTTAGTTTTGATTTACTGTTAAACTGAAGACTTTGGACCAATTAACACAATAACACTAGCATTATTGCAAATGATAATACATGTTTGCATATGTATCCTTTGATGAGAACATGATTTCATTTTCTTTCCCTAAAAGCACTACTCAAAGCCAAGAAGTAACTTTGCATCTCTTATTAAGTCAAGGATTAACTTGCCTAGCTGTCACCTGTTGTCCACACGCTGGATGGGCACATGCAAAAAAAAATCTCCGGGCATCATCACCACACTTGATCTTTATTATTAATAGTAGATGTCACATAGGCTGTGTTTAGTTCCCCTGAAAAGGGGAAAAATATATTGTAGCACGTTTTGGTTTTATTTGGTAAATAGTGTCCAATCGTTGACTAATTAGGTTCAAAACGTTCGTCTCGCAAAGTACAACTAAGTTGTACAATTAGTTTTTGATTTCATCTACATTTAGTACTCTATGCATGCATCGCAAGTTTGATGTGACGGGGAATCTTTTTTTTGCATAGTACATTTTTGGAGGAACTAAACACAGCCAGGGTTTTTTATACCGGGCGGTAAGCCGCGGTTTACCGCGGTAACCGGGCTTACCGGGCCGGACCGGTTCCGGTCCGGTCCGGTTAGGTATTCCCCAAATTCAAATTTAAAATTTAAAAAAAATGCTAAAAAAATTTCTAAAAATAGTTCATGATTTATAGAAGCCAATGGTGTAAAAAATTTTCAAATTCGAGTTCGTTTAGTATTTATTTATACGTATAGAAGTTTGAAAAAAAAAAGAAAAATCTCGGTCCCAGCCCGTTAAGGCCCATTAGGCCGCCACGGGCACAAAACGCGCCGGGAGCTGCGGGGGGGTCAACGCGGCCAGAAGCGGATAAGCTCCCGTCCGCCCCCCGCCCGCTCCCCAGAGGCTCCGTCCGCGCCGCCGCCGCCGCGCGACCGGCCCGGCTCGCCGGCTTACCGCGCGGTACGGGCGGTTTACCGCGCGCCCGCCTCAGTGACGGTTAGCCGGCCAGAAGGCGCGGCTAACCGCCCGGGAGGAGCGGCTTACCGCTCGGTTCGACGGGCGACCGTCAGGTAAGGTTTTTTTTCTTTTTTTTTCTTTAGAGTAGTATTAGCTTTAGGATTTAGGTATGGTTTATGTGTTAGGATTTAGGAAAGATCTAGGATTTAGGTAGGATTTGTGTTAGGATTTAGGATAGGTTTTTGGTTAGGTTTTAGGTAGGATTTACTTTAGGATATTTTTTTAGGATTTATGATTAGAGGTAGAATTTGTGGTAGGATGTATATTTTAGGTATATATTGTGTAGATACATTTTATTTAGGTGTGACTTTGTGTTGTCTGTTTATGCAGGTAGACAATGTCAGGCAGAAACAGAGACGTTGTATGGGAGCATGGTGAAAATCTTGCTCCTGGATGGAGATGCAATTATTGTCATGTGACGAAAGCAGGCGGTGGTTGCACTAGATTTAAACAACATTTGGCTGGGCACGGGGCGGACACCTTGCATTGCGACCATGTGCCACCAGATGTGCGTGCGTACTTTAAGCGAGATCTTGACAGAGCTAAGAAGACGACTGCTGACCGGGCTCGACAAAGGTTGGCACGAGAAAAAGCTGCAGCGGAGGGAAACCATCCCCTCGGTGATGATGAATATGAGGCTCAGATGAAGGAAGCACTAAACCAGTCGAGAGCAGAATATGACTACGAGCAGAGGGTGCAACAGAGAGGAGGTAATTACGACCGTGAAGGGGTAGTGGTGGTGGTGGTTCGCATGGTGGGAATCCTATTGAGAGGTTGTTTAGAAAAGCAGGATCACGGAGGGAGACTCCTATGGAGGTGGAGGACTATCATGTGGCAGCCGGTGGGAGGAGAGGAATGCACCAACAAAGGATTGATACAGGGTCTTGGACGTAGAAGGGGAAAAATACAAAGGAAGCTATTGGTAAAGCTTGGGAAAAGTTTTTCCATTATGTAGGAATCCCAGGACGAAATGCCGACAATCCGTACTTTGTCAGTGCGGTCCGAAAGACACAGAAGTGGGGTAAGTACCTATACTTGGAGACATATGGCCTTATGTATCTTTCCATATTCTCATTCTTTGCTTATGGTTTCAGGTGAAGGCATCGCGTCACCCACTGGAAGGGATATTGATGGCAAGTACCTAGATCAGAATGAGAAAGACTTGAAGGATAGGTATGCAAAGTTTCAAAAGGAGTGGCCCAACTTTGGCGTCACGTTGATGTGTGATTCATGGACTGGCCTCACTAAAATGAATGTCAAACTTTCTGATTTATTGCAATGGGGTCACATGGTTTCACAAATCCATTGATGCATCTGGAAAAAGTCAAGATGCTAACTATTTATACAGGGTCAAAGTCATCTCGGAAAGAGGAAGATGCAGATGGTGCCTCCGAAGGGTCACCGCAAGCGTCACCGAGGAAAAGGAAAAGCAGTGACCAGCGACACAGAGACTGAGGATGAGGAATACCAGTCCCAGAATAGTGGTGACGATAACAGCACTGACGATGACAGTGACAATGACGGTGCTGGTGGGAGTGACGGTGGCAGTGGTGGTGGGAAAGACGGTGGTGGTGGTGGGAGCGGGGCTGGTACTATTGGTGCTGGTGGTAGTAGTTATGTAGGTCTTCATTTCACAGGTATCCATTGCACCTATATACGCACAATTATTTCTGTCTATGCCTACTAATTATGGTTGATTGCAGGCGAGACCCAATTCACACATGCTACTCAAGACCGTGACCATGGACAACCGACATCGCAGAGGAGAGCATATGCACCGACGGACTACGACACTCCACAGTACTCTTCTTCCTCCTACAGCGATACCTCACAGCCTACTTATAGCTATCACATTCCTGACATGCACAATGCAGACTCAGACTAGATGGGTGTATGAATGGGAAGACCCCAGTTTTTACAATATGTTAGTTCAAAAATGGGAGACAACAGCAGCATGGACAACTTAGCAAGATTACAAGGCTGCCCTGCTTAGACAGCAAGGTATCTCTCTTATGTCCACCGCCGAATATGAAATGTCGTGCCAACAAGGGGTCTTCCCATACATCTTACATAGTTGACCATGCGACTATTTGTTTGTGTAAGCGAATATGTATTTGCATGCGACTATATATTGTTGCTTTAGTGACTTATGTTATTTATTACCGCATTGTGTGGTCTTTTTACATTAATTTGTGCAAAGGAAGTACCAAAAATTCTTTTTATTCATGCAAAAAAAAAGAAAATTCTAAACGGTTTATAGCGGTTACCGCTCAAACCGAACGGTAACCGCTACAAACCGCTCGGTAAACTGGCCGCCGACCGAACCGAAGGCGAGTTTGAATTCAAATTCAAACTCGCCCGGTTACCGTACGGTTACCGGCAAACCGGACTGGTAAACCGGAACCGGAGCCCGGCGGTTGGACCCTTCCGGTCGGTAAAAAAACCCTGAACACAGCCATAGCCCAATATATTAATGCCATTGAATTGAATGAATTGTACTTTTGTGCACCATGCAGATGCTGTAGTAGGTGACTTTGTTCACTATTCAGTGCTTTTAATTTGCTCCCTGGGATTATATATATGTGCTTCATAGCAATGCATGCATCCATTTCATTCTGAAACTTTTCGAGTCCTGGACCGTGGGGGTGGACCAGGAAGAGGAAGAAATAGATAGTCTAAGAGCAATGGGAATGGGAACATGGAGGAAAGCATGTACACTTCCACAACTGGAGGTGAATGTTGTATCTTGCTTTCCCAATGCCTCCCATTCCTATCGTTCTTAGGTTCTCCTTCCTCTTCCATTTAGCTCACTCAGTCCCTTTAATAGTACATACAGATTTGAGAGTTCATCGGAAGAGTATGATCATGGACTAGAGGGTGAGTTGGGAAGATGAAGAAAAAGAGCATCTAAGAGCGTTGGGTATGGGAACATGGAGGAAAGAATGAGCTATGATCACCCTCTAGAATAAGGGTCAAGTTCTTTTTCTTTCCCAATGCCTCCCATGCCTATTGTTCTTAGGTGTTCCTTCCTCTTCCTGTGAACTTGCCAAAATGCTTGCAATCAAGGAAACAAATAAATGACAAAAAATAATATGGTTTCTAGATCTTAGTGGCCGAACTAAGGACATTGTTATGTAGCTTGAGAGCATAGATTGCGGATAACATGCAATATTAAACTGCATACACATGTCAAATCTTTAATGGGATCTGAGAAATTTCCATTTCCAATGGCCTATTATTAAATGATTTCAGTGAATTTAGAAAATTATAATGTGGCCAATGATTTTTCTGTGAACTGAGCGTTAATTAGCAAAATATGATACTACAGATTAAGAAACTAACACACAGTGACTATATCACAGCTCATAATAGAAGAAGAGTTTATCTAAAACAAATTGCATAAAAAGAAGAGCAAGAGCTGAACAAGCACTCACTGAGCCAGATTGCTACTATCTAGTTATTCTACTTCTTTTGGAGAACTGGATCATTTCTCTTCTGTCTCATCTAGAAGGATCACACTAGAAGGGATAGCCGATCTCCAAGTCCGGCCAACATCGGACTTGGTATTCAGTGTTGTTAATATGCTTAGCTTTCATCTGTACGTAATGTAAACAAAGCTTGTATAACGGCTGAAGGATCAAGTGACTCTAATTGATAACATATTAGATAAAATATACGAGTATTGAGATGAATTCAAATGAGGTAGTTCATAAATTTCAGATTTCAGATAAACCTACAGGTCACTGAAGCACAAGTGCTCAACTGCACGAGCACAAGTTTATATAAATGTTGTTCATATCTTTTGCGATTAAAATCCTTATCACAGTGAAAAAGTGGATATAACCACGCTCGTACCACTTGTAGAGGCACTTGCATTCTGCCAAAGATGCCTGCTTCAGCAGAGATAAATAATAATCAATTTTTGTATTAAGATACCCACGCTACATGTTAGTTACCTGCTGTTCTCTTATATATATCTAAGTAAGGTTAAGGTCAATGCTTGACTATTGGTCCCATATTAAGTGTGCCACAGTCTGGTTTGATGTTGATCAGATGGATTAAAAGACATTGACATGTACTTTGACACAGATATTGAAGCAGGAAGCTTCAGACATACACACATACTTTGAGATGATACCCCCAATCTTATACAAGGGGAAGCACCTGATCCTAATGCATACATAAGACAGTTGAGAATGAAACAGAAATAACACGTAAAATGATATACCAAATGGCGAGGTGCACATGAAAGTTAAGTCCTTTGTTACTCAGGCTCCATTTTGACTCACGCCTTCTGTAACTGTTGAGAGACAGATAGAAACAAAACAAAAAAGTTCAGTTGATATAGAATGATCAGGATGCAGTTTGTCTCATATTCTGATGTACATGTTACTTTACTGATTGGCAAGCATATGATGATATGAACCAATATAACAGTGAGACTTAGCATACACACATCAGGCTGAAATCAATACCTTCATGCTAAATCAACATTAAAATTGAATTCAAGAAGAATACATGTAAGAGTAGAAAATTAGACTTCTAGGAGATTGTGATCATCAGTTAGTGACAACGTATTTGTGTTTATCACACCAATTGTGAAATTAATGGTCTGGTTCAAAGTTTGTTTTTCTTTGTTAATTTGTACAAATTTCAATGTGCCTATCATTTTGGTGCACACTTACATGAATACATGATAAATGTGTTTTTCTTGTATATGTGAATTCCTCTAATATTTGTGACCTCATGGGATCATATCAAGCTGGCATATGATATATCACATAGAGCGCCACTAGTGCTAAGTTAGTAATGTCTTGTTTCTAATGATCTTCGATCGCATGCACTGATCTCTCATTCTTCGAAAAAAATGAATGAATCACAGTTTGTTTTTCCCCTGTGCTGTAGTTGCATTGATTAGTGTCAAGGACTTAGCTGTTGGCCTTATAGAAATATCAAGGAATAAGATATAATAATCCCCTGTCTACAAATGTGTCGCCTATCATTTTACCAATAGATGCTTCCAGGCCCACTTTCATTGAATAGAATGCGCAGCAGTGTACCATGCTGTAGCAAGTAGGTGCATACACTTTATTTCCCCTCACAAGGATTTTGTATGGTCTAAAGTACTGAGACCTTATATATACCACAGAATACCATAGCCTTCATCAGTTTAGTCTTTCTATTCTTGCTGTACTAGGCCAGTAAGCCAGGAAGAGGAAGAAAGAGAATATCTAAGAGCGGTGGGAATGGGAACATGGAGGAAAGCATGAAAACTATTGGATACAGACATCTGTCTCAGTGTTTTCCTGATGCCTCCCATTCCTACGGTTCTTAGGTGCTCCTTCCTCTTCCTTTGGCCTGCAAAATTGTTCCAGTCAAGGAAACAAATGCCAAAGTGAAGGATTAAATGATTAGATCTTGAGTGGGTAACCAAGGAAGTGGAAGAAAGAGAATGTCTAAGAGCAGTGGGAATGGGAACATGAAGGAAAGCATGAACTATGTTTTTTTTCTGAATGTTTTCCTGTTGCCTCTCATTCCTACGGTTCTTAGGTGCTCCTTCCTCTTCCTTAGGCCTGTGAAATTAGTGCTAGTGAAGAAAACAGTATACAATCACATATAAGTTTAGATGTGAGGCCTTGAGTGTCACACCCATTTTTAAGGACAAAAATAGGATGCATAAATTACTCATGTGCGTTCCAGGTCATGATCGCACACATAAGCAGACAAATTACATAGTATCATCACAGTGCTTATTACATAGCGAATAAATAGTTAATACATAGTCTTGAACGATAAATAATAATAACTAATAGTAATCTCCAGCGGAAACTCCACACAGGGACACGGTTGACTGGTTGACACCAAGACTAGTACTCATTACGATAATCTTCTTCATAATCTTCATCTGTTATGGTGGAAATAGCAAGAGTGAGTCCATGTCGAACTCAACAAATATAACACAGGGTTCATGAGGCTCAAATGGCTAGACACAGTTTAACTGCGGTTAGCTTTTAATCATCATATATTTAGCAATGGAGTAGCATCAAGGTATTTCAATTCCCATTAATGAACCAATGATCAATTGCAATTACGATAATGAATAACATTAACATGAGTATAATAATAACAACAGTAATTAAGCATGATATAACAATGGTGATCATCTATCTGTAAATGTTCCAAGGCCGCTCGTATCCGTGAGCACGGCTAGTATACCAGTTTTTAACTCTGCGCAGAGGTGTACACTTTCACTCTGAGTCATGATTTCCAAATGAGTGGGGAGATCAAGCCCAAACACTAGAGAACCACATAAAGCTATCCAAGAGTTCGTCTAACAAGTTAGGGCCATTAGATTCACTCGGCAGGCAGATGTAGAACCCCCCTTCCCTGTGGCACAACAACCGCAGCCTATACACACTAGGCCAGGGGCTCGCACTACACCCAACGTGGCAAGCCATTCTTACGCCATTTAAGGTAACCACTAACAAGCTAGAAAAGGTCTCTTAAATAACTAAAGCCAGAGCCATATAGCCCTCACAGCTGTACTGTATATCCCGGATGATCACGTACAGATAAGTCCTTACGGAGAGTAACTAGAGCACCAAAAATAATACACATGCTCTAGCCCCTTTTTAACAAAAATTAAACCATCTTAATGATTGATTGCTTGATCCATTAATCATATTGCAAGATCATTTTTCTTAGTTTAAGCACTAGCCATAGCTACCCATATGCATCCCCAAGGTTGACAAGGAATCAAGACAACAAGCACTATGTTATAATCTCTAAGGTTGTCAAGGTAAGCACATGCATATGTATGATAATTTCGATGAATAGGTAACAAGGATAGTCCTGTGTTATACTTGTCTTGATCAAAGCTCTCCAAATAATACTGCTGACTTGGCTCAAAGTAATACTCCGAATCGTCCAAATACTGCTCACCTTCTATACTCGATCATCAATCAACAACATACATGCATCCAATCAAACATACACGAAGCAAACAAAGAGATATAATTAGAACAGTACACCAACAGTAACAAAACAGTAATAAAAGTTTATAAAACTCTTCTACACGTTTCTACGATCACACAGACGCAAAGATCACCAAAATCGGAGTTAAAACGTGAAAGTTATGAATTTTCCAAGATTTCCTATTGATAAATAAATACTTAATTATAAACTCGAAAAATAAATTATCAAAACTAACTGTACAACTACACTAACATGTAGAGTTCACAAATACGAACCTAACGCAACTTGAACGGATCAAATCGGAGTTAAAACGAAGATTTTATGACCAAAACAGTTCTAGTGGCAAATCTGTAAATTGCTGAAAACGTATTTTTGAATAACCCGGAAGAAAATACGCTTTCAAAACGTGAAAACGCATTTCCCGGAATACGCCAAGGACCGCGGGTTTATTTCCAGAAACCCGAGGGTCTCTTTAACAAATTTACCCCGCGAATGGGTATGATCTAATCTTGATCGTTGATTTCGAATCGGACGGTTCACGATCACCAGCAACTACACAGTACACCTCCGGCTCTTCTTCCTCAAAACCGGCCGTCGGCCGCCATGGCCACCATGCCCACCTCGCCGGAATACGTCGGCCCCGCCTTCTCCGACCACCATCCAACCCGCTACCAACTCCAATCGGTGGAGAAGCTCCACGCGATCTCAACTACCCGGTAAAGACTAGCTACGGTAAATTGAACGTGACCCGCGACGAGAGGAGGGCGGCGGCGCCATTACCGGTTCAACCGAGCTCACCAAAACCGTGATTCAAAGCATCTCAACACAAAAGGAGAGCACGGGAAGAAAGAGGAGGAGATAGCGAACTCACGCAAGTAGAGAAATTGGCCACCGAAACACCCGAAAGCCTCCACCTCGCACAACCGAAACCGCCGGCCAAGCTCCAACCCTAGAGCTCTAAATCCTGTGGCAACCCTAGCTTTTTAGTTGAAAAACGGAAACTAGAGAACCTATGCGACCTATTTATAGCATCTACTAGCCGGGTTCGGTTAGGAAATCCCGAGAATCAAGTAGAAGAGGCGGCGGTGGTTTTTCGTTCGGAGTCCGGTTCGATTACGAGAGGAGGAAGACGACTGACACCTCGACCCCACCGGTCAGCGGCTCAAAGAGAAGAAAGGAAAGAGCGGCAACAGATCGGACGACTGGGCCGCGAATCGCGCGAGCTGGGCCGAGCTGAGCTGCGTCGCTGGGCCGACTGGCTCGGCTGATTCGGCCCATAGCGCTGAAAAGAAAAAAATAAAACGGCCCGGTCAGGTGGCTTTCCAGGCCATCAACAGCAGGTAAGCTCTTCCCCTTTTTTTATTTACTTGCTTTCAAAAATATTTCAAATACATTCTAATCCAAAATAAAATAAATCAAATCCACACCACACAATAAAAATAAATGCAACAGCATGAATGCAACACCAAAGATAATTTATTACTATTTTAATTTTGGTCATTATTTATTATCTAAATTATTCAAAATTTGTTATCTCCAAAATTTGGGTGTTACAAATTCTACCCCCCTTAAAAGAATCTCGTCCTCGAGATTGGACTGCTTACTCAAATAACTGCGGATATGATTTTCTCAATTCATCCTCTCTTTCCCAAGTTGCCTCTGCCTCTGAATATCGATTCCACTGTACTTTACACATCTTAATAATCCGACTTCGAGTAACCCTCTCAGCAGTCTCTAAAATCTTAATTGGAAACTCTTCATATGTAAGATCCTCCTTAACAGTCAACTCTTCTAAAGGTATCTGCTCCTCAGGCACCCTCAAACACTTCTTAAGTTGTGAAACATGAAACACATCATGTACCCTAGATAAATTCTCAGGCAACTCTAATTGGTAAGCAATTTCCCCACGTCTAGCAATAACTTTAAATAGTCCAACATACCTTGGTGCTAGTTTACCTTTCATGTTAAATCTCTTCACACTTCTCATAGGTGACACCTTCAAATAGACATAATCACCTACTTCAAAAACTAGATCTCTTCTCCTATTATCAGCATAACTCTTCTGACGAGACTGTGCCACTCTCAAATTCTCACGAATCACTCGCACTTGATCTTCTGCGTTTCTAAGAACATCTGTACCAAACACCTGAGATTCACCTGTCTGATCCCAAAACAATGGAGTTCTACACTTTCGTCCATACAAAGCTTCAAACGGTGCCAACTTAAGACTCTGTTGATAACTATTATTGTAAGAAAATTCTGCATAAGGCAAACTCTTATCCCAACTAGTTCCATATTGCAATGCACAGGCTCTCAACATATCCTCTAATACCTGGTTGGTCCTTTCAGTCTGTCCATCTGTCTGTGGATGATATGCTGTACTAAAATTCAACTTAGTTCCTAAAGATTCATGCACAGCTTTCCAAAAGTGCGACGTAAACTGCGTACCTCTATCAGACACAATCTTCTTTGGTACTCCATGCAAACAGACTATTCTTTCCATATACAAGGTAGCTAATTGTACTCCCGTGTAATTAGTCTTGACTGGTATAAAATGAGCAACTTTAGTCAACCTATCCACTATCACCCAAATAGAATCATAACCTCTCTGAGTACGTGGTAACCCCACTATAAAGTCCATACCAACTTCCTCCCACTTCCATTCAGGAATCTTCATTGGTTGCAACAATCCAGCAGGTCTCTGATGCTCTGCTTTCACCCTCTGACAAGTATCACACAATGCCACATACTCAGCCACATCTCGTTTTAGTCCAACCCACCAATATTTCTGTTTAAGATCCAAATACATCTTAGTACTACCGGGATGAATAGAATAAGCTGACTCATGAGCTTCACGAAGAATTGCCTGTCTAATAGCTTGATCCTCAGGTACACACAGCCTCTTTCCAAACCACAAAATCCCATTATCATCCATTCGAAAGCCTGGTGACTTACCAATCACTATATCCTCCGCTATCTTCTTCAGTGTCTCATCCTTCAACTGACCCTTGTAAATATCTTGTTCTAAAGTAGGCTCTATCACCAATTCCATTATATTAGTAACAATTCCCAAATTCAAATATTCAAATTCAGCACATAACTCCTTAGTCATAGACAATGTTCTTATCTCATTGGCATAACTCTTCCTACTAAGAGCATCAGCTACTACATTAGCCTTACCAGGATGATAGTGTATCTCAATATCATAATCCTTAATCAACTCCAACCATCTGCGTTGCCTCAAATTCAGATCTGACTGAGTGAAAATATACTTCAAACTCTTATGATCAGTGTATATGTCACTCTTATGTCCAATCAAATAATGTCTCCAAATCTTTAAAGCATGAACAACAGCTGCTAACTCCAAATCATGTGTAGGATAATTCAACTCATGCTTTCTCAACTGCCTAGATGCATAGGCCACAACCCTGCCTTTTTGCATAAGAACACATCCCAAACCTTGACGAGAAGCATCACAATAAATGGAAAACTTCTTACTCAAATCTGGTAAAACCAAAACAGGCGCTGTAGTCAACCTCTTCTTCAATTCCTCAAAACTAGCTTGATATTTTTCAGACCACACAAATTTAGCATTCTTTTCTAACAGAGATGTCATAGGTTTAGCAAGTTTAGAAAACCCTTCAATGAACCGTCTGTAATATCCAGCTAAACCCAAGAAACTGCGAATCTCACTAACATCGGTAGGTGGTTTCCAATTCAATACATCCTTCACCTTGCCTGGATCCACTGATATACCTCCATTAGAAACAATATGACCAAGAAAAGAAACTTCCTTCAACCAAAACTCACATTTACTTCGCTTCGCATACAGCTTATGCTCTCTAAGCTTCTGCAATACCAACCTCAAATGTTCAGCATGCTCTACCTCTGTCTTGGAAAATACCAGTATATCATCGATAAACACTACCACAAACTTATCCAAATATTCCATGAACACCTTATTCATCATGTACATAAAGTATGCAGGTGCATTGGTCAATCCAAACGACATAACAGTATACTCATACAATCCATACCTTGTAGTAAAAGCTGTCTTTGGAATATCAGAGGCACGAATCTTCAACTGATGATAACCCGAACGTAAATCAATCTTAGAGAACACACAAGCACCTCTCAACTGATCAAACAAGTCATCAATCCGGGGCAAAGGATACTTATTCTTGATAGTTACTTCATTTAGTGACCGATAATCAACACACATCCTCTGACCACCATCTTTCTTATCAACAAAAATAACTGGTGCTCCCCAAGGTGATGAACTAGGTCGAATAAAACCTTTATCTTGTAATTCTTTAATTTGTTTCTTAAGTTCTTCTAATTCATCTACTCCCATCCTATATGGTCGTTTGGCTATAGGTGCAGTTCCAGGTAATAATTCAATAAGAAATTCAATGTCTCGGTCAGGTGGCATACCTGGCAATTCATCAGGGAAGACATCCGGAAATTCCTCAATCACTGAATTCTCCTTAATAGTATCTTCAATCTGATTTACCACCGCGGTTGGTTGCTTCTGTATGGCTACATCCACATTGATTTTATCTCCATTAGGCGCAGTCACAACTACCACTTTCTGCTGACACTGAATCTCTGCCTGATTTTGCTTCATCCAGTCCATACCCAATATCACATCAATACCAGATGTTCTCAACACTATAGGAGTTATCTTAAACTCTACCCCCCTTAATACCATACTAATTGGAAGACAACGATTACTGGTTTGCATGGTACCTCTAGGTGAATTTACTAAGAGAGGTTCTTTCATAGCTAGCATGGGTATACTATGCATTTTAACAAAAATATTGGATATGAATGTATGAGATGCTCCAGAGTCAAAAAGAACAGTTGCGGGAGTGGAGTGTACATTGAACGTACCAATCATAACTTCTGGTGCATCATGAGCTGTATCAGAAGACACGTGATTCACCCTTCCAGTACCCGATTGCCTCTGGTTGCTCTTCTGGCTCTGAGGAGTCTGTTGGTTCTGCTTCTCAGGACAATTATAAGATAAATGGCCCTCTTTACCACAGACAAAACATCTAATAGGAGTGCTGGGAGTACTATTCTTCATGGGGGTAACATTGGGATTTCCAGTACGAGGAGTCTGTTGCCCAGTCTGCTGATACTGTTGACGCTGTGGATATGATGAACGCTGCTGCGACTGATTACTTTGCCAATTTTGGGACCACCTCTGATTCGAATTGCGATTCCACTGACTAACCGGTCCCTGAAACTTCTGATGAAAGCCATGCTGAGAATTTGTGCGTTGACGGTTGTTGCTTCCTGAGCCTTGCACCTTCATCTTCCTTTTTCTGTCCATCTCCCTACGCTCATTATCAAGCACAATAGCTTTGTTCACCAGCTCTTGAAAACTAGCATAGTTATTCCCCTTCAGTTGCAAGCGAAGATCATAATAAATTCCCTTCAAGAAAAGACGCTGCCTGTCTGCATCTTCCCTAACTTCATTGGGAGCATAGCGAGCCAACTGAGTAAACCTGTCATGATATTCACTCACGCTCATCTGTCCCATCCTCAGGTTTCTGAATTCTTCCTGCTTCAGCTCAATTATACCTTCAGGAATATGACGAGCCCAAAAATCTCTAACAAACTCATTCCAAGTGATAGGAGGAGCATTGTCAGGGCGTGCAGCCTGGTACGACTCCCACCAAGTCTGAGCTGTCCCTTGTAACTGACCAGATGCATATAACACCTTTTCCATATCATTGCATTGGGCTATGTTCAGCTGTCTCTCCACGGCCCTCACCCAATCATCTGCTTCTAAAGGATCAGCAGCATGAGAAAACACTGGAGGGCGTCCTTTTAAAAATTCTCCACGCTTATCCCTTACTTGAACAGGTGGTGGTCCTCCAACAGGGGGATTGTTCTGCATGTGCTGCATAAACATCTGCATCAGCTGATTCTGAGTTTGCATGAGTTCCTCCATAGTAACGGGTGGATTAGCACCCCACGACCTCTGCCACGACCTCTGCCCGACATCTGTTTTCAAAACACAGAAGATGAAATTCAGTACAATCCGAGATGATGTATACAATAGATAAACAAAATCTGATTTTTCTGGGCGAACTCCAATTTCAGCAACTCGGTAAAACTGTCATATCTCGAGCTACAGATGTCCAATTCAGATGATCTTTACATGGTTGGAAAGCTTATAAAATTATCTACAACTTTTATTCACAACACTTTTTCTGATTCTGTCAATAAATTGGTCAAAAACTGAACTTAACAGAAACTGTTCCAGAATTCCAGACTGTGCAGTAACTCCAACTTGGAACAGGTATATCTCTTAACTCATAATAGATATTAAGGTGATTCTTGTGGGATTGGAAAGATATAGGAGTCTAATTATTCCCAGTAAAATTTCTTAAATTTCCCATGAACGTATTTTAAGTTATTTCTAAAACATCCCAGACTGATCCAAAAATCAGCAAAGGACAGAACTAAGTTAACCTCATATTCAACTAATATATCTGGATCAAACTTAATATTCTTAACCATGGAACTTGTAGGCATGTCTACAAAACTCCAGCACACATTACAAAGATCCAAATCACACATTATCATAATAACAATCCATCAATCACACAATTGTTCACACCACAAACTGACTCTTAACACAATCCAAACTTAAAATTAACTCGCAACTACTATCGTTCTTATTACATAGGGGTTTTCCTATTTCCTAATTAAGCTTTTCATAAATCTTAGGACGACCTAACTCCGCCCTTAATTGGTCAATCTCTTTATAAGCTTGCTCCTTAAGTTTTTTTTCCTTCAACAACTCATCCTTCAAATCCACCTCATGAAGAGCCAATTCACGAGCTAATGCCACCGTAGCTTGTAAAGTCAAGGAGGAATCATCTGCAAGTGGCACGGTCCAAATACCCTTGTCATGTAAGAAACAAGGAAAATGCCGGAGTGCATCCTTTAACGTCTTGTCCGAGCGTAGACCATGGTAGTAAACAAATGCATTGAAAGCGACATCCTCCATGCTTGTCTCCACGGTTGCCCGGCTCACTCGGGTAATGAACTTTGACTCCACCTTAGGCTCCTTAGTGGTAGGATCCCTTTTTTTGACCCATAACTCCGTCTCCCAATAGGAATCCATCCATGGATGACTATACTCTGCACTGCGATACTCCAAAGTAGCTTCCCAGTCGTAGTAGTAGTTGTCCAAAGTTCTTGTCAACATATCATGGAAGAAAGCATCAGCCTTAGGAACCACGATATGAAACTTCGTAGTCCATCCCATAACTACATCCTCCATAGGTGTATCACCAACTCTTGATTCAGCATCAGATAACTCTTGATCACCCTCTTCATTTGGCTCCTGGGGCTTGAAACGGGCAACGTACTGTGCAGCTGACAGACGGGGATGAGGAGGCATCTACAAGATTTAGACATAGATTAGATAGAATCAATGTATTTTCGCAATAGAATAAAGTAGAGGAAGCATAAAACTTTAGTAATTAACAAGGTGAAAAGAGGAAGCATGAATTAAGTGAAGTATGGATGCTATCAACGACCATTCTAACTAGGCTTGCGTCCTACAGTCAACACGGCTCTGATACCAATCTGTCACACCCATTTTTAAGGACAAAAATAGGATGCATAAATTACTCATGTGCGCCCCAGGTCATGATCGCACACATAAGCAGACAAATTACATAGTATCATCACAGTGCTTATTACATAGCGAATAAATAGTTAATACATAGTCTTGACTCTTGAACGATAAATAATAATAACTAATAGTAATCTCCAGCGGAAACTCCACACAGGGACACGGTTGACTGGTTGACACCAAGACTAGTACTCATTACGATAATCTTCTTCATAATCTTCATCTGTTATGGTGGAAATAGCAAGAGTGAGTCCATGTCGAACTCAACAAATATAACACAGGGTTCATGAGGCTCAAATGGCTAGACACAGTTTAACTGCGGTTAGCTTTTAATCATCATATATTTAGCAATGGAGTAGCATCAAGGTATTCCAATTCCCATTAATGAACCAATGATCAATTGCAATTACGATAATGAATAACATTAACATGAGTATAATAATAACAACAGTAATTAAGCATGATATAACAATGGTGATCATCTATCTGTAAATGTTCCAAGGCCGCTCGTATCCATGAGCACGGCTAGTATACTAGTTTTTAACTCTGCGCAGAGGTGTACACTTTCACTGTGAGTCATGATTTCCAAATGAGTGGGGAGATCAAGACCAAACACTAGAGAACCACATAAAGCTATCCAAGAGTTCGTCTAACAAGTTAGGGCCATTAGATTCACTTGGCAGGCAGATGTAGAACCCCCCTTCCCTGTGGCACAACAACCGTAGCCTATACACACTAGGCCAGGGGCTCGCACTACACCCAACGTGGCAAGCCATTCTTACGCCATTTAAGGTAACCACTAATAAGCTAGAAAAGGTCTCTTAAATAACTAAAGCCAGAGCCATATAGCCCTCACAGCTGTACTGTATATCCCGGATGATCACGTACAGATAAGTCCTTACGGAGAGTAACTAGAGCACCAAAAATAATACACATGCTCTAGCCCCTTTTTAACAAAAATTAAACCATCTTAATGATTGATTGCTTGATCCATTAATCATATTGCAAGATCATTGTTCTTAGTTTAAGCACTAGCCATAGCTACCCATATGCATCCCCAAGGTTGACAAGGAATCAAGACAACAAGCACTATGTTATAATCTCTAAGGTTGTCAAGGTAAGCACATGCATATGTATGATAATTTCGATGAATAGGTAACAAGGATAGTCCTGTGTTATACTTGCCTTGATCAAAGCTCTCCAAATAATACTGCTGACTTGGCTCAAAGTAATACTCCGAATCGTCCAAATACTGCTCACCTTCTATACTCGATCATCAATCAACAACATACATGCATCCAATCAAACATACACGAAGCAAACAAAGAGATATAATTAGAACAGTACACCAACAGTAACAAAACAGTAATAAAAGTTTATAAAACTCTTCTACACGTTTCTACGATCACACAGACGCAAAGATCACCAAAATCGGAGTTAAAACGTGAAAGTTATGAATTTTCCAAGATTTCCTATTGATAAATAAATACTTAATTATAAACTCGAAAAATAAATTATCAAAACTAACTGTACAACTACACTAACATGTAGAGTTCACAAATACGAACCTAACACAACTTGAACGGATCAAATCGGAGTTAAAACGAAGATTTTATGACCAAAACAGTTCTAGTGGCAAATCTGTAAATTGCTGAAAACGTATTTTTGAATAACCCGGAAGAAAATACGCTTTCAAAACGTGAAAACGCATTTCCCGGAATACGCCAAGGACCGCGGGTTTATTTCCAGAAACCCGAGGGTCTCTTTAACAAATTTACCCCGCGAATGGGTATGATCTAATCTTGATCGTTGATTTCGAATCGGACGGTTCACGATCACCAGCAACTACACAGTACACCTCCGGCTCTTCTTCCTCAAAACCGGCCGTCGGCCGCCATGGCCACCATGCCCACCTCGCCGGAATACGTCGGCCCCGCCTTCTCCGACCACCATCCAACCCGCTACCAACTCCAATCGGTGGAGAAGCTCCACGCGATCTCAACTACCCGGTAAAGACTAGCTACGGTAAATTGAACGTGACCCGCGACGAGAGGAGGGCGGCGGCGCCATTACCGGTTCAACCGAGCTCACCAAAACCGTGATTCAAAGCATCTCAACACAAAAGGAGAGCACGGGAAGAAAGAGGAGGAGATAGCGAACTCACGCAAGTGGAGAAATTGGCCACCGAAACACCCGAAAGCCTCCACCTCGCACAACCGAAACCGCCGGCCAAGCTCCAACCCTAGAGCTCTAAATCCCGTGGCAACCCTAGCTTTTTAGTTGAAAAACGGAAACTAGAGAACCTATGCGACCTATTTATAGCATCTACTAGCCGGGTTCGGTTAGGAAATCCCGAGAATCAAGTAGAAGAGGCGGCGGTGGTTTTTCGTTCGGAGTCCGGTTCGATTACGAGAGGAGGAAGACGACTGACACCTCGACCCCACCGGTCAGCGGCTCAAAGAGAAGAAAGGAAAGAGCGGCAACAGATCGGACGACTGGGCCGCGAACCGCGCGAGCTGGGCCGAGCTGAGCTGCGTCGCTGGGCCGACTGGCTCGGCTGATTCGGCCCATAGCGCTGAAAAGAAAAAAATAAAACGGCCCGGTCAGGTGGCTTTCCAGGCCGCCAACAGCAGGTAAGCTCTTCCCCTTTTTTTTATTTACTTGCTTTCAAAAATATTTCAAATACATTCTAATCCAAAATAAAATAAATCAAATCCACACCACACAATAAAAATAAATGCAACAGCATGAATGCAACACCAAAGATAATTTATTACTATTTTAATTTTGGTCATTATTTATTATCTAAATTATTCAAAATTTGTTATCTCCAAAATTTGGGTGTTACATTGAGAGTGAGTCAGGAAGAGGAAGAAACAAGTATCTAAGAGCAGTGGGCATAGGAACATGGAGGAAAGCCAAACTTTTCTTTACCTCTACAACTAGGGGTGGAGATTAGTTTAGTGTTTCCCGATGCCTCCCATGCCTATTGTTCTTAGTTACTCCTTCCCCTTCCTTTTGACTTACACAACAGTTTTAGTAGATTAACACTACAAATGCATACAGAGGTTTAGATAGAGTTCATTAACACGGATCAAAAAGAAGAACAAAGAACCTAAGAACACACGCACTGGAAACTGGGGGGAAGCCTATAATGATATTTTCCCACTACAATTAACGCCGGTATTTGTTTCACTACAAATGCATACAGAGGTTTAGATAGAGTTCATTAACACGGATCAAAAAGAAGAACAAAGAACCTAAGAACACACGCACTGGAAACTGGGGGGAAGCCTATGACGATATTTTCCCACTACAATTAACGCCGGTATTTGTTTCAGTACTTTTCAATTAGGTGCTCCTCTGCCGCCCCCACCCCCAACACACCCCCACGCCCACCCCCCCCCCCCTTCTGGCTCATTGCTGACAAATAGAACACAAGAGATAAACTACATGGTTTCGGTTAGTCAAGGTATGGTTAAATTTACAGCATATGACTAATGTAAAATTAAATAACCAACTAGATGTAGGCATCAAATTTCCCAGGAATTGGTTCCTAACTATGTCAGTTAATTTAAGAATAATTTTAGAATTTTTCAGAGATTCAACCTAAGTCAAAGGTAAGGCTGTATAGTTGTATGACCTTTGGCGGTTGCATTCTGCCGAAGGTACATGCACTAGTATAGGGATAAAAGTCGAATCAACTAATGTATATTCAATCAATATACCTATTTTTCTATATGTAAGTTACCTCATACTTTTAATACAAGTTGGTGTTTGTGACTCTTTGGTTCATATGAAGATTGGTTTGAGGACTGTAGTCAGATTTTATGCCCATCTGATGGATTCAAAGGCAGCAACACGTACTTAGATAAATATCTAAAATCTGGGAGGTTTAAAACTAACATGCACATATACTTCGATATGATGTCTACCATCTCATACAAGGTAGATCAAACAACGTATGCATATACGTACACAAAATAAAAATGAGAACAGAAAGAACATCCAGATTCAGTAAAACTATATACTGATGCACATGGTGAGAAGCGCATGAAAATTAAGTTCTTCATTGACAGAGCCCTTGTTAACACACATTACCAAATGAGTTAACAAACAGTGACACACAAAAACAGAACAAGAAAGTTTAAATTCTTCGTATTCCCAAACTCTTACAGTTTAAACTTACATGGTAAATCATCACATACATGTTCCTAGACTATTCATAAGCCCATGGGATAATATCATGCCCACATATATTGCACAGTGGAGAACATTCATTCTAAAATATTTTTTTCTCTTGGTTCTACCAATCTTCAGCTCCATAAACCTACCTTCTTTAAAAAAACTAAATTAAACCATAGTCCCCTTTATCTTTCCAATGTTGTAATGCCTTTCTAAAAACCAGGACTGGCCTGCTGACCTATTAGATGTGCATATGGAAAAGATGTCCTGTACACTTTCATTGAATGATAGGAATGATGATGTGCCATGGAGTAGGTGTACCCACTCCTTTCACACTCTTACTCCAAGTCACAAGAACAGTATACACTTTCATTGAATGATAGGAACGATGATGTCCTATACACTTTCATTGAATGATAGCATCTGAATGCTTTAGGCATTGTACATATATACAACAGTTCAGCTTTTTATCGAGTTGTCTTAGACCCAGGCAAGCAAGGAAGAGGAAGAAAGAGTCTGTCTAAGAGCAGTGGGAATGGGAACATGGAGGAAAGCATGAGATATCAGCTGGTTGCACCTCAAAATTGGAAGTGGGCATTTGTCTCATTGATTTTCTGGTGCCTCCCATTCCTATTATTATTAGGTGCTCCTTCCTCTTCCTTTGGCTTCTAACCATTCTAGTGAAGAATAAAATATACACATGTGTAGTTGCCTAAAAAAATATACACATGTGTAGGCTCAGGAGCTGGGGTCTTAAAACTAAGTTGGGAAGGGGAAGAAACGGGTCTAAGAGCAGTGGGCATGGGAATATCGGGGAAGGCACATATTTTTCTTCTCTTCTGTAGTTCTGGAACTAGGGGTTCAGATTTGTTCTTTCCCAATGCCTCCCATGCCTATTGTTCTTAGTTTCTCCTTCTCCTTCCTTTTGGCTTACAAGACTGTTTCAGTAGATAAAAACAAAACACATGCATACATGAACACATGTTGTGAAGAGAAGGAAACAAAGAACCTAAGAACATTGTCCATGGAAACATTGAGGAAAGCCTGTGCAATCATCCATTCTACACTAAGGGGTCGAGTTGAGATTTTTTTCAGTGCTTTTCCAATGGGATTAGCACAATCATTATTGGCAAATAAAACAAAAATATAATCCATACTCCAGTTGGTAGCGGTACCTTGGCTCTGCAATTCACACAAGGTATTTCTTCTCTATCTAAAGAAATTGGCCAACCTCATGCCCGTTATTTAAAAAACACAAGGTAAAGCTTATATGTCATGAGTAATGCGCAATAGCTCACTAATGTAGACATCAAAATTGCCCAAGAATGGGATCCTAATTCCAATTAGGTTAAAAAAACTTAACACTACTGGCAAAACAGTGTGGTGATTCAACCTAAGCCACATCCTTGATGAACACGATCAGTAGCTCCATTGTGAACTGAAATCCAAAGTATCAGACAGGGGTGGACCATCCTTGATTCAAGGGCATTCATCTATGCCAAAATTTTTTGCACATAAGCAAACATACAATGTATGTACTAGATAGATATATAAGTATACAGCATGCTGGAGCCACTGTTCACCTAAAGAAGGCTTTTGATTCATTTCCTGTCATCCATACCCTACATCTTATGCAGTGTCAATCCACCAATGACCTAGGCTGCTTAAAACTCGATCTCATCACCATCTCCTTGCTCCATCAGCTGTGGACACGAGCTGGAAGCACTGGCACACAACCATGCAAGAGGAGGTGCTGTGCAGGATACATAGAAATTTATCTGCTGCCAATTTGCATCCACAAAATTTTTCAGGACATTACTCAACATATGCTACTGATCCGCTGAAGAAAGTTTTCCCCTCTCCTAATTCTCTTCAGCAGTACTAAAGAATATATTCCCATAGTAGCTTCCTTAACTATGAAAATTGGTAGTAGCAAACTAGCAATACTGAACTCTATGGAATTTGGACTGCTTACATCCATTGTACAATTATAAAAATAAATATACATGTAGGTTAAGAATAAAGATTTAGACTGAACTACTGAAGACTGGAAGTTAAATATACTGGATATATTTTACTATTTGAGTCAGTGTTTGTATGAATTTCTTTATGCATTATGAACTTTTTTATTGCAAAAATCTTTTCACATGTTTCTATTAAACCCTTCGTGCTACCTAAGTGCTCGAATGCCCGGCCAATAAATTCTGGATCCGCCACCAGCGTCAGAGAATAAACATTTCAAGACTCAAAAAAAATACAGTAGTCACTGCATGTTCGAGCAAGAGAGGACACTCACGGAACCAACCCAGCATACGCCTTATATATGCGAATATGCGGAGCAGAGGCGGCGGACCATGGAGCCATCGAGGCCTCGACGGCTCGACGTCCCTGCCCCCCTCTCGCGCGAGCTGTAGCGGCCGCCGCCCCGTGTTCTGCCCTCGCTCCAGGAATGCACGAGCGGAGCACTAGGTCACCGAACCTGAGAGGGCTCCCCTGTCTCCGTCTTGCCGTCTCGGTCCTCCGGCTTCACGGTTTCGGAGCTGGCGGTGGCCGGCGGTTGGAACCGGACGCGGCGAGACTGGCGTTGCGTGTCAGCAAGCATGTGGGCCTATCAGATTTCGTGGGCCTTGCTTTGATGCCTTCTGATCCGGAGAATGTTGTTGAGCTTGGGCTGGCCACTAGCCAATATGTCTGGACCAACTGGACCATAGACTAGTCAATACTCAAACTTCAATGGGTTGGTTCGAATTATAGTCAAATACTTTTACCCCATGATCAAAACATGCAAACCAACACATATATTTGCAGTTCTGCTAAAAAAACACATATATTTGCAGTGGATTGCAATTAATCTGATATATCATAAAGGGTCTAAGACATGAACTTGATAGGAATTTAAGTTGAGAGCATTTGAATATGGAAGAGTGTGTTTGGTTGGAGAGATGGAGTAGAAGAGCACAGGGCAAAAATGTTTGGTTGCACAAAGAAGGGATATGATCATCTCCAGCAGCCAGAGAGATTTGGAGCATCCCCATCAATGATGTGAAGTGTCGTTTTGGCTCCCTCCCCTCTCCTATGTAGGCAAGCGACCTCTGGCGCAGGAGGCTCGGTGGGATCTAGCGTGAGAGAGGCTAGGTGAATTGGGACATCCACGCTGCGTACTCGGATGGGCAGACTCAGACCTCTACTGTGGAGAGGGCGAGCTCTCGCCCTAGCCCTAGTACATTTTGGGCAAGGTTGGGGGACTTCGAGCGGGGGAGGTCGATTGGCTCCTAGAGGGGGCTGTCGTGGTGGGCAAAGAATAGCGGTGCGGTGGGGCGGAGCCAAACGGGCGAGGACGACTCGAGTCAGAGGCTAGAGGCAGAGGAAGGGTGCCAGTGGGAAGACGAAGGGAGTCGTCGAGGGATGACCACAGGCGACACCGCCAATGGGACAGGGTCCATTCACTCCATCTGAACGCACATCAGCACGGGAATGTGACAACATAACGACACCTTAAGCTTCTCTATCCTGGACGACTAGATAAGGTGAGACACAAGGGCAAAAATGGCAATCTAGGTGCCCTCAAATTTTAGATTTCATAAAATGTTTTATAAAGTCCTGAAAATGCATGTTAGCGTGTTGGCCTTGTTTTATAATGACATTCCAGCAAAGCTCACTCTAAAGATGGTATCTCAGTCAAGTGTACCTTTGAGGTCCATAACAGTAAACCAAAATTTCTCAATGCTACTGCAGACAGTCCTGTGAAAACACGAGAACCCAAAATCCCTAATTCAATCGGCGATCAATCCAACAATTCTCCTTCTCTGATTGGATTTTGGTGGATCGATCGAATGCCATGGCCACCATCACCGCAGAACAATACTCCTTCTCAGTTTGGATCTTGGTGACCGATCGAACGCCATGGCTGCCACCATGAGCCCTAAAGGTAGCGGCCACGAATAAAATGCCATGTGCCAAACTGATGATGAGTCATTTAGGTTAGTCTCAATGGGATTTTATCAGAGTTTCATAGGCATTAAATATGCTGATGTGGCACCGTATTAAAGAAGAGAGAGATGATAAGAGTTTCATGGGAGTAGTGAGTTTCTCCTACACTGTTTTCAAAATATTGATGTGTTGAAAACTGAGACATAAAACCCCCCACTGACATTGGTCTTAACACAATGGACCAATGTCACTGACATTGGTCTTAACAAAATATTGATGTGAGACCTCTTTACCACAGACAAAGCATCTAATAGGAGTGCTGGGAGTACTATTCTTCATGGGGGTAACATTGGGATTTCCAGTACGAGGAGTCTGTTGCCCAGTCTGCTGATACTGTTGACGCTGTGGATATGATGAACGCTGCTGCGACTGATTACTTTGCCAATTTTGGGACCACCTCTGATTCGAATTGCGATTCCACTGACTAACCGGTCCCTGAAACTTCTGATGAAAGCCATGCTGAGAATTTGTGCGTTGACGGTTGTTGCTTCCTGAGCCTTGCACCTTCATCTTCCTTTTTCTGTCCATCTCCCTACGCTCATTATCAAGCACAATAGCTTTGTTCACCAGCTCTTGAAAACTAGCATAGTTATTCCCCTTCAGTTGCAAGCGAAGATCATAATAAATTCCCTTCAAGAAAAGACGCTGCCTGTCTGCATCTTCCCTAACTTCATTGGGAGCATAGCGAGCCAACTGAGTAAACCTGTCATGATATTCACTCACGCTCATCTGTCCCATCCTCAGGTTTCTGAATTCTTCCTGCTTCAGCTCAATTATACCTTCAGGAATATGACGAGCCCGAAAATCTCTAACAAACTCATTCCAAGTGATAGGAGGAGCATTGTCAGGGCGTGCAGCCTGGTACGACTCCCACCAAGTCTGAGCTGTCCCTTGTAACTGACCAGATGCATATAACACCTTTTCCATATCATTGCATTGGGCTATGTTCAGCTGTCTCTCCACGGCCCTCACCCAATCATCTGCTTCTAAAGGATCAGCAGCATGAGAAAACACTGGAGGGCGTCCTTTCAAAAATTCTCCACGCTTATCCCTTACTTGAACAGGTGGTGGTCCTCCAACAGGGGGATTGTTCTGCATGTGCTGCATAAATATCTGCATCAGCTGATTCTGAGTTTGCATGAGTTCCTCCATAGTAACGGGTGGATTAGCACCCCCACGACCTCTGCCACGACCTCTGCCTGACATCTGTTTCCAAAACACAGAAGATGAAATTCAGTACAATCCGAGATGATGTATACAATAGATAAACAAAATCTGATTTTTCTGGGCGAACTCCAATTTCAGCAACTCGGTAAAACTGTCATATCTCGAGCTACAGACGTCCAATTCAGATGATCTTTACATGGTTGGAAATCTTATAAAATTATCTACAACTTTTATTCACAACACTTTTTCTGATTCTGTCAATAAATTGGTCAAAAACTGAACTTAACAGAAACTGTTCCAGAATTCCAGACTGTGCAGTAACTCCAACTTGGAACAGGTATATCTCTTAACTCATAATAGATATTAAGGTGATTCTTGTGGGATTGGAAAGATATAGGAGTCTAATTATTCCCAGTAAAATTTCTTAAATTTCCCATGAACGGATTTTAAGTTATTTCTAAAACATCCCAGACTGATCCAAAAATCAGCAAAGGACAGAACTAAGTTAACCTCATATTCAACTAATATATCTGGATCAAACTTAATATTCTTAACCATGGAACTTGTAGGCATGTCTACAAAACTCCAGCACACATTACAAAGATCCAAATCACACATTATCATAATAACAATCCATCAATCACACAATTGTTCACACCACAAACTGACTCTTAACACAATCCAAACTTAAAATTAACTCGCAACTACTATCGTTCTTATTACATAGGGGTTTTCCTATTTCCTAATTAAGCTTTTCATAAATCTTAGGACGACCTAACTCCGCCCTTAATTGGTCAATCTCTTTATAAGCTTGCTCCTTAAGTTCTTTTTCCTTCAACAACTCATCCTTCAAATCCACCTCATGAAGAGCCAATTCACGAGCTAATGCCACCGTAGCTTGTAAAGTCAAGGAGGAATCATCTGCAAGTGGCACGGTCCAAATACCCTTGTCATGTAAGAAACAAGGAAAATGCCGGAGTGCATCCTTTAACGTCTTGTCCGAGCGTAGACCATGGTAGTAAACAAATGCATTGAAAGCGACATCCTCCATGCTTGTCTCCACGGTTGCCCGGCTCACTCGAGTAATGAACTTTGACTCCACCTTAGGCTCCTTAGTGGTAGGATCCCTTTTTTTACCCATAACTCCGTCTCCCAATAGGAATCCATCCATGGATGACTATACTCTGCACTGCGATACTCCAAAGTAGCTTCCCAGTCGTAGTAGTAGTTGTCCAAAGTTCTTGTCAACATATCATGGAAGAAAGCATCAGCCTTAGGAACCACGATATGAAACTTCGTAGTCCATCCCATAACTACATCCTCCATAGGTGTATCACCAACTCTTGATTCAGCATCAGATAACTCTTGATCACCCTCTTCATTTGGCTCCTGGGGCTTGAAACGGGCAACGTACTGTGCAGCTGACAGACGGGGATGAGGAGGCATCTACAAGATTTAGACATAGATTAGATAGAATCAATGTATTTTCGCAATAGAATAAAGTAGAGGAAGCATAAAACTTTAGTAATTAACAAGGTGAAAAGAGGAAGCATGAATTAAGTGAAGTATGGATGCTATCAACGACCATTCTAACTAGGCTTGCGTCCTACAGTCAACACGGCTCTGATACCAATCTGTCACACCCATTTTTAAGGACAAAAATAGGATGCATAAATTACTCATGTGCGCCCCAGGTCATGATCGCACACATAAGCAGACAAATTACATAGTATCATCACAGTGCTTATTACATAGCGAATAAATAGTTAATACATAGTCTTGAACGATAAATAATAATAACTAATAGTAATCTCCAGCGGAAACTCCACACAGGGACACGGTTAACTGGTTGACACCAAGACTAGTACTCATTACGATAATCTTCTTCATAATCTTCATCTGTTATGGTGGAAATAGCAAGAGTGAGTCCATGTCGAACTCAACAAATATAACACAGGGTTCATGAGGCTCAAATGGCTAGACACAGTTTAACTGCGGTTAGCTTTTAATCATCATATATTTAGCAATGGAGTAGCATCAAGGTATTCCAATTCCCATTAATGAACCAATGATCAATTGCAATTACGATAATGAATAACATTAACATGAGTATAATAATAACAACAGTAATTAAGCATGATATAACAATGGTGATCATCTATCTGTAAATGTTCCAAGGCCGCTCGTATCCGTGAGCATGGCTAGTATACTAGTTTTTAACTCTGCGCAGAGGTGTACACTTTCACTGTGAGTCATGATTTCCAAATGAGTGGGGAGATCAAGACCAAACACTAGAGAACCACATAAAGCTATCCAAGAGTTCGTCTAACAAGTTAGGGCCATTAGATTCACTTGGCAGGCAGATGTAGAACCCCCCTTCCCTGTGGCACAACAACCGCAGCCTATACACACTAGGCCAGGGGCTCGCACTACACCCAACGTGGCAAGCCATTCTTACGTCATTTAAGGTAACCACTAACAAGCTAGAAAAGGTCTCTTAAATAACTAAAGCCAGAGCCATATAGCCCTCACAGCTGTACTGTATATCCCGGATGATCACGTACAGATAAGTCCTTACGGAGAGTAACTAGAGCACCAAAAATAATACACATGCTCTAGCCCCTTTTTAACAAAAATTAAACCATCTTAATGATTGATTGCTTGATCCATTAATCATATTGCAAGATCATTTTTCTTAGTTTAAGCACTAGCCATAGCTACCCATATGCATCCCCAAGGTTGACAAGGAATCAAGACAACAAGCACTATGTTATAATCTCTAAGGTTGTCAAGGTAAGCACATGCATATGTATGATAATTTCGATGAATAGGTAACAAGGATAGTCCTGTGTTATACTTGCCTTGATCAAAGCTCTCCAAATAATACTGCTGACTTGGCTCAAAGTAATACTCCGAATCGTCCAAATACTGCTCACCTTCTATACTCGATCATCAATCAACAACATACATGCATCCAATCAAACATACACGAAGCAAACAAAGAGATATAATTAGAACAGTACACCAACAGTAACAAAACAGTAATAAAAGTTTATAAAACTCTTCTACACGTTTCTACGATCACACAGACGCAAAGATCACCAAAATCGGAGTTAAAACGTGAAAGTTATGAATTTTCCAAGATTTCCTATTGATAAATAAATACTTAATTATAAACTCGAAAAATAAATTATCAAAACTAACTGTACAACTACACTAACATGTAGAGTTCACAAATACGAACCTAACGCAACTTGAACGGATCAAATCGGAGTTAAAACGAAGATTTTATGACCAAAACAGTTCTAGTGGCAAATCTGTAAATTGCTGAAAACGTATTTTTGAATAACCCGGAAGAAAATACGCTTTCAAAACGTGAAAACGCATTTCCCGGAATACGCCAAGGACCGCGGGTTTATTTCCAGAAACCCGAGGGTCTCTTTAACAAATTTACCCCGCGAATGGGTATGATCTAATCTTGATCGTTGATTTCGAATCGGACGGTTCACGATCACCAGCAACTACACAGTACACCTCCGGCTCTTCTTCCTCAAAACCGGCCGTCGGCCGCCATGGCCACCATGCCCACCTCGCCGGAATACGTCGGCCCCGCCTTCTCCGACCACCATCCAACCCGCTACCAACTCCAATCGGTGGAGAAGCTCCACGCGATCTCAACTACCCGGTAAAGACTAGCTACGGTAAATTGAACGTGACCCGCGACGAGAGGAGGGCGGCGGCGCCATTACCGGTTCAACCGAGCTCACCAAAACCGTGATTCAAAGCATCTCAACACAAAAGGAGAGCACGGGAAGAAAGAGGAGGAGATAGCGAACTCACGCAAGTGGAGAAATTGGCCACCGAAACACCCGAAAGCCTCCACCTCGCACAACCGAAACCGCCGGCCAAGCTCCAACCCTAGAGCTCTAAATCCCGTGGCAACCCTAGCTTTTTAGTTGAAAAACGGAAACTAGAGAACCTATGCGACCTATTTATAGCATCTACTAGCCGGGTTCGGTTAGGAAATCCCGAGAATCAAGTAGAAGAGGCGGCGGTGGTTTTTCGTTCGGAGTCCGGTTCGATTACGAGAGGAGGAAGACGACTGACACCTCGACCCCACCGGTCAGCGGCTCAAAGAGAAGAAAGGAAAGAGCGGCAACAGATCGGACGACTGGGCCGCGAACCGCGCGAGCTGGGCCGAGCTGAGCTGCGTCGCTGGGCCGACTGGCTCGGCTGATTCGGCCCATAGCGCTGAAAAGAAAAAAATAAAACGGCCCGGTCAGGTGGCTTTCCAGGCCGCCAACAGCAGGTAAGCTCTTCCCCTTTTTTTTATTTACTTGCTTTCAAAAATATTTCAAATACATTCTAATCCAAAATAAAATAAATCAAATCCACACCACACAATAAAAATAAATGCAACAGCATGAATGCAACACCAAAGATAATTTATTACTATTTTAATTTTGGTCATTATTTATTATCTAAATTATTCAAAATTTGTTATCTCCAAAATTTGGGTGTTACATTGAGAGTGAGTCAGGAAGAGGAAGAAACAAGTATCTAAGAGCAGTGGGCATAGGAACATGGAGGAAAGCCAAACTTTTCTTTACCTCTACAACTAGGGGTGGAGATTAGTTTAGTGTTTCCCGATGCCTCCCATGCCTATTGTTCTTAGTTACTCCTTCCCCTTCCTTTTGACTTACACAACAGTTTTAGTAGATTAACACTACAAATGCATACAGAGGTTTAGATAGAGTTCATTAACACGGATCAAAAAGAAGAACAAAGAACCTAAGAACACACGCACTGGAAACTGGGGGGAAGCCTATAACGATATTTTCCCACTACAATTAACGCCGGTATTTGTTTCACTACAAATGCATACAGAGGTTTAGATAGAGTTCATTAACACGGATCAAAAAGAAGAACAAAGAACCTAAGAACACACGCACTGGAAACTGGGGGGAAGCCTATAACGATATTTTCCCACTACAATTAACGCCGGTATTTGTTTCAGTACTTTTCAATTAGGTGCTCCTCTGCCGCCCCCACCCCCAACACACCCCCACGCCCACCCCCCCCCCCCCCTTCTGGCTCATTGCTGACAAATAGAACACAAGAGATAAACTACATGGTTTCGGTTAGTCAAGGTATGGTTAAATTTACAGCATATGACTAATGTAAAATTAAATAACCAACTAGATGTAGGCATCAAATTTCCCAGGAATTGGTTCCTAACTATGTCAGTTAATTTAAGAATAATTTTAGAATTTTTCAGAGATTCAACCTAAGTCAAAGGTAAGGCTGTATAGTTGTATGACCTTTGGCGGTTGCATTCTGCCGAAGGTACATGCACTAGTATAGGGATAAAAGTCGAATCAACTAATGTATATTCAATCAATATACCTATTTTTCTATATGTAAGTTACCTCATACTTTTAATACAAGTTGGTGTTTGTGACTCTTTGGTTCATATGAAGATTGGTTTGAGGACTGTAGTCAGATTTTATGCCCATCTGATGGATTCAAAGGCAGCAACACGTACTTAGATAAATATCTAAAATCTGGGAGGTTTAAAACTAACATGCACATATACTTCGATATGATGTCTACCATCTCATACAAGGTAGATCAAACAACGTATGCATATACGTACACAAAATAAAAATGAGAACAGAAAGAACATCCAGATTCAGTAAAACTATATACTGATGCACATGGTGAGAAGCGCATGAAAATTAAGTTCTTCATTGACAGAGCCCTTGTTAACACACATTACCAAATGAGTTAACAAACAGTGACACACAAAAACAGAACAAGAAAGTTTAAATTCTTCGTATTCCCAAACTCTTACAGTTTAAACTTACATGGTAAATCATCACATACATGTTCCTAGACTATTCATAAGCCCATGGGATAATATCATGCCCACATATATTGCACAGTGGAGAACATTCATTCTAAAATATTTTTTTCTCTTGGTTCTACCAATCTTCAGCTCCATAAACCTACCTTCTTTAAAAAAACTAAATTAAACCATAGTCCCCTTTATCTTTCCAATGTTGTAATGCCTTTCTAAAAACCAGGACTGGCCTGCTGACCTATTAGATGTGCATATGGAAAAGATGTCCTGTACACTTTCATTGAATGATAGGAATGATGATGTGCCATGGAGTAGGTGTACCCACTCCTTTCACACTCTTACTCCAAGTCACAAGAACAGTATACACTTTCATTGAATGATAGGAACGATGATGTCCTATACACTTTCATTGAATGATAGCATCTGAATGCTTTAGGCATTGTACATATATACAACAGTTCAGCTTTTTATCGAGTTGTCTTAGACCCAGGCAAGCAAGGAAGAGGAAGAAAGAGTCTGTCTAAGAGCAGTGGGAATGGGAACATGGAGGAAAGCATGAGATATCAGCTGGTTGCACCTCAAAATTGGAAGTGGGCATTTGTCTCATTGATTTTCTGGTGCCTCCCATTCCTATTATTATTAGGTGCTCCTTCCTCTTCCTTTGGCTTCTAACCATTCTAGTGAAGAATAAAATATACACATGTGTAGTTGCCTAAAAAAATATACACATGTGTAGGCTCAGGAGCTGGGGTCTTAAAACTAAGTTGGGAAGGGGAAGAAACGGGTCTAAGAGCAGTGGGCATGGGAATATCGGGGAAGGCACATATTTTTCTTCTCTTCTGTAGTTCTGGAACTAGGGGTTCAGATTTGTTCTTTCCCAATGCCTCCCATGCCTATTGTTCTTAGTTTCTCCTTCTCCTTCCTTTTGGCTTACATGACTGTTTCAGTAGATAAAAACAAAACACATGCATACATGAACACATGTTGTGAAGAGAAGGAAACAAAGAACCTAAGAACATTGTCCATGGAAACATTGAGGAAAGCCTGTGCAATCATCCATTCTACACTAAGGGGTCGAGTTGAGATTTTTTTCAGTGCTTTTCCAATGGGATTAGCACAATCATTATTGGCAAATAAAACAAAAATATAATCCATACTCCAGTTGGTAGCGGTACCTTGGCTCTGCAATTCACACAAGGTATTTCTTCTCTATCTAAAGAAATTGGCCAACCTCATGCCCGTTATTTAAAAAACACAAGGTAAAGCATATATGTCATGAGTAATGCGCAATAGCTCACTAATGTAGACATCAAAATTGCCCAAGAATGGGATCCTAATTCCAATTAGGTTAAAAAAACTTAACACTACTGGCAAAACAGTGTGGTGATTCAACCTAAGCCACATCCTTGATGAACACGATCAGTAGCTCCATTGTGAACTGAAATCCAAAGTATCAGACAGGGGTGGACCATCCTTGATTCAAGGGCATTCATCTATGCCAAAATTTTTTGCACATAAGCAAACATACAATGTATGTACTAGATAGATATATAAGTATACAGCATGCTGGAGCCACTGTTCACCTAAAGAAGGCTTTTGATTCATTTCCTGTCATCCATACCCTACATCTTATGCAGTGTCAATCCACCAATGACCTAGGCTGCTTAAAACTCGATCTCATCACCATCTCCTTGCTCCATCAGCTGTGGACACGAGCTGGAAGCACTGGCACACAACCATGCAAGAGGAGGTGCTGTGCAGGATACATAGAAATTTATCTGCTGCCAATTTGCATCCACAAAATTTTTCAGGACATTACTCAACATATGCTACTGATCCGCTGAAGAAAGTTTTCCCCTCTCCTAATTCTCTTCAGCAGTACTAAAGAATATATTCCCATAGTAGCTTCCTTAACTATGAAAATTGGTAGTAGCAAACTAGCAATACTGAACTCTATGGAATTTGGACTGCTTACATCCATTGTACAATTATAAAAATAAATATACATGTAGGTTAAGAATAAAGATTTAGACTGAACTACTGAAGACTGGAAGTTAAATATACTGGATATATTTTACTATTTGAGTCAGTGTTTGTATGAATTTCTTTATGCATTATGAACTTTTTTATTGCAAAAAACTTTTCACATGTTTCTATTAAACCCTTCGTGCTACCTAAGTGCTCGAATGCCCGGCCAATAAATTCTGGATCCGCCACCAGCGTCAGAGAATAAACATTTCAAGACTCAAAAAAAATACAGTAGTCACTGCATGTTCGAGCAAGAGAGGACACTCACGGAACCAACCCAGCATACGCCTTATATATGCGAATATGCGGAGCAGAGGCGGCGGACCATGGAGCCATCGAGGCCTCGACGGCTCGACGTCCCTGCCCCCCTCTCGCGCGAGCTGTAGCGGCCGCCGCCCCGTGTTCTGCCCTCGCTCCAGGAATGCACGAGCGGAGCACTAGGTCACTGAACCTGAGAGGGCTCCCCTGTCTCCGTCTTGCCGTCTCGGTCCTCCGGCTTCACGGTTTCGGAGCTGGCGGTGGCCGGCGGTTGGAACCGGACGCGGCGAGACTGGCGTTGCGTGTCAGCAAGCATGTGGGCCTATCAGATTTCGTGGGCCTTGCTTTGATGCCTTCTGATCCGGAGAATGTTGTTGAGCTTGGGCTGGCCACTAGCCAATATGTCTGGACCAACTGGACCATAGACTAGTCAATACTCAAACTTCAATGGGTTGGTTCGAATTATAGTCAAATACTTTTACCCCATGATCAAAACATGCAAACCAACACATATATTTGCAGTTCTGCTAAAAAAACACATATATTTG
Organism: Saccharum hybrid cultivar R570; assembly: GCA_038087645.1. NCBI lineage: Eukaryota > Viridiplantae > Streptophyta > Magnoliopsida > Poales > Poaceae > Saccharum > Saccharum hybrid cultivar. The sequence continues at coordinate 47,679 of JAQSUU010000563.1, read as the reverse complement.
CAGTGGATTGCAATTAATCTGATATATCATAAAGGGTCTAAGACATGAACTTGATAGGAATTTAAGTTGAGAGCATTTGAATATGGAAGAGTGTGTTTGGTTGGAGAGATGGAGTAGAAGAGCACAGGGCAAAAATGTTTGGTTGCACAAAGAAGGGATATGATCATCTCCAGCAGCCAGAGAGATTTGGAGCATCCCCATCAATGACGTGAAGTGTCGTTTTGGCTCCCTCCCCTCTCCTATGTAGGCAAGCGACCTCTGGCGCAGGAGGCTCGGTGGGATCTAGCGTGAGAGAGGCTAGGTGAATTGGGACATCCACGCTGCGTACTCGGATGGGCAGACTCAGACCTCTACTGTGGAGAGGGCGAGCTCTCGCCCCAGCCCTAGTACATTTTGGGCAAGGTTGGGGGACTTCGAGCGGGGGAGGTCGATTGGCTCCTAGAGGGGGCTGTCGTGGTGGGCAAAGAATAGCGGTGCGGTGGGGCGGAGCCAAACGGGCGAGGACGACTCGAGTCAGAGGCTAGAGGCAGAGGAAGGGTGCCAGTGGGAAGACGAAGGGAGTCGTCGAGGGATGACCACAGGCGACACCGCCAATGGGACAGGGTCCATTCACTCCATCTGAACGCACATCAGCACGGGAATGTGACAACATAACGACACCTTAAGCTTCTCTATCCTGGACGACTAGATAAGGTGAGACACAAGGGCAAAAATGGCAATCTAGGTGCCCTCAAATTTTAGATTTCATAAAATGTTTTATAAAGTCCTGAAAATGCATGTTAGCGTGTTGGCCTTGTTTTATAATGACATTCCAGCAAAGCTCACTCTAAAGATGGTATCTCAGTCAAGTGTACCTTTGAGGTCCATAACAGTAAACCAAAATTTCTCAATGCTACTGCAGACAGTCCTGTGAAAACACGAGAACCCAAAATCCCTAATTCAATCGGCGATCAATCCAACAATTCTCCTTCTCTGATTGGATTTTGGTGGATCGATCGAATGCCATGGCCACCATCACCGCAGAACAATACTCCTTCTCAGTTTGGATCTTGGTGACCGATCGAACGCCATGGCTGCCACCATGAGCCCTAAAGGTAGCGGCCACGAATAAAATGCCATGTGCCAAACTGATGATGAGTCACTTAGGTTAGTCTCAATGGGATTTTATCAGAGTTTCATAGGCATTAAATATGTTGATGTGGCACCGTATTAAAGAAGAGAGAGATGATAAGAGTTTCATGGGAGTAGTGAGTTTCTCCTACACTGTTTTCAAAATATTGATGTGTTGAAAACTGAGACATAAAACCCCCCACTGACATTGGTCTTAACACAATGGACCAATGTCACTGACATTGGTCTTAACAAAATATTGATGTGAGACCTCTTTACCACAGACAAAGCATCTAATAGGAGTGCTGGGAGTACTATTCTTCATGGGGGTAACATTGGGATTTCCAGTACGAGGAGTCTGTTGCCCAGTCTGCTGATACTGTTGACGCTGTGGATATGATGAACGCTGCTGCGACTGATTACTTTGCCAATTTTGGGACCACCTCTGATTCGAATTGCGATTCCACTGACTAACCGGTCCCTGAAACTTCTGATGAAAGCCATGCTGAGAATTTGTGCGTTGACGGTTGTTGCTTCCTGAGCCTTGCACCTTCATCTTCCTTTTTCTGTCCATCTCCCTACGCTCATTATCAAGCACAATAGCTTTGTTCACCAGCTCTTGAAAACTAGCATAGTTATTCCCCTTCAGTTGCAAGCGAAGATCATAATAAATTCCCTTCAAGAAAAGACGCTGCCTGTCTGCATCTTCCCTAACTTCATTGGGAGCATAGCGAGCCAACTGAGTAAACCTGTCATGATATTCACTCACGCTCATCTGTCCCATCCTCAGGTTTCTGAATTCTTCCTGCTTCAGCTCAATTATACCTTCAGGAATATGACGAGCCTGAAAATCTCTAACAAACTCATTCCAAGTGATAGGAGGAGCATTGTCAGGGCGTGCAGCCTGGTACGACTCCCACCAAGTCTGAGCTGTCCCTTGTAACTGACCAGATGCATATAACACCTTTTCCATATCATTGCATTGGGCTATGTTCAGCTGTCTCTCCACGGCCCTCACCCAATCATCTGCTTCTAAAGGATCAGCAGCATGAGAAAATACTGGAGGGCGTCCTTTCAAAAATTCTCCACGCTTATCCCTTACTTGAACAGGTGGTGGTCCTCCAACAGGGGGATTGTTCTGCATGTGCTGCATAAACATCTGCATCAGCTGATTCTGAGTTTGCATGAGTTCCTCCATAGTAACGGGTGGATTAGCACCCCCACGACCTCTGCCACGACCTCTGCCTGACATCTGTTTCCAAAACACAGAAGATGAAATTCAGTACAATCCGAGATGATGTATACAATAGATAAACAAAATCTGATTTTTCTGGGCGAACTCCAATTTCAGCAACTCGGTAAAACTGTCATATCTCGAGCTACAGACGTCCAATTCAGATGATCTTTACATGGTTGGAAAGCTTATAAAATTATCTACAACTTTTATTCACAACACTTTTTCTGATTCTGTCAATAAATTGGTCAAAAACTAAACTTAACAGAAACTGTTCCAGAATTCCAGACTGTGCAGTAACTCCAACTTGGAACAGGTATATCTCTTAACTCATAATAGATATTAAGGTGATTCTTGTGGGATTGGAAAGATATAGGAGTCTAATTATTCCCAGTAAAATTTCTTAAATTTCCCATGAACGGATTTTAAGTTATTTCTAAAACATCCCAGACTGATCCAAAAATCAGCAAAGGACAGAACTAAGTTAACCTCATATTCAACTAATATATCTGGATCAAACTTAATATTCTTAACCATGGAACTTGTAGGCATGTCTACAAAACTCCAGCACACATTACAAAGATCCAAATCACACATTATCATAATAACAATCCATCAATCACACAATTGTTCACACCACAAACTGACTCTTAACACAATCCAAACTTAAAATTAACTCGCAACTACTATCGTTCTTATTACATAGGGGTTTTCCTATTTCCTAATTAAGCTTTTCATAAATCTTAGGACGACCTAACTCCGCCCTTAATTGGTCAATCTCTTTATAAGCTTGCTCCTTAAGTTCTTTTTCCTTCAACAACTCATCCTTCAAATCCACCTCATGAAGAGCCAATTCACGAGCTAATGCCACCGTAGCTTGTAAAGTCAAGGAGGAATCATCTGCAAGTGGCACGGTCCAAATACCCTTGTCATGTAAGAAACAAGGAAAATGCCGGAGTGCATCCTTTAACGTCTTGTCCGAGCGTAGACCATGGTAGTAAACAAATGCATTGAAAGCGACATCCTCCATGCTTGTCTCCACGGTTGCCCGGCTCACTCGAGTAATGAACTTTGACTCCACCTTAGGCTCCTTAGTGGTAGGATCCCTTTTTTTACCCATAACTCCGTCTCCCAATAGGAATCCATCCATGGATGACTATACTCTGCACTGCGATACTCCAAAGTAGCTTCCCAGTCGTAGTAGTAGTTGTCCAAAGTTCTTGTCAACATATCATGGAAGAAAGCATCAGCCTTAGGAACCACGATATGAAACTTCGTAGTCCATCCCATAACTACATCCTCCATAGGTGTATCACCAACTCTTGATTCAGCATCAGATAACTCTTGATCACCCTCTTCATTTGGCTCCTGGGGCTTGAAACGGGCAACGTACTGTGCAGCTGACAGACGGGGATGAGGAGGCATCTACAAGATTTAGACATAGATTAGATAGAATCAATGTATTTTCGCAATAGAATAAAGTAGAGGAAGCATAAAACTTTAGTAATTAACAAGGTGAAAAGAGGAAGCATGAATTAAGTGAAGTATGGATGCTATCAACGACCATTCTAACTAGGCTTGCGTCCTACAGTCAACACGGCTCTGATACCAATCTGTCACACCCATTTTTAAGGACAAAAATAGGATGCATAAATTACTCATGTGCGCCCCAGGTCATGATCGCACACATAAGCAGACAAATTACATAGTATCATCACAGTGCTTATTACATAGCGAATAAATAGTTAATACATAGTCTTGAACGATAAATAATAATAACTAATAGTAATCTCCAGCGGAAACTCCACACAGGGACACGGTTGACTGGTTGACACCAAGACTAGTACTCATTACGATAATCTTCTTCATAATCTTCATCTGTTATGGTGGAAATAGCAAGAGTGAGTCCATGTCGAACTCAACAAATATAACACAGGGTTCATGAGGCTCAAATGGCTAGACACAGTTTAACTGCGGTTAGCTTTTAATCATCATATATTTAGCAATGGAGTAGCATCAAGGTATTCCAATTCCCATTAATGAACCAATGATCAATTGCAATTACGATAATGAATAACATTAACATGAGTATAATAATAACAACAGTAATTAAGCATGATATAACAATGGTGATCATCTATCTGTAAATGTTCCAAGGCCGCTCGTATCCGTGAGCACGGCTAGTATACTAGTTTTTAACTCTGCGCAGAGGTGTACACTTTCACTGTGAGTCATGATTTCCAAATGAGTGGGGAGATCAAGCCCAAACACTAGAGAACCACATAAAGCTATCCAAGAGTTCGTCTAACAAGTTAGGGCCATTAGATTCACTTGGCAGGCAGATGTAGAACCCCCCTTCCCTGTGGCACAACAACCGCAGCCTATACACACTAGGCCAGGGGCTCGCACTACACCCAACGTGGCAAGCCATTCTTACGCCATTTAAGGTAACCACTAACAAGCTAGAAAAGGTCTCTTAAATAACTAAAGCCAGAGCCATATAGCCCTCACAGCTGTACTGTATATCCCGGATGATCACGTATAGATAAGTCCTTACGGAGAGTAACTAGAGCACCAAAAATAATACACATGCTCTAGCCCCTTTTTAACAAAAATTAAACCATCTTAATGATTGATTGCTTGATCCATTAATCATATTGCAAGATCATTTTTCTTAGTTTAAGCACTAGCCATAGCTACCCATATGCATCCCCAAGGTTGACAAGGAATCAAGACAACAAGCACTATGTTATAATCTCTAAGGTTGTCAAGGTAAGCACATGCATATGTATGATAATTTCGATGAATAGGTAACAAGGATAGTCCTGTGTTATACTTGCCTTGATCAAAGCTCTCCAAATAATACTGCTGACTTGGCTCAAAGTAATACTCCGAATCGTCCAAATACTGCTCACCTTCTATACTCGATCATCAATCAACAACATACATGCATCCAATCAAACATACACGAAGCAAACAAAGAGATATAATTAGAACAGTACACCAACAGTAACAAAACAGTAATAAAAGTTTATAAAACTCTTCTACACGTTTCTACGATCACACAGACGCAAAGATCACCAAAATCGGAGTTAAAACGTGAAAGTTATGAATTTTCCAAGATTTCCTATTGATAAATAAATACTTAATTATAAACTCGAAAAATAAATTATCAAAACTAACTGTACAACTACACTAACATGTAGAGTTCACAAATACGAACCTAACGCAACTTGAACGGATCAAATCGGAGTTAAAACGAAGATTTTATGACCAAAACAGTTCTAGTGGCAAATCTGTAAATTGCTGAAAACGTATTTTTGAATAACCCGGAAGAAAATACGCTTTCAAAACGTGAAAACGCATTTCCCGGAATACGCCAAGGACCGCGGGTTTATTTCCAGAAACCCGAGGGTCTCTTTAACAAATTTACCCCGTGAATGGGTATGATCTAATCTTGATCGTTGATTTCGAATCGGACGGTTCACGATCACCAGCAACTACACAGTACACCTCCGGCTCTTCTTCCTCAAAACCGGCCGTCGGCCGCCATGGCCACCATGCCCACCTCGCCGGAATACGTCGGCCCCGCCTTCTCCGACCACCATCCAACCCGCTACCAACTCCAATCGGTGGAGAAGCTCCACGCGATCTCAACTACCCGGTAAAGACTAGCTACGGTAAATTGAACGTGACCCGCGACGAGAGGAGGGCGGCGGCGCCATTACCGGTTCAACCGAGCTCACCAAAACCGTGATTCAAAGCATCTCAACACAAAAGGAGAGCACGGGAAGAAAGAGGAGGAGATAGCGAACTCACGCAAGTGGAGAAATTGGCCACCGAAACACCCGAAAGCCTCCACCTCGCACAACCGAAACCGCCGGCCAAGCTCCAACCCTAGAGCTCTAAATCCCGTGGCAACCCTAGCTTTTTAGTTGAAAAACGGAAACTAGAGAACCTATGCGACCTATTTATAGCATCTACTAGCCGGGTTCGGTTAGGAAATCCCGAGAATCAAGTAGAAGAGGCGGCGGTGGTTTTTCGTTCGGAGTCCGGTTCGATTACGAGAGGAGGAAGACGACTGACACCTCGACCCCACCGGTCAGCGGCTCAAAGAGAAGAAAGGAAAGAGCGGCAACAGATCGGACGACTGGGCCGCGAACCGCGCGAGCTGGGCCGAGCTGAGCTGCGTCGCTGGGCCGACTGGCTCGGCTGATTCGGCCCATAGCGCTGAAAAGAAAAAAATAAAACGGCCCGGTCAGGTGGCTTTCCAGGCCGCCAACAGCAGGTAAGCTCTTCCCCTTTTTTTTATTTACTTGCTTTCAAAAATATTTCAAATACATTCTAATCCAAAATAAAATAAATCAAATCCACACCACACAATAAAAATAAATGCAACAGCATGAATGCAACACCAAAGATAATTTATTACTATTTTAATTTTGGTCATTATTTATTATCTAAATTATTCAAAATTTGTTATCTCCAAAATTTGGGTGTTACATTGAGAGTGAGTCAGGAAGAGGAAGAAACAAGTATCTAAGAGCAGTGGGCATAGGAACATGGAGGAAAGCCAAACTTTTCTTTACCTCTACAACTAGGGGTGGAGATTAGTTTAGTGTTTCCCGATGCCTCCCATGCCTATTGTTCTTAGTTACTCCTTCCCCTTCCTTTTGACTTACACAACAGTTTTAGTAGATTAACACTACAAATGCATACAGAGGTTTAGATAGAGTTCATTAACACGGATCAAAAAGAAGAACAAAGAACCTAAGAACACACGCACTGGAAACTGGGGGGAAGCCTATAACGATATTTTCCCACTACAATTAACGCCGGTATTTGTTTCACTACAAATGCATACAGAGGTTTAGATAGAGTTCATTAACACGGATCAAAAAGAAGAACAAAGAACCTAAGAACACACGCACTGGAAACTGGGGGGAAGCCTATAACGATATTTTCCCACTACAATTAACGCCGGTATTTGTTTCAGTACTTTTCAATTAGGTGCTCCTCTGCCGCCCCCACCCCCAACACACCCCCACGCCCACCCCCCCCCCCCCCCCCCTTCTGGCTCATTGCTGACAAATAGAACACAAGAGATAAACTACATGGTTTCGGTTAGTCAAGGTATGGTTAAATTTACAGCATATGACTAATGTAAAATTAAATAACCAACTAGATGTAGGCATCAAATTTCCCAGGAATTGGTTCCTAACTATGTCAGTTAATTTAAGAATAATTTTAGAATTTTTCAGAGATTCAACCTAAGTCAAAGGTAAGGCTGTATAGTTGTATGACCTTTGGCGGTTGCATTCTGCCGAAGGTACATGCACTAGTATAGGGATAAAAGTCGAATCAACTAATGTATATTCAATCAATATACCTATTTTTCTATATGTAAGTTACCTCATACTTTTAATACAAGTTGGTGTTTGTGACTCTTTGGTTCATATGAAGATTGGTTTGAGGACTGTAGTCAGATTTTATGCCCATCTGATGGATTCAAAGGCAGCAACACGTACTTAGATAAATATCTAAAATCTGGGAGGTTTAAAACTAACATGCACATATACTTCGATATGATGTCTACCATCTCATACAAGGTAGATCAAACAACGTATGCATATACGTACACAAAATAAAAATGAGAACAGAAAGAACATCCAGATTCAGTAAAACTATATACTGATGCACATGGTGAGAAGCGCATGAAAATTAAGTTCTTCATTGACAGAGCCCTTGTTAACACACATTACCAAATGAGTTAACAAACAGTGACACACAAAAACAGAACAAGAAAGTTTAAATTCTTCGTATTCCCAAACTCTTACAGTTTAAACTTACATGGTAAATCATCACATACATGTTCCTAGACTATTCATAAGCCCATGGGATAATATCATGCCCACATATATTGCACAGTGGAGAACATTCATTCTAAAATATTTTTTTCTCTTGGTTCTACCAATCTTCAGCTCCATAAACCTACCTTCTTTAAAAAAACTAAATTAAACCATAGTCCCCTTTATCTTTCCAATGTTGTAATGCCTTTCTAAAAACCAGGACTGGCCTGCTGACCTATTAGATGTGCATATGGAAAAGATGTCCTGTACACTTTCATTGAATGATAGGAATGATGATGTGTCATGGAGTAGGTGTACCCACTCCTTTCACACTCTTACTCCAAGTCACAAGAACAGTATACACTTTCATTGAATGATAGGAACGATGATGTCCTATACACTTTCATTGAATGATAGCATCTGAATGCTTTAGGCATTGTACATATATACAACAGTTCAGCTTTTTATCGAGTTGTCTTAGACCCAGGCAAGCAAGGAAGAGGAAGAAAGAGTCTGTCTAAGAGCAGTGGGAATGGGAACATGGAGGAAAGCATGAGATATCAGCTGGTTGCACCTCAAAATTGGAAGTGGGCATTTGTCTCATTGATTTTCTGGTGCCTCCCATTCCTATTATTATTAGGTGCTCCTTCCTCTTCCTTTGGCTTCTAACCATTCTAGTGAAGAATAAAATATACACATGTGTAGTTGCCTAAAAAAATATACACATGTGTAGGCTCAGGAGCTGGGGTCTTAAAACTAAGTTGGGAAGGGGAAGAAACGGGTCTAAGAGCAGTGGGCATGGGAATATCGGGGAAGGCACATATTTTTCTTCTCTTCTGTAGTTCTGGAACTAGGGGTTCAGATTTGTTCTTTCCCAATGCCTCCCATGCCTATTGTTCTTAGTTTCTCCTTCTCCTTCCTTTTGGCTTACATGACTGTTTCAGTAGATAAAAACAAAACACATGCATACATGAACACATGTTGTGAAGAGAAGGAAACAAAGAACCTAAGAACATTGTCCATGGAAACATTGAGGAAAGCCTGTGCAATCATCCATTCTACACTAAGGGGTCGAGTTGAGATTTTTTTCAGTGCTTTTCCAATGGGATTAGCACAATCATTATTGGCAAATAAAACAAAAATATAATCCATACTCCAGTTGGTAGCGGTACCTTGGCTCTGCAATTCACACAAGGTATTTCTTCTCTATCTAAAGAAATTGGCCAACCTCATGCCCGTTATTTAAAAAACACAAGGTAAAGCATATATGTCATGAGTAATGCGCAATAGCTCACTAATGTAGACATCAAAATTGCCCAAGAATGGGATCCTAATTCCAATTAGGTTAAAAAAACTTAACACTACTGGCAAAACAGTGTGGTGATTCAACCTAAGCCACATCCTTGATGAACACGATCAGTAGCTCCATTGTGAACTGAAATCCAAAGTATCAGACAGGGGTGGACCATCCTTGATTCAAGGGCATTCATCTATGCCAAAATTTTTTGCACATAAGCAAACATACAATGTATGTACTAGATAGATATATAAGTATACAGCATGCTGGAGCCACTGTTCACCTAAAGAAGGCTTTTGATTCATTTCCTGTCATCCATACCCTACATCTTATGCAGTGTCAATCCACCAATGACCTAGGCTGCTTAAAACTCGATCTCATCACCATCTCCTTGCTCCATCAGCTGTGGACACGAGCTGGAAGCACTGGCACACAACCATGCAAGAGGAGGTGCTGTGCAGGATACATAGAAATTTATCTGCTGCCAATTTGCATCCACAAAATTTTTCAGGACATTACTCAACATATGCTACTGATCCGCTGAAGAAAGTTTTCCCCTCTCCTAATTCTCTTCAGCAGTACTAAAGAATATATTCCCATAGTAGCTTCCTTAACTATGAAAATTGGTAGTAGCAAACTAGCAATACTGAACTCTATGGAATTTGGACTGCTTACATCCATTGTACAATTATAAAAATAAATATACATGTAGGTTAAGAATAAAGATTTAGACTGAACTACTGAAGACTGGAAGTTAAATATACTGGATATATTTTACTATTTGAGTCAGTGTTTGTATGAATTTCTTTATGCATTATGAACTTTTTTATTGCAAAAATCTTTTCACATGTTTCTATTAAACCCTTCGTGCTACCTAAGTGCTCGAATGCCCGGCCAATAAATTCTGGATCCGCCACCAGCGTCAGAGAATAAACATTTCAAGACTCAAAAAAAATACAGTAGTCACTGCATGTTCGAGCAAGAGAGGACACTCACGGAACCAACCCAGCATACGCCTTATCTATGCGAATATGCGGAGCAGAGGCGGCGGACCATCGAGCCATCGAGGCCTCGACGGCTCGACGTCCCTGACCCCCTCTCGCGCGAGCTGTAGTGGCCGCCGCCCCGTGTTCTGCCCTCGCTCCAGGAATGCACGAGCGGAGCACTAGGTCACTGAACCTGAGAGGGCTCCCCTGTCTCCGTCTTGCCGTCTCGGTCCTCCGGCTTCACGGTTTCGGAGCTGGCGGTGGCCGGCGGTTGGAACCGGACGCGGCGAGACTGGCGTTGCGTGTCAGCAAAGCTTGTGGGCCTATCAGATTTCGTGGGCCTTGCTTTGATGCCTTCTGATCCGGAGAATGTTGAGCTTGGGCTGGCCACCAGCGATACTCCCTCCGTCCCAATTTAATTGCACACTTAGAACCAGGCGTGAATATCAAGGACACATACAAATTCTACGATACTAGCAGGGGATCCCGCGCATAGCGCGGGTGCTCTGTTTCTTAGCGGGTTTTACTGTTTCTTAGCGGGTTGATATTATAAATCGCTGTACTGTTTATTAACGGGTGTTACTGTTTTCTAACGGGTTCACTGTTTCCTTAACGGGTGTACTGTTTCATAACGGGTTTTACTGTTTCTTAACGGGTCTGACCGTTCACATAATCCGTTACTGTACCATGCGGGTTTACTGTTCTAAACCACTGTTGCAGGAACAGTGTCGCGTGAGGGGGACGGACCCGTTCCAAAGCTACGACTTTTATAGATATGTATAGATTACCCTAGGAAGTACAGTCTGATCCAAATTCTAGTTCATGAGCTCGCACGCCCTCTGAGGCTCCGAACGTTCCGAACTCACCAGGCTGTGCGTTCTAGCGCCGGCCAGTACAGGTCGTGTGGACGAGACTTTCCATTTTCTAAGTTGAATTTTTTATTTCCTCTGCGCACGGAGTACAGGTTCCAAGTACATACTTGTACTAGCACTGTTATTTTGAAGATAGTCTTTTATTTTAGGAAATTTTTGAACTGCAGATGTACAGTTATTATAGGACGGAGGGAGTATGTCCGGACCAACTGGACCATAGACTAGTCAATACTCAAACTCAATGGGTTGGTTCGAATTATAATCAAATACTTTTGGAAAAAGTCCACTTCCCCCTTCCCCTGACTTTTGCGAAAATCCGCTTTTCCTTCCTGAACTACAAAACCGGGCAAATCACCTCCTCAACTTTTGAAACCGTGCGTTTTACCTCCCTGGCCCGGTTATAAGCATTTTTGAAGACGGTTTTGTCTTTTTCTTTTTTATTTATTTCGGCTGAATCTTTGAAAAATCATAGTAAATCACAGAAAATAATAAAATGAAAAATCTAATTTTGTTGGACTCCACATGAATAGATCTACATAGTGAACATATAATATGATATGCGTTAGTACAAAGTTATTGCTGTAGATTTTGATCTATTCTTTTCTATAATTAATTGGAATAATTCATAACTGTAGTTTTTATGGTCAAATTGTGGTGAAATTTTTATAATCTCCTAATTATTGTATGCTTGAACTGTAGTAAAAATTTCATACTCATTGGATCATATATAACTTAGTTATAGATTTATTTATGGCTTATGCTTATTAAATCTAAATAAATCTATAACTAAGTTTAAACCCTCTATAACTAAGTTATACATGATCCAATAAGTATGAAATTTTTACTGTAGTTGAAGCATACAATAATTAGGCCACCATAAAAATTTTACTACAATTGGACCATAGAAACTGCAGTTATAAATTATTCTAGTTAATTACAGAAAAAGAATAGATCAAAATCTATAGCAAAAACTTTGTACTAAAGCATACCATACTATATGTTTACTGTGTAGATCTACTCATGTGGAGTCCAACGAAACTGAATTTTTTATTTTATGATTTTTCTATGATTTATTATGATTTTTCAAAGATTTAGCTGAAATAAATAAAAAAGAAAAAGACAAAACCGCCTTTAAGACCGCTTATAACCGGGCTAGGGAGGTAAAACGTACGGTTTCAAAAGTTAAGTGAGGTGGTTTGTCCGGTTTTGGAGTTCAGGGAGGAAAAGCGGACTTTCACAAAAGTTAGGGGAGGAAAATTGGACTTTTTCCAATACTGTTGGGTGAAGAGTTCAAGTCAAGTGACGTTCTGCTAGCCGTTTTGTAAAACTCTATCTTCTCCTTAATGAAATATGTGCGCGTTCTCGAAAAAAAAAGTTATATTGTTTGGGAAGTTTGGCTTAGAACCAGCCTAAAATAACTTACAGAGGGAGCCCCCATGCTTGTAGTTTGTTGGTCATTCATATTCCTTTTGTGTTTGCTCAATTTTTCCTCTGTTCTCCATAATGGGTCAACCTCTAGTTTCCGTGTATGTCACCCAGAGGTCTCACTCCACAATCTAAACTAATTAAACCCCATTGATCCAGCATCATACACACAGAGGGAGAGCATGGTGTTCATCAGCACCCATGGTGTTCAAAAAGAGGATGGCGTGAGTCGCTTGAGGCTTGCTTGACGTAGGTGGTGTTCAGACCTTGCTGCCGTTGTTGTGTTCGTCGATGTTCCTGACGGGGCCCTTGAACCACTTGCGCGCGTCGAGCAGCCACCAGAGCATGATGAGGCCGAGGACGACGCCGAGCGCGATGGGCGCGTAGTTGAAGGTGTCCATCTTGATGGGGTACACGGTGGGGAGCAGGAACACGGAGCAGGTGTAGCAGATCCAGAGGAAGGCGACGAGGCAGACGGGCCTGCTGGCGCGGCCGAGGTAGAAGGGGCCGGGGCGGAAGTCGTCCTCCCGCATCACCATGCGCGCGAAGATGGGCACCGCGTAGCCGCCCACCCACCCGATGGTGGCGATGGAGGTGATGGCCGTGAACACCACGTTGATGCGCAGGATGGGCAGGCCCAGCAGCGCGCACACCGCCGCGCACAGCCACACCGCGTTCGCCGGCACCTTGTGCCGCGGGTGGATGCGGCGCCACACCGACGACAGCGGCACGCCCCGGTCCCGCGACAGCGCGTACACCACCCGCGCCGCGCTCGTCGTGATGGACAGCCCGCCGAAGAAGAAGGAGCCCCAGATGACGAACAGCAGCACGATGGCGCCGACCGAGCTGTTGTACCGCCCGTGGAACGCGTCGTACAGGATCTGCGCCGGCACGAACGTGCCGGCGGTCTCGTTGTTCGGGTTGTACAGGTAGCTGAAGTCCTGGATGCTGAAGGTGAGGGCCAGGATGTACGCCCAGCCGAAGACGGAGATGATGCCGATGCTGGAGAGGATGGCGATGGGGCCGTTCTTGTCGGCGCCTTTGGTCTCCTCCGTCAGGTGCGCCGCCGCGTCGTACCCGTACAGCGAGTACTGGCTCACCAGGAAGGACAGGACGACGGCGTAGGCGCTGCTGCTGATCCCCGTCACATCGGGCGCCGTCTGGAAATGGGTGAACACGTACGACGCCGGCTGTGTCGTCTTGGCCACCAGCGGGAGCATCACCACGATGACAGTGCCACCGATCACCTGCAATGCAAGCATCAAACAGCAGTCGAAGCCGGGCAAGAAACAGGAGCATGGCGCGCCACGGGAAGAGATTAAGAGAAGAATGGCCTCTCCAAATGTGGCAGCGGTTAGGTTACCTGCCACCACATGGAGATCACGTCGAGGAAGGCAATGACTTCAAGAGCAAAAGTGTTGAGCACGGCCCAGATCAGTGTCAACCCAATGTACATGACTAGAAACAGCCAGCGAGGGGTCAGGTAGCCACCGCCCGTGTTGGTGCCAGTGCAGAGGAGAATGATGCTCTGCAATACTTGGGATCCTGCATATGCCTGGAATTGCAACACAGAGGCAAGCAAGATGAGTTGGCATGGTAGGTTATGTAATTGGTTGAGTTCATGTGAGGAAGTGCACAGTAAGTTTCCATTGTTTAGATCAAGTTGAAATTTTTCAAAGACCTGATCAAATAGGAAATTACAGAGTAGAATAGAACATTTAATAATTTGGTATGAGTTATCTAGACAGCGTGTATGATTTATTATCTATGAATAGTGAAATTGACAGTTGTTAGTTTCCATTGTTTCTGTGTAATGATTAAATGGAAATTGCACACAAGAGCAGAGGTAGATTACTGCAGAAAACTGGAGCATGTGAGAGTAATGAAATGGACAGCTAACAATTTCCATTTTGCCATGTATAAGGATTAAATGAAATTGTACAGCAGAGCAGAGGAAGACCACTGCAGTCTATAGACAGTTCCAGCATGTGGCAAGATTAGTAATAAGCAGAGGTAGTTAGTAGGTTACCTGTGTGCCAATTCCGGCAATAAGGCCGATGGCCTCCAGCCATGCACAGCACCAAGATGCCAACGGACCCCAGACTGGACCAGCCAAATGAGCAGCCCAGAAATACAGAGAGCCAGTGGTCTGCTCTCAAAAAGAAAAACTGTTTCAGTATTCAGTTGCGAATATATGTGATCAGAAACAATCAAACAAACAAGCCTTCCTCGGAAGAACGAGCACAAGTATATCAGAACAATGCATTGCAGTTACAACCATGCCATTGAAAAGTCATGACAGTAAAACTTCATATTGCAACTTCGCTAGGATGGTTGGGCAGATTGAAGAAAATTAGCAATACAAATTAGTTGTATGATTTTTTTAAGAGAAGCGACCGGTTAACGTCGGTCTATGTACAAATCGAAGTAGCTGTATGATTTGGGGGGGGGGGGGGGGGGGGGGGGGGGGGGGGGGGTGTGACATTTTTCAGTCTTCTTCTAGGATCCGTAAGAAACGTATGTTTCAAGAAAAAACAAAGGTTCAGTATGCAGAGCATTGACAGACTCACAGAACAGAAGATAGGTAGGGAATTAAATAAGTAACCTCGCTTAACATATGGCAAAAGTAAAAAAAAAACACGCAAGCGATAACAGATGATTTCTATGGTACCATTTGAACCAAACATGGCAAAATCTGCATATGAACGCGAAAATCTGACCAAGACAACTAGCATCAATCTAGAGGTAAGCGGTAAGCCCTTTCAAAAAAAAACCAACTGGCACGACTGGCCAGATCACGAATCAAAGAAATGGTAATCAGAGAGAGAGTGTGCAGCACTAAGTACCGGGAAGGAGGAGCAGATCTCGGCCATGGCGATGCCGACGAACCAGGTGAAGAAGGTGACGACGACCCAGCCCCAGACGAGTGGCGCCGGCCCCGCGTACTGCAGGCTGCTCCCGTACAGCGGCGTGATCCCCGTGAAGAGCGTCATCGTCGAGAAGGAGATGGCCAGCGTCTTGAACAGCGTCTGCAGGCACACGGCAAGCAGGCATACATCAGAGTCTTGAGAACCGAGAAGAAAGAAAGAAAATTCAGTCGCAAAGAAGGACAATCGTCAATCAAGATCACATTTTTGTACCCATTCTTTTCAACAAAAAAAAAGGAACAGGCTTCTACTACGGCGCGATGTCCATCCATAATAACACAGGTTTATTCAAACCTGATCGCACCGTGTACCTCCGAGAAGTCCGGAAACAAACCCATACTACGAAGAACATGAGAAGAGAAAGGGAAGAGGGGAAAAAAAGGCGTCGGAACTCGGAACCGAAAGTACCATCTCCCTGCGGAGCTCCTGCTTGTAGCCGAGCTCGTTGAGGCGCTTCTCGCCGGAGTCCATCACCTGCGCGTCCTCCCTCTCCCCGCCGGCCATGGCGAACGATCGAAGAAGCCGCGCCGACCGAAGGGAGCGTAACCCCGCCGCCACACGTTGCCTTGAGTGGGGTCCTGTCCTCCTTCACGCCTCGGGGGATGATGCGTCTCGAGGAGTGCGCCCGGGTGGCTGGGCGCAGTGGGCAGGGCAGCCGCAGGGGAGGGAGAAGGAATGGGAACGGGAGGAGAGACTCCTGCGGTGAGGGTTGCGGCGCGGTTGCGCCGCTGTTCTGTTTGTTTGTTGGCGTTCGTTACGTGCAGCGAGCGATGTGGAATTTATATATTTTCCTGGGTTTGTTTTTCTCCGCGTGTACTGCGCGCGCGTCCCCTGGGTTGACTAACGGGATTCTCTTCTCCGAGACAGCTCGTCTCGCGCAGCTAGCAGCTTTAGCTGGGACTCTACTGCCATACATGCACCGCAAATGATACGCGCACCTTCAAGTGTACCAGAAGCTTTGCTGGTAGTGGTGTTCGCATTGAAATTTTGGGAGTACCGTTTGTTGTTCTTGTTTTGCTTTTCAGTTTTGCGCCTGTCCAAGCCACACCATGAATTTGTGTGTGTTTTTCTTTACCACGGAGAAATTAATTGACAAAAAAAAATATACATAGCATGCTAAAAATTTGAAGTAAGAAATTGATTATCACTAGGGGTGGACCTAGAGCAAATTTGAAGAGTTGCGCTTGCTTTGTAGGTGTAAAAATTTATAAAATAGAAGCGTAAATATTGTGAAAAAATTAGCACTTATGACTGTTTTTTTAAACTTTTTTGTGTTGCATGCACCCTTACATATACTGATATACATGCGTCCCTGATTATCACTTTGAAAGTATGGTCCTCAAATACAATAATCACAAGGCTATTGTTATGCATTCTTATTTAGATATTTAATTTGCTTCGTTGTTTGTATGGAAAACAAACAAACAACAAAGTTCTCATAATCTTATTTTTGAATTTAGTTATATGCTAACACATTTTTAGACTCTTTGGGTTAATAGGTCATCATAAAAATCTAATGGTTCATATTTTTGGAAAAAGTCTATATTACCCCTCCAAGTTTGGCCTATGTCCAAATAACCCCCAAACTAACATTTGGTTCAATTTACTCCCTCCAAAATTTAAGTTGGTCTAACTAACACCTTAAAGAGATTTTTCTTTTTTGTTTCTCTATGTACAAATTATATTTTAGTTTCAAATTTGGTGAGGTGATAAAGGACATTGTATTTTGTATTAGAAAAACACACTATGAATTTTTCATCATTATGTTTTATATGATATTATACCTCCAGTGTTAATTTATTATTAAATTTCCTAAGCTATCAAAATAGTGGCAAAAAGTTAAGATATATTTTTCTAACATACCTTATGATATTCTCTATCATATCACAAAAGTTGATATTAAGACTCAACTAATAGGTGGAAAACAAAAATAACAAACCATGTTAAGGGGTAAACTAGACCAACTGAAATAGTTGGAGGGAGTAAATTGAACCAAATGTAAGTTTATGGGGTAATCTGAACATATGCCAAACTTGAGAGGAGTCATTTGGACTTTTTTTTTCTATTTTTTAAGATTCTATCGGTGGTCGTGGAGGCTCATTTTAATACTATTGCACATAAATAATAATAGGTTACATCTGAAAATATTGTCCAGATAACAAACTTGCACATAGGCTATGCGCGATGCTCACAGGCATTGGGTGACGAGTTTGTGTGCCTTGAAGGAACCATTATCATGCACACCTCGTGAACGACTAGGTTTTCTTCCCTCTCCCTTTACATGTGCTGGCGATGGCGTCATCTTTTTTTTTTGACATGGAAGATGATCTCCATTACTCAATAACCGAGGCCAAATCGTTGGCCACAAGAACCTGGGTACAATTTGGAATATTATCTCGAACTAAGACAATACCCGAACTAAGCCCTGCTCCAGCAGCAGCTAAGGAATGCGCTACCAAATTACATGAGCAAGGATTATGAACCACTACATTTGAAACAAAGTTACAATAAATCAAATCCTTAAGTTCCCAAATTAGACCACTTGCTATACTTCAATCAACACAGCCCCAGCCTGGACAACGCCTGAACCACCACTGCAGCATCAGTCGCTAGTACTATCTTCTGAATTCCCATCTCCACAGCTTTCTGGACTGCTTGCAGGCATGCAACAAGCTCGCCATGCAGAGGTTCTAAGACCTTATGTAATTTGCCATAACCTGAGCCAATGACAGTTCCTTCAGAGTCTCGGATGACAAAACCCCAACCCCCAGTTAGATCATGAGTTCTGAAAGTTCCATCACAATTAAGTTTAGCAAAACCTTTTGGTGGTTTACTCCATTTCAGTCTTGTCGGACGAGAAACAGGATCTCATCTGAATTTTTCAAACACTGAACATTCTACAGTATACGTTCTGATCATTTGTGCTAATTGTGTGCTGCTTCTCAGCCTCTCCCCTTCACGCACTGCACATCACTCGCTCCACCAGAGACCCTGTTTTCAGGACGGCTGGACGAGTCTGGACGCCTGAGGACCGTCCAGGACGTCCAGGACGATTAGTCATCGTCCAGGTCAATTAATCGACCCTGGACGAGTCCCCTGGTCGTCCCCTATATGGGGGACTGCCGTATATACACACTAATATACTACATGTTCTAGGCTCTAGATAGGTCAGTTGGCCACTTACCTGGTTGCTGTAGAGCCCTTTCTTGTCATGATGGCTGCTGCTGCTGCCAAACTAAAAATATAGAAAAATAAAGCACATTAACAAAGCAATCAGGTGAAACAGAGCTTCATGCTTCAAGCACAGGCAAAGCACCAAGCTTAAAGGGAGGAGGTGATGACTAATGACTAATGAGTAATGACTGACCTGAGGAGGAGGAGCTCATCTTCGTCGTGCAGTCTTCCTCCCTTGCATAGTTTGGCCTGCACACCAGCTGGATCTGCAGGCCTGCGCCTGCAGCACAGCAGCAGTAGCCGCAAGGAAGAGAGGGAGGGCAGCTAGAAGGGAGGGAGGAGCAGGGAAGGGAGAAGAGTGAGGAATCTGCAGTAGTACAACAATGGAGGAGGCGGCTGCTGCAGCTGGATGGGAGAGGTGAGAGGAGTGTGTGTCTGCGAGCGAGTGGAGGCTGAGGGAGTGAGGGCTGAGGGGTTGGGTGTTATAAGAGAAACTCTAATGGGCTTGGGCCAAAACATAAGATAGCTTACTGGGCCCCAACTCTGAGATGCAGCCCACCTCTGGCTGGACGGACGATTAATCGCAGCTGGACAACGATTAATCGGACGTCCAGGTTCCTGGACGGTCTGGCCTGGACGGAGGCCCTGGTCGAGTTGCTAAATCGTCCAGGACGATTAATCGCGATTAATCATGATTAATTGGACGTCCTGAAAACAGGGCAGAGACACATCAGAATGACTACCTGGCGTTGAGTTGCATCTTTAAGTTTGATCACCTCCTCTACTGCTTCCTTAGCTGAAGTTGTCGCAGCTAGAAGGACCCTGATGACCTGCTCAAGCTTGAGCTCATTTCATATCTGACGCACCTTCTTTACATTTGAAAAACAGGTGGGCGTCATCCTCATCTAATCGGCCGCACTGAACACACAGAATATCTAATCTCATTCCCCGTCGTCTCAAATTCACCCGCAGACCCAGCCTATTATGTCATCTTCCTATATATAGCAAGCTTCTGCTACATGCCTATATCCATGAAACGTCATATTTTTGTACAATAACAAATACATTGTGTGCATGCGTGATGCTTTTCAACGTAACTTGTTGTATGTGCTGTGTGCATGATGCGAAATTACGAAAGGATGCTTTGTTCATTCGTACTTGGTTTGCGAGCGTAGTCTACGCTGCGTATTTGTCGGCCGGCCATCAGCTGCCCATGTTGCTCGTTGCATTGCATCCACACTTTTTTTATGCCCATTGCATCCACACTTGCCATCGTGTTCAAACGGGACGTGCCAAGGTAGCGTTTAGTTGCCAAAAATTTGGCAAAAAGACACTGTAGCCACTTTCGTTGTTATTTGGCAATTAGTGTCCAATTATGGTCTAATTAGGCTTAAAAGATTCGTCTCGTTCATTTCGTCTAAACTGTGTAATTAATTTTATTTTTTATCTATATTTAATACTTCATATATGTATCAAAGATTCGATGTGACGAAGAATCTGAAAAATTTTACAAAATTTCTGGGGAACTAAACAGCCCCAAGCCGGAACGAGCGACCACCCCGTTGACTGACTTGATCCAAGGGACCAATGGCCCGACGTCGCAGCAATCTTTCTTTCCCCCTCACGTGCAGCAGATGGGCCCCACGCGTCGCCATCAGTTCCTTCCTACACAAACGTCCAAAAACAGCCTTTGAAAGGTCCGCATGCCTTTGAAAGGTCCGCATGTAGACACAGGAAATCCACGAACGCAATTTTTCCTTTTTTCTAGAAAAAATTAGACGCACGCGTCTTTCAGCCTAAAGAATTATACACTGCACTGAATACGGAGTGCTCAATAGTGACATGCAAAGTACAAGTACTTATGTAGTCTACGACAGCTTACGTGTGTACTTCCTCCGTCTAAAAAACATTTATTGCTACGGTTTTATCAGGTTTATAGAAAATATTAGTAATATTTATATTTTTATTAAATATTTTTAAAATAAAATCTATTCGGTGATTCATTAATGATATGCCTTAAATATTAATATTTTTCTTGTTTTCATATATATTTGGTTAAGTTGAAAATAGTTGATTTCTCGGTAAGTGATAATTAACAGTTCAAATTCTTAAAATAAGTCAAAGGAAAATAATGAAATAATCGCTCAAATGAAATTGCATTGGGTGCTAGAATACGAAGGTATGCGATCTCAGGATCAGTATGTAATACAAGAAATGTGAGTCAGATCAGTATTTTGGCATGGTTTCATGCCGAGGCGAGCTATCCCACGTTCTTCGGAGAGAACCCCGCGGTCACCTTCGCTGGACGTAACGCTGACAGTACGTGGCGCAGGCATGGGACATGGGGGCGTGTTTACGATTGCAAACAAAAGGTTCACATTCAGACACCTTGATCCATTCACACACGTGACATGTTGACTTGTGCCTGTCGGCCTGTCATGCATGAGAAGCTGAGACATGCGACCCCGTGTTGTCGACTCGAGAGAGCCCAGAGCAAGGAATTGACACAAAAGGTTTGTTGATGCCAAGTTGCGTCCAAAATGGATTCAGCTTATAATTCCAGCCTGCAGCTGACAACAGTGTGTAAAAGCATGGAGCGTGATTCAGAACTGACTAGAAAACAAGGCGCGGCTTTGTCGCGCCATCCCTGGAGCAACCAGCCGGCAAGTTCTTGGTTGTGGCTTGGAGATCAATCTGGATTTGATGTTTTGGAACAGTGTCTTATTTGGAACAACTAGGGCATCAGGTCCCCAACTTAGATGATCTTGAAACATTGCTGCATCTTCGGAGTACCTCTTTATATTGAAATGTGGTCTAGGTCTTGTATAATGTTAAATTGCAGAAATGGAAGTTCAAGATTTTAGGTTATGGCATGGCAAATTTTAGAAACACATGTTCAGAGTTACAGATTACATGATAACCAAAATTTTAGAATCGCATATTCGAACTGCAAGAAGCCACATTTGGTTTACGTTGTGATTGAGGAACATAAGGGTTGCGACCTGCAGAGCATGGACTATACTGAAGCTAATATTATACTGTTGCGACCTGCAGATTACGTGATAATAACCAAAATCCATGAACGCAAATTTTTCCTTTTTCTAGAAAAAAATAGACGCACGCGTCTTTCAGGGTAAAGAATTATACTGCACTGAATAGTGGCCAATAGTGACATGCAAATACAAGTACGTTAGTCTACGGCAGCTTACGTGTGTATTCCTCCTAAAAAAATTATCATTACGGGTCAGACTTTTTTTAAAAGTTTTTTTTAGTCTATTTATCTATCTATCTATCTATACTATAAAAGAGCGAAGTAATTGAAAAATACATGTTACTCGACAATTGCTACCCACCCTATGTTTTAGCCCTTAGAGCATAGATCCAACGCATCTAATCTCCCGTCCTAATCTGACAAAGGGCCCGGCCGGAAAACTTTTAATTCTTTATGCGTGTTTATGCTACGTTTCCTTAGATCGCTATTTTTTCACACAAAAAAAAATACCAAACTCACCTATACATTACGAACAATATCGATTATACAAAACCCCGCCTATACCTCCCAGTATCATCGGACTCCCGGTGTCCTCTCCTCTTTGCTTTCGTGTTTCTCCCTTTAGCTATCCATGTTTATAATTAAAAAAACCAATCTACTACACGTCCTCAGAAGCTCAACTTTAATCTCCGATCACAACTGTAGTTGTTGTGCTTTGAATCACGTTGGATTTCATCATAGGTGGAGCTATTCTACTTTGATCTCCATTGGTCTCCGTTGAAGTTGGAGTATATCACTGCTGTAGTTATTCTACTTTCATCTCTGTTGGAGTTCATCACATGTGGCTCTTCTACTTTGATCTCCATACACCACAGGTGGCAATCGTTCCTCTATCCAAGCTCCGCAACATTCCAGACAGTTGTCCACATACAACAGTTGATGTCTGTATTAGTCTTCAAAAGCCGATTGAAGAAGTGCTAATTAATATTTTAAAAGACATCTGGTTTTCAATTGTCGTTAAACCAATTGCCAATGGAAGGACATACTAATATGCAGCAAGGTAATTTGCATTTTAGTAATTTTAAAAATATTAGATAACAGTGTTCATCTTATGTTGATTGTCGCTCGCTTGACATTTTCAGCTGGTCACGAACAATGTGAACGCAAAAACCAAGGATTTTAAATATAGATTTTGATATATGATCATGCTCTGCTTTTCCATCACATGTGCTATATAAATCCGAGTTCTAAATATTGTGACCGCATCATACAACTTCAAAATTATATTTTCTTTTCTATAATATAACATCATCTATCACAAATAAACCATGTCAATTTTCATACCACCATTAGTTTATTATTGACATAGACACTTTACATGGCTCCACCGTTTAGACGGGGAAGAGATAAAATTATGGCTACTTTTTGTATCCTATAATATTTTTTACATATAATATTAAAATATCAAGTATCACAAATTAAGCACGTGCGTGTCGCACGTACACCTTTGCTAGTAAAAAAATATTTGCAATATTTATATTTTCATTATACATTTTTATGAAATAAAATATATTCGGTGATTCATCTTATGATACTATTATGCACCGTAAAAATTAATTTTCTTATAGATATTTGGTTAAGTTAAAAATAGTTGACTTCTCGGTAAGTGACAATTAACAGTTCAACTTCTTAAAATAAGTCAAAGGAAAGTAATGAAATAATCGCTCAAATAAAATTGCTGGTGTGAGATGCGATCTCAGGATCAGAATGTAATACATGTGAGCCAGATCAGTATTTTGTCAAGGTTTCACATCGAGGTCTCCGATCCTTCGCTGCACGTAACGCTGACAGCAGGTGGCACAGGCATGGGAGAATGTTCTACGATTGCAAACAAAGGGACTCGCTAAAATTCAAGTGCCTCAATTTTAGTTTCTTTTCAGGCAAAAGTTATTACATATATTTTATATTAAAATTATAGATTTCATTCATCGTAATTTTTATAGACGCGATACGCAATTTTCGATATTGAGAATAAAAAAACCCGTTACACAAAACCACAAACCCGATATCTGATTTGTGTTGGCACTTACAATTATCACCCTGTTCGCTTATGCTGAAATTTGGCTTATACTGATACTTATGCTGATTTGTTGTGAGAGAAAAACACTTTTCGTTGGCTGAAAAGTAGTTCAAACGAACATGGTGATTTCTATAGGAAGACCAGAACAAAAATTTAATATATTATGATACAAAGACAAATCACAAATCATAAAAGTAACAATTTACTGGTACAAGATTGTTGTCAGAAATCATCTTAAAATTCAGTTATTTGAAATATACGAGAAATGGCAAACAAAAGGCTCACGTCCAGAACCAGAACACCTTGATCCATTGACATGTCACACGTTGCCTTGTATCCTGTCGGCCTGTTATGCATGAGAAGCTGAGACATGCGACCCCGTGTTGTCGACTCGAGAGAGCCAGAAGAGCAAGGAATTGACACAAAAGGTTTGTTGATGCCAAGTTGCATCCAGAATGGATCAACTTATAATTCCAGCGTGCAGCTGACAACAGTGTGTAAAAGCATGGAGCGTGATTCAGAATTCATGGTGCAACTTGTACCAACAAAACCAAACAGAGTGGTGCTGGATCGAAGCCGGGGCAGCCAGGCTTGAAATGCTCGCAGCAAGATAGCTATGCCTTCAGGTCTAGAGACTCTGTTGTTATTTTTCATAATGTAGCCTCTATCGCTCAACCGGCATTGCCGGCAATTCTGGTACCATAAACTGCTCTTCTCCTTAATGAAAATGATATGCAGAGCTCCTGCATATTCAAGAAAAAAAGCAGAGTGGTGCTGTTGTGAAACGGCCATCAACGGCAAGATTTCAGGACAACTTGGCACCATGAGTCAGGTTTTTCTCAAGTGACAGCAAAGTAAATATTCTTAAAACCAAAAGGGATGAGGACAAGTCTTGCTCCTTTGACCAGCTCTCCCAACTTTGAGGCTGGGATACTGGATGATATTCCCGTGCGACTATCTCGCTGGACTGAATCGCGGAAAGATTATGACTTCTGACCAGTTCATCAAGATCCTAAGTACAACAGTATTGCCAAAGCCCAATTCCAGGGCATATAGTTGACTATTCCATCCACTAGTATAATTGGAGAATCACTGACAACCTTGACAATCTGCATGCATTTGCCAGAAAAGCGTTTCTTGATGTTAATGAGTACCGTTTTCTCCATCTTAAAAACATCACCACAGCTCATCTCGCACAACCACAATAATCTAGTGCACCTTTCTACAGAATATTAACATCTAGATAGTGCTATCCCTTTTCTAACACTTGAATAAGAATAGGACACTAGCTCAAGCCGCTTATAACATGGCACCTGTGCTACCATATGCTATCCACATACCACATCCCAACAGGGTGGGACCAGAGAGTCTCAGTTGCCTGAATCAAAAGTCTCTACTTCAGCGAATATTCTCTCTCATATGTCATCTGAAGGAGAAAGTCGAGGAAATGGTCCAAAAGAACTTTATTTCAGAATGTCCAAAAGAGCCCTTTGAAAGGGATAATGCTTCTTTAAATGGAGGAATTTTACGTCTCTTTTGGAGAATAATGAGATGGTTAAACATTCAAGTCTGAGAACATATTTTATCCATATGAAACAAATTTATGTCCTGCAAGTGTTCATTGTTCTTGATTTCTCTACAGAGTTTGACTGTTGTGCTCATTCCTATATGGTAATACCATTAGATTTAGATGGCAAGATTACAACATATGACATGTTCGTGTAATAACCTCTTACATTTTAATGATAATCACAAGGCTTCAAGTGCTGGTATCTCAACATTCCATTTTATTAGGATAATATATACATTTTCCAGCAGATATAATGAGAAAGAAGGATTTTGGCTTCTAAATATATGATGGTACCCTGATCAGGGAATGCAGAAAAGAAAAGAAAAACAGAAACACGTAATGATGTGCCTAATCTCTAGAGCTCCCATCGCATACGGCCTGCTATAACATCGTCTAATCACTCTAGCATGTCCATATAAAGTTTGTATCATAAAGATTTTATGAACTACTCCCTCTGGTCCATTTTATCTGACGCACACACATATCAAGATTCAAACTTTAAAAACTTTGACCAATAATTAGGCTAATAATTTTTAACTATTACAATACGAACTTTATATGATTAGATTTGTAAGGAATTATACTATCCAATGATAATAAGTTTATAAGCATAAATAATATAATATAAAGCAAATGAATGGTCAAAGTGTAATATAGGAGACCGTGTCATTCTAACTTGCGCCAGATAAAATGGACCGGAGGGAGTACAAAATATCAATTATAACAAAAGAAACAATTTACTCCTAATTCCGTGAAAACAGGAACAAATCCTGTAGTTTCTATGTTAGGAAAGTTCTAACTTGCTCCTTATTTTTCATCTAACCGTATATCACAGCTGCTTCAAAAATTTTGCCCAAGTTAGCACTCAGCACAGACCAGCATTTAAGTGAACTGAGCCTGGATTTCAGATAAACTTTAGGGAGTTTAATACTTCTTGACATTCTATGTCTCCCTCTAACTCTTCCCATCCTGTATCGTATCTAATGTAAATGATTGTATTTCTGGACATGAGGCATTACAGATTTTCAAGAAGTAATACAGTCACTGCCAACGCTTTGTCCAAGATATTACAGATGCAGTAATGCCAGGCTATCACAACATTTTACTGCCTGGTGACACAAATGTAACCAATTCGTGGAAGATGAAGTTCATTATCTAAACTGAAATTACTTATAACCTGAAATCACTGATAAAGGTGCAAGTAAAACAGTATTGGACAAAAGGACACTGCAACCATCTCGTTAGCACTCATTTTACAAACAAACAATTACTTGCGACTGTATTTTCAAGTGAAAGAAATTCCGAAAATAAGAAAAAGTGCCATACCTCTGCCGTAAAAATATCAACTATACAGAATCAAAAGAATGTAGAACTTTTTCCAGAACAATTCTCGTCTTGCTGTCCAAGGGCTTCTCCTGGGTGTCTGAATAGGCTATGTTGAGCAGATATAGCTTCCTTGAAGCAACAAATGCACCCGAGAAGATCCGTTTCATCCCTCCCCTGGTGCTATCCAGTGTGTACTCGATTTCATACACCGTCAGGCCACCATGACCTGATCTCTCTCCCACTGAGATCACCTCGGCAGACTTGGTACTTTCCTGTTTTAAGCAAAATGATTCAATCAGCTGCTAGGAAGCTACCAGTGCCCAAGATCCTCACCAATTGTACAGAGAATACAGGTATCAATGAGAACCTCCTGAATCATGATCAGCACATTAGTTGTCCATACAAATAGTGTACTTCAAATGTCAAGCGTTCATAAGTGGCCCTGACTAGAATACTTGCAATGCCAAGAAAACATTGTTCAGGCATTTCTACCTTTTTCTTCTCTGCTTGCAGAAGTCTGTCGGCAACGAACTGCGGCGTCCCGAACTCCGTCAGCGAATTGAGCCGAACGGGGTTGACGACGACCCCGATATTGTTACTCCCTTTTCCCTCCTGCTGAAACAGCGCCGTCGCGCCCGCCTTCTCCACCTTCACCAACCACGCGACTTAAGCACAGCAAATTCACATGTGCAATCCACAATCCCCAAAGCACACAAAGTGTCGAATTCCAAAGAATCCTACGCTCCTACGGCTGCATTACGTTGTCACGCAGTATTGACGTCGTCCAGGTTCAAATTAGTCCTAACCTTGGGCCAGGAGGTCGGCTTGAGGAGGGTGAAGCCCTGCTCCTGGTCAGTGTACCGCTCCAATTCTAGCCCCTCAGAAATTCCGCTTTCTCCTTCCGCCGCCTCCGCCTCCGACGCGGAGGCGACGGGGAGTTGCGGCGACGACGCGGGGATGGGGAGGACAGCGAGAAGCAGCGAGCCAGCGGACAACCTCCGGGTCAGGAGCGGAGGAGAGGAGGAGGCCTCGCATTTGGGCGCGACGGCTCGGGCCCGATACAAGCTGCGGCTGTGGCGGCAGGCGAGCGAGAGCGGCGGGCCGCGGCGGGGACAGCCGACGAGTGGCATCGGTTGTTTCTGTCGCCGGCTATGCCGCTAGCCGACGAGTGGCCTCTGCCTGACCCGCCGCGCGTTATCGCGCCTTGGCACTGGCTGGTAGGCCCACTACTTGCGCGTCAATGGGCTGAGGACGTGGAACCAGTTGGGCTGGAAACCTATGATACCAGTCGGGCAGGTGGGCTGTGGGCACCAGTTGGGCTTAAGGCAAAACCCCAAGTCACCACCTGAACCACCTGCCGGGGACGCCGACGCTGCGACGCATCCGTCACTGTCACCAGTCACCACCAAACAGGCAAACACCGCCAAGTCTCCGCCGGAGAACCCCGAACGCGCGCGGCGCTCATTGGCCGCCGCGTAATAAACTGAGGCGGTGTTCAGATCCGAAATTTTTGAGGAAAAAATTCCTGTAACACTTTCGTTGTTATTTGGTAAAATTTGTCTAACCGTAGACTAACTAGGCTTAAAAGATTCACCTCGACATTTACAGACAAATTATACAATTAGTTATTTTTGTATCTATATTTAATGCTTCATGTATGCGTCAAAGATTCGATGTGATGCGTAAAAGAGGAAATATTTTGAGAAGTAGCGACCATCTTATCAACAAAAAGAAAAAAAAACGACGACCAACCATCAACGAACCAACCCCAGTAGCCCACGCCGCAGGCCGCAAAGGCCCGACAGGCCGAGGAGCAGGAGCACGCTCCGCGCACCAAACCCCAAAACCCCTTGAAACTAGCCCTGGATACCGAGCTGGCTCGGCTTGTTTGGGCTCGGCTCGTTCTGGCTCGTTAAGATAACGAGCCAGCTCGGCTCGGCTCGTTAAAAGTTCGAGCTGGCTCGTTAAGCTCGCGAGCCAGGTATAAAAAATACACAAAATATAATATTTGTATTTATTTAAAGTTTGAGAATAATAATAATACAAAAGAAATGCATCCAGACCAGTTACCAGTCAATTTATAGGGTCTAGACCAGTTACTAGTCAATTGTAAAGTACAAAACATGAAGTAATACAAAAACTAATACAAGTTTTGATACTTTTTTTCCTGAAAGCTTGGCTCGTTTAGCTCGCGAGCGGCTCACGAGCTGGCTCGAGTTGGCTCGTTATAGCTAACGAGCTAAAATCTTAGCTCGGCTCGGCTCGTTATCGTAACGAGCCGAGCCGAGCTGAGTCGAGCCAGTCACAAGCCGAGCGAGCTTACGAGCTTCGAGTTTTTCGTCCGGCCTTACTTGAAACCCAGGCGAGGCACCGTAGTGGAATCAGCCCCACTCGTCTCGCAAGCAGCCGCAACCCCTCCTCTCTCCAAGGGCCGCCGCGCTGCTCCCACCAACACCAACCAAACCCGCCATGGCCGAGCGCCTCGCCGCATCAGCCGCCACCCTCCGCGGCTCGGCGGCCGCTGCCACCCGGTCCGCGCGCCGCGCGGCGCGGGCCAGCCGTGCCTTCTTCCCGCCCTCGCCGGCGTCGTCGGCTCGCGCGCGAGTCGGCCTCCGTGCAGCGCCGTCTCCGCTCCCGCAGGTCCGTGTACCGCCTCTGTTGGGTATCCGACAGGGCGGGTGCGCCTTGATCCCGAGATCGAAATGGTACTGCAGCAGGTCGGCTGTTGACTCGTGTTTACGTGTGTGACCGCAGAAGGCGAGGGCAGTGAGGTGCGCGGCTGTGGCGGCGGCGTCTGACGTGGCTCAGGTGAAGGCCGCGCGCGAGGACCTCAGGGAGCTTCTCAGGACGACTCACTGCCACCCCATCCTGGTGCGTACGGTGACCCTTGCCGTGCGCTTAAGTTACGTTATTTATAAACTTCATCAATTATGAATTCATTCATGATGGTGATTTAGGATTTGACTAAACCCTTTGCGAGCTTACCATCACACTGCTACAATAGAAGATGCGAGGCTTTAAATTACGATCTTACTATGCTAAGATCACTGTTGGCGAACATAGTGGTAGTGATCACTTTTAATAACTTTGTTAGTGATGTCCGTTCATATACGCCTCTGCAGCATATGGTTTGTGAGCAGAGCACTGAGCAGGGTGCCCGTTTTTTGCCTGCTACCATGTAATCCAGTATTCACTGTTGAGCAGGGGTGGATCCAGAAAAAAAATGTTACTAGGGCCACTCCTACTAGACCATGGGTTATTGCTCGCTTATAAATGTTTTCCCTGATTATGCTTAGAGATTTAGTTAGTGCTTGCAACAAATTCAGTGGTTTCATTTGACACCAGTGTGTGTATGCTGGAGCTGGCCCTTTTGTAGCCCATGTAGGTGGGCAACTAAGATTCAACATGGGTGGTTTGTTTGTTGTGAACTAGCATGAAGTGTGTGAGATATAATTACCAGTTTGAATATCAAAAGAGTGAGTGGTATGTTAGGGAAGTTTGATTGCTCATAGGAGGATATTAAGTAATTCAAAGGGAATTGGCCAGTTGCCCAGTTCAAACTTAACGATGTAGTAATGACTAACAGTACTATGTTGATGGAGGGCATTATCCAATGCACGCTTCAGGATTATGTCAGAGTCTATTCATTAGTTATGCTGCATTTGTAATCATTTTACGTTTGCATTCATAGGAATTTTTGTCTTAAGTTTTAGAGGTTGAAGATACAACAGGACCGGCATTTGTTGAGATAAGAGCATTTCCAGGAGTTTGGTATAATTTACTTGTTAAACTAATAAATCTAGCAAGTTAACAGAAGAAATAGCAATCTTAAATTTTGTCCTTCTCCAACAGTCTCCTATTGTAGCTTCCTAAACGATTTTACATTGGGAACTCGAACTATTTCTAACTAACCAAACCTTTTTTTGTGTGTGTCTTACCGCTTTCTCATCTGGAATCCTTTATCCTTTATTTTCTTAATTTACGCATGCGTCCAATTTACTCCGATCTCCCAAGAAAAAAGCTGGGTGGGGAGCAGATTTGGAATTCCTCTCGACTGTGGAAACTTACGAGTTGGAGAGGATATTTGGCAACTTTTTATTTTTAAGAGCTATTTTGCCAAATTGTTGGAGGACACTTTTTTCCTTTTTGCTAAAATATTAAAATAAGGAGTTGTTTTACAGAACTCCTGGAGATGGTCTAAGCTCTGTTGAATGAATTTCTGCGTATTTTGATTTCCAGCTATCAAATGCAATGCAATTTTTGGTGGTCTGTTGTCTAGTATTTTCTGAGACATATGTATGGAGTCAGGTTACCTTTGGGCTTCATTTTCTGTATGCAAGATGACTTATTTTTACGTGTTTGATTGGATGAAGGTCCGTCTAGGATGGCATGATGCTGGTACGTATGACAAGAATATTGAGGAGTGGCCACAACGAGGCGGAGCTAATGGAAGCTTAAGATTTGATGTTGAGTTGAAACATGGAGCCAATGCTGGTACTGTTACTCAACTTCTCTCAGTATCATTGATTTATTCTTCTAATGTGTACTATTAGTAACTGCAACCTCTGATTGGAATTTATAAGGTCTGATAAATGCTCTAAAGCTTATCCAACCAATTAAGGACAAGTACCCGAGTATCACTTATGCAGATTTATTTCAGTTGGCAAGTGCTACAGCAATTGAGGTCTGACCTTTCCCTCATTGAAGTATCTGGCTATGTTATTTTTAATCATATGCTACCTTGTTAAATATGAGTCAATTTCACTCCAGGAAACTGGTGGCCCAAAGATTCCAATGAAATACGGACGAGTTGATGTTACAGGACCTGAGCAGTGCCCACCTGAGGGGAAGCTTCCTGGTTAGTAGATCTCCATGGGCTTTGCAGTGTTCTTCATCCAGTACCAATGCCCTTTGTTAGTTTGCAGGGAAGAATTCAGATACCAAAGATATACTTAGATATTTCTCTTATCTGCTGGGAATATCAACTAAGCACATTTCACATTTTCAGAAATTATGGGAATACCTCCACTGCCACATTGTTGTCGAAAAACTGTTGTTATGTAGAGGGGAATAGCTGCACCAGCATATAAGCCAGTTCCACGAATCTGATGCCTGCCAACTCTTAAGTTTTTCTTTATCTTGTGTTTCACAGATGCTGGCCCAAGTTCACCTGCTGACCACTTGAGGGAGGTATTCTACAGAATGGGCCTTGATGACAAGGTGTGCAGATCACGACACTTAACCCATTTCAATATGTGTGTTGACTTTGTTGAGCTGTTTGGAATTCTAATCATGTGTTTGTAGGAAATTGTTGCCTTGTCTGGAGCACATACACTTGGAAGGTCCAGGCCTGAACGGAGTGGCTGGGGCAAACCAGAAACAAAATATACTGTATGTTCTTATCTTCTTTATGTGAGGTGCAAAGCAGGAACATCAGTTATTCTTTTCTGCAGGAAGTCTGTTTTGAGCATGATTTGTTCCATCCAGTTTGTCTTGATCAAGGATTGCATTGCATTTATATTTTTGCAATAAGAGGAACATTGCAATTTCTTAATGCTTTGGTACATTGCGCCCGCACAGCTCCAAGAATTGTCTTTAACCTTTCTGGGATGCTTTTGTGCAATCTTTGTGTACCGGCTAACTGGCTAAGCTCTGTGCATCATGTATTGTCTCTTTGTCTTCTTAATTCGCTCACTTGACTTATAGATAAATCCTCTTCAGACCATTGATGTTACCTTGGAACATTAAAGTCAAATGTGCTGCACTGTGTATGTGAATAAATTGGGCTTGTCTTGTTAATCTTGTGAGTTCATCAACCATGTCTTGTTACTCTTTACAGAAAAATGGTCCTGGTGCACCTGGTGGGCAATCATGGACAGTTGAGTGGCTGAGATTTGATAACAGTTACTTCAAGGTACGTGCCTTTTGCCACATATTACATGCTGAAAAATTGATCCGAGTTCATCATCTCTTATCTGGTAGCAATACTTCAGGATATCAAAGAGAAACGAGATCAGGATCTTCTGGTCCTACCTACAGATGCTGCTTTATTTGAGGACCCACAGTTCAAGGTGATCTCTGATGATCAACTGTATGACGCTGGTATCCTATGAAATTAATTGTTGAGCTTACTGTATGAGAATCCACAACACAACCAGGTCTATGCGGAGAAATATGCAGAGGACCAAGACGCATTCTTCAGAGACTACGCTGAGGCTCATGCTAAACTGAGCAATCTGGGTGCGAAGTTCCAACCGCCGCAGGTTAGTGTTAACATTTTTGTACTTAGTTTTCCTACAAGTACACTTTACTCTTCATTAAAATGGCAATTTAATTGGTTCTGGGTAGGAAACTAGCTGCTCAAAAACCATTGTTGATTTTCTTTTTCTCAAACAAGTTGGGCCAACCTCATCGTCCTTTTTAATATTGATTCTGCAGGGATTCTCTTTGGATGATTAGTGCAGCACCAGAGCCACAGTCCCTGAAACAGGAAAATGCTGTCCTTGAACAGGTGTATATTCCTCCTGCTCCCAGCTCTAAACTCACTTCAGTTCCATATGGGGCTTGACAAAAATAGTGAAATAAAGCATTTAGTTTATCTTTATACAAAGATAAACCACCCCACTACTGCCCCTTGCAGGATCAAGATTCAAGAGGAAACATACAATTCATTGCTCTTCTCATATCATCGTACAAGATGGACTGGTCCCCGGCTTTTCATGATGCTATATGGAGTCTTCCAATTTAGCTAGAATTTTGAACCGAGCTTGCAAATAAAAGAACTGACACAGACACTACATAAATTTCAGAGCCATTGTGAGAACTGAGAAAAGATAGTGCTATCAGATTTGGTTTTATCCTTTTCATTCACATGACGCTCTGCGCTACCGTCAATTTTCTACAATTAGCAGTTTAGCACCACGCCCTGTTCGCTTGGCTGAAAAGCCACAGTTGAAAGTATTGTTCGCTGATTTGTTATGACAGAAAAATACTGTTTTTTGACTGAAAAAGTACGGCTTATAAGCCGAGCAAATAGGGCGCATGGTTCCTCTGTGGTTGCTATATAGCTTGTTGCCTCCCTCCTGCTAGCTTCTCAGAGTGCTTCCCAGCAAGCACAGCCAGGAGTAATTTTTCATCTGGCCATGCTCCCGGATTTGTCGTCACAGGCAGAGGGGGAATCTTTAAAGCAGTAGATGGGCCACTTGGCCATGGACCCCCGGTCCACCAGCTCGTGCCGCGACCTGGATTTGTAATTTTTGTATCCCCCGTTTGGACCGTCTGGCTGGTGGGCGCCCACCACTTTAGGAGAGAACAGGGCTGGACAATGAGACATCATTAGGACAGCTGCGTAGACACAGCGACGAGCGCGGCATTAACCCTGATCAGCGTCACGTGAACGCCACGTGCCGGGCACCAGCGGCCCGTTCTGTGGCGCAAGCGCAACTAGCCAAATTACAATTACAAACTTCAAAGAGCCCGCAGAGGTCCGCGTCTGGTCACTTTACCGGTGACCGTAGTGTCAATCACCCTGCCTTCCCGCCCAAACGCACCGCAACTTTTCTCATTTTCTTTCTTATTCCTTCGGCATTTGCGCGGCATGCGTGGTGCCTGCGAGCGGGAGCTCTGCTCCGCCTGTCCCACGGCGAGCGAGCGCCGCCGCCGTCGA
Source organism: Saccharum hybrid cultivar R570 (assembly GCA_038087645.1). Lineage (NCBI taxonomy): Eukaryota > Viridiplantae > Streptophyta > Magnoliopsida > Poales > Poaceae > Saccharum > Saccharum hybrid cultivar. Next base: position 13,171 of record JAQSUU010000563.1, on the reverse strand, counting down.
CGTGGGCGCGGTGCTGCTCAGGCGTCAGTACCCAGAGTTACGCAAATATAGTTCCAATACCTAGACGTTACATTTTTAGTTGAAGTACCCAGAAGTTATGTAAATATAGTTCCAATACCCAGAAGTTACGTTTTTTAGTTGGAGTACCCATCTGTGAAACATCAAATAGTTTAGGTACCCACAGTGCAATTTACTCAAAATTATATATCTAGAAAAAACAAAATGACTCACGATTTGGAATACAATAATCACTAACTCAGGCTATCCGCACTCATGGACCTTTATATTCATCATCTATACGTCATAGTCAGCAAGATTATCTCCTCTATACTCAATTCTCCCGCACCCAACCATCCTTTATATCATCCTCTATCCACTCTATCCACTGTGGGACCCACTTATCACTTTGTCTAAATATATCCATGTGTGGTCTAGTTTTGAAGGATTTATTGAAACGAATTTAATGGTGCAATCGAAATTTAATTTGGATTTTTGGTTCGTGAGTTATAACATTTTTTTTCCTTTGTTTAGCTAGTGGGGTCCGCCACTGCCCACTATATAGTAAGCACTGTACCACTCTAAATATAGAGTGAGAGAAAGGATAGAGTATCATTTTAGAGTACCCAGTGCAGCAGTTTTTACTCTATATTCATACTCTAAAGTTTTAGAGTATCCTTTAGAGTACCTACTACGGGTAGCCTCAATGTGACACATATACCAATACAACAACACACAACCCGTAGTTATAAACCATAGGACAATGGTTGGTTGATAACTAAGTTTGATGCATATTCTTGCATAAGGTTATAAACAGTCCTGCATGCCTAGGATAGGTTAGGCTAGGTCGTCAAGGCAAGGCAAGAAAGGCCCCAAGCAGTTGGCTTGCTAGCTTGGTACAATAGCTTAGAGACCGCTACCTTTGGTTCACCGTTAATCTTCAGTTCTTTTTCTTAAAGTGTTGAGTTGGTAGAGATTCTTGACGGTTGCGGAAGAGCTGATTTAACTCACCCTACTGAGCAAGGAAAACCTTGTTGAAATAAGCGAGAGACTGCTGAGCAAAGCGAAGTTATTGCTTGCTACCAAATGAATAGCCATACCAAGCCAGGCTACACTAGTAAGAAAAGATACTAAACAAACCCTAAGGTTAGTCTTGCAACACTTATGCAATGAGGGAAATTGATAACTAACCTTAGACAAAGTTATTAGACAAGAAAATGTATTTTATTTATGATAAATGGGGGCAATCGGCAAAGTTAGGACTTCAGAGAACTAAAATTTACAACTCTGCCAAGGGAAACTGTGGTTGCCAAATTAGTCTAGGTAACTTAGGGCCTATTTGGATCTATTAGTACTAAAAATATAGCTAGCTATTAGTTAGTAGCTGCTACTAATTTTTGGCTACTACCTCCATTCTCCTTTATAAGACGTGGCTAGAGATAACACGGTCTCACAAACTATACTTTGACAATTTATCTATTTTATTCTATATTATTTATATTTATAAATATATGATAATCATATAGTACATTTAATTACCAATCTAACCATATCAAGTTTATAATATAATAATTAAAATTGCTAGCTAAATTATTGGTCAAAGATTTTAAAGCTTAACTCTTGATATGTGTGCGCGCCTTATAAAAGAGAATGGGAGTACCTAATTTTTAGCGGGGGTTGTTTGGATTCACCTTTAGTTGGGTAGCGAGTTGAATGAATATATGATCTATTAGCATTTATTAGCAACTCTAAACCTGCTAATGGAACTTATATTTATTAGCCCTCCAGCTAATAATTAATAAGTCTGTTTGAATCTAATAGTACTAATTTAATTGCTAATTTTTAGTGCTAATGAATTTAAACAAGCCCTTAGACTATAATCCAAATTAGCTCTAAATTCCAATTGCGTGTGTTCATTCACCTAATTTGAGTTGATGAACAACCTTTTCTTCTACCCTCACCTTCCATTTTCTTGCTCGTTTTGCTATTTGCTTTTGTTTTGCGCTACGCGTTACTTTCCCGTGGTAGTTCAAACTTCAAACCAGTTTTGCCCAAGTACGGAGTAGAGTACTCGCCTTGCAGGGCTGAACCGGCGAACCTGATCACATTTAGATGGTGTTTAAATCTAGGGGCTAAAGTTTAGGAGTGTCGCATCGGGTGTCACATGAGAGTGTATGATAGTAATAATAAAACAAATTACAGTAGTCCTCAGGAATCCATGAGACGAATTTATTAAGCCTAATTAATCCGTCTTAGCACATGTTTACTGTAGATTTACTGTAGCACAACATTGTCAAATCATGCACTAATTAGGCTTAAAAATTCTTCTCGCAAATTAGTCGCAATCTGTGCAATTAGTTTTTTAGTCTATATTTAATACTTCACGCATGTGTCAAATATCCAAATAGGGTTGTGTTTAGTTACCTATGAAATACAAAATGCCAACTAATTTGGAATAATAAAATGCAAAATGCCAAAATTTTCACGAGTGTGTTTAGTTCCATTCAAAATGCCAATTTTTTATGAGGTGGGTGAGGAATTTTTGGATTTTTGGCTTTTTTTTCCCTCTTGAGGCCAAAATCCAAAATAGAGAATAGATACTTTTTTGCCAAAAATTTTACACGGTGTTTAGGCTATGTTTAGGGTGTGTTTAGTTCCCCATTTCATCCAAAAAAATTTTGAGTTTTGGTCCATCATTTTACAAAATAGAAAACACCATGCAAAGTTTTTGGTAAAAAAATATCCATTCTTCATTTTGGATAAACCCAAAAAGCCCTTACCCACCCCACGAAACATTTAGCATTTTAGATGGAACTAAACACATTCATGAAAATTTTGGCATTTTGCATTTCATCATTCCAAAGTAGTTGGCGTTTTGCATTTTGCATTCCATGGGAACTAAACCTGGCCTCTTAAGGCCAAAATCCAAAATGAAGAATGAATATCTTTTTGTTAAAAATTTTGCATGGTGTTTAGTTCCATTATGTAAAATGATAGGTCAAAACCCAAAAGTTTTTGGGTGAAATGAGGAACTAAACACATCCTTAGTTTTATTCTGTAAAATAATAGGCCAAAACATAAAATATTTTGGGTGAAACGAGGAACTAAAAACACGTAGCACTAAATTTACGGAGAAAGTTTACAAGGCCTCAATTCACAACAAAACAGTGCTAAGCAAGTCACTGACAGAAAGGCCGCGGTGAGCTCACCACCGGTGTTCCAAAACCCCAGAAAACTTCAGAGCTTTTGCCCAAAAACACCAAAAAGGCGGCACCGGGCGCCTCGGAGGAAGACGACGACGACCCTCCAAAGCAAGCACACGAGCTCCCCACCTCCTCCCCCACGAGCTCGTGCTCGCTTCCTCCCCCAAAACCCTAGTCCCCCGCCCCAGGTACGGCTGCGCTCCCAATCTCCACCGCCGCGGCTCGGCAATGTCGTCGTCGAGGCCGACGCGCTCCAGTATCTCCCCATTCCGGTCCCGCCGCTCGGCTCCGGCGGCGTCGGCAGCGGGACCTCCTCCGCCGGCGAGGACCTCATCTGGAGGCCGCCCGTCCACCCCCTCCTCTACCGCCTCCGCGCGACCCACCACCCCCTCGTCCTCCGGTGGCCGCCCCGCTACCCCGTCCGCCGCGTTCGCGCGCCCCACCACCCCTTCATCGTCCTCGGCGCGGCCCGACACGCCGTCCTCTACCGCCTCCGCGCGGCCCACCACGCCCTCGTCGATCTCCTCGCGCGCCGCGGGGAGGGCGCCGCTCGTGGACGCGGCCAATGCCAAGGAGAACATAATGGTCACCGTCCGCTTCCGGCCCCTCAGGTGTGCTTCTACTCTTATTTGCGCGCTTTGTGCCGGGTTTGGAGGGGACAAGGCATTGGATTTTCGTGGGCTTTGAGCTGGATGCTTGTCTTATGCGTTTTTGTGTTTCGTTTTGCAGTCCTAGAGAGATCAACAAGGGGGACGAGGTGGCGTGGTACGCGGACGGTGACAACACGGTGCGCAACGAATATAACCTCAGCATTGCCTATGCATTCGGTGAGTGCTCTTGAGCCCATTTCAGTGCAATACTACATTGTGGAACAGGTGATGATACGAAGGAGCTATGCCTTTCTGTTCAGAAAAGGGGATAAAATTGGTTGACTTGAGTCCTACCGGGTTGTTGAGGAAAAAGGGTGCTGGTTATGGCATACTGTATTTGGCAATGGAGTGGCATTAAAAGGTTGCATTCCTTTTCTATGGTATACCTGGGCTGCTGGGCATGGCACGTTGTCAGAATAGAGCATAGAGGCTTAAGAGTAACTACTACCTAACCTAGGGTCAGCTTCCTAATGAATGTAGAAAAGGATGAAGACCTCACCATGCTCTTTCAATCTTTTGCATAATGCATTGCATTCCTTTTCTATGGTATACCTGGGCTGCTGGGCATGGCACGTTGTCTGAATAGAGCATAGAGGCTTAAGAGTAACTACTACCTAACCTAGGGTCAGCTTCCTAATGAATGTAGAAAATCAGATTTCTGCTTTGTACTATTTGCCACTTTTTGATCAAGCAAATTGGGTAGTATGCATTATGCAAAAGATTGAAAGAGCATGGTGAGGTCTTCATCCTTTTCAGTAAAAGCTGCAGCAAATGGTAAAGAATTAATGTCGTTAATCCTGTTACGGATGGTTTGGTCTGCTCTTGTTTTGAATCTGAATTAATGTTCCAGTCAAAGAACCTTATCTCAGAGATAAGCTATACATTATAGTTCCAGAGGTACTCACCAATTCACCATAGTCATCGAGTTTACTAAACCATATGCATCCTTTTTGTTTGTGTTTTCCTTTTAACTTTTAGATAAAGTGTTTGGCCCTGCTACTACAACTCGCCATGTATATGATGTTGCTGCTCAGCATGTTGTGAGTGGTGCCATGCAAGGAATCAATGGTATGGCAGCTCTCTTACTTATTTTAATCTAAGTGCTGTTAACTAATTATGAGACTGGGAATTGTTACTGCATGCCTATTAGAAGTTTGAGTGGGACAGAATTCTAGTAACCTATTACTAATTGGTAGTCAGTTCCTATGCTAGCCACATGTCCGATGAACTTTGTAAACAATAGATGTGGACTATGGACAATGCGGAAAAGGTCTGTTACAGAATGCAGATTGGTCGGGTCAGTAGCCCTTCTCATTGCACCTTTTGGGGGGAAAGCCCATTAATTGATTTATATCCTCTGAATCACGACCTGTTCTTTTGATCATAAAATTTGAGACATGCTTCTTGTTACTTTGATCTCTGATTTTGATTAGGACTTCACTGTTGGTTTCTGGTAATCTGGTGCAATGGTGCTGCATGCTTTCTTTTAATCTGGTCCAAGATAGTTGTGTGCTAGAATGCTTAGGTTCAACCATTAAAAACATTTACCATGATGACATATAAAGTAATTAACTTCGGTACATCGAAAATGGCGGTGATTCACCATCAAAACTTCTATGTCATCATAAATTTGTTAAACATGTTCTTAGAAAGAGTAACAATCGAACATGTGTGTTAGAGACAATAACAATTCCCTAAATGACAAGTAAACCTGACTGGAGATAGAATGTGTACTCCCAGATTTATTCAGTTTGCTGAAATTTCTCTGTTCCTGCAGGAACTGTTTTTGCATATGGTGTAACTAGCAGTGGGAAAACTCACACCATGCATGTATGTTTCTGCTTCAGTGTTATGCCTATGCATCTAATGTTTTCAATGACTCTAGCTATGTGCTGCTGCGGACTTGTTTGTTCAACACAACACAAGACATGCCTTTATTGTTTAGTCTATGTCTATCATCATCGCTGTCGTCCTATGATATCTGTTGGAATATGTATTAGGCCCATGAGGCTAAGGCCCATGTGGCCCATGTATGGACCCTATATAGCTACCCTTCTAGGGTTAGCCTAATGAATGGAAATCATTCCCTAACATGGTATCAGCAGCCTAGGGTTAGGTCTTCCTCTCCTCTCCTCTCTCTGCCCGCCGCCCCTCCCTGGTGGCGCCGCCGCCGGCCCCAGCCACCATGGCCGGCGGTCCTTCCCCTCCCCCTTCTCTCTATTCCTAATTCCCATCCCACTCTTCTCCATCCTGGGCTCAGGTCTTGGCTACGCCTGCTCCTGCCACCCATCCAGCCGCCGCCGCTCCCCCAGGCGGCACTCCCCCAGCCGCCGGCACCTCTCCAGGCGGCAGCGGCCTCCCTCCGGGCGCGGCCCCAGCCTCTTCTCTCCAGCTGCCGGCCGCAGACCCCCTCCAGCCGCACCGCCATCACCTCCCTCTCCAGCCGCACCACCCGCCCCCACCTTCCCAGCGGCTGTTCCCTCTCCAGCGGCTGCTGCTGCTCTCCTTCCTGGCGCGGCTGCTGCTGCTGCTCTGGGCGCAGTGGCCGCCCGTGCCCTGGCCTCCTCCCCCGACCTTGGCGCGGTGGGGGACGCCGCGGAGGAAGTCACGGCTGCGGGGACCCTTCTTTCTCCGCAGGCAACCCTGCCTCACGGGGTGGTCCAGCCGCTCCTCCATGCTGCTGCTGACCCTGGAGATCCTGCCGGCGCCACCGCTCCTGCCGTTGGTCTCCAGCCAGCCACTTCTGGCGGTCTCCATCTCCTGCGCGCCCCCGGTCCGGACTCCGCCCTCGCCGCCGCCCTCGTCGCTGCCCGGGCTGCCGCCGCGGAGGGGCAGGCTCGTGTGCGCGCGGCTGCTCTCGTGTGGGAGCGCGAGCGCGACGCGGCCGACGCCCTGGCTCGCCAGATCGCCGAGGCGGAGCAGCTCCTCGTTCCCCCCGCCTTCCGGGACGTTGGTGCCACCTCCTCCGCCTCGCCGGGGCGTCCCATCTCCCACACCACCGTCCTCTGGCAAGACCCGGCTGATCCGCTCGTGACTCAGCTTCACTACCAGGCCGGGGGGTCCAGAACATTCGCCTCCTCGTCCCGGTCGTCCTCGAGCCGGAGTCGCCCTCCTACGCCCGCTGGCGGGATCTGGTGCTGCTCACTCTCCGCCGCTACGCCCTCGACGACCACGTCCTCGTCGACGCCTCGGTCGCCGCCCAGACTCCGGCGTGGCTTCGTCTCGACAGCATCGTCCTCTCCTGGATCCTGGGGACGATCTCTCTGGACCTCCACGACCTTGTGCGCACCTCCCCAGACGCGCGACGGGCGTGGCTTGCCCTTGAGGGATAGTTCCTGGGCAACGCCGAGGCTCGGGCTCTGCGCCTCGACGCGAGCTTCCGCACCTTCGTCCAGGGTGACCTCTCCGTCGGCGAGTTCTGCCGTCGGATGAAGGGCATGGCGGACTCCCTTGGCGACCTCGGCTGGTCCGTGGAGGATCGCATCTTGGTCCTCAACGTCCTTCGCAGGCTCAGCGATCGGTACGCCCACCTCCGGACGTGGATCACCCGTCAGCGGCCCTTCCCCACCTTCCTGGAGGTCTGTGACGATCTCGTCATGGAGGAGCTCACGCAGGGCATCCAGCCGGGGTCCGCCGCTTCTCCGGGGTCCTCGACGGCTCTGGCGGCTACTCCACCGCGTCCGCCTGCTCCCCCGCGGTCGTCCGCTCCGCCACCGCCGTCTCTCTTGGGCCCTCCTCCCTCCGGGCCGAGCGGAGGTGGGGGGGTCGTGGCGCTCGTCGTCGCCGTGGAGGGGGCCGTGGGGGCGGCCGGGGGGGTCACCTCCAGGCTCCGGCACCGGCCTCTGGCACCGGGCCGCAGGGGGGGCACCATGGCCTTCGTTCCAGAACCCGTGGTCCGGTCGCATCTCCATGTGGCCCTACCACGCCTCTGGGATCGACACTCGTCCACCGGTGGCCATGCTCACCGGAGCTCCTCCTGCTGGTCCTCCACCCGGCGCCTTCCCTGCTACGCCATGGGTTCCACCCTCCGGGACTCCACCAGGGGTCGCCGGCTGGGACCAGGCGGCCCTGGCTCGCTCGTTCAGCACCATGGGCCTGACACCTCCGGTCGGACCCGAGTGGATCGCTGATTCGGGGGCCACCTACCACACCACTCCTGACCCCGGTATACTTTCGTCACTCCACTCTCCCTCTTCCTCTCTTCCTTCGTCCATTATGGTCGCAAATGGTTCTTGTATTCCAGTCACGTCTGTGGGTGCCGCCGGTACTCATGGCTCCTTCCGTCTTCCTGATGTTCTTGTTGCTCCTTCTATGGTTCACAACCTTCTTTCTATTCGTCGTTTTACAGCTGACAATTCTTGTTCTGTGGAATTTGACTCTTCTGGTCTTACTGTAAAGGATTTGGCTTCCCGGCGTCCTCTGCTCCGATGTGACAGCACCGGGCCCCTTTACACCCTTCGCTTCCCGGCGGCTCCTTCGTCTTCTTCGCCGCCCGTTTTGTCAGCTGCCTTCGCCACCTCTACTTCCTCTACTACTTGGCACCGGCGCCTCGGCCATCCTGGACGTGATGCCCTGATACAGCTCAGTCGTAGCTCCGGTCTTCCATGTACTCGGGCTCATGATGAGCAACTGTGTCATGCGTGCCAATTGGACCGACATGTTCGTCTTCCTTTTTCTAGTTCTACTTCCCATGCGGTCCGTATTTTTGATCTTGTACATTGCGACCTATGGACATCTCCTGTTCTAAGTATTTCTGGTTATAAGTACTATCTTGCGGTGGTTGATGATTTTTCGCATTATTCGTGGACTTTTCCCCTCCGTGCGAAGTCTGATACGTTTAGCACGCTCCTTCACTTCTTCACTTGGGTGTCAACACAGTTCGGTCTCACCATCAAGGCCGTCCAGTGTGACAATGGTCGCGAGTTTGATAACTCCACCTCCCGAGCATTCTTTCTCTCTCACGGTGTTCAGTTGCGCATGTCTTGCCCGTATACCTCCTCGTAGAATGGCAAGGCTGAGCGGATGATTCGCACCACCAACGACACCGTGCGCACCCTTCTGTTTCAGGCCTCTCTTCCTGCTCGCTTCTGGGCTGAGAGCCTGCACACCTCCACCTACCTCCTCAACCGTCTTCCTTCTGCTGCCTGTACCGCTCCCACACCACACCATGCCCTCTTCGGTACCCCTCCTCGGTACGATCACCTCCGCGTGTTTGGGTGTGCGTGTTACCCCAACACCGCTGTCACTTCTTCCCACAAGCTGGACCCTCGCTCCACGCTCTGTGTCTTCCTCGGGTACTCCCCGGATCACAAGGGGTACCGGTGCTTTGATCTTACCTCCCGACGGATTCTCATCTCTCGCCATGTGGTGTTCGATGAGTCCGTTTTTCCCTTCTCCAGCACCGCCACCCCTCCGGTTCCTGACCCTCCCTCCCTTTTTCCCGCTGACACGGTGGTTCAGCCACCTTTTCCGTGATCTCCTGCAGGTACCGCTTCGCCCCGCTCCTTGCCGGCCTCCTGCCCAGGCTCCCCGGTGGGTCTGGCCCCGTCGTCCTCTGGCGCGGCCCTGCCCTCTCCGGTTGGTGCAGACCCGGGGCCTTCGTCCCCCGCTTCTGCCCCGGGGGGGCCGTGCCAGTCACCGTCGCCGGATCCGGCCCCGGCACCTCCGTCGAGGTTCGCCGCGCCGGTACGGGTGTACCAGCGCAGACCGCGGCCGCCGCCGCTCGCGGTTCCTTCTCCGCCGGGGACACCGACACCACCACCGCAGTCCCCGCCGACTCGTGGTGCCCCGCCGGTCTACCACCCGCCGCTTCTTCACCGACACCCGCGGCATGTTCACCCGATGGTGACACGGCACGCGGCTGGCACACTGCCGCCCCGTGCCCTTGCGGCGTCGACCGACGACGCGGTGGTCTCCCCGGTACCCTCTTCCGTCCGCGACGCCCTGTTGGATCCTCACTAGCGCCGCGCGATGGAAGAGGAGTACGCCGCGCTACTCGCCAACCAGACGTGGGAGTTGGTGCCGCGGTCGCCAGGCTCCAACGTCGTCATCGACAAGTGGATCTGGACCCACAAGCGTCGGGCTGATGGCACTCTTGAGTGCTACAAGGCTCGATGGGTCCTCCGGGGTTTCACTCAGCGCCCGGGAGTCGACTATGATGAGACCTTCAGCCCGGTGGTCAAGCCGGCCACCGTCCGTACGGTGCTCTCGCTGGCGCTTGCTCGGTCATGGCCTGTCCATCAGCTGGATGTCAAGAATGCCTTCTTGCACGGCCTTCTCACCGAGACAGTATACTGCAGTCAGCCGGCGGGGTTCGTTGATTCCACCCGTCCTGACATGGTCTGCCGGCTCAACAGGTTTCTCTACGGCCTCAAGCAGGCACCTCGGGCGTGGAACCACTGGTTTGCTGCTTTCTTGCTGACACTAGGGTTCGTGGAGGCCAAGTCTGATACATCACCGTTCGTCTACCACCATGGGGCTGACACTGCATACTTGCTGCTCTATGTTGATGACATTGTCCTCACAGCCTCCAGTGAGCCACTTCTCCGTCGGATCATTGCCGCTCTCCAGCAGGAGTTTGCGATGAAGGATCTGGGTGAGCTCCACCATTTCCTCGGGGTCACTGTTGAGCACCGTCCTGCCGGGTTACTTCTTCACCAGCGACAGTACACTCGAGATATCCTGGAGCGGGCTGGGATGACTGACTGCAATCCCTGCTCCACTCCGGTCGATACTCAGGGCAAGCTGTCCGAGGTTGAGGGACCCCCGGTGTCTGACCCCACTGCATACAGGAGTCTCGCCGGGGCCCTTCAGTACCTCACCTTCACCCGGCCGGACATCACCTACGCGGTTCAGCAGGTCTGCCTTCATATGCATGATCCTCGGGAGCCTCACCTCACGGTTCTCAAGCGCCTCCTCCGCTACCTCCGGGGCACACTCGACTACGGCCTTCTCCTCCACCGGGCCACCTCCACCGACCTCGTTGTCTACACCGACGCTGACTGGGCGGGGTGCCCGGACACTCGCCGCTCCACCTCCGGCTACGCCGTCTTCCTGGACGGCAACCTGGTGTCCTGGTCGTTCAAGCGCCAGCCGGTGGTCTTCCGGTCCAGTGCTGAGGCGGAGTACCGCGCTGTCGCCAACGGCGTGGCGGAGGCCTCCTGGCTCCGGCAGCTTCTTGCAGAGCTGCAGACTTCGCCCTCCCGGAGCACACCGGTCTACTGCGATAATGTCAGTGCGGTCTACCTCTCCACCAACCCCATCCAGCACCAGTGGACGAAGCATGTGGAGATCGACCTCCACTTTGTCCGTGATCGGGTGGCCATGGGCGAGGTGCGGGTCCTTCATGTTCCGACGACCTCCCAGTTCGCGGATATCTTCACCAAAGGCCTCCCGTCCTCGACCTTCGCCGAGTTTCGCTCCAGCCTCAACATCACCGGTGGCTAGTTGCGTCTGTGGGGGGTTGCGTGTGTTCTTTCTTGTTCAGCCTGGAACTCCGCTGCGCCGGTAGTTCAGACTGCGGGGGGGTGTTGAAATATGTATTAGGCCCATGAGGCTAAGGCCCATGTGGCCCATGTATGGACCCTATATAGCTACCCTTCTAGGGTTAGCCTAATGAATGGAAATCATTCCCTAACAATATCAAACTATAGAAATGAAGATTTCGCACCCTAAAAGCACGAGCATGAAGTTTTTATTAATTTTCATCATTGAATTTCCTTTCATGTTACAACTGGGCTATTGTTGTAGGGAGAACAAAAGTCACCTGGAATCATTCCATTGGCAGTGAAGGATGTATTCAGCATTATTCAAGATGTAATTATCTCATTTCCTTTACACTGCCTCCCCACCGCCCCCCCCCCCCCCCCCCCCCCCAAAAAAAAAAGACAGGGTAGCATGACATTCTCATCTCTTTTGTTGACAACAGACACCTGGACGAGAGTTTCTTCTGCGGGTCTCGTATCTTGAAATTTACAACGAGGTGACTTCTCATTTCACCATGCATTTGCTTGCTGCATCTTAGTAACACCAAGACTAATTACAATTTCATCTCCATGTTGGATCTTTGATTGCATACACAGAGTTGCTTCTAGATGCCTGTTTATTTACTACTCATATACATATATTGCCACTTGATCAGATTCCATGCTACCCTTATTATGATGCAACTGATATGAAAGGATTTTTGATGTTATTATTCAACTTGAACGCTTACTAGTAATGAAATGTAGACCAATTCAAAGTGGTAAAAGATGTATTTCAGTGAACTTACTCAGAACTCAATGGTGAAACTGTTTAGTATTGTTCACATGCTTCTTTTTTTGTCTTACCACTTTGCAGGTTATCAACGACTTACTTGATCCAACAGGGCAGAATCTCAGAATTCGAGAAGATGCACAGGTTGGTGTACTGTTATTTATTAAAATCTATCTTGTGATTACTCACTCATGACCATTCAATTTTGCACAGCACAAAAAGTTAAACTGCATGAGATTTGTTTTATTTATTTGTTATGAATTCTCCATATCCATTACTTATCTTGGTTCAGGTTTGTCTATTGTCTGGATCCTTTTTCTCATTATTCTAGAGAAAGATAATCTTGTCCATTAGTCGATCATGTCTTTCTTTCTTAACTGATAAAATTATTGTACCCTTATTTGTTCTATCGATTCAATCATTCAGGGAACTTATGTGGAAGGGATTAAAGAAGAGGTTGTTTTATCACCTGCACATGCTCTCTCTCTAATAGCATCTGGAGAAGGTATATCTTTATTTTGAGATATATTGCCCACCTTTCTTCACAGTAGCTTTAACCATTGGTTCAATTAGCCATTCAATTTTTTTAGCCTCCCCCCCCCCCCCCCCCCCCCCCCCCCCCCCCCCGAGGCCATGTGTTTTGGCAGTTCTTTTATTACTTTTTCCATGGTGGAATCAAAGTAGTCTTTGTTCTGAAGACCCCATTGCTTTCTTACAGAGCACAGGCATGTTGGATCAAACAACTTCAATCTTGTCAGCAGTAGGAGTCACACTATCTTCACGCTGGTACGCCCCTCCCTCTTGTTAGGGTTCAAGTATGATAGTCATGTAAACAAGTTTATGGGCGTACTTGAATTCACCATGCAAGTTTTATGACATGTTATTTGCTCCAGATAACAAGTTTGGGAACTAATGCCTGTTAAGTCTGTATCACTGTTAGTTATCTCACATTATACTTTATTGGATCTCAGAACTCAGTTGTTATTTACCAAACAGAATCTTGTTTGATAAAAGCTTTTAAGAAACTCATAACAGTAGTTAGACTTGTTAAGCTTACACTTCCAT